>OV725078.1:55564136-58270231 GCA_928085145.1 Nezara viridula | reverse complement strand
TACTTTTAGCATTTAACTGCTCTAATTTTTCATTCGGGCTTAGATAGGTTTCTCATGTCTAAAAAATTACAGTAATACCTTTATAGTAATAAGCTAATAAGTAACTGCAAGACTGTTTCGAGACTATTGCGAAAGACCATGACCAAGACTGAGTTTGAAGACTCGTCTCGTTCTCGCATTTGAGCAACACTAAAACTGATGCGGTGATAAAAAAATAAATTTTAGCATTATTTTTTACTAACTTCCGTATTTTTTGTTTTTTTTTTAGAAAAAAGACTATTCCTGTTTTGTAGGAAAAACTAATAAATTCTATATTTTAAAATAATACTATATTTATATGTATTTTATAATTTAGAGGTAGGATGTAATTAACTTTATTTATGATTTTGAGTGTTTTTATATACATTTTTTACTATGCCAAAAACTGATGAATTTAAGACTTTAACATAATGCTATATCATATAAGTAGTATTTAATCATGGATATATATATATTATTTGTAATAGGAAGAGTGGTGTCAAGAACCTAAAGCTTCTGGTATCTTCTGCTATTAACAGAGCTGCGGGTGACTGTTACCAACCTCCTGAAAGAACTTCGCCAGTATTCTTATTTTTATTTGTTTACCATTTTTTATTTTTATTTAACAATCAAATAGATGTATAATTTGATACAATGTATGATTTAAAGGTAGAATATAATTAAATTTTTTTAATATTTTATTTTATTTTTTTATACTTTATCAATTATGCCAAAAATTGAAAAATTGAGTAACCCAAAGCTTCTGTTATTTTTTTAACGCTATTAACAGATTTGCGGGTGACTCACACCAACCTTCTGTAAGAAGCAGATGGAATCTTCTTGGAAATATGATTCCTGGTGGAAGGATTCCTTGATTCCCGACTAGACATCGTTCAGATAAGAAGGGTGGTGTTAGTAACCCGAGGATCATGTTTTGTTTTGGTAATAACATGACCAAAGGTTACTATCATCAACCTCATGCAGAAACTCCGTTTTTTTTTAAATGTAAAAGTAGACATGTAAATGTAGAGAATATTATGTTAAATGATAGTTAAGCCCATCCCGAAATATATATTTTATATGTATTTTTTATATGTACTATTAATCCTCTGGTTAAGATTTTCTTAGGTTAGTTTAGATTAGTCTTTATTAATAGATTTTTCTCTCTAGTTAAAAAAAATGGTGTAAGAACGTTCCATTTAAAGAAACATTGATTTTTGTTAGGATGGAGGTTTATTTTACGAATCCATACTCTAGCAATGTGTGTGAAATAACTTCCAGTAGAAAGTCCGAATAAGGACCTTCTTTTATTTTGTCCATTCTCTGTGAACGACACGGGCGTAGATTTCGGGAGATTGAGGACGAGGTGGACGTTCGCTATTAAAGGGGCGAGATACACCCCCTCCCCGACAATAATTCGTTAACAAATAATAAATAATTTTGCTGTCGGTGACTGTTACTAACCTCCTCTAGGAACTTTTTCAGTATTATTGCCATTATTCGTTTATCAATTTTTTAAAATTTTATTTAATAGTCAAAAAGATGTGTAATTTGAGACAATGTATAATTTAGAGGTAGGATATAATTAACATTATTTAACAGTTTGAATGTTTTATATACATTTTTTAGTATGCCAAAAACTAAAAAAATTAAGACTTTAAAATAATACTATATTTTATATAGGTATTATTTAAGTATGGATATATATTATTTATAATAGAGTGGGTGGTATTAGGGACCCAAAGCTTCTGTTATTTTTTGCTATTAACAGAGCTGCGGGTTTCTGGTACCAACCTCCTATAAGAACTTCGCCAGTATTTTTATTATTATCTGTTTACCTTTTTTTTTTATTTAACAGTCAAATAAATGTATAATTTGAGAAAATTTATAATTTAGAGGTAGGATATAATTAAATTTATTTAAAATTT
Organism: Nezara viridula; assembly: GCA_928085145.1. Classification (NCBI taxonomy): domain Eukaryota; kingdom Metazoa; phylum Arthropoda; class Insecta; order Hemiptera; family Pentatomidae; genus Nezara; species Nezara viridula. The sequence continues at coordinate 58,268,285 of OV725078.1, read as the reverse complement.
GAATGTTTTTATACATTTTTTAGTATGCCAAAAACTAAAAAAATTAAGACTTAAAATAATACTATATTATATGAGTAGTATTTTATTATGGATATATAGATTATTTACAATAGGGAGAGTGGCATTTGGGACCCAAAACTTCTTTATAGCTAGCTATTAACAGATCTGTGGGTGACTGGTACCAACCTCCTGCAAGAACTTCCCCAGTATTCTTTTTATTATTTGTGTATCTTTTCTTTTTTGTTATTTAACAGTCAAGTAGATTTAGAATTTGTAACAATGTATATTTTAGAGGTGGGATATAATTACGTTCATTTAATATTTTAATTTTTTTTATATACATGTTTAATCAAGCCAACATTTGAAAAATTCAAGACTTTAAAATAATAGTATATTTAATATATTTAGTATTTAAGTATGAATAAATATTATTTATAATAGATTATATTATTTTAATATTCAGATACAAGATTAATATTATTATTTTAATTTTAGCAATAACAATATTAAATTTTATATAGAGTATTATTAAAAGAAGACCTTAATATTAAGCTGTTGTTAGAATAAAAATACGGTTGTGATAATCAGGTGTACCTTGAGTAGCTTATACCTATATAAACAACCAATAACAAATTTCAATTTACTAAATTTATCAGATTTTATATCTGTTAAGTACGGAAATTGAAATACAAAATATGATAAATTATAATAGATATGTTTAATTGTTAGCTGTAATGTTATAAGTAATATATCAAATAACAGTAATATATTCCATTAATTATAGTATTGGAAATTCCGATAGAACAAGGATATTTAAATTTATATTGCATCAACATAGATTGCTGTTAATAGTTAATCGTGTAAAAACGTTCTATTTAAAGAAACATTGATTTTTCTGAGGATGGAGGTTTATTTTACGATTTTTTTTAATTTAATTAGTTTTTAATTTTATTTAATAGTAAAATAGGTTTATAATTTGACACAATGTATAATTTAGAATTAGATATAATTAACTTTATTTAATATTTTGATTGTTTTTATATACATTCTTAATCATGCAAAAAATTGAAATATATATATATATATATATATATATATATATATATATATATATATATATATATATATATATATATAATTTATAATAGGGAGTGTGGTAACAGTGACCCAAAGCTTCTGTTATCTTTAGCTATTCACAGAGCTGCAGGTGCCTGTTACTAACCTCCTTCACATTTGGATTATGGCAATAACTGAAAAATTCAATGCTTGTAAATAATACTACATTTTATACTGGTAGTATTAAAATAAAATTTATGTATGCATATATGTTATTTATAATAGGGAGAGTGTTAAGAGTCACCCAAAGCTTATCTTTTGCTATTAACGGAGCTGCTGGTGACTGTTACCAACCTCCTATAAGAACTTCGCCAGTATTATTACCATAATTCGTTTATCAGTATTGTTTTTGAAATTTTATTTAGTAGTCAAATACATGTATAATTTAGAGGTAGAATATAATTAAATTTATTTAATGTTTTCAATTATTTTTTAAATACCTTTTTATTTATGCCAAAAACTGAAAAATTCAATACTTTAAAATAATAATATATTTTATATAGGTAGTATTTAAGTATAGATATATATTATTTATAATAGGGAGAGTGGTAAGAGTCACCCAAAGCTTCTGTTATCTCTTGCTATTAACGGAGCTACGGGTGTCTGGTACGAACCTTCCTGTAAGAAGCAGATGGAATCTTCTTGGCAGTAAGATGAAAGGATTCCTTGTTTCCCGACTAGACATCGTTCAGATGAGAAGAGTGGTGATAGTAACCCGAGGATCATGTTTTGTTTTGTTAATAACAGGACCAAAGGTTACTTTCATCAACCTCATGCAAGATCTTCGCCAGTATTATTCTTATTATTGTTTGTTTATCATTTTTTTTATGTAAAAGTCAAGTAGATGTATAATTTAATACAATGTATAATTTAGAGGTAGAATATCATTAAATTAATTTAATTATGTTAGTTTTAATATTATTTAATTTTATATTATCTAATGAATATGAAATCATGGATTCCACATACGCCGGACGAAATGGGCAGATATAGAAAGCATCAAGTTGGATTGGGGTCGAGTACATTTTGCCAGTTAAGCATATGTAGTCTGCTTACCTCGCACTATGTACTCGATTTCTTTCCAAAAATTAACCCTTCTCTTCATCCTCAGTTCGAAAACTCCAAAAAATTATGTTGATTGTGAAACTGGGTATGTATGTCTACTTTAAACATGTTAATTAAGTCTAAACTCTAATTTTTTACTGAATTTAAATTGTTTTTTTTTTAACTTGTGGAGATAAACGGCATTATGTTATAGTTATTAAATCTCTCAATCTGTTGCTGTAGATCATTTATCGAAATCATTTCTTTTTTCATATATCTATTTTTAGTGAAGAACCGCGAGCAATTATGTTAGTTTGATATTATTTAATTTTTTATAATCTAATGAATATGAAATCATGGATTCCACATACGCCGGACGAAATGGGCAGAGATAGAAAGCATCATCTTGGATTGGGGTCGAGTACATTTTGCCAGTTAAGCATTTGTCGTGTGCTTACCTCGCATTATGTACTCGATTCCTTTTCAAAAATTAACCCTCCTCTTCATCCTTAGTTGGAAACCACCAAGAATTTATGTGGATTCTGAAATTGGGTATGTATGTCTATTTTAAACATGTTAATTAAGTCTAAACTCTAGTTTTTCAAATGAATTTAATTTTTGTTTTTTTTATCAACAGGTGAAGATAAACGACATCATGTTATAGCTATTGAATCTCTCAATCTGTTGCTGTAGATCATTTATCGAAATCATTCCTTTTTTCCAATATATCTATTTTTAGAGAAGAGCTGCGAGCAATTTTGTTAGTTTTAATATAATTTAATTTTTTATTATCTAATGAATATGAAATCATGGATTCCACATACGCCGGACGAAATGCACAGCGATAGAAAGCATCAAGTTGGATTGGTGTCGAGTACATTTTGCCAGTTAAGCATTTGTCGTGTGCTTACCTCGCATTATGTACTCGATTCCTTTCCAAAAATTATCCCTTCTCTTCATCCTCAGTTCGGAAACACCAAGAAATTATGTGGATTGTGAAACTATGTATGTATTTCTACTTTTAACATGTTAATTAAGTCTAAACTCTAGTTTTTAAATAAATTTACTTTTTTGTTTTTTAATCAACAGGTGAAGATGAACGACATCATTTTATAGTTATTAAATCACTCAATCTGTTTCTATATATTTTTCTTGGAAATCATTCTTTTTTCCACCCATCTATTTTTAGTGACGAGCTACGAGCTATTATGTTAGTTAATAATTAATTATAATAGAATTTATGTATGGATTTAGATTATTTTATGATTTATTGTTTGCTGTAATGTTGTATGTAATATAGGAAGTAAAAATAATATATTGTAATTATTACTGTACTGGAAATTCCTACAAAACACAGATATTGAGACACTTTATAATTTAGAGGTTGAATATAATACAATTTATTTAATATTTTGAATTTTTTATATACATTTTTTGATTATGCCAAAAACCCAAAAATTTAAATCTTATAAATAATACTATATTTTATATAAGTATGGATATATATTCTTTATAATAGGGAGTGTGGTAACAGTGACCCAAAGCTTCTGTTATGTTTTGCTATTAACAGAGCCGCGGGTGTCTCTTACTAACCTCCTGCATGAGCTTGGCGAGTATTCTTACTATTATCAGTTTTTATTTTATTTGATGGTCAAATAGATGTATATTTATCACGGTTGTTTTATTCGGCCGAGCTCTGATATGAGTTCTTGTGCTCTAGCAACAACCAATATTAACTGTCAGTTTTTCCAAGTAGCAGGATGTATACCTGTTACGTAGAAAAATTGAAGCACAACTGTCATGGGAAATAATAATATTTACAGTTACATAAGATTATAGTTCTTTAATTTCAAAGCTCGTGAATGATTACTGAATACTGATCATAGTCGCTGATATTCTAGACTGATTAGTGCTGCCCAAAATCGGTCTTGGTCTTGCACTTCACCTGACCAAGACCAAGGCCGCCTATCTGTTGTAAGACCAGAACTGGTAAAACAAATAGATTTTTAAAATAAAAATCAAGACAAAATAGATACTAATACTTGACAATCTTAGTTACTATATGTTAGTGATTGGTATGACCAATATACTTTTATAACAATATATATGTAGTATTTAATTATGGATATAAATATTATTTATAATAGGGAGAGTCGTGTCAGGAACCCAAAGCATCTGTTATCTTTTACAATTAACAGAGCTGCGGGTGACTGTTACCAACCTCCTGTAAGAACTTCGCCAGTTTTCTTATTATTATTCGTTTATCTTTTTTTTTTTTTTTTAATGTTATTTAACATTAAGATAGATGTATGATTGGGGACAATGTATAATTTAGAGGTAGGATATAATTAAATTTATTTAATATTTTGAATTTTTTTATATACATTTTTATTATGCTAAAAACTGAAAAATTCGATGATTGTAAATAATACTATATTTTATATAGGTATTAAATAAAATAAAATTTGAGCACGGAGCTGGGGCTGACTGTTACCACCCCCCTGTAAAATCTTGGCAAGTATTCTTATTATTGTTTGTCTATCATTTTTTTTTATTTAATAGTCAAATAGATGTGTAATTTGAGACAATGTATAATTTAGAGGAAGGATATAATTAACTTTATTTAACATTTTGAATGTTTTATATACATTTTTTATTATGCCAAAAACTGAAGAAATCAAAAAATTATAATAATACTATATTTTATATAAGTAGTATTCAAGGATGGATATATATTATTTATATTAGGGTGGGCGGTATTTGGGACCAAAACTTCTGCTGTCTTTTGCTATTAACAGAGCTGCGGGTGTCTGGTTGCAACCTCCTGCAAATACTTCGCCAGTATTTTTATTATTATTTGTTTACCTTTTTTTTTTATTTAACAGTCAAATAGATGTATAATTTGAGACAATGTATAATTAAGATGTAGGATATAATTAAATTTATTTAAAATTTTAATTTCTTTTATATACTTTTTCAATTATGGCAAAAATTGAAAAATTTAATACTTGTAAATAATACTATATTTTATGTAGCTAGTATTAAAATAAAATTTAAGTATTAATATATATTATTTATAATAGGGAGAGCGGTATTGGGGACCCAAAGCTTCTGTAATCTTTTGCTATTAACGGAGCTGCGAGTGACTGGTACCAACCTCCTGCAAGAACTTCGCCAGTATTTTTATTATCATTTGTTTACCTTTTTTTTTTTATTTAACAGTCGTGGTTTATCGGCCTTCATGATAAGGTTGTTTTATTTTATCAACCTGTCATGATGGCCGTGTCAACCACTTTTTATACATCTGCTAGATCTTCAAATCTTCTCAGGTGAAGTAATATTTTGGGGGTGGTCAAATACGAGCATTAAAGTGTGTTTTTAAAAAATAGGATTTTGATGAAGAAATATTTATTACCACTATTAAATACTTGGATTTATTAAAGGGCAATAGTGATAAATTATGAGAATTCAAATAGACAGATAGGTGGAGGGACAAACCTGTTGTGTTTTTAAATTTTTTAGCAATCCATAGAGTACATATACAGAAATTTGTGGTTTTATCGGCCTTCATGATAAGGTTGTTTTTATTTTATCAACCTGTCATGATGCCCGTGTCATCCACTTTCTATACACCTGCTAAATATTCGATTCTTATCAAGTGACTTTTTTAGGAAGTCATTTTTGTTTCTGAATTTTTAACTTTGTAACTACAACACTTGTAGCAGTTATTAAATATATCATCAATGAATAACTCACATATTCAGAAATTTGTGGTTTTCACAGGGACTATGTCTAGGTTGTTTTGTTTTTTATCAACCTGACATGGTTCATGTGGCACCCACTTTCTGTGAAACCTTCGGGATCAACCAACTTCTCAAAAAAAGCGTTGGGCTCATTTTTCGTTCGTCACCCATTACGAGCACCAATTTGTATGGATGTGTATACATTTATATATTTCTATTATATATAATAATACTTGTAAATAACTATGAATATGTTTTTGTTTTTTTATCTAATGTTGTCTCATGTTTGATTTATTCTGTTATTCCAAGTTTTATTTTATTTTATTTTGTTATAATCTTGTTTTTCTTTTATTGTATATATGATATGTTTGTGTTTCATTCATTCTAAATGCTCAATACCCTTAATTGATTCAAATGTATTTTTTCTTAATAAAATATTATTAATAAAATTATATATAATACTAAATAACGGGACAAAAATGAAGGGGATAGTGGTGGCTGTCTCCTGAGGAATCGGTTTCGTTTTGTTACATATCAGAATTCGTGTTTTACTCTGCAGCCACGGCAGTGTCGTTGTTATTTATATCAAACTGTCATGGTTGACGAGTCAACTACTTTCTGTGCACCTGCTGGACCATTGAAATCTTTTCAACAGGCCATTTATGGATAATTTGTAGGAAGTTGATCAACTAATAGCAGTAATGGGTGTTATTTAAAATAACAATTTTGCAGAGTACACCTTTATTATTTGCAAAACTTTAAAAATAAATAAAATTGCTATTTTTTAAAATTATTTACATGCAAACGTTAGGAGGATTTATTTTGTAACTTACAAATACAGATTAAATTCTATAGCAAAGATTGGTGTTCAAAACAAAGTTCCATAATTAATTTAGATGATAATCATTACAAATATCATTATATTCAACATATAAACTTTGTAATTGAGTAACCCAAAGCTTCTGTTAGTTTTTAGCTATTAACAGATTTGCGGGTGACTCATACCAACCTCGTGTAAGAAGCAGATGGAATCTTCTTGGAAGTATGATTCCTGGTGGAAGGATTCCTTGATTAACTAACGATGACTAGACATCGTTCAGATGAGAAGGGTGGTGATAGTGACCCAAGGATCATGTTTTGTTTTGGTAATAACATGACCAAAGGTTACTATCATCAACCTCATGCAGAAACTCCGTTTTTTTTTTAAACGTAAAAGTAGACATGTAAATGTAGAGAATATTATGTTAAATGATAGTTAAGCCCATCCTGAAATATATATTTTATATGTATTTTTTATATGTACTCTTAATCCTCTGGTTAAGATTTTCTTAGGTTAGTTTAGATTAGTCTTTATTAATAGATTTTTTTCTCTAGTTAAAAAAAAAAGGTGTAAGAACGTTCCATTTAAAGAAACATTGATTTTTCTTAGGATGGAGGTTTATTTTACGAATCCATACTCTAGCAATGTGTGTGAAATAACTTCCTGTAGAAAGTCCGAATAAGGACCTTCTTTTATTCTGTCCATTCTCTGTGAACGACACGGGCGTAGATTTCGGGAGAGTGAGGACGAAGTGGACGTTCGCTATTAAAAAGGGCGAGATACACCCCCTCCCCCACAATAATTCGTTAACAAATAATAAATAATTTTGCTGTCGGTGACTGTTACTAACCTCCTCTAAGAACTTTTTCAGTATTATTGCCATTATTCGTTTATCAATTTTTAAAAATTTTATTTAACAGTCAAATAGATGTATAATTTGAGACAATGTATAATTTAGAGGTAGGATATAATTAACTTTATTTAACAGTTTGAATGTTTTATATACATTTTTTATTATGCCACAAACTGAGAAAATCAAAAATTTATAATAATACTATATTTTATATAGGTATTATTTAAGTATGGTTATATATTATTTATAATAGGGTGGGTGGTATGAGGGACCCAAAGCTTGTGTTATTTTTTGCTATTAACAGAGCTGCGGGTTTCTGGTACCAACCTCCTTTAAGAACTTCGCCAGTATTTTTATTATTATTTGTTTACCATTTTTTTTTTATTTAACAGTCAAATAAATGTATAATTTGAGACAATGTATAATTTAGAGGTAGGATATAATTAAATTGATTTTATTCTTTGAATGTCTTTATATACATTTTTAGTATGCCAAAAACTAAAAAAAATAAGACTTTAAAATAATACTATATTATATGAGTAGTATTTTATTATGGATGTATAGATTATTTACAATAGGGAGAGTGGCATTTGGGACCCAAAACTTCTTTATAGTTAGAGCTATTAACACATCTGTAAGTGTCTGGTACCAACCTCCTGCAAGAACTTCCCCAGTATTCTTTTTATTATTTGTTTATCATTTCTTTTTTGTTATTTAACAGTCAAATAGATTTAGAATTAGTAACAATGTATATTTTAGAGGCGGGATATAATTACGTTTATTTAATATTTTATCTTATATTAATGTGTTTAATCAAGGTAACATTTGAAAAATTCAAGACTTTAAAATAATAGTATATTTAATATATTTAGTATTTAAGTATGGATATATATAATTTATAATAGATTTTAATATTCAGATATAAGATTAATATTATTATTTTAATTTTAGCAATAACAATATTAAATTTTATATAGAGTATTATTAAAAGAAGACCTTAATATTAAGCTGTTGTTAGAATAAAAAAAAAATACGGTTGTGATAATCAGGTGTACCTTGAGTAGCTTATACCTATATAAACAACCAATAACAAATTTCAATTTACTAAATTTTTCAGATTTTATATCTGTTAAGTACGGAAATTGAAATACAAAAAATGATAAATTATAATAGATATGATTTGTTGTTAGCTGTAATGTTATAGGTAATATATCAAATAACAGTAATATATTCCATTAATTATATTATTGGAAATTCCGATAGAACAAGGATATTTAAATTTATATTGCATCAGCATAGATTGTTGTTAATAGTTAATCGTGTAAAAACGTTCTATTTAAAGAAACATTGATTTTTCTGAGGATGGAGGTTTATTTTACGATTTTTTTAAATTTAATTAGTTTTTAATTTTATTTAATAGTAAAATAGATTTATAATTTGAGACAATGTATAATTTAGAGTTAGATATAATTAACTTTATTTAATATTTTGAATGTTTTTATATACATTCTTAATCATGCAAAAAACTGAAATAGGTTTATAGTCTAATAGGGAGATAGGTATCAGGAACCCAAAGCTTCTGCTATCTTTTGCTATTAACTGTGTCTGGTACCAACCTCCTGCAAGAACTTCGCCAGTATTATTTCTATAATTCGTTTATCAGTATTGTTTTTGAAATTTTATTTAGTAGTCAAATACATGTATAATTTAGAGGTAGAATGTAATTGACTTCATTTAAAATTTGAATAATTTTTAAGTACATTTTTAATTATTCCAAAACTCGAAAAATTCAAAACTTATAAATAATACAATATTTTATATAGGTAGTATTTAATTATGGATATATATTATTTACAATAGGGAGAGTGGTCAGAGTGACCCAAAGCTTCTGTTATCTTTTGCTATTAACAGAGCTGCGGGTGACTCATACCAACCTCCTGTAAGAAGCAGATGGAATCTTCCTGGCAGTAAGATGAAAGGATTCTTTGTTTCCCGACAAGACATCGTTCAGATGAGAAGAGTGGTGTTAGTAACCCGAGGATCATGTTTTGTTTTGGTAATAACAAATCCAAAGGTTACTTTCATCAACGTCATGCAAGATTTTCGCCAGTATTGTTATTATTATCTTTTTATCAGTTTTTTTTTTATGTAACAGTCAAACAGATGTATAATTTAATACAATGTATAATTTAGAGTTAGAATATCATTAAATTTATTTAATTATGTTAGTTTTATTATTATATAATTTTATAATGTCTAATGAATATGAAATCATGGATACCACATACGCCGGACGAAATGGACGGAGATAGAAAGCATCAAGTTGGATTGGGGTCGAGTACATTTTGCCAGTTAAGCATTTGTCGTGTTCTTACCTCGCATTATGTACTCGATTCCTTTCCAAAAATTAACCCTCCTCTTCATCCTCATTTCAAAAACACCAAGAAATTATGTGGATTGTGAAACTGGGTATGTATATCTACTTTAAACATGTTACTTATGTCTAAACTATAGTTTTTAAATGAATTTAAATTGTTTATTTTTATTAACTTGTGGAGATAAACGGCATTATATTATAGTTATTAAATCTCTCAATCTGTTGCTGTAGATCATTTATTGAAATCATTCTTTTTTCCACCTATCATTTTTAGTGAAGAGCTACGAGCTATTATGTTATTTAATAATTAATTAAAATAAAATTTAATTATGGACATAGATTTTTTTTTATTTATTGTTAGCTGTAATGTTGTATGTAATATAGGAAATAAAAGTAATGTATTCTAATTATTATTGTACTGGAAATTCCTACAAAACACAGATGTTGAGACACTATAATTTAGAGGTTGAATATAATTAAATTTATTTAATATTCTGAATTGTTTTATATACATATTCAATTATGCCAAAAACCGAAAAATTCAAATCTTATAAATAATACTATATTGTATATAAGTATGGATATATATTATTTATTTAATATTTTGATTTTTTTACATACATTTTTTGATTCATCGATATCAATTTTTAGTGAAGAGCTACGAGCTATTATTATCCAATGAATATGAAATCATGGATTCCACATACGCCGGTCTAAATGGGCAGAGATAGAAAGCATCAAGTTTTATTGGGGTCGAGTACATTTTGCCAGTTAAGCATTTGTCGCCTGCTTACCTCGGATTATGTACTCGATTCCTTTCCAACAATCAACCCTAATCTTCATCCTCAGTTCGAAGGGATGGTGTGGATTATGAATCTGGGAATGAATGTCTACATTAAAACCTTAATTAAGTCAAAACTGTAGTTTTTAAATGAATTCAGTTTTTTTTTTTTCAACAGATGGAGATAAACTATATCATGTTATAGCTATTAAATCTCTATCAACACTAGATAATATGGTATCGAATTTAAGAAGATTCGTCAAATTGAAGTGGAATATTGAGACAGTGTATAATTCAGTTTTTGGGATTGTTTAAAATATTTTAAAAGTGGTTTTCTGTTATAAATACGATGGATATAATTCTTTTTTCTTGTCTGTATATTTTGGAGGTGGTATTTTAGAGTTGTGACAGAAAGTATTGTTTTTGAGAGGAATCATTTCCTATATAGAATTCCAAAATAATGATTTTCCTTAGTTTAATTTTCGTACAGAATATCCCAATATCTAACAAGGACCTGATTGGTTATGATATTTCCACAGCCCTGTAAAGCAAGCGATATTGCTCTGGCGATTTTCTAGACCTAGAAAATATTTTAATAGTGCATGGTAATATAACTTAATAAAGAACATAGACAGAAATTTGTGATTTTTGCAGCAGCCTTGTCTGACTTGTTTATGTTATCAAATAGACATGGTTGCTGTGACAACCACTCTCTGTAAAACCTTCTGGATCAACCAATCATCCCGAGGAGAACATGGAGATCATTCTTTAGGAGTTGAACCACTACGATCATCAATTTGTATGTGTGTGTATATATTATTACACTTTTATTATATACAATAACGAAATGTAGAAAAGATGATTTCAAATAATAATCATCAAACGTTAGAATTTGATTTAATAATTACATAACTCTGAATCGGTTATTTTTGTGTATTATTTATTACTATACATATTTTTAATTTTATAGTTATCTATTTTTATTTTTCCTTTTCTATTTACATAGTTATCTAATACCTACGTTTACTGTTTTGAATTTAATTTAATTAACAATTTTTTTTAACGTTCACTTCTATTTTGTATATATGATATGAATGAATACTTATGATGAATCCTTATTCATTTATTGTATTGTATGAATACTTGTATTATATAATACTTGCAATTTGACAGATTGTATTATTATTCAATGTGACAGATTGTATTCTTATTCTATTATACTGTAAAAAAAAAAAAGAAGGAAAACACTTAGCGACCAAAGTAGTTTTATAAAAAGTTGATATAACGAGGATTAGAACTTTTATTATCAAATTATAAAATATATATTTTTAGAATATATTGCTCTTAAATTATAGTTCTTTCTATTTTTTATTTTAATGTAAATACTATGGAAGCTGTAAAAAATGGAAGCAACTTTTTACCAATCCATACATTATATATGTATATATATACAGAAATTCGTGGTTTACTCGGCAGTTAGGACCAGTTTGTTTGTTTTTTATTAAATGGCACTGGTTGACCAGTCAACCACTTTCTGTGCACCTGCTGGACCATCGAATCTTTACAACGTTTTCTCAGAAAATTAAAATATACCTGCTAATTGCTTGAGATATTCACCGAAAACTTTATTAGGTTTAGGAACATTTCTTTAGCCATCTATAAATATTAGAGATGAATTTCTGTAATAATGATCTGGATCCAAAACAATGCTTTATTATTTCTTTAGATGATGAAGTTTAATTTTAACATTATATTTTTTTTAATAAAACATGTATTAGATTTAGTTTATTATTTAATTATAAAATGATTATTTATTAAAATTATTTTATAATAATAAAACTATTTCAAATAGAAAAATGAATGATGTTTCTAGAAAAATTTATAGAATTTCTCATTTATTCATTGTCATATAAATATTAGACTAATAAATTTAGAATTATTTAGAGGGAATGAATTATATTTTTGATTGCTGTCCATCATGTGATTATTTGATAGTATGAATTGTAAAATACACATATGAATGTTAATGATTTTCTTTCCTTTTTTAGAAAATTTATTTTGTTTCTGATTTTTTAACTTTAGAACTACAACACTTGTAGAAGTTATTAAATATATCATCAATGAATAACTCACATATTCAGAAATTTGTGGTTTTTGCATCAGCCATGTCTAGGTTGTTTATGCTTTCGACTAGACATGGTTGTTGTGTCAACCACTTTCTGTGAAACCTTGGGGATCAACCAGTCTTCTCAAGAAAAGCGTTGAGCTCATTTTTCGTTTGTCACCAATTACGAGCACCAATTTGTATGGATGTGTATACATTTATATATTTCTATTTTATATAATAATACTTGTAAATAAGTATGAATATGTTTTTTTTTTAATCTAATGTTGTCTCATGTTTGATTTATTCTAATTAATGGGACAAAAATGTGGGGGATAGTGGTGATTGAAATCTTGAAATCTTTCAACTGGCCCATTTATGGATAATTTGTCGGGAGTTGATCAACTAATAGCAATAATGGGTGTTATTTAAAATAAGAGTTTTGCAGAACACACCTTTATTTTTTGTAAACGTTTAAAATAAATAAACTTGCTATTCATTTGTATTATTGACATGTAAACGTTAATAGGATTACGAAAATTTATTTTATCAATTACAAATACAGATTAAATTCTATAACAAAGATTGGGGTTCAAAACAAAGTTCCATATTTACTTTAGATTAAAATCATTTCAAATATCATTATATTTAACATAATAACTTTTTAATTATAAAGTGTATTTATGTCATTATCTATATTTTAATACTACCTAGGTGTTGTGGAAAAAAGTAAATTAAAGCTTTGCAATAATTAATAGTAATCTATTTTCCTCTCAACACGGGAACATTTTCTCGATTTATTCGTTTCTGTTGTATATTTTACTTGTATATCTTTATAATATTTTACTCGTTTATATCATTAGCTATTAATTGTTATCATATTATATAATAACTTGAATGGAAATCTTAAAATCTTCTGTCTATAGAGAAACAATATTGAGACAGAAGCGAAAGGAACACAGGCCTGAAGTTTTGTTTTGATAATAACAGACCCGAAGGTGACTGTTAATGAACTTCTGCAATATTTTCTCTTTTAATAACATATTCTTGATTCTGAAATTTCGCTTTTGTAACTACAACAAGTGTATCAGTTTGTTTGATTTAGCATCAACAAATAACCTACATATTCAGAAATTCGTGGTTTTCAGAGGGACTAAGACTAGGTTGTTTTATTTTCATCAACCTGGCATGGTTCCTGTGAAAATCACTTTCCGTAAAACCTGCTAGAACAACCAATCATCTCGAAGAGACCATTGATTTTTTTTTTATGGAAGTTTAACCACTACAAATTGGCGTAGGGAGGTGGCGGCCCCATCGCCCGGTAATTATACCGCAATCAGCCACTGGCCCTCCAGGTTGGGGGAACAGTACACTGACACTCATACAGTACACTAAAACAGTACACTGGGCATAAGATCATTAACAGTACACACCCTAGGGTTATCTTCCCTAGGTAGCCGCCCCGGACGGGGGAACAAGTCAGGATGATCTGAGGAGGCAGCCCCTTCACTGACTCGGGGACAGAGGGCCAACAACCCACTTCCCTTAAATATCTCATGTTACGAATCACTTCAGAAAAAGACCATTGAGTTTTTTTTTTGGAAGTTTAGCTACCATAAATCTCAATGTTTATAATGTTAAATGTTGAGACCAAAATGAAGGAAACAGTGATTGGCGACAGCCTCCGAAGGAATCTTTTTTGTTCTGCAGATTCGATGGTGACTGTCACCAAACTCCAAAAATAAATTTTCCAGCCTCATAAGTATTTATCTTAATTAATTAATATATAATACTATAGATGGCATAGTATAATATAATATAGTATATTCTAATATTAATAAAATACAATATAACATAATATAATCTATAGTATTATGCTATAAATAGTATTCTGGAATCACTATAACCAATGTCTCTGCAATGTACTAGATCAACCAACCTTCCCGAGGAAATAAATTGTGCCTATTTTTTATGTCGAGTATCTATTTGTACGTATTTTTATATACATATTGTTTTGTAATTTTTTTTTCTATATAAATCATCCTTTATATAACTGACTTCCCTCTTCTAAATATCCCACTGTCATCCTTTTCCTAATTAGAGGCTAACTATCAACAAATTGACATCCATTAGGCTAACAAACCTATTTTCGATTCTCTTAAAAATCCATGAAATACTGTTTTTGAACGAATACTTTCCTACAGAATCCTAATATGTTCATTTTCCTTAGTTTAATTTTCGTACAGAATATTCCAATATCTAACAAGGACCTGATTGGTTATGATATTTCCACAGCCCTGTAAAGCAAGCAATATTGCTCTGGCGATTTTCTATACCTAGAACAATATTTTAATTGTGCATGGTAATATAACTTAATCTGTAAAACCTTCTGGATCAACCAATCATCCCGAGGAGAACATGAGCTCATTTTTTGGGAGTTGAACCACTACGAGCATCAAATTGTATGTGTGTGTATATATTATTATACTTTTATTATATACAATAACGAAATGTAGAAAAGATGATTTCTTTAAATAATCATCAAATGTTATAATTTGATTCAATAATTAAATAACTTCGAATCGGATACTTTTAAGTATTATTTATTATTGTACTTATTTTTAATTTAATAGTTATCTATATTTATTATACCTTTTCTATTTACATAGTTATTCAATGCCTACGTTTATTGTTTTGAATTTAATTTAATTAACAATTTCTTTAACTTTTTACGTAATTTATTTTTTCATGTTCATTTGTAATTTTCAATCTACTCATTATATATATACAGAAACTCGTGGTTTACTCGGCAGCTAGGACCGGTTTGTTTCTGTTTTATCAAATGGACTGGTTGACGAGTCAACCACTTTCTGTGCACCTGCTGGACCATCGAATCTTTACAACGTTTCCTCAAAAAATGAAAATATACCTGCTAATTGCTTGAATAATTTACCGAAAACTTTATTAAGTTTAGGAACATTTCTTTAGCGATCTATAAATATTAAAGATATTACAGATAAATTTCTATAATAGTGATCTGGATCCAAAATAATGTTTTATAATTACTTTAGATGATATATATTATTATCAACATCATTTTTTTTAATAAAACATGTATTAGATTTAGTTCATTATTAATAAAAAGAATTATTAATTAAAATAATTTTATGATAATAAGACTATTTCAAATACAAAAATTATTGATGTTTCAAGGAAAATGTATAGGCTTCCTCATTTATTGATTGTCATATAAATAGTAGAATAATAAATTTAGAATTATTTAGAGGGAATTAATTATATTTTAGATTGCATTCCATCATGTGATTATTTAATATTATGAATTATCAAATACAGTAATATGATTTTAATGATTATTCTTTTTTAGAATGTCATTTTTGTTTCTGAATTTAAACTGAACTTTAAAACAACAACACTTGTAGCAGTTCTTAAATGCATCTCCAATGAATAACTCACATATTCAGAAATTTGTGGTTTTCACAGGGGCTATGTCTAGGTTGTTTTGTTTTTTATCAACCTAACATGGTTCATGTGTCAACCACTGTCTGTGAAATCTTCTGGATCAACCAGTCTTCTCAAGAAACGCATTGAGCTCATTTCTTGCTTGTTACGCGTTTCGATAATGATGTTATTTACATTTTTTAAGATCTAACTACTATAAACTTTGTAACTACAACACTTGTAGCAGTTTTTTATTTGCATCAACACTGAATAGACCACATGATCAGAATTCGTTGTTTTTCACAGGAACTATGTCCAGGTTGTTTATCTTATCAACGAGACATGGATCTTGTGTCAACCAGTTTCTGTAAAACCTTCTGGATCAACCAATCATCCCGAGGAGAACATTGAGCTCATTTTTTGGGAGTTGAACCACTACGAGCATCAGTTTGTATTTGTGAGTATATATCATTGTACTTTTTGTATAGGCAATAACGAAAAGTTGGAAGACGATTTCTTTAAATGTTCATTAGATGTTACAATTTGGCTTAATTATTACATAACTTTGAATCATTTATTTTATTTATGTTTTGTATATTGTTTATTATTTATTATGATTTTAATTTTTAATTTTTTAGTTATCTGTATTTAATTCACATTTCTATTTACATTATTTTATGAATGTAATTTGTAAATAGAAATGAATGTAACGTAAACGTTCTAATAGTTGCCCTTTATAATTGCAAATTGTATTATTATTTTATGATATTGTTAAAAAAAAAAAAAAAGAGGAGAACAGTTAGTATGGTTCCTGAAATAGTTTCTGTTTCAACCACTTTATGTGAAACCTTCTGAATCTATCGGTCAAAACTGAAAACTCCAACAGTTAGCTCCAAGGATAATTTTATAAAAAAAATAGAATTAAAAAACATCGAGCTCAATTTATGGATAACGAATTACGAGTCAACCATGTTCGAATCCCTTCAGATTTCCAATTGAGGAAATATTTTTTGGTAATTGAACTATTACGATGAACCACCACTAACCTTAATAAGTATGTATATATATATATATATAAAACCAATATATATATATATATATATATATATAATAGATACATTTGGTTATATCATAAAATTTATAGTATTATCTTAAATGATTTCTAAAAATGGCTGTATTTTTCTAATTGTTGCTATTGCATTCACAACTTTAGGCGTATGAATTTATTATTGAACATTAATTGAATTTAACTTTCGAACTACAACAATTGTAGCTGTTTTTCAATTAAATCATCAATGAATTCACTTCATATTTAGAAATTCGTGGTTTTCAGAGGGACTATGGCTGTTTTTATTATCAACCAGACATGGTTCTTGTGTCAACCAGTTTCTCTTTGACCTCCTAGATCAACCAATGTTCTTGAAGAGACCGCTGGGCTTATTTAAAGGGAGTTGAACTACTAAGAGCATCGGTTTGTATAAATATAATTATATTATATCAATACCGATTCACGTTTCTGAATACTTTTAGCGCGGAGGTGAACATGGTAATAACTATTTTGGCCAAATCAACACTGAAGCTTAATATGTTTTTTTTTTTTTTTTTTTAACATAGAGTGTGAGTTTCAATTGAGGCTGGCGTTCCTCAAGCTAGCGTCTTGGGCCCCATCCTTTACATTCTCTTTACCGCTGATATTCCTGTCCATCCCGATACCCTCCTGGCAACTTTCGCTGATGACACTGCTATCCTTTCTTCCAACTCAGATCCTGAAACAGCGTCCGCAAACTTATAAAGGCACCTCTTCCTGATTGAACACTGGTGTAAGAAATGGCGCATTAAGGTAAACGAATCTAAATGTAAAAACAGTTTATTTTAACTCCATCCAGCTTCCTTTCTCAGATACAGTCCGGTATCTTGGCTTTCTCTTAGATAGACGACTAACATGGAATCCACATACTAGACTTAAAAGACAGGAACTTAACAGACGATATGGCCAGCTATATAGACTACTGAATAGAAAATCTAAACTTTCTGGTGAAAACAAATTACTGATCTACAAGACAATACTGAAACCTATCTGGACTTACGGACTAGAACTATGGGGAACAGTCAAATTTTCTAACATCAAACGTATTCAATCCTTTCAGTATAATGTCCTCCGTACAATAGTCAATGCTCCCTTCTATGTAACCAATAAAACCCTACACCATGACCTTAATATCCCATTTATTCTTGATCTTATCCCAGCCAAATTTTCCAAATTTCACCAGAACCTTTCTCATCACCCGAATTCCGTTGTACAATCCCTATCAAGCACCACCCATCCCTACAATCCCCTTCGTAGGTTAAAGCGGCAGTGGCCACGAGACCTTTTGTAAATATGGATATTTCGGAGTTTTAGCAATGGCCAGACTCTCCACTCAAGTCATGAGTGTCTGTGGCTGTAGCGCTCTTACTCATCCTCCGCTGGTTTACAATACCAGTGAAGTGGCTGAGGGAGAAGCGTAGGGATCTCCTAAGCCTCCCTTTTCCCTCCACATGTGGAGGGGACAGGATTGGTTCGGAGATCACCTGGCAAATTGTAAATAATGTATATAGGTATGTTTTATATAAGGTGTTTGTTTTACTTTTATTTCTATTTTTATTTACTTATGTGTATATATATTTTTTTTTCTTTACTCTTTTGTTCTTTCTTCTTATTCTTTTGTTATTACTTTATTTATTTATATTTTTGTATATACGGTATGAATGCAATCTCTGAACTCTATTATAAGTGTCCTTAAACTGTGACAAATTGTAATATTTCTGAATACAGTGTTTTAAAAAAAAAAAACATAGAGTGTGAATGTGTTCTAAGAACAATATTATAAATGTCCTTGAGAAAGATGGTAATATTTTCCAATAAATATGTTTAAAAAATATAAATATATAGTTTTTTGTCCTACATTATATATTAAATACTTGAATGTGTTTTTATTTATTATATAATGTGTTTTTATTTTATTTTTTTTATTTTAGTTTTTATTTAATGTTATATCAGTTTGATTTATTCTGTTACTCCAAGTTTTATTTTATTTTATTTTCTTATAATCTTGTTGTTCTTTATATGGTATGATTGTACTTCATTCATCATAAATACTCAATGCCCTTAATTGAGGCAAAATGTATTTCTTTTTCTCAATAAAAAAAATATATATTAAATATAAAAATAAATGAAAGGATATAGAATGGTCAGGATGTGCAGTGAAAAAATATGAATTATATAATATATAATAATTTATAAATACCACGATGTAGTTATATTTTTTTGTATTAATGACTTTAGTAATAATATTGAAAATATTATGTAATAACATATATGGAAATCTTCAATTCTTCTGGAAATACTAAATTGAGAAGGAAATAAAAGGAATAGTGTTGACAAAACAAGCATTCTTAAGACATTGAGTTGATGCCTTACACCTAAGCTAATGATTTTTAATAATATTTTGTAAAACGTCGTTGTTGTTTCTGTTATTTTCACTTACTTACAACTACGTTTGTAGCTATTTTTTAATGTATCTGAAATCAATAAACATCATGTATAGAAATTGTGATTTTCATCTGAACCACCTGGGGTTGTCTTTTTTATCAACCTCACATGGTTCTTGTGTTAACCACATTCTCTGCAATCTACTAGATCAATCAATCTTCCAGAGAAGACCTTTGAAGATATTATTTGAAAGTTGATCAACTACGAGGATCGATTTAATTTTATTTATATAGATAATGTTTTTTGCTTTTTTTTTATACAATAGATATATACACATAGGCATCCTTTTCCTAATTTCAGGCAAACCTTTCAGCAGATTGACATCCTATAATCCAATCAACCTATTCTCAATTCTCTAAAACTGTATACTTTTTTGGAATTCGATCAACAACTAGCAGCAGTATTTTTTTTCATAGAACATACCTTACATATTATAAAGTTGTCATCGTTGATGCCTTCCAAAATGGTAAGTTTTTTTCGATTTGTAGTGTTTTACTAATTCGATTAGTTAGTTTATTTAACTAAGATATTTTAGTACACAATGTGTTTTTAGAATATTATGTTTCTTTGTCTTTATTTTAAAATTTTACTTTAATATAAAAATTGTCTTGTATCATTCAATTTATAATATTATTTTAAACTATTTTTGAAACATATTTTTTATCTAATTGTTGTTATTGCTTTCACAACTTTAGGTGTATGAAATATAAAAATATTAAATGGTTTCTGATAAGTAGGCTCAAATCTAGTTTTACTGAAGCTATTGCTTGTTTGGTCAAAGATCTTCTAATCTTTATGAAGTCATACTAGACTTAAACAATAGGAACTTAACCGACCATACGGCCAACTATACACATTACTAAATAGAAAATCTAAACTCTCAATTGAAAATCAAATACTTATCTTCAAGACAATACTGAAACTCACTTGGACATACAGACTTGAGCTCTAGGAAACAGCAAAATTTTCTAACATCAAACGCACCCAATCCTTCCAATCCAAAGTCCTTTGAACAATAGTCGATGATCCTTTCTATGTAACCAACACAACCCTACACTATGACCTTAATATCCCATTTGTCCTAGGCCTCATCCCAGAAAAATTCTCCGAATTTCACCAGAAACTTACCTGTCATTCAAATCGTGTTGCACAATTCATATCCAGCATCACCCATCCCTATTATCCTCCAAGAATGTTAAAACGGCAGTGCCCCCGCGACCTTTTATAGTTTGTAAATATTGGCGTTCTAGCAATTGCCAGATTCTAAACTCATGACATGAGTGCATATAGCTAAATCTCCACTGTGTTTAGCCCCAGTGACGTGGTTGAGAGAGAAGTACAGGGATCTCCTATATCATGCTTTTCCCTTCACAGTTGGAGGGACAAGTCTGGCTCGGAGTTCTCTCTCTGATTGTAAATAGTGTATATAGGTGTGTATGTGTTCTTTTTGTTTATTTATTTGTATTTGTATTTGTATTTGTATTTTATTCTTATTTATTGTATATATATGTGTGTATTATTTGTCTGTATAATTAATTTTATTTATTGTACATAGTGTGTGAATGTGATCTCTGAACACTAACATAAATGTCCTTGGAGACAGATTGTAATATTTTTCAATAAACAAGTAAAAAAAAAAACTAATGATTTGTTATATACATTTAGTCATATATATTTCGGTATATTATATATAGTTTTTATTTTATATATATATATATATATATATATATATATATATATATATATATTTTTTTGAGGGGGGGGGAGGATTTGAACCATTAGGAGCATCAAATTGTATATGAATATATGTATATATATAGTTACAAATATTTAGAAGATTATACTTAATAATATTATTACTATTTATGAAACAGAGTTCTCCTAAAGTATTGTTACTTTTGCCATCAATGAACAAACTTCATATTCAGAAATCGTGGTTTTCACATGGGCCATGTCAAGGTTGTTTTATTTTTATCAACTTGTCATGGTTGATGTGTCAACCACTTTCTGTGTGACCAGCTAAATCAGCAAATCATCGACTAATTCACGATCAACTAAGCCATCGAACTCATTTTTTGGATATTTTATGATGTTGGATGATAAATTTATATATAATTACAAATATTTATTAGATGAAAATTAAAAATACCATTGTTACCAGTGAAACACGACTTTCCTGTAGATGATTGTTTTGTCATCAATAAACGAACTTCATATTCAGAAATCGTGGTTTTCACATAAGCCAGGTCATGGTTGTTTTGTTATCAACTTGTCATGGTTGGTGTGTTAACCACTTTATGTGCGACTTGTTAGATATTTTAATTTTTTTATTAGTTAGATATTTTAGTTAGTTTTATTATTTAGATATATTTAGCTCATTTTTTGTGATTTTGACCACTACTAGCATCAAATTGTATGTATACATATATAAACATACGTATATATATATATATATATATATATATATATATATATATATATATATATATATATATATATATATATATATATATATATATATATATAATTTTTGGTATAATTGAGAGTATTTATTTTGATTGGCTAATAGAATGTCAATCTGTTAAATGGCTATATATATATAGGAAGGAAGTCAGAAATAAACTTCAATCCAGTTAATGAAAACATAAGTGTGCTGCCCGTAAGAGGTCGTTGGTTTGATATCACGATTATTAACGTGATGCACTAACCGAAGAAAAAGAGGATGAGGTGAAGGACGATTTCTATGATTAGTTAGAAAATGTTGTGGACCAGGCTCTAAAATGGGACATAAAATCAGTCATGGGAGACTTGAATGCCAAGATAGCCCAAGAAACCCAATTTAAACCCATCATCGGAGGCCGATATATTAATTGTGTATTTAAAGGTTAGCTACCACAGACCCCCTACCGTAGTATCCTAGATTGAATAATATAATATTTATTGAATATGTTTTCAAAAGTTATCGTGTTAAAAATTTACTAGCTGCATCCATAACTAATTGGTGGTATGCAAGGGAGATCGTAAAATTATCAAGATGGTATAATAATTCATATTATTTATAAACTTAAATAAAACAAAAACATATATGCACAATGAGTATTAGAGAATCATATAATGCTGTTTTGGATAGGACTTCTTGAAGTTACTAATGATCTATTGATTCTATTATTGCTAATGACTGCCAACACAAGTTTACACACGTATACCTAAATGAATGTTATGATTTAGCTGTTTCTTTGTGTAGGGGTTGCCAATATCTCTAGCTATCTCTCTTTTTCTGGCTGCTTGGCGAATCTCCCAGATTGAATCCAAGCTGTTTCTGTGGACTCTCCAGTCTTTGTTCTCTCTCATCTTATTTTCTTCAACTGTGTCTCTTCCTAGCCTTTTTGATATACACCTCCCTTTTTTTAGTTTTCCCTCATTGGCTGAATTTTCGTAGCAAAAGGGATGACCACTCCTTCAGGCTGTACGGCTGTTTCATCTTTCTCAAAAGTGTTTTGGTTCCCTCCTTTGATTAGGCAAGCTTTTTGATCTTATCTAAATATGCCAACGTATGGTTCTTGCCTGTGTAGGTGTTTTGCCGGCGTCTGTTCTTTAGTGTTTTATTGCCCCTAACAAAATGTTGCACTAACTAGGGGGTCATTACTCTCCCTCAGGTAACCGGTCATGTTTTAGCAATTATTATTTAGAATATATTTATTTATTTGAAATAATTAAGTTATATTCCAAATGTGGCCTTTACAATACGTAGCAGTTCAATATTTCTTTTTCTAAAGTACCTTAAATTTGATTTATTTAAAAAAGCTGTCTCTTATCTGCATTAAAAAAAAGAAAAAGGCTGAATATAAAGTATGAAAGAATTTGTAAATTGGCTAAAAGAAAAAAAAAGGAAATGTGTGTTTTAATTAATGTGTGTTAAAAATGAATTTCCAAAAATAACAGACTGAATGTATACGTATAATATATCGTAGGATAGCTGAGAATTTTAGGGAAAACGATATCTAACATAAAAAGTCGTAGAAAGTAATAGGGAGTGACAAAAATGATTAATAATAATTTTTAAAACCTAATATTACTTAACGGAAACCCATGTTTCCAAGGAAATGCAAAAAAAAAATCTCAACTAAACATTTAAAATTATTTTGAAATTTGAAAAGTTGAATCAAGGCAGTGCCTTTGTTAAAAATCTATTTCATTGTACTTGCGTGAAAGTGAAATATAAAGATATTTAATGAATGGGCAAAACATATGTTTATAACCTTAAATACATTTACTGTATTTTAATAACTCTAGATTAAATTTTAAAATATTTAAACAATTAAGTATACATCATCGATTTATTTTAAAAAAAATCCTTTATGAAATCACATTATATACTTACAATCAGTGTTATGTATGACTTTCGATTTATCGATGCTGTATTTAAAAAGAAGTAACTTTTTTTTTGTAAATTTTTCAAGTTTAAAAAATAATAATTTAAATTCATTTAAAAACTGATAGAGATATAATTCCTGTTATTTTTATTTTGAAGTATTACCTTACTTATTCATAATTAAATACACGTACTTTTAAATCTCTCTTTGTCCATAGAGCTCATTACTGGAGCTCTTTACTGGCTACAATGGATATAACAAATAGGGTTTATGTTATTTTGATGGTCTTAATGAATTTTTGTATTGGTAAATATTACCAAAGTTCAAAAATATATTGTTCAAGGCTTAGCTCAGTTAAAAATGCGCTTCAAAAACTTCTTGTAATAGTCCAATTTTGCTAGACAAGGATTGCTTTCTGAAGCAGAGCAGTAAGTGAAAGTTGTGTGTTACGTGCACTGGATTTTTTACTTATTTATGGAATGTACTTATTATCATCCCTAGAACAACTTTTACCATAATAAAGACCAATTATCAATCAATTTCAGTACAACCATGACAAAAATTCATTTATCTTCCCTTCTTTGTCAGTAAAAAAAAAAAATTCTTTTGATTAAGCACCTTTTCAGATTGTCGATACTTGATAAACATTTGTTTCTTGAGAACAAACTACGAAAGATATTGATGGCATTCAAGTCCATTTTTTCACCAATCTTGTCTAGGATGATGCAACTTATAGAGCTCGAAAGTTCTCTTTGATAAGGTATTAAACATCTGGGTGCAGGGGTTGGATAGCACAACGACCAAGTTGAATAAGAACAGCCAGTAGTTAATCAATTGGCACAGACCTTTGTTAAGAGCAGCCCCGCCCGATCATAAAATTCGCTTACATAACCTTGTTGCTGTGCAGGCTTCCTTTAATTCTACTATTAACAAAAAAAAAAAAACTTGTACCATAAGAACCCATGAAGGGTATTGGGTGCAGTACAATGTGAGGAAGTACTGTTTCAAGGCCAACTTTTGTGCAGGGAAGTGATGGGGCCGATATCACGCTCAACCGCCAGTTTTTCCCCTATATTTTTTTTTTAATTAAGGGTACCCACTTTCTAGAAGCTGGATGTGCCCCAACAGGGTCTCCCAACCCCAGGGCCGATCCACGGCAAATAAAAAATTACTAGTCATTAGCCGGATCCGAACCCAGGACCTTCAGCTCTGGAAGTCAGTGGTCACCCTGCTCCTTCTACTTTTAACAAAACAGACATTAATTGAAAATGATTGTTTCTTGAAAAATTTGCTATATTGTGTTTTTTTAAAAAATTGAACTGCTATAGTTTACATAGGCTATGCTAGACTAGATAAATAATACCTAGGAGGGGTCGATATGAAGGTGAGCTACTTGACAGTAATGGATGCCACTAAGAACATTTCCCATTAGTTTGCTGGGTTGGATGGTTACGGGCTCGTACATTTCCTTCTTGGGATAAGTATGCCATCATCATCACCATCATCACCCTCTGTACAATATCGTCGGAAATAACTCTGTCTCCTTACCTTCTGTAAGAGCTATCAAAAATTAAGCAAATAAAGTTCACTTAACACTGTGAACAAAAAAAACACATACTTGCTTTCACAACAATTTACGTAAAAATCAACCTCTTATTATTAATACTTTATAATCTAAACTTGGATCCTTGCCATTTCGATATAGGAATGAATTATTAATAAATGAAAAATAATTTCACTCTGGGATAAGTTTCCGACTGCTCCAACACTTACTAGACAAACGCAATTAATTACAAAATACTCATCAATTTAACTATAATAAGACCTGTATGGACATACGGAGTTGAGCTTTGGGGCTCTACCAAACCATCGAATTCCTATCACATCCAATCCTTACAATCCGAAATCCTTCGTAAAATCCTTAATGTCCCATACTTTGTTACAAATAAAACCATTCATAAAGACCTTAATGTCTCACATGCCGCTGATTTAGCCCGAGCCAGATACCTAGCATATCATGATAAACTACAGTCACATCCGAATCCACTTGTTTCCAACCTTGCTTCTTCCTCGATTCCTGATAATCCGCCTAGGCGTCTGAAAAGAAGATGGCCTCGTGATCTTCTTACCTAGAATTAAATAGGGAGTGCTACCATTGGGCAGTATCTCTTCAAGTCCGTTTATGTCATGATTTCTAATGTGTGAATTTTTACTAGTTACATTGTTTATACAGTTGTGAATTTCATTAAATAAATAAATAAACTCTGAGATAAAAGTCCCCTAAGCAAGGTGCCCATTATCCCCAAGGTAGATTGCCTTCTAACATCCTTCTCCCTTCTCAAGATCTTTGGTTGCTCTCATCTTCTTAAAAACAGTCCAAAAGGAGGTTACACGAATGATAAAGGATTAGCTGAAGGAGATTTATAGGTTGAGATCTGGTATTAGGAGGGTGGGTAGAGGAACGTTGAGGAAGCAGTTCTAGGATGTAGCGAAGATTTTTGATCTTGTTCGCTTGGAAAAGAATTATGAATGCCTTCTTAAGATTTGTCACTGGGACCACGAGACGTTCCCGTGTTTCTCACCACTATGTTGAGTTAGAGTGGCTCTTCCCTTCCTTCCGAAGGCAATATTTCCTGGGCTCATTCCTTTACCAAATAATCAATAATCATCGACCATCCTACGCATACAATCATGTCCTTCTGATCTTTACTCAAATCTGCCTCATTTAAACATTCCTTTGTTACCCGTTCCACTGCATTATGGAATTCCATACCCTTAAAAATCCGTCATGCACCATCCTTACCCACATTTAAAACACTCTTATTCCAATTCCTCTTCACAATTCAATCAGATACTGGCTAAGTATATATTATGAAACTAGGTTTCAATTTTCTTTAAACGTTGTTTTTCTTCTGTTTTGAGTATGAAACAGAATTTCGATCACCTCTCACGAAGCAGTGTGAGTAGGTATAATTTTTTATTGTTTTTGTTACCTTTTATCTTTTCTATTCATAAGATTGTATTTTTGTTTAAGTATATTTTATTTAAAAGTATTTTATTTTTTACTTATCTTCTGCACTCTCCTCTCTATGTGTGCATGTATATATGTATATATATATATATATATATATATATATATATATATATGGTTGTATTTGTTTTTCCTTTTTCTGTTCGTAATCTATTATTCTATTACCGTAATCTAAAGAATTCCAAAGATGAATCTTATGAAGGAATTCATGTGTTTCTTCAGGCTCATATCCATTCTTGTAGACAACCGTCCACACACCAAGTAACCATATTCAAAATTGTGGGAAACAAGAGGGATTATAATGAGTTGTCTAGCTTTTTCGGAAAAAAATCCGTAATGTTGTGAGTTGTTTACAGTCCGCGACACAGATTCCTTTTTATTAAATTATTAACATCCGCCTGAAATTTTGTGATTAGTTTCACCTCATGGTAATCTAAAACTATTTCATTTACGAAAACCCTTGGAGTTAGAGCATTCAGGAGATCGGCAAACTTTGTTTATTTAATTAGTTATTAAAAACTCGTGAATAACCCCACTTATTTTTCAATTGAATCGTAAGATAATTTGATTACAATATCTATAAAAAATGTGGCCAACAAAAATATTGTCCCGTTTGGCCTATATAACCTAGTTATTTTGGGGCTATAGGTCATCCCAAAAGGCTCAATATGTTTGAAAGCCAACTTCTTTCTCGATTTTCTGCTCAAATTATCATACGATTCAAGAGGAAAGTAAATGGCTATTAACGATTTTTTAGTACCTAATTAAATAGACAAAGTTTGCCGATCTCCAGATTGGAAACTCCCCAATCCATAGAATTTCCGTTAATAAACTAGTTTTAGGTTACAGTGAGATCAATCTATTTACAAAGTTTTAGGAGTCTGTTAATAATTTGACAAAAAGGCGTCTGTTCCAAGGACTGTTGAGGATAGTTATGGATTTCAAGGGAAGCTCGTTATTCTAGAGAAGGTTATGATTAAAGGTCGCCTGTTGGGATCTAATAATTGATGCTATGACGTACATAAAGTTTCTTACAAGTTTTTTCCACCTCTAAATTTTCTTTTTAAATTTTTCCAACAACTCTATTCTCTCTGTGACTAATTTTCGTTACTTAGACTCACCCAATAATATAGTTTCAAAAAGAAAAAAATATTAGGAATGGTCTATTTCGAAAACAATGGTCTCTGCTTTAAGAGGTACCGTGGTGAAGACAATAAATAAACCAACTTCTTCTGCATCAAAGCAAAAATTACTTTTAGACATGAAAATAGCTCGACGAGCCGAAACGTCATAGTTAGATTTTATAGTGAAAACATTGATGTAAGTTGGCTTAAAATACATAGAGATTATGTTTTTTCAGAAATATATATATATATCGAAAAGGATGGTGGTTACCCAATTGTTCAGCTCTGTACAACGGCTGAAGCTACTCCACGCATAATACCAACAACCAAACAGATAGAGAAAAAAATATGCAAATTATTCGTTTTTCTTTAATATTTTCAATTACTTTCCAAATACAATGATTATTAATTTTCTTTTTTTACTAATTTTACGTTTCTCTAACTTTGTTATCCTGTTATTTAAATGGTATCTGATAATATGTTTTTAAAAATCATTAATGCATTTACATAATTCTCTTTTGGGTTACACCTATTTTGAGTTACCAATGTATGTGAGAAATAATATATATATATTGCCTATACAATTATATATACTTGCATTTATTCAGAACTGTTGTAATTTTCTCATATTTATTTTTAGTACTTTGTATATAGTTTCATTTGTTTTGTTTTGTAAGAACTGTTAATTTACTGAGGGTTTTTTGTTTATTTATTTACTTAATGTAACAGATCTTCTGGCCTTAATTATTTCTTTATTTTTTTTCTGTTATTCTTAAGTGACTTCGTCCCAAAATAAAAGTTAATTTTCAATTATATTCAATGAATATAATTAATATATTATATGTCAAATTATGTTTTAATTATTTCGGTTCATAATTACAAATAAAATACTAAAAAAACAACGAAATAATATTAACTCAATGTGACTCCTTTTTTTAATTTCATTTTTATTTCAGAACCTTTTGTATACTTGAATACTTAAGCTGTACTAAAATATTTATTGAATATATTTTGTTGAATATTTTTGTTGCATATTTTAGTGCATATATTTTATTTTTTTTTTTTGGATATGATGCGAATTTTGCTTCCTAGCAATCCAAACTGTGCTAAAATCTAATAACATTTATAGTTTTTAGTGCCTAGATTTTTTTTACTGAATGAAAAGTAAATATTTCCGGGGGGCTAAACTTTGGATGGATATTGAATGGAAAGTAAATACTTAAAATTAAGCTTCTAAATTTATGGTTAAAGTAATATTCTTAATGTTGTTTTAATTAGAAATACTTATTTCTACTGAAAGTTGTACAATTAAGTTAAAATAAAAACTGAATATATTTTAAAGAAATCCCTAGCCATGAATAATATTTCCATTCACCTCTGAAGGATGGCTTCCAGCAGTGGACAACCAAAATCGTCGTGAATATTATTAATGAGTTTACTTTTTTGCTGATAGAATAATGCTAATATGATTAGGCATCTTTTTCGCCAATCCATCGTCGCATTAATATCAACCTAATGAAAGCGCAAGGAATCATTTAAGTTCTCGAGTGCGAGGTAGCCATTCTCCCAACATTAATATTCCGAATCCTAACAATTAAGAAAAAATCGATGATGGAGCAATGGAATACTAATTAATAACGGATAGTTGCCGTAATAACTAGCAATAGAGAAGTGGAAACATGTGGTTTTTATGTCTGCCGCAATAAATACTCTAGTGTTCTTTCATTAGTGAATTCCTCGCCCACATTCCACTATGTTAGCTAAAACGGTGGAATTTCTGTCCAAGGAGGTTTCTTTGTATTCGCTTATAAAATATCGCCTTCATTTTCCCCTTTGTTTTTGTGTATTTTTTTTTTTCAATAAAGGAGTAGAACCTATTATACTGAACAAGTATAATAATATATAATTTAAACGAAAATTCATAATTCTGTAATTGATCTCTAATTAGCAATGATTTCATCTCATCTAAATATATATATATATATATATATATATATATATATATATATATATATATATATATATATATATATATATATATATATATATATACAGGGTGTCCCATAAGTAGAGGGAAATTTTTATAAGAGTGATAGCAGAACTCACGAGCTACAAAAAAGTTCATATAAGCAATGGGCCTATTTATAGCAGAAAAGTAGCAAATCCAAGTTTTGTATTTTTTTAAGTGATTCATGTTTCTTATCTATTCGGAAGCAATAACTAAAGAAATATTTACTTTAAGTAATTAATAATTGCTTTATTGTAAAAAAGATGAAATTTACTATAATTGAAAAAAAGTTTGTCATTATTAAAACTATTTAAATAGGACATTTGAGCGGTTAAACTAAGATAAGTTCCGTTTTTAGAAAAATCATAAATTATTCGCCATTTTTTTATTTTTATTTTTTTATCATCATCTAACTATAATAGAGTTTTCCCTCTTTTTACAAAGATTTCATTTCTTGTTTTTTCCATGATCTGGGATGTATTTTAATAAACCCAATGGCCTAAACACACATTTTATTTTTAAAAAAAAATTATTCGAAAAATACTGAATTTTCATACATTTTTTGATAAATTTATTATAAACTGTGTTTTTCACCCAGATCTCTTTTATATGAATTGATTTGTATTTGTGAGTGGCAAATTTCAAATTTCTAGTCCTAAAATAAATTTCAAAAAACCTGCTGATTGCTTTAATTGTTCTAATTAAAACGTTAATACTAGGATCAGGAAATATTTAATTTAAGTAATTATTAATTGCTTCATTGTAAACAAGATGAAATTCACTTTAAATGAACTTAGAGTTTAGCATTGTTAAAATCATTAATCGAAGACTTTTGAGCTACTAAACTAAGAAAAATCATAAATTATTCGCCATTTTTTTTTTATCATCATCCAATTATACTACAGTTTCCCCCCCCCCACTTTTACACAAACTTCTTCGTTCAATATGATTTAATTTCTTATTTATTTATTAATGTTTTGGGTTCTTCAACTACCTGGGTCATTTTCACCCTATATTACAATTCGATCAATTACTAAACACATAACACAAAACTACAGATAACAAATACAATTTAAAGTTTAGAATAGTTACAGATGAATATGAAAGTACAATTGAATTAAAGTTATAAAAATTGAAAGTTGAAGATTTAAAAGGAGATATGTTAACAAAGGACAATAAAAATAAAGGTTAATGATTTTAACAACAAAAGCTAAAAAATACATTTTTAAATAATAAAAATTAATATTAATGTAAGGGAAGTTGAAGAGTGCAGTATACTAAACTAAAACAAATCATAAATTATTCACTATTTTTTTTTTATCATCGTCCAACTATAATACAGTTTCCCCTCTTTTTACAAAAACTCTCATTTCATGTTTTTCCATGATATAGGAGGCATTTTAACAAACCAAATTGCCTAACACACACTTTTTTATTTTAAAAAAAACTAATACGAAAAATACTGAACATTTTTTGATAGATTTGTTATAAACTGTGTTTTTCACCCAGATCTCTCATGTATGAATTGATCTGTATTTTTGAGTGACAAAATAAAAGTTTCTAGTCCTAACATAAATTTTAAAAAAACTGCTAAACGCTTCAATTATTTTAATTAAAACGTTAATATTAGGATCAGGAAATATTTAATTTAAGTAATTAATAATTGCTTCGTTGTAAAAAAGGTGAAATTTACATTAAACGAACACAGAATTTATCACTGTTAAAACTATTTACAGACTACTATAGAGCGACTAAACTAAGGTATGTTCTGTTTTTAGAAAAATCATAAATTATTCGCCATGTTTTTATTTTTTTATCATGTCGATCTATAATAGAGTTTTCTCTCTTTTTACAAAGATTTAATTTCTTGTTTTTCCATGATCTGGGATATATTTTAATAAAACCAATTGCCTAAACACACTTTTTCTTTATAAAAAAAATGATTCCAAAAATACTGAATATTCAAATATTTTTAGATTAATTGGTTATAACCTTTCAACCAGATCTCTATTTTATGAATTGATCTGTATCTGTATGTGAAAAAATAAAAGTTTCCAGTCCTAAAATGTATGTTTGAAATAAAAAAAAAAATCTTTCTGATTGCTTTAATTAGTTTAATTAAAACGTCAATATTAGGATCAGGAAGATTTAGTTTGCCACTTATTAAAAATAATAAGCAGGCAACATAATTATCACAAAACATTAGAAATATTAAAGGATGTTTTCTACTTTTAATCATTTAAAATGGTAGATCCATTCTATTTCGATACTCCATTGACGGTTATATTAAAAATTAAATATTACTGAAGAATAAGCCGAGGGCAACGAACTTAGATTAAACATACTTCAATACACCATGACACGGTAGGGATATGACCCAGCAGAAAATTTAAGGACTTGATGCAAATGAGTTGCTGCTTCACCGCCTGTGCAGTATCAACATGCCGCCCTCACCACCATTACCCTACCCCCCTTCCTAATTTGAGATGAATCATCGCTTTTTTCGGCTCCAACGTACAGTGCTTCAAGTGAGTGACAAAATTCTGATTTCTATTGATTCTTATAGGAAATTTTGATGAAACGGTGATGACAAATATATCCTATTTTCCCAATCATAATTGTCAGATAATGCATTTTTCCCCAAAATCATTTTAAACTTAGTTTATAAATTTTAAACCAAACAACCAATTCTATCGTATGGAATTTCGCCTAATGGCATAGTGTATTTAAAACGTGTATTTTTATTCGTACCTAAATTTTAGAAATATATGAGTTGACTATGTCTGACATTAAAAAGGATAGAAATTTGAATTATCATAACACATTGAAGCTAGGGGTTTTTGCCGCTCACCTATTCATGATAAATCACCTTTGACGGAACAAGTTGTTATGAGCTTTTTTACCTGTTGATTTAATGAAAAGAACTTCAGTTAGATCTTCCGACTCGATAAAAAATCGGAACGAAGCAGTCTACAACATGCTCTAATCTAATTGGCAGTGGCTATTCACGCTGAGATTCGAATGGCGAAACATTCTATGCAGTTAAAATTTGGCTGTAGGGGAGTGTTAGGTGATGGGAGATAGAAGGGAGAAGGTACCCGCTGAGTTGAATGGCTTGCCATAATATCCTCTACTTGATATGGGTCCCTTAACACCTCCCAATCCCCCATCCTTTGAAAAGACCAATAAACGAACTTCTATCCAATCGGAACTGAGGATGGCGCTAGAAGGGGACGTTATTATTATTTTTTTTTCATTGTTGGTTATTTTCGTATGTTTAATCTTATTCCATATATTATTATTAAAATAATAATAATAATAAACAAATAACCAGATAATATTCAACAAAGATTTATTTTTGTTAGTACATAGTTACCTAATGATTGGCTGGGATCCTTATTGAACTAGATTTTTTTTTTTTTCAATAGAGTGCTAATTTTTCAAAACTAGTCATAGTTCAAATAAAAAACAAAACAAAACAACTAAGATGTTTGCTTTACACCACACGATAGAAGTGACTACATCAACAAGGGGAGATTAATAACATAAAATATAAATAATAACTCATTATAAATAGGATGAAATGCTGAACATTTCCCTCGTTTACAGTATGCAGGTCCGATTCTTCGTATCTGAGATATTTTAATCCATATCTTCCATAAAATTTGTTATTATTTGGTTTTCGACACCATTTCTTCTACGACACAATTTAAGTCTTTAATCCATTCTCTCACCACAAGATATCGACCTTTTGAACTATATGTCCCTTCTCATAGATCTGCCTCATTCCAAAAATCCTTTGTAGCCTGCTCTGTCAACTTGTGAAATTCCCTCCCGATCAAAATTCGGCATGCCCCTCCGTATCCACATTCAAAATCATCCTATTCCAAAAATAGTCAGATACCTGCTAACTATTAACATTATATAAGTATTGCGTAGCACATTATATAATTATATAATCAATCATACACGGAATATTGTTTGTTAGGGATAGTATATGTATTTCCTACTTTCGATGCCACTCAATACATTTATTTTTTTTAGTATATATTTTTTATTCAATCATAACTAACTTTATATATATATATATATATATATATATATATATATATATATATATATATATATATATATAGAGAGAGAGAGAGAGAGAGAGAGAGAGAGAGAGAGATACAAGTGATGTTTTTTTATGAAATGAAGTTATTCTATTTTGTCTCTTTATAGTTCTTAATTTTTTAAAGTATTTTATATAGGTATGGCTGTATTTTTATGTTTTTAATTTACTTATATTTAGGTTTTTTTATTTTTTTTTATTTTATATAGTTTTTATTTATTATTATTTAGTTATTATTTTACTTTTGTTAATTTTGTTTCTTTTTTGTATATACGGTGTGAATGTGTTCATTTATCAATATAATTATTGTCCCTGTGACAGAATATTATATGTCTAAATAAATAAATAAAAAAAATAATAATAAAATTAAAAAAAAACAAAATAAAATAAATTTTTTTAAAGTGTATGTTTATGCTGTTCTATCGTTATAAATAGTTTTAATTGTTTTGTTCATAGTTTTAAGTGTTTGGTACATATTTTATCTGTATTGTATATAGCTTGTTCACTTAAGGTTTTATTTACTTTTTAAATTGTATTTATTGTTTCAAACTTTCAGGCCAGTCTTTTCTTTTTGCTTACAGCTTACAGCTTGCAGGCCCGATTTTTAATTTCCGTGAAAATTTAATTCAAATGAAAAAAACACATCAATTAGTCGACTCCAGCCGACTTTACCCGAGCGTTACACATCGAAAATCTGTCGGCTGAATATAATTCACTCTCCACAAAAAAGTGCAAAACGCGCCTAAAGAAGTTTGAACTTAAAAAATAAGTGTCAGAATCTATTTCATGTTTCTTTCCCCTGTTGCTCCCAACATTTTTTTAATAATAAGAAATGATCAAATTGAATTAGGTAATATTTCGAATACCGAAATATTAACATTTGCTTTATCTTGCAGGCTTCC
Organism: Nezara viridula; assembly: GCA_928085145.1. Classification (NCBI taxonomy): domain Eukaryota; kingdom Metazoa; phylum Arthropoda; class Insecta; order Hemiptera; family Pentatomidae; genus Nezara; species Nezara viridula. The sequence continues at coordinate 58,232,904 of OV725078.1, read as the reverse complement.
TCTACGGCCGAGACGTTGCGATCAACAAAGCATTGGTTCAAAATTCCAATGCTTTCAATACCTTTTAAATAATTTGAGCTCAACAGAGTATAATATTGTTTACATTAAATGTTTTAAGTTATGCGAGATAAAATTTAAATAAAATAATTTAAAATTTTTTATGGAAGTAATTATTATGTTTTGTTACAGACGTCATTTTCATCCGTGGGATCTTATGTATAGTGGCTTTCAATGATCCTTTAGCCATCATCATATTTGTTTACCTTACATAGGGGATAGTGAACAAAGAGAGGTCGTTGTAGAAGAAGAGGTTGGTATGCACTCCAAATAATTTGTTGGAGGGTTTTGTAATTACCTTTATTTAATGATTGTAGAAATTGAAAGGAATTATAAAAAATAAATGCAATATTTCTCTACAACTTAAAAAATTTAAAGATTTTTCTGCAAATATGGTTCAGGGGTGGTATCCCAACCCCTGTTTTTTTTGGAATTTCGAAAAAAATTAAATAAATCGCAACTAGGCATATCAGACCTGAAGATGATTTATTTTTTTCTTATCTTCTAGGCGTTATTTATTGAAAAAATAAAAGGTTATTAATGCATTGCTTGAATTTTAAGAGAACAGAACGACTAAGTTGAGCAGAGAGGAAGATTTAAGCCCAGCTATGAGGTCACAGTCAGTGGGTTACTGATTTCAATCAATTGTTTTCTTGTGACTTTACATCGATACATTTTACATATTCTAGTTTTTTTTTTACCTTTACAAGACGAGAATTTTTTTTTATATTCATAACTGCTCAGGATTTCCTCCCAAGTAAACGTTAGTTTAACCATTCTAAAGCTAAATTACTGCACTTCCGATCCATATTAATTACTTTTAGATCTCATTCCCTTAGAAGAGAATAGAATCGAAAATAATTTTATTCTGGGACGAAGTCCCTTCAGAATAACAACAAATTACAAAATTAAAATGTTATATCTGGCCAAATAAAAACAAACAATAAAATTTATTTTAATAAAATAAATAAACAAATAAACAACTTATGAACAAGAACTTCTCAAATATATTTATTTTACATTTTTAGTTCTAATTTGTTTATCTGAATCTCTAATAGTTTTCGTGTGAATCGATGAATCAGTCCTAAAGTTATAACAATGTCTATGACTGTCTATTATAATACAGACGATTCCACGGCTGAAAAAAAAACAGTTTGTAACACAATATTATAATTTTAATTTAATTTAATTTAATTTTTAGAACTTATGTTTTTAACACACTGAAAGGGATAAATGTATATAATATATTAAATTGCAATGGGATGTTTCTAAAATAGCAGCAGTAATACCGATAGAGTTTCAAGTTTTAAGATTTTTAAATATATTCCTAAATACTTTAAATATACCCAATTAATTATTCGAATTGTATGTTAAATTAATGACCAATTGAAAGACCTAAACTAGGAACTAACCTGAACAAGGAGAGAAATTCCAACGATTCCCTGAGATTTGTGCTGAGCTTCAGTCATGTTGTGGTAGAGTTCAGCATTGAAACCGTACAATTGAATCTGTAAAATATTCCAATATAAATAATTACAAATGCTTAAAATTATTATGCATGTAAAAATAAAGGTCACTAAGCTAAATCTATACAAATTACATTATTAATTTAATTAAATCATTCGGCTTTAATATGTTATTTTACTTATCTTGTATATTACTTTATCTTTTTATTTATATATATATTTTTTTTTTTCTTACTTGGTTATTTATATTTATTTCCCTTTCTTATGTACATATTGTGTGAATGAATACTATAGCCCTAGTACCAATGCCTTTCAGTGTGGCAGACTGTATTAATAATCAATAAGACAAAAAAAATTGTTTTGAGACCTGGCTCTGATTATCAATTATTGTTACCAGGTTCTCGTATTATTGTCCACTATGCCGTCCCCAGTTAATAAGATTATGGGGCATAATATCGATGGAGTCTGAAATGTTTACATTAACTGCTACATGTGAGTGAAATAGTAAAATTGATATTATTTTAAAAAATATATGAGTTATTTAAGATCATGCGGTTTATAAATAGAAACTATTTGGTTAAACATTTGAGTTTCGACAATGTCCAGATTCTCAACTCAAGCCATGCATATGTGATTATAGCGCCTCTGCTCAGCCTTAATATCAGTAACGCGGCTGAATGAGAGGCGATGGGATCTCCTAGAGCCCTACATTTCCTTTCACGAGTGAGAAAGAATGTGTTTATTTAGGTAGTTGTTTTTATTAGTTTAGTTTCTTTTTGTTTATTTAGTTTATTAATTTAGTTTTATTATCATACCAGACTGAAAAGACAAGAAACCGAAAGTTTCCGATTACTTCAGCACTTATTAGACAAACGCTCTAAACTTCCAATCAATTACAAAAGACTCATATACATGACTATAATAAGTTCTATTTGGACTTACCGAGTTCAGCTATGGGGCTCTACTAAACCATCGAATTCGTCTAGTATCCAATCCTTACAATCCAAAATCCTTCGTAAAATCCTCAATGCTCCCTGCATTGTTATAAATAAAACCATCCATAATGATCTTAATCTTTCTTATGTTTCAGATCTGGCCCAATCCAGATACCTATCCATAAACTCCAGGATCATCCCAACCCTCTCGTTTCTGACCTTGCTTCATCTTCAATTCCTGATAACCCTCCGAGGTGTCTGAAAAGAAGATGGCTCCGTCATCTCCTAATGTAGAAATATCATTAGAGTGCTACCATTGGGTAGTTTCTCAACGAGTGTTTTCACGTCATTATATCCGTATGTTCAAATTTACTAAATGTATGTCTTTAATACAGTTGTAAATATTATTAAGAAATAAAAAATAGTATTATTATTTTTCTGTATAATTTTTTTTATTTACTGTAAATGGAGTGTGAATGTGCTCTCTGAATACTATTATATATGCGCTTAATTGTGACATATTGTAATAACTCTCAATAAATATGTTTTAATTAATATATGTATTAAAAACGACCTTGTATAAAACAATAAAGAACTCTTTATTCCGAAAAAAGTTTTTCAATACATCTATACCTAAAGTAGCAACCTTAAAATTAATTTTGTTTTGAAAATATCCAGCTCATATTACTTCAACGTACACCGTTAAATCTAAGAGATACCAACAATTAATAAAAAATGACATGAAATTTCAGAAATCTTGAAATTGGTAGCATTTTCAAAAATTCCGATGACATAAAAACTGATCGTTTTATCGAAGAAATCTAATAACCTGAAAAATATAAGTCCAATCTTTAAATTGATATTATTTTCAATTTTATACGTAATTATGCGTGAAATGATTTAAATAAAACTGTTCAACTAGTAATTATTTGGCTTTTCTTGCTCTCTATAGCAGAGATGTTCTGGTGTATCATGAGACATATATCAATTAATTTCTTGCATTGTTTGAATAGGGTTGCTTAAAACATTACGAACATTTCTAACAGAAGATAAAAAATAAATAAATATCTGATTTTCTTAGTTGCATATTTACATATAAAAAGGTTTACATTCATTTAGTTTTAGTAAGTGTACCCTTGGAGAGTCTCCCGAACTAGAGTCGATTCACGACTGATGAAAAATTACTTGTCAATGACCGGATTCGAACCCATGATCTTGAGTTTTGAAAGTTAGTTGTTGCCCACTGAGCTATTACGCTCACTACGCATTCAATTAATAAACAAAAGTATCTAATAAACTAAAATGAGCATAAAACTAAAAAAGGGCATAAGGTGATTATGTTATAAATGGAAAAATACAAACTACAAATCCATGAGTCTCGCTGAATAATCAACTTATTAACGTCAATTAAGGCATCATCATGGCAGAAAAAAAACAATCAATATATATATATATATATATATATATATATATATATATATATATATATATATATATATATATATATATATATATGTATATATATATATATATATATATATATATATATACATATATTAAAATTTAACTATTTAATTGGGAATAAGGTCATTTAATTATTATTTAATAAACTATTGAATGTTCATTTCTTCTGTATATTGACGTTTCGATCCCGGTATTTTCTTTTTATTATTCAACCATGGGATCCTCTTCTTAGAGAAGTTTATTAAATAATAATTAAATGACCTTATTCCCAATTAAATAGTTAAGTTTAAATTTAATACTCAAAGGTCGATTAAGGAAAAGTTGTAAATATATATATATATATATATATAAATTACAGTTGATATCTAACGAAGTCATCCAAAAACATACTGAAGGTAAGAGAAGGTTCTATTAACACAGCTAAGGAAGGTTATAATTAACAGCTATTTAGCAATCGTATAAAGGAAAATAAATAAATCAAAACCAAAATATCATAAAAACAAAACAAAAAGTGTCCTTGCAACACAAGAGAGACGGAAAGACGTGGTGTACCTCGTCAGCTCTGTGAGGCACTAACAGATAACGAACAACGTATCGAAAGTACCATTGAATTCATCAAGAACATAGGGCTAATTCCACTGATCTGAACTAAATTATTTTTTCTCACAAATTTTTGGTATGTTGACTTAATTTCTATATACTATATATATCTTTTTCTCTTTTCTTTTTCTGCTCGATAGTAATATATATATATATATATATATATATATATATATATATATATATATATATATATATATATATATATATATATATATTTATTTATTTATTATTCATCTTTGAAGTATATTTACTTTTATAATAGTAGTTTTAAGATTGAAAAACAAATCAATCAGTACAATTTGAGGGCAATGATAACCATCAGCAATGTTTTGCTTCTAAACCCAAAACAACAACAACAAATAAATCATAATAAAATTAGAGGACCACAAATTAAAATAAAAAGTGTTTTCAAATAAAAAGAAGCTGGGTGGTTTAATATATATGTTATTTATAAACCTTAATAACAGCCGATATCAGCCACAAGGAAATGGCAGTTAAAAAATAACCGACAGATAATTAAAATCCCATCAGAAATTCATACTCTCAAAATAATTAAACAAAAGTTCTAAATAAAGGACGAAGCAATTAAATAAATTATATGTATTGTCGCCATGTGTAATGTATTGATTCTTATTAGCACGGCTAAAAGGGATAATACGAATATTTATTAAACTGACATAATCTTGTCCATCCCAAAACGTTTTGTACCATGAGGCTCTTCGAGTCTGTGAATTTCTTCACTCTGCAATAGCGATGTTGTAAAAATATACATGTATTGAATATAGAAAAAAATGGTATATACGGATATCCGATGTTTTAAAATCTATATTAAAATTTTAAAAAATTAAATATGTCTACTAGGAAATAAGTCGCAAAAAATATTATTTCAATTAATTTTTTTTTCAGGGTTAAAAAATGTTTTTCTTTTATTTTGGTGGGGCGTAGTTATAATAAAAATTTTAATTCCTTTTACAGTTTTCAGTCATTATTAATTTAATTTTGATTTTAGTCACTTTTTTTATGCCTAACATTTTAATTAATTATTCTATAGTTCTTAGTAATGTCTATTTAATAACAAATAGTTATAACTTTTCAATAATTATTTAAATATTGATTTTTATATTTCCTAATAATACGATTTTTTTAACTGTTTACTTTGTTAAAAATTTAATAATAAATAAAAATTATATATATATATATATATATATATATATATATATATATATATATATATATATATATATATAAACATATAATTATTTCAATTGAGAAATAGGTCACAATTATTATTATTTTTTCATAATAATAATAAATCGTAAATTAGGTTTTGAGTGCGACCTCATGTAGTGCAACGGCGACCTCTAAACCCGCCTTACCGATCAGCAATGAAGGATAGGAAGGACCGATAAAATGCAGGCGCGTACCCCATGAAGTTGATGAGAACTAATGTAAAAAATCTGGTGCACTTAACACACGACTTTTAATTACCTATCTATTTTAAATATACATTATCTTCTAACAACGTTGAGCAATCATACAATTTTTGAAGTGCTACTTTAACGGAGCTATAGCTTAAAGTTTACAGCTAACAAATCGTTAGCAACATTAAAATAACAGTGTGTGTGTGTATGTGTGTCCAGATACGCCCTGGGGTAGCCGTACGGGCTAAGGCACTTGCAATAGGCAATCGAAGCAACGTCGAAAGTGGTTAGTACTTGGATGGGTGACCGCCCGATTTGGATGATCATCCACCAGGGAAAGCCATGGTGCCCGAGGCTCTCCCTCCCCCCTCCCTTCCGGGTATATGAGACCCGTCAGTCTACTGGAGGCAACTCACACCGAACGGGCGTAGGACTAACCTATGACCTAACCTCATGTACTAAATCGGGTATCGGGATGTGGTTAACCAGGATGTTAGTTGCCCCCCTGAGGATCGGTCCATGGACGGTCTGTTTCTAGGAAAGAAATATAGGTCCTGGTGCGACTCCGAACAGGCATAATCCATGGATCTAGACTGATTTGTCACTTTCCTTGAACCAGAGTGAGTCGGTGGAAAGGACACTGGCATTGGCCCCAAAGGGCTCGGCTATGGAGCTACGGGTGGCCTGCCGCTGCACCATAGCGACCATGGTTCGTAGCAACGTGAGGTTGGGTGATCCACTCCTGGCTATCTGAGCTCCCTCAAGCAACATTCGTCTGTAAAGAGACCACATCTCGCGGCCATAGATCTTCATGGTCTGTAGTGACAACCGAAAAAAAATGTCTAGAAAGATTTGAAAGTATATCTCTTAATTCAACCTATAAATGATTATGGATTGTACGCCTATTAGTTATAAAACTGTTATTTTCCATTATAAAGTTTACTACAAAGAAATTAAGAGATTTTCATTGCCTGCCATAGACGACTCAAAAGTTTTACAATAATTTAAAGCGGATAATGTTTGGATTTCACGAAGGGAAAATCATCAAATTATTCATAAATTTAATTTTTTTTTTAATGTTACATGACAATTTTCGGACGTCGCATTTTCTTCGTAACTACTGGACCGATTTTTTTTTTTCAAATTTGGATTTATAATTAGAGGTTAACCGACGATGATCCTCCTTTATCGACATTTCTATCCGACTTTTAAAATCAAGATGGCGACCGAAAAACCTGCGTTGCAATAGATTATAGCGCCTTAACGAACGTATTGATGTCAATGAAACTTCCCTAAAGTCTTCTTCCCGAAGCCCTTTGAATTTTTTTATATAATATAATTCAACGAATAGGAGCTGGTAAAAAAGTTACGAGGGATGGTAAAATTAAATTCCGAATAACTTAAAAGGTATACACTTTTTTGTCAGTATTGTCGATATGGTTATTTAAAAGTTCACGGAATTTCCTTAAAAAAATCGGTAAAACATTAAAATTAGGAGCAAAGTTGTGGTCTCGAGTTGTTTTTTATATGTTCTACTGAAAAGGTTATATCCTTTGTTTTTGTTTTTTTGAATGTGTTACTGAACTAATGCTAATCTTTTTAGCATATTACTATTGGTTAAAAAATAATAATGGTTACTAAATAATATTTAGTACAATAATTGGAATCACCTTTTATTTGTTTTTCTTTATCACTAGGAAGGTAATGTTACTTGAGATGTATAATTGTTTATTGGAAATAATAAACCATTGTGAAATAATTTGCAGCATTTTTTGTTTGGAGTGACATAAAACAAAAAGTCTATGCAAGTCTGGTCAACAACCTTCATTCCTTACGAAGAAGGATAATTGAATCTTGTAAAACAATAAAACATATCCAGCGCAATTCTGCCACTGTTGCTGTTGAAGAAAGATGCCGAGCCTGTCTTAATGCTCAAGGAAATCACATTTAACAACATGTAATATATATGTTAAGGTTGACGTTTAATTAATTTAATTAATTATTTTTATTAAATGTCAACATGAACGCTTTAGTCTGAACAAATAAATAAGTTTCAATTTATTTAATATAACGTAACAATGAAAATTTTTAGAAGTGAATATCTCCTAAACAAGGCGTTTGCGGACATAAGATTTCATAGGATTTTTTACTTTCACTTACGTATATATGTAACATATAGTAAGGGTAAGTATTGCGATCGTGAAAATTCTCGAATCGCATTTTTCAACGGAAATACATGAGGTCCCCTGAGTTCAAATAACCAAGTGTCGCAAAATGGTGTGTGTGTGTGTGTGTGTGTGTGTGTGTGTGTGTGTGTTAACAGTCTATCTCATAAACGAAAAGTAGTACAAAACTGATATTAAGTATTTAAGGTTTGTATATAGGCCGGATGTGACAGCAACTTGTTCGTTAAAATCAGCTAACCGGAAGTGCCACTTTATATGAACGCTGAAACACATTTTTACGATTTTCTCAAAAACGGCTCTAACGATTTTGATCAAACTCGGTGTATCATTGTATAATTAAGTGGTCCTTATTTTATCATTTAGGTCTTATCCCCGTTAATGTCACTTTATAGGGCTTAAATGCCCAATGTTCATATATGTCTTCCTCTAAAGTACCTTTAATATGGTTTGTTTTAAAAAGTTAACCATTTTGCATTATTCAAAGTTACGAAAATATGCTACATATAACTTTTGAAAGAATTTCATAAGTTAATAAATGAGAAAAAAAAATGCTGAAAAACCTGCGTTGCTAAAGACTGTAGCGCCTAAACGAATGTACCGATTTCAATGAAACTTCGCTAAAGTCATTTTATCCATACCCTTTAAATTTATTTATATAACATACTTCAACGAAAAGAAGCTGGAAACAAAGTTACGAGGGATGTCAAAATTAAATTCCGAATAACCCAAAAAGTATACGCTTTTTTGGGGATATTGCATATGTTTTTTTTTTTAAATTTTATGGAATTTTCTAAAAAAACAAAAATAAATCGTTAAAATCGGACAATTAGGATGAAAGAATGGTCTCTAGTTTTTTTTCCCTGAAGAAACTAAAATTTGAATAAACACAAAATATACTTTTTTAATTGTTGAGACTAAAAAAACAATTTTTCTACAGATATTTAATAAAATATCTTTGCTAAGAACATCTTACATAAGAAATAAGTACCTAAATTTATACCTTTATTCTCAGTTCTATATTTCAACGCTGCAATTACCACCTCCGGAATCAACTTACTCTTTGTCTGCGTAGATAACTTTTTTAACTAAAAATATCACTAAAATGACATCACTCAAAAATGTTGAAATTGGAGTTAGTCATTCTGTGGTTTATAAAAGCTAAGAAAGTTGTGTGGTTTATAAAAGCAGATAGAGTGACTAGATTTTTATTGCCTGTCGGCGATATATTAAATAGACATTTTCTAATTATAATGGTCTTAATGACTTGTTATCTGTAAGCTTTAAGCTTTAGCTCCGTTTAAAATGCACTTTAAAAACTTTTATAATAGCCCAGCATTGCCAGAAAATAACTTATATTCAAAGTAGATCGGTAAGTAAAAGTTGTGTGTTGATCGCACCAGATTTTTTTTCTTGTTTTGAGGTCCTTAATTCATATTTCAGTTTGACCGCTTAACCCTGAATATTTTGCTCAAAAACCAATTGATTTTTATAGATCCTTCATTGAAAATTTGCAAACTAGAAGGAAAGAGATTGTTGATAATAAGGGTGATTTCATCAATGATTAAAAATGAAAACTAGTGTGAAGTTTGTGTGTTTGAATTCAATGTAAGAAAACTACATTACTTTCCGGCCCCCCTAATATATGTTTTTGCTAGTTATTATAGTTATTACTATATAATTCTATACTAATCCTATTCTACTTCTAACAAAGAATTAAAAGACATTTTTTATATTTATTTAATGGTATTTCGATAAATTTATTAACTATCGATATTATATTTACCGATATCATTTTTGGATATTTACATATCTACATTTTAAAAGATTAAAAATATGGACAAGGATGATGTATCCATATATATATATATATATATATATATATATATATATATATATATATATATATATATTCCTTTTTTACATCACTGCTCCTCAACCTTCCGGCCTACGCGCCTGCGGTTTATCGGTTCTTCCTATCCTTCATTTCTTATCGGTAAGGCGGGTTTGGTGGTCCACCTTGCATGACATATCTTACTCGAAATCTCATTTTTGTTTTATTATTATTTTGAAAAAAAATCACATTTAAAATAACTAGATCATAGACCAAAACCGTTGGTTTAAATGAAAGTCAAAGGATTTATCAATCGCTTAATACAATATTTTTCTCTTGACCTCCGCCCATGGTTGGGTCTCTAAACTATAACTGTAATTTCTTGTGTATAAATAAATTAAATAAAATTTTAAAAATTCCGTCCAAGTTCATGGATATAAGTCAAAATTAATAACCAATTATCTATTTTTATAAATTCATTAGGTAAAGCTACAATTTCAGACCATAGGATGATTTTTTTTTTTTTTTTTTTTGTGCAACTGTATCAAGATTTGTTGAGTCCAGTGTTTCTCTTACAGGTGATTCTGTGAAAATATTATTATACGTAAGGAGTGCAAAAAATTAAATACAAATTTAATAAAAAAATTAATTTGTAGAAATACATTAGTTTTTTTAATAGGGTCTTCATTCAAGATTTTTGAACTTTTATTTTAATTCGATTGTTTTCTTGACACACAAAAATTATAACTCAAACATAAAACAACATCAGGCATGAAACATCTATATTTTTAATCTCTGGACCTTGAATACCTATTTCGATTAACTATTATTCAATTATAAAAATAAGCGTGATATGAGACCCACTGTACGAAAATAGGGGCTTCATTTAGAGGCGCTTCATTTCTAACTTATAAACCAGTTCCGGGAGGGATATTTTTAAACGAACAAGGAAAACGGGGTGAACATTGTTAATTGTTAAAGTTGTGGTTGATCATGGTTTCTATTTATTTATTTTTTGTGCGATTTTTCCTACTTTCAATTTTTTTTTGCTAACTTTATCACACATTCCCCACAAGTGGCAATGCTAAACAGTTTATTTATATCAGTCCATACGGTGTTTACTAACTAATATAAATAAATTCAATAAGGGCATATATAAAATAAATGTTATTGAAACTAAAATAAAGACGATAAACTTTAGAATAATTCATTATTCATTTAAAAAAATTTATGGTTAATGTTCGACAAAGATTCCATTTTCGAATCCATCATGCAGTTTAATTCAATCCATCTCATTTCTATTTAATCTCTACATTCTTATAACTTTACAAAAATAATAAAGAATTTTTATTTTACTTTCACTTACCCATTTATGGAATATATATATATATATATATATATATATATATATATATATATATATATATATATATATATATATATATATTATATATATATATATATATATATATATATATATATATATATATATATATATATATATAGTAAGGGTAAGTATTGTGATAGGAAAAATTTTCGAATCTGAGTTTTCAACGGAAATACAGGTTTTGAGTCAAATAACTAATAACAAACAAATAACCAATAACCAGAGTCAAAATAACCAAGTCCCGCAAAATGGTATGTGTGTATGTATGTGAACAGTCTATCTCGAAAATGAAAATTCAAATGAAACTGTTATTAGGTATTTAAGATATGTATATGGTTTGGATGTTACTACAACTTTTTCGTTATTATCGACTATCCGGAAGTGGCACTTTATATCAACGATTATACACATTTTTACAATTTTCTCAAAATCAGCTCTAACCATTTTGATTAAACTCGGTTTATCATTTCATAATTAAGTGATTTTTAATAAAATTGAGATCTTATCCCCATTGATGTTATCTAACAAGGCTTAAATAGCGAATTTTTAGTACTAGCTTGCTCTGAAGTACCTTTTTTTTATTTGAAATAAATAACCATTTCTGATTAAATTTTAATATAAAAAATAGCTTAATATAAAATATGAAGGAATTTGATCATTAACTAAAGGAGAAATAAGAGATCGTAACACGGATAATAGTTGTTATGGGTGAATCACAGGAATATGGGCTAAACGGAGTTTGCCCAAAAGATTAGAACAGGCTTCCACACATAACATGAGCTTAATATAATACGGACTCCCACAATATGTTTTTTTTTTGTTTTTGTTTTTTCTTTTGGCATTACATGCCATGTAGATCTTTTGTCGCCTTAACAAGCCTGCCCCATCTTTGCCTTTCTTGGGTTATTCCTTTCCTTTTATCTGCACAAGGCTCTGGTGCATCTTTGTTGTTTCTATCTATCCATCTGCTTTTTGGCCTTCCACGTGGTCGTTTTCCTTCTATTGAGGCACTCATTGTTACGTAGAGGCTTCCAGATGGTTTGCTACGAGCTACATGCCCCACCCATCTTAACCTCCGTGCATTTATATCATGGGATATTGATAGACCAGTTTCTGTAAGCAGTATTTTTTTTGTATTTCTTCTCCATGTGTTAGTAATCTGATTCCAGTTCGCTCCGGTTATCGTTCGCAGGATTTTCTCACAAATCTTTCAATTCTTTTTTATAGGATGCTGGTTACTGTCCAGTTCTCACAGTCATATATTAGAACTGGCTTTATCGTAGCATTGTACGCCCTTAGTTTGAGATTTCTTGACATTTTTTTGGGATTTCAATAACTGTGAGAAGGAGAAGAAAGCTCTGTTTGCGATAGTTATACGTTGGTCTATTTCTGCCCGTTCGTTATTCATTGAGATTATTGTGGAGCCGAGGTAGCTCAATTTTTCTACTCTCGGGAATGATTTTCCTCCTACGCAGATCCTGTCAGTGGGTGAAATTTCTGGCATATTATCATGTATTTTGTTTTGACTTCATTTACATGTCGGGCTCTCTTATCAGTGTTGTAGCGAGTTTCTCAATGTCTTCAAGATTACTTCCAAGGAGAGCTATATCATTTGCGTATCTAATGATTTCACGATTTATTCCAACGCGGATCCTTCCATTTTCCTGTTGTTCTTACCTTCTTTAGGGCTAAGTCTAAGACTATGAACATCATCGGTATTGAATATCATATATATATATATATGCGTTTTTCATAAATACTAACGTTGGTATTATTTAATACGTAATTGTATAAGATACAGCGATTTAGAAAATTTGTAAGGGTAATTAAACAAATAAAAATACCCAAAATGTAATGTAATTATACATAGAGTCTATATTTTTTTACTTTTTCTGCCCCTTCGTCTGAAAATACTTGTAACTGCAAAGAAGAGTGTGGTAAGTGAAAGTTGTGTGATTTGCGCACCAGATTTTTACGTTTGTTACGTCAGTCATGTCTGTTCTACGTGGCTTTTTACAGATGAACAGTAAGACAAGAAAAATATAAAATACGATATAGAATAAGAACTTTTGGTACTCCTCGGCCTTTAATTAATTTACTTATTTTAACATAGAAGTTATTAAATATAGCTAGAAAATCATTAGTCAGATCTAGTGTAAATATAAAATCTGATACATTGGTTTTTAAAGTTGTAATCAGTAAATTTGACATTAAAATGGACTTAAAAACCCAGATTTTTATCCGATGCATAAAAAATAGACATATTATATCTAAAGTTTGAAGCCCGATAAATCTTGTTTGGGAAAAATCGATAGTACCGATTTTTGTCCATTTATAGTCTAATTTATTCTTATTTATAACTTTTAAATTATATCTAACATCTTAATCACAATCTATACTGTATAGAAAATAACTATTACTGCACAACGCCACAAATAATAACATTTTTTTAAAATTGATTACTTTTTTTTCTGGATGGAGTTGATTTCGACCCTAATTTCCGCAACTTCGCACAATGGGAAAACTCGCGACATCGGCTAAATCTTTTTTTTTTTTTAAATTGAACTATTTAATAAAACTAGTGAAAAGGGTATATTGTGTCTTTTTTTTTTTTTTGGTGGGGGTGGCCGAATGGGCTAAAGCGTGTGCACAGCACCGCGAGTTGCCTGGCAACCATATAACAGATTTGAGAGATTAAAAAGTACGAGTTCGCGTACCGGTGCCGGAGGGGATTTTAAATTCCCCTCCTTCACCCCCCGGCCCGGAAAAATCCCGTATAGCCTAAAAGGCGAGGTAAAGAAGAACAGAAAAAAAAATTAATATTGTACCAACTGAAAATATTCTCGGAAACTCCGCGAACAACGCTAAGTTTAAATAAAAGAGTTTATCTAGTTTTTGGAGTTAAAAAAAAATATATAAATAGATTCAAATGTCACGAAATTTCTCTTACCCGTCCCACTGTGCCGGCGCTTAGAAAAAGGTAAAAATTAAATTAAATTAAATTTAAAAAAAGGCGACTGAACATAGGAAAATTTGTACACTCCTGGATTATATAAGATTTTAACTAGAAATAAGATAGAGAATTAATGAAACATAGCAACTAGAGACTAAATTATGCTGGCATTGAGGTGATTCATTAAAATACAAAAAATAAATAAAACGGTTTCCAGTTGATAGGGAGGATGATGAAGGGAGGGGGGAGTATGACGGTTGTGGATGTAATGGGGTCTTTAGGACTGAGCGGGCTGCTATATTGCTCTGTGGACATATATTGGAAGTCCCCATGCCCCCTCCCCTCCCCCCCAAAGACCTGATTCATTGAATTCGTAATGAAATATCGAGTCCATTCAGAGTCTAATACGGTCACTCGCTGGAGAAAAGATATTTCCTCTTGTCCACACATTCCCTCCTTTCGCTCCAGCGGGTGATAAAGAGAAAAAAAAGGATGGGGAGGGGGAGGGTAAGTGCCTTGGAGGGAATCCACTTGGAACCTCACCACGCTCGTCCAAAACAATTTATTTTCCTTGAATAATAAAAAAAAAATCCTATGATAGTTTTCCATCTGTCGTCAGTATTGGACAATTACTCGAGATAATGATTAATAATTGATAAGTAATTAAATTAATTCAATGATCATGAGTAATGAGTATGATAAAATTAATCATTACTCTCGTGATAATGAGTGATGATTTATCACTCTTAATCGGTTAGCCATGAGGAAATCACTCATCACTCATTTTATCAGCGTGAGTCATTGCTCATTTTATGATTATAAAAAAAAATGTTTTTCTCTCATTTAATCTAACATTTTTTTTTTGGAGGCTGGGTAAAAACGTTCTATAGTTGTTAAAATATATTTTTTTAAAATTGCAACTTGATTCAAACAAAGAAATATAGGCTTCTTAGTCAGGGAACAAGCCAACCAAATAAAATCTCTTGCAATTAAATCAGCTGCCAAGACTACAAAATTATTAATATGGCGGTTGTCAAAGAAATTTTAAATAAGCATACCATTCACCGTCGCACAATGGTTCAGAGGAAGAAAAACAAAACAACCTAAAAATCACAGTATTCCAATCAAACTTTTTGTGATATATTATCTTTCTTTGACATCCCTAGAACGTATAAAAATGACTATTTTCTCCAGTTTCCCACAATTTAACCCTTAAAAATACAAATTAAAGAAAATTTTCCAGTGATTTTACAAAAAAATTAACGGTATTTAATGATGTTTTGAATAAATATTTTTAGATCTCAAAAATAATGATTTTATTGTTTTTTTCTTTTAAATGTAATTTTTATGGATTAACAAGTATAAAAAAAAATTCAATTACGTACAAACTTATAGCTCTTTGGTTTTCGATGTTATTACTATAAAAAAAGTATGATTAAGTATAAACGTATTGTAAAAAACTAGCTCCATTAAGCTACACGCAGCATGTTAGTCCCAGGGACTTATTCCATTCGATAGTAAGTATTAAAACGTAAATTCTTAAAAACAAAAATATATATATATATAAATTGCTTATATTCTCGTATTTAAGAGCGTTAGTGATTTTTCTATGTAGACATTTTATGTAACGTTAAGAAATTGTTAGCTGTGTAATTCAATCAATGACATTTTCACCTGAATTAACGTTATTTATTTACTTTTTTCTTGACAGTCACTACTTTAATCACATTCATATGTATAAGAGAACATATATTGCAGTCAATAGCAGTCATTAGTACTCGAGTAGAATATTATGATTTCGTTCGATATATTTCAAGAGATGTTATTTTAGGTTTTGACGAACTGCAAATGTTTTCTAATGCAATTCCAATCAAATGCAAAAGATTAATTTATTCTGTAATAAATATAAATCTTTCATGATTTAATCCATTAAACGCTGATTGTTTGAGAATTTGTAAAAATATTTTTAAAAAAATTAAAGTTCCCAATAATTTTGTCTCAGTAGTGTAATCTGTATCTAATTAAAAAAAAGGTTTATAATAAAATTTTATTTTCTTATTCTAAAGGATAATTTATTTAGTACTTGATTTAAATATTATTAACACTTTATTGTTTTATCTTAATTTTTACAGTTACAGTCGCTTCTCAAATCTTAGAACTGTTTGGGTTTTAAAATTATTAGACATTGTAAAAACTTCCACTATCTTCTTCCCAGTCTTCTTTGTCTTCAATCCAACTTTCGTAAAAATGTGATACATTTGGAATAATAAATAAATAAAAAAAAAAATAAAAAAAAATAAAATTAAAACCTCAGGTATTTTTTTAAATACTAATTTTCAGAGAATAATGTGGTAAAAACATAAATCATAACAATATTAGAATTTTCAAATAAGGAATTATCTTCAACTGATCTTGAATGTCGATTTTAAAAACAAGATAATATTTATGCTTAATGCTTTAGTTTCATTTCTGTAAATATCATATTTCTGTAAATACCAATTTTCGTTGACATCTTTCTAATATTCAATATTTTCGCTCAATAATATTAACTTGAATTATTAAATTTATATTTATTCTGTTTTTTTTTTAATTTAATACATAATGACAGAAAAGTAAAAAGCTATTGATTTAATTTATTTCATTCGATTCAGAATAAGAAAATACTTCAAAAAATTACCCCTTTCTGAGCTTTATAGTCTTATGCCTAAGATGGGCGATGTTGTTTTTTTCGAAAATAAGGTGTTTTGCACCAATGTGCGACGGTTGGCCCGAATTGTGGCCATACTACAGCTATCTGCCTAATATAATATTTATTAAAAAACCGCTCTGTTATCTAGAATAAATAATTCGAAATGACGATATATATATATATATATATATATATATATATATATATATATATATATATATATATATAGGGTAGCCAGGGTAAGGCTTTATATATATATATATATATATATATATATAGGGCCCCGGGGGATGGGGTAGCCGTGCGGGCTAAGACGTTTGCAATAGGTTATCAAAGTTAAGCAGCGCCTATTGTGGTTAGTCAGTTTCTCCACTCTGCAATAGCGATGTTGTAAAAATATGGATACATCAAATATAGAAAAAAAATTATATGCCGATATCCGATGTTTTTAAATCGATATTAAAATTTAAATATGGAAAACCAACTTATTAACATATTTAAAAAATAAACATGCACACTGCGAAATAAGCCCCAAAAAATATTATTTCAATTAATTTTTTTTCAGGGTTAAAAAATATTTTTCTTTTATTTTGGTGGGGGGTAGTTATAATAAAAATGTTAGTTCTTTTTATAGTTTTCAGTCATTATTAATTTAATTTTGATTTTCGTCACTTTTTTGATGCTTAACATTTTAATTAATTTTCCTATAGATCTTAGTAATGTCTATTTAACAACAAATAGTTATAGGTTTTTAATAATTATTTAAATATTGGTTATTATATTTTCTAATAACATGATTTTTTTAAATGCTTACTTTGTTTAAAATTTAATAATAAATAAAAATTATATATATATATATATATATATATATATATATATATATATATATATATATATATATATATATATATATATATAATTATTTCAATTTAGAATTAGTTCACATTAATTTTTTTTTTATAATAATAATAAATCGAAAATACGGTTTTGATTGCGACCTCATATAGTGTAACGGCGACATCTAAACCCGCCTTACCGATCAGCAATGAAGGATAGGAAGGACATTTAAAATGCAGGCGCGTACCCCATGAAGTGATGAGAATTAATGTAAAAAATCTGGTGCACGTAACACACAACTATTAATTACCTATCCATTTTGAATATAAATTATTTTCTGACAATGTTTAGTAATTATAAAATTTTTGAAGTGCAACTTTAACGGAGCTATGGCTTAAAGTTTACAGCTAACAAATCTTTTACCATTAAAATAACAGTACCATTAAAATAACAGTGTGTGTGTGTGTGTGTGTGTGTGTGTGTGTGTGTGTGTGTGTGTGTGTGTGTGTGTGTGTATGTGTATGTGTGTCTAGAGAGGCTCTGGGGTAGCCGTGCGGGCTAAGACGCTTGCAATAGGTTATCAAAGTTAAGCAGCACCTAGCTTGGTTAGTACTTGGATGGGTGACCGCCCAATTTGGGTGTTCGTCCACTAGGGAAAGCCACGCTTCCCGAGATCCTCCCCACCCCCCGAATATATGAGCACCGTCAGCCTACTGGAGGTAACTCACACAGACCGGGCGTAGGACTGATGATCCTCCCTCCGTGTACTTAAATCGGGGATCGGGATGTGGTCTAGAAGAGTATTGAAGATTATTGTATATACATATATATATATATATATATATATATATATATATATATATATATATATATATATATATATTTATATATATAGAATAATGAAAATAATTACCTAACAGCACATTTTATTTATAAATAGAAAAAAATTAATAATAATGAGTTTTTAAATATTTTTGACGTATAGTGGTTCTGAAACTGTGTTTCACTCCCAGATCTTCGTAATAGGAATCGATGTGTATTTATCATTGACAAACTGACTTTAGAATTTACCTTCTGATTACTACAATTATTTTCATGAAAACATAGATT
The DNA here is from genome assembly GCA_928085145.1 of Nezara viridula. NCBI lineage: Eukaryota > Metazoa > Arthropoda > Insecta > Hemiptera > Pentatomidae > Nezara > Nezara viridula. The sequence continues at coordinate 58,213,965 of OV725078.1, read as the reverse complement.
TTAAAGCTAGAAACATTACGTTTGTCACTTATAAAACTTACCAATTCCTATGACAGAAATCTTTATAAAACAATATAAAAAAACTCGTCTGGTATCTTTCTGATATCTCTGAAAAGGTGAAGAAAATTTAATAGGATGAAACTCCCAGTTTTCGTCACCCACTCCAGTTATTGAAGCGTACATTTAAATTAAGCGTACATTTGAAGCGGGAATCCCTCCCACTATTTATTTAGTTTTATAGGTCGAAAATATCGCTAAATATTAAAAATCCGACAGGTGTCGCCCAGGAAGGACGTGTCTTACGTTTTTGTTAAAAAACACACATTCCCGCAGAATATCATTGTAATTCTTCATTTTGAAAGATTTAATTCTTAAGGTTGTTGTTGTTAGTTAGGGTTTAAATGCGTAAAACTTCGAGGTCATCAATGCCTGTGTTGAAATTTTTTTTTTTTTTAAACTAGATTTGAATTTCAATTATTAAATATTGTTTAACAGGTTGTTTCATTTTAGAAAATTTAACTAACTGTACTGCGTCTTTGTCATTTTTAAGGATATTTGATATTGGGGTGTGAGTCTAAAACTAATTAAATTCGAGATATAGAAAGAACATTCTTGACAAATATGACTAACTATAAGGGTATTATTACGGTGTTGGCATTTTGGTGGTGGCTGTTTGCTAATGAGATGTGAATGGGTTAGATTGTTATGGTCTATTCTTATTCTGGTCAAGACAACCTCCTCTCTGGGGATTTGATTTTGACCATGGATTTACTATTTTTTTTAATATATTTTAACTTCCTTGAAGTGCTCTCCCTCGACATAGATTGCCAGCTACAAAATAATTATTTTTCGAGAGGAAGGCTTATGTCTAGTGGCGTTAGAATTGCAGCGTCTTGGCCTGAAAGGTTAAGTGTTTGCTTGGCCGCTATATCTACGATCTCATGTCCAATGATTTATGTGACTAGGTACCCAGATAAGATATACCGTTTTTCCCAATGTTTCGGGCATGTTTATATATATATATATATATATATATATATATATATATATATATATATATATATATGAATTTACAGGGTAGTTGAGTGTTTCATATACATTGTATTCATACTTAAAAGGAAAACTTAACGGAGAGGCCTTTATTATTGCAATAGTTTTGGAGGATGTTGACATGGAAATATGGAGGGCCGAGGCTATTGCTTAGAGTTCAGCTCTATACACACAAAATATTCTGTGAAGTTTTATTTTGTGGGCGGAATTTCGCGTAAAAAAATAATAGTTTGTAGACTTGTCGGATTTGGATCCATCAGTAAATATTAAAAAAGGTTCTCGAACGAGATGTGAACATTTGGTTTTGTATTCAGTGGATGAAGTTTGGTTTTTTGGTAATTTGGTCAGGTTTAGGATTGTATTTGACAGTTCGTTTGTCCATAGAGGATTATGAATTTCTTTGTTGATCAAAGGTATTTCTTTGAATTCGTTTTGTTGGCAAAAGCTGTGGACAATTTTGGTTTGTAAATATATGTGTTAATTCTTTAGGTTTTTTTTAAATTGGATTTAGGATGCCGAAAATTGGAAAACGGATATTTTTTTCGTTTTTATACAAATAAATAAATAAAAGACAGCGTTGCACACATATATGTTGATATTAGAGATTTTTACTAATTATATAGAAAAATTGTTGAAACATGTATCAATGCAATTAAAAATGGGATAAATACTTTTTAAAATTTCCGTAAAGGTGCCGAAAACTGGGGGTTTTATGTAGGTTTTGATGTTGGGGAGCTCGCGATATTGGCCGAAAATATTATTTTGTCATCCACTATCATCTATATACTGATTGAGGACGTCTTGTGTTAATTATTTATTAAATTTTAAATTGGTCTATAATCGTCTTATCTTTTTGTCTACATTTGAGGAATTTCTGTGTTATATATATATGTGCGATGTTGTATTGAGTTCCTGGCGTTTGATAATTTAAAGAGAATTTTTTAATTTTATTTTTTTATCTTGGGGGAATGTTTATTATGCTATGTCTATTGTTTAATATGGTTTATTGTTGATAATTTGTAAGAGTATTGTTGTGAAAGGGGAGAAAAAAAAGGAAGAAAGATATGTTATATATATATTAAAATATATAATATAAAATTAATGTCAGGATTGATAAGTATGCTCTGTACGAAGCAACCCTATGTAGTAGTGCAGCATTACTTTTAATAAAGTATTCCTCTCTCTTTTTTTTAGACTAAACAGCGTTAGGATTTGAAATATTTTAAAGAAAACTAAGTTAAGCGTTTCTGAGTTTTTTTTTTTTTTTTTTTTAAACATCATGTCGGTTGGTAGAAGGAAAGCTAGCTCGGTTCCTTTTTATGATTGGAAAATCATTACCTTAATACTCTGAAACCCAAGGCATAGCTCATGGGAGCAAAAGCCAAAGAGGGAAGAAAAAGAAGGATAAGAGGGCAGATTGAAGGCAAGTAAAAGTTTTATTTGTGTGCCAAACGGAGCTTGAATTTTAATGGAGTTGATTTTTAATGAGCGGTAGTTGGATGAGAGTTGGTAAGGCTCTTTGTATTCCTCCAGCCCGCGGGGAACAAAGAATGTCCCGCAATCCGATCCAAAACTTTCAACGGGTCCGCCGCGGATGTGTTCCCTCTCCCTTGACAACTGTCTCATTCCTTCTCCAATTGAGCCATTATTCATTAATTGATACAGTTTAATAGTTTATATTAGTAGAAAAATAACTTAAATCGTACCAGCTAATTATGGTATTTCATAGTTTGGGACCGGGTTAAAATGCATTAAAATATATTTAGCATGATAGACTCTTTGGTTAATTTTTTAAAGATAATATATTATTATATTTAATGAAATATTATTAAGTTTATAATCTCCCACACTTTTTTTTAATAATTAAAACATATCTTTAAATGAAATGTTATTTTACGTTCCGGCTCTAAATAATAATTTCAAATAAAAACAAATAAAGGCACTTTAGAGGACTACTAATAAAAGTATCTCATAACTATTTTTTATTTCTTCAAAATCCTCAACTTGAATTCAAAATTTAATTGTTTGTATATTTTAATGCTTTGCACCTTCAAGTTTATTGTTAATTTTATATTGTGTAAGGGATAAAAATACCCTTAAGTGGTTGAATAGCTCGCATTGTTATAAATAAATAAATAAAAATAATAATAATTATTACATTTCGTTTTTCATATCATTTCAAGGTTTTATTGATTATAAGACTATTTTGTCAATAGTTCTGTTATAAACTGAAATATAAAAAAAAAAATTAGAAGTAATAATAAAATAATTATCACAGTACGCACAAGCATCTTAACGAATGAACGTTGACAAAAAAATTGATGTTTTTTTTTTAGATATCTAATCTGAAAGCATCATCATTTTGGCATTTTTGTTTAAAAAAAAAAGGTTTCAGTCGAAATTTTTGTCAGAAAACGTCAGATCCGTGCCCCGGTCATGGAGAATCAAAGCTTTACAATAATTCATCTTGTATGTAAACTGTTCATATACACACACACAGGCACACAGACACGCACAGACCATTTTGCGGAACTTGGTTATTTGGACTCAGGGGACTTCAAAACATGGATTTCGAAAATTTCCACGATTGCAATACCGTCCCTTACTATACAGTTTGTTTCAGGGTTAAGTGACCAAACTGAAAATATGATGTGGGTGGGGTGGCAGAATGGGCTAAAGCACAGCACCGCCGTTGCCCGGCAACCTGACATATGAATCTAATGATATAAAAATAGTCACGAGTTCGCGTCCCGGTGCCTAGGGAGTCTTTTAAATCCCCGCCCACACTCCCTGGCCCGGGAAAGCCCCGTATAGCCTTAACGGCGAGGAAGAGGAGGACCCAAAAAAAAACAACTGAAAATATGAATTAAGGACCTTCAAACAAGAAAAAAAAATCATATGGAAGTATGTTCGCTATGAATTATTTATTTTATATTAAATAAATAAAACTTATTTATTTATTCCAACTACTTAATTAATTAAACGTAAATATTAAATTCATATTAAATGTTATTCAAAGTGATTTCCTTGTGCATTAAAACAGGCTCGGTAAAGGGGCAAAAATACCACCAGCACGTGGTATTATAGCAAATGTACCAGTTTATCTAAGACGTTGAAACGCAGAGCTAGACTTGTTTGATAATCCTCTAATCGGAAATCGCCTGGCATATTCACGACGGGCGGCATTAAATGCATATTTATCATTAGTATAAATGGGAGGCATAATGACGACTACTCTGCAAAAGCCTCTTACAAACTTTCAATTGAAAACAGATTACTTATCTACAAGACAATCCTGAAACCTATGTGGACATACGGACTTGAACTATGGGGGACAGCAAAATTTTCTAATATCAAACTTATCAAATCCTTCCAGTCCAAAGTCCTTCGAAATACATAATGCTCCATATCATGTCACGAAAAAGATCTGGAGTTCTAATGACTTTAACATCACATATGTCCTTGAAATAATCCCATCCAGATTCTCAAACTTTCACCCAGAATCTTATTCATCATCCAAATCTTCTAGCGCTATCCATATCTAGTTCCGAGCACCCATACCGTCCTCCTCGAAGGCAGTGGCCTTGAGATCTCTTGTAAATATGCTTTTGGAGTTCTGGCAATGGCCAGCTTCTCGACTCAAGTCCTGAGCGTCTGTGGCTCTGGTGCTCTATTTCAGTCTCCTCTGGCTTCTAATACTAGTGATACGGCTGGGAAAATGGCACTGGGATCTTCTGGAGTTATGCTTTGCCTTCCACATGTGGGGGGGGGGGGGAAGCCTGGCTCGGAGATTCCTAGGTGAATGTATATATTACATTTAGGTATGAATGTGCTTAGGAGTTTTTATTTTTATTATTATCGCAGAAAAATGCACGATAAAAATAAAAAAAAATAACTTTTACCTTATTTTCTTTCATTTCCCCAACATTTTCATATCAAAAGTTTTTTTTTTTTAAACTTTCTTTATTGAATATTAATACATTCTGCCATATTGAAGGGCATTAATATTAAGGCTACATGATTCATTCACACAATATGTACATACAATTAATATCAATAATAAAGAGAAAGAAATATAAAATAAAATAAAATAAGTAAATTGGTATGCCTGTGTACAAAAAAAAATAATCAAATAATAGATAAAAGCTAGATGAAATTAAAGTAAATAAATCACATTCACACCTATGTACAATATTTACATTCACCCAGGGGACTTTGAGTCATGCCTTATTCTCCGATGTGGAAGCCAAGGCAGGACTCAAGGAGATCCCAGTGCTTCTCTCTCAGCCGCGTCACTATTATTTGAAACCAGTGGAAACTGATGGAGGGCACTATAGCAACAGACGCTCATGTCTTGAATGGAGAATCTGGCCATTGCCAGTACTCCAATATATACATATTTACAAAAGGTCGCGGGGCCACTGCCGTTCTAACCTTCGGGGAGGATTGTAGGGTTGACTGGAGCAAGATAGGAATTGTGCTACAGGATTTGGATGATGAATGAGTTTCTGGTGAAATTTGGAAAAATTTTCTGTGATTAGGTCAATAACAAATGGCATAAGAAGGTCATTATGGAGGGTTTTGTTGGATACATAGAAGGGAGAATCGACTATTGTTCGGAGGATTTTAGACTGGAAGGATTGAATGCGGTTGATGTTAGAAAGTTTTGCTATCCCCCACAGTTCTATTCCGTAGGTCCAAATAGGTTTCAGGATTGTTTTGTAGATTAATAGTTTGTTGTCGACTGAGAGTTGAGATTTTCTATTCAATAGACTATATAGTTGTCCGTATCGTTCGTTAAGTTGTTGTCTCTTAAGTCTGGTGTGTGGGTTCCACGTTAGTCTTTTGTCTAGAATAAAGCCAAGATACCGGACTATGTCGGACAGGGGAAGTGGTATGGAGTTGAAGTAGACTGGTGGACAGGAATTGCGTCGAAGGGTAAAAGTAATATGTTTGGATTTGAATTCATTTACTTGGATTCGCCACTTATTACACCAGTGTTCAATAAGAGAGAGGTGACTTTGTAGGTTTAAGGATGCTCTTTCAGGATCTGGATTGGAAGATTGGAGGATTCTGTACCATAGCAAACTTGAAAGGAGCGGTCAGAGATGTATGATCGGAGGATAAGATATAAGGAATGGGGTAGATGGGATTTGAGCTTGAAGAGCAGTCCGGCGTGCCATACCCGATCAAAAGCTTCCGCAATGTCCAGGAATGCCCCCGAACAGTACTGTTTGCTTTCTAGGGCTGAGGATATGTGGTCAACAAGTCGGAGTCCTTGTTGGACAGTGGAATGTTGGAAGCGAAATCAAAATTGGTGGGTTGGAAGGTTTTGGGATTCTATTATGGGTAGGATTCTTTTCAGTGGGATTTTTTCAAAAATTTTGGAAAGGATTGGGAGTAGGCTAATTGGTCTATATGATGATGTATTATTGGAAGGTTTGCCAGTTTTCAAGAAAAGGACGATGGTGGAATGTTTCCATAAGAGAGGAAAATGGGTAGTTCTTAGGATGCAGATGTATATGTGTGTGAGGAATATGATTGCTTTGGGTAGTAGTTGATGAAGAATCTGTAGGGTTAGAAGGTCGTATCCAGGAGATTTGCGGGAAGATAGTTTTTGTAAATGATATTTGACCTCAGATGGATGAACTGCTTTTGGTGGTAAAGAGAGTGGAATTGGCGAAGAAAGGAATTCTTCTACTATTGTAGTGTGGGTCGGATTGGATTCGGGATGAGGAGTAAATGTACTGGAAAGGTGTTTGGCGAATTCCTCAGCTTTGTCTTCATCAGACGCCGCCCAGGAGCCATCACTTCGACTGAGGGGATGGGAAATATTATGGGTTTTTAGGATTTTTTTTGTGATATTCCAGAGGGAGTAGTCGTGAGCAGAGAGGGAGGTAAGGAAGGAGTTAAAGGATTGGGATTTGAAGTTGGATAATTCTTGCTTTAGTTGTTTACAGAGATAGTTATAGGAGCTGCGGTCAGTGGGATGTCTGGTACGTTGCCATAACAATCTGGCACGGCGTTTGGTATGGATTAGGTCGAGGATGTGATGAGGTAATTTATTTTTCTTTGGAGTTCTAGGGGAATGATTAGGAGAGGAGTCCAGACTGCTGTTGAATGATGGTGGTTGAGGAATGTACAGCATTGTCAAGGTCTTCTGGGGTTTTCAGGGTTATTCTGAGGTCAATTTGATCGGAAAGGATTTGATGGAAGAGTTTCCAGTTGACTGGGCCTCTGATGAAGGACGGTGGAGAGGGTTTGGGAATAGGAGCTAGTGATACTTGGAATATTAATGGACTGTGGTCTGAGGAAAGTTCATCAAGGCGTGCAATTGAATAGTTTAAGGGACCTAAACCACTATGGATGAAGAAATCAAGGATATCGGGATTACGGTTGGGATCATTGGGCCAGTAGAAAAAAAATATAATAATCTAAATAAGGTTTTTTTTTTAAATGTACTTTAAAGGAGTCAACCACTAAGGTCTTTATCGCCTTATTTCGTTTATTATTAAATTTTTATTGTTGAGTTGGGTTCGTTTCAGAAAATTAAAGAGTGTTTCAGAAATATTCGTATATAAATAGTTTCGTGTAAATATTCGCAAGCCTCAAGATATTCTAATCGGTTCGTACGGTCGGAGTTCTTTAAAAACATGGTTTACAATCAGCGAAGCCCACAAGTTTGACTAGTAGGAGAAGAATTGCTGGCCATCAGGTGACCATGGGTCAGACGTTTTTGACTTACACGCAGGCGCGTAAGAATAACTTCCTCTCTTAGTTTATTTCTGTTTGACGTTGACCAAGAGGAAATGTCGCTTTTAATTCCTCCCAATATATTTTCAGTAACAGCTGACCATATCTGTTCCCATTTCAACTTAATTTTCATTTTAATGATTCAAACCTCGACAGGTAAGCTCCGATCAGGAATTCCTTCGAAAAAGTTTTTCGGGCCGCCCGATCTGCTAGCTCATTACTCGTAACTCCACAGCGCTCAGGAATCCGAGCGAAATACACCGCCATTTTATTTACACGTGAAGATTTTAAGGAGTACAGTATATTTTAGATGGTAAAGTTAGCTGTAAAGATATTTCGTAGACTGAGTAATACTGACACAGAATCTATGCAGATAATCTGTTTTGTTTTTTAGCGGAATGGATAACATTTTGGCTTTTGTAAATTGCAACTATTTCGGCTGTGTAATTGCTACATATTGGCCACAGAGAGAATAAATGTCGTTCATTGCATACCACTGAGGCTTCCACCTGTCTATTTTATTTACAACCTGTTTGTTGGGGCCAGAGGTATTTCAAAATGAAAATACAAATCTTTCCCCTGTGAGTTTCCTCGAAGGTGGGGAAAATTCGAGCAAAATTAAAGAGTGGAAAAGAAGGGGAAAAAAGAGTAAAAATGAGACCTGTAAAACATGAAAAATGCATACACAGGAAAATATTAAAATAGAAATATTTGAATAAATAAAAAAAAATGGAAAATAAAAAAATCCCCTTTTGAACGTTTACAATTTATTACAGTGCAAAAAGTATACATACAAAATTCAAAACAAACAAATGAAAAAAAAATTATAAAAATGCACTTAAATAAAATCAAACATAAACTACAATATTCAGAGAAAATAAAAACAAATTAAACATTAGGAAAAAATATATAAATAAAATCAACTTCCGAAATTATAAATAAAACAATAGAAAACCATAACTGTTCAAAAGAATAAAACTAATTTATTGGGATAAACAAAAATTAAATTAATGTTTAAATGTCACTTTGGTAACGGTGAGAATAAAAAACGAGCCTAGTTGGAGGTTCTGCTTCCAACGAGGTTACCTTGTACAGCTAATTACAAAAGCAGTCGATGGAGGGGAATCGATATCTATATCGATAACTCTCGATGATACAGCAGGGATCTTCAAAATGGCGCTAGTGTGGCGCAGGTGCAGTGAGACTGGAGCTGGTGGGGGTAAGTGGCCAATACGTAGATCCAACACAAACAGCATCTCGCTGCAAACTAACTTTTCGGTAGTATTATCGCATTATTTTGATGTCTTAATCCCTAAGACTGGGTATCACTGGCGTTATAGATAAGCGATAAACATCGCGAATAATATCCAATACTTAAACGATATACATTTCTGGGATAATTGTCCCTCAAACATTGAAAAAAAAAACAAATAAACATTTTATTTAATTAATATTAAAAAAAGGGATGGTGAGAAAAAGTAATAATCAAAAATAAATAAAGTTATAAGTGTATGCGGCGTTAATACTGTTTCTTTTATTACCTAATAAATTATTTAATTACATCTTTAAAAACTATAAGGTTGATTTATTAGCCAAAGTGAACATAAAGACACCACCATTGATTTACTGTGATTGGCTAAAGTGTACTTAAAGAAAACAGCAGTATTTTTATAAACAAAAGAAAAGTAATATATATGAAGTAAAATCATATATATATATTATACTTATTTAGAACACAAAAAAGAATGTTTAAGGACAGATTTTTATTTCGATTCATTTATTGAGTGCCTGGCCAATTAAGGGTTAACGAATGAACGTTGAAAAAAAAATTGATGTTTTTTTAGGTATCTATAGCTGACAAAACAAATGAAGCGTCATCATTTAGACATTTTTGTTTAAAAAGACAAGGTTTTAATACAATTTTTGACAGAAAACGTCGGATCCGTGTCCGGTCATGAGAAATTAAAGCATTGCAATAATTCATTATAGTCATATTTTCAGAAGACACGGGTAGTTTTAGATCACAGGATATCAGATCATTATTTTATTACACAACTCCTCTAAATCTCAAGTAATTTTCTAATTAAACATAACTAAGTTAATATGGGCTTAAAGCTTAATAGACATATAAGTTTTTTTTCTAAAAGTCAAATCAAATCTGTAGTAAAGTTGGAAGGCAATAAAAAAAACAAAATCGTGATGTTTTTAAAAAGAGAGCTTAACTTAGTTCAGCCCGCTTAAAAGTCCTCTGTTAATCGTTTAGATAATCAATTAAATATTTAAATTAGATATTTTGTAGTTATCTCTTCCTATAAAGAAACCCTGTATATGTATATATATATATATATATATAAATATACCGTCAACCACAACTTTTAACTGCTTCAAACTATTATAAAGTTTCACAAACATTAAAAACTAGGAAAATATTTATACTCTAAACAAAAAAATAAATTACAGCTCTGACCAGGTCATTTTTTAAATAGGGCTACTGTACCCACCGTAAAGCTATTGGATGCAACTCTAAAACATCAGGAAAAAAGAGATTGCAAGTCATGAAAAAACTTTATTGCAGAGAAATTCTGAAATCACATAAATTTAAACAATTTAAATTTACACCCATGTTCAAAAATCAAATAAGAATTATATCATTTTCTTCATAAAAATGATAATTTTTTTTTTTAATTCGTTATAGGTAGTTTCAATTATGTACATGAGATGTATTGCATATCGAGTGAAGGTTCATAGGCTTAAGAGACTTAAGCTGCCTAGAAATGAATTTTTTAAAATTTGTTTCAGAAAATGAATATTTCCCATGAAATATAAATAAAGTGCTCATTCTTTAGAAGGGTTAACTCCACTTGAATAACAATGGAGTGGATTTCTTGGCAAAATCAAACTGAAATGGAAAAGTATTAGGTTAATAAAATTATCAGATCCTTCTAGATTAAAATCTTGGCAGAGAGCCAGGTTTGTAGCATCGTACCACCATTATTTTGAAATCTCCGCTCTCTCGTAAACCGTGTTCTTATTTATCTTTGCACGTTTTATATAACACAAAAATGTTATTAAAATATATTTGCGATAATTTGAGAAATGATGAAATACGAAATAGACAATCTTGTGCTCAACACAGCTCCGCTATATTATCACTATTGCGTTCATCATAAAATTTATTTTAAAAAAAGATCCTGAAAGAAAAACTATTATTTAGTCATTTGAGACTGTTGTATATGTTCTTATGCAGAGTGCTGCCAATAGGTAGTTTCTCAACAAGCATTTTCATGTGATTCTATTATTACTGTGTTACGTTTACTGTATTTATATATATAGATACAGTTGTAAATCTCATGTTTAAATATATGTTCTTATAAGATTTCTTTTACCATTGACAGTCTCTATTATATATGTATTTTTCATAACTTTATTTTCAGAGCAGCTTTGGGTGTCTGTGCATCGTATTCATCTGTATAATTATAAAATGTCAATTAAGATAAATTTATAAATAATTAATGACATTAGCAATTCACTTATTGAATCATTTTTAAAATAAATTCCAATAAATCCCGTCAAATCACCTTTACCCTTCGTCGTAAACCTATGACTTCCTGTCCTACAATATCCTTTAATAATACCCCGCTTATCCCTGTTGAACAATTCCGGTACCTTGGACTCCACTTGGACAAACGTCTAACTTGTAATCCCCATACCAGACTTAAACGACAAGAAACTGTTCGACGTTTCCGACTACTCCAGACAAACGTTTCCACTTACTAGGCAAACGCTCTAAGCTTCCAGTTAATTACGAAAGACTCATATACATGACTACAATAACACTTATCTGGACATAGGGAGTTGAGATTTGGAGGTCCACAAATCCATCGAATTCCTCAAGCATCCAATCCTTACAATCCAAAATCCTTCGTAAAATCCTCAATGCTGCTTACTTTGTTACTAATAAAATCATCCATAAAGACCTTAATGTTCCTTATGTTTCCGAATTGGCCCAATCCAGATACCTATCCTTCCATAATAAACTTTAGAACCATCCGAACCCTCTCGTTTCTAACCTTGCTTCCTATTCGATTACTGATAACCATCTGAGGCCTTTGAAAAGAAGATGGCCTCGAGATATCTTGTTGTAAATACATTTTATTTTTTAGAGTGCTACCAGTGGATAGTTTCTCAACAAGAGTTTTCATGTTTTTTTTTCTGTTATCACATTCACTTAATGTATTCTTTCCTAATACAGTTTAAATATCATAAATACCATTAGAAAAATAATTTTTTAATCGTCATGAATAATTTTTATTTCTCAACATTTGTTTCATGTTAGCTCTAAATGATATATTAGAAATTGGTTGTAATAGGAGTCGGTTTGAAAAAAAAAAAAGTCTCGACAGTCCAAGTGTGAGTGTGGGATGGAGGCGGAGAAATGGGGCTTTTCAACCTTTCCGTTTGAGCACAAGTTGCAATCGGCCTAAGAGCCAGCCACTCAAACCAATTAATTTTATGTTGATAGTTTACTGCTAATCAAACCACCTCCCCACATGGTTTCTCCCTTTGAAAAGCGGTTTGCCACGCCTTTAAAGCGATTTGTTCTGAGATCTGATATGAGTTGCTTGTTGATATTTAAACTGCTTTGAATTTAAATGAGCACTCAAGAGTTTCCTTGTATAGAAGACCAAGTGAGAGTATAAAAATGTTTTCATCGAACAGTTCTAGGCTAAATCGCGATTTTCGATGAACTCTTCAATTTTGAGCAGACCCTATAAAGAAATGAAGGCCCTAATAAGTAAGAAACTCTTCCTTCCTCTACTAATTGCGGTTTAAAATATTGGGTTGGCAAATGAGTCCTTTCGGTTTTCCAGTGTGAAATAAAACTCAGTATATTATAGAAATAAAATTTATTTTAATCTACAATATATTAACCAGAAAGAAACACATTATTTTCATATAAAAGCTTGCTGCCCAATTATATTGGGTTGCTATACATACAGCATACTATTTAATCCGTAGGACAATAAATAAACTTATATATAATTATGCAGAAGTGGTTAGTATATATGAGTATGATAATTATATATATTTTTCCTTTCATTGTTCATGTTTTCCCCCCTTTTTTTTTAATGTTTAATTTCCTTTTCCCTCAATTCCATCTCTCTTTGTACACCTCTCCTGTACACAATATTAAGATGCTTAAATTATAATAGAACAAAAAAAAATAAAGTGTATACATCTAGAATTAATTAATATTTAGTATAAAACAAATATAATAGACATTTTTCATTAAATAAATACATAAATTAAAACTCTACCCATGCACGTGGTGGTGAATGATTCCTAGGGAGTCAAAGACTTATCTTTCTGGGGATGAACTGCATAATGTTCATAAAGATTTTTGATGTTCTATTCCTTTTGGATTTTTTTTCCATTCATGGAGTTCTACAGAGACCGGAATAAGTGGTAGTTACTTGAAGCTAGGTTTGGTGAATAGGGATTGTGGGGCAAAAGGTCCTATCCTAGGCTCAATAGTTTATTGCGAGTGACCAATGAAGTGTGGGGCCTAACGTTGTCTTGATGAAACACGAAACCCTTCCGATTTGCCAGTTCAGTGAATTTATTTTTAATTAATTGATCCCATTCTGTTAATTTGGAGCAGTTTGCAGTTGGAACAATTGTTTCTCCTGATGACAATAGCTTATAGAAAATAACACCTTTGAAATCTCACCATATGGAAAGCATTATCTTCTTTGGGCGCAATTACGATTTTGACGTTCTTCTAGGAGCATTACTAGGTCCATATTTTCTAGGGTCTAAACTATCGTAAAATATCCATTTTTCATCTCCAGTTTCCGTAGCAACTACATTCCCGAATCAGCCAATGCATCAATTCAAGTTTTTTGTTGTAAATTTTGTCTAAAATCATCTCTCAAAGTTTAACCGTTAAGAACTGAGACACACTGTATAATGCAATATATATATATATATATATATATATATATATATATATATAATGAAGTTAACCTTAAGGAAGCAAGGTTCACTTTATCACTTTTTTGCGATCATATTCAATTTAATTTATTTCATACAGGTATTTTGATTTAAAATATTTTTTTACAGTGTAAAATAATATCTTATTGTTTATCAAAATCCACACACAGAAACGATATAATATAAAAATATGATTGTGAAATAGCTGCTCTTTTTTGTTAAAGCCAAGTGACGCCATTTATCCAAGGACATAACATCAATAGGAAATACTTGAAGGGGCTGAAGATATCGAGTGACAACTCCTAAAACAATAGCTCTCTTATTTGAAAAGACTAACTTCAACTGATTGCCCTTTATCCTGATTACCTTCAGTTCCTTTTCGACTTCTTCTCCCTTCTCGATCCTGTCCCTTTAAAGATTGTTCCACAAGTTTTTAATATCGAAGTTGCAAATATTCGATAATAAACATAGGTAGGGTATGGATATAAAGATGTAGCCTGCAAACCGATAAGCAACTTAATACATGAAAGTAATAAGGATTGATTCTTTACTAAGGAGCCTAATAAAGATTAAAACAGTATATTTTGTCTTGTCTATTTTAAACAAATATTTATAAATGTTGCAGAATAAGCGTTACTTATTTATTTTTAAGTTAAGAATTGAAATAAATTTCAATAAATCCCACCAAAGTACCTTAACCTTCGTTATGTCTTCCCGTCTTACAGTTTCCGTTAACAATACTCCACTTATCTCTGTTGAGCAAATCCGCTACCTAGGACTCCACCTAGACAAACGTCTGACTTGGAATCCTAATACCAGACTGAAACTACAAGAAACCGCTCGACGTTTCCGATTACTTCAGCACTTACTAGACAAACGCTCTAAACTTCCAATTAATTACAAAAGACTCATATACATGACTATAATAAGGCCTATTTGGACTTACGGAGTTGAGCTATGGGGCTCCACTAAACCATCGAATTCCTCTCGTATCCAATCCTTACAATCCAAAATCCTTCGTAAAATCCTCAATGCTCCCTACTTTGTTACAAATAAAACCATCCATAATGACCTTAATGTTTCTTATGTTTCAGATCTGGCCCAATCCAGATACCTATCCTTCCATAATAAACTTCAGAATCATCCCAACCCTCTCGTTTCTAACCTTGCTTCCTCTTCAATTCCTGATAACCCTCCGAGGCGTCTGAAAAGAAGATGGCCCCGTGATCTCCTAATGTAGACATATCATTAGAGTGCTACCATTGGGTAGTTTCTCAACAAGTGTTTTTACGTCATTATATCCATATGTTCAAATTTCTTTTATACAGTTGTAATATCATTAAGAAAAAAATAAATAAATAAGTTATGTAGCACCCCTGTTCCTGACAATACGTCACCAGATTTAAATGATAACCTGAATGAAATTGTCTAAGAGGTATTTTTTTTCTTTTCAAATAATCAGAAAAATGTGATTTCAGCTTTTGTCATTTTTTTATTGTTATTATTTTATTTATTTAGAAATATAATAATCTGTCACGTGGACAATAATTATAGTGAGATATGAACACATTCACACCATATAAACAGAAAACATAAAATTAACAAAAATAAAATAATAACTAAATAATAAACAAAAACGTACAATAAAAAATAAAATAACATGAAGATAAGTAAATTAAAAATATAAAGACTCAGTCATACCTATATAAAATCAGATAGGGAATCACAAGTCAGACTTGTCCCTCCAACTATAGAGGGAAAAGTAGGACTCCAAGAGATCCCTGCGGTACTCTCTCAACTTCGTCAATGGTTCTAAAGCCAGTGGAGAATGAGCGAGAGCGCTTCAGCCTTTGTCAATATTAACTCCATGGTTGGATTAATCAATTCTCTACAATATTTTTAAACCAATCCGCCTAGGTTTCTACCTTGTTTTATTTTTTTTTTAATATTTCCACTCTTCCTCTAATTCTCTCTGCCAATAGAATTTTCCACCCAATTTCAAGTGACCTCTCTCCCATCAAAAAAATGTAAAAAAAATTAACAAATATACACAAAAAATACCAAAGTGTAAAATTATTAGTTTTTTTTTCTCGATTTGTAGAGCTCTTTGAGAAATTGTGTTATTTTAAACAAAATATAAAATTATTTAAAAAAAAAATTGGACTACCCAGCCTTTGTATCTCGATTCTTCATTTTTCAAATTATTTAATCTAACTACCACGTGGAGGTCATATTCAATCTTCATAGTCAAAACAAATAAACATATCTAATTATTTGTTTTACTTTTAAATCGTTATTCAAGCTCTTCTCCAAAAACTAATAAAATTCAGAATACACCAAAATTAGCGGACCACAACATTTGGAATTGGCTTCTGAATGATGGGCGAGTAAATTAAATTTCAATTTACAATGATTTCACGTGACCGGATTTAAGTACAAGGTCTATCGTAATATTTTTTTTTTATTTATGATATTTACTGTATTAAGAAAGAATACATTAAGAAAAAAAAACATGAAATTACTTGTTGAGAAACAACCCACTGGTAGCACTCTAAAAAAAATGTATTTACAATAGAAGATCTCGAGGCCAACTTCTATTCATACGTCACGGAGGGTTATCAGGGATCGAATAGGAAGCAAAGTTAAAAACGAGAGGGTTCGGATGGTTCTGAAATTTATTATGGAAGGATATGTATCTGGATTGGGCCAATTCGGAAACATAAGGAACATTAAGGTCTTTATGGATGATTTTATTAGTAACAAAGTAAGCAGCATTGAGGATTTTACGAAGGATTTTGGATTGTAAGGATTGGATACGTGAGGAATTCGATGGGTTTGAGGACCCCCAAATCTCAACTCCGTATGTCCAGATAAGTGTTATTGTAGTCATGTATATGAGTCTTTTGTAATTAACAGGAAGCTTAGAGCGTTTGTCTAGTAAGTGTTAGAGTAGTTATCGCAATATTAAAACAGATTAATAAAAGTCAAAATAAAAATCCGAAATATAACTGGAGTGACAAAAATTAAGGTGACGTTATGTCGATAATGGTTATTTTATTATTTAAAAAAAAGAAAACAAAATCTGGCTAAGTAGGGGAGGGCAAAGCGTTGAGTTTGGGGTTAATTTGATAAATGGAAGGGGTGTGATGAAATGTGGGGGGGGCGCTGAGGAGAGCATGATGGGTTTCATATGTAGCTAGGCCTCTGTCTCCCACCGCCATTAGTCCACTTTACATGTCCCTAGAACGGAGTTGAGGGGAGGAGTTTTTTAAAAATAACAACTTTATAATTATTTTACCTGCTAAACATAGGCTTCTTTTCCTCCTATATACAGGCTTCTTCCTACTGAATAGCAATCACGTCACTATTATAATATTTGTAACATATTAATATAACCACGAGTACGTAATGATTATTATGACTTTACGTATTCAAACAATATATAAAAATATGATAATTTCTAAAAAAAAGAAAGGATTATTGAGATAAGATATTTTTTTTTTTAAATCGAGTTATTTTGGGTATCATTTACTTTAAAAAATCTTCGTTGTGCTTGTAACGCCAATCGTCGTTTAATTAAAGTTAAAATATTCCGAAGAAAAATGGGAAAAAATTAAGAAAATTGAAAAAAAAAATATTCGATGTCTATTATAATGGATTCACATTTATCTTAACTAGTTGAATCGCGTCGAGGAAATTATCGGATACTACCAATGCGGATTTAGACGGAACCGTTCACCAATCAAATATTTTCTTTACGTCAAATATTGGAGAAAAAAAATGTAAGGTGTTGTTCACCAGCTTTATATAGATCTATAGAAGGCTTGTGGTTCCATTGTCTACTAGAATATTTATAATATTCTAATTGAACAGTTAATCCCAAAAAAGTTTGGATATGTATGTCCGAAACATGATAAAGTTCAATAAAGTTAGACTTGGTTATTACTTATCCGAGAAATTTTAAGTTCGTTCGGGATTAAAAAAAGGTGATTTGCTTTCACCTGAACTATTTTATTTATAATTAGATCATGGTATTAGAGAATGGCAATGTCAGTAATTATAGAAATATGGAACAAAATCGGTGCTCGGATAAGTAGATGATTTGGTATTGTTAAGTGAAAGAAGGTGAAGAACTCGGATTCGAAATGATAGTTCGTAGTATAGACTTAACTTCTTTACATGTTCAATATAGCGTATTTCCTTCAATATCTGAAACATCTAAATTGTCATCATTGTTACTGCAAACCATATATTTTGTGGCGTCCATATTTATAGTTCGTAGTATAGACCCCTTTTTATCGAATTATTAACATCCGCTTGAAACTTCGTAAATAGTTTCATCTCATCGTAACCTACAACTATTTTGTTTGTTTAAACTCTTGGAATTGGGGAGTTTTCAATCCGGAGAGGGACAAACTTTGTCTATTTAATTAGGTACTAACAACTCGTAAATACACATTTCATTCAATAATAGTGACGTGTAATAGAAATTTATCACATAGGAATGAATGTATTAAGAATATTTATTTTATTTTTACTTATTGATTTATTTCTAATTTCGCTTATATATTATGAATGTATGTTGTTCTATTTTCCATTTCCTTTCAACTTCGATCGTAATATAATTTGATCAAAAAATCGATAAAAAAAGGTAGCCTACAAAAATATTGAGCCGTTTGTCCTATATAACCTCGTTATTTTGAAAATTTGGGGTAGTAGGTCACGCCAAACGGCTCAATATTTTTAAAGGCCACTTTTATTTATCAATTTTGGGATTAAATTATCGTACGATCCAAGTAGAAAGCAAATGGGTATTTAAATGTTTTTAGTACGTTATTTTTTTTTTACTTATTTATTGAAAAATATTACAATCTGTCTCTAGGACATTTATAATAGAGTTCACTGATCACATTCACACTCTATGTACGTTATTAAATAGACAAAGTTTGTCCCCCCCCCCCACTCCAGATTGAAAACGCCCCATTTCCAAGAGTTTTAGTAAAACTAGGTTGTAGGTTACGATGAGATGAAACTATTTACGTATTTTCAGGCGGATGTTAATAATTCGATAAAAAGAGGTCTATACTACGAACTATAAATATGGACGCCACAAAATATATGGTTTGCAGTAACAATAATGACAATTTAGATGTTTCAGATATTGAAGGAAATACGCTATATTGAACATGTTGAGAAGTTTAGGTATTTAGGGTCTATGATAAGAACAAAAACCAAAAAGCGGAAGTTAAGGATAAGTAAAATGTGGGAAATGCTATTTTTAAATTACAAAACTACTTAGATCGCGGCTATAGTTATGTACGTGTTTTTCTTTTTTTTTTTTTTTTGTTAATTTACCTTTTAAAAAGTTATTTTATCTTATTTATTGTATATACTTTTTGATTACCATTCAGTTATTTTGCTGCTTATTTTATATTTTTTTTGTAAATATAGTGTGAATGTGATCTTACCTCCATGTCATCAATGTCCAAGTGACAGGATGTTATATAATTCAAAATTAAATAAAATTTGCTTTTAAAACACTTTTTCGACAGTGCTTTTAGTATAACAATAATTAAATATTTTTGTTTACATTAATATGGATTTTCGTCCTTCTTACCCCAGTTGAAATAGATCAGGATAAAAAAAAATGTTTATTTACCTTGCTATGTCCTTTTGACTTGAGTAATTTAGTCCTTTTGAAGTAATTGGTGATTTAATCTTTTGCTATATTTGAGATGTCTTTCCCAAATCTGACAAAGTCTGAGAGGAGTAATTATTATCATACTGAATTCTTCAAATAACGAATTTGAATTATGGATTGGGTTAAGATTCGCAAAACCAGTAAATTGAAATGCCTATTTCCTTATCGAATTTCGTTCTTCATTGTCAACTTATCATCATAAAAAAAAATAGCTGAGACTCTAGTAAAGTCTTAATTTAATAAATAAAACATAAATAATAAACTTTAAAGCATATCCTGTGCTAATAAACCTTTAATTATTTCTTGCCTGTTATTTGTGTCACTAAAGTGGAGTGAAAAGTGTGAAATTTTTAAGTTTATAAAAAGAAATGAGGGCAAATTCACAAAACGTAGGTGTCAAGGTTAAATTAATGAATGGCTGATTTTGTATTGATAACACTTGCTTTATCTCCTCATAATGGGAATGTTTATCAAGGGGAGACGTCGCACAAGTCCTATTGAATACCTAGAAGCTACGTGGACGGTTTTCCTCTATCATGATGGAAATAACAATTGTCAATAGGAATTCGTAACTACGTAAATAAAACGTATACGACGATATTAGAAATAACTGAAATTTAGAATCAGGACACTTCGGAAAAGATTTATCATCCATTGTCCTATTTCATGATTATAATTTCAAATGAATCTGTAAATGATAACTTACGAATTAATAGCGACGTGGAATAGAAATTTATCACATAGGAATGAATGTGTTAAGAAGATTTATTTTATTTTTACTTATTGATTTATTTCTTATTTCGCTTATGTATTATGTACGTATGTTGTTCTATTTTTACATTTACCTTTCCTTAGTTTACTAATTTATTTTTCATCATTTTTATTTCCCTATTATATTTATATATGGTATGAATGGACACATTTAGCTTTGTTACTTGTTCCCCTTCAATGTGAGTATAAAAATAAAGCTAGAAGTATGCTAAATTTGTTATCGTAAGATTTGGAAGAATTCCTAGCTCCGAATTACAGACCAATAAGCCCATTTCAAATCTGTAAAATATATTTGAAAATATAGTCGACGGTACAGATTCCTTTTTATCAAATTACTAACATACGCCTAAAACGCCATCATCTTACCGAAACCTACAACTTTTTTCTTTACGAAAATTCTCAAATATGAGGCGTTTTCAAATTAATTTAATTAGGCATCAAATGCTCATAAATAGCCATTTGATTTCTACTTGAATCGTAAGATAATTTGATGGTAAAAACGAGAAAAAATTTAAAAAAGAGTCGTTTAGCATATACAACAACGTTATTTTGACACGTTGGGAGTGTAGGTCGCAATATTTTCGTAGGCCATCTTTTGCCATCAAATTATCCTACGATGGAAGTGTGATGCAAATGGGAGTATTTATATGGGAGTTTTTAGTAAATCAATAATTATATAAATTTTACCGATTTTGTTATTGAAAACGCACCATTGCACAGTTAGGCATATGACCAATCCAGGGGGAAAAGATTAGTAAGAGATTTATTTTAAATCCGACGTAATGAGATATATGAGGAATGTTTAATTAGAAGATAATCATAATTGTTTTGATTTTAGCGGTTCCAAATGCTATGTATTGTAAAGACCGTCGGTGGAATAATTAGTTTAAAGGTATAAACAAATAAACATTAAGGTAATTTAGGTATTACCTAAATATAAACATATTTAGGTATAAACCCAACATCTGGCGGTCGGGTACCTGACTGAGGGTAACCCATTAGGACAACCTTTTGTAAGTGGTAATAAAAACCCTTAAGGACCACCGACAAAGACCGACAACTAAGTGTTTAAAAAGGATCCCAAAAGACCTTTTCACACCTTCCACCAGAAATATGGAAATCTGTACCTGCTGCTTTACCTTGGCCTGGGGGAGGGGGTGTGGTCATCCCTTCTGTTACAAAAATTGAACCAATGGGAACAATTCTTGCCCCTACCAAAAGAGAGGGGATGAAAAAAGGTGGAAGATATAGAACTTGGACGAAGACACTTCTTTTTGGAACTCGGAGGAGAGAGGACTTGCTCTGGGGACTTCAAGCGGGGGAGTCGAGGGAGGAAGATGAAGACAGCCGGAGAGAGCAGATGGACGGACTAGACGCTGAAGGAGAGCAGAGACAGGGAATCCAGATATGACAGCTAGAAACACTATGAAGGACCAGCTAAGTGGTAACAAGCATTTAGTTATATGATTTGTAAATTTGTGTTGGCAACCATACCTCATTAATTAGTATAATCAATATAACACGTAACTTTAATCAAATACAAAGCATTCTCCTCTAGTATGATTCTTAACTATTCATTATGTATATAGGTTTAGTTATTATTTTGTATATAGATGTTTTTGGTTTTATTTAAGCTTGTAAATATAATAGTTAGTAAACCAACGTAGTACTTTTACATTCTACCTTGCATGCCACCAATTAGTAATAGAAACAAATAGTAAATTTATAAACATGATACCTTTAGAAAGGAAATCCAATAAAGAGTATATGGTTCAATCTAGGATACTACAGTAGGGGGTCTGTGGTATCTAACATTTAAATACATCATTAATATATTTTAAGTTGATCGGTTCCCTTCTGGGACCGATATAAATACATATAAATACAAATAAATGTTGTTCTTGGAACCCCTTACTCGCCGTAGAAACGCGAGGCCAGGAACATAGCACAAACGATAAATACAACCCTCTAAAAGCAAGTACTGATTTGATGGCCCATGTTTTGTTCAACTATTGTCCTCTGTCTCATTTGAGCTTAGTACTACTAGTTAATTTTTTTTTTGCAATAATCATTTTTATTTAATAGGGAAAGATGCCTAGTATTTACGTAAGTCATTCAACAAATTATCAATTTATAATTTGACCAATTAACTTATTTATTTCTCCATGCGCTAAAATAAAGTAATTTTATAACATCTTTTATAACTAATATAATCATTTTTGTTGCAAATTTAGTCAGTTTTAATTTCGTATTAACATTATTGTCGATAGAACGTTTCACTGATATAAGCAAAATACAGAAAAATATTAAAGTTTTGAATCATAAATTCAATTTTTCGACTTGAAATATACAGGTATAGGGTAACTGGCTATTATTTCATGTCTGACGACTGTGAATACTATAAATTAAAAGGGTTAGTAGCTTTCTATATATATAAGTCCTCTCTATATATATACTTTTAATACCTATATAGGGTCTCTACCTATATTCACGTGGCCGCCATTTTATATTCCAGCGAATATAGATAGAAGATAGATAGATAGAAAAAAAAACTTTATTCTGGGACTAAGTCCCTTCAGAATAACAATAATGTACAAAATAATAGAATATTACTGGCCTATAAATTTGAAACAATAAATAAAATTGATAAAATAAAATAAAAAATAAAGAAAACCTTAGGTGCACAAGCTATATACAATACAGATAAAACTATGTACAGAGCATTTAAAATTATGAACAAAACAATTAAAACTATGAACGAATCACTTGAACTATGACCAAATTATATATAAGGGTTGAACAACATAAACATACACTTAGAGAAATGAAGAACGAAAAAGAGATACAGTGAGTTCATTTCATAAAATAAAATAAAAAAAACTTTACTTGAATATATATATATATATAAATAAACAGTTAATTATAATTGAACAAAAAAAAATGTATGTATTGCATAAATATATGCTGACAGACGTGCATTTTTCTCATCAGGCCTGTGTATATGGTCAGTTTATAAGAAAAAAACTTAGTATAAAATATGACACTTTTTTTCCAAGGACTAATCCTGGATTATAAGACAGATTGATCATTTTTTTTTTGGGGGGGGGGGTCATAAACGGCTATTGAGCATGAATTTGTCGTCTTTAAAGTGTCAATACAAATTTTAAAAATGGTTAAAGTAACTATCAGCTATTTCAAATAGGGTATTAAGTCATAGAAAATATAATGATAATGCATTTTTATTATTTATATTTGAAAAATTAATATTAATAATATAATATCGGTTAGAATAAGATTAAGCCATTGAAGAAGTTTTAGGCGGATTCTAATAATTTGATAAAATGGGGCCTGTATGGCGGATTAATACAGAAGAAAGTATCATTCAAAAGACATCAGTGACAGAAAATGTTTCTTAAAAAAAAAAGTAGCTATGTAACAGCAAAAAAAAAAATTGTCAATTAAACATACAAATAAATTAAGTCTTTAAATGATTTATGGAGTGTTTTGAAGTTTAATATGACAAAATTTTATCAGAGTTATCAATCCTAAATTGAATACTAAGGTAATAAAATTTTAAGCTCTAAAGTGATAAAAACATTAAAGAATAATTAGGAACTATCATCTAACAAACAAACAAAACTAGACAAACCTGGGAGGGTTGTAGGGAAGTAGGGGGAAGGAAGCGGAGGTAGCCAATTGCACACAGGTGTGGTCGTTTAACAATCTTGTCTTTCCGCTCCCTCAACTGTGCCCGAGCCTTCTCACAACCCAAACAAACAAACCACAACGAACCGATAATTTGTTCTTGGTTTTGTTAATATCATTTTTTTTTTTTTTTTTTTATGTTTCGTTCACAACTCTCATTTATTTTGTTGTACACATCAAACAATTAAAAATAATGCAATAATTACAAACTAAATACAAATGAAAAAGTAACATTATCTTTAAATAAAACTTGAGTGACCATCACCTGATAAGTCAGACCCTGAAAATAAAAATACCCTGACTACTAGATTTACTTAAATAATGATGTTATTTAATAATCCAGCTACCACCCACAACTTACCGTCTACCACCTACAACTAAAAACAATCACCGCCTATTTAATACTTACACCTAAGGAATTCGTTATTATTATTGTTTATAAGCATAAAAAAATTAATAAAAATTTGTACCACTACAACTCATGAAAAGTGTTTGGGGTTCAGTACTTTGTAAGGCCCAACGGTTGTGCAGTAAGGTCATCGAGCTTAGATCACGCTCAACCCCAAGTTTTCTCCCGTAATTATTTATTGAATAAATAGTTCCCACTTTATAGAGGCTAGGTTTGCCCCAGGAGAATCTTCCCACCATTGGGTCCGTCCACGGCTGATGAAAAATTTCTCGACATCAGCCGGATTCGAACCTTGGGCCATGAGTCTAGTAGCTCAGTGCCTAACTCACTGAGCTACTCCGGTCCCTTTCTAATCATTATACGACAAAAATCAATGCCATACAGTTTGTGGTACTCCGACATAAGTCTAGTTTTCTTCGACTTAGTGTCATCAAAAAAAGTGTTATTGATATCGGTAAACTCTTCCTCTCGTCAGTTGTTCCACGTCCTTTACCACACTTTACTATTTTCTTCAAAACATAAATCCTAACTTCATAATTCTATTGAAAACGTTTACAATGGAGTACAAATGTGTTAGACTGTCATCATCAACATTTAGTCGAGCTTGCACCAATTAAAAAAAAAATCATAGAAGTCATATCAATATCGTATCAACCTTCCCAGGCCAGGCGGACCATATAAGTTGGTTACTTTCTTCTTCATGTTTTATTTGAGCTAGGTTTTTTTTTTTTTTTTTTTTTTTTTCTCAAGCAAAGCAGTCTATGTATGATTTACTAAAATTCGTCCTTCAAGTTTAAGACGGGAAAATTGAAAGATATCAAAGTTATGTCTAATCACCAATGGTCATCGATTCAGAGAACACTGCTGGAGGCTTCTTTCTTTCTCTTCTGTTCCACGAAGATTCCTTACGTTCTTAAAATACAGGTGAGCCTAAATTACTTAAAATATTCTTTGATTAGACTGAGGAGAAATTATCATTATTCATCGTAGTTTGGTTTTGTATTTTTCATTATTATTAATTCCGTTCATTATTGAAATTTTATACCAACATTTATTATTTCAAACTCCTTCCAAGCTTCTTTTTTAGAGAAATAGAAAAAAATGTTTTTCTCCAGACCCAAAATAGTTTTGAGAACTGGATAAAGGAGCATTTTTAGGGAACCGAGCTAACAGGTATGTTGGATTTTGTAATATTTATAACATTCAAAATGCAGTTTTTACACTATCTTTAGTGTCGCCCGAAATCGGTTTTGGTCTTACACCTAACAAGACCAAGACTAAGACTGCCTCACTGATGCAGAAGCAAGACCAAGACTGGTAAAAAAAAATCATTTTTTTGAATAAAAATTAAGGCAAAATAGTTACTAATACTTGACCATTTTAGTTAATATATGCAAAGAATTGGTATAATCAACCAATATACTTTTGCATTTAATGATTACATACGAAAATCAAAATTATATTGGGCAGCAAGATGTCGGATGGTCGAATGACCAATGACTATGGCATAGGAAAAAAAAAAAAACTTTTGCATTTAATTATTCTAATTTTTCATTCGGGCTTAGTTAGATTTCCCCTATCTAAAAAAATACAGTAATATCTCAATAGTACTAAGGTGATAGATAACTGCAAGACCGTGGCGAGACTCTTGAGCAAGACCAAGACCTAGACCAAAACTGAGTTCGCTAGACCAAGACTCGTCTCGGTCTCGCATTTGGGCAATACTAACTATCTTAAAAGCTACTTCATTAAAACTTATTTAACATTTATTGTATTTAAAATCAAATTTATAAAAATACATTATTATATCTGTATATAGAAAGGGAATATAAAATACAAGATCATGATAAGTATAATCAGAATAAATGATACCGAAGAAAATCCGTTGGAATCTTCATTCATAAAATTGTATTCCTCGTTGTCGTGAAGGAATCATTCCAACGAAAATGAATATAACGAACCCGGAACGAGTATAAGGGATCAGATGGCATTAAAATGCGAAGGCGGAGAGGAGAGGAATAAAGAATTTAGAGAAGACGGTTTGAAGGATGTGACCGAGCACCGTCATGAATAGGACGGCAAGGCTTAATCAAACCCACGGGATGGGGGGGATGGTGGGGGGTGGGGGTTCGGAGAGGGGTGGGCAGATATGGGATTCCCATCCCCTTTGCCCTCGCCTACATTATTCATCCCGTACTGTTTACATCACGTCAATGAGTCCATGATTGTCAAATCCCCAGGGAATGAAGTAAGTCATAGATATCTTAACAACAATCTCTATTTCGATTTTTTTTTCACCCACATAAAATACACCAAATTAAAAAATATCAAGTTCACTTCCTTATAGGAAAAAACAATTTTTTATTTTTTATTTTTTTTTTATTTGTTTATTTAGAAATATAATAATCTGTCACGTGGACAATGGTTAATAAATAAATAAATTAAGTAAATTAAAAACACAGTCATACCTATATACAGGAAATGGAATAAAAAAAAATAAAAAAAAACATTTGGTGAAAAATTCGAATCCTAAGACAATGTCAAGTCAACTGGGAAATAAAATTTAAATTTTAATGAGATGAAAGGACTTGTTCCAATCAAATATTTTGTCTAAAATGGTGCTTATAATTTTTTTAATAAATTTTTAAATCTATTTATTGAATAATAATACAATCAGCCACTGCTGGAGGGCTATAAGCATTAGGGATAAAATTTCTCATTCATACAATATATACAAATAATAAAGAAATAAATATAAATATAAGAAGTCAATAAATAATACTGATGAAATATAAATATAAGAAGTAAATAAATAATACTGATGAAGGTGCTTATAATTAAAGCATTATTCTGAATTCTTTGTATTTTTGCCTAAACATATAAAGATGATTCTGTTATTCTACGAAATCAAACCAAACCAAAAAATAACGATTAAAACTTGGATAGTATTAAAAAAAATGAAACCAATTGACATTATACTCGTTTTATGTAAACTCAAATTCAATTTAAATAGGGTAGGAAAATCAGCGAGGTTCCAAATAAGTACATTTTTTATAAACCAAATTTAGTTCTCCTTTTTTTTATAATTTTCCCCAAATTTTAAATTATTTTTATTGTGGTTTGATGTTTTTCTTGTCTTTCTTTTTTAAGAAATAGGCCATCATCAATTTTTATTTTTATTTTATAATTTTGACTACATTTCGGCTACACTGGAGTAATCAAGTATACAATTCCTTTTTGATTTAGTGAGTTTTAATTAAGACAAAATAAATAAATAAATTGGTGATCTAATGGTCTATTTTTTTTAAACAAATATAATTTAAGACAATATATATATATATATATATATATATATATATATATATATATATATATATATATATATATATTTAGATACAAGTTTGTCTTCAATTAATTTTTTCATCTTCAATTTTACATTGCAAACACCTGAGCCAAGATGTGGTTCTTTTTTGTTGAAAATCATAACAACTTATCCCATGAAATACTATCTTCAAATCATTTTTGCAAATGTGGATTAGTTCCCTTCTGTTAAATTAAATTAATTTATTATTGACGGAATCATGTCTATTGTTGTAAATATCGTGGGTGGTAGTCAGAACGAAGTAAGTTTCTTAAGTTTTTTATTGACAACGTTTTAAACCAAGCTTGTAGGTCATCGTCAGGGCTAAAAAAATATAACACCAGAAATACAAGTACGATAAAAGAGGTAATATTAAATAACAATGGATAGTAAGTAATATAAATAATAATAAGCTTTAGCGAACCCGATGGTTCGATGTTGATACTACCAATCGTCTGCCTACGTACTTCCAACCCAGCCCCACCAGATCAGCCTTATCGTAATCCTCCCTCCTTCGCTTTGGACGCTATCCTGTCGGCACAGGGTATATTATTTTTTTAGAAGTTCTTTAGTTACCAGAAATTTTACATATCCATTTTATTTGACTCAACGTAATCACCTCAATTATATCAAACGGGCGCAGTTCGCGCAATATGCAGTTGTGTAACCGTCTAAATTCTTGGGTCGTCTCATACTTTTTCGGTCCGAATATTCTATGAAATACTTTATTTTCAATTCAAAAACATTAAGACGTTGCTCACCCCTTAATGTAAAGGCACGTTTCGCATTCATGAAGAAACGTATGAAGAATTATGGTTTTGTATTTTCTATTTTTTCAGTTTTAGGACAATTTGTACAGGAAAGTAGATTCACAACTGAAAAATAGCTAGCATTTTTCAACATTAACTTAGGCTTGACTTCCTCTACGATTTCGCTTCTTCTTTTAATAGTAGACCCTAAATACTTAAGCGTCTCAACGTTTGAAACGTATTGCCTTAAATAACTATAACACCAAACTTGTTGCCATTTTTGTAACTAAGCTGGCTGTTAACTGCATAAAAAGCGACGATTTCGATGTTATAGATATTTATGGAAATACTTTAGAACAAGTAAATAAGTTTAGGTATATAGGGTCTACGATGAAAATTTAATTATCGAAATTTGAAAACCTCAAGACTTAATCTTCATAAATAGTGAGGCAAAAGGTTCCTGTATATTCAAATATTTTTAAAATCTACCAATGACTCTGGAACCAGAACTCAACTGGAAAAACATTTGAAAAACAAGAAAGGGGAACTCTGTACAAAGCTGGGTAGAAAGTTATAACTAAGGGTAGAGAAAAAACTTCGGAAGTTTGGATGGACTTATAGAATTTAGATATGAGGTTTTCAGAAGAATATTTTCATGTTTACAATTCAAAATATAGTGGACGTACCCTGGCACGTTAGACACCACAATATATACTAAGACCTTAAATTTGACAAAAATAACGAAATATATTCATGCTAATCCAGAAATCTTTGCTAGATTGAGGACGTTTTGCATGGAATAGGACGTATAAATAGATCAAGCCTTATGACATTGTAGTAAATTAGATTTCACATCGCAATATAATAAAAGCTCTAATAAAAATAATGTACAACTAAACAGGGTGACTAGTAGTGGTGGAGTGTTTACTAGCAATCTGTTTAATTTAAACAGTTTCTTTCATTAAACAAATACAGTAAACTGTTTCACTCGAAATTAAAAAGATATAAGGATTACCTTTCATTAGGAAAGGGCAGGTTCTTACAATCAGCGCTGAACTCATCGACGGCATCTAATAGATCTCTTAACTGAGAAAATCCATCCCATCTATGAACACAGCGGTGAGGTTAGGAACTTACCCAAGCCATCTCACAATGCAGGTTTAGTAGGTGGAGGCACAGGCGGATCTACTGGAGGGGGGCTTTCGGGCTGAAGCACTCCTCCCAAAATGGTAAACTATAACCATGTTTTATAGAAAAAATATTAAAAACTATCTCTTAAAGTATCCTTGTTCGTGTAATTACATTTAATAGAACTTCAAGAACCACTTAAACACCATTTCATATAGGTAGTTAATTTCTTTCCTTTTTTTACAAATTAATTATCGTTAAATTTATATGAAAAAAAAATCTTTCGGACTACGGTTATTTTTATTTATTTATTTATTGTCTCTTCAAACGTTCTCAATATATTGTTTTACTTATTTTTACTGCCAATACATTTTTAATTAATTTATTTATTGTACATTTTTATTTGTTTTTGGTTATCATCATAGTTTCTATATGTATTCATTTTATTTTATTTTTCATTATTTTAGTTTATAAATATATAAAAAAGATGGTACGGACGAATATCTTTTTGATCTTTGTTGTTTTAATTTACGTCATTATCCTTCAATAAAAAACAACGATCGAGTGTTGAAGTGAAATGAAAATTTAAAAAAAAACTAAAATATGTTTGGCTGTATAATTTTGTTCTTGAAATTTACCTCTACTAAAATTGATTTTATTTAATTTTAAAAAAATAAACGCCTTATTATTTCACTCACTGATAGCACAGCTTTTAGAAATTTACTTTAAATGTCTCATAATATGAAATATGAATACAGTTATCGTATAAACATTTTATGGGACAATTATTTAAAATTAAAATAAATCATTTTGTTGGAAAGAATTAATCCGAATGGTGGATTTACACAAGGGCGGAAGTAGATTAAGATGTTTGGAATAGTTGGCGAGGCGGTCGTAAGATGCGGGAGACAAAATTAATCCCCAAACTTCACAAGTCCCCTGCTTTTATAGAAAATTCAACAGTAGCAAAGGAATATTTAGACGAAAATGTTCCATGATCCGAACATGAATATGGGCCACACTCACAAAAAGACAGTTTCTGGTATGTTTGCTGTAAAAGTATTCCAATAAAGATAAAAACGCTGCAAATGATTTCAAAATGGTTTATTTCCAAACAATTATGCATCTAAAGTAATATTACCTTTCTAGTGACAAAGAAAAATAAATAAAAGGCGATTCAGATTATCGATCATTTTTATTTTATTCATTAGTAATATGCTAAAAAAAAAAAAAATAGCATTACTTCAGTAACACATACAAAAATCATAAACCAAAACAAAGGAAATTTGCAGTAGAACATATAAAAAATATCTAGAGGCCATATATTGGATCCTAATTGTCCGATTTTAACGACTTTTTTTCAGTAAATTCCGTAAACTTTAAAATAACAATCAATTACAAATAATTAAATAACAAATATCCTGAAACGTAAAACTTCAAATTTTGAGAGAGGGTGATAAGTTTTTGAATTTCTGATCGATCGCAATGGTTCATTATTGAAAATAATAAACCAAAAATATTTTAAAATAGCTATATCTTCACTAACAGTGCTTTGATTTCTATGAAACTTTCTTCATTTTTTTTTTTTAGGAAATGTAAATACTTTCGAAACATTTTATCACAACATTAACAAAAAAGGGTATACTTTTTGAGTTATTCGGAATCTAATTTTACTATCCCTCATAACTTTTTTTCCAGCTTCCTTTCGTTGAAGTATGTTATATAAATAAATTTAAAGGGCATCGAGAAGAAGACTTTAGCGACGTTTCATTGAAATCGGTACATTCGTTTAGGCGCTACAGTCTGTAGCAACGCAGGTTTTTCGGTAGCCATCTTGAAAGTAAAAGGCTAATAGAAATGTCGATGAATGAGGATCATCCTCAGGTGACCTCTAATTTTAAATCCAAATTTGAAAAAAAAAATCGATCCGGTAGTTTCGAAGAAAATGTACGGACGGCGGACGGAATTTAAAAAAAAATATTCGTTTTTCGAATTGTAAGTACGTAAAACCTCAAATTTTGAGAAGGGGTTAAGTTTTTGAATTTTTTGTTCTATCATAATGGTTCATTATTGAAAATAATAAACCAAAATTTGGAGAAGCTCTCTATAAAAATATTTGATGGAAATCTTACCTTAAATACATATACTGTAGTGTAATAACTCTAGATCTGATATTATATTTAAATAATTAGGTATATATCGTCCGTTTATGTCAATAAATCATCATGCAAACTTTTAGAAAATTAAATTAGTGAATAATTTGATGAATTTTCCCTTTGTGTTATCCCAACAGTTTCAACTTACAATTAGTGGGACAACTTTTGACCTATCTATGGCAGGCAGTGCAAATCTCGTATTTCCATTTTATTAAACATTGCAATGAAAAAAAAAAGAACAGTTTAATAATTATAGTCGATATAATAGATAGGATTTATATTATTTTTAGAGTGCTACCAATGGGTAGTTTCTCAATAAGCGTTTTCATGTGATTGTATTATTACCTTGTGCACATTTACTGGATGAATTTTTAATTTATACAGTTGTAAATCTCATGAATAAATAATAATTTTTGAAGGGTAAGTTCTAAGCTTTATCTAGGTTAAAAATGCACTTCAAACAGTTTATAATAGCCCAAAATTGCCAACAAATAATTTATATTGAAGTAGAGCGGTAAGTGAAAGTTGTGTTTTGCGCGCACCAGATTTTTATAATCTTGATGTTCCATTTATACAGCCCTTTCACCTCCATATTGTTAGGCAATCGGTCTTTGTTTAGTTTTAATTGTACGGTAATTGTATAATATAATTATACGAACATGTGGCTCTCCAGTTATTCCTTTGTTTTTGTTTTATTAACATTTTCAATTTCCTAGACTACAATCAGTATTTTTATTAGTGGTACGTATCGATAGGGCCTGCGATAGGATTTTCCAAATTTCTAATTTGCAATTTAATTATTTCATTTTATTTATTTATTGTATTTTCAAATAAAGGAACATAAGTTATATCTGAGTATGATTTTTATAAATTGGATAAAGACAACCTTGTACAAGTTTTCTTTTTGAAACTATAGCTAAAACTAATTAATATTTTAGAGGTTATAAAAGAACAACTCCTTATGGCAAAGAGAGACATCCTATGTTAAAGTTACGAAAAGTTTACGTTTTACCATCCAATGGTCCAAAGATTCTTGTGAAGGATAAAAAGCCAGGGAAGTACTTCAGCCACAGCCCCCGGAGCAAGAGCTTCCTTTTTGTCTCGCCTCCATGTCCCACTTCGTAGGAGTGTTCCGCTGTTCTCTCTTCTACCAATCCGGATTTCCATACTTTACGTTTCTCGTTCTTTACCCAGACCTCTTATCTTCAAATTATGGCACTGTAAGATGGGGTAGATTTGGACAGCGGGTAAAATTTAGTTAGTGATTCTGTGGTGGATACACTGTGTTGGTCCAGTCTGCAAAAACGTGCTTTGTGTATGGCATGTACTGCGCTACTATCTCGCGGCAGTTTGAGAACCCTAGTTCACTACACTCGTTGTGCAGTTAGGTTTTATTTATTTCCATTGCATTTTTAAAAATTCTTGTTTTCATGAATATTTCGCTTTTGCCTCAGGAGTATAGTGGCGTAATATAGCAGCGCAGTTCTTGCGCTGCGTATGCTGACTGAACTAATACAATGTATCCACCACGGAATCACCAAAAACTAAATTTTACACGCTTTCCCAAATTTATCTATCCAGCCCCAAAGTTACCACATCTTACGGTACTGTTTTTTTTTTACTTATTCGGTTTTCCAGTTCTCCAGTCTGGCCTTATTCTATCAATCAATGTTGGAAATTTTCTTTCCATAAAAAGTAGTAGTTTCATGCAGAACTAGTAGTTTTATGAAGGATGTTTCTATACACTAGCATCACTATTTGTAGTGCTGTTGTGTTCAATCCATCCTTCATACAAATGAGACCGGAAAGTAGTTTCAAACTCGAGAAAATCAGCTTCTACAGTAAGACGGTCTCATAAGCGTTCATCAAGTCTTTTCCTGCAATTACAACTATGGTACGAAAGAGCAGAAATTTAGTTTTAGACGACGTATAGTAGCAGTGACGTCACAACAAAACCAACCATAGGCGCAGACTTCGGGGTTGGCCATTAAACCCCCTTCTGGACACAGATGGAACAATGACAAAGGAAGAGTAGAACAACTGGGGCCTGTATCCAATTCGAAGCCTATTTCCACTTTATTTTTATTTAATTAACGTTAGATTGTACCCCGCCTCAGATGAATTTATATTTTCAATATGAAAAAGCGATTCGCCGTCTGAAGAATCTTCAGTTTCAGCATAATTAACTGGTTCTGTTCATTGCGAATACTTTTTAGACTACAAATTCTTCTGCCAGGGCATTTAAAAAAAAATCCTATTTTTTTGTTTTATCCTCCTTGATGATTTTTTATTCTCCAAGAGAAAATAGCTCGTGTTGAGGCTACACTAATTTCCAAGGGAAAATTCCTTTAGGTGCCTTAAATACCCCGATGCCATATCTTACATTCCATGTACGAAAATCACACGTGTTCGTTTCAATCCACATTACCATTATTTTTATTTTATTTTATTTTTATTTTATTTTCCTCCCTACCCTGCCTTTAAGACAATACGGGAGTTTGCAGCAGTGACTTGATACACATTGTATAACAAATCACTGTTGCAAGTTTATCTTTTTACATTTTTAAATTGCTGTGAACACAGGCTGCTTGATAATTTTGTCACTTAGTTTATTGTCCTCCATCTTCTTCTCCTGTCCTAATCAGCGGCCTTCCAGGTACTGCTTCTTCACGTCTTCCCAGGGAGAAGTGGGTTGGGCCCACAGTTTTTTTCCAGCCGCATACAAAACTTTTAAAGTGCCGGTAGTTTTGTTCAGACATTAGTTGGGGTAATTGTCTTTCTGTTAGAACGAAAATCCCTGTATCCCTCATTAATTTGGCCCTCAGTGCCTCATAGCTGGTGCAGGCTACAAGGATGTGCTCAGCGGTTTCAGGTACTCCACAAGTGGGGCATAAGGGATCGATACTTTTACCGTGTTTAAAAAGTTTCGCTCTGAAACCCCCATGCCCCGTGAGGATCTGTGAGATCCAGTAGTCCGGGAGGACCCATTTCTTTTCTAAGCGCGATTTAATGGTGGGAAAGAATTTTCTTAGTGTGGACCCGTTTGGGGTTGTCACCCATCGCCGATTCCATTGTTCCAATGTATCCTCCGGGAGGATCATCTTCCATCTTCTGGGGTCAACACAAATCCTCTCCCGAATGTTTGCTGGTAAATCCGCCAAGTCATCCCTCTTAATGTTGTACCGATAAAGGTCTTCCCGCAGGAGGAGGTCGAGAGGAATACCTCCTCCTAAGACCTGCACTGCCTCATGGGACACAGTTCTGTATGACCTGGTTACTCTAAGCAGGGCCATCCGCTGGATTGTTGCCAACTTGCTCTTCTGACGGTACGAGAGATTCCGGTTCCATGCGGGGGACTCGTATCTCAGGATACCAACAACTACTCCTTTATAAATGGACATAGTTGCTGGATATCTAAGGCCCCAAAAGGCTCCCCCTATGCGACTGAGACCATTAAGGGCTAATGTTATCCTATTTCTTAAATAATCCAAGTGAGGCGTCACGTTGAATTTTTTCTCAATCCTAATTCCAAGATAGGTGACTACCTCACTTGGACATATTCTTGAACCTTGTATCACCAAGGTTATGGGGTGTGCCCTATCGGTCGAACCTCTCAAGAGGATAGCCTGAGTTATTATTATTTCAATGTGTAAAGAAAAAATTCAGCAACCAGATGAATTTAAATAATTTTTCCTTCGAACTCTGGTTAACACTAATCCTTTTTACACGAGAAATCCGTCGCACACACGCTTGTGTTAACGAGGGTCTATTGTAATTTTCGGTCTACGATCAAACCTTTGTAGTAAATGGCCTCTGTTTAGTCCTTTAAGTGACAGGGAGCGAGGGAATAGGAATGAATGTAGGGTTGTACTATAAATTGGACTCGATTGTGCAATGGACAAGTTATTGAGTGAATAGTATCAAATATATTATGTTCATAAAATTGTAGGCCTGATGTTAGTCTTCACATGAATGGGCTTCTCTCCTGCAGTAACATACTTCTTCTTCATGTCCTTGTCTACAGTGAAATCTTTGTCCTTCCTTTGTCCTTCTAGCGTCCCTCTTCAGCTGCAGCCACCTGCCGGACACTTTTCTAGGCTTCTTTCATTCTTTGTTCTGTACCTTTTTCGTCAATCGCTTATACATTTGATACACATTACTTGAGTAATGTTGTTGACAAAGTGTTCACTTCATAATTGAATCCAGTTCATAGTGCAACCCTACATTCCTTCTCATTCCATCACTCAATGTCATTTGAAGGAGTAAATAGAGGCACCTTTTATATATACTACACCTTTGCACAAACAAGCTTATTATTGATTGGCTAAGAATCTAGGCCGTCAACATTACAGGTTTTACCCATCTAAACTGCTACTATTGAATCGAATGTTTTCTAGTTTATTATTCCGTTCACGAAATTTATGTAATCATTCATTTTCAAAACACTTAAGGATTTTTGGGTGTCCTAATTTGTTTAGTGCAACAGCAGAAAGAATTAGTATATGGTAAATTAAAGCTTTTAAGATTGTTGAAAGAAAGTGGAAACAGGAATTTTTCAAAATTCTCAAAATACGACTAAAAATATTTTTCATTCAGTAGACAAGAGTAAAACCTACCTTCCATATACCACCATTAAAGTCCTTAACGAATAACTCTCGAGGGCACAACTATCTTTCTTCTTAATAGCATAATTATCAACGGATGTTCCAGATTTGTTAGATGATATTTTTTAATGTTCACTCAAATAATTCTGACATGGGTAAAATTGAAATTTTTGTCAACATATTATTGATATGTATATTATTTATATATCAATATAAATAAGGCTCCTTTAGGAGCCATCTAGTTTAAGCATTGACGGAGAGAGACCCACCATTTTATTGTTAACTGGAAGAGATTACTTCCTAATTCCCCTTCCACCTCCCACCACACTAGAAATAATCAACTTTCACGAGCGGAGTCGGAAGTCACAAATATAATAGTTGTCCCCATGGAATGTAACAAAATATATTTCTTTCATTAAGAAAAAACGTTAGCGGAGTTTCATTGATCGGTACATTCGTGTAGGCGCTACAGTATAGAGCAGATTTTTCGGTCGCCATTTTGAAAGGAAAAGACAGATAGAATTGTCGATGGTGGAGGATCATCCTCGGGTGACCTCTAATTTTAAAAACAAATTTGAAAAAAATCGGTTCTGCAGTTTCACAGAAAATGAGCATACGGCGGACGGACAGAAAAATTGTATTCGTTTTTCGAATTGTACGTATCCTGAAACTTAAAACCTCAAATTTTGAGAGGGGTTAGGTTTTTGAATTTATTGTTCGATTACAATGGATCATTGTTGGAAACAATAAACCAAAAATATTTAAAAATCGCGATATATTTAATAATAGTGCTCTGATTTCGATAAAACTGTCTTAATTTTTTAAGAAATTTAAATACCTTTGAAACATTCTATCACAACATCAACAATAAAGTCTATACTTTTTGAGTTATTCGAAATCTAATTTTATCATGCCTCGTAACTTTTTTTCCACCTACTTATCTTTGAAGTATGTTCTACAGATAAATTTAAAGGGCAATTAGAAGACTTTAGCGAAGTTTCATTGACATTCGGTACATTCGTTTAGGCGCTACAGCCTTTAGCAACGCAGGTTTTTCAGTCGCCATCTTGAAAGAAAATGGCGGATAGAAATGCCGATGAAGTAGGATCATCCTCGGTTGATCTATAATTTTAAATTAAATTTATAAAAATCGGTCCAGTAGTTTCAGATAGAATGCGAGTACGGCATACGGCGTACGGCGGACGGACAGAAAAATTGTATTCGTTTTTCGAATTGTACGTATCCCGAAACTTAAAACCTCAAATTTTGAGAGGGTTTTAAGTTTTGGATTTTTTTTTTCGATTATGATGGTTCATTATTGAAAATAATAAACCAAAATCTTATTTTGATATGCGCATTAGTGGATTCTGAAAAGGGTTTAATTTGTGTTAATTAGAAAATAATTGTAATCATTAAGATGTATTTCCACTTACCCAACTTTATTGATTATTTGTTAAACCGAAGATTTATTTGTTTGTTATAGTTTAACAAATATATGTTAGTTGTAGTTTAAAGGCGTAGAACCTCAAGGTAATCAACGCCTACAGTTTATTTCAACTATAAATAAAAAATAAAGAAAAAAGGAAAAAAAAAACTATACACAAATTTTTGAAATTACAAGTTAGGATGGTAGTTGTTTTTTTAATAATGATACTGTAAAAGTATTATAATTTAAAAAGTAGGTGATGTGTATTTCAAAATTCAAACACCAATGCAACTGAATTTTTATTGTCATAAAGCGCTATAGACGAATTTGGCGTCAATCTTATTCTATTTATTCAAAAGTTATTGAATTCCTCAAAAATATGTTTAACGGAGAGCATACAATGAAAATACTGGCACAATGGAGGTGGTTGTTTTTTTAGTAAGGTAGATATATATTTTCATAGTGTATTGAATAATATTTTTTTATTTATGATATTTATAACTGTATTAAGAAAAAATACATTCAGTAAATGTGGTAACAGAAAATAAAAACATGAAAACACTTGTTGAGAAACTACCCACTGGTAGCACTAAAAAAAAAAATGTATTTACAATAGTATATCTCGAAGCCATCTTCTTTTCAGACGCCTCGGAAGGTTGTAATATAAAACGTGTAAACGTTAATTTTTTTTTTTAATTTTGAAAAACAACTATTTAAAATTTACCGAATCAAGGCGATGATATTGTTTAAAATACTATTCCGTTGTATTTGTGAGAAAGAAAAAGTTTTTATTTCATTTTAATATTATTTATGAAATTCACTACTGAACATTTAATATACACTCAGCAAATGTGATACAGATACACGACATTACAAGGCTTGCAGAGAATCTACCCAGTAGTAGCACTCTAATAAAGTTTCTAAATTAGGAGATCACGAGGCCAACTTCTTTTCAGAAGCCTAGGATCGAGGAGGAAGCAATGTTAGAAACGAGAGGATTAGGATGGTTCTGAAGTTCATTATGGAATGATATGTATCTGGATTGGGCCAAATCGGAAACATATGGAACATTCAGGTCATTATGGATTATTCTATTTGTAACAAAGTAAGGAGCATTAAGGATATTAAGAAGGATTTTGGATTGTAAAGATTGGATACGATAGGAATTCGATGGTTTAATGGAGCCCCAAAGCTCAACTCCGTAAGTCCAGACAGGTCTTATTATATTCATGTGTATGATTCTTTTGTAATTAATTGAAACGTTAGAGCGTTTGTCTAGTAAGTGGGGAGGGGGGGGGAGGGTAGTCGAACGGTTTCTTGTCGTTTAAGTCAGGTATGGGAATTCCAAGTTAGGCGTTTGCGCAAGTCGAGTCCAAGGTACCGGATTTGTTCAAAGGGAATAGCGGGGTACTATTAAAGGATACTGTAGGACAGGAAGTCATAGGTTTGCGAAGAAGGGTAAAGGTGATTTGATGGGATTCGTTGGAATTTATTTCAATCCTCCAATTTTGACACCATTCTTCGTAGTTTGTGATATGTGATTAGAGAGTTTGGAAAGCAATTGGGAATAAAAATAAATGAAATATTTAATGTGGTTTTGGGTGAAATAAGGGATCGTAACTTAGCATAGTTGTAATTGAGGAACCAAAGTAATATGAGCGCACCCGAGCTCATCCGGACTCGCCCGAAAGATTAGAATAAGCTTCCGTACGTAACATGAGCTTCATATAATACGAACTCTGGCAATATTATATAAATATACATATGCTTTTTTCATAAATACGACTGTTGGTATTATTTGATATTTAATTGTATAGACTATAGCGATATAAATATAAAAAATTGTATATATAAGAGTACTTATACAAGTAAAAATACCCGCGATGGAATATTAATAAATATAGCGTCTATAAATTTTACTTTCACTTCCCCTTTGTCTGAAAAAAACTTTTTCCCGTTAAGAAGGGGCTGGTAAGTGAAAGTTGTATGATGCGCGCAACGCACCAGAGTTTTTCATATACTTTATAGTATAGTAGAAACTGTCACAGGAGTACTTCCTACGGAAGGCACGAGAGCTGATAAGCTCCTGAACCTTGAAAACAAAACCAGAACCATACCAAACTAAGCACTGCAAAACATAATACATCAAAGAAACCGAAGTAGGATCAAACTCATCAGTCCAGTTCACAA
Organism: Nezara viridula; assembly: GCA_928085145.1. NCBI lineage: Eukaryota > Metazoa > Arthropoda > Insecta > Hemiptera > Pentatomidae > Nezara > Nezara viridula. The sequence goes on along the minus strand of OV725078.1, from coordinate 58,173,968 downwards.
TTTTGAATTCTTATTAAAATGGGCGGAAAAAAATCTCAATAATAGATATAAAAGTTCTGATGATACTTGAAAATTAAATGTGAAACAAGCAAACAAGAAAAAAAAATTGACCACAAAACTCAAATTTTCATTTTATTATATTTATTCAATTCATTTTCGGGAGAATTCGTAACCATGAATAAATGCTCAGAAATATAATAAATATATTTTTATTATTATTTAAAACGTATTATAATAAAACGTCTATTATAATAAATATACGTAGAAGTATTGTAAAAGTAACAAATAAGAAATAGGTACGTCAGTCAGAAAAAGTTTGACGCAAAGCTTTTGGTGAATGCTGAAAGTAAACACCATGAAGCGATAGAAAAGACCATTTTAGGCAATTTTAAAAGTTTATTTCGCCGGGATAGCGGAATATAAAAAACCATAAAGTTTCATAGCGAAATCTGTAGGGACCATTTATTTTAAAACGCTATTGGGAACAGTAACATTTTAACAATATTTTAACTTAATATAGATATGTGTTTATAGACCAATTTCCTCCAATCCGGACATGAAGGTAATAAAAGACTTAATAAAATTATATAAGGCTTTATTGCCTCCTAGTTCGATATAACGGCTTTAAAAGGTAGTAATTTAAATATGCGATCCATTAGGGTTATCCTATTTAAGGGACCATTTTTACCTTATACGGAAATAACAAAAATTTAAATTAATTAATTAATGTTCGGTCACGAAAAAAAAAAATTATATATTTTTAAAAATCAGACATTACAAAAAAACGTATTAACTGAATAGTCCAATGCTCTACAACTCTGCACCTGGGAATCGAACAATATAAAAAAATACAAAATTGTGTATATTTTTTCTTTCATTTTGTTTATTCAGACTTGTTTTTTATTAGTCTGAGGTTTTGTAAACGATTATTAACATTTCCTTCTGAAATTAAAAGTGAAGTAGAAATAATTTCATTTGAGTACAATTATCCATTCTGGTAACACGTTACATTTTAATGGCGTATTTTTTAATAAAATTCCACATAGGAGTATAAAATTTTAAGTGAAGCTGCTGTTTTTGATAATTTAATCATGAATCGTGAAAATTTATATCTTATAAAAAAAGTCTCTGAATGTACGAGCTGGGTATGGGGCTTGTCCGAAACGGCACTAAAACGAATCTGAACAAGAAACGTCAACATGTAGCACTCCTACATAACACCAGTCTTCTCTAAAGCCAACTCCAATAGTGTTGAAGACCAAGACCAAGACCGTCTGACAGTTTCAAGATCAAGACAAAGACTGTTAAAAAAAATGGCTTTTGTGAACAAATATTAAGGCAAAATAGTTATTAATACTTTACAACTTTAGTTACAATACATAAAGAATTGGTATAACAAATATACTTTTGACTTTAACTCTTCTAATTTTTCAGTCGGGCTTAGTTAGGTTTTCTCTATCTTAAAAACTCCAGTAATATCTTTACAGTAATATAACTGCAAGACCCTTGCTCAAGACCAAGACTGAGTGCCCAAGACCAAGACGAGTCTTGGTCTCGCATTTGGGCAACACCAAACTCCAATATACATCAAAGTTTGTCCTTTATATGTATTTTGACAGCAAGAAATATTTACAGCTGTGCTATACATTTGGGAATATTTTTGGAATCCCAAAGCCACTGGAACCAAACCGTGCATTCTTATGTAACGTTTTCTATTTTCCTTAAAAATGTTAGCGCATTCCATTAGCGGGTTTGGGGGTCGATAGCGGACATCTGAGAAAAGTTGAATTAAAGGCTATTTCATAGCAATTTAGACCTAAAACTCAATTTTGAAGTTCTTAAAACTAAACAACGTAAGGTTTATAAAACCATTACAACGTGCTGATTAGAAAAGAGTATTATATTACCCCAAACGAAAATTCATATTTTCCCGACAATATCACGTAACATTAATTTTTCTCTTATTATTCGTCTTAAAATGATAAAGAAGTAAATAATCTGCTACGCAATCCAATAAATTACTTTTTATTTTAAGGAGTAAAATATTAATACAATATTCTCCGAGAGTTTTGAATTAACACTGATTGTAAAACACATCCTCATGTTATATTCAGTCAAAATTAATCTCCTCTCACTATATATATATATATATATATATATTGAGAGAACAGAAATAGTGTTGCCGGAAATTAGCCTTGGTCTTGCAAAGTCAAGACCAAGACTGCCTAACTGTTGTTAGACCAAGAACAAGACTGGTAAAAAAAAATTTTTATGTGAATATAAATTAAGGCAAAATAGTTACTAATATTTGACAATTTTGGTTACTATATGTAAAGAATTGGTATAACCAATATACTTGTGCATTTAACTCTTCCAATTTTATATTCAAGCTTAGTTAGGTTTCCGCTATCTGAAAAATTAGAGTAATATCTCTATATAAATAAGCTAATAGGCAACTGTAAGACTATTGCGAGATTCTCGCTCAAGACCAAGACTGAATGTGCAAAACACTAGATAGAAAAATACATCTAATGATTTTTTTTATCTGGCATTTATATTTATACTTATCCAGAAATCTTTATACTTATATAAAGGAAAAGCATACATACACACACACACATAAATAAATATATATATATATATATATATATATATATATAAATTACTAAAAGTGGATTTAACAAATAGATGCTACAACGTAACATATCCATGTATATATATATATATATATTCATAAAGAGGAAAAATGACAGTAGACTTAATTACATATAAATGTACTAAATCAGAAAGAGATGTTGATTTCTTATTACTTTGTAATGAAATTCTGGCATTATCTTCAAACAAAACTTCCCAGAAACAAAGTCTGAAAGTACAATTATTAATGTTTGTTGGCTCCAACAGCGACGTCGAACTAAATAATTAATTTTTATTTTACAAGAGGGAAATCATTTAACATAATTTTTATTTCATTTCATTTATTTGCATGACCCACGTATTATATACTCTTAAATCTGTACTTATAACTGTGTATTATTAAGACACGTTTATAATCTTTTAACGAACGGTTTCAGCGAACAATTAAATATGTACTTTAAAAGAATTTAAAGTAATAATATGCGTTGCAGAGGTGAGAGAGGATCATATTACCCGAGGTGATGAAGCCGAGAGATGTGTTGTAAAATGTGTCGTTGAGTAACAAAAGAAAAATTGGAGATATTGTGGAAGCCTGTTTCTAAATAATTGGAACCGTCTTTGAGAAGAGTGAGCCCCAGGGGCAGCTTCTACCTCAAAAACATTTAAGGACCCCACAAAAGTGTTCCAATCCCCCCTCCTCACGCCCCCCCCCCCCGATTGGCAAATATTATACCTAAGGAAATATAACTGGCAATCATTTTCATGCAAAACTCTTCCCCTACTTCTCCTCTGAGCAATTCTCAACCATTTCTTAATTTAGCCGAAAAGTAAATTTTATCCTAATTATTCCTTATCAATTAATATATATTTTTTTCTAAAACGTGATAAATGAGGTTGAATATGGTTATTTATAGTATTTAACAAACTGTCTAAAGTAAAAATGCAGAGTGTCAAGCCAAAAATATTGGTCTGTCATCGTTCTCTTATTTTAATAGTGGTTGTTAAGTTCCCTCTTGGTTTAAATCAACATCGAATGAAGCCTAATTATTATTAAAATTAATTTGATTGTAATTTAAAAGAAAGTAGACTGTATTATGAAACATTTATTTTCAAATATTTACACGTACTAATAATGAAAACATTTTTTTTTTTAATTTTACTGAAATTTACAACTGTATTACATAGAAAATACATCAAGTAAATGTGACATTAACAACACGACATGTACAACAAGAAGAGAAACTACCCATTGGTAGAACTCAAATTAAAGTTCTATATTAGAAGGTCCCGAGGCCATCTTCTTTTCAGACGTCTCGGAGGATTACCAGGGATTGAGGAGGAAGCAAGGTTGAAACGAGAGGATTCGGATGGTTCTGCAGTTTGTTATGGAAGGATAGGTATCTGGATTGGGCCAAATCGGAAACATATGGAACATTAAGGTCTTTATGGATGATTTTATTTTTGACAAAGTAAGGAGCGTTGAGGATTTTACGAAGGATTTTGAATTGTAAGGATTGGATACGAGAGGAATTCGATGGTTTAGTGGAACCCCAAAGCTCAATCCCGTAAGTCCAAATAGGTCTTATTTTTGTCATATATATGAGTCGTTGATTGAACTGATTGAACGCTTAGAGCGTTTGTCTAGTAAGTGCTGCAGTAGTCGAAAACGCCGGGCGGTTTCTAGTCGTTTCAGTCTGGTATGGGGGTTCCAAGTGAGTCGTTTGTCAAGGTGGAGTCCTAAGTATCGGATTTGTTCGACAGGGATAAGAGGGCTATTGTTGAAGGATCCTGTAGGACAGGAAGTCATCGGTTTAAGACGAAGAGTGATGGTAATTTGATAGGATTTATTGAAATTTATTTTAATCCTCCAGTTTTGACACCATTTTTCAAGACTTGTGATGTGTGATTGAAGAGTTTGGGATGCAATAGATGGATCGTTATAAACTGATAGGATACACGTGTCATCGGCATAGGTGGTGATGAAAATGTTGGATGATAATGACAACATAAAAAAATAAAATGAAATCAATTTTGCACTGGTGTCAATAGATAAAATAAAGTAATAACTTCTAAAATGAAAATAACGATAAGCTGAATACAATGCTGACATTAATTATGAAGTATCTAATAAATTAGTTGGATGTTTGATTATGGAAAAATTAAAAAAATATATATTTACCCTAATGTAGGAATTATTCAATACTAAACTAAAACAAAACAATAAAAATTGAACAACTTTACGTGGTCGCAAGCAGGTGACGGTCGTAGATATGGACGAACCGCTGGCACTCCAATCCTTCTTCAGTGACTGAACGTAGGTTCAATATGAGCGCTCATATAATTAAAACTGCAAATGGGCAACGGCGAATACGACGAGAGAAGTACGTCTCTTCAGAGTAGAACTGCAGTGGGCAATGTTGAAGTAGGCAGTACACAGCTCATTGACGGGCGGAGTCAGACTGTCTATTGTAAATTCTACCGCCTTAGGACTTGAACCTAGCACTTGTTTACAGCTAGAGCTACAATCGATACCAATTTAAGCATAAACTATCCAGATACCTATACTTCCTTAACAAACTGCAGAACTATCCAAATCCTCTCGTTTCAAACCTTGCTTCCTCCTCGATCCCTGATAACCCTCCGAGGCTTCTGTAAAGAAGACGGCCTCGGGAACTTCTAATATAGAACATTAATGTGAGTTCTACCAATGGGTAGTTTCTCTTCATGTTGTACATTTCATGTTACCAATGTCACATTTACTTGTTGTATTATCCATGTAATACAGTTGTAAATTTCAGCAAAAAAAAAAGAATAAACTATTCACCTGTTGAATCTACACAAAATAAGGTATGGGCCTAAGAATATATACATGTAATTATTAATTGGTTTCATTTTATGAGACAAACCAAGATAACAATTAACCAAATATGTTGAAAATAAAAATAAAATAAATTAACGCTGTGGTGTTAACAGTGATTGAGCTCTAAAATCGGACAAAAGTCTGAAAGTTTGAAAGCGTATTTTAATACCAGTTTTCATCAAGTTCAACGATTGTCTCGTTGAACTATAATTAAATAACCGGCATGGATATGATGCACTTGTTGTAAAGTCAATCAGAGCACTGATATTGTCAGAACCTCAAACCTCATTGTTATCGGCAATATTATCCATAGTAGTTATTTTGCATAATCAATAGAATGTTTTCGTGTAGTTGTATTGCTGTATTGTACTTTGAAACGCCATTTTATTCATTAACCGTTCCCATCGCTTCTTCAATGGGATCATATTTTGAAAATTATTTGAATAGCTCTTGTAATCGGATAAAATATAGTTTATTTTCCCAGTAATTCTCATTTAAATGTTTATTATCAACATAAAATTTATTCTAATAATACTACTATATAACTATATTATTTAGTGAAATCTTTCGATATCTTCTGATTCATATAACGTGCAAAGAAATATAATTAGTTTGATATTATGTTTTCACTTAGATTTTAATTTTATTCCTATCGTATCCAATCCTTAAAATCCAAAATCCTTCGTAAAATCCTTAATGATCCATACTTTGTCACAAATAAAACCATTCATAATGTACCACATGTCGCTAAATCAGCCCGAACCCGATATCTATCCTTTCATGATAAACTCCAGTCCCATCCAGATCCCCTTGCTTCCAACCTTGCTTCTTCCTCGATTCCTGATAATCGTCCTAGGCGTCTGAAAAGGAGATGGCCACGTGGTCTTCTTACATAGAATTATTTAAGGAGTGCTACCACTGGGTATCCTGTTCATGGCATTATTTATAATTCGTGCATATTTACTAGTTGTATCTGTATACAGTTCTAAATTTCATTAAACAAAAAAAAAAAAAAAGAAAAAAGATTTTATTTTTATTACCGCTATGAATGACGGAGAGTACTACATGACATTTTGAAACAATTGATAGGAATGAAAGTAGATGGAATATTTACATTAATGGTAGAAACTTTTTAATTCTCTAGCTAGTGAAAACTTTTTTGAGGTTTCCGATTGGAATGTATGATAAATGATATTGTACCGAATTTTTTTTGTAACTTTTATAGAATGGAACTTTCAAGTATATTATATACATTTGCATATGTTAACTTTTGTAAAGCTTTTTTGTTGATTTATGGGGTTATTTTATTATTACCGTCAAATATGTAAATATATAAGCGGTATATATTATATTATATAGCGTTATATATTATATGGTTATATATTATATTATATAACCATGAAATGCACCTAACAGAACTCTTTAAGTACCCCTAGAAACTATTCTGGTTTACTTGTGTTATTCTAGTTTTCGATTTATGTTTTTTTTTTTACATCTTTCTTTTCTTTATTCCTCTTCCTATTTTTGTTTTTATTTTTAATTAACTATTATTTTGTAAATACTTAATTCATGTATGGCCACACTGGCATTTAGCCTGTATTTATAGTTAGTTCTAAATGGACTACAGTCCCAGAATAATAAGATATTTGCATTTAATTTTTAGTTTTACCTCGTTACATCGACCTATGCCATGTTGAAGGAAACAAGGAAGAGGAAAGCAGCAGCCAACCGTTGCAAATTATGCTGAAGGAGGCAGATCAGGATCCAACTAGTCATGAGGCAAAAAAGGTCAAGATTATATAAAACTTTGATAAGGCCGGTGTTGACCAATGCCTCACAAACATGGACGATTACAAAGGCTGTTGTAAAAAACCTCCTTCTATTCGAAAGGAAAATTTCGGGACAAATATACGGTCCTGTGAAAGAAGAAGAATTTTTGAGAAGACGGAGAAACCGGGTGTTATGCGCTCTTTATAATGACTTAAATATCGTTGGCTTCATAAAATTTGGAAGGCTAAGTAGGGCCGGTCGCGTGATTCGGATGGAGGAGGGTGGTATTCCCAAAAGAGTCCTCGAGGATATGACTGACAGCACTAGGAACATAAGCAGATCCAGGCTAAGATGAATAGATAGCGTGCCGGCGAGGTCGTGATAGCGTAGGAGAGCGCCTGTTGTAGCATTCTCGTGCTGTATAACTGCTATAATGTAATAAATAAATAATGTAATGCAACGCCGAATTGCTGCTTACGACAGATCGTTTATTTTCCGATCCTCATCCCTTTGGAACTCCATCCCTTCTGACATCCGTCAATCCAACACCCTTCCTACCTTTAAATCCCGCCTGTTCCATCGTTTCTTATCCATCCAGTCCCCCTGATAGATACTGCTGTAAATATGTATATAAATTATTAGTTCTCTCTTCATTATATTTACTTCATCTTTTTGTTTTCAATTTTATTTTTTATTATTAACTGATTAAAATAAGAAAGTAACTCGTATTTTTTTTTTTTAATATGACTGTCCATTTACTCTGTATTTTTGTTTACGTATCTCTGAGACTCTTTAGACCACATTTCTGTATTTCTTTATTATTCTAAAGGGACTTGTTCCAGAATAAATACAGTATTATTATTATTATTATTATTACAACTATATCACCATATTTCCGAGGACATAAATATCGTATCTTCAAGAAATATCGCACTTTTGTGTTTAAGAGCCGTAAGTGCGTTTCCCGTTTTAGTATTCTTGTGTATACCGACGCACGGTGGGCTGTCTAAGTAATCGAACAACGGAGGTCAATACAAATTAACTATTTTTTTTTTCTGTCTAAATTATTTTGATTTATTTTGAAAAAAGGAAATTTGGTCTCAGGAATGTTTATGTACCCAATGAAATAAATTCCACATGATATTTTACAAACAGTATGCTAAAAAAATACGTTTTATATTAAAAAATATATATATATATATATATATATATATATATATATACAATTACCTTAATTAATAAATCAAGTTACTAAAACTAAAACATATATTATACCGGAAAAAAACCCAGTAAAATGTAAAAAATGTTTTCAAAAAATAAATATTTTTTAGATTAATTAATTATTAGTATTAATTACCCTTAATAATGCATTAATAATTCAGTAAAAAAAAAAACCTCAGAAATTTTCCAAATTCCACCAAAACCTTAAATATCATCCAAATCCAACTGCACAATACCTCTCTAGCACTACTCATCCCTACAATCCTCCTCGAAGGTTGAAGCGGCAGTGGCCCAAAGACTTCTTGTAAAAATATATTAGAGTTCTGGCAATGGCCAGATTCTCCACTCAAGCCATGTATGTCTGGTTATAGTGTTTCTGCTCAGCCTGCATTGGCAATTCCATTGATGCGGCTGAGTGCAAGACGCTGGGATCTCCTAGAGTCCTGCCTTTCCCTCCACGAGTATAGGGAAAGGCTTGGCTCGGAGATCTTGAGTGACTGAATATTGTATAAAAGCATGTGTGTATTTAAGTATTTTTTTTTTTTGTTTAGTTTATTATCTTTTAGTTTATATATTTGTATTTATTGTGCATAGTATGGATGAGCTACTCTATACCACTATTACTATTGTCCTTGAATTTGACAGATTGTAATATATCTCAATAAAGAATATTTAAAAATTAAAAAAAAAAATTGTACAAAAGTATTATAATGGAAAATCTCTTAGTATGCCCCAGCCACTGGCGTCATCATTGCTGCTTCTTAAAATGTTGCTGTTATGATTTATCTTCTTAAGTTCTTTCAGATATTTAGTAAAAAGGTGCTGAATTTTAAATATATTTTTAACACTTAAGATATCACGTCATTCTTGGATAGTGTAACTAATTACTTATAGTTCCATTAAACGAATATGAAGGTCATATATTTTTATTACGTATTATCCAATTAAATTGAAAAATAATATATAACTTATTTGTATGGGATTCAAGAAAACTTTATAGGTACATTAGTAATAAGTTATGAATACTTTTCCGAAGTTCAATGTATTTACTTAGGGAGGGCTAAATCCAACGAAGGCTTGAATATTCATTGTGTATAATGCGGTTCATTAAGGGACTTGACTCTTATCTCAACTGCGTCAAGTTAAAATGGATTCGAATAAAGTTAAAAATGGATAAATCAGTTATTAATTAACTAATTAACGGGATGAAGCCGACTGCTAGTTTTATTTTAGTTGCACAAGAGTGTTTGACTTGGAACTCGCTCTGGCCTTCCCGCTCAATTATTAATCGTTCGGACATTTTGTCGACCGACTCTCTCAACCAATCCCCTTTTCCTCCACAGCTCTACAAATTTAATGTTGCAGTGTAATTAGCGGAAGAATTACAGAATAAATATATTAAATGTTTATTTGTTTATTTTATTGAATAGTATTACAAGCTGTCGCAGTTAAGCACATTGTTAATAGTAGGATAAAAGTTCATCCTCACCTCAAACAAAAACCAAATAATATAAACCAACCAGAGAAACTCAAAACAAGCGTTGTGGCAGTTTTGACGAGTCTCTGGTATTGTTTGTTTGAGAGATATTACAATCTGTCACAGTTAAGGACATTTATAATAGTGTTCAGAGAGCACATTCTCACTCTATCAACAATAAATAATACAGAAAAACATTAATAGTAAAAATAAATTAATTTAAACTAAACTAAACAAAACGAAATTAAACTAATAAAAATAACGTCCCACATACATGCTTCTATACAATAAATAAAAAATCATTCTTCTCTTTCGCCGAGTCAAGTCTTTCTCCCCACTCGTGGAAATAAAGTCAGGACTCTAGTAGATCCCAGCGCCACTCATTCAGCCGCATTACTGGTATTGAGGATCAGTAGAGGCTGACCAGAGGCGCTATAATCACACATCCATGGTTTGAGTGGAGAATCTGTCCGATGACAAAACTCCAATGTATAGTTATTCACAAAACGTCTCTGAGCCACAGCTGCTTCAACGTTTGAGGAGGATTGTAGGGATTGTAACATGGGTGCTGGATAGGGATTGTGCAAGGGGATTTGGATGATAGGTAAGGTTCTGTTAAAATGTGGAGAAGTTTTTTGGGATAAGGCCTAAGACAAATGGGACATTAAGGTCATGGTGTAGGGGTTTGTTAGCATCTACTAGAGCATCTACTATTGTTCGAAGGACTTTAGATTGAAAAGATTGAATTCGTTTGATGTTAGGAAATTGTGCTGTTCCCACAGTTGAAGTCCGTATGTCCACATAGGTTTCAGGATTGTCTTGTGGATAAGTAGTTTGTTTTCAATTGGAAGTTTAGATTTTCTGTTCAGTTGTCTGTATATTTGACCGTATCATCGGTTAAGTTCTTCTCTTTTGAGTCTAGTATGTGGGTTCCATGTTAGTTTTCGGTCTAAAAGAAAGCCAAGATACCGGACAGGGTCTGAGAAAGGAAGTTGGATGGAATTAAACTGTACAGGTGGACAGGAGTTACGTCGGACTGTTAATGTAAAAATGGATACTGTGTGAGGGCCTTATTGGCAAAAAAGTATATAGTTAAAGAGAAGAATACGCTTATTGGCGAAAACGTATTCAAAAAACATCACAATAATAGGAAACATAATGGTCTCGAGACCACTGGTGTTTTATAGCTCGAGGATGATTGTAGAGATGGGTGGAGATAGATGGGGATTGTGCAATGCAATTTGGATACACTTGTGGATCTACGGGGAGGAAGGAGGGGAGGCATTGGGGCTGAAGCCCTCCCCCCCCCCCCCCCCCCAATGGTAAAATATAACCATGATTTACGGAAAAAGATATTTAAAAAATATCTCCTAAAGTATTATTGTTTGTGTAATTACATTTAAAAGGACTTTAGGAAACACTTAAACACCATTTCATATAGGTAGTTAGTTTCTTTCTTTTTTTCCAAAGTAACTATCGTTATTTTTGTAAAAAAAAAAAAAAGCTTTCGAGCTGAAGTTCCCTCCCCTCCGCCAAAATTAAATCCTGGATCCGTTAGTGTTTTGATGATATGTAAGGTTCTGATAAAATTCAAAGAACGTTGATGTATTAAGATCTAAATTACGGGATATTCAGATCATGGTGTAGAGCTTTGTCGTGTCCAAAGAATGGAACATTAACTATTGTTCGAAGAAAGAGTTGGAAGGATTATATTCGTTTGATATTATAAAATTGCTTTCAAGGATAAAAGCCAGCTATTATGCCAATGTTCAAGAAGGAAGATATACGTTTTTAGGATCTGAATTCGAATTTAGGATGGTGGTGTTTACCAGCAAACCTTGGCAGAATGATATTAGGAAGAATAAGAACATCTACAATAAAGAAAATGTAAAATATGTGACCCAAGACCCCATCTTGAACACTAGTCTCAACTGGATAAAAATTAAGAAATTTTATACCATAGTAACTTTCAGAAGAAATGCTTAGAGGAGTAGAGTAGCGGGACCAGGTACAATAAATGTGGTAGTTGGTCTCTAAGCTTGAAAGGCAATACAGCGTTTCATGCCCGCTTTGTACTGAAATTCACCCGGGAAATACTGCTTAATTTGTACGGATGAGGAAATATTAAAAATATATTATGGTCTTTGTAGTATAGTATATCTGAAGTAAGGCTTTGAGATTCTATTATAACATAATGTTTCAGTAGGGTCATTTTAAAGGGTTTTTTAGGTTTAGGAATAGACAAGTGGATTAAAAGGATGTCATGTTGTTGGGAGGATTGTCACTTTTAATAGCAATATTTCTCTAAGAGAGGAAATTGAGTATTATTACCTCAGCCCAGCTGATTAGTTTTGAGCAAATTTTTGATAATTAAAGTTGTTGTGGTCTGTGTTGCAGTTTGGGCGAATGACGCCATCGAGACCACGATTTTATAATGTTCTCTTCCTGCTCTCGAATTTTGTTCATGACAATGGGGTTTCCGAAATTCAGTTTTGCGACATTAATGAATCAGGAAGTATTTCTAGTTGATCTGAAGTTCTTACAGGCATAGCTCACATATTTCTGGAGTTTTCTTCAATTAGTTTTATTGTTCATTTTTTAATAGTTTGATAGTAAAATTTGAAACTATCATAGGTATGATATGATTAAATAAAGAGCAATGAAGAACAACCGTTCATCAGATGTTTGAGATCGTGCTGATGAAGTATTGGCTCAAAGCACCAAGTAGTTGTTAATTAGTTAATACTTACTTTAAGAGTTGATTCTGTAACGGTTATTTTCAAATTAATAAATATCATTACGTGGAATGGAGGTTGTATACGACGATGAGAAAGGAATGAATTTCTGTTTGCTGGTTGGTAAAGAAGAAGGTTAAGGTTTTGGCTAGGAGGAGATAGGAGGAGTATTAATGTCATAGTGACGTATCGCCGAGGGATCTCTAATAGCTCCAATAACTTGCTAGGGTTTATGTATACCTCAACCCCTAATAGCATCTATCTCTTTGCTAGCCAAATTCCCTCCGATACTTCACCTCATTCCCCTATCACTCCGCTTCATCTATCATTCTCGTTTCTAACTCTTCGGCATTCCAAGTACGTTTCTAGGCAAGACTGAATGAACAATAATCCGATAAATGGAACATTATTATGGCCTCTCAAAAGAGAAAAGCGTCATAGATGATCACTGTAGTCGATAAGGATCACTTTCAACTCTACTCACATACATGTGTGTATGATATATGATACATACATATGTATATGATATATACAGAGATAGAAACAGAAATAAAAAGTAATTAGATTCTGGGAATAACTCCCTTGTAAATTAAAAAATAGAACAAAATTAAAAGATTATATCTGGCCTAAATAAAAACAATAGAAAAAAAATGTAAAGAAAATATAAGGTAAAAATGCTATATACAAAACAAATAAAACTACTTCTGTTCATTTTTCCTAAAATTGGTGTCTTGAGGTTTTTTTTTTACATAGATTAGGCCAATTATCACCAACATTTTATTGATAGACTATTAATTACGACATTTCGACCATACTAAGAAAATATTATTAAGACCATATTATTAATAATATTATATATAATATTATTAATAATATTATATATAATATTATTATTAATATTATTAAGACCATATTATTTCGACCATATTAAGAAAATTGTAATATCATTATTAGTTAACATTTAACAATTACAAAAAGAATCTCTTATTACACAAAATTAACTTGTCTAACGGTCTATGTCATATTATTTTCGATACACATAAATTTATCCAAATCTATACAATAAAAGTATACACTTTTTCTTATAAAAAACCTTACATGTACTTAAAACTTTAAACTTTGAACCTTGCATTAAAAACAATTTAAATTACCTTGATGAGTCCTGCGTTATATATTCATTATTAATGTAGCAATAATTTGTTCAGTGAACATTAAATTGTCCTGTTATTTAGGGATTTCTGGAGGGACTGACTTATATCGTCCTGGTGGGGATAGCCAAAGGAAGAGGGGTTTTACTTCTATTGTTTTGCATCAGTGGCTTTTTTAAAATCTAATTTATGATATTTATATTGCTTTTAAATTAATTATTGTATTATATATTCGAATATTGTTAATTACATTTGCTTGAAAAGTATTTAAATTGTCCACAGCTGTATGGTTGTTAACGGCATTCTTTAAATTTTTTGTAAAATATATTGATTCTATAATTTTTTTTTTATTGTTAATATTTTCCTTATATGTTATTTTGGCATTTTAAAAATCAAATTGGTGTTTGTTGTATGTTGCATGTTGTGAAAAGCCGATTGATGTGTTTGATTTGTTGACAAATAAAACTATATACAAAAAACTATGACAAGACACTTAACACTATTTGCATTGATTAACCACGCTTTTATGAAAACGATAAGGAAAAAATAAAATATAACAATTTCTTACTTAAAATAATCTTTGTGTTTCTGTTGAGAAAAGAGAAAGCTGAACCTGACAATATAAAGTGCCTGAATAATATATAAATACATTATCATTTAAACGTTAAATGATATATATAAATACATCATCATCATTTCTTAACGCATCGGTATGCAAAAATATAATGGCGTATAAAAGACAATAGTTATAAACAAACAATAGATACGTTCACTGGAATCAAGAGTAAGCAAATCTTAGCCCTATGCCGTAGGAAAAATATTATCCCTAGCAAAGCACAGTATTGATATTTGACCATTCATGGCATGAAATAAGTATATGTTGTAGAATGGTTAACAACTATCTGACTGTTTTTGGGATGTGAATTGGAATAGGAGAGTTTTGAATGTGGATATGAAGGAGAATGAAGAATTTTGATAGGGAGGGAATTCGAGAAACTGACAGAAATTTATATATATATATATATATATATATATATATATATATATATATATATATATATATATATATATATATATATATATATATATATATATATATATATATAAATTGTACCACTACAACCCATGAAGGGTCTTGGGTTTAGTAATATTTAGGGAAAGCACTGTTTTTTGGTCAGCGGTTGTATAAGGAGGTGATTTGACCTAGATCACGCTCAACCACCAGGTTTTCCCCCTTATAGAGGCTGGGTGTGTCCCAGGAGGGTCTCCCAACAAATGGTCACCCCACGGCCAATCAGAATCAGAATAAATCATTTTTCTGCTATGAGTCAGGATTCGAACCTGGGACCTTTATACCATTGGAAGTACCCTACCACTGAGCTACCCTACTCCTCATTTATGTGTATGTATATATATATATATATATATATATATATATATATATATATATATATATATATATATATATATATATATATATATATATATAACAAGTTTAGTAAAGATAAAAATAAATACTTAATAGGAAACACTTAATGAATTAAATCCAAATCGTTAAAAACAGCAAAAACGTCTAAAGCCAAACACAAAATGTTAAAAGTCAATAATCTACAATGTCCATTTTAGTTTAAAATTTCCTGTTACATCCCAGGCAACCCTTCTTAAATTGAAATTTAAGTTGCTTAGACCTTCCGTTTTGTGCTAGGCTGTTCTAACACTGACTGTTTTGCGAAACTTGGTTACCTGGACTAGGTAATCTCAAAACGTGCATTTCCGTTTAAATTCGGAATACATTTTTTTTTAAGATAGAAATACTTATCGTGACTATATATATCACATTTACGAAGGACAATAAATTATTTCATCTAGGCAATAAATGGTATAAAGAAAAGTATCGAAATATGAGAAGGAAGCACTAAATAATAAGAATAGGATAAACAAAATGATACAGAGAACTAATTAATGCCCTAATTTTATTCAGTTAGAAAACATAAATTAATTGAATTACTAACTAAAATAAATCAATTCATTGAATGAAATTGAATTAATATAAAAGAGCAAGGACTCAAAAAGAGACATAAATAAATGTCAAGATTTTGATTTGGAACATTCCAGACACAAATTCTTCTTTATATGAAATTTACAAAATAACACGTCAAATTTTCGCCGATTCTGGCTTCATCAGGATATTACAACACATCATATCATCAACTATATAATGATATTATTAAAAATAATAAAAAGTAATTAGAAATTAAAAATGAATAGAAACACAGTACACTCTATCAAACCCAAACACATACTGAATTGAAAGGAAGTAAAACTAGGATTTAGTTTTTTTCTGTTATATTATTTAAAGTTTATAATTTATTTATGGAAGACTTTTGTGTTATGTTATTCATAGGTCCTAAGGGAGACGTTTGTTTGTATAATTTATATGAACAAAGTTAAGTAACAGTTTATTCTCCCAAAAAAATGTTGTTGTTTGCTGTTGTTGTTTAGGGCTTAGAGGCGTAAAACCCTGAGGTCATCAACGCCTATCTATTCTTTGTTTCTATTACCTCAATACTGAATTATTTAAAAAAAAATATTAAACAAAAAATAAAATAAAAAATCAATAAATAAAAATGAATAAATAAATAAAAATAAAACCTAAATAAATAAATACAAATAAAAAATCAATAAATAAATTAGATTCTGTTTAACAAATCATTTTAAGAAACTCTAAACTTCCCCTTAATTACAAAAGACTCATATACTTGACTATAATAAGACCTATTTGGACTTCCGGAGTTGAGCTATGGGGCTCCACTAAACCATCGAATTCCTCTCGCATCCAATCCTTACAATCCAAAATCCTTCGTAAAATCCTCAATGCTCCTTACTTTGTCACTAATAAAATTATTCATAAAGATCTTAATGTTCCTTATGTTTCAGATCTGGCCCAATCCACATACCTATCCTTCCATAATAAACTTCAGAATCATCCCAATCCTCTCGTTTCTAACCTTGCTTCCTCTTAAATTCCTGATAATCCTCCGAGGCGTCTGAAAAGAAGATGGCCCCGTGATCTCCTAATGTAGTCATATCATTAGATTGCTACCATTGGGTAGTTACTCAGCAAGTGTATTCATGTCATTATATCTATTATGTCCAAATTTACTTGATGTATTTACGTAATACAGTTGTAAATGTCATTAAGAAATAAAAAAAAAAATAATTTTATGAAAATTTATAACCGACCTTACTTTAACTTTATCATTATTTAAAATATCTGATAGTTTTGGTATGAGTACTAATTTCGTTAAGATTGATACGTAATAGGGACACTCATGAAAAATGTGGCTGACTGTGAGAATACTGTAGCAGTGTCGGTATTTTGGTGTTACCTGCATAGGTATCATGTAAGAATGTGTCAGGTTCGTATGTCCTATTCTTAGTCTCGCCAAGGCAACCTCCTCTCCACGAATAGGGCGGTTCGAGCTGGATCCTGATTTTACTGATTTTTTTTATTTCTTTCAATTTGCTAGGAGGGCTCTCGTTCCACATGGATTGCCAGCTAAGAGCTATTTCCTTTTTAAGGGGAAGGCTTTTGTCCCCTGGCGTTAAAATAGCATCGCCTCGGCGCGGAAGGGCGAGTGCTTGTTTGGCTGCGTCCGCGAGCTCATCAATTCCCACGTGGCCCGGTACCAAGATAAATTATATCGACTTTCTCAAATTTTCAAGGATGTTTTGATATCCGTGGATTTTAAAAATAGTCGGTTGTCTTGGATATAAGAGCCTGTTAGTATTACTATTGTTTTGAGCGTTATCAGCATAGAGAAATGGAGAGCTGAGGATATTGCGTGAGACGTATTAAGTTCAGCTGTATATATACTACATAATTTATGTAGTTTTATTTTGTGGGTGGCGTTGTGTGTAATAAATGAAGATGCTGTGACATCGTCGGATTTCGGACTGTCAGTATAAATTACGAATGGTTCTTGAATTTTGTGAAGAACGCGAGAAAATTTAATTTTTTATTCAGAAGGTGAGGTTTCGTTTTTCGGAAGTCCTGATAAGTTTAGCACTGTTTTTTTGGTTTATTTATCCATGGAGGATCGTAATCTTTCAGTTTTTCTAAAGACAATTCTTTAAGGAAAGCAGTAGCTGCGATAATTCTTTCTGACAAAGGGAGGTTTGAATTTGTTTTATTTTCAAAAACTTTCGAAAATTTTGGCTTGAAAATATATCTATTTGTCGGGTGTTCAGTTTGAGGGTATAGTCTAGAAATATAATTAACTGCTAGTTTTTTTCTTCTAAATAAAAGGGGGATCAGCTGATGAGAAGGTTGTCTCCTCAACTCCTCTCTCAGTTTTTACCAATTTTATAGCGGAATCTCTCTAATTATTCACGTGATACAGTTAAAGTGTATATCAGAGCAGTTGATATTTACTGTTGGCATCTTTTTTTTTTTTGTTATTTTAGGAAAAAAAAAAAGAAAAATTTTTTTTTTTTTTTTTTTTATTTATTTATTTATTTTTCTCTTATGATATGCGGTATGATCAGCAAGTGATGGCCAGTAAGGTGCCCAAGAGGTCTCGGTCAGACGGAGTTAGCTCACCAGCCAAACAAAGGACTCGTCGCTGCCTACGAGAAATACCTCCAGTGACCAAAATGAACACTTCAGAACCAGAACCTCAGCCCCAACCAGGTACGTCTGCACAAGAAACGATTGAAGAATCACCTTTCTTTACTCCAAACCCCTACCAAGTGCTTCAAAATGACAAAGAAGTAATGGAGTCTGCAGCAATACCCAGAGAACCAAAGCCTCCTCCGATATTTGTGAAAAATATAAAAAATTTCCAGATGTTCTGCACCCAACTAAATAAAATCTGCTCTGGCAGTTATTCATGCCTTAACAGGACCAATGACACCAAGATAACACCTGATTCTGCAGAAGCCTACCGAAAAATAGTGAAGTACTTATCAGAAACAAATGCGAATTTTCACACTTACCAGCTGAGGCAGGAAAGAGCTTTACGAGTGGTGATAAGAAATTTACATTCCTCAACCCCCACTGAAGTTATTAAAGAAGAACTAACGACGCTTGGTTTCAATGTACGCCAGGTAACAAACGTTTTGAAGGAGGACAGGGAGCAGCCAGGATTACGAAATAGGATCCCACTACCATTGTTTTTCGTGGACTTGGAGCCATCACCAGGTATCGAAAAAATATATGATATCACAAGAATATACTATACAATGGTGAAAGTTGAGAAGCCATATCCCAAGAGAGACATCGTGCAGTGCCATAATTGTCAGACCTATGGCCACACGAAGACATATTGCCACCATCTGCCGCGTTGCGTGAAGTGCGGTGAACAGCACAAATCTGTAGAGTGCACCAAACCTATACAAGATCCAGCAGTATGTGCCCTATGCTTGGAGGGACACCCGGCCAACTACAAAGGCTGCCAAATTTACAAGAATCTCAAAACCAGACACCAGAAAAACCGGATTCAAGATGAAGCACTAAGAACAAGAAGAGAGAGAGAGCCTTCCAGAATTGTAAACAATGATGTATCATTCTCCCAACTACTTAGAGGTAAGACTTTAACCGATAAATGTCAAGCCCTGCCACAACAACAACCTCAAACCCAACCTCAAAATCCTCTTCATCCTAATATACCTAACCACCAACAACAAATTCCTCATATTCCTCCTCCTTCAAATGCAACAGATCTCACAAGTTTGTTAGCATCTTTCCTCACCGATTTCAAATCCCTTGTTACTCCACTCATATCACTCCTCACGAATCTCGTATCTCACCTCATCCCTCCTTTGAAAAATCCTTAAATGACTCACATCCCTAAACCCATATCCATTCTCCTTTGGAATGCGAATGGTGTTAGAAATCATACAGACGAACTATCTACTTTACTACTTGACAAGAACATTGATGTGGCACTAATTACTGAAACTCGACTAACCACTAAACAGCACTTCAATATACCACAATACCTGACATATCGTACTGACCACCCTGACGGAAAAGCACATGCCGGTACTGCTGTAATTGTACACCAATCCCTCTCCCATCACGTACTCCCATTACCAATACATGATTTCCTACAGTCCACCGCTATCGTGATAAAAACCTTCTCCTTTCCGGTCACTCTTGCATCAGCGTATTGCCCTCCTAACCGATCCATATCCAATGCCCAATTCAGTTCTCTCCTCGACTCCTTAGGACATCACTTCATCTTGGGTGCAGACCTAAATGCCAAGCACCAACAATGGGGTTCCAGAACCACGAATTCTCGTGGCCGAACCCTGCTGTCTGCACTCAATTCCCAACGTTTTCACCTCCTTTCCCCCAACTCTCCTACCTACTGGCCCACAGATCCCAACCGTAATCCTGATCTTCTTGATTTCTTTATCCACAGCGGCTTAAGTCCCCTCAATTGTTCCATTACACGTCTAAATGAACTTTCCTCTGACCATAGTCCTCTAATCCTTAATGTTTCACTTGAACCTGTTCCCAAACCTTCTCCACCGTCATTCATTAGGGGCCCAGTAAACTGGGACCTTTTCCGCCAAATAATCTCCGATAATATTGATCTCAACATATCCCTCAAAACTCCCGATGACCTTGATAGTGCCGTAAATTCCTTTACTACCACAATCCAACAAGCCGCCTGGACTGCCTCCTTCCCAAAAGACTCCTCCAGAATTCCTATAAAGACCATTCTACCCCAACACCTCCTTAACCTAATCCGCACCAAACGCCGTGCCAGATTATTATGGCAACGTACCCGACATCCTACCGACCGCTGCTCCTATAATTACTACTGCAAACAATTAAAACTGGAATTAGCCACCTTCAGATCACAATCCTTCAACTCCTACCTATCCTCCCTCTCTTGTCGCGACAATTCCCTTTGGAAAACCACAACAAAAATCCTAAATCCTCACCGCATTTCCCATCCTCTCCGACGAGGTGATGGCTCCTGGGCAGCATCTGACGAAGATAAAGCTGAGGAGTTCGCCATTCACCTATCCAATACATTTATTTCACACCCGGAATCCCATCCTGCCCACACCGTAACAGTAGAAGAACTCCTTACATCACCAATCCCACTTTCCTTGCCCCCAAAAGCTATTCATCCTTCCGAAGTAAAATTTCAATTAAAAAAACTAATCCTCCGTAAAGCTCCTGGACATGATCTCCTTACACCTCAAATCCTTCGACAACTTCCATCCAAAGCAGTCATATTCCTTACATATATCTACAATTGTATCCTACGCACCACCCACTTCCCTCTGTTATGGAAACACTCCACTATTATCCTTTTCCCAAAACCAGGAAAACCTCTCAATAGCTCAACATCCTATAGACCAATCAGCCTACTCCCAATCCTTTCAAAAATTTTTGAAAAGATCCTTTTGAAACGAATCCTACCCATTATAGAATCCCAAAATATCCCTTCCCATCAGTTTGGTTTTCGCTCTCAACATTCTACTGTTCAACAAGGACTCCGAGTTGTTGATCATATTTCCTCAGCCCTAGAAAACAAGGAATACTGTTCGGGTGCCTTTCTGGACATTGCACAGGCATTTGACCGGGTATGGCACTCCGGACTGCTCTCCAAGCTTAAAATCCATTTACCTCAGTCCTTGTACCTAGTCCTCCGATCCTACCTCTCTGACCGCTCCTTTCGAGTTCGCTGTGGAACAGAATTTTCCAATATCTACTCCGTTAAAGCCGGTGTTCCCCAAGGCAGCGTTTTGGGTCCCGTGCTTTACATCCTCTTTACTGCTGACATCCCTGTTCATCCCGATACTTTTCTTGCAACATTCGCTGACGACACCGCAATCTTATCATCCAACTCTGATCCCGAAATAGCATCCTTAAATCTCCAAAGTCACCTCACCTTGATTGAGCACTGGTGTAATAACTGGCGCATTAAAGTTAATGAATCTAAATGCCAACATATTACCTTTACACTCCGACGCAATTCCTGTCCACCAGTACTCTTTAATTCCATCCAGCTTCCTTATTCAGACACAGTCCGGTATCTTGGCTTTCATTTAGACCGAAGACTAACTTGGAACCCGCATACTAGACTCAAAAGACAAGAACTCAACCGACGATACGGCCAACTATACCGACTACTAAGCAGAAAATCTAAACTTTCCATTGAAAACAAGCTACTGATCTACAAGACAATACTGAAACCTATTTGGACTTACGGACTAGAACTGTGGGGATCAGCAAAATTTTCTAACATCAAGCGCATCCAATCCTTCCAGTCTAAAGTCCTTCGAACAATAGTCGATGCTCCTTACTATGTATCCAACAAAACCCTACATCATGACCTTAACATCCCATTTGTCCTAGACCTTATCCCAGAAAAATTCTCCAAATTTCACCAGAACCTTACTTACCACCCAAATCCTCTTGCACAATCCCTATCAAGCATCTCCCATCCCTATAATCCTCCAAGAAGGTTGAAACGGCAGTGGCCTCGCGACCTTTTGTAGATTATATAAATTGGAGTTCTGGCAATGGCCAGATTCTTCACTCAAGACATGTGTGTATGTGGCTAGTGCTCTCGACCAATCTCCGCTGGCTTTTTGTACCAGTGACGCGGTTGGGAGAGTAGCGCAGGGTTCTCCTGGAGTTCCCTCGCCTGATTGTATATAGGTATGCATGTGTTTTTTTTTTTTTTTTTTTTTCCTTAGTTTTAATTTTCTTATTTTTTAGGTTATTTTATTTTATTGTCTATTGTATATACTTTTGATTATTATTTTGTTCTATTTATTTTATTATTTTGTACATATGGTGTGAATGTCATCCTACCTCACTATAACCAATGTCCAACAGACAGATTGTTATAATACTCAATAAAAAAATTTTAAAAAAAAATAAAAGGAGGTTGGTTCTCCTGCTTCAGAGCACAAACTGAGAGCCGGAGTGGTCTGAAACGCGCAAAATCGCAATCCTAATACCAGCGTGATGTACTGCATCAAGTTTATTAAGGATCTGGAAACATGCAGAACCGTAGATAAAACAACCATAGTCCAGTTTCGAGAGGAATGTTTAAGCGAGGCAGATCTGTAGAAAAGGGGTGCAAAGGTCAGAAGGACGAGATCTTGTGTAGAGGATATGGAAAGTGGATATATACTAAATGGAAGACCTTCATGCTTTATACCTAAAAGAATTTAAGTTCTCAACGAGATCAACGATCTCTAAATTGGTCAAATATTGATGTTTTTTTAAAAATTATTCTTTGTTTTCTGACTGTTTTTAGAGACCTGTGTTTTGAATTTTCCAATTAAATACTGACAGCTTCATCTAACGAACATCCCAAGTAAGCGATTAGTCTGATACTGGGATTATTTGTGTCATAAAAGAATCAGATATAAGGACACGAATATTATAAAATACATGGATCATTTATATATTATAATTTTTTCATGTTATTATTTTGAATAGTTTAGTTTCTTTTTGTTCATATACATCTTCTTTTAGTATTATTATTTTGCAGTGCAATTTATTTTTATTTATTGTACATAGGATGTGAAAGAGATACCATATCACTATTACCGTAGTCTTTGAATGTGACAAAATGTAATATTGCTCAATAAAGAAATGTTTGTAATTAATTTAAAAAAATGACATAACATTATGTTATAAATAATTATAATAAAATCCATTACCTCTCCTGGAAAGGTGTATCCATGGATCTTGTGCTCAGAGCCCTGCTGATTGACGGTTCCGTAGTGTATGTAGAGCTCCTCGAACTGATAGCGATAGGCCAGGGGTCCTCCGGTAATATTAATGTGGTTCTTGGTGTCTTTGTCTACCCTGAAGACAAGACTTTGTCCAGTGTTGTGCAAGGTCCCGCTCACCTGGAAAAAAAAAATCGTTCATGCAGAATACTCAAATTAATCTTTAAATTTTTTAATATTTTGTTGAGAAAAAAAATACATATTGCCTCAATTAAAGGCATTGAGTATTTAGAATGAATGAAACACAAACATACCATATATACAACAAAAGAAAAACAAGAGTATAACAAAATGAAACTTGGAATAATAGAATAAATCAAACATGAGACAACATTAAATAAAAAAAATAAAAACACATTCATACTTATCTACAATATTTACAGTCAGCTGAGGGAGGTCCGAGTCGGGCCTTTTCCCCGACGTGTGGAGGATAAGCCAAGACTCCAAGAGATCCCAGCGCTTCTCTCTCAGTCGCATCACTGGGATGGGAATCCAGTGGAGACTAAGAGAGGGCACTAAAGCCACATACGCTCATGACTTGAGTGGAGAAGCTGGCCATCGCCAGGACTCCAACGACGTCTTTACAAAAGATCTCGAGGCCACTGCCGCTTTAACCTTCGAGGAGGATTGTAGGGATGACTGGAACTGGATAAGGATTGTGCTAAGGGATTAGGATAATGGATTAGGCTCTGATGAAAATATGAAAATCGGGATAGAATAACGTCAAGGACATAAGGGATATTAAGGTCATGATGTAAGGTTTTGTTCGTAACATAATAAGGAGCATTGACTATTATCCGGATCACTTTAAACTGGAAGGATCGGATGCGTTGGATGTTCGAAAATTTAGTTGTCCCTCACAGTTCAAGTCCGTAGGTCCAGATGGGTTTCGGTATGGTCTTGTATATTAATAGTTTGTTTTCAATTGAGAGACTAGATTTTCTGTTAAGTAGTCTGTATAACTGGCCAAGTCGTCGGTTAAGCTCTTGTCTTTTAAGCCTGGTATGTGGGTTTCATGTTAGTCTTTTGTCTAAAAGGAATCCAAGATACCGATGGATATAAAATGTATATAAATAATCATATAATTGTTCTTAATAATTAAATAAAATAAATAATGGTGGCAACAAAATTTAACAAGTTTCAGAATTGAATTAAAAGTAGGTTAATAACGAATTATTATTTGTAATAGTATATTTCGACTGACACTCGATTTGGAAGAGGTCGGTCACAAGAATCTCATAGATGCTATTAATTGTTTAGAAATGATTTCTATTTATTATGTTTTTTCCTATACCCCTTGATGTGTGCTATTGAAGAAAGATATATCAAAAGAGAGAATAGCGTTCATATATATATATATATATATATATATATATATATATATATATATATATATATATATATATATATATATAAGACAAACAAAGTAAACTAAAATAACATAAACAGTCTCGGGGGTTACTTAAATAGTTCTCTTAGGTATATTTCGTAATCAGTCGGATTGAGAAAGGAGTAGGTGTTTAAAAAGTGAGGTTCAAAAGAGCAAGCTGATTGTGCGTGACGAATATCAGGAGGAATGGAATTCCAGAGGGAGGAGGCTTAAATAGCGAAGGATTTGTCAAACGCAGCATTTCGGTGAGGAGGAGGATATAGGTTGCATGTACGAGATCTAGTGG
Organism: Nezara viridula; assembly: GCA_928085145.1. Taxonomy (NCBI): domain Eukaryota; kingdom Metazoa; phylum Arthropoda; class Insecta; order Hemiptera; family Pentatomidae; genus Nezara; species Nezara viridula. The sequence continues at coordinate 58,148,670 of OV725078.1, read as the reverse complement.
GACTGGATTGGATGGAGTATGTAAATTGAAAGCTGTGATAAATACAGGAGGGTCGATGAGTTCTAATGACCTTGCACATAAAGGTAACTAGAGCCACTTCAACTCGGTGTAATACTGGGTAATGCTTATCTCTTGCTATTCCAAAAACAAAACTTCTTGTGCAATTTTTTAGGAGTTTAAGTTTGACTTCGAAATCTCCCGAGAGTCTACCGTACACCATACAAACATAGTCGAAGTGGGAGAAAACAAGAGAGGAACTAGGGGTTGACGTGACTTATATGGAAGGAGATAAAGTAGACGATTGAGCTGTTTTAGGGTGAAGATATAGCCACGGGAAATTTGAGAGATGTGTGGTTTCCAGGAGAGTGTTCGATCAAAAGCAACAACTAGGTTTATAAGGGAAGTATGAAATAAGATAGGTGAGTTGTTCAGGAGAAGATACGGGAAGGTTTCGAGGAGTGAGGGAAGTCCGATTAAGATGGTTTTCATCTTGGCGTTCAGAGTAAGACATTTAAGGTTTTCCCAATCACTTACTCTATTAATATCTTCTTGGAGTTTTAGGATGGCATCTGAGGAATCGGTCGGATTGAAGGGGAGGTAAATTTGAACGTCGGCATACATGTGGTATTGTTAGTGAAGGATAGAGGATGGGAGTGTGTCATGTTGGATTTCTAGAAAAAAAAATCTTACTTTACGCGGTGAATATTAGGGTGACATGGTATGATAATAGAAATGTGTCGAGAAAAGTGTATAGTAGAAAATAAGTTTCTATTGATGGGGTTCACTACTTTTGCTGAATCGGTTCCGTAAATAAATTTTCTTCGGTCTAGCCTGAATCTGTATAAGTGAGTTTGTCACCTGTGTACGTCCGGCTGAAGTAAGAGTCTGAATCTGTGAATTTTTTGAGTATTGGAGGTTATAAAGAATTCAATATCAGTCCGTGTAATAGTATTTGTAATTAGATGTTGGATGTACCCTTCTTAATTGTCAAAAATTGAGGTTATACAGGCCAAACGGCCCAATATTTTTGTAGCCCACCTTTTATATCGATTTTGTGATCAAATTATCTTACGATCCAAGTGGAAAGCATGGGTAAGATGAAATGGGTGATTACGAGTTTTAGTACCAAATTAAATAGAAAAATTTTGCTGACCTCCAAATCGAAAACGCCCCAATTCCCATAATTTTCGTAAATAAAATATTTGTAGGTTATGATGAGGTAAAGGCATTTAAGAAGTTTCAGGAGGATGTTAATAATTTGAACAAAAAAAAAGAGGTAATGTATGTTATATAATCTTAATTTTAATATAACCTTAATATGATATAACCAAAAAGAACAAGGAGCTTCCTCAAGGAACTAGGTGTCGACATTAAGGACGTAGTGAGGTTGGCTGAAAATACATTCCTCGACTCCCTGTGAATCATACAGCACCACGTGCATGGCTAGGCTGGGAGTTTTAGTTTATTTATTTATTTAATGTAAAATTGAAAACAATAGAGATAAAGAGAAAGAAGTGAGAGAAAGGGAATGTTAAATGTTGAAGAAAAAAAAAATAAAAAAAGCATGAACAATGAAAGGAAGGAAAAAGAAAAAAAAAAGATATATTTATTTTACTAATATAAACTAATACTTCTGTATATTTATATATAAGTTCATCTATCGCCCTAAGGATTGAAGAGTATGCTGTGTATATAGCAACCCAATGTAATTGGGCAGCAATCTTTTATATTTTATATTTTTATGAAAATAAAGTGTTTCTCTCTCTTTTAACGTTTTCATAAGACTAGACGCATATGATTCCAGAACATTTATTTAAGTTTTATGAAATAATTAAAAAAAAAAAAAAAGGGCTTTGCTTAAAATCTGGGTAAAATTTGATAATTATTTTTTTTTTTAGAATACAATAATATAAAAAATGCTAAAATATGAAAAAATAAATTCTAGCGACGGGATACCGGGAAGAGTATTGTATAGACTATCTAAGTGTTGGTTGTATATTTTCAGAGTTTGATCATTGTCACCTTTTAAATTTAGTTATATTTTTAAACTTCTTTAAGATTATTTCAATATAACATAATCTTTTTGATATTTTCAGATTTATTTTTAATATAGACCCTATTTCAAATTGTTGTCACAAAAGTGATTACACTTAGATTATTAGAGTAAAAATTGAGACAGATTATAATTTGATGAATATGTGTATATATATATATATATATATATATATATATATATATATATATATATATATATATATATATATATATATATATTATATATATATATATATATATATATATATATATATATATATAGTGCTTTATGTGATATTCATTACCTTGGGCTTGTCGACAATTATGTGCCTCAGGAAGGGGTCGTAGAGCAACTTGTGGGGCTCAACATTTATAGGTGACTGCCTCCTTCCTTTGTTGCACAAGCTCCATTCTGGATTAATTCTCCCCCAGTATTCTGGACCTGTAAACAAACAAAAAAAAGAATACACTGAAATGAAAATAAACCGAATTAATTAAACATTTTCATATCAATTTCAATTCGAAAACCGGTTAAATCCAATATTTGTATAGCGGTTATTCAGAATACAGTGAAATTTCCGTATATATAACAGTTGTGTCCTGGAAATTGTTATTTCAACCTCAATTTTTCCCCACAGCCAACAAATACTCCTAAAGTTATCAGGAATTGATGTAATTAGTCGTATTGAGCCAAACCTGAAGCCGATTTCAAGAATAAATATACACTAATTAAAATACCTGCCGCTCGGATTTTTATTTATTGTTTAATTTTTAGTGGAAACGTGAACAAAGATAAAAACAAAAAAAAGGATAATTAAAACACCATAGCGCTCCTATTATTAACTTTTCAACTTATAACTAAATGTACTTTTAATCAATTTGTATTTCATTGTTATATTAGGATTTTTAATGTTTTTTTATGTTCATTTCGCATTTTTATTATGTTCAGAATTTATATTATTATTAACCTTTAAAATGTTAAGAATGATATATATATATATATATGCATGCATGTTCAATAACATTTCCTAATATATATATATATATATATATATAAAATCGCAATATAATTACAAATAACAATATAATTATTTATCCATTGGTTATTAAGACAATATTATTAATATTGAACAGAATATAGATGATATTGTCGTTGTTTAACCCCTTTTATGGCCAAATAAAATGTGTTATCTATGTGAATATCCGCAATTTAAAAATCAGACAGTTTGTTACTTTCCTGCCTATACTAGGTAAGGAAAGTATTGCAATCGGGTCAAATTTCCGATATGCGGTTTTTGACGGATCTATACGTTTCAGAGCCAACTGATTTCGAAAAACACATTTCTAGCCATTGGTCTATCTGTCTGTCTGTTTCAAGATTTTATCGGGAACTGCTAAACCGATTGTATTGCTTCTTTTTTTCTTACGTAGGCTTTTGACTACTGATGCTTGTGAAACAAATTGGATGCTTTTTTTTTTTTAATCTGTTTATTGAATAATAATACAATCAGCCACTGCTGGAGGGCTATAAGCATTAGGGCTAAAAGTTCTCATTCATACAATATATACAAATAATAAAGAAATAAATATAAATATAAGAAGTAAATAAATAATACTGGTGAAGAAGTTAAATAAAAAAATAAAAATAAAATAAGCAAATAAAATAAAATAAAAACTTCTAAACACAATCATACCTATATACAATATATACATTCGCCCAAGAATCTCCGAGCCAGGCTTTTTCCCCCACACGTGGAAGGCAAAGCAAGACTCCGGAAGATCCCAGCGCCACTTTTCCAGCCGCATCACTAGTATTAGAAGCCAATGGAGACTGAAAGAGGACACTAGAGCCACAGACGCTCAGGACATGAGTGGAGAAGCTGGCCATTGCCAGGACTCCAAAGGCATATTTACAAAAGATCTCGAGGCCACTGCCGTTTCAACCTTCGAGGGGGATGGTATGGATGTTTGGAGCTGGATAGGGATTGCGCTAGAGGATTGGGATGATGAATGAGGTTCTGGTGAAAGTTGGAGAATCTGGATGGGATGATGTCATGGACATATGGGATGTTAAGGTCATGGTGTAGGGTCTTGTTCGTGACATAATATGGAGCATTGACTATTGTTCGAAGGACTTTGGACTGGAAGGATTGGTTGCATTTGATATTCGATGATTTAGTTGTCCCCCACAGTTCAAGTCCGTAGGTCCAGATAGGTTTCAGTATGGTCTTGTAGATTAATAATTTGTTTTCTGTTGAGAGATGAGATGTTCTGTTTAGTAGTCTATATAGCTGACCTAATCGTCGGTTAAGCACTTGTATTTTAAGTCTGGTATGTGGGTTCCAAGTCAGTCTTTTGTCCAAAAGGAAGCCAAGGTATCGGACTGTGTGTGAGTAGGGAATAGGAATTGAATTAAAAAGGATTGGCGGACAGGATCTGCGTCGAAGAGTGAAAGTTACATGCTTGCATTTTGATTCATTAATTTTGATGCGCCAGTTGTTGCACCACTGCTCAATGATGGAAAGGTGTCTTTGCAGGTTCTGAGACGCTATAAGAGGATCCGAGTGAGAGAATAGGATGGCAGTATCCTCAGCAAATGTTGTTAGGAAGGTATCAGGACTTGAAGGGATGTCAGCGGTGAAAAGGATGTAGAGAACTGGGCCCAAGACACTGCCTTGTGGAACACCAGCCTCAATTGGATAATGTTTGGAGAGTTCAGTGCCGCAGCGGACTTGAAAGGAGCGATTTGGAAGGTAGGATTTGAGGGGACTAGGTACAAGGATTGAGGTAAATGGGTTTTGAGCTTGAAGAGCAAGCCACCGTGCCACACCCGGTCGAAAGCTTGAGCTACGTCCAGAAAGGCACCAGTGCAATATTGCTTGTTTTCAAGTGCAGAGGATATGTGGTCCACAACGCGAAGGCCTTGTTGGACAGTGGAGTGTCTTGAGCGGAATCCAAACTGATGGGGAGGGATATTGTGGGATTCGAGTATGGGTAGGATGCGTTTGAGAAGGATTTTCTCAAAGATTTTGGAAAGGACCGGAAGTAGGCTTATCGGTCTATAGGATGATGTATAATTAAAAGGTTTACCTGGTTTAGGAAAGAGGATAATTATGGAGTGTTTCCACACCAGAGGAAAGTGGGTTGTGCGGAGAATACAGTTGAATAGGTATGTAAGGAATATAATTGCTTTTTTGGGAAGTTGTCTGAGGATCTGGGAAGTAAGGAGATCGTGTCCTGGAGATTTGCGAGGTTTTAGGTTCTTTAAAAGGAATTTGACCTGAGAGGGGTTGACGGCTGTAGGAGGTAAGGAGAGAGGAATCGGTGAAGAGAGGAATTCTTTAACTTCAGCAGTATGGGAGGGATGGAGTTGAGGATGAGGAGTGAATGTGTACGATAGATGTTTAGCAAACTCTTCTGCTCTATTCTCATCTGACGAAGCCCAGGAACCATCATCACGGCGGAGGGGGTGGGAAATGGATTGGAATTTAAGGATTTTTTTAGTTACATTCCAGATGGAGTTATCACTTGCAGATAGTGAGGAATGATAGGAATTATAGGATTGGGATCTAAACGTAGCCAGTTTTTGTTTTACTTGCTTGGAATAATAGTTATATGATTTCCGATCATCAGGATGCCTGGTTCTTTGCCAGGTAGTCCTAGAGCATCGTTTTCTATTAATAAGGTCCAGTAGGTCTTGTGGTAGAGGATTTGTTTTGCGGTATTTTTTAGAAGGATCAGGTGAAGATGCAGTTCAAACTGCTTGTTGGATCAAGGTAGTCATGGAATGTACTTCTTCATCTAGGTCTGTAGGTGTTTTTAAGGAAACTCTGAGGTCAATATTATCATCCAGTATTTGACCGAAGAGGTTCCAATTAACTGGCCCCCTGATAAATGAAGGTGGAGGTGGTTGGGAATTGGTGATGTGGAAACCGTTAGGATTAGAGGACTATGGTCTGAGGAAAGATCGTCAAGTCTTGAGATGCAATAATTAAGGGACCCTAGACCTTTGTGGATGAAAAAATCTAGGAGATCGGGATTGCGGTTAGGATCTGTTGGCCAGTATGTGGGAGAATTGGGCGAGAAGATGTTGCTGTGATGAGAATTAAGTGCAGATAGCAATGTTCGTCCTCGGGAGTTTGTGGTTATGGCTCCCCATTGCTGGTGTTTAGCATTTAAGTCTGTACCTAGAAGGAAGTGGTGTCCTAAGGAGTTAAGGAAGGAAGTTAATTGGGATTCTGAGATGGGTATTTTAGGTGGGGAGTATGCTGCGACTACTGCTATTGGGTAAAGGGAAGTTTGGTTTATCACGGCAGTGGATTGTAGGAAATTATGGGTTAGCAAAGGGAATAGATGATGGGAAAGGGATTGATGGATAATTATGGCAGTGCCAGCATGTGCTGTTCCATCAGGATGGTCGGCTCGATAGATACGATAGTTGGGGATGTTAAGTGGTCGTTTGTTGGTAAGTCGAGTTTCAGTTATTAATGCTATATCAATGTTTTTGTCCTGTAATAAGATTGTAAGTTCGTTGATGTGATTTCGAATACCATTCGCATTCCAAAGGAGAACGGAGAGGGATTTGATTGGGGACATTTAAGGATTTCTTAGCAGTGGGATGAGGTTGGATACAACATTCGTAAGTAATGAAATGAGAAGAGTGATGAGTGACCTGAATTCAGAGAGGAAAGAAGTCAATAGGCTTGTGAGGTCAGTGGCATTGGGAGGAGGAGGAATGAATGCCTGGTTATTAGGCCTAGGTTCAGAGATGGGATAAGGTTCTTGAGGTTGAGATGTGAATACTCGAGGTTGAGGTTCTTGTAGCAGGGCCTGAGTTTGTGTTGGTGCAGTGTCTCCTTTGAACATCTGAGCATAGGATACTCTATTATTTACAGTTCTAGAGGGTTGTCTAGGTGGCCTGGATGGCCGATCTTCTCTTGGAAGTGCATAAATTCTTGCTTTCTGTTCCTTATATGTTTGGCAACCCTTGTAGTTCGCTGGGTGCCCTTGATGGCATAAGGCGCATACTGCTGGTGTTTTTCTGGACTTCTGGCACTCCTCTGTTTTATGTTGATCACAGCACCTGACAAATCTAGGAATGTGGTGGCAATAGCGTTTCCTATGACCATAAGCCTGGCAGTTATGGCATTGTACAATGTCGCGCTTAGTGTAAAAAGCGGCTCTAACGATTTTGATGAAACTTTCCTATAATGTTCTATAATTTTCGGCTCAATTTCCGTATATGGATTAAATTCCCGAGAAATTTCAGAAAAAAAAAGTTATAAAGAAAAGAAAACTGTTTTGGGGCCTAAAACGCTAAGTATATATTATATGGTAAAATTTATAATAAAACTTTTTAAAGGTAATTAAATCAACAACAAAACAAAAAAAAATCATCGGAATCGAACCACTATTAGCGATGACACAGCATACCCTAATCTATTCGAAAAACACATTTTAGACTGTTTTTTTTTCTTAAATTTAATGAAATCCAGTACAAAATTGTATAAAAATCTTTCATTTCGGACAACTATTAACGAAGTTACAGCTATTTAATTTCCAATGTAAGATTACTAGTTCATATATTGGTGTGAGAAAGGGATGAATGAGAGAAAAAAGATAACTAAGTGAAAGTAAGAAAATCACACAAGCTTCACTATTTCCTCTACTTTCAACAGAAACAGCAATATTAGAGCTCATTGAAATTTTTTACACTGGCCTACCTAAAGCCTGTTTACATTGCTTCAGTTTATCGAATAAATCGTACTCAAATATTTTCTTTGATCAATTTTCAGGAAAGTAAATCTGGTTCAATTTGGTTTTGTTCCTTGGTAGATATATGTAAGGATATGAAAACTTGTCTGAAAGAGGTAGGAAAGTCGTGTGAGTGTACACACTAGATTTTTTAAAAATTAAAATCAGTATTTAAGTAGGCTATTAAACGGACAAACTATGGCATTTTCTGTTATTAAAAAATCACGTATTATTAATGATTTAGATTTTCCAGTATTACTGATATCTCCACTTTTATAATGAGTAAAGTAACGTGATATTTTGTGTAGCTTAAAAAAAAAAGTGTTCATTTGCAGAATAATATTGTCATTAGGTTTCCATTTTTTTTATATACATAAGTAACATTATTACTACAAGAATTGTAAAAAATAATAATAAGTATTAAATAATGAAAACATACATCGATTTGGTTTATACCAGGCTAAAAGAAAATACAGAAAGGTTTATATTTCTTAACTTCACTGAAGAAATTCTTGAACTTAAGTGAATTTCCTTTACATAAAAGGATGAAGTTAAAAATAAATGTATTCTCATGTATCTATATATCTGTAGTGCCTGCGAAAAATGGAAAAATCATATCGGAAAAACTAAATTGACCGTTTGGAATTTTCAGTAGTGCAAGTTAGATTTTCCGGTTTCAATCCATGATTCACAAAGGTTTGTTCACCTCTGTAATAGCCACGTAACGTAAGGAAACCTTAACTTAGCTTCTCCAATATTACAGATTTCCCCACTTTTATAATGGATAAAGTAAAAGAATATTTTAAGTAATTAAAAAAAAAAATTCATTTGCAGAAAAATGTTGTCATTAGATTTCTCCTTTTTTTTTTTTTTAATACACATATGTAATATTAATACTACAATATGTGATTAAAATGCTCTCGATCAATCTCCGCTGGATTTAGTACCAGTGATGCGGTTGAGAGAGTAGCTCAGGGTTTTCCTGGTGTCCAGTTTTTCCCTCCATAGTTGGAGAGAAAAGCATCCCTCGGAGTTCTCTCGCCTGATTGTAAATAGTGTATATAGGTATACACGTGTTTTCTCTTATTTATGATTTTCTTATTTTCAGGTTTTATTTATTGTATATACTTTTTGATTATTATTTATTGTTATTTTGCTTCTATTTATTTTATATTTTTTGTATATATATAGTGTGAATGTTATCCTACCTCACTATAACTAATGTCCAAGTGACAGATTGTTGTAATGCTCAATAAATAAATAAAACAATATTACAGTAATAGTAAAAAATGATAATAAGTATTAAATATTGAGGACAAACATGGATTTGGTCTATACCAGGCTAAGAGAAAATACAGAAACTTTTATTTTTCTTAACTCCACTGAAGAATTTCCGGGAGAGATGATTACATTTCCCCCGGGTTGTTTAGACGATCCCTCACAATTTGGAGCCCAACCTGTGGATTCAAACTCCATTAATGCAATGCATATTTCAAAAGGCGACTTTCGTTGAGAATGCAAACTCATGACCGACCGTTATTAATTTATAGCAGTTGGAACAGGAGTGTATATCCCCTAAATCAGTACATGCCAAGCAATATTAACTATTTCCAGCTTCATTTTAAATTCACTTCTACTAGGAAACAAATATTGTACATTATTGAAAAAAAAAATAATAGCACATATCTCTCTCTCTCTCTCTCTCTCTCTCTCTCTCTCTCTCTCTCTCTCTCTCTCTCTCTCTCTCTCTCTCTCTCTCTCTCTCTCTCTCTCTCTCACTCTCTCTCTCTCTCTCTCTCTCTCTCTCTCTCTCTCTCTCTCACACTCTCACTCTCTCGCATCCATGATAAATATTATAGTATTAAGATTACAGTATTAAGAACCAATCTCTATCATCAACAAAAATAGCTTGTATAACAACTCTTGGTTATAAATTAACGTATCAAAATTAATTAACATTTAATTCATATATTTAAGAGTCTGGCCTGAGACGGCAAGCAGTTCACTTCGTTCCTACAGTTTTTTTCTTTCTAACATTCGTAACCTTCGTTATTTCTTTTTAATTTTTACATTTTTTTTTCATCTATTTTCACGGTCAACCAAGTTTATTTACGTCCTTCATATATTTTTTTTTTTTTGTATGGCTTGTTAAATTTTTGAAGAAAAGGTCGTGTTTCAAGAGCTGTGGATTGAAGTGCGGTAATTAATACTCCTAAGCTTCTGAGAATTAATAAAAAACCGGGATCGAAACGTCGAATAAACACAGAAGCATTTAACATTTAATAGTTTATTGAATAATTATTAAGTGACCTTATTCCCAATTAAATAATTATGTTAAAATATAATACTCAAAGGTCGATTGAAGATTGAAGATTGAAGATAATGTGTCCCGTAAGTAGAGGGAAATATTTAACAAATTGATAACAGACATTCATCAAGATCTAAAAATAAAGTTAATATAAACAAATCCCCAATTTCTTGCAGAAAAGTAAGAAATTTATGATTTGTGTTTTTTAAGGCGGGTTACGTTTTTTGTTGAATAGGAAGCAATAACTTAAAAAATATTTGATTTAAGTAGCTAAACATTGCTCCATAGTAAACTAGACAAAATTATCTTTAAATAAAAGTACAGTTTGTCACTGTTGAAACTATTTACAGAGGACTATACCGCGGATAAAAACATCTAAGTTTCGTTAAAAAAAAAAAAAATCATAAATTGTTTGTGATTATATCTATCACCATTCAACTGTACTACATTTACTCCACTTTAACAAAAAAATATAATATAAAAAATATCCTGACAAGTAAAAGTATCTCTGTTTTTAGCTAAAATGACTACAATTAATTGTTGTAAAGCTTTTTTTTTTACTTTCATTCCATGATCTGGGATGTATCATAACAAAACCCAAATGGCTAAACACACATTTTATTTATAACAGAAATGAATTCGAAAACTACTGATTTTTTGGATAAATTGCTTATAAACTTTTAGTTGTTTGGCAATAATAACTTCCAGTTGTTAACAATTGAGTACATTTTACTATCAACGTTACATGTTAACAGGTTAGTTGACGTTTCGGGATCTTTATTCCCATCTTCAGAATTGCAATTCCAATACTCTTGTGGATGCAAGGCTAAACATTTTTTAAGTTACAATATTGTGCTTGTTACATTACATATTTGAATTATGTTTGTTACAATAAATTTGTAATTACCTTAAATTTAATAATACTAATAATAATGTGCTCCATAGTCAATTTTCTAATTTATGTTCTAAAATGTATCATCTAGAGCAACATCCTCCTTTTGACCACTAATTGGGTTTCTGCCATAGTGAAAAATTTACCTTTGGATCTGACTGTTTTATCTGACTATTTTTATTGTTGTTGCTAATGTTTATTTTATGTGTCTGTGATTTTACTTCTATAAAATTTTAATTTTGTTCAATATGTCCGTATAATGGGTTCCTAAATGTTTAGTGTCTGTTTTGTAGTTGACTGTTGTTCTGTTGTTTTTTGTAATGTGTATTGCTTCAAGTAATTTTCTATTGGTGTTTTTTGGTTCTGTGCCTATTATCTGTGGTTTGTTAAAGTTAAATTTATGCTGTAGTTTTATACTGTGATGTGCTAAGGCTGTTGTGTTAATGTTTTTTTGGATTTTTACAGTTGGTGATGTGTTGTGAGATTCTAGTTCCTAATTGTTTGGATGTTTCACCAATGTAGATTTTGGGGCAGTTTAATTTATATATTGCATTTTTCTTGTTTATTGGTTCTATTTTATCCTTTGTGTTGGTGATAAATAAAAAAAAAATAAATTGGCAACTTCCAAAAAAAAAAGAAAAAAGATGATTATAAACTGTTTTTTCCAGCCAGATCTCTATTATATGAATTGATCTATATTAACGAGTGACAAAATAAAAGTTTCTATACCTAATATTTATGTTTAAAATGAAAAAAAAAACTGCTACTGATTGATTATTTTGGTTAAAACGTTAATATTAGGATCAGGAACATTTAGTTTGTCACTTATAAATTCCGATCAATTGCAAAAATAGAGATCTGAGCTAAAAACACAGTTTTTAACCGATTCAGCGGAAAAAATGTTTGAAAAATCAGTATTTTTCAAATTAATATATATATATATATATATATATATATATATATATATATATATATATATATATATATATCATAATAAGTAAGACTAATTAAACAACCAATATGTGGAAAATTAAATTTAGAGATTGAGGAGATAATAATTAAATTAAGAAAATTCATTTTGAACATAAAGAAAAATAAATTTAATAAAGGAATCGTGTGGTTTTACAACACTATAATTATTATATGACACAATATTACCTAATAAATAAATAAAGAAATCTAGTTCTCTTTAATTGTCGTTTTAGGTAATGTTTTAATGATATGATAGAAATATAATCAATATACTAATGATTCTGGAACTAATAAACTATTGAATGTTATAAAGAAAATATTAGGTAACATTGTAATACATTAAGAAATAAATCAATTTTATTTTATTTATAAAATGTAATATATAATCAATTTTTTAACCAATATTACATTTTACATAACTAATATAAAGAATACATTAAATAATATATTTACTTGAGTGTAATATCCAGGTCCCATATAACTTACTTTCAGTTATCATCTAACTATAAATAATTAATATAAATCCATTGTAATTTCCGTCTAAAAACCGTAATTTCATCTCACTATGGCAAATAAAATATTTTAATGGCTAAACAGGACTTGCTTTTACAAGTCTTAAAGCCATAAAACAAACAAAAAATAAAAAAACTTAAGTGTGTAGTTGTATCGTTAATGATAAAAGATATAGTATCTAAAATTAGAAACGAAGTGAATTCAACGAAATAATTATTTTTACAATACTTGGACGCGACGGTCTTCTTCAATAAAATTAACCATCCTCGAGAAGACAAAGTTAGACACGGCAACTTCATCTTAACAAGGGAATTACACAGAAGCCAGTTGTAACAATGAAACAACTTGCTGTGACCATTCAACACCTCTGCAACCTCAGTCGTTATTGTTGACTCAGAGCAATCAAATAATTAATTCACTTTCGTTCAAATAAGTTACAAATATAATTTAATATATACACACATAAATAACTAAATAAACTTGATTCTGAGTTAAGTTTGTGTAAATTTAATTCATTATACAATACAACGAATTTTAAAACTAAATTATTTGTTTAAATATTATTTCGTTTAACTCTAAACTTAATTTTGCATTGGTTCTTTAATTATACTCACTTGTTATGCTCAAATATATAATATTTTATGCTTAAGCAGAGATAGAGAGAGTGAGAAAGAGTTAATATGTTGTTAGTTTTTTTTTTTTTAATAATGAACAATTTTTGTTTACTAGTACAGCTAGATTTAAAATGAACCTTGAAATAACTAGTATATACATAAACAAAAATATTTAATTTAGGTTATAATATCATTATATCAATTTTTTTTTGCATATTTTTTATCATCTTAGTTTTATTATAGGTGGTTGTCAAGTTCAAGTCAGTAGTTTTGGCTAAGAAACTATTTTTAGAAGATTTTGTTTACTATAATATTTATATTAATAATAACTAGTTGGCACGTGCGAAAAATTCGCAGACAATTTTGCTTAGTGAAAAATTAGTAAAATAATATGGAAATAAGTAGTTTCTACGTATAATGTAAGAAAGGAATTAAGATTTTTTCCTTAGCCGTATATATATTTGTACAAATTGCTTTGCTAGGACCTTTTTTTAAACGCTGACTGGAAAGATAATAAAAGTAATAAAGACAAAATAATGCCCTGATCATAGGATATTTTAATTATAAAAAATAAAATAAAATGTAAGAACAACCAAATGTCTTTAAGAAATAATGAAGTTAATATAAAAACCAGAATAAAAATGTAGTACACTATTCTACTCCTAAATGCAATATCATTAAACAGAAAGACATTATTAGGTATACCAAAATAATGGACTGTATCTTTGTTAATAATTGTCAGATTTTTTTTTTTTTTTTTTGTTTTGTAGGTAATTTAGTAATCTTTCTGATTATCATGGGTACAATCAGGAAAAAAAATGCATACTTTTTGAGTTATTCGCAAATAAAGTTTCTTTTCTTTCATAACTTTTTTCTCAGAAATTTCGGGGTGATAGGACTATTTTTCGCATGTGAAGGAGAAGAATATCTTCAAAATGAGTGGTCAATCATTGGATTTGATGAAGAATCGACGAAGTTATGGCGTACCGACAAAAAAATACCTTTTAGAAATAATATATAGGATGCTTATTAATAGTTTGTCACATAGCAAATTTCGGGGCATATTATATGAGTATATTGTTATTTTAACAAATGTATATAAAATATTTTACATTAAGATAGACAAAAAAAAATTAATATCATTTTTAAAATAACAAATGACTGGTTCATGACAGAGCCTATAATATATTCGTTACACAATTTTAGCTGCTGATGAAGGAGAAAGAGATTCTCCGAAACGTTCATTAATAAATAGTAATACAAAACTAATAAGTGTGATTATTTATTAGATTGGCCTATAGGCAAATAATAGTAAATATAAAATTTAGAAAAAAATATCAAAACAGGAAAGCCAAAATTATAATTTTCATTTTCATTATTTCAGTCATATATTTACGTGTTACAGTAATTTTCAAGTTCTGAAAGATTTTGCATATTCCAAACGCAAAAACAGAGAGGATTCATGCAGAATCAATTAAAATGAGAAGAAAGTATTACCAATCGTATAATATAAATTCAAATGTATAAGAAATTGTAAAAAACAATGAACAATTCAAGTTAAGTTGACCAAGTATATTTTTACTTTCACTTACATACATATGGAATATATAGTAAAGGAAAGTATTGCGATCGTTGAAATTTTTGAATCCCAGTTTTCAAACGAAATACAAGTTTTGGATTCCCTTGAGTCCAAATAACCAAGTCCCGCAAAATGATCTGTGTGTGTTTTTTAACAGTCTAGCTCAAAGACGAAAAGTACGAAAGTGAAATTGCATATTTAAGGTTTGTATATTCTAGTGATGTTACAACAATTTTTCTCTCAAAATCGGTTTACCGGAAGTGGCACTTTTTAACATGGACTAAACACATTTTTATGGTTTTCTCAAAAACGGCTGTAACGAATTTGATTAAATTCATTACATCAGTGTAAAATTAAGAAGTTTTAGATAAAATTTAGTTTTTAATCTGATTGATGTTCTGTAATAGGGCTTAAATGGCTAATTTTCAACATTAGCTTCCCCTAAAGTACCTTTAATTTTTATTATTTGAAACAATTGACCATTTTACATTAATCTATAATATAAAAGGTAGTCAAATAAAAAATATGAAAGAATTTTATAATTAACTTAAGGAGAAATAAGAGATCGTAACGAATATAGTTGTAATTGAGAAACCAAACAAATACGAGCGCACCCGAGCTCGCCCGAAAGATTAGAACATGCTCCCACACGTATCATGAGCTTAATATAAAACGGTTTAAGACAATATTATATATATATATATATACAGTTTTCATAAATGCTATTGTTGGTATTATTTAATATTTAATTGTATAGATTACTGCCATATAAATATTAAAAATTGTATATATAATGGTTTATACAAGGGAATATACAAATAAAATACCCAAAATGAAATATAAACAAATATAGTGTCTATAATGGTTACTTTCCCTTCCCTAAAAATATTTATTTCTCCTAAGAAGAGGGTGGTAAGTGAAAGTTATGTGATACGCGCACCGCACCAGATTTTTATCAATAAAAAACAAATCATATTCATTTCCAGAGCCCTTAGAAATTCCTAAATACCATTTCTCACTGGAATAAAAAAATATTAATTTTCGTAATTAATTTTCTTGGAAGATCATTAGATTCAACGTAACAACAACTGTTAGAAAGTTGAATTAATGCGTTTTCAATCCTTGATTAATAACTTTTAAATTCTATGCGTCGTAAACCTATGGCTTCCTGTCCTACAGTATCTTTTAATAACACCCCACTTATCTCTGTTGAACTAATTCGATATCTAGAACGACAAGAAACTGCTCGACGTTTTCGCTTACTCCAACACTTACTAGACAAACGCTGTAAACTTTCTATTAATTACAAAAGACTAATATACATGATCATACTTAGACCTGTTTTGACTTACGGAGTTGAGCTGTGGGGCTCCACTAAACCATCAAATTTCTCTCGTATCCATTCCCTACAATCTTTCGTAAAATCCTCAATGCTCCTTACTATGTCACAAATAAAATAATTCATAATGACCTTAATGTTCCATATGTTTCCGATTAGGCCCAATCCAGATACCTATCCTTCCATAATAAACTTCATAACCATCCGAATCCTCTCGTTTCTAACCTTGCTTCCTCTTAGATTCCTGATAACCCTCCGAGGCGTCTGAAAAAAAGATGGCCTCGTGATCTCCTTATTTAGACATATTATTAGAGTGCTACCAGTGGGTAGTTTCTCAACAAGCGTTTTCATGTGATTATATTCCTGTGTACACATTTACATGATGTATTTATATTGTAATACAGTTGTAAATATCTTGAATAAATAGTTTAAAAAAAGTTCTATGTCATGAGATAAATATATAAGTACTCGAGCTTTTTATTTTTCACGTACGTGACTGATTTTAAGTCGTTAACCCATGCTGGTAGGTTCCTCAACGCTAACAACCTAACACACTCTACGGTGAGTGGTAATGACATTTCTGTAGCCTATGGAATTGCAATTTCATATTATTCATTACTATATTATTACTTTCATTGAACTTAAGATTACACCTATGCTGACACTTAATTCAAAAGAGGGGCACTATTAGGGGCGAGGGCTTTTTCGAAGAGGGCGGAGATCTCGTTGCAAATATCGGGAAGAGATGTGAGATAAGCCCTGATCGTCCGAGGCATTAGCAGTGTCTCTATCATCTTCCCCGTCTGCCCTCCTGCTGCCCCCCCCCCTCCCTCCTATCCTCCCCCCCCCTCCACTCCCACTCCGACTCTCGAGCTAGAAAATTAAATTTCACATTTATTGAACTCGGATTGATTTCATAAAGCCTTTATTGCTAGAATACAGAGAAAGCAAAATGATTTTTTTAATCACATGAAGTGTCTATTTGTCGCCAAACTATTAATAAAATAAGAAAGAGATTAATATGATTTTAAAAATATTTTTTCCAATTAAAGCGTTAGTGAATTTCCTTTACGTGAAAGGATGAAGTTAAAATAAAATTTATTCTCATGTATCTATATATCTTTAGCACCTGCGAAAAGTGGAAAAATCATATCGGAAAACTATATTGTTATTGTTTAACCCCTTTTATAGCCAAATAAAATGTGTTAGCTGTGTGAATATCCGCAGTTTTAAAATCGAACAGTTTGTTTCATTACAACCATCATTTAAGTATGCTTTTAAACTATGCCATCTTATATTCTTCAAAAATCACGGATTATTATTGATTTCCTGGATTACAGATTTCCCCATTTTTATAATGAATAAAGTAACGGGATATTTTAAGTAGTTTAAAAAAAAAAATATTCATTTGCAGAAAAATGCTGTCATTAGGTTTTTTTTTTTTTTTTTTAAATACACATATGTAATATTATCATTACAATGATTGTAAAAAATAATAATACGAATTAAATATTGAGAACAAATATCGATTTAGTCTAAAAGAAAGTACAGAAACTTTTATTTTTCTTAACTTTACTGAAGAAATTCTTGAAGTTAAAATAAAATGTATTCTCGTGTATCTATATATCTGTAGCCCCTGCCAAAAGTGGAAAAATAGTATCGGAAAACGCAATTGACCTTTTGGAATTTTCACAAATGCAAATTAAATTTTCCGGTTTCAACACATGATTTACAAAGATTTGTTCACCTCTGTAATAGCCGCATAACGTAACCCATTAGGACACAAAGAAAACAAAAATCAGTTTTCTGTTGGTACCCATAAATAAATACAGTTCAGTAATTGTATTTTTCTCCCGGATTTCTGTTAGAGGAATTGATATGAATTTATCACATTTAATTTTTCTAGTCCTAATATTTACATTTTCATGAAGATTCGGTAAAAGTAAAAACTAAATGATAGTCAAGTTTTTACTACTTAAGATTAGGATCAAATCAAGTTTTCAAGTTATAAAGTTGTTAAGAGTGAAAAAAAAAAGTAGAAACCGTTTACATTAGAGCTGTACCTAACACTAGTTGTTGGAATGAGAAGTGTTGAAGTGAGTTGCTCGAATGTGTTGAAGCGTTGTCCTTATTAGCATTATAGTGTTTAGTTAGTCCAGTTTGAACCCGGCTTGCTCGGGTTGAAATTTAATAATGGCGAGATAGGGGTTATACAAAAAAAAAAAAAAAGAGAAGTTGTCAAAATGAGAAGGCCATGGTGGCTGAGCATGTTTGAAAATACCTTTGGCGAAATCTGAAATTTACTGGGAAATAAACAAATTGGACTTTTCCAGAATCAGTTGTGAACATAAATATCTGTGGCACCTGTGAATAATGTGTTAAATGCAATTCCGGTACCAACAGAAAGCTATTTTTTTTCTTTCGTTGAGTCCAATGGGCTACGTTATGTGGCTATTACAGTGGTGAACTGTCCTTGGTGAATAATGAGTTGAAACAGGAAAATTTTGGGTGCACTTGTGAACATTTTAAACATTCAATTGCGCTTTTCCGGTATGATTATTTTACTTAATTAACTTTTATCCCGTTTCAGTCATTGATGTGTTGTGGGAATGTTTTTTTTTTATCTTTATAAAAAAAATTATTGTATGTTTATAAAAAATAATACAATCTGAATAACAAAATACATGTAACTAAAATAACATTTGAGCAATGAGTACTGCAATGAAAATGAACATTTGTATAATGTGTAAAATGGGTTGGTCCACCGTTAGCCGGACTAGTAAATTAAAATAAAATAAATAATTGCGAGATTGATAAATAATTAAACAGTTAATTAAATTTCAGTAAATATTGATTATATTTAAAAATAATTTACTGGTAATAGTAGAAACTATTTTTCAATTTTTTTTTTTTTTTCAAAACTACCTTTCGTCAGTATCTGTGTCAAATAATGAACGTTATATTAGCCAAATATTGTTAGATGTACTGGTATTAATTATAAAAATCAAATTTATGAATAACCTACATACCATACACATCAGGTAAATGATGTGTTTTGATCTACAATAACAAAAGAGGTTGAGACGGAAACGAGAACGGAAAAGTCCGACATGAAGGCCTAAATTTAGCAAGCCGAAAATGAAGAGGGATGACAGGAAGAAATGACAACAATGGGGGGGGGGATAAACACCCCCAACTCCTTTGATTAAAGGGCTTGATTATATTTAAAGGATAAATTGAGAAGGTTTAGAGGGCGGGAGGTGGAGCCGCCCTTCGGCTACTGTAAAGACGGCAAATGAAGCAATTCAATTTCACGCTGTCGGATTCCGGCGGGTGCATGGATCAAGCCAGTCCATCGGCTGCCTAGTTTCCTATTTTTAAACTGCCTGTCCCTGCTTTACCTTAGCAATCTCCTTTTTGGCCCAAATACACCCTCCAATCTTATCCCTCCATCGGGATTAAACTAATCCTTAGGGTCCAGTTGTATATCCAAAGGGAACCCTCCCTCGTTCACATCAATATGTAATCTAGCAACAGCTGTCACAGATAACGAAATAAAGAAGTAGTGTAGTAGGCACCATAATTAGATATATGTATTGGAGTCGAGACATATTACAATTGAATTCAATATTGTTACTTATGACAACCCGAAACATTTTTTTTTTTTCATTATTGAGATTTTTAAATTTAAAATTGAATCGTGTGTGAATATTATCCTACCTCACTATAACTAATGTCCATGTGACAGATCGTTGTAATACTCAATAAATAAATAGAATACAAAAAAAAAAAACTTGGATCAAAAACATCAATCAAAACTGGCTTTCATACATTTGTAAAATTTAATGATTCTAACTTATAATAACATGTTTCTTTCAACCATGCATGGGTTTCAGAATTCAAATTGTAATGAAAAAATAGCACTGAGGATGGGAGGAAATCCTGAAACGTCAGCAATAATGAGATAGAATATAAAATGAAATTATAATGATGTACAGATGGTTGACCGTGATATAATATGAGAAGGAGTTGGTCGGGAGTTGCGGTCAAATAAATATTAAATTAAAAAAAAATAGTAATTTTTATTATTACGCCGATATTTCGACCCACCTTGCAGGTATCCATAATAACCTTGATTGATGACATTGAAGACCTGCAAGGTGGGTCGAATTAAAATTACTATTTTTTTTAAATTTAGTATTTATTTGACCGCACCCTCCGACCAAGTCCTTCTCATAAAATTAAATTATAATAGAAGTTTTTTTTGCCACCTTTTTAATAATTATCCTTAACATAGCCAGTGCTACCACTGGGTAGTATCTCCACAAGTCTGTTCATTTCATTATTTCTTATTTATGGATATTTACCGGTTATGATTATTTAATACAGTTGTATATTTCAATAACTAAAGAAAATAAAAAAAAACTTAAAGTTCCCAACTAAAAAGGAAAAAGAAGACATTATTACAATTTTTATTTTTTAACTTGGGATGTAAAGCACTTTCGCTCAATCTTCACGGACTTTAACACCAGTGACGCGGTTGAGAGAGTAGCGCAGAGATCTCATTGAGTCCTGCTTTTCTCATTGTAGATAGACGAACAAGCATGATTTGTAGTTCCCTTCCCTGATTGTAAATAGTGTATATAGGTATGCATATGTTTTTTGTATATACTTTATTTATCTTTAAGTTATTTTATTTTTATTTATTGGATATACTTTTTGATATAATGCGAATGTAGTCTTACCTCAATATAATTATTTTCCGTTTGACAGAATGTTATATTATTCAATACATAAATTATTTGATCACACCTAAAAAAAAAAAAATGGATTGTAATGTGTGGGATTATTGATTAGTGTCTTTTAATCTGAAATGATATAAATCACTATTGAAGAATGCTAATTTCTCAATTTTCTACATAGGTTAATAATGATGATTAGTTTTGAAAAATACCAAATTAAATATCTTTTAAGTTGAAAACGTAAATTGCAACAGTTCAAAATCTGGTAAAATTCATCATGGACTAATTAAGATGGGGTATAGTAATAACATGGATTACTTTAAGATGGGGTAACTTTCGGACTTCGGGTAAAATTTAGTTTGTGATGATTCCGTAGTGGATACACTGTTTCCATCTGCAAAATCGTGCTTTGTGTAGTAGGCAAGTACTGCGCTACTACCTTGCGGCAGTTTGAGAAACCTAGTTCACTACACTAGTTGTGCAGTTAGGTTTTATTTATTCCCATTGTTTTTTTTTTTCAAAATTCTTGTTTTCATGAACACCGGTTTGTGAGATGAACCACTTATGAATTGAACATAACTTTCAGAAAGAGCGTGATAGAAACTGGCGTAGATTTCAGATTCAGGAACACACCTAGATGACTGAAGCAAACGAGGAAGGTTGGGATTTTTTCACGTTTTTGTGCATGAATTAATCAAACAAAATATAACCTTCAAACATCGTGTTATCATTATTGTTTTCCAATACGACCTGACTTTTGCAAAACCTAGACCAAGACAGGTAAAGAAAAACTAAATCGTTTTTGTGAATAAAAATTAAGGTAAAATAGTTACTAATACCTGACAATTTTAGTTACTATATGTAAAGAATTGGTAGAAACAATATACTTATGCATTTAACTATTTTTTCAATTAGTTTCCAATTTTTTATTCGGGCTTGGTTAGGTATCTCCTAACAGAAAAAAAATACAGTAATATCTGTTATAGGCTAATATAATACTGCAAGGCCAAGGTTTTTTTTTTAATGCTTATTATTGAAATTTACAACTGTATTAAATAATAAATACAACAAGTAAATATGAATAAAGTAACATGACATGTACTACATGAAGAAAAACTACTCATTGGTAGCACTCCAATTATATTTCTATATTATAAGGTCCCGAGGAAATCTTCTTTTCTGGACGCCTCGGAGGGTTATCAGGAATAGAAGAGGAAGCTAAGGTTCAGAAGTTTATTTTCGAAGGATAGGTGTCTGGATTGAGCTAAATCGGAAATATATGGTACATTAAGGTCGATATGGATGATTTTATTTGTAGCGAAGTAGAGAGCATTGGGAATTTTACGAATGATTTTGGATTTGAGGGATTGGATACGAGAGGAATTCGATGGTTTAGTAGAGCCCCGAATCTCGATCCCGTAAGTCTAAATTGGCCTTATTATAGTAATATATATGAGCCTTAGAAGTAAATATATAGTTAGAAGTTTTAGAAAGAACTATTTAGAAATAGTTAGAAGTTTAGAGAGTTTGTATAGTAAGTGCTGCAATAGACGAAAACGTCTGGCGGTTTCTAATCGTTTCAGTCTGGTATTGGGGTTCCAATAAGACCTAACCACCCCTAACCAATACGAGTCTCGGTCTCGCATTTGGGCATCACTAGTTTTCATGCATTCGAATACTTTTGTATTATAATGATTTGGAATTCTATGAATATTCGTTTCGAGAGAAATAATTTGGAATTTTGACAAACGATTTGATGGTAAAGCAATCATCTTTACTGATCTGTCTGTCTGGTCTTGATTTTTTTGTTTTTGTTTTTTTACATTTTCCTCAAAAAAGACAATATTCTCTCGATATCACTTTTCTTCTAAGGCATGTATAAGTAGCAAATACTTGGATAATTGTTATGTGAACTGGAGTTTTCCCGAGTTTCATACCGCAAAAAAAGAATGTGCAAGTAAACATGGAGACATAGATGACGGGAAGGACGGGGTTGAGAATGGATGTTGAGAAATTCCTATCGATTCAAACAATAGGAGCTAGGAAAGGGGAAACAGAAGAGGAGTAATTTATCAAGAGTGACGTTAATATATGTAGCTATTTAGAACGATTCTGTCCCTCGGTGCTAAGTGTCTCCAGCGGACAATATATTTTACTCCGCTAATAACCAACACAGCGATCACTGTGATCATTCCCTCCCTTCGACGGCAATATAATATTTTAAATATACCTATATTCAAAATTAACATGTTTTCAGTTGAAGTAAAGGATTTAGGTGTTAAAATTCTAAAAATATAATCCTATAGAAAATTATATCATGGACAGCGAATTGTTCCGTATATACATACCAAAGAACGATTAGGACGCAAAATAATAAAAACAAAACGAATCATAAAATAAAATAAGCTAATACCTGTTAAATTACCAGATTTTTTTTTGTTGTTATGAAATATGTGTAATTTATATATGGTATGGCTATTATCGCAACGTTAAACCTAAAAAAATAAAATACAAATATTTTTAGATAATTTAATATTGTTTTCATTTCAATCATCTACATAATGAATTGTAATCGTGCTATGGATAGGAAGGAAATCTTAATATAATAAAAAAAAACAGCAATGGAAAGGGAACATATGATTAATTGTTTTTTTAATTCTTCCGTTCCTCACCTTTAAGGCTATACGGGATTTTCCCGGATCAGAGGGCGAGGGCGGATATTAATGCCCGATTTAAAAGCCCCCACAGCACCGGGACGCGAACTCATAATTATTTTTTTATCTATAACTTCAGTTATCAGGTTGCCGGGCAACGCGCGCGGTGCTGTGGACACCCCACATACACATAATCGTACAACTTTTCTACCCCTTCACTTTTACCCAAACAAATTTCCTGGAGTGATCTTAATTCTTTAAATAATGAAAAAATCAGCTCTTTTCTCGATCCTTAGAACCCATTTTTTTCCCTACTCTCCATCGATGACATGGCAGAATGTTTATACTATAACCTCCTATAATTCCTTAATCGTCATGCACCTCTCAAAACATGTATTTTTAGACGTCTTCCCCCACCCTGGATTAATTCAGAAGTAAGAGACCTTATGGGAAGAAGAGAGGCTGACAGAAGGCGCTATAGACGTACACGACTGCCTCAGCATTATTCCATGTTTAAATCCCTACATAACCTTACACAAATATTCTTCGACATACCTAAGCCCAATACTTTAATAATATTTTATCCCAAAAAAACTAACCCTAAATCCAAATAGACAATTCTGAAAAAAACTCTCTATCGTCAACTGAGCAAAACTTATACCTAATGTCCAGTAGATCCGAACGAGCTAAATTCCTTTTTCGCTAAACATCTCCCTTTCGCATTTCCATCTGACCTCTCTCTTTTTACCATACCGAAACCACCTTTTATTTTCTTGATATTTCTTCCACAGACCTATTATCTGCCATCCTTAAATCCAAAACCAACGATTATGAACCTGACCAAATACCAGTTAAAATCATTAAACTCTGCCTTCCAGCCTTATTTCCTGCACTGCTGCACTTATACAATTCCTCTCTCCAAAATTTTATCTTCACCGAAGCCTGAAAAAGAGCCATTGCCCGCCCGTTGAACAAAGTACCTGCTCATCCCTCAGTTTTCGACTTCAGGCCCATCTCAATTTTATCTAATCTATGCAAGCTACTGGAAAGAACAGTTCAATATCAGTTTAACAACTTTATTGAACAAAACCATCTTCTCAATTTATTACAATCCGGTTTCCGTTTCAATTAGTCTACCGAATCTGCATTGCTAAAGATTACCCAAGACTTACCGTCCTCTATAAATAAACAAAACATTCCATTCTAATCCTTTTTGACTTATCAAAAACCTTCGATTCCGTCAACAATTAGATCCTTCTTTCCAAACTCCAAAGCCTGCCCATATCATAATATTGTTCTAAAATGGTTCCAATCCTTCTTATCCCACCGCTCACAGACAGTTATCATTCCTAATCAATCTCCATCATCACCCTTCCAATTAGCACAAGGTGTTCCTCAGGGCTCCTCACTCTCTCTGACCCTTTTCTCTATCTATATTAGTGATCTTCCTGACTTTATTAATCACTCCCGTTACCACTTATATGCCGATGATTTAGAAATTTACCAATCTTTCTACTCTTTTGAGATGCCTGAGGCTACCCAAAAGCTACAAGAGGATATTGACTGCATCAACAGATGGGCAGAAATAAATAAGTAAAATCTGAACGCATATAAAACTAAGGCATTGGTTCCAGGCATCCCATTAGTTCCCTTTCTTATTCTACTCAACTCTACCACAATAACCTCCCCATCCATTTTTTCCGAACAGTCAAAAATCTAACAGTTATCTTTGATTAGAACATTTCCTGGAATGACCATATTTCCCAGACATTCCTGAAACCCATAACATCCTTATACAATTCACAAGATTTTGTGATTCTATTCCGCAAAAAAAATAACAAAAAAAAAACAGACAGCTCCTTGTAACCTCTCTCGTTTGCCACCACTTCGACTACGTTTGCTTGGTGTATGGAGGGATGCCTGAAAGATTGAAGGTGAAATTGAAAAAAACTGTTTTATAAGATTTCTTCTTTGGAATTCCCAGGTGTTCTCATGTTTCCCACTAGTATACCGTAGTTGGAGTGGCTTCAACCTACTTCCCTATGATAATTCCTCCTTTTTGAGGATCTAAGAACCAAAAATCCTCCTTATATCATGGAACTTCTCGTTCTTCGTTCCTCTATCCACTCTCTTAATACTAGATCTCAACCTATTGATTTATATATCCCTTCTCGTAAAACTATATGCTTCAGCAAATCCTTTGTCATTCATGCTACCTCCCTTTGGAATTCTTTAACTATACCTATACGGCAATCCTCATCCTTAAATTCCTTACCTCCGAGGAGTCTGAAAAGAAGATGGCCTCGTGATCTACTTATTTACATATATTATTAGAGTGCTGCCAATCGGTAGTTTCTCAACAAGCGTTTTCATGTGATTGTATTATTACTGTGTACACATTTAATAGACGTATTTTTTTTATAATTCAGTTGTAAATATCAATGAATAAAAAAAAAATCCTTCAAACAGCTCTTATTCTACCAGCTACTGCATTTTCATACTTCCGTACCTATGTAATACTTATTGGATTCTGATATTACAACTGCTCACTTACAATTAATCGGCAAGTTTGATTTCTGATTGAAAAGAGAAAAATCGAAAAAATCGAAACTATAAAGCTATGAGTCTTTAACATTCATGTGAACAGTTAATCTGCCAACGTTTCGCCAATATAGGCAACATCAGGACAGAAAAACAATATCACATGTATACAGAACAAAAACGAAAACATATGCTATTGGCATTCCACCAAGCAATCCAAAAGAAACAGAAAGTTCCATAAACGTTGATAGGTTTACCTGAATGTTAGTAATTCATGGCTTTGTATTTTAGATTTTTCCATTTACTGTTATCACAATACGTCTCTTTTCAAGTAACATGCTTATTTTAGTAATACAATTCTATGGTTACCTGAGTTCCGTACACTGCACATGTACCCACAGAAAAGTAAACTTTAAATTGGTACTACCCATCCTAACACTGTTATTACCACGTATGCCGATGATACATGTGTCCTATCCGTTAATAATGACCCAACCATTGCATCCCAAACTCTTCAATCACATATCACAAGCCTTGAAGAATGGTGTCAAAACTGGAGGATTAAAATAAATTCTAATAAATCTCATCAAATCACCTTTACCCTTCGACGTAAACCTATGACCTCATGTCCCACAGTATCCTTTGATAATACCCCACTTATCCCTGTTGAACAAATCCGATACCTTGGACTTCATTTGGACAAACGTCTAACTTGGAATCCTCATACCAGACTGAAACGACAAGAAACCGCTCGACGTTTCCGACTACTCCAACACTTACTAGACAAACGCTCTGAACTTCCCCTTAATTACAAAAGACTCATATACTTGACTATAATAAGACCTATTTGGACTTACGGAGTTGAGCTGTGGGGCTCCACCAAACCATCGAATTCCTCTCGCATCCAATCCTTACAATCCAAAATCCTTCGTAAAATCCTCAATGCTCCTTACTTTATCACTAATAAAATAATCCATAAAGACCTCAATGTTCCATATGTTTCCGATTTGGCCAAATCCAGATACCTATCCTTCCATAATAAACTTCATAACCATCCGAATCCTCTTGTTTCTAACCTTGCTTCCTCTTCGATTCCTGATAACCCTCCGAGGCGTCTGAAAAGAAGATGGCCTCGTGATCTTCTCATGTAGACAAATTATTAGAGTGCTACCAGTGGGTAGTTTCTCAACAAGCGTGTTTCATGTAATAATATTTCTCTGTACAAATTTACTAGATGTATTCATACTAATACAGTTGTAAATATCATAATAAAAGTTTAAAAAAAAAAAAAAAAATCGGTACTGATGTCAGAACACATATATAAAAACTCCAGGGTCTCCTACTCTAGAAAGATGGAATAGTCATTGGGTATTTAATGATTTTAGCTGTCCCAAGGTATCGGGGACTTGGACCTTAGAAGATGAGCGAATCACTAAAGAGATAAAATTGTTTAAAATCAACATTTAAGGTCAAGGAACAAACGGATTTATCTGAAGGGAAATAGCTCGGCGCGGAAAATGATTTACATCTATAGATTTTCTAAATTATTTATTCTCTTACCTGAAAAAAAATAATCAAATGCTATATCATGAAATGTAATGGAAACTGAATAATGTAGGGAAATAACTACTCTGTTCCCTTTTTTTCCCCTTTCATTTTGAAGCTAAAAGGGTGTGTAGAAGATTAAATCCCGTATAATGTGTAAAGGGAGACAGAGGTTAGAAGGGCTGTTAAGGAAAAAAGACTGTATGAGGGAAAGGGATTTGGTGGCTAGCCGTGAAGCCGCATCAACAGGTGCTTCCACACCTAATTACACCAATACCGCATCAAGCCCACCTTTCAATCACTACACCTAAATCCCATTACTTAGCTCCTATTTTACACTTCATTTTTCCTTTATTCTATCGATTACTTTTGGAACACTTAGGAATGGAATTTCGTAATATAAATTAGGACAAAGACAGATCTTAGAGATAAAATAAACGAATCAACTTTTTTAATTAGAATGAAAATGCAGAAAAGGAATAATAATTCTTATTTATTTATTTATTCTCAAGTTAAATATTTCATGTTAATATCCTTTTCAGATATACATTATTGTTTTCATTGCTCGTTTATTTAATTACTATTTCTCGTCCCTATTATGATAATGCTTACTAACGCTTTGGAAGTTTTTTTTTTTTTTTAACTTTCTTTATTGAATATTAATACATTCTGCCACATTGAAGGGCATTAATATTAAGGCTACATGATTCATTCACACAATATGGGCATACAATCTTTATCAATAATAAAGAAAAAGAAGTATAAAAAAAATAAAATAGGTAAATTGGTAAGCCTGTGCACAAAAAAAAAAAAAAAATGAAATAATAGATAAAAGCTAGATGAAAATAAAGTAAATAAATCACATTCACACCTATGTACAATATTTACATTCACCCAGAGGGCTCTGATTTATGCCTTATTCCCCGACGTGGAAGCCAAGGCAGGACTCCAGGAGATCCCAGTGCTTCTCTCTCAGCCGCGTCACTGTTATTTGAAACCAGTGGAAACTGATGGAGGGCACTACAGCAACAGACAAACTTTGGAAGTAATCGTCCGAATTCATCCTTTAATGAAGTATGAACTGGCGAAAGGTTCACTATTTGTTATTTACTGACAATCGATAATTTCATCTCTGTGATATTCTCAGGATCGATAATTAATATGCTTAATTTTACCTACTTATAAATGAAACATATTGTAATTAAAAGTACATTTTGCAATTTTTATTATTAAATGATGTGTTCTTGAGGGATTAATCAGCGGTCAACGTGTTCAGCCTCAGCAAGGAATAAAAGTCATCCAAAATGAATGACTGATTATGCATGATTGGAAATGCATTAGGTCCATAGATTAGCAGGAAGACATGGAGAGCCCATGTGCCCGCACTGTCGGCTAATCTAAATATGCTGATCCATCAGGGTATGTTCGTGACGGCAACAGGTTGTCACTGCTTTTATTAACCAACTACAATGAAGGAACTGTTTTATGCAACCTGGCTGTGTGTCGCCTACTCTTCACTTTATTTACACTTCTTACACAACATGATCAATAAATCCGCAACTAGTAGTAATCGCATGTACTGTTAAAATAAGCTTTGAAACATATTAAATTTAGCTCATTTATTTAAATTACCCCCTTCGCTTTATGATTGTATCCTTTCCATGGTTTTATTATCAGTTTCATCTTCAAGTAGCGGGACAATTGAAGATAATAAAATAAGTGAGTGAAAAACGGCAGCCCATTAAGCGATCAACGAGAAATTATCTCTATTCTCACTTAAAAAATAAACGGACTTAGTCGGAACCTAATATAAGAACTGGAGGCGTAACTTGACAGGACACTGCATGAAGATTTTCATGTCATGAGGGTCAACTATACCTGATGTTTGAATGATTTAATTCTTGAGCAGACTGACAACTCCAGTTAAATACTTAACTCCCTGAGACCCAAAAAATTAGCAACTATGTTTTACGTTTGCCCATTTTAAAATTTTAATCAATACTCCATTCAATAAACCTGCCGATCTTAGCCTCTTTGCCTTCATATCCTGAAATATTGATTGACCAGTTTCTGTAAGCAGTTCTTTATTGGTCTTTCTCCTCTGAGCGTTAATACTCTGATCTCACACCGGTTATCGCGCAGATTACTTTTTTTCTCAGAACTTTTAATACTTTTTCTTAGTGTGCTGGTTATCGTCCGTAGGTTTTGAAGCCGTATATCAGCAGTGGCTTTATCATAGCATTGCACACTCTTAATTTGTGGTTTCTTCAAATTTTTTGGGATTTCAATACATTTGAAAGAGAAAAAAAAAATTCCGTTTGCGGTGTTATATTTCTATATTATATTAATGGCGGTAGGCCATTAATTGAGGTTAGGCAAGAAGTTACTCTAGATCGGGTAGTGTGAACCACTCCTTAACCTAAACATCGACGAAGATAGATGAAGCCGATTTGAGGTCACTATTCCATCACTATTGAGTATTGCATACTTCCCGCTCGGAATCGATATCTGTGACGGATATCGAAGACCAGATAACGATTTGTTTCCTCACACTTATCCCGGATTGGGAAGGAAAGAACAAACAGCAGCTGGCGGGAACTAACATTTACCGAACCCCCTCATCACCGAGGGCTCGTTAGTCTTGGCGCTAATGCTACGTCACAACTGCCACATTTCGTTCACTCCTGTTTGCTATCCTTCATTTCCTTCTCAGTAGAATTATATCATCGAATTAAAAAAAAATCCTTCTATTTGACTTTGAATAAATAAAAGCCCCAAAACGTTTTATTGATAGTATAGCCGTGATTGTAACTTTGATTCGTGTATACGAAGTTAATTAATATTTAAATGTCGAACAGTGGCGGCTTGTTAATCAATGCATTGTTGTTAGCTTTGTAGATCTTTGGCCGCTTGAACCAGCCTTTTTCACCTCGATATATCTTGAGCTATGGTTTTCTGATTTTGTATATGCAGCTCTGCATCACATTTTTATATTCTATGTCGTGTTGCCTATGGCTTCCCGGTGGATTCCATCGAACTACATCTCCCCCTAAGGTTAACATTAATACCACGTCTTTGCCAACAATACGTAAAAGTTATATATTTGTAAGTAAAATCCTTTTAATGTATTTTACGTAAATGTTGTTAGTTTTCGTTGATTCATCTAAATTAGTATTATTAGCCGTATGGTATGAAAGTGATATTTTATGGAAATTTTCATTTTGTCCGTTATTGAGAGGCAGAATGTAATACTAATTATTAAAAACAACTAAACATTTTTTGTTTTAGTTTTTAAATGTTTTTATTGCGAAATAATACATTTTACTTCACTTAACGTCATTAAGTATTAAATCTATGTGAGATTCATTCATACCATATATACAATAATAAAAGAAAAATTGTATCAAAAAAAGATAAACTAAAAAACATTAAATAAAACTATAAAATTAATAAAAACATACACATATTTATTTACACTCAGCCGAGGAAGCTCTGGCCCTTTCCCTCACATGTGGAGGACAAGGCAATGCAAAGAATCAAGCGCTTCTCTCTTAGCTATGTCACCGGGAAGGGAATCCAGTTGAAGCAGAGAGGGCACTAAAGCCACAGGCACTCATGACTTGAGTAGGGAAGCTGGTCATTGCCAGAAATCTAATGAAGATTTACAAAAGATCTCAAGGCCACTGTCGTTTCAACCTTCAAGGAGGATTGTAGGGATGACTCGAGCTAAATAAGGATTGTGCAAAGGGATACAGATGGTGGATTAGGTTCTGATAAGAATTAGTGAATCGGGATGGGATAACGTCAAGGACATAACGGATCTTAAGGTCATTACTTAAAGTTTTGTTTGTAACATAATAAGGATCATTGACTATTGTAGTAAAGGACTTAAGATCGGAAGGATGTTCAAAAATTTAGCTGCCCCTACATTTCAAATCCGAAGGTCCAGATGGGTTTTTGGTATAGTCTTGTTTATGAATAATTTGTTTTCGATTAGAGATTACAGTTTCTGTTGAGTAGTCTATATAATTGTCCAAATCGTCTGTTAAGTTCTTGTATTTTAAGTTTGGTATGAGGGTTCAATGTAAGTCTTCTGTCTAAAAGGAATCCAAGTTACCGAACTGTGTTCGAAAAGGGAGGAGGCGCAGAGTGGAAAACGATCGATGGGCAGGATCTGCGCCAGAAAGTAAAGGTGACATGAAAAAAATAAAATAAAAAGCAAAATGATATGATAGCTGACATCAGAATAAAATTGCCAAAGGTGCCAATAAAAATTAAAATTATTTAAATATATGAATGTTTAAATATTTTTTATTTTTATATGAATAGAAAAGATGAGGCCATTCTATGAACTGCCTCGTGCAGTGACATATGCCACGCTCTGATGAAGACCTGCAAGGTGGGTCGAAACGTTGGCGTAATAATTAAAAATAGTTTTTTTTTTTTAATTTAGTATTTATTTGACCTCACACCGCGACCAACTCCTTCTCGAAATGTGCATTCAACGAACGAATGTAAAATTATCTTCACCTTTAAAAACTTTGTTAAACTACAGTATATCGCGTGTAACTAGAGTCCCCAAGTTTTCCTTCTTTCCGTATGTGTGAAATTTTGAGGTTCCATTCAATGAAAAGGTAGACACATGTAAATTTCACAAAAGTTTTATAGTCACATCCAGTAAAGTTATAATTTTTCTTGTATTTTAAAGAATTATCTATCTTTCACTGTTAAAATGAAAACGGATTTCTCAACAGATGAATACTGCACTTGATTAGTAGATGTAAAATACAAAATCCTACAGGATTGTTGTTTTTTATTTGTTTTTTCTCGCAAGTTTGCACTAAAATAGATCTGTTCTGGAGTCCTCATCCATAGTTAGGTTCAATTGAATATATTCACGAATCATTATGTTTGCTTTTACTCTAAACCAAAAATGTAGTGATAGTAATTTAATAATAAAAAATATTTTTCTATAAAGCATTAATATGTAATATTCAAGAAAACTAGTTATCCGGACGATAGTTGATGTTTAACTGCTTGGAAATGTATAGCAGACTATAAATATTGCTGTCCAAATGCGAGACTAAGACGAGTCTTGCCTACTCGGTCTTCCTGTTTGTCTTGGTATTGCGCAAGAGCGGTTATCATTCTCGGACTTTGTCCTTGCAATAGTTAGGCGATCGCGGTCTTGGTCATACAAAGTGCAAGACCAAGACCAATTTTGGGCAACACTAACTATAGGGAGACAACGATGCTGAGGTGGAAGTCATGTCCGAAAAAGACATACCATCAAGTTGCGGGACATCATTCACTGCAATTTGCGTTATATTACTAATCAAGGGTTAATAAGAAAACCTAAACATTCTATCAATGTAATGTGACCCTAATTAAAAATTAAAAGAAAAAAAATGTTTTTCAAAAACGCAGATGAAGGTATGGGGAAAAATAAAAACAGAATTTTCTATGAGAAAGTTAGAAAAATAGAAAAGCAATCAATTTGAAGTTTGATTTGTTACAGTACCTCAGGTATAGATAATAGAATTTAAAATATGATGCTAAAATTATATCTCAAGAGTTGGTATGATAAGGTTTTATTTTTTGGATTAACTTCAAATCATATCTTGTGACTCTTTAAAACAAGACAAAGGGAAAGGTTTTTCACCTTATCAATTTCATTTTAGATTAGTTTATTTGATGATTCCTGAGAGCTAATGATTAATTTATGATTAATATGTGGTGAGTTTTATAGAGAAAATCAGTATGCAACCAAATGAATTCATTATCATGTCTTTTTACAGCAAGGTCTTATATTTTTAATTAAGTTATTTATCAAGAAATAAATCTTAAGTTAAAATGATCGCATTTCAACCATCGATAAGCCCTTCGTGACGATACCAATATAGGTGTCTATTTATATTTTATTTTCCTGGAAACTCCAATGAACCGAAACCAATAAAATTTTTCCATTCCGAGAATTCTTCCACACTAATTCTCGGAAGCCTTAGCCTTGTTACAGAATTAATCACAATTTTAGTAATTTGTATCTTTTTAGCACTGCTAACTGTAACTGGTCTATTTCACATAATCGTTAGATATGAGATTAGAGCTTAGCTAAGTGGTTTCTTCTAATAAACTATCTTTCCTAAAAAAAGTAAAACATGTTGTAAGTTGCAGATAACTTTGGGCGAGCACTAGGAAACAGAAGGAAGAAGCAAGTTTAGAAGAATAATGTCCATTCCTAAAAATTTCTATAGGAAAAGAAGCTATTTGCAAAGAAGTTTCTGTGCAAAGAAGTTATTTTTGTTCGATTGTTACAGAATATTCTTATCACAGCCAAGGAGTGGCAGTAAAAACGAGATACATGACTTGCTTAAGAGGAAAAAAAGATTAATTTAAATATAATATGAAGACAAAAATTAAAAATTATCAACTCATATGGTCCGCCCGGCCAGCTAATTTTGATACAATCTTGATGTGACTTCTATAATTATATATATATATATATATATATATATAAAATTATAGAAGTCACATCAAGATTGTATCAAAATTAATATATATAATAAACATATATATATATATATATATATATATATATATATATATATATATATATATATATATATATATATATATATATATATATATATTTTCCTGTTAGTATCACAGACCATTTAGATCGTTTGCCGCCTTAACAGGTCTGCTCCATCTCCGATTGTCTTGGGCTATTTCTTTCCACTTATCTGCGAGCAACTCTATTGCATCTTTGTTGATTTAACCTATCCATCTACTTTTTGGTCTTCTATTTGCCTACTATTGAGGCACTCATTGATACGTAGTGGTTTCCAGGCTGATTTCTACGAGCTACATGTTCCACCTATCTTAACTTCAGTGCCTTCATATCATGGGATATTGATTGACCAGTTCCTGTAAGCAGTTCTTTATTGTTCTTTCTTCTCAATGTGTTAGTACTCTGATCCCAGATATCTTCTATATTCTTTACTTGCATTTCGAAATAATGCGGCTGTGTGTTTGGAATCTTTCCAACTATAACCTAATAAATAAATAATATAACAGGAAAAAGATTACTTCAAATGGGAAAAACATGTAAAAAACAGATAAAACATTAAACGAGACGTTAGAGAATGCAATCCTTTTTGAAAGAACTTATCAACGAATTACGTCGTTTTTTTTTTTTTATTGAAAGTTGTAATAATTTTAGAGTAAATATTTGTGCTGTGTTCTGTTTGTAATTGGTTATGTTTTACCACGGACATTTGATGTTACTTTTAAATATTAAAATATAAATAAAAATAGTTTTTCAGAGTAAAAAAATATATTTAATATATTTTAATATTTGTATATGTCTAAAAAATAATTAAATATACATATGTTATAGACTACACTGTCTAAAATATCGCGAGTCACATTGTAAAAGCCTGTATGCCAAAGTATTTAGAAGACTACTAGATATTTTTATTTTTTAAATATAATCTCTATTGAATTTTTATCTTACGCTTAAGACAATGATCTTATATCTTTGTGTTTCTAAATATTTGTGAGGCCAGAATTGATCAGTAAAGCTAAAAAATAAAACTGTTCTAACAAACAAAATTGGTTAATACGAATTTTTCAATTTGGCTGTCAACATATGACTTTATATACTTTCCATATTCAATGCTATTTTTTACTTTATGAAAACACGTTTCTATGAGGAATCGTAAAATTGTATGTATATTTTTACAGATACCCTAAATATTTGCAGTGGCATCTCAACGATTGAGGGTAATTATATATATATGTACTCATTAGATCAGCAATCAATAGTCGTAAAGTAATTTTTCATCGCTGACAGACTGAGTCTTAATAATACGAAAGACAAATAAAATAGAACTATGTACCAAGGCAGGAAGTTGAATCTTCCTTTAAAGTTAGATGCCTAAGTTCAACAATAGGCCTCATCCACAACTCAAATAACCTACAATTCACAAATGCAAAGATTACCCAACACAGGGCTTAATAATTTTCAGATTGGATTGTCTTAATTCCGAAACTTGTCTCATTCATTGCCCACTTAAATTGAACAGTTTACAGATTATTATTTTGATGATTTTTTCAATCTTTATATTGCCAAAAACTTCTGTTTAAAAATGAAAAAGTAATTAGTTGCCTGCATGGCAACAGATAACACACACAAAAAAAATCATATTAATGGTATGAACTATAAAATTCTAACTCTTCCAGTACTAAGAGGTGTAATTTGTTTATAGGACTTCAATTTACAATTTGAAGTATTGTAATTTAAAAAAATAATACTCATTTAATGTTAATATTTGATTTGAAAATTCTTAAATGAATATTTTGCCGATAAGAATATATTCAATTTTTATAATGACAACTATGTGATCCAGTCAACTTCTTATAATTTAATCTTGAAGGCTCACTTTTATACAAAAGCTAATACTGGATAAAGGCCCCAATCCATCTTAGACATATTAGATGATATTAAAAGGAATTCTTAATCAAACGTGTGTGTTTGGTTTATATATATATATATATATATATATATATATATATATATATATATATATATATATATATATATATATATATATATATATATATATATATATATATATATATATATAAACGAGGGGGCTGGGATAGCCTTGCGGACTAAGGCGCTTGCAATAGGTAATCAAAGTTAAGCAACGCCGTGGCTAGCACTTGGATGGGTGACGGTTCATCAAGGAAAGCCACGTTGCCCGAGAATCCTCCCCCTCCCCTCCGGGTATATGAGCCCCGTCAGACTACTGGAGGCAACTCACACCGGCTGGACGTACGATTGATGACCCTACCCCGTACTTTAAATCGGGAATCGGGATGTGATCTAAGAGACCACACTCGCGGTCAAAGATCTTCATGGTCTGTACTATTAACCGGAAAATATATATACATATATATATATATATATATATATAATATATATATATATATATATATATATATATATATATATAATATTTTAAATCATTGTTAATAAGACCTTATGCGTCCAAAGTAGTTCTTTTAGCCTGTCTATTCTGATTTGTCATCGATGAGTTAGCAAAACAAGACAGTACCTCAACGTATTCTGATTACATTTTTTTTATAGAGCCTATCATTTCTCATTCATTTGTTATTCAGATTTAAAATATGGACTAAAGTAAGAAATGATTAATCATTTTTCAAAAGTGTATAAAATGTAGAAATGAAAAAGTCCTTTTACTTCTTCGTTTTACGGGGATGCCTCCTTTCCAAACTTGAAGCGAAGAAGATAAAAGTGAATATTCGAATCAGGAAGAGTCGGGCGTAAGGGTACGGGGGTGGTTGGGGAGGAGAGGTCATTGGAAGGTAGAAGTAGGCCATTAGGTAAAACTGCTCAAGATATCTGAAATGAACTCATTTTTTTATAGGGGTAAGTTGGGATTGATGTGCCGCCAAGACAAGTCCTAACTTGTCAAAAGTTTCCCTCATAAAATGGCAATGACTCCGTTTTTCCGAGTTATCTCACACCTATAGGGCCACAACTTCTATTCCAATAAAAAGTTGGGAGCAGAGCGGACCCGAAAGGATCTGATCGCTTCATGTTCGAAAAGCTTTTCTGATGTATCCACACTCATTCCACACCAGTTGACTAAACCTCAGTCCGTAATAGAAAAATAATCGTCAACTTGACTTACGATTCACTTGTGAGTTATTTAAATTGCAATGAAATTGTCTATTGAGATTAATATTATATTTATATATTAATTAACTATCTCTCTGCTTTCTTTCAGGCGTTATTACCTAATATTTACTTTTTTTTAAATCATTAATTTACTATTAAGATTTCCCTTTGTTTAGTCAGCTTTTACAATTATGGCAAAATAACTCCTTTCAGTCACAATAAGGCAAAATTCTAAATTTTATGGTAACATTCTAGTTTTCAAGCAGTTGACTGTATCTTAAGGGATTGGTAGGTTAATGATAGGGCAAAAAAATAGCTTACCATCTATGTGCCAGCCTACATCTTTTTTACCTTGGAGGGCCTTCCGCCGTCGGTCCTTGCTGGTCGAATGCTGGTCAGGTAGTGTCCTCGAGGCTTCGAGTCTCTCTCAAAGCTTAAGTCTTATCTTTTATCTTTTAGATCTGCCCTCACCACTCGCCGTAACGCGGGATATTTAAACGAAAACCATTCTTTTGCCAACCACGCTTCGTTCCGAAATGGGGATAAAAAAATGTCAGAGAATACACAAGCACGGCTTCCTGGCGTATATTTAACTTTACAAAATTCTTTTGGTCATGTGACTTCAAAATATCTGAAACTGGCACTCTTTGCCATTCGGTAACCTTAACGCTCCATATATAAGTTGAGATCACAGCCTCGAAAGACCAGTATGAAGAACTACAGGTTGCTGAAAATATTAACTGGGAACCTCACAAGATGTTCCACCACTGACCTATAAGACATATTTGAGGACTGCAATAAAGTATGGGAGTGAGCTGTGAGTATTTCTGATGTAATATTAAAAAAGGTCGATGATAATCAGAATCAATTTCCATAGATGGGGTAACTTTGGGACAGCGAGTAAAAATTATTTAGTAGTGATTCCGTGGTAGATACACTGTGGCATGTACAGCTCACGTATTGCGCTACTACTTTGTAGCTCACTACTCATGAAAATAAGAATTTTGAAAAAAAAAAAAATCGAAATAAATAAAACCTAACTGCAGAACGAGTGTAGCGAACTAGGGCTCTCAATGTAGTAGCGCAGTGCATGAAGCACGTTTTTGTATACTGCACCAACACAATGTATCCACCAAGGTGTAGTGAATCTCTACGGATTCCTAGTTCACGAGCCTGCTACGAGACTGCGCCACCACAAGACGCTCACAACACAAGATGATTTTTGTATTTTATTTCTCGTATAATTAACATTTTAAAATGTATATTTCTGTCATTGTATAACATATATTATAAAAGTATGTTTATTTTACTAAATAAAAGATATATAAATCAACTGATAAAAAAATAAGACCAGAATAATCGGGCACGACTCTCGTTACCCATCTTTTGCACGAAAGAATGATTTCCTAGCCCTTATGGCTTTAGGATTATCAGTCACCTACTTTACATTACGTGATTTATATACCCTTCCTAATAATGCCTCACATTGCCTTTTTCTATAAGAATCACCTATAACCTTTTTCCTATTCTCTCTCCATACAAGTCTGGGTGCTGATCCGTCCGCTTGTATTCCTACATACTAAGTCAGGAGATTGTTCCCTTAGTTAGTATTTCATCCTCCCACAAATCCGGAGTTTGATCTTTCTTGATGTGGTTACCATCCATGCGGAGTGTTATGGCTGATCTCTTACACCGCAGAGCGAGGGTGATTGGGTGCTGATCCGCATGTCACTTAAGGTCATCCTTCTATTCATCTTCCTACATCCACTTAGTCATCTTACCCCTGAATTGAGCAACGCTCTGTCGAGGCCTTCTGATAACTGTTAGCCTCTGTACTATACCTCGAAACGGAATCACCACAAACTATATTTTACACGCTGTCCCAAAGTTACCCCATCTTACGGTATTGAGAATGGAGATCTCGGCGTCTACTGCAGTTATGTAACTGCAAATAGGGATTATATCCCATTAGTGTAGACCATGACGCCTTAGCCGGCACAGGGTTGCTTTTTTGGCAAAAGCATACATCTGCTGCAGGGTAACCGGCAACTCTAACAACGTTTCTGTCTTTAGTGGAATCCTT
Organism: Nezara viridula; assembly: GCA_928085145.1. Lineage (NCBI taxonomy): Eukaryota > Metazoa > Arthropoda > Insecta > Hemiptera > Pentatomidae > Nezara > Nezara viridula. The sequence goes on along the minus strand of OV725078.1, from coordinate 58,109,391 downwards.
GAAGAACAATTACAACCTGGTCCGCTCCTTCCAAAACCCTGAAACATTCCCATCAACGCATGTCATTCCTGGCATCGCCATCAGTTACTGAAATTCGTTTACTTTACCTGTAGTAAAATAAAACTCTTTCCGCTGCGCTCAATACTATTCTATTGGTCAATTTTCAATCCTCATTTCCGGAAAAAGAGTTGATGCGGAAATGCAACTATAGGACTGTGCTTTTAATATAATGTAACGGACGTTTTAGTCAGAAATAATTCTTTCTTTTTTCCGCACAATACTATAATTCTTGGGGGGGCTTTGTAGCAAAATAAAGTTGTTTCTATGTTATATTCTTTTGATGCAAGGTGAAGCTGAAAAGCGGGTATGTGCTAGAGGTTGAGGTACATTGCTATACTTGTTGGGTAACACTGCAAACTACTTTGATGGGAGAATCAGTGGTCTATTACTTTTTCTTTAAAAACATCTGCAATTCGCAAGTATATTCAACAAGTAATGTGTAATACAAGTTATTAAGGTTAATTACTGTCTTAAATTTATTGCTCAACGTAATTATATCAAGTTTAATTTTTAAAAATATTAATAGCTTTCATTTTTTTGGAAAGGTTCTCATTAAAACTACTAATATTTTATGTTTAGCAGTAACTTTATTTTATTTTTTTTAAATAATAATAATAATAACTCTGCCACGATCAAGAGCATTGGGTATTATGGCTCTATGTGTCATACTATTATATAAAAATTGAGAAATGAGAAGAAAACATGTAAGTAAAAAATATATACAATAAATAAATATAAAATACTTGTAAAAAAGAAAAAGAAAAACAACATTAAACATTAAACTTTTGGTAATTTTATGTTTTCTGTATATATGGTGTGAATGTGTTCATATCTCACTGTAATTATTGTCAACGTGACAGATTATTATATTTCTAAATAAATAAATTTAAAAAGACATTAATACTTGTCACACATACGTTACTATATACAATATTTACATTGAGCATGGGAAACCCCGAAACATCCTTTGCCGTTCTCATGTGAAAGGAAAAGCGAGGCTCATAGAGACCCCAGCGCTTCTCTTCCAGTCGCATCACTGTTTGAAAGTCAGTGTAAGCTGAGGGAGAATGCTAAACCCACATACACTCAGGACTTGAGTGGAGAACCTGGCCACAGCCAGAACTCCAATATCGTATTTACAAAAGATTTCGTGGCCATTGTCGTTTCAACCTTCGATGGGGATTAATTTAGCAAGAGAAGTTATTCTTTGCGACTTGCAGGGTTTCTATTGTCAGATTTCAGCGGCCAGTATGAAGCTCTATAGGTAAAAACCTTCCATGAGAGGGGCGACAGTGTCGCTATTTCTGATTTCTGCGTATTCAGGAAACTTAAAAAATAAGCAGTCCGATGCCTATGAATCGCTCAACGCCAAGTTGTGTTGCAGCTAAAGGTTTCATAAGAATGTACATGAAACTCTATAAATCCCTAACGTTATTTCGGAATATCTGGGTTGTAGTAATGGATGAGTTGCATGAATCATTAAGATAATCGATGGGCCTGATAGATGGCAACATATGGTCATGTCAAATCTCCCCGCAGGCTTACCACCGTTTGGATATATCATCATTAGATGTAAATTAAACATTACTGAATACATAAAACTAAAAAGACAGTAAAACATGAAATTTGAATCTTTAAAACTACTAACAATTTAATATCCATTATAGAACTAGAAAAACTAGTGAAGTCCTTAATACGGTTTTAAAATTTATGATAAAATTAGTTTTTTTATATTCTAATTTTTTTGTTATTTAGAAATATAATAATCTGTCACGTGGACAATAATTATAGTGAGATATGAACACATTCACACCATATATACAGAAAACATAACATTAACAAAAGTTTTATGTCTAATGTTTTTTTTTTTTTACAAGTATTTTATATTTTTGTTATTCTTTTATTGTATATATTTTTTACTTCCATGTTTTCTTATTTCTCAATTTGTATATAATAGTATGAATGTACACATAGAGCATTAATACCCAATGCCCTTAATTGTGGTAGATTTATTATCATTATTCTACAAATAAAAAACAAATTAAGCTAGTGTTAAACAAAATATATCATAACCTTTTCACAAAAATGAATGTTTCGGGGTTTCCCAGGCTGAATGTAAACATTGTATATAGAGATGAATGTGTGACATATTTTTTTTTTCTTTTTATTATAATTTTAATGTTTTTTTTTAAATTTATTTATTTAGAAATATATAATCTGTCACGTGGGCAATAATTATAGTGAGATATGAACACATTCACACCATATATAGAGAAAACATAAAACTAACAAAAGTAAAATAATCACTAAATAATAATCAAACAAATATGTACAATAAAAAATAAAATAAGCTAAAGATAAGTAAATTAAAAACATAAAAACTCAGTCATACCTATATACAATATATACAATACGATAGGGAACTCCAGGCCAAGCTTGTCTCTCCAACTATAGAGGGAAAAGCAGGACTCCAACAGATTCCTGAATTACTCTCTTAACCGCATCACTGGTGCTTAATCCAGTGGAATATTCTAATTTATATATATTTTTACTGATAAATATTACAATCTGTTTATTTATAAATGTTACAATCTGTCTCAATAAAGGATACTTATAATAGAGTTCAGAGAGCACATTCACACCATATTTACCAAATCAAAAAATAAATAAGGTAATATACTAATATTTAGTTTAGTTTTTATTTCTAAAATATTTTTTATTTAAAACACATTTTCGCATTCCACTATCCAACAATGTCACCGTGTGGTTGATGTAGTCTCCTCTGCATTGGAGCGCGGTATGTACTGCACGGGAGTCTTTCTCGACGTTGAACAGGCGTTTGATCGAGTCTGGTACCCGGGTCTTCTGTACAAACTCCGAAATGTCCTATCCCCTACATACTTCCTCATTATCCGCTCCTATCTTACTGACAGATACTTCAAAGTAAACCAAAATAATGTCTTCTCATCCCTCTTTGCTCACTCTGCAGACGTTCCACAAGGTAGTATCCTCGGTCCCATCCTCTACACAGTTTATACAGCTGACATCCAATCCCATCCTGACACTGTCATCACCACTTACGCCGATGACACATGTTTGCTATCTGTTAATAACGATCCTTTAATTGCATCCCAAACTCTTCAATCACATATCACAAGCCTTGAAGAATGGTGTAAAAATTGGAGAATAAAAATAAATTCCAACAAATCCCATCAAATCACCTTTACCCTCCGTCGTAAACCTATGACGTCTTGTCCTACAGTAACTTTCAATAATACTCCACTTATTCCTGTTGAGCAAATCCGCTACTTAGGACTCCATTTGGATAAACGTCTTACTTGGAATCCTCATACTAGACTGAAACGACAAGAAACTGCTCGACGTTTCCGACTGCTCCAACACTTACTAGACAAACGCTCCAAACTTTCTATTAATTACAAAAGACTTATCTACATAACTATAATAAGACCTATATGGACATACGGAGTTGAGCTTTGGGGCTCCACCAAACCATCGAATTCCTATCGTATCCAATCCTTACAATCCAAAATCCTCCGTAAAATCCTTAATGCTCCATACTTTGTCACAAATAAAACCATTCATAAAGACCTTAATGTACCATATGTCGCTGATTTAGCTCGAGCCAGATATCTATCCTTTCATGATAAACTTCAGTCCCATCCAAATCCGCTTGCTTCTTTCTCGATTCCTGATAATCCTCCTAGGCGTCTGAAAAGGAGATGGCCTCTTGATCTTCTTACTTAAAATTATTTAGAGAGTGCTACCACTGGGTAGTAACTCTTCAAGCCTGTACATGCCATTATTTATATTTGCGCATATTTACTTGTTGTATTTGTATACATTTGTAAATTTCATTAAATAAACAAAAAAAAAAAACACATTTGACCTATTAAAGTACAAGTAGTTTATAATATATTTTAGAAATTTATATTATCATGGGACTAGAAATTATGCTTACTCCACTTCATTTAAGTCGATGGATCAGCCTCTCTATTAAATAATAATTGTAAATTTAGTATCAAATTCAATCAGTAGTGCGATTCGTCTTATTTTTTTTAGAATATTATTAATGTTTTTATTTTTTCCTAGTCTGACATTTTAATGTCTCCTGAGTCCAAATAAACAAGTTACACAAATTGGTTTGGGCGTGTTATGTAAACAAGATAGCTCAAAATGGCAACTTAGCTTGGGATGTTAACCCGCTGATAAAAAATGACTTATCAGAAATACTTTTTATATCATTAATATTTAATTAGTGACTCCATGTTGTTTTCTTTACGATTATATAGAAGATGGCTTTAACGATTTCTGTTAAACTCGTTATATCTTTGTACAATTTAATCATATTTAATATCAGATACTTTTTACCTTCATTAAGATTGTTCCATATGTCTTAAATGCCGAACTACCAAAATTGCTATATCTAAAATACCTTTAGTAATGTTTATTCGAAGTGAATGGACATAAATGCCTAAATTTTGAAACAATTTTTCATTATCACTTTGCGTGAAAAATATTTGAATAATCATACTTTTTACCATTTTGTGTTTTATGAATAAAATGTGTATTCAGGAAATTGTGTTTATTAAATACATTAAATATCAAGGAAAAACAAGAAATACAAGTTTTGGTTTAATTTTTTAAACTTAAATTTTGGTAGACATTTTTACTTTAAACACGGGTGTTTTTCGGCGAAATAATAAAAGATCATATAGTTTTCTTACATACCTTGAGGTGAATCTCAACTTTTTTGATAATAAAACTCAAATTAATTAGTGTGGAATTAAAGCTTTTTAAACGAGGAAGTTTCTAAAAGTTGGTTAGCCGTAGTATAGTCGGAAGATGATAAAAAAATATAATTTATAATCATATAATTTATGTTTTCTTTTTAAACAGATCCTAGCTTAGTTTATCCGCGTAAATATCTCTTTGAATGGTTTTAACAACCACAAACTGTTCTTTCATTTGAAGTAAGTCTTGTCTTATTTACTGAGGGTAAATTTTTAATTAGTTAGATAAAATATTTTTTTAGTTAACGCTTCGTATTAAAAAAAAAACAGGAAAAACATGGCTTAGGTACTTGAAAAAAACAACACATAACTAAAATTCCAAAAGTTAAAACAATGTTCATATTAACATTTCTGTATCTTTCGTGGTTTGCTATCATTAAACAAATACATTTAGTAAATTTGAACATATGGATATAATGATGTGAAAACGCTTGTTGTGAAACTACCCAATGGTAGCACTCTAATGATATTTCTACATTAGGAGATCACGGGGCCATCTTCTTTTCAGACACTTCATAAGGTTATAAGGAATTGAAGAGGAAGCAAGGTTAGAAAAGAGAGGGTTGGGTAAATAGGAACTATTAAAATTAGTTTTAGCTTATAAAATGAAAATATGTAAAACACAGATATTTCATACTAGTGGGCGGGGTGGCCGAATGGGCTAACGTGTGTGCACAGCACCGCCGTTACCGGGCAACCTGATACATGGCATTACGAGATAAAAATAGTCACAAGTTCGCGCCCCGGTACATGGAGAATCTTTTAAATTCCCGCCCTCACTCCTGGAAAGCCCCGTATAACCTTAAAGGCGAGGAAGGTGAGGACCAAGAAAACAAAAAAAAAAAGGATATTTCATAATGTACATTCATGTATTTTTACGGTTATGGTTAAATAATTGTTCTTAATATTTATTAATTGATTTAAAATTATTTCTCCTAAAAGTAGGATGGTAAATGAGAGTTGTTTGATGAGGGCACCGCACCAAAACCTTTTGATATTAATAATATGTTTTCCATTTTTAATTAAAGAAATTTTCTTATTCTTCCAGTAATGTGATTTCCATCTGATAAAACTTTTTTTAATTAAATAAGCAAGGACTGTAGAAGACAAACTCTAAATTTAAGCATAGGGATCCTAGCCCCTTACTGACTCACTGATTGCTCATTAAAAATTGCTTATTGGGAGTTAGTTTGGCTTGTTTAGTTGGCTTTGCGTATCAGATCCCAAGTTAAATTCAATCCAAGCTCACTGCAGATTTGTGTAATCATTTAAGATCAACAAATTTTCTAATCGTTACTTTAATTAATGCCTCCTCTCTAATTTATTAGCTCAACTTGGGGTTTTAGTCATACGATGTGATTAATAAATGCCTGCAAAACATTTTGTTGATATTAATCGACTCGAGCCTCTACGCGGTATCCTTCTTTAGAACAAAAATTTTGTTTTTTATGTCTCGTTTTTCAAATATTAACAACAACTACAACTATCTAAATCATATATATTTAGTTGTAAATGAGCTCTTGAAGTTCAAGGATGAATCCCGTGAAATATTAGTAAATGAGTTTAAAAAGCGTGTCAAGCTTTTTCAACAAAACGTATTTTCATAGGGGTAATAAAATCCACGGCTGTTCTTGTATTATAATACGCATTTGGAGTGTTAAAATAGGAGGACACTGGTTCGCAAGCGCTGGATCGTAATTATGATTACTGCGACCTGAAAAAATGCCATCGAAATCATCAGTTTTTAGACAATGGCTCCAAGCATTCCAAGGGAACAATGTAGAAGAGGACTCATTAGTCTTTTTAAAAGTTGAATAGAACAGGAAATGCTCCCTTAGCTCAATTCGCAGTTATTGGCTACCATTTTGACAATGTAAGTGAATTAAACCTCGCAGCTGAACCTAAAAAAGCGATAACTAATGAGGAACCCGATGAGAGATTAGATCAGTAAGCAGCTTTACGGTAGGTTTTGCAATGGCCTTTACTTTAACAGGAATTTGTCATTCTATTTCTGTTGAATGACTTATGAAAGGAAAACTGTTCCCGGAATCAGGTTTTCTGCTTGTAACACAGAACTACGTAGTGGTAACCAACTCGTACCGCAGGAACGTGTTTAACCTTAAAGATAGCCATAAATGCCGGCTTTGCAGAGCAGTGTAGCGGCAAAAGATTCCTGTATCTTGCTACAGGGGACAATTAATTCGCCTGCCCTCTACCAGGCAGTGGCATACAAGCTCGCCTGACAATGCACCAAAAACTGTATTTTTATTTCTTATTGTTATATGATAAAATACTAGAATTGTAAATTGAAATATGTATACACATTGTAAATACTTTTTATTAATAAAGTTTAATGGCGATAACATATAATGATCAAAGCATAAAAATAACTGTTATTGTAATGGCTCAAATCAAGTCAAACCTCAAATTGTTAGGTCTTCGGATCTCCACCCTTTCATAGAGTAGACCATCACTATGATGGTGAATGTCTCATGTTCGCTTTTGGTTCACCTTATTCTGCTCTTCTTATTTCATGATTTCCAAAAACATTTTTCCTCTTCTCTTATTCCATGCAAGTTGGATGCTGATCCGTTCGCTTGCAGTCCTATATTCTGCGTAAAGTCAGGAGATTGATCCCTCCGTTAGTATTTCGTCCTCCCATAAGTCTGGAGATTGGTCCCTCTGGTTGTGGTTACCGTCCTTGCGGAATGTAAAGCTGATCTCCTACACCGCAGACCGAGAGTGATTGGTTGCTGATCCACCTGTCACTTGAGGTCATCCTTCTATTAACCTTCCTTCATCCAATAAGTCATCGTACTCCTCTAAATACTGAACACGCACTGTCGTGGCCTACTGGTAACTTGGATCCTCTCTGCACATATACCTCGACAGAAGAAATAGAGTCCATCCAGTATATCACAATAGGGTGCACGATATTAGCAGGAAAAGAATATCTAGAAAGGCAAAACGCTTCGAGGAGGTAAAGAAATATCAAAAAATCTGGGAGGAAATAAAACAGCTTACCATCTTAAAGAAAGAAAATTGTTGCCCTTCACAACTTTCTGCAATGGATTGATCATAAAAGAAACGACTATAAACTATAATTGGGTGCCCTGACTATATCCTGGAAGAAGGGCAAAAGCTGTGCTACTAAAGACAGCCTAGTTATTTTTTTTAAATATTACATAAACAGGACTAAAATTTTGACTCACCGAGTCCGGGTAAGTGTACAACCCCAGCAGTGACTGAGGAGGTGCGAAATTCTGATAAGAATCTTATTTATAAGGCATCCCAAGCCAGGAGATTCAATGCTCTCTTATTTATCAAGGATTTTTTTTTATTAAGGACTTTTCCACTACTGTGTAAAATACTAATATCCTCTAAGATATTTTTCCATCCTCCTCTAAGGCTTCTTATTATCTGATGTCATGCCAGAGGCCTTCTTCCCTTCTACTTCCAGAGCCATACATATCTTTGGCAATCGTTCAGGTGTCATTCTTTTCACATGTGCAGACCAGCATAACATTTTCTTTTCAATATTGGCTATAATATTTGTTTCCACCTCCATCATTTTTGATTCTTTACCTTCTGGATTTTCATTCTGCCCTTCTCCAAAAGTCCATCTCTACTGCTAACAGTCTTTTTCGGTGCCTTGCATTGATGACCCATGTCTACGAGGCTTATGTCGTTATTGTCTGGAATATAGCCTTGTATATTATTATTTTCGGGATCTCCAGGCGTTCACATGTTTCACTCTGGTACACCGAGTTGAAGTGGGTTTATCCTACTTCCCGACGACAGTTCCTCCATGGTGTTTTCCTTTTCCAAGTCTTCAGAACCAAAAACCCTCATTACACCCTGGAACACCTTACTCTACGCTCCTCTATCCACTCTCTCAATATTAGGTCTCAACCTATGGACTTATATATTCCCTCCCATAAAACTTCCTCCTTCAGCAAATCCTTCGTCATATGAGCTGCTTCCTGGTGGAACTCACTCACTACCTCCATGCGCCAATCCTCGTCCACAAGTTCCTTCAAACAACTCCTGTTCCAACACCTACTCCACATTCAAACTTCCCCTAACATGTAAAATTACTTGCATCTGAACAATGTTTAATTTCAATTTGTTGCACAATTGAAATGACTATTAGCAGTAAATCATTTTGTATATTGATTATTTCAGACTAAGACCCATAAATTTGTAACTCTGTTATTATTCTTAGGGGACAGTAGTCCCAGAATAAAATTATTTTTTCATTTCATTTCAAGCCTCTTTGTGCTGGGCTGTATATTCGAGCTCCAAAGAATACTGTTATAAATAATAGAAGCATTTCTGATACATGACAGAATTATTATAATTACAGTTATAAAAAGATTACTTGTGTTTGGATACTTAATTGATCTATTAACAAACATAGCAGAATTAAACATAATTTTCAAATAATTTTGCTGTCAGTTATTATACTAATATTACGCATAGATTCAAAAATGATTAAATTTCCAATTTATCTGAAGCCCATTAGAATATAACATATTTTTCTTTTAATTTAGTATATGTAATCAGAAAACAACACAATTCATTGTCTGAATATGACAGTGACATGCTGAAATATTGCTAACAAAAATCACTCCAATGAAAACTTTACACTCCACTTCATATTCTTTCTCTTAAAGAGTATTTATTCATCGGAGTTGTCGAGGCATTTACAAAGACCTATGCAGCTCCAAATAGAGGCAATTCACACTGATCGGACAAAGGAGTGAGAACTTTATCAGGAAATGCGATACTGTTTTCCAAGTTGCCAATAATTTCCCTTAGTTTGATACATGGAGGGATCGTTTTAGGGAAATACATGTAGGTCCTCGTACTCCAGCTGACTCTGAACCCACCAGACTGAACCCACAGGCTCAGCTAACTTTTCTGACTAAGAGGGAACAACGATGTCTAGTTAAGCCATCTATGTCGGTAAGAAGGCCACATTGCGCGAATAAAATTCCTCATGGTGCATTGTGCCACATCATAGATTATTATCCTTCAAGACCAAACATTAATATGTTTCGAAATGCAGAATATAGACAACAGAATACTCTTCATTAATTATTAGTTTGAGGCTTTAGCTTATAGATATTTTACTATTTTCTGTCCTGAAAATTATATTAATCCTATAACTATAACCCTGCGCTTATCTCCTAAGGTGCTTATCGCTATCTCCTCGGCGGTTTCTCTATCGTAATGGATTCGTTGCTAATAATACTATTGAGCTGGTGTTCAACATGTACATGAAATCATTTCACTAAACCTCCCAACATTAATATTGGTCCTACGATGTTTGTTTCTAGATTAGTTGGTAGTTGTGACGATTTTTGAATTGGAATCGAGGTTCTGAGTTAGTTCATAAAGGAGTCGACTCACTTTTCTTCGGCCTTTAAATTTTACAATAAACTTTAAAATATCTTACGAAATTACTATTAGATTGCATAATCTGTATCCATTTCATGAGTATGGCTTCATTTAAAATGCTACCGAAGTAGATTTAGAGGGGGAAAACAAAGAAGAGGAAAAGTGCAGTGAGAAGTTCTTCTGAGGAAAATACTGCCTGCCGATTTGGCAGGAAAAGAAGCTGTTGCCAACTTTAGGCTATTAGCAGGCTACGGGCCTAACCTCCAAGCACAACTTGAAACAGTATCGTTTGAGAAGGTAGCTTATCCTCTAAGTAATATAGATTTGATGGCCAGAACCCTTCAATGAGCTTCAAGCCCATCTCAACTTCAAACTGGTTATGTAGGTAATTACACGCCATCTTAAGATCTCTTTAAAACTAATCTTAATTGTATTATATTTTTCTGCGGAAATTAAATGAGATAATTAACCAATGATAATTGACATTAGAAAAGAAAAAGATATATATATATATATATATATATATATATATATATATATATATATATATATATATTATATATATATATATATATATATATATATATATATTTGACAAAAATCTCATAAGGATATTTAAATTCACATGTCCAATACCATACATACTTTTGTATTGACCAGGGCCGTACCGGAAGCACTTGTGGACGGATTTGACTCTTCCTGCTTCCTGTAGAACCTCATCAATATCCACTAATTCAGCAAATCCTTCGTCATGCGTGCTGCTTACTGGAGGAACTCACTTACTATCTCCATGCGCCAATCCTCGTCCACAAGTTCCTTCAAACAACTGTTCCAACACCTACTCCACATTCAAACTTCCCCTTACATGTAAAATTACTTGCATCTGAACAATGTTTAATTTCAATTTGTTGCACAATTGAAATAACTATTAACAGTAAATCAGTTTGTATTTTGATTATTTCAGACTAAGACCCATAAATTTGTAACTCTGTTATTATTCTTAGGGGACAGTACTTAATTGATCTACTTTGGAATTGGTACTTTGGATACTTAATTGATCTATTAACAAACATAGCAGAATTAAACATAATTTTCAAATAATTCTGCTGTCAGTTATTATACTAATATTTTTTCGATCTCTTAGGTCGTCTGGAGCTCTTTCTGCTTTCAAATGTGGTATATCTACTACTAAATTTTTCAAACCGACGCCGCGCAATGCGCTGGTTAAGGACACCTTCCCCTTCATATTTAATAATTTCACGAGTTGCTTCAGCGGCTGTGAATTTTTTTTTTTCCTGTAATGCCTTAAAATTACGAAAATTTCGTAGGACACTGTCATGTTTCTTCTTTGAAACAAATAACTAAACTGAGACTTTTTTTTAAGAATTCTAATGGGATTAAACAATATTTAAGAATGATCTAAAGGGATTATTAAGTATTAGTAAGCATTACATAGGATTTAAATATTTACAGTCCTTTGAAATCTTGAATTCGATAAACGGTCATATTTTTTTCATACACCCTATTATATATTTTCAATGAAGTGGTAACTACGCGAACGAAGTCGCGGCCTCCTGCTCTTTATAAAATAAAGTGGAGAGTTTGATGATTTATCGCCTTATTAATTTATTAAATCATAATCAGGACAACAAAATTTGGAATCAGATTAAGAACTGCCCTGCTGCTGTCAACAGGGACCGAGGCTAGAGCAAAATGAAAAAGCTCAATAACTATTATATTATTAAGTGTTCATTGTTTAATTAATATAAAATATAAAACAATTATTTTCAAGAAATTACTTAGTAATGATTAGTAATTAGTAATGATTATTAATTAAGTAAAGTGTTCAACACAACCCTAACAGAGTGTTACAAATATGGACTTTATTCACAACAAACTGTAATAAAAAAGGATAAAACCACTAAAAGCTGACGTTGTACTAATACCTGACATCCTATTTAAAAATGAGAATAATATTATTTCAGGATCTCTTAGACCTCGATTTCATAAATTGTTGGTTTCTATATTTTCTCCTTGTATTATTGACTGCTTTATTTAAGTCATACCGGAAACCGTAACCAAAATAATGGATGGCAAATTATGAAAGTTCCACTTGAGTGTCCTAAGAAGTTATTTAGGAGTAAGAGGATCATTTCTTGGTTTGGTATTTTTCTTTTTAACTACTTCCATTCGCCCCAAAGTTTTTGTTTTATTTTTTCTTAGGGTGTTTTTACATAATATTTTATTTGTTTTTAAGTTATTTTATTAAATGAATTGGTAAGTAAATGCGTTCCAGCTACTGGGGCCTTATATTGATATTTTTGCTAGTAGCTGACAAACCTGTTCTCGCATAAGTTCCAAGAAATATACTTAATACAACGGGTCATAAAAATAGGAATATCAGCTCCTATCATAAAAGAAATAAAATTGCTTGTGATATGAACCAAATATAAAACATAAATAAGTTTTCCTATTCCCTAAAACAGGTTCTTGACAGTTCCCAATATTAAAGTTAATTTTAATTATAATTATTTATTAATTATTTAATAATTATAATTAATAATTATTTAATTTATTAATTATTAATTATAAGTATACCCGATAATTTTAAGTCGGGAAACGCAAGAAGGCGGTGCATTCGTAAGATTAAGTTGCACCTAAAAGTTCAAAGAAATTTCATTAAGAATTTCAGCTACTGGTGCAATACTTTATTTCCTATTCTTAATTTAGTTCCTTGCATTGAACAGGTATTATATTTCGTATCTTTATATCATTTTTTAAAATTGTTTTATTGAGTATTAATAGAGTCTGCCACACTGAAGGGCATTTGTACAAGGGCTATAGTATTCATTCCCACAATATTTATATAAAATAACCAAGTAAGAAAAGAAAAAAAAAAAAGATAAATTAATATACAAGATAAGTAAAATAACAGATTAGCCGAATGATAACAAAATAAATAAAACACATTCACACCTATGTATTTATATAAATTAAAGTAAAATCAAATTGAAACAAATCCACCTCAATTAAATGTTAAATCAACCATTCAATCCTTTTCAACAAACTGAAATTATTATCCTTCTCCAATAGTTCCATCTCTTGGTTTCAATCTTTCTTTTCACAACGTACCCAAGCAGTCTCCATACCCAACCAACCACTATCTGCTTTACTTTCTTTATCCTCTGGAGTTACCCAGGCTTCAAGCATATCTCCTCTCCTTTTCAGCTTATACATTAACGACCTACCTAAATCAATTCTTCATTGTTCCCATCACCTTTATGCAGACGATTCACAGATGTACCTATCATTTTTCCCTCCTGAGTTACTGGGGGCATTTGCCAAGATCCAAGAAGACCTAGATCGAATCAGTGCCTGGGCAAATGTAAATGGATTAAGGTTAAATGCTGCCAAAACTCAGGCCATTGGATTTTTCATTGACCAAAACCTCCTTTGGAATCACCATATATTTCTCATATCTCTCGACGGACAATTTTCACCCTCAAACTATTCCATCGCTTCCGCCATCTCCTACCTCAACATACGCGTAGACTCCTAGTTTCCTCTCTCATTTTCCCCCACTTTGACTATAGCTGTGTGGTGTATGATGGCCTCTCTGTGGAGCTCCGTGATAGACTGAAAAGACTAATGAACAGCTGCATAAGATTTGTGATCAGGGCCCCAAGATACTCCCATGTTTCTCACCACTATGCTGAGTTAAAGTGGCTTTTCCCCTCTTTCCAAAGACAATATTTCCTAGGTACGTTCCTCTACCAAATCATCAACAGCCATCGTCCTTCTTACGCCTACAACCTTCTCCAGTTCAAATCCTCAGTCCATTCCCTGTCCACAAGATTTCGACCTTCTAACCTTTATATGCCTTCTCACAGATCTGCCTCATTCCAAAATTCCTTTATTGTTCGCTCTGTCAATTTCTGGAATTCGCTCCCTATCAAAATTCGACATTCCCCATCCATATCCACATTCAAAACCCTCCTATTTCAATTCCTATCCCAAAAACAGTCAGATAGTTGCTAACCATTCGAACTGATTTCAATAGAGAATTTGATACATTTTTATTTTTTAATTCTTTATTTTTTTCGTAAAAGTGTATACTGGTCTATAAGAGCAAATAGCTTTAAGTGTCTTGTCATAGTATTAATGGTTTTGTGTATAGTTTAGTTTGTTTTGTATATAGAATTTTTACCTTATATTTTTTTACATTATTTTTTTTTCGATTGATTTTATTTTGGCCAGATATAATATTTTAATTTTGTTCTATTTTGTTATTCTCAAGGGACTGTGTCCCAGAATAAAGTTATTTTTCTATTTCTATTTCTATTTTTATAATCCCATCCCCCCCCCCCATTTCGTTTCAAGGGTGCTAGCTAGAATATTTATTAAAAAATTTCTTCCAAACCAATATCGCCAATGAACCAGTAGAGAAGGGAAGAGAAGCATCACTATGGTATGAACATAATTAGCTACAAACAGATTAATTAGTTTACCGATTAATTAAACTCGGTTCAAATGGCGGTTATTCAACCGGTTTCTTTGTCGGCTTTGGATTATGTGAGCTCGGTGGGACGATCACACTGCTTTGGTCGTCTCTGCTTGTGTGTCAAAGTATCTAGGGATGAAGGAAGCAGTTACTATGCATCGAAGGGGTAGTATAATCAGAAGGAAAATGTGAAAAATATAAATGAATATTTAATGAATTATAACATAAAATAATTATAATTAGACATACTAGGCTTACCCACGAGTATTTAATGAGGAAAGACTCTCCTACTCAATGTATTTCCTGCGGAGTACCTCTCACAGTGAACCATATCCTAATCCAATGTTATGCATTCTAATCTCTTAGGGATCAACATCTTTTCAGGAATAGCCTTAAAAAATCACTCCAAAAGGACCCCAATGCTATAAAAACTTAATATTATTCCTTAAGGGAACCAAAATATTTCACAGAATTTAATCACAAAATTGTACAAAATTTAATCACATCTTGCAATTGTAAAACTATTAAGTTTTTTAAGTATGTAGATTTCTCTTTAAATTGTAAATATGCCTGTTAATTTTTCTTCATTTAATATTAATTTGTAACTATAATGGTTTTTTAATGTTTCTTCTTGTAATTTTTAATATTTAAATTACATTTTTTAACTTCTCTTCTTTTAACATTAATTTTATTTTTTAAACCGCATTTTTAGATTATATTCCTGAAATCATCAACCTTTTATTTAAATGTCTTTGTTAACTTATCTTTTTATAATCTTTAATATTTAATTTTAATGGTTTTTGTCAACTTTTCTTATTGTACATTTTAATATTTAAAATGTACTCTTTAACTTCTCTTCTATTGATAATAATTTTTTTTTAAAAACCTATTTTTAACTTTTGTTCTTAAATCATTAACCTTTGTTTTAATTGTCTTTCTTAACTTATCTCCTTTTAATTTTTAACATCCAATTGTACTATCATATTCAACTGTAACTATTTCTAACATTCTAAACTTTAAATTGTATTTGTTAGCTGTAGATTTGTTATTTATGCATATGTAGTAGTTGATATAATTGTAATATAGGGCAAAAATGACCCAAGTGGTTGAAGAGCCCAACATTTATAAATAAATAAATAAATGAATTATAACAAAAAAACAATAAATTCCAATAGTTTATAAGTAAGATTCTTCGGCACTTTTTGTAATGATCTTACAGTCTTTAAACTGTGAAAGAAATCAAACAGAAATTATTTATTAAAATTGGGATTTTTTTTTTCAACTTTCTAAGTAACTGCTCTTATTATAGCTCATATAAGTCACAGAATAATAAAACATGAAAACATTTAAAAAAAATAATTTCTTACGCTATAAAAAACATGAGTAAAATCAAGTAAGCACCTGGATATAACTAATTTATCGATCAATAAAAAGCTATTAAAACAAGTTGACATTGTAAGTTGCATTAATAAGGGGTACAAGTTTTATTTTTATTTTCTTATATGGGATGTAAAACTGCAATTTAAAATCCAAGTTTTCGACCCCGGCGCCCATCTCCCTCCCTCCCCCCGTATCACATTTGAAAATCTCAAAAACTGCTAACTTTTTCTTGTTTTTTTCCATTATTACCATGAAGTGGCACGTTTTTGACAAAAAACATTCCATACATTTTTAAACTAGATTAAAACAAAAACTTGGATTTTGCGTCTCAGTCACGTCCCATACAAAAACAAAAAGAAACCTTCTACCCCAATTCGATGCAACTTAGACCCCCCCTTTTCATGACCAGGTTACTGGGCTATTAGATGAGAGTGTGGAATACTTATTAATTTGACTATCCAGTCCAATTATTTTCAAATCAGACTCGAAAAAAATAAGATAATCTACATATTTTTATTAAACTACTAATTGCCTTCAGTTTTCTAATTCAACCCAGGCTCTGCTCAGAAAGGCAAGTTCTTTGAAATTGAAATGATTCGGTCAATTATTTCATCCCAGTCTTTACAAATGTTCATAAAATGTAATTTGAGTCAGTACAGTAAATAGATAAGACCAAGAAAATATTGTAATTTAGTTAAATTATTTCAATTTATCCAGCAAATCGTTTAAATAGAACGGAATTTTTTACATTTCATTGATGTATTTTGCTAATTAAGTTTTAAATTACATAAAAAAAAAAAAAACACTTCAAGAGTGTTCCCGCTGATGTTGAGGACGCCGATATACATTATGCTGACACAGGATTTTTCCAGGTCGCCACAGGAGCTAAATACCGTTCAATTAATCGTAAAGTGACAGCTATTAAAGGAGAAGTGGTAGGACAGGGGTGGGGGGATGAGGTGATTGCATACACTTTGAGGGCCGGTTATCGGGCGGTTTAAGCTCGGTTAAGCTCGTGCCTTAATCGGCCTGCTAGTAGCGCAAAGTAAGCCCTTTTATATGAAAGGCTTTCATTTGGCAGAGATGAAGTTAGCCGATGGTCGACATGCGGTCAAAGAGCACCGCCTCCTGATTACTTCCCGTTTGAATTTGTTATACTTCCTTCCTAGTTCGGGAAAGGAAATCTTGCTTGAGGCTGAAAAGGGATTGGGATCTGTCCCCCCGGCAACAGATTGCTGGCATCAATTCTACCCCCCTCCCTCCCCCCCACTGCTCTTCCCGGGCCTTTGAGAAATCAACCTGCCCCAAGATGACTCGATAATGTGACTCGGACGTTTTTTTCAAGTTCATATTCTAATATCAGAACCGTGTAACAACAGGACAAACGATGAGCACGGAGTTTGAATATATTTGGAAAAACTACTACTGTGTTTTTATTTGGGACACAAGAAACATGTGGATAATATTTATATAAGACTTAAAAAAAAAAAAACTGCTAAACTCACAAAAATTCAGGATGGCAAGGCCGAAGCAAACCATTTTAGAAAGCTATATAATTGAATACTTCAACTATGACACTATACGATTTAATATCATCTTAATAATATTGTAACACTTAATAATATCATCATATGCCGATGACATATGTATCCTATTAGTTAATAACAATCCATCAATTGCACCCCAAACTCTTTCATCACACATTACAAACCTCCTTGATAGATGGTGTCAAACTGTAGGGTTAAAAAAAATTACAACCAATCACCTTTACCTTTCGTCGTAAACCTATGACTTCCTGTCTTACAGTATCCTTTAATAACACCCCGCTTATCCCTGTTGAACAAATCGGATACCTAGGGCTATACCTGGACTCACGTCTGACTTGGAATTATCATACAAGACTGAAACGACAAGAAACTGCTCGACGTTTCCGCTTACTCCAACATTTACTAGACAAACGCTCTAAGCAGCCATTTACTTACAAAAGACTCATATACATGACTACAATAATACTTATTTGGACTTGTGGAGTTGAGCTTTGGGGCTCCACTAAACCAAAAAATTCTTCTCGTATCCAATCCTTACAATCCAAAATCCTTCGGAAAACCTCAATGCTCCTTACTTTGTCACAAATAAAATAATCCATAAAGACCTTAATGTTCCATATATTTCTTATTTGGCTCAATCCAGATTCCTATCCTTCCATTATAAACTTCATAACCATCCGAATCCTCTCGTTTCAAACCTGGCTTCCTCTTAGATTCCTTATAACCCTCCGAGGCGTCTATATATATATATTCAATTTTTATTATTGTTGTCTGCATTATTTTTACCATGCACCCAAGAAAAATGGATAGAAAAATAAACTAAGCCACTTGACGGACTTGGTTTTTTTTTCTTTATCGGGGTTTTTTTGAATTTAATTTTCGAGCATGACACAATTTTTCATAGAGCACCTATTCTAACATGGCAAATTTATCATAGAGATGAGATTACTGGATAACGCCCTTAAATTAAAGCTAGAAGTCCAAATTGACTGTATGCTAAAGACAAAAGTAAAGGTCCGAACTAGAGGAGAGGGATTAAAGCAATAAAGTGAAGGGAGAGGAACCTTTGGATATTTACTTACTTACTCCCGGCTCCATTCTTCATTTTACTCTTAGCTTTTACTCCCTTCTCTGTCGGGAAGAGAGAATTAGTATTTAATACAATTTTTCGAACAATGATTTTAACTGATTGTTTATTTATAAGAGGCTTTCCTTTTAATACGCCTAGTAATTTTATGCCGTTTCTCTTAACCCTTAATAAACCCTTAACTCCGTTTCGACGGTGGACTCATATATGAGTCGAGATTGAATAGGGCCGAGACGACACACAGTGTGGCCGATTGCGAATCTATTGGTACAAAAGTCTACAAATGAAGTTTGAAATTTTGATGAAAAACGTGTTTTTACCATCAGGTAAAATGTCAATAAACAAAAAAATACATAAATAATTCAATTAATTCCAGTTAATACAATCAAGCACTTGAAAAAGTATGTAAATAATTCATTTTCAACTCTTTAATGTTTTAAAGACAAGTTAGGTCGTTCCGTCTCTCAGTATTTATCAGTACAGGAATGATGTAGTTATTTTATTTGTTATACTATTTAACGAGTAGTGTAAGATATGAAGCATTTAGAAGAAGAAAAATAAATTTTATTCTAGGACTAAGTAACCTTAGAATAACTGCATTGCACAATTTAATGACAATTTTCTGGCATTAAAAATAATTATGAATAAATTAAATTACAAGGTTATCTAGATCTAAAATCAAAATAAAGAAAAAAGAAAAGGAACTGATCGACATAGAAAATAGAAAAGGAAAATAAACTTTATTCTGGGACGAAGTCCCCTTAGAATAATGAACAGTTACAAAAGAAAAAATATACATCTGGCCAAAAACTAACTTAATAACGATTCAAACAATATATACAACAACCTAAATAATAGTTTGTAAATTACTAAAAAATAAAATAAAATCTTTTCAACTATACTTATAATTTTACTGGAAAAATAGCAAAAAGAAAAAAAAAATTACATGAATAGAAAGAAAAAGCAAAACTTCCAGAAAAGAAAAAATATCATATTAAATAAAAAAAAATTGGCTTATATTGAAACCCAAACTGCTAAAGCATACTAAATATATACATATATTAAAAATATATTAATGATAGAAGATGAGCAATGGGATCACAATATTGCATTATCTCCGCATAAGTGGTATAAAATAAGAATAGATAGATAAATACAATAAGGAAGGGTCATTAAATTAATTTTATGAGAAAACAATCGCAACCAGAAAGAAATGAAAAAAAAACTGATTTAAAGAAAATAAATTATTTATATATGTTATACAATACGCAATGGTATTGCAAACTATAAAAAACACGGAGACTAAGATAGGAAAAGATACATATGTATACAAATTGAGGAATCTGAAAGGAGGAAGGACATATGAAAGTATAGATAAATTCTGATGTGCGAGTTCACATATGGGTACACATAAATAATGTGGATGATATAAAATTATCTGTAGGATAACATTAAATGCGACTGAGAAGTCTGAAAAACTTGAACATTATTTTACACATATTCGGAAGATTGATTGTTGAGGAGATGTATAGATAAAATATGTTTAAATGAGGTCAAGGAGGAGGATTTGCGTATGGAGCTTGGTAGGGAATTCCAAAACAAGGTGCTCGTATGACAAAGGATTTTTTAAAGGATACAGTTCTATGAGAAGGAATAAACAGGTTTGAGGGATGGGATCTCGTGTTGTACGGATTAACAGAGGAACAAGCGGTAAACAAATAGAGAAGGTATAAGGGCTTTTTGGATTAAAATGTTCGAAAAGGGAATACAACTAGGAAGTATTCCAGTAAGACTGGATAGAGCCACTTCAACTCGGCATACCAACTGGAGACGTGGGAGCGCCTGGAGACTCCAAAAATAAATATAATGAAGCACTTCATCAGTCTCTTTGATCTGGTCTCAACCCCGCCAGACAGTCCACCGTATACAAGCCAGCTATAATCGAAATGAGGAAAAATGAGTAAGGAAACTAGGAGCTGACGGATTTTAAGGGGCATGAAATCACTTAATCTTAGGAACTGTTTGAGGGTAGCAATGGATTTTTGGATTATTTAGGAAATATGTTTATTTCAGGACAAATATTGATCAAACATTACCCCAAGATTTCTAACGAAAGTGTGGAACAGATAGGTAGGCCATTGAGTTAGAGTAGAGGATAATAAGGATTGGAAATAATCTTTTTTTAATTTAATGATGTTTTTTTTTCTAAATTTTAGATAGACATAATCTACTGCGTTTAGCAGCGTTCTTTTAAACAGAAAAATGTTCCACGTTTTAGTATGTAACTTTTTACTTACATCATTGTACGATCTAAATTTTGGTTCTTTGTGTCTAAAAGCGTTTTACATTAGCAAATATGGAGATTTTAATCTCGTGTTCTCACCCATTCAATAGTAGTAACAATTGTGTTATTTAGAGGAGAATTTTTGTTTAAGGAAAACAAATGACTGAGGTATTAAGAGAAGGGAAAGATGTTTTTAAAGGTTAGTCTGAGAAAAAAAAAATTTACTTGATCAACATGCCAATTAAAAAAAAAAAATTAAATACAATTCTGTTGCAAAATATATTAATATTATATATATATAAAAAAAAGATACAATTGACCAATATATCGAGAGAAAATTAGGCACTTGAAGACATTGCTTTTTTGATCGTTAATAAGACATATACTCTAAGCAATAAGGCACTGAAAAGATTATAGTAAATCTAAATTAAGATTAGTTAGTAATATGAAAATATACAATTACTATTATCCATTTCCGTTTTTTTTTTTAATACATGGTGGTCGTAATAATTCAAACCATTGTCACTTTGACTGTAAAACATTTATTCATATGCCCTATATTGAGAAAAATGATAATTTCATTACTAGTTATAATATTATTTATTAAAAAATATATATATTATGTTAAAAAAAAAATCATGCGTTCGTTTTTACAGGTCGCTACATAATCAACATAGATCGTTCAGTGTTGCCACAAACATGTCTTGGTATTGGACTTTGCAAGACCAAGACCAATACTGGTAAAAAAAAAGTGTTTTTGTGAATAAAAATTAAAGCAAAGTAGTTACTAATACTAGACAATTTTAGTCACTGTATGTAAATAATTGGTAGAACCAATATACTTTTTGGTTTAACTCTTCCAATTTTCCATTTCGGACTTAGTTAGGTTTCTCCATTTTGAAAAAAAACGACAGCAATATCTCTATAGGATATAGTGGTAACAATTTTTAAAAGATAATCAAATTTCCGACAAACCTATAAAAAAAAATCGTCTAAATCGGAACAGTGTAAAGACGTTAAAGTGCGTTGAATTTTATACGCAGATTTGATTTATTTGTTCACTTCCCCATTTTAAAGAAATGTAAACGATTTTAAAGAAATATTCATCTAAGAAACCGTACTCTAATGATTTCTCTGATCTGTTGTCACGAAAATCAGTCTAATTCAATTCTGGAATTTTAATGAACACACTTAAAATTAAAAAAAAAAATTTTAAAATCGATAGTAATAATAATTTAATAATTTAAATAATCGGTGGCATTATATAGATTTTCTGTACTCTTAACTCTTCCATTCTATGGTGGGGGCCTATTTAGTTGGACTTTACTATATTTATGGCGATAAAATATCTAAATATACCTATTCTATGGCGTTTTTCTAATATCTAAAGTAACATTTTTAATAGATAGCAATAAGCTAATAAGTAACTGCCAGATTCTTCCGCAAGACCAAGACTGAGTACGCAAGACACATCTTGGTCTAGCGTTTGTGAACACTAAGAGCGTTAAGTGAGTGTTCTGAACTTGCATGTAGAGACGGATACAAATACGTTTATTAAATACCAGTCAATGAAAATAAATCGATAACCTCGGTCTAAGTGATATTATAGAAATGTCATATTTCGATTTTAAAATGAAATATTAAAAAATGTTTATAGATAAAAGATTGTTCACAAATCATTCAATAGCTCTTTTTTTTTCAACAATAACAGATTAGTCTGGACAACAAGGAAATATTTCATATTATCAATAATATGACTAATAGACTTTTTTTTCTCTATATTCGCAATCGGCCACGCTGTGTTAGTGTTATTATCATATATGAGTTTGGACTCATTTATGATAATATAAACGTGTAAGTGATCAGTTCGGATGATGCAAAGTATTAGGTACTTTGTTTGTAACTTACAAAGACGCTCTTCTCTTCTCAATCATTATCGCTAAAAAGTTAACCATGGTTCCGCTTCGGGGAGGAAAAAAAGGTTTACCAAAAATATCTAATATATAATTTTTTCGCAACCGAGGGATAATATTGTAAAATATGTTAGAACTAGTTTTAGAGTCCTGGTATTATATTCTAGAACTTTAAAAAGTATTTTATTTCGACTTATTGAACTCTTCCATTTCAGGTATCGAAATTGTTTCTTAAAAATTGATAAGCGGTAGAATATGAACTTTCTTTAAAATTTAAATACCATGAACAATCTCCTGTCTTTCCTTCGAGACTATATGTAAATAACGATATTAGGATTTAACATTATATGTTATTCAAGATAGTGTGTACAATTTATAATTATATCAAACATAATTGTTTTATTTTACAGTTCATTACTATTAATGTATTTAATTTGATTTCATGTATGTACAATGAACACGATTTGTATGGGTCCGCCCAATAACGAATAAAATTTATTTATTTATAACTATAATAAGACCTATATGGACATACGGAATTGAGCTTTGGGGCTCCACCAAACCATAGAATTCCTATCGTATCCAATACTTACAATCCAAAATCCTTCGTAAAATCTTCAATCCCCATATTTTGTCACAAATAAAACCGTCCATAAAGAACTTAATGTTCCTATGGCGCCGATCGAGCCAGATATCTATCCTTTTATGATAGAATGCAGTCTCATCCAAAACCACTTGTTTCCACCCTTGCTACATCCTCGGTTCCCGATAATCCTCCTAGGCTTCTGAAAAGAAGGTGGCCTCGTGATCTTCTTATCTAGAATTACTTAGGGATTACTAGCACTGGATAGTATCTCTTCAAGTCTGTCCGTTTCATTGTTTATAATTTGTTCATATTTACTTGTTGTATTTGTATACAGTTGTAAATTTCAATCAATAAAAAAAAATATGCTGTTTGAAATACAGCATTAACCAACATTAATATTTTTTGTTTCGAGGGAAGTTAGCCACTTGTAATGTTGCCCAAAAGCGGTCTTGGACTTGCAAAGTGCAAGACCAAGACCAAGGCCGCCTAACTGTTGAAAGACCAAGACTAGGACTGGTAAAAAAAATCGATTTTTACAATAAAAATTAAGGCAAAATAGTTTCTAATATTTGACAATCTTAGCTTCTGTATGTTAATAATTGATGTAACCAATTTACTTTTGAATTTAACTCCTCCAATTTTTCATTCCGGCTTAGTTAGATTTCTCCTGTCTAAAAAATTACACTAATATCTCTACTGAGAACTTTTAGCCCTAATGCTTATAGCCCTCTAGCAGTGGCTGATTGTATTATTATTCAATAAATAGAATTGTTGATGAGCGAAGAAAAAAAAATCTCTATAGTAATAAACTTATAAGTAACTGCAAGACTATAGCGAGACTTGCGCAAGACCAAGACCATGACCAAGACTAAGTTTGCAAGACCAAGACACGTCTCGCTCTCACATTTCGGCAACACTAATCGTAACCTAAAAATTGTTTACTTACAAAAAATCTCAGAAACGGGACGACAATAGCCACTTGTTTTATCTTAAAAAAAAAAACAGCATAGTATTAAAAATATCTACTAAAATGTATAAAAGATAAAAGGTTTATATGCTACCCTCAGCGAGCGCACGGCCTACCCTTGCTAAAAGTAAGGAAGTGCCAAGGCGGAACACTCCTCTATCAAAGTTGTCCCTACTAAAGGAGGATTACCAAGGACAGGTTAGGGGAAGGTGGGTGACGGGGGGTTGTGGGGGGAGGGGGTATGACGCAGCGGTCCCGCGGCACCCCTAACCCTATCAACCCTATCACAACTCCTCCTTCCCAATTAACTAACTTAATGGGCCTGCCAACGGTTTATTAGTTGTAGATTGATCAGCCTACCCGTCCTCGGATCCTCCCGATTCTTCAACGCGTGTCGGTTTCTTCCCAAAAACAATTCCTAAGCCAACCGAAAAAGAATTAATTCAGAAGAAAAATTGCCAGTTAGAAGCTAGCGGATAGCATTAAATAAACAAAAACAATACATGAGACGCAATTTTAAAAATTTCCCAGAATACTCCTTAAAAAAAATATCTGGTATGTCCACTCACACGACTTTCCTACCTATTTCAGAAAAAGTTTTTATATCTTTACATATGTTCATGAAGAAACAAAAAAAAAAAAAAAATTCCTGAAAATTGATCAAAGGAAAGATTTGAGGGCGCTTTATTTGATAAACTAAGGAAATGTAAACCGGCTTAAGGTAGATCAGTGTAAAAATGTAAATACCCTCTAATATTACTGATCAAAAACTTTTTTCCATAGCCTAATTTTGTCAAAGAATAATTTATGTTAAAAGTATAGGAAATAGTGAAGATTTCATGATGCTGGCAACAGATTTTCCTACTTTCACTTAGTCATCTTTATTCTCTCATTCACCGCTTTCTGACACCAGGATATGAACCCGTAATCTTACATTGGAAATTGAATAGCTTTAACTTCGTTAATAAGTGTCCAAAATGAACGGTTTTTATATAGTTTTGTAGGGAATTTCATTACCGTCGAAAACCGCATATCGGAAATTTGACCCGATTGCAATACTTTCCTTACCTAGTGTAGGTTGGAAAATAATAAGTAAAAAATAGAATAAGCTGTATCATCGCTAATACTGGTTCGATTCCGATGATTTTTTTTTGTTTCGTTGGTAGTGTAATTAACTTTCAAAAGTTATATTATAAATTTTACCGTATAATATATAGTTAGGGAGTTAGGCCCCATAACATTTTTCTTTTCTTTATAATTTTTTTTCCTGTATTTTCGCGGGAATTTAGTCTATATACGAAAATTTAAAGGAAAACTATTAGAACATTGTAGGAAAGTTTCATCAAAATTGTTAGAGCCGTTTTCGTGAATCGACGGTTTTGTCGAAAACCGCATATCGGAAATTTGACCCGATTGCAATACTTTCATTTCCTTGTATAGGTAAAAAAGTAAAAAAAAAAAAAAAAAACAGCTTAAAGAAACTATTCAGCTCTACTGCAATTGGGATTGTGAAGCATTTGGTTTTGTAGAAGGAATCTCAACTTTATTACCATGATTGTTCCATAAAACGTTCCATAAAGTGATTCTATGCTCCATAAAACTTTGTTAATCTGGTGAAGATGAGATTAAAAAACAACTAAAGTCATGTCTAGTGAGATATTTCCAAAGACATTATAATCTAAAAAAGCTGCAAATTATTTCACAATTGTTTATTATTTCTAAACAATTATACATCTAAAGTAACAATACCTTCCTAGTAACAAAGAAAAAGAAATAAAATGTGATTGCTATTATCGACCCAAACATTTTTTTTTTTCATCATTAGTAATTTGCTAAAAAAATAGCATTACTTTATTAACACATTCAAAAATCCAAAACAAATTATGTTACTTTTGCAGTAGAACATATAAAAACATCTCGAGACCATATCTTAGCTCCAAAGTGTCCAATTTTAACGATTTCTTTTTTTTTGGAAATTTTATAAACTTTTAAATTACTATACAATATCAATAAAAAAGAGTATACGTTTTGAGTTATTCCGAATCTAATTTTATCATCCCTCGTAACTTTGTTTCCATCTTCTTTTCGTTGAGGTATGTTATATACATAAATTTAAGGGGCATCGAGAAGAGGACTTTAACCAAATTTAATTGAAAACGGTACATTCGTAAGATACCAACCCTTTGCAAAATGTCATTCGCAAAAAAAAATAAAAATAAAAAACAGAAAAACAAATAACAATTAACTTGCAGAAAACGGTGAATTGGTAGACGGTTTCTTTAATAATATCATGCCTCCAATAGCTTAAAAAAGTTTAATATAAATAGTACTGAAACTGAAAATCTCTTGTTAAAAACATTAACATTAATGAATCATAAACATGTTCTCCAATCAAAACACAATACCACTCCAGGCTTAGACCGAATTCAATATCAAATGCTAAATTATTTGCCAAAAACGCCTAAGAAAGTGCTAATCGATATATTTAATGAAATTAAAATTAAATTAACTTCCCTAATTCATGGAGTGAATATCTTGACGTCCCCATTTTAAAATAAGGGTAAGCATTGTAATGTTGCTACTTTATATCGACCAATTTCACTGTCTTCGTATGTACTTAAGACATTTGTAAGAATAATCATGATGAGACTAGTGTGGTATTTGAAATTAAATGATATTTTACCTGTAAACCAATATGGTTTCAGAAAAAGTAAATTTGTTCAACAGGCCCAATCTCAGCTCATTTACTAAAAGCAAAACAATTACGGCAGTATTCATCTATATCTCAAAAGCTTATGGCAGTATTATATTCAACGAGTTATGTTGGGCTACGTCTAATTTAGGACTTCCTGAAACCTTTATTTATAGAATTTTAGAACTATTCAAGGAAAGGAAGGTCTTTTTGAGATTAAGCCGATAGAGTACAGAACCACGTTTAGCTCGAATAGGTCTGCCACAAAGAGGAATTCTAAGTTGTCTTCTATACGCCGCCTACGTAGCCGATATAAATAAAAATGTAACAGATACCTCTCACCTAATTCAATACACCGATGATAACTATTTATATACTATGGGTAAAGATTCTAAAAATTGTTTCTAATTCCAAATTCCAACAATATACAATTTACTTAACTGGACATCTTTAAAGGATTTTTCTATATCAAATGAAAAAATTGACAGTATGTATTTTTGTTTTAAAAAATATATAACAAGAATTTTTAACCATCAACAATCAGAAATCCCCAATACAAAAGGAGGTGAAGTTCTTAGGTCTCATCTTGGATTAAAAATTGAGTTGGAACCAACACATAATTAAAATTGCCTAGAAATATAATAAATACAATAATATATTAGGGGCTATCAGTTCAACTAAATAGGGGGAAGATCCTAAAATATGTATCAATTTCTATAAGGCAACAATAAGAGCTATTAATTTTCCAATTCTTACTCAGTTGAAGCCGGTGTTCCTCAAGGTAGCGTCTTGGGCCCCGTCCTTTATATCCTTTTTACCGCTGATATCCCTGCCCATCCCGATACCTTCCTGGCAACATTTGCTGGTGAAAACGCCATCCTATCATCCAACTAAGATCCCGAAATAGCATCCAAAATCTCCAAAATATTTACTTATCTTTAGGTTATTTTATTTTTTATTATATATAGTTATTGATTATTATTTAGTTATCATTTTACTTTTGTTAATTTGATGTTTTCTGTATATAAGATGTTTATATGTTCATGTCTCACTATAATTATTGTCCGCGTGCCAGATTATCATATTTCTAAATAAATAAATAAAGGGGCTATAATCGATTTTGGTTGCTTTTTTTATGAGAATGAGGCAAAAACTAAGTTACTAATACTGGTTATAATACAATATAGATCTATCAGAATAAGCTTAGGCCTACTTAATACCAGTTCGGTTAATAATATTTTAGTTGAAGCTAGAGAACCACCATTGATAATCAGAAGGAATGCTTGGGGAGGGTTTTACAAATTCTTGGAGGGAATAGCGATTTATATAATAAACTGGTTCTATTAGCATCAGATACCCTAACACACATACATTGGAAAAATAAAACTCTCTTCCTATTGTTAACAGGTTTATTATAACTGCAATAATATTATTCATGTTCTGAAAAATACCTGACATATTTAATTGTATTTATGATATATTTTTACTAAACATAGAAATAACTTCTCTTCTCGGCTTTGACACAATTTCAGAACCTCAACGTGATCCTTATTTTGACGAATATTAAATTTTCCATCCTTAGTCTAATATTCACTGACGGATGTAATAGCCCTAACGGAGTAGGCGCTGCTGGCTGTAATGCTACAGATAATCACAGTGTCCTTATCGGTATACACGAAAGGCTTAAGTTTACGCAGCCGAACTAACAGCGATATTAGCAGCTCTAGATTATATAAAACACAGCAATTATAACAACACTTTAATTCTAACTAACAGTTTAAGTGCCAAAAACAACAGGAAATCAACATTATAATTAAAAATCATCATCAACCATCGCAACCCAAACTCTTTAATCACACATCACAAACCTTGAAGAATGGTGTCAAAACTGGAGGATTAAAATAAATTCCAATGAATCCCATTAAATCCCCTTTAAACTTCCCCGTAAACCTCCTGTCTTACAGTATCCTTTAACTTCTTCCTAGATTCAAATTACATAATGACAGATCACCAGTTTCGATTCAGCAGATCCCATTCCACAACCCAGCAATTCCATGATGTGGTGGATGTCCTCTCCTCTGCATTGGAGCGCGGAATGTACTCCACGGGAGTCTTTCTCGATGTAGAACTGGCACATTTTTATCGAGTCTGGCACCGCTTGAAACTGCTTTACAAACTTCGTGGATTCCTACATCCTACATACTTCCTCATTATTCGTTCCTACTTTACTGATATATACTTTAAAGCGATTCACAATAACGCTTATTAATCCGTCTTTTCCCAGTCCACTGGTGTTCCTCAAAGTAGTATCCTAGGTCCTATCCTTTACACAGTTTATGTAGCTGACATCAAACCCCATGCTAACACTGTCATCTCCACCTATGCCGGTGACACATGTGTCTTATCAGTTAATAATGACCCAACAATTGTATCCCAAACACTCCAATCACACGTCACAAATATTGAAAAATGTTGTCAAAACTGGAGGATTAAAGTAAATACTAACAAATCACTTTTACCATTCGGCGTAAATCTATCAATTATTGTCCTACAGTATCCTTTAATAATACTCCGCTTATCCCTGTAGAATAAATCTGGTACCTTGGACTCCACTTGGACAAACGTCTAACGTGGAATTCTCATACCAAACTGAAACGACAAGAAACCGCTCGACTTTTCCGACTACTCCAGCACTTAATAGAGAAACGCCCTAAGCTCTCAGTCAATTATAAAAGACTCGTATACATGACTACAATAAGAACTATTAGAACTTATGGAGTTGAGTTTTAGGGCTCCACTAAGTCATCGAATTCCTCTCGTATCCAATCCTTATAATCCAAAATCCTCAATGCTCCTTACTTTGTCACAAATAAAATCATCCATAACACCCTTAATGTTCCTTATGTTTCTGACCTGGCCCAATCTAGGTACCTATCCTTCCATAAACTTCAGAACTATCCAAATCCTCTCTTTTCTAATATTGCTTCCTCCTTGATTCTTGATAACATTCCGAGGCGTCTGAAAAGAAGATATCCTGTTGTAAATACATTTTTAGAGTGCTTCCTGTGGGTAGTTTCTCAACAAATGGTTTCATGTTATTATATTCTTGCGTCCACATTTACTGAATGTTTTTATAATTTCTAATACAATTGTAAATATCATAAATAATAAAAAATAAAGAAAATTCATATTTAATAATTTAATATCACATACATTTTGCGGACATCATAAGGGAATTAAAAATTTCTATGAAGATTGAATGGCAGGAAATTTATGAAAAAAGGGTGTTTTAAAAATCTCACTGTCCACTGGTAACAATGGAATCCTTGTTTAGTAATAGCGATAGTAATACCCTAGTACTTGTATAAGAGCAATGTGTAGATTAAGAATTAATCATGCTTTCTCAAGTACACACCTACGTATGATTAAGAGAGAAGATACAGATTATTGTAAATTGTGTGAAGTTAAGGACGACCGGAAACATATATTGATGTCATGCATAAAATATGCTGCTGAAAGATACCATTTTATCAATAAAATTCAAACTCTTATAAATAAATACAATCCACCTCATATTGATATAATTAGAAACACTAATTCTGTTCTGGGAGCGTAATCTCACTTTGTATACTCCACGGATATTAAATTATACAAAAGAAAGGATGTTAGATAATGATCTATGTAAATAATCATTTGGAATAATTAGTCGATATTTGTTATTAAACATAATAAAAAAGGAAATATAATAAAAAATCAATTAATTTTAAAACTGATGCAGCTAAAATAGGGAGTCATTATGCCGATCCAATAAACAAATTAGATATATAAAAATACATAAAAGAATTGGAATTTGACCCTTTGCTCAAGGTTTGTTTCAGTATCTGAGTAAGCTCTCCCTAGAGGAGACTACAATATAATTTTCAACGTAATATATTCAATATTGAAACTACTTAAATGCATATAACAGTAATAATTAAATAAATAATAAACTTAAAATGATTGCATTTTAGGAATATGACAATAAAAAATATAATAAATAACATGACAAAATCTTATAGAGAATAAAACGATATAGGATAAGGTTACAGGTGAGATTGGCAAAAAAATGAAATTATTGTTGTTTAAAGTTATATAAATAAACGCTGTATTGATTGTATAAAATTGTCAATAGCTATAATATAATAAATTCTAGTGTGAAAATGGGATACAAAATTGGATCCCGAAACGTCATGATGTAGTAGTAGAGTGGAAATGATTTTGTGAGAATATACTGTAACAAAAATTCTTACTTATATAACTCGAAAATAAGTATCTCCCTTAGGATTAATGAAGACTTAGGAATAATTATTATTTAAAAGCCTTAATAAAAAAAAATAATAATAATAATAAAACTATCTTATGAATTATCTCGTATTTGACTTATTTTGTGCACCGACAATGACAGACTTACTTTTTCTTTTTCTCTTCCCTCATTTACGACATTTCATATTAGTTTCACAAATTTGGCTAGTAAAATAACTAAAATTATCTCTTTATCGGTGGTTTATCTGTTAAAATAAGAATTAGTTTATAACCTTTTAAAGTTTATATTTATTTACTCGTATGTGGAATGAAGCGCCGTGGCAATATTGTTAAGGGTCATGCCAAATTGGTCGTGAAAGTGGTTAAAAATTGTTATAAGGAAATACCAGGAAACTCTTGACCTCGTTAGCATAAATAAGTCAGGCGCATGAGGATTGAGTACGTTTACATTTTTCTAAGGGTTCACGGAAATGTGCATTTTATTCATATAAAATATAAACATCAATTCACCGTAAACAGTTAATGCTTGAAATAGTATTTTTCATTTCTATTTAGAACATGTCCATATTCCTTATTTTAAAATTCAAAATTATTCTCATAAACGATGTTTTGGAATAAATTATGGCGAGGAGGGAGTAAGTACGGGGAAGAGGGCTTAAAGAGGACGATGAAGTTAAAGAGACAGGAAAGTGTATACTATGATGTTTTTGCAGGGGCTGTTACAGCTTCTAGAGCATAGATTTAGAGGAGGTGGTGGGGGGGAAGGTAATGAGATAATTGCGGCCTTAGGGTAGAGGGGGGCCTTGTGATATCGTTAACAGACAACCCCCCTTCTTCCTCCCCCCTTCGCGAGCACTTAGTTTGGCTATGACTTTAATAAACTTCCAACATCTTTTTATAACATCTACTTTACTTTCTTTCTTTTTTCTACATCAATATTTTTTTTCTCTCTCATTGATTTTTTTCATATTTTACAATAAATAAAAATTATTTAAATTTTGTAGGAGAGAAAACAAAATATTAAAAAAAAAAAAAAAAACAGTACCACTAGTGTTGTCCAAATGCGAGACTCAGACGAGTCTTGGTCATGGTCTTGGTCTTGCGCAAGAGTCTCGCAGTTACTTATTAGCTTATTACTGTATAGGTATTAATGTAATTTTTTAGATAGGAGAACGCTACCTAAGCCCAAATGAAAAATTAGAGGAGTTAAATGCAAAAGTATATTGGTTATACCAATTATTTACATATAGAAACTAAGATTGTCAAGTATTAGTAACTATCTTGCCTTAATTATTATTCATAAAATAAATTTTTTTTTTACCTCTCTTGGTCTTGGTCTTGCAACAGTTAGACGACCTTGGTCTCGGTTTAGCAAAGTGCAAGACCAAGACCAATTTTGGGCAATACTAAGTACCACTAAATCCCATGAGTGGTCTTGGGTTCAGTACAATGGAAGGAAGTACTGTTTTTTGTTCACCGGTTGTTAAAGTAGGTTGTTCCGCCAGATTGTTCCTCTTAACTGATTATTTAATAAAGAGTACTTACTTTATAGAGGCTGGGAGAGCCCCAGGAGGGTCTCTCGACCCACGATTGATGGAAGAAAATAAATAATTAATTACCTTTTATCAGTTCGATTCGAAGCCGGACATTTAAATGACATATTTGAAATATTATATATGCATTAAGTAATTTGTAAGAGAGACTTAGAGAAGATTATATAGAAGTTAAAAATGGAGTGTGAGATAGATATTCTACTGGCAAAGTTCCTCACTTGGTAACTTTAATGTTACCTGTCACTAATGTCCCCCAAATGCGAGACCGAGACGAGTCATGGTCTTGCAAACTCAGTCTTGGTCATGGTCTTGGTCTTGCGCAAGATTCTTGCAACAGTCTTGCAGCTACTTATTAGCTTATAACTATAGAGATATTACTGTAATTTTTTAGATAGAAGAAAACTAACTAAGCCCGAATGAACAATCAGAGGAGTTAAATGCAAAATTATATTGGTTATACCAATTATTAAAATATAGTAACTAAACTTGTCGATTATTAGTAACTATTTTGACTTAATTATTATCTAAAATATTGATATTTTTACTAGTCCTGGTCTTGGTCTTGCAAAGTGCAAGACCAAGATCGATTTTGGGCAAAACTACATCTCACCGATCTAAGCGTTACCAATTTTATGTACTTCAGTTGAAAGTGATACAATTTAAGAGATACGTTATTCCATATAAAATCCTGCCATACAAAATCGATATTTCTTAGGAAACTTTATAACTGTTATTTTATTGGTGAGTAAAAAATATTATATCTTACACAATTCCTATATGGATTTTAAAAAATAACTGCCTGGTATCATAAATATTTGTGACTGAATGTTATATTACTCGATAAAATGGTTTAAAAAATTGCTATTATAACTGGAAACAGTTTAACTTTTCAAATATTTTATTTTAGTTAGAATTTAAAAAATAAGATATCACTGACTATTATAACTAACGATTATTTAGAACTAAATAACAGTTGAAAACAGCTGAGGAAATAAAGAAGTTAAAAATTGAGCGGTTCCTAATAACCATTATACTTTTTGACTGTAATTTAGTTGTTATTTGTTTCTAATTTATATTTTGTGTTACTACAGTGTGAATGTACTCTTTCCTTACAATAACTAGTGTCCATATAACTGTCAAAATGTTATATTACACAATAAAATAGTTTTAAAAAAACCATTATATTTTCAAAAATTATAATATTACATATTTACAGTTAATTTTCAAATCTACGGTGGAAATTTGTGGATACCCCTAACCGCTCTTCTTTGATGGATATCTTCTGTTCTGGTTACCTCAGCCTCTTTGTTTTCCATTCTAAATACGTTACTAGATCTCTTTTGTCGTTTCCTATTACCCGCAAGGTTTGGGTTGTTGTGGCAACGGGCAGGTTCTGATATTCCTTATCGGTATCGATATCGCCTTGTGGAAATAAGTTCATATAAAATTCTGCAAATTTCTCGGTGGATCCTTTTATACTGTTTAAATTGTGCCCAGTTGTGCAAGTTGCACCATCAAAATTTTTCAGGGGTCAAATTTCAATGATCTATGTTTTTATAATTGTGCTCTGTTTTTAAGAAACGGTGGGCAATAAAATATCTTGGAAGGAGAGGGGAGAGATTCTTGTGCCATTGATCTCGGTGGGGGGGGGGGCACCCCTGGTCACAACGGTGCTTGGGAGTGGGATCGGTTGTGAAATTTTCCTTCTTTTTTTTTTTTGCTAATATGAGATAACCATTGTACTTATAGACAACAATTTTGTACATATACGTATTGAAATGTACAATTTACTATAAAAACACTAATGTTCTATCTAATTGGCATACTAACCAAATTGAGGACGATTAACTCAAAATTTCCACAATCGTACCCAGTCTCCCCTACGATGTACTATTATTATTTTTTTTAATATATTTTTTTTATGTAATACATTAATTTTACACCTGGTGACATACAGAAATCAATCTCTTAGTATCAGAAAAAGTCTATAGACAAGTTTTCAGAGAAGATTGGAAAGATGGGCCCAAAGAGAAGTACAAATAGGAGGAGCCTAAACAATATCATGAGGGTTACTGTTTGCCCATTCGGCTGCCCGCCCATTGATTTCCCAAATTGAGAGGATCTCATTGTTCAACCTTCCTTTTTTTTTTCTTTTTCACTTTTTTTTCTCTCCTTTCAGAGCTACCCTATGCTTATAAGTGATTTAGAGGAAAGCAGTCAGTCTCAGAGCAGAGAAAAAAAAAAAAAAAAAAAAAAAAAAACCTTAAGAAAACATGCTGATTGAAGGGCTGCCAACTGTTTGTACAAGTTGAAATCAGCGGAGGCGTTCAAACATGTTTTCTACAGCTCGTCCCTTTTGCCATCCCCCTGTCTTTCTTACAAGTTTGTTTTGTATACTCTTTCCCGCCTTCTGTAATAAAATCTGGAAGGAAATGTGACGAGAAATCAATTTCTGATGTCACACAAAAATAAATTGCACTTTTGCAAACTTGTCTTATTGCTTGTCTCAGAACAAATAAAGTTTGATGGATACGTGAGTACGTTTATTTGTATGTATATATCATGTTAAATAAAACATAGCCTATCGACAATTTTATTTACTTTTATTTATATATTACAATAATACTTTTATTATTAAAATTATATTTATTTACTAATTAATGTTTTTATTAAATAATTGTTTTTCAATTATTCGACAGTGCTTATAGTGAGAAAATAGTACATATACAATATGCGTTACAGTAAATACAAATTAATAAAATAAAACTACGTATAAAATTGAAATAAAAAATACTATAAACTTTTTTTTATTTATAGAAATTTATTTACTACTGTAATAAATAAACATGAATATTAAATGTGAACAATCGAGAATAATGACATGAAAAAAATTGTCGAGATAACATCCAATGTTAGCAATCCGTAAATAATTCAAAGTAAGAAGGTCTCGTGGCTATCTTCTTTTCAGAAGCCTAGGAAGATTATCATGAATAGAGGAGGAAGCAAAGCTGGAAACAAATTGGTTTAGCTTGGTCTGGAGTTTATTGTAAAATGATAAGTATCTGGGTGGGCCAAATCAGCATAACTATAAACAATAAAAAACGATTAAGCAATAAAGAAAATAAATGTCAAAAATTAAATAAATTATTTGCTTCTAAATGTTTTCATCACTAAATATAATAGCAAGAACGATAAATTAACAGCTTGGTAAAATAAAAAATTAATTGAAGTACATAATAATATTCTGTCACCTCGAAACACAAGAGTCGGACCCATGGAAGATCCATCCATCGAATCCATGGAGATGCTTAATCTCCGTTAAGAAAGGATACGACGAGACGGAATACGGAACAGCACCATACGGTCTGTCGGATAAGAGCATCCTAGAGGAGCACAAACTAAAGTGTTTCGGGCACCTCCTTAGGATGGATCAGGAAAGAACTGCAAGGAAGAAGAGTGAGAATCGCGTTGAGGGAAAAGGCCAAGAGGAATACCACGCATTTCCTGGGAGGAGATAGTTTAGGAGGCCAAGAGAGTCGGCCCAAGAACGAGACATCTGGTTTAGACTCTACAAATAGTAACCCCCCACCGTGCAAGCGGTAAAGGGAATAAAATGATTATGATGATGATATAGTAATATTAATGCAATGTTATGCCTGAAGTATATATATAAAATGAAAAAATCTGTACCACTTCAACCCATGAAGATTCTTGGGTTAAGTACTATTTAGGGAAAGGCCAACGGTTGTGCAGAGCGGAGATCACGGGACAGGATCACGCTCAACCACAAGGTTTTCCCCCTTAATCAATTATATAATTAAGTTTACGCACTCTGTAGAGGCTGGGTATGCCCCAGGATGGTCCAACTACCCCAGGGTCGACCCACGGCCAATAAATAAGAATAAATAATTTTTCTCCCATGAGTGGGGATTCGAACCTGGAACCTTGAGCATTCGAAGCTTAGTGCCCTGAAACTGAGCTACCCCGCTCTGAAGTATATAATTATATTAATAAAAATGAATGAAGGGTAGTTTCATTCGGAACTTTATCCTGATCATACCCCTGATGAAGACCTGCATAGTTGGATCGAAAAGCTGGGTCAATATAAAATAGCTTTTCACTATTTTAAGTTATTTTTTTTTATGACTGCCACCTTAAAAAAAATAACTATTTTTTCTATCGATCGCTATTCCCTGGTCCAGGAAAAACCCTGTATGATTTTGTTATTAGAACGTTAAGTGTCCCTGTTATTTACTTTTTAAAAACATATTTATTGAAATTTACAAACGTATTATATGAAAAATACAGCAAGTAAATATGCAATTAGTAACATGACATGTTCATCATGAAGAGCTCAACAACCCATCAGTAGCACTCCAATTATAATTCTATATTAGAAGGTCCCGAGGTCATCTTCTTTTCAGACGTCTCGGAGGGTTATCAGGAATAGACGAGTAAAAAGGTCAGAAACAAGAGGGTTCGGATGGTTCCGAAGTTTATTATGGTAGGATACCTGGATAAAGCTAAATCGGAAACATATGGTACATTGGATGATTTTATTTGTGACAAAGTAGGGAACATTGAGAATTTTACAGAGGAGTTATTAATCGTTAAAATATTATTAAATATTGGTGAGGTTACATTTTTATTATAGCAGCTTATAATATTTAGTTTATCCTTCAGGAGAGAAATGTGCTGGAACGTTCTAACAACGACTGAGGGAAGTGGATCCCATTCATGTCGTAAAGGTGAACCTCACAGTCTGAGATTGGTTAGGGAGTCCTACATTAAAACGTTTCAGGCGAAATAAGTCTTTTGACTTTCTTAATATTTGATAAAAATGGTTATAAGATTAATTATAGCCATTATTTTTAAAAGCGTGTACATTTATTATTCAACATTAATTTGAGGAAGTCTTTAAAAAGGGATGTAAACAAACTCTTTTTAGTAAATCATGAAGTAATACGGATCTGTAAGACCGTAAATCCTGAAGTAATCGCTTTATAAGGAGAAATAGCGAACAAAATGTACTTTTTTTTTTTTAATTTATTTATACATGATATTTACAACTGTATTAAAAAATTAAATACATTAAGTAAATTTGATAACAGAAAATAAAAACATGAAATGACTTGTTGAGAAACTACCCACTGGTAGCACTCTAAAAACAAAATGTATTTACAATAAGAGATCTCGAGGCCATCTTCTTTTCAGACGCCTCGGAGGGTTATCAGGAATAGAAGAGGAAGCAAGGTTAGAGACGAGAGGATTCGGATGGTTCTGAAGTTTATTATGGAAAGATTGGTATCTGGATTGGGCCAAATCGGAAACATAAGGAACATTAAAATCATTATGGATTATTTTATTGGTGACAAAGTAAGGAGCATTGAGGATTTTCAGAAGGATTTTGGATTGTAAGGATTGGATGCGAGAGGAATTCGATGGCTTAGTGGAACCCCAAAGCTCAACTCCGTAAGTTCAAATAGGTCTTATTGTAGTCATGTATATAAGTCTTTTGTAATTTACTGGAAGCTTAGAGCGTTTGTCTAGTAAGTGTTGGAGTAGTCGGAAACGTCGAGCGGTTTCTTGTCGTTTCAGTCTGGTATGAGGATTCCAAGTTAGACGTTTGTCCAAGTGAAGTCCAAGGTATCGGATTTGTTCAACAGGGATAAGTGGGGTATTATTAAAGGATACTGTGGGACATGAGGTCATAGGTTTACGTCGAAGGGTAAAGGTGATTTGATGGGATTTATTAGAATTTATTTTAATCCTCCAGTTTTGACACCATTCTTCAAGGCTTGTGATGTGCGATTGAAGAGTTTGGGATGCAATGGTTGGGTCGTTATTAACGGATAGGACACATGTATCATCGGCATACGTGGTAATAACAGTGTTAGGATGGGTTGGGATGTCAGCTGTATAAACTGTGTAAAGGATAGGACCAAGGATACTACCTTGAGGAACACCAGCGGACTGGGAAAAGAGGGATGAATAAGCATTATTGTGATTGACTTTTGAGTATCTATCAGTTAGATAGGAACGGATAATGAGGAAGTATGTAGGATGTAGTAAAGTAATCCCGGGTGCCAGACTCGATCAAAAGCCCAAAATGTACTTAAATCGAGATATTAAACATGAACATTATCATTGAAAATTAACGTATGGTAGTAGATATACAAAGGGCACTAGGAATTTTGCACAATACAACTTCATTTCCAAAACCCTTTTCCTCCGTACAGAATAAAGTTATCTGTACTCCTAAATCTTTAAAGTAACTTCAAGTTTCTTCTGCGATCTAGGCACACTAGACATCCCAAACCCTTACAAGTTCCCCAATCCTTGGGAAATATCTCCCTTTCAGCCTGTTTTTCATCTAAAGCAAAAGCCAGAAGTCGGCGGGATATAGATTTGGGCTGTAGGGAGGGTGCTCTGACAGTTTTGTTTCAGTGCTAGCCAAATATTTTGAGTAAACTTTGGAATGATACGCTAGAGCATTATCATAGTGAAGGAACTATGAGACCATTCTTGAGTTTGACCGAATTTTCAGTAGAACTTGCACCACTTGTATTTGCTCAAAGTTGTATTATCGACCTCATAAAAATAAGCTAACCTCCAAATATTATGATTGTGCAAATCACAAATCGGTCACATTATACCGTAGAAGATAATGGACAGTAACTAAAAATCTAATTATTAATATGAGAAGGAGTTGATCGGGGGGTGCGGTCAAATAAATACCAAATTATACAAATAGTATTATTTGATTTTTTTGCCTTCGTTTCGACCCACTTTGCAGGTCTTCATCAGGGCTACAAAAGGTACAGAACATGATGAAAATAAAATAGAATAAATGAATGAATTTCACCATGTTTTGTATCTTTTGTAGCCTTGATGAAGACCTGCAAAGTGGGTCGAAACGTAGGCAAAAAAATCAAATAATACTATTTGTGCAATTTAGTATTCATTTGACCGCACCCCCCCGATCTACCCCTTCTCATATTATATCACGGTCAACCATCTCTACATCACTAATTACTAATAATTGTTATTAAAATTAGCTGATAATTAGTTAAAGGTAATGATTTTTAATTTGTATTATCTAAAAAAAAAACTGAATTTATTTGATAGATTCTAAATAGAATTTCCATGAGAACTATAAAATTTATCTTCAGATTGACGAATTAAAAAAAATCAGGTGGGGTGGGCACATCACACATTTTGCACTTACTACCCTCTTCTTAGCAGATA
Source organism: Nezara viridula (assembly GCA_928085145.1). Taxonomy (NCBI): domain Eukaryota; kingdom Metazoa; phylum Arthropoda; class Insecta; order Hemiptera; family Pentatomidae; genus Nezara; species Nezara viridula. Next base: position 58,069,057 of record OV725078.1, on the reverse strand, counting down.
TAAGTATTTTCAGACAAAGGAGAAGTGAAAGTAAAAATTATAGACGCTTTAATTATTTATATTTCATTGTGAGTATTTTTATTTGTATAAGTACCCTTACGTATACAAATTTTAATGTTTATATCGGTGTTATCTGTACAATTAAATATTAAATGATACCAGCAATAGCATTTATGAAAACGGCAAATTTATATTTATATAATATTGTCGGAATCGGTATTATGTAAAGCCCATGTTAGGTATGGAAGCCGTTTTTTTCTTTAGGGCTAGCTCGGGTGCGATCAATTTAAACTATTCTCCGTTACGATTTTTTATTTCTCCTATAATTAATTATCAAATTCTTTCATACTTTATATTTAACTATCTTTTATATTAGAGATTAATGTGAAATAGTCAATTGTTTCAAATAAAAAAAAGTAAAGGTAGTTTAGAGAAAGATAATATTGAAAATTAGCCATTTAAGCCCTGTTAGAGAACATCAATCAGAAAAGAAAACTACATTTTATTTAAAACTGCTTAATTTTACGCTGATGTAATGAATTTAATCAAAATCGTTAGATCTGTTTCCGAGAAAATTGTAAAAATGTGTTTAGCCCGTTATATAGCCACTCCTGATAAGTCGATTTTGACGAAACATTTACTGTAACATCTCTAGAATATAACAACTTTAAATATGCAATTTCACTTTCGTACGACTTTTTGTTTCTGAGCTAGACCGTTAAAACACACACAGCCCATTTTCGGGACTTGGTCATTTGGACTCAGGAGACCTCAAACGTGTATTTCCGGTGAAAAAAAGATTCAAAAATTTTCACGATCTCAATACATTCCTTTTCTATATATTTGATATATAGGTAAGCGACAAAGAGAGAGATAAACTTACAATATAATTAGAAAATAGGTTTAAAACCCTAGCAAAAAATTCTAAAAGAACGAATATATACAAAGAGTTGAATCATGATATATCAGGAAACAATTATTTCAATAACACATACAATGAAACAATAATAAAATGGATATTTAATGCCAGAGGAGAATTAATAAAATTAAACTGTAGGGTATACTACGAAACAAATAATAAATTATATCCATTATGTAATATGAATGAAATAGAAAATATCGTGCATTTCCTTGGTGTATGTCCTGTTCTGGCGGAACATAGAAGAAGATATTTTGTAAAAGGTAGCCTGACATTTGGGAAAATAATTACACATTTGAACGGAATAAATTGGATACATTTATCCTATTATTGTAAAGCAGCCTGGCAATACAGATATGCCTTATGCCAAGAGTATAATTAATTGATTGATGAATAATGTTAAAGCCGAAAATGTATTTATATATTTTATTTTTATTTTTATATTTTTATTTATTTATATGATATTTACAACTGTATACGAAAAATACATCTGGTAAATTTGCTCATGGATATAATGCCATGAAACACATGTTGAGAAACTACCCATTGGTAGCACTCTAATAATATGTCTATATTAGGTGATCACGTGGCCATCTTCTTTTCAGACGCCTCGGAGGGTTATCAGGAATTTAATAGGAAACAAGAGGGTTGGGATGGTTATGAAGTTTATTATGGAAGGACAGATATCTGGATTGGGCCAAATCTGATACATAAGGAACATTAAGGTCATTATGGATGATTTTATTTGTAACAAAGTAAGGAGCATTGAGGATTTTACGAAGGATTTTGGATTGTAAGGATTGGATGCGAGAGGAATTTGAAGGTTTGGTGGAGTCCCATATCTCAACTCTGTAAGTCCAAATAGCCCTTATTATAGCCATGTAAATGAGTCTTTTATAATTAATTGGGAGGTTAGAGCGTTTGTCTAGTAAGTGTTGAAGTAGTCGGAAACGTCGAGGTGTTTCTTGTGGTTTCAGTCTGGTATGAGGATTCCAAGCTAGACGTTTGTCCAGGTGGAGTCCTAGGTAACGGCTTTGTTCAACAGGAATAAGTGAGATGTTGTTAAAGGATACTGAAGGACAGGAAGTCATTGGTTTACGTCGAAGGGTGAAGGTAATTTGATGGGATTTATTGGAATTTATTTTAATTTTCCAGTTCTGACACCATTCTTCAAGGTTTATGATGTGGGATTGAAGGGTTTGGGATGCAATAGATGGGTCGTTATTAACTGATAGGATACATGTGTCATCAGCATATGTGGTGATGACAGTGTTGGGATGTCAGCTGTATAAACTGTGTAAAGGATAGGACTTAGGATACTACCTTCAGGAACACCTGCAGACTGGGAGTATTTATATATTAAAATTTTATTTATTGTAATTATAATTTTTATATTAAGATTTGATATATTTTGTTTCTGTATTTATTGTCATTTGCATTGTATTTATTAACATTAACACAGTAGATTTTAGTTTATATTATCGTATCAGTAATACTTGTTTTGCAAGGCACTCCTCCGGCCGACGGTTTCAAGAACCATGCCGTAAATATTTTTTTATTGAGCTTGGATACTTTTGTTGTTTGTTATTGTATAAATACTCAATAAAAAATTCATTCATTCATATATAGGTAAACGAAAGTAAAAAAACAGTGTAGTCTACATTGACGCACATTCATATTTATAGTTAAAGTAATATATTCATTTTTATCGGTACGGAAATTTATTGTTCAATATTCAACAAAGCGACGTTTGCCACATATTCCATCTATACGACAAGGAATAACAAACGAAAGGAGGAAAAGTTTTAGAATGCATTTGATATTAACCTGCCTTTTTGCCATCGATAGGAAAACCGACTAACGGAATAGAAACAATAAATTAAAAGATAATCTGGGATGGCTGAGTTTTAGCGAAGGGAGTAGTCGCTAACAGTAATTGACTCGGTTGAACAAAATAATTCGCGTAGGAGGAAGAGGGGCGGTGAGGGGGGGAGGGGAGGAGGGGGCGTTATCTCAACGATAAATAAGCGACAGTTTATCGCAAAATAAATTACGCTGGGGTTTCCTTGGTCTGGAATTCGGCAGTGCCCCTGCTACCGGCGTAAATCACCTTGGGCCGGAATCGGGGAGCGGGCACCTTATTAGATATTTAGGGACTGTCGCTAATATATTATTACACTCTTACCCACTTACCCCCCCCCCCCCATTATCAACTTGTCCTCAAAAAGTTTCCCTTTCCTGGGACCCAATTCGTATTTAAGGTTCATCGAATTTCCAAATTTTCGAGTCTTTATTGATTGATAAACTATATAATTGGCTTCACCTATTTAATCCGGTGGTCAATAAATTGCTAATGTTTACCTCATCTTGTCTCTACAAATTCCCTTTGGAACCCACCATGCCCAACTTTTCGAAACCTTCCTTCATGGTCACCCGAGAGTAGACTAATTCATTTTAATGTTACTTTTTAATATTATTAAAATTAGAAAATTTCTCTATATCTCTACATATTATTTCTCAAAGGTTTGTTTGTTTATTTAGGCTTTAAGCCGTAAAACCCAAAGGTCATCAACGCCTGTGAGCCGGTTGTATTTGTAAACTCTTTAGAGGAGAAATAGAAAATTAATAATAGATAGATAGAGTAATAAATGAAAAAGATATTTAAAAACATATAAAAAATCAAATATATTAAAATGAATATTTAAAAAATGAAAGAACGATAAAATTATATATTTACTTATTCATGATATTTACAACTGTATTAAAAAAATTAATACATTAAGTAAATTTGATAACAGAAAATATAAACATGAGATGACTTGTTGAGAAACTACCCACTGGTAGCACTCTAAAAACAAAATTTATTTACAATAAGAGATCTCGAGGCCATCTTCTTTTCAGACGCCTCGGAGGGTTATCAGGAATAGAAGAGGAAGCAAGGTTAGAGAAGAGAGGATTCGGATGGTTCTGAAGTTTATTATGAAAGGATTGGTATCTGGATTGGGCCAAATCGGAAACATAAGGAACATTAAGGTCATTATGGATTATTTTATTGGTGACAAAGTAAGGAGCATTGAGGATTTTCCGAAGGATTTTGGATTGTAAGGATTGGATACGAGAGGAATTCGATGGCTTAGTGGAGCCCCAAAGCTCAACTCCGTAAGTCCAAATAGGTCTTATTGTAGTCATGTATATAAGTCTTTTGTAATTTACTGGAAGCTTAGAGCGTTTGTCTAGTAAGTGTTGGAGTAGTCGGAAATGTCGAGCGGTTTCTTGTCGTTTCAGTCTGGTATGAGGATTCCAAGTTAGACGTTTGTCCAAGTGAAGTCCAAGGTATCGGATTTGTTCACCAGGGATAAGTGGGGTATTATTAAAGGATACTGTGGGACATGAGGTCATAGGTTTACGTCGAAGGGTAAAGGTGATTTGATGGGATTTATTAGAATTTATTTTAATCCTCCAGTTTTGACACCATCAGGATAGGAGTACCTCGGTGTGGAAGAGCGAGTGCCTGATTGGCTGCCGTATCCGCAAGCTCATTACCAACTATACCCACCCATATAAATGGGGACTGGGAACCCATATAAGTCAAACTGATTTTCCTAAATTTTCAAGAGTGTGAAGGTATTTGTGTATTTTAACGATAACTGGTTGTTTTGAGTACATATCATTTAAACCCTTTAATGAACTCAAGGAGTCGGTTATCAATACTATTGTAGCTGGTGTTATTGACATACAGAAATGGAGGGCTGAGGGTATTGAGCTGTGTATATGGTGCTTAGTTTATGTAGTTTTATTTTATGTGTGGAGTTACGGGTAACAAACGAAGCAGCTGTAGCATCGGATTTCGAACCATCAGATTTCTCAAAGGTGTTATTCTGCTGGTACACCAAATCTTGGTTATTTCCAATCCAAATTAATCCTATCATAATTTTTCCTAGTATTCAGTGATCTTTATGTTCGTAATGTAGTGTTCAAGTTTATAATTTTGTCAAAATATTTTTCGTTTTGATTTTTAATATATTTTTTAAAAAAATATTTAACTGTGTTTTTACCCAATAAATATATTTAAAACATATCTAATGTCTTTTTCATTTGGTACAATGAGATACTTGTTGGTATTTTCGATCAATAAATTGGTTTAGTGAAGTGGACCTCTCAGATCCGCAGTGATCTTCCCTGTTACTCTGCATGAATGTCAAATGTTGTCTCTTAACTACCGATGGTTACTCATACTATCAGTTTTTATTTCAACTAATTCTTAATTTTCTAAATTAATCGTCTTATAAACATACGTTCAATCTCATTTTCAAAAACAAAAAAAAAACTTCACTATCCATATTTCGACTTTCGTCCCACTAGATTTATTTGAACAGCCCAGGAGTAGGAGAACAGGGGTACCTTACTCACTCAGTTACTCATTCACTTATTCGGGTAAAGTCGGCTCGGTTCGACTAATTGATGCACTTATAATGATTAAAATATCTCAGAAACTAAAAATCTGGCCTGAGTACTGCAAGCGAAAGAAATGTTCAGCATTTCAAAACTGTATCATGACGCGACGCGTGTGTTAGTAAGGCAAAGCGGAAGAATATAGTATCAAAAACCAAATTATAACGAATTTAAAATTGAATATTGCCATTTTAAATATGAAAAATCATACTGAAATAATGAGAGCTTTTGGGCTGAATCCCAACCTCCAAGTTGAAATGGTAAAATAAAACCATGTCTTATGAAAAAAAGTTTTAAAAATAATCTTAAAAAGTAACCTTCAAGAATCACTTATACACCATTTCATACAGGTGTTTAGTTTCTTTCTTTTTCTTTCAAGGTAACTATCGTTCATATATATATATATATATATATATATATATATATATATATATATATATATATATAAAAGTTTCGGGCTGAAGCCCTCCCCTCAAGATTAAATCCTGGATTCACTACTGTAATAAGCTTTCATTTTTATAGTATGATACAAATGATCAGGCAGAGAAATGTATATCAGAGTTATTTATACACAATTGTAATTGTAAATATCAATGTTTTCTGCATGTATATATATATTTTTTTCTCATTCTCATGATCTCGTTTATATATGTGTGTACTTATGAACTTGTATATTTTTTTCATGGAATTTAATTTTTGTTGTAAATGATTTCCATGCTCTTTAAGTTGCTTAATTTTTTTTTCACACTATTTTTTATATTAATATTTCAATTTTCATTAAGATAAAATACATGAATTTTTATTTGTTTGTATTTCACTATACGTTATTTATATTTGCTTGGTGCTCATATATTAGAGAAATTTATTTAATATTTATTGTTTTTTTTTCTTATCTTGTTTATCTTTTTTTCTTATTATTACTTCTTTATTTTTTTAGCTAAGCAGTGGTTCTTTTGTTCCATTCTTATTTTTTGTTATATAAGTTAAATATTTTGTATATAGTTACATTAGTTTTTTTTAGAATGTTTTGTTAATTAACCTAAGGTTTTCTATTTATTTAATGTAATTTTTCATATTTGATGTAGTTTCTTATTTAAATATTTCTGGCCAGATGTATTTCCTTTGTTATGTAACTTTCTGTTATTCATAAGGGTCTCTGTCCCGAAATAAAGTTTTTTTTATTTTTTTATTGATTGGTGATATTTACAACTGTATTACAAGTAAAAATACACAAAATAAAGTTATTTTTCTATTTCTATTTCCATATTGTAAATGTTATTACTTTGTGAACATAAAAAAAAAAAATAGTTTATACACAATTATAATTGTTAATATTTTAAATGTCATTACTTCGCGAATATAGAAAAAAAAATATTTTATTTAAATAAGTATTAAGTAAGTATATTTATTTTTATTTTTCTGCGACGAGATGATGGCTCCTGGGTAGAATCTTACGAAGATCAAGCTGAGAAGTTTTCCATTTACCTATCCAATAAATTTATTTAACATTCGCAATCCCATCCCGCCCACACCGTAACAGTAGAAGAACTCCTTACATCACCAATCCCACTTCCCTTGCCCCCTAATGTAATTCATCCTTCTGAAGTAAAATTTCAATTATAAAAACTAATCTCCCGTAAAGCTCCTGGATATGACCTTACCCAGCAGATCCCTCGACAATTTCAATCCATAGCAGTCATATCCTTTACATATATCTACAATTGCACCACCCACTTTCCTCTGCCATGGAAACACAATAGTTTAACATCCTATAGACCAATTAGCCTACTCCCAATCCTTTCAAAAATGTTTGAAAAGATGTTTTTGAAACGAATCCTACCTATTATAGAATCCCAAAATATTCCTTCCTATCAGTTTTTTTTTCGTTCTCAACACTACTGTTCATCAAGGACTCCGAGTTGTCGATCATATTTCCTCAGCCCTAGAAAACAAGGAATACTGTTCGGGTGCATTTCTGGACATAGCACAGGCATTTGACCGGGTATGGTACACCGGATTGCTCTTCAAGATTAAAATCCATGTACCTCAGTCCTCCGACCCTATCTCTCTATCCGCTCCTTTCTAGTTCACTGTGGAACAGAATTTTCCGATATCTATCCCGTTAAAGTCGGTTTTATTTATTGTAAATAGATTGTGAATGTGCTCTCTGAACACTATTATAATTGTGACAGGTTGTAATATTTCGAATAAATAAATAAAAAATAATTTTTATTTTTGCCGGCATTTCGGCCAAAAGTTCAGGCTTTCATCAGGGCAGGTCAAACGAAGGATTTCGCAAGCCCCGATGAAGGCCTGAACATTGGGCCGAAACGTTGGCAAAATTAAAAATAAATATACTTATTTATTTTTACTATTTTTTTTTACTGATAACACTAACCATTCTTCTCTTCAATTATTCACTACAGCTAACCATCAATCCACAATTTAAATAATATTTATATTCCATATTATTAATTCTACCTTGCTGATGGTAGAACAACTTCTATCCACAACTTCTACCGTGTGCAAATATATCGTCTTAATCAAACACCTTAGTTTTTATTTACAATATCAAATTAGTTTTCACTCACAATTTTTAGAAATATTGGATTACATAATGCACATTGTATTAGTTTATAGTCTTGGCATTACTTAATTAATTTTTTTTCCTAACTTCTAATTTAAAATTATAAGTTTAATTTAACAAACAACCACTCTTAATATATATATATTGTTTTTTTCAATATATATTTTTTTAAGCCATTGTAGAATGGAGTCGAAATTGGAGAGTCAATGCCCCAAACAAATCCTACCAACTCACATTCACCCTTCGTCGTAAACCTACCCTGTCCCACAATATTATTTAACAAAACCCTTATTTCCCCTTTTAAACAAATCCGTTACTTAGAACTACGTCTTGATAAACGTTTTACTTGGAATCCTTCTAAAGACCAAAACGATAAAATACTACTCGTCGATTACTACAACACTTACTTAACAAACGCTAGAATCTGCATATTTTATAAAAAATACTCATATGTACAATACTACCATCTCCAGGCCCATTTGGACGGAGTTTATCTCTGCAGCTCCAAAAAATCATCAGATTCTTCTTGTATGCAATCCCTAGAATCCTAGAGAGAGAAAGAGAGAGAGAGAGAGAGAGAGAGAGAGAGAGAGAGAGAGAGAGAGAGAGAGAGAGAGAGAGAGAGAGAGAGAGAGAGAAGAGAGAGAGAGAGAGAGAGAGAGAGAGAGAGAGAGAGAGAGAGAGAGAGAGAGAGAGAGAGAGAGAGAGAGAGAGAGAGAGAGAGAGAGAGAGAGAGAAGAGAGAGAGAGAGAGAGAGAGAGAGAGAGAGAGAGAGAGAGAGAGAGAGAGAGAGAGAGAGAGAGAGAGAGAGAGAGAGAGAGAGAGAGAGAGAGAAGAGAGAGAGAGAGAGAGAGAGAGAGAGAGAGAGAGAGAGAGAGAGAGAGAGAGAGAGAGAGAGAGAGAGAGAGAGAGAGAGAGAGAGAGAGAGAGAGAGAGAGAGAGAGAGAGAGAGAGAGAGAGAGAGAGAGAGAGAGAGAGAGAGAGAGAGAAGAGAGAGAGAGAGAGAGAGAGAGAGAGAGAGAGAGAGAGAGAGAGAGAAAATAATCATTTTAAGAGAAATAAATGATGTTGCTTAATGTTTTTATTCGTTTTGAAGGGAGACCAGAGGTAAAGTGCTTTATTTTCATAAATTCGTTCTAAATGTTTGTCTGCTGTGTCAGAGTTTCAATCAGAATCAGAGTTTTTTTGGTGTGTAATTCATGATAGTTCAGAAAATAATAGCTGGTCAAAGATGATATATTTGAAAGAGAAAACTTATTGCAGGTGACGAATATCGGGAGGGATAAAATTCCAGAGGGAGACGACTTGGATAACAAAGGATTTGTCAATCCCAGCAATACAGTGAGGAGGAGGATAGAGATCGGATGTACGGAATCGAGTGATACGGGATTGAATGGAAGATTTCAATTGTAGGCTCTGAAAAAAAATAGAAAGATTCTTTAGTTCTAATAGCCTGATATAGAAAGGTGGCAAGGAAGTACTGACGGCTGTAGAACGGATAGAGCCACTTATACTCGGCGTAGTACTGGGTAATATTTATATCTCCGGAGATCCCGAAAACAATTCATTAGGCGTTCAAGTTTGATCTCGAGTTCTCCCGAGAGTCCACCGTACAAGATACAGTTGTAGTCAAAGTGGAGGAAAACAAGAGAGGAAGCCAGGAGTCATGGCGTTCTGAGTGCCATGGAGTTAACTGAAAATAACTGAATATCACGGATACTGATAAAGAATATTACTAATCTTTTGTGAGTCATATACAGCTACAGAGGTCCGATTGTTTGTTCTTGGTGCGTCAGAATACACTTAAATAATAAGTAAATAACTAGTTAAGGATGACTGAATATTCATCACGGCAATATATTATTATTACGGTAATGTAAATTATAAAGCGAGGCAAATAAACAATATTTTGATTCTTTATTGAGCCTAACAAACTAATGAGCCTTGTCATAACTTTACTCTTTTCGATTCTAACATTGCAAAATTATGGTGTAAATATATCATTTTCTCAATATTTACTATTTTCTTTGAGTAAGGCAATAAATAATATTATTAATTAAAACCATTTAAACCGAAACAGAATTCGCAAAGTATTCTTTCGCTAAATTGACTAACCTTTGGTCTAATATATTTTGAGTGTACAAGGGACTCAGATTGCTTAGTTCAGCGGAATCCATTATAATTCTACAGTAACAAGTACTGTACATACATCACGACTCTGAGGAGTATGCGAGGGGGACGGTCGTTGAAGGAAAGGCAAAAAAAAAAAACTACAAGATTGTTAGATGATAATCTGCAAGAATTACAATTAAAATTAAAAAGAACACTAATAAATAACTTAATAACATTTTTACATTTATTTTTGTTTATCTGGAAAACGTTTTATATCGAAAATAATATCGAATTCACTTATTTTTTTTATCTTTCCAGTAGCCTAAACTGTTTTGCTTATTTTTCAATACATTTTTTCCGACGCCTTCCAACAGTCGACTCTCCAACGTACCGCTTTCTCGTCATGAATAGATAATAAAATTTAAACTTTGTATACCCTCACCGATTATCAACCAACAAATCTGCTTGCTTTTTATCAACTTTTTCAATTTATGTTTCAATTTATCGTAAGAATATTTAAAATAGCCATGTTTAAACTCTTGACGAAGCTAAATATATTTTGGGGAAGCGTCTACACAGTGTTGACAGATGTGGAGTATCCCAACCCCTCAATGTTTCTAACCCCCTTTCTCTTCCCAACAGTTAATTGGGTTTGAGAATTATTCCTAAGTTTCTTAATTCGTTTCTTTGTTAATGAGTTGAATTAGCAATAAACCAGTGGAGTTTCGCGTCGCTGAATTTAACCGAGCTTTCAAAAGGGTTGGCTTAACAGCTGGGTGATCAGTTCCTTTCCACAGACCCTTTGAGCTCGTCACCAGATCTCGAGAAGCCAGAAACTCTAATTACTTAGAATAAATCCCTATTTGCTTTCCATTTCGATAGTGATTTATTCTTGTCTTGTTTAATTTAGTAACCAATTATAAATAAGAGATACTTTGTTTTGCATAATGGATCTGATGATATCGTCAATATATACACTTCTTAATGTGAAACTGCTTTTATTGAAAAATATTACATGCCATTACAACACATTGAAAATAATAAGAAAAAAGTCCATTCCCACCATGGACAGGTTCCTAAACTCAGCGCTGTCATCGCTTTGTCTAATTTAGAGAAGGCTACGATGCCATCGATAAGCTCAACACTGCGTTCAGGAAACTTGCCCCATATTTATACTGAATATAATAAGTTAATAAGGAAACAGGAATTTTAAAAACATACGCCTTTCATTTACCACCCGTTCAGTAGAAACAAATAAACCATTGCAACCTTCTTTTAACTATAAATATAAACTACATGAAAATTAATATAAAAATGGAAATTCTACAAACTGTATATTTGTGGTTTTGTCAAAGCCTTACAATGATCAAAGCAATGTTTGCATTCTTTATTATGGTTTTATTGTTACCGTTTTAGTTACCGTGTTTCGTGCTTTTTCGAAGACAAATCCTGTGTTTTCATTTTATAACGTTTATGACAAGAATTACCCATCAATTAATGCACTAATTAAGCAAATCACAAATTAAATAAACAAGTATAAACAAATGAATCGTATCACAATTAACAAAACTATACTACACGTGTTATAAAATAGAAATATCGATAACAATTAGGTTTTGTTTTTTTCTTTTAAATTTAAAGGAAACGAAGGAAATAAGAGGATAGACAGAAACGGAAGTCAGATATTGAAAATCTGGCCTCCTATTCTATTTCAGAATTGCAACGGGGGTGGATCTAGAAATCGGGTTTAGGAGGAGTGCAAACAAAAAAAAATCTTTCCAAGTTTCTATATTATAATTACTAAAGCAAATTAAGAAAGAAATTCTATCGTTTTGGGCAAATTGAACGGTATGTAATGATATTTTTAAGGAATTTTGGTAGGTTCACTCAATAAATACACCATCAACAATAGAAATATTCACTTTAATTTTTGAGGTAAAAAATACAAAAGCTATGAGTAATAAAATTTAACAAATATACAAAATAAAAGTGACGTTATACAAAAATGAGGAAATGCAGTTGCATAAAAAATAATTGCAGAATAAAGGAAAAAAGGGTAAAGGTTAATATACGAAAAATAAAAAAAAATAAATTGGGGAGTCGGGATGGGAAGTACACTGTCAACAAATTTAAGTGGCATATTTTTAAACAAACTGATCACAACACAACTAACTAACTTAGAACAAAAACCACTATTAATAAAAAAAATACATAGATGACTTGATCCAACCGATGCGAAATCCACCTTGGGTATTCTAAACAGTAGGGTAGCAACAACCAATAGAGATGACTCGGGAGGCTCTGGCTCTACAAGAGTAGTATCAAGAAAGAGGAGGAAGTATCTTTATTTCAACATTTCAATTAATGTAATGGCTTGATTTCCAAATTATTTTAGACGTTTAAATCCTTAAGTGGTTGATTAAAGGTACTTGGTCGACCACTATGTAAAAAAGAAAAAAAAACATAAATATCTCAATTTTTTGTCTCCATATTCCGATGCGACAAATTCACATTCTTAGCTGGCCTAACATAATGGTGATAGTACAATTTGTGAAGAGAAAATAAGGATTAATACAAGCAGTTATTGACAACTATCTCACTCTATCAGTGTTGGTAGTGGTCACTAATTTCCCGATGATCTCGAGAAAGGATACAAAAGCTTGCTTTAGGATATTAACAAGTATCTAGAAAAGAATTCTTTCAAGTTCACCTATCAAAAACGAACATTAAACAAGATCCAGCTTGTGCAGAGTGCTGGAGGGATCAATGGAAAATACATCCAAAATGATACATTTGAGAGAGAAGACGTAAATTAATAGTGTCAGCATTCAATATTGTATTGTACTGCGAGACAGAAAATTATATCAATTTCTACACAAACCAAAAATAAAAATTAGTTTGCGTCGAACGTGTTAGAAATCATGTTTTCCAATTTTCAAGTTTAATAACAGTCATCGTCTCATTTTATCATTTTTTCTCAAAAATTATTGAAATGAACTAAGCGAAAATTGTATGCGTAAATTTCATTTGATATAGGTTTAAGAAATATGAAATGTTCGTAAAATAATTTTAAATTATCTATCTCTAGGTACGGTCATTAAAATAATCATAGGTTGATAACTGTGGTGTGGTAGGGAAAAAACGTATATTTATTTGTCCGACTTTATCAGATATTGAGCTACTTTTCTAAATTTTTACTTGTCGAAACAAAAACAAAAAACACATTAGATAAGAAAAAGTATCTGTTTTAATCAGGGTTCGAATGAAACTGTTAACTCTTATAATTAAAAGTAAAAATTTAACTTTTACCTATATATGTTGATGTATAAACATTTTTGTTGAACTTTTACTTTTGTTGACACATGCCCCTTCAAAACAATTATTTTCTTAACTTCAAACCTCATTAGTAAAATTTTTTTATTATATATAGAAATCGGTGGATTTCTACATATAATAAAAAAAGATTCGGAAAATGAAATAATGAAAAGTGTCAACCAGTACAAGAAAAGAATCAAATTTACAATAGAAAAAGCCACAAACAATAGACTCAGATTTTTGGACATGGACATAATTTTGGACAAAAGACAGATACTTACCAAATGGACGAAAGAAGAGAAAACCAGTAATAGAATACTTAACTTTAGCTCAAACCATCCCAAACATCAAATAATTAATACATCCAAGAACCTAATTCACAAATCAGTAGAACTCACTGACAAACCTTACATCCCCCAAGTAAAAACATAAATATACAAAATATTTATCGAGAACTTTTACCCTATAAGCTTAATCAACAAACTTTGGTACAGTCGAATACATACAACACTACACCATAACGAAAATAAAACCAAAAAACAAACAATACAAAAGACACCAAAAGAAAACATTACAATAAGGAAACCTACACAACAATTCATCACCCAATTTTTTGGAAAACAAATCCAACAAACGAGAACCATCAGGACGACATATCACAAACAAACAAAATGTACTTTAACTACTACTACAAAATGACATACATACCTGAACTTACTAACAAAATTAAATACGTGTTCAAAAATTATGACTTAACAGAAATTAAACTCGGACAATATAATAATAAGAAACTAAGCAGGCACATCACCAACACAAAGGATACAATAGAACCAATAAACAAGAAAAATGTAATATATAAATTAAACTGTCAAAACTGCACCAAAATCTACATTGGTGAAACATCCAAGCAATTAGGGACTAGAATTTCACAACATTTCACCAACTGTAAAAATACAGAAAACATAAACACAACAGCTTTAGCTCATCGCACTATAAAACTACAGCATAAATTTAACTTTAACAAACCACAGATAATAGGCTCAGAACCAAAAAACACCAATAGGAAATTACGTGAAGCCAATACACATCACAATAGAACAACAGTCAACTACAAAACAGACACTAAACATTTAGGAACTCATTATACGGACATATTAAACAAAATTAAAATTTAATAGAAGTGAAATTACAGATACATAAAACAAACATTAACAACAATAGTAAATAGTCAGATAGAACAGTCAGATCCAAAGGTCAATTTTTTCACTATGGCAGACACCTAATTATTGGCCAAAAGCAAGATGTTGCTCTAGATGATACATTTTATAACATGAATTAGAAATTTGGCGATGGAGCACATTATTATTAATTTTAAGGTAATTACAAATTTATTGTAACAACAAAATTCAAACATGTAATGTAACAAGCACAATATTATAACTCAAAAAATTTTTTAGCCTTGCATCCACAAGATTATTGGGATTGCAGTTCCGAAGATGGGAATAAATATCCTGAAACGTCAACTAACTTGTTAACATGTAACGTTGATAATAGAAATATACTCAATTGTTACCAATTGGAAGTTATTATTGCCAAATAACTAAAAATAAATAGACAACTTCCCAGAAAAAATTAAAATAAAATTACGCTTGCCAATTAACAAAAACTTAAAGAGTTGCAACTCCAGCACAAATAATACAATACAGCCGGGGCCCAGACAATTATTATGCCGCTAGGTGAAAATTGTACATTTTTTACGTTAGCGACTAAACTGCAATTTTCTATCACTCTAACTGTCTTTTTTACATCATCTGTTTTTAAAAAACCGAATCGATATTTTTTGTTGAGCCTGGACTATCGATTGCCCAAAGAGGTAGGCAGAAGCAGATCTGGAGTCAAATGCAGCAGTGATTAATGCAGGCGTCATGACGTCACAAGAGAAGTGTGTTAAAATATAATTAGTAACACTATTAACCTGTTTCTTCGGGTCATGCAGGATTCTTTCTTGTTTAAAATTATAAAATAATTAGTTATTCGATTTTATAAAAATCTTTTTTTGTATGGAATAAAAATAAGGAGCAGATGATTTTTAAAAAAATCTAAAAAGAATATATATAAATACAAAAGTTTTATAGTGGAAAAACCTGTTTTCGCATGTATCAGCTTCGATGAAAAATAAAGAGTGTAGCAGAAACTTTATATAATGAAGGTCACATTTGAAAACTTGTTGAGGTGATATTCTCATAAAAACGTTGGGTAGCGGTGAAGAAATTCATCATGGAAGTCCTTAAGAAATTAAAAACGGAAGAGAGGATAAAGATATTTAACTAGTATTCCCCTTCTATGTATCCAACAAAACCCTCCATAATGACCTTCATATCCCATTTGTTATTGACCTAACCCCAGAAAATTTTTCCAAATTTCACCAGAAACTCACTCATCATCCAAATCCTGTAGCACAATCCCTATGTAGCTCCAGCCATCCCTACAATCCTCCCCGGAGGTTAACGGCAGTGGCCCCGCGACCTTTTGTAAATATGTATATACTACTCTACTCAAGACATGAGCGTCTGTTGCTAAAGTGCTCTCCATCAGTTTCCACTGGTTTCAAACAACAGCGACGCGGCTGAGAGAGAAGCACTGGGATCTCCTGGAGTCCTGCCTTGGCTTCCACGTCGGGGAATAAGGCATGATTCAGAGTCCCCTGGGTGAATGTAAATATTGTACATAGGTGTGAATGTTATTTATTTACTTTAATTTCATCTAGCTTTAATCTATTATTTCATTATTTTTTTGTACACAGGCATACCAATTTACTTATTTTATTTCTTTTATATTTTGTTTTCTTTATTATTGATATTAATTGTATGTACATATTGTGTTCATGAATCATGTTAATATTAATGCCCTTCAATGTGGCAGAATGTATTAATATTCAATAAAGAAAGTTAATAGAAAAAAAACTAGTATTCAAGAAAGAAGTAATCTAGTGCTTGAAGACGATCCGATATAGAGTGGTAAAAGAAAACAAACATGAGGAGGCACAGAGCTCTGAAGGAGGTTCCCCTCCTCCAGGTAATGCCAAACCATCCTAGCGCCAAACAGTGCTCAAAGATCCCACACTATGGTTAACTCCACTCTAGCCAAGTCTTTTTGAAGGTTTCTCCTTTCATAGTGAAATAAAATTAAATAATTCATTCGCTCGCGCGCACACGCATTCAAACATAGACTTTGGCATTTTTTATTTTTTTTTCTCTGGGCATTACAGACCTGCCTTAACAAGTCGTCTCATTCTCTTCCTATCTTAAGCTCTTTCGAGTTGCCTTTATCTTTGTTAACTAGATCTATCCATCTGCTTGTTGACCTTCCACGTGGTCTTTTGCCTACTAATGAGTCATTCATCGCTGGGTAAACTATTGCAGATGGACTGCCCCACCCGTCTTAACCTCCTAGCCTTCATATCATGACATGAATGAATAATGAAATAAGAAATAATTCAGTTTCTGTAAGCAGCTATTTATTGTTCTTTTTCCGTATGGACGATTTTTCTTTCCAATCTTTCAATAATAATACCTCATCCTATAGACCAACAAGTTTACTCTCGATTATCTCAAGACCCTGAAACAGCATCTCTTAACTTACAAAGATACATCTCCCTGATTTAGCGGTGTTGCATCAATTGGCGCATTAAAATAAACGAATTCAAATGCAAGCATGTCACCTTTATCCTCAGACACAGATAATGTCCACCTATTCTTTTCAAATCTTTACCTCTTCCCATCTCAGACACAGTTCGATATCTCGGGTTACTTTTAGACAAAAGGCTACCTTGAAACCACCATACTAGTATTAAAAGACAAGAACTTAACCGCCGATTTGGCCAATTATATAAACTACTTAACAGAAACTCGAATTTCTCAATAGAAAATAAATTATTATTATACATGTGGACATACGGTCTTGATCTATGGGAGATATCTTAATTTTCGAACATCAAGCGCATCCAATCCTTCCAATCTAGTCCTTTGTACAGTAGTCGATGCTTCTTATCATGTTACAAACAAAACTCTACACCATGACCTTAATTTCAAATCGGTCATTTCAAATGTCGATTTATAGTTTCCTTTAACTGATTATATATAATTTTTAAAAAAACTAATTTAAAAATAACACACATTTTAAAAACCAAATTGACCTAGTGTTGTTAAACTGTTATTAATTTCTATCAATAACAACTTAATTTATTTACTTATTTATTTACTTATTTATTTACTTTCGGAGGGAAAGACATAGAAGTTCTAAGTGGAGGACTAGGTACCAACATTTTAAGGCTGATGCAAAGGTAATGACTTGGGAGTGAAGACTCTTGCTTGAAAAAGTGGAGCTCGTATTGCTAAGCTGGTTTGGTGAAGAATTCTTTATTTCCTGTGTGTGTGTGTGTGTGTGTGTGTGTGTGTGTGTGTGTGTGTGTGTGTGTCATTTGGTATTAGTTTAATGCCAAGAAACAGTTTCTAATTAAGAACTTTGAAATGAAATAAAAAAAACAAATATTGATAATATTTGATTAGTTTTTAAAAAACTAAACCAAAAAAAGCCAATATAAAAAAAATGACGCTATTCTGTCATTCCCAAACATCTTGTAGTCTTGAAACTGTAAACATCAGAGGAATGCTTAAAATCTGATGTGTTGCGTACATCAAAATACTTTTACTTGCCATCCTATTTTGAGTTCTTTTAAGATGAAATATTTTATTTCATATGGAATTTTATATTTCATAATTAAATATTATGTGTATTGTATATTATCGATTTTTTTACGTGGTTCGTATTACCTGAACTTGGATACTAAGCACTGAGGAGAGAGGCTTATGTTAGTCGACACTAGACAGTCTGTTCGAATTATTTTCTATGGATGGAACGACTTTTAAAAATGGTATACAACGAATGATATACAAATTGAACAGAAAGAATTAAACTAAACTAACATAGTCGTTAGAGTTTCCCACATGCGAGACCGAGACGAGCCTTGGTCTTGCAACCTCACTCTTGGTCATAGTCTTGGTCTTGCGCAAGAGTTTCGCAACAGTCTTGCAGTTACTTATTAGCTTATTACTATAGAGACATTACTGTAATTTTTAAGATAGGAGAAACCTTACTAAGCTAGAGTTAGAAATTAGAGGAGTTAAATGCAAAAGTATATTGGTTATAACAATTATTAACATACAGTAACTAAGATTGTCAAGTATTAGTAAATATTTTGCCTTAATTTTCATTAAATAAAAATCGATTTTATTTCACCAGTCCTGGTCTTGGTCTTGCAACAATTAGGCGTGTGTTGGCCGAAGGCGGCCTTGATCTTGCAAAGACCAAGACCGATTTTGGGCAACACCAATAGTCAATGTTTACTGTAAAAATGACATACATTTTTTGGAGAGGTATTTCAGAGGGAATGAAGACCTACTTGGAGTACACAATGCCCCATAGAAATAATTTTAAATAGTCACAAAGCGCAATAATAATTTATAGTAATAACACTGAATAAGTATAGATAACTTCTATCAGTTTTCAGTTCCTAATTCGTCCTTATGAACATATTATTTATAATAATTGATGATTTTTTAAACAAAATACAATTCTAATACCAATTAATAATAAAACTAAATTGGTTCTAAAGGGTTGCTTTCGAACGAACGAATGCTTTCGCGTAGGCGTCAGCGAATGACCACACATATCTCATCAAATCAACTAGCGCAAACATCGAATCCATTCCCGAATGGGGTTCAATTGAATCGAAAAATTGAATTATGATTTTTTATAATGAAATCTCTGCTAATTTACAACGAATATTTTTCATATAATCGATAGGTTTATTAAGTATTAGTATATTATATTAACTGATTTACTTTTGCTTATTAACGTGTTAATGTTGTAATCGGTTTAATCGATTAGATAGCTTAAGTGAGTTGTTCAAAATAACGACAATCCAAATAATCCATTTTGTTATTCGAGATGATTTTCATGTAGCTCTGTTCATAAAATAATATTTTCGCCTCCGAATAGTCCTTTCTTCAATATTTCTTATTTCAAACTTTTGTTAATTTTATTTAATATATAAATAAAAAAGGCGATTTTATATAAATTTAAAATAAATGTTTATTTCGTGTTGTACAGTTATTCAAATATTATGTTCAGAAATCATCTCCTCACTGTTAATATGAAAGAGTTGTGTTATGATGTTGTCTAAATTTCAATGTGCAGTAATAAACAATTTTGTCATAGTCTGTGCCACGATTCTATATTAAGCGAGAGTACCAAATTTTTGCACTTCTTTTTAGATTTATTTTTTTAATTCAAAATATTGATTGCATTACGAGTTTAAAATTTGTTGGGAACCTTTAAGTGAAAGTGGCCTACAAAAATATTGGGCCCTTTGGCCTATGTAGCCTCGTTATACGTTGGGGGTAGAAGTGAACAAACGGTACAATATTTGTGGAGAGTGTTCATGAGTTTTTAATAACTAATTAAATAGACCAAGTTTGCCTATCTCCAAATTGCAAACGTCCCGATTCTGAGATTTTTCGCAAATAAAAAAGTCATGGGTTATGATTAGTGTTGCCAAAATGCGGGACCGAGACGAGTCTTGGTCTTGCAAACTCAGTCTTGGTCATGGTCTTGGTCTTGCACAAAAATCTCGGAACAGTCTTGCAGTTACACATTGGCGTATTACTTTAGGGAAATTACTGTATTTTTTTTTTAGATAGAAGAAATCTAACTAAGACCGAATGAAAAATTAGAGTTAAATGCAAAAGTATATTGTTTATACCAATTATTAATATATAGTAGCTAAGATTGTCAAGTATTAGTAACTATTTTACCGTAATTTTTATTTTTAAAAAATCTATGTTCTTTTTACCAGTCCTAGTCTTGGGCATGAAACAGTTAGGTGGTCTTGGTCTTGGTCTTGCAAAGTGCAAGACCGATTTTGGGCAATACTAGTTACGATGAAGTGAAGCTATTAACGAAGTTTTATTCGAGTGTTAATCATTTGATAAAAAAGAGGTCTATACCTCGGACTTGCATTTCAAAAACTACCCTCAACTTCCCTTTCATTTCCGCTTCAGAAATCTCGAAAAAATGATAAACCGGAGATTGAATATGAGGTGCATACTCGCACTGCCAGATTTCACGCCCCATTCTTTGATAACTCCTGCATAAGTGGGATTAAAGTAAACAAGAAATTGTGGTATTAAAAAAGTATGTATATATTTACCAATTTATTATTAGGGAGTGGCGCAGCTCAGTACTGATCTTCCGATGCTCAAGGTCCTTGGTTTGAATTCCGGCACATGAAGAAAAATTATTTATTCTCTTTCATCAACTGTGAAGCGATCCTGGGATCAGGAGACCCATCTGGGGCACACCCAGTCTCTATAAAGTGGGCACCCGTTATTAAAATAATTAGTTACGGAGAAAAACCTGGCGGTTGAGCGTGATCTCAGTAAAATCACCTCCTTGCTTAATCGGTGACTAAGAAACAGTACTTTCTCTAAACAGTATTGAACCCAAGACCTTTCATGGGTCTTAGTCATACAATTTTGTTAAGTTTATATTTATTCAGTACAGCCTTGCCCATAGTTAGAATATAATATATTGTTTTATTTTGGAAACCATTGTAAATATATTATGTTGTTTGACTTAAACATTACATGGTACATGGCCCTTACATTACATGGCCCTTTCTAGAAGTGAGGGGCCCGATTGGTATTACAGCGTCGATTCATTCTCCAACCGATTCAGATCAGCAAATAATTACAGGAGGGGCAAATAATTGCTCATGCAAACAATCAGCGCAACCAGTTCACACCGAGTTGGCCTAATTAACCTCGAGGCTTAGCCTCACAATCCACGCAAAATTTAGCCTTTTAAGGTCTCCTGTATTTTACAACCAGTCAAAAAAAAAAAAAAAAATCAAGCTCAGAAATGAAATTCCTCTCACTTATTTTTATGTCTTATCCCCGTTGATTTCACTTTACATGGCTTTAAATGCCCAATGCTCATACGCAACTTCCTCTAAAGTACCTTTAATATGGTTTATTTTAAATAATCAACTATCTCTCTTGATTAAAAGTTAATAAAAAATTCTAAATATAACTTTTGAAAGAACTTGATAAGTGAATAAAGGAGAAAAAAGTAAAAATGCTTATACGGGTCGAAAATGAATCTCCAGCAATACATGTCAAAAAGTATACTTATAATATATCGTTGGAAAGAGGAGAATTTTAGAAAAAAACAATATCTAATACAGAAAGTTGTAGAAGGTAACGGAGAGTGGAGAAAAAAATATAAATAATAAGATGTTTTCAAGGAAATTAACTGAAATTTTCTTACTAAATGTAAACTTTTAATTTTTTTTTTAAGTTTGCAAATATATTTAAAACCTACGGATTCAAGGCAATTACTTTGTTTAAGATACTATTTCATTGTATTTCTGTGAAAGAAGAAGTGAAATATAAAAATATTTCATGGATACGTTTATAACCTGAAATATATTTACTGTAGTGTAATAACTCTAGATCTGATATTATATTTAAATAAATAGGTACCTATCATCCGATTATTCCGAAAAACCAACATGTAAACTTTTAGAAAATTAAATAAGTGAATAATTTGATGAATTTTCCCTTTCTGGTAATCCAAAAGGATATTCGATTCAGTTCGCGCCTCTTGTCCCAGAACTTAAAAATTAAAATCTATAAAACAATTATCTTGCCTACAGTTCTTTATGGATGCGAAACTTGGCCGCTTACATTAAGGGATGAGCAGCGTCTTAAGGTTTTTGAAAATAAAGAATTGCGTAGAATATTCGGACCGAAGAAGGATGAGTTAACCGGAGAGTTCAGACGGTTACAACGCCGAATTGCGTGAACTGTATCCTGGTAATATAATTGAGGTAATTTCATCGCGGCGAATCAAATGGGCTTGTAAAGTTGTTGGGCTTAGTAACGAGAGAATTCCTAAAAGGTAGGAAGCGTCCGAGGGGTAGACCGAAGCGAAGGTGGGAAGATTGCATTAAAGCCGATCTGAAGGGACTGGGTTTGGACGGCGAACGGTGGAGGGAGGTGTGTATATGCGATTGGTGGTGTCGGCATCGAACCTTCGGGTTCGCTAAGCCTTTTATTATTATTATTATTATTATTATTATATATATATATATATATATATATATATATATATATATATATATATATATATATATATATATATATATATATATATAAATTACTATTTATCTCGAGACAGGACAATTATGGACTACGTGTATATAATTTCTATTTTTTTTTCATTTTCGACCATATTCTTCTCACTATTTCTCCCATTTCCCTCTGTCCGTTTCCCACCTTCTTGTTTATTCTTTTCCGCTGCAAGAGCCTTTAGTTGTTCCACTCTTTTCCTGAATTTTCCTTATCTTGTTAGTCTTCCTGTTTGATTCCCATACTTTCTACCTCTTCTTTTATTTGTTTTGGATATACTTTTATGCTCTTTAGCTCTATTATTTTATCAAATATTAGTTTGAATAACCTATTTCTATCTATTTTCTTCATTTTTCCGAAGAATTTTAGCCTCCTTTTCCTCATAAATGTTTCTAACTTTTCAATATCTTCATAAACTTCATTGTTATATTTTAATTATATATATATGTCTGTTATTTAGAGCCAGTAGAGGCATCACAATTTTAACGTGATGAAATTTGATTTTGGTTATCACACTTTGGGTCAGTCTCAAAAAAAGTAATTTTCTCAGCAACCCCGATTAAGCAGATCCTATTGTATCTAGTCAAATACTAGATTGGTGTCGATTTACATAGGAATGAAAACTTTTTCGACTTTAAGACCGATTAATAACCATGCATATTATATATATATAATAATATGAATTATTATATATATATATATATATATATATATATATATATAATAATTCATACTGACATCAAAATTTCATTTTTTTTATATTCATTAATATAAAAGTAGATAAGACATTAGTAACTAAAGCAATTATTAGTCATTTGATTTTCCATCAGTCTCCAAAATCTTTTAGTACTTTTTTTGTTTGATATTAATTTTTCATAAAATATTTAGTTTTATACATCTACATTACTACGCTTGTGTACAAATATACACAAATATACAAATATACACAAATATACACTGTTTATCTTTTTATTTATTTATTGAAATTTACAACTTTAATTAAGCACAAGCAGCAAGTATATAGCTAATAAAAATTAGGAATAATTATATGAGCAGACTTGTAGAAATAAGAAGCCCGGCGTGCCATACCCGGTCAAAAGATTGAGCTATGTCCAGAAATGTACCCGAGCAATATTGCTTGCTTTCCGGGGCTGCGGAAATAGGATCGACTACTCGAAGTCCTTGTTGGACTATGGAGTGTTGGTTTTTTTTATTTTATTTTTTTTTTTTATTTCAATGGAATTTACAACTGTATTACATAGAAAATACAGTAAGTAAATGTGACATTGGTAACATGACATGTACAGCATGAAGAGAAACTACCCATTGGTAGAACTCAAATTAAAGTTCTATATTAGAAGGTCCCGAGGCCATCTTCTTTTCAGACGCCTCGGAGGGTTGTCAGGGATCGAGAAGGAAGCAAGGTTTGAAACGAGAGGATTCGGATGGTTCTGTAGTTTGTTATGGAAGGATAGGTATCTGGATTGGGCCAAGTCGGAAACATATGGAACATTACATTTTTTATGGATGATTTTATTTGTGACAAAGTAAGGAGCGTTGAGGATTTTGGATTGTAAGGATTGGATATGAGAGGAATTCGATGGTTTAGGGGAAAGCTCAATTCAGTAAGTCCAAATAGGTCTTATTATTGTCATATATATGAGTCGTTTGTATTTGATTGAAAGCTTAGAGCATTTGTCTAGTAAGTGCTGCAGAAGTCGAAAACGTCGGGCGGTTCCTAGTCGTTTCAGTCTAGTATGGGTGTCTATAAAGAATTCTTTTCAGGAGTATTTTCTAATCCAAGCTTGGAATCAATTGTGCCACTTGAGTCTCACAAATAATCCAGATTTTTTCTCCCGGTTTTATCCACTTCTGCAACATATAACAGTCTACTGGAGTTTCTGGTTTCAAATATATCAGTTGCCATTGCATCCCTTTCCCTTGAAAAAATTCCTCAATCCCAAGTTTTAGTACAAAAATTGAACCAACACAGGTCATCCCACTACTTGATTGTAAGACTCCAAGAATCAAGAGAATACATGGAAGGAAGGTCCTCCTTTCCTAAGCAGTGTTAAAATACGTCAAATAGACCACTCGGCGGATCTCTCAGATCCGGTGAGACCATCGGAGTGTTGAATGCAAAAGTATATTTGTTCTACTAATTATTTACATATAGTATTAAATTACATATAGTAATATTGAGCAGCCAAAATTAAATTGATTTTATTGCAATGTGATCAATATACGGCATTAAACGAACAATTTGTAACCAACCATATAACAGTCTGTTCCAGAATCAACTGGTATTTACACATATATATGTAAGTGATGATTGAGCAAAAGAAATTGAGCAGTCCAAGGACCGCGTCTGTTGTGACAATAATGAGTGCATATCTAAGGGAAGTCAAATTAGCTATATATTTAAATAAAAATGAGTTTTAACCCGTAACTAAATTAACATTCAGCACATTAAAATAGAAATTCTGTAACAGTCTGAAACATTATCGAAAAAGACACTCTAGCTAGAGTCAAATGTCAAAGAGAAGAATGTCAGGAGAGGCAGGGATGGTTGAGTTGAGAAGTTTACCCTCTTTCGAGTATTAGCTAAGACCTCAATCAAAGCAGAAGCTCTTCTCCTCACCCCCCCCCCAAACGCCCCCTCCATTTACCATCTCACAGGGTTTATTTCTCTCAAATGACTTATAGCAATTTTACTTTACAATTTGACTAAACGGCTCAGCTTTGTACCACGGAAAGTATTTAAACATTTTCTTCAGCTGCTAAACAAATAATTATAGTCTCAAATCGTGCTCGATAGATCAATGGAGAGCACCCTATTCCGTATTTATACGTTTGCAGAAGAATTCAGGAATTATATTTTCAAATATATCTTAAATATTAACTAAATAAAATGCGAACCAATTTTAAAGAGAATACAAAAGAATTGGGAATGAGATTTTATATATATATTTTGTTGCATAATCCTTAGCAGGTTATGTAAATAACCCTAAGTGCAGAGTCTCAATACAAGGATAAGTATCTGAAGCCTTCAAAGTTCGAACGGGCTTACGAAAAGGAGATGGAATATCACCGATGTTGTTCAACTTGTTCAGAAGTTAAAAAGAACATGGAGGGTTCCACGTCGGAATAAATCATGAAATGCTTGGATACACAGATGATATAGCTGTCCTTGGAAGTAATCAAGAGGGCATTAAGAAACCCGCTAAGACTCTGATAAGAGAGGTAGAGCAGATCAGTCTACAATTAAATGCACACAAAACATAATATATGATAATAAGCCGAAATTCTGGCAACTCAAAGCGGAGGCGTTTCAATATGGCTCCCATTTAATTATGAACCTTTATAATATATAACCTATATATAAAATTGTATTGTTTGAAGAAGAATTTTTTCAAGTCAACATGAAACTAGACTCCCACTCTAGATGCCCAAAAAAACATGTCTCCCTAAGAATGGAGATACACGAGCATCGCACAGTGGTACAAAACACCTTATTTTCGGGAAAAAAATTCGTCTACCTTAGATATTTTAATTTATAGTTCAAATAGGGGTCATTACTAGAGTATTTTGCAATTCTGAATCGAATGGATCAAAAAGTAAACCGATAGTTTTACGCGTTGTTGTTATTATTACCAAGGGTGCCCATCTTCTCCCATTTCGACCGCGCATGACCCTCCCCTCCCCCCTCAAGATATTTTATTTCTCTCCTCTTCTTAAAAACAGTGCAAGCTAAAGTAAAAATTTAATCACAGGTCATATACAATTACAGTTTCATTGGTTTGTACAATACTTTTCTGTTGTTCCCTAGTTTGAAACTTTTCAATACAAAAATTCATAATCCTGTCGAAATATGCCCCCTCAAAAATTCAAAACCCCGTCAAAATGTGCTCCCCTAAAAACTTTTGATGGTGGCACTTGCTCCATGAACCCTCCCCCCCCCTCCCCTTTGGGCAGCCCTGATTATGACAATATTATATTTTAAATTTTTAATGAAAATAAATCTGATAATTCGAGTATTTGACGAAAACTTAAAAAAAATGACTTAGTAAATGTTTAAATATATAGATTTGTAATAATTACAAAATATGGAACTAAAGATTAAAGCATAAACATTATTTCTTTTAAAAAACCTACATTCTTTGTTTAAGGAGCATTGTTATTTTAAAACTGTTAATATTGTTAGCCAATTTACGACGCAAAGTTGTTTAAAGGTGGAAAAAAAATCTCTAAATGACAATATTCCTATCGCATTTTATGTGTTATATTATCTCCCCTTTGCATCCCTAAAGCTTAAAACGATAACTATTTTCTCGGCTTTTTATTTTTATTTAAACTTTAAAAACACAAATTAAAGAGCAGTTTTCAGTAATATAAAGAAAAAAAAACACAACGTATTGACAGATATTTTGAATAAATGTTTTCAGGTCAGACATTAGTAAAAGATAAATTATTGATTTTGGCTTAGAAATCAATGAAATCATGAACAAATAAGTATAGAATTAAATTTGGTACTGTTTCACTGTTTGAATTTCATTCTTATAACTATCCCAACACTATCATCACCACCTATGCCGATGACACGTGTATCCTATCAGTTAACAATGATCCATCAATTGCATCCCAAACTCTCCAATCACACATCACAAATCTTGAAGAATGGTGTCAAAACTGGAGGATTAAAATAAACTCCAATAAATCCCACCAAATTACCTTTACCCTGCGTCGCAAACCTATGACCTCCTGTCCTACAGTATTCTTTAAGAATTCCCCACTTATCCCAGTTGAACAAATTCGTTACCTAGGACTCCACCTCGACAAACGACTCACATGGAATCCTCATACAAGACTGGAACGACAAGAAACCGCTCGACGTTTCCGACTACTCCAACACTTACTAGACAAACGCTCTAAGCTTTCACTCAATTACAAACGACTCATATATATGACAATAATAAGACCTATTTGGACCTACGGAATTGAGCTCTGGGGCTCCACTAAGCCATCGAATTCCTCTCGTATCCAATCCTTACAATCCAAAATCCTTCTTAAAATCCTCAACGCTCCTTACTTTGTCACAAACAAAATCATCCATAAAGACCTTAATGTTCCATATGTTTCCGATTTGGCCCAATCCAGATACCTATCCTTCCATAACAAACTACAGAACCATCCGAATCCTCTCGTTTCAAACCTTGCTTCCTCCTCGATCCCTGATAACCCTCCGAGGCGTCTGAAAAGAAGATGGCCTCGGGACCTTCTAATATAGAACTTTAATTTGAGTTCTACCAATGGGTAGTTTCTCTTCATATTTTACATGTCATGTTACCAATGTCACATTTACCTGTTGTATTTTTAATGTAATACAGTTGTAAATTTCAATAAAATTATAAATAAAAAAAAATTCTTATAACTATGTATAAATTGAAGCATAAAGTAACTATAAATGCAAATTAAACATCTAGCTACACTAAGCTACATGGTGGGACTAATTCCCACTGATAGTAGTTTTTACAACGTTAATTCTGTGAAAAAAAAATTACTTGCCCGTATTCTATTTTCAAAATTACAAGTGATTTTTATGCGCAAAATATTTATATTCCTCAAAAAATTATTAGCTGTGTAATACAATCATTGATATTCACACCAGAATTAACATTATTTATTTCAGTTTGTCTAGACAGTTAATATTTTAATCACATTCATATTTAAAAAGAGAAGATATATTCAATAGCAGTCGTTATTAGGCACACTCGTGTGGAAATTTTTTGCAAGCAGTAATGTTGGGTTTTATTGAACCCAAAATGTTCTCAAACGGAATTTCTAAATAAAAAGTATCTTTCATTTCGTAACAAAGAGTAATATTTATGATTTAATCTATTAAAACGCTGTTTGTTTGAGAATTTAAAAAAACAAAAAAAATTGAAATTCCACAACGACTGGTCTGTTGTGAATGGAATTCAATAACATATTATTAGTAAAAATTTAATTTCTTAATTTAAAAAGAAATTCATTTTGTTTTAATTTTTAATAGCTTTTTTAGTAAAACGTTTTACCTCAATTTTTATAGGTTGAAAACAAAACGGTTCTTAAATCTCAAATTTAATAACTGTTTGGGTTCTTTAGTTGGGATTATTAGTGAAGTTAAATCCTCCAACTTTTTTCAATCCAAATTTTCAGGAAATGAAATAAATTTGAAAAAAAAAATAAAATATATAAATAATAAAATAAAATTTAATTAATTAATTTATAAAACCACATTCCCCAACAGAGCTGCAATTTATGGAATATTTTTTAATAAAATCTTTCATGGGATAATCTGTTTAAAACATTATAGGTTTTTAAGATCTTTTCCGAAAACGATTTTCGGTACTCACTAAACGGTTTTTAATACCAGGAAGGTCTTATCCTCATTGAAATAGCCTGAAAGTTGAATAAATACCGTATTTTCAAAATGACTTCATATAATTTATCTTTATTTATTTTAAATAATCAATAGAGAAGCCGAAATTTTTTTTCCCGTTTTGTGTTGATTACTACTAGGTTTTCGAGTAAAAAAAATGTTATTATCACTATATATCTGTAATTAGTTACCTGATATCCCGTCATATGTCCACCATTCCTCCCAGCTGGCTCGTATTTCTGAAAAAAAAATAATAGTGTGTTATTTAGAGTAATATATTGCGTTAAAAACAACTGTAATATGATAAAATAACTAGGATGATAATATTATATCTTACTAGTTATTATAGAATGAAATATTTAAATGTTTAATAGTAAGATAAAGTTAATTTTGTGATATGGAACGTATGAACTTGTTTTAGTCTTACAAGCATCACAATATTAGGCTGGTATTTTTTATTAAATTTTATTCATCAACAATTACATTTAATAACTTAATAATTATCGTTATAAACTTTTGTTTCTAAGATGATAATAACATTTATTTATCAAATTTGTTGATGTAATAAGAATACTTTTTTTATTTTTGTATTTTTTGTTATGTTCAGCCACATGGACTATTGTTATAGTAAGGTAAGACTAAATTCACACTGGCACATCTCCCTAACTGTACAGTGAAAAGAAATGAAAAATAATTTTATTCTGGGGCTGAAGCTCACTTACGATAATAGCAGAGTTGAAAAAATACGTATATCAATCTGGCATTAAGATTAATACAGATATAAACAAAAGAAACTAAAGAAAATACAAAATATTTACAAAAAATACTCAGGAAAATACAAATATATACAAAAGTACTAAGTAAAATAAAAATACATACAAAAAATACTGAGAGAGTAATAATTAAATAAAAATAAAATAGCTCTTATTAATAAACTGCTGGTGAGCAACTGTAGTTACATAACCTGAAATTTCTTACAAGAATGCGGATGAATGAATGTGTAGAAGGTGGTGGAATAGCAGTTGTTTGTAGGAATTTGGGGACTTGGTTTGACGTAAGGAGATAGGGAAGGAGCTCCAAAAGAAGATAGCACGAATGACGAAGGATTTTCTGAAGGAAGTGGTTTAATGGGAGGGAGTATACAGATCTACAGGCTAAGATCTGGTGTTAAGAGGGTGAATAGAGGAACGTAGAGTAAGGAGTTCTAGGATGTATGGAAGAGTTTCGGTTATGATGCCTTGGAGAGCATTTTTTGGCGGTAGTGTTGCTCAAAATCGGTCTTGGTCAAGTCCAAGACCAAGTCCGCCTAACTGTTTCAAAATCGAGACCAGAGGAACTGGTAAAAAAAATCGATGTTTTTAATAAAAATTAAGGCAAAACAGTTACTAATACATGACAAATTTAGCTACTATCTAAATAATTGATATAACCAATATACTTTTGCATTAAACTCCTCTAATTTTTCATTCGGGCTTAGTCAGGTCTCTCCTATCTAAAGAATTACAGTAATATTTCTATAGTAATAAGCTAATAAGTAACTGCAAGACTCTTGAGTCCAAGACCAAGAGCATGACCAAGACTGAGTTTTCAAGACCAAGACTTGTATCGTTCTCGCATTTGGGCAACACTAGTTGGCGGTGCATCAATCAAAATCAAAAAATCCAAATGCAAGCAGGTCACCTTTGCCCTCCGACGCAGATCCTGTCCACTTATCCTTTTCAACTCTGCACCTTTTCCTATGTCAGAAACGGTTCGGTATCTAGGATTCATTTTGGACAAAATACTAACATGGACCCTCATACTCGACTTAAAATATAAGAATTTATGAGACGTTTTGGAGAGTTATATAGACTACATTATAAATTTAGTTTCTCAATCGAAAACAAATTATTAATAAACAAGACAATACTAGAAACCCATCTGGACCTTTAGCTATAGGGGCAGCTAAATTTTTTAACTTCAAACGCATCTAATCCTTTCGATCTCAAGTCCTTACAATAGTCTATGCTCCTTATTATATTACAAACAAAACTTTACATCATTACCTAAACATCCCTTATGTCCTTGACGTTAATCCATCGAGATTCTCAAATTTTTATCAGAACCTAATTCACCATCCTGATCCCTTAGCACAATCCTTATCCAGCCCGAGTCATCCCTACAATCCTCCTTGAAGGCTGAAACGCCAGTGGTCTCGAGATCTTTTGTAAATACCTCATTGGAGTTCTGGCAATGGCCAGCTTCTCTACTCATGTCATGAGCCTCTGTGGCTTTAGTAGCCTCTCTGTCTCCACTTGATTTCCATAGCGGTGACGCGGCCTAGAGAGAACTTGGTTCTCTTAATCTCGGCTCGTCCTCCACACGTATGGGAAAGGCTCAGATTGGGACAGGCTTACTGTAAAATTTGTAATTAAGTATGAATGTGTTTTATTTAATGTTGTCTCAGATTTTATTCCTTTTGTTTTTATTAAGTTTTATTTTTCTTTTATTTTGTTATAATTTTTCTATTGTTTTTATTATTGTATACATGGTATGAATGATCCTCACATAGCTATAATACTCAATGAACTTAAGTGAGGAAAGATATATTACTTCCTGGTAAAATAAATTTTAAAAAAACATTCACGCTATACGGGTATGTTAGTACTTAATGGCCAAAATCTGGGAAGTGATTCTAGATAAAATTTCCAACAAAAAAAGTTTATTTGATTCATGGCGACTCCGAACGGAAATAGAGTTAAACTTTTTTTTTTTTTTTTCTTAAGGTGTTCTCGATTTTTATTGAATATGAAGAAATTGATCAAAAACAGATCAAAATAATTATATTCTAAATACTAACTGTTCTTATTAAAAAAATAATATGTACTACCACACCTAAGGGCAAAAGATACTAGATTTGTATATGGAGAACTCAAAACCATATATGCAGGTAAAATACATAAGTGGCAAAAAAAAAAAAAAATAATGTTAAAGAGAAGAGTTAGAATTAAAGCTGAAAGTTAAATAAATTATAACAAACCATAAAAATTATACAAATACAAGATAAAACGAAAATGTGTTATGATAAATCATAAAACATTTTCACTCTTAATCAAAGACTCTTCTGATAGCTAACTACAAATATTTTTTGTTTATAGGAAATATAGGTAAAAGTATAAATCTATTTTAGGTATCCCTCAAATATAGTAACTTTTATCAACATCGGATCTCTTATGAAATATATATAAAATAATGAAAAACCAAGTATCGTGGGGAGGGAAATGAGGAGGGGGGTGAAATTCTAGGAAGGAAGATATCTGAGAGCTGGATGCAACAGGTCGGCTTCACCTATTAAACGTTTGAGGAGCCAGTAAAAGCGGCCCATAAATCCAGGCTCACTAAATTTCCATAAATAACCAGGAGGAGTCGTTAACTGGGAAACAGAGGCAATCAAACTTACCTTCATTTCCTCTATCTACCGGTTAGCCACTCTCTTACGCGATACAACATGAGGAGAATGGATAGAAATAATAACAGCCACAATATTGTATTAAATCAGAGATATTCTTTACGTATCCATTAAAGTGAATTATTCTAAAAATAAGAATTTAATTGAATGTGCTCTCCGCTAGAATAATTGATAACCACATACTCTTGATATTTGATACTTGTTTCGAAGAATACACCGCGTTATTAACTTTAGTAGTTCATATTTTTTTGGGAGGGAGAAGAACAATAATACCATATTTCAATGTTGAAAATTGTAAACACGGATGTATATCAATTCAAAAAAAAATCATGGGCCTCTATAGCAGGGGTTTCCAACGTTTTTTCAGGAGCGGGCACATTTATAGGTTATATCTTGAGAGGCGACCATCGTGTTTTTGTTCATTATGAATTGCAGGTAGATGTGCACATATATATATATGTGTGTGTGTGTGTGTGTATGTATATGTAAGGTTACTTGAGCAACCTTTAAACACTTCAACTGTTACTTATCTTTAAATCAGATGTTAATGATTATTATTAGAAAATACCTTCTTGTATTGTTATATTGGATTAGTGTTATAATTAACATGTGTTGTAATAACGTGTAACTAAATTCTTTTACTGTAATTGAATAAATCACGTCTATAAAAGATCTTAGATATAGTAGCAGATATATTTATCATTTCTAAAATTAATGAAATATACTTCTACAGAAAAGGCGAAAACAACAAGTTTAATGACTTTATTAATTCTATATATAGTTTTCTTATATAAAATTAACACATTTTAAAATTAAAAATGAAAATTAATTAAAAATCAACAGTTTCATTAATTTTTTTTTCATTCACTACCAAAAAAAAATATTAATCAAAACAATAGTAAAGATATTATATCGACAACTGAATTATTTTTTATACATATTATTATTATGGACATAATAATAATTATTATTATTGAATTTTATATCTATAAATTATTGTTAGATTTTTAATTATTCAAATATTTAATAAAGGAATTGTAAAACATTTGAATTGAAAACTCCTCTATCTGCAGCATGTCACGTAAAAAAATTCTGATTTAAAAAAATATAAAATAAATTACAACCTTCCAATTGAGTATTCATACTTTCATTGAATTATCGGATATTTATATAATGACAGTGAAATACTTACTAGTAGACAGCATTAAAAACACACGAAGCTTCATAAAGTAACCAGGAAATATAAAAAAGCTGCTAGAAGGTAACGAAAAAAAAAATTATGAATTATCTGAAAATTAGCGGTATATCAAAATATATAAAAAAAACAAAAACAGCATAGCTCCAATGACCCTACAGTTATCATTTTTAAAACTAATGAAATATACTTCTACAGTAACGGTGAAAACACCAAGTGCAATGATTGTATTAAATTTATATAGTTTTCTTATAATATATTAACACATTTTCAAATTAAAAATGAAAATTAATTAAAAGCTGCATGGGCTATAATTATTTAGAAAATAATTTAAGTGTAATGTTATTATCAGTTTCATTCAACAAGGCAGGGACGAAATCAAATGAACAAATTATTATATATTTATTAAAATAAATTTTACACATTTGTTAGAAAACTTCTCCCTTTCCTGCAGGCTACAGTTTTACTGTAGCAAGGCGATAGCCGCTAAAAGTCATATTAAACACAAGAAGGCACATTCATGGGCACTAGTGACGTCACGCGAGCACACTAGTGCTCTATTGTACTTCATATCAATTTGTACCATTTTCTATACTCATTCCAACCTTCTGAGAAATTATTTGAGCTGAGATTTTAAAGAAAGACACGATAATAAGAATTAGACTGGAAGTATAAATTATTCAAGAGACTCTTCTCTTTATTTTTCTAGAATAAAAAATGAAATTTCGCATACAAATCTGGTGTGTCCACTCACACTACTTTCCTACAAATTCAGAAAAGTATTTATATCTTTACATATGTCCATCATGAAACAAACAAAAAAATGAATTAGATTTATTTTTCTGAAAATTGATCAAAGGAAAGATTTGAGTACGATTTATTTGATAAGCTGAAGTAATGTAAACCGGCTTAAGGTAGATACTCTCTAATATTGCTGATCAAAAACTTTTTGCCATAGCCTAATTTTGTCAAACAGTAATTTCTATTAAAAGTAGGGGAAATAGTGAAGCTTGTGTGATGCGGGCAACAGATTTTCTTACTTCTTACTCAGTAATCTTTTTTTTCTCTCATTCTCCCCTTTCTGACACCAGGATATGTACCCGTAATCTTACATTGGAAATTTAATAGATGTAACTTCGCTAATAGTTGTCTGATATTAACGTTTTTTATATAGTTTTGTAGGGAATTTCATTAACTTTCAAAAAAAAAGCTAAAGGGTTTGGGCTATTGCGCAAGGAGCACCCAATTTGTGTCACAGGCATCAGTAGTCAAAACCCTACAGAATATAAAAATCGGCAAATCTTTCCTTATCTAATAAAGGTACAAACGTAAAAATCGCCAGACTAACAAATTTTCACAACCTTAATTGGTGTAGTAAAAATCTGAAATTAATTACATGATAGTCTGTTATACGATTCTAGTTACATAATATAATTTTATATAATAATATCTTTAATATTGTCTGAACAAAATGTCTCATTTATTAAAGTTTGACCAATTTTTTTATGAAAATGGGGTGAGTAAAAAAAATAATAATAGTTTTCTTCTTAATAGTTTTTATTATTACAAAATTGTAAATCCAAATTATTAGTCCGAACACAAATTCCAAGTCGCTGCTATAAAACCAAAAAACAGATAATAACGCCTATCTAGCAAAAACTACAGTTGTTTTGAATCAACTTAAAAAAAATTTGTGAAAACTTTTTTTTTATTGAGTATTACAACAATCTGACTCTTGGCCATTAGCTGTAGTAAGGTAAGATAACATTCACACTATGTGAAAAAAAAATAGTTTAAATGAATGGGATAGTGACCAATCAATTTGCACAACTTCCTGCTAGCACCAACTGTGTGTTCATAATCTGTGCCTGAAATCTAATCACTTCACTACACGCTCGTTACAAATTGATGAAGTAATAAGTAGATTGCATCTGAATTGAGAAGGAAAACATAAATTAAAGGGCTGAAGCTCTTATGTGAAAGCAAACCATGATTAACAAAGCACATAAACGTTTTACATCTGAAGAAAATACATACATATTTTTCATATGAAAAAAGTACATACCGTAAGATGGGGTAACTTTATGTAACTTTGGGACAGCGGGTAAGATTTAGCTTGTGATGATGCCGTGGTGGATACAATGTGTTGATTCAGTCTGCAAAAACGCTTGATTTGTGTAGAAGCAAGCACTGCGCTTCTACCTTGCGGCATACTACTCTTAAGGTGCAAATGAAGGTTTCATGAAAACAAGAATTTAAAAAAAAAAAAAAAAAGAATAGAAATGAAACCTAACTACACAACGAGTATAATAAACCAGGATTCTCAAACTACCGCAAGTTAGTAGCGTAGTACATGCCTACACAAATGACGTTTTTGGATTCTGAACCACCACAGCTTATCCACCACCGAATCACCACAAACTAAATTTTACCCGCTATCCCAAAGTTACCCCGTCTTACGGTATACGTTTTTTGTCTAAAGAAAATACATAAACGTTTTTTCTAGGATCGGTTATGATAAAACAAGGTTTCGCCAAATTTATACGATAGCAATCAATTAAAAAATACAATATTGTGCCCTGCATTACGTAACTTCCAGGTATAACCCTACTTTAAGTATAAATAATGTTTTAAAGAGTTTACAAACATCAATTATTTAATCATAAACACTAACTTTCTACGATCTTGTAAACTATATACTTTTTCTTTGTATCTTTTCCGAGATAAGAGTAACTATCTGGTAATCGGAGAATTGAAATTTGGACTCCCTTGAAGTTCAAGTGTGAATAGCAACAAATGAGAAAGCGCTATTATTTCTTCATTAAGTGGCTCTTACCCGCTCAATATTATTGAGTCAATATCGAATATATTGACCGTTTGAAGGGTATATTGTGACAATTATATTGACCTTGCAATATGTATACCATGTTCAAGAATATTACTTCAATATTATTGATTCAATAACATTGACCGTTTAAGGTAGGCATTGAGGATAAAGGAAGTGGTATACCTTGAAGAGATGGGACTATGAATTTACCAGTATAGTTGTCATTACGGAACAATCTACACGTTTTGAACAAATATTGCAAATACAGATCGATTCAGTACAGCAGATTAAAAATAAAACTTTTTTTTCAGTACTCAAGTAGCATTGATTACAGTTGATAAATTAGTCCAATCAAAGCTTATTTTGTCAGTTGTTCAATAAGGTATTGATTTGAGCATACTGTGTAAAACTTTATTGAGATAAAAAAGGGTATAACACTAGAGAAGAAGAATTATATCAAATAACTCCGATTATTTTTAGATGGCCTGGACACTTTAACAAAAAAAAAATAGTGTCAAACTAGCAGGACTGCCGGCAGTTCTTGAGCCTCCTGGAGTATGCTGAAGACATGGCTATTCCTCGAAGCACTGGATGTTCTACTGATTATTGCATCGAGAATGGTCTCTATATCACAGTTCATTTCAAATTGTGTCAATTTATTTTGTCACAATCAACATTTTCAAGCATAGCCGTTATGTTTGATAACTTCATTTCATTCTCTAATAAAGAAATTTCAAAAGAATAAGGAATGCTTCTCTCTAAGAGGCCTCAAGCCACCCCACAAGACAAACAACCGAAATTTATTCATGCGGATTAAGCTCATGTAAAAATTATGCGTGGTGCTGAAGAGGAGTGGCAGATGGGAGAGGGGTGGAGCGGGAAGGAAAATCGGCGCTTACATATTCGCAAGCTTCGGCTTTTCGAAGGCTACTTTTAATAAATTATAATTACAAAGGTGAAAATAGCTTCTGAAAAATTTATAATACTGTTTGGATTTTTTGCTCGCGGGGCAGACATTGTTACATCAGTAACAAAATAAAAAGTTGAAAAATGACGAAATATTTTCTCAGAACATAAGAATAATCTAATTTTGTACATAATTGCTTATTGTTTTATATTTTTATTAATAGATATATGTCTTTTAGCGTCGTTTAAACACCTACAAGATAAAATATTAATTACTCCGTTTCTCACTATTGCGAAATTTACGCTAATTAAATATGAATTCCGGTAAACAACCTGCAATCAAATCCACTAACGCATCAGCGTCAACTGATTTCCTCATATCCAGTAAAAAGTTGTTTGCAAATGATCCACAGAATATATTTTTCTATTTTCACCAGTCTGAATTGATTGTTAATTTTATAATCATTGAATCATACCAATCTATTCAATACTTGTCAAAGATTCGCATTAGAATTTTTTCTAGTAAATTTTCGATTACAGGCATCTCTTGAGATGTGTTTTAAATTAGTTCCTTACGTATTTTATAATTATTTCACTAGTATTCTTCTCAATGTCGGTGTGCCTGTTGCTGTTTGGTTTTTTTTTTTTGATTCATTTTTTCTAGAAACTTGCCATCAAATTTCTCTCCTCACACATGAAAGTTTTTCTTAGATCTCATGCCACTGGTACCGAAACTCTTTAAATTTGGTATATTTTTTCCTTACTATTCCTTTATTTTACCATAAACAGCCGTTTCAATTCCTTCCGCGTGACGATAAGATGTCTTCAGTCCAAATAAGATGTTTGGTATCACATTTACAGTATTTTCATTTATAGCTTTATTTCATTTATATTTCATTTACATTTATTTACTTTCATTTATAGAGGTTATGAAATGAATGTTTGATTTTGCATTACTTTTAGGTAATAGCCTAAAATAAGAAAGAAGTTTGAAAAAAGTCTTCGTTTGATTAAATTGTATAAATAAAAGTATCGTTTTATAAGATTAATCATAAATAACTATATTGCGTTTCTTTTTACCCAAAAAATCGACATTTAAAGTATTTTATTACAATCTTTAAATTAACTTTTTTAAACAACTCCTATTAAGATATGCCATAAAAATGCTAAAAAGTTATCAATTCACATATGTTACCTGATAATCTTTATTTTTTTCTTTTATGAGTACATAGTTTATTTAATAATTGCTATTTAGTTGTATAGTATTGTTAACCACCGTAAATATATCCATACTATGAAAACATAAAAAGCGACAACCAATCAGGATTCAGAAGAGGAAGGAGTACGCTAGACCAGATATTCATCCTAAAACATGTACTCGAAATACGATGGGAAGTAGATCAGGACGTACACGCCTTATTTGACGACCTAAAAGGAGCCCACGACTCCCTGGACAGAAACTGTGGAAATTCTGCTCTTATAGATAGAATTGCAGTGGCAACAAATTTCCGTGGCAACAGATTCTCGAGGCAACCGATTCTCGTCTTTTACTACAGGTACATCAAGACCGCCTTCCAGCTACCAGGCAGCGCCCTACAAGCTCTTACTACAAGGAACAACAAGTTCGCCTTCCCGCTACCATGCAGCGCTCTACAAGCTCGCCCGTGCAACATACTGAAATTGTATCTTTTATTTCTTATTGTTGTATTATAAAATACTTAAAATGTAAATTGAAATATGTATATTCATTGTAAATACTTTTTATTAATAAAGTTCAATGGTAACAACATATACTGACCAAAGCTCAAATAACTGTTATAATAACGGCTCTTGGTAGCCGGTTTAGTCTTGGCGGAATGAATACCCCAGTCAAACCTCAAGTTGTCAGTTCTACGGAGCTCCACCCCTTCAGGGTGTAGACCTTTATACAGACGGTCAGTTTATGTATCATATACGCTGTTGGTTCACCTTATTCTGCTCTTCTTATAGAATAATACCCTGATACCTTTTTCCTCTTCCCTTAGTCCATGCAAGTAGGACGCTGATCCGTCCGCTTACAGTCCTATATACTGGGTCTGGAGATTGATCCCTCCGTCAGTATCTCATCCTCCCACAAGTCCGGAGTGTGATCCCTCTGGTTGTGGCTACCATCCTTGTGGAGTGTTAAGGCTGATCCCTTACACCGCAGGTCGAGAGTGATTGGGTACTGATCCGCCTGACACTCGAGGCCATCCATCTATACACCTTCCTTCAACCATTCAGTCATCTCACCCTAAATACTGAACACTTACTGTCGAGGCCTTCTGATAACTGCATACTCTCTGCATATACATACCTCGACAGTTGTAAAAATAATGACTGGTTCAGGAGGCCAAAGTCTGTAGTCTGTAGAACCAACCGAGGAAAACATAAATAAATAAATAAATATATATATATATATATATATACAAACACAATCCATACAACGCAGATATACAAAAGTATATGCGTTATAATTTTAAAGTTACAAGTGGTTAACAATACTCTGCAACTAAACATCAATTATTGAATTAACTATATTATCATAAATCAACTATACATATATATATATATATATATATATATATATATATATATATATATATATTATATATATATATATATATATATTATTGTAGTATTTTATCATTCAATTATCTAACATCTCCAAATGTCTCTGCCAACCAAAGCATTTCATCCCATAGAAATATCCAACATCATTCAAAAATTACCTTCCCGTAAAGCTCCTGGACATGACCTAATTACATCCCAGATCCTAAAACTTCTTCCTCGAAAAGCCATCCTATTCCTTACTTATATATATAATGCTGTACTCCGTTCTACATATTTTCATGATCTTTGGAAACGATCTATTGTTAAAATGATCCACAAACCCAAAAAACCACCAGAATACCCATCCTCTTACCGTCCTATCTCTCTTTTACCCATCATGGGCAAAATCCTAGAAAAACTCATCTTAAAACGCCTGTACCCTATCCTAAATTCTAAACACATAATCCCAGATCACCAATTTGGTTTCCGAACTTCCCATTCCACTATACAGCAATGTCATCGTGTGGTAGACCTAGTCTCCTCTGCA
This sequence comes from Nezara viridula, assembly GCA_928085145.1. Taxonomy (NCBI): domain Eukaryota; kingdom Metazoa; phylum Arthropoda; class Insecta; order Hemiptera; family Pentatomidae; genus Nezara; species Nezara viridula. The sequence continues at coordinate 58,028,506 of OV725078.1, read as the reverse complement.
TTGGAGCGCGGAATGTACTGTACGGGAGTCTTTCTCGACGTTGAACAGGCGTTTGATAGAGTTTGGCACCCGGGACTGCTGTACAAACTCCGAAAATTCCTACCACCTACATACTTCATCATTATCCGTTCCTACCTTACTGATTTTTTTATTTATTTACATCCCTGCCGTGCCTGATAGGCAATACGGGTTTTAGCAGCAGTGAGATGTTAAGCGTTTCCGCGTAACAACACACGTACCTTACTGATAGATACTTTAAAGTAAATCACAATAACGCCTATTCATCCCTTTTTTCCCAGTCTGCTAGTGTTCCTCAAGGTAGTATCCTAGGTCCTATCCTCTATACAGTTTATACAGCTGACATCCCTACCTGTCCCAACACTGTCATCACCACATATGCCGATGACACATGTATCCTATCAGTAAACAATGACCCAGCAATTGCATCCCAAATGCTTCAATCACACATCATGAATCTAGAAGAATGGTGTCAAAACTGGAGAATTAAAATAAACTCCAATAAATCCCACCAAATTACCTTTACCCTTCGTCGTAAACCAACGACTTCCTGTCCTACAGTTTCCTTTAACAATACTCCACTTATCCCTGTTGAGCAAATCCGATACCTAGGACTCCACCTGGACAAACGACTAACTTGGAATCCTCATACTAGACTGAAACGACAAGAAACCGCTCGACGATTACTTCAGCACTTACTAGACAAACGCTCTAAACTTCCCATTAATTACAAAAGACTTATATACTTGACTATAATAAGACCTATTTGGACTTACGGAGTTGAGCTATGGGGCTCCACTAAACCATCGAATTCCTCTCGCATCCAATCCTTACAATCCAAAATCCTTCGTAAAATCCTCAATGCTCCTTACTTTGTCACTAATAAAATTATCCATAAAGATCTTAATGTTCCTTATGTTTCAGATCTGGCCCAATCCAGATACCTATCCTTCCATAATAAACTTCAGAATCATCCCAACCCTCTCGTTTCTAACCTTGCTTCCTCTTCAATTCCTGATAACCCTCCGAGGCGTCTGAAAAGAAGATGGCCCCGTGATCTCCTAATATAGTCATATCATTAGAGTGCTACCATTGGGTAGTTACTCAGCAAGTGTATTTATGTCATTATATCAATTATGTCCAAATTTACTTGATGTATTTATGTAATACAGTTGTAAATGTCATAAAGAAATAAAAAAAAAAAAAAATTATCTAACAAAAAAATCATACTTTCCACTGCTCTCCAGAATTCTCTATTATCCCTCATACTTCTTCCCTAACCCCATTTAAGTGATTCCTTTTCTGTTACTTTTTCACAACCCAACAGAACAGCTCAAATCTACAAATATAAATTATAAGAAAAGTGAAAACAATTTTTTGTTTGTGATTTAACTTAAGGCATCAATTCATTTTCTACTATATATTTTTTTCGTATACCAGAATAATATTATTTGTGAAAATGATTTTTTTTTTTTTTTTTGTGGTTAATGTCTGTTTGTTTGGTTGTTATTTTTCCCCAATAATTAGGAGTCCCAATAATTATCCTATAATGGCAATAATAAAAAATGTTGATCTCTATGAGTACAAAAGATAATTATTAAAACGAAATCCGGTACATTTGTAATTAAGGTTATTGAAGAAGAAATCGGAATTCATGAATGATATAAAATGCCTAGATTCGGAATGAGGTCCGAAAAAAAAAAGTTGCCCTAGGACTACTTAAGTATAAGAGCCCTTGTTTTATGGCCTGTCACTTTATATCTATGTCGCAGATAAATTGATAAAATGTTGTCAATCTATATTTTTTTTTTCCAAAATTGATAAATTTTATTTTCTCGAAAGCAGCTTAAAGCTATTGATTTCTTTAGTCTTATTCTTTTTTTTAAATTCTTATTTATTGAATAATAACACAATCTTCCACACCTAAGGGCATTAAGGATTAGGGCTAAAAATAACCCATTCATGCAATATATACATACAAGAAAAAAAATGTAATTAGGGACAAATTAATAAAGCAAATAAAGAGAAAATCAACAAAAAATATATACAAAATTATAATAAGTAGTTATAAATAAAGTATAATGACAAAAATAATAAAATATATGAAATTTACAAATAAAAAGATATATGAAAATATATAATAGATAACAAAAAGTAAATAAAGGTGAATGCGAAAATAAATAAATGAAAAATAATTCTCACCTTCAAATTTTAAATAGTATATTGAAATAAATAAAACATAAAAACTTTTTTATGTATGAATATTAATTGTTTCTTTCAAATAAAATAACGTATAGTAATAAAAAAATAGATGAAAGTTACAAATAAAAAGATATATGAAAATAGATAATGTTTACAAAAATAGTAGATACCAAAAAGCAAATTAAAGGTGAATATGAAAATAAGAAAACAAATAAACAAAAAATCATTTTAATCTTTAAATTATAAACAGTAGATTTAAAAAATAAAACATAGCTTTTTTATGTATCAATATTAATTTTTTATAAGTCAAAATTATTTTTAAAAAAATGGATATATGAAAATATATAATCGTCACAAAATAAATAGATAAAAAAAGGAAATTAAAGGTGAATATGAATTTTTTTTAGTTATATTATTGTGTATTAATAGTCTGCCACAATGAAGGGCAATGGTAATAGGGCTACAGTATTCACTATGTGCATACAAAACGAAAGTAAATAACTAAAATAAAAACAATAAAATAAAATATTAAAATATATATATATATATATATATATATATATATATATATAGAGAGAGAGAGAGAGAGAGAGAGAGAGAGAGATAATTTAAAAAATAAAGAGAATTAATATACATATACCCGAGATAAATAAAATAATAAATTGCAGCTGAATGATAATAAAATAAAGAAAACGTATTCACACCTATGTACAATATTTACATTGGCCCAAGGGACTCTGAATCAAGCTTGTCCCCAAATTTGGAAGCCAAAGCAGGACTCCATTAGATCCCAGTGCTTCTCTCCCAGCCGCTTCACTGATAAATATGAAAATAAGACAATAAATAGCCAGATGGGATTGCACCCGAATTTATAAAATATGGAGTAATGAACTAGTCAAGTGTCTCCAAACCCTATTCCAAGAGGTTTGGGATGTCAAAAGGATATCCATAGAATGGGGAAACAACGTTATTATCCCAATCCATAAGAAGGGAAGCCAAAGTGTATGCGATAATTACTGCCCCAAATGTCTGTCATCGGTGGTATACAAAGTATCCACTAGAATCCTGGAACAGAAATTAATGAAATTGGTGGACGAAGATCTGGAAGAGGAACAGACAGGTTTTAGGACCGGTAGGCAGATACAGGATCATGTTTTTATTGGCAGGAATATGACCCCAGTATTGGCACAGGCATTGTTGTATGCAGATGATGTGGTATTGGTTGCGGATACTGCCCCAATCGCTCTAGGAATCGCTCCAGGTCGCTGTGGATGAGTAGCCAGAAAAACTGAAACTCAGAAGCATGCAGACCAATCCCTCCAAAAGTAAGGTCATGTGTGTTGGACGAAGGAACGAGGATCTTAGAATCGCTTGCAATGGAAAGATCCTTGAGCAAACCGATACATACAGCTACCTGCGAACAATAATCGGCAAGGATGGAAGAATTGACCAGGAGGTCATGAATAATGTCCAAAAGGCCAATGGAATTTACTACCAAATATCCATGACACTCATTTGCAAAGCAGGAGTTGAGCAAGAAAGCGAAAATTCTGCTATTAAAATCAGTTTTTCTTCCAGTGCTACTATACGGATCGGAAAACTGGACACTCTTGGACCGCCATGCCAGCAAGGTTATGTCTGCGGAAATGAGATTTCTTCGGAAAATATTAGGAAAAACCAGAAGAGATCGAATAAGGAATGAAAGGGTGCGAGTTGAGCTAGGAGTTAGATCCGTCCTAGAGACGATTGAAGAAAGTCAGTTGAAGTGGTACGGGCATGTTAACAGAATGGGAGATGGCCGTATGGCCAGGTGGCTTCTAGAAGCAAGGCCGAGAGAAACGCGACCTTAAGGCAGGCCAAGGCTCATGTATGCAGATTTGATTGAGAGAATTTCACAGCGAGAGGAAGCAACATGCCGGAGATGAGAAGACTTGCACTGGACAGAGACCGTTGGACAAGATGGCTACTCCACGCTTAGGATCACACAGGAGATAGTGAGAGAAGAAAATAAATAAATGAAAATTCATTCTAAACTTCAAATTATGAATAATAGATTTAAAAAAATAAAACAATATTTTTTTCGTATAAATATTAATTGTTTCTTACAAATAAAATAACGAAAATTAAAAAATATATATTATTCTAATTTCTATCAATTTATAATAGGATCTTTTGAAATCGAGTTGAAAACATTTTTTATTGAATGTACTAAAGTTTTCCAGGCAAATTTTTGCATGTTTGTAAAATCTCAAGACACTTCTTGTAGTCATGATATTTTTACATCTTGTTATATGACTTCTCCTGTTGTAATTCAATAATAAAACCAAAACTAAAATATTAAAAATTATGGTATAAACAATTATAGAAGGAGCCGTAAGAGTGTCTGTAATGAAGTAGGGATGAAAGATTGTAGGCTGGCGGTGGCAGGATCCGCTTTCTTTAGTACCACTTCTCTTTCTCAAATATTTATGTTTTTCTAACCGTCTCTCGTCGGCAACATTAACACTTGCTCCCTCCCCTCCTACCCACTCAAACCATCCCTTAACATTTCTAACAAGAAACAATTCGTAAATGGAATAATGTTTCTATTATAAGTGTATATTTTTACATATATATATATATGGAAAATTCAAGTCTAATTTAGTTAAAATTTGAAAGCATCTTCTTTTCCAATGTCAAGATATACATCAACCATGTACCAAGAACACCGAAAGCGAAAATTTACAAAACAGTATTCCGTCATTAAAGAATAACAATATTTACCAGGGGTAGTATGAGTTAACAGTTAACTCTCATGATTAAAAGTAAAAATTTAACTTTTGCCTATATATATATATATATATAACCCTTTTCTACTTCAATGGACTACCTATTCGTTCCTATACTTTTATTAGAAATCTAGGAGTAATTTTCGATCAATAGCTCTCCTGGAATCATCATGTTTCCAAAATTATCCGAAAATCCATTGCTTCCTCAAAACAGTTCCTGAGATTACGTGATTCTGTTTCCCTAAAAAACAGGCAATCCCTAGTTTCCTCACTTCGATTATGGCTGCATCGTATACGGTGGACTGTCATTCGATTCATCTTTGGAGTCTCTAGGCGCTCCGAAATTTCCTATTCCGAATCTTTACAACCAAAAAGCCGTCTTACCTTCTTGATTTTTTTACTCATTGTTACTCTGTTCATTCGTTTAACACGTGATCCAAGTCCATAAACCTGTTTGTTCCCTCTCCTAGAACGGTTTCATTTAAAACATTCTTTGTCATGCGTGCTATCTTTTTCTGGAATTCATTTCCAGCCTTCATACGCAAAACCTCTTCCTTAACCTCATTTAAACAACAATTATTCTTCTACCTCTTAAGCAATAAATCTTCCGAATACATGTTAGAACACATGTATAAAAATTTCCTATTTAAGAGCTGTCACCTTCATTTGACTGTTATATCACCGTTACTTATGTATTATCAATATATAAGACAACAACAAATCAGAATAAATATGTGAACATATTCATATATATATTTATGTGTAAATTGATGTGTTTACTTGTACTCAATTTTAAGGTTAGATTATTATGTTATGGGTGATAAATATTCAGGACGCAGTTATTACAAAGTTTTAATTAGTGCAGACGTTTCAACCCGAACATGATGGTCATCATCAGTGCTGAAAATGTTAACCGTATCAGAGATATAGTAATATATGACAGATAATGGTTAATAATAAAAACATAGTCAAATGAAATATGTAAAAAGTTATACAAACTAAAAATAATGTATATAATCAATTTATAAAACATGTAATATTTTCTCTTACTAACCGTGTTTCGAGCACTGAATTTTCAAGTCCTGAATCTTTAGTAGGTAAGTAAAAGGATCGAGGAAGGATTTCCCAGATGTGGTTCTTCAGATAACAAAAGGTAGGTAAACATGGTCAAAGGAGGGAGGTGGGTAACATTTCTCTTAGTAGAATTCAAATAGTTTGCTAACTAAATTATTTAAGGTGTATACACAATTTGAGTTATTTCTTATAGTTATAAAATTCAGCCCTGATGGTGACCCACAATGTTTGGGTTGAAACGTCGGCACTAATAAAGTTTATAATAACTACGTTTTGAATGTTTGTCATCCATGTTATGTAGAACAGTCGACTAACTTCATCCAATAATTATTATTTTATGTTATTTTTTTTTTTAATTTTCTTATAATACCAGACATTTATCATATTTTCGTTCATTGTAGTCTTCCTTAGGGAACTGAATGTCCCAGAATAAAAATTACTTTATTCCTCTTCTTCTGTTTATGTATATGTATAAAACTGTTGAACTTCTAATTTTATTGCTTCATGCCATGTCATTTTCTTAACTTTTATTTTCAAACCTCACCGATAAAAGTTTTAATAAACCATTTACTTTAATAGGTTTTAACGAAAAAAGTAATATGCTTATACTTTTTATTAAAAAAAAAATAAATAAATAAAAAAAATAAACTCTTCAGCATATGTATATAGATAGCTATATAAAACATTATAATAATTTTTAACCATCCAAATGTTTACAAGGTTTAAAAGGTATGGAACAAGTTGCTATGAACAAGATAACGTTAATTCAAAAATATTAAAGTTTTTTTTTTTTTTAATAAAACAGTTCTGATTAACAAATAAAATTTTTCATTGTATAATGTTCTCTAAGTTAACATTGAAATTTCATTATCACCAGAATTTATTAGTTTTCTGTTCTGATTACTGAGCTGTGTAATAGTTGAGAACTAATATAATTTTTAATATTTTGTACTTGTAACTTTTATTTCAGAAGGATTAAGTTACAGTTTAACAACTAAGTTTTTATGGCATTTATGTATGTGTTAAAAAAGTAAAGACTTTTTAAAAGCTAAAAATTTTATTTAATAGTACTGAAAAAACTTTTACCTTTAATCTCATCCTCATACGAGACTGAAACGACAAGAAACCGCTCGACGTTTCCGATTACTACAGCACTTACTAGACAAACGCTCTACACTTCCCATTAATTACAAAATACTCATATATATGACTATAATAAGGCCTATTTGTACCTACAAAGTTGAGCTATGGGGCTCTTCTAAACCATCGAATTCCTCCCCTATCCAATCCTTCCAATCCAAAATCCTTCGTAAAATACTCAATGCTACCTACTTTGTTACAAATAAAACCATCCATAATGACCTTAATGTTTCTTATGTTTCAGATCTGGCCCAATCCAGATTCCTATCCTTCGATAACAAACTTCAGAATCATCCCAAACCCTCTCGTTTCTAACCTTGATTCCTCCTGTTCCTGATAATCCTCCGAGGCGTCTGAAAAGATGATGGCCTCGTGATCTCCTAATGTAGACATATTATTAGAGTGCTATCATTGGTAGTTACTCAACAAGTGTTTTCACGTCGTTATATCCATATATACCAATTTACTAAACATATTTCTTTAATACAGTTGTAAATATCATTATGAAATAATAAAAAAACAAAACTTTTTTTCCAGCAGTAAACTGTTTCAACCTCTGTATTTAATCATATACACTGAGCCGGATAATATAAGATGGAAATTATTTTTAATTTGTTTTGTTGGATAGGAATTCCATAGGAGGCACTATTTTCCGATGATACAGCATCATTCTTTCCCTCTAACCATTATCAAAAAATTTACGGATTCTTTTAATAAAACAAATGAAAACCTTAAAAAATATGGTTCAAATTTCAACATAGACAAAAGACAAGCAATCATTTTTACAAAACGACGTCCTGTAATCCAGCCCTACATAATCTTAAATGTTTCTACAATTCCGCTTGCCAAGTATGTTAAATACTTAGGGGTAACAATCAATAATAAACTCAAATTTAATCAGCAAATTAATTCAAAAATTATAAAACTCCCCCAACGAAATGTTTCCCTATTTACATAATAAATCAAAGCTATGAATCAGCAACAAGACCAACCTTAACATACTCCTTCTCCAATACAACTAACATGAAAAAGCCACACATTTTTCAAAACACATGCTTAAGAATTATCAGAAATTATTCTCATTATACCAAAATAACCCTCAGAATCCAAGAAGCCCTACATACAAAAATACATTAACAAAACAACACTAACCTTCTTTCAGTCTCAATAAAACTCGGCAAATCCATTGATAGCTGAAATAGGTAAATGTACAAAAACAACAACACCCAAATATAAACATAAGAGAACGAAACATATTTTGCTTAAAAATATTCTATATTTTATTTTTTTGTATATAATATTTTTTTTTATTTTCGTAGTGTTTATTTTGACTAACCAATAGACCAGCGTATAACTAGCGCAAACAGAGCTTTCTTCTCGCTTTCAAAGGTATTGAAATCTCGAAAAATCTCAAAAAAACTCAACTTAAGGGTTGACAATGCTATGATACAAAGCCAGTTCTGATATATGGCAGTGAGACCTGGACACGAACCAGCACCCTAGTTAAAAAGTGTTGAAAGATTTGAAAGAGAAAAATCCTCCGCACGATAACCGGAGTGATCTTGGAACAGAGAACTAACACACGGTGAAGAAGGACCGATAAAAAACTGCTTACCGAAACTAATCAATCAATATCCCAGGATATGAAGGCAAAGAGGTTAAGATGGGTTGCATGTAGCTCTTAGCAATCCATCTGAAAGCCTCTTTACAACAATGAATGCCTCAATAGAAGGCAAAACATCACGTGGAAGGCCAAAAAGCAGATGAATAGATAGAATCAACAAACATGCAATCGAGCTACGTGCAGATAATTGGAAATAAATAGCCCAAGGCAGGCAGAGAGGGAACAGGCTTGTTCAGGCGGCAAAAGATCTACATGGTCTGTAACGCCAACAGAAAAAATAAATAAATGTATTGTATAAGGGTACACACCTTCAGCAATTGTGAACTTACAAAAATATGAAATAATAAATGAAATGAAATTAATATATATTTTTTTATTATTCTAGGACTCTTTCCCCTTTAGAATAAGTTATAAATAAAGAGTAAATGTCTGTGTGGCCATACATTAAATTAAATATTTACAAAATAATATTTAATTAAAATGAAAATACAGAAAGAAAAAAGCAGAGACAAATATACACATATGTAATAAACATAGGAAAATAAGATAACATAAGTAAACAAATTAGTTTCTGGGAGTACTTAAAAAGGTTTTCTTAGATACATTTCGTGATCAGTCGGATTGAGAAAGGAATAGGTGTTTAAAGAGGATAGATTTGAATGTGGAAACTGATTGTGCGTGTCGGATATCGAGAGGGATAGAATTCCAAAAGGATACGGCATGAATTACAAGGGATTTGTCAAACGCAACAGTTTGGTGAGGAGGAGGATAGAGGTCGGAAGTATGGGATCTAGTGGTACGGGATTGAATGGAGGATTTGAATTGTAGGCTCTGAAAAATATAGGAGTGTATTGAATTCGAGCTCAAACCATTTAGTCGACGAAATGTATGCATTAAAAGCAGAATATTTGAATATTAATTTTTATTTTATCGTGGTGATATTTTGTTAAAAAGTTATGTGAGTGCATATGAAATAACACTTTTGTAGCACTATAATCTTCTAGTATAAAATAAATATAAATCTACTGAAATAATTTATGTATATATAAATGGAATTTAATAAAAAAAAAAAAAATCAACTCACTTTGTAATTCACTTTAAGAAAACAAATTTTTCTGTTCCTGAGATATTATACATTTAATCAGTTATTAAACTTGATATGACTAAATCGGAATCGATTAACAGATTTTTTAAAACGTCTCTACTTTTATCGACCATTGATTAGATTGGTCTACTAGAAAAGTTCAATCTGCCAATTGATATACTTACTGATATATTTACATCTTTGCAGTCAGGTTTGTTTTTCTTTTTCTTTCTTATTCTCTTTCTTATTTCAGACTTCTCAGTTTCTTTCCTCCTTCCTTTCATCCCTTTTCTCTGTTTTAACTCTTTATTATATTATACGTTGTCTGTACATCTTGATAGACTTTACAACATCTCAATTTGCTATCTAACTCGGAGCTCCCTCGGCTGACTGTAAATATTATAAATAAGTACGAATGTGTTTTTAATCTTTTGTTTAATGTTTGATTTATTCTGTTATTCCAAGTTTTCTTTTCTTTTGTTTTAATGTTGTTTTTATTTTATTATGGTATGATTGTGTTTGATACATCCTAAATAATCAATACCCTTAATTGAGGAAAATGTATTTTTTCTCAATAAAAAAAAAAATAATAAAGTCTACTTTACATTAACGAATGAGAAATAAAATTTTACATGGAAAACGTAAGAAAAGGGAAACTTTACCGAAAATATGTAGTACAGAATTATCATGGTTTATATTAATTGTCTTTAGTTTGTACTTGTAATGAAAGTAATATTTTTAAAATTTATTGAGATATAGATATTTTAAAGAAAATAAAAGGGTGCCATCTGATTCCTCATCATGTTTAGAATCAGGAAACAGAAATATGATAATTTTACATAAAAAGTGTGAGGAGCCAGAATAATTGATATAATTAAAATTAATATATGTATAGTAGGGAACAATCTATGCTTCATTTTTGTTTTAGACTTGAAAACGTTTTAGGTACCCTTTTTAATTATTATTTGTTGTTATTAAATACTTCAATCATGTTTCGAAACATTTTCTCCGGAGATACCGTTGTTAGGACTGTCAACAAAGGGCGTATGAAAAACCGGCAAGAAGGGTGAAGGTTGAGCAGGCGGTCCTGTAGCAAGAAGACATATGGGTATAAGATGTAGTGTATTAGATAGAAGAAATGTCCCGGACAGGAAGGGCAGGGAGAGATATGCCCCAATAGGGCTCCCGAGGGAAGAAAATCTGGCTACTTGAAGGGCCACTTACCTCAACCCCCATCTCATTATTCACTAGCACCGCCGACTCTCCTATTTTTGCACAATCTCTACCCCGTTACCTCTAAAGGATTGCTATTGGACTTCATAAAGACAAGCACAGCAAGCATTTTCGTTGTAAAAATTATAAAGAATAACCAGCAGCAGAAACGATACAAAAAGGTGACATTGGTCTTGTTACTTATCAACGACTTTCCCATTACCGAATAAAAAAGTACTCAAAAACCAATACCCACAATGAATGATGTTATAATCGTGGATACTTATTTTCCACTACTACATAAAAAGGGGGAGCTAGACGAATTTCGAATGCTGTCATTGTTTTTGACAAGCTGTCTTCGCGACTATAATATTATTTATTTATTGTATAAAATATATATTCAAAGAGGAGCATAGATAACGGTGAAGTTAAAACGAAAAAAAATTAAATCAAGATTTTGAGTAAATATTTCTTTTAACAATGGAGAGCAATAGATCTCCTCTTCTCACTACATAAGAATTGTGGCCGCCTATGGTCCTGAGACCTATGTGTCATCTAAGGCTTTAGATAGGAAGTTACTCGGCTGGGAGAGTAGTTTCATTAGCTCTCTGCAAGATCTTTGGTCCAGTGTGCTAGTTGTCCAGTGTCTAGCATGGGTAGTTGAAAATTTGTAGAAGAGAAGATCTGCGTCAGGCATATACGAGATCGGTTTTCGTCTCATATTCCATACGCCTAATCGAGGTTCGACAAGTTCGAGGTCGTGGTAGAGCTTCTATCATTGGTCTTCACCAAGGATGGGATAAAAGAGAGTGGAGGAGGAGAAGAAAGTAATAAAATGTTCCAGGTTCCTGCTAAACCGTAGCGTCATATTAAATAAATTAATGAATCAATCGGTAGTAGTTCCGTGACCTTTTGTAGTAATTATATATTGGAGTTCGGGCAATGTCCAGATTCTCCACTCAAAACATGAATGTATGTGGCTATAGCGGTCTCAATCAATCTCCTCTTGCTTTATTATCAGTGACGCGGTTGAGAGAATAGCGCAGGGATCTCTTGGGGTCCTGTTTTTCCCTTCATAGTTGAAGGAACAAGTCCGCCTCGGAGTTCCCTCACTTGATTGTAAATAATCTATATACAGGATGTCTTTTGAGTAGAGGGAAATTTTGATAGGAGACTTCAAGACCTACAAAAAAGCTCTTTCAAACAATGGGCCAATTTTCAGCAGAAAAGTAGGAAATCCAAGTTAGGTGTTTTTTTAAGGGAGTCATGTTTTTTGTTGAATATTAAACCACAACTGAAGAAATGTTCAATTTAAGTAATTAACAATTACTTCACTATAAACTAGACAAAATTAGCGTAATTTAATAATTGCCTGAATGTGTATTTTATTAATAAAGACAATAAAAATTAAAATAATGAATTTTAAAATATTTTTAATGTAAAGTGGTTATGTAAGTAAATCCAGTCCTGTATGCATGCCCTATTGAAGAACAATACTTTCTTGATACCGTCTGCAAATAGAGGTATATAAATCGAAAATTAAAAATTTTAAATTAATTATAGCAGTCTATTTTTAATTTATAATTATACATTATAATTTTTAGAAACGGAAAACGATTTTCTTTGAAATAAAAGAATGAATTAGGAAGAATCATATCGTAATGACAAATTTTAAAAATTTTATGGCGCGGTGCATGGTAGGTGGATGATACAAGTTTATTGTCTGAGGCTATACTTGAATGGTAAAAAGTAAATTAAAATTTAGTTTGCAGGTTCTTGAAAATGGCTCCTGAATCCGAAACGTTAGAATAAACATACATGTAATATATAAAAAAAACTGTGTTTTTTTTTGGTGACCTATGGCCTATAATAGACATTTGTTAAATTATGAGAAAATGGCACCAAACCCGAAGGATGGGACTAGAAAATTATGCAATTTTGTTTTTCATCTAGATTTTTGTCATAGGAAGTCATTTGCATTTATCAGTGACAAACCTAATGTTTCTAGTCTCAAAATTGACGTTTAATATAAATGAATATACTGATTGCTTCAATTATGTTTATGAAAAATTTAATGTTAGGGCTAGAAACATTGTCACTAATAACTACGGATCGACTCCTATGGTGGAAAATACAATTTCATAACCACCGTATATGGAAAATATTTTAAAAATCGTTATTTTAAATTTTATTGTTTTTATAAATAAAACATATATTTAGGCTATCGTTTTTATTAGAGTAAATCCCAAATAATAGAAAAAACATGAAATAAAACCTTTGCAACAGTTAATTTTTCATGAAAACAGGCGTACTTATAGGAGACTGGTTAGAAAATCACATAATTTCTTTACACAACTTGAGGTGAATCTCAAGTTTTTGCCAAATTAACCTCAATTTATTTAATACAGGAAGAGAATCACTTTATTATAATAAAATGGTGCTGCCCAATAACATTGGGTTGCTAAAAACACATCATACTTATTGATCACTACAGACAATTTTCAAAATAATATATAATTATATAGGATTAAGAATATGTATGAGCATAGTATACAATATTTTTATATAAATGTATATATATATTTTTTTTTTTTAAACCTTATTAACCGAGGTAGTTTTTACAAAAGTGGGATATCTAAAGAATGGGTGGATAATGATATAAAAAAATTGTGAATAATTTTTGATTTTTTTAAAGCAGAACTTAGCCTAGTTCAGCAGCTCAGATATCCTCTTTGAATGGTTTTAATATATCTAGTTGACAATGAAGTAATTGTAAATTACTTAAATTAAATATTTCTTCAGATACCGCTTCAACAAAAAACAAGACTCTCTTAAAAAAAATATCAAACTTGTATTTCCTACTTTTCTGCTGAAAATTGGCCCATTATTTGTATGAGATTTTTTGTAGTTCATTAGTTCTGCTATCACTCTTATCAAATTTTTCCTCTACTTAAGGGGCGCCCTGTATAGGCATGTCTGTTTTTTTTTAGATTATTATTTAGTTGTTATTTTGCTTCCCTTTATTTTATATTATTTGTATAATATATAATAATAATAATAACTAGAAGGCCCGTACGAAAAATTCGCACAGCATATTGTTATCAAATGCCAAATTAATAAGAAAATAAAATAATGCAACGTATCAAAAGCTAAAGAAATCAATTGTTACTTTATCGATAAATATAATCGACAAAGGAAAAAAAATTAACTTAAATCTTCATTTATGTTTGGGACCAACATGTTTACAAATTTCAATAAGCTGTACTTATCCGATTTCGTTGATTTTTTTTTTCCATTTGTAGGGAATTTAGTATTCTTTTGTATAATTATAGGCATAACCCAGGGAGAAATGTGTACTTTTTAGTTATTCGCAAATAAAGTTTTTTTTTTCATAACTTGTTTGCCTGAATTTTCGAGGTGATTGGACTATTTTGCACTCCTGAAGAAAAAGGAAGCCTTCGAAATTGGTGGCGCAATCTTGAGATGATATGGCTTGCCGATCAAAACACCATCTAAATAATATAAAATCCTCCTCTCTCGATCATAGAGGAGTCGACAAAATGAGACATGTATTCAATGACAGTACTACAGTTAACGTAAGGTTGTGTGGATGCGAACCCTATGCCTTGCGTTTTCTCGATAATAGTACGTTTTTGGGCTTAAAAACGCAGGATCCGAAGGGACTATCCGGGTCCTGCTATATCAAAATCTTCAAGGTCAAATTTGTCCCGTTTCGATCTAAAGACCTACCACCGTTCTAGTATTGCAGACTAGCAAAATGTAGAATACGATTCTCTAACTCCCCGTGAAATTCTGAATCCAACAGTACCCCATTCATGGTATTTGAGCATGACAGTAGCTTATATGTGGTACAAAACCGATTTCGAGCCTTCCTGTAATTATAGATGTGTATTATAGGATGCAGAATTACTTCATTATAAGCATTTTCCACAGGACAGAATATTATATTACTCAAGAAATAAATAAATATTACTCAATCAACTCACATAAATATAATTTTATTTCAATTTCTGATGTGCAAATCTTTATACCCTATATCATTTTTAAAGTAATCTAAACCATTGTGTTGATTCACAAAAAAAAAGTTTAATTGAGATTCCTTCGCTAAAAATCATCAGCACCGATTAACCACTAACATATATACGTTGTTTTCGTTGTCGATTTAGTAATGGTTATACATTGGCTATAATATACTAATACAAGACATCTCTGAACATTAAGGGCTCATGTTATCCTCTCTAAAAAAACTGAGCCCTAGGACGGAAATCTTAGTAATGACCATTGAGGGAATCCCTCCCTCCTCCCTCAAACATTAGAACTGATCGTATAACGGCCAATGTGGGGGAGTTCGTGAACTGAACGGGGGGAGAAGTCAGCCCTAAGGCTATGACGTCATTTCGGAAGTCTATCGCCGTGTCAGCCAAAGATACTCATTTAGGCCCCCCCATCGTTACTCCCCCTCTTCTTGAGAGGGTTGGCTAACCCCAAGATAAAAAAAAAAAAATCTTGGATGACGATGTTCCTAGCTGGACAGTAGATAATATCGGAACTCCGACTAAAGGCTTACAAACCTCAACCATCTCCTCCCCTCTGAGTATGTTTCCATCGGATTCTTACACAAAGTACTTAGACTGTCTTCACACTTGTAGTTTTTTAACATGTACTTAAATGTTCAAAATACTACTGAATTTTGATTAACATGTTAAATAAATGCTATATTTACAACAACTAGATTGATCGTATCTTACTTAACAACTAGATTGCTAAGTAACTAGATTGAAATAAGTGTTTACTAGATTGAATTTCCAACTCATTCTTGACTGCAAAGAAATCTTTGGGATCTATGTATTTATTATCTGTGGCCAAAAATTGGGAATCTTTCTTATCGCAATGATTAGAGTAAAATAATATTTCCTTGCTCTGGGAAATCTTAGTAATAGGGGACAAAATTTAATATGAAAGAATTAAGGAAATGAAAGAGGTTAGCAGTAAAAGAAAAAAAGAATTAATGCAGAAATGATACTGAAGAAAGCCTGATTTTGGTTGTTTTTAAATAACTAGATAATTATTTAGGTACAATGCCACCCCATCAAACATTTTTATTTAATATTACTTCGAGTTTTATAAAACCTTTGATTGACAACTCTCATAACAGGACATCGCCTCCAGCATTATTCCTCTATCTGCAGTTTTTTTTTATTTTTTAAGTATCGAAAGAAAATAATTAATAGGATTCCTACAATTCGTTCCCTGGCGCACCCCTCGAAGTAAAAAACTGTTTGGATTTCAGTTTCAAACCATATTATAAGTCAAACCTAAAAAGCAATAAAGCTCTTCATCATATATATATTTTAATAATCAATTTGTCATAACTAATGTAAGAGTTGATAATAAAATAACAATCGCTGAAGAAAAAATTAAATAATATAAAGTTTCAGTTCATTTAATAAAATAGATATATTTATAATTTATTTATATTTCTTATTTACAAAGAATTTTTTGAAAGAAAATGGATACTTTTCTTTTTCCTAATTTTTTAAACTGGATGCTTTCAATTCCCAATTAAATAATATGTATGTATATATATATATATATATATATATATATATATATATATATACACTATATTTGATATCTGGTCACAGTTTTGACACTTGGTGGTATAAAATCTTTTTTTTTTTACAAGATGGAGGTTTGTCAGTCTGGTATGGCCGATCCTCAGCCGCATGAGGACGACTTCTTCTATGTTCGATATATTGTTGTTATACTATAATTTATTATAGTGTTCGAGCCAAGTGAAAATAAGAACTAAAATACTTTATTATTATTTTAATTTAAAACGAAATCATGTAGATTTTTCATATTAAACACAGTTTCCTAATAGGAACTTAAAATACGAATCAGTGGTCAGCATATAAATTATATAGCTTTATCTTTATTTTTAATGTTCTTATGAAGGAAACTGAATATCGTGATTTCCTTAACATTTCGACTCTCTCCAATATATGTTTTGATTTACAACAGACAAGGACTCCACCTGGACAAACGCCTAACTTGGAATCCTTATACCAGACTGAAACGACTAGCAACAGCTAGACGTTTCCGACTACTTCAACACTTACTAGACAAACGCTCTAACCTTCCAATTAATTACAAAAGACTCATTTACATGACTACAATAAGGCCTATTTGGACTTAAGGAGTTGAGCTTTGTGGCACCACTAAACCATTGAATTCCTCTCGTATCCAATCCAAACAATCCAAAATTCTTCGTAAAATCCTCAATGCTCCCCACTTTGTTACAAATAAAATCATCCACAATGACCTTAATGTTCCTTATGTATCATATTTGGCCCAATCCAGATATCTGTCCTTCCATAATAAACTTCATAACCATCCCAACCCTCTTGTTTCTAACCTTGCTTCCTATTCAATTCCTGATAACCCTCTGAGGCGTTTGAAAAGAAGATGACCAAGTGATCTCTTAATATAGACATATTATTAGAGTGCTACCAATGGGTACTTTCTCAACATGTGTTCCATGTCATTATATCCATATGCGAATTTACTAGATATATATTTTTTTTATATACAGTTGTAAATATCATATAAATAAATAAAAAATAATCAAATAACATACATACAACAACTAAAATTGTTTTTAGATAGGTAAATTTAGGAAAATTTTCATTTTATTTATTTAATGTAGTATTTATATAATAATAATAAGTTTTAATGAACCTAGAAGTTCTATACCGATATCAGGAACAGTACCTTCACTCAACTCTGTGAGGACAGGAGACAGGCGGTGACAGCCGCTTGCTGTCCCTCTGACAAGTGGTTCCTCTTCCTCAGCGGTAACTGATACATTTCGTCATATGTAACAGCTATAGCAGCTATCATTCAACTTTAATTCCAGTTTTTTTTTTTTTTTACTTTTTTAACCATTTGTGATTACGTTACATAATTGGTATTCATTTTGTAGAATAAACATGTTTTAACAGAGTCCTAGTCATTGCCGTTTATTTTAAAATAAAGAAAAAAATGAAATTTAAATTACATACGTAATTTTTGTTTATCTAATAATACTTAAATTATCTACATCATTAAAATATCCAACCAAACGGAAAAAATAAACAATATAAAAAAAACTCACTTTTGAACTTTTTGTTTGGGGTGGAGGTTATTTTATTTTTTATTGAGTAATATAACATTCTATCACATGGACAATGGTTATTGGGAGGTATGTCTACCTCCAGACTGTAAATAAAGAAAATAAAAAACAGAAGCAACGACGAAATAATAATCAAAAATCATAGACCTAGGTTTTAAATCGATAATTAAAAAAAATAAAATCTGATCAACATTTTTTTTCTGGTATTTTTAATAATCATTTGATGATTATTATTAAGAGAGATTTTTATTTTATATCATAAGTGATAAAAATCAGATCCTGATCATTATTTTCGAATATTTTTTTTACAATTAACAATAATACTAATACAAAATAAGCATAAAGCAAGAAATAAGACCTAGGGTAATTATGTTATAAATGGAAAAATCCAAACAAAGCCATGAGTATCCACACATACATGTGAATTGGAAGGTTACATTAATTAATCAGCAGTTCAATTTAACCTTTCTTAGCTGTGTTGAAAGAATCTTCAGTATGTATTCTTTTCCCTTCAGTATGTATTTGGATGTCTTCGTGAGATGTCTACAGCAACAATATATATATATATATATATATATATATATATATATATATATATATTGTTAACTATTCACCTGTATGTTTATGACAATACATTAAAGTCATTGTAAAGAAAGATAGTGATAGCCCCCCCCCCCCTCCTCACCTTGGAATGGAAGAGTTGTAGAACAGAGACAATATATATTATGTCACCATTTGTTTTTATCTTTTTTTTCAATCCGCATCTGTTAATAACATCCAAGTATTTAAATAAAAGAATTAGAATGTCCACTCACTTTCCAACTTCTTTTTAAAAAATAATTTCCATTTTAAATATGTTCATTAAAAATAACATATTTAACATAGGAGAAACCTAACTAAACCATGAATGAAAATTTTGAAGAAATAAATACAAAAGTATATTGGCTCTACCAATTCTTAACATAAATAAATTAAAACTGCCTAGTATTAATAACTATTTTTATTCACAAAAAAAGCTTTTATATTTATTTATTTTTCATCGGTAATGGTCTTATAACAAATGTTGGTCTTGCACCATTAGGCACTCTTGGTCTTGGTATTGCGAGGTGCAAGACCAAGACCGATTTTTGGAGGCAACACTAGATTTTAGCTCTTTAATATCATCAAAATTTTTATAAAACGGTTTGGTTGAGAAATTATATTCACGTTAATAAAAAAATGTATTAGACATACATTCGCGGTCATAAAAATTGAATCACCTATTTCTTTGATTCTTATGCAATTACGTATATTTCATTGTGGGTTTTCTTTTTCTATACTTATTTAGTTTACAAGAAAATTTTAACAATGTTTCTCAGTTCATTAAAACTAATGCCAGAATAAAATCTGCGATTATGACCAGATCCAAAAAAATTGTCTTCGTCCGAAAATAGTAAAATTGTGACGTTACATAAAGTAAAGGAATTTTCACGGGAAATAGTAACAAGGATAAGGTACTACTAATCAACTTTAGTCATAGGTGTGGGGGAAAAAATAAAAAAGAAAAAAAAAGGAAGGCACCATGAAGAGAAAGTAAGGAACTGGGAGGAGAAAAACAAACAAACAAACAATTTGACCGCTTGATGGTGCTATTATTTTTAGAATATCATTTAAAAACTGGAAAAGAAATATCCGGAGATCTTGCAGATAAAAATCTAGTAAATAAAATAAAATTCAATGTTATAAGTAAATTTTAATATTTAATTTAGAATACTGGGTGATTTACTTCTATGACTGCGACTTAAGGAATAAAACTTCTTAATAAATTTTAGAAAAAAAATTTTAGATAAATGTTTTTTTTAACTTCTATGTTGAAAATTTAAACGTAAAAGTTCTAGTAAAATAACTTACAATTTAGAAAATGTTCATTAACTGTAGAGCCCTAGTTAAAAGAAAGTGACTGAGCACTTATTTATACATTTCTTGGAAAATATCGATATAAATATGGTGTATCGATTCAACTCTACCCTAATAAATTTTATTTATAACAAAAAAAAAATGGTAATTATCATAATTATTAAGTTTTTCCCCCCTGACAGGAGGGGCCGAGTGCAGGTGTTGTTTGGAGGGGGGGGGGAGCTGCACGGCTGGCAGGGGATTGGCAATAAAATTGTATATTGTGCCCCCAGGGTGTTAACCAATGGGATAGCTCAACCCAACACAGAGAGAATACATTCCTTCCCTTCAAGTCATTTTCTATACGTGTCCGAGTCTCTTACGAATCCTATTCGCCTATTTACTAGATTATAATGTTCAAAGGAATTCTCTCCTTAATTAAAGAAAAACCGTATCTTATTGTTTGACAATATTCTTTATTGACAATATTCTTGTTTGACAATACAAATCGGCCATGATCTTTCATTTTCCGAGACCAAGACCAAGACCGCTTAACTGTTGCAAGACCAAAACCAGGACTGGTAAAAAAAAAATCGATTTTTTAAATAAAAATTAATTCAAAATAGTTACTAATACTTGACAATCTTAGTTGCTACATGTTAATAATTGTTAGGTTTCTCATTTCTAAAAGATTATAGCAATATCTCTATAGTAATAAGCTAATAAGTAATTGCGAGACTGTTGCGAGTCTTGCGCAAGACTAAGGCTAAGACTGAGTTTGCGAGACCAAGACTCGTCTCGGTCTCGATTTTGGACAACACTTGAAATAAGTGTTTCACTGTAACCACTGCATCACAAAATCAGTTCCGGTTCGTTTTTCTTTTTTGAACTGTATAATATATCTTAGTTCATTTCATTTCACGATATATCTTAATAGTTTCAAACTCAGGTTAGCAAATTTTAAAGCTATCATTATGATATATTTAGAAATTGAAAAAAAAAATATTAATTCCAATTAATCATTCAAGTTTTTACTGCTAATTTGTAATTATATTAACACAAATCAAATTAATCGCTTTACGTAAATTCTATATAAATAAAAAATAATAATAACAATAAAATTAGTTGTGAATGTCTTTTTAACTCATTTATTTTATCTTGAAATTTATTTCAATTTCACTCAACTTTTATCTATAATTATATTTATTATAAAACATTATTATAAAAATATATAGAGTGTACCGTAAGCAGAGGGAAATATTTAAAACAATGATAGTAGACATCAAGATCTACAAAAAACATCATATAAACAATTTCTCAATTTCCAGAAGAAATGTAGGACATTTAAAATTTGTGTTTTTTTTTTTGTTTTTTTTTTGTAGAATTAGAAGTGATAACTTACAAATATTTGATTTAAGTAATTAAACATTGCTCCATAGTAAACTAGTGCCCTTTATTATGGCAGAATGTATTAATATTCAATAAAGAAAGTAAAAACAAAAACAAAGTAAACTAGAGAAAATATACTTTAAATGAAAGTAGAGTTGGTCATTTTTAAAAATATTTAAAGAGGGATATTGAGCGGACAAAAACAAAAAAAGTTCCGTTAAAAAAAAAAAAAAGTCATAATTTATTTGAGAGATTTTTTTTATCACCTTTCAACTGTACTTAATTAAGCTATTAAAAACAAAACTTCCTTGTTCAAAAAATTCTTTGTCCATATTAATTAAGCTGAAGTTTATTGGGGAAAATTTTGAGATTTACTTCGAGTTGTGTAAAGAAATTATGTGATTTTCAATCCAGTCACCTAAAAGTACCCGTGTTTTCAGCAAAAATGAAGGGTGGTAAAAAAATCAAAAATAGATACTGACTTTTTTTGAACTGAACTTAGCTGAGTTTGTTCACGCAATAGTCCTCTTTAAATAGTTTAAAAAACGACAACATCTACTATTGTTTGAAACACATTTTGTCTAGTTTACTATAGAGAAATTTTTAATTCCTTAAATCAAATATTTTTTTTAGTTATCAGTTAGTATTAAAAAAAAACGTGACTCTCTTAAAAAAAAAAAAAAAAAAACACAAATCTTAAATTTCCTACCTTTCTGCCGGGAATTGAGCAATTGTTTATACGATCTTTATTGCAGATCAGTTTACTATGTTTACTATCATGTTTACTATCAGCCTTTTAAATATTTCCCTCTATTCACGGGACACCCTGTATAAAACAATATATATATATATATATATATATATATATATATATATATAATCTAACATATGTCTATTATAGGCCATAGGTCACCAAAAAAAACACAGTTTTTTTTATATATTACATGTATGTTTATTCCAACGTTTCGGCTTCAGGAGCCATTTTCAAGAACCTGCAAACATGCACCGCGCCATAAAATTTTTAAAATTTGTCATTACGATATGACTCGTCCTAATTCATTCTTTTATTTCAAAGAATGTCGTTTTGCGTTTCTCTATTTGCAGACGGTATCAAGAAAGTATTGTTCTTCAATAGGGCATTCATACAGGACTGACGCTCCTGAAGCCGAAACGTTGGAATAAACATACATGTAATATATAAAAAAAAACTGTGTTTTTTTGGTGACCTAAGGCCTATAATAGACATATGTTAGATTATGAGAAAATGGCACCAAACCCGAACGATGGGACTAGAAAATTATATATATATATATATATATATATATATATATATATATATATATATATATATATATATATTCTCTTTATCTTATTTAGTTGTTTTATTTTTTTTTATTTTCTTCATTTTAATTATTTATATTTATTTTCATTTTGTATATACAAAATACATGAATGAATACTGTATTAATACATAACTTAAAGCAGTTCAAAGTGGCAGATTGTATTTATACTCAATAAACCGGTTAAAAAATTAAAATAAAGTTTTTCAACAGACTAATAGTTTATTAAATACAGAAAGAGAAATATCTAACTTCAGGAACGTATTACTATATTAATATATATATATATATATATATATATATATATATATATATATATATATATATATATATATATATAAATGGCCTATAAAAGTTTTTATTAAACATAAACTGATTCCCTTTAAAATAAAAGTCCTGGCGATAAAAGATACTTGAATTAGGTATAATTGAAGATCATCACATTTTTATTTGACAATTAAAATGTTGAATAAAGTCAATTTTCAATAGTTTTATTGTTTTCATAATCTTATTATGATCTCATATAAGAGTAGAATGGCATTTCAAATGATCGTAAATTGATCGTTTCAAAAGAAATCAATTAAAATACTTTATTATCGGTTAATAGCAATACGTTTTCAAGTGCGATCGTTAAGCTATTCACCAAGTAAAATTATAGAGCAAATGTTAGAGTATAAAACTATTCGTCGATTTTAAAAATGCTTCCGGCTATATTGACCGACATGTGTTTCGATTAAGTTAGGAATACCAAGAAAAACAATCTTAACCTAACCTTTTATATTATTATTATTATTTATATGATATTTACAACTGTATAAAAAAAAAATACATCTAGTAATTTCGTGCATGGATATAATGACATGAAACACATGTTGAGAAACTACCGATATGTATAACTCTAATAATATATCTATATTAGGAGATCACGGGGCCATCTTATTTTCAAAGGCCCCGGAGGGTTATCAGGAATTGAATAGGAGGAAAGGTAGGAAACAAGATAATTGGGATGGTTATGAAGTTTATTTTGGAAGGATAGATATCTGGATTGGACCTAATCTGATACATAAGGAACATTAAGGTCATTGTGGATGATTTTATTTGTAACAAAGTGGGGAGCATTGAGGATTTTAAGAAAGATTTTGGATTGTAAGGATTGGATACGAGAGGAATTAGATGGTTTAGCGGAGCCCCATAGCTCAACTCCATAAGTCCAAATAGGCCTTATTATAGTCATGTATATGAGTCTTTTGTAATTAATTGGAAGGTTAGAGCGTTTGTCTAATAAGTGTTGAAGTAATCGGAAACGTCGAGCAGTTTCTTGTCGTTTCAGTCTGGTATGAGGATTCGAAGTTAGTCGTTTGTCCAGGTGAAGTCCTAGGTATCGGATTTGTTCAACAGGAATAAGTGAGATATTGTTAAAGGATACTGCAGGACAGAAAGTCATTGGTTTTAGACGAAACCTAATAACGATGAGCAATAAAGGCAGAAATGGTAATTTTTATCATGAAAAGTTCTAATGTGTTCATTATGTTTTTTTTCTTTATCTATTACTTTTACTTATGAAAGTATACATATGTGAATTATATTATATATGAAATACATAGAAAGAGAATGTATTGCGATCATTCAAAATTTGTAATCCGAGTTTTTAAAGAATCAACTTTCGCACAATAGCCTATGTGTATCAGTGAACAGCCTGGCTCAAAAACGAAATGAAATAAGTTATTATCTTTTTATATACTACCTTTATTCTTCTGCTTTGGCCATTGCAGATCTTGCAACCCAGTACCGTTCAGATTTGGACTGTTTTCTATTTATTATGTCCATTAAGCGAGAGCATACGTTCAAATGTGTTGCATCCATGACTGCTCCCGCTGCTAGATTACTGAGTGGAGAGCTTGGTACTTTTTATTTTATAGAGACGTTTCTTCAGTTAGTAGCTTGCTCTATCACTTCTCTATCACTGCTCTAGTGATTCCAGGAATGCAACGCGTTTCGTCTTTTTTATTTCTTCCCGAGCACTTTGGAATGATCTTTGCTTATCTTGCTGCTCTAATGCTCTTCCTTCTTTGGCCAGTTTATCTGTCATTTTATTTCCCTGGATTCCACAATGATTTGGTATCCATTGAAAGATTATAATATTACTTAGTAATGGGAGTTTGTCGACACTTTTGCATATTATGGATGTTTAAATCACAGAGATTTTTCGAATACTCCGTGTATAGTACTTGAACACTTTTTGTTCATTGAAACCTACCTTGATGATGGATGACCTACAAGTTGGGTTAAACGAAGACAATAAAAAAAAATCTTAAGAATTGACTGAATCCATATAAATAATTGTGTCCTCTGATTTTATTAAAATCAAATATTAAAAACAGTGTTATTATAACTGAGGGAACACACCAAGAAAATGATTCTAAAAAAGATAGTTTTGATGATAGGAAATATATCCCGAAACGTCAACATGTAACGAATGATATGTGACAAATAAAAGAAATATATAAGTCATAAAGGAAGTTGTATTTGCCAACCTTATTAAAATAAATTTTATTTAGAAGAAGAAAAATAAATTTTAATCTGGGACTAAATCCCCTTACAATGTACAATAACTACAATGTACTATTTAATGACAATTGTCTGGCATTAGAAATAATTAAGAATAAATTAAATTACGAGGTTATCTAGATCTAAAATTAAAAATTAGAATAAAGAAAAGGCACTGATAGACAAATGAAATTATATATAAATTCTGATGTGCGAGTTAACATATTTGCACACATTAATAATGTGGATGATACATAATTATCTGTAGGATAACATTAAATGCGACTGACGGGTCTGAAAAACGTGAACATAATTTTACGCATATAGGGAAGATTGATTACAGAGGAGATGGATTGATAAATTATGTTATGGATTTGCTTATGGAGGTTGGTAGAGAATTCCAAAACTAGTTAGCACATATGGCAAAGGATTTTTTAAAGGATACAGTTCTATGAGAAGGAATAAACAGGTTTGAGGGCTGGGATCTCGTGTTGAACGAATGGACAGAGGAACAAGCGGTAAACAAATCTAGAAGTTAATAGTATTTTTTGGTTGAAAAGGTTCGAAAAAGGAATACACCTAGGAAATAGTGCCGTCGAAAGACTGAATAGAGCCACTTCAATTCGTCATACCAACTGGAGACATGGGAACGCCTGGGGACTCCAACAATAAATCTAATGAAACAAAATTTATTGGTATAAAATTGGTAAAAGTTTGGTATAAAATAAATGATAAATTATAATAACACTATCTCAAACATTGGTATGAAATTGTAAATGGCACGCATCTGCAGGCCTTATTAAGCCCCATTATCCATTACCAGTATCTCTTATAATAATTAAAATTATTATTAATTAACTGAAGAATTATCATTAGTCTTTTGGTATCCATCTAACTTACCATATTAAATTTATAAAATTTCTTATCTTCTTAACGAAAGACTTATTATCTTTAATAATAATCTAATCAATTAGAAATATAAACATAAAACATAGTCAATGTCAATTTTAAACTAGAACAGTTACTAAATAACGACATATGCGAATTCACGAATAAATTTTAACATAATAACATCATTATTATCTTTATAATGATAATAAAAGGGAATATACATAAATAAACATAAAAAGAAACAAAAAAACCGAATCCATGATTTTATTCACTGTTTTTTTTTATAAACGACAAAGATTGCTATGTGAAATTATCTTTTTGAGCCGACTATAAAAGCGTAAAAGATTAAACATTTTTTTTTAATAAAAAAGTAAATTAAAAATCTGGTGCGGTGCGCCCAGCATCACACAACTTTCACTTATCAACCTCTTCTTATCAGAAATAAGTATTTTCAGACAAAGGGGAAGTGAAAGTAAAAAATTATAAACGCTATATTGATTTATATTTCATTGTGGGTATTTTTAAGTATATACAAATTTTAATATTTATATCGCTGTAACCTATACAATTAAATATTAAACAATACCGATAATAGCATCTATGAAAACCGCATATGTATATTCATATGCTTATTAAATTAAGCTCATGTTAGGTATGAAAGCGTATTCTAATATTTTGGGTTGGTTCGTATTCCTTTGGTTCCTCAATTACAACTATTCTCCGTTACGATCTCTCATTACTCCTTTAGTTAATCATAAAATTCTTTCATATTTTATATTTAACTATTTTTCTTATTGAAAATTAATAAGAAATGATCAATTGTTTCATATGAAAAAAATAAAGGTACTTTAGAGATAGCTGACATTTAAATTAGCCCTTTAAGCCCTGTTACAGAACATCAATCAGAATAAAACCTACATTTTATTTAAAACTGCCTAATTTTACACTTATATGATAAATTTAATCAAAATCGTTAGAGCCGTTTTTGAGATTTTTTTTTTTATCTGTTTATTGAGAAATAATACATTTCGCCACACTTAAGGGCACTGAGTACTAAGGCTAAGTGAGGCACATTCATACCATATATACAATACCATAAAAAAAATAAAAAAATAAAAATATATACATCTATATAACAAAGGCAAAAACTATAATAAACGAAGGAAATGTAACTTAGAGTTAAAATTAAATGAAATACAGAAATTCGTAGCAAAATTAAATAAATTATAAGTAATAGAAATAAATAGAAAAACATTCATACTTAAATACAATATTTACAATCAGGCAAGAGATCTCCGAGTACAGCCCATTCCCCCACGTGTGAAGGACAAAGCGAT
This sequence comes from Nezara viridula, assembly GCA_928085145.1. NCBI lineage: Eukaryota > Metazoa > Arthropoda > Insecta > Hemiptera > Pentatomidae > Nezara > Nezara viridula. The sequence continues at coordinate 58,000,810 of OV725078.1, read as the reverse complement.
ACTCTAAGAGATCCCAGCGCTTCTCTCTCAACCCCGTCGCCGGCATTAGCAATCCGGTGGAGACTGAGAGAGGGCACTAAAACAACAAACACTCATGACTTGAGTGGAGAAGCTGGCCATTGCCAGAACTCCAGTGACGTCTTTATAAGAGATCTCGAGGCCACTGCCGTTTCAACCTTCGAGGAGGGCTGTAGGGATGACTGGAGCTAGATAAGGATTGTGCTAAATAGTTAGGATGGTGGATTAGGTTCATGTGTAAATTTGAGAATCGGGATGGAAAACGTCAAGGATATAAGGGATGTAAAGGTCATGATGTAGGGTTTTGTTTGTAACGTAATAAGGAGCATTGACTATCATACGCAGGACTTTAGACTGAAAGGATTGGATGCGTTTGATGTTCGAAAATTTAGTTGTTCCCCACAGTTCAAGTTCGTAGGTCCAGATGGGTTTGAGTATGGTCTTGTATATTAATAGTTTGTTTTCTATTGAGAGATTGGATTTTCTGTAAAGTAGTCTGTATAGCTGGCCAAATCGTCGGTTAAGTTCTTGTCTTTTAAGTCTGGTATGTGGGTTCCAAGTTAGTCTTTGTAATATCCCTAGCATATAAAAGCCTTAAATATGCAATATCACTTTCGTACGACGTTTGTGAGCTAGATTTTTAACACACACACATACATTTTGCTGGACTTGGTTATTTCGGCTCAGGGGACATCAAAATATGTATTTTTGTTGACAACTAGGATATGAAAATTTTCACGATCGCAATACTTTCCCTTACTATAGATTACATATACAGGTGATTGAAAGTAAAAAGGATTTATTTCGAAAATTGATTTTTTTGGTGGTGGCTTGTAAAAGGGCGTCTCTTCCCAATCAAAAGGAAGAGTGTCAGAGGACATCCAGGTGGTCATTATTGTGTAACACATTGGAGTATCATAGACAATAACATCAGCCGCGGTACACACAGCAGGCCAAAACGTCTTAATCGGAAAAAATATAAATGCCGCTGAACATCTCTTGAAGTGAAGTCTTCAGACGCGTTCATCCATGTTACAACCAAGCGGTTTTACCTCTCGGTAAATGTGATGAAATTTGCACAAAACGGCCCTAACATATACAAGTGTATGTGTCCAATTTTTGTTAATGTCGAGAGTATTTAGAGTTAAGATTTATTTAATATCATTAAAATCTTTAAAATCCAATAAAAAAAAGATATCCAATAATATGACACCGATTTCGTTGATTTGGAACTAAAATAAATTTCTTGAAGTGTGTTATGCATGGAGGATATGGGGCATTAAAATATATTTCATAAATGATATTTATACAGAGGAAGTTCAGTACAAGGGAAATAAAGTATGTAAACATAAAACAGAATAATCCCTAGGGGAAATCGCCTGATTACTGGTCAGCCCGTGGCAGTCCTAATAGCAATATCAGCAAGCATCTTAGGAAGTTGTAAAGCTAAAAAAAAAAACAGGAATAATATTTAAGAATTTTATGTAAAAGTAGAGGAATGGGAGAGAGAATCATCCATGCAATAGAAAAAATGTTCGGGAACTTAATTTTCGAAAAGAATGAAGGAAACTCCTTTTGGATGGAAGAGTCTGATGGAACAGTGTGAGCAGGGCAGTGCAAAAGAGCCAAGCGCCCCGGGGATAATCTTCCCAGGGTCCAATATGCTATGTATTGTAAAGACCGCCGGTGGAATAATTATTTTAAATGTATAAATATTTAATGGCAATGTAATTTTCAATTCCATCCATCTGAATCATGCCTTCACAACCAATTGTATAGTTCATTTTTGTAAATATAATGTATATAACATTCTTTCTCATCACTTGTAAATAAATATAATTTGTACATAAAAGTTACTTTAATCATGCCACCTATTTCTTTCATTATAAGCACAGGTAATGTTTGGTAATTAGAGAACAGATAAACACACAACAAGCCTTTGTGAGAAGTAATCCAATAAATTAATCAAGGACCAATATGTCAAATGACATAATTTGTTTAACTAATATTTTTACTAATTAATTCTGGATAATTATCCTCGATAATTACCAGTGGCATCCCGTTATCAAAATCTACTAATCAAAAACCATTTTGATACGTAGCATTTTATGGCATCCAGCTTGTGGGCACTTACTATTCTGTTTTCTAATTACTAACCATTAATCATTTATTATTAATTGTTTTGTACTTGTATGTGGCATATTGAAATAATTACATAACATGATTCAGATGGATTGATTTATTTATATAGTTTATCTTTTTTAACTTTATTGAAAAAAAAAAATAATAATTGCATCTAGTTGGTTATTCTTATAAATTCATTTTTAAAGTTTAATGTGTCGGTTTCTTTGCGAAGAATTGATTAAATAGTTAATTCGGTTTATTATTATAAACCTGAAATTTTGTTGAGTACATATTCGCTAATTCACTTTTTTAACAAAGATTTGTAACTTCGCGATGGATCCCTTAAAATCACGATCGGCCACAGATGAGGCAACAGTTATGGAATCACAGTCCCCCTTGACTGAAAGGATCCAAGCCATAATGGATGATCATTTTAAGAAATTACAAGTGGAAATTAGGGAAATCTTTGGTAGATTAGAAAAGAGAGCAGAAGATGGGGCAGACAACTTATGTAGGAACATGGATGACTGGGCTGCGAGCATAAGAGCAGATACAACCCAAACTAAGAAAAATATCCATGATAATGATGAAGAAGAAACAACCGATGCACTAACGAAGTCCATGAAAGAAGATAAAGTTAACGACATTGAAGAGACAGCTTCTGAAGAAATAGAAGACCATCATGAAATTGAACCCTTAGTAACTATGTCTTATATCAAGGAAGAGGGATTACCAAATATTTATGACGGTATAGTTAATTCTGATATTTGGTTCAAAGAAGAAGTGAATGATGAAAATAGTACTTCCTCTGACATTGGGAATAAAGAATTATATAATGAAACTGAGTCCTCTATAATTGTTAATTTAGATGTTTGCTTTGAAGAAGAAATATCTAATGAGCCTGAACTCCTAGAAGAAATAGTGGAACATCAGAAAAAAGAATCCTATTTCGAAGATACTGCAAAAGAAGTGAGACAAGAAGAAAATCATAGGGAAAATGAAACCCATCAGATTCAAACCTATAAAGGCATGCGGGTAAACATTTTAGGTTCAAATAGTACTATATCAGCAGAGCAAACTACGGTAGTTTTAACACCAATAGCTAAAATGAGAACATTTATTCGGATTAAAGAATTAGGCAAATTAAAACGTCGGAAAAATTCGAGGGTAAACTTTTCCTTTCAAAAATGAAAATGATTCCTGTGGAGCCAGAAAGCTACCTCAGGGGGAAGGTAAGAAAAAGGAATCAATTTTAATTACCGGTTGATCATTTGGCATTAAAAAAACAATAGAAAACGGACAATGGATATATATAGACGGAATTTTAAAGTAATAAAAGAGACCAAATACTACTTAAAAAGAATAACCAAAATTCATGACAAAACTATCATATTCTTTAATAAGAATAATTTTTACTATGATTGAAAAGTTATAATGACTTGCCATAAAATATTTTATGAAAAAATATATTAAACGTGGGAATAATAGTCCTGTTTGTCAGTGTAACACAGAGGGACAGGTAAAAAATTGTTACATTAGTCAATAAGGCTGCAAAGGCCTATCAGCTACCTGAGACCCACCAAGACAATTGTATATATGTAAAGAATTAACTTTAGTATTAAAATATTTGTATTGATGTGTAATAGTATATAGTATAATAACATAATAGTAAGTATTTGTAACATAATAAGTATTTGTAATTGGAATAGCATACGTACAAAGAGGAAATTATAGTTAGGTTTATCAACGTGTAAAAACATTGATAAATGCTAGGTTTAGCAAGAAACGCTAATTTAATAAAACTAGCGCTATACCTCCTTGAAGTTGCCAAATTGCACGGTAGTCTTTGTCCCATTCCAGAGGGCAAAAAGGGGTTTTTTAGCGTCCCTTCCGTTGACGAGCTAATGGGTCCTGGCGAAACCATCGTCAGGTTACCCAGTCTGGATAATTGTACATAAATTGTAGATAATTAATTGTAAATATAATTTCGTAAATAGTTTTAATATCTTATTCTAGGACGCGGTAGTCTTTGTCCCATTCCAGAGGGCAAAAAGGGGTTTTTTAGCGTCCCTTCCGTTGACGAGCTAATGGGTCCTGGCGAAACCATCGTTAGGTTACCCATTCTGGATACTTGTAAATTAATTGTATATAGTTACTTGTAAAAATAAGTTGTGAATAGAATTTAGGATTTAGATTTAATAACCAATTTTGAGGGCTGAATGGAAGGAATCTCAGGCTGAATCGACTAAAGTAAATTTTAAATTGAAGTATTCATACTAGCTTATGATAATAGTTAAATTAAAGTAGAGGTAAAACCTTTTTAATAATAGATTTGTGTTACTAAACTTTTATTAGAAAAGAAAAAGGGAAGGACCGATAATAAATCATTATTAAATAAAGGGATACAACTTTTCATTTTAATTTAAATGTGCAGTGGCCAGATAGGTGGGAATAAAACCGAGTTATAATTATGTTACCGAATATTTCCGTAGTTCAAAGTTAGCGCAGACGAGCACCCCAAATTAACTTCTTAAGAAAAATTGGACCATTTTGTTTTTAATCCTGATAGGATTTAGTTTAAAGGAATAGGGAATAGTTACCCTCAACTAGGAGTAGACATAGTTCCTCCTCATCGCCCGTAGGGTTGATAAATTTTATATAAGGGAGAACCCTTTTAATGGAATAGCTGTAGTGCATCCATTCATCACTAAGTGTGATAAATAATTAGGAGAAGATAAAGAAATCTTCTATAACTATACCTCCAGAGTACTGAGGTAGTATGTGTATGGATCCAGAAGTTAAAGGTTTAAAAAGTATAATAGTAAATGGGGCTCAAGTAAGATACTTTGTCATTATGATGTGCACATGACTACATTTGAGGCAAATTTAACGGTTTATAGCGGCCACGTGTAAGAAACGGATGATACATTCATAATTAAATCATAATTGAAAATCATAAGATAGGAATTTTAATATTCATTGAATAAAATATTAATAGGTCATTGAGAAAACGAAGTCGCCTGAGGTTCATTCAATATTTCAGCAAAATATATAAGCATCCCGATAGTGACACTAAAATGTTTTTCACGAACATTTGCCAGCCCATTGTTTAAAAAACAAGTTGTGACTTCTCCTTTTGGAGAGCTAAGGGAATATATGATTTAAAAATTTGTGAATGAAAATTAAAATTGTGTGAATGATGAGAATGCTATGAGCTTCTACACCAAAGATATGACATTAAAGCTTAAAGGTAAAAGTTGGTACAAACCACTTAGAAACCTAAAGTAAAATTTTTGTTTTTGTTATAACGGTTGCCACACAAGGTAGTAGTTATGCTAAATGAATATATATGTTGTGTTTATTACAGTCAGTGTATAAACAAACCTTCAATAAGAGAACCAGAGGAATAAATGAATTCCTGTTTTGACTCATTTTGTTAAAGACTCTTTTTTGATAGTATAAATAAAAATCATAGAAATAGTGTAAATATAAAGTGAATGTTAGATATTCAAGGCAATCACACTATAAAATGTTGTTTGAATGATATTTCAGTAAACAAGGAAGAAACATAGTTGAATGAAAGGTTCAACATTATTATCATAATGTATATTTATGTTTTGTTTTGTGTTCCACTAAACAGAGAGATAAACTATAAAGAACTACGAGTAGTGGTATTGATATATTGCAGAATTGAGAAATTTGAGATATGTAAGTAAAATTGAGTTACTGGTTGTGTAAAAGCATATTTTTCAATATTTCTACTAGTTAATGTATAAATTTGTGTATATTTGAGTTAAATCTCATCCTATATTGTTCATAAATAAATTTTTACTTTTCATTCTGAGATCAGATAGAGGAAGCCTATTGTAAAGGTATTGATGAATAATATCTAAAGAAAAAATCCAATAAACTTCCGTTTATTTTATTTTTTCTTTTCCCCAAGACTAGGAGAATGCTATGTATTGTAAAGACCGTCGGTGGAGTGATTAGTTTAAAGGTATAAACAAATAAACATTAAGGTAATTTAGGTATTACCTAAATATAAACATATTTAGGTATAAACCCAACATCTGGCGGTTGGGTACCTGAGGGAGGGTAACCCATTAGGACAACCTTTTGTAAGTGGTAATAAAAACCCTTAAGGACCACCGACAAAGACCGACAACTAAGTGTTTAAAAAGGATCCCAAAAGACCTTTTCACACCTTCCACCAGAAATATGGAAATCTGTACCTGCTGCTTTACCTTGGCCTGGGGGAGGGGGTGTGGTCATCCCTTCTGTTACAAAAATTGAACCAATGGGAACAATTCTTGCCCCTACCAAAAGAGAGGGGATGAAAAAAGGTGGAAGATATAGAACTTGGACGAAGACACTTCTTTTTGGAACTCGGAGGAGAGAGGACTTCTTCTGGGAACTTGGAGCTGAGAGGACTTCTTCTTGGAACGCAGATGAAGACAGCTGGATGAGGAGAGGCTGATAGAAGAGAGGCCTGATGGACTGCCCTGCACTGAGGAGGTCCCTGATGTTTTCTTCCAACTTGAAGACTGAAGCCTTGGCCCTACCTGATCCATGTCCAGATGATCTCGACTTATTAGATAAGTAATCCCCAACAATTCCTTTTTAAAGATGTATAAATATTTAATGGTAATGTAATTTTCAATTCCATCCATCTGAATCATGCCTTCACAACCAATTGTATAGTTCATTTTTGTAAATATAATGTATATAACATTCTTTCTCATCACTTGTAAATAAATATAATTTGTACATAAAAGTTACTTTAATCATGCCACCTATTTCTTTCATTATAAGCACAGGTAATGTTTGGTAATTAGAGAACAGATAAACACACAACAAGCCTTTGTGAGAAGTAATCCAATAAATTAATCAAGGACCAATATGTCAAATGACATAATTTGTTTAACTAATATTTTTACTAATTAATTCTGGATAATTATCCTCGATAATTACCAGTGGCATCCCGTTATCAAAATCTACTAATCAAAAACCATTTTGATACGTAGCAAATAAAACGTTAAATTTACTATTAAAACGCATCCGAAGCCTTTTATAAAGTGTGCGAAGTAAGAAAATATTATGCAAAGATAACATAATTATTGAATAATATAAGTAATGTTATTTTCTTCTTTGACCCTTAATCCAGCGGAGTCAGTCGATCCGGTCTGATACATCTTCTTTATTTGTGCCAAAGTTTTCCCTCTGCTTGCTGATTGCAGGAAAAATGAATTAAGTACGCCTTTCTTTACTTTATATTGTTAAAGTTTAGTGAAAAACATATTCCCTGAAGTTAAAAGATATATGAGATATTTGATTACCCAAAGAAATAGAATGTCGGCGGAGGGAAAAGTTGCTTATGTGGGGGGGGGGATGGTCACTGTCGTCACTATGTCTAAAAGAGGGAGATGAGATCGATCTAGATGGCGCCGACGAGGCGAGCCCCTGGCGCCGAGCGGTCCAACAGCATCCATCATTTGTGTTTGTCCCCTTCCTTCCAAACACCGAATCTTCCTCCCTCCTCCTCCCTTAAATGGCTATTGATTCTAGTCCCAGCCAACCTCCGTCGACAAGAATCCTTCGTCTTCTGTGGAAGAAGGAGCAAAGGAGCTAACCTCTTTCAACAAATAGGGAGATTTTTGGTAGTAGTAATTAGTAGTTGGATATGCTACTGAAGTTTATTCAGCGCTTTGGAGATCACTACAGATAGGGTGAATCAGGTGTTCACCAAACAGCTTGGAAAATAAAAGGAATCTAGAATCGTCGAAAGAACAACTTCAAATACTGGAGTGATCTTGTATTGTTACTAAGTTATTGAGGCTTTTATTTTATTAAGAGAAAGGCTTTTTATAATAATTATTATTTTCTTTTTATTTCCTAATAATATTTACAACTGTATTAAATAAATACATCTAGTAAATTTGAACATATGTATATAATGACATGAAAACACTTGCTGAGTAACTACCCAATGGTAGCACCCTAATGATATGTCTACATTAGGAGATCACGGGGCCATCTTCTTTTCAGACGCCTCGGAGGGTTATCAGGAATTGAAGAGGAAGCAAGGTTAGAAACGAGAGGGTTGGGATGATTCTGAAGTTTATTGTGGAAGGATAGGTATCTGGATTGGGCCAGATCTGAAACATAAGAAACATTAAGGTCATTATGGATGGTTTTATATGTAACAAAGTAGGGAGCATTGAGGATTTTACGAAGGATTTTGGATTGTAAGGATTGGATACGAGAGGAATTCGATGGTTTAGTGGAGCCCCATAGCTCAACTCCGTAAATCCAAATAGGCCTTATTATAGTCATGTATGTGAGTCTTTTGTAATTAATTGGAAGTTAAGAGCGTTTGTCTAGTAAGTGCTGATGTAATCGGAAACGTCGAGCGGTTTCTTTTCGTTTCAGTCTAGAATGAGGATTCTTAGTTAGTCGTTGGCCCAGGTGGAGTTCTAGGTATCAGTAAACTGTAGGACAGGAAGTCATTGGTTTACGACGAAGGGTATAGGTGATTTGGTGAGATTTATTAGAGTTTATTTTAATTCTCCAGTTTTGACACCATTCTTGAAGATTTATGATGTGTGATTGAAGCATTTGGAATGCAATTGAAGGGTCATTATTTATTTTTAGGATACATGTTTCGTCGGCATATGTGGTGATAACAGTGTTAGGATAGATAAGGATGTCAGCTGTATAAACTGTATAGAGGATAGGACCTAGGATACTACCTTGAGGAACACCAGCGGACTGGATGTTTATTATTAAGTAAAAAAGAATTGTTAAATAGCTTGCTTGCCAACTTAGCAGGTGAGACAGGCAGGCTTATGATGTACAATCCCTTTTTGATCGAAATAATCTTATCTTAATAATTATGGCGTCTTCTTTAAGTTTCATTTACCCAAACTATTAAGAATGAGTCGAATAAAATACAATTAGATATTTTTAGATTTTCCGGACTAGCTAGTCAACGTTAAGAATGGCGCTCTAATAAATGACGAAGATTATAAAACAAATTCTTAGATCTTTCAAATTTGGGTTAAAATGTACATGATTGATAACAACTTTTATTTTATTTTTTTCCTACGGGATTCCATATCTTGGAGTCAGAAAAAATCTTTAAACTTTGTTGCAATTTTTATTTTCATCAAGAAAGATAAAATAGCTCATTACCATTAAATATGGTTATAATTTATTGGTATTTAAACTATTTATTAATCGAAATTTCTAAAGAAAATTCACAAATGAAAATTTTTGCCAATCTCAATAGCTTCATGATTTATTTCAATATTTCTAAAACATAAAATATACTAGCATAAAGTTATAGTACAATACCAAAAATAATTAAATTATAACAGCCTTAGCGAACCTGAAAGTCCGATGCCGACTCACCAACCGCTGTCTATACACCTTCCTCCTCCGGTCGCCGTCCAAACCCAGCCCCGCCAGATATTCACACCTTCGGTCTCTCCCTCGGATGTATAGCAGTCGACACAGGAAATATTAACGTTTTAGGGAATTTTTTTTCGTTACCAAATCCAAATTTAATCACCTCAATTATATTAACTGGATACAGTTAACACAATTCGGCGTCGTGTAACCGTCCAAATCCTTTTCAAAAACCTTAAGCCATTGCTCATCCCTTCATCTAAGTGGACTGGAATACTGCGAAATGCGATATTAATCAGGATTGAACACATGATTCTGGGAATTTTCACAAGGCCTGTTACTTTGTACAATTTAGAAAAAAACAAACAAATAAAATCAGGGATTTCGAAATTAAAAAAAAAATTCCACGAAAGTAAATCAAAACTGAGCTTTTCATAATTGTGTAAAACTTAATTTATTTGAATGTTTATTCGAATAGGTAAGAAAGCCCAAATCATGAAATCCTAATTCTCAATATCATGCTAACAATAAAATCCTGGTACTAATCCATTAAATATATTAATATCCAATATTTAGGAATCCTCGTCCATTGGTTTTGATTCAAAACAAACAAAAACACGTCCCTTTAATACAAAGCTCATAAATACACAGAAGATTTCTAAAGAACTTTTTTGTCATCTACTATTTTAAATAAATTAACGAGAAGAATGGTTAGTGTGATTAGTCAAAATAATATAGATTTTTTTTTTATTATTTTATTGAAATTTACAACTGTAAACATATATACAATCAATAAATTTGCTATAGGAATATATTACATGAAAGTACTTGTGAAGAAGCTACCCATTGGTAACATGTCAAAGATTTAATTTAGGAGGTCCCTTGGCCATCTTCTTTTCAGACGCGTCGGAGAGTTGCCAGGAATTGTGTTGGATGAAAGGTACAAACTAGATTGGGGTGACCAAAGAGTTTGGAATGAAAAAAGATATATCTAGTTCGGGCCAAGTCTTCCACAAGAGGAATGTTGAGGTCTTTAGGGATTATTTTATTTGTTACATAATAAGGAGCATTAAGGATTTTACGGAGGATTTTGGATTCAATAAAATAGTAAAAATAAGTAATTTCACATTCGCCGACGTTTCGGCCCGAAGTTCAGGACCTTCATCAGGAGTGTTCTATCAACAGTGTGAAAATAAATACAATTACTTATTTCTAATATTTTATTTTGACTGATCAATTATTCATTTCAGTCAACCATCAACCCACAATTATTTTAAATAAAGTTGTAAATTAAGAATGAAAAAGTCGGTTGATATCACGACTTCTTAAAAAATCGATGCATGTTTAAATTGGAAAGTGAACCCGATTCAACGGAAAGGTGTAAAAAGAACAAGAGAAGATTGGACGTACAGGTACAACGCCACAACTAACCCGGGACTGGGCTAAGAGATATCCATGTTACAGGCCGTAAAAAAGTCAAATGTTTGGCAGCCCACCAGTTCACTCACGTTCAACGCCCAACCTCCAACTTTGACCTCCTTAATGAAAACCCTATAACCTTACTACGAGATCACATAGGTAGTATTAAATGTTGTAGTTAGTGTGTCTATTTAACGTAGTAATAGCAACTGCTTTTATTAAAAACGAATCACGAACGAAAAAACGATTAAAAAACAACAACACACATATATACCGCATCAAATACAAGCAGACAGTTCCTGTTTTTAACAAAGCATTGAATTTCTAAATACAGTTTGTAGATATTGGGCCCAACTTTTCAGGTTGTAAGTTTCCAACTATTTGTTTCTTCAACAATTTCTATTTGTCGTGCACCTTTTCCATTTGTTCTTTTTTTTTTTTTTTTGCAAAACGCGTTCTTCATCAGTTAAACTCAATTATTTAATACCAATTTCTATTATTCCAGCCTTATATGTAAAATAAAATATGACATATATAGAGAGAGATATAAAATTTATTTATATCTTATACAATAAATATTTAATGGTTGACAGTTGTATAGTTTAGAGGAAGGAGATGGTCCGGGGAGGCGGTCACAAAGACACTAAAATAGTGGAAAAACTATTTTATTTCAAGCCAACTTTTCTTCATTTTGTAAAAAGCAACAAAATCAAATAACATATATAAGTTATAACATAATAATATTTATTATTAGTTATAATATTTTTTTAAAAAGTACCTATAACATTCGTGATATAAGATTTCATAACAATCAACATATATATATATATATATATATATATATATATATATATATATACACATTTTTTTAAATATTTATGAAAAAATAAATATACCGAGATACTTTGCACATACATAAATATACAGCGCATACTATCTAATAAATATAATACTTATAATAAATGATATACCAAGACCAAGGCCGCCTAACTGTTGCTAGACCAAGACCAGGACTGGTAAAATAAATTCGATTTTTTAAATAAAAATTAAGGAAAAATAGTTACTAATACTCGACAATCTCAGTTACTATATATTAATAATTGGTATAACCAATGTACTTTTGCATTTAACTCCTCTAATTTTTCATTCGGGCTTAGTAGGTTTCTCCTATATAAAAAATTACAGTAATATCTCTATATTATTAAGCTAATAAATAACTGCAAGACCGTTGCGAGACTCTTGTGCAAGACCAAGACCATGCATGACCAAGACTCAGTTTGCAAGACCAACACTAGTTATAGCCCTGGAGCCAGGGCCAAAAATCGACCTGATCGCAGGCGAAGGTTTGATTGTAAATTACGAAAGTGTATGTTATTCTGAGTAAAAAAAAAACCTTGTCTGCCGTTCCAGAGCCGCTGCTTTCAAAAATGGCGTCTGATTTAAAGTATATTAGGCCAATAATTTGAGGATCGAAACGGAAAATACATTGCAAAAAATGTGAGAAAAGTTTTTATTTTTTTAACTTGTATATATGGGTTTAGACATGTAAAGAACAAAATTGCTAACGCGGGCCACCAAGGGAAAACTTTTTACAACCAAAAAAGTCAGATTTTTTCGATATTTTTTGGGTTTTTCACCTATAACTCCTAAACAATTCATTAAAACGAAAAATGTAGCCTTTAACAAATTAAAGAACGTTAAATTCTGCGTCAAACGATTACATAAACATTAAAATTTGGTTATGCGGTAAGGTATAAAACCACGGTCAACCAAAGCTGAGTTTTACCAAATTTGTCAAAAATTGAGAAAAATTACTATAATAAATGGTCCTTTAACTTGAAAATGAGTTCCCTAAGTGGAAGAACCCATAAAATCAAAGTTGTAGAGCATCGAATTTTACATCAACTGAGTACAAACTAATTTAATGTAGGTCACTGGATGCGAAAAAAATCGGTAATATATCGATGGTTAGAAATTGGTAATGAAGGTAAACCTGATTTTCAATATTTCTACAGTATGGGTGTCTTTTCTAATGAGTTAGTTTTGTTTAAAGTCTGTTACATGCAGTATAAGCTTCTTTTCCACCTCTTAACAGCAAAAGATTTTGGTAAACGATGTGCTGAAAGATTCCGAATTTTATAAAGGACTAACGAATCCCGATTCAAGATATATAATTGGCCTAAAATAAAAACGTCAGTACTCAATGGACGCAAAATTTGATGTTCTACAACTTTGATTCTATGGAATTTTCCTCTCAGGGAAATCATTTCCAAGTTACAGGGCCATTTATAGTAATTTGTCCCAGTTTTTGACAAATTTGGTAAAGTTCAGCGTTGGTTGACCGTAGTTTTATGTCTTACCACGTAACCAAATTATAAAGTTTATGTACTCGTTTGAAGCAAAATTTAACGTCCTTTAATTTATTAACGAATACATTTCACTTTGATGCATTGTTTAGGAGTTATAGGTGAAAAACCCAAAAAATAACGAAAACATCTGACTTTTATGGCTGCAAAAAGTTTTCCCTTGGTGGCCCGCGGTAGCAATTTTGTTTTTTACATGTCTAAACCCATATATACAAGTTAAAAAAATAAAAACTTTTCTCACATTTTTCGCAATGGATTTCCGTTTCGATCCTCAAATTACTGGCCTAATATTCATTAAATCAGCCGCCATTTTTGAAAGCAGCGGCTCTGGAACGGCAGACAAGATTTTTTTACTCAGAATAACATACACTTTCGTAATTTACAATCAAACCTTCGCCTGCGATCAGGTCGATTTTTGGGCCCTGGCTGCAGGGCTATTAGAGTCGATAGGCGGAAGGAACCTATACTCTCGCCCCACTGTGCGACGCTCCTAAACTTGCATTATAATATTATTTAATTAAAACATTTCATTATTATTAAAAATCCTATTCCAATTAACAGATATAATATGCACTGTTTTAAACAATTATTTGGGTGTTCAACTAAGTAATTTAAGTCCTTTAAATTAATTTTTAAATTTATTTTTAAAATAGTGTTCATAATAACCAATTAATAATAATCTTTTGACAATTACAACTTAAGAACAACATAGGAATTGAAAAAAACAAGAACAATGATACATAATAAAATAAAAATATAAATCATAACAAATAAAATAAATAAATAAAGAATGGCAAAAAGAAAAGAAAAACGCACACTAAGGCAACTAAAAGAAAAAAATACTCATGTGAAAAGAAAAAAGTTAAGAGAAAAAAATTATAATAAATATTATTATTTGTAAAATTAATAAATATAATAATATCTATAAATATAATAAATATTACTAGTCACGGATTCATACCTCATATTTTTCATTTTTTTTTTTCTATCTTGATGTTATAACAAGTCCGTTGTCCATTTAATGTTTTATTCATAAGAAATAATTGTTTAAAGATAGTTAATTGTGAATAAAGTTGTTTTCTAATTGGGTATGGTAAGTGTACTATTATGCAAGGTTAACTAACTCGTTAAGAAATCTGAATTTGAATTGGATTAGTGGCTTTATTTGTTTTAGCTGTGACGTAGTTAACAGTATTTTCTACGGTTTAACAAATCTAACCACCCTTAAATTTGCATATACTAACAAAAGGGCGGCTAAGGTCCTGTTATGTATATTTTGACGTTAAACAGCAAAATTGTACAAATATTTTGAATGATTCGAGTCAGTTTGATGTTAAATAAGGAAATAAACCGATACATTTTAAGCTTCTAAACATAATCAGATAAACATTAATAATGATTAATTTATTCGATTGAATCCTGTTAATAAATCCTGTTATTTTTTTTAATTCAATTTAGGTTGTTTTTTTAAAATAATAGAGCTAATACGGGAAGGCGGGGTAAGATGACGAAATGCGAAAGATGATGAATTCAGTATTTCCCATCATCGGTTACTGTTAGCTGCACGTACTAGGAAAAATACAATTTGTTAAATGGTAGACTATGTAACTCTATAAATAAGTATAAACGAGTGTGTGTCTATGTTGAGTTAAGATGTGACCAAAAGTTTATACACCGTACAATTTAATGTACTTTTAGAATCTTAAAATGCAAGAAATCACTAGTCCAAGTTAAGTTTTTTAACTTTCTCATTCCAGCTTTTCCCTCCATAGAAGGGATGGACAAGCCTTCCTCGGAGTTCATTTACCTGATTGTAAATAGTGTATATAGGTATGCATGTGTTTTTTGGCTTAGTTATAATTTTCTTTTTTTTTTAAGGTTATTTTATGTTATTTATTGTAGAATAGAATAGAAATAGAATAGAATAGAAAAATAGTTTTATTCTGGGACGAAGTCCCTTCAGAGTAACAAAAAAGTACAGAAATTAAAATTTTATATCTGGCCAGATAAAAACAAACATAAAAAGTTAAGATAAAGGTAGAACATTAAAAAAAAAAAAAAAAAAATTGGTTATACATACTACACACAAAATAAAATAAAAAAAATCTATATAAAAAACTCTTGAAACCATACTAAGATACTTAAAACTATGTACAACGTTAAAATATAAATAAACTGATTCTACAAATCCACACCACAAACACATAGGAGACCCATTTCTTTTAGAATAATTGAGGTTAATGATAAATTTTAGTTTGGTCAAAATTACTTGAGAAATGGCTTGAGAAGAGGACGAATTCTGCATCTAGTTGGATCAAGTGGGCTCATTTTGAGTTTTGTGGATGGGATCGGAGAGACGCCCTTTACAGGGCCTATAGATGTGAATTATGCAAATAAATAAAATTTACTTTTTGTATATTTTAATAACTACTTGATCTTTCTTTCACAGTTTTATATTACTTGTTTAAGTTAATTTTTTTTTTTTTAGAACTTATTTATTGAGAAATATTACAATCTGCCTCGAAGGTCATTTTTAATGGTGTTCATAGATTACATTCACACTCTATGTACAATAAATAAAAATAAATTAAACGGAAAAATAATATAAACACAATAAGAAGAATATAGAACACATACATATCTAGAATCAGGCGAGGAAACTCCGAGCCAGACTTGTCCCTCTAACTATGGAGGGAAAAGCAGGACTTCAGGAGATCCCTGCACTACTCTCTCAACCGCCTCATTGGTACTAAATCTAGTGGGGATTCATCCAGATCGCTAAGTTAAGTATTAATAAATTTTGATAGACATTCTTGTTTATGTTGGTTGGTATGATGTCTTATAATCCCTGGTATTTTTTCATTTCACCCCAACAAATCCGAACCAAATTGAAATTTTTTGAAAAAACTCATATTGGATCCGTTTGAAAACGAAAAAGGCAATTAAAAAAAAAAAAACTTCTGCAATTACGTAAGATATCGAAGAAGTTCTCCTACAAATATCATTTCATCCATCCACAGGAGCCAGAAAAAAATTCAAAAGCTTAACCTCGTCATCTTACCCTACCTTCCCCTATAAATGATAAGAACAGTGTAAATATAAAAAAAAAAAACAATATTTAGTACCAAAATTTACGATATAATTTTAAATATGCAAGGAGAATGTGATGTTTGAATATTATTTAAAACATTGGAAAGGAAGTTAGATTGTCTTAGGAGGTATCAATAGAAAGTTATTTCAGTATAGTTATTATATATAACAGGTGTATATATACACCTGTTACATATAACGGGTGTATATAACCATATATAAGCCCATCCTCGCTAATCTCTAAAATGCTTAGTCAATTAAGATTCTGTTCGAGTTTCTTTTCTTCCTACTATGCATAATCTCAAAAATCCATAACACCAATTAGACGGGTAGATTTAAAACAAAAATTACAAAAGCGATTGGAATAGGACCGTTATCGGGGCGAGGATGAAGGTGTCTCATCAGGCTTAGCCCGGCCAGTTTTAACCCTCGGAGCGTATTAACAATTCCGATGGCTCGTGTAACAACCAAATTGAATGCATTCACATCAACTGATAAACGTAGCATCAAATAAATCTCCCCCCTCCCCCTCTTCATTCTAGGTGTCAATAACTGAATTGGCTTGTTCAATGGAATAGGCTTGTTGAATTTTGATTCCCCCCCTTCTATATATAATAGGGCGTATAAAAAAAAAAATGATCGTTTTCAACCAAATATTTGTATTATTATTTATCTGATATAAAATACAATTAATACTCAAAGTATAGTCCATTGTTATTTACCATCATTAGCCATATGGTTGCTAAAGAACTCTTAGACCGTAATTTCAACTTCCGCAATATTATCAAATTTTTTCCCTTGAACAAAACGGGCCACGGATCTAAATAAGAAGTGATCCAATGGTGCGAGGTCTGGAGTATATGATAGATGAGGCAGGAGTTTTTCAATAAATTTTAACAAATTTCTAACCTCTTAGCTGATTGCTGAGGAGTATGTTCGTTAGGAGCCAGTCTACTGATCCTTTTTACCTTCCTCATGAAGGCAATAGATGGCAACTAACAGTATCTTTCGACACACCACACTCTCGGGCAAGTTTTAAATTACTTGTGGACGGATTTGTCTCAACAGTTTCCTGTAGAACCTTATCAATATCCATTCAGTGTCGCCTGGAGCTCTTCCTCCTTTACAACGTCGTATCTCCACTACTAAATTTTTCAAAGCAACGCTGCGCAATGCGCTGGTCAAGGACGCCTTTTGCTTCATATTTAATAATTTCATGAGTTCAGCTGCTGTGAATTTTTTTTGTTTTCAGAAATGTGTTAAAATTAAGATAATTTCGTAGGACACTGTCATGTTTCTTCCTTGAAACAAATAACTAAACTGAGGATTTTGTTGAAGAAGTCGAATTGGATTAAACAAGCTTAGAGAATGTTCTTAAAGGATTATTAAGTATTGGTAAGTATTGAATAGGATTAAAATATTTACAGTCTTTTAAAATCTTAAGTTTGATAAAACGTTTTTTTTTTTTTTTATACATTCTATTACACACACACACACACATATGTATATAAATATAACACATCTATATATAAATATTTCCCTTATATATATAAGGGAAATATTTATAGGAGTATTTATAAATATATGTCTGTATAGGACATGCAGCTCCTCGGAGCAATCCATCTGGAAGCCTATACATAACTAATGTCTCGATAGAAGGTAAAAGACCACGTGCAGAAAGCAAATGGATAAATAGAACAGAAGGTCTGTAATGCCAACGGAAAAAAATATATGCCTGTAATGTTAGTAACAACACTTATTCTATTAGTATGTGTATTCTCATGCCGCATGTATCTTTTTAGGATCAGGCAATGTACAGGATGTCTCGTAAGTAGCGGAGATATTTATAGGAGTGATAGCAATTCTTGTGAGTTACAAAAAAGTTCAAATTTTTGGCAGAAAATTAGAGAATTTGTGTTTTAAGTTTAAGTCGCGTTTTTTTAAAAATAGGTATCTATAACTAAAAAAAAATAAGCAATTAGCAATTGGTTGTCATTTTTTAAACCATTTAAAGAGGACATTTGAGCTGCTGAATGTAATCTAAACGCTGTTTAAAAAAGTCATATATATATATATATATATATATATATATATATATATATATATATATATATATATATTTTTTTTATTATCTTCCAACTGTATAATATTTACCAACTGTAATTGATGACTTAGTGTTAAAGAATTGTTTGAGACTGGTATGGGTTGGGGGCCGATGTGTATTGAAGTTAATATTTAGTTCATCGTCAGTTCTATTTTTTTTTTTCCTGTAAGACAATTTTGAGTAGTGTTTTTGTCACTTTGTTCTATTGGTAGTTCCTTATATTCATCTATTGATTTATACCACAGTGTTGCTATTAATTTGTGTGGATAGAAAATATTTTTTAATATATTGAAAATGTATTATTTTTTTCATATAAATATCATCTGTAATTTTGATTGCTTTATTGATTAAATTATTACCTACGATCACAAGAGTAACTTAAACCCAATTCAAAAACAACCGCTGCCTTAACTAACCACACAAAATATCATGGACACGAAATGGATTTTGATAATATTAAAATACTCCAATTACAAATCTAACTCCCGATCAAAACTCAAAACATTAGAATCAATAGATCCAAAAATTGAATCTAAATTCAAAACAGGAAGCGTCTCATATACCACAACACTACTTGTATATAATATCCAACAATAAAAATATTTTATTTAAAATATGCTAATAAAATAGGTATTAGTATGCTAATAAAATCCGTACTTCAGATGGTTCTGACAGTAATCGTTCAGAATACAGTAAGATTATGTCGGAAAAAAAAATGATTTTACTTTATCCAATTTACTTAATTAATAACTAATTTTTGTTATTAGTATTATATAAATTACAATAAAGACGTATTTAAAATACAAAATACAGAAAGTATTTTGTAATTTAAATAAAAATTACTTTCTGGTGGAAGATCAGTATATATTAGATAAACTAGCATGTAGGTTGTTTGCAACTGTGTTTTCTTTTTAAAATACAAAATAAAATATATTTGTATGTTTTAGTATCATATGAAATAATAATCAATAATACTAATGGAAATAAAAGAATTAGAAATAAAAATTTATTTATTTATGTATATATTTTTTATTATTATTGAAGATCAATTTTATTTATTTATGTAGATATTTTTATTATTATTTATATTTGCTTCCTGTTTTTTTTTTTTTTTGTTCTTTTGTATATTGTATGAATGAACTCTTGCAGCACTAATACTTGTTGCTCTTCATGAGGCAAATTGTATTATCATTCAATAAAATATTTTTTTTTTTAAATAAATAAATAAATACAAATACGGTTTGTATTTTGTATTTTAAAAAGAAAACACAGTTGCAAATAATCTATTTTATATTTTACATTGTGATTGTATCATTCCTGTGTACACTTTTACTGGATGTATTTTTAATTGAATACTGTTGTTAATATCATGAATATATATATATATATGTGTGTGTGTGTGTGTGTGTGTGTAAAAAAGAAATTTTACTTTTAAAAATACAAAATACAAAAAAAGTATTTTATTTTATATTTTAAAATACTTCTCAAGTTTGTCCTGCATCTAGTTTATACAATTGGCATTTGATAAGTAGAAAACACACTCTAACGAACCTGCCAATTTTGTTAGATTGACTTGATAATTTGTAGCTTTATATTTTTAAGGGTATGAAAATTTTCAAGTGAAAAAAATGGGAAAACTACAACAAAAAAAATAATATACAAATGCTATTGTTGTACTTAATTACTTTGAAATAGTACTGAATTGTTTTTCGATAATAATTGCTATGTTCCTGGCCTCGCGTTTCTACGGCGAGTAAGGGGTTCCAGGAATCGCATTTATTTGTATTTATATCGGTCCCAGAAGGGAACCGATCAACTTAAAATATATTAATGATGTATTTAAATGGTAGATACCACAGACCCCCTACTGTAGTATCCTAGATTGAACCATATCCTCTTTATTGGATTTCCTTTCTAAAGGTATCATGTTATAAATGTACTATTTGTTTCTATTACTAATTGGTGGCATGCAAGGTAGAATGTAAAAGTACTACGTTGGTTTACTAACTATTATATTTACAAGCTTAAATAAAACCAAAAATATCTATATACAAAATAATAACTAAACCTATATACATAATGAATAGTTAAGAATCATACTAGAGGAGAATGCTTGATGTATTGATTTTATTAATTAATGATGTATGGTTGCCAACACAAATTTACATTATTATAACTAAATGCTTGTTACCACTTAGCTGGTCCTTCATAGTGTTTCTAGCTGTCATATCTGGATTCCCTGTCTCTGCTCTCCTTCAGCGTCTAGTCCGTCCATCTGCTCTCTCCGGCTGTCTTCATCTTCCTCCCTCGCTTGAAGTCCCCAGGGGAAGTCCTCTCCTCTCCAAGTTCCCAGAAGAAGTCCTCTCTCCTCCGAGTTCCAAAAAGAAGTGTCTTCGTCCAAGTTCTATATCTTCCACCTTTTTTCATCCCCTCTCTTTTGGTAGGGGCAAGAATTGTTCCCATTGGTTCAATTTTTGTAACAGAAGGGATGACCACACCCCCTCCCCCAGGCCAAGGTAAAGCAGCAGGTACAGATTTCCATATTTCTGGTGGAAGGTGTGAAAAGGTCTTTCGGGATCCTTTTTAAACACTTAGTTGTCGGTCTTTGTCGGTGGTCCTTAAGGGTTTTTATTACCACTTACAAAAGGTTGTCCTAATGGGTTACCCTCAGTCAGGTACCCAACCGCCAGATGTTGGGTTTATACCTAAATATGTTTATATTTAGGTAATACCTAAATTACCTTAATGTTTATTTGTTTATACCTTTAAACTAATTATTCCACCGACGGTCTTTACAATACATAGCATAATATATATAAAAAATTGTAAATCAATAGTTTAATATAAGCATAAATAAAATGCAAATAAAACATATTTATGATAAATAAGAAGTAAAATAATAGAAATAAAATAATCTTGTTTTCACATATATTCCGTTTTTAACCTTCATTCGTAAGTATTAATTCATATTTGTTACTGTGACTGAACTAAGCTAAATACTTAAAAAATAACAATACGTTATTTTTTTTAATTATAATGCATATACAGCTACTAAATATAACCACATCTTAGGATAAAAAAATCTGGTGCGGTGCGCGCATCACACAAATTTCACTTACCACTATAATTATTTATATTTCATTGTGGGTATTTTTATTTATATAAGTACCCTTATATATACAAATTTTAATATTTATATTGGTGTAATCTATACAATTGAATATTGAATAATACCAACAACAGCATTTATGAAAACCGCATATGTATATTTATATAATATTGTCAGAATCCGTATTATATTAAGCTCACGTTGCATATGGAAGACTGTTATATTCTTACGGGCAAGCTCGGGTACGATCAATTACAACTATTCTCCGTTACGATTTTTTGTTTCTCCTTTGGATAATTATAAAATTCTTTCATATTTTATATTTAACTATCGTTTATATTAGAGATTAATGTGAAATAGTCAATTGTTTCAAATAAAAAAATGTAAAGGTACTTTATGAGAAGCTAATATTGAAAATTAGAGAGTTAAGCCCTGTTAGAGAACATCAATCAGAATAAAAACTGCATTTGATGTAAAATTGCTTAATTTTACACTTATACAAAGAAATTAATCAAAATTGTTAGAGCCGTTTACGAGAAAATTGTAAAAATGTGTTATCCCATGATATAAAGTGCCACTACCGGTCAGTCGATTTTGAAGAAAAAGTTACTGTAACATCTCTCGCATATAAAAACCTAAAATATGCAATTTCATTTTCGTATGACTTTTAATTTTTGAGATAGACTGTTAAAACACACACAGACCATTTTGCGGGACTTGATTATTTGGCCTCAGAGGACCTCAAAACATGAATTTCCATTGAAAACTGAAATTCATAAATTTTCACGATCGCGATACTTACCTTTACTATATATTTCATGTATAGGTATGAAAGTAAAATATATCGAAAAGTATGTTCGTGTTATTATATTAAAAAAAAAAAAAGTTCAAGAATCACTTCTACACCATTTCATTAAGTTACTTTTTCTTCCGAATTCCCAATACAAATAGTTATCTATATATACATACACATATAAAAATAACGCTTTCGGGCTGAGGTGCCCTCCTAAATAAAATACTGGATCCGCTAGCTAATCACCGGAACATAAAACGTTATTCATGATAGCAGTTACTTTAAAAATGAAAAAAAAAAAAATCGGTACATTCGTTTAGGCGCTACAGTCTGTAGGAACGCAGGCTTTTCTGCTGTTTTTTTTTTCTCCTTTATTAACTTATCAAATTCTTTCAAAAGTTATATGTAGCATTTTTTCGTAACTTTGAATAATGTGAAATGGTTAACTTATTAAAATAAACCATATTAAAGGTACTTTAGAGGAAGATTGATATGAACATTGGGCATTTAAGCCCTGTTAAGTGACATCAACGGGGATAAGACCTAAATGATATTAAAGACCACTTAATTATACAATGATACACCGAGTTTAATCAAAATCGTTTGAGTCGTTTTTGAGAAAATTGCAAAAATGTGTTTCATCGTTCATATAAAGTGGCACTTCCGGTTAGCCGATTTTAACGAAAATGTTGCTGTCATATGCGGCCCATATACAAACCTGAAATACTTAATATCAGTTTCGTACTAATTTTTGTTTATGAGCTAGACTGTTAACAAACACACACAGACCATTTTGCGACACTTGTTTATTTGAACTCAGGGGACCTCAAAACATGTATTTCCGTTGAAAAGTGAGATTCGAAAATTTTCACGATCGCAATACTTACCCTTACTATATATTACATATATACGTAAGTGAAAGTAAAAAAGAATAATACTACAAATAACAATTCCTCTATGCTGCAAATGGACACTTAAGATATTTTATAACTATGACGATAATTTCTAATTTGATAAAGTAAGAGAGTTCTGTAGATCCTAATTGTTGTATTAATTAATAATACAGTCAATGATTTTTAGCTGCTGCTATTATTTTACAAATAATAGTTATTTTACAAATAAACAAAAATAATGAATAATTATTTTTTATCCACAACGTTTTACTCAACCCCTGATAATATCAAATGTCGATAACTTAGATCATATACATTTCTTTTCCCCAATCATAGGTATTTTAAACCGACATTGAGAAGACAAGAAATAAATGGGTCGATAAACAAGAAATAACCCTTTGTTGGTGAAGGCAATAGCTATTAGGAGCTATGTTTCCCTGAAAAGCGTTAAATTTAGGAAGGAGTGTCGGAAGGATCAATTAGAGTTGCCTGGCTGATGGAAATATTATAAAAGTGAGGGATTAGAGGGCTAGCGAAGGGAGGGCTGCTGGAGGGCCCTGGAGGTGGGCATTCATTAAGGGAGAATATTCACAGGGTCATTACAGCTAGCACTTTAAGGAAGACCCTAGAAGACTCAAATCTCTGTCCCTTCCCTCACCCAATCATATTGGCTTAGTTATTTTCACCGCCTGCTCCCTCTTTCTATTGTCCCTTTTTTAAACAAAAGGATTTTCAAAAAGCTCCCAGAGGAAGCTGCATCCCTTAAAAAATCTTCACTTGTCTAACACGGGGGTAAGAAATCGCTAGACTGGGTTCTTCAAAGAGTTACTCTATTCATGTTTCTAGATAAATTACGGTTGATTGTTTCAATGTTATCGAGGATAATAAGTAGTCAGGATTTTCAGTCAGTTTATTTTAGATGCTCATGTTTGTAGCCATGCTTGATGGACATCATCAGGGCTGAAATAAAGGTGACGAAGTATGATTTTACCATAAATTAATAACAAAACAAGAAGAGAAGCAAGTCAAAGGTAAATTAAAAAGTAAGGATACAAATTTATAACAAAGATATTTGTAAAGATGAGAACACATTATGTTAGGAAGAGAAGACTGAGTAGGTTGTGATAGTCGTCATGTTAGCAAAACTACTATGGACAACTAAAAGATTAAAAGGGAAGAAATACGAGGCGTGTAGGTCTGAATATGCTTCACAGCATAGCGTGAGCCATCGTGGATATTAATGCTAGTAAAGGCCTTCATTACATTTTAAAGGTTAAAAGTAACTATTTTTATTCCCTTTCTTTGATTAATTGTTACTATATATGTACAGATGTAGTAATGATTGATTTCCAAGTGATCGGACATTGGAGATTACAACCTGTTAACTGATCATTGTTTGCGTTTGCTGATGGCATTACGCTAATAGCTGCCAGTGAAAAAAAGCTACAGGCAAATTTAGATGTCTGGAGAGAAGAGTTAGCCAAGAGAAATATTGTCATTAGCACTTCCAAGACCAATTTTATGCTGGTATCCAGAAACAAGAAGAATTTGAGGATTCGCATTAATGAAGAGATGATAGAGCAGGTTCCTTCCTATCTTCAAGTACTTGGGTGTGACGATCAGTGAAAGTAAGAAATTCAGAGAAGAAATAAATACGAGAATTGTCACTTAAGGAAGAATGTTTGTATCATCAATAAAATGTTTTTATGTAAGAGAGAACTGGCAAAAGAAACAATATTAGCCTTCTATTGCTCGACGTTCGTCCCTATCTTCACTTCTGGAAGCGAATCAGGGTCCCTACAAGCAGCCGCCTACAGATTATGGAAATGAGGTACCTGATTAAAATAGAGGGAAAGACCAAAAGAAACACAACCAAACCGCACTCAAAAGTGAAGGCCTCAACCAGATAATGGAGAAAGGGCAGCTTCGATGGTTCGGTCATATAATGATGATGGATGACTGCCGCTAAGCGAAGAAAACTATGGAGGCTAAGTCAGCGGATAAACGACCTAGAGCAAGACAAAGAACAGCTCAACGAAAAGGAATCGGATGGCCGAAATCCAGGAGAGCAGCTCTCGACAGAGACGGATGGAACTCCTTGTGCAAATATCTCTACACTGAAAGGTAGAAGAGATCATTGCATAAGAAGAAGAGAAGATCATTTTTATGATGTTTTGAATTATCGGGATTATGAATTTTGTGGAAGAAACCATACTTTTGTGGAGTTTTTTAAATAAGTATGAATGTTTTTTTTTTTATATCTTTGTTGAATGTTGTCTCACGTTTCATTTCTTTTCTTTTATTAAGTTTTCTTTTTCTTTTCTTTTGTTATGATTTTTCTATTGTCTTTGTTATTGTATATATGGTATGAATGAGCCTCACACCGCTGTAACACTCAGTGCCCATAATTGAGGAAAAATGTGTTATTTCTAAATAAAACAAGATTTAAAAAAAAAAAATTTGTGGAGTTCAATTTGGATGAACTTTCAAAGCAGGGGATAATGGGATAACATTCAATAGACTCAGCAAGTGTAATAGTAAATATTCTGAAATTTTTCCTATTCTAAGTTCGTTAACATGGTTATTAAAAAAAAAAAAAAAAAAGCAATCAAATTTTTCAGCAGGGGGGAGTGGTATACGCCATCGACTTTGGAAGAGATGGGAACCCCTGAACTTTGATAATATTATAGTAGGTTTATTTAACCAAACTTCAGGGTAAACTATTGTTAGTTAAATTTTGACTATGAAACATCTAACTATATTTGTTTTTGTTAACAGTACCTGTTTAACTGTTGCTTTGTAGGCTGGCTCTTTTGATGTAATTTTCTCTTCTGCATCCGCCCTGTTACGAGTATTAAGGAGAATTTATTAAGACTAGAAAACCCGTATTTGAATCAGCTGTATTCCCATCACCATATATCTCAATTTTCCTGGATAATCTTATTAAGGAGTGCATGGAGTTCCATCTACACGCCTCGGATGTCAATACCCTTCCGGTGTTTTAAATGAATTTGATTGATTTTAGATTAATACAATATCAAGATGTTCAGAGTTTTTACAGGAACAACTTCTTTCTTTATCTAGCCATAGAGAAATTTATGTCCTAGCGAAATATATTTTTTCACGTTGTCTCATTCGACAGATTTCTGACCCTAAACGGACTTTATTTCTGTTGCATGTATCGCCACTCATGCACTTGTCTGAAACAACTACTTTTTTTATGGCCAGATAAAGAACTGAATGCTTTAGATTTTTCTCAGTCACTTGCCACTCAACAGAGTTTTTAACTCTGTATCCCATATACCACTAGAATATGGTTTATTAAAATTTAAGTTCTTGATATCCTTGAAGTTTCAAAATTTGGCATTTGGAGTATGTAATCTAAGTAGTGAGAGTTTGTTATTTTCAGATTTCGAAGGTTGATGATTCTCAGAAATGTAGCTGTCAATAATAGTGTCACTTCTCAGTCTGTTTATCAAATTTCTTTTTGAGGTGTAAAAGATTAAACAAAAATCAATGTGGTATTTTGTATTGTCTTTCTCTCTATAATGCAAATCGTTGATCAATGTAAATATGCAATTAATTTAATCAATCTTAAACTGCTAATTTGATGTTAATAATAACATGTTTGAAATAAACCGATTCAATGAACAAATAAACCTCAAATGATGTTTTCCCTTGAAAACCTCTTTTCCTCATTCCTCATTCCCCTGTTTAGTGAAAATGAAAATTTTACGGTATATCATTTCATTTGATGGCAAAGGCGCTTGCAATAGGTAATCAAAGTTAGGCAACGCCGAGTGTGGCTAGCACTTGGATGGGTGATCGTACACCAAGGAAAGCCACGCTTTGTTCTATTTATTTTACATTTTTTGTACATATAGTGTGAATGTCATCCTACCTCACTATAACCAATGTCCAAGAGACAGATTGTTATAATACTCAATAAAGAAATAAATAAAAAAAAATTTTAACTGATGACTTTCTGTCCTACAGTATTCTTCAACAATACCCTACTTACCCCTGTTGAATTCCATACCTTGTATTATACCTGGACAAACGTCTAACTTAGAATTAAAAACCAGACTGCAACGACAAGAAACCGCTCGACGTTTCCGACTACTTCAGCACTTACTAGACAGACGTTCTAAGTTTCTAATTAATAACAAAAGTCTCATATACATGACTATAATAAGGCCTATTTGAGCTTACGATGTTGAGCTATGGGGTTCCACTAAACCATCGAATTCATCTCGTATCTAATCCTTACAATCCATAATGCTCTGTAAAATTCTCAATACTGCTTGCTTTGTTACAAATAAAATCCTCTTTGACGAGATTAATGCTCAATATTTTTCCGATTTGGCTAAAATCCAGATACCTGACATTTCATAATAAACTTTAGAACCATCCGAATCACTTCGTTTCTAGCCTTGCTTCCTCTTCGATCTGTGATAAACCTCCGAGGCGTCTGAAAAGAAGATCTATTGTAAATACAATTTTTTTTTTTAATGCTAACAATAGGTAATTTCTAAACAATTTTTTTCATGTTCTTATCTTTTGTTATCACATTTACCAAAAGTATTTTAATTCTTAATAGCAGCAGTAAATATCATAAATAAATTTAAAAAAATATATTTTTCAGAAGATTTAGTTCATTGTTTTAAGCGATATACTTGCCGAATATGTATTTGCCTTAAAATATTTTTTTTTATTATTATTATTCTTTTTGTAGTAATTATTAATGGCTGGAGCACTGCAGAGTTTGAGAGCCCTGGGTAGACATCTGGGTATGTACTCCTGTGAGGCGACGGTACGAGGGGCAATAGGCATTAAATCACGCACTAAACTCCACACTTTATAGAAGAGTTATACCCTCACAAGGATCCTGCACACGTTACTCGACAAAAATAAATATCCCCTCACTTAAAAATTTCCATTTAATTTACTTGAAACGCCGTTGTACCATTTTAAATAAATAATTTGTAACACAAGAGAAGCGTGCCTATTATGTGATTCTGTTCATTTCTCATTTCATTATTTACGTCACACTCTGTTAGTCAAGTTTATATAAATTTATTTGGTTGATTTATATATATATCTTTACAACTTTTCCTTAATCGACCTTTGAGTATTAAATTTAAACTTAACTATTTAATTGGGAATAAGGTCACTTATTAATTATTTAATAAACTATTGAATGTTCATTTCTTCTATGTTTATTGACGTTTCGATCCGTTTATTAATGTTTTCTTTTTACAAGTCAACGATGGGATCCTCTTCAAAGCTAGAATTTTAAAAAATAGAGCTTCGATCAGGCCAGGGACACACCGACATTCTCAGTACCGTCCATTAGCACATATATTAAGCTACTGATTTCCTTAAGCCAAATTATCACTTAAGAGTAGCTTAATAAATGTGCTAGTGGACGGTGCTGAGACTGTCGGTGTGTCCCTGGCCTGATCGAAGCTCTATTTTTAAAATTCTAGCTTTGAAGAGGATCCCATCGTTGACTTATAAAAAGAAAATACCTTGATCGAAACGTCAATAAACATAGAAGAAATGAACATTCAATAGTTTATTAGATAATTAATAAGTGACCTTATTCCCAATTAAATAGTTAAGTTTAAATTTAATAATCAAATGTCGATTAAGGAAAAGTATTTAATATATATAATATATATATATATATATATATATATATATATATATTTCGTTTCAAAAGTAGAAGAATCTTTGTTTAAGGAAAAAATGCTGAGTTAGGGATGTCAGAGGGCTGATGGATGGGGACTAATGAAGAAGGTATTACCAAGGCTCTAATGTAAGACACACTAGATTACGGATTATTGACTTGCCTTAAAACCAGTTTCATGTTGGCCACTCCTCAGCCTTAAAGACGGCACCGCACGCGAGGGCCCACTCGCCCAGGACTATCTCCACGATCTGCCGGCAAATGGGAGAGTCACCACTCCCCCGAAACTTGGTCCCTGTCTAACTCAACAAAAACTATTCCCATCAGCAACCAAACATCCAACCTATCGAGAAAACTTCACTAGGGAAAGAGAAACATTGTTTAACTAACTTTTTGCTGATTGCCTCGGAGATAGGACGGCCAAGAATCACTGGCCGATTCTCGGTTCAAACAAATTACTTCAAGTAGGGAAGATTGGCTCTAACACCTATCCAATCACATTTCTTCTCTCAATTATTTTCTCAATGGATATTGTCAGTCATAAAATACTCATAAAAAAAATAATAATGAACTTAATAAAAAATATATAAAAAGAAGTGAACAAAAAATTGTTAAACCTGAAATTGTTAGCTCGCTCACAATACTGTCTTTAGTCGCCGATAATGGACTAAAATATTTAATAATGACATGGACAGTCTTCAACTTTTCTCACCACCCTATTTTTATTCGAAATTAATCTTATTTATTTTACATTTTTTGTACATATAGTGTGAATGTCATCCTACCTCACTATAACCAATGTCCAAGAGACAGATTGTTATAATACTCAATAAAGAAATTAAAAAAAAAAAAAAATTAACTGATGATTTTCTGTCCTACAGTATTCTTCACCAACACCATACTTACCCCTGTTGAATTCGATACCTTGCATTATACCTGGACAAACGTCTAACTTAGAATCAAAAACCAGACTGCAACGACAAGAAACCGCTCGACGTTTCCGACTACTTCAGCACTTACTAGACAGACGTTCTAAGCTTCTAATTAATAACAAAAGTCTCATATACATGACTATAATAAGGCCTATTTGAGCTTACGGGGTTGAGCTATGGGGTTCCACTAACACCATCGAATTCATCTCGTATCTAATCCTCACCAGTGAAGTGGCTGAGGGAGAGGCGTAGGGATCTCCTAAGCCTCCCTTTTCCCTCCACATGTGGAGGGGACAGGATTGGTTCGGAGATCACCTGGCAAATTGTAAATAATGTATGTTTTATATAAG
Organism: Nezara viridula; assembly: GCA_928085145.1. Classification (NCBI taxonomy): domain Eukaryota; kingdom Metazoa; phylum Arthropoda; class Insecta; order Hemiptera; family Pentatomidae; genus Nezara; species Nezara viridula. Next base: position 57,970,513 of record OV725078.1, on the reverse strand, counting down.
GTGTTTGTTTTACTTTTATTTCTATTTTTATTTACGTATGTGTATATATATATATTTTTTTTCTTTACTCTTTTGTTCTTTCTTCTTATTCTTTTGTTATTACTTTATTTATTTATATTTTTGTATATACGGTATGAATGCAATCTCTGAACTCTATTATAAGTGTCCTTAACTGTGACAAATTGTAATATTTCTGAATAAAGTGTTTTAATAATAAAAAAAAAAATCCTTACAATCCATAATGCTTTGTAAAATTCTCAATACTGCTTGCTTTGTTACAAATAAAATCCTCTTTGACGAGATTAATGATCAATATTTTTCCGATTTGGCTAAAATCCAGATACCTGACATTTCATAATAAACTTCAGAACCATCCGAATTCCCTCGTTTCTAACCTTGCTTCCTCTTCGATCTGTGATAAACCTCCGAGGCGTCTGAAAAGAAGATCTCCTATGGTAAATACAATTTTTTTTTAATGCTAACAATGGGTAATTTCTCAAAAAAAATTTTCATGTTCTTATATTTTGTTATCACATTTACCAAAAGTATTTTAATTCTTAATACAGCAGTAAAGATCATAAATAAATTAAAAAAAAAAAATATATTTTGCAGAAGATTTAGTTCATTGTTTTAAGCGATATACTTGCCGAATATGTTTTTGCCTTAAAATATTTTTAATAATATTTATTTATTAATAATTATTTATTTGATATTTTGTTTCCTCTACCCTGTAGGGTCATTGGCAACGCCTTTAAATTACACTCTGTTGTAGAGTTTTATCTCTTTTAAAAACCTTAAAGTTCTTTATTTCATGTAACCTTAAAGTTATTGTTATTATTATATTAAAGTTAATCTTAAAGTTAAAACCTTAAAGTTATTTAATAATTGAATTTAGTGTATATAGGTATGTTTGTTTGTTTTTTCTTTATTTATTTTTTAGTTATTTTATGCTAATTTATTGTATATATATTATTATCATTGTAGATAGAGTGTGAATGTGATCTCTGAACACTATTATAAATGTCCTTTGAGATAGATAGTAATATTTTCAATAAAAAAAAATAAGAAAAAATTGAATTGTATATAATAAGTTCATAACTTTTTTTACAGTTTTTTTTTTATATATCAGCAGTTAATCAATTTAATTATATTTCATTGATTTGTTAATTATATTATGTTGTTACGGTGTTACTTTATTATTATTTACTTCATCATTTTTTTTTATTTCTACTTTCCTAAGTTTGTTTCATTATTTTATGAGTCTTTAACTTTGTTTTCGTTATTATATGTATCCTAATTTTACTACCGCTATTTTATATGTCCTTGCATTGTTACCGTTGCTTTGTACTTCCTTAATTTATATTTAATTTTTCCTCAATGCTCCTTACTTTGTTACAAATAAAATTATCCATAATGACCTTAATGTTCCTTATGTATCAGATTTGGCCCAATCCAGATATCTGTCCTTCCATTATAAACTTCATAACCATCCCAACCTTCTTGTCTCTAACCTTGCTTCCTATTCGATTCCTGATAACCCTCCAAGACGTCTGAAAAGAAGATGGCCACGTGATCTTCTAATATAGACATATTATTAGAGTGCTACCAATGGGTAGTTTCTCAAAATGTGTTCCATGTTTTTATACCAATGTGCAAATTTACTACATATATTTTTTGTATACAGTTGTAAATATCATTTAAAAATAAATAAAAAAAATATTTAATTTTTATCTATTTATTTTATATTTTTTATTTCTCATTACTTATATTATATGTTATCATGTCTTTGCTTAGCCCTAACGAAGGCATAGGCCGAAAAGCTCATGCGACAAAAATAAAAATAATGTCTTTATTTTTACTTTGTTAAACTAATAAACTTTAAGTATATTACTTTAACTATATAAATCTATGAAAATTAATTTATAATGCAACCGTCCAATGCTCATTTCATGTTTGCCTATCAAGCAGAAAATAATATTTTTTTTTTGTAAATTCAATTTATTTACTATGAAAAAATAATTGTTTTCATCCAATTGTATGAAAATTAACATTCTTGGTCATTAGGCTTTCGTCAATGTATATTTTGTCTTCTTCGATTTGATATGTTAGAAATTAATTTTTATGTCTTTAATTACTATTATCAATGAAATGTGCTCAATTATATCAAATAAACTAGATAAAAATTACGTTATAAGAGGAACTTTTCACTGTTCGACATTTTTTCGACCGTTCCAAAGAGGATAATATCTAGGTGATATTAAATGTCAATTAATGGTATATTGAAACAATGTATTCAGTCAAGATCTCTTGAGCTTTGAGAACATTGTAAAAATATACAGAAAAAATTATATAATTCGTACGTCGATTTTGTAAGAAAACTTACTGTAAGATCCCATTTTTATATCTACCTACGTATTTTAAATACGTATTTTCCGGCTAGTATGAATTTTCGCTTTTAAACTAGGCTGTTTCAAATACAAACTTCCTCACCTACAAACATGTAAGCACACAAACACAGTCACATACGCTTGATGACATATACATGCACAGATACTCCTACAAAAACACACTCTTAATTATTTAACGACACTTTATTTGGATTAACGAGAGTTTATTCGGATTCAGCAAACCACAAATGACTTGTATCTTCCCTTAATAAAATTTCATTCGTAAGTAGGTGAAAGTAGAAATATTGTAAAGGAAGGAGATGGTCCGGGGTGGCGGTCATTAATAGGCTAAATAGTGATAAAACTATTTTATTAAAAGCCAACGTTTCGACCCGACTTTGCTGGTATTCTTCAGGGAGGTGTGTTCAGCTAGGAGTTTCACTTAGAACTGAATTATGTTATAGATAATCGATATGTTTCAGTTCTAAGTGTAACTTCTAGATGAACACACCTCTCTGAAGGAGACCTGCAATGTCGGGTAGAAACGTTGGCTTTTAATAAAATAGTTTTGCCACTGTTTAGCCTATTTATGACCTCCACCTCGGACCATCTCCTTCCTTTATAATATAACCGTCAGCTATTAAATAATCAATAAAAATATTGTAAATTTTGTAGGTATGATTTACTCAGAGATGCAAAGTCAATGCAACATATGAAATATACAAAAAAATTGAATTCAGAGAACTCTTGAAACCTGCATTCATTGGTCTTGCTTTTACCTTTATCTTCCAATATGTTTTATGACTTCAACTTAATTGAACTCTATAGCTCAATAAATCCATTTAAATAGCGTTATAAAAATATCCAGTTATGATTACATACGAAATTCCTCATACAATGTCATAATTATATTTACTGTGCTGGTCCAAGAACGACAGGATACCTCAACGATGTTACAATATCTTTAACGATGATACAAGAGAGAAAGGGTAAGAAGGAGAATTATTTATAATACTTTGGAATCTCGGCAACTGGAATCTTGAAAACTGGATTTTGTTGTTTCCATTCCCTTGAGCCGAAGAAACAAAAGAAGCAGATGAAATGAAATAATTTCAGGAAAAAACTTTACCCATTGAAGTGGAAAAAGAACAAGGTATGTTTCTTTAGTTGTATCACTTTAAATATTAAAAACACCCCCAGCGGTTGCCCATCTGTCAAATGAAGTTCATTGTGTCATCCAACGCTAAATATAAATAAAGAAATCGAAATCACCTAAGAAATGAAAATTAATCCACACAGTATGTCAAGCTCCCAAAAGGTTTTGCGTGAAAAATTGACTAACATATGTGAAAATTAAAGAATTATTGAAAGGAAACGAGATCTGGGCTAAGTATATATTTTTTCTATAATACAATGATACATAACAATAAAGAAAAAATTAAATCAACCTTTCATTTAATTGATAATAAAATAAAATGAGAAGCGATAATAAACTAAAAATATAAGTTAAAGATAATGTTAAATAAAAACGATGATGAAATATTGAATAAAAGAAATGATATTTATATTTATACGTAACTCTCCCAATATTAATTAATCTACATCTAATAATAGAAAATAATATAAATAAATATATAATATATTACTATTAATATATCAAAGTAGGAATTTTATAAAACAAAATAACGTAGAATAAATGACTTGTTTAAATGACCGCACGCAGGTGACGCACAGTGAGGCGAGTGAGGGAATTTTTTTTTTTTTACGACTACGAAAACTAGATAAACTGTTTTATTGATACCTTTTAGAGTTTGTGAGAATATTTTCATTTGGTACAGTATACATATTTTGCTGTTTCTATCCAATTTAAAAGCTAGTAGTTTTGTCAAAATTTCGAGATTTGTAGGTATTGAAAAATTGCTTAGTTCGATCTGGTGATCGGTTATCATTTCTTGAAACATTATCAAATATTTAGTGTCATTCTGCTTAGCTAGAAAAAATCAAAAAACAATCTAAAACAAGTCTTATTTAAAAATTCCCAGGTTTATACAAAGAAACAGGAATTTTATTTTATTTTTTTAAATTATTCAAATTTCGATGTATTCCTTGGCCTTGGGAACATGTGGATACTAAATATCAAGTTATTTCCGGCATCATTTAAAAGTTCTATGCTTATACCAACGAAAACCTGGTTGGATGAATTGCAGGTATTCCTGTCTTCTTACGGTGATTTCGGAATAATATATATTATGTATATATCAAGTGGGCAGAACAATGAGTCCATACTGAAGAACTCGTGAAAGAACTGTAATGGGCAGTACAGCAGTTGGCAAAACTTCGTCTCCAGTAAAATACTGTAGCAGATTCACCGTGTTGACGAAGTTCACGACAGGCATAATACTTAAAACTTTTAAGTTTGCAATTTTAAGTATTATATCTTAGCACTTGTTTATATGTAAAACTGTAATACAATCCATAAATATCGAGGCTATAACCAATGATTAAACTAATCATTTTAATTCTATTTGTTATATAGGTATGATTGTGTTTAGAAGTTTCTATTTTATGTTATTGTTTACTTTTTTTTTCTTTTATTTACTTTCTTCATCAGTATTATTTATTTACTTTTTATATTTAAATTTATTGTTCTATTATTTGTATATATTGTTTGAATGAGAATTCTTAGCCCTAATACTTATAGCCCTCCAGCAGTGGCTGATTGTATTATCCAATAAACAGATTTTTAAAAAAATTCTATTTTTGCTAAAGGTGACATTTTTTAGTCTGTAGTCTGCAACTATGGAAAATAGTAGAAAGAAATGAAATATGAAATTAAACTAATCATATAGAAATAATCAATTTTTATGCTCTCCAGTAAAATACTAAATTTTTACATACGATTTTTTGCGCTAGCATTAGCGATATTATCAATTAAAACAGCTGATGTTATTTTTTTCTAATATTTAAAAAAAATTGATTTATTGATATTTACAACAGTATACATATACAATAAATAAATCTGCTAAAACATTAAGAATAATGTATGATAAAAACTAGTAAAGAAACTGCCCATTTCACTAATGAAATTATTCATAGATTCATTTAATTTATAATATTTAAACTTAATAAAATAAATCAAAACAAAGGTATTAATTTAATGGAATTTATTTAAAATAATAAATTAACACTGCGAGTGTTAACACAGTAAACAAAGAATACCATAATAAGAAACGACCATTATTTTTTTGACAATGTTTTTGTAAACATTAATAAATATTGTCCACGATGGGATGGGGAGTCCATACCTTCCCATAAATAAAAAGTCTCGTGAACAATAACCATTCAACAAAAATTATAAATTATTACAAAAATACAATTATTATAGATATTTATTTAATTTGAATCAGACAATCAGAATGGCCGATATAGAGATAAGAAGAAACCTAGGATTATTTTTCTATTTTTTTTTTCCAATAAATGGATTTACAACAAAAAAACGAAATATTAATAATTAATGTTTTATTGGTCCTGATTAGTAAAGTAATTCATAAACAAATATGTTAATTAAACCATGCCACCATTTCAATTACTAAACAATCAGAAATTTAATTTTACGACGAAGCCAGCCACTTTTCAATGATTCCGGAATGCAAATATTAAATTTTCGTTGAATCAGATACTTTGCAAAGCAGCGTCAATATTTCATTAGAAATACCTAATAATTAAAATCTTTACCATCACGATCCATGAAAGGTTTCACCTGAGCTATTTGATAACGGATCTCCCGATTCTTTACCTACGTCAAAGTCAGAAAGTAACGTGCACGGTATCGTCAGCTTTTCTCACCCACCCGTTGATGGATCAGGTTCCCATTTTATAAAAGATGAATTTTCCCCGGTCGGGTCTCATCGCTCTATAAGGTTTCACAAAATAACAAATACTGCTCACTGACTGAACCAAACCTAAACACAAAAGGGGTAGTTTGAAGTCCCGTTCCTTAACAATGAAAGTCTATAAATATAATGAAGGAGGACGAATATTTACATGTTTTTATATAATTTTAGCCACTTAACCCATATATTTAAAGTTAAAAGGGATGCATGTGTATGTAAAATTAAATTATCCTTATAGAGAAGAAATATTATACAGACAAAAAAGTCTAACTTGTCTAATTAAATATTGAAGAAATCAATACAAATTTTACATTATCCAATTTTTACATTCACTTACCTACATATTTAGTATATAGTAAGGAAAAGTATTGCGGTCGTGAAATTTTTCTAATCTGAGTTTTTCAATGGAAATACACATTTTGAGGTTCCCTGAGTCTAAATAACTAAGCCCTGTAAAATGGTTTGTATGTATGTATGGGATCAGCCTAGCTTAAAAACTAAGAAAAAACGAAAATTCGTACAGTTAACGTATCGAAGGAAGCGAAAACTTCATTTGTAATATTTTTATACGTAATGTCTGTTACAAATGGCATTTTAAAATACAGAGTAGTACTATTAATATATGGTTTTACTACAAAAGTTCACTCCAGGTCTCCTACAAGAGTGTGACTTCAAGAATGTAACTGCAAGAGTTTGATGCGCCAATGTTTGCAGCACTGATCAATCAGATAAGTTCGTAACTTTGCAAGTTTAGGGATGCCCTTTTAGGGTCTGAGTTGGAAAATAGGATAACGGTATTTTACACGATTTTTTAAAAATATTTTGCTGAATCATAAACCGTCAAAAAAGTTTGTAAATAGATGGATAGAAAATAAACTTTATTCTGATACAGCGTCCCTTGAGAATAACTATTATGAATAAAAAACAAATCTGGCCCAATTCTGCATTAATAAAAATTAAACAATACATAAAATATCATCAGTGACAATATATAAACAGCAGAAAGTAAAAACATGTGGATTTCTCTTTTTTTTTTTTTAAACCTACTTTATTGAGAAAAAATACATTTGGCCTCAATCAAGGGCATTGAGTATTTAAGATGTGAGAGAGTCATTCATAGAACATATACAATTAAAAAAAAATAATAGAAATTATAACAAAAGGAAGAAAAAGAAAGCTTAGTAAAACACATGAAATAAAGTTTTATACAACACAAATAAAAGAATAAGAAAAAAATAAAAAGTATTCATGCTTATTTACAGTCAGCCGAGGGAGCTCCAATTCGAAACCTTTCCCCCACTTGTGGAAGATAAAGCAAAACCCTAAGAGATCCCAGCGCTTCTATCTTCTCAGCCTTATCACTGAGAAAGGGCACTAAAAGCACATACGCTCATGACTTAAGTGGAGAAGCAGGTCATTGCCAGGACTCCAATGACGTATTTACAAAAGATCTCGAGGTCACTGCCTTTTCAAACATCGGGGAGGATTGTAGGGATGACTGGAGCTGAATAAGGATTGTGCTAGGGGATTAGGATGATGGAATAGGTTTCGATGAAATTTTGAGAAACGGGATGGAATAACGTCAATGACATAAGGGATGCTAATACAATATTGTAGAGTTTTGTTTGTAACATAATAAGGAGCATTTTCTATTGTACGAAGGACATTAGATTGGAGGTATACGTTTGATGTTTTAAAATTATGTTGTCCCCCACAGTTCAATAAGAAAATAAGAAAAATATAATTGAAATGAAGAAAAAACAGGAATTATGAAAAATAAAAAACAATATGTTATTAACTCTTGAGTTGTTTCTTTAAATTAAAACTTAAACAATTTCGAAAACCATTCTTTTCAATCAAACCTTCTCCAATTCAAGTCCTCAGTCCACTCCCTTTCCACAAGATCTCGACCTTCCGACCTTTACATTCCTTCTCACAGATCTGCCTCGTTCCAAAACTCCTTTATTGCTCGCTCTGTTAATTTATGGAAATTCCTATCAAATATCAATATCCCTTCCTATCAAAATTCGACATTCTTCATCCCTATCTACATTCAAAACCCTCCTATTCCAATTCCTGTCCCAAAAACAGTCAGATAACCTTTTATGTAAAATTACATATTATTTATAATAATATATTCACATATAGCTCATAACTTAAATACTTATTATAGATTCGACTTTCTTTTTTTTTTCAACAGAAACACAGATTTTACTGTTAAGAAGAATTTACATTTATTTTTTTTCCGTATTTTTTATTTTTTCTAAAAGGGTTTATTTATATTTTACCATTGTACATAGTTTTAAGTATCTTGGTATGGTTTCAAGAGTTTTGTATATAGATTTTTTTTATTTTGTATATAGTATGTATAACTAATATATTTTTTTTTACTGATTTATCTTTATCTTTTAGTAAACCAACAACTTCATGTCCTACAGTTTCCTTTAACAATACTCCACTTACCCCTGTTGAGCAAATCCGATACCTAGGACTCCACCTGGACAAACGACTAACTTGGAATCCTCATACTAGACTGAAACGACAAGAAACCGCTCGACGTTTCCGATTACTTCAGCACTTACTAGACAAACGCTCTAATCTTCCAATTAATTACAAAAGACTCATATACTTGACTATAATAAGGCCTATTTGGATTTACGGAGTTGAGCTATGGGGCTCCACTAAACCATCGAATTCCTCTCGTATCCAATCCTTACAATCCAAAATCCTTTGTAAAATCCTCAATGCTCCCTACTTTGTTACAAATAAAACATCCATAATGACCTTAGTGTTTCTTATGTTTCAGATCTGGCCCAATCCAGATACCTATCCTTCCATAATGAACTTCAGAATCATCCCAACCCTCTCGTTTCTAACCTTGCTTCCTCTTCAATTCCTGATAACCCTCCGAGGCGTCTGAAAAGAAGATGGCCCCGTGATCTCCTAATGTAAACATATCATTAGAGTGCTACCATTGGGTAGTTAATCAGCAAGTGTTTTTCATGTCATTATGTTCTAATTTGCTAGGTGTATTTATTTAATATAGTTGTAAATGTCAAAAAAAAATCTTTATCTTTACTTTTTATGTTTGTTTTTATTTGGCCAGATATGATAGTTTAATTTCTGTACTTTTTTTATTATTCTGAAGTGACTTCGTCCCAGAATAAAATTATTTTCTATTCTATTCTATTCTATAAGAGTTTTTAAATATGTATTTCTGTTCGATGTTAAAAAAAAAAAAACAGACTTTTTTATTATTATTTTAAGCAGATCTGAAAAATAAAAAAATAAAAAGATAGCAAAAACTGCCGTTAATATTGGAGGAAATAAACAAAATTTATCGGAACATCTGCATAGCAAACGCATAAATCCAACTTGGCATCAGAAAGCAAAAATATGGGGACCGTAGCAGATAAGGGAAATAAACAGATGAAAATATATAAATTATCCTCAAGTGAAGATTGTGGTTTGTTGCAAAGAAGAGAAGTTATCAGATTTGATAGAAGGGAGGTTGGGGGGGGGGGCGTGGGGGATTCGGGGGGGAGGGTCGGGGGGATGGGGGGGCAGTAAACAGGGTGGACGGAAAGTGCCGATTCGGCTTTCCCTCGAGGACAACCACCCTCCACCGGTTTATCCGTCATCCGGAAAAACTATTACAACCCGCCGCCCTTCTATTTACACTCCATGTCCAGTTTTATTCTCCCTTTTTTCTTATGATTTTCTTTCTAGTTGGTCGAATGTTTTGCTTTCTCAAAAGTCATCAGTAATCTTTTAATAATTTTAATTACTATTGTAATTGATCAATATTTAAAGATAACAATTCTTCGTTGAGAAAAGTACGTTTATATATTGCGTCTTATTGGTAACACCATTGATGGGGCTCAGCGAAAGACGCTGGGATCTCCTAGAGTAATGCCTTCCCCTCACGAGTGTGAGGGAAGGCTTGGCTCGGAGGTCTTGAGTGACTGAGTATTGTAATTTTCGTATAAAAGCATGTGTGTATTTAAGTATTCATTTTGTTAGATTTTCCTATTGATTATTTGTTTATTGATAAATATTACGATCTGTCTCAATAAAGGACATTTATAATAGAGTTCTGAGAGCACATTCACACCATATTTACAAATAAAAAAAAATAAGCTAACTTCAAATAATATAAAGCTACAAAAGAACAAAATAAAATATCGTAGTGAAGGAAGAAAATACAAATAATAGTAATAATAGAATGAAAATAGAATTAAAATTATCTTTAAAAAAAATTAATGAAAATAAACATCTCAGATGCAGGCATACCTATTTACACTATTTACAGTCGGCCATGGGAACTCCGAACCATACTTATCCCCCCACAAGTGGAGGGAAAGCAAGGCTTCAGGAGATCCCTGCGCTTCTTCCTCAACCATTTCACTGGTAATAAAAGCCAGAGGGGATTGAGTAAGGGCGTTTGTTAGATTAGTAGATTTTTTCTTTAGTTTAGTATCTTTTTTTTTTTCCAGGTAATTTCTTTATTGAGATATATTACAATCTGTCACATTCAAGGACAATAATAATAGTGATAAACAGTAGCTCATTCATACTATGCACAATAAATAAAAGTAATAAACAGCATTAAAATAATACTAAACGTAAATGTATATAAACTAAAAGATACTAAACTAAACAAAAATAAACTAATCTAACAAAATAAATACTTTAAAACATACTTTCTTTTATACATTATTTACAATATTCATTCACTCAAGATCTCCGAGACAAGCCTTTCCCCACAGTCGTGGAGGGAAAGGCAGAACTCTAGGAGATCCCAGCGTCTTTCACTCAGCCGCATCACTGGTATTATCAATGGAGGATGAGAAGGGACACTATGACCAGACATACATGGCTTGAGTGGAGGATCTGGCCATTACCAGAACTCCAATATATTTTTACAAGTCTCTGGGCCACTGCTGCTTCAACCTCCGAGGAGGATTGTAAGGATGGGTGGTGCTGGATAGAGATTGTGCAAGGGGATTTGGATGATAGGTAAGGTTCTGGTGAAATTTGGAGAATTTTTCTGGGATAAGGCCCAGGACAAATTGGATAATAACGTCATGGTGTAGGATTTTGTTAGTTACATAGAACGGAGCATCAACTATTGTTCGAAGGACTTCAGATTGAAAGGATTGGATACGTTTGATGTTAGAAAATTCTGTTGTCCCCCACAGTTCAAGTCCGTATGTCCATATAGGTTTCAGGTGTGGATTCCATGTTAGTCTTCGGTATAAAGGAAAGCCAAGATAACGGACTTTATATATTATATTGCTGTTTATAATGTTTATTTATTGTGCATAGTATAAATGAGCTACTCTATATCACTATTACTATTCTCCTTGAATGTGACAGATTGTAATATATCTTTAATAAAAACTAATTAAATTTTCTCTTAAATATTGATTCTAGATCGCTAAATCAAATTGTTACCGTTTCATTCTACTGCCAAACCTGTTCATAAATACTATACAGTTGACACATAAAATTACATATACCCAAATCATATATTATATACACATACAATTAACGTTTGACATTTACAGAAAATCATCCACTACAGACATAATAATACCGTTTGACTCATGCCATCCATCGTCACGAAAATTCAGCACTTTTTATTTGCTAACAAATAGGTTACAAAAATACCTTAGAACACCATAGTTTTTCAAATTGCAATAAATAATGGGTACCTCACAGAATCCATTAAAAAAATTTGAAATCTCAATTTATAACACTCTACAATATAATAATATTAATTATTTCAGAACAATTATATATATAATAATAATAATAATGCTTTATTTAATCTGGGACGTGTCACTTTAGAATGATACAGAGAGACAAAAATGTGGTCTAAGGAGCCTCAAGGATACATAAACAAGAATATAGTTTGATTAAATAGTCAAAATAAAAAAAATAATAAGAGAAATTATAAATTACTTTCTAATTTAAATCAGTTAATAATAAAAAATAAAAAATGGAGAATAAACATGAAGTAAAAATAATGAAGAACGATCTAATAATTTATATACATATTTACAGTAGTAATTATTTACAATTTTGTGAGGACTGGATGGATAAGAATATATTTATATTTCCTGATACTTATAAAATTAATAGTATTTTTAAAAGAGACGGAAAAATTGTGGCACTTAAATTTTTTTAAAATTTTAAAAAGCATGGTTAGTGTATATAGGTTTGTATGTGTTCTTTTTATTTGTTTATTTTATTCTTATTTATTGTCTATATATTATTTTCGAGTATAATTTATTTATTTTATTGTACATAGAGTGTGAATGAGATCTCTGAACACTATTGTAAATGTCCTTTGAGACAGATTGTAATATTTTTCAATAAATAAGTAAAATATCAACAACAAAAATCATGGCCTCCAGGACTAAAGATCGAGTTGATCCTTTAAATAAGGGTGGGCTCTACTCGATAGAATGTTCGTGTTATATGTTTCGTTTATATCGGGCAGGCGGGAAGGAAACTAAAAAGCAGAATCAAAGAAAGACTCACTTGTTCAGGCCATGCATCACATTTTAAAGACATTAATCGCACATCACCAGCCTTGAAGAATGGTGTCAAAACTGGAGGATTAAAATAAATTCTAATAAATCCCATCAAATCACCTTTACCTTTCGACGTAAACCTATGACCTCATGTCCCACAGTGTCCTTTAATAATACCCCACTTATCCCTGTTGAACAAATCCGATACCTTGGACTTCACTTGGACAAACGTCTAACTTGGAATCCTCATACCAGACTGAAACGACAAGAAACCGCTCGACGTTTCCCACTACTCCAACACTTACTAGACAAACGCTCTAAACTTCCAGTAAATTACAAAAGACTTATATACATGACTGCAATAAGACCTATTTGGACTTACGGAGTTGAGCTTTGGGGCTCCACTAAGCCATCGAATTCCTCTCGTATCCAATCCTTACAATCCAAAATCCTTCGGAAAATCCTCAATGCTCCTTACTTTGTCACCAATAAAATAATCCATAATGATCTTAATGTTCCTTATGTTTCCGATTTGGCCCAATCCAGATACCAATCCTTCCATAATAAACTTCAGAACCATCCGAATCCTCTCGTCTCTAACCTTGCTTCCTCTTCTATTCCTGATAACCCTCCGAGGCGTCTGAAAAGAAGATGGCCTCGAGATCTCTTATTGTAAATACATTTTGTTTTTAGAGTGCTACCAGTGGGTAGTTTCTCAACAAGTCATTTCATGTTTTTATTTTCTGTTATCAAATTTACTTAATGTATTTAATTTTTTAATACAGTTGTAAATATCATGTATAAAACATAAAAAAAAATAAATAAAATTGTTCACACCCACAAAAAAGTAATAAAATTGAAGTGTTGCATACCATTTCAAAAGGGGAGATAACGGAGTTTTTCGGAAAAATTAGAAATTAAGAAAATAATTATAAAAAATGACGAACTATGCCTGAATGTGCAAAGTACTCAATTTGAGGATTCTGCCCACATAAAATTAGTGGAAGCTAATAAAAAGGAGCTAATAAAAAGGGCAAGGAAGCCCATCTGGTCAATATTTTTATTTTTATTACTCATTTGACGAGCCGAGAGGAGGACCACCATAAGTTAGGTGATTACCATTTTTTATTAAATAATTTATTAAGATTGGATTTAAAATTTTAAATCAGGTTTCATTCGTATTTGATTCCTTTGAAAAAAAAAATGTAATGTTGTTAATTTTATTATTTCATTATTGATGAACGTATGATAAATGACCGAAACAGGTTGTGCATAGAGGAAAAAATAAATAATTATATAGGAAGACGATGTCTTTTTTATTGAATTTTAATTGTAGTGCCATGTTGAATCCTTGGGAGATTTATGTTTTTAAAAACATAATTAATGTTTACCAAGATTTCTTGGATTTGCAAGTTGTGACACTATTAAAAAAAAAAAAGTTTGTTTGTTTAATTAGGCTTTAAGGCGTAAAACCCTAAGACCATCAATGCTAGTGAGTCGGTTATGTTTGTAAACTCCTTAGAGCAGAAATAAAAAATAAAAAATGAACAATAAAAAATTAATAGTAGATAGATAGAGTAATGAATGAAAAATATATTTAAAAACATTTAAAAATGAAATATATTAAAATAAATATAAAAAAAGAAAGAACAATAAAATAAAAATTATATTTATTTTTATATTTTATTTTATAGTCTATGGATTTCAAGAAATTTTATCACTGTTTTGAAAAAAATAAATAAAAGTCCTAGGGAACTTTTTTGTAATACATTTCTAGATTTATTATGTAACTTTAACTCTTTATTTATTAAATCAGTTATATAAATAAACTGTAATTGGTAGTAGATTATGAAAATAATTTATCTCAAATTAATCACTTGATTCTGATGGATTTTTTTTTTATAGTAGCTAAGAGTAAAAGTCATTTTTTGATCGACGTTTTGGCGAAATCAACAGAACTTTTAAATAAAATATCTATATTACCTTTACTTAAAAATTTGCCGATTTTTTTTTTTAGTTCCGAAATAACCTATAAAATTTGAAAAAAAGATCTCACTCATACTGAAACCAATTGGCAAAATAATTGAAATAAATAATTTTATTTTAAGTGACATCTGTGTATGCTCGTGTTTTAGTTGTTTTTACATTTAATTTTATTATTATTATTTTTCTGTATTATTTATTTTTAGTTATTGTAAATAGGGTGTGAATATGCTCTCTGAACACAATTATAAGTGTCTTTAATTGTGACAGATTGTAATATTTCTGATTAAAAAAAAAAAAGGTGACATCTGTAACAGAAAGATCCGAAAAGTTCACGTATCATGGATTCATTCACTAAAAAAAGGAATTATGACTGATTTAAATAAATACACACATTTATTCAAAAATGTTAAATTAGCTTCTGAGTATTATAAAATATATCAAACTTAGGAAAAATACCAAACAAATAAATCTAGATGTAGTTTGTCAAAAAACATCGTTTGAAATCGATAATTAAAAAATAAAAATTTTTATCTAGAACTTTTAAAATCATTTGATGATTTTCATTAAAGAAAATTTAATTTTTGAACCTAAGTGTTAAAAATCACATCTTAATCATTATTTTCGAACATTTTTTTTTACAATTAACAATAATAATAATTTTTGATTAATACTTTTTTCTTAATTTTTTATACAATTTAACATTTACATAAAAGGTTCATCAATAAGACTCTAACAAAAGATGTAATTCAGGACCGGTCCGTTTCAATTCTATTTAACAAAGCGTTTCCGTGAAAATCTTATTTATTATACATTCACCATTATATTTTCCATTTTCGAACGGTCTCTTCTGCGTAGGTGCTACAAGGTGATGGTTGTAAAGCAAAGGGAAAAAACCTGATCCACTAGTAGCCACTTTAAGAGATATATCGCTCGGATTCCGAGGGTGAATAGATCACTTTCCCACATTTGAGAGAAGAAATGAAGCGAGGAGTTGAATCGGACGCCGAACTCCACACCCGAGTCTCCCTCCACAGCCCATTTGTCAACCTCGACATTTAATGAATGGATCAGTTGACGCATTATATTTTAATAAATAGGCTCTTTTTGGTAAGTTACGATGAAGTATTTAGAATATTGTATGTATGTGTTTATGTACATACATACATATATATAATAATTTCTTCAAACGACCTTTGAGTATTTTGTTTTAATATAATTTTTTAATTGGGAATTATGTTGCTTCATAATTATTCAATAAACTACAAAAAGTTCATTGAACCTGCTGTTTATTTGACGTTTCGGTCGCGTTTTTTTTTTTATAGTTAACAATGGGATCCTCTTCAATGCTAGAACAACTAACAACTCAATCGGTAACCAATTATGCTATCATATCTTTCAAATAACAATTATTTCAAAATCCATCTTACATTTAAAATAGAGCCTCGATACCTCAGCCCAGGGACACACCGACAGTCTCAGCACCGTCCACTAGCACATATATTAAGCTACTGGACCACTGAGCGTCTGCTCAGCCCGGTCCTGAGCCCGAATGCAGAATATTACATACAAAACAATGAAAAATGCATCTATGTTAAACAAAGCAATTTGAAAATGCATCCATGATGAATATAACAGCATCAATAACATATCTATATGAACAATAACAACAAGAATAAGCATACAATTGAGTTCGATAAAGTCAAGATTTCGCAATTATTTAGTAGAGACTTTTACGCCATTATTATTATTATTATTTTATTCAATAATTTAATTTTAATTTACTTGGCTTCCATCATGAGAATCTTTTCTAGATTCATCATCATCTTCTATCTATCCATCGAACCAAATCATTGCATTTTTTTCTTATTTAAAATAAAATTCTTTTTAGGCTTTTTAGATGGGATGGTATAAGGTAACACAGCAAATGAAGGGAAACAACAAATAGAAACAGAGCCGACCTATTGACCTCCTTAAAACATTTCACTAAATTGCTCCCTTCGTCAGGTCAAAAAAAAAAAAAAAAAGTGATAATTGAATGGGAATTGGTTGGCCACGATAGCACTGGATCGGGATAAGGATTATTTTTATTTACTTGATTGCAAAAAGCGTAGTAAAGAGAGAGAAAGAGAGAGTTTCGAGGGTTTGCCCTGATAACGTTTCCGGGACAACCTTTTTCAAATCTTCTCACCACTCATTCATTTGTATCAGAATCGATACTATCACACAATTTGTAAAAAAAGAATATCCGAACATCTTGCAATAGAAATAATTTTAGCATTTTTAATTAAGATTTCTTTACCTATTATGGTCAATTACAAATTATTATGTGCATCGATAAATCAAAACAAGAATTATCCAAAACTCTTGAGCTTTTCTTAGGCTATGCTGAGTTTTAATGAGCACAACTTGTTAAATATTTATACAGGATATTACATACGATATTATTATGAAGAAAACTTATAAAAAATTTTAAAGAAGAAGAAAAATCTCAGTACGACTTGTTAAGTCCTAATGGTGAAAGTTTAATCGAGTAGAAAAGGGAAAAAATACAACTCAAAAGATTACTTATAATAGATAGGAGAGAGAGGGAGTGGAAGAGGGTAAGGGAGTAGGGGAGGGTGAGTGAGAGAGAGAGAGAGAGAGAGAGCGAGAAAGAGAGAGAGTGTGTGTGTGTGAGAGAGAGAGAGAGAGAGAGAGAGAGAGAAAGAGAGAGAGAGAGAGAGAGAGAGAGAGAGAGAGAGAGAGAGACAGAGAGAGAGAGAGAGAGAGAGAGAGAGAGAGAGAGAGAGAGAGAGAGAGAGAGAGAGAGAGAGAGTTTGAGGGAAGTGTGAGAAGTGGGAGTGAGAGGGAGGGGGAGGGAGGAGGAGGAGGAGAGGGAGAGAGAGGGATGGGGAGGAGGAGAGTGAGAGAGAGGGATGGGGAGGAGGAGAGGGAGAGAGAGGGAGTGGGAGAGGGAGAGAGAGAGGGAGATAGATTTATAATGTTTCCCGGATATGATTGATAATTACAAGTATACTACTAATCAACTGACCATTCGCATTATAGTGTAATTATTTTCATACGGTAGTATTTATCCTCAATGCTGTCACCTTAATCGTTCATCTCCCAAAAATCCAGTCTTAGGGATTCGCCTCTGAGCCCTTAACAGTCACAGACCCAAAGCCATGATAGAAAATACAAATAGCCTAGTTAAGAAAATAGTAGTGTTGTACTGGCTGTAACGTTAAAGGGGAATAACAGATCTGCATGAGGGTACATACATTTAAAGTTTAAATTTTACAGTTGCTATCTGAGCCGTTTATTATTGATAAAAATAGATTATTTCTAAAATATTTTTCTTTAAATAATTGCTATTTCATCTCGAATAATGAAAATAATTGAAGAGTTAAATTTTATGAAAATTAAAAGTGGATAAGCTGCTACTATGTTTTTAAAATTTAAACATTATTTTTAATGAAAAAAACATCGAAGAATAAAAAATATAGAAGTCACGTTTCCGATATAATAATGAGATTCATTGGAATAGAGATATTGATATTCATAACCAATGAAAGAAATGGGTTTGAAAGAAAAGAAATAAAGGCAGTGAGGCTATCTTGCCGGTGGGGCATTGGAGAAGATGATTTGTGAGCTAACTTCGTCACCCGTCACCCCGGGGTCTAGCCCACACTCTTCCTAAAACACTAAAATGTATAGTCATCATTCCAATCTTTTAAAAAACAATAAATAACGTTGGAAAAATATTTTAGAAGCACTAGAAGTATAAATGATCTCCCAGATTTCCCAGTTTGGTGTAACTGGGTAAACCATTAGGTTAAAGGAGAGGTAGAGAACTCTAAATCACTTCTATTAGTTATATTTTTAATGATTCACACACATGCTTTATTGAATTAAATATGAGTTTTCATTTAAAAAAAGTACCTTAATATAAGGAAATCCAAATCGACATAACTATTCATTACAGAGTAGGAATCACTATGAATAATCAGTCTTCACAATCTTGGAAAAATATCGGTATTTTGATAAATAAATATATATATATATATATATATATATATATATATATATATATATATATATATATAATATATATATATATATATATATATATATATATATATATAAATATAAATTGGTGCCTCGAGTTACTACCATGTCTCTCACCACTACACTGAGTTAGAGTGGCTCTTCCCTTCCATTCGAAGAGAATATTTCCTAGGTACATTCATCTATCATATTATCAACAATCATCGTCCTCCTTACGCCTCCAATTCAAGTCCTCAGTCCCCTCCCTTTCCACAAGATCTCGACCTTCTGACCTTTACATTCCTTCTCACAGATCTGCCTCGTTCCAAAACTCCTTTATAGCTCGCTCTGTTAATTTTTTGAATTCCCTCCCTATCAAAATTCGGCATTCTTCATCCCTGATCTACATTCAAAACCCTCCTATTCCAATTCCTGTCCCAAAAACAGTCAGATACCCGCTAACCTTTTATGTAAAATTACATATTATTCATAATAATGTATTTACATATAGCTCATAACTGAAATACTTATTAGCAGATTCGACTTTTTTTTTTTACTGCTAAGAAGATTGTAATGTATTTTTTATTTTTTCTAAAATTGTTTATTTATATTTTACCATTGCACATAGTTTTAAGTGTCTTGGCAAGGTTTCAAGAGTTTTTTATATAGATTTTTTTTATTTTATTTTGTATATAGTATGTATAACTAATATTTTCTTTACTGATTTATCTTTACCTTTACTTTTTATGTTTGTTTTTATTTGGCCAGATATAACATTTTAATTTTGTAATATTTTAGAATAAAATTATTTACTATTCTATTCTATTCTCTCTCTCTCTCTCTCTCTCTCTCTCTCTCTCTCTCTCTCTCTCTCTCTCTCTCTTTCTCTCTCTCTCTCTCTCTCTCTCTCTATATATATATATATATATATATATATATATATATATCCTCAGACGGAGAGACAAACACTTAATTTTCATATAAAATATAAAAGCTTATTGTAAAATTATATTGGGTTGTTGGGCACACAGCATACATATTAATCTTTAGGACAAGGATTATAGGGATGGGTGGTTCTAGATAGGGGTTGTGTTGAGAGTTTTGGATAGTACGTATCATCTGGTTCTAGTGCAATGTGGAGGATTTTTTAGGGAAAAGGTCAAGGACAAAGGTCATGGTGTAGGGTTTTGTTGTCTATTAGTGATAAATTTTTACTAATATTATTTTATTGAGAAAAAAAAATTCATTTTGCCTCAATGATGGGCATTGAATATTTAGGATGTATAAAACACAAACATACCATATATACAATAAAAGAAAAACAAGATTATAACAAACGAAAAGAAAAGAAAACTTGGAATAACCGAATAAATCCAACATGAGATAACATAAAAAAAAAAATTAAAAACACATTCATACTTATTTACAATATTTACAGTCAGCCGAGGGAGCTCCGAGTCAAGCCCTTTCCCCCACGTGTGGTGGATAAGGCAAGACTCCAAGAGATCCCGGCACTTCTCTTTCAGCCTCATCACTAGGATTACTAGTGATAAATAAACACATATAAAATCATTTGACTAAATATGATAAAAATTTTATTTACCTTAACTCAGCTAGTGGATGGTGATGTATATATTAAGTTTTATACTATGTTTACCTGAAACAAAAAAACAAACAAAATAATCAGATTTTTTTTTTCACTTAAATGTTTTATTCCAACATAAATAAATTAACAGTTACTAATTGTAAATATTGGCAAAAATTAACTTAAATTAAAAATAATTGATTGATACAAAAAGAGTAACGCATTTAAAATTTTCCATATTCCAAGCCAAAAGTGATACGAAATAAGTGTGCAGGGAACATAGATAATATGGGACCAAAATCTTTCTAAAATAATTAACTGAAAGAGGTAATATTTTTAAGAAAACCTTTACGATATTAAATAAAGTTTATAAATAAAAACATTATTTATAAATAAAACAGGGTATTTGTAATCCATGTTAAAGCACATTCTGCATGAATTTAAAAAAGATATGCTATTTTATTTTGATTGAGATGCATCCAAAGATTATCAGGTAGATACCTGCCCTCATCAAGATGGGAAATAAAATGTCACTGATGTTGGTAATCATGCGGGTAGGTAATCATGAAATCATCATCTGTAGGATTCACGTGAGTAATAAATCATCCTTACTTATCCCCTGTTATGGCAGAGCTCTCCATTGTACTTTAGTCATATTCCTCTACAGTATTAAATATATTATCCGCCAAATTTGTCTGTGATGGGGGCAGAACCAACTTTTTCTCATTATTACAGTGACGTCCAACAGGAACGGTAGAAAAGAGATGAGATGGGATGAGGTCTATTTTTGGATGCTACACTCTCAACTATTAACCTAACGCAGCAAGATATAAATTTTATCCTAAAAAAGAAACAATTCATAGCTGGCAATCATTGTGGAATGAGAGTCCGCCAAGAAGATTAAGGGATAAAAAAAAAAAAAGAAAAATGTCAACATCAAATCGCCATATCCTCAGAGAAGAGGTCGTCTTAACCAGACTGAGAATAGGCCACACCAATCAAGCCCATTCACATCTTATTAGCAAACAGCCACCATCACAATGCCAACACAGCGATAATACATTTAAATCAGCCAAAATTTACAGGAATGTTCTTTTTACATATCAAATCTAAATAATTTAGGACTTACACCTCCAATATCAAACATTCTAAGGGATGAAGAAGACACAATAAAATTATTGTTAGATTACTTTAAATCAGATAATTTGTGTGAAATTTAATCTAAAGATAAAAATTATAAATTTGCAGGCGTTGATGACATTGATATTTTATGCCTTAAAACCCGAATAGACAACAACAAACCTGAAGGGATGTTTTTCGGAATATGCTGATGTTGTAAGTTCGGAATACGCTGTCCCGGAGTTACCCACCCATTCCCAAAGTTACCCCATTGTCCCGAACTAAGAAGATGATGACTCGGGAAAACATGGATGGATGAAATAGGTATGATGGGAGAGAGAAAAAGCAAGCAGTTAGATTCTATGAGGACGCTCGTACGAAGTAGTGAGAAGACTGGCGTAAATGGATGAGGCCCCTCTATGCCAAGAGACACTCAGGAAAAAGAAGAAAAAGAATTAGTTTAATTTTTAGAATTTGTTTTCCTGTTTATTCATATTTTGGACTAAATTGTTAAAATTTGATAATTGCTCTCTTCCCAAGAAGATGCTCGTAAGTATTTAGAAAAAAATTAGAATAATTCCAACAACTAAAAATGTTTATGATATGACTCTTTACTGGTGATTGCATGGATGGATATGCAATGTTAAAAATTGTCATTAATTTTCACACACTAAAGGACGTTAATATTAATGTTTTTTTCAATATTATTTTTTCAAAATGTAATTTCCTTTTTTTTAACGTCATTTGTTAATAAAATATTATTCGAAATGAAAGTATTCGTATCGGTATTATTCTTTTTCTGTTGAAGGTATTTTAGCAATGAAATTTAATTTCAAAACGTCAGGTTAACAGTTCTTTTCTTTTTTTTTATTATTGAAATTTACAACTGTATTAAATGATAAATATAACAAGTAAATGTGAAACAAGTAACATGACATATACTACATAAAGAGTAACTACCCAACTAGCACTCCAATTATATTTCTATATTAGAAGGTCCCGAGGCCATATTCTTTTCAGACGCCTCGGAGGATTATGAGGAATAGAAGAGGGAGCAAGGTTGGAAACAAGAGGGTTCGGATGGTTCAGAAGTTTATTATGGAAGGTATAGGTATCTGGATTGAGCTAAATTGGAAACATATGGTACATTAAGGTCGTTATCGACCATGGTTTAGTAGAGCCCCGTAAGTCTAAAATGTCCTTATTATAGTAATATATATGAATCTTTTGTAAATAGTTAGAAGTTTAGAGAGTTTGTCTAGTAAGTGCTGGAGTAGTCGGAAATGTCGAGCTGATTGTAGTCGTTTCAATCTGGTATGAGGTTTGCAAGTGAGTCGTAAGTATCGGATTCGTTCAACAGGGTTAAGTGGGGAACAGTTCTTTAAATATCATGCTGTACGGAAATTTACACAACCACCATAAATATATAACAATGTTACAACCATGTAACCATAACAATGTAGTTTAATTTTTTTTTTTGTGTGTAGTTTAATCCTTTAAAAAGTTTAATGTCTTTCAATGAACTAAGAGATATTATGTTTTTTATTTCATGTTTATCTGTTTTCTTATAATGTTGTTTAAATATTATCCCTATATCGACCTAGATACATTTAAATTTATAAAAATGTAGCTCAGACAAACAACGATTTAACTACAAGGAATTCAAGTGAGTTTTTCAAAGAAACGATACTTTTGAAGAGCAGCTGTCACTGTTTTCAACCATTAGTACCAAATAAATCAGAATAAACATTAGCCCATCGATGGCACTTTCTTTTCGAATAACTTACTCGTTAAATTTCAATGAAAGCCTATAAGGATTACTTTCGAAAATAATAGAACCGCCTTCAAAGGAAAACGTTACAAAGCTGAAATAAAATTATTATTGTTAACTC
This sequence comes from Nezara viridula, assembly GCA_928085145.1. Lineage (NCBI taxonomy): Eukaryota > Metazoa > Arthropoda > Insecta > Hemiptera > Pentatomidae > Nezara > Nezara viridula. The sequence continues at coordinate 57,947,083 of OV725078.1, read as the reverse complement.
TGCTTGACGGGCTGTGAACGGGGAGTAAATGACAAAGAAATCCCAAGGGGGGAAGATGCCGGCTTTTGTAAAAGTTAAAATATACCCGCCCCCCCCCTCTTTTTTCTTTTAAGAGGAAAATAAATAAAGAAAGTGTCGAAAGTGAATCAGTCGAAGGAGGGCCAGGACATTTTTTTTTGTGAGATATCACACTGCACAGAGTTGCTCCTATTAATAATTTAGTTGAATCTCGATAAATTTAATTCCAAGCAAAAAAAAAAGAATCAATTCGAGCTATACATTAAAAATAAATAGTACTAGTGTCAGCAGTTAAATTTTAGTTGTAATAATTCTACTACCAGATATCAAGACTTAAATTAAGAGAATTTAAAGTAGTGAGATAAGACATAAATACAATTACTAGGTAAGAGTAGTGGCTGAGAGTAAGTTGATACGAGGGTTCCAGGGTCCTCGATTTGGAATGGTGTGGGTTCGATTCACACCTGGGACAGTATTTATTTCACTTTATTCATTAAATAGTTACATCAGTTTAAAATTAAATGCCCTTTAACATCATACGAGAGCTTACGCTCATTGAAATAGTCTGACTCGAAAGTCTTCTAAAGTAATCATTTGGTCTATTTTAAATAAATAACATTCTATCATTGTTTATAGTTATAAAAATAAATGAATATGAAATATGAAAAAAAAATGAAAATTAACTATAGGAGTATACAAATAGAGAAATGTTTTGATACTTATCAGACTTCCGGGATTACTCTATGTATGTATGTATAGTATACCGTTGGAGAAAGTTCGCAAAAATTAATGTCTAACTTGTGAACCAGTTGAACGCACTTACGGATCCAATAATTAATTTTTTTTGGGGGGGGGAGGGGGCTTCAGTCCGAAAGATTTCATATATATATATAACCAAAATTACTTTGGAATAAAAGTAATGAAACTAACTATCTATTTGAAATGGTTTTTAAGTGATTTTTGAAGTCATATTAAATGTAATTACACAAACAATAATACCTTTAGAGATTATTTTTTTCGTAAGACTTGGTTATATTTTACCATTTAAGGGGGGAGGGGGCTTCAGCTTACAGGATAAAAAATAAAAGGATAAGAAAATTAAAAAAATTCGAATTTAATTTATGGTAATTTAATTTATTATTAGGATTTTAAACACTGTTAAGTAATAGTTTAATGTACTGAAATATCTAATTACAGAAAAATAATTTTGTAGATGAGGTATTGGCCCGAAACATTTATGATGTATGTTAAACTAATTAACTATGTAAGTAAACTAATTAAAGGAATCAAAGTCTGGTTGATTTATTATTAACAATAAAAAATTAAATTATTTCCTTAAACAATACCTACCCGTACAGTGTAAACCTACGGTCCATAATACAGATGTTTCCTCAATAAAAATACCTGCCATATGATAAATCCATTGTTGGAATCTTGACGAAATACCCAAATGCCGACGGACGGATTGAAGATACAGCGGGTAAAGGCATGGAAAATCGGCCATCAAAAGCCAATCCGACAGGAATAAATGCTAAAAAAAAGGGGGGAAAAGAAAAAAAGAAGAAAGAAAAACAGGAGGGGATTGCCGTGTTCTACTTTTAAAATAAATATTGAAGGAGACGCAGGGATGAGAGAAGGCAAGTTGAGCTGAAGGGAGACGATCTGACTTTATCGCCGCACACTACAAATATATGTCAAATAATATAACAGCCCTTATTCATACCCACCTCCATCTTCTTTCCTCTGTCGGTGGCTCCTCTACAGATTTCAAAATAGAATCCCATAAAATGTCACCACATTTATTCTCCTCACCCCCAAAAGGCTTAATATATATATATATATATATATATATATATATATATATATATATATATATATATATATATATATATATATATATATATATATATATATATATATTTATATATATATATATATATATATATATATATATATATATATATTATATATTTACTTTATATATATATATATATATATATATATATATATATATATATTTACTTAATATATTCGTATTCCTTCATTAGAATGTGCATCTCTTTATCACTCTTTAGATAGTGATTCAGCCATTAGATATCGAATAGCCTGCGGTACAGTCCTCTTTCTATCAACTTTTTACATCTACGAATATGCTGAGGAATGTGACGTTTTCTAATTTAATGATGCGAAAAATGCACACGAAAACCCATTTTCTCCCATCTACTTTAATCGTAGATAATTTGATCCGAAATCGAAAAAAAAAAAAATGGCATACAAAATTATTGTTCCGTTTGGCTCATATAAACTCGTTATTTCGAAACGTTGAGTTCACGTCAAACGGCTTAATTTTTTTGTAGGCTAATTTGATTTTTCGATTGATCAATTAAGCATCTCGTCGCGGTAACCTCGCGCGTTGCCTATCCAGTTGGGAAAAGGGACAACGATTCGATTTCTGCGTCGAGCAACTTGAAAGTCTACTAAACGATAGGCAGATTTCTTAAATACTCCACAAATAGCAAGAGTTTGTAATAGTGTGCATAAATCAATTGAACATACGTCATTATAATTCCAATTGCTTTTAACACTGTCTTAAAATTGCATTATGGTATCCTCAAACAAGACTGAAACGACAAGAAACTCGACCTTTCCGACTACTCCAACACCTATTAGACATCCGCTTTAAGCTTCCAATTATACTAAGCTACAACGTACTTATATGGTTATAATGTATGAATTACGAAGTTGAGCTTTGGTGCTCCACTAAAACATTGAATTCCCTCATATCTAATCCTTACATTCCAAAATCCTTCTTAAAATCCCCAATGATCCTTGCTCAAAAATAAAATCACCCATAAAGACCTTAATATTTCATATTTTTCGAATTTTACCCAACCCAGATACCTATCCTTCCATATCAACTTCATAACCATCAGAACCATTTCGTTTCTAGTATTGCTTCCTCTTCGTGAAGCGTCCCAAAATATGATGGCCTGCCTCGTGATCTCTTAATGTAAACATATGTTTAGGGTAATACCAGCGGGTAGTTTCTCGTCAAGTGGTTTCATGTCATTACGATCTTGTGTTCACATTTACGAGATGTATTTTTATTTTTAATAAGTTTTAATTTTCATGAATAACAGAAAATGCAGTATAAAAGATATATTTTTTTTATTTAGGAATATAATGATCTTTTAGGTGGCCAATAATTACAATGAGATTTGAACACATTCACACCATGTACACCTATAACATAAAAATAAAAGATAAATAAAAAAGTTTAATAAATAAATAACAAAGATTACGGGATAAATATATTACAAATATAAAAAAAGAACAAAAAAGAAAAAAAACGACATGAAATCAATAATCTATTCAAGACAAAATTTGAAAACGATTAACAAGAACTGCAGTCGATCCATTATAGCTCGACTCAATATCCAGCTCAAGTTGGATTGCTAATTTATTTCCAGTTCCATTTTCTCTTTTTATTTAAATTTAATTAAAAACGTTACTTGAAAATTTTCTTTTAACACGTTCACTGCCGAATATGAATTATCTCCTACGTCGAAGTTATATCGTATGCGCCAGCTACGAGTAAAAGCTCATATGTCTCATACACTCACACAGAGCGCGGTATGTCTCTGCGATAAAATATTCCTATCGGCGGTGTTATGGCGATATAGTTATATTACTGTCGATTGCATTATATCAGTCACAGAGAGCGCGATAATCCGCAGCGATACCGACATCATCGGGACATACCGCGTTCTGTGTGATGGGACATTTAATTCGTGGATCGTTATTATTTTACCCACTTCACACACGATCAAAATCGTAGTTTTTTCTTTTTTTTTTCTTTTTTAATGTCAAAAGAATAATTATAGTTCAGGACTTAATCAATTCATAACAAATCCTTACCGTTTATTCGGTTTTAAGCATGACAGAAATTCGTTTTATAACTAATACCATATTTCTGTTTCCCATTATAAAATTATACTCTTTTTTCCCGTTTTTTAGGTAGAGTTGAAGGGGCTTTATCATTCCTACCGTTGTATTTCCTAGCATCCTTTCTCTATCAAGTCATCTAATCCCGCCGTTCTTTATACATCTCCGAGCACCTTCAATTGAAATCCTCTGTTCCCCGATCGAACCACTGCAATCGTTTATTATCCGATCCTCATCCCTACGGAACTCCATCTCTTTCTACATCCGTCAATCCAATACCCTCCTTCCCTTTAAATCCCGCCTGTTCAATAATTTCTTATCCATCCAGTCGCCATAAAACTATAAATAGATATCACTATAAATATGTTTATAAATTATTAAATCGTTCTTAGTTATTTTTACTTCGTGTTTTTCAATTTTTTGTTTTTTATTATTAACTGATAATAATAAGTTACAAAGTATTTTTTTTAAATTATCATCATCATTATTATGCCTATTTAATTACTTTTTATTTTTGTAAATGTATCTCTAGCTCCTTAGCCCACATTTCTGTCTTTCTGTATTATTCTGAAGGGGCACGCCCCAGAATAAATAAAGATTATAATTATTATATTTACAAGGCACTCTCAATACCTCTAGATCATTTACTGACTTAACAAGCCAACTCCATCTCTGCATATTTCAGGCTATTTCTTTCTAGTTACTTGCATACAGCTATATTGAATCTTTATTAATTAGATCTGCTATTTGGCCTTCCAAGTTGTCTTTTGCCGGTTATTGAGGCATCCATTGTCGTGTAGAGGCATCCGGATGAATTACTCCGACCTACATGCCCGAACATCTTAACCTGCGTGGCTTCATACCATGAAATATTGACTGACCAGTTTATGTAAGCAGCTCTATATTGGTCTTCATGCTCCATGTAGTATTAGCACTCTGAGCCCGGATGGCTCCGGTTATCGCGAGGAGGATTTTCCTCTCAAACCTTTCATTACTTTTTTCAAGGGCCCTGGTTAATGTCCAGGTCTCCTGCCATATATTAGAACTAGCTTTATCATGGCATTGTACACCCTTAATTTTTCGGGGTTTTGATAGCTTTCAAAGTGAGAAGAAAGCTCTGTTTGCGGTTGTTATACGCTGGTATATTCCTGTTGCTTTTTCTGAAAATGATAATATTACGACCATAAATCTTCAATTAACGAAAAATAATAACAATTCTCAACAAAACCTAAGGTTCCAAGCCGTAGCGTTATTGTTCCTTTGTCATGAACCGCCATGTTTAGCTCTCGTACAAGATAATAGTAAGGGCGATAACGTGGTCAGTAGGACCGAAATGTTATACTCCGGTTATACTCCCACTATGTGATGAAAATTTTATTACTTAGGACACCCTTAACCTACCTTCGACATTCATCTCACTGATCCTTCTCCATCATTCTAATTAGTGCTTTTTTATAATATTAATATTGTTTAATTTTTTTCATCCAACCACAGAGACCATATTTTTTTTAATTAAACAAGGAGATTAATTCTGTTTATTCAAAACTTTTTCTTCTCTTTTTTCATTCAAATAAGAAGGGCGAGTTTATCTTGTTTTGATTATTCGAAGGGTTTTTTTCTGAACTAAAAACTTCTTTTAGAGCGTCTTGTACTTTTTTTGTGGAGAGTGAATTAGTTTGAGCAGTCAGATCTCCGATGTGTAAAGCTCTGGTAAAGTAGGTTGGAGTCGACTAATTGAACTGTTTTTTCATATGGAGTAAAATATCTAAGGAACTAAAAATCGGACTTGTTTACTGTAAGCGAGAGAAATGTTCAGCATTGCATTTTATTTATAATGAGCTATTATTCAAAATTGTATCTTAACGCGACGCCGTGTTAGTGACGCAAAAATGAATAATGCCAAAAGCCAAATAATAACGAGTTTTATGGAATTGTTGAGGGTTTATGTGCAGACGATATGCAGATATATACAAGTTACCAGAAGGCCTCGACTGTGCATGATCAGTATAAAGGGTAATATAACTAAGTGGATGGAGGAAGATGTGTAGAAGGATGATTTCAAGTGACAGGCGGATCAGCACCCAATCACTCTCGGTCTGCGGTGTAAGGAATCAACCTTAACACTCCGCAAGGATGGTAGCCGCAACCGGAGGGATCAATCTCCGGACTTAGTATATAGGAATACAAGCGGACTAATCAGCGTCCAAACTTGCACGGAGTAAGAGAAGAGGAAAAAGGTTAGTAAGCAAAGCGAAATAAGCGCAGTTTGTTGAAGATTAAAAGGCTTATATGTATCATATACAGATCATCTGCGTAAAGGTCTACACCCTGAAGGTTTGGAGATCCGAGGACGTAACAATTTGAGATATGACTGCGGCATTCATTCCGCCAAGAATGAATCGGCTATCAAGAGGCGTTACAATACAATTATTTTTAAGCTTTGACCAGTATATGTTATTTCCATTAATAAAAAGTATTTACAATGTATATTTCAATTCACAATTTGAGTGTTTTATCATATAACAATATATATATTGTTATCATATAACAACTGTTCAATGAAAGCCGGTAAAGAACTAGGACTCGAAATAAACGTGGATAAAACAAAATATATGGTTAGCTGCAAAAATGGCGATACTACTGGTGATATCAATATAGATGGTAATATGTTTGAACAGGTAGATAAATTTAGGTATCTAGGTCCTACGATAACTAGAAAAAACGAAATTGAAGAAGAGATTAAGGTTAGACTGAAGGCGGGAAATGCTTGTTATTTTTCTGTGACAAAACTACTTAGTTCGCGCCTCTTGTCCCGAAACTTAAAAACTAGAATCTATAAAACAATTATCTTGCCTACAGTTCTTTATGGATGCGAAACTTGGCCGCTTACATTAAGGGATGAGCAGCGTCTTAAGGTTTTTGAAAATAAAGTATTGCGTAGAATATTCGGACGGAAGAAGGATGAGTTAACCCGAGAGTTCAGACGGTTACACAACGCCGAATTGCGTGAGCTGTATCCGGGTAATATAATTGAGGTAATTTCATCGCGGCGAATCAAATGGGCTTGTAAAGTTGTTGGGCTTAGTAACGAGAGAATTCCTAAAAGGTTAATATTTGCTGTGCCGAATGGTAAGCGTCCGAGGGGTAGACCGAAGCGAAGGTGGGAAGATTGCATTAAAGTCGATCTGAAGGGACTGGGTTTGGACGGCGAACGGTGGAGGGAAGTGTGTAATAAGCGATTGGTGGTGTCGGTATCGCCTTCGGGTTCGCTAAGCCTTTTATTATTATTATTATTATTATTATTATCATATAACAATAAGAAACAAAAATACAATTTTTATGTACATTGCTAGCGAGCTTGTATGGCGCTGCCAGGTAGCGGGTAGGTGAACAAGATGTCCCGTGTAGCAAGAGGCGGGAATCTGTAGCAGCTACAGAAGTTATGGATTAAAGAATCTCAAAAACGGAAAATCGGACCTGCATACTTCAAGTATTTCAGCCTGTTTGTAATGAGCTATTATTTATAATTTATATTTCATATTCTTAATCTTGAATTGTTGATTTCGGTTTCTCATTCAACAAGAAATATTACTCGTGTGAATTATAATTTCAAATTTTTTTTTACCTATTCTTGAATGATTTGTCGATGTTACATGTAACTGAAAATGTAGTGCTATAGACGAAAAGTTTTTCCATAAGTGATTTTCATATTACTGAGACGATAATTAACCTTTATTCTCCATCAAAGCGTAAACCTCGAGGAAATAGATTGAATAAAAGGAAATACAAATCGGCAATGGGATGCAGAAAACATTGACTAATGAGTAAGATGGAGGAAGAAATGACAGCGATTGGCTACCTGGTGAAACCCTCTCTTGGAACTGGAATAAAACATTAGTAGGGACAGCCGTTAGAGCATTTGCATGTTATTTGACATATGTACACCGTAGCCTGGTGTATATTGGTGTCGCCCTGTCAATCCAGAGTGCTGGCAGGCCAAACCATACCCTCCCCACTTCCAACAGTTCCTTCCGATAAAGCTGCCCTCTTCTTTAGGCCCCTCTATTGTAGCTCCCGCATCCGCTGAATAAATAAATATACTTTTAATATCTTATCCTCTGATAAGGTTGTAACGCCTCAGGATCTACACCCAGCAACATATACAATGGATAGCGATGAAACAACATTTCGCCAAATTTATTCTACGAAAATATTTGTTATCGGTGAATCTATATTTAACAGAATTTTCTTCAAATTAGTAGTAACATAAAAAAAAAATAAATATATGTGCTTTTAATTATAGAAATAGAAATAGAAATAGAAAAATCATCTTTATTCTGGGACTAGGTTCCTTTAGAATATCAGTATTGTTCATATATATTAACTACAAATCTGGTCAAAAGACTTATTACAATGAATAATGACAAAATACATGTAATATATTAAGTATTAATTAAGCTCTTAGGATAAATTAACGAGGACAGTTGGGTAATAGGGGTTCAGTACTACAATATTGGAGCTAAAATAATTGCATAATAATCACTGAATGAAATTAGAAAGGAAAGTAAAATCTATTTTATAGGTAAAGCATTGTAGTGATGGAATATAAAAATTTAAAAAAAAATAATAACTGTTAATGTGTAGGGAAAGAAATTGTAAAAACTAAAACAAAAAAATATATAAAAAAACAAATAATGATATACATATGTTCCCTAAGATATTTAAGTGATTATGCGTAAAGATTAGGAGAAGAGAAAATAAAATAAAGTATATATATACACATAGCGAGAAGTATGTTGAAGATAATTAGAAATAAAATACATTTCACTGAAATACATTCCATGAATAACAAATTAGAACTTAAGGAAAACAAATTTTATCTACTCACAATGCTTAGTGAGTGGTGATGAAAATTCACGTTGATGAAAATTTATACTATTTTTTTCCACTCCCCTTCCTCGAGTTTTAGGCTATACGGGTGTTTTCCCGGGCCAGGAGGTGAGGGCGGGAGATTAATGTCAGAGTTAAAAGCACTTCCCTGCACCGGGAGACGAACTCATACTTATTTTCATCATCTTCGGTTATCAGGTTGCCGGTTTACACAGTGCAGTGCACACGGATGAAATGGATGCTTCTTTCCACGGGCGGATCTACTGGGGGGAGTACTTCGGGCTGAAGCCCCCTCCTCCCCCCAAAATGGTAAAATATAACCATGTTTTATGGAAAAAATAAATTAAAAAAATATCTCTTAAAGTATTATTGTTCGTGTAATTACATTTAAAAGGACTTAAGGAATCACTTAAACACTATTTCATATAGGTAGTTAGTTTCTTTCTTTTTTTCCAAAGTAATTATCGTCATTTTTATGAAAAAAAAAAGCTATCAGGCTGAAGCCCCCCCAAAAAAAAAATTAAATCCTGGATCCGCTAGTGCTTCTTTCTACGATTAAGTTGTAAGGAAGAAAGTTTATATTAATTATATTTTCTTCCAAAATATATACTATTTTTTTCTCCAACGGTTCAAAAGTTGGATCAATTATAACTTTATTTGTCAATTCCGAGAATTGCAGAAAAAAATAATTTTAGAATAAAAATTATGAAACAAATAATATTCGTTATTATTATATTGCTCTAACTTTCTATACATATAAATCTCTATGTATATACACACACATGTACATACAATAAGGTTTATTATAAAAATTCTGTTTTCTGCATATTCTCGGATTCGACATATAAAGTTATAACTGGTGTAACTTTTGAAATGAATGAATGAATAAATGAATGATTGAATATATTTATTTGTTTTCGGGGAATGCCCCATACAAATAGAGTTGGCTGATAATGATAACAATGAACACATTAATATGCAAAAAAATTACAACTTATATAGAAAGTAAAATTCATTGGGATTCAGTGACAATCAAAAACTCTGATAAAAACCAAGCATCTGACTGGATGCCTAAAAAATAAACAATGAAATATAATATAATACCCCATATAATACAATAATTAAAATAATATAACAGCAGAACATAGCAATAAAATGACGAATAGTAATTAATAGCACTAGTAATAAAGATAAATATATGCATAGTATCCAATATATAATATATGTGCATGTCAATAGTAAATAGCAAATGATATAATTAAACACGATATGCACATAAATATGTTTCATGCATGAATAATAAATACTACAAGCTGAGTAATAAAGTTATGGAAAAATATTTGTGATGTCATTTATTAATTAAAAATGAAGGACCTCAATCTGCAACATTGCCTCGCGTAATAAAACAGCTTCTTGAGGAAGACTTCATTGTCAGTTTTGAATAATTCCAAATAATTCGCCCTGTTCATGTTGATTGAACGAGGCAGGAGGTGATGGCGGAAGGGAGCGTAAATCGGGCACCGGACAAAAATTTGAAAAAGGTCCTCTAATTCATTTAGGTTACAAAGCGTGCAAATTTCATTTGGCTTGAAATAGCAATGAGTATTATTAAACGTTAATTTAATATTATAATTGCCAGATAACCTAATCTGTGTTAGTGTTTTGATCATATGGAACGTGGCATTTAATGCGAGATAAGGCTGATGCTTATCACTCGCTGTATACATATTGAGATACATTAGGCTGTACCAAGTAGGGCTAATCAGTATTTGTTTATCCAGCTCCTCTATGTGGCTTTTAAACAGGCTTATCATTTCATTTATCTCTAGCTGGAATGCACCTGCCTCTTCTAATTCCAGAATGAACTGTTTATTTCCAGAGCAGAGCAGAGTGTGTAACTGATTAAATCAATTGAATTTATGACTCATTTTGCCACTAATATGGATTTCTTTTAACTTATTAAAACAAATTTTAGGAAATCTATCATTTTCCATTTTTTTTTTTTACTTCTAACACTCAAGACACCGCCAATTTTAGTATCACAAATGAAGTATTTTAAATTCCAATTTCATTAACCAGAATTGACAATTTTTATTTAGCCAAATTAAACGATTATAAAAGATTATGTTTGAGCTTTCAAGGTTATCAATATACCTGAGACATTATAATTGAACATTATAGTGAAGGATACTAATTGCAATTGAATCATTTACTTACTATTCTATTCTGCTATCCAACGTTCTCAGCTTTGATTTAGCACAAATTGAAATAACAGATCCTATTGCTGCCCTAGTCTTCGATTCAAAGTATTTACTGGCTCTATAAAATAAACCAGTATCAGAGAACTGCACTCCTAAATAAACGTAATCCGGTACCTTTTCAAATTCAGTACTCTTATAAAATAATTTCCCTACCCTCTTGAATCTTCCCTTGTGGAAATATAATAATTTAGTTTTTTTGGTATTCACCTCTAAATTTTTTACTGAGCAATATTAGCTCAGAATTTTTAATTTATTTTTAACATCTGTATAGCTCTCGGCCACAATTATTAAATCATAAGCCTAAAGTAGTTAGAATACGTAAAATAAACTATTATGTTTATCTTTCCGACATTCCGACTCCGAAATAATAACGCAATGTCGTTCAACTAAAGAATAAAAAGATGAGGCGATAGACCCTGTAAGATACCCAAGGTGACATCCGTTTCATCAGAGAGCACACCATTAATCGTAACTCCAGCTGAGGCGTTCTGATAAATATTTTTTAAGATTCTATTAATTTTGTTCCTAATACGCAGAACGTGAAGACACTGCCTAAGCAAATTGTGAGTCAAAAGCTCGCTTAAAATCTTCAAACAAAGTAAAGAAACTCTTTCCGCGTAATCCCAGCTGTATCTGAATTAAGTTGTTCAAGACAAATTATCCAGACAGCTTCTGCCGTTTTGGAAACCTCATTGTGCTTCACGGACAGCTTATGTCTCGCCACACCAGATAATCAATCTATTCACAATTATTTGGGTAAATATTTCCATTATGCAATTGATCAAAGCGATTGCACGGTAATTTTTGGGTAGATTGCGGTCATCTTTTTAAAACAGTATGGCATATTCTACTTTTACCCAGGAGTTCGGTATATCCTCAGTCGGAAAGATTCTGTTATATAAATTGAAAAGGTATAATTGCCAATTAATTGGGATGTTCTTTTAAAATTCACAACTTAAACCGTCACTTCACCGTCAGGGCTTTTACCGTTTTTACATTTCATTAAAGAGGCTTGAAGATCCTCAAGACTAATTTCCGAATCTAGAAGAGGATGGAGAGCACCGTGATATAGTACATCGCAGTCTATCCGCGGGGGTGATGGGGGGGGGGGGCTACAAATGGCTTCAGCTCTGAATATTTGATGATTCGATTTTATTTCATACGAAGTACTTTTTAAATTCTGCAGCTCCATTTTTAGCTTTGACATTTTTCTTCGAAACTCAATTGAGTAAGACCGTTTTTTTTCTTCCATTTTATAGAATACAAAGAAATATATAAATAAATATAAATTAACAGTCACTATTTGGTAAAGATGCAGCGTTTAATTGATTTAATTATCAGTGAACTTGAACTTGAAAGGTTTGCCGGTGGTGGGAGACGGGCGGAGCTCTCTTATAATTCTATCTAGGTCCTTATTTTTACCTGAAATGGCCCAGAACTATTTTTCATTCAATCAAACTTTCACTGGCCCAATTGTCTTGGTATTTTACATATGTCACCACCAGAAAATTCTACATACTCAAGCAAAATTTCAATTAAATTGAAGCATTGTAACTGGTACTAGAGACTATACCTTAAGAGACGATGTTGCTCACACATCTGACCAAGCCAAACTCCAAACTTTCGAAATGTGGAAGATAAACTAGTAAAATAATGTATATTGAAGGAAATATAATTTTTTTTTTATTTATTCATGAGATTTACAACTGTATAAATTTAAAAATACATCCAGTAAACGTGCACACGGTAATAATACGATCACACGAAAAAGCTTGTTGATAAACTACCCATTGGTAATAATATATTTACACAAGTAGATCACGAGACCATCTTCTTTTCAAACGTCTTGGAGGGTTATCAGGTATCGAAGAGGAAGCAAGGATTAAAACGAGAGGGTTTGGATGGTTTCGAAGTTTGTTATGGATGGATAGGTATCTGGATTGGGCAAAATCGGAAACATATGGTACGTTAAGATCGTTATAAATGATTTTATTTGTGACAAATTAAGGTGCATTGAGGATTTTACGAAGGATTTTGGATTATAGGGATTGGATACAAGAGGAATTCGATGGTTTAGTGGAGTCCCAAAGTTCAATTCCGTAAGTCCTGTTTGGCCTTATTATAGTCATGTATATGAGTCTTTTGTAATATAAAGAAAGTTCGGAGCGTTTGTCTGGTAAGTGCTGTTGTAGCCGAAAACGTCGAGCAGTTTCTTGTCGTTTCAGACTTGTATGAGTATTCCAAGTGAGTCGTTTGTCCAGATGGAGGTATCGGATTTGTTCAACAGGGATAAGTGGGGAATTGTTAAAGGATACTGTAGGACAGGAAGTCATAGGTTTACGTCGAAGAGTGGAGGTAATTTGATGGGATTTATTAGGATTTATTTTAATTCTGCAGTTTTGACACCATTCTTCAAGGTTTGCGATATGTGATTAAAGAGTTTGGGATGGGATTGTTTTTTCGTTATTAACTGATAGGATACATGTGCCATCAGCAGATTAATTATTTAAAACTTTTACCATCCTCACGACTTGATCATAGAAAGAAGCAATCAAGAGTTAGCTATTTTGTTTCAACATTAGCGATAGTTGAGGATGGATATCTCGGAAACTATGTGAGATAGCGAAAAAAGACATATAAGTAATCATATTTGAAATTTTATCAGCTTTAATTTCGTATATAACGTTTTTGTCGATGCGATGGATATTGTTTCTGATTTATGCTAAAACTAAAAAAAAAGTGACTTTCTAGGCGTCCTCCACCCACACATCTGGTTCAACAGCTAGGAGAGAGGACTTTTAGTATGTTTACCTCCTTACAAGTAAAAAAAAATGTCCCAAATCAAAAACTGTGTCGCAGCCATTTCCTTCTATACCCCCTTTTCGAGCATTCATTGAATGGGCTAATATATTTGCGTGATCTCATGTAAGATGATTCACTAACTTATCAATTTCATCAATAAAATAGTACTATATAAATAACAGCTCATTCGTGTAAATGTTAATGTATTCTGTAGGGGCTCAATTTTTGAACATATTGAATATTTAGCAATCGTGTGAAAAAAAATAATAAATCTCTATTTCCTGAATACGAGAGATAATTGATAGAAGGGAAGGATTTATTGAAAAAAACTAATAATAATGTGAAGTACCAGGTGGCTGGGATTGTCAAGATATATGGCTACTAGCTTGCTCTGAGGGTGTGGTCACTCTGGAATGAAGTTTATGCGGTTTCAACTTCAACCAGCCGCTTTTGAAGATTTGCCTTGAAAAAGATTTAGCTCTTATCAACTACAGACGAGAGGTGCTCAATTGCGAAACCTTAAAACCTTTTACTGAAAATTATCAGAAAGTTTTACGGATTAAAAAAAAAAAAATCTGTTTTGCAGATACCTTCACATGTTTTAAACGCATTTAAACTAATTTTATTTTTGCATATATAGAGGTAAGTGCATACCTATATACAAATACACATATTGTTGATAAAGTACGTTTTGGGAGAAGTATTTAATCTATCATCTTTTAATCCAAACCCTGAAGGCTCATAGCTGAACATGAGCACTAAATCATGATGATATACAAGTCATTTAGTCGAATCTTTCAATATCTGCAATACAGTTCTATCGGTGCTTAGCCATTGCTAATTCTGTTAGTTGTTTCTATTTTTTGTTATTTATTTACTTTTTTTTATTTTATTTACTTTATTCATCAGTATTATTTATTTACTTTTTATATTTATATTTATTTCTCTATTATGTGTATATATTGTATGAATGAGAACTCTTAGCCCTAATATTTATAGCCCTCCAACAGTGACTGATTGTATTATTATTCAATAAATAGATTTAAAAAAAATTCTGTTAGAATAAGGGGAAGCTCTAGAAGTCGTTCAAAATATATTTTTATTTCCATCTACCTTGATAGTTTCCTAGTTTTTAAGTAATTGTCCGAAATTTTCAGCACGGAAAACGTGATTTTAGGGAGACCGTTTCGGAAAAATTCGTGACAGCTACTGAGATGACGACCGTGAAAATCTACAAAAATATCAGCAGTCTCGTATGAAATACTTTTTTTTCCATGCAGTTAAAAATTCTTAACAAGCAAACTTAAAGAGCACTAAGTGTCATACTAAATATTTGTAATAACTGCCAACAGAAATCAAGAAATATTTTTATTTTTATGTAAGTGGGCTTGTAACTGAAAACATCAATATCTGTTAAAATTACTGAATGTAATATAATCATAAATCCATTATTGGGGAAATTTACTATTAATGTAATTATTGAACATCAATGAATGCATCAATAGTTGGAAAATGAAATAATACTGTAGACTGGATAGCAATAGACCAAGATAGGTAGAAATGGAAAAGGTTGGTTCTGGCGGGTAATAGATTTACCAGAGCCGTAAAACCAAATAAAAAAGTATATTTTTCTATCTATCGGTGCATCACCACCCCCTTTAAATGATTGTAGCAAAAATATACTCTGCTTGTATTTGAAGGATATTTTGGCTGATATAATGTATTATAGCAATTGTTAATTACCCAAATTATTTCATTTTATTTAAACTCTAACGTGCCAATAAGGCAATACGGGTGTTATGCAGTAGTGAGTAGCAACGCATGCGTTACAACTCACTGCTGCATTCAGACCAATTACATTTATTATTTTTTTTTACTTTTCAGATGTGCACACAGCGTCCTCTTCCGCCCTCTCTGGCGGTCTTCCGGATGCAGGTTCATCTCGTCTTCCCAATGAAAAGTGGGTAGAACCAATGAGTTCCTTCCACCTGTATACGAAGGCCTTGTTGTACGGATATTTTTCCTTTGTCATAAGCTGAGGGAGATGGCACTCCGTCAGAACATAAAGCCCCGTCTCCCTCAACAACTTAGCCCTCAGTGCCTCAAAGGCGGTACAGACAAGGATGATATGCTCGGCGGTCTCAGTCACTCTGCAACTTGGGCATAGGGGATCAATGTTCTTGCCACATTAATTACCCAAATTAGATCATTTTTGTGTTATCGCTTGATATGATAGAGAAAACGGTCGTCATCCTTAAGAAAACACAAAACTGGAGTTAGCTCCCCTCCCGTTCGGAATTAGACCCTGAATATAAAGGGTTTCTCAGTTTTTATTGGCGAAACTCGGGAGAGGGGAGAGGGGTGATTCTAGAGGAAATTCCCAACAAGAAGTTCATTTGATGCACGGGCCGATCCGAACGAAAAGGGAGTTAAGGTCAATTTTGTGTTGATCAACGTTTTATATTCAATATGAAGAATTTTCTCAAAAAAACGTTCAAGATAATAAAATTACACTACACTACCGTAAAGTAAATATAATTTTATTTGAGAAAACAGTGATCGAATTTACTTAGGTCAATTATTAAAGGGACTTTCAGAGGGTTTAATACGGCCGTAAGTACTGCAGTCACAGAACCCATACAAGAGCAGCATATCTCTTATTTGACGCAAAATTTGATGCTCTACGACTTTGATTCTATGGGTTTTTCCTCTTAGGGAACTCATTCCTATGTTAAAGGGCCATTTATAGTAATTTGTCTCAGTTTTTGAAAAATTTGATCAAAATCAGCGTTGGTTGACCGTGGTTTTATACATTACCGCGTAACCAAATTATGGAGTTTATGTACTCGTTTGACGCAACATTTAACGTTCTTTAATTTATTAATGAGTGCATTTTTCGCTTTGATGCATCGTTTAGGAGTTATACGTGAAAAAATCTGACTTGTTTGGCTGTAAAAAGTTTTCCGATGGTGGCCGGCGTTAGCAATTTTATTTTTTACATGTCTAAACCCATATATGCAAGTGAAAAAAATAAAAACATTTCTCACATTTTTCGCAATGGGTTTCCCGTTTCAATCCTCAAATTATTGGCCTAATATTCTTTAACAAATTTTAAATCAGCGACTCTGGAACGGCAGACAAGGTTCTTTTTACTCAGAATAACTTAGACTTTCATAATTTACAATCAAACCTTCGCCACCGACCAGGCCGATTTTTGGGCCCAGGGCTATCTGTTCAATTAGACCTCATAAAAGTCCCTTTTATTGTTGAATACAGTAAATTTAATCACTGATTTAAAAAAAAAATTGTGTCAACTTTACAATGGTGTATCTACTTAGAATTTTATTATCTTGGACAGTTTTTTTAGCAATTCTTTCTTATTCAATAAAAAATGTGACCACATAAAATTGGTACAATATTCACTCCTTTTCCGTTCGGAATCGGGCCATGCATCACATGGATGCATTTTTTTTCTTTTTTTTTTTGTTGGTAATTGTGTCTATAATACAACTGTTCTTATAAATTTGATCATTTTTATGAGTTTGCATTTGTATTGGCATTTATAAAATCTCAGATTCACCATGGGCTCTGTAATACTCACAGTGAACCTTTTTTTTTAAATAAATTTAAATTTAAATTTAATTTTTTTTTAATTCTCAAGGCCCGAGCTATTTATTAATTAAAAATGATAGATATATAGAAATTTATTTGTTTTGAGGGGGAGGGGGAGAGGGTTCCCCATACAAATAGAGCCTAGCTTGGTTATTGTAGAATAATACGGTATTACAAGTTATATACATATCATTTAAAAATAAATAAAATTTACAATATTTTACATTTAGGATGGGTTTTACAAAACATGAATAACAATAAAAATTAAAAAAAAAAAAAACGATTATTGCATAATAATAGTTATATGAATCTGTTACTATGGTAGAAATAATAAAAAATAAAAATACTTATATATATAAACAAAATATTACTTTTAAGATAAACTAAAAACAAACACTTAATAGAACATGGGCTGTGATCAACAATTTTGTGTGTGCACTTTGTGTACTCCCATCATATAATAGTAAACTTTATATAACTTATCTGTACAATCGATATTCAATATGGTTTCAATGTTGTGGTTATCAGTAGATTCTGAGATGAAGTTTTGTAGGATTTTTTGTCTGTAGTCATTGCTGGGCAGTGAAGGAGAAAGTGATATAGACTACTGTTGATAAATTGATTTCTGATGATATACAAGTTTCTTGAGACTCAATCGAAAAAGTTTTGTTTTTTGCATAGATTCTGATAAATAAGTTTAAAATGTTAATGTTTAATTTCTTTATCGGTTCGAATCTTATAAAAGTTTAATTTAATTTTTTAGTAATAATATTTGTTATAAAATATTATTGGCATGATACACATATTGAAATATGTGTATTATGTTTTATTTAAAACACATGAGAAACGCTTTGTGTCATAAACGGTGTGGGGACCTATTGAAGAAGGCAGCCAGAAAGTTCTCGGCTACCTACCGTTTCCGGGCAAAAGGCATAAAAGAAACTTTTTTTTTTTTTATATTTCGGATCGCTGCGAGGAAGGCATTAAAAGTCCCAGGAAGGCTTATAGAGCAGCTCCCCCCCCCCTGAATTAACATGTAATTGGCGCCAAGGAACGCTGTTCCGTGACGAGAAATATTTTTCATTTATATCCGGAAAACCCGCTGGAAAGGGCAGGCTCCCGGGACGCACCTGGAATTCCAGATCGGCTCGTCAAAGTTGATTTGCATTTATCCCCAATGATATTATCATTTCAAGCAAAAGTGGAAAATTATTATTTATACAATTGGATCATGATGATGCAAGGATTTAAAAAAAAAATATTTTGCATAAAATAATGTTTTAATATTATTTCAAATCTTAACATATAAAAATAACTAAAACGTTTGTTCGTAGCCAAACATCTTCAGACTTCATCATAATATTTATTTGTCAATTAGTAAAGTATGGAAATGATATCCTACATTTGGCTACTAAACCAAAAATTAGATCATAGAGTTGAACATAAAAGTTTAAGAAAAATGAATTCAAATTTATGATTAATAGTGTCTAAATCACATACGAAACGTAAAAAATACAGATAAACCTAGTCTTGTCATAAATATTGTTATAAGGAAATACAGAAAGGTTTCAACAGAAAAGTTATTTTTTTCAAAAAATTTGTTAGAAAATAAAGGCTATATTTATAGAGAGTAAAATAAAAAAAAAAAAAAAATAATAATAATAAATTACTCAAAATGTCCCACTTTTGACTTGACACAGGTATTTAATCTGCGTGGCCAGTCATCAATTGCAGCATGCAGCGCTTCAACTTAAGGAAAGCGCTCAACTGCTCGGACCAGAGATTGTTTGAGGCTTTCCAAGTTAGGGTGTGCTCTGTGGCATGCCATCTTCTCCAGTTTGGACCAAATACGATAATCTAGTGGGTTGTGATCAGGGCTTCCTCAGGGCCAATCCGAGACAGAGGTGAACTCTGGAATGTTCTTTTTTTGTTGACACTCCTGAGTGACCTGGGCTTGTGAGCTGGAGTGGAATCCTGCTGGAAAACCCCAATGACTTCCATCAAATACAGAATCATTTAGAGGCATGATGACAGGATCAAGAATATCGTCCTCAAAGTTTTTAGTCCTTTTTTAACTCCTTTTTCATAAAAATGCTTGGCGCGTCAAGTTGCGTCAACAAATTTTAGAGGGAGCACATTTTTACGGGGTTATGGATTTTCGCAAATATTATCAGACTGTATAGACATAGGAATACAAAAAAAAAAAAATTAGGAAATAAAAGGTTAAATTTCATTTAGACTTAGGAAGCAATTTTGAGGGACTTCATTCAGAGAGTGAACTTATTAATATTGATGATTATAAGGTTGGGGAAATAAATTTGAATACTTCCATACTTGAATTCTTTCTATTAATATCATTGTTAGATTTTTATTAATTTTTAGGAATTATGATTTCAAAATTTGTTCTGAGTAAAAATTAAAGAAAAATAGTTACTACTACTAATACAATTTCAGTTAATATATGTAAAGAATTGGTATAACTAATATATATTTTCCATTCAACTATTCTAATTTTTCATTCGGGATTAGTTAGGTTTCTTGTATATAAAAAAATACAGTAATATTTCTGTAGTAATAAGCCAATAGATAACAGCAAGACTGTTGCGAGCCTCTTGCGCAAGAACAAGACACATCTTGCTGCGCATCTTATGGTATTAAGGACCAGTGATCTAATTTAACTCTCATAACTTTACAAGAGGAAAAGAAAAAGAAATAAAGTAGGATCTAGTGTATTTTTTATTATTACAAAGCTGAAGTCCTATACAACAATGTTAAAAAATATGCATTAATAAATTATTTTCTGCATACACCATCCAGTGAACTTTGTGAATATGACAAATATAAGTATCCAACACTTTTTGAGGTTGAAAACAAAAATAATAAAATTTTGCAATACGTAGCAATGTATATTCGAATTCGTAAATAATACTTATATATAACTTAATAATAAAAAAGTAAAACATAAGTGATTAGGTTACATTAGTAAAAGAACCAATGATTTTATTTTTCTGGGATAGTCAATTATGGTAAGATCGTCAACCCTGAACATTTTCAGAAAACCCGAAGAGGAAAAACTCATGTGTTATATTTACTGTCTAGGAGTGAATTTATCTAAACCCATGATTGCTTAAAATATAATTTATAATAATTACAAATGGATACAAAATACACCAATTATCCTGGATATAGTATGGATGGAGTATGGATATAGGTGGCAAGGAAGAAAATTTAATTCATCCAATTACGGTTCCCTGTAACGAGCTATTAAATTTAATTATTAACTTCTTTTAATAGCGCTTTGTAAGATCTTTTCTTTTCTCTTCCCCTACAAAAGAAAATATCCTTTCAGGGACTTAGTCCTAATCAGTGCTTAGAATAAAGCTGACATCTTCCAAGTATCCTTGTAACTCAACTTGATAAATACTTTTGGTTATGAATAGCTTTTACCTGAAAGAGTTTGATAAAGGTTATTGTCACCTTTGTATTGATATTCAAAAACAAATTGGATTATTTTTATTAAAGATGAGAAAAAAAAAAAGATTAAATCCACCCATTTTTAAGTCCTTTTGTTTTAACTCGACGTGGATATTTGACAGAGAGTTTCAATATTGTATAGTTAGTTTATTTCATTTATTAGTAATAAAATGTTTTATATATTCAGTTAGTGCCAATTTATACAATATATAATAATATATAAATGTGCTCGATCTCCAATATATGGCTCTATTATTCATGACACAGTTCTGTATAATTTAAAATTAATGAAATCGAAACCGTGGTGCACCACGAATTCTGTCGAATAAACCATAACAATAGAGAATTTCATTTGGTAGAATATTTTAAATTGCAATAAATGCATTTGAGATTTCTAATTTGGAATTGGATCTACGGACTAGAACTATGGGGGACACCCAAATTATCTAACATCAAACCCATTCAATCCTTCCAGTCTAAAGTTCTCCGTACAATAGTCAATGCTCCTTCTATGTCACCAATAAATTCCTGCATAATGACCTTAATATTCCATTTATTCTTGATCTTATCATAAACAAATACTCCATATTTCATGAGAACCTTACCCATCACTCTAATCCCGTTGCACAGTCTCTATCTAGCGCCACCCATCCCTACAATCCTCTTCGCAGGTTAAAACGGCAGTGGCCCCGTGACCTTTTGTAACATGTATATATTGGAGTTCTGACAATGGCCAGATTCACCACTCAACTCATGAGTGTCTGTGTTCTAGCGCCCTTACTCAGCCTCCGCTGGCTTTTAATACCAGTGAAGTAATTGAGTAAGAAGCGCAGGGATCTCCTGAAGCCTCGCTTTTTCCTCCACAAGTGGGGGGACATGTCTGATTTACAATCGGTCGGAGTTCCCATGACCGATTGCAAATAGTGTAAATAGGTAAGCCTGCGTCTAAGAAGTTTATTTTTATTTTATTATTACTATTATTCATATTTTCTTCCTTCATTGTGAAATTTTATTTTGTTCTTATTTCACTGTATATTATTTTGAAATTGCCTTATTTACTTTTTCGTTTTGTAAATATGGTGTGAATGTGCTCTCTGAACTCTATTATAAATGTCCTTTATTGAGACGTATTGTAATATTTATCAATAAACAAGTAATCCAGTAAAAAAAATTGGAATTGTTCTGTAATAACCTAATGGTTAATGTCATAGTTCAGTAGTAAACATAATCACTACATTAGAACAATTCACAATCAATAATTATGGACCAATCCAATAGCCTATAACAATTGTTATTGGTTAATGCCCTTAGTTTTTAACAGGACAATCGGCACCAAATAAAACAAAATAGTCTCTCTCTTCTAGGTTTTATTAAATTAGCAAAAGGTAATATAAAAACGTAACCACTTACTCATTATGTCTCTCGTTTATTCACTGTATTATTGACAAGAATAAATACAACTTAAACTTTGAACTAAGAGATGAAAATTCTACTCGAACCGACAATAACTTGTCGAGGTAGGCTTATAAAGAACACAGAAGGCCTCTACAGAGAGTTTTCAAAGAGGAAAAATGGATGGGGAAGAAGCTAAGGGAGGATGAGTTCCCAAATCACTCTCGGTCGGCGAGCTAAGAGAAGAGCCTTAAGACATTGCAAAACGGTAGCCACGTATGGAGTGATGAGTCTCCAGACTTTGTGGGAGGAAGTAATACCAACGAAGGGAAGAGCCTTCTGACTTGGGATGTTGACTACAATTGGACGGATGAACATCCAGACCATGTATGGAATGGAGAGTAGGAGAAATGGTTATTGGAACAGACGAGTAAGACAAAGTCAGATTGAATAATAATAATAATATAATAATAAGGCTTAGCGAACCCGAAGGTTCGATGCCGACACCACCAATCGCTTGTTACACACCTCCCTCCACCGTTCGCCATCCAAACCCAGTCCCTTCAGATCGGCTTTAATGCAATCTTCCCACCTTCTCTTCGGTCTACCCCTCGGACGCTTACCATTCGGCACAGCAAATATTAACCTTTTAGGAATTCTCTCGTTACTAAGCCCAACAACTTTACAAGCCCATTTGATTCGCCGCGATGAAATTACCTCACTTATATTACCCAGATACAGCTCACGCAATTCGGCGTTGTGTAACCGTCTGAACTCTCCGGTTAACTCATCCTTCTTCGGTCCGAATATTCTACGCAATACTTTATTTTCAAAAACCTTAAGACGCTGCTCATCCCTTAATGTAAGCGGCCAAGTTTCGCATCCATAAAGAACTGTAGGCAAGATAATTGTTTTATAGATTCTAATTTTTAAGTTTCGGGACAAGAGGCGCGAACTAAGTAGTTTTGTCACAGAAAAATAACAAGCATTCCCCGCCTTCAGTCTAACCTTAATCTCTTCTTCAATTTCGTTTTTTCTAGTTATCGTAGAACCTAGATACCTAAATTTATCTACCTGTTCAAACATATTACCATCTATATCGATATCACCAGTAGTATCGCCATTTTTGCAGCTAATCATATATTTTGTTTTATCCACGTTTATTTCGAGTCCTAGTTCTTTACCGGCTTTCATTAACGTTGTCGTATTTAGTTTTATAGTTTCAACGTCTTCGCTTAACAGTACCAGATCATCAGCATAGCCCAGCACGGATGTTGTCCCGCCCAGATCCAACCCTTTCTCGGTTCGCATTACCTCCCTAATGGCATGTTCTAATGCCAAATTGAACAGGACAGGCGAAAGAGAATCCCCCTGTTTTAAGCCCGAACGAACCTCAAATTTTTCGGACAAATTATTACCGATTCTAACTTTATTGACTGTCTCCGTCAAGCACATCCTGACTAGATTTACTAGTTTTTTTGGAATCCCCTGCTCGATTAGAATATTGTACAGTTTCTGGCGGTCAATAGAATCATAAGCCTTTTTAAAATCTATATACAGCTGGTGAACAATACCGTTATACTCCAATTTTTTCTCTAATATTTGCCGTAAAGAAAATATTTGATCAATAGTCGAACGATTCCGTCTAAATCCGCATTGGTAGTCTCCGATAATTTCCTCGGCGTATTCCGTGATTCGACTGGTTAAGATTAAAGTGAATATTTTATAACATACCGGAAGGAGTGAAATTCCTCGATAGTTATTACAATCCGTCCTCGGACCCTTTTTGTGAATCGGAATAAGAATAGATTCTTTCCATTCTTCAGGTAATTTCTCGTTCACCCAGATCTTTTTAACCAACCGATGTATTTTAGAAACTCCAGCTTCCCCGCATGCCTTAATTAGTTCAGTAGGAATATTATCGATTCCCGCTGCTTTATATGATTTTAATTTTCCGATAGCTACTTCAACTTCCTCTTTACTTGGTCCTTCTATTAACGGTTCAGCACTCTGGTACTCAGAAGGAGGACACAGATCATAATTTCCCGTATTTAATATATTGTCAAAGTGGTCCTTAAATTTATTCAATATGTCAACCGGATCGGTCAGAATATTGTTATTATCATCCCTAATTCCAGACGTTACGGGCCCTACATATTTACGTGATCTGTTTATACCTTTGTACATGTCTCTTACGTTATTTTCGATTCTATTAGTTTCTATTTCAATTATTTTATTTTTAAGATACTCCCTTTTTTTATTTTTGAGCAATTTTGTCGTTTCGTTCTTTGAGATTCGGAAGTATTCCAGATTGTCTTCGCTAGGATTATTTAGAGCTTTTAATTTAGCGGCTTTTCTTTTTTCACACATGTTTAAGCAATCTTCATCAAACCACGGTTTGTTATTCTTATTTTCCTTTTTTCCTAGACACGAGTTACCGACCGCTTTAATATTATCTCTGATCTCTATCCATAACTTGTCAATATCCTCGTGGTCCTCGTCAGGAAGCTCTAAAGCTTCAAACCTATTCTTAACATCTAGCTCGAATTGGTTTCTAATTGATGGATTTTTTAATTTTTCCAAATTAAAATTCTCAAAATCGAAATGGTTTTCTTTTCTCTTTTTTATATTAAGTTTTTGTCGAAGTTTCGCGATTACTAATTCATGATCCGACCCACATTCTGCTCCGCGATAAGACCGTACATTAATTATACTGCTTTGCCAGCTGTGTTGTATCAAGACATGATCGATTTGATTTCGTGTTTGCGAATCCGGTGATGTCCAAGTATATTTATGAATATCTTTATGTTTAAACGTCGTACTTTTGATTATCAGGTTTTTCGAGATGGCAAAGTTTATCAGACGGATCCCATTATCATTACTATATTCGTGCAAACTTTCTTTACCAATCGTCGGAATATAAACTTCTTCCCTTCCTACCTTTGCGTTCGCGTCACCTACAATTATTTTCATGTAGTTTCGCGGTAGTTTATCATAAACCCATTCGAGTTTATCGTAAAATTCACTTTTGACTTCATCGTCACTGTCTTCGGTCGGACAATGTATGTTTATTAATGCGATTTTAAACCAACGTCCCTGAAATGTAGCTACCGAAATTCTATCACTAAAGAATTGTACGTCCCTCAAAGCGGATAGTAATCTACTCCTAATTAGAAACCCGGTACCTAAACAATGATTCCCGCTTCCTCCGTACCAAATAGTGTACTTCCCTTCCCTCATCGAGCCCTCTCCTGGCCAGCGAACCTCTTGCAGAGCCACGACATCCAAATTGTACCCATTTACCTCATTCGCGACCGATTTTAGCCCCCCTGCTGTGTTTAAACTCCTTACGTTCCACGTACCAATATTTAAATCCCTATATTTCAACTTGCGGCATGAATCCCCTAAAGCAGTCCCCACCCGGAGACCCGAACGGGGGACTAGTTTACCTCCGGATAATGAGCGTTTTACCTTAGGGAGATCCATGACTTTTTGTGGTGTTTGGTGAACTAAAGATATGTGAGTAGGGCGTTCAATCCTACGTCACACCCTCCAGCAAGTCTGGTGGGCCCCTACCTCCAGCAAGTCTGGAGGTCCCCTCCCTCCAGCAAGTCTGGAGGGCCCCTCTCATTGTTGGTCAGCGAGTCCATCGGACTTAGCCGGGAGGAACTTCCAAGGAATTTCCACCGACCATCCCCACATCCGCCACCCGTGGGACGCTCCCCATACGCGGTAATGAGCCCGCGCGAGGAAGTCAGATTGAATAGTTAACCAAAATTTTATATAGAATATAGTGATCAACTCTGATTGACTGTACAACATATAAATTCACCCAGAAATCTCCGAGCCAGGCTTTCCCTCCACATGTGGAATGCAAAGCAGGACTCCAGGAGATCCCAGTAATACTTTACTGGCCACGTCACTGGTATAATAAACCAGTGTAAGAGGACACTAGAGCCTCAATAAAATTAGATAATTTTTTTTAATTAATATTTTTTTCATTGTAAATATAGATTATGTTGTTAAATTTCTGAAAATTTATCAATATAGAAAATTGAAATTAAAAAAAAATAAATATTTGATAAGACAAATTATTATTCTTTTTTTTTTTTCATTATGAATGCAATGTAGTTATTATAAAATATTTAATATATAAGAGAAATATCATTATAATTGAGTAGAAAAATATTTTATAAAATTTAATTTTGGGCTCAATAAATTGAACCCATCATATTTCAAACACGTTATTAAAACCCTTTAGAATCGCTTAAAAACCGAGTTTAATCAACTTATAAAGTATAAAAAAATGTGTTTTTGTATACATTTAAAGTCACTACACAAATTTCAATTTTGGTCAATATTGCGAGTTTGGCATGACTCGCCCTACTGTGTGGATATTGACAATAGCCTCTCTTTTATCTGGAATAAATTCTGTAGCTAATTTCTTGATCATAAGTTCTGTCTCCACCATTAGTGTTAAAATTGCTCGGCAAGAATGACAATGGCAGCAGTACGTTTTCTTGCAATAACTGGTAATCACCTTTTACCATTCTCAAGAGAAAAACGGTTCTTGAAAGCTACCATGGGAGATCTCGGAATATCAGACACCTTAATTTCTTATTGGTGGATTAGGTTCTGTGTCTTTGTTCTTCGAAACATCTCTTCTTTCTTTGAGATTCTCTTTCATCTTTGTTCATGCTCAATTGTATTTTATTTCTCACCAATTCTTTTGTTTTTCATTTTCTTCCTTTTTAACTTTCAGCATCTGTTTTACTTGTAGTTGGTAATACTCTGCAATAAATAGTTATATCTTTTTCATATTTTCAATTTCAATTAAGGTAATTTTAGTGTTACTATATCATTTTATAGGGCGAAGAAAGATAAGAAAAAATAATCAATAGATGTTAATCTTTTAAATTAAATAACCTATTTTATTGTGACCTACACATTTTATTCGCACTGACACGTGGTAGGTTAATGTAAAATATTTTAGAAATAAATATTAGTTATAAATATTTTGGATAAAAATATTTTTTTCAATCTTTGGATTGAATCTATTTTTATTCCGATTCACAAAAACTGTTCGAGGACGGATTGCTATAACAATCGAGGAATTTCACTCCTTCCGGCATGTTATAAAATATTCACTTTATATACAACTAGTCGAATCACGGAATGCACTGAGGAAATTATCGGAGACTACCAATGTGGATTTTGCATAACCGTTCGACTATTGATCAAATATTTTCTTTACGGCAAATATTGGAGAAAAAAGAGTACAACGTTGTTGTTCACCAGCTGTATATCGATTTCAAAAAGGCTTACGATTCTATTGACTTCCAGAAACTGTATAATATTCTAATCGAGCAGAGGATTCCAAAAAAAATCTAGTCGAAATGTATTTAATGGAAACAGTCAATAAAGCTAGAATCGATAATAATTTACCCGAAAAGTTTGAGGTTCGTTCGGTTTCATAACAACGTGATTCCCTTTCGCCTGTCCTATTCAATTCACCATTATAACATGCCATCAGAGAGGTAATACATACCGAAAAAGGGTTGGATCTGGATGAGATAATACCCGTGCTTGGCTATGCTGCTGCTCTGGTCCTGCTAAGCGAAGACACGAAAACTAAAAAACTAAATACGAAAACGTTAATTGAGGCCGATAAAGAATTAGGGCTCGAAATAAACGTGGATAAGACAAAATATATATTTAGCTGTAAAATGGCGATATTGCCGGTGATATCGATATAGAAGGTAATATGTTTGAAAACGTAAAGATGTTTATGTATCCAGCGTCTACGTTAACTATAAAAAACGAAATTGAAGATGAGATAAAGATTAGGCTGAAGGCGGGAAATTCTCATTATTTTTCTGTGACAAAACTACATAGCTCGCTCATCTTTTCCCGAAACTTAAAAACTAGAATCTATAAAACTGTTATCTTACCTACAGTTATTTATGGATGCGAAACGTGGCCGCTTACATTAGAAGATGAGCAAGTTCTTAAGGTTTTTGAAAATAAAGTATTATGTAGAATATTCAGAACGAAGAAGGATGAGTTAACCGGAGAGTTTAGACGGTTACACAACTTAAACTTTATACAGTTAATATAATTGAGATGATTACATCGCGGCGAATTTAATGAATTTGTAAAATTGTTGGGTTTTGTAACGAAAGAATTCCTAAAAGTTTAATATTTGCTGTACCGAATGGTAAACGTCCGAGGGGTATACCGAACGAATTTGGGAAGATTGCGTTAAAGCCGATCTGAAGGCACTGGGTTTGGACAGTGGAGGGTGCAAGATTTTTATTATTATTATTATTATTCAATCTTTGGAAGAGGAAGGGTAACCAGGTCGGGTTTCCCTCCTACAGTAAGCGTTTTTTGTACGAACTGTTTTTTTTTAATTATAGTTTTAGGAGGATATTTTCGATTGTAATAATTACAGGATAAGAATTAAACATTTACTGTAAAGTTACTGTGTATGTGGTAACATTAGATAAGGGGAGGGGAGGGATGCATGAATAAACTGGCAATTAGTGTTGCCCAAAATCGGTCCAAGACCAGGGCCGCCTAATTGTTGCAAATCCAAGACCAATAATGGTAAAAAAAAATCGATTTTTCGAATAAAAATTAAGGCAAAATAGTTACTAATACTTAACAATCTTAGTTACTATATGTAAATAATTGGCATAACCAATATACTTTTGCATTTAACTCCTCTAATTTTTCATTCGGGCTTAGTTAGGTTTCTACCATCTAAAAAATTACAGTAATATCTCTATAGTAATAAGCTAATAAGTAACTGCAAGATTGTTGCGAGACTCTTGCGCAAGACCAAGACCATGACCAAGACAGTGTTTGCAAGACCAAGACTCGTCTCGGTCTCGCATTTGGACAACACAACTGGCAATCCTCGGATAAAGCAATATGGTTTCCTTAAAATTTGCTGGCTACAATATCTGATTCGTGCCATATTTTTTTGGAATTCATTACCTGCCTTCCTACGCAAAACGTCTTCCTTAACCTGATTTAAACAACAATTATACTTCTTCCTCCTAAACAATCAATCAGTATTCCGATTGTATATATGTAAGAACCAAATTTTTTATTTAATTGCTGTCGCCTTCATTTGACTGTTATATTACAGTAACTTATATATTGTCAATATTATTAATCGGAACAAATATGTGAACACATTTATATATATTTATGTGCAAATTAATATGTTTACTTGTACTTAATGTTTTTTATTTTAAGGTTGGATTATTATATAGATAGAAAATAACTTTATTCTGGGACAAAGTCCCTTGAGAATTACAAAAAAATTAAAAGATTACATCTGGCAAAATTAAATCAATCGAAAAAAAGAAATAATATAAAGTAAATATAAGGTAAACATTCTATGTATAAAACAAACGAAACTGTATACAAAACAATTAGCACTATGACAAGACACTTAAAGCTATTTGCACTTATAGACCAGTATACACTTTTAAGAAAACAATAAAGAATTAAAATATAAAAATATGTTGAATTCTTTATTAAAATAAGCTTTGTGTTTCTGTTGAGAAAACAAAAAGCTGAATCTGATAGTACAAAGTGCCTGATTAATATAAAAATTATGTTATGTTAACTATTTTTTTTTTCTAATAATACCAGACAATTATCATCATTTTGTTCATTATAATTATTCTTAGGGGACTAAATGTACCAGAATAATATTTACTTTTCTTCTTTTTCTTGGATGAAAATCAAGAATACCAACAAAAGAGATACCGTAAACTCCTGAACTTTGGATATGAAGGAATGTTTTTCAGATGTTTCATAAAATGATCACATGTAATACATTAGGTGTGTTGGGGCCAGGGGTACTTCAAAATCGAAGTACAAATCTTTCCCCGGTGACTTTCCTCAAAGATGGGGAAAATTCGAGTGAAATTAAAAATGTTAGTAAAGAAGGAAAAAGTAAAAAGAGTAAAAATGAGACCTGAGAGAGAAAAAATACATGCACATCAAAACATTACAATAAAAATATTCAATTAATTAAAAAATGTTAAGATAAACAAATAAAATAATCCTCTTCTAAATGTTAACAATTTATTGAATATAAGAAAGAGATATAAATTTATACAAAATTTGAAATGAACATTACTGAAAAGTTACGAGAAAAAATAAAACATAAATCCAATATCCAGTGAAAATAAAAACCAAATTAAACATTATGAACAAAATATAAAATAAAATCAACTTCTAAAAACTATAAATAAACCAAGAGAGAAAAATAACTGTTCAAAATAATCTATTGTCTTTCGTGATGGTGGTGGAGAATAATAAAAAAACCGAGCCAAGTTGGAGATTATATTTCCAAAGAGGTTACCTTCTACGATGTCCAACAGTCGATGGTGAGAAAGTATCGTATCGATATCCCATCGATCTCGATCGACGACTGCGGATGCGCCGAACAGCTGATCTTCGAAAATGGCGCTAGACTGTTGGCAGGTGAGATGAGGTGAATCTGGACTTGGTGGGGGTAGACTTTCACTACACGTCTAATGTCAATAAAGGTTAGTTCCAGACTGCCGTCCAGCAGTTTTGTCGCAGTATTTGTGTCTTAATCCCTAAGCTGCCGGGCTGGAGCGTATACAAAAACGCGATAATACATCGCAAAATAAACCTACATCTATAAACAATGTACAATTCTGGGACAATTATCTCTCAGTTTCCACCAAAAAAATAAATAAACCTTTCATTATTAACACTTAAAAGGGGTTAATGGTGAGAAAAAATAAAGATATGAGCGTATGCGGCGTTAACAAGGTGGTTATGAGCCTATTAATTGTATAAGTATTATCCCATAATTCTGACTGATAACAAACAAGAAATAATGATTTAAGGCCAAATTTCCAAATTTTTTTGGAAAATTTGGGCGAAAATCTAGGTTTGAATTTAACCTCTGGTAAAACAATCAGTTCAGCTATAGACTATAAATGTCTTCGAAAATGTTGATTCTTGTTTATCTCAATATCTAAGTTAAAATTTTAATAACTGAAATTTCCATTTCGAAAATGGGATTGGATGGTGAGTTGGAGGAAGAGGTAGGGGAGGGGGATGAAAAAGAGGGCAGTAGGGGAAGAGCCTAAGTGAGCAACCCCCGGCCCCTTTATGGCTACCGCCAATCGCAACTGCACTCCCTAATACTCCTGCTTATTCGAAATTTATGAGCACTCGCGATAACTACTCCCTTTTATTTCAATTGATTCCGTGCCTAGAAGATGCAATTCCTTCCCTCCATTTCTCAACAGAACTCAACCCTTTCAAAATCTGTAAAAAAGATAATCCATATCGTATCGTTTATAATGATAATCTAGCGATAACAATTTATTTAAACAATATAGTCGTTAAGTATTTATAAATTCAGGAGGGAGGGGTATCCAAAGCTAGTTTTTATTTATTCATTTCCTTTTTTATTGACTGTATGGATGACCACAGAATTCGGGAAAAATATTAATATATAAATTTATTATCAACTGGTACTGGTACTGTTGAAGGAAACTAATCAGGCAAGTGGGCTTTGTGATCCTTTTAATCAATCCTCTCTATCCGCATGGACCGACCCCTCCCTCGCTCCCCAGAAATTTTATTGCTCTCCACTTCTTAAAAAAATGTAAACGAAACTAGAATTAGAAAAAGATAGGCAATTACACTTGATGTGGTCTGTCCCTTGTTCCCTCCCTAGATCTCTGACCGAAAATTCATTCACTAATTTTCCTGATAACCGATGATAGAAATTATCTGAGTAAGATTGCTTTGATGCTAAAGCAATGTAAACGGGCAAGTGAACAATTATTAAAAACAGCGTATACAATTTCATACCCTTTAATGTTGTTATAACTGTCCGATCCAGACGACTTCCAAATCTTTTTTTTCGGAAATGTAATAACCTTTTAAAAAATAGGCTAAAGTATGGGAGCTCTGTACTAACATAAAGATCTGTTTTGTATATTTTTAGATAGGTCGTCATTTTCCGTTGAATAGGAAGCGATAACTAAAGGAATATTTAATTTAAGCAATTAACAATTTATTCACTGTAAACTAGACAAAATTTACTTCAAATGCAAACTGAGTTTGTCATTGTTAAAATCATTTCTGAAACGACAAGAAACCGCTCGACGTTTCCGATTACTTCAGCAATTACTAGAAAAACGCTCTAAACTTCCAATTAATTACGAAAGATTCATATACTTGACTATAATAAGACCTATTTGGACTTACGGAATTGAGCTATGGTGCTCCACTAAATCATCGAATTCCTCTCGTATCCAATCCTTACAATCCAAAATCCTTCGTAAAATTCTCAATGCTCCCTACTTTGTTACAAATAAAACCATCCTAAATGACCTTAAGTTTCTTTTGTTTCAGATCTGGCCCAATCCAGATACCTATCCTTCTATAATAAACTTCAGAATCATCCCAACCCTCTCGTTTCTAACCTTGCTTCCTCTTCAATTCCTGATAACCCTCCGAGGCGTCTGAAAAGAAAATGGCCCCGTGATCTCCCAGTGTGAACATATCATTAGAGTGCTACCATTGGGTGGTTGTTCAGCAAGTGTTTTTATGTCATTATATACATTATGTTCAAATTTACTAAATGTATTTATTTAATACAGTTGTAAATGTCTTTAAGAAATAAAAAAAAAATCATTTAAAGAGGATTGTTGAGTTAAGTTTATTATAATAAATTATGTTTACTACAATAAATCTTAGAACACTTAAAAAGCAAGAAATAAAAGCTTTGCAACAAACGATCATAGTCGTTTTTTTTCCGAAAACACGAGTTCTTCTACGTGACTGGATAAAAAAATCATATAATTTTTTACACAACTTGATGTGAATCCCAAGCTTTTTCACTAATAAACCTTAACTTAATTAATATGGACTTAAAGCTCATGAAACGAGTAAGTTTTTGTAAAAGTGAGTTGTCAGTATTATAGCTGGATGATTAAAAAAAAAATTTAAAAACGCGAATAATTTCTGATTTTTTAAAAAGAGAACTTAGCTTGGTTCAGCTCAAAATTCCTCTTTAAATGGTTTTAACAATGACAAACATATTTGTTTTTAATTTTTTTAATTTACAGTGAACAGATTGTTAATTAATTCAACTTAATCCACTGGCTTTAGCACCAGTGACGCGTTTCAGAGCGTAGCGCAGGGATCTCTTGAAGTTCTGTTTTTCCTTCTATAGTTGGGGGGAGAAGCCTGGTTGGGGTTCCCTGCCTGATTGTATATAGGTATGAATGTGTTTATATGTTTTTAATTTACTTATCTTTAGGTTATTTTATTTTTTATTGTACATAGTTTTTGATTGTTATTTTACATTTGTTAATTTTAAATTTTCTGTATATATTTTATAAATGTGTTCATATATCAGTATAATTATTGTCCACGTGACAGATTGTTATATTTCGAAATAAATAAATAAAAATTAAATGTTTTTGTATTTATCGCTTCATATTCAAAATTTCTCTCTACTTACGTGACACTCTGTATAATAAAGAAATAATCTCATGACTTCAAGAATTCGAAGTAAATTGAAACGGAGTATACATTTTTTAAATTATTAGGATTCAATTTATATAATATTTTTTCTATACTAAATAATAACTAAAGTTGTGGATGGAAATGAAATTCTTACAATATATCAGTTATACTTATTCGCCGAAATGACGGAACCCTTTAACTTGGTAATGAACTAAATCGAAGCGATTTTATAACTAAATGGTTGGTATTTAAGTAAATTTTGTAGATAAAAGGCTGAGCGTTGATCATAGATGACGGAAGAGTCGATATTCGGGGCGGAATCTGTTATAGGCCCCTAATGTTTTATTCACACCCTAAATTTGAGATTAAATCAGCTGATGGCATTAAGGAGCGGTAGGTCTTCGATGGCTGCTAATAGTAACTGACCAATAAACCAACAACCCTCTTTTAGGGAATTTAGTAGTTAGTAGTCAATGACGCTATTGCTTCCCATTAGCTAAGTACCCTCTCTCAATTTCCATGTCTTTTAAATTGCTTTTGGATGACTACCGCACCACTGCAGGATCGTAATGAAATTTAAGATTTTAAAAATTATCTAGTGTCCTGCCCATTTTTCTATTTTTTTACCATTAATATTTATATTTTTTTTATGCTTTATAGTCCATTTAGATCTTTTGCCGACTCAACTAGAACCCTTTGACTCTGCCAATCTTTGGCTACTTCTTTCCAGTTAAGTGCATACAGCTCTGCATTAATATTGTTGATTATATCTGACCATTACCACATTATAGGATTATACGTGACCATGACCACTGACCCGGCTAAGGATCGGACATACAAGGCTTACCCACGAGTATTTAATGAGGTAAGACTTGCTATGTTCCTGGCCTCGCGTTTCTACGGCGAGTAGGGGGTTTCAGGAATCGCATTTATTTGTATTTATATCGGTCCCAGAAG
Source organism: Nezara viridula (assembly GCA_928085145.1). Taxonomy (NCBI): domain Eukaryota; kingdom Metazoa; phylum Arthropoda; class Insecta; order Hemiptera; family Pentatomidae; genus Nezara; species Nezara viridula. The sequence goes on along the minus strand of OV725078.1, from coordinate 57,912,185 downwards.
GGAACCGATCAACTTAAAATATATTAATGATGTATTTAAATGTTAGATACCACAGACCCCCTACTGTAGTATCCTAGATTGAACCATATACTATTTATTGGATTTCCTTTCTAAAGGTATCATGTTTTTAAATTTACTATTTGTTCTATTACTAATTGGTGGCATGCAAGGTAGAATGTAAAATCATCAAGATAGTTTACTAACTATTATATTTACAAGCTTAAATAAAACCAAAAACATCTATATACAAAATAATAACTAAACCTATATACATAATGAATAGTTGAGAATCATACTGGAGGAGAATGCTTGATGTTTGATTAAAGTTACATGTGTTATATTGATTATATTAATTAATGATGTATGGTTGCCAACACAAATTTACATTAGTATAACTAAATGCATGTTACCACTTAGCTGGTCCTTCATAGTGTTTCTAGGTGTTTCTAGCCGTCATATCTGGATTCCCTGTCTCTGCTCTCCTTCAGCGTCTAGTCCGTCCATCTGCTCTCTCCGGCTGTCTTCGTCTTCCTCCCTCGACTCTCCCGCTTGAAGTCTCCTCCGCTGAGTCCCAAAAAGAAGTCCTTCGTCCTAGTCCTCTATTTCCCACCTTTCTTCATCCCCCTCTCTTTTGTTAGTTTTCTCTGATTGGCTGAATATTCCTAGCCTAAGGGATGACCACGCCCTCTCCCCCAGGCCAAGGTAAAGCAGCAGGTACAGATTTCCGTATTTCTGGTGGAAGGTGTGAAAAGGTCTTTCGGGATCCTGTTTAAACACTCAGTTGTCGGTCTTAGTCAGTGGTTCTTAAAGGTTTTTATTACCACTTACAAAAGGTTGGGCTTGTGGGTCGTTACCCTCGCTCAGGTAGCGCCAGATGTGGCCACTTATGATATTTATTTATTTATATCTTTAAAATAATTAAATGAATACCACCGGCGGTCTTTAAAATACATAGCAGACTCTCCTACTCAATGTATTTCCTGCGGTGTACATCTCACAGTGAACCATATCCTAACCGAATGTTATGCATTCCAATCTCTTAAGGATCTACATCTTTTCAGAAATGACCTTGAAGAATCACTCCAAAAGGACCCCAGTGATATTAAAAACGAAATATTGATCCTTAAGAAAACCAAAATTGTAATCACATCTGCAAATTTGTACAAAATTTAATCACATCTTTTAAATATACCTGTTATGTTTGTAGGCTTCTCTTTAAATTGTAAATAAACCTGTTAATTTTTCTTATTTTTATCTTAATTTTTAATTCTAATGGTTTTTCAAATGAAATTGTAATTTCTAATATTTAAATTTAACTATTCTTTTTAACTACTCTTCTTTTAATTTTATTTTTTAAAACGTATTTTTCGAATCTGGCAACCAGGACTGCTTTACAAGCTACGTACATTCCTACACCCTACATACTTCCTCATTATCCGTTCCAATCTAACTGATAGATCCTTCAAAGTAAATCATAATAATGCCTATTCATCCATTTTTCCCAATCTGCTGGTGTTCCTTAAGGAAGTATATCCTAGGTCCTATCCTTTGCACAATTTATACAGGTGACATCCCAACCCGTCCTAATACTCTCATCCTAACACGTATGCCGATGATACATATGTCCTATCAGTAAATAATGACCCAACAATTGCATCCCAAATTCTTCAATCACACATCACAAACCTTGAACAATGGTGTCAAAACTGAAGGATACAAATAACTTTCAATAAATCCCATCAAATCACCTTTATTTGATGGGATAAAGGTGATAAGACCACTTCGTAAACCTATGTCCTCCTGTCCTGCAGTATCCTTTAATAATACCCCACTTATGCCTGTTGAACAAATCCGATACCTTGGACTCCACTTAGACAAACGTCTAACTTGGGATCCTCATACCAGACTGAAAAGACAAGAAACCGCTCGACGTTTCCGACTACTCCAGCACTTATTAGACAAACGCTCTGAACTTTCTTTATATTACAAGAAGTCCCCTAAGAACAGCTCCCAGTCAATTACAAAAGACTCATATACATGACTACAATAAGACCTGTTTGGACTTCTCTGGGGCTCCACTAAGTCATCGAATTCCTCTAGTATCCAATCATTACAATCCAAAATCCTTTGTAAAATCCTCGCTGCTCCTTACTTTGTCACAAATAAAATCATCCATAACGACCTTAATGTTCCTTATGTTTCTGACCTGGTCCAATCCAGATACCTATCCTTCAATAACAAACTTCAGAACCATCCAAAGCCTCTCGTTTCTAACCTTGCTTCCTCTTCGATCCCTGACAACCCTCCGAGGCGTCTGAAAAGAAGATGGCCTCGAGATCTATTTTTGTAAAAACATTTTCAGAGTGAGGGTAGTTTCTCAACAAGTGATTTCATGTTATTATATTCTTTTCTTCACATTTACTGAATGTTTTTTTATTTGTAACGCAGTTGTAAATATCATCAATAAAAATTTTAAAAAATCGTATTTTTAGATTATATTCTTAAAATCATTAACGTTTTATTTAAATGTCTTTGGTAACTTATTTTTTTTTTAAATATTTAATTCTAATGGTTTTTGTCAACTTTTCGTCTTGTACTTTTTAATATTCAAACTGTAATCTTTAACTTCTCTCCTAATTGATTTTTATTTTTATTTTTTTAAAACGTTTTTTTTAGCTTTTGTTCTTAAAATCATTAAACTTTATTTTAATCGTCTTTGTTTACTTATCTCTTTTTAATCTTTAATTTTCAATTTTCGTAACTTTAATCATATTCATCTGTATCTATTTTTAACTTTCTAAACTTTAAATTTTATTTGTTATCTGTAGTTTTGTTATGTATGCCTGTGTAGTAGTTGAACCAATTGTAATATAGGGCGAAAATGACCCAGGTGGACGAAGAGCCCTAAACATTTATAAATAAATAAGTAAACATCTGACCATCTTGTTTTAGGCCTCCCACGTATTCTCCAACACCAACGCCAATTGTTGAAGCATTCATTGTTATGTAGAACCTTCTTGGTGGACTGCTTCGAGGAACATATCCTTCCTATTTTAACCTCCTTGCTTCGTTTCTCAAAAGTATATCCTCTCAAATATTTCAATATTTCTCTTAGTTTAGTGGGATGTTAGCAGACCTCAAGAGCTACAAAAAAGTTTATATAGACGATGGTCCGAATTTCTGTAGAAAAGTAGGAAATTTTGTTGCGGGACTATTGAAGATGATAAGCATATGATATTTAATTGAACGATTTATTCCAACGCCCGATAAGCATCGACTGGGGAGTACCCCTTATTAGAGTGGGCCCCTTAGTCCCTGAACAGAATTGTAGCGACGCTTGAAATATTAGGCGCTTTTGCGGAAGAAGATCCTTTAGGAAAAAATATTCGTCCGGCAAGGTGGAATACACCAGTGAAAAAATATATATACAAATAATCGATATTATGTTATTTAATTTTAAATATTTTCGGATTCTTTCGGATAATTTATTACAGCATATTTAAATTGTAAAATATATTTTTTTTATTTATTTATATGATATTTACAACTGTATACAAAAAATACATCTGGTAAATTCGCACATGGATATAATGACATGAAACACATGTTGAGAAACTACCCATTGGTAGCAGTCTAATAATACGACTATATTAGATCACGTGACCACCTTCTTTTCAGACGCCTCGGAGGGTTATCAGGAATTGAATAGGAAGCAAGGTTAGAAACAAGAGGGTTGGGATGGTTATGAAGTTTATGATGGAAAGACAGATATCTGTATTGGGCCAAATCTGATAATTAAGGAACATTAAGGTCATTATGGATGATTTTATTTGTAAAAAAGTAAGGAGCAATGAGGATTTTACGAAGGATTTTGGATTGTAAGGATTGGATGTGAGAGGAATTTGAAGGTTTGGTGGAGCCCCATAGCTCAACTCCGTAAGTCCAAATAGGTCTTATTATAGTCAAGTATATGAGTCTTTTGTAATTAATTGGAAGGTTAGAGCGTTTGTCTAGTAAATATTGAAGTAGTCGGAAACGACGTCGAGCTGTTTCTTGTCGTTTCAGTCTAGGATGAGGTTTCCAAGTTAGACGTTTGTCCAGATGGAGTCCTTGGTTAGTTGTAAAATATAGATCCAGTAAAAGTAGATATGAAGTAGCTCAGTAAGGAACAGCTTGCAGGCAGCCCATTAATGTAGTCAAACCGGTCATTAATATAAATATTCCAATAAAAGAAAGAAGCAAACTTTTGGCTCATCAATTTGGAAGCCTGCAGGACGGAAGCAGTCCTGTCAGCTCGGTCACCACGGCTGATGACCGAATCTTTATTCAATTAGCGTTAAAATAGAATAGATAAGAAAATTTAATGAAGTTGTTATAGGTATAGGTTCTTTTCCCTAGAATACATCTACTAGAAAAAAGGTAAACGAAAAGGTGAGAGAGAGTAACAAATCGGAAATTGGTTGTGTTAAGCAAGTTTTCTAAAGTCTTTTTAGTAAATCATTGTATTCTTCTTGTGAACGCAAATATCCCTAGGAAACGAATTAGCTGATTGTGCCGCAAGAAAGAATCTCACTCTATCTTGAAGGAGTAAAACGATTCGAACTCCATCAGAATAAAGTAAACCCTTCAAAGACGAAATTAAATATGCATGCCAGTCCATATGGAATGACTACCGAAAAAAAAAATAAAAAATATATAAAAGAAGAGGTGAAACCTTGGGACACTTCCAGCCGTAATTGTAGAGAGGAGATAATACTGACCCCATTGAGAGAATAGGACAAAGGTGTATCAAAACAATCTTCCATATTTTTTAGGAATGTCCATATTTTACTTCACATCTAAGTAGTCTTGGATTAAAACATGAATTTGCAACTACCCTTAAAGCTGATGAAACTATAAAATTAATCCTCAAATTTATAAAATTTCGAAGATATGATAACAAAAACCTAACATAAATTAAAAATAAATAAATCAATAAAACATAAGAAATTATAGTGTATATATATATACACTTACGATATATGTATACACACTTACAATATATATATATAGAATTAATTAATAAATCAACTAAAAGTCAAACACGGCGTTGATGATCATTGCAATTTTAAGCCATTAAACAAACAAATCTGGTACGGTACGCTCATCACACAACTGACTTAATGAGCAGAAATAAGTATATTTAGACTAAGAAGTGAATCTGAAAATTATAAGCGCTTATTATTTATTTATATTTCATTGTGGGTATTTTTTTTTGTTTACCCTTATATATACAAATGTTAATATTTATGGAATCTATATAACTTAATATTAAATAATACCAACTATAGCATTTATGAACACCACATAAGTATATATTATTGTCTGAGTCCGTATTATATTAGCTCATGTTACTTATGGAAGCCTGTTCTATTCTTTCGGACAATCTCGGGTGAGCTCGGGAGCGCTCGTATTACTTTGGTTCCTGGATTAGAATGGTTTAACTGTTCTCCGTTACGATCTACTTTCTGCTTTATTTATATATCAAATTCTTTCATATTTTATATTTAACTATTATTTATATCAGAGATCAATGTGAAATGGTAAATAGTTCCAAATAAAAAAAAAAAAGAATTAAGGGTACTTTAGGGGAAGCTAATATTGAAAATTATCCATTTAAGCCCTTTTAGAGAACATCAATAAGAATAAAATCTATATTATATTAAATTCTGCTTAATTTTACACTGATATAATGAATTTAATCAAAATCGTAAGAGCCCTTTACGAGAAAATCAATAAAAATGTGTTAAATCGATGATATAAAGTGTCATTCCAGTTTGTCGATTTTGACGAATAAAATGCTATAACATCCCATTAATATAAAACCCTTAATTATGCAATTTCACTTTCGTAAGACTAGACTTTTAACACACACATTGACCATTTTGTTATTTGGAGTCAGGAGACCTCTAAATTTGTATTTCCAATGAAAACTGAGATTTGAAAATTTTCATGATCACAATACCATCATATTTCATATATAAGCAAGTGAAAGTAAAAAAAAACCTCTAACTTTTAAACTTTATTCCTTCTTTTTAACATTTCTTATTTTAATCTTTAACATTTAATTTTAATTGGTTTTGTCAACTCTTGTTCATGTGATATTTAACATTTAAATTTTACCTGTTAAGTTGTGTTCATATTAAGATTTGTTTTTAAATTGTCTTTTTTAACTTTAACTAATTTCACTTCTATGTTTAACTGTAACTATTTTTTAACTTCCTAAATTGTAAATTTTATTTGTTAGCTGTAGTTTTGTTGTTTTTGCGTATTAGTAGTAGCCGATCCAATTGTAATGTACTTTTAATCTACAAGACCATACTGAAACCTATCTGGACCTACGGACTTGAACTGTGGAGAACTGCTAAACATTCGAATATCAAACGCATCCAATCCTTCCAGTCCAAAGTACTCAGAACAATAGTTAATGCCCCATATTACGTCACAAACAAGACCCTACACCATGACCTTAACATCCCATTTGTCCTCGACATCATCCCATCCAGATTCTCAAATTTTCACCAGAATCTTATCCATCATCCAAATCCTCTAGCTCAATCCCTATCCAGCTCCCTTCATCCCTACAATCCTCCACGAAGGTTAAAACGGCAGTGGCCCAGAGATCTCTTGTAAATATGCTTCTGGAGTCCTGGCAATGGCCAGCATCTTCACTCATGTCCTGAGCGTCTATGGCTCTGGTGCCCTCTTTCAGTCTCCACTGGCTTCTAATCGAAAAGTGGCACTGGGATCTCCAGCAGTCTTGCTTTGCCTTCCACATGTGGGGGAAAAAGCCTGGCTCGGAGATTCCTGGGCGAATGTATATATTGTATATAAGTATGATTGTGTTTAGAAGTTTCTATTTTATGTTATTTGTTTACTTTTTTTTTCTTTTATTTACTTTATTCATCGGTACTATTTATTTACTTTTTATATTTATATTAATTTCTCTATTATGTGTATATATTGTATGAATGAGAACTCTTAGCCCTAGTACTTATAGCCCTCCAGCAGTGGCTAATTGTATTATTATTCAATAAAAAATAATAAAAAATAAAATAAATAAAAAAATTGTAATGTAAGGTGAAAATGACCTAGGCGGTCGAAGAGCCCAAAACACTTATAAATAAATAAAAGTTATAAATAAAACGTGTTTTGTTTTCATTTTATTTTATTATTTAATCGATCCAAGGGTGTCTAATCAAATAGCTCTGATCCAAATGCAAACAAGGCACAAGGAGTTTGACTCGTGAGGGCTGGTGTCGTGTGAAACTATTCCACCCTTCGGCAACAGGTTGCTTCCTCAATCACTGGTTACCTCCTTCTTTCTGCGGGTGTTAATACAACCAACTCCCCCCCCTTTCTAACAGAGGGTTATTCATTGTCATTTGTTATGAATAAGTCCAGCATTATTTTTAATTCAATTTATGATTCTCAAATACAGGATTCGATTCCTCTTCATTAGTTAACGTATTATGCCTATAGGCAGTGAGGATTTATAACGTCTGTTGCAAATGGTATCTCAACATACAGAATTATACTATAAATATATGGGTTGACAACAAGAGTTCATTCCAGGTCTCCTACAAGAGTATGACTTCAAGAATGTAACTGCAAGAGTGACTAGTCTAGAGGACCATGAGGGTTATATACCCTTAAATTGTAGGGAGGTGAAGGGATTCTGGGAGGTCCAGGAAGCCTCAGAAAGGGCTGTAATTATGATAAGTTATTTAAAATTGATATTCTTATCCGTGAGAAAGAGCATTTTGCTGAATTCTGTTATTGTTCCTTAAGTCTTGATAATGGGTCTTGTTGTATCCAGTCAATGCCTTTCAGATAACTACTTATAAGCTATCATAGATATTTTTCCTGGCCATATAGAGATAACTTTGTTCATTTCTCCTTCGAGTTGTGGGAATTATCATTGTAATACATGATTCACCAATTGGCAAAGTTAACAAATTCAATGATTAAAATAAAGGTTAAATTAATATTATTATTTTTTACGGATTAAGTCCATTCCACAGCCCAACCAACAAGGAACAAGCTCAACAAAACATTCGAAGCTTCACACAAGGCATCATTGATTTCCCAAACCAATCTTGGTGAATCTATTCAGCTTCAACTGACCGTACTCACTGTGTTATGTTAGTTTAAATAACTAGAGTTTTTTTTTTTTTACAAATATTCACTTTTCGTCACGTGTGATAATTTATTTCCAGAACCTGTAATCTATCGGATTTTGAAGCAAAATTGTACACATAATAACTCCCTGCTGTGCTTCGGCATCTGTCTAGAATACGGCCAGGCTTTTAACATGACGAGCCACTGTGATGTCACAAGCTCCTACTACAGCAGATAAATCACTGGTCGTATGTGAGCTCTTGTTCACACATTCAAGAAGAACGTCGTCCGTCATCAAAGACCGATGGGCAAAGTAATCTCGTTTCAGTCGGATACATATTGTTCAAAATGTGCATTTTTGAACAAATTCTAATGGGACTTAAAGTCCATGAATAAAAACTTTTTTATTTTATTTTATTATTTATTTGTTTTATTATAGAAATTTACAAATGTATTAAATGATAAATACAACAAGTAAATATGAACAACTAACATGACATGTACAACATGAATAGAAACTACCCATTGGTAGTATTCCAATTATATTTCTATATTAGAAGGTCCCACGGCCATCTACTTTTCAGACGCCTCAGAGGGTTATCAGGAATAGAAGAGGAAGCAAGTTTGGAAACAAGAGGGTTCGGATGGTTCAGAAGTTTATTATGAAAGAATAGGTATCTGGATTGAGCTAAATCGAAAACATATGGTACATTAAGGTCATTATGGATGATTTTAATTGTGACAAAGTAGGAAGCATTAAGGATTTTGGACTGTAGGGATTGGATACGAGAGGAATTTTATGGTTTAGTAGAGCCCCAAAGCTCGATCCCGTAAGTCCAAATAGGCCTTATTATAGTAATATATATGAGTCTTTTGTAAATAGTTGGAAGTTTAGAGAGTTTGTCTAGTATGTGCTGGAGTAGCCGGAAACGTCGGGCGGTTTCTAGTCGTTTCAGTTTATTGTGGGGGTTCCAAGTGAGTCGTTTCTCTAGGTGGAATCCTAGGTATCGGATTTGTTCAACAGGAATAAGTGGGGTATTGCTGAAGGATACTGTAGGAGAGGAAGTTATAGGTTTATCTGAATAAAAATAAACTTTTATTATAATACCATCTCTCAAAGAAGTGTTTATAAAAGTAGAAGAAAATTATTATACCATCGCCTACTACTATATCGTACAAGGACCACTTCAAGGTGCTTAGAGTATTATAGCGTTGTAGTGGTTTATTGGTATATTTAATAATTACACTAATTTTTCATTAAAAAAAAGTAGTATCCAACAATGTCATCACCACCTATGCCGATGACACGTGTATCCTATCAGTTAATAAAGATCCATCTATTGCATCCCGAACTCTTCAATCACACATCACAAGTATTGAAAAATAGTGTCAAAACTTGAGAATTAAAATAAATTCCAACAAATCCCATCAAATTACCTTCACTCTTCGTCGTAAATCAACCTGTCCTACAGTATCCTTCAACAATAGCCATCTTATCCCAGTCGAACAAATCCGATGCCTAGGACTCCACCTGGACAAACGACTCACTTGGAACCCCCATACCAGACTGAGACGACTATAAACCGCCCAATGTTTTCGATTACGGCAGCAATTACTAGATAAACGCTCTAAGCTTTCAATCAATTACAAACGACTCTTATATATGACAATAATAAGACGGAATTGAGCGGTGGGGCTCCACTAAACCATCAAATTCCTTTGGTATCCAATCCTTACAATCAAAATTCCTTCGTAAAATTCACAATGCTCCTCACTTTGTCACAAATAACATAATTCATATTGTCCTAAATGTTCCATATGTTTCAGATTTGACCCAATCTAGATACCTATCCTTCCATAACAAACTGCAGAACCATCCGAACCCTCTCGTTTAAAACCTTGCTTCCTCTTCAATCCCTGATAACCCGCCGAGGCGTCTGAAAAGAAGATGGCCTCGGGACCTTCTTATATAGAACTTTAATTTGTGTTCTACCAATGGGTAGTTTCTCTTCATGTTGTACATATCATGTTACTAATGTCACATTTACTTGTATTTTTCGTGTAATACAGTTGTAAATTTCATTAAAATAAAAAAAATGTAGTAATAATTGGAGTTAAGTGTTTGATGAAACCTTAGGGAGGATATTAACAATTAGCAGAGAAGGATGAGAGAAGAGCGGCAATAAAAGGAAGTAAGCGAGCGAGGCTCAAATATATGTAAATGCGGTGGCTAAGGTTAGCTTCTGTCGGGGCTGAATATTATTTGTGCTCAGCAAAACCCGTGCCACTTCCTTTGGGAAACTTTACTTCCCTCCCTTCCCTAACTTATCAATGTAAAATATTACCTCTTTATATTCAACATGAACTTCCATGGAAAGAGTTTTCACAACCTCGATCAGATTTAGAACGCTTACCCCAAGTGTCCCGGGCAGAGGGAAAAGATTTAACTATTTTTATCGCTGGAACTTGAGGGGGGCAAAAAAAAATACCCTGACTTAATTTTCGCCCGCTCTGCAACTTTCGGTTGGAAACTCAGCACAACAGTAAATGAAATATGCTGATTTCTAAAGTTACGTTGTTGTTGAAGAAATCATTTTTGGGCTGATTGAATAAGATTTCTGTAATCCTGGTGACTTGAGTAAGAAGAACGATTTTTGATAACTGATTATATACCAGCATTAATAGAATTCTTAAAAACGAATGAACGTGGAACTGGATGTAATACTGACTGCTGTCACAGATGCTCGACAGTACAAACATCATTGATTTATTCCTAATAAAAACTTTATTCAATTTCTCTAACAGATTTGACAGTATGGCATTTAGCGTTAAGATGTCAATTTATTCGCACTTACAAAATAGAATCCTCTATTCTAACTATCTTTTAAATAACTGCTCCACTAAAAAATTGTAAGTACCTTGGTTAATATTCTGATCATAGTTTTTGTACTTTTCGTGCTGACACTCATCTCGGAAATCTTATTTATCAATACCCATATGATTGTAACATTAGTAGTTTTTAAATCTAAATACTCCACTAAACTCGTATTAATTCTCACAAAATTAAGACTCATACCAAAATTATCAGTTGTTTTAATTAATAATAAGGTCGGTTAGAAATTTTCTTAGCTTTAATTATTTACTAAGCAAAATATAAATTTGAGTTTCTTTTTTCAGTAATAATTTATTATTTAGATAATTGAAATCGAAGATTAGATAGGCGTTGATGACCTCGGGGTTTTGCTCCACTAAATCCTAAATAATAACTCCACCAATCTATCGAATTCCTCTAGTAAGCAATTCTTACAAACCAAAATCCTTCACAAAGTCCTCACTGCTAGTGTTACCCAAAATCGTTCTTGTTCTTGTACTTTGCAAGATCAAGACCAAGACCTGCTAAATGTTGGAAGAGCAAGACCAAGACTATTAAAAAAAATCGATTTTTTTAATAAAAAGTAATTCGAAACAGTTACTAATACTCGACAATATTATTTACTATATGGAAAAATTTGGTATGACCAATATTTTTTTTTTTTTTTTTTTATTTCTTTATGACATTTACAACTGTATTACATAAATACATCAAGTAAATTTGAACATAATTGATATAATGACATGAATACACTTGCTGAGTAACTACCCAATGGTAGCACTCTAATGATATGACTACATTAGGAGATCACGGGGCCATCTTCTTTTCAGACGCCTCGGAGGGTTATCAGGAATTGAAGAGGAAGCAAGGTTAGAAACGAGAGGGTTGGGATGATTCTGAAGTTTATTATGGAAGGATAGGTATCTGGATTGGGCCAGATCTGAAACATAAGGAACATTAAGATCTTTATGGATAATTTTATTAGTGACAAAGTAAGGAGCATTGAGGATTTTACGAAGGATTTTGGATTGTAAGGATTGGATGCGAGAGGAATTCGATGGTTTAGTGGAGCCCCATAGCTCAACTCCGTAAGTCCAAATAGGTCTTATTATAGTCAAGTATATGAGTCTTTTGTAATTAATGGGAAGTTTAGAGCGTTTGTCTAGTAAGTGCTGAAGTAATCGGAAACGTCGAGCGGTTTCTTGTCGTTTCAGTCTAGTATGAGGATTCCAAGTTAGTCGTTTGTCCAGGTGGAGTCCTAGGTATCGGATTTGCTCAACAGGGATAAGTGGAGTATTGTTAAAGGAAACTGTAGGACAGGAAGTCGTTGGTTGTATGACCAATATAGTTTTGTATTTAACTATTCTAATTTTTCATTCAGGCTTAGTAAGGTTTCTCCTTTCTAAAATATTATAGTAATAATCTAATAGATAACTGCAAGACTATAGGTATGTATGTGTTCTTTTTATTTATTTGTTTTTGGGTTGTTTTGTTCTTATTTATTGTATATATATTATTTTTCTGTATAATTTATTTTATTTATTGTACATAGAGTGTGAATGTGATCTCTGAGCACTATTATAAATGTCCTTGAGGCAGATTATAATATTTTTCAATAAATAAGTTTAAAAAAATTTCATTCGGGCTTAGCAAGGTTTCTCCTTTCTAAAATATTATAGTAATATCTGTATAGTAATAAGCTAATAGATAACTGCAATACTATTGCGAAACTCTTGCGCAAGACCAAGACCAAGACTCTTGGTTTCGCATTTGGGGGCCCGCAACACTACTCACTGCCTCTCACTTTATCACAAATAAAATCCCACATAACAAATTTAATGTTCCACATGTTTCCGATTTGGTCCAATGCAGGTACCTATTCTTCCATTAATTGTGTGTCTTTTTTTTTAAGGTGGTCACGTTTTTTATTGAATAAGAAGACATATGTACTTTGACTCAAAAACTGTTTAAGATAATTACATTATAAGTAGACCATCGTAAAGTAGACAAAATTATTTTGGGAAAAAAGTGGTTAAATTGACTAAGGTCAACGATAAAAGAGAGTTTCAGGAGGTCTACTATGGCAACTGTACTGCTGCAGTTACCATTACAGTACACAAACCTACGCAGCAAATTTCTGTTATTCCGATTCGTGAAATAATTCGGCATAATGGCTTTGTGTTATTAGATCTGCTGAAAGTCCATTTTATCATTGACATTAGTAAATTTAATTATTGTTTTAAAAATTTGTATACTTTACGATGGTGTAATTATAATTTAATTATCTGGATCAGTTTTTGAGCAATTGCTTATTATTTAATAAAAAACGTGATCATCTTAAGTAATCACAGAATTATTCTTAACTCTTTTTCCGTTTGAAATCGGCCCGTGCATCATGCACTTTTTTGTTGGAAATTTTGTCTAAAATCACTCCCCAGAATTTGGCCATTATGATTGAGTATAGTCTATGAATTAGAAACGTAAGTCATATTAAATAGTTTTGCAATTTTCTTTTAGTTTCCTATTTAAGATACCTCTTGATCAACCTGGCTTAAAGGTGCTATAGTAGTTAAAACGATTATTACTGATAATGCTTTATTTACTAAGGGACACCCTGTCCTAACAGCGGACCAGCCCCCATTTTACAAATTATAATAATAATAATAAAACGCTTAGCGAATCAGAAGGTTCGATGCCGACACCACCAGTCGCTTATCACACACCTCCCTCCACCGTTCGTGGTCCAAACCCAGTCCCTTCAGATCAGCTTTAATGCAACCTTCCCACCTTCGCTTCGGTCTACCCCTTGGACGTTTACCATTCGGTACAGCAAATATCAACTTTTTAGGAATTCTCTCATTACTAAGCCCAGCAATTTTACAAGCCCCTTTAATTAGCCGCGATGAAATTAACTCAATTATATTAGTCGAATACAGTTCACACAATTCGGCGTTGTGTAACCGTCTGAACTCTCCGGTTAACTCATCCTTCTTCGGTCCGAATATTCTACGCAGTACTTTAATTTCAAAAACCTTAAGACGTTGCTGCTCATCCCTTAATGTGAGCGGCCAAGTTTCGCATCCATAAAGAACTGTAGGCAAGATAATTGTGTTATAGATTATAATTTTTAAGTTCCGGGACAAAAGGCGCGAGCTAAATAATTTTGTCACAGAAAAATAACAAGCATTTCCCGCCTTCAGTCTAACATTAACCTATTCAAACGTATTACCATCTATATCGATTTTACAAATTAGAAACATTACATTACATAACATACAGTTATAAAGGTGTATAATTTTAGTATGTTATGTAATCTAATGTAATTTTTCTACTCGTTATTCAAATTTTATAACTGTGGGGGCGAGGTGGCTGAGAGAACTAATGCGTGTGCACAGCACTGTTGTTGTCCGGTAACTCAGATCAAAGATAATTTGATAAGAAAATCACGAGTTTGCGTCCCGGTGCCCGGGGGGGGGGAGACTTTAAATTTTGGCATTAATCCCTCGCCCTCACCCCCTGGCATGGAAAAACTCCGTATAACCAAACAGGCGAGGAAGCGGAAGACAAATAAAAATTGTATAACTATAATTTACAAGTATTCTGTAGTTCATATTGTATTATTTTCTTTCAACATATTCTTAAGAAGGAAAAAGAACTTAGTCCTATTAGTTTTATTGATAATATTTAAAGCAGAAATTATTGGTAATATTGAAAATTGATAATGGTGATGTAGTATTAATGAGTATGATATCAATGTTGTTTAGATTAATTGGTTAATATGACATAAAGTAGACTCATCGTCAGGATGTTGAGTTGAGGGATCACTTCTTGTGATTGATAGTTTGTATCCCTCTCCCCCCCCTCCTCTACTGACCTGGCTGCCCAGGACCTCGTCAGAGCTGCCTTCAACTGTCATTTCGGGGTATTTATGTCAGGAGGAGGCTGAGAGTTGAGGATAAATGGGGGAGTTGGAGCACTCTATAAAAGCGCTCTTGGTTGGACAGAGAGGGAGTGCCAGGCTCGGGGGGAAAAAGCCGGGGCACATACTGCCCTCCTGGTTATCACTCTCCCGGCGACTCATCCCATTTAACATTTCCCAGGGAGGGAAAGGGTGGGGGGTCGGGGCACCCCTTACCATCTCTCCGCTCCATCTACAAAGGACTCAGGAGCTCGATTAAATTGAATGCCTCGCTGTTAGAATCCCAACACCGCCGGTTTGTTTACTAATAGCCAGCAATGGTTACGGCCGCACTTGGCCGAAATTAAGTCCGATGCCATTCAGTGATTAAAAGTTCTACCAAATAATTTCTCTAAATTGTTCCAAGTGTTGAAAAATGATCCTAATATGGCGTTGTAATTTACAAAAATTATTATTAATACCAAGAGAGAGAGAAATACTTTATTTAAAACAGTGCTGCCCTACTATATAGGGTTGCTCGATACACAGCATACTCATCAATCCTTTTTTTTTTTTTTTTGGACATTATACATATTTGTTTATATACAAATTCTTTTCCATATCATACAGCATAAAAAATATCAATATTATAATATACCAATACACACTATCTATATGTATATATAATAAACAGAAATAAAATAACTAAATAATAATAAAAAAGAATATACAATTAATAGAATTAAATAACTTAAAAAATAAGTAAATTGAAGAGAAAAAAATCACACACACACCTATATACAGTATTTACAATCAGGCGAGGGAATTCCGAGGTAGGCTTGTTCTTGCTATGGAGGGAAAAGCAGGGCTCCATGAGATCCTTGCGCTACTCTCTCAACCGCTTCACTGGTATTAAAGCCAGTGGAGAATTAGTATAATAATAATAATAATAATAATAAATTAATTATCTCATTTCTCAATCCCTGGATATGACATAAGGTAGTAAGACATGACATAAGGTAAGTTAGTCATTTCATGTTGTTTTCTTTCCGAGTGCAATGTTGTCAACAACTGCATTTTGGGCAGAGATGGTCAAATGCCACATGTAGTACCGAGAACCAATTATTTAACTCAAATTGAATTACTATTGGGAATTCAATCACAACTTACTAACATAAGCAGTAATTAAATTTTTTACTACTCAAAAAAGGTCAGTATTTGAGTAAAACGACCGGCTCTCAGTTCTCATAGTAGCATTTGCCCATCTCTGAATTTGGGCACATCTTAAAATATAATTGGGTGAGCTGCGTGGAAATAATTAATGTATATGAAGAAGAATTTAGTACAATATCATGTTACATGGGCCGAAGCAGTAAGTAAAGGCAATAAATAAAAATGTATGTATTCTGTCGTTAGGAAATCGATGCTTTAAATATACTTTAATATCCTAATGGCCCATGTTCATTTTACATTAAGAGTAATTAAATAAATAAATTGTGTTTTCCTAAAACCTTAATTAATAATTATTTAAAACCAATTAAATAAATTTGGTGGTGATATTTGATCCGTTAAAAGCTTTGAAGACTGTTCGAATGTCATTATTTGTTGATTGGTTCCCGCCACCTCAGCATCTGCAATCATGTTTCATTGTAACTGATTGCTTCGCTTTGTAGAAATAAATCATTCTTTATTCTATGCTTTCATACAAGATATTATTTTAGATAGTAACCTTACTTCATCACAAATTATGTATAAGCATTTAAACGGTTATAAGTTCCAGCAGAAGCTTGGGCTTTGGTTACAGAATAGTGTTTCGTTTTCGTCCTAACCTTTCAGTACAATGTAATGTAAATAACAAGTGCGAATTTCAAAATACGGAATCGAGTAGCATGCAAGTTGTTATTGAATGCTAACGACGATCCCACATTTTCTAAAATAATCGTTTAATTGTGTATAAGTAGGATATTATTTATGTATATTGTGGAGTGTCTTTTCTCCAATCTCCTCCGTATCCAGAATCAACATACTCTTCTAAAGACGCCTTGCTACACCCGGGATCAATCCTAAAATCAGAAAGTTGATGAAGAGAAGAAGAACCCTACTTGGGTATGTTTAAGAAGCATACTAAACCTGGATGATTAAATTTCTTTCAAAACCCTTCGAAACCTTACCCTATCCTCCTTGCACCGTGATAAGACTCAATTCTTCCACAATTCCTTACCAAAAGCTTCAGATCCTAAGAACAGATGAAAAATCCTTAAAAATCGTTGCTAAGCCAAAAACTTGTACAAAATGTCCTGTTTATTTTCATCGACTGAAATCCTACTTTGCCGATCATATCACAATACAATTTTTCTCTTCATACTGAATTCAGAATATTCCCTTTCACCCTGAAAATTTCTGTTATATAAATACTTCACCATAGGACCTATTTCCATTGGTCCTCAAATCCAGATCATATGACTAATATACTTCCAGTGAATAGAATCAATCTATGTCTTCCTGTTATCTCTCCTGCTCTTTCGCATATTTATAGTTTTTATTTACAAAATTCCAGTTTCCCACCATCCTGAAAAAAAGTCAATTCACCCGATGAGTAAAGTCCCAGTTCCTTCTCAAGTTTCCGACTTCAGACATTCTCCATTCTCACCAAACGTTTAAAACCACTGGAAAAAGTAGTTCCTTAACAGCTCAATACAATTTTTTTAACAAAAGTCCAACCAAAAAGGTAAAAATTGAGCAATGGACCTAAAGTTGTCTATTTCATAACCATTCATTCAACTCATAGTCTTATTTTACTATGCTAGTTTACTAAAGATTATCTGAATTACAGAATTTATAAAAGATAAATAGGAATTCAAAATATATAATATCACCTCAGGATGGGATAAATCTAATTATTCAGTGCCATCACGATATTAGAATAACTTTTCTTTCTTTCTTCAATTATAATAGAGAAACAGTCATGAGAAAAATAAAATTCTATTTATTCAAACGGTGTCTAAATGGTCGGATTAACTTTGGTCTATTGGATACAAAGAAGTGTGTTGTTTCCTCGGACTCCCTGTTGTTTTTACTAAATGTAAATAATTTTCATTAAACTATTTACTTATTTTATTTATTTATTGAATATAACCACATTCTATTACTTAGGCATTAGTTATAGTGAGCTAAGATCACATCCACACTATATGTACAAAAAATAAAATAAACATAGGCAGGATAACAAATAAATAATAATCAAAAAGGATACACAATAAATAAAATAAAATAACTTAAAAATAAGAAAAGCAAAAAACATATACAAAAATAAATACACTATTTACAATCAGGCGAGGGAACCCCGAAGGAAGGTTGTCACTCCAACAATGGAGGGAAAAGCAGGACTACAGTACATCCCTGCGCTACTCTTTCAACCTCATTACTGGTACAAAAACCACCGTAAATTGATCGAAACTTTACTTATTAAATGCACACATGCAATGTTTAAAAAAAAATATTTTTTAGATGAATATTCCACTACTGACCGAAAGCTACTGAATGCTATAAAATGAAGTTTTTGTGAGACTGTTTGAAGATTAATAACTTCTAGTAAAAAGCAACAATAAATACTGAAAAAATACGGATTCTAAAAGTCGACGAAGAACTATTAACAAATAATATAATTTTTGTTTAGAAATTTAAAAAAAAATATATATGATGAATCTATAAAATGTTAACTAAAACTATTACATATTAAAAAAAAAATGTGAGGATATTATTGCAACATTACAAAACAAAAAGGCTTGGGCAAAAATAGGATTTTTAATATTTAAATATATTTATAATATTAGATATAAATAAGACGCGTTTTATTTTCTCAGAATATTTATCATCTTGTTTTTCTGTACTGATGTTGCCTGGGAAATGTTTGCTGGTTAGTTTTTACCGGAATTTTAGTGAAAATATAGTTTGTGTTTGAAGTGTTCCAATTATATTATAATATTATATTAGCTAGGACTCCATCAGGACAAACCAGACTGAAACGACTAGAAACCGCTCGACGTTTCCGACTACTTCTGCACTTACTAGACAAACGTGTCTAACCTTTCAATTAATTACAAAAGACTCATATACATGACTATAATATGACCTATTTGGAGTTACGGAGTTGACCTTTGGAGCTCCACTAAACCATCGAATTCCTCTCGTATCCAATCCTTCCAATCCAAAATCCTTCGTAAAATCATTAATGCTCCTTACTTTGTTCCAAATAAAATCGTCCATATCGACACTTATGTTTCAGATCTGGCTAAATCCAGATACGTATCCTTCCAAAATAAAGTTCAGAACCATCCTAATCCTCTAACCATGCTTCCTCCTTGATCCCTGATAATCCTCCTAGGCGTCTGAAAAGAAGATGGCCTAGAGATCTCCTAATTTAGAATGTACCAATGGGTAGATTTTCTACAAGCCTTGTATACAGTTGTAAATTTCATAAATAATAATAAAAAAAAAATATTATACTATAACTTTTTTATGGTTCTATATATTTAAATATATATATATATATATATATATATATATCTTATACAATAAAACTTAATTTTTTTATAGATAAAAAAAATCAAGGAATATATATATCCGTAACGACGTTTGTTATTTTATTTAATATTAGGAACTGCTTTTTCCTAGATAGTAGTTGGGGAGACAAGCCTGTTCGGAGTTCCCTCGCCTGATTGTAAATATTGTGTATAGTTACGTATGTGTTTTTTTTTTTTAATTTACTTTATGTTATATTATTTTATTTAATGTATATATATTTTTTATTATTATTCAATTGTCATATTCAGTTTATTTTTATTTTATCCTTTTTTTTTTTTTGTTGATATAGTGTGAATGTGATCTTACCTCCCTATAACCGTTGCACAAGTGGCAGAATTTTACATTATTCAATAAATATATATATAATTTAAAAACAAAAAAAATATTAGGAACTATATTTTCATCAAATCAACCAATCGGTACGTTGTACAACAACGTAACTTAGAAATTTTAAATATTCAAAAGACATGAAAATATTCTATTGGACTGGCAAAGGCTATTGGATGGATGGTTGGTATGTTTTATTGGACTAGAAGTATCCAGAATTCACGAAATTAATCAAAGTATTAACTGGGCAATGAAGCAGGAGATACTTTGTAGGTTTAATAAATCACGTGGACCTTCAAAGAAGAAAGTTTGTTTGAAAATGGAATGTTAATCTCATTGTGAACAGCGTCTTAAATTAAACCAACAAAAGTTTTTAATTCTTTACTTCTTATCTCCCGTTCTTTTTTTTTTTTTTTTTTTAAGCCCACTTGGTTATGGTGAAAAACAAAACAAATCCAATCGATCCATCTTGTGAATTTTTGAATGGAAGTTTATGATTTTTAGTGATGTGATCGTGACCCCCACATATTCAAAAATTGTTTAGGTATTTAAATAGGAAAACACGTATCGCCAGATGTTTAAAAAAAACTAAAAATAAAAACATATTATGTACATATAAATATATCTTTCTCTCTCCCTCAAAAAAAAAAAAAATAATAAATAAATAAAATAAGAATATATATATAAATCTGTACCACTACAACCCATGAAGGGTTATATATATACCATTATCATTATTAATTTTTTGTTGCAGAAATTTTTGTTTTGCTTTTCAAAAATCAAAATATATATCAACTAACTCTGTAATCTTATACTATATATCAAGACTTAAAAAAAAAAAATGTCCATTTTTAAAAAGTTTGTGTATCATCGGAATTTAATTAATATAATTTTTATTATCGATAGTTTAGAACTAGATTATATTCCTTAGAAAATTACAAGTGTAGGTTTTGTAAAACTTGTATTTTAATAATGTTTTTTAAATTTTACTTTAAAAAAATGGAACTTTTTTCCTAAAAAGTTTCACAGAAACTGTTAAAATAGAACTTTTTAAACAAGTTTCAATTAAATGAAAGTTTATGATTGTTAATGATGTTACAGTAACCTCCTCTTATTCAAAAATTGTTTAGGTATCTAAATATGTCTTTCTCTCTCTCAAAAAAAAAAAAAAAATGAAATAAAATAAAATGAGAATATATATATATATATATATATATATATATATATATATATATATATATATATTCTCATTTTATTTTATTTCATTTTTTTTTTTGACCTAAACAATTTTTGAATATATATATATATATGACATCATTAATATTAATTTTTTGTTGCAGCAATTTTTGGTTTGCTTTTCAAAAATTAAAATATAAATCAACTATACTGTATAGTCTTATACCAAGACTTGAAAGGAAAAAAAATATGTTTACTTTTAAAAAGTTTCTATATCATCGGAATCGGAATTTTCAATATGGATAGTTTGGAGCTAGATTTTAGTAGTTAAAATTTTTTTTAAGTAAAGTTTTTGTAGAACTTTTATTTTAAATTTCTAAGGAACTTTATTACAAAGAAGCTACCTAGAAATTTTGTTTTTATAACTGTTTTTTAAATAAGTTTCACTTAAAAAAATAAAATAGAACTTTTTTCCTAAAAAGTTTCAGAGAAACTGTTGAAGCAGAACTTTTCAAAAACGCTCCATAAAAGGTTCAACCTCTGCTGAAAACAATGTTTTTGAGTACGCTAAAATTTATAACAAATTTATTTTGGATACGATATCGTAAATATCTGAAAAAAAAATCTAAAACTAATTCTTAATTAGAAAAAAGTTTACTAAAGTATAAGTAATATGTCATAATGTTAAAAAAAAAACAATAAAAATTCCAACAGTATGGCCATCTCATTTTCAAATTTGGACTTTTTATAAATTTAATCTGCCAGTGAATAACGATTTCTTTGCAACCGATTTGTCAAAAATTCTAATATTCCAATTTATAATACCAAAAAAAATTATATCATCGTTTCATTGCAGGAAAACGAAAAGTAACAACTTACCCTTAACAACTTACTTGGCGTATCTTGTTAATAGCTCTACCGGATATTTATACGATGAAAAAAATAAAGAATTGAATATATACTCATTTATTCAAAGACTGATCAACAATATCTTAATAGTTTTCTGCCAAATATATATGATAATTTTAACAAAATCATGAAGCAAAACATATAATTCTAATTAGGTGTTTTAATATCTTAGAGTAATTACTTCACAAAGTAGCTGTATCAGAGAAATGTTGAAAAAAATAAAATTGAAATATTGCATAACATAAAACAGCTGTAGAAATAAATTTAAGTTTTTAGGAGGGAGGGGAATATGACGTCATTGTCAAGGGGCGCCGAATGTCTAAGGCCGGCACTGCTTATATTTATCTGTTTTCGTTTTTGTGCTATCTCACTCGGAACAGTTCACCCCGATAACTTTTAGAATCTCCCCCCCCCTCCTCTCCACTACATGTTATGTCAAATGTTCAATGAATATATTGAATATTCGTTAAATATAATCATGAAGAGAATATGAATACTGAATTTAGCTTATTCGACATTTTTTTTTTAAATTCTATTGGAGTAAAACATCGTAACTATGAATATAAACATAGAATGAATGGTAAGTAAATACACAATCGACAAATACGATACTAGGTAAAGTTAAAGAAGCACTAGCGGGTCCAGGATTTAATTTTTTTTTGGGAGGGGGGGCAGCTTCAGCCCGAAAGCCTTTTTTTCATAAAAATAACGATAATTACATTGGAAAAAAGAACCTAACTACCTATATGAAATGATATTTAAGTTAAATGTAATTACACGAACAATAATACTTTAAGAGATCATTTCTTAATTTTTTTTTCATAAAACATTATATTTTACCATTTTGGTACCCTCCCCCAGTAGATCCGCCCATGCATAGAAGTACACAGACGTATGTCGAATACATTAATATTTTTCGAATACATTACCATCGAGAAGAAAATAATTACATAATAAGAAAAGAATAATTACTACTTATTACTTCCGAAAACCTTCTATGAAAATACTCTTCTTTGGGTTCATTAAAAACTTGAACAAAAAAAAAAAAAAATTGATGTGCCACAATGGATCTTATTAGCTAGTATATCCTTACTTTTTTCCTTCGAAGAAGGACTTAATAAAGAAACACTGTAATTCGCATCTTAAGAAGAAGCCATTGGGAACTAATGCAATGAAAATTGGCTGCTTGTTCGGATGACAGAGCCTTCCATTACCCTCAAAAGACCAACTAAGATTAAAGGACTTTTCTTTTCAATGTAAATTATACCGACCGTGACAAGTGGTCGGCCATTAGCTCTTTGGTTAGACTCGTATATTTTCATGTATTCATTTTATACATACATGTACATACATAGTTCAGCGGTATTAATATGGGAAAAATTTTAGGTTTCAAGTTTATCTAGAATAAAAAATAAAAAAAAAGCCTCTTAAAGGCTTTTGGTTTCAGAACTTTGTTAGAAAGTTGAGTATCAAGGCCAACAGTTGTGTGCGGAGGTGATCGGACCAGGATTACGCTCAGCCGCCAGTTTTTTTCCTTTTAATTAATTATTTAATTAAGAGTACCCACTTTATAGAGGTTGGGTGTGCCCCAGGATGGTCTCCCGAACCCAGGCTCAATCCACGGCTGATGAAAAAGTATTAATAATTACTTGATATCAGCCGGATTCGAACCTGGCACCTTGAGCTTAGTCGTTCAGTGTCTAATTCACTGAGCGATTCCGCTCCCATTTAGAAACCAAAAAAACAAAATAGGTTCGGTGACCATTCCTAACCATTTTTTGAACATACTGGCCTGGTTTGGCACCAAAGTCAGAAGGTTGGTGTTCACATCTTGTCGAATGAACACCTACGTTCCAGTTTCTGGAGACTAAAGTTCCAACAACCAATAAGTCGCATTTATCATTTATAACCCAGATGGAACTACAGGGGGGGTGGAGCTTTCGGGCTGACCGCCCGATTATTAATATCCCCAGATACTATTTTCTTTACTTATTTTATTTTATATGTATGATTTTTTTTTTTATCTTTTCTTCTCTCTTTTTTTCACTTTATTCTTTCTTTTTATTTATATTATTATCTTATTTTTATAAATACTAACATCAGTATTACATTAATTTACTAATATTATAATTAAAATTGTGAAATATATTGCAAGTAAGGCAGAATGTATATTGTAATGAAAACTGTTAAATTCAAAGTATTTTTGTCTGTAAGAAATGTCCATAGACCCTAAGGCAGTTAAAAATTAATCAATCAATCAATCTCTTTCCTCTTGTATCTTTATATTCAATTGCTTATTATTTTTTAAATATGTACTTTAATGCATGTCTTATTTACTATTTACATTTAACTTATTCTAAAGTGACAACAGTCTCAGGATAATATAAGTATTTTCATTTCATTTCGTCATCAGGGCTTGTTACCAGCACTGAAGGTGTTCAAGTACTCATAGAGAAAACTTATTTAATTTTTTAAATAAAACAACAACGAAATAATATTCAGGAGTCTCTCGAACATCACAACCAATAAAAAATGATAATAAAAGGCTTAGCGAACCCGAAGATTCAATCCGACACTACCAATCGCTTATTACACACCTCCCTCCAACCCTCGCCGTCCAAACCTAGTCCCTTCAGATCGGCTTTAACGCAATCTTCCCACCTTCGCTTCGGTATACCCCTCGGACGTTTACCATTCGAAACAGCAAATATTAACCTTTTAGGAATTTTCTCGTTACCAAGCCGAAAAATTGTACAACTATTTTAGATGTAACATCTGTATTATATTAATTTACTACCATTATATTTAAAATCAAATTGTAAAATATATCGTGAGTAAGGAAGAATGTATATTGTAATGAAAACTGATAAATTCAAAGTATTTTAGTATTTTTGTCTCTAAGAAAGGTCCATCGGCCCTAAGACAGTTAAAAATTAATCAATCAATCTCTTTCCTTTTGTATCTTTATATTTAATTTCTTATCATTTTTTAAATATTTGCTTTAACACATGTCTTATTTACTCTGTACATTTAGTTAATTCTAAAGGGACAACAGTCTCAGGATAATAAAAGTATTTTTATTTCATTTCATCATCAGGGCTTGTTACCAGCACTGAAGGTGTTCGAGTGCTCATAGAGAAAACTTATTTATTTTTTTAAATAAAACAACAACGAAATAATATTCAGGAGTCTCTCGAACATCACAACCAATAAAAAATGATAATAAAAGGCTTAGCGAACCCGAAGATTCAATCCGACACTACCAATCGCTTATTACACACCTCCCTCCGCCGTTCGCCGTCCAAACCATCTTCCCACCTTGGCTCGGTCTACCCCTCGGACGTTTACCAGTTGGTACAGCAAATATTAACCTTTTAGAAATTCTGTCGTTACTAAGCCCAACAATTCTACAAGCCCATTTGATTTGCGGGGATGAAATCATTTCAGTTATATCACCCGGATACAGTTCAAGCAATTCGGCGTTGTGTAACCGTCTGAACTCTCCCGTTAATTTATCCTTCTTCGGTCCGAATATTCTACGCAATACTACAATGAAAATTGTTAAATTCAAAGTATTTTAGTATTTTTGTTTGTAAGAAAGGTTCTCGAAACTTACCCTTAGACTCATTATAGTACAAAATGATAATGAAATCAAATCGAGGCAATCAAAGCTACTTTTATTTTTATAGAAGTTTTATTTTTCGATAATATAATCAATTTATTACATTTTGAAAACAATGGATATGTATGAATCTTCATGATATAGATTGACAAAAAATGAAACATTATAAAACCTGGGGAAGAAAATAAGAATTCATAATATTTTTTTTATCTTTTTTTTTTATGAAGGGTTGACGGGATCACTATGGAGCTACTGAATTACTCAGTTGAGGAACAAAAGGGAATACAACTTGAATTTGGAAACGGAGAGTAATTGATTACAAAAGGACCGTCACGGGAGCTTTTTATTCGATGACTGCAGCTCCTCTTGCCAGCATAAATCACCCACTTCTAGCCTCCCCTCTCCGAGAATTTATTTATTACTTTGTTTTTCTAGACCGCTCGCCATGACACTTTTCCGGTCTTGCGGGAAAACGTGCGTGCCGCCTGCGCAATTTAGTACCGCCCGCCGACCATCTAATATTAAATTTTCTGCCAGCTAGTCAACCGAGTTCCTCCCTCTCATATATCGGAAAAATTTTAAATTCCAACGTAATGAAAACATCCTGTACGAGGATGGTGGTGATATTAAGAGAGGGTAATATTACCATTCTTAATCCTGATCGATATCTCCTGGCATACTTGAAGACAATGGAGTAGGGAAAGGCTCAGTTCTGTAAAGGTAATAACTTTACAGTTGGGCGCCAAAAAGCCACAGATATGGAATGAATACATCATTCAAATGACTGATATAATAAAATACTTAATATAAACATAAGATACTTAAACATACAACTATTGTAAACATTTTTTAAGAATAGTGATAGCTGTTACAATAATTATGAGATATTTAGCTGTCTGTTGGATACAGTTTGTAAGTTCACCTTTCAATAAGAAAATAATGTTGTCCCTCGACATATTCATGACCGTGGATAATATGTTAATTATCAGAAATAGATCAAAGAACTAATTCTCAATTGAAAATGAACCGGATATTTTTTATTCAAGACACCTTTTTGTTCCTTATTTATTTTTTTTTTTATCGAGAAATTTTACAATCTATCTCAATTAAGGACAAATATAATAGAGTTCAGACAGTACATCTACACCGTAATTACAGAAACATAAATAAATAAAGTAATGACAGTATAATACATAGAAATAAAAACCAAATAGAATATCATAAGGAGAGAATATATATATATATATATATATATATATATATATATATATATATATATATATATATATATATATATATATATATATTATATATATATATATATATATATATATATATACATATATATATATATATATATATATAGAGAGAGAGAGAGAGCTGTTTCTTTCCATCCATCTGCTTTTTGGCCCTCCACGTAGTCTTTTGCCTACTATTGAGGCATTCATTGTTACGTAGAGGCTTCCAGATGGATTGCTATGAGCAACATACCCCACCTATCTTAACCTCTGTGCCTTCATATCATGGGATATTAATTGACCAGTTTCTTTAAGCAGTTTTTTATCGCAGATCACTCCGGTTATCGTGCGGAGGATTTTCCTCTTAAATATTTCAACACTTATTTTTTTTTTTGGGGGGAGGGGGGGGTTCTGGTTAGTGTCCAGGTCTCACAGCCATATATTAGAACAGGCTTTATCATGGCCTTTTTCACCCTGAATTTGAGATTTTTTCGGGATTTCAATAATCTCTCTCTCTCTCTCTCTCTCTCTCTCTCTATATATATATATATATATATATATATATATATATATATATATATATATATATAAAGAATCATCAATACTTAAAAACTAAAATAAAGACACAGTCACACCAATATTATAATTTCTAAAGGCCTAAAAGGTAAAAAATTATGGCATGTGTTAAAAGAATAGAAAGTGAGAGGCGATACTCTAATGGCTGGAGTAACTTTGATTTTGAATAATGTTATAAGGAGCCATGAATGAAAATGATGTCCATGATGATTCCTAAAGAAAATCGAATAAAAAAAAATAAATATTATTTTATTAAAGAACCAAATCGATTGATATATAATAACCTTCACTTCCATACAGGCCAAAGACAGAAAACGATATTCTAAAAAAAAAAAAATGATTTATATGTATGAGTGGTCTCAGTTCAAAGACGGATATCTATCATTTTCTGGAAACGGAAAAAACGTCAATTTTTGTTCAAAATTAAGGTATATTCAAGATTTATGATAAAAAAAAAAAAAAAATCAGTAGTTTTTTTAAATTGAATCTAAGTTACAGAAAATTTGCTTTTTAAAAAAAAATCTTCATTATAATTTCTTTTTCTGATATGGTCATTATGATAAAAAAAAATTATAAAATTTTTGATAACGATACCAAAAGATTCTAGAAGAAATCTTTCAATCCACACGATAAAAATATATATCATTTCTAAGCTTTCTTATCATTTTTTTTTTTTATACCTATCATTTTACAGGACAATACGAATGAAACTGACAAATTATTTTCTTTTCTGAAATGTTCGAAATTTGGAAATATAATCTAAATCTCAATGAAAATTAGGCAATAATGACCCTAGTGGTTGAAACCTTTATTTTTATTTATTTATTTATTTATTTAGAATTATAACAATCTGTTAAGTGGACAATAGTATAGAGTGATACATGAACAAATTCACACCATATATACAGAAAATATAAAATTAATAAAAGTGAAATAATAATCAAAAACTATGTGCAATAAAAAAATAAAATAACCTAAAGATAAGCAAATTAAAAAACATAAAAACACTGTCATACCTATATACAATATATACAATTAGGCAGTGAACCCTAAGCCAGGTTTCTTCCCCAACTATAGAAAGAAAAGCAGGACTCCAAGAGATCCCTGCGCTACTCTCTCAACCGCGTCACTGGTGCTAAAGCCATTGGAGTTTGAGCGCTATAGCCAGGCTTTCTTATTTGCACATATTCTTGTCATTTTCTCATTAATCTTTCTTTTTCGATCGTTTGTCCATTTTCCGTTTTCTTCTGTTCTTTTTTTCCACTAAAAGGACCTTAATGTATTTTCTGAATTTTTCTCTGCCCTGTTATTTTTTTTCTGTTAAACAAAATCTTGTTATTTCCACTTTCATCTGACTGGGATGTATTTAGAAGTTCCTTAATGTTCACTTTAGCTTTGTCGGGTATCTATTTGTTCGACCTGTTTCCATTAATTTCATCTTCATTAATTTATTTTATAATTTTTTACCTAGAAAGATTGAACTTTATGAGTGATGTCTATAAAATAATATGATATGAAAAGTATCGCTTCTGGTACAAATTGATTCCTTTCAGGTCGTATAAAGGTAGTTAGTTGGTAAGATCTGCTATTTCTATACCGATGTTAGTGCAAGAAGGTGAATCGGCCGTGATCATCATTCAACCTTAACGTTTTCCCTGATTTGAGGGTACCCACATCATAGAGGCTGGCTGGGTGGTTCTTTTCAGAAGCGAAAGATAATTTTGACTATATAATTCCACTGTGTACGGCTTCGGAGGATGGCTGATGGTAATTTTAAAGGAATCAATGAAACTTTAGTACTCACCTAAAAGAAAGACTTTAAAGCTACAAATAATTAATCGCTAATGGCCTTAAATTTTTATAAGTATCATAATTAAAAAAAAAAACAAGAAACTCAAAACTCTTTCTCATTACAATTCCTCCAATTATTTCATAATTGGAAAGTAAGTTGATTCAAAAGCGGCATGAATAAAGGATTAATAAATGGAATATTTATAAAGAGTAAACTCTAAGGGTGGCTAATCCGTGAGGGGGGCCGGCAATTGGGTGATATTTTAGATCGGATTGGCTTGTCCGACGGTGGCACTGGTCTTAGCAAGTAAAATGAATGGTCCTTAAGATACTTTTTCCCCCTCCCCCCTCCAGGGAACCATTCAATTCCTCCACCTCTTCACTAACACATCAATCACTCCCAGCCTCTAATCACTCAATTAGTCAAAGAAAAAGAATTCTATCTAATTCTTTTGCGGGTGTCTCCGCTCTACTTAACCATTAGCGGTACCTGGATAGTTGGCGACGGATTATTGATTTTATTCCTTAAATCCGTCCCTCTCTTGAATAAAATAATTTTTTTTTTATATATCTATATAAAATCTACATCGATGTTGATTCATTTAGATTTCGAAGCCAATATTGGTATGGAAATCATTATAATGGTACGGCAACAAATATGGTAAAAATTTGACATATGTATCGTCCACACTACTCGGTCAATGCGGATTAATGAACACTTTGGCCTATGTTTGCCATTGGTGTGACCGTACTGTACCTAATAGATGCTCCAGACGATATACCTTGATCGACTTGTATATATAATGAAATATGTCATATATTACCCTGGTATACTATATTTTCTCTTATTATCTAAAGTCTGATGTGCTCGTTTGTCATGATTTCCTGTAAACATATGTTATAAATATAATAAAAATATATTATCTGGAGCAACAACATTCCTAGGACTAATAATCGGGTGCCTGCTATGGGGGATACTATTGACCTTTGGATCTGATTATTTACTATTTTACAGCTATATAACAAACAGTCATTGAATAACAATAGTAAAAGACAACAAATGACAAATGAAAACAAGTCATGACAAAGGAGCACATCAGACTTTAGGTAATTATAACATTTTATGTAACGACACAACTTTAACCAACAAATAAAAGAACTGTTTGTATACCTGGAAGTATTCATTACAGAAATTAGAGAATATAACCTACATATAAGAACATCGATTAATAAACGATAAATAAATTATAAATACACTGACAGGCAAACAATTCCACCCACTTGATTTTTTCATGTTTTCATCTAAAAATATTTCTGCTTTGGATTGGTCTATTGTTTTTAATGAATAAATAGGTAATCTTTTTGTTTGTTTTTTAATTAGGAATGTTAATATAGAGGACAATAACCCTTAATCCTTAATTCAATGAAATGATTCTAGATTCCAATGTTTACTTTCTATGGAATCAAAATGTTTATTCAGTATCATTAGTTCAGTGCCGTTTCTTGAATCACATTTCTTAGTGTCTGGCTTTTTATTTTTTCAATATTAAGTTTAAAAATGCCTCTTAGTGCTGAGGATGTTGCGCGTGGTGTGGCACTTATTGATGATGGACCTTCCATTAGATATGCAGCAAATACCATCGGAGTTCCATACAAAACTTTATGTGACGCCGTCAGGCGTTTTCGGGAAACTGGTTCCTACAATAGAAGGCCCAGTTCTAGACGGCCTAGGGTAGCAGAAACACGGGATGACCGGTTTTTGACTTTGAGAATTTTACG
Source organism: Nezara viridula (assembly GCA_928085145.1). Classification (NCBI taxonomy): domain Eukaryota; kingdom Metazoa; phylum Arthropoda; class Insecta; order Hemiptera; family Pentatomidae; genus Nezara; species Nezara viridula. The sequence goes on along the minus strand of OV725078.1, from coordinate 57,881,253 downwards.
AAACCGGCACCTTACCGTTGTTCAAGCGATTCATCAGCTCGAAGAAGTTCGAGGTGTGCAAATTTCTGAACGTACCGCTCGGAGAAGATTAAATGAGTATGGATTAATGGCTTTTCGTCCAGTAAGAGGACCAGAGTTGACCAGAACTCACAGAATAACACGGCTGGCTTTTGCTCGAGAACACAGCCATTGGACTATGGACGAACGGAGTGCTGTACTTTTTACAGATGAGTCAAGATTCGCTCTTCGATATCCAGACGGGCGTGAAAGGGTGTGGAGAAGAAGAAACGAAAGATATGCAGCCTGTAATTGTTCCCAGAGCCAACCTTTCCAACGTGGTTCCTTAATGGTGTGGGCTGGGATTTCAATGGAGTGCCGCGCAGAATTGGTTGTTGCTCTTGGAGAGTCTTTGACGGCCATTCGCTATTTAGATGAGATTTTGGAACCTCATGTGTTGTCTATCCTCAACGAAATCGGCGATAGTTCTATTCTAATGCACGATAATGGACGCCCACATAGTGCAGACGTTCCTTCAACAGAACAATATTGAGGTTTTAGCCTGGCCAGCACGTCCTCCAGATTTGAACCCCATTGACCATTTATGGCATAACCTCGCAAGACGAATAAGAGCGCGTGCAACACTTCCTGATGCACTGCAGGACCTTGAAAGGGCTCTTCGGGAGGAATGGACTATCCTCCAGCAAAGGGACATTTCCCGACTGGTAGAAATTATGCCGAGGCGTCTTCAAGAAGTATTGAAGGCAAGAGGAGGAAACACTCGCTACTAAACGATGATTTAATTAATTTCTTTTAAAATAATAATGGTTAGTTTTTCATTTTTTTTTCTCTACTCTTTCTTACCCAATCACATTTTGATTATTAAAGGTAAAAAAGATTATAAAATTCCATAAATACTAAGTATTATTTACAAATACCATGTATTATATACAAATACAACTTTACAGAAATATTTTTAGATGAAAACATGGAAAAATCAAGTAGGTGGAATTTTTTGCCTGTCAGTGTATTTCGAAATCTTTAAGCTTACTGTGAACTCTCTCTCTCTCCGAAGATCTCGCGGAACTTATTTTTAATAGCAATTAAAAAAGCTTATGATTATTAGAGAGTGCAAGTGCATGGGTGAGTATGCCCAAATGCGAGACCGAGACGAGTCTTGGTCATGCAAACTTAGTCTCGGTCATGGTCTTGGTCTTGCGGAACAGTCTTGCAATTATTTATTAGCTTATTATTTTAGAGATATTACTGTAACTTTTTAGATAGAAAGAACCTAACTAAGCCGGAATGAAAAATTTGAGGAGTTAAATGCAAAAGTATATTGGCTATACCAATTATTTACATATAGTGACTTCTTTTTTTTTTTTGGATTATTTGTTTATTGATAAATATGACAATCTGTCTCATTAAAGGGCATTGATAATAGAGTTCATAGAGCACAATCACATCATATTTACAAAATCAAAAAATAAATAAGGTAATTTCAAAATAATATAAAGCGAAATAAGAACAAAATAAAATATCATAGTGAAGGAAGAAAATATAAATAATAGTAATAATAGAATAAAAATAAATGAATAAAATAGAATTAAAATTTCATTAAAAAAAAAACGAATAATAAAAATAAACATCTTAGACGCAGGCATATTTATAAATATAGTAAATAAGATTGTCAAGCATTAGTAACTATTTTGCCTTAATTTGTATTCAAAAAATCGATTTTTTTGGTCTTGGTCTTGAAACAGTTAGGCGGCCTTGGCCTTGGTCTTGCAAAGTGCAAGATCAAGACAAATTTTGGGCAACACTAGTTTGAATGAACTTCTGTACCTCTATTACTAATATTCTTAGTTGTGACAAAATGTAATATTATTCAATCATTTTTTTAACAAAAATAAAACACTATTAATACTTAGTGTTTTTAATTAACTAAGATATGGTAGATATCTTTACGGAAGCATAGCCATCAAGAGTACTTAAATAACAGCTTAAAGATTTCGAAATACACTGACAGGCAAAAAATTCCACCTACTTGATTTTTCCATGTTTTCATCTAAAAATATTTCTGTAAAGTTGTATTTGTATATAGTACATGGTATTTGTAAATAATACTTAGTATTTATGGAATTTTATAATCTTTTTTACCTTTAATAATCAAAATGTGATTGGGTAAGAAAGAGTAGAGAAAAAAAATTGAAAAACTAACCATTATTATTTTAAAAGAAATTAATTAAATCATCGTTTAGTAGCGAGTGTTTCCTCCTCTTGCCTTCAATACTTCTTGAAGACGCCTCGGCATAATTTCCACCAGTCGGGAAATGTCCCTTTGCTGGAGGATAGCCCATTCCTGCCGAAGAGCCCTTTCAAGGTCCTGCAGTGCATCAGGAAGTGTTGCACGCGCTCTTATTCGTCTTGCGAGGTTATGCCATAAATGGTCAATGGGGTTCAAATTTGGAGGACGTGCTGGCCAGGCTAAAACCTCAATATTGTTCTGTTGAAGGAACGTCTGCACTATGTGGGCGTCCATTATCGTGCAATAGAATAGAACTATCGCCGATTTCGTTGAGGATAGACAACACATGAGGTTCCAAAATCTCATCTAAATAGCGAATGGCCGTCAAAGACTCTCCAAGAGCAACAACCAATTCTGCGCGGCACTCCATTGAAATCCCAGCCCACACCATTAAGGAACCACGTTGGAAAGGTTGGCTCTGGGAACAATTACAGGCTGCATATCTTTCGTTTCTTCTTCTCCACACCCTTTCACGCCCGTCTGGATATCTAAGAGCGAATCTTGACTCATCTGTAAAAAGTACAGCACTCCGTTCGTCCATAGTCCAATGGCTGTGTTCTCGAGCAAAAGCCAACCGTGTTACTCTGTGAGTTCTGTGTTCTCAAAAATAAAATTATTTTTGTATCTATCTAACTACGATAATAATAGTAAATCGCAGCAAAATACCTTAGATTATAAAAATGAAATAGCACTGATAGCCGAATGTGTTTATTTTGGAATATATCAAATAAAACAATAGAATATAAATATTAGAAGGAAAATATACAATAATAAATCATTTCATTCTTTAAAAATATTTTATTTTCTCTGAAATAAGGACTACAAGGTAGAATACTAATGAGAAAGCCTGGAGATAAAGAACAAGCTCCCCTCAGTAGGCTGAGGATGAAACATATCCAAACCAATCAAATTCTTCCAGCTGTTGCTCCCTCTATCAAGACGTGTGCAAATTATCCAGGTATGGAAGCAGTTAACGTTTGAGACACTAGTTCCGAATGGCAAACAAAGAAACCAACTCCTTTATCATTCACAAATGTCTAAGGCCTCAAAGAAAGTTGAAAAATTCTGAGCTATACAGTATCAGCTATCCCCAAACAGTTTTATTCCTTCATTATCACTAGCCGAATGTGAAATTCAAAGATATCATAGTCGAGATAAGAATTTCTTATAAATCAAAACTATATGACAAGACATACACCCACAAAATTATAAATGCTGGCATATCATACGATGAGTGTTGTCCAAAATCGGACAAAAATCAAGACTGATAAAAAAAAAAATCGATTTTTTGTATAAAAATTAAGGCAAAATATTTACTAGTACTTGACAATTTTAGTTACTATATGTAAAGAATTGGTATAACAAATATACTTTTGCATTTAACTCTTCTAATTTTTCATTCCGGTTCAGTTAGGTTTCTCCTATCCATACATATATTATTACAGTAAGGCTCGAAATCGGTTTTGTACCAAATATAAGCTTCTGTCATGCTCAAATACCATGAATGGGGTAGCGTTGGATACAGAATTTCACGGGTGGTTAGCGAATTGTATTCTCCACTTTTGTTTTTCTTTCTAAAATAAATAAAGTCGATAAAAACATTTTGTTAGGCTTCAATAGCTGAACAGTGGTAGGTCTGTAGATCGATACGAGACAAATTGGATCTAGAAGATTTTGATGCGTACAGCAAGACCCGGATAATTCCTCCGGAACTATCGGATCCTGCGTTTTTAAGCATCAAAACGTACTAATTTCGAGATAACGCAAGGCATAGGGTTCGCATCCACACAACCTTACATTAAATGTAGTACTGTCATTGAATACATGTCTCATTTCGTCGACTTGAGGTCTCTATGATCGAGAGAGGAGGAGTTTATAATATTTATCGATGGTGTTTTGATCGGCAAGCCATATCATCTTCAATTTTTCACCAAATTTCAAGATTGAGCCACCAATTTAGAAGGCTTCCTTCTTCTTCAGGCGGACAAAATAGTCCAATCACCCATAATGGGTTATGCCCATAACCATATGAAAGATTACTAAATTCCCTACAAAAGGAAAATAAAATCATTGAAATCGGACAATTTTTAAAAAAGATACAGATTACTGAAATTTGTAAAAATGTTGGTTCCAAACAAAAATGAAGATTTAAATTAATTTTTGTTTTCTTTGTCGATTATATTTATCGATAGAGTAACATTTAATTTCTTTATCTTTTGATACGTTCCATTATTTTATTTTATTATTAATCTGGCATTTGATAACAATATGCTGTGCAAATTTTTCGCACGGGCCTACTAGTCTGAAATATTACAGTAATATCTCCATGGTAATAAGCTAATAGGTAAGTGCAAGACTGCTGCGAGACTCTTGCGCAAGACCAAGACTAGTCTTGGTCTCGCATTTGGGCAACACTAATGAGATGAAGTACCAAACATTCGTCAAATAATATGAACCCAATGTATATTTAGAAGGCTGTGCATAGAACTGAATTCAACATTTTTTATTCTTTTGGACTACTAGTCTATGAAAAATACTTCAGAGTTCAGTTTAAACATAACGACAGGGGAATCAATAGTTTAAATATTAATAAATATCCTGCAAACCAATTTTCTTATTTGACTCATGGGGTCGTGTAAATTATAACTGCAAATACTTAATTTGGATAAATACTTAATTTGTGCTTAAAGTATTCTGAAGCATTTTGATATTGTATAACTAAAAATATACATCATCTCAAATTAGAATCCTTTCTGTTCAACAGTAATTTTTTTTTCATTTCAAAAAGAATTTTTCTTATAACGACATTTTTCGCAATTGAAATATTTAGAATTTGATAATTTCCAAGACAGAAATAAAAAACAGAGTCTAAAAGTATTAAATATGTAAACTACTATCTTTGATGAAACTATATTAGCTATATGTTAGAGAAATATTGAGGTGCACAAAAGTTCCACATAAGATATAGCATTTTGAAATAATATATTCAAATTTTTTCCGACTCATTTGTAAGAGAGGAATAAATTAATATAAACCACTAGATTTATATTAATATATTAACGTCCTATCTTTTGAAATAGAATACATATTTGAAAAAATTAAACTAGGTAATTGATTCAGCCCAATATTTACAAACAGTAGTTGAATATTTCCAATAGTATTAAATGGTTTATAATGTATCTTAAGGTACAAACAAATACCAAAAGATGATTCCAGTAAATTAATAAATTAACTAAATTTGTTATGAGAAAGCAAGTTATGTTCGTTAAAAACTCTTAAATATGAAGTTTTATAGATATAAAAATAATATCAGCTTTTTTATTTGATATTAGACTTTTTTCAGGTCTTCAACTTTTGTGCATTCTTATTTTTAAAAGTAATTGTTCATATAAAGTCAAAACCCCCAAAGATAAATCGTTGAATAGTCTGTGTGTTTAGTTTAGTGATTTAGATAAGTTGATTTTGGTTTTGTATTTGTGAAACCGATCTCAGAGGGTTGTGAAATTAGACCATTAGGTCTGCGAAAGGAAGGGACAGAACGTTATTCACTGATAACACAAGTATTATCAGAGCATTCTTCAAGTTTATTAGCTCAGATCTCATGATTTAATGAAGTGTAACACTTATTGATTTAAGCAATATCTCTTATAAAGGTAATTAAATGGAAAAAATAAGATGCTCAGAGAAAAATATAACCAAGCTAATTCTTGCAATCAACAAAGAAGGAATCTAACTTCTTTTTAACGGCTATAAAAACTATATAGTTCATTGGAAGAATAAGGTGAGTGTACCAGTTATTAAAGTGAGTGTACCACCTTAAGAGTACTTCAGTAAGTATAAACTAGTTTTTTTTTTGTTATTATTCAACTAATCACGATGTTTTCGCACCATTATGTCTACGAACATTTGAAAGTGACAATACACTTGAGGAGGTAGTATAGTATATACTTGTAGATTGTATGGCTTATACAGTTTCCAGAATGCCTAGACAGAGCGCAAGTGGCAGGCTGATGAGCACCCATATTGAGCACCCTTGGTCTGCGAGCTAAGGGATGAACCTTAAGACTCCGCAGGACGGAAACCACAAACGGAGGAACGAAACTCCTAACTTTGTGGGAGGATGAAATACTAACGCAGGGATGAACCTTCTGACTCAGTGTATAAGAATACAAGCGGACGGATGAGCATCCAGACCTTGTATAGAGAGAGAATAGGAGTTAAGGTAGTTAATGTTAATAAAAGGTAGTTTGATGTAGAACCAAAAAAATATAGAATATACTGATCAAACTGCTGGAAAGGTCTTACATCCCTCAGGATGGAGATCAAAGATCTTTCTTTTTCCTCGAAGGACTGCGGTAATCATTCCGCCATGACGGATTTGGCTAGCAAGAGCTGTTATATTGACTGTTTACAGTATACCTTATCGCCATTAAATTTTAATATTAAAAAGACCTAGGATTCCACCTGGATAAACGGCGAACACGGAATCCTCATACCAGAACGAAACGACAAGAAACCGCCCGACGTTTCCGATTACTTCAGCACTTACTAGACAAACGCTCTAAACTTCCAATTAATTACAAAAGACTCATATACATGACTACAATAAAGCCTATTTTGAATTACAGAGGTGAGCTATGGGGCTCCACTAAACCACCGAATTCCACTCGTATCCAATCCTTACAATCCAAAATCCTTCGTAAAATCCTCAATGCTCCCTACTTTGTTACAAATAAAACCATCCATAATGACCTTAATGTTTCAGATCTGGCCCAATCCAGATACCTATCCTTCCAGAATAAACTTCATAATCATCACAAAACCTCTCGTTTCTAAACTTGCTTCCTCTTCAATTCCTGATAACCCTCCGAGGAGTCTGAAAAGGAGATGGCCCCGTGATTTCCTAATGTAGACATATTATTGGAGTGGTACTATTGGGTAGTTTCTCAACAAGTGTTTTCACATCATTATATCCATATGTTCAAATTTACTAAATGTATTTCTTTAATACAGTTGTAAATAGCATTAAGAAATAAAAAAAAAAATATATATATATATATTATAAGTATTAACAATATATAAAAATATTTACAATTTAGAACATGGAAACAGAATTTTATTTTCATAGTATTTTTTACAGTATTTATTTTATTCTATGAGTTTTTTTCCTCTAGGAAAACCATTTCCAAACTGCAGGGCCATTTACAGTAATTTATCTCGGTTTTTGAGAAATTTGTCTTCAAACAGCTTCAACTTCAGCAAACACTTAGCACAACTGTAGGTCCTCTTTAGGAAACGAATAGAACTACTCTGGACGGCTTTAACGAATAATAGAAAAATAATAGTAAATGTAAATCGAGAAGTAATTTTTAAAAATGTTCAACCTTCGAACATTGAAAATGTTCGTCCAAATTTAATACATTTTTTTTTTTATAAATTTCAATAATTGGTAATATGTCAATAATAGTCTATTTACTCTATTTATTATATACTTTTGAACTGGATTGTCTCATAAAAATATTATCTATTTTTCATTTTACAAAAGTTGATCCACATCACCTTAAGTACATTAAACATTGTTAACAAGCTCCTCCTTCTCAGTGCCATTTTTTTTATCAATTTTGTATTCCTACTGAGGCATACTATTAGATATAGAGGAATATCTAAATCACTCAAATCATTATCATGCCAATGTTTTTATTCACCTGGGCCGATGCCAGACAAACTTATCCTCAATCAAATCAACAAAATTAAATAACTAGGAATCCTAACAAAGAAGAAAAACTTTAAGAAACTTTTTATTAAAAATAAAATGCATTTAGGCAAAGCACTGATAATTTTAATTGTGTCATGGCAGTCCTTAGGCACAATTGGAATGACATGAATTGATTACTTTTCGTAAGAAATTCTGTGGAATATTTGTTATCGGTTCTTTCACCTTAACTGAACTGCTACGGCATCCCGGACAGGGAAAGTCTCATTCAATGGTTGACAATCAAATTCAACAATGGAGAGTCCGAGAAAGAGGACAACCTGCCAATGGGGAGAAAATAAGATGACATTTATCGCTCCCGTCTACGCCCCACTTTTTAAATCAACAATATAGGCATTATTTACCTAAGAGAATATTTTCTGTTTCAATTGTTTACAACAGGAATATTGTTCTACTATTATATTATCATATAACTTTATTGCGTTCCATCTTAATCATTTGATTTGGTCAGAGAATAGGGAAATGGAATGTATCTATAAAATAGCATCCCGCTAATCCGCTTATCCCGACACTCTGTTTGCGTATATTGCATTTATTTTTGCTTCATAAAAAAATTATTAAGCGAAAATTATGATTTTATGATCAAGACCTGTACGAAAATGATTCAGTAAGCTGTAAGTAATTAATAAGTAACAGGGGAGTTTTAGTTAATTTTAATTTAGACAAACTCTCTACTGAGGTTAGCCCCAGTGATGCGGTTGAGAGAGAAGTGCAGGGATCTCCTGGAGTCATGCTTTTCCCTCCACAGTTGGAGGGACAAGTCTGGTTTGGAGTTATCTCGCCAGATTGTAAATATTGTATATATGTATGTATTTGTTCTTTTTATTTATTTATTTTTAGGTTATTTTATTCTTATTTATTCTAGAGAGAGAAAGAGAGAAACACTTTATTTTCATAAAATATAAAGGATTGCTGCATATTTATATTTGGTTGCTATATACACAGCATACTCTTCTATCCTTAGAACAATATATGAACTTATATATTATTTTTCTGTATAATTTTTTTATTTACTGTACATAAAGTGTGAATGTGATCTGTGAACACTATTTTAAATGTCCTTTGAGACAGATTGTAATATTTTTCAATAAACAAGTTAATTATCAAAAAAAAAAAAAAAAGACAAACACAAGAAACATGGAGCTGTTTTTTTTTGTTATACCGAAATAGTTCTCTTTCTCCAAGATTTGAAATAAATCATTTACAGATGAATGAGTTTTGCCGAAAAAGAATACAACCAGGTGGGACCATACTCATGATACTATTCCAGATTCTGGGATTTGCAGAGGATTTAAAATTTGTAACCAGGTAGCAAAGAGGCACAAGTAAGATTTTATTGCTTATCTACCATTGAGTTTGGATTGATTGTGGTGGGAACAAAAAACGAAATATATTCATACTGCTGGCAAACCAAAAATCAGGGAACTCGCCTAGAAGATTATTATGAATTCGAACAAGTGAATACTAGCTCAGCTATTACTTGCTACAAGGTGGCTTGTTTATTTTAGAATCCGGTACCCAATGTTTGGATGATTCGGTGCCCAGCAAAATATAAATAGGACCCAGCTGATAACCGAACCCAACTTACCTCACATAGGGCTGTGTTTGGTACTCAGTTATTACTTGACAACAAGCTTATACGACTGTATTTTAGAAACCCGGCATTTTCACAAGTATTATCAGGCAATACTCGGATTAATGTTTCATAAGTAAACTTTCGGTGTACTCGTGTTTGAGTGACATTATTACCCAGTTAAATACCTCAAAAATACCTTACATGAGAATTTCATTTTTAAAAAAATACGTTTTTTTCACCAACATTTTCGCCCTTATTTCATGGACTCTTTCAGATTTTTCAATACATTTCAATACGACTCCATATCAGGGATTTAGGATCCTTTAGATTACACCAAATGGCACAAATTTGATCTTCGTAACAAATAAGCATCGCACATATAAACTATTGTACAAACGATTGAGAATTTTTTTTCTATATCCACCTAATAAATGCATATAGATAGCAATGTAGTTTTTTTTTTATCATTGAAATTTACAACTGTATTAAATGATAAATACAACAAATAAATATGAAACAAGTAACATGACATGTATAACATGAAGAGAAACTACCCATGGGTAGCACTCCGATTGCGATGTAGTTACAAGCAAACGTGGAGCCACTGGAGATACGTAGAGAAGTAGATAGATATAAGCGTTTATTTGTTTATAAAGTACATAATATAATATTTTTTTTACATATAAATAAACGATTTATCGACAATGAACTTATGTTCGTCTTCGTCGGGGTGTTCGCCTAGTTTATTCGTAGAGATATCTCATCTTTTAATAATTCACAGTTTCAATATAACAAGATCCCAATTGTAATATTATCTACTTAACTAAAAAAAATCTTAATTTTAACTAAAAATTCTTTCTAAATATAAAAATATAAATATAACTACATAATGTACAAATATACATGAACGTAAACTTAGATACCTTTTATTGTAAATTACATTCTCTCACTAATTTACATCTATAATGAGTGGATGTTTTTAAATACAAATAAAGATTTCTGTAGTTTGGGATATTTAAAATTGTCATCGTTTACATAAAATTTAGTTGATGCATACCTAAAAATGCTATTCTGAATTCTTTTAGTATTGGGCATACCGATACAAAATTAATCATGGTGGATTCATATTGCAAAAAGAACAATTTCCCGTTTTATCCTGCCACGGCTGGTAATATAGATTGAATAGTTCCCTTCTCGCTTTAAACGTAGAGAAGTATGTTCAATAAATCCCCACGAACGACTCCATTGACTTCCGACCGAGTACTGGTCAAAGATTAAGCCAAAATCAAAAATACATATAAACGCAGATTACATTTTTAGAGAAAGCTCAATAGCTTACAAATTAAATAAACTTGCTCCATCGCTTAAAGGGAACCATCTCTTTTAGTACCATCTTAATTTCCTGTGTAAATCGCATCATGTAACATCAACCTTATTAAACCAATTAAAAAAGAAAAAAGTTATACAGAAGAACTAAGATCATAGCTCTTGAAACCCTAGCTGAATGTTATATCGACCCTTCGTGAATTCATGTGTATACCGATGGTTCTGCCGAACAACCAACTCACAATGGAGAAGCAGGCTCATACTCACAACTATTTACTGTTTCGAAACAAGTTAGGAAATGGACCTCAAATTTTGTCGGTGAAATTAAAGTAATGTTATTATCGCTGCAAGCCTTGGCAAATTTAAATTCCAAAATAGTTTTTTTTTTGTGGATTTACATGCGGCTTTGTATCACAGCCTTGTAACTCATTTTCTTATGATATTCTGAACCAAATATTCTGGAGATTATAGAGGGACTAATTTTTCAAGAAAGAGAGGTATTCTTTTAATGAATACTAAGTCACTGGTGGTCTCCAATGCAATGGAATGGCTGATAAACTGATAAACTCGTGAAAGAATGTCCGACATTGAACCAACCAGAAAATAGGATATCAATGATATATATATATATATATATAGGTAAGTGAAAGTAAAAATATATCTGCAATAAAAGAGAAAACCGTATATATTATACGAAAACAAAAATATATACACGATTCTCTTATTTTTTTTTATGTTCCTATGACCCATTGGAATGAACACCGGTTCAATATTTGTATAATAATAATAAATAAAATTTGTATAAAATAATAAATAAAGTTCAATATTTGTTATTGAGGGATCTCCGAAAAAAGATATGGAATTTGTTTTTCAAAAATAATGTAAGATAATTTTTTTAATTTTCTTAAGTAGGAGCGGAAGAACAACCCGTTACATTTGCCTGGCATTACGTTTGCTTCCCACTAACCTCAGATTTTAATCAACATTAATGCACTGGAAATTAACCTCCAATCTATAAAGAGTCTGCTTCATTAGATGAATACTCTGATTCACTTTCGTGTTTCGATTCAGCTCACCATAAGAAGATCTGAAAATGCTAAGCGCATTAACCAAGTATAAAGAGAATTTAAGAAAAAAAAGATTTTTTTTTTCTTTTAATGTGAAGGAAATATGTGAAGGAAAATAACTAAAGTAGAAATTAAGTAAAATCATTTAATATTGTAATCAATCGTTTATATAAAGAGTACATTTTCATACATGTGCATACCATGTTTAATGTAAAAATTGTTTGACTATAATAAAGAGAAATCAGGACGGGCGATAAGACATTTTTACTAGAGAGAGAATAATCTACTTAAAGCAGTGCTGCCCTACTATATAGGATTGCTCGATACACAGCATAATTATCATTCCTTTTTTCTTTTTTTTTGGACATAGTACTTAATTATACAAATTATTTTTCATATTACACAACACAAACAATATCAATACTATAATATACTAATACATACAATTACAATTATACAATATATGATATATACATATTTCTTCGGTGAAACAGATACAAGACGATTTCTGAAATTTATAGGGCTAAAAAAAAAAATAAACTAAATATAATATTCAAATGCCAAAGTTTTAAAACTAGAAAATTAGAACGCATACACAGCAAGTAACATAGTCCTATGAACATAGACAAAAAGATATGCTCACTTAATTAATTTAAAATTGAATTAAGAAATAGATAATTATAATCAACACCTAATTACCACATATGTGATGATGAATGATCCCAAAGGAGTCCAAAATAATACCCTCGGCCAACACTGCAAGTTCCCCGACATCAACACCTAGTTCCTCGAAGAAGCTCCCTGTTCTTTTAGGAATCGTTCCGCAAGACCCAAACCAGAGACCTCTCACTGTGAACTCTCTCTCTCTCTCTCCGAAGGTCTCGCGGAACTTATTTTTAACAGAAATTAAAAACGCTTTTGATTATTAGAGAGTGCAAATGCATGGGTGAGTAGTCCATCGTTATTATTGATAAATAAATTCTTAAAATTGTTATTTACTATCACAAATATGTGCAAGCTAAAATCCAACAGATAGAAATGACAGTGGGTGCCACAACTCCGAATGACAAGTAGTGTTGCCGAAATGCGAGACCGAGACGAGTCTTGGTCATGCAAACTCAGTTTCGGTCATGGTCTTGGTCTTGTTGGTGGGCGGGGTAGCCGAATGGGCTAACGCGTGGGCACTGCACCGTCGTTGCCCGGCAACCTGATATATAAAACTTGGATAAAAAAATAGTCACGAGTTCGCGTCCCGGTGCCCGGAGGAGTTTTTAAATCCCCGCCCACACTCCCTGGCCCGGGAAAACCCCGTATAGCCTTAAAGGCGAGGAAGGGGAGGAAAAAAAAAATAAATAAAAAAATAAATAAATAAATAAAAAAAAAAAAAAAAAAAAGGTCTTGGTCTTGCTCAACAGCCTTGCAGTTACTTATTATCTAATTACTATAGAGATATTACTGTAATTTCTTAGATAGGAGAAACTTAACTAAGCTCGAATGTAACATAAGAGGAGCTCATTTCAAAAGTATATTGGTTATACCAATTATTAACATATAGTAACTAAAATTGTCGGGTATTATTAACTATTTTGCCTTAAGTTTTATTTAAAAAATCGATTTTTTTTATCATTCCTGGTCTTGGTCTTGCAACAATTATGCAGCCTTGGTCTTGGTCTTGCACTTTGCTAGACCAAGACCGATTTTGGGCAACACTATGGGTGAGAGCTGATGTTTTCTTATTTAAATATACATTTAGAGTGCTACCAGTGGGTAGTTTCTCAACAAGCGTGTTTCATGTAATAATATTTCTCTGTACAAATTTACTTGATGTATTCATACTAATACAGTTGTAAATATCATAATAAAAGTTTAAAAAAAAAAAAAAATATATACATTGTGTGTATGTATAATTTTGAATAAAGAAAGTTCGAGTAATATTACTGTTTGCAAACTATGAATAGCGTTCATTTCTTCAAAGGTGTTGAAAGTTTGTTAATAAGAAAGAGTATTTTTCAATCTTAAATACTTGCTATACTGAATTAATATGGCTAATTATGTAATTGAATCGTTCAGTTGTAATGGCTTTCATAATAATTTATTTATATGACAATATCAAATAACATTATTCTCTCCTTTGAAAGATGTCGAGCCATAGGTTTTTTTAATTTTTATTATTGACTTTTAATTAAATTTAGGCACTCATATTCAAGTATATGAATTGTTTTTGTAGATATAATTAATTTCATTCTCCCACCATTTTTTTTTTATATATTTCCTCATTAAAGAAAATGTATTTACTTATTAACGAAAATTAATTTCCCAGAAAACATAACATATAAATACAAATACTTATAAAAAAATCTCTTTGTTATACAAAAATCGCATCATAAATTTCATAAAATTGGTAGCTAATTCAATGTTATTAAACTTTACATTTATCCTCGTTTTAATTTAATTAAATCATTTTACTCATCCAAATATGAAAATTATGCAACAGGTAAAAATAAACTGCCATTCAATTAAATTTACCGAGAAAGAGGGAGAATCCAATTACTTTTAAAAGCAGTGTTAAGCGAATAAATGATAAAACACACTTTTAAAAATTTTACGACAATAAATTGTTGGGATATTCATCATGGGAGAGAGGAGCTAACCCTTCTAAAAAAATCAAATAAATTAGCAAGAAATATAAACTAAATAATAAGGAAAAATTGATAAATTGAGATAAGTTGGTTGGTTGTATTTCAACATTTTGAAAGAGATCCCCCCAACCTTAAATTTATTGTCTTCTCTTTTAAATTAACCCCCTCCCCCCCACGTGTTTAACTGGCTAAGATCTCGGAATTTATACATTACTTAGAAACTAAATACGTGTGACGGATTTTTTATTTGTTTAGATTCCAAAAAATCGAGTTAATTGATGAAAGTATATGATATGATATTGTATATAACTTCTGAACTCCACGCTTAACAGCACAAAGGAGATAGAGAAAGAAGAAGAATATAACTTCTGACCTTTACACCCCTTTCTACAAATCTGCCTCATGGTGTTTTAAACTTTATTGTACGTTTCACAACTTTTTGGAATTCCATTCAGCATGAAATTCGCTATACACCATTCTTATCCACATTTTTTTTTTTTTTATTGGTGATATTTATTACTGTATTACAAGTAAAAATACATTCAGTAAATGTGAACAAAGGAATAAAATAGCATGAAATCACATGTTGAGAAACTACCCATTGATAGCACTCTAAAAATGTATTTACAAAAGGAGATCTCGAGGCCATCTTCTTTTCAGACGCCTCTGAGGGTTGGAAGCAAGGTTAGAAACGAGAGGGTTTGGATGGTTCTGAAGTTTTTTATGGAAGGATAGGTATCTGGATTGGGCCAAGTCAGAAACATAAGGAACATTAAGGTCGTTATGGATGATTTTGTTTGTGACAAAGTAAGGAGCAGTGAGGATTTTACGAAGGATTTTCGATTGTAAGGATTGAATACGAGAGGAATTCGATGGCTTAGTGGAGCCCCAGAGCTCAACTCCGTAAGTCCAAATAGGTCTTATTGTAGTCATGTATATGAGTCTTTTGTAATTGACTGGGAGGTTAGAGCGTTTATCTAGTAAGTGCTGGAGTAGTCGGAAACGTCGAGCTGTTTCTTGTCTTTTCAGTCTGGTATGAGGATTCCAAGTTAGACGTTTGTCCAAGTGGAGTTCAAGGTATCGAATTTGTTCAACAGGGATAAGTGGGGTATTATTAAAGGATACTGTAGGACAAGAGGACATAGGTTTACGACGAAGGGTAAAGGTGATTTGATGGGATTTATTGGAATTTATTTTTATTCTCCAGTTTTGACACCATTCTTCAAGGTTTGTGATGTGTGATTGAAGGGTTTGGGATGCAATTGTTGGGTCGTTATTAACTGATAGGACACATGTATCATCGGCATACATGGTAATGACTGTTTTAGGATGGGTTGGGATATCAGCTGTATAAACTGTGTAAAGGATAGGACCTAGGATACTATCTTGAGGAACACCAGTGGACTGGGAAAAAAGGGATGAATAGGCATTATTATGATTTACTTTGAAGGATCTATCAGTAAGATAGGAACGGATAATGAGGAAGTATGTAGGGTGTAGGAATTTACGGAGTTTGTAAAGCAGTCCTGGTGCCAGACTCGATCAAAAGCACATTTTTTTTTTTTTTAAATTTTATTTAGGATATTTACAACTGTATTAATATAAATACATCAAGCAAATGTGTACATATAAATATAATCACATGAAAATGCTTGTTGAGAAACTACCCACTGGTAGCACTCTAATAATATGTCTACCAAAGTACATATGGATCATCTTTTCAGACTCCTCGGAGGATTATCAGGAATTAAGGTTAGAAACAATAGGATTCGGATGGTTATGAAGTTTTCCATCCACATTTAAAACCCTATTATTCCAATTCCTCTTTAAAATTCAATCAGACGCTGGCTAATTATTTATTATATAACAAGTTTTTATTATTGTTTATTATACATTTTTTTTCTGTTATGAATATGGTAAAGATTTCCAATCACTTTTCATAAAGCATTTTTAGTAGGTATTTGTATTTGTTTGTATTCAATTCTTAAGATCCTATGTCTTTGAAGTGTATTTCACTCTTTACTAATCATGAACACGTTTTTCTCTCTATATAAATACAAATTATATATATATATATATATATATATATATATATATATTTATTATTCTGTCAATCAACGACCAATTATATAGATTTCAATACTTATCTAATTCTTTAGAATACCATTATGAGTATGCATTTAGTAAGTGACATATGTAAACCCTTTATTTTATTTATTTACTTAGATTGTTGTTGTTTTTTATCACTATAGTGGTTTGCCTATAAAATTAATTTGACGTTAATTTCTAATTCCATTTAGTTTTGTTTTTTTTAAGTAGCTATATTGTAGTGTTTTTACCCTATTGCTCATCTTATCTTTATAGCTATGTATATACCTGTCATATCACTTTTGATTTAGTAACTAATTTTTGTAATAGGCCTTTTTGAATTCAACACTTGGATCTACGGGGAAGGGCTTTCGGGCTTAAGCTTCCCCCTCCCCTCCAATGGTAAAATTTAACCGTTTTATGGAAAAAAAATTATCTCTTAAAATTTGATTTAATAGGACTTCAAGTAGCACTTGAAACTCCATTTTCTATAGATAGTTATTTTTCCCCCAAAATAATTCTCGTTACATATATACATGAAAAAACAAAAAAAAAACAACCGGCCTGAAGCCCTCTTCACCCAACAAAAATAAAATATTAAATCCTGGATCCACTAGTTCCATTTAATACTAATGTGATTGCAAAATATTGTTATTCGTAAGGGGCTTTGTCAAAGAATAAAGTTGATTATTCTGTTTCTATTTCTATTTTTATATAGGAACAGAATCTTCACGTGATTCTTTCTATAAATATATTGATTTTTAACAGTTTAAAAAAGAATATATATATATATATATATATATATATATATATATATATATATATATATATATATATATATATATATATGTATAAACCAATTTTAATTGATAATAAAAAATGTTCAGACTGATCAGAAACATTATTTATAATTCGGGAATTATAAGAAAATAGACATGCTTTGTTGACATTATTATGTCTATATATGTTATTATGTCACACAATGGTTTTCCTGGACATGAACATCGATGGAAATTGTCAGATTGACTTCATATTCAGTACCCTTATGTTGCTAAGGCTAAGGAGCTCGAATATAACATCCAAATTGGAAATGTTTCACGAAAAATCAAGAAAATTTCAATTTCTTTGTTAGTACCCCGAATGTTGCACAGAATTTAAAAGATCCATCGAGCGGTCTACATGACGTGTTTTTATAATGCTAGGGAGATGAATACAATATCCCTACGCATTCTCCTGATTCTTGGAGCCTTACCATCCAGTAGTGGAGTGACCTGTGTTGAGTCTAGTTCTTGTGGTAAATCTTGAAGATTGACGGCGTATGTGAAATTGTTTTTTCCGGGAAAGGGGTGTAATGGCAACTCATATAATTGCATAGCTTTATTAAGCTGTTATATATTGCAGGAATGGATTAACCTTGGGGAAAAAATCTGGATGATTTGTGTGATTCAAGAGGCACATAAGGTAGACCGAATGCGAGACTAAGGCGAGTCTTTGTCCTCCGCACTCAGTCTTGGCCTTGTCTTAGTCTTGCAGTAGTCTTGCAACAGTCTTACAGTTACCTATTATCTTATTACTATAGATGTTTTACTGTAATTTTTTAGATTTGAGAACCCCAACTAAGCCTGAATGAAAAATTATAAGAGCTAAACGTCTTAGGTGGCCTTGGAACATTAGGTGGTCTTGGTCTAGAAAATTGCAAGACCAAGAGCACCATTTTGGGGAACACTAGTGGCACAATTGATTCCATTTTGGAATAGAAATATTTTGTCCCACAATGAGTGTAGGAAGGTTTCGATTTTTACTTTGATCACTAAGATTTGACACACCAGAAACACGTCAACAAAGTAAAGTAATATACCAACTGGCATATTTGACCGACAAGTTGTTCAGAAACTGCCAATGTTGTTATGCAGTTGGAGTAGACGGGACTATCGATGAGTCTGTAGAGGCCGATGTTCATGTTGCTATGATGCTTGTATTGATTATTCTAGTATCCATTGTAATCCTATTATAATTGTTCCTAGTATTCAGTGATGTTTGTGTTCGTATTTAATAGTATAATGAATCAAATGTTGATGTTCCTTATTTTGTTAAAGTATTTTTCGTTTTGATTTTATTTTTTTTTTAAATTATTTAAAAGTGTTTTTCCTCAATAAATATACTAAAAAGCTCATCTCATATCATTTTATTTCAGTGAAATGAGCAATTTGTTGGTATTTTTGATCAATAAATTGATTTAATGAAGTGGATCTCACAGATCCGTAGCGGCATGTGACTAAGCGACCTTTAGAGTGTTAAATCGGGGATTGTTTTTAAATTTGACAATAAATTAATTTCAAACGTTACAGTATTTTCCCTGACATAATTTTATATAAGAGTTTAATAACTAATGTCTATATTACTTCTAACAAATGCTATTTTATTTTATTATTTTTATCTTTAAAAAGGGAGAATAATAAAACACAAAATATAATAATAACAATAATATGAAAATATAATAATACTTTTTTTTAATCTTTAAGTGCTAAGCTTCCAATGTTAAAGGTCCCAAGTTCGAACCCCGGCTAATGGCAGAAAATTTATTTATCTGTTTCATTGGCCCTGGGACGACAATGGGTAGGGAGACCACACAGCCTCTATAAAGTGGGTACCCTTAATTAAATAATTAATTAAGGGGAAAAACCTGGCGTTTAAGCGTGATCTCGGTCAAATCACCTCCTTGTACAACCGTTGAGCTGGAAACAGTGCTTTCCCTAAATAGTACTGAACCCAAGACCCTTCTTGGGTTGTAGTGGTACAGGTTTTATCTTTAGGGTTAAAGCGATGAAAGAACAAATATAATTAATAATTATAATATTTTTATCCATAAATAGAATATATTTCATTTATTTTAGATATGTACTTACAGATGTATCGTTTGTTAATTATAAATATTGGAATAACAAACATTTAATTTAAATATATATATAAATTTCAAGAATGCAACAAAAATATTGAGTGAGAATGATTCTATATGATTCTATATACTATATGAGAATGATTTTATAAAATTGACATTGCTCGAAAGAAAATGTGTATCCATATTTTTTCAACCAACGTTCTTGTCGATAGATTCATTTATCTCTGATCTATCTGCAATGAAAATGAAGGATCGTTTATTGAATCATGTTCTATCCATCAATATCTTTCAAGAAGTTCCTCGAATAACGCAAAATCATCCTGATATCTCAAAACATTTGAAGCTTTTACCAATCTCTGTGCTTCTGGTAACAAAGGTTCATGTGTTGAATTTTGAGTGTTTAGAGGCCTCAAATGAGGAGGTTATGAATAATGTCTAACTTCAGTAAAAATTATTCGTTCAATGAAAAGTTACTCAACAATGAAAATGAAAAATTAAAAAGATTTGATATTTAATGATTTTTTTGTTTTTTATTTTGGTTTAAGATATTTTTCGAAACATATAACTAATGAACATTTTTTTTCTTCTTGCTTAATGTGATTATTAAAACGAATTGATGTTGAAAACGAGTCCAGTTTTAGGAGAGATCTGTGCATACCTAGAAAACTGCTTGAACAATTATACAAATAAAATTATGAATTGTCCAGATGAGCCATGGCGGCCAAATTTATAAAAAAAATTCTCTTGAACAAAGACTCCCAAAAAGTAAAAGAAAATAAATTTTTCAAAACTTATCGGCAATTTTTTTTTTTTTAATTTGATTTAACAACACCTATTTTTGTAAACAAAGGCAAACAAAAAAAAATCGACGTAAAACGAGTGTTATATATTTTTATCTGGTTGAGCAGAATGACAGTAAAACTTTTATGTAGTTTCAGAACAAATATAACAATAACCACCTCGAACCATCAAATTTTACAATTCATAACTCCACAAAATTTTTAAGATTTCGATTGAACCATTGAATAGAAACAGTTGGGAAAATGTATATTATTTCAACTGAAAGTATCCTCACACAGTCTGAAAGGTTTTTCAAGTTATAAAAAAAAATACATTTTAATTTTAGCAGTCAGTCTCCACTGGCTTGCAATACCAGTCTGAGAGAGAAGCACTGAGATCTCCTGGGGTCCTGCCTTGGCTTCCACATTTGAAGGACAAAGCATGACTCAGAATCACCTGGGCGAATGTAAATATTGTATATAGGTGTGAATATGTTTGATATATTTTAATTTCATTTAGTTTCTCTCAATTTTTTTTTTTTTACATATGTATGTCAATTTTCTTATTTTGCTTTCTACAACTCTTTTTCTTTTATCTCTATTTTAGTTATCATTTGTATGTATATATTGTGTGAATGTTTAATGTAGCCCTAATAATAATGCCCTCCAATGCGGCAGAATGTATTAATTTTCAAATAATAAAAAAAATTATAAAATTTAGCCTAAGATGACACTGCTATCCTGATATTCCTATCTTCCAACTCAGATCCTGAAACAGAGTCCGCAAACCTACAAAGGCGCATCTAGTCCTAGACCTTATCCCTCAAAAAAATTTTCCAAATTCCACCAAAACCTTACATATCATCCAAATCCAATTGCACGATCCCTATCTAGCTCCAGCCATCCCTACAATCCTCCTCGAAGGTGGAAGCGGCAGTGGCCCATAGACTTGTAAGAATATATAGGATTAATGGCAATGGCCAGATTCTCCAATCAAGCCATGTATGTCTGGTTTATTTATTTTGTTAGATTGGTTTAATATTTTTTAGTTTATGTACCATTTACTTTAGTGTTATTATTTTTATTTATTGTATGGTATGAATGAGCTACTCTATATCACTATTACTATTTTCCTTGAATGTGACATATTGTAATATCTCAATAAAGAAGTTTAAAACAATTTTCTCGAATTAGATAACCATTGTACAGACAAAATAAAATTGGTATTCATTCGTAGCCAAGTTTACGCCTTACTATAAAAAAACACCTTTCTTCTATCTAATTTGTATTCTAACGAAATCGAGGACGATTAAATTAAAATTGTGACAACCATACTTCGAACTTACTTAAGTACTTTGAACTTTTGTCATAACAATGATACTCCATTCCCCTCAAGCAAAGTAAGGTTGAACAGAGACGAAATAAAATTGATTAAAAATTGTCAACAGTTGTGGCGTGAAGCTGTCAAGACACCAGGAAGAGGTGTTTGCTCAACTGTTACCGCCACAGCTGGGGTCGACTCGACTCACTAATAGTGCTAACTGCCATCCCAGCCAACTTCATCCATATGGATTCGGATCATTACCAAGTCTCCGCGACCTGTTTGCCTTCAATCCAAACTGAAGAAATCATTTTCGCTTTGGATTCGCACCCTTCGTAGCATGTTGTCCACACTAAGGATTTGGCATGTGTTTGAATTCCCTTTTAGCAATATATAAACACTAGTTGGTCCGTGCGAATAATTTGCAGAAAATTTTGTTTACTGAAAAAATAGCAAAACAATGTGGAAATAAGTAGCTTGTATGTATTATGTAAGGAAGGAATTAATGTTTTATCGTTGGTCAATTACAATATTCCATTACACATAATAGACCAAAATATTTGTATAAATTGCTTTGCTAGGCCCTATTTTTAGGTCTGGACAGATAATAATAGTAATAAAGGGAAATTAATTCCCCGATCATGAGATTTTCTAAATTATTAAAAAAAAATGAAATGTAAGAACAACCAGTCTTTAAGAAATAATAAAATTAATATATCAGCCAGAAAAAAAGTGTAGTATACTATTCTACTCCTAAATACAATATCTTTAAACAGGAAGACATTATTAAGTATACCAAAACTAATGGACTCTATCTTCGTTAATAATTGTCCGATTTTTACGATTTTTTTGTTTGTTTTGTAGGTAATTAGTAATCTTTCTAATTATCATGGGTAAAATCAAGAAAAAAATCATGCTTTTTGAGTTATTAGTAAAGTTTCTTTTCTTCCATAACTTTTTTTCCAGAAATTTCGGGGAAATGGGGCTATTTTTCGCATGTGGAGGAGAAGAATATCTTCAAAATGAGTGGTCAATCATTGGATTTGATGAAGAATTGACGAAGTTATGGCTTACCGACAAAAAACACCTTTTAGAAATAATATATAGGATGGCACAGCAACTAATGTGTTGTTTCAACGATGCCTTAACAAATCTGAGGCACTGTTGGGCCAATTTGGAAAAAAACACAAAAGTTACTTCGCTTTCCTATGGTCATCATTAATTGTTTTTTTCCTACTCAATTAATTAATTAATACATGATATAATATTAAACCATAAATATCTTTACCATATTTGGTTTCTGCGTCGTTTTGAAGTAGGTAAGTGCAGTACAGGTGAATGAGATGAAACAACAAAGTATTGCTGGAGTATTGCAATTGCAAGACCAATACTAAGACTGCCTAACTGTTGCAAGACTAAGACTAAGACTGGTAAAAAAAATCGATAATTTAAATAAAAATTTAGGTAAAATAGTTAGTAAAACATGACAATTTTAGTTACTACATGTAAAGAATTGGTATAGCCAACATACTTTTGCATTTAACTCATCTAATTTTCAATTCAGGCTTAGTTAGGTTTCTCCTATCTAAAAAAATACAGTAATATCTCTATATTGATAAGATGATAAGTAACTGCAAGACTGTAGGTAGACTAGCGTTGCCCAAAATCGGTCTTGGTCTTGCACTTTGCAATACCAAGACCAATACCGCCTATCTGTTGCAAGACCAAGTAAAAAAAGGCCTGGTAAAAAAAAAATCGTTTTTTTGAATAAAAATTGCGGCGAAATTGTTGCTAATACTTGACAATTTTAGTTACTATATGTAAACAATTGATATAACCAATATAGTTTT
Organism: Nezara viridula; assembly: GCA_928085145.1. Lineage (NCBI taxonomy): Eukaryota > Metazoa > Arthropoda > Insecta > Hemiptera > Pentatomidae > Nezara > Nezara viridula. Next base: position 57,857,630 of record OV725078.1, on the reverse strand, counting down.
GCATTTAAATCTTCTAATTTTTCATTCAGACTTAGTTAAGTTTCTCATATCTAAAAAATTACAGTAATATCTTTCTAGTAATCAGCTAATAGGTAACTGCAAGACTGTTAAGAGAGACTTGCGCAAGACCGAAACCTAGACCAAGACTGAGTTTGTAAGACCAAGACTTGTCTGGGGCTCGCATTTGGGCAACACTAAGCGAGACGCTTGCGCAAGACCAAGACTAGCCTTGGTCTCGCATTTGGGCAACATTACCTATAATTTCTTTATTTAATCAGTGGTTGAAATGTATATTGAATCTTTTTAAGAAGTCCCATTTGAATAGTTTCAGTGAAAATTTATAGGAATAAAGTTTTTAAAATAAAAGTTCTATGGAACCTTTTTCTAATAAAGATCCAGGTTTATGGTAAAAGTTTAAGTTGTATTTATTGAAAGTCTTAAAGGAAGTTCCGTTAAATGAAAAATAAACGGTAATTGGTAATATATTAGAGTTATAATTTGTCTTAAATGAATTACATAAGATTCTAATGTGTCGTTTGTTTGGGAAGCAATTAACAAAATGAATTTTTTTTTCATGTTTAGCGAAATCGACAGAACCTTTAAATAAAAGTTGTTTTTAGAGTTCTGTAAAACCTTTACTTCAAAAAGGACTGAAAAACTATTGACAACAAAAATTACCAGAAAAAAAACTCTTGGGGTTTAGTACGATGTGTGGAAGTACTGTTACAAGGCCAACGGTTGTGCAGGGAGGTGATTGGGCCGACATCACGTTCAAACGCCAGGTTTTTCTCCTTGTGCTCTAGTGTCGATCCACGGCTGATGAAAAATTACTAGTCATTAGCCGGATTCGAACCTAGGACCTTGAGCTCTGAAAGTCAGTGTTCAACCACTGAGCTACACTGCTCCTTAAGTGATTCCGAAACTTTTTTAAAATAAAACTCCTCCCCCCCTCCTTCCAATCCCGGATTTAAATATAACACAATATTTAATGTTTGATAACTACTTCTCAAAAAACTTCAAGTCATGAATTTTTTAACCCAGTGAAAACCTTTTCGTAGGATTTTTTTTATTAAGCATAACAATTCCTGTATGGATCCATAGTCATCGGTAATTTTCTTTTAAAAACGCCATTTAGATCCCACTGTGAGACGTCAAACGCGGATTAAAAATAGTTTTGGTGTTCATCTTAATTTTTATATCTGAAGTTAACACCGTATTGGATTAAATAATTTGATTAATATTTTGTATTTAAAAATGATAATATATATATATATATATATATATATATATATATATATATATATATATATATATAATTATCATGGCAGAAAGAACAATCTGGCATAGATTTAAGGAGTTTATGTCAAACTGACAGCTCGGTATCGAGATTGTTCGAATCCTTTGGGGAAGTATTTCTATGAAAATAAAAATAAAATAAACAATAGATGATTAGGTAGTGACGGACTTTATGGACGGTTAAGTCCCTCCAGCTAACTCTCCAGCCACCTCACCACCATAAGCACTTCACCACCTCATCACTCATGATGTGAATTGATCATCCGCATCCTTCCACGAAATCTTTCAACAATGATCTTTCAACAACTTAAAGATTAGAAATTAAACGCAGCTACGTTTTACTTATTTCCTAACATAGGATCAGACTTTCCATTATTGTTTGTAGGGGGGGGGGGAATGTGATGGATCCCCTACAAAAAGTTTCGGGATTTTATATAATGTATAGAAATTATGATATATATATATATATATATATATATATATATATATATGTTTATATATTAGATTTTTTTTTTACGTGTAAGGACATATTTGAACATTTGTTAACATCGCATATATATAGAAATTTTGTATATTACATGTCTTTATTTTTATTTAAAGGTTTGAGGCAATCAGATGAGCTCTCGATTCTCCGATACTTAAAATTTGCCGTAGGAAATGCTATCAAATCCTAACGTAAAAATGGAAGAGTGCACACTCATGAATCATAAAATCCTAATATATTTTGCTATATATAACTATCTTGAAATATAAATTAAAATTTCAGTTATAGGAACATAGAACATGGTAAAATATATGTGTACCTAATTCTAGGCCTTATATTGTATATAGGTGTCAATGTGTTTTATTTATTTTAATTTCATATCTATTATTTGATATTTTTTTTTTGTACAAATGTATATTAATTTTCTTATTTTATTTTCTACAATTTATTTTCTTTATTATCTCTAATTTAGTTATTATTTGTATGTACACAATTTGTGAATTTAATGAGACAACGGTAATTTAATCCACGAGTTTTAGGAACTTTTTCAAACTTTTTATGCTTGTGGTCAATATTTTTTTTTTTAAATTTCCTGAAAATATTATTTCAGAATTCAGCCAAGCCAATTGAATCCGAATCGTTTCTCATGTCAGGATATAGAAAGTGTAGAGAATATTATGGAAAAAATTCAAATAGATTTGTTGCTGTGTTATTAATTAAGAAAAAAAAAACATTGAGTTTCGTTTGGAATATAACTTAAATAAAGTAAGGATGAGCTGGAAAGAAAAGGCTTCGGATAATAAAAAAAAATCAAAGGGATAATAAAAAAATCACTTAGGATCTTGATACCAATAACGGACGGTAAAAGAGACTTCAAAGTAAAAAAGTTACTCCGAATGGAATCTATTAAGCATCTCAAATAAAAATAAATATATCGACATTTGAATATATTTACGCTTGGATTTTTGTATTTATTAAAAACGGATATTTTATTGTGCAAGAGCAGTTGAGAACAGGCAATTTCTAAGTGAAAAGATGCGTCGAAAAATTACGAGATTAAATTTAGAATTACCAATCATATCCCTATACATCATCATTTTTTCACATTATTCTTCTCATTAAATTCGTTGTATTAATGTTGAATTAAATATTATTTGACATCAGGTAGTTTTAGTGATCATATATACTATTGAAAATAAAATATTTCAAAAAATACTGTGACTTATATAATAAAATACTATATAAACTTGAAAGTCAAGTTCCATAATACCATTAACGAATACCGAATTTAAGAAAAACATGAAACATTAAACGTTTAAGCTTTTTTCGTCCTTGTAGGACATAATGATTGTCCTACCTTGGTCTTAAAAAAAACACGAAAAAAATACTAAATAAAAAATAGAAAAACAAATATAGTGTTTCATCTTTTTATATTTAGAAATGGCATTTATTGAACAGTGAGTTTTATTTTAAAATGTTATTGACACGGTAAACAAATGTTATTGATACGGTTTTTATAAATATATAAACCGTAAACACAGATAAGTGTGGCATAAGGATTTTAATTTTCCCATTGACGGTTATTTCCGAAATTAAATAACCCATTTCTTGTAAATTTTACTTATTCAGAAAATAAATATTCAATACATAAATATATTCAATATTCCATACAAAAGCAGTTTTCATTAGCAACTAAAAGTATTAGCTCATTATTCTATATTAACATGTATTTTTTTTTATTATTATTTTATTGAGTATTAATACAGTCTGCCACACTGAAGGGCATTGGTACTAGGGCTATAGTATTCATTCACACAATATGTACATAAGAAAGGAAAATAAATAAAAATAACCAAGTAAGAAGAGAAAGAAAAAAAAAATATATATATATATATACACAAAAAGATAAAGTAATATACAAGATAAGTAAAATAACAGATTAAAGCCGGATGATAATAAAAAAAATAAAACACATTCACACCTACAATACAATATTTCTAAAAATATAAAAATGACACTAGATTTTTTTTTTCACGCAAACATAAATATTTGGATTAACAACATTTAGTTAGTTACCTAATACGATACGGATCAATTTCCATAATAAATATCTGTGTTGCAAACAATGGTTCATTACCAGCTTAGATAATAAATTTTTGATAAAACATATTTTTTAATCAATAAAAAGTGTATTTTCAAAATTAATTTAATAAAATAGATATCAAGTCGAAAGAAAAAGAAGGAATTAAAACGTATACTGGTAACAATTTCTTAGTTGTTATTTTTGCCGAAAATATAGATACTCTGGAGTGACAAAATATCAAATCACATGATTACTTTCACTTACGAAATGATACATATAGTAAAGGAAAGTATTGTGATCGTGAAAATTTTCGAATCTGAGTTTTCAACGGAGATACAAGTTTTGAGGTCTTGAGTCCAAATAACCAAGTCCCGCAAAATGGTGTGTGTGTGCGTGTGTATCATAACAGTCTAGCTAAAAAACGAAAAGTTGTACGAAAGAGAAATTGCATATTTAAGTTGTTATATACTTGGAATGTTGCTGCAACTGTTTCGTCAAAATCGGCTTACTGGAAGTGGCACTTTATATCACGGACTAAACACATATTTACGACTTCCTCGAAAACAGCGATAACGATTTTGATTAAATTCATTATATCAGAGTAAAATTAAGAATTTTTAAATAAAATTGTGTTTTATTCTGTTGATGTTCTCTAAGAGGGATTAAATGGCAAATTTTCAATATTAGCTTCCCCTAAAGTACGTTTATCTTTATTTTTTAAACAATTTACCATTTCAAATTAATTTCTAATATAAAAGATAGTTAAATATAAAACATGAAAGAATTTTATAAATAACTAAAGCAGAAATAAGAGATCGTAACGGAGAATACTTGTAATTAACGAACCACCGGTTTTTATAAATGTTTTTGTTGTTATTAATTAATATTTAATTGTATAGAGTACTGGGATATAAATATTAAAATTTGTATATATAAGGTTACTTATACAAATAAAAACATCCCCAATGAAATACAAATCAATATAGCGTTTATAATTTTTACTTTCACTCCCCTTTTGTCTGAAAATATTTGTTTCTGCTAAGAAGTAAAAATTGTTGCTCGCACTGCACAAGATTTTTTTTCACGCAACTAGAGGTGAACCCCAACTCTATTTTAAAAGGAACTTCAAATAAATTGATATGATATTAAAGTTTATAAAACAAGGAAGTTTTTATAAAAATGGGGTATCTGTAGTCCAGTTATTTTTTATTTTATTTATTTAGAAATATAATAATCTGTCACTATGACAATTATTATATTGAGATATGAACATATTCACACCATATATGCAGAAAACATAAAATTAACAAAAGTAAAATAATATCTAAATAATAATCAATAAGTAAATATAATAAAAAATAAAATAACCTAAAGATAAGTAAATTAAAAACATAAAAACTCAGTCATACCTATATTCAATATATACAATCAGGTAGGGGACCCTAAGTCGGGTTTGTCCTTCCAACTATAAAGAAAAAAGCAGGACTCCAAGAGATCCCTGCGCTACTCTCTCGACTGCGTCACTGGTGCTAAACTCAGTAGAGATTGAGCAGGTACGCTTTATCCACATAAGTCCAAATATAGGATAAAAAAAATTGGGAATAATACATGATTTAATAAAAAACACTACTTTGCGTAGTTTGGCCGCTCAAAAGTCCCTTTAAATAGTTTCGACAAAGACAAACTCCACTTGTATTTAAAGGGAATTGTATCTATTTTACAATGAAGGAGTTTAATAAAATAATTTTTGTGTGTGCTTCCTATGAAAAATAAATCGTGATCATCTTTAGAAAGACAAAATTGAACTTTTCTGTTCAAAATCGGTTAGTTCATCTGATAAACTTATTTGTTGGAAATTTTGTCTAGAATCACATCCTAGAGTCTGGCCATTGAGAACTGAGACACTCTGCATATATACAGGATATATATATATATATATATATATATATATATATATATATTATATATATATATATATATATATATATATATATATATATATATATATATATATATATAATACAGGGTTTTAAGTAATCAGAGAGAAGTTTTTATAGGAGTGATAGCAAATATCAAGATCTACAAAAAAGTTCATATAAACAATTGCCCAATTTCAGGCATAAAATTAGAAAATTTAAGATTTGTGTTTTTTAAGTGAGTCGTGCTTTTGGTTAAACAGGAATAGGAATCACTGAAAAACAATAAATAAAAGCTTTGCAACAGTTAATTGTAGTCATTTTTGCAGAAAACGAGGGTACTTTAATGTTAAATTTACTAACATCAAACGCATCCAATCCTTCCAATCCAAAGTCCTTCGAACAATAGTCAATGCTCCTTTCTATGTAACCAACAAAACCCTACACCATGACCTTAATATTCTATTTGTCCTAGACCTTATCCCAGCAAAATTCTTCAAATTCCACCAGAACCTTACACATCATCCAAATCCCTTTGCACAATCTCTATCCAGCACCACCGATCCATATAATCCTCCAAGGAGGTTAAAACGGCAGTGGCCCCGCGATCTTTTATAGTTTGTAAATATTGGAGTTCTGGCAATGGCCAGATTCTCCACTCACGACATGAGTGTATATAAAATAGCACTCTTGCTCAATCTCCACTGGGTTTAGCCCTAGTGACGCGGTTGAGAGAGGAGTGCAGGGAACTCCTGGAGTCATACTTTTCATTCCACAGTTGGAGGGACAAGTCATGTCTGGAGTTCTCTCGCCAAATTGTAGATATTGTATATAGGTGTGTATGCGTTCTTTTTATTTATTTATTTTATTATTATTTATTGTATATATATTATTTTTCTGTATCGTTTATTCTATTTATTGTAGATAGAGTGTGAATGTGATCTGCGAACTCTATTATCGATGTCCTAGAGACAGATTATAATATTTTTCAATAAATAAGTTAAAAAAAACAAAAAAACTTTAATGTGACAGGATAGAAAATCACATAATTTCTTTACACAACTTTAGGTTAATCTCCAACACTGTCATCACCACCTATGCCGATGACACGTGTATTCTTTCAGTCAATAACGACCCATCTATTGTATCCCAAACTAATGAATCACATATCAAAAGTCTTGAAAAATGGTGTCAAAACTGGGGGATTAAAATAAATTCCAATAAACCCCATCAAATTACCTATACTCTTCATCAGTGTCCACAGAATTAATTTCAGCAGGCTCCTGCTGCTTAAAACTTTACTTCACTCAATTTTTTTTATAAATATAAGACATAAATACAACTTGTCTTATTTAAGAGGTTTATGGAATTGATTGGCAATATACCTTTATTGTTTATCCAGGGCGAGAAGGAATTAAATTAAAATACCTCTTTCCAACTGATTTATTTCAAACAAATAGATTTTAGAATTTGTTTAGCAAAGAAATAAATCGGATTGTAAATACTAGAAGGGATCTTTTCCTCGTTCATATTCTCCAATGAGAAACAAAGAACTTAGTGGTTTCAAAACCGCCTTATAATCAACCAACCAAAAAACTGGGAAACATTAACGAAATATTTCCAAGCTTTTGTTTCATATTTTCATGTCCGAAATATTTCCCCTCACAAAAAATAGAGCTTTCAACTCCTTTAGAAATGAAAAGACTTTTCCAAAGTTTTACCCAATATTTGCAATCAGTTCATGAAGGAATTATGACTAGAGGCTGGTACAAAAGTATATATATATATATATATATATATATATATATATATATATATATATATATATATATATTGTAACCAAGATTAAGAAAGCACTGGAAACAAAACAAACTCTACTCTCTTTTGTTTCCTGAGCGAGATGACTAATTGATATTTTAGCATGTGCATGTACTCTCACCTCTTCTTGTATATAAATAAGTATCTTTTTTTTGTTATTTGTATTATCTTTATTATCTTAAATATCTTCCTTTTTATTTTTAATTGTATATAGTGATTATGTTTGAATTCCCTCTTTTTTCTTTCATTTTACTTCTTTTTATTGTACATAGTATTAATTCTGTAAATATGTCTTTTTGTAAATAGATCTTTTAACCTTTTGCTGCTTTATAAAAATTATCCAACCTAAACCTTTCTCACTTGAGCTAGCATGGTAGAATAAATGATTTATCATGGCCAAATCATGGGTAAGTAACATATATTCTCTATGATTATCTCTTCAGAGATGAAAGGCTAGTAAAGCCAGGCGCCAAACAAATAAAAATTCCTATGGAAAATTGCATTTATTAAAAATTGCTTTATTATATTTTTACTTAATCCTTTTTTTGGTCATTATATATATATATATATATATATATATATATATATATATATATATATATATATATATATTATTTAAATGACAGTTAACAATTTACAAATCTGTATATAATAGCAGTTCAAGTTTTGGTTTACAACACTTCACACTAAAGATAATAATAAAAATATTGGTTTATTTAAACTTAAGTAACATTACTTGGTTCATCTGAAAGTAGGAAAAACTAATAAAAAAAAATATAATAATATTTTGTTTTTTTCTTGTACTAAAGCACGTTTCTTTATTTAGTACCATTTACATTTTTTCTCCTTTAAGGACACTTTTGATAGTGATAAAGTAGCTCATCCACTCTATATACAATAAATAAAAATAAATTAAACAGAAAAATAATAATAATAAAAGTAAATGTAAACAAACAAAAAGGAAATAAACTAGTACAAATAACAACTTTAATACACATCCACTTTTATACAATATTTATAAAATTCATACACTCCCCCCCCCAGAAGAACCCCGAGCCAAGCCTTTTCCCCCAGAAGTGGAAGGAAAGGCAGAACTCAAGGAGATCCCAGCGCACAGTGGAGTCATAAACTATGGGACAAAAGTCAAAACAGGCATTTTAATGAAAAATTAGCAATTTTTACAATATAACTAATTATTATAAAGAGAATAAAATGTCGTTTAACAAAAACTTTACTAAGTATATATTTTTTTAGACTTTTATTTTAAATTAATTGTGATTCGGTATTCTTATTTTATTGAAAATGTAAAAAAAAATAAACTAATTTCGTTGTAAAACATTAATTTTTTTTTTGTATGCCACTTCATGGATAACGTCGGATGGAATAACGTCAAGGACATAAGGGATGTAAAGGTCATCATGTAAGGTTTTGTTTGTAACATAATACGGAGCATTGACTATTATACGGAGGACTTTAGACGGAATGAAATATATTTATGTGTGAGTTCATATATATGTATATGCCTTATATGTGTTACCACAATCCTCTTCTGACGTCACGACGCCTTCAGTAATCAGTGCTGCAGCCAGTTTTACTTCATCCAACCTTTTTGGAAATCAATCGTCTAGGCTCGATACAAAATATCGATTGAGTCGTTAAAGAAAAACAGATGAGAAAATAAAAGCCGGTTTTTAGTGTGTGATAGAAAGAATCAGTGTGTTTGTCCCTAACGTGAAAAGTGTAATTTTACCTAGTGGCATAACAATCGTCTGGGCCCATCGCGGTTTATTATCTGTTCGGGAGTTGCACTCTTTTTTAGATATACTGATTATTTGTTTATTGATAAATATTACAATCTGTCTCAATAAAAGACATTTATAATAGAGTTCTGAGAGCACATTCACACCATATTTACAAATTCAAAAAAAAAAAAAAAAAAGCTAAATTCAAATAATTTAAAGCTATAAAAGAACAAAATAAAATATCATAGTGAAGGAAGAAAATATAAATAATAGTAATAATAGAATGAAAATAAATGAATAAAATAGAATTAAAATTATCTAAAAAAAAAAAGTAATGAAAACAAACATCTTAGATGCATACCTATTTACACTAATACAGTCGGCCATGGGAACTCCGAACCATGCTTATCCCCCCATGTGGAGGGAAAGCAAGGCTTCAGGAGATCCCTGCGCTTCTTCCTCAACCATTTCACTGGTATTAAAAGCCAGCGGAGATTGAGTAAGGGCGCTAACCACGGACACTCTTGACTTCAGTGGAGAATCTGGCCATTGCCAGAACTCCAATATATACATGTAACAAAAGGTCACGGGGCCAATGCCGTTTTAGCCTGCGAGGAGCATTGTAGGGATGAGTGGTGCTAGATAGGGATTGTGCTACGGGGTTAGGGTGATGGGTAAGGTTCTGATGAAATTTGGAGAATTTGTCTAGGATGAGATCAAGAATAAATGGAATATTAAGGCCATTATGCAGGGTTTTATTGGTGACATAGAAGGGAGCATCGACAACTGTACGGAGGACTTTGGACTGGAAGGATTGAATGCGTTTGATGTTTGAAAATTTGGTTGTTCCCCACAGTTCTAGTCCGTAGGTCCAGATGGGTTTTAGTATTGGGTAACTCTTTTAAATATCCGTTAATTTGGCAAGCATAATTGTATATTTTCCTTTGTAAAACTTTTTTTTTTCCTCTCTCATTTTGTAAGTAATGTTTTGCAGCTGATTTTTTTCATTTTGTATAACGTTATTTTCTTTTGTATTTTTGTTTCTAACTTTGTTATTCATAGCTTTTGTCCCTTAAATATGTATGTGTTTATTTACATAAGTTTGATTTTATGTTAATTATTTAGATATTATAGAAGTTATCCTTATACTGAAACTGTCATCATCATAACCCTTTCCCTCTTTACCGCTGAGCAGTGTGAGATGTCCTCCATAGAGCTTGATCCATGTGTCCCTCTCCTATACCAGCTCTCTCCTCCTGCTCCTGTCCAGCCCTCGCTTCTTGGATGGCTCCTTCTTCCCAGGTGATCCGTGGTCTTCCTCTTGGTCTTCTATCGTCTACTCTCGTCTCTTAGGTTATCCTGGCCGTTCTTTCCATGTTCATCCTTAGTAGGAGTCCGAACCATCTAAGTGTATTCTCTTCTAGAGTGGTTTCTACCTGCTGTACCTCGAGGTTTGATCTTATTGTCGTGTTGTGGATCCTATCTATCCTGGTCTTTCCCTCAACCTTTCTCAAGTACCTTATCTCCATTGTCTGGATCTGCCCCTTGTTTTTTGAGGTGAGGGTCCATGAATCGGAGGAGTAATAGAGGATGGGCAGGAGCGTTGACTTGTGTAGACTGATATCTTTGTTTTCTTATTCACTTCTCTTTTATTGAGGAAACCTTTCCAAATTTTAGTTTATACTGAAATTTTAGTTTTTTAAAAAGATAATATTGTTTATATTGATGTACAAATTAGTCAAACAACCCGACAGACGAACTTTATATCGAAAATTATGTATGTTATATGTTAAATAAACGTGTCCCTCCATCTATGTAAGCTTCTATTATTTTGTTTATGGCTATATTAATTAATTGTTATATATTTTCAATGATTCTTCTCTTTGTTTGAGAAATCCGCAAATTGCAACATATACTCATTTCCAGTTGTTTTTAATGAGTTTTATAAAAGGATGCCAATTATCCTAATCAACTTGCAAATATTATTCTACTTAAAACAAGAAACACATATATTTTTTTCACTGTCTAGATGATTTTTCTTTTACATACATTCAAAGGAAGCTGAGATATAAATTTCCATTCGGACTAGTGTGTCTGATGCAAAAATACAACAAAAAGAAAAAGAAGTATAAGATATGGTGAAAAATAACCGTCTTTAACGGTATAGATAAAAAAAAATGTATCAGCTAAAAATTGAAAACATTATAAAAAGAATTTTTCGGTCGTCACTCTTTTTTTCTTTTTTTTTTTTCGTTTACGACAAAGACAAGATTAGAAGCTCTCGGACAAAACAAGCATTGCGTGTCGAAGATAAAATTGTTATGTATTAATTAAAAGCCATGGGGAGGGAAAATATTTATCATCGCAAGTGATTGACTGGAGCTCTGGTGATTCTGTTGACAGACTTCCATGATCTCAGCCCCTCCCTTCCCCTAATGAATACCTAATTTATTAAAGCTTTAAAAAAAAGAAGTAAAAAAGAATTACAAAAAATAATAAAACCCATGTCTGGCATTATTAATTACCTTAGCTGAGTTTTTACCTTAATTAAGAGGACCTGGAATTCCAGTTTAAGAAGAAATAATATTTCAAAAATTAAGATATATAATGAAGTGAATTCTTTCGCTCGATGTCAGTTTATTTTCTCAATTTAATTTTATTAAAAATAATGGTACTTATCGTCCCGATTTCTGACCAAAGTATAGTTTTTTTATTTGTGCTATTGTTTTAAATTGCTACGATATGACCTTCAGAAAATAAGATGAAATATGATGTATATATGGAATCCGCACGTGATCAGATTGTGTGGGAAGATGTTGGGTGTTAAGATGTGCATGAGGTTTACTATTCAAGTGATCGGAAAAATTGTAACCTCGTGAATTCATAAAATGTATGGACCCAATAGAATAAATATCAGGGCGAGAATTCACTATGAAAATGTATTGAAGATATGTCCCAATGGATTCAGTGAAAACGAGATAAGAGCCAATAATATTACTGTCAGGTAGTGTTGCCCAAAATCGCCTAACTTTCGCAAGACCAAGACCAGGACTTGTAAAAACAAATCGATTTTTTGAATAAAAATTAAGGCGAAATAGTTACTAATACTTGACAATCTTAGTTACTATTTGTAAATAATTGCTATAACCAATATACTTTTGCATTTAACTCCTCTAATTTTTCATTCGGGCTTAGTTAGGTCTCTCCCATGTAAAAAATTACAGTAATATCTGTATAGTAATAAGCTAATAAGTAACTGCAAGACTGTTGCGAGACTCTTGCGCAAGACCAAGACTGAGTTTGCAAGACCAAGACTCGTCTCGGTCTCGAATTTGGGCAACACTACTATCAGGTGGGACATCGATATTAAAACAACTAAAGTAACACCTAAAGCAATCACTTTGAGCGTAAGAAATTATTTAATATGTAATATAAATTAATTCAATCCTCTTATTGTATATGCGTGTTTGATTGCGACGCAATTTTGTTATAAGTTATATAATTTTGACAGTTTCTGAAAGTTGAAATACATTATTAATATTATATAATATGAATTCACCTTCAACTTTCAACCTATTATAGGGACACTTTAATAAAATAATTAGGAATGTATTCCTGTCCAAAGTTCCTAATTTGAATGCGATTAATAACAAATAGACTTTGTCGCCATCTACTAAAAACCCTGCCCCTCCTCCTCATCCAATTATTTTATTTAGTTATTTTTCTGCTGACTTCACAGACTTTGTAAATATTTGTCCGGTTAAACTATTCTTCTCCACCTTTATGTATATCTTGATCTTTGGCACTTCTATTTGATGCATCCATCTGCAAAATTTGTTTATGGTTCTATTTTTCCATCAAATTTTCGGCCTCCTACGAAGTTTCTTATTAACTACAGTGCCATTCGTCTTTATTTAGTGGCTTTTTTATGGATTGTTACGTGCCACGCTCGTCCTAAACCTGTATACATACAGAAACATAACCTGTTTCTATAAGCAGTTCTTTCTTCTCTATTCGTTAGTACTGCCGAGATAACTTTATCATTAGCCCTGCAAATATAGATATTTGTAAAGGGTTTACAAGCTCCACAGAAATTTTAAATAATCTGTTAGATAGCTACCGATCTTTATCGTTAGCCTTGAAAATATAAACAGTTGAGAAGGGTTTACGAATCTTGGTTCCACAGAATTTAGAAATAATTTGTTTAAGATAGAAACTTCTCAGATGAAGGGACCACCATATCTGATCATTTACCTTTCAAACCTTAATCCTTTTAGTTTCCCGACGACGAATAGAACCCTTTCCCTTTTTCATGTCATCACCGAGACCCTTTTAAATGTTTACACCCAAATTTTCGAAGGGAGTTCAATTGTGTTCACATTTATTTCGGAAGCTTTCAATGTCAACTATCACCAATCCAGTGTAAATCATATTCCAATATTATTGTAACCTCACTTCAATCAATAAATCTTTTAACTTTAACTTTGATGCAACACAAGACTAAGGGTCCCCTGTGAGATTCAGCTCTTTGGACGTGACCTTTAGCAGATATATAAAGCTAGAGGAAATTCAGCGAAAATTTAACTAGACAAGTTTTGATCACATAAATAAAGATCGTTTTAGTCAAAGTGTATTCTTTTGAATTATCTTCACATTATTTATAGGATTGGGAAGAGCCTTAACTCTTCACTCTGGTGTCAGCGACTATACGTTTGTCATTGGAATTTTAACTTCTTCATTGTCCTAAAGAATAGAACTCTGATTATTGATATCATTTCGGAGAACTTTCCTCTCCAATCTCTGAATTATTCTTGCTAGGGTACCAGTTAGAATTGGTCTCTCGCAGCCGTATATCGGAACCATCTTAACCACTGCATTGTACACTCTTAATTTATGATTTCTATTGTTTTTCGGGACAGCAATACCGTCAAAAGAGGAAAGAAAGCTCTCTTTATTACGCTTCTCAAAGACTGGTATTAACAATAAATAATAAACAAAACTGATAGTATGGAAAAAAATGGACTTCTAATTTAAGAAGTGAATCAGGAGGTAGATAGCGTGATGGCTGAGCACGCTGGGTCGTGGGTCCCAGACTGCTTGGTTCTAAAAGTTGTGGGTTCGATTCCCACCTGGATTGGGACACTCCCACTCTGGTAAGTACGCCTTAAAATCTCGTAGTAGCCGTAGGGGGTTGGCAAAAAGGACTTTTAGGGCCCACTTGCCGTACTAGTTTCATCTACCAGTACCAGTAGTGAGGGGGTACAATCAATTCACACTCACACACTAAAAATGAATATATTAAAAAAAAGGAAATCGTTAGAATATGTATCTTTAAATGCATCTCAGAATATTAAAAATGAAGTATTCACTTCTGATCTTAGTTTATTGCAATTATCATTACGATAGTTTTATAACTTCGAAATTTCAGTTCACGTTTTGAGATAAGGTTGATTTATTATTTTAATTCCATAGGTTGCTTAATTACAATAATCATTAATGGTGCGAGGGAAAGCTGAATGAAATCCTTCCTGTGTTAAATAATGGAAAAATAAATATATATTAATTCACAGTATCGACTACTAATAAAAACTATAGAAATACTTATACCTTCACGCAATCAGAGAATGGTTTATTTTTCAACGTACCTGTAAAAAAAAAAAAAAAAAATTAGAAAAAGTTCAATTATTGTTTATTTCGTTTTTAATGATTAGTATAGAAAGTAATCTGTAAACAGTTGGTTTACAGGAATTGTTTTCAAACATGAATATTTCTAAATATCTACAAAATAATAACATTGTTTTATACCATTAAATAATGATGATTAATATTTAAAACATAAATTTCTGGCAAAATAAGATTTTATGTAAAATCTTATGGCCATAAAAAAACAAAGTAAAATAATATAATATAATTTTATATATTTATAGTTATAGTTAAATCAATAAAATTATTATTATTCACCGTTTTTATCGATAAATAAATTCTTAAAATTGCTGTTCACTATCGAAAGTGGGTGCCACAACTCCGAATGACAAGCATTCCATAATTTTTGCAGTATAATGAGAGAAATGAGACCAGTATGTAGATGGTCAGCAAAAAGACTTTATCAACTTATCGATTTTTTTTTCGATATAAATTTTAACAAACCATATAAATTAAATTAAAAAATTCGGTTTATAACACTCGCAATTTTTTTTTTCATACAATATAATCGTTTCTTTTTCATTTCCATACAGTGATTATTTGTACAATTTTCTTCTAAATAGTATTGCCTAAACTTAATTTCCAAACGACCAAAATAAAAACATTATAAGGAACTGTAGTTGGAGAAAAAGTCACCATGAAGTTTTGTTCTCATGACCACATGATTCAGCCTGTGTAAATAACAATAATTAATAGGAAAAAAAGAAACTTTTCAATATTTTTCGAAGACGAAATAAGAATTAGGGAAATACATTGTTCTAAAAAAAATCCAATGAACCCACGGGAATCAGATCGTCTCAATTCTTTTTCAAAAATCGATTAAAATTTTCATTTTTTATAAAGTCTCTGCTAACAATGCTCTAAAGTGGAAGAAACATTAGAACGTAACAAAACAAGTTGTTATAATAATTCCATTTAATAATTATTTAAACTTTATAAGTTTTAGAGTAATGATTATTACTTTGATATGAATAATCGCAAATTTTCAAAATGCTATTTTAACTCAAAGTTTTCACCTGAATATAATTGCACATTTATAGGCCCTAAATCTCATCTTGTAGGATACTTTTAATGATTCAAAAACATAGCTTCCTGTATATCAAATTAATAATCTTTTTGAAAACATTAATCAAAAGATCGGATGAACTTGAGTCAAAATCGGCACTTTTAAAATATTCATTTTTAATATTGAAACACAATAATACTTATCTTATCAAATAATCCTCGCAGAATTCATTGACATTTTTAGATAATTATTGAAAAAGTGAAGAATCTTTAAAAGGAATTGTCAATTTCAGATGGAAACAAGGCTGAATAAATGCTCTAAAACTTACATTGACTGATTGAGTAAGAAGGAATAGTCTTTCTTGGAGTTACTTACCCATTACAGTGTTGTTATTTTCATGCGTCCTATATCAGAACTTAGCGCCCAGTCTACATGCTGCAGAGTCTGCAATTTCAGTGATCCATTAAATCACGATCCACCCGATCTCGTCCTTCTGACTTCTACTCTCTTCTATGCCAAACTGCTGCGTTTAACAAATTATTCCTTACCCAAGCTGCCTCCTTCTGGAACTCTATCCCACTTATCATCCTCCGTGTTTCAACGGTTTCCTCGTTTAAATCTCTCCTCTTCAGCGACCCTTTCTTGGTCCAGTCTAATTAATATTATAATTTTATACTAAATTACTTTCTGGTATTTCAACTGTTTTCCCAAAGTTCATTTTAGCGCCATTATTTACATTCTAATTATTATTATTATATTTTTCATTTGCTTATTTATTAATTTTTATGTAGTTTCGTTGTTTTAATTATTGTATATTTTTTCTTATCCTTTACGCTGTCTAATCATTTACTTTTCATTTATATTAATGAGTATGATCAAACTGTTTTTGGCCACCGTCTAGTGTTATTCGTAAGGGCCTTTGTCTCAGAATAATAAAGTATTTTTTTTCCATTTCATGTTACGTTCCACAGCATTCTTTGTATACAATTAAGAATAACTTAGATTTTTTTTGTTACAGATCATTGTGGTAAAGTCTGATAAAGGCGTTATTTCATATTCAAAGACTTGTCTACATTTTCTGCAAGGACAGTGTCGATGAAGCTCCTCTGAATCTCGATCTGATAAGTTTAAATTTTTACCAGAGTTCAAATCGGCTTTCATAAGCCCATAAAACATGCATAAATCATCCTTCCCACAAGCATCAAAAGTTAGAAACACGTGGTAAGAGGCCATGAACGAAAAGAGGATTTGTTGTGCTTTGATGGGATAAGCCGGAGATAAAACAATTGCGGGAGCGGCGGAGGGGGGGGGGTGTGAATCCCAAATGGCCTAACTAATTGGGAGCGAGCCGTCCCTCCGAGGCTAATGGTCAGCTCCTCTCATGAATAAAGACGTTGAGTGTCCCCGGCGCCCATTTCTTGCAATCTCTTCGGATTCTTTATATCGGTATCATCTCTCATAGTCAGCTAACTTTTATTTATCAAATAACTACCAACTGCCTCGCTGATATCCTTGAGTCGCTACCCGCTAAAAAAGATATAATTTATAATAAAAAATATATATTTTTTTTTAAGGGCTTGTTTACTACTGTGGTTATCCTTGACTAAATATACTCTAAGATATTCTTCTATCCTTCACTATCTAAGGTTTGTTCTTCTCCGATGTCATGTAACGCCAGGCTTTCTTCCACCGCTTCTTTCCATTTCATCTTTGATCTTCCTTATTTCCTTCTACCTTCTACTTCCAGTTCTATACATATATTTGGCAAGTTGAGGCGTCATTCTTTTAATATGCTCAAACCACCATAACCTTTTATTTTCAATCTTTGCTGTTAACGTCCGAATCAACACATTTTTTTTCTTTCGTTTATTTTCCTCAACGTTCACCACTTTTTAAATTTTGATTAAATGCATTTTTTTTTTGTATCCTCAATGCTCCTTACTTTGTCACAAATAAAATAATCCATAAAGACCTCAATGTTCCATATGTTTCCGATTTGGCCGAATCCAGATACCTATCCTTCCATAATAAACTTCATAACCATCCGAATCGTCTTGTTTCTAACCTTGCTTCCTCTTCGATTCCTGATAACCTTCCGAGGCGTCTGAAAAGAAGATGGCCTCGTAATCTCCTCATGTAGACAAATTATTAGAGTGCTACCAATGGGTAGTTTCTCAACAAGCGTGTTTCATGTTATTTTATTCCTCTGTACACATATACTTGATGTATTCATACTAATACAGTTGTAAATATCATAATAAAAGTTAAATAAAAATTTTTTTTTGTAACAGTCAGAGAAAAGTTGTCCCTAAAATGTATATTATTTAAATATTGGGTATTATTCACGATATTTATCGCTTATTTATACGTAGCAGCCCGGCAGTAATTCCCAGTGTTGGGTATTAAGACAACAAAATATTGCGATAAGATTGCCGGGAATTCAGTCAGGAGCTAGCTTCCATAGATCCAGAGTTTATGTATTTGGACATCAGACCCCCTCCCCATTCCACCAGCCTCTTCTGTCTCAACCTCACTAGCGCCAGCCTTAATCCATTTTGAAGAGCCCAGCGGCATCGTCAGTCGTCGATCGAGATTGATATGCATATCGATCTCCCCCCACCGACTGCTTTTGACATCAGCTGAAAATCAAGATAACCTCGTTGGAAGTAGTGCCTCCAACTTGGATCGTTTTAATTTTCACTATCACCATTTAAACATTCATTTGTTGTTGTTGTTTTTCTTTAAATTAATTGTTTTTCTTATTATTGATTTTAACGTGAGAATTTATTTTTTATGAACAATTTTTTTTAATTTTCATAGGATTATATTTATGTTCTATTTTTATTTCAATGAACTTTCACACCATTATTTGTTTGTTTTAACTTTTGTTTGTATATATCTCTTTTTTATTCAAGTATAAATTCCAAAGGGGGATTATTTTTTTATTGTATTTTTTTATTGTTTATTGAGTATTACAACAATCTGTTTCTTGGACATTGGTTATAGTGAGGTAGGATTCACATTCACACTATATGTGAAAAAAATATAAAATAAATAGAAGCAAAATAATAATCAAAAGTATATACAATAATTAATAAAATAAAATAACCTAAAAATAGGACAATTAAAACTAAGCAAAAAAAAAAAAAAAAAAAACCACAAGCATACCCATATACAATCAGGCGAGGGAACTCCAGAAGAACCCTGCGCTACTCTCTCAACCGCATCACTGGTACTAAAGCCAGCGGAGATTGATCGAGAGCACTTTAGCCACATACACTCATGTCTTGAGTGGAGAATATGGCCATTGACAGAACTCCAATATATATAATCTACAAAAGGTCGCGAGGCCACTGCCGTTTCAATCTTCTTGGAGGATTATAGGGATGGGTGGTTTTTGATAGGGATTGTGCAATAGGATTTGGGTGGTACGTAAAGTTCTGGTGAAATTTGGAGAATTTTTCTGGGATAAGGTCTAGGACAAATGGGATGTTGAGGTCATGATGTAGGATTTTGTTTGTTACATAGAAAGCAGCATCGGCTATTGTTCGAAGGACTTTTGATTCGAAGGATTGGATGCGCTTGACGCTAGAAAATATTGCTTATTTTATTTTATTATTTTCCATTTTGATTAATTGAATATTTTTATTTGATATTCTTTTGTACATTTTTATTTTTTATTTTTACAGGTCTCATTTTTCACTCCTTTTCCATATTTTAATTGTACTTGTATTTACCACCATTGAGGAAACTCACCGGGGAAAGGTTTGTGTTTTCGATTTTGAAATACCCCTGGTCCCAAAATTTGCTATAATGTTTTTTCCCACTTTCATCATTTCCTGAATCCTTTCATTTTTGGTTTATTTTTTCCTTCCGGATTTTCTTGCTGCCCTTCTCCAAAAGTCCATCTTTACTGCTAACAGTCTTTTTAGGGGATTTGCATTGATGACCCGTGACTCCGAGGTATATGTCGTTAATGGCTCGAATATAGCATTGCATATTAGCCTTTTTGTATTGGGGAGTATATTCTAGCTCCAAAGGATACTTCTGTGACTTTTCTTCCTTCGCCAATTCTTCTGTCGATATCATTGGTGGATGTCTTATACTTTATCTTTTATAAGTCTTATTCTATCGTATACAACATTCTCTAAGCTTTCTGCCAGAACTACAATTCGTTATTGAATATGAAAAAGAAAGTGGCCATACCTAAATAGATCCAAGTCTAGGATTAGATGAGATGATCCAAGGCAATGATTCCCTTCATCAAACCTACCGATTGACATTTAAAATTTAGTAAATCACTCCTAACCAATCAGCCGTTTGGTATAAATAAATCTTTGGGAGACATACATAATTTCATCCAATGCAGTACCCAACTTATTTTTTGTAATTATATATAGGTATGGAAACATAGGGAAAATTATCGCTATATATCGTTTCGATATTTTTTAATATATCTAAACAGAAATTCGATATATTGCCGAAAAAATATCGGGTAAGATGAGTAACATTAAGAAATTATTTTTTTTTTTGTACCTTAAATAGCTACTATCTTATATTAATATGCTCATGATAAATCAGTAATAAACCCATTAATAACATTTCGCCAACAGATATTTTTTTTTATTGGATAACGATTGTGTTAACTGCTCATTTTTAATTAAATTTTTACTCCTTAATTTTTTTTTCATATTTTATTTTAATTCTTCCCGATTTTTCTAGTACATATCGCCCTTAAGTGTGGCAGAATGTATTATTTTTTAATTCAAAAAAGGGAAAATTATATTTACCTTCATTATTACCTGCATATTGATTCTTTTCTATTATATTACCTTCAAATGATATTAAGTTCAATTAAACGTTACATTACAGAAAACAGGAGATGATAGTATATGAACATTAATAAGTTTTAATAATTTAAGTGTATGAATGTGCCTCACTCAGGTTTAGTACTCAGTGCCCTTAAGTGTGGAAAATGTATTATTTCTCAATAAAATGATCTCAATAAAAGTGAAATTTTTAGTTTTGTCTGATCATAAGGTAAGGAAACTAAAAAACTGAAACATTCTTAATGAACTATATGTTTCTTAAACTGGAAACCTTAAAAAAAATAATACTGAACAATTGTTCCTAAATCTAGCAGCTGCTTACCATCGCAACAAGTTTATACAAAAATATTTATGATATATATATATATATATATATATATATGTATAATTGTGCCCATTGAATTCGCTTTTTTAACATCATTATTTTTTAAAATTTTGATTGATATCTAATACTGAATAGTTGTATATTTAGAGTGAAGATTCTTACTGATTTTCCTCACACGCTTCCAGAGAGGGAATCTTAAGTATTCCATTGAAGATAGAAGAAACTCTGAAAGCTAAAGGGGACGCACCTGATTGAATGCAAATCTAATGAATGAAAATATTGTAATGAATTGGAAATGTGAGGGATTGGATTATGGGGAGGAAGAAGAGGGGGGAAGGTCTTGATTCCGCTTATTTATTCAACTTGGAATGGGCTTGAATTTCTAAATAGGGGTCGTTAGGTATGTTAAATCCTGCCTTTTCCAATCGGCTCGTCTTAAATTTTATTTAAAGGAAGTGCGACTCTTGGCATTTGAGGGGGGTGAGCTTGTACAGAGTAATCACATAGCCTTTGATCACTTACAAGGACCAAATCCTTTGAAATGTTAATCGGCGAAGAAAGATAGTGAAGGCAGCTTTTTATTCATCGAGTAAGCCCATCAGTTAACCGCATCAAAGGAACCGATGGAGTGGTCAACTTAAAAGAGTGCTTCACACATGTGCTCATACACTCCTACTTTTGACATTCATACAGACCCCAAAGAAACTGCCCTTGCTGGGAGGCAACTGTTTTGATCCTACTAGCCCGGTAACCTTGTACATCGTAAGTTGCATTCAATAGGTTATTTTTATTTTGTTGTATGGAGTATGACTGCGATGCAAAATCCTAATTTTCAACCTCGGCGTCCCCCCTTATCACTTTTGAATAACCCCGTAACTCCTATATTTTCGAACTTTTTCCGGTTTTGCCCATTTTATCCAGGAACCAGCACGTTTTCGACAAAAACTATTCCGAATAATTTTACACTAGATTAAATATGCTAACAACTTTAAAAAAAAAAACAGCTTCTCTAAATCAAACAGTTAACAAGATTTAGGTTTTAAAAGTTTCGAAAATTTTAAGGTATTTTTTAAGGGTGAGTGTAGTCAGTGGGCCATACCTCCCTTACGTGCACCCCCTCTCACCTCCCCCCCCCCATCACTTTAAAAATCATACCGTTGTATTCCTTGTACCTATATATTGAAAATAAGCCAGTGTTTCCTTAAAAAAATAGTTGCTGCACTGTACCAAAATGACGTCCAAACATGGCGGATTGATTACTTTGGCTTGAGTTAGTTTTTTGTTCACTATGGATCCAGCAGTTGGCTTAATTTCGTTATAATTGGTTTTTTATTAAAGCTGTATAGTTAGAAAACAATGAAACGACAACAAATTTTTAAAAATAATTGGTGTTAGAAATAAAAAATACCAGTAAATTCAATTTTTTAAAGTCCTTCAAATTATTTTTATTTATTTATTTATTTATATGATATTTACAACTGTATACAAAAAATACATCTGGTAAATTCGCACATGGATATAATGACATGGAACACATGTTGAGAAACTACCCATTGGTAGCACTCTAATTCGTTCAAATTGAATTTGAAAATCAAGCGGTATTTGTAATTGTAAATCACTGATTAATTTTAAACATATTTGAAACGGTTCCTTAGAAAATTCACTTCATCGGCAGAAAAACGGCGGTTCATTCGGTTCTCATAGATGGAATAATTATAGTGCTAATATCTTCATATGCCTATTGCATATTTCTTCCATCAAACAATGCATCAGTTTGGAAATCGTACTTTTATAAGTAAATATACCGTCAAAAAATTGTTTGATTAAAATCTGTGACATACGCATTTACCCCGTTTTCATAGTATTATATTAATATTATAATTTGTCGAGCAACTTTTTCAACCTTGTAGATGGATCTTAGGTATAAAATGAATATAAGAGCTTGCTTCAGTAGGTCTGAAAATATTCAGGGAGCTTATGACAAAACTTTCAATTGTATGTAGGCTATTTGCTTAAAACCTCTTGAATTGCTAAAGAAGTTGGAAAAGTTTTTTTTTTTTTTTTTTAGCTCAGCTTTGGATAAAATAAGATAAATTCAGTTGTATAACGGTGTAAGGCCCCACATTTTATATTTTATAGATCAACCCTATCAACTTGGCAGGATACTTCGTTTACATCTCTGATAAGAATATTTGAAGATTTATTGAATGGGAATGTTTGCATTCTAAGGGCTGATTTCATAACATGATTTAGTATAAAATAATATAACTGAAACATGATGTAAATTAAAAGTAGTTTTTATATTTTAAAACAAAATTAAAAAAGACTTATACTTTATTTTCTTATTATAACTGTTAGAATTAAACGATATAAAGAAATAATTCCGGTTAATTTATATAAAGTTTCACAACATAAACATTAAGATACCATAAATAGCAGTAACATGGGTCACTGAAATATTTAAATTCATGTTAAATAACCTTGTTTTGGCTATTTACTATTTTACGGGATCACAATTTATTTACTATATTTAATGAATATACGATCTTTTTTGCAAAAAAAAAAAAAATACCTTCTTGATCCCACAATCTTTATTTAAACATTGAAAAATCGGAAATCATCTTGCTTTAAACCTTAACGAACATCAAATGTTTCACATAAATAATTACTGACTCTAACTTTATTATGTGTTTCCGTCATTCACATACCTACCAGATTTTCTATTTTTTTTTTCAAAAATCGAATCCAGCGTTTCCTCTAAGAAATAAATAAAAATAAAAATGCTGTTACAAAAATAAAATATAATCGCGTGCTATTATAGCACGAAATTCAACTGTCTGCCTAATTACTCAAATGGTATAATATTCTTAATGTATTGCAGATATAAAATTCATGGTGGTTGCCTGCATGGTGGTGGCAATGTCAAAGCAAACAGTATATAATTAGCCGTCGACTGTAAACCCCACTGTCCTAGCACTCTTCGGTAATTGGGGCCAACAGTTTCCCTTGCCATTACCCTCACTCGTGCATGCTCTCCAGAAAGGCTCATGAAACATATACACATTAAACTATTATTGAAGGTGTGGTTATTTTAATAAAAGAAAAAAATGACCTTTTTTGTATTTTGTAAAAAATACAAAGGAAGAAAGTTAGGTCTACTCCAGTTAACTTATTCTCTTACCCCTTCCAAGGATACATAATGCTTCCAAACTGGCTTGCTACATTCCCGAATAAGTGAAATGTAAAGAGGAGTTTGCTGTGTTCCTGGACTTCGCGTTTCTACGGCGTGCAGTTTGATACTTATATCGGTTCCAGAAGGGAACCAATCAACTGAAAAACATATGAATTGTGTATTTAAAGGTTAGATACCAAAGACTACCATCGGTTTGTTTTATATGGGTTCCCAGTCACATGGGTATAGTTGATAGTTAGCTTGCGGATACGGCAGCCAAACAGGCACTCGCGCTCCCAGACCGAGGTACCCCTATCCTGACGCATACAGAAATGAGTCTTCCTCTCAAGAAGAAAATATTGGATAGTTGGCAATAACGAAAGCCCACCTAGCAAATTAAAAGTTATAAAAAAATCGGTGAAACCCTGGAGCACATCAAATCGCCCTAATCGTAGAGAGGAAGTCGCCGTGACCATGTTAAGAATAGAACACACGAACCTAACCCATGTACATCTCATCACTAAGCAGCCACCACCAATTTGTCAGCACTCCTCTCACTATCAATCATATTTTCCAAGAATGCACTTATTATAATTCAAGCCGAAATCGATTATCTCTAAAACCGTATATATCGGCAGTATTAAGCAACAACGAATCAGACATAAAAAAGTGATAAAATTTCTTAAAATACATAGGCTATTAAATAGAATATAAAAATAAATATAATTTTTATTTTATTGTTCTCTGTTTTTTATATTTATTTTGATATATTTTATTTTTCATGTTTTTTAATATCTTTTTAATTAATTACTCTATACATTAATAATTATTAATTCTCCTCTAAAGAGTTTACAAATATAACCGACTCACAGGCGTTGATGACCCTAGGGTTTTACCCCTTAAAGCCTAAATAAACAAACAAACCAAAGGCCCACCACTGTGGTATCCTAGATTTGGTAATATCCTTTTTATTGAATATCTTTTCAAAAGGTATCGTATTTAACAATTTACTATTGGTATCTATAACTAGCTAGTGGCATGGAAGGGAGATTGTAAAATTATCAAGATGGTATAATAACTAATATATTTATAAACTTAAACAAAACCAAACTATACCAAAATAATGAGTAGTAGAGAATCAGAGGAGAATGCTATTTTGGATAGGACTGCTTGAAGTTACTAATAATCTATTGATTCTATTAATGACTGCCAACACAAGTTAACATATGTATAACTAAATGAATGTTATGACTTGGCTGTTTCATCATGGCGAGGGGGGTAGCCAGTATCTCTGTCTCTCTTCTCCTGGATCTTAGGTCTATCTCTCAGATTGACTTCAAGCTGCCTCTGTCTCTGACTCTCCAGTCTATGTTGCTCCCTCAGGCCATCTTATTCAACTGTCCTCTTTCCAAACTTTCAGTCATCCACCTCCCTTTTTGTTGTTTTCTCTCATTGGCTGAATTTTTGTAGCATGAGGTATGACCGTATCTTCAGGCCATACGGCTGTTTCCTCTTTCTCGAAAGTGTTTTGGTTCTCACCTTTGTTCAGACAAGTTTTTTGATCTTATCTAAACATGCCTACGTTTGTAGGTGTTTTTAATTTTGTTTCTGTCCTTTGGTATTTGATTGCCTCTCACAAAAGGTTTCACTCCCTCAGGTAACCGGACATGTGTTAGCAATTATTATTTAGAATATATTTATTTATTTGCAATAATCAAATATATTCCAAATGTAGTCCTTACAAAACATAGCAAGTTAGAAAAGATTATAATTAAATAAAATTGATTCAGGACGCCGTCTTTAAAAAAAAAAATAATTTTTTATTTGTGCCACGTTTCAACCCCAACATGTGGGTCAACTTCAGGGCGTGGTTCGAGCAATTTTTTTTTAAAGACTCTCTAATGAATATTTATCACCCATGATATGCAGAAACGTCGACTAATTCCTTAAATGAATAAAATTGAGTTCCCTCTGGTATACTTAATTTCGACGACTGATCAGCGGAAATTAGACGATAGAATACTCACGCCTATATGCATACATACAGGAAACATAATCCTACCTAATATTTATTTAGTGTATATTAAAATATGTTTCTCACGATAAAACAGGTACATTTAAAACAATGAGTTTTATATTCATAAATAATAACGTAGAGTTAACGAATCGGAGGCAGTGGAGACTTTATAAATAATGGGTTTATTCATAATGTTACAAATGGCATCTAAAATACAGAATAATATACTATGGATATATGATTTGACTACATCAGTCCACTCCAGGCCTCCTACAGAGAAGAGTCTGACTCAAGAATGCAACTCCATGAGTGATTTTGGTCTGAGGATCATAGGGGTTATATGCTCAGGAATAGTAGGGGGGATGAATCAATTCTGGTCGGTCTAGGAAGCGTGTGAATGAAGTTATAAACTATAAAGAATTGATATCCTTATCTTTTAGAATTGATATTAAGTTTGTGAGAAAGTGCTCGTTTCTTGAAAACGGTTATTGTTCCCTAAGTCTTGATAAGTGTCTTCTGTCCAGTCAGTACATTCTAGATAACTATTTCTAAGCTATCAGAGATAGCTTGACCTGGCTATCTAGGGCTTTGATAAAGGTCATGAGAAAGGTCAATGAATGATTAAATTAAATAAAAGTTAATATTAATAGTTGTTACGAATTAAGTCCATTCCGTAACTGTAGTAATAACTCGTAATAAGTTCCGAAGATTATTTCGATCAGAGTGTCTGTTACATTGACCATACGGCCCGCAAGATGGCAAGGGTCTTCATAGACTGGCGAGGAAAGCAGCTCCATTCAAATGGGCTCATTACAAGAGAAGAGCCAATCGGAACGGGAATAAATAACCGGCGGAGAAGCGGCGATACAGAAGGCACTGGAAGAAGGGTCGGCCCACTTCCTCTCTTATCGCGACTCGCGCTATCGCGACAGGAAATAGCGCCACCCGCACAGCTAACCCACTCCACCTCCCCACTTTTTTTTCTTTTTCTTCTTTTTTTTCTTTTCCTTTTTTTCTTTTTGTCGCCGAAATGGAATTCTTGATATTGCAAACCTCTTCTCATTACCCGACCTCCACCGCTCTCTGGTCTTCTTACAAGGAAACAGTTTTATTTATAGGCGTGCTGTAACTTATAAATGTATCTTAGGTTCTATTAAAATAACAGAAAATTCAACGAAGGACCTTAATCGTTGAAGAGAATTCTTACTTATTTCAATAAGGATATATCATACCCTATATTCACTAATCCAATCGAATCCTATTTCTCCGAAATAATACTTACAAGAATTGACGTTCATTCACAACTCGGTGAAGTTATCAATAAAAAAAATACAATCAATAGAGTTTTAGCTAGAACGATGGTTAGGTTCTAATATCACCACTTTACAAATCTTCTTTTTCTAAAAACAGTTAATCCTATATATTTTACATGTAAGCGGAACTAAAGCAATTTTATTGGCAGTGTAAGCCTTGTCACACTTAGATGCCAAAACTATCGTATTGCTAGTGGATTCAAAGATCATAGAGAAACTACTTCTTCAAGAAATCTATTCTTTCAATAGATACCAAGTCAGTGTGGTCTCCATGGCAACGAAATGGCTGATAAACTCTATAAGGAAGGCTCCAAATTGAACCAGCCAGAAAATAGATTATAAAAAAGAGCCAAAAAATAAATAAATTAGGAAAGTGGGGCTCTGCTACTGGAATCCGTAAAGAGCAGTATTGTAGTAAGGAAATGGAGGAAATTGTTTAAAGGAGCATATCGAGTTTCCATGAACTTGTCGAGAAAGAAGTCTGTGGCAGAGATTCCGATGATAAGAGGCCACGACTGCTTTAGGAAGTATCTGCATAGACTATTAGTTGCAGACTCTCCATATTGCAAGCTATGTAATTCGGGACCACATATGGACGCAGCGCATTTAGGTTTATGGTCGCGCTTGTTGAACATAGCATACACGACGTCGTCCAAATCGGGATGGTAGTAGGATGCAAGATCTCTGATGGTTGAAGCCGATAAAGAGAGGCATTATTAAAAAACAAAAAAAAAAGTATATGTGTATATATATTACATAAAACCTAATAGAATCATCTATTCTACGTTTCTGTCAACCATCGGTCTTAAACCAGTTGGTTCAACGATGATGATCAACGGTTTCACCATAATTCCAGGACGTGTAACCTCCTATATCCCCTTTAAGAATGATCCTTATTCAGCCAAATAAATTCTTTTTCCTCATCCAACATCAATGTGTCGTTTCAGTTACAGTCCGCCTGGCACATAGGTCACTGTCTCTTGATAATCTTGTTATTGGGATGGTTTATCCAATTGATGTCCTTGTTTTCTATATTAAGGTTACATATACCTGGATTTTCTAGAATACACCTGCCTTTCTGATATTGTCCATTCTGGAGAAGTACTCAAACTATATTCATTGCCGCTGTATCAGGATCTCAATATTCGAACCCTAAAGAATCCTTTAATTTCGTAAATTGCCACGTGTCTCAACTTTCAAGACTATTAGGAGTTAAAACAGCATTTCTAATTTTGGGTTGTTGGGCGAGGGCCGTATAACAGTTAATTTTGCCTCAGGGCTATAACAAGTATTTTCCGCCTTTTACCTTGTATACATTTCCTCATAAATTTAATTCTGTTGAGGTGTTGTCGGGCTTATATAACTTTTTCACAAATTGAAAAATATTCTTTCTTTGTTCTGTGTTCTCTTAGCCATCACCCTTTCTAGTACCAACCGTGGATTTAGTTTCTTCCGTATTTATTTCGGGAGCTAACTTATTAATGACAGTCGATCACTGTAATATTTCCTAGATTTGGCAGAGTATTGGTAAGTTATGGTATATTAATTTCCATAATAAAAAAAATGTGAATAAGCTTATTAAAATTATAAACAGTAAGTACATTAAAGTATAAAAGCTAAGTAACAAGATCCTAAACTGAAGTAAATAGATGGTAACAATTGTTATAGAGTAATATAAAATATATGCAAATGTGAATATACTTCTACAGATCTACATGAGAGATTGAAAGAAAAGGAAAAAGGATATAATATGAAATAATAGACATAAGGGAATGTGGAGAAAGAAAATAAAAAAAGAAAACAAAAAAAAAAATAAGTAAATAAAATTAGAAGAATAAAAATAGAGACTTACAGGTGTGTTCAGCTACGAGTTTCACTTAGAACTGGAAAATCAAGGTAAGGGTAGGTTTGGGATAATTTGCCTATTTGGGTAATGGGAAAAAACCTAGAAAATTAGAGTATCTAAAATTTGAAGAGATGGATGGATACAAGGGAAAAATACTATATCTATGAAATAATAAATTGTAAATATATACATATACATATAAAATAGAACTAAGAGATTATAGATAAGAGTAGCCCTTGCCCCGAAGTCTGTGTCTATGGTGGTAAGTGAAAAAACATCAAAATATTTTTACATCTAATTTATATATATATATTTTTTAAGTGCATATATTTAGAATGGACGGGTTCTGGAAAGGTAAATAAATTGAAATATAAATCCACAATAAAGACAATTTTATTGAAATTTCGATTTACAATAGAATCGAAAAATATAAAAATACTTATTATACTTTTATTTTTCCTAACCATTTAGAAATAAAAAAAAATTAAGTAAATCACAGTTTTATAAAGGATCATAACTATAGCTAAATCAAACTAGAAATCATCACAATATATTTGTTTATATAGGTACATAAGTTAAATATAAATAATAACATGATTGATCTAATTTATAATTGGTTTATGAATAAATAGTTTTAAATACAATTACAAAAAAAAAAGAAGAAAATTAAGGTAAAAATCTTACTAAGTTATATTTAGAGCGCTAATAGGTTATATTAGTTCCAACAAAAGCGAAGAAAAAATTCCGTAAGATACACACTTGTTACGAGTTTAGGTTTAGGACTAATCTTTATTTTCTAGTTTACATTTATTTTCAGATAAATTTTATATTGACATGAAATAATTTCCCTAAGCTAAAACTAACATTAAAATAATAATAATAATTCCTGAAAAATATCTTTTAATGTTTCAGAACCTAACCTGTTTCTTATTTTAGTCTTATTTAAATTGACCAATAAAAATATTATATAATATCTACCGGAGTACAGGGAAAATTTAAAACATTGTCTTTGAGGAAGGCAGATAGATAAGTGTACTTCATTATCAAATTTTGTTTAACCTATATTAATTTTTTTATTTTAACTATTTATTTATTGAATATTATAACATTCAGTCACTTGGACTTTAGTTATACTGAGGAAGGATCACATTCACATTATATATACAAAAAAAATAAATAAAATAAACACAAGCAATATAACAAACAAATAATAATCAAATCTATACTACTAAAAAAAAAAGAAAAAAGAAGAAATTCAAAAGAAGAGATTTAAAACCCAGGCTAAGCTACCAGAACTTGTAAGTAGCTTCTATCAACTCAAAAGTGAATTGATTGATTCTTCTCCGTTCATCGCGAGCTCAGTTGCTCTTCACTTCCTGTATGTAGAAAGAAGCTTAAGCAAGAATAGATAATCATTTTGTTCAACATAAACCGGTGGCGAAAAACAGAAGTTGGACCCTCCAGAATAAGAAAAAAAAAATGCATTTAATAAGAGGATGCGATGAGCTAATACCGTTAACATTGACAACTTACAAGTGAGCCTTGGAAAAGAATTTTTTTCCAAATGGTTAATACATCAAAATATGATTCACAAGTGTTTCTGAAGAACTCATTTTAACAGATTTAAAAAATAAAACAAAAAAAAATCTTATATGCAGGGTGTCCCGTAAGTAGAGAGAAATATTTCAAATATTGATAGTAGACATCAAGATATACAAAAAAAATTAATATAAACAATTGCCAATTTTTCAACAGAAAAATTGGAAATTTCAGATTTGTGTTTTTTTAAGCATGTCGCGTCTTTCGTTGAATAGGATGCGATAACATAACAAATATTTGATTTAAGTAACTAAACATTGCTCCATAGTAAACTAGACAAATTTAATTAAGAAGAAAATAGAGTTTGTCATTGTTAAAACTATTTAAAGAGGACTATTGAGTGAACACAGTAATGTTTTGTTTCAATAACTCATAATTTATTTATGATTTTTTTTTTTTCACTCATTGAATGTACTACATTTACTCCACTTCTACGACAACTTTCTCGTTTAATAAGCTTTAAGTCCATGTTGTTTAAGTTGAGGTTTTTGGGAAAAAAATATAAAATTCACCTCATGTTGTGAAAAGAAGTGATGTGACTACCTATCCAGTCACCATAAAGTAACCTTGTTTTCTGCAAAAATGACTACAGTTAACTGTTGCAAAGCTTTTATTTCCTAATTTTTCGTGACATAGGTTGTATTTTAATAAACATAATTGCCTAAAAACACATGTTCTTTATAAATATAAAAAAAAATTAAAAATAATGATTATTCAAGAAAAGTGGTTACGAAATTGTGTTTTTCTCCAAGATTCTCATCATAGGAATTAGTATGTTTTCATCAGTGACATACTTAATGTTTCTTACTAAAATAAAGAAACTTACATATTGCTTCAATTATTTTCACGAAGGCATAAATATTTGGACTAGAAACATTAAGTTTGCTTGACATCCTATAGATCAATTAGCATGTCCCCAATCATTTCAAAAATCTTTGGAAAATCCTTTTGAAACGAATCCTACCCCAGATAGAATCACAACATCTTCCATCCCAACAGTTTGGTTTTCTCTAAAAAAACTCGGCTGTTCTACAAGGATTCAAAGTCGTTTATCATATATCAGCAGCCCAAGAAAACAAGTAATACTTTTAGGATGCATTTCTGGAGATAGCACAGGCTTTTTACTGGGTATCGAACTCC
The DNA here is from genome assembly GCA_928085145.1 of Nezara viridula. NCBI lineage: Eukaryota > Metazoa > Arthropoda > Insecta > Hemiptera > Pentatomidae > Nezara > Nezara viridula. The sequence continues at coordinate 57,825,341 of OV725078.1, read as the reverse complement.
AGGCTGTTCTTCAAGCTTAAAATCCATCTCCCTCACTACTTTTACCTAATCCTTCGCTCCTACCTCTCAGACAGCTCCTTTCAAGTTCGCTGTAGAACAGCATTTTTATCTACTTAAATGCGGCGTTCACCAGGGCAGTGTCTTGGGTCCCATGCTTTACATCCTCTTTACCGATGCCTTTCTTGCGTTGATGCTCCGTTCTTTGTAACCAACAAAATGCTACATCAAGATCTTAATATCCCATTTGTCCTAGACCATATCCCTGAAACATTTTCCAAATTCAACCAAAACTTTACATATTATCCAAATATACTTGCACGATTCCTATACGGCTCTGCCCATTCTTACACTCTTCCTCGAAGATTGAAATTTATCTGTAATCTTCTAGAGTCCAACCTTTCTTTTCACGAGTGGGGGGAAAGGCTTGGCTCAGAGATGTTGAATGAATGAATTTTGTAAATATTGTATAAAAGCATGTGTGAGTTTAAGTAGTTATTTTAATTAGTTTAGTTGCCCTGCATAATGACCTTAATATCCCATTTATTCTTGATCTTATCCCAGCCAAATTTTCCAAATTTCATCAAAACCTTTCTCATCACCCAAATCCCGTTGTACAATCACTATCAAGCACCACCCATCCCTACAATCCCCTTCGTAGGTTAAAGTGGCAGTGGCCACGAGACCTTTTGTAAATATGGATATTTTGGAGTTCTAGCAATGGCCAGATTCTCCACTCAAGTCATGAGTGTCTGTGGCTGTAGCGCTCTTACTCATCCTCCGCTGGTTTTAAATACCAGTGGAGTGGCTGAGGGAGAAGCGTAGGGATCTCCTAAGCCTCCCTTTTCCCGCCAATTGTGGAGGGGACAGGATTGGTTTGGAGATCACCTGGCATATTGTAAATAATGTATATAGGTATGTTTTATATAAGATGTTTGTTTTACTTTTATTTCTATTTTTACTTACTTATGTGTATATATATATATTTTTTCTCTTTTGTTCTTTTTTCTTATTCTTTTGTTATTACTTTATTTATTTATATTTTTGTATATACGGTATGAATGTACTCTCTGAACTCTATTATAAGTGTCCTTAACTGTGACAAATTGTAATATTTCTCAATAAAGTGTTTAAAAAAAAAAAATAGTTTAGTTTCGGGGTGGGGTGGCCGAATGGACTAACGCGTGTGCACATCACCGCGAGTGGCAACCAAATGACCTGAATATGAGATTTAAAAAAGTAGGGGTGATTTTAAATTCCCCGCCCTCACCCTCCGGCCCGGGAAAATCCCGTATAGCCTAAAAGGCAAGGAAAGAAAGAACAGAAAAAAAAATGAGTTTAGCTTCCTTTAGTTTATAAATATTTACTTTTAGGATAATGATTTTGCTGTTGTATTTATTGTACATAGTGAGAATGAGCTACTCTTCTATTGCAATATTTCTCAATAAAGAATTGAATAAAATAAATTTTTTTAGTTTATTGACTGATGGGTAAGATGGTCTCATGGGTATCTGACAAACAAGTTGAAGGAATTAATTTGACTAGTGACTCACAAGATAAGACACAGGTTTTCCTTATTCGTGAGCTATATCTGATCCAAAGCCCCTAAAGAAGAACATTGAGGATTATTGCCACTTAAAGGCCAGGCCGGAGGAGTATATATTGCGGAGGCTCTCATTAGTGTTAGAACTCACATAAAACGCTATCTATCGAGAAAAAAATTGGTTTCTCACAGATTATATATATATATATATATATATATATATATATATATATATATATATATATATATATATATATATATATATATATATATATATATATATTTGTTTAGTCGTTTCCCTAATCGCAAAACTTATATTATTTTTATCTTGTGAAAGATGATCAGAAAAAACTTCTCAAAATTCTCTGCCTGTAACAATCTCAGTACTGTTGCGTAACAATATTGGATAACTCAAGATTGGTTTTGGAGTCTTCCAGACCTAAAAAAATGAAGAGTGATTTTTTTTTTTGATCTAACAGATTATTTTTCTCTCTATTCCATTTTAACGTACCTTGCTTGTGTAAAATTATTTTTCTTACATAATACAATATCAAATATTGTAAACCAGAAGAATTAGGTCACTAAGAATAATTTTTTTATATGTTATAGCCATGAAGTATGTATTTACCTATAAATCTTTATACACTGTAAAACTCAAAGTCCGTAGGAGAGAAACAATCCTCCTCTTGAAGTATTTCAGATTTTTTTATTTAGAAATATAATAGTCTGTCACCTGGACAATAATTATAGTGATATTTGAACACATTCACACCATATATACAGAAAATATAAAATTAACAAAAGTCTAATAATAATCAAAAACTATGTACAAAATAAAAATAAAAAAAACCTAAAGGTTAGTAAATTAATAAACATAAAAACACAGTCAGACCTATATACAGTACATAGAATCAGGCAGGAAACCCCAAACCAGGCTTCTCCCTCCAACTATAGAAGGAAAAGCAGGACTTCAAGAGATCCCTGCGCTACTCTCTCAACCGCGTCACTGGTGATAAAGCCAGTGGAGTTTGAGCGAGAGCGCTTTAGCCACAAACACTCATGTCATTTCAGATTTAGTACTGCAAATAATTTTATCAAGGGCAGCAGTGTTAAGGAGATAGAACCTTTACTATATTAGAACTCTTTGAATTAAATATTGTGTTGAGATGAAACTTATCTTTTATCACCATCATCCCAAGAATGTTCTTGTGTAGAGGAACATCTTAGTAGCTATTCTAGTAGAAGTTTATATTATACTGTTTATATTATAATGTTGATACTGTCTATAGTTTTTAACGTCATCTTTTATAAAATTTAACAATTATTGAAATGGGTTCTTTTGGATTGTAAAACTTTTATTGTATAACTTTACATAGCTTATATATGAAATAAAATTTGTAATTTTTCTTTCTGTTTTAATTTAATTTATTTTGTTGGTGAATCTACAGTAAATTTAGTTTATATTGATCTGAACAATTTGTTGTATATTAATGTATTTATCTTTTTTCCTTCTTATATTGTCCTCATGTATTATACCATGTTTTATATTGTACCTGTTATTTACAAACTAACTACAATTAACATTGATTGGGCCAGACTCCATGGCTACGCTGTTTATAAGCCAATAAATAAATTTAAAAAAAATATATATGAAATATATAATAACAGAAAGTATTATAGTGGTGAAAAAGATCTCAATGTAAAATTAAATGGTCTTTAATACCAGTCTTCTCTAATTCTCATTAAGAAAGTCAGATAGAGCTTCAATAATTAATTTTCAAAATTCCATCCCCTAAAGTTTTATATGAAAAATAATTTACAAAATTGTAAATAAGGTCTCTCATTGTTAATATGGTTAGCATATCCCAATTTTAAGTGGATAAATGTGAACTATTATTTCTACTATATATTAACTATAAGGAATTTGATAATAAAAAAAACAAGAAAATAGAAGAAATTTATACACATTTTTTTAATATACTATTTATTCTAAAACAAGTCCCGTTTGAGCAACATACATCCCTCACAACATAAATTGGTACCAACATAAATACCTTGAACAACATACATGAATAAAAGTGTGGGTTTTTTGAACGAGAATAGCGGGAGTGTTAAGTGCGAGAGCGGGGACTTAGGTGCTTAAGGTATGAACATCGAAAATCTTGAAGACTAGGTGGTGAGCCGGGAGGGGAGGGGAGGAGTAAAAGTCACAATTTTTGGATTTTCGCTTATAGCTCGAAAACGGTGCATCTCAGAAGATTTTTTTAATATAGTAAATAGTGTTGCCCAAATGCGAGACCCAGACGAATCTCGGTCTTGCAAACTCAGTTTGGTCATGGTCTTGGTCTTGCACAGGAGTCTCGCAACAGTCTTACAGTACTATATTTTGTAGATAGGAGAAATCTAACTAAGCTTGAATGAAAAATTAGAGGAATTAAATGCAAAACTATATTGGTTATACCAATTATTTATATATAGTAACTAAGATTGTCGAGTATTAGTAACTATTTTGCCTTAATTTTTTATTAAAAACATCGATTTTTTTTACCAGTCCTGGTCTTGGTCTTGCTACAGTTAGGCGGCCTTGGTCTTGACCAAGACCGATTTTGGGCAACACTAATAGTAAATTAATTATTATAACATTATCTAAAAATTTTACTTAGTAGGTTTTCTCTGAATTCTTAACCGTTTTCGAGCTACACACTCGGAAAAAGATGCATTTTTCGAAAAAAAAAATCATTTTGCCTCACATTTTTCATCAAACATTCCTTCATATCGTTTAAGATATTCATAACAGAAAGAAAACCATGTAACAGAAGCTGTAGAGACTTAAATTCTATAGTAAAATTGATATACATATGAAAATTAATCTCCAACCAGTCTACAGCCATTTTAAAAGTTTTCGGAAAATGTCATCAGTTTCTGAAAAAGTTGTTTTTATCATATTCCTGACCCACAACTTTTGTTCGCGTGTCTAATAATATATGCGGCCACACTTTAAATTAGTTATATACCTTAGTAAAAAAGTATCTCCCTTAGGATTAATGAAGAAATAATATAAAATATCTTATGAAATAAATATAATTTTTTTTAGAAGGGAGAGATGACGTCATTTGCCGAGCGACGCCGACTGTCTAAAGCCGGCACTGATATGCAGCGTATATTAACCCATGAATAATTTTAGTTTTTGTACTTATCGGTTTATACAAGATGGTTTTCCATATACTGATATTTATTTATTTTAATAATACTTATATTTATTAATAAATAAATGTCACTTGTAAAATATTTATCTACATATATTATTGAGCGTTTATTAAGAATCGATTAATTTACCACACAGTGTTATTTATTTAAATCAATTTAAAAGATTAAAATAACAGATAACTTTTTCAGAACTGCCGTATAACATGATGAATAGAAAACTACACAGACAACAAAATAGAAAAATATTATTTGACGAAACCAAAGATGAAGAACATGAATTTAAAGTAAAACAAGATTACGTAATCCATTCATTTTATGCTATATGTGACAACAAAACTGAAATATCTGGAATCTGATCGAGCTCAGGCCTATGATATTACAATTGAGCCGTTTTCAATATATTTTATATGAATTTATTAATAGAAGAAAAAGATAAACACGATGTATAAGTTAAAGGACATATACAGAAATTATATTGATACTTTTGACGAAAAAAGTTGCCAAGAACAATAAAAAAATTATTTAAAATAAATATGTGAACTTTATTCTGAGTGAATTCAATGTTTTTATGATACGGATTTTTTTTTCAGTATTTTTCTATATTTTTTCATATATATATATATATATATATATATATATATATATATATATATATTATATATATATATATATATATATATATATATATAACTTGGAGATTTTTTTATAAATAGAATAATCCGAACTACAAATCCTCTCAAACATACAGATTAACTGTCAGCTTGCTAACGTTCCGCCGATCCAGGTATATCATCTGTATAGAAATAACAAGATCACATACAGCAAAAATAAAAAATAAAAAAAGACGTGAGCAGCAGAGCTCCATCACTAAGGTTCTATTTTCCACTTATTTTTATAGTAAAAAAACAGTAAGGGATTAAATTGTTTCATTGGGGATAAATAGTAAAATAAAATATTTGTAAATTATTACGCAATGATTTATTATATTCAAATAAGTTCAATATGTATAGCACACGACTTAAACTACCGCATTGGAAAATATTTATACACAAAGATAAGGACTTTTAAAATTATTTATTTAATATTATATCTTGTTAATTAGCTGCGTATATAATTATAAACATTTACATACCAGAATTTTCTTCTTTTTTTTTTAAGATCTTTTTATTGATAAATAATACATTTTGCCATACTTAAGGGCACGGAGTACTAAAGCTGAGTGAGACATATTCATACTATATATACAATACAATCAAAAAATAAATAAATAAAAAAACATATATCTATATAACAAAGGCAAAAACTGTAAAAATAACTTAGGTTTAAACCTAAGTTATTTTACTTGAAATAAAATTTAAAAAAAATACAGAAATTATTAGCAAATTATAATTAAAATAAATAAATAGATATTTTTTTAAAATTAATTATCCAGAAATATTACAATCTGTCACAATTAAGGACATTTATAATAGGGGAATAAAAAAAAAAATTAAGGTGTGTGCTTTAGAACACACGATATAAGTGAAAACATCAACGAGGCGAGACTAATAATATGAAATATAAATTATAAATAATAGCTCATTATAAATTAATATTAAACAATGAATAAATACAAAAAGGTCAATTTTGATAATAACAAATATTATAAGTAATTAACAATATTAATCTTCAGGAGGCCAAAAGTTTTTCATTGCATATATTAATTCAGGTAATGTTCCCTGTTTAATTTTCTGTATAATATTCCCCTTCCATTTGTGTTGAAACAACGTTATTTAATTGTAAGAAGTCCATTTTTTTTAAATTTCACAATCTCAATAAAACAGTATGTTTATGATTCAGGTTATAATCTCATTAGTACGACCGTAATAATATATCAAATCATGTGTATTTGACAAATGTGTAACAGTTCTAAATAATTGTCAAAAAGTAACTGGCGATATTTAGGGTAACATTAATAGACACTTTAAGAGAATTTTTCGACATTAATGTTAGCTTCAGCTTTAGTTTTAATTTTAGATCTCCACCAACAGATTAAATTTAAATTTAATTTAATCTTTTATCGAAATATGTGCGATAGATAGGCAGTTTTCGTTATTTTTCATGTAAAAATTGGAAAATTCTGACATGATTTTGTGCCAGTAATAGACACTTGTAATTTTTCAAAGATTCAACAATAGTCACTCTTTTGTACCAGTTTTAGACATGATCTTTTTTATAGGAAAAGTTATAACAATAAACAAAATAAAATTACAACATTTAAAATAAATAGATAAAAATAGAAAAACATTCATACTTACTAACAATACCAGAATTATGACTCTACGGGTAGGTTTGAGATAGAAATAAAAAAAAACGATCCAGCGCCTAAACCGATGAACCGATTGTAATGAAAGATGGCCTGAGTCTTCTCCTCGAGGAACTTTAAATTTAAGTCTACAATAAACTTCACCTACAAAAAGCCGTAAAAAGTAATTACGATGTTAACATTCGATATCCAAAAAGTATTCAGTTTTTTGTTGATATTGTCATTTGAAAGTGTAATAAAATAAATATATAATCATTAAAATCTGACGATTTAGTGAAGATATATGTTGTTCCAAATATTTAAGTGTTCTGAAGCTGACCATTGTTTTGTCTTAAAGAAAGTCTATGACGGATCTTTGTAATTACTGGACCGATTTCGATGAATGTTTTTTTTTTATCATTTATGAAATTTAAATGTCTTCAAAATATGTCCTGAGACAATATGAGAAAAAGTGCAACCTTTTTGAGTTATTCTCAAACGTAATTTTAAATTTCATCAAAATTCTTTTTAAGGTACTTTTTCGAGGAATTATGTCATATACATAAATTTATAGTGTTTCATAGGAATACTTTAGGAATGTTTTTATTAAGACCGTTACAGACGTTTTAGTGCTGTAGTCTATAGAGAAACGGTTTTTTTCCACAGCCATCTTGAAACAAAATGGCGGCTGGTGATGAGACCGCTCAGATGTACATCTCTTTTTTTTTTTTTTTTTTTTTTGCACTTACATTTATTTATCCGCACCTGTCAATTATTATTGACAATCAGCAGATGTGCTGGCTTAGTAATGAGAGAAAAATAAAATAAAATAAAAAATAAATAAATAAAAAAGGCTTGATAGGCATGAGGAATAGCAATACCCAGCGGTATCCCTTCCATGGCTTTTATTTACTAACATTATTTAAGCAGATCCCTCATCCAGACCCTTTTCAGTCGTCTTCTGGAGTTCTCGGGCATACTAGTTGTGGCCATTTCTTTTACCAGCTGGTTGGAGTGCCCGTTTAACATGGTATGAAATCGTTTGTAGTACGTTCGTATGTGTTCATTGACTGTCGGAACGTGTAGGTCGGTGTGTAAAGTGTGATTGTTTACGTACCATGGTGCTTGAGTGATTAGTCGTAGTATCTTAGACTGAAAAGTTTGAAGTTTATTTATGTGAGTTGGTTTTGCAATTCCGTATATTTGTAGTCCGTAAGTCCAAAGAGGTTTTAAAAGATACGTGTAAATACTTAGTTTCTGTCTTGCTTTTAATTTGGAAGGTCGTCTTAACAGTGTATGTAACAATTTTAGTCTTAGATTTAATGTGATTCGTTTTTTCTTCACATGTGGACCCCATGTCATTCTCCTATCGAACGTAAGGCCTAGGTATTGTACTCTGTCTGTTTGTGGAATCGGTATGTTGTCTAAGTATACAGGAGGGCATGTTTCTGGTCTTAGAGTAAATGTGATGTGCTGTGACTTTTGATAATTTATTTTAGTTTTCCAAAGTTTACACCAATCGAGTATAATTTGTAAGTGATGTTGTAAGTTAAGTGATGCCTCTGTAGGATTGTCGTGCCTGGTAATGATAGCAGTGTCGTCTGCGTAGGTTGCTGTAAGAGTGTGGATACTTTGAGGAATGTCGTGTGTGTATGTGATGTACAGTAGTGGGGCTAGGATTGATCCCTGAGGTACACCAGCTAAAACTGATCGAATTGAGGATAGACCTTGGCCATGTCGAACGGAGAAAAATCTATCTGAGAGAAAGGAATGGAGAATTAAGTAGTAAGTATGTGGAAGTATGGTCTTAAGCTTGAAGAGAAGCCCCTGGTGCCATACTTTGTCGAACGCTTGGGCGACATCCAGAAATACTCCGGTTGCATATAATTTCCGCTCTAGTGCTGTAGAGATGTAGTCAGTCACCCTGTGCAATTGTTGTGTTGTTGAATGTAATTTTCGAAACCCGAATTGATGGTCAGGAATAATCTGTCTGTCTGTTAGTATATGTAATAGTCGTGGGTACAATAGTTTTTCGAATAACTTAGAACATACTGGAAGTAAACTAATCGGTCGATATGAAGAAGGGTTGTTAGTGTCTTTGTTTGGCTTTTTAATCATGGTTATGTGTGAGTATTTCCATTGTATAGGAAATTTAGTGGTCCTGAGAATGCAATTGAAGATTGTGGTAAGAAACACTAGAGCTTTCCTTGGCATTTGCTGGAGCGCCTCAGCAGTTATCAAGTCATGACCAGGGGTTTTTCTTTTGGGCAATTGTCTAATTTCTTGTGCAACTTGTGATGGTGTGAAAGGAGGTGGTGGTAGTGTGAGCTGTAGCGGTATGTCTAAGTTATTATGTACAAAAATATCGTGTTCTGTATTAATTAAGTCTGTATGTGGTTTAAAAACAGTGGAAAGATGGTTAGCAAAGAGTTCAGATCTTTCCTCATCCGAAACAGCCCAAGAGCCATCCTCTCTTCGTAGGGGTGCTGACACCTCACGATGCTTTAAAAGATTCCTTGTATGTCTCCATAAACTTCCATCGTCCGTCGAAAGGTTGTTAATAAAATTGTCGTAGTTTGTGCTTTTGAATTTTTGAATATGTCTTTTAAGTTCGTTGTTCAATCTGTTAAAAGTTTGTCGGTCTGAAGGAAGTCTGTTAGTCTGCCATACTTTACGTGCTCTTCTCTTTGCTCTAATCAAGTCCCTTATGTACATTGGATAATGGGGCAAGTTCACTGCTTTTTGTGGCCTGGATGTTGATGAGGCCCATGCTGCATCTTGTATGCTTTTTGTGAATTTTTCAACAGCTTCTTCTAATTCCTCATGATTTTTAATTGAACCTGGAACGAAAAGATTGGTGTTCAAATAGTCTCTATATGCGTCCCAGTCCATGCAGCCTTTTATGAGCCTAGGTCTTTTTTGTTCCTCGGAAGGCGCGTCGAATAGAACGTACATCTCTAACATCAATTTTATATAGATACAAGACTTCAACCTTCCAGCTTTGTTAGGAGGATCTGTGAAGATGATCAACACTTTAAAAACATGAAAACGTGAAAAAAAAAAAAAAAAAAAACCGTTCTTACGTGCGGAAATATTGACAAAATATTTCCAAAGTTTAATAGTATTGTCCCGCCTGGGAACCAACTCTATATAATGAATTTCAGCTTATTCGGTCAAATATCGGCCGCTGGTGAAGCCGAAACTTATTGGAATATATATATATATATAACTGACATCTCTAAAAATTGCAGAATCGTGATCTAAGGATTCCAAAACGGATAGCAAATATTATATTATTTCCGAAGGAAAATGGACAAAAATTGCTATTGACATCTAACGAAGCCATCCAAATACATACTGAAGGAAATAGAAGGTTCCATTGACACAGCAGAGGAAGGTTATATTCAATAACTTACTAGCAAGGAAAAGAAGAAAAAAAAATCACATATTTAAAATATATTAATACAAAAATCAAATACTATGGCTATTCTGTATTCAGTACATAGAAAAAACTATTTTAAGCGGAATTTTCATTTCCAAAATTATTTGTCAATCTGTAAGAAAAAAAATTGTATAAAATAAATATTTATTATTTGTTAATGTGTATATCTATGTAACATGTAAGAAAATATGTAACTAAATACGTTTAATATGTATTTTCTCTTTTATCTGTTTTATTATTTAGTTAAATTTAATTACTTTGCAGTTTAATTTATTTTTATTTATTGTACATATAGTTTGAATGTGATTTCAGACATGAACAATATTATGGAACTATGAAAGGAAGTTAGTCGATTGTTCTACATACCATGGGTTATAAATATTCAGGACGCAGTCTTTTAAAAAAAAAAAAAAAAAAAAATTTATTTATGCCAACGTTTCAACCCAAACATGTGGGTCATATTCAGGGCCTGGTTTGAGCACTGAGGGTGTTCAAGTACTCAGGAAAAATCTGTCAGTATTGAACACCCACATGTTTTGGTTGAAACATTGGCATAAATAAATTTTTTTTTTTTTTAAAAAGACTGAGTCCTGAAGATTTTTCACCCAAGAACACTATAAATTTCCTCTGAGACAGAGTGTAATATTTCTCAATAAACAAGTTCTAAAAAAATGTATATATATATATACATAAATTTGAGATTTTTCCTGAAACTATTTTATGGGAGGTGTACCAAAAATTTTAACCAGTTAGGTAGGATCCCCACTAGTCTTGATCCGCAACTAGGATTCAGACTTATTTTAAAATTCTGTAACCAGCATCTATATTAGGTTTTTTTAATCGCCATATTTTTATTATTAAGAAAATTATTTATATTGTTATTTATAATTGTTGTATTTCAGATCAATACTAAGCTAGCTTTTATATAAAACCCAATCCAAACATAATCCTAACACTAACTTCGAGCATTTGCTCGGTGCATTTAGCCACGTGTATTAATGAGCTTTGTACTTGTTGCTTAGCAGCTGTTGGGAATTGGTCGGAACAGATGTGGTGGGATAGTTATTCCTTTCGGTGGATATTTGATGGCGTGCTTAGAATTAAAATGAGGTGTTAATGACTTTTGTTAATGTTCGAATATCTTTACCGTTTTAATGCTTGGAAAAGCTGTTAGCGTTGAAATGTCAGCTCGTTTGGCTTTTCCGGGCCATGCTCCATTTCCCGTTAGGAAGCGGCTGACGGGAGGCGGGGAGGGGGGGTGGGAGGGGGGCTAATGTCCCCCTAATTATTTGGCTCTCCTCCTACCCCCTTCCATCTTCTCCAAAATGAAAAACACCTTGAGCAATCATGATAAAAACTTAATAATGTTTTTTACTTGCTAATAACGGCATACCTGACCTTTTCAATTCCTTTCGATCCAATTGAGCAATAGGTTTATCCTTTTCGGAATTATGGTATTTTAATATCACCGGAAGTGATTAAATTAGAAATAGAAAAATAACTTTATTCTGGTATGAAGTCATCTAAAGGTTACAGTAAAAAAGGAATACTTCTGGCCAGAAGAACTAAATTAAATATGAAGACTTACATTAAATGAATAAAAAAATCTTTTAAAACATTTTTTATTTTTTTTATTTAGAAATATAATAATCTGTCACGTGGACAATAATTATAGTGAGATATGAACACATTCACACCATACACACAGAAAACATAAAATTAACAAAAGGAAAATGATAACTAAATAATAATCAAACAACTATGTACAATAAAGAATAAAATAACTAACAAAACATACAACACCGAACTGAAGAAACTGTATACGAAATACCTATAATTAAACATAATACGAATAACAATTGAAACAAAATAATTGCTTCTTAGATAAAAAAAATAAATAAAAAGGATTAAAAATAAAAGAAGAAAAGCAATAAATCAAAAATAAATTCCTCATATAAATGAGCACCATTAAGCACTCTTGCTCAATCTCCACTGGGTTTAGCCCCAGTGACGCGGTTGAGAGAGAAGTGCAGGGATCTCCTGGAGTCATGCTTTTCCCTACACAGATGGAGGGACAAGTCTGGTTTGGAGTTCTCTCGCCAGATTGTAAATATTGTATATAGGTATGTATGTGTTCTTTTTATTAATCTATTTTTAGGTTATTTTATTCTTATTTATTGTATATATATTATTTTTCTGTATGATTTATTTTATTTACTGTACATAGAGTGTGAATGTGATCTGTGAACACTATTATAAATGTCCTTGAGACAGATTGTAATATTTTTCAATAAATAAGCTAAATATATAAAAAAAAAATTAGCACCAAGTAAAAATAAATAAAGTGGAATAAAATATAAATAAATAAACATTTATGTATTCTATCTTAGTACATATTTAAACATTTATCAACAAATAAGAAAACAAATAAATTAAGCAACTTTATGAGCAAAACATTCTTATAGGACAGGAAACGACAAGGTATGAAAAATATAAATTACTTGCAATTTATCAATCAACAAGCAATCTTCGATTGGTGTTGCCCAAAATCGGTCTTGGTCTTGCAAAGTAAAACAATGTAAGTAAGAACTGTAAAAGCAACAAAGTAAGTAAAGTATTGGTAAAAATAATAGATTTTGAAAAATAAAAATTAAGGCAAAATAATTACTAATGCTTGACAATCTTAGTTACTATACGTAAATAATTGGTATAACAAATAAATTTTTGCATTTAATTCCTCTAATTTTTTATTCGGGCTTAGTTAGGTTTCTCCTATCTAAAAAAATACAGTAATATCTCTACAGCAATAAGCTAATAAATAATTTCAAGACTGTTGCGCAAGATCAAGACCATGACATAGACTGAGTTTGCAAGACCAATACTCGTCTCGGTCTCGCATTTGAGCAACACTATCTACGATGAACAACAGCAGTATCGTGGCTTTTATTAATTTCAGCTTAAAGTAGAAGTTCTATGAACATAATATCTTAAATATCTCCATAACCATTGGTTTTATAAAATATAACCAAGGCTAGAAACGGGAAAAATACTATTATTTTTTTTTAAGTTTTGGTAAAACCACTGAAACATTTATTGTTTATAGTATGTTTTTTTTTCAGTTCTTTTGGAACCAGAACTTTTCCTCTTGTTACTTTTCGAATAAATGTTTTACACAACTTTTATTTTGAAAACATTTTATTTAAAAGTTCAGTCGATTTCGCTAAAAAGTCAGTATACAAAATTATTTTTATTCTTAGCAACTCCAACAAACGACAAATGAGAATCTTGTGTCATTGATTTAAGACAAACTATATATCTAATCTAAGCCTACTTACCTTTCATTTCTCATTAAACAGGACATATTTAAAGAACTTAAATAATTTTAAATTTTTCCTAAAAAGTTTCACAGGAACTGTTAAAAAGGAACTTTTTAAAAAAGTTCCATAAAAGCGTCAACCCCTGATACAACACGCTCACAGAGGACCATTATTGAAGATAATTTAAAATACTTCAATATTTGCTATAAACCTCACAGTTTGTGAGATATTCTGAAAAAATATATGTTTTCGATCCTGCTCCCTCTCCCCCAATCAAAAACACCCTAAACTTGGGACTTTATATCAGTATCGAACAATTATTGACAAGTATCATATCTTTTTTTTATGTTTATATTTCAATTGATTTTTCGCTGGTTTTACTGTGCTGTTTGAGAGGAAATGAAATTCTAAAACACGTGGAATAATAACTTATTTTTTAGATTTTTTAAAACTTGTTTATAAAGAAACATCATACTTTGTCTCAATTAAGGACATTTATATTAAACATCCTATACACAGGATTACTCGTCTACACTATTCACAACAAGCTAGGGAAACTCATTAATAAAATGACAAACGATATTTAAATAACAATTAATTTATTGAAAAATATGTTTAAGTCTATTACGCTTAAACAGCTTATGGTGTAAATATATTTTAAAGTAGTTGAAAAGTTGTCTTAAATCTAGATATTTTCTTGCTCCAAATGATTTGAAAAAAATCCTATGTTACTGGAGACATATAACATTATATTTTGTATGTAATATTTCCTTTTATATTATATTATAAATTGGTAAATTATATATGTGTGTATATATATATATATATATATATATATATATATATATATATATATATATATATATTATATATTTTATTATATTATATTATAACATTATATTTTATATTTTGTACAATGTACACGCTACATACAACATCTTTGCCATTGATAGTATTGAAATATAACAAAGAAATATACATCACATAAGCATTTTTTATTGGTTTGCCTTGAGCTCTCTCAGAGCTCATTAACAATGGTTTGATTTAAAATCCTTCGACCTCGAAGCAGTAGATGCAGTGATGGAACGACCAACACTACCTAACCAAATCATATTTAGAGACTCAGATAAGTTTTAATTCTTAACAATAGATCGAATAATGTTAAAATATTTCATGGCTTGATTCTCGAACAGTCTCTCTGAAATCATACCATCACAGTTACTTATTAAATTCTTTGAATCACGTATTTAGTTTATTGTAAATAGTATTTGCACAATAAGATTTCTATGTTATTTGTATATTATTATTTATTAAACATAGAAACAAATTCAGGTTTTTTAGTATAAGTCATTTTAATTCTACTACCTATTCATATCATGATGATCACCGGTAATGTTGGTAATTAGAAAGCATGATTAACACAAACCAGCCTTTCAGAAAAGAAATTCAATTCATAAATCCTGTATCAATCAGTAGATTATAAATTCAAATCTGTATTATTAAATTCAAACTAATCTTTTATTATTAAATAATTCTGGATAATTTTCATCAATAATTACCCAGTGGCATCCCTAGTAATTTCTCTCCCTCCCCCCCCCCCCAAAAAAAACATAGCAACTTAGACGTCATCCATTTTGTGAGAGTAAAACATATCAAGAATATTCTTAACTTGTGTTAACTTCTTCCTTTTGCAACGTTAAATTCGAACCGTTTCAAGTCACAGAATTATTTACCTTCCTCATATTTTTCTTTCTTAAATTATAGATTTAATATGGACAAGATAATTTTGGAATAAAACGATAAATATATAAACACACATATTAATTTATAAATCATCTAATCCAGCACAAAATATCCAATTTGATGCATCGAAATCGTGCAATTTAGGCCCAAAACAGATATTTCGTGCAATTTCAAATTTCAATATGATATTATATAGGTTCCAGATTGTTACCACAATCCTCTTCTGACGTCATGACGCCTTCAGTGAGCAGTGCTGCAGCCAGTTGTAGTTCTTCCAACCTCTTTGGAAATCAATTGTCTAGGCTCTATACAAATATTTTTTGAGTTGTTAAAAAAACAGATGATAAAAAAAGAGACGGTTTATTTAGTGTGATAGACAGAATCACTGTTTTTGTCGCCAACGTGAAAAGTGTATAATTTTACCTACCGGCATAACAATTGTCTGGTCCCATCGCGGTATTATTATCTGTTGTGGACTTGCAACTTTTTTAAGTATTTGTTAATTTGGCAAGCATAATTGTATTTTTTTCCTTTATAAAACTTTATCTTTTTTTTCTGTTCATTCTGTAATTAATTGTTTGCAGGTGAATTTTCTCATTTTGTATAACGTTATTTTCTTTTGCATTTTTTGTAAAAAAGTTAGAACAAAAATAGGATAAGACAAAATATACGGTTAGCTGCAAAAACAACGACAATTTCGATTATATCGATATAGAAGGGAATGTATTTGAACACGTGCAGAATTTTAGATATCTAGGGTCTATGATAACCAGGAAAAACGAAATTGAAGAGGATATTAAGGTTATTTTGAAGGAGAGAAATGCTTGTTATTTGTCTTTGTTAAAACTACTTAATTCTCGCTTCCTGTCCCGAAACTTAAATTTTTCGTTAAGACTGATCTAGCGGGATTGGGTTTCATGTATATGGAAGAATGTGGTCAGCATCGAACCTTCGGGTTCGCTAAGCCATATTATTATATAGCTAATGAAACGGATAGATATTCAGGTATGAATTTTTTATAGACAAGCGAATATAATGTGCAATGACATGGAAATCTGGACTTTAATCATAATAATAGTTAATGGCATGGTTTTCCGATGATATCCAGGACTAAGTCTGTTTAACTCAAGCCCAATCTATTGAATACCGTTCCAAAATGAGTTAATTATGGAATAACAGGACTTGGGCAACTGATAGGAAGCGAGGGAAGATAAACAGTTGCCCGCTCCGGGCTTCATTCCGATCAACGCCCCACCCTTCCCCCTACTATCCAAAACATCCCCGTCCCAGTTAAAAATTAAGAAAGACGTTTAGAAAAAAAATTAAGAGGCCGAGTTGTGCACCTGATGGCAATCCCGATGAAGCTTCTAGGGTTCTTTTCCTTCTATTCCTCAAGGAAAAGGAGAAATCAAGGCAAGAAGAAGAAAGAAGGCTTAGTAACAGTTTTATTAAAAGAAACATCGTCCGAGTGCCACTTGCCCTCATGCAAAAGCGGAATTTAATAAACATGGAATTTAGATTACATCCGGCAGGGGAGGGGGGAGGAGGTTTTGGTCGCCATGTGATTCCGTGTGTTGAAAAAGCTACTTGCCTTTTTGCTTGAAATTTAATCATTGAGACTTGTTCCTTTATTACCTTCGCTCGAAATAAAAAAAATACAATACGATGTTATGAGTAATAAATGTTAGTAATTTAAATTATTTCTTCTAACTCGAATTAAAATTTTTATGTTTTGTATTGATAAAAAAAATATGTATTGCCGCTGGTTCTTGGAAACCAAGGATTGTCTTGATCTATTCGTAAGTAAATGAAGAGTTCAATCGGAAGTTCCAAAATTTCACTTTTCAAACACACACCACATGAAATTTAAGTTTTAAAAATATAACAAATTTCAAGAATATTATATTTCGTGATACAGACCCCTTTTATTAAATGATTAACATCCGCCTGAAACTTCGTGAATAGCTTCATCTCATCATAAACTACAATTATTTTTTTTTACAAAAACTCTTGGAATTGGGACGTTTTCAATCTGGAGATCAGCAAACTTTTTCTATTTAATTGGGAACTAAAAACTCGCATTTGCTCGTACCCATTTGCTTTCCACTTGGATTGCAAGATAACTTGATCACGAAATAGAGAAAAAAATGTGGCCTACAAAAATATTAGGCTCGTTTGGCCTATATATGCTCGTTATTTTGAAATGTTGAGGGTGTAGATCACGCCAAACGGCCCAATATTTCTGTAGGCCACATTTTTTTCTCGATTCACCATCAAATTATCTTACAATCCAAGTGGAAATCAAATGGGTATTTACGAGTTGTTAGTACCTAATTAAATAGTCAAAGATTGCTGACCTCAAGATTGAAAACGCCCCAATTACCAGAATTTTTGTAAATATAATAGTTGTAGGTTACGATGAGATGAAACTATTTAAAAAACTATCTAACTAACGTTTCAGATGGATGATAACAATTTGATAATAAGAGGTCTGTACCACAGACTAATCCTACTCGATGGTTAAAGCGGCAGTGACCAAGAGACGTTTTGTACATGAGCTTACATCGGAGCTCTGGCAATGGTCAGATTCTCTACTCGAGCCTTAATACCAGTAATGCTGCTGAGAGGCGCTGGGATCTCCTAGTGTCCTGCCTCTCCTTCCAAGAATGGGGTTCTTCTCCTTTGCTAGGAGTTCTTCTGAGTGAATGAATTTTATGAAATGATTTTTATTATGAATAGAAACTTATCACAATTAATATAAATTGTTATTTTGAATAGTTTAGTTTATTTTTGTTTATACACGTTTACTTTGACTATTATTACGTTGATGTTTAATTTATTTTTCATCGAGTGTGAATGAGGTTTTCTATCACTGTTGCTGCTTTCATTCATTGGGAAAGAATATAATATTGCTCACAAATTAATGTGAAAATAAAAAAAAATTAATTTTAATAAAATATTTTCCATGGAAATTTTTTTTTTTTTATTTGTTTATTTGGCCTCTACCCCTAAGGGTCATTGGCTTAATGTTTCCATTTTATATTCGTTGATAATAGTGAATATTCTTTAGATATTTGAACAGTTTTTCTATTTCATTCTCCCCATCTTGCAGAATTGTTTTCATTTCCGTTCCCATTTGAAATTTTTTCCTTATATTGGTGTACCTTCTACATTCTAATAGTATATGTTTTACTGTTCTGGGTACTAGGCAATGTGTGCAAGTTGGAGCTTCTAATCCTCGCAGGAGGTATCCATGGGAAAACTCACAGTGGCCAATTCTTAGGCGACATAGTATCAGAAATTATATTTAGTTTCCATTTAAACATGAACTTCCAAAATAAACAACAAAAATAAAACAGATATAATTAACAACAAAAATATTTAATTTTCTGATATAATTAGCCTCGGAACGCTATATTACGCATCTAAATTAAAAGTAGTAGTATCTTGAAATTAGTTTTCAATCTGCGATATTATTTCATTCATTGTCTCATTTAGTTAGTTAAAATATTCTTTCATAGTTTATTCGTATCCATTTTTTATTTACGTAGGCAATGAGATATCCTTTAACATTTCTAATAATCAAAATTACAGGTACTTTAGTAAAGAAGTTTTGAAAACTGGTCATTGAATCTCTGGTTTATATCGAATACTTCAAAATCAGGGGATGAATCACTGAAACCCCTTTCTTAGCATGGCATCCTTTCTGATATCAATACTTTTTATATTTTACATAAAAAAAATATAAAGTCAAAGGTGAACCATACTCCGTAACCGAAGAGATTACGCCTTACAACAAGGTTAAGTTCATTTAATTTCGAATCGATATAAAGAGCTCAGCCAAAATCGTATACTTCATTACTTGCGAATTTTTTCACAATCGCTATACTTTCCATTATTATATATTTTATACATCGGCAAGTAAAAGTGGTGTTAACTATGAAACATGTTAACTGCATAAAATATGTGTTAGCTAAAAGAGCTGGAATTACTTAAGGATATTACTGCAGTGAACAAAATTCATAAAAAAAAAAAAAAAATAAATAAAAAATATATCAATGTACAATAAAATTAATTTTGAGCAAAATCGGTATTGAATAAGGTATTAGGCATGAATAAAGGTTTTTTTTTTTTTTTTTTTAACCTGTAAATGGTTCGACTATAGTACTAATTAAGTATGAATGTGTTTTTATTTAATTTTATTTCCTGTTTCATTTATTCCGTTATTCCAAGTTTTCTTGTCTTTTCTTTTGTTATAATATTGTTTTTCTTTTATTTTATATATGGTATGTTTGTGTTTCATACATCCTAAATACTTAAGGCCCTTAGTTGAGGCAAAATGTATTTTTTTTTCTCAATAAAATATTGTTAGTATTGTAAAAAAAAATATTACTAATATGAAATAATTTAATCATAATCAGTATAGGATCTTTTTTTGGGCGGGGGAGGGGTGCGATTGCCTCTCTCTTCCCTCCCTCGAAGTCTGTGCTTATGATTTTAATATTTATTTAGCTAATATCATTACCTGTAACAAATATGAACCAATGAAAACAAAAATTACATTTTTCGGGGGTCTTCAGCCCAAAAGATCCCTCCTTCCATTGGTCAGAATAAAAGAGATTAAATATAGATTATAAATGATTTTATTAAAATAATGTTCCTCGTATTATTTTATAGTCTAAACATGGTGAAAATTATCAGATTTTTGCTTTAAATGATGTTAATAATTTTCTTCATATTGTCTTTGACCAATAGAATACTTTGAATAGCACTGTCCCATTTACTACCGAACCATCCCAAAGTCGCTTCTTTAAAAAAGTTATCCCACATCTATTATTACAGTAAGGCTCGAAATCGATTTTGTACCAAATATAAGTTCCTGTCATGCTCAAATACCATGAATGGGATACCGTTGGTTTCAGAATTTCACTGGGGGTTAGCGAATCGTATTCTCCACTTTTGTTTTTCTTTCTAAAATAAATAAAGTCGATACAAACATTTTGCTAGGCTTCAATACTGGAACGGATGTAGGTCTGTAGATCGATACGGGACAAATTGGCTTTGAAGATTTTGATGCGTACAGCAAGACCTGGAACTATCGGATCCTGCGTTTTTGAGCCCAAAGACGTACTATTTTCGAGATAACGCAAGGCATAGGGTTCGCATCCACACAACCTTATATTAATTGTAGTACTGTCATTGAATACATGTCTCATTTCGTCGACTTGAGAGCCCTATGATCGAGAGAGGAGGAGTTTATATTATTCATCGATGCTGTTTTTGATCGGCAAGCCATATCACCGTTAATTCTTCACCAAATCTCAAGATTGAGCCACCGATTTCGAAGGCTTCCTTCTCCTTCAGGCGGGCAAAATAGTTCAATCACTCCGAAAATTCAGGTAAACAATTTATGAGAAACAAACTTTATTTGCGAATAACTAAAAAATTACAAACTTTTTCCTCGGTTATGGCTATGATTATATAAAAGATTACTAAATTTCCTGCAAAATGGAAAAAAAAATCATCGAAATCGGACATTTTTTAGCAAAGATATTATTAGCAAAGAAATTATTAAACAGGTTGGTTCCAAACATTAATGTAGATTTAAATTAATTTTTGTTTTCTTTATCGATTATATTTATCGATAAAGTAACAATTAATTTCTTTATCTTTTGATACGCTGCTTTATTTTCATTATCTTATTAATTTGCCATTTGAAAACAATATGCTGTGCGAATTTTTCGCACGGGCTTACTATTTAACTAAATAAATCTCGTCTGCTTAGAGGACATTGATATTAAATAAATCATAACATTAATATTGAATATTGAAGATGGATGTTGCTTACATTAAGGTTTTGCTTTATAGAGTAGGACGGAAATATGTATGAAGATAAGGAGGAGCATACTTCATGACTTCGTAGGGCTTATCGGGTAATGCTTTAAAGTAAGAGAATGTTAGGCCTGCCCTTGATACAGGGAGAGTCGGCTACCTTTATCTTGTCAAGCTATGTTACTCCTATCAGATTCTGCAAATAAAATTACCACAGTTTTCTTGCAGAGTTCGCATTTGAATTTCAAACCATTTCTTACATATAGAATCCATAAGGAGACAATTTCCTGATTTGCGATATTTATCCATTCTTCAAAATTCCTATTACAAGCAAGTCGCTTAAAGTTCTGGTGATTCATCAACTTAAATAACTCTACAGAGCCAGGTGGAGCGTGGAAATTCATTATAACCACAAACACCATTCAGTGAGATTTTTATCTTCTCCTTATATATACATGTATAAATGAGTGTTTTTTTTTTGTGTTTTTTTTTGTGTAGTATCTCCGTAGAAAAAGAACAAGAATAAAAAAAAAATTAAAATTTCATAAAGGAAAACTAATTTAAAAAAAAGTAATCCTCAATTAACATAAAAATTCACAGATGTTTTCTCAACAGCAAAAGGCAAAAAACCTCGGACATGGATCAAATATTTTCCGACCTACTATCACCAAAAATATTTCCTTGAAATCGGTGACCCCACGTCTGTAAGCTCCCATTGTAAGAAACGGTTCTTATTCTTCAATAGGTAAAAAAGGTATTGGGACTTGTTCAATTAAAAATATTTTTATCAAATCACAATGTTTATGAATTCACTTATAAAAAAGATTGACTATCCTAATCCAATATATCTTAGCTTGGGAAAATGCGTTAGTCGTAAATTGGGGTGAAACTGCTCACAGTGGTTCAAATTAGACTTTTCAGGAAAAAAAACCCTGGCGATATCCATTTGCGAGTGATAGAAAATAGTTGTGATACTATCGTAATCATAACTAGATTTTCTATAAAATATATACAGTAGAACCCCACTTAACCGGATCTCCGGATTAACCGGGTTTAAATAAAACAAAAAAAAAACGGAGATTTAATTTTAATTTCCTTCAGAATAGGCTAGTTTTAGTTAACTAAATTATTGAAACAAATAAGATAGTTGTTTTTATTACAGGCAATCTAGACCTGTGAACTTATATTATTAAACGGAAAATCAACAGAATTACAAATAGTAAAAACTGTCTAAAGTGTGAAAGAAGAGAGACTATGTATTTTACGTTTTCCAATAGCCTAGACATCACTGGGTCATTCCATTCATAATCATCCAGAGAACGTTCAATTTGTAATCCACCTCTCTCCCCCCCCACCCCTCTGATCTTAATGAATTTTTTTAAATATTAAGTACATATACATGCAAGTAAAAATACCAAATTTTAGCTAATTCTAACGATTAGTTTCAGAATTATGGGCTTTTAAACTTTTGAAATATTTGAAGTTGGGAAGACATTTTGGGCTCAAAGCCAGAATGTACTTGTTTGGTTTTTATTTTTAAAACCAATATTCATTGACCAAAAGCTTTCGAAATTGATTCATTTGTCACGAATTGAATACAGAATTTGCTGATTTCAAATGGTTTATCATGATAATTTTTCTTCATGTATGAAAAAAAATCTTTAACATAAATTTTCAAAATATTGCAAAGTGCAAGACCAAGACAGATTTTGGGCAATACTAATCGCAACTGAAACAATTTTGTTATTTTTCGGCTCGGTGGATTCGGAAACGTCTTTGAATAAGGTGTGTTAAAAAAAGTATTTCTCGATACTTTTAGTATTATTATATTGCTGTTTATTTATTTGTATTTATTGTGCATAGTATGGATGAGCTACTCTTTATCACTCTATTACTATTGTCCTTAAATGTGGCAGATTTTTATACATCTCAAAAAAGAGATTTCCTTAAATTTTATTCGAATAAAACCAATCATATATTTGTAATTTGTATCTACTTAAAGCAGATTCCAGGGATTCCATCGTTTTGGAATAATTAATAAGTTAAATAAAGACCAAAATGAAGCCGCGTTAATCCGGATCAATGGGTGGAGAATGTTGGGCTTCATCGGCGTTTCACCAATTTGAGAGAATACACTGGCGGGATCAGCGGCAACAATTCCCTGTACCGGCAGTCACTATTCCAATTAGCAGGAATGTCGGTCAACATGTCATCTTCCCGATAGCAACCATTCTCATAATGTCTTGTTATCCTGGGCTAAAAGAGGGGAGGGGGTTTATCCTTTTATTTGTTAAACTTGTACTCCTGAAGAAAAGAAAAATAAATTTTTTTCAGGGTATTTAGCCCCCTGAGGATAACTACAATGAACAGAAAAGTGACATTTTTCTGGCAGTTATAGGCAATCAAGAAATATTTAAGTAACATAATCATCTAACACTAAAATTAAAAACAACAGAGCACAAGCAAATATATTAAATTTCAGATAAATATACATGAGTGTGTGAACTTAAAGGTAATGTAGGTAATATTTAAGTATATGGAGTATAAAATAGTAGAATGTGGGTACAGATCTTAAATACGAAAATTTTATTCTTGCATATGTTCGGAATAGTGATGCCCAAAATGGGTCCTGGTCTTGCACTTTAAGACAAAATAGTTACTAATATGTAGAAGACAATTTTAGTTACTATATGTAAAGAATTGGTACAACCAATTTACTTTAGAGTAGAATAGAAAAAGAAACTTTATTTTGGGACACAGCCCCTTCAGAATAACAATAATGAACAAAATAAAAAAAATACATAGCTGGCTAAAGACTAACTTAATACAAATTCAAACAATATATACAGTAATTTAACTAATAATATGTAAACAATAGCAAAAAAATAGAAGTAAAGTCTTTTCAATAATATTTGTAGTTATGTAATGTGAGAAGAAAAAAAAACAAACAAAAAGTATATATATATATATATATATATATATATATATATATATATATATATATATAGGGGCAGGGGTAGCCGTGCGGGCCAAGGCGCTTGCAATAGGTAATCAAAGTCAAGCAACGTCGAGCGTGGCTAGTACTTGGATGGGTGACCGCCCGATTTGGGTGACCGTCCACCAGGGAAAGCCATGCTGCCCGAGTCTCCCCCCCCCCGGGTATGTGAGGCCCGTCTGTCTGCTGGAGGCAACTCACACCGACCTGGCGTAGGACTGATGACCCTACCCGATGTACTTAAATCGGGAATCGGGATGTGGTTTACCAGGATGTTAATAGCCCCCTGAGGTTCGGTCCATTGACGGTCTGTTTCGGGGAAAGAATTATAGGTCCTCATGCGCCTGCTGACTCTGAGCACCCATAATCCATGGATCTAGACCGATTTGTCACTGTCCTTGAACCCGAGAAAGTCGGTGGGAAGGACATTGCCAGATTGGCCCCAAAGGGATCGGCTATCGGAGCTACGGGTGGCCTGCCGCTGCACCATGGAAACCATGGTGCGTAGCAACGGGAGGTTGGGTGACCCCCTCTAGGCTATCTGAGCTCCCGCAAGTATTACACGTCTGTAATGAGACCACATTTCGCGGCCAAAGATCTTCTTGGTCTGTAGCGCCAAGCGAAAAAAAAAATAACATATAAAGAAAAAACAAAATCAGGAGAAAAGAAAAAATAACACGTAAGTAAAAAGATAAAAAGCATTGATTTTTTATATTTTTGATCCTCAGGCTTTATTCATTCATAAAAGTCACAAACCATTAATGATTTGTTAAATTTTTTATAAACAGCGAAATAGATCAACAAAACAATCTCTATTTTTCACTATTGATTACAAAATATTTCTCGTCTAGAGGGTTCGCATCAGTTGTAGGCTACGTAGGGAGTAATGTTTTTTCCTTTCACATTAACGGATAGATACTAAATATTTTTCCTTAATTTGTTTATTCTTACTCATCACCCGAATCCCGTAGTATAATCCCTATCCAGTACCACCCATCTTTACAACCCCCCTCGTAGGTTAAAGCGGCAGTGGGCCCGATACCTTTTGTAAGTAGGGATATATTTGAGTTCTGGCAATGGCCAGATTTCCCACTCAAGTCAGGAGTGTCTCAAGTCATGAGCTCTTACCCTCCGCTGGTTTTAAGTAAAGTGTGAAGTGGTTGAGGGACAAGCACAAAGATCTCTTAAGCCTCACTTTTCCTTCCACAAGTGTATATAAGAGGGTACAAGATTGGTTCGGAGTTTCCCTGGCTGATTGTAAATAGCGTATATACTTATGCTTGTGTCTAAGATGTTTATTTTACTGAAAGTACATTTTATTTTACTGTTATTTTTATTTTTACTTACTAATGTATATATATATATATATATATATATATATATATATATATATATATAAATATATATATATCATTAAGAAATAATAATAAAAAAAATTTGTATATAAGAATGATTGTGAGCATAGAGCCATAATACCAAATGCCCTTGATTGTGGGCATTGTGGGCAATATTCATATATATTTATTTTTCATATAGAAATTAGATTTATTTGAATAGTAACAATACAATCTGCCACAATCAAGGGCATTTGGTATTATGGCTCTATGCTCACAATCATTCTTATATACAAATTTTTTTTTTATTATTTCTTAATGATATTTACACCTGTATTAAATAAATACATCTAGTAAATTTGAACATATGGATATAATCACATGAAAACACTTGTTCAGTAACTACCCAATGGTTTTACTCTAATGATATGTCTACAATAAGATCACGGGGCCATCTTCTTTTCAGACGCCTCGGAGGGTTATCAAGAATTGAAGAGGAAAAAAGGTTACAAACGAGAGTGTTGGGATGATTCTGAAGTTTATTATGGAAGGATAGGTAACTGGATTGGGCCAGATATGAAATAAAAGAAACATTAAGGTCATTATGGATGGTTTTATTTGTAACAAAGTAGGGATCATTGAGGATTTTACGAAGAGTTTTGGATTTTAAGGATTGGATACGAGAGGAATCCGATGTTTTAGTGGAGCCCCATAGCTCAACTCCGTAAGTCCAAATAGGCCTTATTATAGTCATGTATATGAGTCTTTTGTAATTAATTGGAAATTTAGAGCGATATACAAATTAAACTACAAGTTAAGGAGCAAATAAAATAAGAATAAAACATAAGTAAAAATATATACATAGAAAGATATAGAAAAATACTTGTAAAAAGGAAAAAAAATACACTGTAAAAATTAATAATTAAAAGAAGTAAAATAACAGAAAAGAGAGAAAAATTACTTGTCACGCATTCATTCCTAACTTTATTTATTAATATTTCTGATAAGTGTGAATGTTCTCTCTGAACTCTATTATAAGTGCAGTTAACTGAGACAGATTATAATATTTCACAGTAAAAAAGTTTAAACGGGAAAAAAATGTTTATTAAGTTATTGCTTCACCTTTTTCAAAACTCTGACCCAAGTGTTTAGTAAGGCTCTGTAGACAATAGGAAACAAATAAGTTGTAAGTCAAAGTTAGCCCAAGGGAGTGAACACGCAAGCCTACTCAGGAGAAGTCTTTGGCAAGAATAAATCCCCAGAACGGAAGTGTAGTGATAAGGGCGGGCTCAGAGGCTCCAAGTCCTCTCTTTATGCGGGAGGAGAAACCATTAGCGGGCGAGGTGAAGGATAAGGCGCTTGAGAGGCCAGAATAGCTAAGCAGTCGCTTGATTAAGAGAGTAAGCTAGTGACAAACGCTTGGTGTCAAAGAGTATTGAGATAGGAAACGCCGCTCGGGCAGCTGGATATTTGCAATGCATATCAGCCATTACCATTGCTGGGGAGAGGGGGTTACGAAAGGTGTCCACACCCAGCCGTGTCCGAATTAATTTCGCAGAAAAGTGACCGACTCCATAAATCATGCAACTTAAGATATATTCATATATTCGGTAGCCGGCAGTGTTACATATGGTGCCCGTTGAGACCTCTTCCGGCAAGAAGCGTCTAAAAAGGGTTTCATGAAATTCTCACAGGTGCTCAGGATCGACAAAACGCATGGAAATAAAAATCGAGAAAGGCATGTAACCTGTAGCAGCAGACTTCGGTGATGGGAGGGGGTGGGAGGTGGCAATTGTCCCCAATTAAAATTGAGAGGAGGCGAGAATATAATTTCGCCCCTCCTCTCTTCCCATTATTTTAAAGTACTAAAATAAAATCAATAACAATAAGAATTAATCTACATGAATGAATAAAATGTGTAAACTTAAATCAAGGTATGAAAGTCGACAAGATGACTAAGATAAGGCCTAGAAGTAGATATACCATTATTTTACCAAGCTCTATTATTGAAATTTTAGTTAATACTTCAAGATAATTATAAGTAGCAAGATATCCTAGGATTGTATCGTTCATTCATTTACACCTTTCCATTTTCATGTGAAGACTTTCATCATACATATTCAGTGTGGCAAATTTGAAGCATCGGAGAATTGTGACTTCAGCTCACTCCCTCAAACCTTTGAAAACAAATAATAAATGTAAAATATTCAATTGCATTTTTATTATTATTAGAATATTCGGATCAAACAAGGATGAGTCTACCGGAGAATTCAGACAGTTATACTATCCCGAATTGCGCGAACGGCATTTGGTTAATATAATTGAAGTAATTACATTGCAGCGAATTAAATATGAGTATAAAACTGTTGGGCTTAGTAACGTAAGAATTCCTGACAGTTTAATATGCGCTGTGCCGACTGGTAAACATCCGCAGATAACTGCCTTAAATCTGATCTGGCAGAACTGGATTAGGACGATGAGCGGTGGAGGAAGGTGTAACCGATTGGTTGTGCCGGCATGGAACTTTCTGGTTCGCTTATTCTTTTATTATTATATATTATTCAACTGACCTTTTGACATATTTTTCAACATTAACATTTTCCACCCACAAAAAAAAATAATAATATATATATAAATCCACACAAACACACACACTTTATTATAATTATTATTTGAGAAGGAGTTAGTTGAGGGTGCGGTCAAATAAATAAAAAAATTAAAATATATAAATAATTTTAATTTTTGCCGACGTTTCGACCCACTTTGCAGGTCGTCTTCAGGGCGTTGGATGTGTCACTGCGGGAGGCGGTTGAAACACTGGCCTTTGTTGAATTGGCCTGGTTGAAACATTGGCCAGTGTTTCAACTGCCTCCCGCAGTGACACATCCAACGCCCTGAAGACGACCTGCAAAGTGGGTCGAAACGTCGGCAAAAATTAAAATTATTTATATATTTTAATTTTTTTTATTTATTTGACCGCACCCTCAACTAACTCCTTCTCATATCATATCAACGGTCAACCATCTCTACATCATTATAATTATTATTATTTGACTTCTGTTTATTTATCTATTTATCTGTGCATATTGTGTGAAAGTGATCTTAACTCCATATAACCGGTTGTTGTAAGAGTGATAAGTGATTGAAATAATGTTATATTATTGAATATATATATATATATATATATATATATATATATATATATATATATATATATATATATATATATATAAGTTTATTTTTATGTATAGTATCATATTGTTCGTTTCTAAGATATAAAATCCATTATTTATATAAATAATATTAACTCACGAGACTATTTTGGGGTCTATTGCCTCCCCAACCGGGATAGAAAGACTGCGCCTATGATGTATGTATATGATGTTAAATTAAATTCAAATGCTATCAGAGAAAAATTAAGAAAATCAAAATTCAATTAATAATGATTAAAACCAATAAAATGAATTTACAGTTTCATATTATTTAAACCAAAAAAAGAAAGAAAACTTATTACTGAGATATATAAAAAAATATATAGGTATATAAATTAAACCATATATAAAATCACCTCAATATTAAACTTTTTTCCCATTTGTTACTATTTCTAAGTGTATAATAGATTTTTTTATAATATAAATATCGGTTTTTGATAATGGTATTTCCATAGGAGCATATCGCTTATAAGATTTGTTTTTAACAAATTATTTACTTAAAAAAAACCTAATACAAAAAATAATTTTACATCATTCATCATTTCTTACAAACGAATTCGCTTCTCATATTTAGGAATGTTGCTCAACTCATTGATTGCGATCGATTACTAAAGATGAAAATAATAGCTGATGAGTGATATCATGTCAAATATGTATCCTCTGTAGTTAGTACTTTTTAAGTTAAAAATTTTAATCCTCAACAGACACTCATCGATATGTAAGGCTTTGCAGGCAGCAGGGAGGCGCTAATCCAATTTAAACTTTTCAATTCTTCAGAGAATGTCGCCTCAACTACTTTTCCTTCTCCTTTAGTAGTTTATCCCAAAAATGGCATTTTAGTAGGCCAGACGCTTTTGCCAGAATAAACTGTCACAACTTTCTTTACACTTTTCTTTTATTTGTTGCCGACACGTTTGCTGGTGAAGAGCCTTCCCAAGACCTGAAGAAACCAACTTAGAGTTGGAGCTACTTGCTAACACCGTTGTGCCAAAAAGTAACTGAGTTGAGAAGAAACCCCACTTCCATTCTACAATGTTCTTTGAGTTGGCGTTTACCCTGTTAGGTTCAGAGCAGTTGAAAAGAGTTCCATACCGACAGTGTCTCTTTTCCTTACTCATCGTCATGTATCAGTTACTTTATTGTTTTATTATTTGCTCAAATAGTTAATTATCATATAATAAGAAATACATTTTCCATTTTCTAGTCATATTTTTTAGGTTCGGTACATTTTTTTTTAAAGGTCACCACATATACACTTTATCACATTACAAGTTATCACAGAGCCCAACCCCAAAAAATATTTTTCTTTCACTTATAACAGAGGTTTAACTAATAAAAGAGAAAACACATTAAAAAAATATAATCTAAACGAAATAAAATTTGGGAATAAACCAATTAATAAATAAAGAAAATTATACAGTAAAACTAAGGATATCCTAAAGAAAAGTTGACTAATATTATATATGCTCGGGTGAATTTCTGTACATAGCTCAAACTTTTGACCGGGTATGGCACGCCGGGCTTCTTTACAAGATGAAAACCCATCTACCCCAATCCTTGTACCTAATCCTCCGCTCCTAGCTTTCTGATTGCACCTTTCGAGTTCGCTGTAGTACAGAATTTTCCAATTCCTATCCAGTTGAAGTAGGTGTTCCTCAAGGAAACGTCTTGGGCCCCGTCATTTATATCCTTTAAACCTCTGATATCCCTGTCCATCCCGATACCTTCCTAGCAACATTTGCAGATGACACCGCCATCCTATCATCTAACTCAGATCCCGAAATAGCATCCTTAAATCTTCAAAGACATCTCTCCCTGATTGAGTACTGTTGTAATAAATGGCGCATCGAAGTAAACGAATCCAAATGCGAAACACATTACCTTCACGCTCCAGCGCAGATCCTGTCCACCAGTCTACTTTAATTCTATCCAGCTTCCCTTTTCATACACAGTCCGGTATCTTTCTCTTAGACCGAAGACGTGGAACCCACATACTAGACTTAAAAGACAAGAACATACCAGAAGATACGGCCAATTATATCGGTACTGACTAGAAAATCTCAACTTTCAATTGACAACAAATTTCTGATATACAAGACAATCCAGAAACCTATTTGGAACTACGAACTTGAACTTTGGGGGACAGCAAAATTTTCTAACATCAAAACCATCCAATCCTTTCTGTCCAAAGTCCTCCGAACTTTTTGTTACAACGTTGATGCTCCGTTGTAACCCTACATCATGACCTTAATATTCCATTTGTCCTAGACCTTATGCCTGATTATTTTTCCAGCGATCCTGGTGGTTGAGCGTGATCTTGACCCGATCTCCTTCGTGAACAAGGGTTGGCATTGAAACAATACTTTCCCTAAATAGAACTAAACCCAAGACCCTCCAGGGGTTGTTAGTGGTACAGGTTTTAAGAAAGTTATGTATTAAAATATCCTTGAAAATAAAAATCGTTCTTTTAAAAAAAATATATATTTAAAAAACATCTTCCCTACTGTAATTGAGGGAAATGTTCAGCATTTCATCCTCTTTATGATGAACTATTATTTATAATTAATATTTCATATTCATATTAATATTTCTATCGCGTGTAATAAAGCATACACTTTACTTTTTTTTCTGTAAAAATAATAAATAATGATTTGAAGAAATCAGGAGACTCTTACTTCAAGTTATATTTTTTTTTTTAGTAAAGTTTTACCTTTGTTATATATACATTATCTTTTGTATATATATATATATATATATATATATATATATATTATGTATTTAATATTTTTGTTTTATTTTATTGTATTGTAAATATGGTATAAATATACCTTACGTCTCTAATACTCAATAAATTTAAGTGTGGTAAAATACTAAATAAATAAATACCTAAACAAATAAAATTAAAAAGTTCTTACTATTAAATAGTTTAGATTAATAACAGTTTGATGAATTAACATAACACTATGCCCCCCTCCTCTAAAGAACTTAACCATGTTAATTACAAACAGCAGGAAAACATTGTAATAAAGAGGAAAAATTATTTGAAGTCACACGACACTCTCCCCTCTCGTCTGAGGGATCTTCCGAAAAAGTGATTTTCAATTGGCAGCAGATCTTTTTGATATATCTCTTGAGGAGGGGGATCAAATTTTGTTCCTCCCTGCTTAGGGCAAATAAAGACAAGGGCGTAAAACCCTCACTCCCTAATATTCCTCACTACACTGATGGGAGGGATGAGAGAATATCAGTACTCCCGGGGGCACCACGCAGCCTCTCACTCAAATTATACTCCAAAAATACTGGATTTATTCTAAACGATTATTATAATAACTTGAAATACTGATATCACAGAAGTGCTGGATTATATTTAATAGCATAGAAATATTTAATTTCATTAGATATAATACTTAATTGATTTATTTTTGAAATGATTACCTTGTTCGTTGTAAAAATATAGGTTCCAGTTATTTACTGTTTATACAGGGTGTCCCGTAAGCAGAGGGAAATTTTTATAGGAGTTTAGAGCATATCTCAAGAACTACAAAAAACTTCATATAAACAAGCAGAATATTTTTTTTACAAAACATGAACTTAATCTCAATTTTTTTCCAAATAAACATCAACTTGATAAATACAAACTCGAAGCTTATTAAACGAAGAAGTTTTTGTAAAAGTTTGTGTAAAAGTATAGTTGGATTATGATAAAAGAAATTGAAAGAAAGAAAGAAAGTGAATAATTTATGAATAAATAACCAATTTTATAAAATAGCATTTACAGTTTTTCGAATGTAAAAACATTTAAATTTATGTGATGTATAAAAGTTACATAGCAGCCTGTGATATATTTTTACATATATATACAAACTTCTTTTAATTATTTTTATTTTTACTTTTGAGAGTTAGTATAATCTACAAATGGTAAATTTCTGGAAAGGTTCTTCTTTTCATAAATAGAGTATATGAACTAAATCAATTAATAAAGAAATAATAATGATATATATATATATATATATATATATATGTGTGTGTGTGTGTGTGTGTGTGTGTGTGTGTGTGTGTGTGTGTGTGTGTGTGTGTGTGTGTGTGTGTTTAATTGACTTTCTGTGTTTATTAACTTGGTTCCGTTTTATTATTATTTTTGTTTTATTTTTGTGTGTTAATTCTTTATGTTTCAGTTTGTTACTATATATAATTTTGAACTAAAGATTTATATAATTTAAAACTAGAAAAGAAAATTATGTAAACAATTGTAATACATGTAGCCTTTAAGGCATGGAGCATGAAGGTGTATCAAATAAACGATCCTTGTGTGGGATTACCTCATAGGAATATATATATATTATATATATATATATATATATATATATATATATATATATATATATATATATATATATATATATATAAATTATTAGGGTAAAGTTGATTATATATTGTTCAGCCAATTATTTTGAAGAATATCATTCCAAGTAAATTGGATTGGGAGTATCACAGTTCTAAAGTCAAGCAGGCTTCCATTAACTAAGTATTTTTCCTGGTACTCTTGCAAATTACAAGTCAATTTTTGTTAATTAACGTAAATAAAGAGCTTAAAGGCCCGTCGGTCGAGGGGACCCGATTTATATATTATACCTTGTTTTTGTTTTGTTTTTTATTGAGTTTAAATATTTAATTTTTTTATTGAGAAATATTACAATCTGTCTCAAAATACATTTATAATAGTGTTCGGAGAGCATATATGGTATCTTGTAAAAAAAAAAATGTTGTAATGTTTGTGCTGGGCTATTATAAAATTTTTAAGTGCATTTTATACGGAGCTAAAGCTTAAAAAGCTTACAGATAACAAATCAGTAAGACCATTAAAATTACAAAAAGGCTATTTATTATATCGACGGTAGGCAATAAAAATCTAGTTACTACATCTGTTTATATAAACCACACAACTTCAGTCCCTCAGAATCTCAGTTGACAGAATGACTAACTCCAATTGCAACATTTTTGAGTAAAGCCATTTTAGTGATATTTCTAGTTGGAAAAGTTATATCTATACATACAGCGAGTAAGTTGATTCTAGAATACGTGATTGCAGCGTTGAAATGCAGAACTTTGAATAAAGGTATAAATTTTGCCACTAGGAACCTCACTAAAATTAATAATAAACAATGTTGAAATTGGAGTTAGTCATTCTGTCAACCGAAAGTCTCATATATGCCTAGAGAGATTTGAAAGTATTGTATGCCTAAATATATAAACTATAAATGATTATGGATTGTAGATCTATTAGTTATTAAACTGTTGTTTTCCACTATAAAGTTTACAAAAATGAAATTACGAGATTTTCAATGCCTGCCATGGATATGTCAAAAGTTGTTACACTAATTGTAAGTGGATAATGTTGGGATTTTACAAAGGGAAAATTGATCAAATTATTGACTAATTTAATGATCTAAAAAGTTAATTTTTTATACTTTTATTTAAAATTAGAAACAAATTTAAAAGTCTACATTTAGTAAGAAAATTGCATTTAATTTCCTTGGAAACATATGACTAACGTTAAATAATGTTAGTTTTCTGAAATTATTATTTATATATATATATATATTTTTTTTTTTTTTTTGGTCAATCTCCGTAACATTCTACAACTTTATTTATTTGATAATGTTTTTTTTCTAAAATTCTCCACTTTCCATCGATTTATTATACATATACCTTCTGAATATTATTTTCGGCATGGAAAAGCATTTTTCTATTTTCCCCCTTTATTCAATTATTAAATTCTTTCAAAAGTTATATTTAGCCATTTTTTATAGTTACTGTCAATAAAAGAGAGTTAAATTTTCAAAATAAACCATATTAAAGATACTTTAGTCAAAGACGTACCTATATGAACATTGGGCATTTAAGCCCTGTAAAGTGACATCAATGGGAATAAGACCTCAATGATATTAAAGACCACTTAATGACACACCGAGTTTAATCAAAATCGTTAGAGGCGTTTTTGATAAAATTGTAAAAATGTGTTTCACCGTTGATATAAAGTGGCATTTCCGGTTAGCCGATTTTAAGCAAAAATGGCTGTCACATCCAAGGAATATACCTATTTTAAATACGCAATATCAGTTTCGTTCGACTTTTCGTTTTTGGGCTAGACTGTTCACATACACACTCACAAATCATTTTGGGGGACTTATTTGGATTCAGGGTACCTCAAAACATGTATTTCCGTTGAAAACACGAATTCGAAAATTTTCAAAATCGCAATACTTTTCCTTACTATATATTATATATCAAAAAAGTAAAAAATCAAAAATATTTAATGCTGAGTAGGGCTCCCGTAGGTATTATTCCCCCTCCCCCCCACCAAGATCCACCTAATTGTCATTCAATTGATTTATGATTGTTTAATTAATTTATTATAAGCAAGAATTGCCTGAATTTTCATTATCGCATGCGCTTTAATTTTTTTTTTTTTCTATTGCAAAATGAACGAGATAAAACATTTTTATAGAAAAATGATTATTTGATATAAAATTATGTAAACAAAAACATTTACATTATCGCTGTATATAATTAATATATTCTTTAACAAAGAGTTTATTTGTGTATTTATGTCTTTTATAAAATATTTGACGTTATGAAAAAAAAAATCACAGCTTTCTATTATTTTATTGACGTCAGTTTTGTTGAAAACTCTAGTACTTTTATTAGTAAAGAAGGATTGAAATCAGTTTAAATAATTTTTTACGCAACTTGAAGTGATTCTCAAGTTGTTTCGTAATAAACTTCAACTTAATTAATATGTACCTCAAGCTTATTAAACAAGAACGTTTTTATAAAGGTGGGCTAACTGTATATTGGGAGTATGATTAAGAAATAATAATTCAAATACTCATTCAAATAATTCACGATTTCTTTTTTTAAAGAACTCAGCTTACTTAAGCAGCTCAAAAGTGACCTTTAAATGGTTTTAACAAGCACAAACTCTGCATTCAATTGAAGCAAATTTTGTCCAGTTTACAGTGTAGCACTTGGTAATTGCTTAAATTAAATACTTTTTTTAATTATCGCTTCCTATTCAACAAAAACATACTGCCGAAAATCGGATCAACGTTTATATAAAATTTTTTGTAGCCTCAAAAGGTTTACTATCACTTCTATATATATTTCCCTCTACATACGGGACAATATGTATATACAATATATCAACAAAGCACCATTATATTATTAACATTGATATTACTAATATCTTATATTGATATTACTAATGTTATTATATTACTAATATAGGAACATATTATTATATTAGTAAGATAATGTTACTAATATAATACATACCATTAATATGTATTAATAATATATTACTGTATTAATATACGTTTTACTGCAATATACATGTTTTAATACAATTAAATTTATACTTTATGTATTTTCTCCTTTATACTCCTTAATGAGCTCGCTGTTATCCCATGATATGTTTATGCCCAGAACGAAAGAATGAGGCATACCCACTATGACAGTACCATAAAAAATAATTTAATATTTTTTCTTATTTTATATGTTCGGGTTTGTTTAAATTTATAATTTTACCATTTTGTTTAAGAAGCTAGATTCCAGGCTTAATATAGTAAATAAAGGCATACCTGCGTCTAAGATGTTTATTTTCATTACTTTTTTTTTTTTTAAGATAATTTTAATTCTATTTTATTCTATTATTACTATTATTTATATTTTCTTCCTTCACTATGATATTTTATTTTGTTCTTATTTAGTTTTATATTATTTTGAAATTACCTTAATATTTATTTTTTTAAATTTGTAAATATGGTGTGAATGTGCTCTCAGGATTCTATTATAAATGTCCTTTATTGAGACAGATTGTAATATTTATCAATAAACAAATAATTCAGTAATATATTATTAATACATATTAATAATATTGTACTGTATTAATATACATTTTTACTGTAATATACATTTTTTAATACAATTAAATTTATACTGTATGTATTTTCCTTTATGCTTCCTCAATGAGCTCGCTGTCACCTCATGATACGTTTATTCCCAGAATGAAAGAATGAGGCATAACCACTCTGACAGTAGCATAAAAAATAATTTAATATTTTTTCTAATTTTAAACGTTCGGGTTTGTTTAAATTTATGATTTTACCATTCTGTTTAAGGAACTATATTCCTCATTTAATAAAGTAAAATTTAAAAAATATATAATAACGAAGCGATTTTAATCATTTTCAGAATTTGCATAAAACTACAAAGAAAATCAACAGACAGACTCTTCATTAAAATGAGGAGAGTGTAACAACTAAAACACCCCATTTAACAAATAATTTATGCGAGGCAAGCCATTGTTTGTTTGGGGTAGGCACGGTAAATTGAGCGGTTAGGGGTATAATGCCTCGTCCTAAGTATTAATCTGTCCCCTAGAGTCATCTGTGTGTTAACAAAGATAACATACACTTACACCCCACACAGCTTCCCTATTCTCCTACCGCATTTTTTAGCCATATTCCGTTTAAATCCTTCAAATTAACTCTAACTTTAAACTTTCCATTGGTTTTTTAAAAACCCTGTTTAAAAAAAACACAATAAAATATTGCTTTAAAAGTCTTAAATATAAATATAAATATATATATATATATATATATATATATATATATATATATATATATATATATATATTGTGAAAATATTAGCATATTGTACTAGTGATAGATATAGTTGTAGATTTCTATAAAGAAAATAAATAAAGATAATGATACATGCTGTTAGGTGCTGAAAAACATTTACTAACATACTAGACTGACACACCTCCACCTCATAACAAAAGATCTTATCCCCAGATGTCAAAAGTGTGACCAATCACTAACTATAAAACATATTTTGGAAGAGTTCCCTTCTTACACCGCAAGATTAAAACATCTCGGAATACCCCAGAATATATCAGCATCCCTGGGAAATCAAGAAGAAATCGTTACCAAAGTCATCAAGTTCCTGGATAGTGAAAGACTTAAAAAACATATATGACAAGCTTATAATTAATGATCTTTTGCAGATTTATTATTATTTTTATTCTATTTATTTATTTTATTATTTTTTTTTTCATTTGTTCATTTCATTTCATTTCAACTTCATTTGTTTATTTATCTGGATTCATTTATTGATTTTACTGCCACTTTTTAAAAGTTTATTTATTTATCTATTCTATCTTATTATCTATAAATATCTATCATTATCCTTATTTATTTATTTTATTCTATCAATCCATTTCTTTATTTTTTTATCCTTTTTTTATTTTTATTTTTTCGTACTATTTTTCGTACATCCAAACAGTATTAAGTGGTGTTATTTAGTTGATCCGGCGCTTATAACCTGGATGTTTTGTGCCTAGACATCGAAACAAACAACATTTATTAACAAACAAAAAATTGAAAATCCTAAGAATTTTTGCAGTGATCAGAAAAAAAAATTGTAAAGGTATAGATAATCATCAAAATATTTAGAATTAATTCGTAGCAATAATTTATATTTGTTGTAGTCATTTTTGCAGAAAGAAACAGATATTCTTTTATTAGATAGGGTGTCAAATAACATCATAAGACTAATAGTAACATTAAACTGTATCTTAGAATCTTCTGGTAACACAATGGAAACTCATCTGGAGCGCCCTTTAACGTGTATAAATCGAATTCACGTCTTAATTGTTATTCTGGTAACGTCAATGGATTTTTTAAAATAAAAAATGATCGCAATTTTGGTATCGATGTTGACATGAGGATGTCAAGAAGAAGAAGAAAGTCGATTTTATTCCGGGACATTCAATTCTTTAAGAAAATGGCAATTGCACTTAGATTTAGATTTGTCTGGTCCCTAATGGGAGGCAAATAATAATTAAGTTACAAAGTTTTGTAAGATTAAAATAAAAATAAAGGACTAATCTAGGTAAATCTATAAAATTAGGACATTATAAGCTTGAAAAACAATTGGGGCTTAAATGAATTTAAAGATGGGATTTTGCATATGGGGGTGAGTAAGGAATTCCAAAATAAAGGTAGCATGCATTATAAAGGATTTTTCAAAATAAACAGTCCCATGAGAAGAAACATAAAGGTTTGTGGAAGGAATATATATATATATCTTATGGAAGGAATGAACAGAGGAACGGGGGGTAAAAAAATCAAGAAAGTAAGAAGATTTTTTGGTTGTAAAAATTCAGAAAAGGAATACACCTAAGCAGCAGGGTTGCCCAAAAGGGGGTTTCATGGCGCAAGTTGCAGCATCAAAGTTTTTGATGGGGCATATTTTGACGGGTTTTTGAATTTTTGAGAGCAGGAAATTTTAACAGGGCTATGAATTTTCTTAGTGACAAGGAAGAAACATATAACAGATCGCAGCAAGTGTAATTGTATGTGATCTATGATAGTTCTAATTTTGCCTTAGCTTCTTCAGATTTTAAGAAAAGAGCAATAAAATATCTTGGGAGGAGGGGGGCAGTCTGTTTCCTGCTCCATCGACCTTGGGGGAGGGGGGTGGACCTTCACAAGATACCCCTGTACCTTCACGAAACTGGATATAGTCACTTCAACTCGGAATACCAAATTTGAGAAGATGCTTCGATTCAACCATCTCAAGCAAAGGATATTCTTAGAAAATGATGGAATTTACTTCGAGATTTTAAATCAATCTATTTTTATAATCAAAACCTTTAAAATCAAATACTTTTATACAAAAAAAAAGTTAATAAAATTCAAGTATATAAGACAATATCAACATTTCACACTTATAAGGAGCACAATACGGAAGCTATGAAATGAAAAGACTACCGGAGACCCTCCAAGAGGGGCAAATGAAACAATGGAGGCATTTCTGGAACGGATACGACGATTGAGAGTAGCCGAGACATGAGAGGGCTTCCGGAGTAAGTGAAGCGTAGGGCCCGGGGCCTTTAGCGTGATCTGGGGCAGTGTGGGCTAGCGTGCGGCTGCCCACTTGATCAAACCAACCCTCCCCCCTCCCCTTCCCCATCTTAGCCTTTACAAGTTTATTTTAAAGCCCCACCCCTCGACTTAGGAGATAAAGCCCAGCCGTCAAGTGCTATCTAGCCCCACTTCCGCTGGTGAGTAGCTAACCTTTCGTTGAGCTGCCACCGCTGGATACCTATCTCGTACACAGCCATCAACCCCAAACCGGGCTCTTCCGATTACTCTTAATTTCCTATTGAACACCGAAATTGGGCACCGGACGCGCAACTTAATCCTTTCCAAGAATCTTTTTTTTTCAGGTTATTTAAACGATCACTATCTTGGTTATATATTAATGAAATGGGCTTATGATTAGATAATGTTATGTTATTATTTGCCGCGAAACAGCTCTGAAGAACTACGCGACTATGATACTGGTTTCTTTTTCAATTTCTTCTTTTCTGCCCATCTCTGCTTGAGGATATCGCTAAATTTTTTCTTCCTCTCCTCAGTCCACTTCCTCCTGGACGGAAGTTCCTTACTGTCCACCACATGCACCGCACTTTTCAGGAATTTCTTGTATTCTGTCCTATCCTCACATAATTTCCGTGTTATCCCAAGCCTCTGTATTTCCTGTTTTATTTGTACCGTATATCCATGGTTAAACTTGTATCCCATAACCCTACTGAAAATCTTCTTGTTTAACCTCTCCTCGGTCATCCTTTGCATGTGTCCATAAAACCTAAGTCTTCTTACCCTCATTTCCGTTTCCAAATCAGAGGTTTCACTGTAAATCTTCTTATTGGATTTCAGTCTGTATTCTTCTGGTGTTATTTTGGGCCCATGGATTCTTCTAAGAATCCTTCTTTCTATTTTCAGCAGCTTCTCCAAACTGGGAAAGAACATTGTCTCCGTTCCGTACAGTATCACTGGCTTTACCACTGTATTGTAGTGCCTAATTTTAGATTTTTTGGAGAGGTACTTTTTATTATAAATGCTACTCGTTAAGTAGCATAATTTCTCTAAATTTTTAATCCTATACTCCACTTGCAGATTAGATAATGTATTTTAAAAACTTTGAATGATTCAATTCTTTCTACTATATGAACATGTTTTGTAATATGTTGGAACATGTTGTCATATTTTATTTAAAGTGTACAAAGCGGGACGGACCGTGGCGAAGACACCACACTTCTTATTCCCAACTAATTTAACACAATAATCAAAGAATATAAGCAAACCATCATATTTTATTTTTCATACACAACGCGGGACTGACCATCACGAAGACAACACATTTCTTATTCCCAAAAGATTTAACATACTTATCAAAGAATATAAACAAATCACACACTTTGCACAATATTTACAATATAAACCTCCCCCTTCTCTCAAGATATTTCATTGCTCTCATATTCTTAATAACAGTGCAAGCCAAAGCACTAGAGGATCCAGGATTTAATTTTGGGGAGGGCTTCAGTCCGAAACCTTCTTTTTTCATAAAAATAACGATAATTACTTTGGAAAAACAGAAAGAAACTAACTACCTATATTTTTTTTCCATAAAA
This sequence comes from Nezara viridula, assembly GCA_928085145.1. NCBI lineage: Eukaryota > Metazoa > Arthropoda > Insecta > Hemiptera > Pentatomidae > Nezara > Nezara viridula. The sequence goes on along the minus strand of OV725078.1, from coordinate 57,783,891 downwards.
CATGGTTGTATTTTTCCATTTTGGGGGGAGGGCTTCAGCCGGAAAGCCCTCCCCCCCCCCCGTGGATCCGCCCGTGAGCCAAAGGATAATTTTAAAAATAATAGGTCATATGCAATGAAGTCTGTTCTTTGCTTTCCTCATGTTTCCTGGTTTGAAACTTTTCAATAAGAAAATTCATAACGCGGTCAAAATGTGCCCCCCTCAAAAATTTTGATGGCGCAACTTGCGTTATGAAACACCCTTCTGGGCACCCCTGCTATTTACAAACAAATATCCTTTCTATCGTCCATGCTACACTGTTACCTCCGCGCTGTCTTTCCGCCTAGGCAGTGTTACCCCTAGACAGTGTTGCCATGATACGAGATTCATTCTCAGGCGCTGCTCGACACTTCTTTGGGGCTATTTTATTTTATGTTGATAAAAAATAATACTATCTGAACTACAGAATACATTTAAATAACAGTTATATAATTTGACTAACGAGTAGTACCATTAAATATTGCCAGGGGATACTGCCCTAGTTACAAAAAAAAAATTAGTATTATCTTTCCACCAATGCCTCTCTACAGTTCTTCTCGATATAATAAGTCTCATCACTTCTTGTTTCTGCCATCGCTCCTTCCATCAAACTTTTTGGGAAGTTAATTTTTTTTTTTTTTAAATTTCAAATATGACTTTGATTCCTGTATGATCAATACTAATTATGAGGTTACAGACCGGCAAAGTATCAATTTTTTCAACTTTTTTTAGTCTTAATACATGATAATGATCCTCAAGTGAAACTAAGCCGCTAAGGATAATGATAAGGAATCGAGAAGTTGAGACTATATTATTGAGCACGCTGATCGAACTTGGCATGATTTAGTACAACTAATTTTACTGTAGCAAATAGTTGAAATAATTGAATTATTGCTAATAGCGTTCGAGGTTCCATGATTTTATTGCTGTGAAACATTTATCAGTAGTTTGATGAAGTTGGTAATTGTTTTACCTCCTCTTTAACAAAGCGAATTCTATTCAGCCCATTACGTCCTGTATTCAATCTGATAAAGTTTACAATTAATTATTGTAAATTGCTGAAACAATTTTCATGTCTCCATTCATTCTTCAAAAACTGACTAACTTACTTTTCAACGTGTGTTGTGGCAATATTTGTTGAAAAAATAATTTTTCTCATCCAATTCCCATTAATTATAAATTAAAGACAGCGGTAGCTGTGGTTACCTTAGACTATATTTGTACCCAAGCTGAAAATAAATAAAATCATAATAGCACTCAATTTGCAAATCCCTTCATAATTTTAGGGGACTCGAAATGCCACAGCCCGGAATGAAGCTCTCTTCGCAAAAGGTCAAGGTAATTATTTTAAACTCTGATGATCTATATCTCTGATAAATTTAGAAACTATTGTCGTTTTATAGTTCTTATATATCGGTTTACCTTTAGACTTACAATATTCGCTATCTAGATCATGGAACGCTGAAGGAATTCAAGTAAGAAAAACGAAATTGAAAGAAGGTTCATATTTATTTATTAGATTCTTAAAAACACTACACTGTCTGTTGTTACAGGGCCTCTGCTCAGCCTCCATTGGTCACTATAACTGTGACGTGGCTGAGAGGGAGGCGCTAAGATCTCCTAGAGTTTTTTTTTTCCACTTGCATATGTTGGAGAATAAGCTCATCTAAGAGTTCTCCTAAATGGATATTTGTAAATAATACGTATACGTATGATTAGTTAAAATTTATTTTTGTTTATATAATATATTTACTTATTTTTAATATTATTATTTTGTTGCTGTTTTATTTAATTTATTTCTATTTATTGTACATAGACGCACATGAAAGTAATATGTTGGAATGAAACTCTTCTTTATATTGTTTTTTTTTTTTCATTTATTTTATTTTTTAAATAAATTTATTTGGATCCCCCTAATCGATGGCTTATTAATTCACAAACAATTTAAGAACTATTATATAATTAATGAGTGTTGACTTGAGGCTCATCCAACATCCCCCCACCACCACTCCCCTCTCATTAGTAATAATAACCTTCAGGTATATTTTTGTCCTGGATACCAGGTGTGCCCCCGCCCACAGGTCAATGGCGCATGATCTTTCCCCCACTCCTCCCAAAATATTTTATTGTTCTCACCTTCTTAAAAACAGTGCAAGCTAATGTAGAATTTAAAAAATCGTAGATTATACATACTGGAGACTGTTCAATGCTTCCCCTTGTACCTTGGCTGGAAACTTTTTATTTCAAATATTCATAATCCCATCGAAATGAGCCTCCCTTAAAAATTCAAAATCCCATAAAAAAGTGTTCCCCTTCAAAATGTTGATGGCTCAACTTACGCCATGAAACCCCCTTATGGGCACCTCTGCTGGATACCACAAATAACATATAAAACTACTGTAATGAATAGCGCAGAACGCATGTGGTTTTTATCATAGATTGCACCATATAAAGGGTTTCCCGAAGTATAGGAAAATTTTTAAAAGGTAAATATTGGACATCAAGATGTATAAAAAAAGTTCATATAAATAATATCCCAATTTCTAGCAGAATACAAGGAAATTTAAGATTTGTGTTTTTTTTTAAGCGAGTCACGGTTTTTGTTGAATAGGAAGTAATTACTTCAAAAATATTTTATTTAAATAACTAAACATCGCTCCATAGCAAACTACAAAACATTCCTTTAAACGAAAGTAGAGTTTGTCATTGTTAAAACTATTTAAAGAGAACTATTGGGCGGACAGTTAATAAAAATGAAATAAAAATGTCATAAATTATTTGTGATTTTTTTTCATCATCTTATAACTGTATTATATTCAACGCACATTTAGAAAAACTTTCTCGTTTAATAAGCTTAAAAAGCATATTAATTAAGTTGAGGTTTATTAAGACAAATTTTGAGATTCACCTCAAGTTGTGTAAAGAAATGAGTACCCGTGTTTTCAGCAAAAATGACTACAATGAACTGTTGTAAAGTTTTTATTTCTTATTTTCCAGTGATATGAGTTGTATTGTAATAAACACACTTGCCTTAAAACACGTTTTAGTAGTAAAATTTAAAAATAATGATTTTTTCTAATATTTTTCTTGTAAGGTGGTTATGAAATTGTGTTGTTTTTTTTCTCTCCAGATTCCTGTCATGGGAATACATGCGTATTTATAAGTGACAAAATTAATGTTTCTAGCCCTAATATTTAAGTTTTCGTGGAAATAATTAAAGAAGTTAGTAGGTTTATCTATTTTAAACCTAAATTTTAGTAAGAAACATTAATTTTGTCATTTATAAAAACATATTCCTATTACGGAGGTCTGGGAGAAAATCATGGTTTCATAACCACTTTGCCAGAAAAATATTTCAAAAAATTTTTTTTAGTATTAAAATATATTTTTAGGCAATTGTATATGTAACAATATCGTGGAAAATCCATAAATAAATGCTGCATCAGTTAATTGTAATCATTTTTTCTTAAAACAAGAATACTTTTAGGTGACTGGTTAGAAAATCACATCATTTCTTTACACAACTTGAGGTTAATCTCTAACATTTACTTAACAAATCTCAATTTAATTAATATGGACTTACAGGTTATTAAACGAAGAAGTTTTTCTAAAAGTAGGGTTAATGCAGTGCAGTTAAAGGATGGTAAAAAAAAATCCAGAATAATTTATGATTTTTTTTTAAATAGAATTTAGCTTAATTTAGCTAAATTCTATTTAAATAGTTTTAACAATGACAAACTCCACTTTTGTTCCAACTATATTTTGGCTTGTTTACTATGAAGTAGTGTTTAGTTATTTAAATATTTTTTTTTAATTTATCGCTTCCTATTTTAAAAAAACACATGACGCTTAAAAAAAAACACATATCTTATATTTGCTACTTTTCTGCGGGACATTGGGCAATTATTTATATGAAATTTTTTGTAGATCTTCATGTCTACGATCTACCTTTTAAATATTTGCCCTTACTAACTGGTCACTCTATATAAAAATATTACAATTTTTATATTGCAAAAAAAAAAAAAAAATCAATAGGGCTTTAAGCTATATTATTGTTAGATACCTGCGACATGGTTTTAAAATTTAATTATATTCATAATTTAATTATGAATTGATTCACATTTCTAAATAAAATACTAGCCAACATTTAAATAGGTCAACTCCTAATAATCTCTAATGAAACATAAAATATTATTTGAATTAGAAACTGCTAAAAATGACGGTCAAGTATTTCTTAATTTCAACCACAAAAAAAAAAAACAGATAAAAAACCTTTACAACTACAATCAATGAAGGGTCTTGAGTTCAGTACTTTCTAAGTTGTTGTTTTTTTTTATTGAGTATTAATACAGTCTGCTGCACTGAAGAGTATTGGTAATAGGGCTATAGTATTCATTCACACAATATGTACATAAGAAAGGAAAATAAATATAAATAACCAAAATAGAAAATATATATATATATATATATATATATATATATATATATATATATATATAGATATAGATAGATAGATAGATAAATAAAAAGATAAAATAATATACAAGATAAGTAAAATAACAGATTAAAGCCGAATGATAATAAAATAAATAAAACATGCTAGGAATTCTCCCTTAATTTTTTTATTAAGGGTACCCACTTTATAGAGGCTGGGTGTGCCCCAGAGTTGATCAACTAACGATGAAGCAGAATAGATAATTTATCTGCTATCAGCCGGACTCGAACCTGGAATCTTGAGCATTGGAAGCCACTGAGCTACCCCATTCCCTAATTTCAACAATTACTTCTATAAATAAGAGCGCTTCAATATTGGACTTTATTTTGCCTTTTTCAACAGTGACGCGGCTGAGAGAGAAGCACTGGGATCTCCTGGAGTCCTGCCTTGGCTTTCACGTCGGGGAATAAGGCATGACTCAGAGTCCCCTGGATGAATGTAAATATTGTACATAGGCGTGAATGTGATTTATTTACTTTAATTTCATCTAGCTTTTATCTATTATTTCATTATTTTTTTTTTGTACACAGGCAAACCAATTTACTTATTTTATTTTTTTTTATATTTCTTTTTCTTTATTATTGTTATTAATTGTATGTACATATTGTGCGAATGAATCATGTAGCCTTAATATTAATGCCCTTCAATGTGGCAGAATGTATTAATATTCAATAAAGAAAGTTAAAAAAAAAAATTTTACCTTTTTATCTTCCAAGTCCCTAACCTAATTATTATTTTACAAACTTGTGCTTAAGCTATCCTTTCCTAACACCTTGCATCTTACTATTCCACATAGGGTGTTTTTCTAAGGGCCGATAAATGTCGAATTCGGTTCCAACACACCCGAACACATCTTCGCAAGATCAGCAGAAATTAGTATTCGGATCTGTCAATCGACACCACAGCCCAAACCCTCAATTTAAGTATTGCACAATAAAATATTACCATGCATTGATGGATCTTGCTTCGAATTTGGCAGACAAAAGGTTAGAAAACATTGTACATGTATTCATTTTTCATGTATTATCAATTGTCAAAGCAACAGTCGTTCCTTTAAAATGGGCAACATTCGCTCATTTCTAACTTTTAAATTTATAGGTGTGTATGTGTTCTTTTTATTTATTTATTTTTAGGTTATTTTATTCTTATTTATTGTATGTATATTATTTTTCTGTATAATTTATATTATTTATTGTACATACAGTGTGAATTTGATCTGTGAACTCAATTATAAATGTCCTAGAGACAGATTGTAATATTTTTCAATAAATAGGTAAAAAAAAAAAAATTAAATTTGACCAATCTCGTATAAGCAATCATATGCACATCTGGTACGGTAAAAACAAAAATAATTATTTTTATTTTCTTAATGAATTATTAATTTTGAATGCATATACATTAAATGAACAATTACGACTAATGTTGACAGTTTTTACTGACAAAACTTGTCTGTCAAAGAATTCAATAACAAAGAAGATCCAAGTTGGAGATTAATGGCGGCGGATAGGAAAGGGAGAGGCGAAAGCTTTAGCAGGAGTGAGGAATACGATTAATATCTGGCAACAAGAATCATTATCATTCCCCAACCTCCCGGTTTTCTTCCTAATTGCCAGGAAATATAGTTTATTTAACAAAAGGTTACAAAGCATTCCAAGTTATAAGCAATTATTTTTCTATATTTATATCATCGTAGTTCGATACATTATCTTAAATAGGTTTACATATATGTATACATTTATTTAGCCCTCAGTTTTTCTTTTTTTTTTTTTTTTGCACGTACCATATCTATACTTAACAAAAAATAATAATATGCAAATATCAACAATACGTAGTTAAATATTTTCATTTAAAAAAAAAACACACATAAGGTGACACTGTTTATTAAATAAATAACGATCACTAACAAAAGTTTGAAATAATTTTTTTAATCTATTTTTTTTTAAATTGTTCATTCGACTTTTAAATCAATAATTGAGCATTTCACTTGAAAGAATTGCCCAACAGCAATTTTAACATTTTTTTTCTTTTAATTAGTATCAATTATATTGTGTTTCTTCTTTAGAAATGCCTTGAATTTTTTTTTCTCGAAACTATACAGAAACATTTATCACTAATTATCAAATACTAATAATTATGTCATGATTTTGAAAAGTAAGATATTTTCAACGAAAAAAAAACAACTATTTTACTGGAATATATTGAAATAGGAGTTAATCATTGAGTTATTAAGGCTCAATTGATAAATATAACTCAAAATTAATGGTGTATATGTATATTTTTAACTTATTAAAATTTAACATAATTATTTAAATTGGGATATATACATATATTTCTGCAGATCTGGGTAAATTGAATCAGCCTAATTTTCATAATAACAGGTTAGAAAAATCATTATAGTAAGATTCCTTTGATGAACTAAGGCAATGAAAACGGACAAGTGAACGATTATTAAAATCAGTGTATAAAATTAAATACACTGTAGCGTTGCTAAAACTGTTCTCATTTAAGCGATTTTTTTTAAATATTTTTGTAAGAAATTTAATAACCTTTTTACAAAATGTTGTCACTGCATATACTATAGAGATTGTCAGTTGAATGAGAAAATATGATTAAATTCCGAATGAAAAATTAGAAGAGCCAAATGCAAAACTATATTGGTTGCAATATTTTACATATAGTAACTAAAATTTTGTAGTGTTAGTAACTATTTTGCCTCAATTTTTATTTACAAAATGTTTTATTTTTTTGCTTGGTCTATGTCATGGTCTTGGTCTTACAAGAACAATTTTGGAAAACTCTAATATCAAGTTATGGGTTAATCTAAGTAATGAAAAGACAGGAGTTGTTGTTGACTTGGCCATGATAGGCATTTCTCTCTTTCAAATTTGTATTTCATTAACAAAATGGGATACTTAGAGCAGCAACACACTTGAGTGTCTGTATGGTAGTGTTGCCCAAATGGGAGACCTAGATGAGTCTTGGTCTTGCAAACTCAGTCTTGTTCATGGTATCGGTCTTGCGCAAGAGTCTTGCGACGGTATTGCAGTTACTTGTCAGCTTATTACTATAGAGATATTACTATATTTTTTTTAGATAGGAGAATCCTAATTAAGCTCGAATGAAAAATTAGAGGAGTTAAATGCAAAATTATATTGGTTATACCAATTACGTACATATAGTAACTAAGATTGTCAAGTATTAGTAACTATTTTACCTTAATGTTTATTCAAAAAATCGATTTTTTTTACCAGTCCTGGTATTGGTCTTGCAACAGTTAGACAGCCTTGGTCTTGGTCTTACAAAGTCTTGCAAGACCAATACCGACTTTGGGTAACGCTATTGGTAGGAGTGAGAAAATATAGCGAACCTTATAGAATTTATTATACGGTTAGCATGATACCGTAAGTTGGAATAAAACGATAAATTACTCAAATCCGATGTATTATATGTTTGAAATGAGTATATTTTCATAATTTGCTACCCTCTCATTTTCGAATGACGAATAATATTCTGATAACAACCTTCTGGTCATCATTCGGTATTTAACAAGAATAGCGCAAGGCGAGACCTATAAACCGCAAACTTTTAATTCCCTCTATAAAACTTTTGTAATACCGTGTTTAGTATCAGCTATTAAATGAGAGGTCTGTAGGTATGGGGAAGAGATAGGTGAAAACAAATTAATTGGAATTCTAAATGAGGAAAGGTTCAATGCAATTTGCCAACGATGATAAAGAGCGATTCAATACCTCACACTGATTAGCCCTGTTTCAATGCTGGAATTAACTAAAATCTCTTATCCTTTTTGCCTAATTGTAGATATTTTTACCGTCAGGTGTTAATAATTTGCAATTATCTGGATATTTACTTTCCAATGAATACTGCCATAAGTGGGAACATTTTACACTGACCTTAAAACATGATAATGACCTTGGGGTAATGTTTCATCAATATCTGTCCTGGAATAAGCATATTTCCCAAATAATCCGAAAATCCATTGCTAGTTTCCGTGATTCCATGTCCCTTAAAATCCGTCAGCTCCTTGTTTCCTCACTCATTTATCCTCATTTCGATTATGGCTGCCTTGTATACGGTGGACTGTATGGTGGGATAGAGATCAGATTAAAGAGACTAATGAATTGTTTCATTAGATTCATCTTTAGAGCTTATTGGCGCTCCCACGTCTCTAGTTTGTTTGCCGAATTGAAGTGGTTCCATTCAGTCTTCGTACGGAAAAACTTCATAGGCGTGTTCCTTTTTCGAACCTTTTAAACCAAAAAACCTTCTTACCTTCTCGATTTGTTTACTCCTTTTTCCTCTGCCCATTTGTTCAACACGATATCCCAGCACTCAAACCTGTTTATTCCTTCACATAGAACTGTTTCCTTCAAAATATCCTTTGTCATACTAGCAATCTTGTTTTGGAATTCTCTCCATACGTAAATCCTCATCCTTGGCCTCATTTAAACATGATTTATCTATCCATATCCTCAGCAATCATTCTTCTGAATATGTGTAAAATAATGTTAACGTTTTTCAGATCTGTCAGTTACATTTAATGTTATCCTACAGATAATTATATATCATCCACATTGTTTATATGTACAAATATGTGAATTCGCATATCTGAATTTATCTTCAATTTCATATTTCTACCAGTGCCTTTTTTTTATTATAATTTTAGATCTAGGTAATCTTATATTTTAGTTTATTTTTAATTATTTATAATGCCAGACAATTGTCATTAAATTGTACATTGTAGTTATTCTATGGGGACTTAGTCCCAGAATAAAACCTATTTTTCTTCTTCTTCTTTTTAATAGAAGTTATAGATATAACAATAATTTTTATTAGAAATTTCTCCTAATTTTTTAATTGCTTTTAGTTATCCATGCAACTTCCATCTGCATTACGATAATGCAACTAGTAAAAATGTATAGAAAAATATAGTAAAATAAACAGTATTATATGGAAGGTTCCAAGACCTGCTTATTTTGAGATGTCTCGTAAAATTGTCAGGTATCGATGAGGGAACAAGATTCCAAACAAATGGTTTTGAATGGGAAATGGGGGTTTTTAGGCCAGACAAGAACTCGGCAAATTTCTTGTCCGGGATTCAAACCACAGCCCTGATGATAATGGGTCGAAACGTCGGAAAATTCAATAAATATATTTTTTTTATTGCACTTCCTCATCTTTTTTTCAGCCTTATAATTTAATTTCAACAGTCAACTATATATCCATTTAAAAAAAAAAAATTGTATTTATTCCTTTGACTGCACAATACAATTTTTGATTGATTTAAACGTCAGATTCTGGTTAAAAATTTTACTTAATATTAAGTAAAAGACATATTTAAAAATTGGAAAATTGGAAAATCACCAATATGACGATTCACCAAGTCATTTAATCTAAATGTGGTTCTAATATTAAGTTATTTTGTATTTTTTTTATTTCTGTGTAATTGTATAAATTACTAATCGTTTATTAAATACAACCCAATAGAAATATATATATATATATATATATATATATATATATATATATATATATATATATATATATATATATACATAAATTTTACAGATTTGAAATTTTCTATAAATCCTAAAAGTTAAGACGCTAGCTTACCTTGGGTATGTGTTGGAGTGTGACCAAATGAACACTTAATATCTTCCCTAATATTAATCCTAAGCCAATAATTTATTTAAATAACGCGTATTTAAATTTATTAGAATATAATGTAATAAAGTAAATTTCTAATAGTGACTTATGTAAAAAAATATGTTGCGCGCATCACACGATTTTCACTTACCACCCTATTCTTGGGCAAAAATAAGTATTTTCAGACAATGGGGAAGTGAAAGTAAAACTTATAGAGTCCCTATTTATTTACACTTCATTGTGGGTATTTGTATCTGTTTAATTATCCTTACATATACAAACTTCCCCTAGTTTAAGCTCATGTTACGTATGGAAGCCTGTTGTAGTTGTAATCTTTCGGGCGCTCTCATATTCCTTTGGTTCCTCCATTTCCAACTGTTTTCCGTTACAATCTCTTATTTCTCCTTTAGTTATTTATCAAATTCTTTCATATTTTGTATTTAACTAATTTTTTATCAGAGATTAATGGTTAATTATTTCAAATAAAAAAAATTAAAGGTACTTTAGAGGTAGTAAATATTAAAAATTAGTCGCTTAATCCCTTTTAGAGAACGTCAATGAGAATAAAACTTTTATTATATTAAAAACTACTTAGTAGTACACTGATATACTGAGTTTAATCAAAATCGTTATTGCCTTTTTTGAGAAAATAAGAAAAAGTTGCTGTAACATCCAAATTATATACAAACTTCAAGTATGCAATTTCACTTTCATATGACTTTTCGTTTTTGACCTAGACTGATCCCATGCATACACACACACACACACACAGACCATTTTGCGGAACTTAGTTACTTACTGGACTTAAGTCCCTTTAGAACAAAATATGAGAACATTTTATGTTAACCAGAGCATTATGACAGTAGTCTTCGACTTCATTCGTTAATATTCAATAACGAAATTATGAATAATAAAACATGAAATATAATCTGAAATAATAATAAAAATTATAAACAAAAAAAAAAAGATAGAAAAAAATAACCTTAAAAAAGGTAATAACAAAAATAATTTAAACTTCTTTGAGTAGTTTTAGAAATATTTTAACTACAAAATAAAAGAATACATGTTGTAATATATGTTAGCATTACACTGGACAAGGAAAAGGTGGTTGAAAAGTGAGGATTTGAACGATGAATGGGTGCATAACGAATGATTGCCGTGGTAGATTTCCTCATGGTAAAAAAGACTTGTCAAACGCAGCATTTTGTTGGGGAGGAAGGTAGATGTCAGAAGGACGGGATCGGATATTAAGGGACTCAATGTAAAATTTAAATTTCATACCATGTAAGGCGTTGAATTCTGATTATCTAATACATCTCACTATTCTTTATCTGTAAGATGAGTAAAGGCAATTATAATGGGCGTAATACTGGATTATATGCGTAGTGATGGGGATCCCGAAAACAAACCAGATCTAATCAGCTAGAAGTACCTTACGGAGTTGAGTTATAGGGTTCCACTAAACCATCGAATTCCTCTCGTATCCAATCCTTACAATCCGAAATCTTTCGTAAAATCCTCAAAGCTCCCTACTTTGTTACAAATAAAACCATCCATAATGACCTTAATGTTTCTTATGTTTCAGATCTGGCCCAATCTAGATACCTATCCTTCCATAATAAACTTCAGAATCATCCCAACCCTCTCGTTTCTAACCTTGCTTCCTCTTCAATTCCTGATAACCCTCCGAGGCGTCTGAAAAGAAGATGGCCCCGTGATCTCCTAATGTAAACATATTATTAGAGTGCTACCATTGGGTAGTTACTCAGCAAGTGTTTTTCATGTCATTATATACATTATGTTCTAATTTACTAGATGTATTTATTTAATACAGTTGTAAATGTCTTTAAGAAATAAAAAAAAAAAGATTTTAAAAAAATACTTCATGGATTTTAATTGGAACAATATAAATACCATCTGCCACAATCAAGGGGATTGGTATTATATTTATCTGTATATTATTACTAAATCTTAAAAGCTAGAAACACTCAAATAGAAAAAAATAAATTTTAAATTTATTTGTATTACAATCACGCAATAACGTGTGTATTTGTATTAGTATTTGTATGTAGAGTTTGTATTTGTTATATAAGTTAGTATTTGTTTCGATTCACCTTCAATAGCTCCTTCATCTGTTGTCAACAGGCTTCCAAGACGAAAAAATAAAGTCACAACTCCTTTCAATCCATACAGCACCTTTTATTGTTTAAAAATTAATATTGAGTTAATCTCTCAAGGAAATGAGCGTTGAAAGTGACTTTATGAAAAAGTAAGTTTGGAAGAGGAAGCACTTGGAACAAGATTTCTACGGAATTTAAACTTCAAGGGATATTAAGAAGGGTGTTGATTACGTTGAAAATTTAATTTCAAAGTAATCCGTGCCAATCTAACAGGATAGTTCGACATCGCATAATAATGGGGAGACACGAAATGAACTCTTCTGACTATACTTTTGAAACAATGACCTTGTCACAGAGAATAAAATAGGAATCAAACGGTATCCCCTCCATTATAGAGTATAATCGGCCCTTTGAAGGCATGAGACGAGAAGTAAACGGGAGAAGTGGTGATTACGACTCATTGAGCAGGCAGAGATCCTTCATTAAAAAGAGAAGAGGTTTGTGCACGAGGGAGGGGGGGAGGGGAGAGGGGGTCGGAACCGCATTCAATGGAAATGAAACAAAAAAGAAGGGAGTCTGGCACCTCATGAAAGTCAACACAGTCGAGGGTTAATCCTTCTTCTACTTTATTCTATTGTCATCTCTCACCCTCCGCAGTTTTCTTTTGTTTCCGCCCTCGTCATTCAGAGCATATCCCTTGTTTATCAACCTTCTCATTATTACCGTTATCATGTCAACAACTTGATTAATTGTTACTCATTTAAGTTATGATTAATTATCCTTATTTAATATATTTTATATGTAATAAAAGAGAATTCATTCAATCATTCATCCTTCAAAAAATTCTGACGGCATTGCCAGATATATATATATATATATATATATATATATATATATATATATATATATATATATATATAAATTAAGATATGAATTAATCGGATAATAGGTCATGAAAATGACTTAAAACAGCTTCTGTTTATTCCATTTATTCAAAAACGTTTCGATCCCTGTTTTTTTTGTTGTGTTTTTAAACAATGAAATCCTCTCCAGTTTTTTAATTAAGCATCGATACTCCCAGTCGGGCAGCAAGCTGACAGACCCAACAGTACCGCCACAAGGACATAAAGCTACTCTTAATATATATATATATATATATATATATATATATATATATATATATATATATATATATATATGGGGGTTGGGGTAGCCATGAGGGCTAAGACGCTTGCAATAGGTTATCAAAGATAAGCAACGCAGAGCGTGGTTAGCAATTGGATGGGTGACCGCCCGATTTGGATGACCACCCACCAGGGCCCGTCAAGCTACTGGATGCAACTCACACCGACCGGGAGTAGGACTGATGACCCAACCCCCGTGTACTTAAATCAGGAATCGAGATGTTATCTAGGAGTCTCGCGGTCAAAGATCTTAATGGTCTGTGGAGCCAACAAAAAAAAAAAAATTAAAAAAAAAAGCTCTTTTGAATATGATTTGAAATATTGTTATCTATTATAATTTAACAATAAACTGTCAGAGTGCCAGTATTAAATATCTTGATTCATTATTTTTTCATACATAGCTTAATCGACTGTTGATAATATCTCGAATGTGGGTAGACAAATACTCCAAAAAAAAACGTTCTTATTAACCAAGATTATATTAGAGGGAAATATTTAAGAGATTGATAGTAGACATCAAGATCTACAAAAATGTTTATATAAGCAATTGTCCAATTTCCATCAGAAAAGTATAAAATTAAAGATTTGTGTTTTTTTTAAGAGACTCAAGTTTTTGTTCAATTGGGAGAGATAACACAAACAACATTTGATTTAAGTAATTAAACAATGCTCCACAGTAAACTATTTTAGACATAACCACAGCAAACTTCCAGGATATGTAACAGCCAGAATTTTTAGCCACACTCTTCAATAAAAATTACGTAAGTATACCAAAATTCTCAATTTTTTATCAGGTTTAAATAAGATAAACTCAAAGTAGACACGGACCCGATCTGACATTGAACACACTGTTCATTGATAAAACATACACTTTGCGTATTCAAAACTTCGTATTATCATCTTCTTCGAAATAAATCCCGACTTATAAATAAAGTTCTAAACATTTCCCTACTACAACACTTCCGTCCTGCTTCGATCTTCTCGAACTTTTCAAAATCACATGAACGGCTTGTAGAGCGCTTCCTCATGTACTCTCTCCAATCTGACTTTCATTCCGGCTACTCAACGGCTCTCTTATAACTAATCCATGACCTCCAAACCTTCTTCGAACACAAACAGCTTGCTATCCTCATCTTTCTTAAGTTCTCAAAAGCTTTAGACACAGTCGGTCATAACATCCTTCTTACCAAACTTCAAAATCAATCTTTATTCAACAGCGTCTTGTGTTGGTTCTTTTTTTTTTTTTTTTTTTTCTTTTTTTTTATTGGTTGATTGGTTTATTTGAATAGTAAAAATACAATCTGCCACAATCAACGGCATTTGGTATGATGGATCTATGCTTACATTCTTTCTTATGCAGAAATTAAAATACAAGCTAAGAAGAAAATAAAATATAAGTAAAATATATACATTGAAAGAAATAGAAAAAAATACACTGTACAAATTAAAAGAAAAGAAAAGACAAAAATTACTCGTCACACATTCATTCCTATTTACATTCAGCCTGTGGAACCATCAACCATTCTTTTCCGTTCTCATGTTAAAGGCAAAGCAGAGCTCAAAGAGATCCTATCGCTTCTTTCCCAGTCGCATCAGCGTTTGAAGGTCAGTGAAGACGGAGTAAGAGCGCTAACGCCACATAAACTCAGGACTTGAGTGGAGAAGTGGAGAAAAACTCAAATAAAATATTTACAAATTATCTCGGGGCCATTGCCGTTTCAACCTTCCCGGGGGATTATATAGATGGTTGGAATTGGAACGGGATTGTGCTAATGGATTAGGAAAATGGATAATTTTTTGATGGAAGTTAATGAATCTGGATGGAATTACGTCGGATGGAGCGTTGACTATTGTTCGAAGGACTCTGTATTGCTAGGATTGGATACGTTTGATGTTCGAAGATTTAGCTGTTCCCCTGTTTTGGTTCTAGTGTTGTCCAAATGCGAGACCAAGACGAGTTTTGGTCTTGCGCACTCAGTCTTGATCTTGAGCAAGAGTTTTGCAACAGTCTAGCAAATACTTATAAGCTTATTTCTATAGAGATATTACTGTAATTTTTCAGATAGGGGAAACCTAACTAAGCCCGAATGAAAAATTGGAAGAGTTACATGGAAAAGTATATTGATTATACCAATTCTTTATGTTAATTAGTAAGTATTTGCAACTATTCTGCCTTAATTTTTATTCACTAAAAAAATTCTTGATCATGGTCTTCCAACAGTTATGCGGTCTTGGTTTTACTTTGCAAGACCAAGGCCGATTTTGTGCAACACTAGTTGGTTCAAATCCTTCCTCCCGAATGTCTGGTAGGACCACAGTATGTGGTCGTATCAGGTGAACCTCCACCCAAGTGATTCCTCTTCACCTGTGGCGTCCCTCACGGGTGTCAACTTTAAAGCGACTACTTCACTTGTCAAATAGTTCCATTTGAAACCCTTAGGCTTCTAGTTGCTTGAATATTAAGAATTCCCCCATTTTGATTACCTTTGCACGTTGTAAAGTGGCTTCTATGGGCTTTTGAGGCGAAACTAAATCGGTTGATTTGCTGTTGTTTTTTTTTTTTTTGTACATTTCAACTTAGGAACAACAAGGGATTCGTCTATATCCCCTTGTCATGAAGAGTTCTTCAACTCAAGCTTTATGAATCCAACCTTCCTCAGTAATTCTTAGCATCCGTCCTCTGTTTAGTTACCCTATCTCGCCATCAACCAAATACCTTCAATTCAAATGATTTATTCATTACCACAATACTGAAGATCTATATACGGCCCATTGAACCTCGACATTATAATGAACCCGACAGATCTGTTATTCCGACGATCCTCTTCCGTATAGAACTGCATCCCACCACACATCGTCCGCTCAAATACCCTCTCCGTATTTAAATCCCATCTATTTAACTCTTTCTATTAATCCAGTTTCCAGACGTTTTTGAACATGTATATAAATTTATTTTTTTCGTTTTTTCTAACATCATGTTTATATTATCTTTATTTTATTAATGGTTTACATTGAGGCTACGTTATAATTCCTTATTATTTCTATTTGTCTATTCTTCATTGTTGTTACCCAGAGGCTCTATAACCTATAATTTTGTTCATTTATGTCATTCAAAAGGGGTTTGTCCCAGAATATATAAAATGTGTATTATTATTATTATTATTTACACGAAAATGTCTTTATCTATTTATGTGAAATGATAATCTAACATATATTTTGGAAGAGCATTAAAATTATTTGAAGAGCTTATTCATTAGGAGGATACAGTAGCTTTGCGGGATTTAATTTGATAGTTTCCACCACTTGAGTTAACAATGCTTGGCTATAACTGACGGGGGGAGGAGAAAGCTACTTAACCCCCTTTCAATTAATCCTTTTCCGGTGAGGGGCTTATCCTATCTTGCTAATCATGTATTCCTCTACCAACATTTAATGAAATTAATCTGACGGAAACATTTTCTCTTAATATATTATTTTTATTTTTACATTGAATTTTACTTTTTTTAATTTTATCGTGAGTTTTAAATTCTATATGTAATTCATCATTACATCGGTTCTCGAAGGAATGAAAAATAGAAAATCAGCCGAAGTAAAGAAATAAGATTGGAAACTAAAAAGACAATCTACCTTTCCTTTGTAGAAAGCGTAGCCACCAACGGATCAGAAGTTTGGACAACTACAAAAAAGCCGGAAAATAGGTTGCTTTCCATCTAGAATCAACCGGATTCAAAACTCAGCAATTAGAGACAAGGCCGGATGTCAAAAGAACAGCCTTCACCTGATCGGGACCAAAAGGTTAAAGTGGTATGGCCACTTAATGAGGATGGATGTGAACCGCTGGTCAAAGGAAATTTATAACTACATGCCACCTGGAATAAGGAAGCGTGGAAGGCCATAGAAGAAATGGATAGAGGACGTGGAGAAATGCATGGCAGCCAGAGGGCTCCGTGAAGGAGATTGGATGGACCAGGAGCAGTGGCTTTAGGGTGTTGGGGATATGACTCCTTAAGTTGTAGAAAAACCCAAATAGAAAAAAATCAAATATATATATATATATATATATATATATATATATATATATATATATATTAGAAATTAATTGGAATGTAATGAAGTATTATTGTTTAGTTATTTTTTTTATAATAAGTCAATGTACAGTTATGATAAACTAGACTCATGTAGGTGAAATAAAGTTATTCATATATGTATGATTTGTACAAGATTGTAAAATAATCTTTAACAAATAAATTCAATTCTATTTTAATTCTATTCTATATATATATATATATATATATATATATATATATATATATATATATATATATATATATATATCCTCACGACATTGGAAGTAAGAGTGGAAATGCACGTGAAACTGAGGAATGGAGTCGAATTGCCAGAGAAGCCTAGGTACACCTCGGGCCCTAGAGCTGCAAAGTGAGGAAGTGTT
Organism: Nezara viridula; assembly: GCA_928085145.1. Taxonomy (NCBI): domain Eukaryota; kingdom Metazoa; phylum Arthropoda; class Insecta; order Hemiptera; family Pentatomidae; genus Nezara; species Nezara viridula. The sequence goes on along the minus strand of OV725078.1, from coordinate 57,765,960 downwards.
TTACTGAGAAAATAATGAATACTCTATATAAGTATAATGATGAATACAGGTGGAGAATCGGTTATAAAAAAATGGTATGTTTATTAAAAGATCTGTGGATATTAGCAAATCACCAGAAATTTCATTTGTGAGTCTACCATCGCTAGTGAGCAGTTTATGTATCATTTTAATTTGCTGTTAAATCCTATTATAAAAGCTCCTCAAATATTTGATGCCACTCCAAATCGGGATGATCATGAGCTAGATAAGAAAATCATTTAAGGTAAATTAAAACGTAGGTAGGTGAAGGCAAATGTAATAATAGCTGCCAGGACTCGATATTCTGCCCTATGAATATTTAAAAAAATAACCAGAATGTGTTCTGTTTCAAATTGTTAAAATATTCAATGATTATTAAATTAATATATGATTATTAAGTTGTTGTGACATATACAAACTGTTAATTAATATATAATTATTTTAATACTTCAGTATTTCCAATAGTTTCACCGAATAAGTTATTTATCCTTCACTCAAAAAAGTAGATGTTTTTATGGTAAAAAATTTCAAAGTTAACTCTTATGGGAGCACAAGAGTCCCTATCTTATTTAACTATTTAAAACCATAGCAGATTGGAACAGAGTTTGTTCTTCGTCTTATATTTTGTCGACTTATTTAGAGAAGAGGGTTTATCATTTTCCTACATCATTTTACCGAATGCTGAATAAAACTGAAAAAAAATGAATTTTTTTTTTAAGAAATGCTCGAACCAAATCGTGAACAATGTTAAATATGCTCCTTACAAGAAAGGTCAACGATTTTTTTTCTTCATAGAAATCATATGAAAAAAAATTTTCTTAAAGACTACATCACCCAACATAAATATTCGATTTCGTCCAAAAACCCTTGACAGTACGTCCATATTAGCCACAGTCCCCAACCACTTGACTTATCACATAGAGAGTCTTTATTCAAATGTAAAACCAAGCAATCAATTAAAAACAAAACTGGCAAATAAAACCAGTCCCTCGCCTATTCTCAAATCTTCAACCTATAAAAACAACAATAATTTATTAATGTCCCTTTCCCGTATCCTTCATATTTCCTTTCGCATTTCCTCCCACTTCATTCTTTATAAAATTTGAATATATATGTAATACGAAGGGATGCACAAGAAAAAATTTTGTATTAGGATGAAGGAATATGTACTTAGACTTTATACGTCGGTAGATTTTGGAAAATTGGGGAACCCTAAGACGAATCCTAGGTCGTGGATAGAAGAGCGTTAAGATTTTATATAAAATGATATATAAAGAGAGGGAGTAGAGGATTTGAATCTATATAAGGTTTTTTTCAGGTAATTTTATACTGTTGTATATGTTTTTGTAGATCAGAATATTCGTATACCAATGACAGTCTCTATATTTATTTAAAAATGACTTTATTTCTAGACAAGCTTTCGGCGATCTGCACCATATTCATCTCTTATTCTCTTATTTAACCATTTAAAACCATAGCAGATTGGAACAGAGTTTGTTCTTCGTCTTATATTTTGTCGACTTATTTAGGGAAGAGGGTTTATCATTTTACTGAATGCTGAATAAAACTGAAAAAAACTGAATTTTTTTTTTAAGAAATGCCGGAACCAAATCGTGAACAATGTTAAATATGCTCCTTACAAGAAAGGTCAACGATTTTTTTTCTTCATAGAAATCATATGAAAAAAGAGTATCAAAAGAAACTCGTGTAAGGATGTTTTAGACCTGCATTATAGAGATGGTAAGTTTACATGGTATATAAATGAATGTTTCTTTTAATAAACCATCAACTTTCGCTATTCAAACACTAGGCTATCAATTTTTTTTTGTTTACTTTTAATATTCGTGAAAAAATATGCAATGAATACTACAGTCATAAATGGTGTGTCGACCGGTTTTCCATTGTTTATACGACACCGAGCTGCGGGAGACAAATGATTTCGAAAATAGAAGCTTGTGGTGGGAGCGGTTGGCAATTTACTTTGGGAGGGGGTGGACCCATGAAATTTAATTATTCGGCCCGTCGAGTGCGATCGCTTTCACTAGAGGGGGGGGGGCTACCTTTAATGTCCTCGGGTAGAAACCTTCGTTACCTTAGGCCCTATTCAATGTTTGTAACCAGGCTATTGGTTCCCATTTCAAAACAGTTTAAAAATAATTGATTATGTACAATTTAACATTTTTACAATACAAAAGTCTTTATTTATTTAATAACAATCGTATATAATAATCTTAAAGAATTTGCCGTCACAGAAGATAAACAAATTAAATAAAAATTATAGGAGTAGATTGAAGACTAGACGTTGAAGATAAGGGAAAACCTCGGCTAAATAGAGGGAGGAAATAGGACTTAAGGGAAGTTGAAACGGCTTTGTTTGCCTTGAGCCCCGATCGACAAATATAATGAAGAAGACAGAAGTTGAGATACAAAGGGAGTTACCTCCTGCCCCCATATGTACCCCCCCCACCCCTCTTCCCCCCCTCAACTACCCTCCCACCGCTCCTAATTAGTTCCCCTTGATTCTTACTGAAGATAATCATTGTTCATTATCAATTAAAGAAGATTTTAAACGCTTCCATTTTCACCTACCCTTTGTAAGAAAGTCGAGTTTGATTAGCCAGAAATACAGGTGACTTTAATCACTTTCAGTTGTACTGAATAACCTAAAACATATTACCATTATTCAAGTCCATAACTATTATCATATTGTTCCATCAATAAAATAATAATTTTGCGTACACGTTTTGTTAAAAAAATAATAATTTCTATTGTATTCTTTAACAACTACCATTTTCATATCCGTCTTGACGTTTTGTATCAAATAAACGATTATCTTTTTTCATTTTCCTTCTCATCATAAAGTAGTTCCACAACACCATGTCCGCTGACTGACATATAAAACCGATTTAACCCGTCAAACTTCTAAGTTACCATTCCCAAACCCTTACAATCAAAACTTAACCTAACCAATAACCTAATACACCGATAATTTTCTCTCTTCGAATCCTATCTCCGGGAACCCAACGTGTATTAGTATCGTGCTGATAACGCTGATAGTGAGGGGAACAAGTCGTTCTTTTAGCCAACATCGGACAACTATCTAGATATTGCTAACATACAAGAAACAGAGTGGGAAATTTAATAATAATTCCTTGGGATCGCCATAAAATAAATATTAACTGACCCAGATGAGAATGGAACCAACAGCGTTTCAAATCGGATACTCTGGGACCCTCACCGGAACGTACTCAGACATTATGACCATATATATTGGATTACCTTTTACCTCGCTATTTCTAATATACGAGGAGGGGGGATGTTTTAGAGCGGGAGGACCGAGATACATTCCCTAGGTCCACCACAAAAAAAATTCCAATTCGTCCAGGCCAGATTCGAACCAGCGTCAATAGACACGAAAATGGTAAAACAGGCAACACTCATGAACTTTTTCGTCTTTTATTGTATCAATACGATCATATCTTTAGCTAACCCTCCCCCTCTAATACTTATTTGTTTCCTAACAATTCTGTTGGCCCTTATATATAGTAATATTCTGTTTCCCCTTCCTTTCTGATATCATTCATTAATATTTGCGTTCTTATATCATCAACCTTTGACTCCCCTTAAGATTTTAAACTTTTTCAACCTCTACCCACATCTAAAAGATCAAATTCCTTCGCCTCCACGTAACATGAGTTTTCATGTGTGCCCAAAAATAAAATGAAAAACAAATGCCCGCATGATTTTTTTTTCTATAATTGCTTATGAGAATAAATTATTTGATCCTTCTTGTAAGGAATACATTTTTTACGATTTCTGTTTAGCCTTTCAAAAAAAAAAAATCCTTAACATTCATCCTTTTTACCAGCATACCAGACTGAAACGACTTGAAACCGCCCGACGTTTTCGACTACTGCAGCACTTACTAGACAAACGCTCTAAGCCCACAATCAATTACAAACGACTCATATATATGACAATAATAAGACCTATTTGGACTTACGGAATTGAGCTTTGGGGCTCCAATAAACCATCAAATTCCTCTCGTATCCAATCCTTACAATCCAAAATCCTTCGTAAAATCCTCAACGCTCCTTACTTTGTCACAAATAAAATCATCCGTAAAGACCTTAATGTTCCATATGTTTCCGATTTGGCCCAATCCAGATATCTATCCTTCCATAACAAACTGCAGAACCATCCGAATCCTCTCGTTTCAAACCTTGCTTCCTCCTCGATCCCTGATAATCCTCCGAGGCGTCTGAAAAGAAGATGGCCTCGGGACCTTCTAATATAGAACTTTAATTTGAGTTCTACCAATGGGTAGTTTCTCTTCATGTTGTACATGTCATGTTACCAATGTCACATTTACTTATTGTATTTTCCATGTAATACAGTTGTAAATCACAATAAAATTAAATTAAAAAACAAAAGAAAAAAAAAAAACATTCATCCTTTAAACTGTTAAAAATCATAGGTCATATAAAGTTGCACTTTCTGTTGTCTCTACTGTGCTTTTCTCTAGGCCCCTGGTTTTACTGAAAGTTTTCAGAACGAAAATTCATAACCCCGTCGAAATGTGCCCCCCTCAAAAATTTTGATGACGCAACTTGAGTCAGGAAACCCTCTTGTGGGCACCCCTGATTAAGAGGTTTGTTACGTTTATAATAAATAAATAAATAATGATTATAATAATTATATTTTGATTTGTTTGAAACGCCTATGCATTAGACTATGTTCATTATTTGCATTAACTTTATTTACACCGGCAACACTTATTCCTTAGAATTCTTTAAAACTAGAAACTGTCCCCATTCTTGACTATTCCAGACCTTATTGGCATATTTAAACTCAAAAATATCTCTTTTTGCAATTTGCAGGGTCTTCATTCTGAGTTTGATTCATTTAGATATATTCATGAATTATGATGTTTAATTTTGAACTTTTAAAAGTAAATATCTGGTTATATCAATTTAATTCAAACATTAAAAAATAAATAAAATTAATACAATCCTAGTAATATCCTAATATTGGAATAGAAATCAATAAATTATATACATTAAAACAAACTCCTTCGTTTTTATTGTATGGAAGTTATCTGTATATACATTATATCATTCATATTTTTTTCATTTCCTCCATATTTTGCACTCCATGGAAAAGAACATTCTTACACAATAATACTTTTCAGAATTGTTTTTTTTTTTTTTTTTTCTTGAACCACTACAATCCATGAAGGGTCTTGAGTTCAGGTAAAGCATTGTTTCTAGGTCAACGGTTGTGCAAGGAAGTGCGATAACAATCAACCGCCAGGTTTAACTCCTTAACTATTTATTTAATTAAGAGTACCCACTTTATAGAGGCTGTGTGTGCCTCAGGAGGGTCTCCCGACCCAGATTCGCCCCACGGCCAATGAAACAGATAAATAAATTTTCTGCCATCAGCCGGGTTTCGAACCTGGGACCTTTAGCATAAGAAGCTCAGTACCCTACCAATGAGCTACCCCACTCAGAGTTTTTTACTAGTTTAAATACTGTTTTATGGTTTCTATTTTTTTTTTTTTTTTTTTTTACTTATCCCTTGCGAAGACTTGCATCATAAGGGGCCCTTGCACGGTCAACGTTATTGAGTCAATATCGAACATATCCACCGCCTGAGGGATATATCGAAACAATTATATTGACATTTGTAATATGTATACCACGTTCAATAATATTGTTTCAATAATAATAATAAAGTTTTAAGGTGGGTTCAAGACAGAAATTCGACACTCATATAAATAAGTTGTACACTTTTGAATTATATCTACGGTCAGAAATATTCCCATCATTACTCTTTTAAATTATTATAAATTATAAAAAAAAATTTCTTTTTATTCGACGACAATTCCTCTTCCCATTAGCCCGTACTGCAAAAAAAAAAATAATAAAAAAATACCGAATACAGTAAATAAAAAAAAAAAATTGAACTAATACGTTTTAACCTTCCAGGCTTTTGAAAATGTAAATACGCAATTTTGATATTGTTAAAATGTTCTAACGATTGAAACTAACAAATCATGACTGATATTTTATACCTTTTTTAGGAAAGAAAAATATCGTTTAATGGGACTAAAAAAAACAAAAAAAAAAACACAAATTTTGAATTTTGACTGTTACATGTTTCTGGATAAGGAAGATGTTTACTACAAAATGCACTGAAGGAGAGAGGCTGTTAAGGTTGAGTGCCAGCTGAAAGGATCCCTGCACTGTCAAAGTCAGTCACTTGACGCCCCCCCCCCTCATCGCCCCTCCCGCCTCTTCCAAACCTCTCGTCACTCTTATCTTATAGTACGTACTAATTTGATCTTTTAACCTTACCAGTCTCATGTGATTTTTCAACTTTAATTTTCATTTTTTTTTTAACCTTTTTTTTTCCTACTTAATACACACACACTATGGCCCACGGAATTTAAATATGATGAAACCCTGCTGTTGTTGTATTCAAAGTCAAGAAAGAAAAATCGTGTCACGGCAACATTTAAAGCAGTTCATAGATGTTATATCCGTGACATGAAATTCACAATTAACAGACAACGAAACTAATATCCTCGTACGTGTCTTAAAAGATCCCAACTGTAACATTTTAAACGGATATATATATATATGTATGTATGTATACAGGGTGTTTCATGGTCAAGTGGCCAAACTGAGAATATGAATTAATGGACCTCATAACAAGAAAAAACATTTCCTCTGGATGTATGTCCGCAAACGCTTTGTTTAGGAGATATTCACACCTAAAGATTTTCATTTTTATGAATTATTTACGTTATATTGAGTAAATAAAACTTATTTATTTGTTCCGATTACTTTATTAATTAAACGTAATCATTAAATTCATATTAAAAGTTGTTCAAAGTGATTTGGATGATATTATATACACCATGACCTTAATATCCCATTTTCTAGTCCTTATTCTATAAAATTCTCCAATAAAAATTTCACCAGAACCTTACCTATCTTCCAAATCCCTATCCAGCACCACCCATCCCTATAATCCTCCTCGAAGGTTGAAGCGGCAGTGGCCCAGAGACCTTTTGTAAATAAGTATATATCGGAATTTTGGCAATGTCCAGATTCTCCACTCAAACTGTGTTAAGATAGGTAAGGTTCTGGTGAAATGTGGAGAGTTTTATGGAATAAGGTCTAGAAAATAGGATATTACAGTCATGCTGTATATCATTCCAACCAAATCACTTTGAAAAACATTTAATATGAATTTAATGTTTACGTTTAATTAATAAAGCAGTCGGAACATATAAATAAGTTTTATTTACTTTATATAACGTAAATAATTCATAACAATGAAAATCTTTAGGTGTGTGATTATAGCGCCTCTCCTCAGCCTCTACTGGTCCTTAATACCAGTATTGCGGCTGAGTGAAAAGCGCTGGGATCTCCTAGAGTCCTGCCTTTCCTTCCACGAGTGGGAAGAAAAGCTCGGCCTGCAGTTTTTCGGAGTGAGTGGATTATATTAATATTGTTAAGTTGTTATTTATTAGTTTTTTTTCTTTTAGTATTATTATTTTGTAGTGTTATTTATTGTAAATAGTGTGTAAATGTGATCTCTGAACAATATTATAAATGTCCGTGATTGTGACTCTTAATAAATATGTTTAAAAAATATATATTCTATTCTGTTTTTGTAAAAAAAAAAAAAAAAAAAAATACAATGTAACTCCGTAGGATTCACTGCTAAAACTTAGCTAATGTTAACTTTAATTTGAAATAAATACATGAAAAATCTAGTCGCAAACTAACTAGACAAATTATGTAAAATAGAGAAGCAGGTTTATTCTATACTCCTATTCTTCCGGTCCCGGTTTTAAGTCCGATTGTAGCATGTATTTTTTTATTTTGTTATCTCAACTTCGGATTGACCCTGGCGTTGGAAGACTCTCCTTAAGCACATTCGACCATTATAAAGTGGATAACATTAATTATATAATTTATTGAAAACCTGGGGATTGAGCATTCTGGTGAAATGACCTCCTTGTTTAACCATTGACCAAGAAATAGTACTTCTTTACAATTCACTGAACCCAAGTCCCTCCCGAGGTTGTAGTAGTACTAGTTCTGTTGTTTTTTTTTTTTTTTTTTTTAGATCCAATGCCGTAAGATGGGTTAACTTTGGGAGTGGGTGGGTAATTTTGGGACAGCTGGTAAAATTTAGCTTGTGGTGATTCCGTGGTGGATATACTGGTTTGGTTCAGTCTGCAAGAACGTGTTTTGTGTAGGCTAGTACTGTGCTACTACCTTGCGGCAGTTTGAGAACCCTAGTTCACTAAACTCGATGTGCAGTTAGGTTTTATTTATTTCCATGGCATTTTTTCATGAAATTTTTGCCTGTGCCTCAAGAGAAGTGTGTCGCAAGGTAGTAGCGCAGCACATGCGCTGTCTATGCTGGCTGAACCAACACAATGTATCTACCACGGAATCACCACAAACTGAATGTTATCCGTTGTCCTAAAGTTACCTTATCTCGACCTAATCCCATCCATTCTTTAACTTTCATCAAAACCTTATTCATCATCCTAATCCCTTACTACAATCCCGTTCCTGCTCAAATCATCCATATACTTCCCTACGAAGGTTGAAGCCCAACAGCCCCGAAACATTTGTGTATTTACTTTTAGCGTTCTGGCAATGATGAGCTTCTCCGCTCAAGTGCTGAGCACATGTGGCTTTAGTGCTCTCATCCACTGGCTTTCAATAGCAGTGACGCGGCTGGGAGATAAGTGCATGGATCTGTTAGAGTCCTGCTTTGCCGCTTTCATGAGGAAGGCAAGGCATGTTTTAGGTTTCCCCAGGCTAAATCTAAATATTGTATGTAAGTCTGAATATGTAATAAGTTTTATTATTATTTTGTAATTTCATAATTCTCTTAATGCATTTTTTTTTCTTCTTTTGATAGGTATTTTTTTCTTTTAATTGCTGCTTTAGTGGATTTTTCTTTTTTATAAATATCATTTTTATTTAACAATAGTTGCATGGGTATACAAATAAAACCATAATACCAATTGTTCTGGATTGTAATATTTTTTCAGCAAAAATCGCTTAAAAAAAAAAATTCAATATAGCAACTGGATAGTCAAGACCATGAATCCAGTTTGTGCAACCTGTAGCAACTACAAATAAGGACAAATATTTTTCAAAAGTCTATTTTTTTGGGCTCAAGAACGATAAATGGTTGAAAACTGAAAGGCAAACCGATAACAAATCCTCTACCTTGTGAAGTTAATTGGGGAAATAATTAAAGATTAATCCATTTTTTACTTTGCGACTATACCATACCTTTTATGTATACATTTTCTCCTTGTTCTCTGGAGCTTGATTGCATTGGTGATAAAATAACAATCTCGTGTTGATAGCAGCTGTCATGTTTATGCGGTCTTTAGTGAGATACTGTGGTCTTTAATGGGGCACTGTAGTCTTTAGTGGGGTACTGAGAGTGAGCCTCCCAATGGCCTTTTGACAGCCATTGACCTCAACCCCCCCCCCCCTGTTTACTTATCAACTCTTAACACTTCACTTAACAAGTCTTGTCTTAGTCGAGAAGAGCAGTTATACGATTCTTCAGTGAGTTTATTTGGAGACACAAATTGATATAAAAATAAAACTCTATCAAGCATCTCTTAATTTTTGTTTTGTATCAGACGACTTCTATATTTATTATAAACAAAAAATTTAAATGCGCTTTTAGTGTATATAGGTATGCATGTGTTTTTTGGTTAGTTTTAATTTTCTTATTTTTAGGTTGTTTATTTTATATACTTTTTGATTATTATTTATTGTTATTTTGCTTCTATTTATTCTATATTTTTTGTACATATAGTGTGAATGAGCTACTCTATTATTAATAATGTCCTTAGTTGTGATAAAATATATTATTACTCAATTATAAACATTATATTATATTATGAGATGAAGGCGTAAAAAGAGATACCAAACTATGTCTTTGGTCCTCGTAGCTCGAGGTTGTTTGCTACAATAAGGTAAAACAAAATACCTAAAACAAACACCGAAAGATATAAAAAAAGTCAAGCTGTTTGTAGGATAATAAGGGGTGATCTTACGGTTTAGAATGATTCTAAGGTTTAGAATGAAGGTTATGTTTGTCGAAAAAAATTCGAATGATATTATCTTAGACACAATCCATGACTGAGAAAGCATAGCTAATCATTATGGTGAATTGCGAATTGGGTAGAGTAACCCAAGAGTTCAAGCAAGTATTAAGAAAAGAAAAATGGAAATGTCACGTGCAACATGAATTCTACTCGTATCTTAAAACGGTAGTGGCCCCGAGACCTTTTGTAGGTAGTTATATATATATATGAGTTCTACCAACACTCAAGTCAAGTATATCATGAGTGTCTATGGTTGTAGGGGTCTTGCTCAACCTCCGCTGGCTTTTAACAATAGTGAAGAGTTGGTTGGGGATAAGCGCTGGGATCTCCCCAACTTGGGGGAAATACTGGATTAGAGTTCCTATGGCTGACTGTAAATAGTGTATATAACTACTTTATTACTATATAATATTTTATTGAGAAAAGAAAATACATTTTGCCTCAATTAAGGGCATTGAGTATTTAGGATGAATGATTGTGTATATAACTGTGCCTAAGTCCAAAATCTTTATTTTACTTTTCTAATATCATTTTATTTAATTTACTTTATTTCATTTTTATGTATTATTAATTATGTATTTATTTATTCATATACGTTCTGTAATTATGGTGTGAATGTGATCTCTGAACTCTATTATAAATGTCAATTGAGACAGATTGTAAAATTTCTCAATAAAAAAAAAAAAAAAAATCTCATTGGAGAGCGAAAATCAAGTTTAATGACAGTATCCTTTATGAATATCTGAAACACTTCAAATGTATAATTTTATTTTATTAATAAAAGATTCATTATTTACAACAAAAGCCGATTTTAAGACGAATTCTACCTTTGTATACAGATATATAATATTTTAGGAGAAATAAAGGTCTATTATAGGAGAGATGATAGCTGAAATAGAAGACAAGACAAACATTTAGAAAAAGCAGAAGGGCAATAGAATAGAGGGCATTGAAATGGAACCCAGAGGAGGGCGGAGGACGCTGCGGGGAAAGTACTGTAGAAAGTGAAATTAAAAGCTGTGAAAAAACTTGGATGGAAATAAAGGCCCTGAGTGGAGATGAATGGGTATCCTTCACTTCTGGCCAATCCTCTCATCCCACCATCTTTTTCTCTCCGGTATACATCTTTTAGGGAGCAATAAAGCTTTTTTGAATATGATTTTAATTATTGTTATCGATTATAAATTCAACAATCAACTATTAGAGTGCCAGTATTAAATATATTGATTAATTATTTTTTCATGTATTGCTTAATCGACTGTTGACAATATCTTGAATGTGGTTAGACAAATACTCAAAAACTTTCTTATTAACCAACATAATATATATATATATAGCAAATGAGGTTTTAAAAATTATTATTAGGTGTGTTATACAAGTTGAATGAAACCAACTTCTGACATCAAAAGCAGCGTCGAGGTAGAGCCAGTTCATTTTCAAACAGTCCATCTGAAATCATGCCTTTACAGTTAATTATTGAATTCATTGAAGGCCGGATATCAACATAAGACCTATACTCGAGGCCGGACAGAGACATAATACCTCTTTTCTTGCTCCTTGGTAGATTGTATACAAACTTTTCAGGGTGGGACAAGGATGGTTTCCATTGGTCCTTGACTTCACCCTATTACTCCACAATAACTGGTAACAACCTAAAAGGAACTAGTTACTTATCCCGTTACTAGTTTTACTCTGAGTAGAGGCCTTTCATTTATCTGTTCTCTACCTCGACACTATTTTTAATGTCACAAGTTGGTTTCATTCATTTTGTATGACACACCTAATAATAATTTTTAAAACCTCATTTACTATATTCAATGCATAGCAATATGTACAGGGTGACCCGCAAATAGAGGGAAATATTTAAAACATGATAGTAGACATCAAAATCTACAAAAAAAGTTCATATGAACAATTGTCTAATTTCCAGTAAAAAATAATGAAATTTAAGATTTGTGTTTTTTTTAATCGAGTCACGTTTATTGTTGAATAGGAAGCAATAACATAAAAAATATTTAATTTAAGTAACTAAACATTTCTTCAAAGTAAACTAGAAAAACTTTAAAAGAAAGTAGAGTTTGTCATTATTAAAAGTACTTAAAGAGGACAATAGGCAATACACAGCTTTAAAAAAATCATAAATTATTCGTGATTTTTTTGTTATCATCCTTCAACTGTACTGCATTTACACCACTTTCAGAAAAACGTACTCGATTAATAAGCTTTAAATACATACTAATGAAGTTCAGGTTTAGAAGGAAAAAATTTTGAGATTCATCTCAACTTGTGTAGAGAAATGTGATTTCCAATCCTAAGGTGACTTCAAGTATCCGTGTTTTCTGCAAAAATGATTACAAATAACTGTTGCAAAGCTTTTAGTTATTGTTTTCTCTAATATTGTTTTTCTCGAATACCGTTTTACTCTAATTCGGAAGGAAAATTAAATGTTTGATGAAATATTTATTTAGACTGAAAATGATGCCGCATATTCAACCTACGTAATCAAGTACTTATCACATTCTTCCCAAATTTATCGAGTTGCAGTAGAGAGATCGATTTATTTTGTGTCATTTTGTATTTCAAACTACAGCACTTAAATGCTTTCTAAGCTTACTCACTGATTAAATGTCTCCCATTTCTGCCAACGGCATCTTCGTTAAAAACTCGATTTCTTGATTTGAATCGTTTTCGTGATTGTGATCACTATGGAGCACATGTACCAATTGAAATCCGCACATTTTGATCAGAAAGACATACGTAATAATCGTATTTCAAAACCTTTGAGCGACCTTAATGTTCCTTATGTTTCTGACTTGGCCCAATCCAGATACCTATTCTTCCATAACAAACTTCAGAACCATCCAAACCCTCTCGTTTCTAAGCTTCTTCTTCGATCCCTGATAACCCTCCGAGGCGCCTGAAAAGAAGATGGCCTCGAGATCTTCTTTTGTAAATACATTTTTAGAGTACTAGCAATGGGTAGTTTCTCAAAAGTTTTTATTTTATTATATTCTTATGTTCACATTTACTTAATGTATTTTTATTTATTTACAGTTGTAATGTAAATATCATAAATAAAAAAAATTGATTTGATGAAAGCTAGACCATACTCAAGGAACTTATCATTATCGCACGATGATGATTCAACCTGGGAAATAGCTAGGGAGATCTCGGAAGTTTCGTTTGGTTCATTATCTATAGAAGGGGTACTCATGCCTCAGATCACTGCTAAACATCCGAATACTGATCTCATTGTTAAAGCCGAATAAATATCCTATGGGGACGGTGGAGTGAGCCGAGAGGGATCAAAGGGAATGCTCAAGTTGTCTTAATAAATCAGGGAGGGGCACTCTCATTGAGACTCCTCTTGTCTCTTCTCTTCGGGAGCCCACTTTATTTCCTCCCTTCTTGTCATCCTCTCTCAGGGCCCAATCTCATTTGCGCATCCGAGTGTGATCACTGCACGAGCTTAGAATTCTCTATCAAAGGTAACAGACAGCAATACTAGCTAGCTACAGCCTGCGTTTCATCTTGAAGCTCATTGCATTAGTGTGTCGGAGTTTCTGACCTTCTTGATAACACTTAGGGTACAGCTTTTTCTCATGTTTTTACAGTATCTCTTGTAAGGTTTACCGGTGGGGAAAACCTTTTTTTTCTTTTTATTTTTTTTTTATAATCATTTAAAGGGACTTAAACATTAGAGAGAGAATTAATAAGAAATCTAAAATTCAATAATGAATGAATTATTAAACTAAAATTAGCAGAAATTTTAGAAAGTTCTGATAAAAGACTATGTAACTATCTACTATAAAACTATCTCCAGTTTTTGGAAAATCAGGCACTGGAGGTCTTTGTGGGATGAGTCTATGAACTGATGAGAATATTAGGATATTCAACAGCTCACTTTTTTTCCTTCGATATCCCATATTATAAGGGTCGAGTTATGCAGAATGCTACTGTAATGAGCTACCCTAAGATTCACATAACGTTATCCCAATTCGACATAATGGTCAGCCAAAACCTAACATAAATTGACAATAATAGATGTCGCAGGCATGATTGCCAATTTCACAAAACTAATATTCCACACACACACAAAAGGTAAATATACATACTTAAATTATATAATATCTTTAAAATAGGAGCTAAATAAACTGTTTAAAGGTTGAATTAATTTTTTTGCTACCTAAATGTAAGTTTTACAACAAATAATCTAATTTCCATCCGCAAATATTTTTACAAGATGTAAAGTAATTAGTAAAAATGAAGTATATAGTATTTGACAATTGTAGATATCCAATGGATTTAACTCTATTTTAAAAAAAAAAGTTGAATAAAATAATTTCTGTTTTCAAATATGAGATTATGATATCAACTTTGAGAAGCGATAGTGTCCTCCAGATATTTTGTAAATATGTTAAGTCTTGGCATAGGCCACCTTCTCCACTCAATTTTCTGGATGTTTGTGGCTCTGGTGCTTTTTTTTTTTTAATTTCTACTGGCTTCCAATCCAGTGACGCGGCTGGAAGAGAAGCTCTGGGATCTCCTGGAATTTCGTTTTTGCCTTTCACACATGGAAGACACAGATCATAATTTCCCGTATTTAAAATATTGTCAAAGTGGTCCTTAAACTTATTCAATATGTCAGCCGGATCGGTCAGAATATTGTTATTATCATCCCTAATTCCAGACGTTACGGGCCCTACATATTTACGTGATCTGTTTATACCTTTGTACATGTCTCTTACGTTATTTTCGATTCTATTAGTTTCTATTTCAATTATTTTATTTTTAAGATACTCCCTTTTTTTATTTTTGAGCAATTTTGTCGTTTCGTTCTTTGAGATTCGGAAGTATTCCAGATTGTCTTCGCTAGGATTATTTAGAGCTTTTAATTTAGCGGCTTTTCTTTTTTCACACATGTTTAAGCAATCTTCATCAAACCACGGTTTGTTATTCTTATTTTCCTTTTTTCCTAGACACGAGTTACCGACCGCTTTAATATTATCTCTGATCTCTATCCATAACTTGTCAATATCCTCGTGGTCCTCGTCAGGAAGCTCTAAAGCTTCAAACCTATTCTTAACATCTAGCTCGAATTGGTTTCTAATTGATGGATTTTTTAATTTTTCCAAATTAAAATTCTCAAAATCGAAACGGTTTTCTTTTCTCTTTTTTATATTAAGTTTTTGTCGAAGTTTCGCGATTACTAATTCATGATCCGACCCACATTCTGCTCCGCGATAAGACCGTACATTAATTATACTGCTTTGCCAGCTGTGTTGTATCAAGACATGATCGATTTGATTTCGTGTTTGCGAATCCGGTGATGTCCAAGTATATTTATGAATATCCTTATGTTTAAACGTCGTACTTTTAATTATCAGGTTTTTCGAGATGGCAAAGTTTATCAGACGGATCCCATTATCATTACTATATTCGTGCAAACTTTCTTTACCAATCGTCGGAATATAAACTTCTTCCCTTCCTACCTTTGCGTTCGCGTCACCTACAATTATTTTCATGTAGTTTCGTGGTAGTTTATCATAAACCCATTCGAGTTTATCGTAAAATTCACTTTTGACTTCATCGTCACTGTCTTCGGTCGGACAATGTATGTTTATTAATGCGATTTTAAACCAACGTCCCTGAAATGTAGCTACCGAAATTCTATCACTAAAGAATTGTACGTCCCTCAAAGCGGATAGTAATCTACGCCTAATTAGAAACCCGGTACCCAAACAATGATTCTCGCTTCCTCCGTACCAAATAGTGTACTTCCCTTCCCTCATCGAGCCCTCCCCTGGCCAGCGAACCTCTTGCAGAGCCACGACATCCAAATTGTACCCATTTACCTCATTCGCGACCGATTTTAGCCCCCCTGCTGTGTTTAAACTCCTTACGTTCCACGTACCAATATTTAAATCCCTATATTTCAACTTGCACCATGAATCCCCTAAAGCAGTCCCCACCCGGAGACCCGAACGGGGGACTAGTTTACCTCCGGATAATGAGCGTTTTACCTTAGGGAGATCCATGACTTTTTGTGGTGTTTGGTGAACTAAAGATATGTGAGTAGGGCGTTCAATCCTACGTCACACCCTCCAGCAAGTCTGGTGGGCCCCTACCTCCAGCAAGTCTGGAGGTCCCCTCCCTCCAGCAAGTCTGGAGGGCCCCTCTCATTGTTGGTCAGCGAGTCCATCGGACTTAGCCGGGAGGAACTTCCAAGAAATTTCCACCGACCATCCCCACATCCGCCACCCGTGGGACGCTCCCCATACGCGGTAATGAGCCCGCGCGAGGATATATATATATATATATATATATATATATATATATATAACAAGGCAAAAACATAAAAAAAAAAACCAAGGAAAAGTAACTTGATGAAAAAATTAAATAAAACACAGAAATTCGTACCAAAAAAAGAGATATATCTGTGTGTGTGTGTGTGTAATAGAAACAAATAGATAAATAAAAAGAAAATAGATTAGAAAGGAAAACATTCATACTTACTTACAATATTCATCTTCAACTTAATTTTAGTTATGTACTGATGTTGTAACCATTATCTATTTATATATATATATTCTTCTATTTGTGAAGACATATATTTTTTACTTTTACCATTATAATTTTATATATTTGTTTCATTGTGGATTAATAGTTGACTGTAGGGAATAATTGAAGAGAAGAATAGTTGGGGTGATCAGTCAAAACAATAATAAGTATATTTATTTTTATTTTTTCTTACGTTTCGGCCGCAAGCTCAAGCCTTCATCAGGGCTAAGAAAAAACTAGATAACAATATGTATGAGAAACTATAAATATTAAATAATTAAAAATTAATATGAGTGGGAAAGGTATAATCTAAAAAAAGTAGATTTAATAAACTTAAATTTGTTTATAAGTTTATTTAATTATGTTTATTTCATACTCCTAATACATGTTGTTCTTGGGTGTGGTAGATTATGTTGTCATTCAATAAATACATGATTAAAATAAAATTGAGAATCGTCAGATGTTTAGTGATTATTACGGGGATCTCCTTAATGCGAAATCGCAAAAGTATGTTTCAATCGTAGATATAGGAAGGTAGAGAGACGGTTTAGGTGAGAATAATTTGAAAAAGAAAGTGTTGTCGTGGTTTTATTGATAAACTTGATTATATTATTGCCTGGCGAGGTGGGTACAATACTCAGGCAGTCCCTTGAGACCGAGGTATCAAGTCAAATTTGATCAAAATATCCAGGCTCGAAGCTAATCAAAATTGACAGGCTAAGAGAAGGCTGTGTAATTTTAATGGTGGCAGGCGTACGTCATTTAAATTCTTAATAGAATGCCAGGTGGGAAACGCAGGGAAGACCTAAACTGAGATGGATTATGCAGTACTAGGGTCATTGTCACAATCAATTCCAGTTGGACCGCTAATTATCAATGTCTAAGGTTTAGTTTGCTATTACCAGGTGAAAATTAATGGAAAATGTATAAATTTATTTATTTATAACATCCCACCTTGCTAATGGGCATAAAGAGTTAGGCAGCAGTGGCATATAAACCGAAATTCACGTCATATCTGTTAGTAAACACAAGATTCTACTGCAATTAAAAAATTTTAAGGCGCTTCATAAAAAAAAAATTGGCGATTACATCATGGTACCATTTCCTTTTTTTTGTAGTGGAAGATCCGGGGTGGTGGTCATAAAAATACTAAAATAGTGGGAAAACTATTTCATTTAAAGGCGGCGTTTCGACCCAACTTTCCAAGTCATCCTAAAGGGATGTTTTTTCTCAGTTCACTGTTTTTCAACCTTAATTCCATGCTGCATACATCCTCCTGAAGAAGACTTGCAAACAACGGCTCTAAATAAAATAGCTTTTACACTATTTTATTATTTTAATGACCACCACCTCGGACCATCTCCTTTTTTATTAATATGTATATTTCCCCCGGAAATATATCAGTACTTTAGAAATATGTCAAAGGTCATCGGATGGGGCTGTATTTACAATCCGTTTCAGAACCACTACCTTCTTGCACAAGCACTTCATCCGGCAACAAAAACAAAAATTAAGAAATGTAACATGTTACAGTTTTAAAATTCAATAACGTTGCATGCGTCAGACAATTCAATATCAAATTGACTACGTGGATTTAATTCACTATTGAATTGGTGAGTGCAGAGACCACTTCAGTAAAAAAAAATGCGAAAAATCGTTTTGGATGAAAAGGAGCTTAAAAAGGCAAGATGCGTGTTGAGTGCTAGAACCACGTTTTTCTGTAGTAGTACAGACGTCTTTTTCGTTCGTTGAGCGCAGAAATAACATTAGTCAGTGACTAACGTGGTTTCTACACCCACAGCTGGATCGTGTGACCAGCAGAAATGAACATATTTATATATATTAATTACAAATAATATATAATTTGTATATATTATATATATATAATATATATATTATATTATATATATATATAATATAATATATATAATTATATATATTATATATATTATATATATATATATATATATATATATATATATATATATATATATATATATATATATATTATATATTATATATATATATATATATATTATATATATATAAATATAAAAATATAAATACGAATACTATTTATATTTATGATACTTAAGAATATAAATATAAATGAAAACTTCAATGTTTTTTATGATGAACTATTTAAATGGCCAACCAAAGTACGTGACAATCATAAAATGATGTTTATGATCATCACGTACGTAATGATGTTTTATGATGACTTTGCAATACTGTAACTTAATTTTTGATATAATATGAAAAAATATAAATTTTTAAAATTGTGAAATAAATTAAAATTAATATAAACTGTTGTAAAATAAATCGTTAATTAAAAAATATAAACTTTTAATGAATGGTTTCCTTTTTTTAAGTTTTCAGCTGTCTGTAAAAAACAGTTGAGGGCAGAAACAGCTCAAGTCCGAATCAATTTTTTTATTTTCCTGAGCATAATTTATGTCGAAATTAGGTAATGTTTGCATGACAGCAACATAATTGCATGTTGTGGCAAAGGGAAAAAAAAGTGCAAATATTTGAAAATTTGGAAGAGTTATGAAGTCTTTTCCCTCTCCAGAAAAAATTGAACTCTGTGACTGAAGTGGTTTCTGCACTTACCGATTCAATTATAAATATTTTTCTTTAATCATCTTGACCATTTTCCTTCTTTTCCATACTATGAAACTATATTCCTAAAACTACAAGGTAAAATTATCGACGTAATGGTGATGGATGAGCTAGTTGGCTTCGACATTGATGTGGTGCAGAGGGGCAAGGAGAAATGATTAATCGCCTAAGACAATTTCGAATTAGAGGTTAAGGCGTAAGGGCATTTGTAATTTACTGAGAATTCTCTCGTAATCCGCTAACTTAGCCTTTGATGTCTATTTGACTATTTGAATGTCTGGATAGCGATCCCTTGTTGAATCAATTATTTAAGCTCGTTAATCTCATCGGAATTCACAATGGTAGAGCTAAAATAAAAACATTATTTAGCACTCAAGATGGCTATATCCCAATAGACTAGAACCTACCGACCATTTCATTTAACTGAACGACTTATAGCTATAGTAACCATTTTAAATTATAGATAAATGTTATCTAAACACACGACTTCGGTCAGTTGGTTGAAAGCCGTTGTTTTATACACATTTTAAATACTATTTTCGTCAGTTTAATGCTCTTTAAAATTGACCGTAATGATTTTCTTCGGAAGATGCACAGATCATTAGTTTTGGTGGAAAAGCTGACAAAACCAGCTATTTCATATGAAATAAGCAAATAGTCGACTTGCTCTAACTCCTCATACTTACTCATATGTTTAAGTATCTCTAATGAATGTAACCTTGATTCAACGAAAAACACAGAAATGAGTAGTTCGTAAATTATCAGCTTTTTGAACTGATGAAAGAAAATGGGAGAAAATGCTAACCTAGCAGGCTCAATTATGAGACGCAGGTGAGAGGAAGAGCACACAGAGGGCAACCTAGGAAGACTTGGGATAGCAGAAAAAAGCAAGTCTTTTACAGGAGAGGATTGGACTGGGCCAGAAGAAAACAATTGTTCCAAGATAGAGACGTAGATCAGGCTCTATAGACGGAAGCCTCAGCGGTAGACGATGATTAGTTAAGTAAGTAATCAAATAAACTTTTTTTTTATTATTATTTATATGATATTTACAACTATATAAAAAAAAATACATCTAGTAAATTCGTACATGGATATAATGATTGCTATAATTGCTAGCACTCTAATAATATGTCTATATTAGGAGATCACGTGGCCATCTTCTTTTCAGACGCCTCGGAGGGTTATCAGGAAATGAATAGGAAGCAAGGTTAGAAACAAGGGAGTTGGGATACTTATGAAGTTTATTATGAAAGGATAGATATCTGGATTAGGCCAAATCTAATACATAACATCCAGGTCATTGTGGAAGATTTTATTTGTAGCAAAGTAAGGAACATTGAGGATTTTACAAAGGATTTTGTATTGTAAAGGTTGGATACGAGAGGAATTCGAAGGTTTGGTGGAGCCCCATAGCTCAACTCCATAAGTCCAAATAGGCCTTATTATAGTCAAGTATATGAGTCTTTTGTAATTAATTGGAAGGTTAGAGTGTTTGCCTAGTAAGTATTGAATTAGTGGGAAACATCGACCGGTTTCTTGTCGTTTCAGTCTGGTATGAGGATTCCAAGTTTGTCCTAGGTAACGGATTTGTTCAACAGGAATAAGTGAAGTGTTCTTAAAGAATACTGAAGGACAGGATCTAGTAAAATAAAATATTATGAATATTATTTGGTTCGACTTTTTTAATAATCTAATTTTAAAAAAATAAATAAATCACACTAATTGATATGCCAAGTCGAAAATCCGGAATTTTGGCGTGTAAATTAACCACACCACATCCTTATGCAGCCGTTTGTCGAGAGGAAAAGTTTCTTATCAAATACTCATTCCAGGATCCTTCATTGGTTTTGATATATTTTGGTTTATTATTTTCAATAATGAAACATTGTGATGGACCAAAAAATTCAAAAACATAACCCCCTCTCAAAATTTGAGGTTTCACTTTTCAAGACGCGTAGAATTCGAAAAAAAAATCAAAAATTTTTGTCCGTCCGCCGTCCGCGCATTTTCTCCGAAACTACTGGACCGATTTTTTTTTCAAATTTTGATATAAAATTAGAGGTCACCCGAGGATGATCCTCCTTCATCGACATTACTCTCCGCCTTTAACTTTCAAAATGGCGGCCGAAAAACCTGCGTTGCTATAGACTGTAGCTCCTAAACGAATGTACAGATTTCAATGAAACTTCGCTAAAGTAATTTTCTCGACGCCCTTTAAATTTATCTATATAACATACTTCAACGAAAAGAAGCTCGATAAAAAGATACGAGGGATGGTAAAATTAAATTCCGAATAACTCGAAAAGTTTTGTTACTCTTTTCTTGATATTGTATAGTTTTTTAAAAGGTAACGAAATTTCCAAAAAAAAAAAATCGTTAAAATATTACAATTAGGAGCAAAAATATGGTCTCCGGTTTTTTAAAATGTGTTCTACTCCAAATGTTATATCCTTGGTTTGGTTTTTAAATTTTTTTATTTTTTTTTTATTTATTTATTAATGATATTTACAACTGTATTACAAGTAAAAATACATTCAGTAAATGTGTACAATAGAATATAATAACATGAAATCATTTGGTGAGAAACTACCCACTGGTAGCACTCTAAAAATGTATTTACAAAAGGAGATCTCGAGGCCATCTTCTTTTCAGACGCCTCGGAGGGTTGTCAGGTATCGAAAAGGAAGCAAGGTTAGAAACGAGAGGGTTAGGATGGTTCTGAAGTTTATTATGGAAGGAAAGGTATCTGGATTGGGCCATGTTTTTTTTTTTTTAATTTTAAATGTGTTACTGAACTAATGCTTTTTTTTTAGCATATTACTAATGATTAAAGAAAAACAGTTTAGTCTAATACTTGGAACCACCTTTTGTTTTTTTTTCTTTGTAACTCGGAAAGTAATGTTACTTTAGATGTATAATTGTTTGGAGAAAATAAACCATTGTGAAATAATTTGCAGCGTTTTTTTAA
Source organism: Nezara viridula (assembly GCA_928085145.1). NCBI lineage: Eukaryota > Metazoa > Arthropoda > Insecta > Hemiptera > Pentatomidae > Nezara > Nezara viridula. The sequence goes on along the minus strand of OV725078.1, from coordinate 57,743,620 downwards.
TATATTGCAACTTGGACTAGTTAACCAAGTGTGAAATAGTGAAGCAAAGACACTATTAGCGATGATTTTATAATTTTTAACGAAAATTGTAATATGTGAGAGGATAATTAATTGTGCACTTGATATATCTACTAGAGGGGGGAAGGAGGGGGGAGGGGGAGCCGTGCCGGATAGGGAAGCGTTGAAAGAAAGGAAGCATTTTATCAGGGAAGAAGACCACAGTTGCCAGGCTGCCACACTGCTCAGGCCAATATTTATTGGTTTCTTCCTAAGGCCAAGTCCACAAATCTTCTAAGCACATACTTACTTTCAGCCCTCTTGTTCCTCTGTCTTACTTCTTTTTTTTTATATTTGTCATTGTGTATATACATCTGTTAGACGCTAAACTGATTTAAATTAACTTTAAAATGTTTGATGGATTGAAATATTATAAGAAATTATAACACAATTTTAACCGTTATAACTGTCAAATAAGTATTATTATGGAGTACATTGATTTATGTTACATTGGTTTAAGAGGCTAATTTTTTTAAAATTATATTTTAATTTATTATAAATCCTCTTTGCCAACAATCAATTAATGAATTCTTTTTATAAAACGTTACCTAGAATCCTTAATATTTCTTTATTAAATAATTGACAGACAACAACTTAACAGACGGTACGGACAGCTATATGGACTAATGAATAGAAAATCTCAACTTTCAGTCGACAACAAACTACTAATCTACAAGACAATCCTGAAACCTATCTGGACCTACGAACTAGAGCTGTGGGGAACAACAAAACCTTCTAATATTAAACGCATTCAATCCTTTCAGTCTAAAGTCCTCCGAACAATAGTCGATGATCCCTTCTATGTAACCAATTAAACCCTCCATAATGACCTTCATATCCCATCTGATATTGACCTAAACCCAGATAAATTTTCCAAATTTCACCAGAACCTCACTCGTTGTCCAAATCCTGTAGCACAATCCCTATCTAGCTCTAGCCATCCCTGCAATCCTCCCCGGATGTTAAAACGGCAGTGGTCCCTCGACCTTTTGTAAATATGTGTATATTGAAGTACTGGCAATGGCCGATTCTCCACTCAAGTCTGACCGTCTGTTGCTCTAGTGCCCTCCATCAGTCTCCACTGGCTTGCAATACCAGTGACGCGGCTGGGAGAGAAGCACTGGGATCTCCTGGGGTACTGCCTTGGCTTCCACATCTGGGGGACAAAGTATGGCTCGGAATCTCCTGGGCGAATGTAAATATTGTATATAGGTGTGAATGTGTTTTATATATTTTAATTTCATTTAGTTTCTCTCTAATTTTTTTTTTTTTTTATATATGTATGTTAATTTTCTTATTTTACTTTCTACAACTCTTTTTCTTTTATCTCTATTTTAGTTATCATTTGTATGTATATATTGTGTGAATGTTTAATGTAGCCCTAATATTAATGCCCTCCAATGCGGCAGAATGTATTAATTTTCAAACAATAAAAAAAAAAATGGGAGAAAACAAAAATATGAGTAGAGGTCGGAGATTGGTTGTTTAAAGTATTACCAACACATTTTTTGTGTTTACTCAAAGTTTTGCCGTTTTTAAAACACGAAAAACCGGTCTAACTCTATAATCCCTTTTTCCAGAATATCCCCTTTTTTTTTCTTTAACTCGCGATAAGACATGATAAACTTCACTTTTACTTCCACTCAAAGCTCAGTAAGTAACGGCTTTCTGGGTTAAAATTTGACATAGGTTTTATTCTATTTATGATAAAGAAAAGACAAAATAAAACCCAAAAAACGGTGGTTCTAATCAAATTAACCACTTCAGAAAGTCCACGTTTTTTAGTTAAATATATAATAATATAATGGTTTGGCATATTCACTACAGAAATTAGAAAGAATAAAAAATACTAAGTTGATCTAATAGTAGGGATTCTAATATTTAGAATCGTTGCCGTGATGTAAAATGTGTTTTGCGGATATAAATAGCGTCTTCATGATGAAAAAATATATTAAGTTTTTATAATAATTATTTGATGAATAATAACACAATCTGTCGCACCCAATGACAATAAATATTGAAACATGGTTATCTCTTCATACGATTTATACATACAAGGAAAAACATTAAAATAATTAAGGATAATTTAAAATAAATGAGTTTTAAAGAACAATTGCTGGAACATGAATATTATATTTTTATAAAATAATTTTTATATTTTTCATTTTCGTTTAGGCTAAAGACATAACCATCGATTCCATAACAACGTTGTGCTCAAATGCTATTCCAAGTGTTTTTTATTCCTTTTTTATGTTACCAATATTTTCGCTCTTAATTTGTTGAAGTCCAATGTGGGTCTGAGATTTTTGTATCTTCTCTGCGATATCTTATTATATATAAATAGTTAAAAATATATATTTTTATACTTCTATCCCGGTAATTAAATTATTGTAACTTCAATAAAACACAACTTACCCATTAAGTCTATTACAGAAAGTGAAATCCTTGTGATATAAATAATATTGTTAGTTTCTGTAAACATAATATTTGTAACTGAATACTATTTACCATACGTATATAATTCAAATTATTCTCGTCTTTGTTTACAGTAAGGTCGAATATAGTGAGAGGGATAAAGAAATGAGGGATCATTTGTATAACCGATTGTAGGTTATATAGTTTGCCAAAAAATCCTATCCCTATAGATTCCTATCAAGTGGAATAATTGCTAGGAACCAAATCTTCCCATCCCTTCGAATCTGATATGGAACGGTAATCCTTGCCAGAATTTCGTTTCTCTCAAGAGTAATATACCTGAAGTAAATGTATAGTAATGTTTCTACTGTGATTTCCTCTCAACAATCAGAGGATTGTAAACCTAACAGCAATTGTAACCTATTTAAATGACAAGAATATTTGTCAATGTATCAACCATTACGATAAGGTAATACATATATAATGACCTATATTTGATATTTGAAGTCGTATATCTAAGGTGGGTGAGGCGTTTTTTTTTTAAATAAAGTGTTGTGTACCTCTTTTCATTGGTTATATGGTTAGGGAGTGAATTCGCGGAGGGAAGTTGGAAACTTTTTCTTTCTTGGTTATGTGGTAAGCTTATGATAAGTCCAATAAGCTGATCAAGAAAAGAGGATCTAAGTTGCATCAAGTGGTAATAGAAGGATTTTTTTTTAATGGGATGTGACTGATCAAAAATACAAATTTTCTATCTCGGCGCCCCCCCCCTTACCCCTCGGACCAATTTTGAATATTCCAAAAACTTCTACATTTTCGCTCTTTTTTCGGTTTCCCCTAATTTTGACCATGAAAAAGCATGTTTTCGAAAAAAAATATCCGTTACATTTTTAGACTATATTAAATTGACTACAAATCGAGGTCAGAATGAGCTCGGTAAACTTAACAGGTTTAAAATTACAAATTATGAAAATTTAGCAAACTTTTAAAACTTGAGAATTTTAAGCTGTTATAATTTCCATGTTTTATCACACCCAATTGTCTTTAGATCTTCATTAACCTGACTGATATGAGTCAGTGAAATAAACATTTATTCAATCTAACATTTTTAAGGAGCGGTGGGAGAGAGAGGGTGGGAGGTTTGGTGAGAGAAGGGAAGTCCATTGTCCACAACCAGACTACCAAATTCGAAATAGAAAGTTTATTTAACAAACATTTAAATCAAGTGTATAGACAAAGAATAAGTGAAGGGGATGAAACTTTAAACGAAATGTGAATTAAAGGACTCAAAGAACCATTTTTTTTTTTTTATGGACCAAGGAAATCCGCTAACACAACCCACACCACTCAAATTGTTTTTGGAATGTTTGTTAGAATGGAGTGATCTTGTGTTAGTATCAACTTTCATTAGACATTTCTTCTTTTTAATAATCTTTAAATATTATATATATATATATATATATATATATATATATATATATATTTATATATATATATATATATATATATATATATATATATATTAAATAGTAAATATTAAAAGTAGTGTTTTTTAATAATCGATTATGTATATAATGTACTTAAACAACAATTTATGTTCTGGTCAAAATAACAACAACACATAATTTCTCTCTGTAAAAATTTAATTTATTAATTGAATATTTGTTTGGATAAATTCATATTTCAGACTGATTTTACATAAAGATATTACTTGTAAAAGGGGAAAAATCAATTTAAAGCTATATTTTCACTCTTAAATTGTTTATTGTTAAATTTTAGCATTATAGATTTGTTATCAGAGGTTGAACATTTTGATCTTTGAATATTTTGAACATCTTTGAAACCAAAAAATAAAAATTTTTGGACTTGATATTATCATATTCGTACCGTTTGCTAAAACAAAACTTCTCATGATTTACTTCTAACTCAATGCCACTGTAACCGCTGCAAAGCTGGACTGTTTCTATTCCAAACCATATCAACAACTTTTACAGTTTTATGCCTTTATAAGGAAAAAAAAAAATGTCTTTAATGGTTCAAAGGGGTCTGGCTTCTGCTATTTTGTAAAGTTTACAAGGTCTTAAATCCTTAATAATTTTTGTGTGGATAGGTTGAGTCATGTTGTTTTCCCACATCTTGGCATGTGGTGACGGTATTTTATGGTGTGGCTAGATGCCTGACAGTTGTGGCATTGAGTATACGTCTCTTAATGTACAGTTTTTCAGCTTTAACGCTAGTGCATTCAATTCTGTAAATTTCGTATATTTTTTCAACTCCATGTGAAGATTCCAAATCTACGAAGAATAGAGGCAACGGTGTGACGAAAAATAAAATTAGTTCGTAAAATAATTTTCAGTTTTTATAAATAATAATAGGTTTTTTTTTTTATTAACTCGAAGAGGGTTAAATATATAATTAAGTATTTAGTATTAGTTTTAATCATAAGCAATTGTTTCTAGTAATACTAGTTTTAAGTATTAATTGTAGATATTATTTTTAAGTCAGTGTAACAGAAAAGAGCTGATTGGGAGAAAAAAACAAAAGACAGTCGGGTCGAGAGAGAGAGATGGCGGCACCTCGCGAGGATTGAGGCACGCTAAGGATTTTGTGTGTAAAATGTTTTAGTTTTACGGTGTACACCGGATTTTCTTTACTATTCATGGACCTGTGATTATCAGCGACGAGTGCAGCTTGATCTTACAATTTGGTGAATGAACATATTCACAACTTGAGGAGATAAATTGTGAAGACATTGAAGACGCTAGTTCGAATAAGTTTCCGCTTCTTCAGATAACCCAATGTGTCGATTGGACAGAGTTCAACCAGTGGGATATTGTAAATATGTATATATAAGTTTTCTTTTTCTATCTATTTTTATTTCCAAATGTTTGTAATTGGTATATTGTATAGTTGTAAGTTAATGTTTAGTTCTATAATAATTTTGTGATCTTTTCTTTGATAATTAAAGTTAATTGTATTTTCTTTGTTATCTTATAAATCTAATTTCTTGTTCATAATTTTCATTTCCTTTAACAGTTCTTTAAATTAATAGAAATAAATAAATCCATCATTAGTATTAATAATAGCCAGTTTTATTTTCTTATTTTTCTTCTGTTTGTTTTCATGTTTTATGTATATATTATATTGTTTTTCTTTTTTTTTAAGGTTTAATAAGGAATCGTAAATCCTATTCGAGTGATTAGGGAAAGTCATTATTAACCAAGTAAGAAGGTTCGATAGTTTATTAAGTTAGTTAACATATGTTTTTAAACCCAAAGGTTCCGAGTTCGTAGCTAACTCCGCATCTTAATCTTTTTTTTTTTTTTTAAATTAAATTTATTTTATTTATTTATTTTTTATTTTTGTGGCTTTCGCTATTTTCCAAATTCAATAAATTAAATAGCCTGGCGCTCGTTAGAAAGTTATTAATATTTAATTGACTCTTGATTATTTTTTTTTTTATTTTTTTGTGAACCCTGTCGTCTCCACTGAGCATCCGGCAAGTTTGTTGCGGAAACGATTTTTCCAAATTAAAGACCGTAACAACGGAACCTTTTTATTCATTCCAGATTCATCCCTGTTGTTCTTGATAACATTTGTTATTTGTCTGAGCTTAAAATCTATAGCCATCAGTTCTTCCTAGATGGCCTCTGGTAGGTGAAAAAATTCGACTTGGTATCGGAGATATATTTAACTATATTCCGGTAGGATTCAGCTGTGTCCGGTAGTATTTTGGTATCCATGATGCGGCTTAAGCAAGAGTAACTAATAGTGGTAGTTATTTTGTTTAATTATGAGCATAGTAACGCAAAATCATTCATGTCTTTAACAAAAATCAGGGAAAGTCGGCTGTCTCAAGTAATGGGTGCAGATTTCATCGCCTTCTTTTCATAGTGGAGAACTTCATAAGGATTGAGGTAAAAAAGGGAGGTTCCTCGGTCCCTGAAATGATAAGCCCATCTGCGGTTGAATTTCCTCTTAAGAAGTAACTGGCTTTAAAGGCCATGTCGCTCTTTAGCGCGAAGATTTTCTTGTCTTGTCGGCGAGGAAGGTAGTATCAATCTGTCAGATAGACAGTTTCTTTCCAGTTGTACATTCCTAAGTACCGTTTTAGGCCATTGGACGTCCGCTGTCAACTGTAAGCAATAAATAATAACTGTACTGTAACTGCACTCTATGATTATTAAATCATAAGTTAGAAATGAAGAGTATATTAATAAGTTCTCTAGATTGACAAATTTATTTCTGAATTGATACTGATTTACTGAGTGTGTAAATTACAATAGAATTTTATATATGCGTGTTAATTGCTACCTATCAAAATATTTTTTGATAGATAACAATTTAAAATAATGAAACGGCTTATTCATTGTGGGAAGATACCTTGTTAGAAAGCAATTCAACGCCTCGTAGAAATAATTTTAGCTAATTTGAATAAAAACTGCAAAACATTATGACAGTTGCAATATGTTACTATTCTACTGTTTAGTATACTACTGATACAAGACGATAAATATGGAAAACGTTAGTGAAGATGTGGGTAGCGACCTAGAGAAATGTTCTCTCATCCGTTAACTCTAGATAGACGATAGCCCTAAGGTTCAATGGGTTGTAAGGCGAAAACAGCTTGTGCGAATAAAATTTTTATAAAAACTATCCGTCTCTTAAGGCTAGGGGCCGAACAAGGCCCTTTACGCTCCTAAGGGTCCAGTATTACTAGAGACCCCTTTACTTTCGTCACTCAGGCTTTGTCCATCCCCCGTAATAGGAGGCTTAAAACAAGACAGGTGAGGCGGGGTGATGGGGGGGGGGGAAGGGGGACACGCATTTATTTTTACTTTTGCTCATTCCTAGGTCAACATTTCTCGTGATTGTAGATTAATACCTATATCTCTATCATTTCCCCAGAAAAAAAAATAATATGAGCAGAGACGGTTACGGGCCAAATTACTTCTTTTTTCTACAAATGTACTACTTTCTACAATGCTCTATTATTTTAATTATTATTGCTAAAGACTTATATGTATGTATATATATATATATACATATATATTTTGTTTTTCGGTTGGCTCTACAGACCTTGTAGATCTTTGTCCGCCTGAACCAGCCTTCTCCACCTCTGCTTATCTTGGGCTACTGCTTTCCAGTTTGCGGCATGAAGCTCAGCCATATCTTTGTTTATCCTATCTATCCATCTGGTTTTTGGCCTCCGACGTGGTCTCTTGCCTACTAATATGGCATTCATTGCTGCGTAAAGGCGTCCTGATGGATTGCTACGAGCTACATGTCCCGCCCATCTTAACCTCCTTGCCTTGATGTCATGAGATATTGACTGGCCCGTTTCCTTCAGCAGTTCTTTATTGTTCCTTCTCCTCCATGTGTCAAAGTTCTGATCCAAAATAGGTCCTGTTATCCTACGTAGAACTTTTCTTTCGAGTCTCTCAATTCTGGCTTCTAGTGTGAGCCCAGGTATTACAACCGTACAGCAGAACTATCTTAATCACGGAGATGTACACCCTTATTTTTAGATTTCTGGAGATTTTTCTGGATTTCAGTACCCTTAAAAGAGAGAAGAAAGATCTGTTCGCACTTGTTATTCGCTGGTCTATCTCTGTTAGTTGATCATTTATTGAGGTTATTGTGGAGCCGAGGTATTTGAATCTGTCTACTTTCGGGAATGACTTCCACGCAGATCATGTTATTAGGGTGGATGTTTCGGCTAACTTTATTTATTTAAAAAAAAACTATTTAGTTAGTTTTAAATAAATTCTATATCTTATAACTTACAAAGATGTTGGTGCGTATTATTTATTATTTACATGTAAAAATGTATTTCTATTTTTTTAAAAAATATAATTTATTAAAATTTATTATAAAATATTAAAAAAAAATAATAATAAAAAAAATGTGCTTAAATAATAAATTACTGGACAAGCCACCATTCATTTGATTATTATAACACCGATAAATTCGAAAACTATTTTATTATTAGTGAAAATAAAACAAGCAAAAGAATAACTGCATGACATTTTTACACCGAACCGAAATTCGTCGTCAACATAAGCTACACTCCCTCATAGAGATCACGATTTTATTTTATTTTGAAATATTCCTAATGTATATGAAAATATGCTTACCAATTTTTCTGCTTGTAAAGATGCCAAGTCATAAAATAGTAGTAGCTTGCGTCATACAAACTATTCCAATAGATTTTTTTTTTCTTGTTTACAGAGAAATATTACGTTCTGCCTCAATTAAGGGCAATTTAGAATAGAATAGAAGAATAACTTTATTCTGGGACGAACTGCCCTCCGAATATTAGAGTACCATAAAAATATAATAATATCGAGTCCTTGCACTCGAATGAGTCAGCGAGATAGGCACTGATGGATTTCATCCAAATAGATCGGATATGGAGCTATAAATAGTTTATAGAATTATTATACATCATCATGAGTAATTCATACCTATGAATAACAAGAAGCTACATCATGGTTGAAGATAGTTAAGAAGTACATAATCGTTTCAAGGTGTGGTATGTATGGTGACTCTCTATTGTTCTCCCGTAAGAAGGTCTGTAGGCATATTGCTCAGCCCAAGATATAAATACTCTATGCTCCAACAGAACAAAAAAAAATTAATTTATATTTACATCTACATAAAAATTCAATAAAATATTGAACATAATTATGTACAAATTAATTAATTATGTAAAACATAATTATGTAGATTTGAATAAATAGGAAATAATTTTGCTACAAAAAATTAGCATGAATGAATTAATAAGTGAGGCTGCTAATATAGTGTGGTAGCGTGGTAGTGAGGTAGTGAGGTTGTGAGGGAGGGTGAGTGATGAAGAGAAGGATAGCTGTTAGATTTGACCAGAGGCCCCCGCTACTAATGCCCTCGTTCTCAGTTTGTACTGTCGCTTTAATTAAACCAACGTCATCATATTTCACTCAGTTTAAAACCAATTCTCTTCCAACCCTCAACTCAATCCAACCGTTTGAGATCCGCGTCCGTCATCGCAAACATTCTGATGCAATTCCCGGAACGACTGATGAAATTTCCCCTCAAACAGAATTCATCCCATGAAATATTCATTTTATTTATCTTTTTTTTTTTTAATTTAGTTCGATTTCGGATCGCTTCCCTAGTAGATGTGCATGATCTTCAACTATGAAGACACTGAAATATAGTCTTCTAAAGGTATCCAATCACGGCTTCCGCTCCATAAACTGCCATAAACGATGAAGTAATTAACCGGAAAAAATTTGTCACACGGATCTCACATTCGCCACGTATGAAATATTTTAATAATATTTACTATAGTAATACTGAAATAGAATAATAATAAAAAATAAAAAGGCTTAGCGAACCCGAAGGTTCGATGCCGACACCACCAATCGCTTATTGCACACCTCCCTCCATCGGTCGCCGTCCAAACCCAGTCCCTTCAGATCGGCTTTAATGCAACCTTCCCACCTTCGCCTCGGTCTACCCCTCGGACGCTTACCATTCGGCACAGCAAATATTAACCTTTTAGGAATTCTCTCATTACTCAAGTCCAACAACTTAACAAGCCCATTTGATTCGCCGCGATGAAATTACCTCAATTATATTACCCGGATACAGTTCACGCAATTCGGCATTGTGTAACCGTCTGAACTCTCCGGTTAACTCATCCTTCTTCGATCCGAATATTCTACGCAATACTTTATTTTCAAAAACCTTAAGACGCTGCTCATCCCTTAATGTAAGCGGCCAAGTTTCGCACCCATAAAGAACTGTAGGCAAGATAATTGTTTTATAGATTCTAATTTTTAAGTTCCGGGACAAGAGGCGCGAACTGAGTAGTTTTTTCGCAGAAAAATAGCAAGCATTTCCCACCTTCAGTCTAACCTTAATTTCTTCTTCAATTTCGTTTTTTCTAATTATCGTAGAACCTAGATACCTAAACTTATCTACCTATTCAAACACATTACCATCTATATCGATATCACCAGTAGTATTGCCATTTTTGCAGCTTACCATATATTTTGTTTTATCCACGTTTATTTCGAGTCCTAGTTCTTTACCGGCTTTCATTAACGTTGTCGTATTTAGTTTTATAGTTTCAAGGTCTTCGCTTAACAGTACCAGATCATCCGCATAACCCAGCACGGATATGGTCCAACCCAGATCCAACCCTTTCTCGGTACGCATTACCTCCCTAATGGCATGTTCTAATGACAAATTGAACAGAACAGGCGAAAGAGAAAGAACAGCCATTTTGAAATTCTAATCTTAACAGAAATAAAAGTTTTCGAAAGACATAAAAGCCAAGAGGTTGACAACCTGGGAGGACTTCCGAAGAATATTATTATCAGATTTCCACAATAATCAAAAGTTGTGTTAGCACGTACTTAAGGGTTTAAGTAAAGAAATAGTGTTAACTTCGAAGTTCGTCAACGACAAGGAAGGAAATATAATTAGAACAAAACACTGAATAATAGATAGTTGGAGAGAATATTACTAGATCCTACTGTGAAAGAGAATAGACAGCCATCTCAAATAGGTGAAGAGCAAAGAGAGGAAGGTCTCTGGTAGGTGAATGACTATATAGAAAAATCCGAACTAGAGGAAGCACTGTTGCAGCTAGTGTTGCCCAAAATCGGTCTATGCAAGACCAAGACCAAGGCCGTCTAACTGTTGCAAGACCAAGACCAGGACTGGTAAAAAAAATCGATGTTTTTAATAAAAAAATAAGGCAAAATAGTTACTAATACTCGACAATCTTAGTTACTATATGTAAATAATTGGCATAACCAATATAGTTTTTCATTTAATTCCTCTAATTTTTCATTCAGGCTTAGTTAGGTTTCTCCTATCTACAAAATACAGTACTGTAAGACTGTTGCGAGACTCTTGTGCAAGACCAAGACCATGACCAAACTGAGTTTGCAAGACCAAGACTCGTCTGGGTCTCGCATTTGGGCAACACTAGTTGCAGCACATGAATCTGTGGAAATCCACGAGTAACGATAAAATAACCCTTGAAATGCTGAAATAAATTTATAAATGAGATCTATCATTATCCAAATATTTATGAAAGGAGATACTGTAGACTGTAATACCCGCCGAGGTATATCCCATGTGTTTCGAGTAAGAATATATTCTAAAATCCTTGAAAAGAGACTGAGCAAAAGATTTAGTCTTCGAAGAGAAACAATACATCTTTAACGAAAATTGGACAACCCAGAACAATATTTTGCCATGTGACAGGTATTGGAAAAATATAAGGAAATATCGGTGTACTTTCTTCAACTTTACAAACCTCTCACTCACAGAAAATATCTCACTACTTGCTTTGCATACTATTCTCAGAGAATGACAGGAATCTTCAGTATAACATCAAATAAAAAAAGCATTGCTGAAGATCAATAATAAAGGAGCCAAGAAGAATCATGCGTGTCATTAGGGTCGATGAAAAAACCCTGGAACAAGTGAAAAACATCAAACATCTCGAAGCGCACTTGAACGAAAACGGTTACATTGATTTAGAGGTGACCGAGGAATTCCAGCTGTGGGTAAAATGTTTGAAGTGTTTAAGATAGGTTTCCTACACAGGCGAGACGTTGAAAAGAAGACAGAAGTGGCTTTCATTAAGTCAACATTTTTCCCCAATGTGACGTATTCTTTAGAATCATGGACCTTGACTAGAAAACATTAATCAACAACACAAGACACAGAATTGATATTTTGACGAAGGATTGAGAGAAGAACAAGAAATCATCGAATCCGCAGCACCACTATCAGGTCAAACCTCGTTGTCAAGGCAGTAAATGAAGCAACAAAAGGAAATATACTTCAATGGCACGGACAGCTCTTACGGATTGTAAATAGCAGAATTGCTAGCGAGACTTACCGAGCCAAACTAGAGGGAAAACGAGAAACGGGGCAGGGGATTTTCAAAGTAGAGGACTTCTACGGACAAGATTGATCTGGATAGGACTATATAGACCCCCTCCTCGCACTGCATAGGCATTTTAAGAGCAATCAATTAGATGGCGATGATGAAGTATATTGTTTCATATGTCAAATATCTACTGGAGCCTAATTTGTGTCATTTAGTGTGTTTTTTTTATCATAAAAAATTGAAGTTATACGGTTGAGTTCTGTGACAAAGATTTTTCTAATAGTTATGATTAAACTGTAAAAGAAATATTTAAGCAAAAAAAAAAATAAGGTTTAGGTTTACTTGAGTACTTTTATTTATTATTTATATTTTTTTAAAGCTTGGGACATTTATAAAATTATTTTATCTCTTCAAAAAAATAAACAATAAAAAAAGTTATTTCTATTTTGTGTATATTCAATTCTTTAAGAATAACAATATTCTTCATTAAAACAACATTTTCTTGGCTACATTCATACAACTTTTTTTTTATTATTATCTATATGATATTTAAAACTGTATACAAAAAAAATACATCTAGTAAATTATTATATGGATATAATGACATGATACACAAGTCTGAAACATGAGGAACATTAAGATCATTGTGGAAGATTTTATTTGTAACAATGTAAGGAGCATTGACGAATGATTTTGGATTGTAAGGATTGGATACGAGAGAAATTTGAAGGTCTTATTGTAGTCATGTCTATGGGTCTTTTGTAATTAACTGGAACCTTAGAGCGTTTGTCTAGTAAGTGCTGGAGTAGTCGGAAACGTCAAGCGGTTTCTTGTCGTTTCAGTCTGGTATGAGGATTCCAAGTTAAACCTTTGTCCAGGTGTAGTCCTACGTAACGGATTTGTTCAACAGGAATACGTGAGGAATAAAACTTAAATTCAATTATAAACTAACGACAAGTTAATGCATAATATAAAAAAAAAGATCTAATAGCGATGGAAATATAAAAAAATAAAACAATAAAAAACAAATAATTATAAAATAAACATATAGTGGAAATTCCGATATATTTTCCTATATAGACCTAAAGAGCTACCAAAAAAACTATGATCCAATTTTCCGCAGAAAAAAAAACTTAAATTAAATTAAGATTTTCTTAATTTAATTATTTAATTAAAGATTATTCTTTCTTAAGTATAACAAGTTTTTTTTTGTTGAATAAAATGTTCAATTACTAAATTAACTATAATAAATTTTTTTTATAGTAAACTAGATAAAATTTCCTTCAAATGCAAATAGACTTTTGTTATGTTTATTAAAACTATATTTACGGGCCTTTAAGCCAAGTTAAACTACGTTAAGTTATGTTTTTCATAAACTAATGGATTATTAATTTTTTTTATTCACGATTTGTTTTTATCGCCCTCCAACGGGACAACACATGACCAATCTTTTTAGAAACCTCCTTGTTTAATAAGGTTGAAACTTAATATTAATTAAGCTGAAGATTTTCACCGAGTAAGTTGAGATTCACTTCCATTTGGCTAAAAAAATTATGAGATTTGATATTGGATTACCCCAGAGTATCTTTGTTTTCAGCAGAAGTGACTAAAATTAATTATTGCTTACCACAATTTTTTTTATAAGTGATGAGATCTGATATCATTCCTTTTAATATATAGGACATCTGGAATATATTTTAAGACTTTTTTTTTTTATATATCATGCAATTTTACAATAACTTACATAGGTACTTCTTCTTTACATGTACGAAGAAGATTGATGGTTCAGGGGATGGAAAAATAGAAAAAAAAATTATCTGCTTTACTTTATTAAGCTAAATAATTAAAATCCATTTAACCTATTTTTTATTCTAATTAAAACGATACGGAACAATTTGTAGATTTTTTTATAGATGAATAATAGGAATAATAATTATGGAAAAACTTTGTTTTTATAAGTTTGATTTTTTTGTCGGCTGCTAAGGCCTATTAAATCGAACGGCGGAATATGAGATAAGTTTTTTCGATGTAGAATCACACATATACAAAACAAAAAATGGTTGACACTGAAGATTAAGCGACTTTAAGCTGTCGATAAGAGGTAATGTTGGATTTGAAAAAAAAAATCTTGAATATTAAAAAAAAAATTGAAAATTAAATTAATTAATCGAATAACTCAAGCATTGCGCGTTCCATAGAACATTATAATTAGTCATTTGAAAGATATTTAAATTTTACAACAAACAAAAAATAATCTAAACTGTCCCATTATTAGCGAAGCTTTGTACTCGTACCGATTCCTATAAAAAACCTTTCAATTTCGATAAATTTTTTTTAAATCAAAAAAGAAAAACTAGTGCTAGGCACTAGCGGGTCCAGAATATATACACACACACACACACATATATATATATATATTTGGGAGGGGGTGAGGGTTCAGCCTGAAAGCGTTTATATATATATATATATATATATATATATATATATATATATTAGAAAAAATTTTTTCAATAAATTAGAAAAAAAAGGAAACTAACTACCTATATGACATATTGTTTAAGAAATTCTTGAAGTCCTATTAAATGTAATTACACAAACAATAATACTTTAAGAGATAGTTTTTAAGACTTTTTTCTACAAAAGATGGTTATATTTTATCATTTTGGGGAGGGTTTTCAGCCCGAACCCCCCCCACCCCCCCGTAGATCCGCCTGTGTTGCTATGCATGATACTTTCACTTAATATCCTCTTTTGAGTAAATATAAATTAATTTCTGATACATTTTCTACTTTTACGTACATGGATATAATAAGTGAAAATAAAAATATGCGTAGTACAATATATTCGTTCATCCCTTAACATTATACCCCCTCATGGGCAAAGTCCTGGAAAAACTCATCCTAAAACGCCTGTACCCAATCCTAGATTCTAATCACATAATCCCAGATCACCAGTTTGGATTCCGCAGATCCCATTCCACTATCCAGCAATGCCATCGTGTGATGTATGTTGTATCCTTTGCATTAGAGTGCGGAATGTACTGCACGGGAATCTTTGTCGATGTAGAACAGGCTTTTGATCGAGTCTGGCAATCGGGACTACTTTACAAACTCCGTAAATTCCTACATCCTACATACTTACTCATTATCCGTTCCTATCTAACTGATAGTTACTTAAAAGTCAATCACAATAATGCTTATTCATCCCTCTTTTCCTAGTCCGCTGGTGTTCCTCAAGGTATTATCCTTGGTCCTATCCTTTACACAGTTTATACAGCTGACATCCCAACCCATCCTAACACTGTTATTACCACGTATGCCGATGTTACATGTGTCCTATCCGTTAATAATGACCCAACCATTGCATCCCGAACTCTTCAATCGCACATCACAAGCCTTGAAGAATTGTTTCAAAAATGGAGGATTAAAATAAATTCTAATAAATCCCATCAAATCACTTTTACCCTTCGACATAAACCTATGACCTCATTTTCCACAGTATCCTTTAATAATACCCCACTTATCCCTGTTGAACAAATCCTATACCTTGGACTTCACTTGGACAAACGTCTAACTTGGAATCCTCATACCAGACTGAAACGACAAGAAACCGCTCGACCTTTCCGACTACTCCAACACTTACTAGACAAACACTCTAAGCTTCCAGTTAATTACAAAAGATTTATATACATGACTACAATAAGACCTATTTGGACTTACGGAGTTGAGCTTTGGGGCTCCACTAAGTATCCAATCCTTACAATCCAAAATCCTTCGGAAAATCCTCAATGCTCCTTACTTTGTCATCAATAAAATAATCCATAATGACCTTAATGATCCATATGTTTCCGATTTGGCCCAATCCAGATACCAATCCTTCCATAATAAACTTCAGAACCATCCAAATCCTCTCGTCTCTAACCTTGCTTCCTCTTCTTTTCCTGATAATCCTCCGAGGCGTATGAAAAGAAGATGGCCTCGAGATCTCTTATTGTAAATACATTTTGTTTTCAGAGTGCTACCAGTGGGTAGTTTCTCAACAAGTCATTTCATGTTATTATTTTCTGTTATCAAATTTACTTAATGTATTTAATTTTTTAATACAGTTGTAAATATCATGAATAAATAAAAAAAAAAAAACATTATACGTTTTTACTCACTCTCTATTACCTTCAACGATTTAAAATATTTGATGTCAATTTATTTAAAATCTTCAGATTTCCAACTTTTATAAATATAATATCACTGTTTATAAAATATAACAAAGAACTTGTTAACAAACTTTATACTGATTTCAAAAAGACTTATTATTCCACAGACCGCTAAAAGCTGTATAATATTTAATTTGAGCAGGGATACCACCCCCCTCCCTCCACCCCCCCAAAAAAAAAATCAAAAATCGTGAATATAGTAAGGTAATGTACGAAACATTCAATAAAGTTAGTATCGGTTATTATTTAGCCTAGAAAATGAGGTTCGTTCGGGCTTGAAACAAGGCAATGCTCTTTCACCTGTACTATTTGATTTGTCATTGGAGCATGCCATTAGAGAGATGATATATACCGGAAAAGCTTTGAATTTTGGTGGAACAATAAATAATGCTTGGGTATGCTGATGATTTGGTACTGTTTAGCGAAAGACACGGAAACGATAAAATTAAATGCAATAACGTTAATGAAAGCCGGTAAAGAACTGGAGCTCGGAATTAATATGTATAAGATAAAATATATTCTTGGCATCAAAAATGTCTACAATTTCGGTGTTATAGATATTGAAAAAATGTGTTTAAACACGGAGAGAAGCTTAAGTATTTAGTGTCAACAAAAACCAGAAAAAAAAAAACGAAAATCAAGCCTAGGTACAAGGAGGAAAATACTTGCTATTTTTCAGTTCCGAAAGTATTTAGCTCGCTTTATTTAAACCATTGTTCTTCCTATAGTTCTTAGTGGATACGAAACGTGGCCGCTTACTTTAGGGTATGAACAACATCTTAAGGTTTTCGAAAATAAAGTATTGCGTAGAATAGTCGGAAGAACGATCAATCAAGCGGTGAAATTAGACGGTTACACAACGTTCAATTGCACGAATCGTAATCGGTTAATATGGTTGAGGTGATTACGTTGAGGCTATACAATGGAATTTCAATACAATGGGCATGGAAATTGCTGAGATTAGGAACGAAAGAATTCCTAAAAAGTTAATATGCGCTGTGCCGACTGGCAAGAGTCCGAGGGGTGGAATTAAGCGTAGGTGGGAAGATTGCGTTAGGGCAGGTCAGGCGGGGTTGATTTTAGACGGAAATTAGTGACAAACTAATATCGTTTCCCATCATGCCCAGTAATTATACCCTGATGTGAGATAATAGGAGAAGAAATGAAAAATATCTTTTTTTATATTTTGAGTTGGTTTGCCGATATTGTTTATTCAAACCTAAAGGTATGTGCTGGGCGGAATTAGGTACTTCTAATGAATCCTAAGAGAGCTGAAACATCCGTTTTTCAATGTATGCATAGTTGTTACGACTTTTCAAACAATTGCAAGCAATTTTGGTCCATTTCGCAAATCGCTCGAAAAAACATAAACCACATTGTTAACAAAGGTTCGAACTCTTTAAAAACAGCTATCAGACCTTGCCTAACCTATCACCCAGGAAGTTATTGATGATTTAACACGCGGAAACGTTGAATTTAGAGTGACTATCATTACTTTTTATGAATTTAAATTCTTTTTTACTGACGTGTTCGAGTTACTATCAACCACGGTTTTGACTAAATAATATCTAGTTGTCTATTGTGACCAAATTACAATCATGTAACGAGTTTAATAGCTATTAAATTTTGTAAAATATTTTTTATTATTACATACATGTAACTTTATATCCACTGTGTGGTGAATGGAAGAATATAAATATCGATTGCTGGTATCGGCATCGAACCATGGTGTTCGCTAAGTCACATTATTATCATTATTATTATAAAACAAAAACTCTATCTTTCTGAATCATCATGATGAATGCAGGTATTAGCACTAAATATTTTGTAACATTAAATTGAAGATTAAGCTAACGAATTCGCCAGTAACAACTAGTTATTTTTAGTAATATTTGGGTTGAGGTTTCGATAAATCATCAGTTCTTCTAGTCCCCCTATAATTACATTTAATGCTACATCACATTATTATTTTTTTATTTTATTTATTTTAATGGGAGAACCCTATACAAATGGAGTCTATCCCAAAACAACAAATATTATTATCCTTATGGAAAAACAAATTTCCTTTTATACTACAAAACAGATATTACAACACTCTTAAGCATAAATTAAAAATCATGTTCGGTAAAGGTAAGACAGTTAAAGCGTTCCAATTATCAAATTAATATAAAATCTAAAATTGTCTACAATATACATAAATAAATACACATAAAACAATAAATAAACATTTTTTAAAAATATTAATATTAAACTATGTTTCAAAATTAAATTAAAAGATTACCCCTATACCTAATAAAAAAATTCCGGCCAGATTACATCCCGATGTACAATATGGAATTTTTGCCATAATATGCCGAGGACAATATTAAAGATTACCTGACCAATTGTCTATAATTTGATATAATTGAGATAAAAAAATATAATTTTCTCATATCTTCTGCAATGGTTGGCTTAAATATTTCTATCTCATCAAGATTTTTCATACATAGGTAAATTCCTAACCTTAAACTACTATAAAATTGGGCATTTAAATAATATATTATGAAGTGTTTCCTTTTCTTTAGTGTTGCAAATTTTACATTCAAGTTGTGATGTAATTTTCACAATTTTATTATTAACAGAAATCTTGATCATATATTTTCCCGAGAGTCGGATCTGCATTAATAGTTTCGTATATTTAAAATTATCCGGCATCAACAAATACTGGGGGATCTGATGATTATTAAGAAAAAGGTTTAAATGTTCCATCCCATTAATGTTTAATAATGTTTTTCAAAGATCTGAGAAGAAAGTGTAAAAGAATGAATAAGCAGGAATAAAGTGAAAGTATGTAAGAACATTCTAAAATTTAATACAACTATAAGGGTGGAAGTCACATAGTAGAAGTTGTGTAACTCGAATCACAAGGGTTGATGCAGTTGTGTAAATGTCTTAGAGACAGGGCAACTTTTTCAAGTTTTCCAACTCGAAGAAACCGCCTTGGAAAAGTTTTATTGAATGTGTGTCAACATGTTTTCATCGGCTTCCCACTGCAACAAACCCGTTCTTTTCAAAAAGGATAGAAATAAACGTTCCGAAGCCATTGAAGGGAAAACTGATTCCAACATGGTGGATTACTTATTATGTGCTAGTGAAAAGGTATAGAGTACTGCTATAAAATGAATAAACGAATAGCGATATATATATATATATATATATATATATATATATATAAACAGCCTAAACATGTTTTTTTCACTGTACGTAATCCCTGAGACAAAAATCGTTCAACCTGTCCACTAGAGCAGACAAGCCTATAACGCGTAAGGTGAGGACATTTTTTTTTTTTTTTTTTTGAGGAAGACAACCACCGATTTGTGCTGTTCTGTTTAATAATTTCTAATATGTTTGTTCTTCAAATCAAGTAATTTTTATTCTAATCCTCTGTCTACGTCTTTCTGTTTCTATCAAATCTTAATGATCTTCATCATTGGTTTCGACTTCCACAACACTTGCATAGGGCCGTTGTTCTGCAAAAGAAAGTTATTAAGGTGATTGTTGCTCAGAGGAATGACCTGAAGTAATTGTTCATATCTCTCTACTTGTTTGTCTTAGCTTTTGGGACATATATTTTTAGTCAAAATTTTGGCTAAAATTGCTCATGGTCTGAGTTTTGGCTGCTGTCTTTGGGAAAGGATTAGATGTGATATTTCGGATTTTTCCAAGGCTTATTTGAGAGAGGAAATACTGCTTTTAAGGTCTAGAGTTTGTACTTGGTCTGTTCATTTTGTAATCATAAAATCATTGGTCTATTTTCCTTAAGATTATATAAAAAATAAACAAACAAAAAAAAGTAGAAAGTACTAAAGAAAAGAAAAATGACGTATTATAATTTCACAACCATATGAAAAGATGAGAGGTATTTTATTTCTATTTTGTTTTATTTCTCATTTTTATTTTTTTTTTATTTCATTATTTTTCTTGTTATTTATTTTCTATACACCGTAAGATGAGGTAGCTTTGGGAGTGGGTGGATAACATTGGGACAGAGGATACAATTCAGTTTTATCGATTCTGTGGTGAATACACTGTGTTGGTTCAGTCTGCAAAACATGTTTTGTGTAGGCATATACTGTGCTACGACCTTGCGGCACACTACTGTAGAGGCACAAGCGAAAGTTTCATGAAAAGAGTGTAGTGAACTAGGGTTCTCAAACTATAGCAAGGAAGTTAGTAGCTTAGTACATGCCTTTACAAAGCACGTTTTTGCAGACCTAATCAACAGAGTGTATCAACCATGGAATCACCAAAAACTAAATTTTATCCTCTCTCCCAAAGTTACCCACCCACTCCCAAAATTACCTCATCTTACTGTATATAATAAATTAAAAATAAATAAAAATAAGTTTTTATTTTTAAGTATATTTTAGTTTTATATTTTAGTAAGAGTTTCTGAATTCCTGTGAACAAAAATAAACGAATAACTGACGTTGGTGACATACGTTTTTTATATTTTAGTATCTTAGAAATAAAATATTTTTTTTTAATGTTATTATCTTGAAAATAAAATGCATTATTTGTATTTTAGTATCTTGGAAATAAAATACATTTTTTGTATTTTACTCTCTTGAAAATAAAATACATTTTTTTTTATTTTAGTATCTTGGAAATAATTTTTTTTTTATTTTAGTATCTTGGAAATAAAATACATTTTTTGTATTTTAGTATCTTGGAAATAACATACATTTTTTTATTTCAGTATCTAGGAAATAAAATATTTTTTTTGTATTTTAGTATCTTGGAAATTTATTTTGAAATGTTTTCTTAAAAATATAGGTGTGTATGTGTTCTTTTTATTTATTTATTTTTAGGTTATTTTATTCTTATTTATTTTATATATATTATTTTCTGTATAATTTATTTTATTTATTGTACATAGAGTGTGAATGTGATCTGTGAACTCTATTATAAATGTCCTAGAGACAGATTGTAATATTTTTCAATAAATAAGTTTAAAAAAATAAAAAATACTGCCCAAGTCTGATTGTATTAACAATCTGTAACAACATTTGATTCTATTTTCGAAAAAAAAGTCTAGTGGAATTATTCATTCATTACCTCTAACTCTCTCATACGAAAAAAACCCTTAGAAAAAAATGAATTGTTTTCATGAAATATAGTTATGTAGTAATGGCTGAGTTCTAAGGTACAATGAAGTTTAAATTTGAAGCATTGAAAAACAAAATTTATAGTTAAAAATTGGCAGAACGTTAGCCTTGTTAATCATCTCTGTCTTTATCTTCCTCCTAATTTATTTTTTTTTTTTTATTCGTTTATTAGATAATTGAAATATTCTTTGTTGTATACAACAAGGATTTTAACGTAAATGGCGAACATTTAGAATACGCAATGATCAGTTGGCGGCTAAAAGACATGATTGGGCTCGGGCAGAGGCTTGGCAAAATATACCAACGGAGTCCCCTTTACCAACCCCCCTCCCCTCCCCCCCATACCCCTCTACCCCTTCCCGTCGTTAAGAGGATCAAAATTAAAAAAGTTTCACTTCCATAATCCACTCGGTTACTACCATGAGCAGTTGATGGCAAATTCTAATCTGCATGCGATGTGTTTGCCAAACTGTTTTTCCCTATCTTATGTATTTGCCTTCCATCTCTCGAATCCTCGCCTTGCCTCTTCGAATCTATGTAACGGATCTTGGGATACATTTTTTCATTCAAAGAATATCAAACCCTCAGAAACAACCATGAAAACTTAACGATACCACAAAAAAAAAAAAAAAAAAAAAAAAAAAAATGAGAATTTTTCATGTCTAGCTAAGAAGGGAGAGATGCTCACTATTTTGCATAAATTGAAGTAACTCACTTGCTGGCGATTTGACAACACTGGAAAATTGCAATGGTTTCCTGAATTGTTGACATAATGAAATTCCATTACCTATTTATTTTCAATAAATTGTAGATTATCTCCTGAACAGCTCACCTATCTTATTCTATACTACCGTTAAAAATCTAGGTGTTAATCTTTATCGAACCCTCTCCTGGAAACCACACATCTCCAAAATTTCTCTTCGCACTATCTCCACTCTAAAACAGTTCAATCGCCTACGTTATCTCCTTCCATATAAGTCCCTTCAACTCCTAGTTTTCTCTCTTGTTTTCCCCCACTTCGACTATGGCTGCATGGTGTACGGTGGACTCTCGGGAGATTTCGTACTTCGTACCCTGTATTACACCGCGTTGAAGTGGCTCTATTCATCCTATCGCCGTCAGTACTTCCTAGCTACCTTTCTGTACCAGATCATTAGAACTCATCGACCCTCCTATATTTTCCATAGCTTACAATTTAAATACTCCATCCAATCCCATCCCACTAGATCTCGCACTTCCGACCTCTATCCCCCTCCTCACCGAACTGCTGCGTTTGACAAATCATTTGCAATTCAAGCCGCCTCCTTCTGGAATTCCATCCCTGCTGATATTCGACACGCACAATCAGTTTCCTCTTTCAAACCTTTCCTCTTTAAACACCTACTCCTTTCTCAATCCACCTGATTACGAAATACACCTGAGAGAGCTATTTATTCTTAGAAAATATTTCTGTTATTTTAGTTTTATCTGTTATTATTATAGATATGTACGCTTTTCATGCATTTTTCTCTCTCTCCGTCTATATTTTTACTTTTAAATAACCAATATTATAAATAATTACTCTATTTATGACCACATATACATGTAGTCAGCACTTATAATTTGTTCTAAAGGGACAACAGTCCCAGAATAATAAAACATATTTTCATTTAATTTCATTAAATCCAATTTGAGTTGTGGATCATCTTCAACTAATTATCTGTAATGTAAAAGTCTTGCATGTTAATAAGAATTCCGAAACTATAACCCAGAAATACAAATATGCATTGGGAAGGTATAATGCCGATGTTAGTTGTTTGAGCCGATGTGGGTTAACTTCATTGGATACGCATTTAATCCGGCTTCTCTATTTCGTGGAATCTAGCGACCACTCTCCAACATTGTTAATTAACTAATTGTTTTATAAATATTATGGACTTCCCATCAATTAGCAACACACACCCTTCGTAAATGACTGTTTTGGTGAATTGATGCTTAGTAATGTATATTTTTATATTATTAGTAAGGGCATATCGAGATTATATTTGTTATTAATGGATTTAATTTTCCAAGATTGGCTCGAGTTGCTATAATTAAATCCTGACTGATTGATTATATCTCTTTAACGATGACATTCATGATTTTGACTTGTACAGACTTTTTACCACCGCCGCCTACCTTGGGCTCCTGCTTTCGAGATTTTTGCATAAGCTTCTTTGTCGATTCTATCTGTCCATTTTTGGACTATCACGTGGTCATTTGCCATCCATTCCGCCGTTCATTGTTTTGGAGAGGCTTGCTAATAGATTGCTTCGAACAACATGTCCCATCCATCTTAACTGCCTTGACTTCATATCATGAGACAAAGGCTGTCCAGTTTCTTTAAGCTGTTCTTAATTTATCCTTCGTCTACGTTGGTACTCGGATCCCAGATCGCTCCGGTCACCGTACGGAAGTCTTTCCTTTCGTATGATTAAATTATTCTTTCTAGAGTGCAGATAAGTTTTGAGGTCAAGCAATCGTATATTAAACTCCGTTTTATCAAAGAATTTTACACCTATAATTTGAAATTTATAATTTGTCTTTATTTCACTACCTCCATGAGAGAGAATCAAGCCCTTTTTACGGCTATTATACGCTGGTTTGTTATTGATAGTTGGTCATTCATCGAGGATGTTGTGATGTCTTGGCATTTGAACTGTCTCCTGTACAGTATCAATGTTATAGTTTCGTTCTTTTAATTTTTTCTATCTTGAAATTACTTGGTCAACAGATTAACTAAAAAAAAAAAAAAAAACTTTCCAATCGTCTTATATTCTCCAAATAAAAAATATATACTTATATAACACACACACACAAGTTTTTTTTTACGGACACAAATAAATTAAAATTAAACCTAAGACCAACAAATAAAATTAAAAAAAAAATCTATTCATAAATAAACTCTTCCGTTTTGAAGGAAAGAAAATATATGTATATAACCGCTGCTCTATTTGGTATTGCCATATAAATAAACCTGTTCTCAAAATTGTCAAAATACAGTTTACCCCGCACACATGAGAAGGCCTTAAAATAAAATATCTTTTTTAATATCCTAATTCATTAAATTATTTACTTCTCCACATAAAAAAGTAAGGTTGCCTTATTTTGGACAGCCATGTATTTATTAAAATTTTCTTAATTCAACTCAACTTCATTCTACGCAATATTTCAGCCGTGCAACGATCCTGGAAGCACTTCGCAGACGACTAATTTCGTGAGCAGAATTTCAAGGCAGAGTTTTTAAATAAAAAAAAAATGCTTGATTGTTTCAAACTAAATAATTTTATTTATTTTCTTCACGTTACGACACGATCGAAACGATTTCTCATCTACACAGATCGTTTGCTTCTAAAAATTTCTAGGGCTTATTATCGTATGTATTATTTTATCATAATTCACCTCTAGGGCTATTTTTCGTTTTCCAATTAGAGAGAAATTAATTAAGATTTTTTTTTATTAAATAGTAGTTAAATAGGAAATAAAAAAGATTTCATTTTACAAGAAATCTAGATACGGTTCTTAGCACTTTTGAAAGGTTTGAAGAATACTGGAAACGATTAAATCTTCGAAGTTGATTAAATTGAAAAGCTTAATTTAAATTATGCATTTTACCATGAATAATTCCTTTTGGTAATTTTTTTTAACCGTAAAAATAGATATAATTGCTTTATGTTTGAGAATGTAGCGATCTTTCCGGTATTTAATTTTTCATATTCCTTTGGTTAGTCAATTACAACTATTCTCCGTTACGAACTCTTATTTCTCCTTTAGTTAATTATCAAATTCCTTCCTACTTTATATTTAACCATTTTTCATATTAGAAATTAACGTGAAATGGTCA
Organism: Nezara viridula; assembly: GCA_928085145.1. NCBI lineage: Eukaryota > Metazoa > Arthropoda > Insecta > Hemiptera > Pentatomidae > Nezara > Nezara viridula. The sequence goes on along the minus strand of OV725078.1, from coordinate 57,718,031 downwards.
ATTGTTTCAAATAAAAAAAATTAAAGGTACTTTATAGAAAGCTAATATTGAAATTTAGCCATTTAAATACTGTTAAAGAACATCAATCAGAAAAATAACCACATTTTATTTAAAACCGCTTAATTGTACACTGATATAATGAATTTAATCAAAATCTTTAGACCAATTTTCAAGATAATCGCAAAAATGTGTCTACTCTTTTATATAAAGTGCCACTTTCGGTAAGCCGATTTTGACGAAAAAGTTGCTGTAACATTCCTAGCATATAAAAACCATAAATATGTAATTTCACTTCAGTAAGGCTTTTTGTTTTTGAGCTAGACTGTTAACACACACACACACACACACCATTTTGCGGGACGTGCTATTTGGACTCAGGGGACCTCAAAACGTGTATACCCGTTGAAAACTCAGATTCAAAAATTTTCACGATCGCAATACTTACCCTTACTATATGTTACATATATACGTAAATGAAAGTAAAAAGATCCATAGATTGGACTGTCTGTGTATGAATAGCTTTACATCAAGGCGGACATCTATTAGCTTCAGGACTTAGAACAAGGAAACGGCTAGTTTTTGTTACGTAAATTAAACTATAATCATTTTTTTTTAATTCAATAATATTTGGATACACACTTGTTGTGCATTTATTTGTAATGCACTAATTCAAAATGAATAAGTACCTTCAAATGGATCATCAATAACGAATGTAACATAAAATAAAAAGTTATGCCCAATACTCTTTCTTGCAAAGTAATTTAGTCATTACAGTTTGGAGATGTAAATAACAAAACAAAAAAAAGATGCACCAGACGCCTTTTTAATTCAAAAACTTGAAATCGGTTTTGTAGAGGACTGTATTTTTTATCCCCACTCGGTATAATGGAGAAGGTAAAAAAACAGGTCTTTATTCCGAGTGTTTTGCCTAATGATGTCCCTCAATCTTTCTGCGTCGACTATAAATTCAAAACAACGACAATTATTTCGAATCCAGCAACTTTATGAAAGATTTATGGCCATAAATAATTTATAAGCCTCTAACAGAAAAGAAATTAAAGGGTGGAAAAATATACCAAGTTTCGTAAAGGGGCAGAATTTAATTAAAGTTGAATTTGTCTCACGTTTTTCATATTCTTTAAATCTTTATTTTCTTTGTTAATAGATTCTCTTTTCCTTTCAAAAATGCCTCTACAGGAATTGAGCCGCCGTGAGGATTTTCAGCTGATCTTTCCGTTAAAAATGGAATACGGTATCAACTGCGAATTTGATAATACTTCAAACGTTCATCAGTCGGTTACTTTTAAGATTATGTATAATACATTTTTTTTTAAATAATGATATATTTTAATGATAATTAATGGGATAGGTTAAATAGGGAATTTGATGCGGTTTTTTTTTTTTTTCGATAGAGAAAATAGTAAACTTGGAACAAGCACGAGGACTGAATTAGCTGAATGCTTGTGCAAAACACACATTGCCCGGCAACCTAATATATTGAAGATAAAGAATTCGTTTTAGGTGCCAGTGTCGTTTAACTTTGGCATTAATCCCCCGCCCTCTCCTCATTCCTTATCATCCTCTACTCTACCTCAATGGGATACCCATACGTTTCCAATCTTCCGTAAGAAACCTTGGGGTAATGTTCAATCAACATATGTCCTGGAATGATCACATTTCCCGAATTATCCGAAAGTCCATTGCTACCCTCAAACAGTTCCTGAGAGTCCGTGACTCTATGCCCTTTAAAATCAGTCATAACCTAGTTTTCTGCCTCATTTTCACTCACTGCTATTATGGCTGTTGATCCAGGATTGATATATTACAATCATAAATTCAGCCCTCATTTCAAACCACTTCTTTATATATAGTTATGGGGAATAACTGTTTGCAATGGTTCTTGATCTCGGCTTTATAGAAGAGGTGAATCTTTTTTTTTTTCTAATTTAGATACAGAGGTAAATTTAAAAACGTGAATTACCAATGAGACGAACATAGGGGGGAAAATCTAAATTTGTGAAATTCGATAAGAATCAGATGAAAAGTATAGAATATTGAGCTGATCCTAGGAGTGAATGAAAGTGTGAGCCATAAAATAGAAGATGGAAGGTTTAGAGCTCCTCTACAGTAGAGTCAATATAAGATTTGTATCCTCCTTCCTCCAACAAACAAGGAAAATTCTTCTGTAATCCTCTCATTCTCTTGAAATCTGATTTAAAGTATGTTATCCTTATCTACTCACTGTATATAGGATCCAGCTGAAATTTTATTGACATTTTTCTTCCAAATGAGTAGGTGAGGAAGTCAATATAAGTTTTTAAAAATAATTTAAAGGCCAATTCAATAAATGGTTAAGGACTGCAATACATTTTAAGCTTTTCAATAATTATACCAAGCCATAATGTCAAATTATCATTGATCATACTTTGAAGAATATTGAAAATTTGCACACTTAACTTTTCTTCAAAATATATTCAAATTTGTTGGATGTGGCACCAAAAGCCCAGATTTTCTTTATAATTGGAGGAAGGGCGGGGGGGGGGATTTCATGGAAAGAGTGCTAGAAGTTTTTATTATGAGTTAAAAATTTTATGCGAAAATTAACGTAAATTGATTTAAGGATCGACCTATATTAATATCGCCATATCGACCTTTTGACCGAGTCGATATATGGATCTGTAATATCAATGAAATACAATTAATGTTTATACTCGCAATAAAATTGATGTAATAATATGAAAAAGAATAAAACAAAATGAATTACCGATATTTCACCCACACCAGTCATGAAGAAAACAAATTGTATATATTTATTTAAATTAACTGAGAATATCCAACCTAAGATGTTATTAGGAGGAAATGGTGGCCGAATAAGTATGGGCATGGGTTCCAGAGTGCACGGGTCTCAACATTTCGGGTTCGATTCCCATCTGGGTCGGTTAATTTTCATTTCTCGGTGGCCCCATTTTGACATTTCCATCCGGTAAGTATGTCGTAAGTTTACTGCAAGGACCTTAGGATAGCAGCCAGGCTGACTCTTACCTGTTTTAGTACCAAAGAATTTAATTACTACCTTAGTTGATGTCAAAGGATTAACTGAAGTAGTGATTGAATTCCAAATAGGTACTCAATTTGAGTAAAATACTTGGTATACGGTACTCAGAGTAGCATTTGCCCATCTTTGCCAGAGACCACAAAGCCTACTTGCCGAACTAGTTATCTCTTCCACTAGCACCAGTAGTTTTTATTAGAGACAGTTAACCTCACACTTAGGCTACCTGTATCATATTATGGACAGGGCCCGTAAATATACGTATATCGTAAACAGTGAATAGAGTACGAGTCACGTAGTAATACATTTTTTATATTATTATACATATAGTCCGTGGTAGAGACCCCTTTTGACCAAATTATTAACATCCGGCTGAAACTTGGTTAATATTTTATTTACGAAAATTATTGGAATTGGGGCGTTCAATCTGAAGGACGGCAAACTTTGTCAATTTAATTAGCTACTAAAAACTCGTAAATAACCATTTGCTTTCTACTTGGATTCTAAGATAATTTGACCACAAAATCGAGAAGAAAGGTTTCCTACAAAAATACTAGACTGTTTCGCCTATATAACCTCGTTATTTTGACAATTTGGGAATGTGGGTCACGCCAAACTACTGAATATTTTTGAATGCCACCTTATTTTTTATTTTTTTATTTGTTCTTAAGTTATTTTATGATTCAAGTGGATGGGTATTTACGAGTTTTTAGTACCTAATTAAATAGAAAAAGTTTGCCACCCTCCAGATTGAAAACTCTCTAAATCTTAGAATTTTCGTAAATTAAATAGTTATAGGTTACGAAGAGGTGAAGCTATCAACGAAGTTTCAGGCGGATGTTAATAATTTGTTAGAAAGGTGTCTGTACCACGGACTAATATTATTACGAAGTAGAAACATAAAAAAATAAAATCAAAACAATAGATAGATAGTTGTAACATCAAAATAATAATGTTAAATAGTACAAAATTTGGCTATAGACATTATCGACCTACACGAAACGCGACCACAATGTGTTTACATACACAGATCAAAGGTGAAATGCTTAGCTCTCGAGCAAGGAGGCTTATCACTATATATATTATAACCGTCCATTTACATAAGCAAATATCAAAGAAAACTCCGGTATTCAAGCTTAATAGAAAAATAGTTGGAAAGCCCTTATATAGAAGCTACCTTCAGTGATATATCTTATTTCATTACTTGACATACCGCAGGATGTTATTGATGGGACAAGACACTTTTTCATATGTGATCGAAAAGGCTGGCTTTCCATCAGTCTTGTTCGAAAACGACTCATCAAAGGACGTCAGCCCCGAGAGGGCCTTAACAAGGATTGCCCCCTTCTCCCATGGCTCCAGGCAACACCTAATTCTTCTATAGATCTTGAGGGAGGAGGGGAATCTGTCTTAGCTAGAAGGAGGGGGTGAGACTTGATGAAGATGAAGAAGGTCAACTGTCAAAAGTTGAAGAGGACTTGTTATTTCCCCCGGTGAGGTGGGTGTCTCTGTCTCACTTGCTCCCATCAGTCTTATTACCTTCTTAGCCGATCACCCTCCCCTCCAACCTCTCCAAACCCCTCCACCCCATACGATATATTGCATGAATAAATGGGATGAAAAAGGTTCCTTATTCGAAACAGGCTTCTTAGCAGCTCTTTGAAATTCCGTAAGTGACTCCGTTCGTCATTCATTTCAGCCGAGAGTGGCTTTTCTTTCGTTCTTATCTCGACCTCTTACACACCAGAAGGGCTTTTTCTTTAACTTCCACGATAACACCTTCGCAGTAGATTTCTTGCCTTTGTTTAGTCTCCTCAGTAGGCCTTCCTAATCAGCAACCTTGCACTGAATAGAAAAAGGTTTCTCCGCTGTTTAACTTAATAAATTAGAGATAATCTGATTGATTTTCTAGCTAGTAGTTATTCTGATGAGTCCTAGTCCTGCGTTGCCTTTCACGTGAGAGCGGCAAAGTCTGGTTCAGGATCCCATAGGCTGAATGTAAATATTCTATATAGATATGAACAGATGATGAGGATCTTTTCTTGTATAAATATGTTCGGTGTAAATGTACACACAGAGTCGTAATACTTAACTAGGGCTCTTGATTGTTCAATTAAATTAAATATATCCGATTATAATTATCTTTTTATTATAATTTTTAAAAAAAGTTATTCTATCAGTTTCGTGTGAATATTTCGAAGAATTTTGTTTACTTCATGTGACATCATTAATATTGTGATTAATCATTAATACTCATGGATGTGAATAAATTACTGAATGAGAAAAAAAAAATCCCCCACTTTTGAGGAATCGATCCTATTTTATTATAGTTACCATAAACGTCCTTGATCTTATTTTGAAGCTTTGCAAGACCAAGACCAAGACCGTCGAATTGTAGCAAGATAAAGACCAAGTCTGACACCACAACATTTAGCAAGATAACTGACCCGCGAGACTCTTGCGTCTCGCAGTTTCAATATTGTTATTGATAGACGTTCCCTAGTATCCCTGTCAAAAACTCGATTGTTTCCATCTAACAGCACTTTCGTCGTTAGAACACTAAAAGCTACTGTGCTGATTATTATGTTTTGAAGGATAGAACGGTGAGTTGAAATTTTAGCTCTGCATTTAATCTAAACAAGTTTTTTCCCCTATCGAATCGCGTATTTTAGCTTTGCATTCCAGATATTGTAATGACAAAAAATTAAGCCATGACCGGAGAAAAATAAAAAAACACAAAAACAATTATACGGTAAAAGTTAAAAGATAAAACAGCCAAGAGGACCATTTTAAAGTATAAATAACAATATTAGGCAATTGCAAGTCTTGCGAGGTTCTTGCTGCAGACCGAGACCAAGACCAAAACTAAGTGTATTGACACAAGACCAAGACCAAGACTGGCCAAATTCCACTTTTTCATGGATTCTAGCAACTCTATATAAGATGTATCAATGAAATCATTTAACTACTTTCTCTTTTCCTAAGACAATCAATTTTAAATAGTTCAAGGTATGATATAATTTTTCCATAGCCAAGTAATATTCTCCCCAAGTTTTGTGGTTATCCTGGTCGTCTCCCTCCTAAAAATAAAAATAAAATATTGAAAAACAACTTTTGGATCCTCCTTTGATTCCACTATCGATAAAACAGGCATAGATAGGAAGGTAGTAGTGCAGATCGTAATATATTTAGATGGTAGACAGATTGTAACACGTTTTAATAGATATATTAAAAATTAAAATAAATATTACAAATATCTCAGCACTACCATTTTTCAGATAGTTTGGGAGTCGAGTAGGTTAGATATGGTGTAAACATAATATTCATTTTATTTTTTAATATATTTATTGGAACATATTACAATCTGTCTACCACCTAAACACATTACAATCTGCACTACTACTTCCCTAACTATCCCTAGATGTTCCTATATTATCGATAGTGGAATTAAGGGAGGATCTAAAAGTTATGTTTTAATTTTTTTTTTAGGAAGGAGACGACCAGGATAACCAGAAAACTTGGGAAGAATTGGGAAAGAATATTGTCTATGGAAAAATTATAATATCGTACCTTAAATTATTTAAAATTGATTGTATGTATACATAATCATATACATGTATGTATACATACAATACCGTAAGGTTGGGTAACATTGGGACAGAGAGTAAAATTAAGTTTGTGTTTATTTCGTGGTGGATACACTGTATTGGTTCAGTCTGCAAAAACGAGCTTTGTCTGTGCATGTACTTCACTACTACCTTGCGGCACACTACTCTTGAGCCACAAGCAAAAGTTTTATGAAAACAAGAATTTTGGAAAAAGCTATGGAAATAAATAAAACCTAACAATGAGTGTAGTGGAATAGGGTTCTCAAAGGTAGTAGCGCAGTACATGCCTACAGAAAGCACGTTTTTCTGACTGAACCAACACAGTGAGTGTATCCACCACGGAATCACCATTAACTAAATTTTACCCGATGTCCAAAGTTATCCACCCAGTGCCAAAGTTATGGTAATAATAATTGTAATACTGTGTTGCATAACTCAAGTTCATTATTGACGTATTGTTGTTATTATGCTCTCATCAAGGCGAGACTGTCGAAAAATTTGTATTCTTCGTATTTCTTCATGGCTCAGAACTTCATTAAAACCCAATGCTTGATTATATATTCACGGCTTAGTTCCTTATACCTTTGAAAGTTAAGGACACATTTTGCATGTATAAGATATTTTACTAAGAAACGGGTTTTAAATGCAGAGATGCTGCGTTTGAACCAAGTTGTAATCAACTGATCAGTAGCCTAACACTAAAAAGTCCAATATACAACGAATCAAATATTTAATAGATGCCAATACACAGTTCAGCAGCCTTTTTTTCTTAACCGAGTTAGTTCAAAATAAAATTACTAATAATCACTTAATACCAGATATCAATTTAACTTTAAAGTTATGAAAAAAAAAATTTCGAGTGTATATATCAATAGTTCTGTATTAGGATTAATTCTTATGATTCTATAAGTATTCTTAACACTCAATAGATTTCGCATTTTATCTTCATACTCCTTTATGTGTGTATGTGTATATATATATATATACACATAAAGGAGTATGAAATATATATATATATAAAGGAGTATGAAATTCTTTCTTAATCGACTCACAAATTTTCTTAATTAAAATAAATGTTTTATTTCAATAAAGTAAGGGTCTCCAAACTGCGACTCGCGGCAAATATAAAATTTAGAAATTATTTAAGGACAATTTTACTGAATGATTTTTTTTCTCTCTTAAAAAGTTCATGCAGAGTTTACTGTCATATACTGTAATATAATTAGCGTAGCTATCTTATCTACATATATGTATATTTATTTTTATTCATTTAGTTTTTGGAATTTATTGTTGATCTTATCCCAGCCACATTTTCCAAATTTTACCAGAACCTTTCTCATCACCCAAATCCCGTTGTACAATCCCTATCAAGCACCACCCACCCCTATAATCCCCTTCGTAACTAAGAGCGGCATTGGCCACGAGACCTTTAGTAAATATGTTATATATATATATATATATATAAATATATATATATATATATATATATATATATATTATATATATATATATATATATATATATATATATATATTAATATTTTGGAGTTCTAACAATGGCCAGATTCTCCACTCAAGTCATGAGTGTCTGTGGCTGTAGCGCTTTTACTCATCCTCCGCTGGTTTAAAATACCAGTGAAGTGGCTGAGGGAGAAGCGTAGAGATCTCCTAAGCCTCGCTTTTTCCTCCACACGTGGGGGGACAAGATTGGTTCGGAGATTACCTGGCTGATCGTAAGTATTGTATGTAGGTATGCTTATATCTAGTGTTGCCCAAATGCGAGACCCAGACGAGTCTTGGTCTTGCAAACTCGGTTTGGTCATGGTCTTGGTCTTGCACATGAGTCTCGCAACAGTCTTAGAGTACTGTATTTTGTAGATAGGAGAAACCTAACTAAGACTGTATGAGAAATTAGAGGAATTAAATGCAAAACTATATTGGTTATACCAATTATTTACATATAGTAACTAAGATTGTGGAGTATTAGTAACTATTTTGCCTTAATGTTTTATTAAAAACATCTATTTTTTTACCAGTCCTGGTCTTGGTCTTGCAACAGTTAGGCGGCCTTGGTCTTGGTCTTGCACTTTGCAAGACCGATTTTGGGCAACACTACTTATATCTAAGATGTCTGTTTTACTTTTATTTTTATTAACTTATGTGTATTTCTTTTTTCTTTTTTTTTGTTATTACTTTATTTATTTATATTTCTGTACACACGGTATGAATGTAAATCTCTGAACTCTATTATAAGTGTCCTTAACTGAGACAGATTGTAATATTTCTCAATAAAATGTTATAAAAAAAAAACAATAGAACAAAAGAGTTTTTGGAAAATATTAATATTAATTTACACAATATCTATATTCTGACAGATTGTTATGTTACCCAATATATATATTTTTATATGCATATATATTTTGATTTTGTCTGATAATATTAAAACAGTTTTCCTACTAAATTTGGAATATAATACTATAAAGTAATGAAAATCTTTTTTGTCGTTTTCAAAAATATATAAAATTATATCTTTTTAGATAGGTAAAGCAAACAGAAAGCAGGATAAATCGAAATACCAGGAGAAGATATGATGTTATATAGATGCAACAAGAAATGAATGTTATGAAGCGATTCATTCCTTCCGCGATCCTTATAACCGCGTAGGGGAGTGTCCCACGGGTTCTTGATGTGGGGGTGGTCGGTGAAACTTCCTTAGAAGTTCCGGCTATTTCGATGGACTTGCTGACCAACAATAAAAGCAAAACTACTCCATCCCGGCCTTGATGGAGGGTGTGGCGTAGATTTTAACGTTATATATTTAATATTTATTCTTATTGATAACCGTTTACGCTGTTCACGTTTACCTAGTCATTCGACGATACAGAAAAAAATCATATAATGTATAAATATTATGAGGGTTTGAATCACGGAATCATTAATGCTGAGTTTGCTTAGCAAAGCTATAGGCGAATGGTGATGGCATTTATTTTGTTAAAATATTTTAGATTTCATTCAATTACACTTATACTTCTAGTTTTATGATGAAACATTATTATTGGTGGTAAATGGCTGGTTTTATTGCGGTGGGTAGTTCCATCCAAGAAAGACTTCTTTGAGGAATTCTCGTTTTACCTATCACATAATTATGTTTGTGCTTTTTCTGGCACTTGTATTATATATAATTTCCCAAAGTAACTAGAACAGTTCAGTTAAGAGTATCATAAGTAGAGATAGGATCTTCGTGCAGTAAAAATCGGAAAAAAAAAAAACGTGCAGCAAAAACCAAAAACCTGCCAAATCGTACAATAAAAACCCCAAAATATGTAAGATTGTCTAATTTGCATCTATAATTGTGTAAAAATCATCTATTTTGTTAAATTAATAATATTAATAGATTTTTGTTAAGTTTCTGAATTTAAATATTGTGTCACAATAAAAAAATTAAAATGTAAAATTAAAAATAAAAATTCATGTTACAATCAACTTTCAGCATAACCTAGGGTAAGGAAAGTAAAACAATGAGAACATTTTATTTACATTTTTTTAAGCATTTCAAACAGTCACGTTAAAAATTCTTAGCCTCAACTCACAAACCTAGTTATTTGTTTATTAGTAGAGCAGTGATACTAACGACATCTTTAATCCATTTTTTGTATTTGATGCTCCCTATTATCTATCCATGCTGTGACAGGGTGCCAAAAGTTTTTATTTTATCAGTTAAGTTTTTATTTTAGCTAGTAACCTCGAACTAAAGACACTATCTTCATATAACCAAGTTTCAAACTTGACTTCCATATTTTTCTTTCATTACCACTGAATTAAAAAGGAAAATTAATAAAATAAAGGAAAGAATTAAAGTATATTCACGATTTTGTCTATGAAGAAGAAACCAAAATTATCACTTTAATGAAGTTTTCCACGTGACTGCTTGAAATACTTAACAAAATGTAAATAAAATTTTCTTCTTTTTTTTTTACTTTCCTACCTATACTAGGTAAGGAAAGTATTGCGATCGGGTGAAATTTCCGACGGTTTTCGACGGATCTATATTTTTCAGAGCCGCTTGAGTTAAAAAAATACATTTTTAGCAATTGGCCTGTCTGTTTGTCTGTGCCAAGATTTTCTCGAAAACTAGTGAACCGATTTTGTAGCTTATTTTTTCATTTTGTAGGGTTTTGTCTACTGATCATTGTGACACAAGTTGGGTGCTCCATGCGCAATAGCTGCTGCGCAATAAATTAAAAACATGTTTTTCTATATATATATATATATATATATATATATATATATATATATATATATATATATATATATATATATATATATATATATATATTAGCGCGAAAACGGCTCTAACGATATTGATGAAACTTTCCTTTAATGTTCAAATAATTCTCCTTTCGATTTCCGTACATGTACTAAATTCCCAAGAAAATTCAGGAAAAAGGGTTGTAAAGACAAGAAAAATGTTTTGGTTCCTTACTCGTTAAGTATATATTCTATGGTAAATTTTATAATGAAACTTTTGAATACTAATTAAATTACCAACAAAACGAAAAAAAAATCATCGGAGTCGAACCAGTATTAACGATGATACAGCTTATTCTATTTTCTACTCATCTTTTAATTTATTACCTTCCTAGCTATACTAGGAGTCCGAAAAACACATTTTTAGACATTGGTCTGTCTGTCTGTCTGTGCCAAGCAACTGATTTTGTTGCTTCTTTTTTAGTTTTGTAGGGTTTTGACTACTGATGCCAGTGACACAAGTTCTGTGCTCCATGCGCAATAAATTCAAAACATGTTTTTTTCTATAGAGGCGAAAACAGCTAAAACGATTTTGATGAAACTTTCTATGTTCTAATAATTGTTCTTTCAATTTCCGTACATGTACTAAATTCCCGAGAAAATTCAGGAAAAAAGGTAATAAAAAGAAAGAAAAATGTTTTGGAGCCTAACTCACTAAGTATATATTATATGGCAAAATTTATTATATGACTTTTGAAACGTAATTAAATTTTATTTTTTAGGGGGTTGACTACTGGTATAAAAAAGTATGTTTTAATTTATTAATTTTAACAGAAATTATTGTTTGACTAAATTAGGATATGGGAAAAAGTTTTTTGATCAGCAATATTAGAGGGTATTGAAATGTTTACACTGATCTACCTTAAGCCGATTTACATTTCTTTAGTTTATCAAATAAATAGTATTCAAAACTTTTCTTTGATCAATTTTCAGGAAAATAAATCTTATTTAATTTTTTTTTTTTGTTTCTTGATGGACATATGCAAAGATATAAATACTTATCTGAAATAGGTAGAAAATTCGTGTGAGTGGACACACCAAATTTTTTTTTTTTAAGTAGTATTACTACTTCAAAATTATTTTGGGACAATTAACGTTAGTCCGTTTGTTTAAAGAAATATTAAAATTTGGGAATCTGATCCCTGCTATAATCTGTGTGGAAGACTAAAGACAACGAAGGGGAGGGGGGTGTTTGTGGGGGGGGATTGGTGGTGGAAGGGGTGGTTGGAAATATGAATTCGGCCGGTAAAGAGAAGGTAGGAGTGGTGAGAGTATAAGCAGGAAAGAGTTTTTAAAATAGTGGAGCAGCCGCTGTACTCGCCCGCAATGGGGACCATAAAATAGAAACAGCTCTTATTAAACGCTTCCTCAACCTCGTCCAACCTCAGATTAAAAAAACAACATACTTTTGGCCTCTTTTCTCTTTTTTTTCCCCCATGTTTTATTATTATTATCATTTTCACTTTCAGATTACTTTCCAGGCAAAAAAAAAAAATGAAAATAATAAAGAATTACTTATAGTTAGACTACATTTCGCTTAGTAAAATGTCCCTGCATTAGAGAGAATGACACTGTAAATTGATTCCTAAATCATTGTTCTAACTCATGAGATTCGAATCGCCACTCCACGCTCACGACGACGCGCTTACGATTCGCTCGTCAATATCAGCCACTCTTGAGTCTCAAATAAGAGAGCATTATATAAAAAACATTTCATTCATTTTTTTTTCGGGCCTTAAGATTTGACTTACTGGCTTTAGCACTAGTGATGCGGTTGAGATCTCTTAGAGTCATGCTTTTCCTTCTATAGTTGGAGGGAGAAGCATGGCTTGGGATTCAATGTCTGATTGTATATAGGTATGACTGTGTTTTTATTTTTTTAATTTACTTATCTTTAGGTTATTTTATTTATTTTTTTTTTTTGTACATAGTGTTTGATTATTATTTAGTTACTATTTTACTTTTGTTAATTTTATATTTTCTGTACTGCAGAACCATCCGAACCCTCTTGTTTCAAACATTGCTTCCTCTTCTATCCCTGAAAACCCTCCGAGGCGTCTGAAAAGAAGATTGCCTAGGGATCTTCTAATATTGAACTTTAATTTGAGTTCTACCAATGGGTAGTTTCTCTTCATATTTTACATGTCATGTTACCAATGTCACATTTACCTGTTGTATTTTTAATGTAATACAGTTGTAAATTTCAATAAAATTAAAAAAATATATATATTTTCTCTGTATATATGGTGTAAATGTATTCATATATCACTATAATTATTGTCCACGTGACAGATTATTATATTTATATTGTAACCAAGATTAAGAAAGCACTGGAAACAAAACAAACTCTACTCTCTTTTGTTTCCTGAGCTAGATTATTAATTCATATTTTAGCATGTGCATGTGCTCTTACATCTTAGATCTCTTGTATCTTGACTATCTTTTCTAGATGTTTAGATGTGGCATGCCATCATATTGTATATAAAATAAGTATCTTTTTTTTTGTTATTTTTATTATCTTAAATATCTTCCTATTTATCTTTAATTGTATATACTAATTATGTTTAAATTCTCTCTTTTCCCTTGTATATTATTTCTTTTTATTGTACATAGTATTAATTTTGTAAACACTTTTGCTGCTTTATAAAAATATCCAACCTAACCCCTTCTCACCTGAGCTAGTATGGTAGGATAAATGATTAATCATGGCCAAATAATGGCTATGTAACTTATATTCTCTATAATTATCTCTTTAGAGATAAAAGGCTAGTAAAGCCAGGCGCCCAACAAATAAAAATTCCTATGGAAAATTATATTTATTAAAAATTATTTTATTATATTTTTATTTTATCCTTTTTTTGGTCATAATATATATTAATATATATATTTATTATATATAAATAAAAAAAAGAATTTGTCCAAGCAAGTCCTATTTAGCCATTATACCTGCTAACTATTAACATTACATACGTATTGCGTAGCAATCATATAATCATACGATAATCCTGTTTGTTAGGGATACAACATGTATTTCCTACTTTCGACGCCACTCAATACATCGTTTTTTTTAATATTTATTTTTATTCAATTATAACTAACACACACACTTATATATATATATATATATATATATATATATATATATATATATATATATATATATATATATATATATGTATGTATGTATATATATAGAACTGAAATGATCTTATTCTATTTCGTCTCTTTATTTCTTAAAGTGTGTTTATGCTGTTCTACCATTATATATAGGTTTGTTCATAGTTTTAAGTGTTTTGTACATAGTTTTATTTCTTTTGTATGTAGCTTGTTCACTTAAGGTTTTCTTTACTTTTTTGTTGTTGTTTTTTTTTTTAATTTTTTTATTGTTTCAAACTTTTAGGCCAGAAGTAGTCTTTTCTTTTTGTACAGTGTTGTTATTATAAAGGGATTTTGTCACAACGTAAACTTTATTTTGAAGTGATTCCGTGGTAGAAATACTGTGTTGTTTCAGTCTCCAAAAACGTGCTTTCTATAGGCATGTACTGCACTACTACCTTGCGGCAGTTTGAGAATCCTAGTACACTACTCTCGTTGTAGAACTGTGGGGAACTGCAAAAGTTTCTAATATCAAACTCATCCAATCCTTCCAGTACAAAGTCTTTCGAACAATAGTCGATGCTCCTTTCTATGTAACCAACAACCCCTACATCATGACCTCAACATCCGATTCGACCTAGACCTTATCCCAGACAAATTCTCCAAATTTCACTAGAACCTTACGTATCATCGAAATCCTCTTGCACCATCCCTATCAAGAACCACTCATCCCTATAATCCACTAAGCAGGTTGAAACGGCAGCGGCCCCACGACCTTTTGTAGATTCTACATATTGGAGTTCTGGCAATGGCCAGATTCTCCACTCAAGATATGAGTGTATGTGGCTAAAGTGCTCTAGATCAATCTCTGCTGGCTTTAGTACCAGTGATGCGGTTGAGGAAGTAGCGCAGGGTTCTCCTGGAGTCCAGCTTTTCCCTCCATAGTTGGAGAGACAAGCCTGCCTTGTAGTTCCCTCGCCTGATTGTAAATAGTGTATATAGGTATGCATGTGTTTTTTGCTTTGTTTTAATTTCTTATTTTTAAGTTATTTTATTTTATTTACTGTATATACTTTTTGATTATTATTTATTGTTATTTTGCTTCTATTTATTTTATATTTTTTTGTACATATAGTGTGAATGTTATCCTACCTCACTATAACTAATGTCCAAGTGACAGATTGTTGTAATACTCAATAAATAAATTTAAAAAAAAATGTTTTTCCAAACATTTCTTCTAGAAATTGTTAATATTTAAATTGTACATGCGTAATGTCAATAGTTTTCTTCTTTTTACAGTTAATTGCATTGTATTAATTGTGTTTTAATTAATGTTAATTGTATTTGAACTTTTACTCTTGAAATAATTAATTTTTATTATATTTGTCTTTTTTAACTTATCTTCTTTTAATATTTAACTTTTTATTTTTATAACTTTAATTCAATTGTATCGCTATATTAAACTGTAACTATTTTTAACTTTAAATTGTAATCGTTAGCTGTTGTTTTGTTATTTACGCCTAAGTAGTAGTTGATCCAATTTTTGTAATTTAATAATAAAGGGCGAAAATGAACCAGGTGGTCGAAGGGCCCAAACCTATTAAAGGATAAAAGTCCAAAAGGACCCCAAGCTGTTAAAAACTAGATATTGTTCCTTAAAGAAATCAAAATATTTCACAAAATTTAATGGCTTGGAGCCCAGTAAACTTTTAATACTTTTATAAACTCATAAAACATAATAATGAACCTGTATTACTTTATAATTTCACTAAGCTATAAACTTTTTGTAATTTAAAAACTTGTTATTTGTATTTTTAACATAAATCGTATATGTTAACTCTTCTTTCTGTTGTTTTAACATTTAAATTTAATATTTTTTTTTGTATTGCAAAAAAAAATACATTTTGCCTCAATTAAGGGCATTGAATATTTGGGATGTATGAAACAATCGTACGATATATACGATAAAATAAAAAGAATAGAAAATTATAACAAAAATATAGAAAACTTGGAATAACAGAATAAATCAAACACGAGACAACATTAAATATATAAAAAAAAAAATTAAAAACACATTCATATATGTTATTTATTTATTTTATTTTTTTAAACATTTAAATTGTCAGTTGAAACTGTTCATCTTGTAATTATAAATATAAATTTCTTAAGTTTGTAGGTTCTTCTAATTGTAAATATACCTGTTAAGTTTTTTTTTTCTTTTAACCTTCAATTTTAATGGTTTTATTTTATTGATTGTACATAGAGTGTGAATGTGATCTGTGAACACTATTATAAATGACCTTGAGACAGATTGTAATATTTTTCAATAAATAAGTTAAAAAAATTTAATGGTTTTTGTCAACTTTTCTTTGTGTAATTTTTAATATTCAAATTGTACTATTTAACTTCGCTTCATTTAATAATAATTTTTAGTACTTAAAACGTATTTTTAGTTGTTATTATTCAAATCATTAATCTTTATTTATATTGTCTTTGTTAGCTTATATTCTTTTGACCTTTAACATTTAATTTTTATAAAATTAATTCAATTGTATCACCGTATTCAACTGTAACTATCTTTAAATTCCTAAATTGTATTTTTTATATGTAGTTTTGTTATTTATGGGTTAGTTAATTTTGTCTAGTTTACCATAGAGCAATGTTTAGTTACTTAAATCAAATATTGTGTTATCGGTTCAACAAAAAACTTGAATCTTAACTTGAAGCTTAAAAAAACACAATCTTAAATTTCCTACTTTTCTGCTGGAAATAGGGCAACTTTTTTGCAGATCTTGATGTCTACTGTCAACGTTTTATATATTTCCCTATCCTTACGGGACACCCTGTATGTATATATATATATATATATATATATACAAGCTTGTTATCTACTGATATATTATTATTATTTTATCTTAGTCTTATTTTAACTTTACTATAACAATACTTATTCAATTTTCAATCTATTTATTCGTTAACATTCATTTTCTTTATCTGTTAACACAGTTTTCTAATGTAATCTCTATTAGTTTGTTATACACTTATTAATTATCTTTTATCGCAATCTGTTTACTTTTAACTTACATGTTATTTACTCATTTATTTTTATTTTTATTTTTATTCATACTTATTTTCAATTTCTTTGTATCTTCTACATATATAATACTTAATATTTTAACTACATTGTCACCCACTATATCTCTGATTTCATCTTTTTATTTCTGTATCTGACAACTTCTTATTTTATATCTATTTTTTATTTTCAACATATTTTTTATCATTTGTAGCTCTGAAGACGACCTGCAAAGTGAGTCGAAACGTCGGCAAAAATTAAATAATTACTATATTTTAATTTAGTATTTATTTGACCACACCCCCAATTAACTCCTTCTCATATTATATCAACGGTCAACCATCTCTACATCATCATAAGTTTCATACATTTCAACAATAAAACGTTTGGATAAAAATAAATTGTTTTAGCTCATTTAAGTGTATTTAATGACCTATTATCCGACTAAAATTGATATCTTATATATATATATATATATATATATATATATATATACAAAATAAAATTGTTAATTAATTTAATGGCATATTCATATTGATTTTGAAAAAACATTATTGTAATATGAAGCTATGATTTATGATTAAGTTCAGCTTTTGATTTATTAGACAATAGAAATGGGAGTATATGTATAGATTAAATAATAGGATTTGTAATTAGACATTCAATTATTACCCTAAAATTTGATTTATCAATTAAGTTAAACTTGACGTAATGGATTCCCTAATTTAACAATTAACTGTTGACGTTTGGGCTGAAGGCTTCTGCCCTAACCCATCCGCCCACCATCATTGAGCTTCCCTATCCGCAACATAAATCATTAAGTTTATAACACATACATATTTGTTTATATATATATATATATATATATATATATATGTATATATATATATGTAAATATGTTGTCTAATATTTAGTGAGCTATGGTGCTATTTTAGAATATGAGAAGGTTACAATATTTGTGTATTGGTTTTAAAAGTTGGATTAATGATTGTATAGTGCTGAAGGACCCTAAGATAAGGACTTTAATTCAATTTGTAAGATTGTTATGTAAGGGTTATCAGACTTCAAACGATTCTTTAACTCGCTAAAAGAATTAATTTATTTACAATTAATTTATAAATGATAAGTGTGATATAAACAAATAAAAGAAAATACAAAACAAAGTATTATTACCTGAAAGAATTGAATTAAAGTCCTTATCTTAGGGTCCTTTAGCACTTTACAATCATTAATCCAAGGTTTAAAACCAATACACAAATATTTTAACCTTCTCATATTCTAAAATAGCACCATGGCTCACTAAATATTAGACAACATATTTACATATATATATATATATACTCATATTACGTAAATTATGTAATAGGTTAATTATTCATTTCTGAGTTTAAAAAAAAGTAGGGCGGAACATTTTTTTTTTCTAATCCTTAAATTAATTATTAAAAAAATACCGTAAGATGGTTTAACTTTAGGACAGCGGGTAAAATTTGGTTTGTGGTGATTCCGTGGTTAATACACTGTGTTAGTTCAGTCTGCAAAAACTTGCTTTGTGTAGGCATGTACTGCACTACCTTGCGGCAGATTGAGAACCTACACTACACTATACATACTGCACAGGTTGTGCAGTTAGGTTTTATATATTTCCTTTTTTTTTTTTTAATTCTTATTTTCATGAAACTTTCACTTGTGCCTCAAGAACTGCGAACATCAGATAACTTAAGTATTAATATCGGGCAGGAAGAAGTCGGCTTCTAATTGGAAATGACCTTCAATGCCTGATGAAATTCACTACTCGAATTTTCATGCTAGAAATTTTCAAAGTGAAAGAGCTGCAAGTTTACAGCGATCCGTTGGCTTCAGTCGACAAAAACTAAATTTTACGAAGTGTGTTCAAAATTTTCAAGGTCTAATTGTTTAAAAAATTTGCAATATTTGCATAACAATAATAAAAATTTATTGCTCTCATGTGCTCTTAAATATAGTGTAATTGGATAAAACTGGTGTATACTCATTTTCCTTGTTGTCTCTTATGTAAATAATGAGCCTATAGAATGTTGTGGTATAAAATTGCTGCAAAACCTTGTTTCCTGCCGATTCTAATGGAGATAATGCACTGTTCTATTTTTCCCCAGCCAATGGGGTGATATTAGGAAAATTAATTTTTTTTTAATAAAATTTGTTTTTAGAGTTATGGTTTTACCATATTATGTAAGAGGAAGACTGAATTTACATATTAATAATTTTTTCAACAGTTTAACTTTGAAAATAAAGATAGAAGCGGCTTAAAACTTTGAAAAGTATTCCAAAGGTACCCCATCGTTCGGTACTATGTTTAATAAATCTTTTTCCTCTTTAATTATGACGTTATAAATCCTTGATAATTGTCCTATTCACAGATGTAATCATTATTTAAAAATATAAAATAAAAAAAGTACCACATACTCCGCAAACAACGATGGGAAAATTAATTAAGGCATCAGACTGGAATCATTCTGACTGATGAAAATCTTGCCACCTCTAGAACCTTAAACTAGACCTGGGCACTCTTGAAATAATTTATTTCTGAAATAATTCACATGGTTATTCCACGAATGAATTATTTCGGGAATAACGGTTATTTCTGAAATAATATTTCAAACAGTCAACGAAATAATCTCGATGGAATAACTCTGAATTTATTTCTGAAATAATTATTTCACTATTTGAACATTCTTTGGAATAATGTAAATTATTTCGAAATGAATTATTTCTGAAATAAATTATTTCATAAATATTATTTCAGGATTATTTATTTCATAAATAAATTATTGCATAAAATCAAGAAATAAATATTTCAGAAATAACGTTGTTCTGAAATAACATAAAAAAATTACAATATGCACCATGTTTTCGGGGGCGCTGTTTATGAAAATACTGTCGAATTTGAGATTGCGCCACCCCCTCCCCACCCCCCATCAACTTTTTGTAACTTTTCGGATTTTATCCATATCAGGGTCGACTATTATGTTTTCGGAGGCGCTTTTTATGAAAATACGGTCGAATTTGAGATTGCGCCCCCCCCCACCCTCTCACATCAACTTTTTGTAACTTTTCTGAAATAATCGATATCAGGGTCGAATATTATGACTTCGGGGGTGCTAATTATAAAAATAATGTCGGATTTGATATTGCACCACCCCCTCCCCACCCCCCATCGACTTTTTGTAACTTTTCAGATATAATCGATATCAGGGTCGAGTTTTATGTTTTCGGGGGCGCTTATTATGAAAATACTGTAGAATTTGATATTGCACCACCCCCTCCCGATCCCCCATCGACTTTTTGTAACTTTTCAGGTATAATCGATATCAGGGTCGCCTATTATGTTTTCGGGGTAGCTTATTACGAAAATTCGGTCGAATTTGAGATTGCGCCTCCCCCTCCCCAATCGACTTTTAGTGACTTCTCCGATGTAATCGATATCAGGGTGGTCTTTTATGTTTTTGGGATATCTTTTTCAAATTCTACCGTATTTTCTTAATTACCTCGAAATCATATTAGTTTCAGAAAAGTTACAAAAAGTCGATGGGGGGTGGGGAGGGGGTGGCGCAATATCGAATTCGACATTATTTTTATAATTAGCGCCCTTAAAGACATAATATTCGACCCTGATATCGATTATATCTGAAAAGTTACAAAAAGTCGATGGGGGGTGGGGAGGGGGTGGTGCAATATCGAATTCGACATTATTTTTATAATTAGCGCCCCCGAAGACATAATATTCGACCCTGATATCGATTATTTCAGAAAAGTTGCAAAAAGTCGATGGGGGTGGGGAGGGGGTTGCGCAATATCGAATTCGACATTATTTTTATAATTAGCGCCCTTAAAAACATAATATTCGACCCTGATATCGATTATATCTGAAAAGTTACAAAAAGTCGATGGGGGGTGGGGAGGGGGTGGTGCAATATCGAATTCGACATTATTTTTATAATTAGCGCCCCCGAAGACATAATATTCGACCCTGATATCGATTATTTCAGAAAAGTTACAAAGTTACATGACCAAAACTGAGTTTGCAAGACCAAGACTCGTCTCGGTCTCGCATTTGGGCAACACTACTGGTAGCACACTCATTTGCAAATGAAGTGGATCATTGTAATATAACTGTTTATAAAATTGTGTGTAATTAATATTTTTCCAATTTGACACCTGTTGGTTGGTTACACTTGCAATGCACCATTAGCGGATCCGTGATTTAATTTTCGGGGGCTTTAGCCTGAATGCTTTCTTTTTCATAAACATGACGATAATTAATTTGAAAAAAGAAAGAAAGAAACTACTACCTAAATGACATGGTGTTTAAGTGATTCTTGGAGTTCTATTAAATGTAATTACAGGAACAATAATACTTTAAGGGATTGTTTTTAATATATATATTTTTTTTTTAAACATAGTTATATTTTACCATTTTTCGGGAGGAGGAGGCTTTAGCCCGAAAGCCCCTCACCGTATATCTGCCTGTGCAATGCACTAATTCCTTCCAAATAAACTCTCTCAAACATAAACAAAACAGGTTCGCTTCTGTTCGTTTTACTTGATTCCACAAAAACCTATTTTCTTTTTCACTAACCGTTTTTAGAATTTTATTTTTTAAAGGCTCTTCTGGGCATTGAAAAATGTATGCATACCAGGTTTTGGAAAAAACAAGGAATAAAAACTTTGGAACAGTTTTAGTCATTTTTCTTGAACACAGGGGTACATTTTACTTGACTGGCTAAAAATTAATATAATTTCTTTACAAAACTTGAGCTGAATCCCAGTTTTTCTGCAATACGCCTCAACTTAATTAATATGAAATTAAAACTTTAAAAATTTTGCGAAGAAGTTTTTGTAAAAGTAGGGAATCTATAGTATAGTTCGATGATGACAAAAAATGGTGAATAATTTTTAATTTTTTTAAAAAACAGAACTTATCTTAGTTTAACCACTCAAAAGCTCTCTTTGAATGGTTTTACCAATGACATCCTCCACTTTCATTGAAAGCAAATTTTGTCTATTTTATTGCAAAGCAATTTTTAATTATTTAAATTTAATATTTTTTTAGTTATCGCTTAATGTTCAACAAAAAAACGTGCTAACTTAATAAATATTATAAAACATAAATTCCATAAATTTCTGCCAAAAATCTGACCATTGTATATACATATATATATAAACTTTTTTGAAACTCATAAGATCTGCTACCACCGCTTTAAATGCATTCTCTCTCTATGCTCCTGATTTCCCTCTACTTACAGATTAACCTGTATATCTGTGTGTTTGTTTTTCTATGGTCATACGTCATGATGTTTAAAATTCGAGCCTAATGTAGAAACAGCCTAAGGAATCGGAGCTATAATTCGATTGATCCAGTCACTTGACGGCAAAGATTGACATAAGCAAGTTTGGCCATTGTAAGCATGGATCAGGAAATATTTGAAAAGAAAAAGAAAAAAAAAATGTTTGTAGGGCTCCCACTTTTATCATACTCACCACTGAGGTTTAGAACAACTCCACAGAGCCAGCAAAAATTTGTTTTCAGACAATACTTACTTATGTTTAACTTTTTTTATTTACGTTTATGTAAGTGAGCTCGTGTTTAAGTTGTTATTTTGATTAGTTTAGTTAATTTGTTTATATACATTTATTTTTATTATATCATCGAATTCCTCTCGTATCCAATCCTTACAATCCAAAATCCTTCGTAAAATCCTCAATGCTCCTTACTTTGTCACAAATAAAATTATTCATAACGACCTTAACTTACCATAGGTTTTCGATTTAGCCCAATCCAGATACCTATCCTTCCATAACAATTCAAAACCAGCCGAACCCTCTCGTTCCAAACCTTTCAAACCTGGCCTGGTCAACTACATATGTAAATATATTATTAGAGTGCTACCAATGGGTAGTTTTTGGGCAAGCGCTTTCGTGTGATTGTATTATTACCATGTAAACATTTACTGGATGTATTTTTAAATTTATATAGTTGTAAATCTCATGAATAATAAAAAAAAACTTTTAGTATTATTATTTTTCTGAATTATTTATTGTAAATAGAGTGTGAATGTGCTCTCTGAACACTATCATAAATGTCCTTAATTGTAATACTTCTGAATAAATAATATTAAAAAACAAACAAACAGTCATGTATGGGTACTTAACAAAAAAGAAGAGACACAAAATAATAATATAGATTTTCAGAGAATATGCTTTCATTATTGAAACGGGCTCTGGTGATGTACTGAGTGAGTGATTTCTAATTGCTAAAAAGAAAAATATCTAGAGATTTACTTGACTCAACTACTTTTACAACCCTTCTGAGAGTGTCTGTGTAAATGTCGCCACCATTTGGCCATCACATTCCACAATCTCCCTTCCCCACCACCAAAATCGTTATAGCTAACCCTCAAAACATTTGTTTAGTCATTACTGACCTGGTACAGTACTGGCATGTGTGATATAAGATGTAAATTGAGGCCACCGTTCTTGCCAATATCGTAGGTCGAGGTCAACTCCTTGCATCTGGATACAATTATCGGATCAGATTTACGATGTCTTTATTAAGCGTCCCGTTTGGCAATGACCAATGGAAAGAAGGCGGAATTATTTTAATTCTGGCCGCCTCTTTAACGACGCAAGTTCTAGACTAGAGCGGAGCGGTAATGCAGAAAGTTAGGAGGAATCTTGGAAAAGGGGGGGGGGAGGCGGAAGCATTAGCCAAGATATGTGGCTATGGAGGAGATAGTACCCCGTCACTATCTCCTACATTTCTCACCTTTTTAAGTCCTCGTTGCAACTCCATTCGCTTGTCAATTACATCTCCTGATAAGGACCATCTCCCAGCTTAATGTCCCTCGTAGAGGAAGCCAGTCACCCTTTACTGATGATGTTATCTCTGCTATGCAGAACATCAAACAAGAAAGAGCTAAAATATTTCTTCATACTGGGTAGGACTTGGAATGAATAAAGAACTCTGCAGCACTAGGTTACCATATAAAACCAAGACCGAAAAAAAGACTGCAAATATTGATTTTGTACTTCTATTCCATTTGCAACAAGCACTACTAGCAACATTCAAAAAGTATAAATAAATACCCACAGTCTTTTAATAATCTAAAGAATAAATTAAATTAACAGCAAGGGGATTCGTCCTAAAGTAATTTTTTTTTTCATTTCCATTCATTCAAAAGTATGGCTAGGATTTTAAATTTTCTTTTAAACTTATTATTTACATTTTGAGGGAGGGAGACTCAAGTCCTATCATTTTTAGGGAATAATTGGAAAATTTTATATACTAAACTTCCAGTGTTTAAATGCAGGTAAGCCGTAAATTATTTTATTTTTATTACTTTAGAAATTTACAATTGTATTAAATGATAAATACAACAAGTAAATATGAACAAGTAACATAACATGTACAACATGAAGAGAAACTACCCATTTGTAGCACTCCAATTATATTTATATATTTGAAGATCCCGAGGCCATCTTCTTTTCAGACGCCTCGGAGGGTTATCAGGAACAGAAGAAGAGGCAATGTTGGAAAAGAGGGTTCGGATGGTTCAGAAGTTTATTATGAAAGGACAGGTATCTAGATTGAGCTTAATCGGAAACATATGGTACATTAAGGTCATTATGGATAATTTTATTTGTGACAAAGTAGGGAGAATTAAGGATTTTACGAAGGATTTTGGATTGTAGGGATTGGATACGAGAGGAATTTGATGGTTTAGTAGAGCCCCAAAGGTCGATCCCGTAAGTCCAGATAGGTCTTATTATGGCCATGTATATGAGTCTTTTTTAATTAATTGAAAGATTAAAGCGTTTGTCTAGCAAGTGCTGAAGTAGTTCTGAAACGTCGAGCGGTTTCTTGTCGTTTCAGTCTGGTATGAGGATTCCAAGTTAAACGTCTGTCCAGGTGGAGTCCTAGGTATCGGATTTGTTCAACAGGGATAAGTAGAGTATTATTAAAGGATACTGTAGGACAGGAAGTCATAGGTTTACGACGAAGGGTAAAGGTAATTAGATGGGATTTATTGGAATTTATTTTAATTCCTCAGTTTTGACACCATTCTTCGAGGTTTGTGATGTGGGATTGAAGGGTTTGGAATGCAATTGTTGGTCCGTTATGAACTGATAGGTCTTTTAGATTTTATTTTATGTTTATTTGCATTAAGTTTTAGTTATATTATTTTGCTGTTTAATTTATTTTATTTTCTATTCTCATCATTTACATTGAATATTAAAATATGACCGCTTTAGCATACATTTCCGAAATATCACATACACACAAATGAAAAAGGTGCCTTTAATTGAGAAAAATATATATTAAAACAAACAAAAAAAGATACTTTAAGCCTAAAAAGAAAACCAATCTCGGATATTTCTACAGATAATATTATTTTAAGCTGTGATATTTGTTGTGTGACTAGCTGTTTCCCTCCTTCGCCCCTACAGCAGGCACGGTAGGATTACATTACTTCCGAATGAGAAAGTAATTGAGGGTATTTGTCACTTTTATTTCTCTATCGACTACCAATATCCTTATTGCTACATCTATCAACTTCCAAACACACAATCGATCCAAAATATATAGGTTAAACGAAATAACTGAGTTATATAACCTATCTCAGCGTATAACAAGGTGCAATAAATTTAAATAATAATAAATGATTATTATAAATCAATTTAGTTAAGGTATATTATTAAGTTTTTACGACAGTCATTATTCATTACGGCTCGTAGTGGTTGCAAATCTTTTCAGAAAAACACCGATTTTAAAGTCACAGAAGTTTTGATACTATCATAATCACATATAAATTTGCTATATACAGTAAAACTCCGCTTAACCGGCTCTCCGGATTAGCCGGTGGTAAAAAAGAAAAATGTAGAATAATTAATTTGTATTTCTCTCAGAATAGGCTAGTTTCAGCAGACTATTTTATTAACTCCACTGGCTTTAGCACCTGTGATGTGGTTGAAAGAGTACCGCAGGGATCTCTTGGAGTCCTGCTTTTCCCTCTATAGTTGGAGAAACAAGCCTGGCTTGGGGTTCCCTACCTGACTGTAATATTGTATATAGGTATGACTGAGTCTTTATGTTTATAATTTACTTATCTTTAGGTTATTTTATTTGTTATTGTACATAGTTGTTTGATTATTACTTAAGTATTATTTTACTTTTGTTAATTTTATGTTTTCTGTATATATGGTGTGAATGTGTTCAGATCTCACTATAATTATTGTCTACCTGACAGATTATTATATTTCTAAATAAATAAAAAAAAAATTGTTTTGAAACAAATGAGATAATTGTTTTTATTACAGCCAATCTTGACCTGAGAACCAATATTAACATAAATCTAATTAAGGGAAAATTAACAGAATAACAAATAGCATATATCTTGCTATATAGTGAAAGAAGAGAGATTGTGTATTTTACGTTTTTTCATAACCTAAATAGGACTTGAAATTTTATTGTAATTGTTGAAAGCACATACATTATATTGTTCGGTTATGCAAAAAAAAAAAATAAATAACGGATCTTGTGAGGACTACTAAATAGACAACAATCGTTTATAAACTAAAATTAAATTATATATTCAAGAAAATTTACAATAAGCTGGTCTAATCAATTTAAATGCATCTTATATTAATTCTTCTACAAGCTATAAATTAATTTTTTCAGACACTTTTAATTTTAATTTTTACTGAATATTTGAGTTTTTCTGTAAATCAATAGAATAAGAGGCTCAGATTTCATTTTAACCGATCAGGCCTCGATTCCGAATAGGAGGGATAAGCGAGGTAGTGTTGAGCTTTAAAAAGCTTTTGCAGTTGAAGTAGAAATTGAATGAATCTATGAAATATATATATTCTTTAAAAAAAATCAATTTTATAAAATTAATAAAAACAGTATCATGATTTTGCGAGATGAAAGGATGAGAATGTTATTTCGTGCTACCAAATACCAAAAAATCTTTTTATGAAATTTTACTTCTAAAATGAAATTGGAATTACTAAAGTAATAAATATATACGATTTATTTTTTAACTACTAATTATTTTTAAAATTCGAAATAATTAAATATGTACTACCTTATATACGACATGAAAAGAATACGACGAAATTTCTCATTTTTATGCAAAATAAATCGAATCTAAAGAAACATTTTTTTTTTATTTAATTTTTGTTTTATTTATATATTTTCTAATATATAATTATATTGAAGGAAAATATTTTAAATAAAATACAAAGATATACTAATGTATACAGCATATAATATAAAAAAAAAACGTAACAGAGTTTTGATTTTTACTGTGAATAAATAAAACCTAACTAAATATTTTGTTTTTAATGATTAATTGATATTTTTAGTTCTCAATGACTGATTTACAGTATAAAAAAAAGATACATTAATTTATATAATAGATAAAAATATATTTATAATTATATAATTGTTTATTTAAGGCCAATAATCTTTCCATTTCAAATAGACGCTCGTTCAAAAAGAAACAAATAACTTTAATACAATTTACAACATTAAATTAGGCTTAAATTTCAGACGCAGGTGGACGCAGCTGTAATCTGTTTTAACATATTTTTAGTCTTGTAGTCTTAATTAATAAATAAATGTTAGACCTGCGGTCGGCTACAATAAAGATGTCTGGACCAACAAAATATTTTTTTTCTATTTACTTTTTACTTTTTCAAAATAATATTGTTTACATGAAAATATGAATAAGTAATTTCTTTTTTCGCACAGTATATCGTTTCGAATTTCTGTTCATGGTTATAAAAAGAAATCGTAGCTATCTTCCAAAATGTGAGTGGCAATAATGAAAATAACACCGAACAATTTTTGTTGTCAATCAAACATTATTCTGTCTGTTCACACTTAAGTTTATGGCTCACAGATCAGTATAATAAAAATAATAAATTAACTTCTGATAATTATTTATTGTACGTTATAAATTTTAATCAATTTTTTAAAAATATTGACAAATATTATTCAATGATCGATTTGAATGTTACAAATCAATATTATACCGATTGAATTAGTGGAATGTCTTAGGCAACTCGTCTATTTATCATTAACGAAAAGAAAATTATGTTTGCAATATCTTCAAAAAATATTGCAAACATAATGTCCAACGTCTAACGGGACTAAATTCAAATATTGATTTTTTTTTTTTATGGAAAAAGCATCAAACGTACGTTTATACATAGGTATTAGAGAAACAGTAGAACTAGTCGAAAAAAATACAAACAATATAAGTAAATTTAACAGCAAACATCAAAAATTGATAGCCAGTTTCAATAATAAAGTTTATCAAAGCGAACAATAAATAAGTTTTGAACCTCGCAGTTAAGAGTTTCCCCCAAAATATGGGGTAGAATAACATATAAATAAACCTAAAATTTCAGAAATGAATTCATAAGTTTCTCTCAAGTTATACCCGTAAGTAATATTTTTTTCAATTGAGTAGAAATTCGAAATGAAGATCAGGTCTGATAGGTCGTTAAGAAAAAAAATGACCACCCGTTTTCTTCTCATTACCAATGAATTAATTTGTATCACCATAATAATACACATAAATAGAACTAATTTATTCCAACTTCTGAAAGCTTTGGTGAACTCTGTGACAACGGTTAGGAAATTAATAGTTCATTATATATATATATGCCTTGTGAATGAGCATGCAGAATTATTATGATGGCTTAATGCAATGGCTTGTGCAAGGAGTTGATTTGTATATATATATATATATACAAATCATCTCCTTGCACAAGCCATTGCATACTTCCTTGCACAATCACCTCCTTGCATAACCATTGACCTAGAAACAGTGCATTCCCTAATTAGCACTGAACATAAGGACCCTTCATGGGTTTTAGTGGAATAGTTCATAGATAATTCATATATATATATATATATATATATATATATATATATATATATATATACACATTTATACAATTTTAACCTGTAATTATTAAAATATTTTTTTAATTAAAGTTTTTATAATTTAATTGGTTTGAGAAATAATGTATTTGAAAACTAAATTACACTTATTCAACTCATGAATGCAGTTAGACGCTATATCAGTCTAACTTATTTACAAGACAGAACTTAAATTATATTCGGCTTAGTTGGACTCAAAAGATAAACTCAATTTCTATCTTGTTTCTGTTAAGAAGTTCACTTATACCATCTGCGTTCTATTTAGAAGCTGTTTGTTCAGAACAATAATTATTCCATTGGCCACAGATGGATTTCAGTTATTTGGTAACGTAGTTCTTCAGGCAATGAGTAAAACGGATGTTCAGTAGCGTTTTTAAATTATGATGAGAGAATATGTAATTTTCAAATTCACATTTTAAAGTTATTGATTCCAGAATATTATATTTTGGTTTAAGGTATATTTCAAAACTACTGAACTTAAAATTAAATGAAGTTGAGAGCCCACTTTCGGGAGAGATTAGTACATGCGAAGATATTGTTCGGTTATTCCTACAGAAAAAAGTATGTTTTGGTCCCGAACGAATAATGTAAACTACAATTATAATGATTTTTTCTTAAAGAATGCGTCCGAAAAAGTAAAAGAGCGGCAATAAATGCACGGAAATTTTTTTAAATCGTAAAAATTAGATTGAAAAACACCTATTTCCGTTAACAAAAAGCAAAATCATATGACTTAAATCTTAAATCAATTCATAGTTTTAATTTTGTCTGTATTCTGTTATCAAATTTACTTAATGTATTTAATTTTTTAATACAGTTGTAAATATCATGAATAAAAAAAAAAAAAAATTGTCTGTCTTTTTATTTTCATATTTTTTTCTCAATATTATTTTTTAATATTTATTTTTGTTCATGAGATGATTTTTTTTATTATATATATATATATATATATATATATATATATATATATGTATGGAATATAATTGAATGTATATCATGTTTGCACCAATATTAAGGAAGAAATATATTTTTTATTTGTTATTCTTAAGGCATCAAGTCTCTAAATAAAGTTTGTTTTCTATTCTATTTCATTATATATTCCATTCTGACGTATCAAGTTCTGTCCTTGTAGAGGCTTAAGGAATAAGGGAATGGGATAAAGATTTATAGATAAATATGTAAATATAACAAATAATAAAACAAAATTGAATCGATAGTTCTCA
This sequence comes from Nezara viridula, assembly GCA_928085145.1. Lineage (NCBI taxonomy): Eukaryota > Metazoa > Arthropoda > Insecta > Hemiptera > Pentatomidae > Nezara > Nezara viridula. The sequence goes on along the minus strand of OV725078.1, from coordinate 57,687,680 downwards.
TTATCAATCTACACAATACATCGTCCATTAGTTGTCCTAAACCAGCGTTAAAAATTATAGAAAAACAAAACAGATTTTTCATGTATATTATTCCTAATAGTAGTTTTAATTCGGGAATCAATTCAGAGTTTTATAGTCTTTCTTTTATTTTATTTTTTTCTCAAGACATTTATTTATATTCTCAAGATATTTTATATATCCACTGACAGGCGAAAAATTCCACCCACTTGATTTTTTCATGTTTTCATCTAAAAATATTTCTGCTTTGGATTGTTCTATTGTTTTTAATGAATAAATATGTAATCTTTTTGTTTGTTTTCAATTAGGAATGTTAATATAGAAGACAATAACCCTTAATCCTTAATTCAATGAAATGATTCTAGATTCCAATGTTTACTTTCTATGGAATCAAAATGTTTATTCAGTATCATTAGTTCAGTGCCGTTTCTTGCAGCACATTTCTTAGTCTCTGGCTTTTAATTTTTTCAATATTAAGTTTAAAAATGCCTCTTAGTGCTGAGGATGTTGCGCGTGGTGTGGCACTAATTGATGATGGACATTCCATTAGATATGCAGCTAATGCCATTGGAGTTCCATATGAAACTTTACAAGAAGTTTCAGGCGTTTCTGGACGGCCTGGGGTAACAGAACCACGGGATGTCCGGTTTTTTAACTTTGAGAATTTTACGAAACCGGCACCTTACCGTTGTTCAAGCGATTCATCAGATCGAAGAAGTTCGAGGTGTTCAAATTTTTTAACGTACTGCTCGCAGAAGATTAAATGAGTATGGATTAATGGCTTAACGTCCAGTAAGAGGACCAGAGTTGACCAGAACTCACAGAGTAACACAGCTGGCTTTTGCTCGAGAACACAGCCATTGGACTATGGACGAATGGAGTGCTGTACTTTTTACAGATGAGTCAAGATTCTCTCTTCGATCTCCAGACGCTGGAAAGGGTGTGGAGAAGAAGAAACGAAAGATATGTAGCCTATAATTTTTTCCCAGAGCCAACCTTTCCAACGTGGTTCCTTAATGGTGTGGGCTGGGATTTCAAAGGAGTGCCGCACAGAATTGGTTGTTGTTCGTGGAGGGTCTTTGACGGCCATTCGTTATTTAGATGAGATTTTGGAACCTCATGTGTTGCCTATCCTCAACGAAATCGGCGATCGTTCTATTCTAATGCACGATACTGCACGCCAACATGTCGCCCGCATAGTGGAGACGTTCCTTCAACAGAACAATATTGAGGTTTTAGCCTGGCCAGCACGTTCTCCAGATTTGAACCCCATTGAGCATTTATGGGATAACCTCGGAAGATGAATAAGAGCGCGTGCAACACTTCCTGCTACACTGCAGGACCTTGAAAGGGACCTTCGGGAGGAATGGGCTATCCTCTAGCAAAGGGACATTTCCCGACTGGTGGAAAGTATGCCGAGGCGTATTCAAGAAGTAGGCATGAGGAGGAAACACGCGCTATTAAACGATGATGTAATTAATTTCTTTTAGACTAATAATGGTTCGTTTTTCAATTTTTTTTTTCTCTAATCTTTCTTACCCAATCACATTTTGATTATTAAAGGTAAAAAAGATTATAAAATTCCACAAATACTAAGTATTATCAACAAATACCATGTATTATATACAAATACAACTTTACAGAAATATTTTTAGATGAAAACATGGAAAAATCGAGTGGGTGGAATTTTTTGAGTATATTTAATATCCAGAGTGTATATACTGCTTTAACCTTATCAATCATTTTGTTTTTGAGCATATTTGTACTTCTTAAGTAGTGTTGCCCAAAATTGGTCTTCACTGTTGCAAGACCAAGACCAATATTGGTAAAAAAATCGGTTTTTTGAATAAAAATTAAGCCAAAATGGTTACTGATACTAGACAATTTTAGTTACTATATATAAAGAATTGGTATAAGCAACATAAATTTGCATTGAACTCTTCTAATTTTTCATTGGGGCTCAGTTAGGTTTCTCTTATCTAAAAAAAACAAAAAAAAAACAGTCATATCTGTATAGTAATAAGCTAATAGATAACTGCAAGACTATTGCTAGATTCTTGCGCAAGACCAAGATCAAGACCTAGCCTGAGTGCGCAAGACCAAGACTCATCTTGGTCTCGCATTTGGGCAACACTATTCTTAAGCGACCTAGTTCCAGAATAAAGTTTGTTTCCTATTCTACTATATGATGTAATTCACACTGATGTAATCAGGTTCGGCGCTTATACATGTTTATCATAAAATTAAGTATTAAAAATTGTAATTATAAAATTAAATTGATAGTTCTAAGTTAATAATACATTAATTACCCAGTTGAAATGTTAATAAAATATTATAAAACTTTTTTTTTTTAGAGAAAACTAATAGCAAATATAGGATATATTATCTCGACCTCGTTGTTGAATAAAAAAAGAAAAATGTTGTCGCCTTAATTTTTTTAACGATACCATTTGTTTTGATTTCTCCGAAAAATCTATACAATGTGGTAATATTGTTGGAAGTACAATTTTCCCCCACTTCCGTACAAAAATACCTTGTTCCGGCCCAATGCTAGGTCATTCTCATTTCATCCTTTGAATAATAGAATTGGAAAGAGAGTCTGAATCCCCACCTCCCACCATCTCCTCACTTTCCACCTATCCCTAATAGGAATTAATATTTGAGATAGGCTCGAAAGATAATGAATTGGCCAGTGTTTAAGGCACTCAGGGTTCGCTTTTGATTATCCACAAAATGGCAAACTTATACAATAGACATGTCTGTGCTAATAATTTCGGGAATAATTGGATTCCGTAGTATTAACATGGTTCGGTTTTTTAGTTTTCCGATTCGAATATTATAACTGAAAAATTACGTAACTTTCACAAAGGTTTCTTGCTTTTCTCGTTTCTACATCCTTGGATTGACGTATACTCTTCGACTGAGGGCAGTTGGATATTCACTTAAATCTATTTATTATCTTATAATTGTCTCTTTAATTAGAATTGTTGATGAGGCGAAGTCTCTCTCTCAACAAAGACTAGCTAATATTTCCCATATTTGATATTTACTTAGTTTTCTCTAAAAATCAAAAACTATGCATCATATATAATTTTTCAAATGAGGAGTTAATGTATTATAAATTTAATTTTTTTTTTCTAAACGCTGGTTTAGGATAACTGATGTACGATCCATTGTTTAGATAGATACATAGAACCATCAATTTAATTTCATAATTACAATTTATACTTACTTTTATCTCTATAAACGCCGGGCCTGATTACATCAATATGGAATATATAATATATTAGAATGGAAAACAAACTATATTCTGAAACTAGGTCGCTTAAGAATAACAAATATGTTTAAAAAAAAATTAATAATTGACCGAAATATTAATAAGATTAAAGCAGTAAGTACACTCTCAGCATTATATATATATATATATATATATATATATATATATATATATATATATATATATATATATATATATATATATATCGTACATTAGCTGTCCTAAACCAGCGATAAAAATTCTAGTAAAATAATAAAGTTTTTTCTTGTTTATTAGTCTTAATAGTAATTTTAATTCTGGAATCAATGCATAGTTTTAATTTAGTCTTTATTTTAACTTTTTTTTCTTCTAAAGAAATTTATTTGTATTCTCAAGATGTTATATATAAGAAGAAAAAAAAAAATTAAAATACAGACTAAATTAAAACTATGCATTGATTCCAGAATTAAAACTACTATTAAGACTAATAAACAAGAAAAAACTTTATTATTTTACTAGAATTTTTATCGCTGGTTTGGTACAGCTAATGTACGATTGTATTTAATTGTATTGTATGTAATGTAATGTATTGTATTGCTATGTTCCTGGCCTCGCCTTTCTACGGCGAGTAAGGGGTTCCAGGAATCGCATTTATTTTTATTAAAATGTAATTAATACTTATATTTGTATTGAAATGTTAGATACCACAGACCCCCTACTGTAGTATCCTAGATTGAACCATATAATTTCTATTGGATTTCCTTTCTAAAGGTATCATGTTTTTAAATTTACTATTTGTTCTATATCTAACTGGTGGCATGCAAGGTAGATGGTAAAAGTACTACGTTGGTTTACTAACTATTATATTTACAAGCTTAAATAAAACCAAAAACATCTATATACAAAATAATAACTAAACCTATATACATAATGAATAGTTGAGAATCATACTAGAGGAGAATGCTTGATGTTTGATTAAAGTTACATGTGTTATATTGATTATATTAATTAATGATTGATGGTTGCCAACACAAATTTACATTAGTATAACTAAATGCTTGTTACCACTTAGCTGGTTCTTCATAGTGTTTCTAGCCGTCATATCTGGATTCCCTGTCTCTGCTCTCCTTCAGCGTCTAGTCCGTCCATCTGCTCTCTCCGGCTGTCTTCCTCTTCCTCCCTCGACTCCCCCGCTTGAAGTCTCCTCATCTGAGTCCCAAAAAGAAGAAGTCTCCTCCTCTCCGTCCCAAAAGAAATTCTTCAGTCCCAATTCTCTATTTCCCTCCTTTCTTCATCCCCCTCACTTTTGGTAGTCTTTTTCCTGATTGGCTGATTATTCTCAGCCTAAGCGATGACCACGCCCTCTCCCCCAGGCCAAGGTAAAGCAGCAGGTACAGATTTCCATATTTCTGGTGGAAGGTGTGAAAAGGTCTTTCGGGATCCTGTTTAAACACTCAGTTGTCGGTCTTGGTCGGTGATTCTTAAAGGTTTTTATTACCACTTACAAAAGGTTGGGCTTGTGGGTCGTTACCCTCGCTCAGGTAGCGCCAGATGTGGCCACTTATGATATTTATTTATTTATACCTTTAAAATAATTAAATGAATACCACCGGCGGTCTTTACAATACATAGCAGTATATCATTGGCCGAATCATTAATAAGGTTAAAGCAGTACATACACTCTCAGTATTAAATATATATGGGACATCTTGAAAATACAAATAAATGTCTTGTGAAAAAAAAATTAAAATAAAGACTAAATTAAAACTATGAATAGATTCTAGAATTAAAACTTACTATTAAGACTAATATTCATTTCAAATCAGAAATTTATTCGTTGGTTAGAATTTCAAAATTGTAAAGCGTCTTTTTGGGATGTGAAAAGTAAGTCTAAAAGAAGGGAATTGAATGATGAAAGGGAAGAAGTATGACTGATATTAGACGGTAGATAATTCCAGAAAGCAGTAGAGTGGGCAAGAAAGTAACGTTTGAAGGCATTAGTTCTGTGGGAAGGGGTATTAAGGTCGGGAATAAAGGATCTTGTTTTCTAAGAATGGACCACGGGTCTGGATTGTAGAAGATTGCAAATGGAGGAAGGTTGTCATGATCTGATGGTTTGGTATAAAAAGGAATCTAGGAAACATTGTTGACGGGTGCTTGGCAAGAGTCACGTTAACCCAACATAGAGATAAACCACAAGAAATCTTCGATTAACCGAAAGCAAATCTTAGCGAGAAGTTCATGATCCCCTTCAATCTGCTCTGGAAGGCCATCGAGAGGCCACCGCAAACCACACAGCCTTAGTCGAAGTGAAGAAAATTTAATGAGGGTACGAGGAGATTGCGTATAGGTTGTGGAAGATGACGGTGTGATGACCAAGTGAACCTGTTGACCGTCGGGAAATATTGGCGAATTGTGGCATCCAGGACAAGTGCTGGTCTATAGCAACACCCATGTTTTTAACAGAGGAGCTGAAAGTGATAGTATGATCATTTGCAACTAAAGTAAGGAATGAGAACCTATAACGATGGCCTGAGTTTTTAAACAGTCGAACCTCAATTTCTTCCAAGACATCCCAGGCAGGCACTGATACTATATATGGCTTTCTGAATATTGCAATCGCTACTAATACTAGAATGACGAAAAGAAAACAATTGTAGGAGTCATGAGCATATAGGAAGGAGGAAAAATGGTGTACTAAATTTAAAACACCATTGATATAGGTGTCGAATAGGAGAGGAGAAATTTTCGAACACTGAGCCACGCCGAAGATAGGGGCGAAGGAAGCGAAGGAAGATAGGGGCTGTTTTTAAATAAAACTGCTTGGGCAGTTCGGGAGGTAAGAAAACTTTGAAATATGAAAATAGAGCTGTTGAAGAATGGTAGTACTTTTAATTTGCTAAAGAAGATAGTGTTATCCAATCAATCAAAAGCTTTATTAATGTAAGGCATCTAACTCATCTAAACTAAGAGCAACATTTTTTCATCGACATTCTCGTTGAATTATACCATAGCGATTTGAATGCAAACACATTTGAGGTATATAAGTAAAAAAAATTGGTGCGCGCAACACACAACTTTCCCTTACCGCACTACTTGAATACAAATTATTTTCTTGCAATATTAGACTATTATATAATTTGTGAAGAGCATATTTAACCGAGCTAAAGTTTAAAGTTTACAGTTAATAGATCATTAATACCATTAAAATAAATATTTATTATGTCAACAGTTGATTATGGATTGTACTACTATTAGTTATTAGTCTGTTATTTTCCATTGCAAAGTTTACTAAAATGGAATTACGAGATTTGCATTACCTGTCATAGATAGGTCAAAAGTTGCCACACTAATTGTAAGTGGATACTGTAGAGATATCACAAAGGGAAAATTTATTAAGTTATTCACTAGTTTAATTATCTAAAAGTTTACATGATGATTTTTTCGGAATAAACGGACGATAGATACCTAATTATTTAAATATTATATCACATATATAGTTATCAACCTGCAGTACGAGTAAATGTATTTATTAAAATTACATACCCATGAAATATTTTTATATTTCACTTTTTCTTTCACACAGCTACAATTTGATTGCCTTGATCCGGTTGATTTCAAATTTTTTTTAAAACAAAAAAAAAATTAAAGGGTTACAATTAGTATGAAAATAGCATTTAATTTCCTTGGAAGCATGTGATTTATGATAAAATTTAAATAATGATAGTTTTCATAAATTATTATTTATTATTTTTTGTCTCTCTCTCTGTTACCTTCTACATCTTTATTTATTGGATATTATTATTCCTAAATTTCTTCGCATTCCAACGATATACTATACATATATCTTCTGAATATTATTTCCAGAGATTCATTTTCGACCTTTATAAGATTTTTTCATTTCTTCTCCTTATTCAATTATAAAACTCTTTCAAAAGTTATATTTAGGCTTTTTTCACAACTTCTAGTTATGAGAGATAGTTAATTATTTACAATAAACCAATTTAAAGGTACTTTAGAGGAAGACATTCTGAACATTGGACATTTAAACCCTGTTAATCGATATCAATAGGGATAAGACCTAAATGATAATAAAGATTACTTAACTATACATTGATACACGGAGTTTAATAAAAATCGTTAGAGAGGTTTTCGAGAAAATCGTAAAAATGTATAAAAACAATAATATAAAGTGGCGTTTCCGGTTAGCCGATTTTAACAAAAAAGTTGCTGTCACATGTGAACCATATAAAAACCTTAAATACGCAATTTACGTTTCTTAGTACTTTGGGTTTTTGAGCTATTCTGTTCACACATACAGACACATTTTTCGTAATAAAAAAAGAATTCGAGAATGGGTGCGGACTGAATGTCACTCTCGAAAATTTGGTGACCCTTATAATGCGAACGAACAAACATTAAGAAGCTGTGAATAAATTTGTCATGGTTGTCCTGATGAAATTGAAAGGATCAGGAGGGACCTTTAGCCAGAAGATAAATGTATCACGATGATTAAATGGACATAATTGCCATTCCTCTCCGTGAAGTAATGCTTAACGGCAGTTCCGTGGAGGGAGACTAACAGGTAAAGGGAGGTTGGTTTTAGTGAGTAAGAATCCCACACGCGAATATTTGTGTCTTTTGAAGAATTCTACCCACGTAAAAAAAAAAAAAAAAATTGCAGGACTTGGTTATTTCAAATCGGGAGACTTCAAAAATGTATTTCCGTTTAAAACTGAGAATCGAACATTTTCAAGACCGTAATACATTCCCTTACTATATATTCCATATATAGGCAAGTGAAAAAGCGAGCGGGGTAGCTCAGTCGGTGAGCACTCAAGGTCCTGGGTTCGAATCCGGCTAATGACTAGTAATTTTTCATTAGCCGTGGGTACTTGTGTGAGTGGGTACTAATTATAAAAAATAATTATGCCCCATCACTTCCCTGCACAACCGCTGGACTTGAAACAGTACTTCCTCACATAGTACCGCACCCAAGACCCTTCATGGGTTGTAGTGGTACAGGTTTTTTTTTTATAGGTAAGTGAAAGTAAAAATTATTAGACTATCTAAGCAATGTTAAAGAGGGAGATATACGACTTCTATGTCCAAGACATTTTCATGTCCTAGGAGTTTATTGAATGCCTATTATAATTAAATCTCAGTAATACAGCAGCCACTAAATGGTGTACTATAAAATAAGCTGCAACTTGAAGGAAGAGGAGGAGGAGGGGGGGGGGAGGAGGGTGTGTGGTTTGGTGGCGTGTTAACAGAGACAAGGCGACTACTTAACCTAAATTGTCCGACACTAATCCTCTTTAATGAATTGCCGCGTTGCCTCTATAAAAAGGCGGGCCGGAGGGAGGGGGTCTCTGTTTTCCTAAGTAATGTGTCTAACCACCCCCTCCCCCGCTCCTACCGCCACCCAACTCGCCAATTACAAATTCTGCTCCAGCTTCATTAGTCCGTCCCCTCAGTTATTAAGAATAGCCTTTGGGACTTGACTGCCGTTGGAGACTTGATGTGTTTCAGAAGACGACACAAAAACAGTAGCACTTAAAGAGCGTCCTGAAGCTCATCAACAACAATAATACATATGTGCGTGTATATATTTAAACATACTTAATATTACATGTAATAGTAATCGATATTATGCAATCAATTTTGAAGACATTAAAACTTTCTTTGTATTTTCTATTTGATCAAAAGTGAGATTTTGAATACGTCAGGTAGTTTCTCAAAGTTTTCCTTAATTCTTCATAGAATAATAAGGAAAATACAACAACTTCATATTTTGGGTCCCAAATTCATTTTTTCAAACGAGACTTTTTTTTTAAGTGAAAACTTCTTTAGCCGCGTTTTGCACTTTTTTTGTGGAGAGTGAATTAGATTTAGCCGTCAAATTTCCGATGTGTAAAGCTCAGGTAAAGTCGGCAAGAGTCTAAGACTAATTAAAAGTTTTTGCATATGGATAAAAATATTTCAGAAACTAATAATCAGACCTGCATACTGTAAGGAAAGGAATTATTCGTCATTTCATCTTCTCTGTAATGAGATATTATTCAAAATTGTTTCAGAAGGCGACGCCGTGTTAGAGAGGCGAATAGGAAAAAATAGTATCTAAAACCAAGTATACTTGCAAGTAGGCTTGCAACACGCACATTGCCTCTTCTCATCTACCTTGACTTTTGCCAGGTTTTGCAGTTTGGAGGCAGCATCTTATCTGCTCACTCCCTGATTACATGATGGTCCTTTGCACACCATCTGTACGCCCGCGCGTTCCTACACTGTGCTTAGATGTAATCGTACTCCTGAAATTTGAGGCATAAAGGGGGCCCAGGTACTCCCTGATACTTATTACGAAATCTGTTTCTAATTCTTGATTCCACCAGCTCACGTCCACATCGAACTCAACAACCCATGTTTTCTTATTCATATTTTAAGATTAGAGAAGAGAACGTTTAGTCGCTTTCTATGTCAGGGTTCATCCGCAGGTCTCACTATCCCTTTCGACTCGAGGCTTTCCCGGAGTACCTATTCTGCCTTGGTTTTTCTGTCCAGAATTTCGGAACTCTGGGGATATCTGGTCTTGGTTTTCTGATCTTTATCAGCCTTGCCTTCAGTCCTCTCTCCCTCAAGCCCTCTAATCAAAGTCTTTGATTTTACCAATACGTTTTCCTCATTGCTTACTCGAAGCTTCTCAACTTCGATTACAGCTCCTCTTCTGTAGGGAGCCTCCTCCATATGTCCGTGAGTCCGTGAGTGATAGTGACGGAGTCTTAGCTACCTCCTAATTAAAGCTATAATATGTCTGACGACAAAAATATTTAAATATAATTTGTTTAGTATTTATAAAATAATTTAGGACTAATCAAATTCAAAATAAATAAGTCATTACGACTTATTTGAATAACATAAAGTAATTAGCTACAAGACGTAATCTACTAAGAGACTAAATCCGTCCCATCGATTAACTGCTTTATAAATTATGAGCGTCAAACTAGATGTTTCCCTGCCCTCTTATTCATAGCTAATGTGGATGTCAATTAACGTCAGTATTTAGCTGAGCCTTAATTATATAGTACTCTCTAAGCACAAAGTCTAGGCTAAAATCCTTTACTCTTCATTGTGCTCTTTGTTTAATCTTCGGTTACGAAATCTACAAACACTGCAGAGGGTTTCCTTTGGGACTTTGTCCACTCCCTCCATCAATTGATCCGGAAGAGAAAAGCTACCGACCTATCCAACTAGCTTAACACTATATTATTTTTGGACGAACATAGCAACAACAAAACAAACATTAAAACTATATTCTGTGGACTTTGTGCGTTTTTTTTTATTTTTTTTTTATTATTCAAATAAAAAACGAAATGAAGCTAATACTCGTTTTTTGTTATCTTCCTTTAACACTTTGTAATAAAACTGTTTTGTGTTTCCATCAAGTTTTAGTTAATCTAACTGATTTAAAAAAAACTGAAAGTTTTTATATGCATGAATGATACCATTTCACAAGTCTTCCTTGAAAAATATGTATATGAAAATAAAGAACGTAAAGAAATTATAATGGTGTGGAGATGGGCGATTCCTCCACACACCTTAAATGCCTTCGCTGTATACTCTTACTAATAGGTCTCACAATAGGTCTTACTAAAGTCTTGTGTAATCTTTTCTTTTTTTCTCCGGACAGAAGGGATGATCGAAAAAAAATTTTAATCTTTTTATTGAGGTATAATAGGTTTTACCACACTTAAGGGCACTGAGTATTAGATCTGTATGGCACTTTCATACCATATTTACAATACAAATAAATAAAATAAATTAAAAATATATATCTTTTTTATTTCTTAATGATATTTACAACTGTATTAAAGAAATACATTTAGTAAATTTGAACACATGGATAACCATCATTATGTATGGTTTTATTTTTACCAAAGTAGGGAGCATTGAGGATTTTGGATTGTAAGGATTGGTTGTAGTTTTGTTCTTGGTCTTGCAACATTTAGGCGACCTTAGTCTTGGTTTTGTAAAGTGCAAGACCAAGACCGATTTTAGGCAATACTACAATTAACAAACAATAATAAAAAAAGACAGAATGTTTTTAAAAAATCTTTAAATGAGATTTTACTGCAATAAATTATAAACCTGGGCTTTAGTGACACGCGATTTGCTCTTTTTAATTCATGTATTTACCACGTCCCTTTTCATTTAGAAAAGAAAGAGTTTCCTCGAGTAATGGATCACAAAACCATTTCTGAGGCTCAAAAACCCTTAATCTACAAGTTTGAGAAAAAGCCTTAGATGGAATTTCGTAATCCATTTAGAAGAACAGGAAGCAGGGATTGCTTGCAATAGACTATAAAATGATTCACTATCATTTTTTGTTAAATATTGTTATACGAAGATCATAGATCTTATTAGAAGACAGAACAAAAATTCAGATCGATTCGGAATGCAAAAGAAAACGGCAAAGTAACAAACCTTTTCTTCTTTTCCTGTTGGCTTGACAGACTTTGTAGACCATCTACTGCCTAAACCAAACTTCTCCACCTCTGTTTATATTGCTTTCTAGTTTCTGTATCTTTTTGGATTACATTTATTCATCTGTTTTGCTATTCCACAAGGTCTCTTACAAACTATTCAACAATTCATTATTATGTTAAGGCTTCCCTTCCCGCTCATCTTAGCCTCCTAGCCTTCATGTCATCGAATATTGATTGACCAGATACTGGTTCTCTATATTGGTCTTCTTCTTCTTTGCGTTAGTACTCTATTCTCTGCTCTGATTATCGTTCTGAACTTTCTTCTGAACTATCTTTTTTTTGTGTAATTTTGATTAGTTGGTGTCCAGGTTTATTTGATATTTCTGAGATTTTTCGGAATTCCAGTTTCCTTGAAAGAAAGACGAAAGCTCTGAGCTTGTTATACCTCATCTATCTCTGATAATGGTCATTTCTTAGTGGAGTAATTGTGAAACCGACTTAATTGAGTTAGTCTATTCTCGGGAACAATTTTTCTTCAACGCAGATTCTGTTCTTGGGATGGATTATTCTGATGAAAATCATATATTTTATCTTGTCAACATTTACTTGTTAGTTTGCTTTTCTTCTCTTATTCGAGTCTTTCAATGCCTTCTTGATTCCTTCCAGGAGCAGCTAGATCAATTGCATATAATAGGATTTCATCTATCATTCAGATGTACACCCATATATTTTCACAATCATCTACTTATCTAGTGTTGTGTTGAATAACATAAGTGAGATTCCATCTTTCAGCAACAAACCTGTTCTAACTTCGAAGGCTTCAAATACTTCAAGTAGATTCGTCTTCAAATTGTAAATATACCTGTTAATTTTTCTCCTTTTAATCTTAATTTTTAATTACAATGGTTTTTCAATTTTTCTTCTTGTAATTTTTAATATTTAAATTGTACTTTTTAACTTCTCTTCTTTTAACATTAATTTATTTTTTAAACTGAATTTTTAGATTATATTTCTGAAATCATTAACCTTTTATTTAAATTCCTTTGTTAACTCATCTTTATCTAATCCTTAATATATTTAATTTTAATGGTTTTTGTCAGCTTTTCTTCTTGTACTTTTTAATATTTAAACTGTACTCTTTAACTTCTCTTCTATTAATATTATTTTTTTTAAATGTATTTTTACCTTTTATTCTTAAATCATTAACCTTTGTTTTAATTGTATTTGTTAACTTATCTCCTTTTAATCTTTAACTTTCAATTGTACTATCATATTCATCTGTAACTATTTTTAACTTTCTAAAATTTAAATTGTATTTGTTAGCTGTAGATTTGTTATGTATGCCTATGTAGTAGTTGATCAAATTGTAATATAGGGCGAAAATGACCCAGGTGGTTGAAGAGCCCAAAACATTTATAAATAAATAAATAAATTCTTCATTTTTTATGAGGACTCGGCCATTAAGATCATTTCTTAACTTCTTCTTCTATCTCAGTTTTGGGAATGAGAAAGATCAATTACTGGCTTATATAAACTTATTTTCAAACCTTATTGTAGGCGTATTAAGGTTTTACACTGAAATGGAAAAATAGTTATGAATGATAGATTGCTAAAGGGTACAGATTAAAATTTAATGGATTTGCGACATAGATTGCTCTGTTACTCAGGCGGATCTACAGGGAGAGGGCGGTTTTCGAGCTAAAACCCCCCTCCCCCCTCCCAAATAGTAAAATATAATCATGTCTTATGAAAAAATTATCTCTAAAGTATTATTGTTCGTCTAATGATATTGCTTAGGACTTCAAGAATCACTTATACACCATTTCATATACCGTAAGATGGGGTAACTTTGGAGCAGCAGATAAAATTTAGTTAGCTGTGATTCTGTGGTGGATACACTGTGTTGGTTCAGTATCTGTGTGTGCGCTAGTATCTCGCGGCACACTACTCTTGAGGCACAAACGAAAGTTTCTTGAAAACAAGAATTTTGAAAAAAGCAATGAAAATAAATTAAACCTAACTGCACAACGATTGTAGTGAACTAGGGTTCTCAAACTGCCGCAAGGTAGTAGCGGAGTACTTGCCTACTGCACAAAGCACGATTTTGCAGATGAAACCGACACATTGAGTGTACCACGGAATCACCACAAACTAAATTTTACTCGCTGTCCCAAAGTTACCCACCCAGTCCCAAATTACCCCATCTTACGGTGAATGAACTCGAGTTATGCAATACAGTATTACAATTATTATTACCGTAAGATGGGGTAACTTTAGAACTGGGTGGGTAACTATTGGACATAGGGTAAAATTTAGTTAATGGTGATTCCGTCGTACACTCACTGTGTCGGTTCCGTCTGTAAAAACGTGTTTTCTGTAGGCGTGTATTGTGCTACTACGTTGCGGTAGTTTGAGAACCCTAGTTCACTACACTTGTTGTGCAGTTAGGTTTTATTTATTTCCATTGCTTTTTCCAAAATTCTTGTTTTCATGAAACTTTTGCTTCTGGCTCAAGAGTATTGTACCGCTAGGTAGTAGCGAAGTACATGCCCAAACAAAACTCGTTTTTGCTGACTGAACCAACACAGTGTATCCACCACGGAATCACCACAAACTAAATTTTACCCGATGTCCCAAAGTTATGTCATCTTACGGTAGTTTCTTTCTTTTTGTTTCAAAGTAATTATACATATATTTATATCACATTATGTCAAAATGTAAATATATTTAGTCATGAATTTGTGTTAGATATAATACTTTTATCTTGAAACACCCATACCTTTTTACACAAGAGATTCACAATACCTTTAACATCAACAGGTACTTTGAATTTACAAAACATGTAGAACGAAATTTACAATTGTAGTATAAACTGAGCGAAAGCAAAATTGTAGGCTTAATAGGTAAAAAGAATATATTGAAAAAATTTCCATAGAAATTATGGAAAACACTCTGGATAATTAAGTTGTGAGAGAATATTACTCCACAATTCCTGTTAAATATGAAAACATTAAGGTGCGCAAGCTGTGACCGAGGGAAGCTATCACCAGGCAAATTACCAATATCTCCCCTCCCCCAACCATCTCCCCCCCCACTCATCCCCCACCCCTCATTGTCCTCCTCTACCTATAAATTATCCCGCCGTCTAAAATTTGAGCTCCAAATCCCCAACTAAATTTCATGAAAATTATTTTACTAAAAAAAAGTCCTACATACTGAAAACAACCCAATGCCATTGAATTTTCAAAAATCCGAAAAACGTTCATATGAGTTGAGTTGAGTTTTAATATGAAACAGATACAGAACTATTTCAATTAGCTTCAGTATCAAACGCTTATCTCTTTAAATATTTAACCGTATCTAGTAACTGTTATTTTTACTGTAAAACAGTTATGTAAAAAATCATCATAAAAGTCTAGACAAACGCTCTAAGCTTTCAGTTAATTACAAAAGACTCATATACATGACTACAATAAGACCTATCTGGACATACGGAGTTGAGATTTGGGGGTCCACAAAGCCATCGAATTCCTCACGCATCCAATCATTACAATCCAAAATCCTTCGTAAAATCCTCAATGCTCCTTATTTTTTACTAATAAAATCATCCATAAATACGTTAATGTTCCTTATATTTCCGAATTGGCCCAATCCAGATACCTATCCTTCCATAATAAACCTCAGAACCATCCGAACCCTCTCGTTTCTAACCTTGCTTCCTATTCGATCCCTGATAATCCTCCGAGGCGTCTGAAAAGAAGATGGCCTCGAGATCTTCTATTGTAAATACATTTTTTTTTTTAGAGTGCTACCAGTGGGTAGTTTCTCAACAAGTGTTTTCATGTTTTTATTTTACTTAATGTATTCTTTGTTAATACAGTTGTAATTATCTTAAATAAAAAAAAATCATAAAAGTTCAACCGGAATCTTTATCAATAAAGCTTACTTATTCGCCAAAGAAGCGTTTGATTAGTTCTTTTACCTTAGGAATTGGTATTTAGCAAGCGTTTACTACTTTCAACTACTTCTTTTGTGTGTAAAAACTATATATTTTGACTACCTGAGATTTTCGTTAAACAGTTAGAGTTTACAAAAGTGTTCTCTATCAAGAAAATATATTGTAATATTCGAATAGAAACGTTTTACCCATAAAAAAAGAAAAAAAAAGCGCCATATAATGCAAATATGACTGCTTACAAATTCTTTCCTTACCTTTTATGTGCAAGATCGTACTTGCACGTTATCTTCCTATTGACATTTGGTCCCACCCTCTGCTTACTTTTCAGCCAAACATTCTGTCATTCCTTTTCAGGATATGTCTCTTGTCATCAAGTCCTTGGCGTCCCATGAAGTAGGCTGTCTGTCTATTCGTCCTAGTCTGACTTGCATTTTTGAACTCAGTTGGAAAAAAATATCACTTTAATTTAGAAATGTTTATTCACGAAATTAAAAGATCAATTGATAATCTACCATTTTTGGTTCCCGAAAATAAATAAATAAATAAAAACTGGCTAAAACACTCTCTCTCAATCTCCACTGGGTTTAGCCCCAGTGACGCGGTTGAGTGAGAAGTGCAGGGATCTCCTGGAGTCATGCTTTTCCCTCCACAGTTGGAGGGACAAATTTGGCTCGGAGTTCTCTCGCCTGATTGTAAATATTGTATACAGGTATGTTCGTGTTATTTTTATTTATTGATTTTTTAGATTATTTTATACTTATTTATTGTATATATACTATTATTATTATTGTACATATAGTGTGAATGTGATCTCTGAACACTATTATAAATGTCCTTGAGACAGGCTGTAATATTTTCAATAACCAATAAAAAAATAAATAAAAAATAAAAATTGGAATATGCGAACGAAAATTACAATTATTTAAACCAGATATTATTTATTAATGAGTTAAATAAATTATTAACTATTTATTTTATTCATTAATATTTTTATAAATCACGTTGCTCAAACTAAACAAGTGCGAAAGAATTATTATAACAATTCTCCCAATTATTCCAAGTCAGTTTCATAATCACTGTTGCTCCTTGCAATATAGCTGTTATCTAGGATCTTGGTAAGTTCTCTACGGTATTTAGTAGGCTCCTAATGGTTGAATTAATATTCTACATTTTGATAAAAGATACTATATCATTCCTCATCGTTCTATTAATTACTTTTGGATCCCTTCGTAGATTCAGAAGTCATTCATTCTACCCTCTTGCATATGTATTTTACACAACGGTTAATATTTATATTTTTTTTCATATGTCTTTATAATGCAATTAATGTCAAGATTTTTTTTAGAATGTTTGTATTAAGAAATAATACATTTTGCAACAATTAAGGACACTGAGTATTAGAGATATATGAAGCATGTTCATATGTAAAATAAGACAAAAAAAAAAGAACAAACAAGAGCCGAAAAAATAAAACTTCAAATAAAAAAGATTAACATATAAAGAACTTAGATATAGCATCCTCAAACCTCCAAAGACACCTCTCCCTGATTGAGCACTGGTGTAATAAATGGCCTATTAAAGTAAACGAATCCAAATGCCAACACATCACCTTCACGCTCCGACGCAGTTCCTGTCCACCAGTACACTTTAATTCCATCCAGCTTCCTTTCTCAGACACAGTCCGGTACCTTGGCTTTCTCTTAGACAGACGACTAACGTGGAACCCTCATACTAGGCTTAAAAGACAGGAACTAAACCGACGATATGGCCAACTATACCTGCTACTAAACAGGAAATCTAAACTTTCCATTGAAAACAAGTTACTGATCTACAAGACAATATTGAAACCTATCTGGACTTACGGACTTGAACTGTGGGGAACAGCAAAATTGTCTAACATCAAACGTATCCAATCCTTCCAATCCAAAGTCCTTCGAACAATAGTCGATGCTCCTTTCTATGTAACCAACAAAACCCTATACCATGACCTTAATATCCCATTTGTCCTAGACCTTATCCCATCAAAATTCTCCAAATTCCACCAGAACCTTACCCATCACCCAAATCCCTTTGCACAATCTCTATCCAGGAACACCCATCCATATAATCCTCCAAGGAGGTTAAAACGGCATTGGCCCCGCGATCTTTTATAGTTTGTAAATATTGTAGTTCTGGCAATGGCCAGATTCTCCACTCACGACATGAGTGTATGTGGCTTAAGCACTCTTGCTCAATCTCCACTGGGTTTAGCCCCAGTGACGCGGTTGAGAGAGAAGTGCTGGGATCTCCTAATCTCCTGGACATCCAAACCGGTGATATGGCTCAAAGAGAAGCGCTGGGATCTCTTAGAGGCCTGCCTCTTCTTCCACATATCTTTTTTTTTTATAAGTTCTTTATTATTATTTTTTTAAATCTTATTTATTGAAAAATATTACAATCTGTCTCAAGGACATTTATAATAGTGTTCACAGATCACATTCACACTCTATGTACAGTAAATAAAATAAATTATACAGAAAAATAATATATATACAATAAAAAGAATAAAATAACCTAAAAATAAATGAATAAAAAGAACACATACATACCATTATACAATATTTACAATCTAGTGAGAGAACTCCAAACCAGACTTGTCCCTCCAAGTGTGGAGGTATTAATATTTATATTAATAAAATCTAAATAATACTCGACCACTCCTAAAGTAGAGTAATGTGCAAATCCTCATCTTATAGAGTGTGTCCCATTCCATCATCAAGTACATTATTTAAAAAAGTTTTGATTTTTTTATTTATCTTAATCAGAGAAAAAATCGTTTTATTTTCTCGTTTTACAAAGCTAAAATTAACTATACGAAGATATTGCAAACCCGGAAGTTTCCAACCAATTATATTAAAAATATCATATATATATATGCTATCAAAGGTTTTTTTTTTTCACTCAATAATGGAACATTCGTTTGATTTCTTCGTAATAAAAGCAAATCAACTGTCTCTTGGGATTGATTCAAAATCAAAACGGTAGAGGGAAAGGCGGGATTGTAAAGGAAACATCAACACTAATTGCTCCTTTGTAAGTCCGAGCTCTTTGTTTGCGAAGGTTCGGCACAAGCACATTACTTAACAGACCGACCCGGAATCAAAGCATTTCAAACACTTTTTTGCAGTGATTTGTCGACTCAGTGAATCAAGTGCCGGGTGTGAATTGAAAATTTAACTCTACACTGTAGCTTCTTCTCCCTGATAAAAAACAAAACCAGAAACACAAACCGTTGGACCCCGTCAAATTCAAACGAATGTTCTTTACAAACCAGATTAGATTGCTCCATTTAGATTTCTTCTTCGCAAAGTTCGAGCTCTTAATTAAATTATAGAAGAAAAATCTCAACAAAAAAATTTGCTCAATTAGACTGGTACTGTTTTTCTGTGTTTTTCTATATTTCTGCGCAGTTTAAAAAGTGTACTTTTTTTTATTTTGTAGAATTACTCAAATAAAATCATAGCTGTCTTTAATTTTATTTTCTGTAGCCTTAATATTAATGCCCTTCAATGTGGCAGAATGTATTAATATTCAGTAAAGAAAGTTTTTTTTTTTTTATTTATTTTAAATGATATTTACAACTGTATACAAAAAAATACATCTAGTAAATTTGCACATTGGTATAAAGACATGGAACACATGTTGAGAAACTACCCATTGGTAGCACTCTAATAATATGTCTATATTAGAAGATCACGTGGCCATCTTCTTTTCAGACGCCTCGAAGGGTTATCAGGAATCGAATAGGAAGCAAGGTTAGAGACAAGAGGGTTGGGATGGTTATGAAGTTTATTATGGAAGGACAGATATCTGGATTGGGCCAAATCTGATACATAAGGAACATGATGGTCATTATGGATAATTTTATTTGTAACAAAGTAAGGAGCATTGAGGATTTTATGAAGGATTTTGGATTGCAAGGACTGTATGCGAGAGGAATTAGTAGGCTTGGTGGAGCCCCATAGCTCAACCCCGTAAGTCCAAATAGGCCTTATTATAGTCATGTAAATCAGTCTTTTATAATTGATTGGAAGGTTAGAGCGTTTGTCTAGTAAGTGTTGAAGTAGTCGGAAACGTCGAGCGGTTTCTTGTCTTTTCAGTCTGGTATGAGGATTCCAAGTTAGACGTTTGTCCAGATGGAGTCCTAGGTAACGGATTTGTTCAACAGGAATAAGTGAGGTGTTGTTAAAGGATACTGAAGGACAGGAAGTCATTGGTTTATTATAAAGAAAGTTAAAAAAAAAAAATTATTTTCAATAATATGACTGTTAACATTAAAAAATTTCAAAATTTAATGTTCCACATAATTCTAAATTAAAAAATACCTGTAACACCACAACCCATGAAGGGTTTTAGGTTCATTACTTTGTTAGGAAGTACTGTTTCAAGACTAACGGTTGTGTAGGAAGGTGATCGTGCCAGATCACTCTCAACCGTCAGAGTATACATGTTAAACAATCAATTAATTAAGCGTACTCAATTTATAGAGACTGGGAGTTCCCCAGGAATGTATAATTTTCTCTTTATATAGCACGAACAGATCAGTTTTTTATAGTTCATAGTTAATAGTATCATTGTTTTTGGACTTCCTAGAGCTAAAATAAAAGAAAATCTGGTTTGAAAATTTCTCTCGCTTTTCAATGTACTTTTCGATAACAAATGTTAGGTTTTTCACGGTTCGAACTATTTTTCGACTTTTTAGAAGTAGGCTAAAATATGACTTATCTGGACAAGATACCTTTCTTACAACCTTATCATTTTTTTTTTTTTTATGAATATCATATTTCTCATTATTTCCTAAAATTAATATCCCAAGAATTATTTTAATGTATATTATCTTAATTGAGAACCCAATTCATCTACCAAGCTGGTCCTCCAAATCCACCAGTTAAACTAATAGTGTAATGTCATCTCTAAGACGACCTTGCACCAATTGGTTGAAAAAATAGGTGGTCAACTGGATGAAAAAATAACAATTAAATAATGCACCCGTTGCTATACCGAAAGGTGGCAACGGTTGGAAATAGTTCATACCATGAAAAACCGATAATCCGTTATCGAGATTTAACTTGAAAAGTGAAAGAAAAAAATTCAAACCAGTTTGTCTTTTATTCGACCCCTAAAGAATCAAATAAACAATTTGAACCATGAACATTTGTTCGCAATAAAAAAAGGAAGAAGAATAAATGAAAATTAGTAAAGTTTTCACACTCTGTTTCCTTTTAACCTATGTCTAAATATTTGGAAATAAGGACTCCACCTGGACAAACGTCTAGCTTGGAATCCCTATTCCAGAATGATACGACAAGAAACTGCTCGACGTTTCCGATTACTTCAGCATATATATTTGATTCATTTATCAGGTTGCCGGGCAACGGCGGTGCAGTGCACACGCGTTAGCCCATTCGGCCACCCCGCCCAGTGCTGGTGAGTATATTTTAAAATATACTTACTTTAATGTATATATTTTTTTAATGGTTGTTTTGGGATAGAGAAGTGTTTCCCATTCTTCGTTACTTAAATCGTACACCGGTTCCAATGTATACATCGATTTTTTTAATCCCTAATGACGTTTGGATTTTACTGTAACTATTAATGTATAAAATAACTGGGTACAAAAAAAAGAAGATAAATATGCATGATTTATAAAATTTAATTTTAATATTCTATGGTTATACCTAGACAAGAAACCGCTCGACGTTTCCGATTACTTCAGTACTTACTAGATAAAAGCTCTAAACTTCCAATTAATTACAAAAGTCTCATATACATGACTATAATAAGGCCTATTTGGACTTACGGAGTTGAACTATGGGGTTCCACTAAACCATCGAATTCCTCTCGTATCCAATCCTTACAATCCAAAATCCTTCGTAAAATCCTCAATGCTCCCTACTTTGTTACAAATAAAACTATCCATAATGACCTTAATGTTTCTTATGGTTCATATCTGGCCCAATCCAGATATCTATCCTTCCATGATAAACTTCAAAATCATCCCAACCATCACGTTTCTAACCTTGTTTCCTCTTCAGTTCCTAATAACCCCCCGAGGCTTCTGAAAAGAAGATGGCCCCGTGATATCCTAATGTAGACATATCATTAGAGTGCTACCATTGGGTAGTTACTCATAAAGTGTTTTCACTTCATTATATCCATATGTTCAAATTGACTAAATGTATTGCTTTAATACAGTTGTAAATATCATTAAGAAATAAAAATAAGAAAATAAAAATTAGGAAAATAGTTTGAACCAAAAAATTCCATAACACTTGCTATCAGTTGAATATAAGTTTATGTGAAAAATATTATCGTACCTCTTGCTCCCAAAATTGTCCGGATTATAGTACGGCTTCCGAATGTAAGTGGTTTGCTACAGCTCTACGTATGGTACATTTGAGTGCTTACATCAAATTTTTGCTCAGCGGCTCCCGGGGACTGGATATACAATAGTAAAAGAAAAACAATTGATTAAAATATTAAGTGTATTATCATATAAGTCCGAGCTCCTTCACTTCAAATCCTCAGTCCATTCACCCAATACCCGTTCTTGGCCTTCAGATGTAAATGCTATGGCCCACCACCGATCTGCGACATTCGACAGATCTGTCATTAACAGATCGACATCTCTATGGATCATTCCATCCCCTCCTACATCCTTAATACCAATAACCTACCCACCTTTAAATCCCGCCTATTAAATCACTTCCTATCCATCCAATTCCCAAACGATTTTAAATAACTGTTTCCGTAAAAATTTACATAAATTATTAGTGAGTTTTTAAGTATCTTTTTTATTATTCTTAATGAATCAATGGTAGAAGTTGACGTATATATATATATATATATATATATATATATATATATATATATATATATATTTTTTTTTTTTTTTTGTTTATTTAATGAAATTTACAACTGTATACAAATACAAATAGTAAATATGCGCAAATATAAATAATGGCATGTACAGGCTTGAAGAGATACTACCCAGTGGTAGCACTCTCTAAATAATTTTAAGTAAGAAGATCACGAGGTCATCTCCTTTTCAGACGCCTAGGAGGATTACCAGGAATCGAGGAAGAAGCAAGAGTGGAAACAAGCGGATTTGGATGGGACTGAAGTTTATCATGAAAGGATAGATATCTGGCTCGAGCTAAATCAGCGAATATACATATATATATATATTTAAATTAATATTTGTTTATTTTATTTTATTTCTGATGCCCTAAAGCCCACAATTCTATTATTTTGTATTATTCTAAAGGGAGTTGTCCCATAATAAATAAAGCATATTATTATAATTATTATAATCAGACTATTTAAATAATAATATTGACTAATTATATTAAAGAAAAAAGTAGTTTATTTTTTTTTATAGTGAAAGTACCTATACCTACACAACAACAATTTTGCCTTAGGAACCCGGCTTAATATTTTTGAGTTAAGAACACCCTTAATTTGAAGAGAAGAAAACAAAATATTATCTTGAAGGATATTGGGTATAAAATATGGAATGGAGGGGGAAAAAGGAAGAGGAAGAGGAATTGATATCCTCATCAATACTTGTCCATTAGATTCCCTTAAGCCACTGACTTTCTCAATTATCTTCTTACTAAGAACAAATTCTGGCTATGGAATTCAATACACTCACTTCTTATTATTTTTATTTTTAAATGACCAAAATCCCCAAATATCTCGAATCTTGTGTTCTCGAAAAATATTCTACCAGCTATTTGAATAAAAATATTCAATGGAAACATAATTTCAATGTTTTACTAATTTTTTTTGTTTTTATTTATTCAGAAATATTACATTCTGTCACAATTGAGGACATTTATAACAGTCACTAGGGCAACTATACATATAATAATAATTGCAACAATGAGTTATCAGATTTAAAATTATTATCTGAAACGTTATTATAATTATTTTGGGGTGAGAATACTAATTTGTAAGTTCAAAACCTAATTTTTTATTTTTTTTCACTTTTTTTACGTTTTGTCGAAAGTTTATGATTTTGGCAAATAAAGAACATTTTTTTTCAGAAATTAATGGTATAAGTTGCAGCAAGATTTTTAGTCATACAACTATATCATTTTTTTTTTTTTTTTTTTTTTTTTTATTGAATAATAATACAATCAGCCACTGAACAACTATATCAATCCATTTTCTATTGTTTTTTGTTTACAACCAAAACCAATAATGTTTGGATACTCAATTAAAAAATAATAGTACCCCTTTATTTGTTTCTTTTTGTTTATATATATTTATTTTTAGTATTAGTACTGTTATCTAATTTTTGTTTATTTATTTGGTAAAATTTACAACTGTATAAGCAATACAACTACTAAAAATGCACAATAATGTCATGAACAGACTTGAAGAGATACTGCCCAGTGGTGGTACTCTCTATTTAATTCAACGAGAGAAGATCACGAGGCCATCTTATTTTCAGACGCCTAGGGGGATAATCAGGAATCGAGGAAGAAGCAAGGCTGGAAACAAGTGGATTCGGATGGGACTGGAGTTTATCATGAAAGGATAGGTATCTGGCTCGGGCTAAATCAGCGACATATGGAACATTAAGGTCTTTATGAATGGTTTTATTTGTGACAAAATATGGGGCATTAAGGATTTTACGAAGGATTTTGGATTGGATACGATAGGAATTCGATGGTTTGGTAGAGCCCCAAAGCTCAACTCCGTATGTCCATATAGGTCTTATTATGGTTAAGTAGATGAGTCTTTTTTAATTAATTGAAAGTTTAGAGCGTTTGTCTAGTAAGTGTTGGAGCAGTCGGAAAAGTCGAGCAGTTTCTTGTCGTTTCAGTCTAGTCCAGTGGACGTTTATCCAAGTGGAGTCCTAGGTAGCTGATTTGTTCAACAAGAACATGTGGAACATCATTGAAGGATATTGTAGGACAAGAAGTTGTAGGCTTACGACGAAGGGTAAAGGTAATTTGATGGGATTTATTGTAATTTATCTTTGTTCTCCAGTTATGACACCATTCTTCAAGGTTTATGATGTGTGATTGGAAGGTTTGGGAGCTATTTCATTTAATTGATTTTTATTTGTTGAACATCAAGATACAATGTACCCACTGTATCACTATTACTAATGTTCTTAATTGTGACTAAATGTAATATTACTCAATGAAGAAATGTTATGGAAAATAACTAAAAAAAAAGATTATATAAATTAGATATTTTAAATACGAGTTTTTTTATAAAATATATTTGGATATATGATAAATAAACTAAGTATATGTAATAAGAGCAAAGACACACAGAGGGCGATATGTAACAATGATAGTTCTGTTTGGCGGCGACAGATCGCGATAATCCGTGGCGATACTGACAAATATTACTGAAATATAAATTAAAAAGTGATTGATCAACCGAATATTTACAACAAAGGCCTTCTTAAACGATCTCCGTATAGAATAAAGGAAGTTAAATTTAAAAAATAAAATAATGAATTTTTAAAAAATTGTTAAATTTTTGTTTGACAATTAAATTATTCCATTAATATTTGTTCGTTAATACAATCAATATAATGTACCCAAATCGCTATGATAGCAGTATAAATAAGCCATTTATGAGCACTGAATGGTGTGGTAGAGGCCTGTAGGAACCTACGCCAGTACCGCATTTCTACAACTTATGTGCATTTTCTAAGGAACTTCTTCAAATATTGTAATAAGCAATCCGTGTTTTAGAATGAGAAATATATTTTACAGATGTTTTATTTCAGCACGTTTTGCGTTATTGTTGGCCGTTTTCTAACAAACTACGCTTGATTTTCCACTTAAACTGGCCCACAGTCCACTCGGCTTTGTCTTCATCAGGCGCTGCCGGAGAGCCATCAACTCGACGCAAAGGATGGGAAATAGGATGGGATTTTGGAATTATTTTTGGGATATTTAACAGGAAATTGTCATTAGCAGAGAGTGGTGAAAGGTTGTAATTGAAATATTGTGATCTGAAGTTGGCTAATTCCTGCTTTGAATGTTTAAAGTAATACTTATAGGAAAGGTGATCGATAGTGTGGCTGGTACGCTGACATAATAATCTGGCACGGCGTTTGGTGGGGATCAAGTCTATGAAGCGTTGAGGTAAATTATTGGATTTCAATATTTTCTTAAAATACTTCCGTCATTAAATCAAAAACTGCCAAGTTTGCATCTTTACGTTACGTAATTTAATGTTTGGATTTGCAATCTCAATGAAGAAATAAAATGAAGTTGTACCGAACCAAACTAAACGAGCTCGTTTTAGTTTGTTTCAGATAATTTTCCTTACTCGAGAAATATATGACTATAAAAAGCCAATTTGTTAGAAAATGGCAGAGGAAACTGAAATTACGATGGAATATTGATTTAAGCTATGCTGTGTTGAGGTAATCCTTATTCTGTATTATTATATTTCCATGTTTTTATATAATAAGGGAAATGGGGGTGGTAGTGGGGAGGTAGTGGGGGGGGGCTAATGGGAGGAGGGGTAGTGGGGCGGGGGTGAAGATCTTGCTTCTCTTTACCCGGATTTGTTATCATCGACTCCTGTAGCCCCTTCTTGAATTACTACCTCATTACCCTCCAGAAAATATAATAAATCCTCTAAACATCTTACACCTGCTTCCTCAAAGAAAGGCCCTTCCTTATTTTGTTTCCTTTTTTCAAGGCCTATTCACGTCTAAGAACAGCAGGGTTGAAATTTCCTCGCTCCCTATTACCAACTCCAGGTTCTATGCACCTAATATCATACGTAGATATTGATTTTTCATTCAGGACTAAACAATAAAATATTTGTCTTAAAATGTGCAACAATTTAATTTCAGATATGACAAAAAAAAGCTCAAAAAGTAAAACAATTAAAAATTTAAATAAATTATTTAGACTGCTGCTTTCGCTATTAGCCCAGCCAATGAATGCTCGAAAATTGGTTATAGAAGGAAATGGCGGGGACACAATTTTTGACTTTGGGACATTGTTTGGACTAGTAAGGAGGTAAGCATACTAAAAGTCCCCACTCCTGGGTGGTGAGCCAGATGTCGAGGAACAAGCAGCCAGAAGGTAATTTTTTTCGGCTTTCTGCTTATATCAGGGAAACTATCTATCTCATTGAAAAAAACAATTTAAAACAATTCTGTACAAAATTAAAGCTGATTAAATTTACAATATGATTTCTTATATAACTTTTTTCGGTATCTCGATAAATTTCCGAGATATCCATCATCAACTATGGTTCATTTTGAAGGGGAAAAAAGTTTCTTCTGTTTATTACTGTTTTTCGGGTATCACTTATATCAGGAAAACTATCCATAGCATCGACCAAGACGTTCTTTACAAAATTAAACCTGATAAAATTTTCAATATGATCGATTTTATATCGTTTAATTACCGAGATATTCGTCCTCAACTACCACTATGTGGAAAAAAAAAATGTTAGCTAATGTTTTTTACTGTATTCGACTAGCTAACCTTTAATTGCTTCGTTCTAAGTTATGAAAGTAAAAGTGTTTTATAATTAAATTTTCTTGATGAATATATATTATTTCACTAGCTAATTTCCAACGGTTCAAAGTCTATACCATTTATAACTTTATATGTCCATTCCAATGATATGCAGACACAAATAATTTGTATATATACGTTATTGTATTTATGTGAATGTAAATATATACAAAGATATTTAAAGCAATCAAATAATAACGAATATTATAAAAATTAATTTTTTCTTCAAATTGTCGGAATTGATATATTAAGTTATAATTGGTGTAATATTTGAAGCGTTGAAGATAAACTAGTAAAATAGTATATATTCTTGAAGAAAATTTAATTATTAAAAACTTTCTTCTTCACGACTTAATCGTGAAAAAGAAGTAATCAAGAGTTAGCTAATCAAATACAGTAAAAATCATGAGGTAAATATTTTGTTTCCACATCAGCGGTAGTTGAGGACGGGTATCTCGGAAACTAAGCGAACTATAGCGAAAAAAGAAATATGACCAATCATATTAGAAATTTTTTCAGCTTTAATTTTGTACCGAACTTCTTTGTCAATGTGATGGTTAGTTTTCCTTATATAAACAAAAACCCTAAAAACAGCAATAAGCATGAGTATCTAATTATTTTCCCTAACAAACCTCCACTTAATTAAAAATAAATCAAAACTTATTAAACGAGAAAGTCTTTATATAAGTGTGGTATATGTAGTTAGATGATGAAAAAAAAAATCGCGAATAATTTATGATTTTTTTTTTTTAAATCAGAACTTAGCTTAGTTTAATCACTTAAAGGTCCTCTTTAAATGATTCTAACAATGGCAAACTCTAGTTTAGTTTGATGTAAATTTTGGCTAGTTTAGATTGAAGTAATTGTTATTTAATTAAATTAAATATTTCTTTAGTTATCGCTTCCTATTCAACAAAAAAACGTTCCTGATTTTAAAAACACGAAACTGGGATTTCCTACTTTTCTGTTAAAAATTGATCAATTGTATATATATTAAACTTTTTGTAGCTCTTGAGTAGTGTTGCCTAAATGCGAGATCGTGATGAGTCTAGGTCTTGCAAACTTAGTCTTGGTCATCGTCATGGTCTTGGTCCTGCAAACTTAGTCTTGGTCTTGCGCAAGAGTCTCGCAATAGTCTTATTAAATTACTTATTAGCTTATTACTATAGAGATATTACTGTATTTTTTTAGATATGAGAAACCTAACTAAGCCCGAATGAAAAATTAGAGGAGTTAAATACAAAAGTATATTGGTTATACAAATTATTAACATATAGTAACTAAGATTTTCAAGTATTAGTAACTATTTTGCCTTAATTTTTATTTTTAAAAATCGATTTTTTTTACCAGTCCTGGTGTTGGTCTTGCAACAGTTAGGCGGCCTAGGTCTTGGTCTTGCAAAGTGGGCAACACTAGTCTTGAGCTCTGCTATCACTCCTATAAAAATTCCTCTCTCCTTATGGGACATAGTGTATATTCTGTTTCCTCAGGAAGCACTAGCAGATCCAGGATTTAATTTTTTTGGGGAGAGGGAGGCTTCAGCCCGAAAGCTTTTTTTTCATATATATATATATATATATATATATATATATATATATATATATATATATATATATATATATATATATATATATAAAACGATAATTAATTTGAAAACAAATATTAATTACCAATATGGAATGGTGTTTAAGTGGTTCTTGAATTCCTATTAAATGTAATTACACGAACAAGAATACTTTAAGAGATAGTTTTTAACATTTTTTTCTGTAAAATATGGTTATATTTTACCATTTTGGAGGAGGGGGCTTTAGCCCGAATGCCCTCCCCCCCCCCATATATCCGCCTGTGTCAGGAAGCAAATATATGAAAAGCGTGAATGAGGATGAAATGGTTTTTTTCGCATTTTTAATTGTTAGTGTTTTCTAATTTAATTATCTTCAAACCTATTTTTATTTTAATAGTTTGAAAAATGATTTCTAATGATTCCGTTGAATTGATAACATTGTAAATCAATCTTGAGTCTGCATTGGAAGATTTTTTACAAATCACTCCTGAATGTTTTCACTCATAACCAAGCTTGTTTACATCTTATATGAATTTAAATTTGTCTTTAATTTCTTTATTGAAGGAAATTATTTTATATTTTATAACCAACTATTTTTCTTCAAGGATAAATATATTTAATTAGTCAGGTGTATTGACAATTTTACATCAGTTCGTTATTACATTATGATCTCTTCATTATTAAATAAATACAAAACTCCAACAGAAGACATTCTCAAGGTGAAAAGTAACATGGGAACTCCATAGGAGGAGTTGTATTAGAAAAGAAGCGGAAACACATAAGTAAGTTGTGAGCTTGATCCAGCGGTAATTCAGCGAAGGAAGAAGCCAAACTAAACTTGTTCCGTTTATGTCTCCTGTTCACTCCGTCGGCCCCCTCCCCCCACTTTCCCCCCAACAGTAACCTTTGCACAATCATAAAAGAATCCCAGCTTGATTCATTTTTCAAAAACCGTTTCCTCTTCTCCCCCACCCCCCGTAGCATCTATGACATTCAATGGAATCTAATGTTCTTTTTCAATGCTGCTTTCGCCAATTTCATTTCCCTTATACCTTATATCGAGAGGATTCCAACATAAAAATCCAATGAGAAAATAAGAAAAATGTTGAAAGGAGAAATTGTCAGAGGAAGGTATTGTGAAGTGCTGGAAAAAAAAAAAAACACATCTAACAGTATTCAAAACATATCTAAAATTATGTAGAATAGTGGATTGATGGTTGACTGTAGTGAAAATAGAAGAGAAGGGGAGAAGTAAAAATAAATAAATATTTATTTTTTCTGGCCCAAAGTTTAGGCCTTCATCAGGGCTAAGGATAGACCAGTTAACAACAGGAATAAGAAAATATTAACATTAAAAAGAAAATAATAATATGTAGGTCTTTTTAATGTTAATATTTTCTTATACATTTTTTTTTTTTTTTTTTTTTTGGGCGGGGTGGCCGAATGGGCTAACGAGTGTGCACCGCCCTAGTCCGAGTTCGCATCCCGGTGCCGAGGGAGTCTTTTAAATCCCCGCCCACACTCCCTGGCCCGGGAGAACCCCGTATAGCCTTAAAGGCGAGGAAGAGGAGGATTCAGAAAAAGATGTATAACAAAATATTAACATTAAACAGGAAATAATAATATTTAGGTGAAATGTATAGTCTAGTAGTATGCATGTAGAATAAACTTAACATTAATAAATAACTTGCCTCCTGCTGGCTTTTAAAACCACTGAAGTGATTGAGGGAGAAGCGCAGGGATCTCCTGAAGCCTCGTTTTTTCCACCACAAGTGGAGGGAAACAAGTCTGGTTTGGAGTTCCCGTGGCCGATTGTAAATAGTGTAAATGGATATGCCTGCTTCTAAGATGTTTGTTTTTATTACTTTTTTCTTAATAACATTTTAATTCTATTTTATTTATTTGTTTTAATTTTATTATTATTGTTATTTATATTTTCTTCCCTCATTATGATATTATATTTTGTTCTTATTTCGATCTATATTATTTCGAAATTATCTTATTTATTTTATGATTTTGTAAATATGGTGTGAATGTGCTCTCTGAACTCTATTATAAGTGTCCTTTATTGAGACGGATTGTAATATTTATCAATAAACAAGTAATCTAATAAAAAAATAAATAAACTGTAGAGACAGAAATATAAATAAAAGAAATATAAAATAACAGTAACAGAGATGAACTTATGACATAAGTAATAACGGCAATAAAGTACGGAACTAATGAAATAAACATAATGAAATAAGGTAACAAAAAGAATGAAAAAAATTAAATAAAAAAGAAATTCAATAGATTATTATGAGATAAAAACGTAAGTGTTAGACATAGGATAAATGGGGTGACGTAGATGGCCTATGAACTATTTGCAATAATTTCTAAAGCATACATAGCAAAAGGGTGTCCAGTTCTAGGAAGGTAAATGCAAGGATTAACTGATCACACGCTTGGTTTTGAACTAATTCCTAGAACTAAAATAACAATGGTGAGAAATTTTAATAATTTTATAAGGAATTTATATAAGTTATGTATGTTCCCTTACATAAAGGGAAATATTTAAATATGTTGTAACAAACCTTAAGAAGTACAACAAAGATTAAATAAAGGATTATCTGATTTTCAGTAGAAAGTTGAAAATTTAAGTTTTGTGTTATTGTTTTTTTTTTTTAAATATGTCACGTTTTTTGATGAATAGGAAGCGATAACTAAAAAAATATTTAATTAAGTCAAATAGCCATTGTTGCACTGCGAACTAAATTGCGAACCAAATTCACTTTTATTGCACGTAGAGTTTGTTATTGATAAAACCATTTAAAGGGGACTTTTAACCGGCTGAACTACACTAGTTTTTAAATATGGTCATTGATTATTCGATATTAGTTTTAATAACATTCCGCCTAGACTAATAATAATAAATACACACGAAAGTACCACTAATGCTTTTACAAAATTTATTATATTACGTCATTATGCCCAAGTATTTAGTGGAATCGCAAAAGTTTTTTTCATAAAAATATCTATCTTAAAGATGGTTCCTATTAAGTGGTCAAATAAATGATCCTAATACTAATATTTACTTTTTGGTTGTGGATTCATTTATTTATTTATCTATTACATTAAATTCTTATTGGCATCCAGTTGGTTATGAAAGCTTCATTCGGAAGTTATATTGAAGAATTTGGAATATCAAGGAAGAATAAAGTAGAGCCACTTCAGTGGTACACAGCTTTTATCTGAAGGAGGAATAATTACAACTACAAGGGATGGAATAATTTATTTCAGAAATAGACTTTGTCATGCAAATTTAAATCTTCTTGCCAGAAGACATAGAGGTCATCAATAATCATCTAATGTAATAAATTAATATTATTAATTCAAGTTTCTTAAAAAATGGAATTCTTTTTCGGTCCTATAATTTAATTTCTTGAATTCATCGTAAAAAAGTAAATATTTTTTCTTGAAATCATCGTAAAAAAGTAAATATTAGGTTTACGAACATAGTATTTTAGTAGGTCACTTAATATGATAAGGATCAATTCTCATGATAAAGATCTGAGAAAAAACACCCATGAATTAAGGCTTAAGATGATAAATTTTGCAAAAGCATTACTTTTAATATTAAAAAAAAAAAGTGAATTGTGAAATATTTACTACAATAAATCTCAGGACATAGAAAAAATAAAGAAATTAATGTTTTTAATTAATTATCTTCGTTATTTCGGCTAAAACCACAGGTAGTGTGGGGGTACAGAATATCAAATGACTATTGTTGCCCAAAATTGCTCTTGGTCTTGCACATTGGAAGACCAAGACCAAGACTGCCTAACTGTTGCAAGACCAAGAAGAAGACTGGTAAAAAAAAATTTATTGTTTGATTAAAAATTAAGGAAAAATAGTACTAATGCTTTTTTAGTTACAATTTTAATTACTGTGTGCAAAGAATTGGTATAATCAATATACTTTTACATTTAACTTTTGTAATTTTACGTTCGGACTTAGTTAAGTTCCTCCTGTCTAAATAATTACAGTAATATCTCTATAGTAATAAGCTAATAGATAACTGGTAGACCCTTGCGAAACTCTTGCTCAAGAACAAGACTGAGTGCGCTCTAACGGATCCAGGATTTCATTTCGGAGGGGGGGGGGCAGCCCGAAAGATTTTTTATATATATACATTAGGATAATTACTTCGGAAGAAAGAAAGAAAGTAACTACCTATGTGAAATGATGTTTAAGTGATTCTTTAAGTCCTATTAAATGTAATTAGACGAACAATAATACTTTTAGAGGTAATCTTTTTCTTTAAACATAGTTATATTTTACAATTTTGGCGGAGTGGAGGGCTTCAGCTCAAAATCCCCCGGTAGATCCGCCTGTTTGAGTGCGAAAGACCAAAACTCGTCTTGGTCTCGCATTGGGTCAACACTACAAATGACAATTTTTTTACACAACTAAAGATTAATCTCAACTTATTCCATAACAAACCCAAATTCAATTAATATTAACTTGAACAGTATGAAACAGGTAATTTTTTTTAGAAGTGGGGTAACCGAAGTCATGTTAGAGGCTGAGAAAAAAAATCCCGAATAAACAATGATTATAAGAAAAATGTAACTTAGCTTAGTTTAGCCGCATAAAAGTCCACATTAAAAGGTTTTAACAAATGCAAACTCTTGTTGCATTTAAAGTAATTTTTGTGAAAAAATAGTTTACAATGAACCAATAAAATTAAATTAAATAAAATTTTAATAATGTACACAGAGCACAGTTTGCAGAAAATTAAGAGTCTATACAATTCTCTTTAATTTAATAAGGCCCGTTTAAGAAATATGCAAAATATTTACCAACCTATTTCGGAATAAAGTTACGAACGGCCCAAATTAATTATAAACATTTGATCAACATGTCATGTGTAATTTCCTTCACCTACTGTTAAAATGTTGAGTAGGGCAGAGAGGGGTTGGCAACTCAATGAGAGGAGATACCCGGTGACTCCTCATCCAGAACAAACTTCAGGCTTATATTGTGTAGATCGAGGAGTTGCAGACCAATAAAAGTTTCGGATCATTAAATGTGAGTGGTTTGGTCCCTTCCGTGATCTACAGTATAAATCCTTCCACTTAGTGATACACAACGACATCAGAAACAAATAGAGAGGAAAATCCGAAATACTGGACCCTGATTTGGTTTAAATTATGGATGGAAATACATTTAAGACGTAACTTTATTACTTGATGATAATTTTCTTATGAAAAATATATAAATTTTACAAATTTAACCTACTCCTGTCTCCAGTGAGTACTTTAGACGTTCGGCGCTTCGAGGCAATGGTATACCCTCCCATTAAAAAAAAATTATTTCTTAAGCTGTTTTATATTAAGTAATATTTGTATTTTATTTCATTTAATACTTCTCTAATACAGTTGCTTTATTAATAGGTTATAATTAATTATTTCAATAAGCTTTTTTTTTTTATGATCGGTGCCCCGGGACAATTACACGGGTTGACCGGTGCCGAGGCCGCTACTATCTGTCTCCTTACTTCGTCTTTTATTTTCAGTACATCAATTGACAATGAGTCATTGAAACACAAAATATCTCTTTTGTAACAAAAATTCACAAATAATTATCGATAAGAAGGTGATAATGTTTTGAAGAGGGATTGTATGTAAGGTAATGGAATCTGAGGTGGTGGCATTGAGAATATTTACAGCCCTTTTTTGAGTTTGAAAAATCTCATGCCAGAAAGGTACCTTTAATTTATGAGCCACGCCATGGAATTAAAAATATTTCTGTAAAGGAGCACATTTTGAAAGATAAACATAAATCATGAGAGTGGCAGAAGCTTCTTTCCAATTCATTTCTGGCTCAGCACTTTAGCGCCCTAAGTGGAGGGTTGAGAGATGGGGTGGGGAGGAGTAATGAGATACATAGGCGGGTGTCATTGGCCTCCAACAATTATTAACGATACCGATTTTATCTATTCACTATGCGATACATTTATTTACTATAGTCATATAGGTCAAATGTACTCCAAATTATATTGTTCGCTTAGAATCTGGACGAACTTCTTTAAAAGTAAAACTTTTGAAGAAAATTATTAATTTTTGTATTGAGCTTCTTTCAATGCCTGAAAACCGACTAATAAGCAAATGCCTTGTCAGACTCATTAATTTAGATACAAAAGAGAGACACTCAGGTTTTAAATGGATCTCACAAATTAAAAAAATAGCAGCAAATAATTATATTGATGACGACCTTTTTGAAGAGCTAAAACCAAATTACTTACTTACTAATAAAGCTATAATTATCGAAAAAGTAAAAAATCATTTCTACTCTATAGATATTGATAGAGCTCTCAACTCTAAATACAACCCACTTTACAGAACTGTTTGTAGCTTTAACAGCCCTCAGCCGCAAGAATATTTAACTTACCATGTAAATATAAACAAATTGAAACTAGTTAGCCAATTAAGAATTTCAGATACGGAAAAGCTGAAACTTTTTCATAAAAATACCACTTTGATTATAAAAGTGGGTGAAAAATGTGGATGGTGTCAAGAACATATCACCCAAAACATAGAACACCTGCTATTGCAATGCCCCAGACTAAGTATTGATAGGGAAAAATACTTAGGAGATTAGTCCAAAACAATAAACAATTATCTTTAGAAAATCTTCTAAATATTGTTAGTACGGACAAACTAAATAGCATCTATTTCTTTTTGTTAAAAACTATATATAGGTATTTAGAGTAAGGACTATATTATATTATTTTAGGAATAACCATTTAATTATTTATATGTATATAGCTTTGAGAATAATTTGTTGTAGTTCTATTTATGTAGTATTGGGAATGAAAGGGAGAGGAGGAGAGGAAGAGAGGGGAAAGGAAGAAAATAAAAAAGGTCTAATTCGATATATTATTGAATCATTAATTAATTTTCAGATATACAATTTTTTATATTGTTTTGGGTTTTAGAAATAATTATCTATTTGTTTATTTATTCTATTTTGCTATGTATTGTAAAGACCGTCGGTGGAATAATTAGTTTAAAGGTATAAACAAATAAACATCAGAAGTGCTAACATCTGGCGGTTGAATACCTGAGGGAAGGTAACGACCCATTAGGACAACCTTTTGTAAGTGGTAATAAAAACCCTTAAGAACCACCGATCAAGACCGACAACTAAGTGTTTAAACAGGATCCCGAAAGACCTTTTCACACCTTCCACCAGAAATACCTAAGTCTGTACCTGCTGCTTTACCTTGGCCTGGGGGAGAGGGCGTGGTCTTCCCTTAGGCTGAGAATATCAGCCAATCAGGAAAAAGACTACCAAAAGAGAGGGGGATGAAAAAAGGTGGGAAATAGAGAATTGGGACTGAACACTTCTTCTTGGGACTCGGAGAGGAGGAGACTTCTTCTTGGGACTCGGAGAGGAGGGGACTTCTTCTTGGGACGAGCTGAGAGCACTTCCTCTGGGGACTCGACGGAGGAGAGCTGGGACACAGGCTGATACTGAAGAAGTCGAGGGAGGAAGACGAAGACAGCCGGAGAGAGCAGATGGACGGACTAGACGCTGAAGGAGAGCAGAGACAGGGAATCCAGATATGACGGCTAGAAACACCAAGAAACACTATGAAGGACCAGCTAAGTGGTAACAAGCATTTAGTTATACTAATGTAAATTTGTGTTGGCAACCATACATCATTAATTAATATAATCAATATAACACGTAACTTTAATCAAACATCAAGCATTCTCCTCCAGTATGATTCTTAACTATTCATTATGTATATAGGTTTAGTTATTATTTTGTATATAGATGTTTTTGGTTTTATTTAAGCTTGTAAATATAATAGTTAGTAAACCAACGTAGTACTTTTACATTCTACCTTGCATGCCACCAATTAGTAATAGAAACAAATAGTACATTTATAAACATGATACCTTTAGAAAGGAAATCCAATAAAGAGTATATGGTTCAATCTAGGATACTACAGTAGGGGTCTGTGGTATCTAACATTTAAATACATCATTAATATATTTTAAGTTGATCGGTTCCCTTCTGGGACCGATATAAATACATTTAAATACAAATAAATGCGGTTCCTGGAACCCCTTACTCGCCGTAGAAACGCGAGGCCAGGAACATAGCAATTTACTTATCGGGAAAATATATATATATATATATATATATATATATATATATATATATATATATATATATATAGACTATTATTGGATTATATTGCGAAGTTATAATAAGCAATAGGAATTCACATATGTACACGTATTTATCTCTTTATTTATTTATGCTTTGATTATGCTTTCATTGCCATTCGATATTAACAACCACTAACACCAAATGGGCCAAACTCCATGGCTAAATGATGTATATAACAGCCAATAAACTATCTATCTATCTATCTATCTATGCGATACATTTATTTACTATAGTCATATAGGTACTTCAAATTTACCTGTAGTGCATTTAATTGTCAAAATGTTTTTGTTTTTTTTTTAAGTCCTTTTTGCTTTTGTTATTATCCAACTATGATAGTTGTTTTACTTTAAATGTTTTCGTAAAAGATCTGTATGAACTAATCCTCAGTTGCTGCCAATGTTGAGTTTCAACCAACCAAGTAGTATATGCATTTTAATTGCGCAGAGGCTAGGGAAGAGCAAAGGATTAGGAACAAACATTAAAGCCAATTGCCAGATATCCCGATTTAAATGAGAGTTGATTAAGAAAGTATATGTAATCAGGAAAATTATAGAACAAATATGCGTAAATAAAAAAATCCATTCAATCTACAAGAGGTAAATAATAACAGGTACTTTTATCATACACTGAAGCCTAACATAAATATTTATTTTGTTTATAGTTCAAATAGAAAAAAAAAAAAACCGTTAGCTGTTGAGTAATATTTCTGCAAAAAGAATTAGTTCACTTCTGTTCTTTAAAGACTAGGCAAAAAAATTAGTAAACATCCCTCCTCAATCCTCCAAATTAGAGTTAATACCCCAAAACCCTTCTCATTTCCGTTAAACGCATTTTAAGTGTTGAATATAAAAGTTCATTTTTTAAAATGTGAAGTAGTGAATTACCTTTTTACTGAGATGGCTCAGAAGTAAGATATTTGTTAAAGAATTTTAGTTATAGTAAGCTGTCGGTGAATATGATTTTACTTTAATAAAAGAAAGAAATGAAATAGAAGATTTAATATATCCTAGGAATATTAATAAATTAATTTACATTATTTTAGAATTTTAAAGTCGATAACACTTATTACACTATGTTTTATTGCTAACTTCAAATACAAAAAAGTTCAAGTATTTAAAGTGCTTTAGTTCGGACGGCGCAAATTGGACTTAGGATATTAATCTTAAACTAAAAAAATCATATGTTATTTTTAAAAACTTTAGTTCGCTAAGTACTAAGTACTACTAAGCAAGGTTTGAACCCCAAAAAGGCCTTTTTATGTGTTTGGTGGAGTATCCCCAGCGTTGATCACTTTGAAGTGCTAAAACCTGGACAAACTGTGAATGCAGATCTTTATTGTGAAAAATTGGATCGTATAATTCAATTTTTAATTGACATGTGGCCAGTGTTTGTCAAGAGAAAAAGTGTTACTCAGCGTTCTACGAAAATGCACTTCGTGTTGCACGTTGTCGCTCAGCGTAAGACGGACCCTGGAATGTATAAACAAACGTGAGGACGGGAGAACGTTCGGTGAGGACTATGTATAAACAAACGTCTAATACCATTTTCCATGAGAAATTCAATATAGATATTTTAATTTTGAACGGCTAGAAAGACTGGGACAGCCCAATATGGTGGGTAGATAAGAGTATTAGTAAGCGATTGGTGGTATAGTTATCAAACCTTCAGTTTCGCTAGCATTTATTAGATAAGGAACAAATCCATTTTATTCGTTTTTAATTATCCTTTTTAATATATATATATATATATATATATATATATATATATATATATATATATATATATATATATATATATATATATATATATAGAAACAGATTATATATATAATCTGTTTCTCTCTTTTTCTTTTTAATCGAATCATTTTCTTTTTTATTTATTACTAGTAGGCCCGTGTGAAAAATTCGCACAGCATATTGTTATCCAATGCCAAATTAATAAGAAAATGCAACTTATCAAAAGATTAAGACATCAAATGTAACTTTATCGATAAATATAATCCACAAAGCAAACAAAAATTAATTTAAATATTCATTTTTGTTTGGAACCAACATGTATACAAATTTCAGTAAGCTGTATATTCGCTAAAAATTGTCCGATTGCGATGATTTTTTTTTTCTTTTGTAGGGACTTTAGTAATATTTTATATAATTATGGGCATAACTAAGGGAAAAGTGTGTAATTTTTCAGTTATTCGCAAATAAAGTTTATTTTCTTTCATAACTTGTTTGCCAGAATTTTCTGGGTGATTGGAATATTTTGCCAGCCTGAAGGAGAAGGAAGCCTTCGAAATTGGTGGCTCAATCAATGACAGTACTACAACTAATGTAAGGTTGTGTGGATAAGAACCCTATGCCTTGCGTTATCTTGAAAATAGTACGTTTTACGGCTTAAAAACGCAGGATCCGATAGTTCCCAAGGAACTATCCGGGTCTTGCTGTACCCATCAAAATCTTTAAGATGCAATTTGTCCCGTATCGATCTACAGACCTACCACCGTTCCAGTATCGAAGCCTAGCAAAATTTTTGTATCGACTTTATTTATTTTAGAAAGAAAAACAAAAGTGGAGAATACGATTCGCTGACCCCCCGTGAAATTCTGAATCCAACGGTACCCCATTCGTGGTATTTGAGCATGACAGGAGCTTATATTTGGTACAAAACCGATTTCGAGCCTTACTATAATAATATATGTACGGATATGTATGAGGGGGAGGGAGGTGGTCCGTACACCTTATATGCCCAAAGGCAAAAAGAAAAAGTCCTCTTGGCCGTCTTATGAATTATTCTACATCAGAAAAGATTACATAAAATCAAAAGATTAAAAATATAAATTTTAATGCCCT
This sequence comes from Nezara viridula, assembly GCA_928085145.1. Lineage (NCBI taxonomy): Eukaryota > Metazoa > Arthropoda > Insecta > Hemiptera > Pentatomidae > Nezara > Nezara viridula. The sequence goes on along the minus strand of OV725078.1, from coordinate 57,647,774 downwards.
TGTAGGTTTTCAAAGTACAGCCATGGAAAACAGATATACACGCCGGACGTTGATTCCTAGATTTCCTTCGTTGTCAATCAGATTGCTAACACCGGCTAGAACATGCTCCTGACGCAAACGTTCGTCATTGAGCATTTGAGGTGAACTACATGCCCTGAACTTTCAACCCTCGTGTGGCCGGGGCTATTGACGAATGTTCATCACTTCACATCCGCAACATGACCACATGATGCGCTGAACCTACATTCGCGCGAACGTTCATGGAATTCCGGGCATTATGTAGCAGCGCCTTTATGGTAAGGCTTGATTTTTATAAAATTTATGTAGCTTAGGATAAGATAACCTGTTAATTTTTTGCTTGATTGGGTATATCAATGTTGTGAAACTCACTGTTGTTGCCATTATATGCGGGGAAAGCGTTTACAGGATGAATTCGAATTCTCCGGCACTTGTCTAAAAGTAGCAACTTTATAAAGCGTGTTGTCTTAGCAATTGAAAATGGGAAAAAGTAGCTAGTATTTTATGAAGCACCAGATGAATATAAAATTTCATTGAAAAGTCGACCGAGGAAAAAAAAAATAAAAATCTGCCGGTCCATTAAAGTTGGATTTGCTTGGATGGAACTTAGGGAGGTAGGAAGGAGCTAAGAGTGTTTCCCATAAGCTAAGGTAAAACAATAAAGGTATTGAAAGGGTAGCTGAGTCGCCATTAGCCCCTAACTGGTTTAGGGGTCGGTAAAAGCAAGCTCTCCCCTCATAACTGCCCTAAATTAAACTAAACTCTAATACGTCCCCACTAAGGAAATATTGGGCCTGTACTGGGATTATGTTTAGAGCAACTATAGCCGTTGTTCCATTAGTGTTCTATGCAAACACAATAAGAATCTCTTGGCACCACCAAGAATCCCATTAATGTGATGGGATACCGGTTACACAATATATCCTGTGTAACATAGTCTATTATTGTATATGTGTAACATGGACATAACAAGTGAACAGCAAACCAAAATTTGTAATAGAAATATTACAATTGTTCATTTGTTTTTTTTTTTGTTTTGTTTTTTAATCTATTTATTGAATAATAATACAATCAGCCACTGCTGGAGGGCTATAAGCATTAGGGCAAAAAGCTTGTTCATTTGTAACAGTAGCTCATTATCGGCTACCGAAAGGAAGTACAAAACGGTTCGTCTCCACCATAACGGTTACTAATGTTTTATTTATACAATATTGGCAAAAAATTTAAACTATTTATTCAAGATATTCACAATTGTATTACAATATAAATACACCAATTAAATTTGTACACAGGAATATAACCACATGAAAACTCTTGTGGAAAAACTACCCACCGGTAGCACTCTAATAATATGTCTATATAAGGAGATCACGAGGCCATCCTCTTTCATAATTTTCAGAAGGTCAAAAATTTTATATCATTATTTGCATCCTGCTGTTGGATAGCATTTGCATTTGCCAAAATATTATATCCCTAGCACTGGCACAGGGGGAGAGGATATCTTGTTTTATGTTAACTATTGTACATTCTTTAAACATTATACATTGCACATTACATTTTGTTTTCAGAATCTCAAGAGATACGCATATTACGCAGTATTACACCGAGTTGAACTGGCTCTATCCATCCTATGGCCGTGAGTACTTCCTAGCTACCTTTCTGTACCAGATCATTAGAACTCATCGACCCTCCTATATTTTACATATCTCACAGTTTAAATACTCTATCCAATCCCGTCCTACTAGATCTTGCACTCCCGACCTCTATCCCCCTCCTCACCGAAGTGCTGCGTTTGACAAATCATTTGCAATTCAAGTAACATCCTTCTGGAATTCCATCCCTGCTGATATTCGACACACGCAATCAGTTTCCTCTTTAAACATCTATTGCTTTCTCAATCCTCCTGATTATCAAATATAGCTAAGAGAGCTATCTATCTAAGTATCCCCAGAAAATCTTTCTGTTATTTTAGTTTTCTCTGTTTGTATTATATATATGTAGGCTTTTCATGTCTTTTTCTCTCTCTCCGTCCGTATTTTTACTTTTAAATAACCAATATTGTAAATATTTACTCTATTTATGACCACATATACATGTATTCAGTACTTTTGATTTGTTCTAAAGGGACAACAGTCCCAGAATAATAAAATATATTTTCATTTTTTTTTTTCGACATATTTTTTAAATATTCAGTGAAGTATTTTTACATTATTGCACCAACGCTAACCTCGATATATTTATTTTTATTAAGTATAATACCAAGCGACTTACGTTATACCTAGTCTTAAATTTTTAAATACAACAATACTGAGGCTCTTGATTGATAATTAAAAATACTATCTCCATCATTAACACGATTGGTATATTAAAAAAAAAACATTACTGGACATTTTGAAAAATTTATTAATCATGCTGATTTATATCAAAATTCACCAGAAATAAAATTTAACTTCATATCAGAAAATGTCCTTATGTATACGTTTGATTAAAAAAAATAATAAGTTTATACATTTTTTAATGGTTTATACAATAATTCGTTGTTTTGTTAACCAATGAATACAATGATAATAGTAGTTTCTTATCATAATTAACTATTTCTCCTCTTCTAAGGAGTTTCTGAACGCACAGAACAAAAATAAAAAACGAACAGCCGTTGATGACCCTAGGGTTGTACGCCTCAAAACCATAGAAACAAATAAACAAATCATAATTAGCTTATATTACCTATAAATCTAAAGGTAATAAACCTAAAAGGAAAGATGTAGACCAAGATAGGCAGAGATAGAGTAGGCTTGTTAGGGCTGCAAAAGATCAACAAGAGCTGTAATGCTAACAGAAAAAAAAAATTAAAAAATCTATGAACCTTCTGATGCCTGTGACAAAAATTGGATACTCCATGCGCTATAGCTCCTGTGCAATAAATTATTAAATATTTTGATTTATTTAGACCTGTAATAGTCTGTCTCGTGGACAACAATTATAGTGATATATGAACATATTCACTCTGCAATAAATTAAAAACATGTTTTGCTATAGACTGTAGCGCGAAAACGGCTCTAACGATTTTGATGAAACTTTCCTTATAATGTTCTAATAATTGTCGTTTCAATTTTCGTACATATACTAAATTCTTGAGAAAATTCAGGAAAAAAAGATATAAAGAAAAGAAAAATGTTTTGGGCCTAACTCTCTAAGTATAAATAAAGTATATATTCTATGGTAAAATTTTTAATAAACCCTTATGAAAAGTAATGCAATTCCCTACAAAAATATATAATAATCGTTCATTTCGGACAACTATTAACGAAGTTACATCTATTCAATATCAATGTAATATTACGTGTTCACATCTTGGTGTTAGAGAGTTGAATGAGAGAAAAAGGTAACTACGTGAAAATAAGAAAATCTGTTTCTCGTATCACACAAGCTATATCCTTTACTTTTATCAGAAATTATTGTTTGACAAAATCGGGATATGGCAAAAACTTTTTGTTCAGCAATATTAGAGGGTATTGAAATTTTTACACTGATATACTTTAAGCCAGTTTACATTATTTTAGTTTATCAAATAAATCGTACTCAAATCTCTTCTTTGATCAATTTTTAAGGAAAATAAATCTAATTCAATTTTTTGTTTGTTTCTTGATGGACATATATAAAGATATAAAAACTTTTCTGAACTAGGTATGAAAGTCGTACGAGTAGACTTTCCTCAAAATTGATTTGAGTACGATTTATTTGATAAACTAAAGCAATGTAATCTGGTTTAAGGTAGATTAGTGTAAAAATTACAATACAGTCTAATATTGCTGATCAAAAACGTATTGCCATAGCCTGATTTTGTCAAGCAATAATTTCTTTCAAAAGTAAAGGAAACAGTGAAGCTTGTGCGATACGGGAAACAGATTTTCTTACTTTCACTTAGTTATCTTTTTTCTCTCATCCAACACTTTCTGACACCAGGATATGAACCCGTAATATTACAATGGAAATTGAATTGCTATAATATCTTTAATAGTTGTCCGAAATGAACGATTTTTATATATTATTATATGGAATTTCATCACCTTTCAAAAGTTTTATGATACATTTTACCATAAAATATATACTTTATTTATACTTAGCGAGTTAGGCCCCAAAACATTTTTCTTTTCTCTATAACTTTTTTTCCTGAATTCTCTCGAGAATTAAGTCCACCTACGAAAATTGAAAGGACAATTATTAGAACATAATAGGAAAGTTTCATCAAAATCGTTAGAGCAGTTTTCGTGCTACAGTCTATAGAAAAACATGTTTCTAATTTATTGCGCAGCAGCTTTTGCACCCAATTCGTGTCAAAGGCATCAGTAGTCAAATTAGGTACAGACAGATAGACAATGGTTAAAAACGTGTTCTTCGAACTCAGGTCTCTGAAACGTATAGATCCGTCAACCGCATATCGGAAATTTGACCCGATTGCAATACTTTCCTTACCTAGTACAGATAGGAAAGTAAAAAACATTTTATTTTCATTATGATTCTTCGTTGTTTTTTCAATATATTTTTTTTTTATTTATATATACATGTGGATGGATAGAAAAATAGATACGCGTAGATAAACTGAAAATCTGATTCAGTTAATAGCCCCGGTAAAGTAACTGTAACTCGAGGAAGTTGGAATATGGAACTGAGAAGAGCCCTATGGAAAGTGGAAGAGTGTAGAGTGAAGGAGGGAAGATATAGAGACAGTCCTGTGGTTACAGCTGCTAAGAAGAGTCAATCCAACTTTGATGAGCCGACTCGAGGTAAACACTCCTTTCTACCACTTCAACATTCCACCATCCCACCTTACCTTTATTCACTAATGCCAAAAAACATTTTTTCTCTTTTTGAATTTCATCTTAAAATCAATCATTCCTAAGTTTATTTTCCTCAATCATTGAATGACAGCATTGTCACTTTCTGGCTTCTTTAATGCACTTTTAGTTCCTCTATGGTACACTAGCTAAGAAAGTGATGGGATATTGCCTCCGATTGAATTACTATGACTCCAGATCCACTGACTTTAGTTTTTTTTTTTATTATAGTGATAAAAATGCGCTATTCATATTTTAATAAAAGCTATTTTAGAGCCATAAGAGATTAAAAATTCATTCGCTTATAAGTATGGCCTAATTTTCAACTTGGTTTATTTCTTTGATGTTTTTGTTTTCTTATGTTACTCAAAAGATTATTACCTTTAATACCCAAATAAAATCTAACACGAGGTGTTCCTTAGGGTTCCTCACTCTCCCGGACCCTTTTCTCTATTTATAATAGTGACCTTCTGTCGCCATTCATCACTCCTGTTACCATATATATGCCGATGATAAATTTACCAATCATTCCAACCTTCTGAGGTACCTGAGGCTGCCCGAAAGCTGCAAGAAGATATTGTCTGCATCAACAGATGTGCAGAAAAAAACGAGTTAAATCTGAATGTAGATAAAACAAAGGCTATTCTCATCGGGTCCAGACATCTCATTAGCTCTCTTCCTTACTTTCCTCTACTTTACCGCAATAACCGTCCCATCCATTTTTTCCATAAAGTCAAAAACCTAGGAGTAACCTTTGACCACAACCTCTCCTGGAATAACCATAGCTCTCAGGTTACCCGGAAATCCCCTCCCCCGGAAATTGTATATCTCTAAAAACCAGACAGCTCCTTGCAAACTCCCTTATATTCCCCCACTTCTACTACGGCTGCTTTGTGTATGAATAGCTATCTTCCAGGCTAGAAACGAGACTGAAGAAACTCATGAAGTGTGTTTAGATTAGAAACATCTTTGGGATCCCCAGGCGTTCTCATGTTTCATTCTGTTACACCGAGTTGAAGTGGCTTTATTCTACTTTCCGACGACAATTCCTCCTTGTTGTTTTCCATGTACTCAGAACCAAAAACCCCCTCCCTACACCATGGAACTCCTTACTCTACTTTCCTCTACCCACTCTCTTAATACCAAGTATCAACCTATAGAATTATATATCCCTTCCCATAAAACTACTTCCTTTAGCAAATTCTTCGCCATTCGTGCTTCTTTTGTTTTTTTATTATGATGATTCCTAATCCTTCTTCTTTCGTGCTACCTTCTTCTTTGGGGAGAACGTGGGTGGGTCAGGGAATTGCGGAAAGGTTACCAGAGTCTGACCCAGTTTTGCCTTTGCCGTAATTATTATATTTTTTTCTATTTATTTATATGAAATCTTTAAATATATTTTACATCTATCCTTTAAGATACATAACAGTTCGATGGTTTTTATATCGATATATCGTACGATCGATTTTAAAATTTGAATAACGGAAATAATATTTTTAAAAAGAAAAAATAATTGAAAATAATAAACAATAAAATAAAATTTAAAATATCTTCAATGAAATCCGCCTCACTGGTGAGCATCAAAATTATATCTTTAAGTACAATTTATTCATTTATTTTTTTTTTGTTTAGAATCTATTAATATGTTTTCGTTGTTGTTTATGGATGGGTGCGTGCCAATAATGTCCATAGTTGTGACAAAATGTAATATTAGTCAATAAAGAAATGTTTAAAAAATATCATTGATATATATTTTTTTCTAACATCTCGCTTCTTCTTTTTTTTTTTTTTAATTATGATGATTCCGTAAAAGAGGACCTCTGCTTATTGGTGGAAGTATCGAACAACGCCGGCACCAGGAGTTTTTTTTTTTTATGGGGAGTCAAGCTTAATTTTGCCGCCATTTCTTTCACCCTCAACCCAGCTCGTAAAAGGTAACAGTTTTATAACCTTATTTAGGCAAAATATTTCCAATTAAGTAGCACAATTTCATAATATTATTTTATTTTATGGAATTAGTTCAAAACAATTAATAAAAAAAAAGGAACATTTTTTTTTATTTCGCCAAAAAATATAAATTCGTTTAAAATTTGCCGTCTTCTAAATTATTTTGCCTGAGGAAAATTCCCATTTGTCTCCCTACTAGTTCCTCTCCAGGTATTGAGCCATACATTTTTCGTCATACAATTTTTATAATGTTATTTCGATTTAATAAAATGTATTGAATATATTATGATAGCAAAACAATTATAGTGCTATATTGTTCAAAGAATGTTGGAGTATTGTACAATATTAATGGAAAATATCAGTCTCAATTATTAAGAAAAAGTTGTTTACATTTCAATTTTATTTTATTTATTTGTGTTTGTACATCTGCCACATCCAGATCAAATTCATACTATAAGTACGAAAAAAAAATTATGTTTATATACAGAAGCAAAATAACAACTAAATAATAATCAAAAAGTATTTTATATATAATAAATTAAATAACTTAAAAATACAATTTTAAACACACACACACACACATACCTATATACACTATAATATCATTTTTTTTTTCAGTTCAAAACACATCAGCAAAAACGTTTCATGGTTTCTTCCATCCAAAGGACCATACTTAAATATAATTTTATGTTAATATTCATGATTGGTACGTTACATTACATTATAATAAATTCACACCACAGATTTGAATATACAAATTTACAACGATGTTAATTTATTTAACTAATATATACCTTATTCATTGAATTAAACTACTGTAACGTCCATTATTAACAACACTCCCTTCTAATTTTCTTCCTAATTGTATCTACGAAAAACATTTCGTATTTACATATAACATTACTTTAAGTTATTTTACGAAAAAATAACTGTTATGAAAATTTGATTTAGAATACTTGTAACGTTACACAGAACCATTAAATGATTAATGTTATTATACCTCTTATTTATTCTCTTTCGTCTATCTTCCTTACTTTTAATGCTTATTTTTCGAGCTATTTATTTTATATTACTACTTTTCCAAGTCAATATTAACATTTGTTTCAGTATAACTTTTGTGATTTATCATATACTTTATATTTTCAACCTGTTTTGATAATTTTTTTTTAATTAATAGATAAGTCCATATCATATTTTATTTTTAAATATTACATCAAAATTACAGGAATCCACCTTTATGATATTATAATTATTGCTAATTACTTCAATCTTCCTATTTTCTTCTGAGTGAAAATATTATTTATATTTTTATTTTTTATCAGGTATTTCTTTATTACTTCTTTATTTCTATTTATTTTATTATGTGTTTCGGGAAATAATGTACATGTATTACTATTCTTTCTTATTTTAATAGCATCATTATTCATTTATTATATTATAATTGAATTATCATTTATAAAGATAAATATATTTAGTCAGCATTTCAAAAAATAATATTCTTAACTCATTTAAATAATATATATATATATATATATATATATATATATATATATATATATTAATCATAACTTCATATTTATTATAGTAATATCTATATATAGAGGAACCTCTCAGTGTTATTTATTGTTTTTTCCATCATTAATAACATTGGCAACGATGGCTGTTTGTAGAGTTGTTGGGAAAATATATATTGCTAGTCTGATAGTTTTATTTCGGTACATCCTGACATCAATATAAAAATTTGACAATCGGTAACTAATATTTACAAAAAATAAAACATAAAATTAAAAATGTCAAGTCTCCCTGGTAAGCTATCAAAATGAGAGTATAGCTCAAGAAATTAATAATACTAGTGTTCGCCCAGTAGTCAAAATACGACCATAGCCATTACAAATTTGAGGAAAAGATATAATTTAATAAAAAATAAAGTAAATAAATAAAGAGTAAATCAATTCAAAAATCCTCATTTATTAATACAAACAACATTTCAATTTCAATTAAAAATCGAGCTTAAGTCCTTTAAAATTATTTATAAGAAATACAAAATATACTCATTCAAAAATATTTAATTTTCATTTTAATTTATGTGTGTTATTATCACAATAAATTAATGTTATGATTAAGCAAGTAAAAAATAAATTTAAATTAGCAATATAAATTAACTTTAAATCCATTTTTATTGAGAACTTCTATGTAAATAATGTTCTTTTTGAATGTTCTGTTATTGTTTAGTGCATAGTCATGCCCATCGCAATTGAAAATATAAATTTCAATATTTTAAATGAACGTGCTCTAATTGCTGCCACATATAATTGCCCATTCGAAATTACTGGACGTCACAATAATATCCACATTTTTCCAAAACTTTTATCCTGTGATTTGATTATGGTCATAGCAAATGCAGCTATTAATAGGAACGTTGTTCTTTAAAAGTCGAATGTAAGTATAGTGTCAGAAAATGTTAAATTAATTATTGGAATTAACATTCTTTAATTTAAAGTAGCTCCCATTAATACTTCAGTCTCATTCCTGTTCCATTAACTAATGTTTGTGCAGTATTTAAAGTAACAATTAGTATGAGTATAGAATATATTTTTTAATTTAATTTATTAGGTATTATTCCACTAACCTTAAATGATGTTAGTAATAGACCCAATTACCTCAGTAAATGAAAAGAATCTGATTTATCAAAAAAAATAAATAAATAAAAGAAATCGAATTTGGAAGGGAAAGAAAAAGTACTAAATATTTAAAATGATATATCTCTGCAACAAATAGTCCTATTTTGATGATTTTTTTTATCATTTTGTAGGAAATCAAGAAAGCTTTTAAATAAATATTGGTATTATCAGTAAAACAATGTGTACTTTTTGAGTTATTCGCAAATAAAATACTGAATTCATCATAAAAATGTATGCAGCTTGTTTTCGGGAAAGTATGTTATATACATAAATTATAAACGTTTCAAGGGAAAGACTTTAGCCAAGTTTCATCGAAATTGTTGAAGCCATAGTGGCGCCACAGTCTAAAGCGAATCACATTTTTCAGCCCGATGATAATGAAACGTATATAAAAAAACTTTTAAATATTATCGCGACGTTGTGTCAAAATTTAAAAGAAATCGGTGAAGAACTTTCGGAGATAAGCCGTCTTGAACAAACTGCCATTTATATTTTTATTTACATATTATTTAATATTTATATTCATTGATAACACTAAAGCTCGTCAATATCTATTAAACAAAAAAATAAGGAAGAAAATCGGTTGAATAATAGAGGAGTAAAAGGGGCTAAACCGATTTGTGTTGTCCTATTTATATAATGATTTTTATTTCTATCATTAGATAACCTATAAATATTTTATTCGCAATTTTTAAATAAAACGTTAAATAAATTATTACCTACTTTTCTTTCTATTAAAATATATATTTGTCCTATATTAATTAAAGGATGCAACTTCTAGCTAATTTTCTTTTTATTGTGAATTTTAGTGTGAAAAAAAAATAGTCCTCGAATTATTTGAAACTCATTCATTTCTAGTATTGCCCAAAATCGGTCTTGATCTTGCACTTTGCAAGAACAAAACCAAGACTATTAAAAAGATCGATTTTTTGAGTAAAAATTAAAGCAAAATAGTTAGCAATTCTTTTGAAGACAATTTTATTTACTATTTGTAAATAATTGGTATTGCCAAATATACTTTTGCATTTAACTCTTTTAATTTTTCATTCGAACTTAATTAGATTTCCCATATCTAAAAAAATACAGTAATATCTCTATAGCTATAAGTTACTAAGCAACTGCGAGACTGTTGGAAGACTCTTGAGCAAAACCAATACCAAGACCAAGACTCATCTTGGTCTCGCATTTGGGCAACACTATTGCGTACCTACTTCTAGGCCTTGACTTAGTTATCTACTGCATTTTTATTTTTTATTTTAGTTTACATATTTTATTCATACATGTAAATTAATTTTTATTCATACTAGTACTGCCCAAAATCGGTCTTGGTCTTGTAAAGTGCAAGAGCAAGACCAAGACCGCCAAACTGTCGCAAAACCAACACCAACACTCTTAAAAAAAATAGATTGTTTGAATAAAAATTAAGCCAAAATAGTTACTAAAGATTGATAATTTTCGTTACTATATGTAATGAATTGGTATGACCAATATACTTTTGCATTTAACTCTTCCAGTATTTCATTTGGGTTTAGTTAGGTTTCTTTTATTTAAAAAGGTCAAACCATGACCAAGACTGAGTTTGCAAGACCAATACTCGTCTCGGTCTCGCATTTGGGCAACACTGATTGATACTGATTATATTCTTGTACTTCGAAATATTGGGGAGGAGAAGCGAAACGATAGTCTCGCATTTGGGCAACACTATTCACTTTCATCCTACATTACATTCATAAATTCAGAAAATTTAATTGTTTTCTTTGAATATTATTTGTTTGATTTTTAATGTTATTATTTGACGTATCTCCCTTCGTATTTCTATATAATATCCTAATTCATTCATTTATCAACCAATACTTGAGATTATCTTGCATTGAATGTCTATTTCGGATCCGGTATTAATATCCAAAGAAGACGGTCTCGTGATCTCCTCATGTAGACAAATTATTAGAGTGCTACCAATGGGTAGTTTCTCAACAAGCGTGTTTCATGTTATTTTATTCCTCTGTACACATTCACTTGATTTATTCATACTAATACAGTTGTAAATATCATAATAAAAGTTTTTAAAAAAATATCCCATTGTAATCCTAATAATTTATTAAGGATAACTTTATTTTATTTCACTTATCTTTATGTTATTTTATTTATATTTATTGCACATACGTTATTATTATGATTATTATTTAGTTGTTGTTTTGCTTCTATTTATTTTACATTTTCTGTATGTGTAGTGTGAATGCAATCTTACTCCACTACAACCATTGTCCGTGCGACATATTGCTATATTACTCCATAAAAAAAATGTTTAATTGACAAACCGAATTATCTAATAGCCCTACTTTTAATCTTTTCCCTTTAGCCTTAAACAAAATATCCTTACGAAGACAACCATTGAAAGCTGAAAAAAAGTTAACATATGAGCCTGCGTAATGAGAGTAGGTCTGCAAACCCTCAGTACAAGGATGGGGTAGTAAAAGTTGCTCGAGTAATACAAAGTTGCCCGTACGTCCTCCTTGGAGAAGACAATTTGAAAAACTTTTCATGAAATGAGAATAAATGATAAGCTGAGCAATGTAATTAAAAACTCATCTCACCTATAAACTTGTAAAATGGCCATTATAGAGTCTGGCCATCCCAATTAACTTTAAGCGCCAATTTAATTTACTTTTAATTTTAGTTAGAAGGTAGGGGTGGTTAATTAGCTGATTAATTAGCAATCTGTTCATCTTTAGCAATCGGCTTGATATGATAACTTTCTATATTGATGGAGGACATTCGTATCGCATCGAGCTACATTCATCACTAAAAGGAAGCTGGACAAATTACTGAAGTTGAGGTAGCTATTTCAAAGACATTTTAACCTGTATATTCTCTTCTATCATCATATCTAAACTATCAGAAGTAATTAGGTTCTGGGTTACTAGGTTTTTTTTTTTTTTTTTTTTATTATTTCTTTATTGAGTATTATAACAATCTGTCTCTTGGACATTGGTTATAGTGAGGTAAAAAATATATATATATATATACACATAAGTAAGTAAAAATAGAAATAAAAGTAAAACAAACATCCTAGATAAAACATACCTATATACATTATTTACAATGAGCCAGGTGATCTCCGAACCAACCCTGTCCCCTCCACATGTGGAGGGAAAAGGGAGGCTTAGGAGATCCCTACGCTTCTCCCTCAGCCACTTCACTGGTATTTAAGACCAGCGGAGGATGAGTAAGAGCGCTACAGCCACAGTCACTCATGACTTGAGTGGAGAATCTGGCCATTGCTCCTAGGTTTCTAACGCTCGATTGTGTTACGTACCTACTTTTGAGGTAGCAGCATTTTTGGATGGACCAAAAAAAAAAAAAAAAATGGCGGAAGCTTATAAGATGTTTAAAAATAAATTTATTTGTTTTTTTGTTTTTTTTTCGTTTTTAAACAATTTTAAAAACAAAAATGTTTTTTATTTCTTGGTTTGTTCAACCTCAAAATAACTTGGTTAGTTCACAGTTTTCACAGTGTGACTAGTTATGTAAAAATGTCCTCAAAAAACATTCACTATAAAACATGTTTATGCTTCTATAATTTAATAATACTTTTGTGTTTCTCTGAAATAACAGATAGCATAAAACAAATTAAATAACGCTTCTCTAATAATAATATTAAATAATTTACATAATAAATGTTTTATAATGGTGTTTTAATAGTTCTTATTATTTAAGATGTGATGTAATATTGTATTTAATTTTTTTTTAAGTTTACTAGGCTTCATATAAGCGTTCAAAGTCTTTTATAAACAGATGATAAATAATTTTTTGATAAAAAAAAAATTGATTTCATCATTACAATTAAGAAAAACAAAGATGAAAACTAGATATCTGCAACAAATGTAGCTGTATTTAAAATAAAGCGATATATATAGATAGATAGAATTGACCAAGTCAATTTGTATTTAAATAATTTTATGATGAACGTTAATTAAAAAAAATAAACCTGAGTTTTTTTTTATTATTTGACAAAGCTTGTTTTTACTAACATAAATATGTCACAAGCTCAAATTACTTATAGGTTCAAATAAAAATAAATGAATTAGATTTTTATGTTAGACGAAAATATAGGTATTTAAGTCCATTTTAATTAATATAATATACCGAGAGTTTTAATCTTGGGACAGTGTAAATATTGGGTATTTCATTTGAAATGCCAATTTTAACAGGAAGGGTTATTTAATGAAACAATTCTATGAAATCAAAACATTGGTAGTCAAAATATTTACCGCCAATTTTTACACATTTTCCCCAATGTTATTAACATTTCACTTCTAGAGCTGAAAAAATCAGGGTTTTGTGAGGAAATTAAGTCAGAAAATGCGTTTTTGACCTATGAATCATTTTCAAAAAAATTATCTTCGAGGCATTTGTCCAAATTTCTGAACTGATCTGTTGCAGATAAGTCTGGCGAATAAGATGGGTGTGAAAGGACTTCGAAACACGTCTGGTATAGTTTCTTTACTGTTTCTCGTTAAACATGAGGTCTGGATCCATTGTGATTACCCAGTGAAGGTTTTTTTTTTTTTTTTTTTTTTTTTTTTACTAGTTGATGTAAATATTACTTCAGTACCATTTGAATGTTATGGTTTTCTCTGGGTAAAACGGAGAAATGTATTACCCCTACCATAGACCACCTCACAAAAACAAATACCTTTTGTGGATGCAACTTTTTTCAAACTTCTAGCCAATGGTCCGTTCGTTACAACAACCTTCCCCAAATTCTGTGGTAATGTTTCTTGCTGCTTGGGCTGCCAAGCGTCCAAGATTAATACAAAAAAAAATACACGAAAATCGAATGTTTCCAAGGTCACATTTGATGTCATACTGAACAATGAGCAATCGGTTGGGAAGAGAGTCAATATTATTTTAAAAAATACAGAATTAATAACGCCTCATTATAATCTGTTAACATAAACTTAGTAAGCAACAAAAGTCCACTAATCAAAGTTCGAATTTCGGAATTATTTTTTTTTTTTTATTTATTTATTTAGACATAATATTTTGTCACAGAGACAATAATTATATTGATAAATGAACACATTCAGACCGTAAATACAAAAAAGAAACAAAATTAACAAAAGTAAAATAATAACTAAATAATAATAAATAAAAACTATATACAATAAAAAAATAAAATAACCTAAATATAAGTAAATTAAAAACATAAAAATACAGTCATACCTATATACAATATATACCATCAGGCGGGGAACCCAAATAACTGCGCTACTCTCTCAACCGCCTCACCGGTGCTAAAGCCGGTGGAGTTTGAGCGAGAGCGCTTTAGCCACATACACTCATGTCTTGAGTTGAGAATCTGGCCATTGCCAGAACTCCAAAATAAATACTATAAAAGATCTCTGGGCCACTGCCGCTTAACCTTCGAGGAGGGTTGTAGGGATGAGTGGAACTAGATTGGGATTGGGCTAGGGGATTTGGATGATTGATAAGGTTCTGATGGAATTTTGAATCAGAAATAATAAAAACGGGCATTTGATATGAAATAACCTAAGTAGTAAAAATTTCTTTTGTACAATTATCCGCTTTCGATAGTTGATTAAACGTTTGTAACCGACATGAGATTCCGTGATCGCAGAATCATTGAGTTTTTCTTCTCTCTTCCTCTCTCCCTCCCACGCTTTTTTTTCTTTTTTTTTTAATCGGAGAAAGATAGAGCGCCCATGCAAACAGAAGCCGGGTGTTGACAGAGCGGTCGGACATATTTAATAACCAGGCTGGAGATGGGGCCCCGGTAGCTGTGTGTTCAAAAGATATCTGTTTGTTTAACCGAATCCCGTTGACAAAATTATAGACGACTTGTCAATCGGCGATAAAGGTTATTGCTCCAAGCCGTTGTTCACTGGGCGGGCAAATGTTGCAAATAGTACCTTGTTTTGTTTAAACTCTTTTACCTTCGGATCACGTATGGATATTTACACATTGGAAGTTCATTCTGGGAAATTGAAAAAACACATTCTCCAAAGATTGAATGACCTAGAATCACATATGGTTATTGTGCTTCAGAAATAGGATAATATTTAAATAAAGTCGCCAAAAATGCTTAGGCACATACTTCGATGGAGGAGGGGAACAATCGTCGTCGTCCCAATAAAAATGAAAAGGTTCGAGAATATTGTTGTACCACTATTTAGCCTATTTATGACCGCAACCTCGGACCATCTTCTTCTTTTATAATGCAACGGTCAACTATTAAATATTCAATATGACTCCATTTTGTATCTTGTCCGTTCTAGCCCTGATAAAGACCTGCAAAGTCGGGTCGAAACGTCGGCTTTCAATAAAATAGTTGTACCACTATTTAGCCTATTTATGACCGCAACCTCGAACCATCTTCTTCCTTTATAATGCAACGGTCAACTTTTAAATATTCAATATGACTCAATTTTGTATCTTGTCCGTTCTAGCCCTGATAAAGACCTGCAAAGTCGGGTCGAAACGTCGGCTTTCAATAAAATAGTTGTACCACTATTTAGCCTATTTATGACCGCAACCTCGGACCATCTTCTTCCTTTATAATGCAACGGTCAACTATTAAATATTCAATATGACTCAATTTTGTATCTTGTCCGTTCTAGCCCTGATAAAGACCTGCAAAGTCAGGTCGAAACGTCGGCTTTCAATAAAATAGTTGTACCACTATTTAGCCTATTTATGACCGCAACCTCGGACCATCTTCTTCCTTTATAATGCAACGGTCAACTATTAAATATTCAATATGACTCAATTTTGTATCTTGTCCGTTCTAGCTCTGATAAAGACCTGCAAAGTCAGGTCGAAACGTCGGCTTTCAATAAAATAGTTGTACCACTATTTAGCCTATTTATGACCGCAACCTCGAACCATCTTCTTCCTTTATAATGCAACGGTCAACTTTTAAATATTCAATATGACTCAATTTTGTATCTTGTCCGGTCTAGCCCTGATAAAGACCTGCAAAGTCGGGTCGAAACGTCGGCTTTCAATAAAATAGTTGTACCACTATTTAGCCTATTTATGACCGCAACCTCGAACCATCTTCTTCCTTTATAATGCAACGGTCAACTTTTAAATATTCAATATGACTCAATTTTGTATCTTGTCCGTTCTAGCCCTGATAAAGACCTGCAAAGTCGGGTCGAAACGTCGGCTTTCAATAAAATAGTTGTACCACTATTTAGCCTATTTATGACCGCAACCTCGAACCATCTTCCTCCTTTATAATGCAACGGTCAACTTTTAAATATTCAATATGACTCAATTTTGTATCTTGTCCGTTCTAGCCCTGATAAAGACCTGCAAAGTCGGGTCGAAACGTCGGCTTTCAATAAAATAGTTGTACCACTATTTAGCCTATTTATGACCGCAACCTCGGACCATCTTCTTCCTTTATAATGCAACGGTCAACTTTTAAATATTCAATATGACTCAATTTTGTATCTTGTCCGTTCTAGCCCTGATAAAGACCTGCAAAGTCGGGTCGAAACGTCGGCTTTCAATAAAATAGTTGTACCACTATTTAGCCTATTTATGACCGCAACCTCGAACCATCTTCCTCCTTTATAATGCAACGGTCAACTTTTAAATATTCAATATGACTCAATTTTGTATCTTGTCCGTTCTAGCCCTGATAAAGACCTGCAAAGTCGGGTCGAAACGTCGGCTTTCAATAAAATAGTTGTACCACTATTTAGCCTATTTATGACCGCAACCTCGGACCATCTTCTTCCTTTATAATGCAACGGTCAACTATTAACTATTCAAAAGAATAATGGTTATACCCATGCTTTACATATTGTAACTAAAATTTTCAGGTATTCATAACTATTTTGCCTTAATTTTTATTCACAAAATCGATTTTTTTTAGCCAGTCTTGGTTCTGCAAGACCAACACCGATTTTGAGCAACAACTGTACGAATGTATTGTACAACATCCTATGTTCCTGTTATTGCAATTTTACCTTATATTCAAAGATAATTATAACTTATATTATAATTATAACTTAATTAATTATAATTATAACTTATAATATAAGTTATAATAACAAAGATAATTATAACTTATATTATAATTATAAATTATGTGTTATATTAAATATCTTTTATTTTTTGCGTGATAGATTTTGTGATTCGTGTATGTGGACCCTTTCATTCTTATGTGAAGATTTGATAACAATTCTCGCGTCCAATTTGAAGCATCGAAGAATTAGTAGTTCATCTCACTCGCTCAAACCTTTAAAATAAAAATAAAAAAATATGAAATATTTCCAATTGCTTTGTTGTTGCCATATTTTAAAATATGCCCATAAGCAAAAATTATGAGTATATATATAAATATCCGATCGAGTATCTAAGCTCGATAAGAAGGTTGGAAAAATTAAAAATTATTAGTTAAGGCATAAGGGAACTTTATTTTTTATATGTATTTTTTCTGCCACTGATGGCTGTTTATTTTTTTTTGATTCCGAAGAGGATCCCATTCTATGTCTAAGAAAAGAAGGGATCCAAACATAATGAAATAAAGAAAATATAATATAACCTAATACCCGAAAAGAATAATTGTTTTACAATATAATATATTTTTTTTTACAATATAATAAGTTTTGATGAAAAAAAAATTGTATTATATATATATATATATATATATATATATATATATATATTTATTTATTTATTCTTTTTATCTATTGGCATTACAGACCATGGAGATCTTTTGCTGCCTTAACACGCCGGCTCTATCTCTGCTTATCTTGGTCTATTTCTTTCCAGTTGTATGCACGCAGCTCTATTGCATCTTTGTTTATTATATCTATACATCTGCTTTTTGGCCTTCCACGTGGTCTTTTGACTTCTATTGAGATATTCATTGTTACGTAGAGGCTTCAAGATAGATTCCTACGATCTACATGCCCCGCCCATCTTAACCTCTGTGCCTTCATATCGTTGGATATTGGTTGACCAGTTTCTGTAAGTAGTTCTTTATTAGTCATTTTTCTACACGTGTTAGTACTCTAATCCCAGATCGTTTATATATATATATTTAATATATCGTATATATATTTAATATATATATTTATATATATCGTTTATATATATAATATGTAGAATATATGCTCAATTCGACATTCCAAAGACCAGAATAACACCCTTATACAAGGCTTGTATCTAAACCATGTAGTGCAAGACCTGCAACCGGAATATTATTCTAAACGTATTGTATATTGTTGGGGTATAAATAACAATCCTCAGATTGTATCACTATTCACGGTTGATCCAACAATTAACCGTTAGGGCATTAATAACACTCACCACTCATACATGTGGGCCGACGAAAACACCCACGTGAAAGTCGAAACCAAGTTAGTATTCAACATTAGCGTATCCAGGATTTACATTTGGGGGTGGCTTTTTTTTCATAAAAATAACGATAATTACTTTGGAAAAAAAGAAAGAAACTAACTACCCATATGAAATAGTGTTTAAGTGATTCCTAAAGTCATTTTAAATGTAATTACACGAACAATAATACTTTAAGAGATAATTTTTAAATTTTTTTTTCCATAAAATATGGTTATATTTTATCATTTTGAGGGAGGAGGCTTCAGCCCCAAAGCCCCACCCCCCGCCCGTTGATCCACCCGTGGTAGTCAATATAAGTTTTCTTGAATATTTAATAGTTGACCGTTGCATTATAAAAGAAGAAGATGGTCCGGGGTTGCGGTCATAAATAGACTAAATATTGGTAAAACTATTTTATTGAAAGCCGACGTTTCGACCCGACTTTGCAGGTCTTCATCAGGGCTAGAACGGACAAGCTACAAAAAGATAGCGAATTGTGGCAGTTACATAATATTTTGACATAATTTATAAACTATGTGAATAAGGTTATTAAAATTATAAACAGTAAGTACAATAAAATATGAACAAAGTAAGCTGAGTAGCAAGATCCTAAACTGAAGTAAATAGATGCTAACAATTGTTGTAGTGTAATATATAATAATTGAAAACGTGAATATACTTCTACAAAATCTACAGGAGAGATTGAAAGAAAAGGAAAAAGGGTATAATACGAAATAATAGACATAAAGAAATATGGAGAAAGAAAAGAAAAAGGGAACCAAAATTAGATAAATAATTAAGTAAAATTGGAAGAATAAAATTAGAGACTTACAGGTGTGTTCATCTAGGAGTTTCACTTAGAACTGGAAAGCAAATGGTAAGGGTAGCAGGTATAGGGGAAGCTAACATGTGTTACCTGAGTAATTGGGAAAAACCTAGGAAATTACAGTATCTAAAATTTGAAGATATGGATGGATACAATGGAAAAATACTATATCTATGAAATATTAAATTATAAATATATAAATATACATATAAAATAGAGTTGAGAGATTCTAGATCAGTGTTTCTAGTACAATTTCTAGAGATTCTAGTACAATGTGAATAAACCCAAAATTGGCAAAAGTAAAATATAAATATAGAAATAACTTCATTTACATACATACATTGCAAAACTAACTTAAAAGTATAGAGAGGGAAAAAAATTAACAATTATAATTATATTAAGTTTTCGGTAAACGTGTGGTCTGGT
Organism: Nezara viridula; assembly: GCA_928085145.1. Taxonomy (NCBI): domain Eukaryota; kingdom Metazoa; phylum Arthropoda; class Insecta; order Hemiptera; family Pentatomidae; genus Nezara; species Nezara viridula. The sequence continues at coordinate 57,627,660 of OV725078.1, read as the reverse complement.
ACTGTTGACGGTTATCTAATTAGCTACTACTTAGATTTTGTGATGTGACACTCAAGGACTGTTATAGGATGTTCCCCTAAACATCATAATACAAATTCATTCCAGCATGATGGAGCTCTCTTTCATTTCGCTTGTCAGGTGAGGCAAACATTTGGATGAAAAGTTTCCAGATCGTTGGATTGGTCGCGGTGGTCCAATTAGTTGACTCTAAGATTTCAAGGCCGCACAGTATTGGATTATTGTTTATGGGGTGGTTGACTGCAGACGTCATTAAAGATATATAAGATACAACCAGAAGAAAAACTGAGGCCCTTCGAAAACGAAGAAAAACAATGTTACAGAAGTCAATTGTGGTATTTTTAAACATTTATTAAAATAACACTTCTATAACTGAAATGCTAGTAAAGATATGAAATATTGTTTATTTTAGTTGTTTTTTTTTATTTTTATGAAAGAAATAAAATTCAAAGAAACGAAAATTGGATTAGAACATATGGCTTTTTTTAATTATAAGAGAACTCGTGCATACTTTCAATTTCATTTAGCCCGTTCCTGCCGACTTATCATGTATCAGTAGCAGATCAAGGATTTCATTTTGGGTAGCTTTAATCCGAAATATATATATATATATATATATATATATATATATATATATATATATATATATATATATATATATATTTTTTTTTTATTTTATATATACATATGCTTAGATCACGCAGATTAACAAAGATGAACGAATGAACACCCACATTAACCAATGAAAAAAAAAAAATAACATTTCCTGTTTGTGGGTGATGAGGACGGTTCTTCAGTCCAATCTCCCAGTGCCCCGTATATATATATATATATATACATATATATAAGATCACCCGGTTTAGGAACGTAGGGCACTGTCTATGAATGAGAACCTAGACAAAAAAACTCAAATGATAAAAAAATCGATTATGGGAGAATTATAAGACCGGTAGAGATTGTACTAAATATGCTGTATAAAATACAAGACAAATTGAAAATTTGGTCAAGATAAGTTAAAAGAATGGAGTAAAGAAAAATAAATATTTATTTATAAAATAAATATAGAGAGGAAGAATAAAATAAAAAGTTAATAAGATTTTTGGTTTTTGTGTTTTTTTTAGAAATCGGTGTACGTTAACCACGTTTCTTGGATAATATGCATGTTTGTTTATCAATAAATTATTTTAAATATTTAGAACAAGCAAAAACAAATCAGACGTATATTTCCATTCAATTGGTATCAGTTGTAAACCTTGAATTATTTTTTTTTTTTTTTTTTTATTCATTGATATTTACAACTGTATTATAAAAAAATACAACTAGTAAATGTGCACACAGTAATAATACAACCACATGATAACGCTTGTTGAGAAACTACCCATTGGTAGTACTCTAATAATATACTTACGTAAGTAGATCACGAGGCCATCTTCTTTCCAGACGCCTCGGAGGAAAATTTTAATATGAACTAACGAAATATTGAGATAAGATTGAAAATTTTTTATGGATAATTTAAATATCACTTTATACGTTCAACTCGAAAATCTAAAAATTATAAAAATTGGGAGGAAGATGTACAAACCAGGCTATATCTTTCATAGCTTCATAGAAATGATATTCGATCAAATATTGGTAAAAATTAGAGTGATCAAATATTAGAGTTTTATGAATAAACTCCGTTGTGTAACATTTCTGAGGTACGCGTTGTCGTACTTCAGGATTGGTGGAGACCTACATAAAGATAATTTTCAGGTTTATTTATATATATATATATTTATTTATTTATGTATTTCGACTATACATTTTATTCCTCATTCGTCCAATTAGCAGCAATAGGTCGAGGTAATAAGATAGCAAGCGTACGTAATGAAGGAATGGGCGGGCTGGACTGTAAATCGTTAACCGTAGAGTCCATGGGTCGAGGAAGGGTTCCAACAGTTTGTATTCCCAACACGATGCACACACAGCCAGGCACACAGTAATCGAATTCTTCCAAGGGAGTAGAGGAGGAGGGGGGGGGGGTTAAAGACAAATCGAGGTTGCCCTCTAAGACTTTGACTACCCAGTTTGCATCAGCAATGGCCCAGTCTTTATTTGCCAATTTTGAAGTGAAATGTAACCCTCCTCCCCAAGTACATTGTTCTTAATATTTACGAGTTTAAAAGAAAATCTATTTAATGCCATGCTAATCTGTTTTGATGATTTTGAAAGAGCTTGTAAATAATTCATGGAGTGGTGTAGCTCAGTGGCATAGCGCTGACTTCCAATGCTCAACGTCCCAGGTTCGGATAATGATACATAAATTATTTATTCTGTTTCGTCGGCCGTGGACCGACTCTGGGATAGGGAGACTCAGGGGTACACCCCGCCTCTATAAATTGGGTATCCTTAATTGAATAATTAATCAATTGAGGGGGGAACTTGATGATTGAGCGTGATCTCGGTCAAATCGCCTCCAAGAGAAAGTACTTCCTTACGAAGTACTGATCCCAAGACACTTCCTTCATGGGTTGTAGTGGTACAGCATTTTTATAAATAATTCGCTAATTGGGTTTTATTTATGTTAAAAAAAATATTTTCTATGCTTTCGAAATGCATGATTATTATCCCTTTGGTAAATATTAAAACAAATACTATCAGATAAATCATTAGAGTACGATTTCTTTGCTGAACTAAAGCGATGTTAACGGGCAAGTGAACAATTATTAAAATCAGTGTACAAAATTTAATACACTGTAACGTTTCTAAAACTGCGACGATTTAGAAGATTTTTTCTATAGTTTTGTCTGAAATTTAATAACATTTTACAAGATGTTATCACTACATAATATAGAGAGATTACTGCCATTTTTGAGAACAGTGTTAACAGTCTAGCTCATAAACGAAAAGTAGTACGAAACTGATATTAAGTATTTAAAGTTTGTATATGGGCCGGATGTGACAGCAACTTTTTTGTTAACATCGGCTAACCGGAAGTGCCACTTTATATGACCGCTGAATCACATTTTTACAATTTTCTCAAAAACGATTTTGATTAAACTCGGTGTATCATTGCTTATTTTTTTTTTAAAACTTATTTATTGAAAAATATTACAATCTGTCTCTAGAACATTTATAATAGAGTTCACAGATCACATTCACACTCTATGTACAATAAATAAAATAAATTCTACAGAAAAATAATATATATACAATAAATAAGAATGAAATAACCTAAAAATAAATAAATAAAAAGAACACATACACACCTATTTACAATATTTACAATTTGGCGAGAGAACTCCAAACCAGACTTGTCCCTTGTCATACTTGTCCAACTGTGGAGGGAAAAGTATGACTCCAGGAGTTCCCTGCACTCCTCTCTCAACCGCTAGGGCTAAACCCAGTAGAGAGATTGCATAATTAGGTGGTCTTTAATATCATTTTCTTCTTTAAGTCTTATCCCCGTTGATGTCACTTTAGAGGGCTTAAATGGCCAATGTTCATATATGTCTTCCTCCAAAGTACATTTAACATGGTTCATTTTAAAAATTCAATCATTTCGCATTATTCAGAATTATAAAAAAGATGCCACATATAACTTTTGAAAGAATTTGATAAGTTAATAAAGGAGAAAAAAATAAAAATGCAGAAAAACTTGCGTTGCTATGGACTATAGCGCCTAAACGAATGTATCGATTTCAATGAAATTTCGCTAAAGTCATTTTCTCGACACCCTTTAAATTTATTTATATAACATACTTCAACGAAAAGAAGCTGAAAAAAAAGTTACGAGGGATGGTAAAATTAAATTCCGAATAACTCAAAAAGTATACACTTTTTTTATATTGTTTATTTTTTTAAAAGTTTATGAAATTTCCTAAAAAAACAAAAAAAAATCGTTAAAATCGGAGGAAATATATGGTCTCTAGTTTTTTTCCCTGAAGAGGCGAAAATTTGGATAAATTTAAAATACACTTTTTTAATTGTTGTGACTAAAAAAACTTCTTTTCTACAGATATTTAATAAAGTATCTTTCCAAAGAACATCTTCCATAAGTACCTAAATTTATACTTTTATTCTATATTTCAACACTGCAATCACCACCTCCGGAATCAACTTACTCATTGTCTGCGTAGATAACTTTTTCGTCTAAAAATATCACTAAAATGACATCACTCAAAAATGTTGAAATTGGAGTTAGTCATTCTGTGGTTTATAAAAGCAAAGAAAGTTGTGTGTTTTATAAAATCAGATGGAGTGATTTTTATAGCCTGTCGTCGATATATTAAATTGGGTAAATTTTGTAATTATAATGGTCTTAATGACTTGCTATCTGTAAGCTTTAAGCTTTAGCTCCGTTTAAAATACACTTCAAAAAATTTTATAATAGCCCAGCGTTGCCAGAAAATAATTTCTATTCAATGTAGATCGGTAAGTGAAAGTTGTGTGTTGCTCGCACCAGATTTGTTTTTTAAATTTGATTTTATTGATAAATAATACATTTTGCCTCAATTAAGGACGTTGAGTATTAATGATGTATTGATACACCCATACCATATATACAATAAAAAAAATTAAAAAAAAAAGGAAAACTTATAAAACAAAATAAATGTAACTTGAGGCAAAATTAAATAAAAATATAAAAACACATTCATACTTATTTACAATATTTACAGTCAGCCGTGGGAGCTCCGTGCCTTTTCCGCCACGTGTGGAGGACAAAGCAAGACTCGAATGAAAAATTGGAAGAGATAAAAGCAGAAGTACATTGGTTCTACCAATTCTTTACACACAGTGACTAAAATTTTCTAGTATTTACCCATAATTTTTATTCACAATTTTTTTTTTTTTTACCAGTCTTGGTCTTGTGACAATTAGGCGGTCTTCATCATGCACTTTTCACCACGACCAAGACCTCATAATTGTTTCAAGACCAAGACCAAGACTAGTAAAAAAAAAAATTTGTTTGTAAATACAAATTATGGCAAAGTATTAGAAAATTGTTGGCAATACTAATTCTCGCATATATGTTTAATGTTTAAATTACAGATAAAGCTCTTCCTAATTTAAATTTGATTTTCCATTTTTCTGCATATCAACATTTAGATTAAATAAGCAAATAGGTAACATGATATATCTGAAAAGGGAATCTAATACTATCTATAACTCAATCTAGCATAGCAAAGCTGCGAGATCTGTGAAATCTAACCTTTCCTAATTATAATAAATATATTATAATACATTTTTAAATACATCCGTTTCTTTCTGAAACAAACAGAAATATATTTAGTACCATATATATTAAATCCACTTGATACAATAGAGGCCATTTCGGGAACTCCCACACACGCCTTAGATAAGCAGATAGCAAGGAAACGCCATTTAAAATGGCATCCTTCCTGAAGGGCATATCTACCAATTTAGTATTGGTGTCACTAATTAAATAAATTAATATTTTCAATTTCACCAACATAAATAAATAAATTACTTACTTCTTAGAAATATACTCAGTGTTTCTGTGGGAAAAGAAGGAAGGCCAAATCTGATATATACTAGGTATTCATGGTACAATGGTACCATGTTCTGAACAAGGCCTATATTTCTTCACCAGTTTTTTTATGATTCATACAATTAAAAAAAAAGAATTTTTTATTTCATATATTTGTTACGGCTATTACTTATTAGTTAAAGGTCGAATGAAAAATCGCAGAATATTCCATTTAATATGAAATAAAAAACCTTTAAGTGTTTTTCCGAAATATCCAGTAAAAACATGTAATGTTCTAATGTAGATGGACTAAGGAACCAAAAAAGAAATTTCAGGAAAAATTATTGCAATTTTTTTCTTTCATAAACGAAAATAATTATAGATTAACGTAACAAAAAGGTATAAAATAAAAGCATATATGTACTGATGTTCAAAACCACAATAAACACTTTTTAAAACCAAAATATTAAAGTATTACAAGCTTGTAATAAGTATTAAAAAAATAAGTATGTATACATATATTGTGTGTAATATTGTTATTTAAATATTTGTCTAGTAGATATTAAATATTTTTACTACCCAAAGTCTTTGATTTTTTACCTTAACATTCTTAACAAGTTAATAATAGATTTTTTTTATAAGTTATTAACTTTTTATTTTAGATTCCGCAATGCTTTAAGCTATAAGAATGTTAAAGATTACAATTAACTATTAACTTATCATATTAAAGTAATTAGTCAAATCAATAATTTGTTTCGTGTCTGTGGAACTGACAATCATTAGTTTTCATTGCCTCGCGCCGAATCCAAAATCGTAATCCTTTTTATGTTACCATCAATGTCGAATCATATAAATTATTATTTTCAAATTATAACGAATTGTAAAGAATTAATATTTTTTAAGAATAAAATATAAAAATATGAAATAGACTTATAGGTTATTATCGATTAGTGTGGGCGACTATAGAAATGTTACACCCCCTCGTAATATAATACAACCTGGTATAGATTTCAGAGGGATCGGTTTTACTAACCTAAATATTGATATTTTAAAGCTTATATTTACTGCTCAACAACAAAAATATCTATCAAAAAAGTATCCATTTAGATTTTCAGAACAATATCAGCTACTTTATTGAGAATCGTGTACAATTAAATATTATATATAAAATACAATAATTATGGCTAATTTGTAAATAAATACGGTCTGTTTTACTAATGTAAATTTCGAAAAACAATGTAATGAAAACAACGTTGGCGTAATTTGGAGGCATAGAGGCATGGACGGATTTGGGGAAATGGAGGCATTGACCTGTGCCTTAAAATCTGACAAAATTATTTAAAGTTCTGTTTTTGGTTTTTACTTTACTAGTTCCTGTGGCAAGATGCTCACATCTCTATACCGTGTTTTGCTTCTCATTTTTACTACAGAAGATAAAAGAATGAAAAATCAGAAACGCGATGTGGTACGCGCACATTACACATTATCTTTTTACATACCAACTGTATTATTTATAAATAGGTATCTGTATATGAAATATGTATAAGTACTGACAACATTTTTTTTGTTATAAATTTGTGGTTATTTTGTCACTGTATATGACCTTTTACAACTGTATATTTTAGAAATTGACATTTTTTAAATTTTAAGTTTTCCAACGGTGTATTATATACATACATACTATTAATTTTATTTCAACCTAGGAAAATATTCTTTTTATTTAGCTAATCATATAATTATTTCGTTGTCTATATTTATCTATTTAATAAGGGAAGGATTCATTATTCAGAGAAACACAATAAAACATTTTTAAAAAAATGTTTTAATTTTTTTTATTAACTCTCAGTGGAAGATATATTCAATTACTAATATCCTCTTTTCGTGCTAAATACTTCTTATACCTATTAATTAAATAATTAATTAAGAGGGAAAACCTGGCGATTGAATGTTATCTCGGTCAAATCACCTCCTTTCACATCCGTTCACCAAGAAACAATACTTCCTTACAAAGTAATAAGCACAAGACCCTTCATGGGTTGTAGTGGTACAATGAAAAAAAATAAACTATTCTAAAGGAAGCCATTTTGACAATTTGTTATTTTAGCTCTATTAGACAAAACCAATGAAGAAGTTAGCACCTGATATTAAAGACCATTTATTATATATTGATACGAGTATTAACAGAAATAGTTAAAACCGTTTTCAAAATGATTTTAAAAATGTATAAAATTAGTGACATAATGAGTTACTTTCAGTAAGCTGCAGTATTTTCGGAGACCATAAATACATGATTTCAGTTTCGTAAAACTTTTCGTTTATGAATTGCACTATTAAAATACACATTGAGACCATTTTGCTAGACTTGATTATTTTAACTCAGACGAGCTCAAGACATGTGTTTTGGTTAAAAAATCGCGATAACAATACTTTACAACAATTTAAAAAAATCCTAGTTCATTATTATTTTTTTTTAGATATAGTTTATGGAGAAATATTACAATCTGTCTCAAAGGACATTTATAATAGTGTTCAGAGATCACATTCAAACTGTATATACAATAAATAAAAATAAATTGTAAACAATAAAAATAAACAGCGAAATAATATATAAACAGTAAATAAAAATAAGATAACTTAAAGATAAATAAATAAAAAACAAAAAAAATAACACATTCATACCTATTTATAAGCAGGCAAGGGAATTCTAAAGTAATTCCACCAACTGTTTATATATATATATATATATATATATATATATATATATATATATATATATATATATATATATATATATATATATATATATATATATATATATATATATTATTATTATTATTATTATTGTTTATGCATAACCAGTAGATATAACTATAAATAAATATATATATATACATATACATATATGTATATATATATATATATATACTTATATAATTAACGGTTCTGATAACCTAAGGTTTTACGCCTTAGCAGCATAACAACCAACCAAGATGACATATAGTTGCAAGTTGCAACAATTGCACAATTTTTTGATCTGATAAAGGAGAAATTCATCAAAATTCTTAGTGGTTCAAGGTTATGAAATGTCACTTGACTTTTTGCAATGAAATGATTATATGACCACACGGTGATAACGTGTATAACGTGATAACGGGCAAAACATCCCGACGGACAGACATGAAATAAATATCTCAAATCGAATAAGAATTCTGTCGAATAATCATCTACAATATATATATATATCTTTTTGAAACATTACTAAAATTCGTGAGATAAGAGGTGAAAATTCCAAAAGGTACGACAAAATAAATTTCGGATGCGTTAAAAACTTAAGACATTATAGAATAGAGTAATTATAAAATAATTGCTTCAGATAAAATATGTATGAGTACGATCGATAAAGTTTCATTATGGTTTGTATTTGTTGTTGCTTTTTTTTAAGATAATTAAATCCACAACCCTTAATTTCTAAACAATCACCTGGATCTCCACATACATCAATTATTCACAAACGTGTTGCAACAAAACCACGGATGTCATTGACTGAAAATGTTTAATTAATATCCCTTTTACAAAACTAGTTCCAGGACTCCAGGAGATCCCTGCACTATTCTCTCAACCTCTTCACTGGGACTAAACCCAGTGGAGATTGAGCGAGAGCCCTTTAAAAATATTTAGCATGTGCCTTAACTTTATTATTTAATTGACAGTTTTATTCATATATGGATTAAAGAGTAACGAGCAAAGATGGAAGCAAAAAGAATTGCCAAGTTTCCTTTCAGGGATGCCCCTACCGTCCAAACTGACGAAATAGGAAGAGGTGTATGTTAACCTCTCAGCAACCCCTTGGCACGCCATCGCATTCATAAACCTTAAACTTACCATCACCAACTTTACACTCTCAATTCAATCTCGTCGACGTTACATCAATTATAGTTAAAGATGACAGGTCTCTCAGTTGTGGATTGTCTATTCGTCTTCATTTCCCAGCCGATTCATCTTTCTCCAGCCAGAGATTTTACGCAATACTTTATTCTCTAGAGTCTGGAGACTTTATATCCCCCCAAAGCGTTAGTGTCCTTATCTCTCATAGAAGAATTTAAAATGTTATAAGTCTTAGAGGTGCTAATATTATATATAATCAGGAGAGTAACTTTATTTTATAAAAAAAATTATTAAATAAATAGTAATTTTTTTTTATTGAAAAATATTACAATCTGTCTCAAGGACATTTATAATAATGTTCAGAGATCACATTCACACTAAATAGTAAATTAGAAAACAGGAAAATTAGTTGTCATTTTGGAACAAGATGCAGAAAAGATTTCTTTAAGGACAAACAGAGTTGAGATTCGTATTTAGCACTTCGAAAAGCCCTTAGACACCAATTTTCAGAGCAATAAAAAAATAAATGGCTATAGCCTTAGTTTTTTCACAAAAATCACTAAAAATTTGATAATAATAGATTTCGACGAATGAGGTATCAAATGAAAGGGTATTTGATGGAGAAGTCATGAACAATAGTCAAACCTGCCCGGAGTTGCAGCAGAAAAAGTTATGAACGAAATAAATGAATTTTGATCTGCAGATATCTCAAACATTTCTTTAAGGACAAACAGAGTTGAGATTCGTATTTAACACTTCGAAAAGCCCTTAGACACCAATTTTCAGAGCAATAAAAAAATAAATGGCTATAGCCTTAGTTTTTTCACAAAAATCACTAAAAATTTGATAATAATAGATTTCGACGAATGCGGTATCAAATGAAAGGGTATTTGATGGAGAAGTCATGAACAATAGTCAAACCTGCCCGGAGTTGCAGCAGAAAAAGTTATGAACGAAATAAATGAATTTTGATCTGCAGATATCTCAAACATTTCTTTAAGGACAAACAGAGTTGAGATTCGTATTTAGCACTTCGAAAAGCCCTTAGACACCAATTTTCAGAGCAATAAAAAAATAAATGGCTATAGCCTTAGTTTTTTCACAAAAATCACTAAAAATTTGATAATAATAGATTTCGACGAATGAGGTATCAAATGAAAGGGTATTTGATGGAGAAGTCATGAACAATAGTCAAACCTGCCCGGAGTTGCAGCAGAAAAAGTTATGAACGAAATAAATGAATTTTGATCTGCAGATATCTCAAACATTTCTTTAAGGACAAACAGAGTTGAGATTCGTATTTAACACTTCGAAAAGCCCTTAGACACCAATTTTCAGAGCAATAAAAAAATAAATGGCTATAGCCTTAGTTTTTTCACAAAAATCACTAAAAATTTGATAATAATAGATTTCGACGAATGAGGTATCAAATGAAAGGGTATTTGATGGAGAAGTCATGAACAATAGTCAAACCTGCCCGGAGTTGCAGCAGAAAAAGTTATGAACGAAATAAATGAATTTTGATCTGCAGATATCTCAAACATTTCTTTAAGGACAAACAGAGTTGAGATTCGTATTTAACACTTCGAAAAGCCCTTAGACACCAATTTTCAGAGCAATAAAAAAATAAAACTTTTTTTCATCGATTATTTACCGTGGCTATAGCCTTAGTTTTTTTACGAAAATCACTAACAATTTGATAATCATGGATTTCGACGAATGAGGTATCAAATGAAACGGTATTTGATGGAGAAGTCATGAACAGTAGTCAAACCTGCCCGGAGTTGCAGCAGAAAATGTTATGAACGAAATAAATGAATTTTGATCTGCAGATATCTCAAACATTTCTTTAAGGACAAACAGAGTTGAGATTCGAATTTAACACTTCGAAAAGCCCTTAGATACCAATTTTCAGAGCAATCGAAAAATAAAACTTTTTTTCATCGAATTTTTACCAAGGCTATAGCCTTAGTTTTTTCACGAAAATCACTAAAAATTTGATAATCATGGATTTCGACGAATGAGGTATCAAATGAACTAGTTGAACTATCTTTCGAGCTTGGGGTGAAATAACTTGCTGACCTAACATAGCGCATTCGAAGCTAGTCCAAAGAATCCTAACATTTCCTTGAATAAAGGGCGGCCTAGATAAACCGAACTCCTTAGTAATCCGAAACCTTTGGTGATTCGAACAAGAAAGAAAAAATCTGGTGTGAAGAACCCATCACACAATTTTCACTCACCACCCACTTAGCAGAAATAAGTATTTTAAGACAAAGGGAAGTGGAAGTAAAAGTTATAGAAGGTAAGAAACGTTATTTAAAACAAATTATTATTTCATGTTTTTCATACCCTTCTAACGTATTGTATTTTATTTGTTTGACACTAGTAATTGTCTTTTCCGACTGTATTTTTCAATTATTTAATTGATTATAGTAAATTAAGTGTCACCAACTATTTTCGTCCAACAAGAGTGCCACTGATAAAGAAAGGAATTATCATATTTTATTGTGGGTATTTTTATTTGTTAAAGTACCGGCATATATATAAATTGTACGTGAAATATCGCTGTAATCTATACAGTTAAATATTAAATAATACCTACGATAACATTTATGAAAACCGCATATATATACATAATATTGTCGGAGTCCTTATTATTAAGCTCATGTTACTAATAGAAGTATTTTTCAATCTTTCGGGTGAGCTCGGGCGCGCTCGTATTCCTTTGGTTCCTCCATTACAAGTATTCTCAGGTACTATCTCTTCTTTATCCTTTAGTTTATTATCAAACTCTTTCATATTTTATATTTAACTATTTTTTATATTAGAGATTAATTTGAAATGGTTAATTATTTCAAATAAAAAAAAAAATTAAAGAATTAGACATTTTGAAGAAATCGGAATTTAAGCCTTGTCAGATTGCATCGATGAGGATAAAACCTACCTTAAAATGAAAACCACTTAATAATACACAGACCTAGTGAGTTTAATCTAAATCGTTTGAGCCTTTTTTGAGAAAATCGTAAAAATGTGTAAAATCAATTATATAAAGCGCCGTTTCCGGCAAGTTTTTGACGAAAAAGTTGCCTTAATCGTATGCAATTTCTCTTTAATACGTCTTTTCGTTTTTGAGCTGGACTGTTTACATACACACACACACACACACACAAACAAACAAACATACACACACAAACCATTCTGCGGGACTTGGTTATGTGGACTCAGGAGACCTGAAAACATGTATATCCGTTTAAAACTCACATTCGAAAATTTTCACGATCTCTTATTTAAAGGTGATGACATCAAACCTTCGGATTCGCTAAGCCTTTTATCATATAATAGAACTTTATTCCAGGACTTCATTCGCTGTCTACATACCTTCCTCTACCTGTCGCCTTCCAAATTCAGTCCCTTGAGATTGGCCTTAACTCAATCTTTCCACCTTCGCTTCGGTCTACATCTCGGAAGTTTACCACTCACCACAGCAAATATTAACCTTTTAGAAATTCGTTCGTTGCCGAGTCCAACAATTTTACAAGTCCATTTTGTTCGCCACGATGTAATCACATAAATTACATTAACCGAATACAATTCACGCAATTTGGTCTTGTGTAACCGCCTGAACTCCCTGGTAAACTCATCCTTCTTAGGTCCGAATGTTCTACTCAATACTTTATTTTCAAAAACCTTAAGACGTTGCTCATCTCTGGAACACGTTTCGCATCCATAAAGAACATTAGGTAGGATAATGGTTCTATATATTCTAATTTTTAAGTTCCGGTATAGGAGGCGCGAGCTAAGGAATTTTGTCACAGAAAAATAACAAGCATTTCCCTCCTTCAGCCCAACATTCATCCCTTCAATTTCGTTTTTCCTAGTTATCGTAGACCCTAAGATACCTAAACTTTTCTATGGGTCCAAATATATTATCTTTTATATTTATATCACCGGGGTTTTCGCCATTTTTTAACCGTGTTTATTTAGAGTCCTAGTTCTTTACAGGCCTCCATTAACGTTTTTGTAATTAGTTTTATAGTTTCTGTGCCTTCGCTTGATTTAGCGATTTATTTGACTCTATTATATATATATAGTTGGATAATAGGTCATGAATTTTTTTTTTTTTACATAATCTGGTTTATGTATTGCAACAGTGATTGATGCCTCCTTAATCCGCTGATGTCACTAATATGTCTGGGGTGTTCAACAAAAATATTTTTGCAGCATCAATTTCCCTATCAATCGGATTTTTCTTATATTTGATATTAGCTTGATTTTTGCAAACATTAGTGACGGTATTAATTAACTTCAGTCTTAGTTCATTCTGTCTAAAATCTTCTTATCCTTGTATCATATATTCGGCATCAGGCCTGGGATGTGGTATTCTACTCAAGATATTTTTATTGTTCACTTCATAATTAAATTTAGGTTCTAAGGCTAAAATATTCTGTATGTTTTGTGGTATGGTTTTTTCTTTTTTCTGTAAGGTTTAGGAACGCAGTGGTTGTTACCTCTGGCAGTGGATCAGATACTGTTCTTTTATTTATTTTCGAAAACTTTTTTAATAATTTGAACTTATTTTCACTGCGTTGTCATTTGTAGAGGTTCTCTTGATCATAAATCTATTTATAATACATTTCTCGATCCATTTTGTCAGAAAGCTCTACCACAATGTTATCTATTTCGCATCCAATACATGCTATAGTTGAACAAATTTCTTTTATTTTCAAATTAAAAATTGAGCTCTGTGTTCTGAATATGATATTCTCTAATTGTTTTATGAACTTCGAACTTTTAGGAATAAGGTGATAAATATTCTTAGTGCTATCTATGATGTGTGGTGGAAACAGATTATATTTTATACATTTTAGAAGAAATACCCTTTGTGGTTCCATTTGCGAAAAGTTTTTAAGCAATTTTGAATATATTTTTATGTACGTACACAAAAATAATAATAATAATAATATATATATATACATACTGACAGGTAAAAAATTCCACTCACTTGTTACCCATTATGGAACCACGTTGGAAAGGTTGGCTTTTGGAAAAATTACAGGCTGCATATCTTTCGTTTCTTCTTCTCCACACCCTTTGACGCCCGTCTAGAGATCGAAGAGCGAATCTTGACTCATTTGTAAAAAGTACAGCACTCCATTCGTCCATAGTTCAATGGTTATGTTCTCGAGGAGAAGCCAGGCGTGGTACTCGGTGAGTTCTGGTCAACTCTGGTCCTGTTACTGTACGAAAAGCCATTAATCCATACTTCTTTAATCTTCTCCGAGCGGTACGTTCAGAAATTTGCTCACCTCGAACTTCTTCGAGCTGATGAATCGCTTGAACAACCGGTTTCGTAAAATTCTCAAAGTCAAAAACCGGTCATCCCGTGGTTCTGTTACCCTAGGCCGTCGAGAACCGGGTCTTCTATTGTAAGAACCAGTTTTCCGAAAACGCCTGACGGCGTCTCGTAATGTTTCATACGGAACTCCCATGGCATTAGCTGCACGGAACGTCCATCATCAATAAGTGCCACACCACGCGGAACATCCTCAGCACTAAGAGGCATTTTTAAACTTAATATTGAAAAAATTAAAAGCCGGAGACTAAGAAATGTGCTGCGAGAAACGGCACTGAACTAATGATATTGAATAAATATTTTGATTCCATAGAAAGTAAACATTGGAATCTAGAATCATTTCATTGAATTAAGGATTAAGGATTATTGTCCTCTATATTAACATTTTTAATTGAAAACAAACAAAAATATTACCTATTTATTCATTAAAAACAATAAACCAATCCAAAGCAGTAATATTTTTAGATGAAAACATGAAAAAATCAAGTGTGTGGAATTTTTCGCCTGTCAGCATATATATAAAACCCAGTTATTCTGTGAATATTACTTGGGTGGCATTTCCACCAACCGTCTTATTCTCAGCAATATCCATAATGAAATGTATCCCAATATCAGCTTAGAATTAATATTATAATGACAAGATGATGCAAAAAAAGAAAATAAGCCGCTGAGATTGAAATAAGCCCCAGTTGAGCAGAATGAGCTGTTGTAAGAAAAATAGCTGGCGGCGAGAGCATACCGCTGGTCCTTTGCTTGGCCCTGGGCATTCCGAAATAAGTCGGGCTGGCGTTCCGGGCATACCTCGACCACCCCAAGTGCATATTTTCATCGCCGAATTCTCATAAGTTAATCTGAAAATGCTTGAGCCCTTGTGAAGACATGAAGAAACAACTTCATCAAAGCAAAGTTTGGATAGCGTTTAAGTTATGTCTTTTGAGTCTGTTTTTATCATAATTTTCAGACTCTAAGTTCCGTATTTTAACTAAAGGCTTAAAGCCCTAAGCAATTATATATTGTAAATGTTATTATTTGTTTGATTTCCCTTTTAAAAATCGAGCATTAACTTATACTGAATCAAAGTAAATAACTCCTTATGTTACTGATTTTAATTCAGAAAAAATATTTCCGCTACAAAGTTGCCGGATGCTCAGTGGAGACGGCAGGGTTCGCAAAAAAAAAAATAATCAAGAGTCAATTAAATATTACTAACTATCTAACAGGCGCCACGCTATTTAATTGGTTGAATTTGGAAAATAGCGAAAATTGTAAAAATAAATAATTAAATTTAATTAAAAAAAAAAAGATTTGCACGCAGAGTGAGCTACGAACTCGGAACTCATGGGTTTAAAAACATGTTAATTAACCTCATAACCTATCGAACCTTCTTACTTGGTCACTAATGACTTTCCCTGATCTCTCGAATAAGGTTTTACAATTAATTATTAAACCTTAAAATAAAAAGAATATAATATACATAAAACGAGAAAACAAACAGAAGAAAATAAAACTGGCTATTATTAATACTAATGATGAATTTACTTATTTTTATTGATTTAAATAACTGTTAAAGGAAATGAAAATTATGAATAAGAAATTAGATTTATAAGAAAACAAAGAAAATACAATTAACTTTAATTATCCCACTGGTTGTACTCTGTCCAATTGACACATTGAGTTATCTGAGGAAGCGGGATCTTATTCAAACTGGCGTCGTCAGGACCTACCTCCTCAAACTGTGAAATGTTCATTCATCAACTAGTAAAATCAAGCGGCACTCGTCGCTGATAATCACAGGTTCTTGGAGAGTAAAAGAAGAATCCGGTGTACACCGTAAAACTAAAGTATTTCACACACAAAAATCCTTAGCGTGCCGCAACATTCGCGAGGTTCTGCCATCTCTCTCCAAACTCTCTTTTGTTTCTCTCTCCCAATCATCTGTTGGTTGTTATACTGACTTAAAATTAATATTTGCAACTAATACTTAAAACTATTAATTATTATTAAAAGTAATACTAAATACTTAATTTTATATTTAAACTTATTCGAGGTAATAAAAAACTAACAATTATTTTACAAACTAATTTTTTTTTGTATTTTATTTTTCGTCACACTTATACTTGTACGGTTCAAGACGACTACTACGTTTTGGGGTGTTGAATTTTATTCGAGATACAACTGGATAATTATTGAGAATAATTACCCAGAATTATTTAATAATAAAAATTAGTAAAATAAATTTGGATCTATAATATATTGGTTGGTCCAGAATTAATGAATTGGTTTTCTTTTCTCAAAGGCTGGTTTGTGTATATCATGATTTCTAATTACCTAAAATTACCTGTGGTCATCAAGACATGAATGGGTTGCAGAATTAAAATAACTTTTACTAAAAAAATTTAATTTATTTCTATGTTAAATAATATATATACAAATTATATTTACAAGAAACTAACTACGTGATTCAATGAATTTAGTAATTAACTGTGAAGATATGATTTCAGATGGACTGTTTTGAAAATTATTGCCATGAAATATTATAACATTAGGGTTGGGAACTACATCTTAGCAGTTGTCTATGAAGTGGTGTGGTTGATAGATTTCATCGCTGCATCGCTGCTCCGAGATCATCTCGTCATGGTTCAAAGCTATGCCAGGATCATCATGGTCTATGTAGGGCCAAGGCTTCATTCACCAAGCCATAAGACCCATCCTCAAGGCCGGACCTCCACATAAGACCTCTTTTCTTACTTATCGGCGTATTATATACAAATATTGAGGGTAGGGCAAGGATGGTTTCCATTGGTACTTAACTTCACCCTATTACTTCATAATAACTGGTAACACCCTAAAAGGAACCAGTTACTTAGCCCGTTACTAGTTTTTACTCTAAGCATTCCCCAGGGTAAAGGTACAGGTAGGTCCTTATCTACCTGGTCCTATCCCTTGACGCTGGTTTTGATGTCAGAAGTCGGTTCAGTCTTGTTTTTGACAAATAATAATTTAAAAAATTTATTTGCTATATTCAATAAATAGCACAACAAAATTGGAACAAAGTTATTTGATTGCCATTTTTATAATAATACTTATAACCAAACTAATATAGAGAAATAGTAAGATAGAGAGTAATTTTTATTCTTTATATAAACTCTAGATCGTTGAAATGCTTAAAATCAAAGTTTACTATAATTATTTTGCAAGATTGGAAGAACGGTGATACAAAGAATGTACAATCCATCCATCTATGCTCTTGCACATTAGAACATTTTGTCTTCCTATTTTGTAAATACCGTTAAAATAAACTATAAATATGTAAAATAAAACTAGTATCTATATTATAAATAAAATATATACGACCACGAATATGTTTTATTATGTCAAAGATAAACCTCTTTTTGTTCAGAGATTTTTTAGATCATGTCCAATATCAGCATATTCAAAATTAATGTTGCTCAAAAGCTATCTTGGTCTTCCACATTGCAAGACCAAGACCAAGACCGCCTAATTGTTGCACGGCCAAGACCAATACAGGTCAAAAAAAAATTAGTTACCATATGTTAAGATTTTTATTTTCATGAATTGAATATTAATACATTCTGCCACATCGGAGGGCATTAATATTAGGGCTACATTATGTCCATCTTTCACACATTATGTCCATACGAATAATAACTAAAATAGAAATAATAACGAAAAAGAAATGTAGAAAATAAAATAGGAAAAAAATTAAATAATAGATAGAGACTAAATGAAATTAAAATAGATAAAACACATTCACAGCTATATACAATGTTAAGAATTGGTAGAACCAATATACTTTTTTTATTTAACTCTTCCAATTTTTCATTTTGGATTTAGTTAGGTTTTCCCATTCTGAAAAATGACAGTAATACGCAGTGGTTTCATGTTTGAAAGGCTATTAAATTTTCGAAAAAAATATCAAAAAAATCGACTAAATGGATCAGTTATATACTCTTATTTTAGTAATTGTTCTTTTGTCCGTTTATTTTGCTTCAGTTTATCAAATAAATCGTTAATGATTTATCTGTTCAGTTATCAGTATAATTGGTCTAATTGAATTGTGTTATTTTTAATGACCATATTTTCATATTCACTAACTTTCTTGAGAATGCCTTTAATGTATTGTCACATTAATTTGATTATTTAATTTTATTAACCTTACTATGTTTATGTCAATAAAACATCTTAATGTACCTATTCGTTACATGTACCTATATGTACTTGTAGGGATTTTATAATATTTCAAGTAACATGTTTAATAAATATTAATAAGATAATAGGTAACTGCAAGACCATGACCAAGACTGAGTGCGCAAGACCAAGACTTCTTGGTCTTGTATTGGGGCAACACTATCCAAAATGCATAAGAATAAGTAATGGAGAAGGATTATTGTAATTTTTCTTAAACCGTATTATTAAAGTTATATAAATAAAGATGAAATGAAGTCAAATGATTAAAAAATTATTTTTCTATCACTACATCACCGTAAACAATAATCGAGATGGGGTTAGAAGAAGTATTTTCTGCCTCCAAAGAGCAATGTGTACTTCATAATTGGAGTCATTGATGTCTTGAGATATCGATGAACGGAGTTGAATTGAAAAAGGAACACAGTGGTCTTAGCCGACCAACCAACAGCTTGTTACTTTAACAATTAAGATTATGTACGACAAGGGCGAAGTATTTATTGTGGTCAGTTGTAAGAGCAAATTATATCGTGTTCATTACCCGTATTTGATCAAACTGAAATAAAATTTAATCAAGAAAGTTAATGTAACAGTCACAAAAAAAAAAAAAAAAAAAATAGTGAATAAAAAAAATCTGTTATAGCAGCTGATTCATTTTTATGAATATACTGAATAGTCGTCCCTATTCGTCGTAGAGAAGAATTCCGTGAACCAGTATCTAAAAGTAAAACTATGTCTCAGAGGATGAAAAATGGGGATTCCACTGAGGTCTTTGTGAAAAATTGGTGCAGGGTGATGGTTTCTTTTTTTTTTTTTTGCAATGAGCTGAGGAATAATGCATGTGGAAAAGTCGAAAAAAAAAGATGAGTAATTGACAAGAGTACCGAAGGGTAGTGAGAGGGTAGGGGAGTAGGCAGAAAAAATATCCTTTATCGAATAATAAATCTTTTAGCTAAAAAAGTTTTAAAGGATGACAAACTGAATAGGGAGGTACAATAATGGTTGATAACTTTAGAGACGTGGTGATCGAAATCAGAACATGGCATTCCATCTAATATTAATGCAAATACAATATTTATTCTTAAGTTTCAAAATAATGGACATTTTTAGCAGAGAATTGCATAACTAGCTACAAAAAATAAAAACTAGTTGTTAAAGATGTTAGCAAAATCATTTCGTAAAATAGACGTTCTAAAATTATTTTATTTTTATTTTATTATTTTTTTTTTTAATGAAATTTACAACTGTATTATATGGAAAATACAACAAGTAAATGTGGCATTGGTAACATGACATGTACAACATGAAGAGAAATTGGTAGAACTCAAACGCCTCGGAGGGTTATCAGGGATCTAGGAGGAAGCAAGGTTTGAAACGAGAGGATTCGGATGGTTCTGCTGTTTTTTATGGAAGGATAGGTATCTGGATTGGGCCAAATCGGAAACATATGGAACATTAAGGTCTTTATGGATGATTTTATTTGTGACAAAGTAAGGAGCGTTGAGGATTTTACGAAGGATTTTGTATTGTAAGGATTGGATGCGAGAGGAATTCGATGGTTTAGTGGAGCCCCAAAGCTCAATTCCGTAAATCCAAATAGGTCTTATTATTGTCATATATACGAGTCGTTTGTAATTGATTGAAAGCTTAGAGCGTTTGTCTAGTAAGTGCTGCAGTAGTCGAAAACGTCGGGCGGTTTCTAGTCGTTTCAGTCTGGTATGGGGGTAAAATACATTTAATCCCATTTTTCAGTGAATGGGTACACTAGACGATTTGCATTAAACACGGCAAATTTTTTTTTTCTTGTTTAAAATCTAAGGCTGGTCAACAAATTCTTGCTGACAAATTCAATGGGCCAGCATTATATGACTTTTATGATCCCTAGTAACTAAGGACATACTAGTAACATAGGCGCGCGTAATTAACCATAATTACACAAAGAGATCATACGGCAAATACGGGAATATCATCAAAATCTATTATTGCCACTCTGAAAAGTATTTAAATTTCCCATTATTAAGATACCTTGATTATGAACCATATTCATTACTTCAACACGGTGCCGACGACATGTTCACTGCCTATGACATTTCACAACCATTATATTCTTAATAATTAGTTAAATTAATTTTAATTGAGTTTAAAGATTAAATCTACATATTTTTTTTTTTTAAATAGAGTTTGGTACTAAACCATTTGTAAAAAATTTCCACCAATTTTGAGTAAAACAGAACGATCCATTTTCGAAGTGTTTGCAAATCCAAACGCGGAAGTATTTTTTTGAAAATAGTTGATGGATTTTATTAGCTGATTTGTATGCCGATCCCTAACTTGAATCCAAAACGGATTGGCTGAATGTAAGCACATGTCAAGAAAACTATAAAATATTTACTTTTAAAAGTATTATTTTTCCAGCAATTATTAATTTTATTTTTTTTTTTTTGCTTTCAAGGATCAAAAATATTACAATCAAAATTATTAAAATATCTATTATAAAAACACATGAGAACAAATTATATGATTAAATAAAAACGTAATTATTTTTTTTATTCTATAGACTATATGAATATCTTTGGCCGCGAGATATGGTCTCCTCACAGATTCATTGCTTGCAGAAGCACAGATAATCCAGAGAGGGTCACCCAACCTCACGTTGCTACGAACCATTGATTTCTTTTGATTATTATTTCTTTTTTTATATCGTTGGTTAAGTTAGTGAGGCGTGGGCGAGGCCCGAGGCTATGGTTGGTAACTTTGTACCTCCCCCTCCCCCCTCACTATGGGGCACTAGGGAATTGGACTTTGCCACCCCAGCAGAGTTCATTTCAAACCTAACTTCAATTTTGTGAATTTTTGTCCGTCATTCGAACTTACTAAGTTAAGTTATTAAATAGAAGAGACGAGAGTTGGAGAAAAGCAGTATGAAACATTTATTACCTCCGCTTCTTTTTCAGACGAAATTAAATTGAATTTTGAATCTTGGCCCCACTTGGGATAGGATAATCTTAACAAGTTTTCTTTTCGAGAGACTCTGGTAATTAAATAATGATTTCCCATTTTTAAAATATTTGCTATTTAATTATTTTTTCTTTATCCTGTAACACTGACAACCCATGAAGGGTCTTGCTTGGGTTCTGTACTATGTGAGGAAGAACTGTTAAAAGGCCAACGGTTCTGCAGAGAGGTGACGGGCCAATATCACGTTCAACCGCCCGGTTTTCCCCCTTAATTAATTATTTAATTAAGAGTACCCAGTTCATAGAGTCAGGGTTTGCCCCAGGGGGCTGATGAAAAATTACTGGTCGTAGCCGGATTCGAACCTGGGACATTGAGCTCTGAAAGTCAGTGCTCACCCACTGAGCTACCCCGCTCTCCTTTTTTTTATCATACTATCATAATTAATGTATTATAAAAAAATAATAAAGTTTAAAGTTGTTACTAAAAGTAAATAAATAAATAATAATAATAAATACTTTTGTTGTATATATTCAAAAATAATAGTTAAAAATACTTTTGTTGTTTTTTAAAAAAAAATCATACTCGCTTTTTTTATCACATTTTGAAAACAAACAACAACCTAAACAAATATTTTAGCGTTATAACAATTTTAATAAAAAATTTTAACCTAACAAATCATATTTTGGAAAGACATCCCAATGGTTTGAAAAAAGGCTTAAACAGCATAAACAAAATTGTAATTCAAAAAACACAAAAATTAAATTAGCTACTGGACTCTCTCAACATACTATGCAAACTAAACATGAATTTGATTTCAAAAACGCCAAAATCCTACATAATGAAAGAAATACGAATAAACATAGAATTAAGGAAGCAATATACATAACTAAAAACTTTAAAAACTCGGTAAATAATCATACAGAAGTAGATAATATGAATACTTTTTACGCTAGTTCAATTGAAAAAATCAAAATTTGAAATAAATTAGCTAATATTACTTAAAATAGATCCATATATAATATTGGGAAACATCATTGTATATTTTTATAATAAATAGTCTTCCCCTACTCCTATAAGAATAGCCAGTCACTGAATAGAAATGAGATGGGTGACATGTGGGTGACTCATGAACATGATAATTTTAACTTATTTGAATCATTTAATAGGGAAGAAATGAGAAATAATAATGTTGTAAAATAATTAAAGGTGAACATGACAATAATAAGGAATTTTATTATGAGTAGACGCTTGCAATTCGCATAAGTGAAAAGGACAGGTACATGATGGGTATTTTAGGTATATAATAAGAATCTTTATAATTTGAAATACGTTAAAGTTAATATATGATTGTAAATGAAAATTTTTTTTAGACTTTAAAATGGCTCGACTGGCCGAAACGTCGTAATTGTGATGAGTAGTCATTAAGTTGACAAAAAAAAATTAAAAATTGGTGTAAATATGGCTGATAATAAATTAACTTAAAAATAAAAATACTTTTGTCGTTTACAAAAAAAAAAATCATACTCGCCTTCCTTTGTCACAGTTTGATTTTCACACCAGATTCTTTCCCTTATAAGTTTGTTATAGTCTTACTCTTGTTAGTGTTTTCATTCTGGGTCGCCAACTGTCTCCAATCGCCTAAAATGTTCCTTCCATCTTTCTTGTTTTGATTAGCAATCAGTGACCTTAAAAGGACTTTTACGGAAATTAACTTGTATGCTCGTTCAATTTCTTCATTCCACTGTGCCAATACTGCACATCTTGTTATAATATATATTTCTGATGGACGACCTAGCGATGTTAAGGACAACTTCTTTTTTTTTTATGTAGGTCATTACCTGCTAAAGCTGATAGCCTTAATTGTTTTGTTTTTTTATCCCTTTTCCTTTATCATTTTAACAGTCGTATAAGAAATCAGATGCCTGACAAAGGAATGGGATTTTTTGCTAAAACACAGAGCCTATGCTAAAAAGGAGATATTTAGCGTAAACCAAAAGAAGTTCGAAATTTCAATGGCTTTTGCAGCTCTGTACCGAACCCATTAGGCTTTCAAGGGCGGAAACTTGGATTTTTTATAATCACTACACATCTAACAATATAAATAGTAAATTTGAATTACCCGATCTTTTTCAAGGAAGCATGTCTAATTTGTCTTGCCTATGGTAGCTCTGAATCCATGTTCACTTTAAAAGTAAAAGACACTTACCATACACTATCGACAAGGGATACATGCATGAATGCTCTTCTAGATGCATTCGAAGATAAATATCAAAAACTTTCATAAATAGAATCAAGTGGTTGTGCAATTGATCATTCCAGGAAACAATATTGATGAATCAAAAGACACCGAATAGCTAATATTTTAATCAATATCATTCCGACATTCAAAGTGCCCACTATGTTTTTTGGTCTGTTTTCTTTCATTTATTTTTTCTTAATATGTGGGGAAAGGGATAAAAATTGTAGGGATGACTTCCGATCTCAGAATGGAAATAAACGACTTGAATCACACAACAAGAATACGTCTTGTTTCAAAAATGGAGACATGAGTATGGGTTTCGTAAGACAACATGGGCCGTAAATAATTTTGCAAACAGCCATTAATTCAACGGAGGCTACGAGGTAAGACGCCAACATGTACAACTGCTACCTAGATACAATCGAGAGTGCAGTGGAATGATGGCAGTCTCACCGCTGGAATCGATTAAGAGATAAAGTTTCAGTCATGCAACCAACTGGTTTCTATTTCCAATCGCTCACGGCATTCCCTTTCATTATGTAGAGTCATCACAAAGTGTCAACTCGAAAAAAAAACATTTTTCTCTTTCGACATTGATTTAAAAATCAACTTTATTAAAATAACCAAGAAACAAAAGCTCAATTCCTTAACAAAGTGTTTAAGAAGACTCATTTTTAAATAAGTTATGTGCTGAATATTCCCTTGGTGACTAATAAGAAGAATATCATAATCACCCTCATATCTAGTTGAAATGATTAGTGCTTGAACCGATTTTCAAGATTTTTTTTTTAATTATATAAATCATTTCTCCGTTGACGAAAATATTGTTGATGGACTAACTAATAATACTAATATATAGTTAACACAACAGTATACTTTCATATTCAAGCCAAACAAATGTTTCAAAAATCTACTAAAAAAACAACTAAATGAGATGGATGAGAGTACCAATGGTTCACGTTGCAAGCAGGTGCAATTACCGATGGTTTATCATCTCCTTCATGCTCTTTACTAATTGGATACGTAACTGGCAGATTGTGGTGGTAAGCTTATGTATGAAGAGAAAGACATTTTTCCTTATTTCAGTACAGTTAATAGTTAATTAATGTGTTCACTCGAAAACAGGATCATTCTAATATCTAAAATTTAGTAAAAAAAAAAGATAAAAACACCAATATAAAGTTTATAATTTATAGAATAATTTTCTGACACGGCCTGACTTAGTAACTTTTTTTTTTGCAGAGCAAATTTACTTTATAATTAATATTTATTTTGGCCATATTGCAAAAATTAACTTCGAAAAAAGAATAAGATGGAATTATAAATTAAGGTATGTGACATATAGAATAATTATTTAAGCCAAGTATTATTAATGTTTTAATAGAATAGCCAAAGGCGTACCTATACTATATAAAGACTGGGGTTAAAAAAAAAAAGTAATTCTCAGGTTTGGTGTTCGGGGTATATGATACTGACGATACCCTCTGGTCAGAGTTCCAAATACCAGTTTTATCAATAATAGTGGCACCCAGTAGAGCATCCACGATTACTCTGAAAGAAAAGGGGGAAGAAAAATCCAAATGAAATGATGTCTGGAGTGGTCTTCGGAGACATAAAAAAAACCGTTAGTTAAAGGAAAAATAATGCTTTCATAAACAAATTTTTGGTATTTTTTCTTGATACGTGCTTAAATTTAGTAGTTGTGTATGCATTATAATTTAAAAAGAGAATATATTATGTGTGTTTTTTTTTAAGTATTTTACTTAGACCACTCACATAAACAAATATGGACCAATGAAAAAAATATATAATCTTCCATTTTGGGGAGGAACTTTATCTCAAAAGCCCTCTTCCACCTTAGATCCGCCAGTATTGGTGCTTGTGGAGGGACTCCGGCAAGTGGTACAATGATACCAATGATAGTCTATTACACCAACATATCTATCTGAAACCTTTTCTTTCTTCTAATGAAGTTCAAAAGGCATGGCCATTTTATGGAGGAAGCTTCTAGTTCTTGGATTATGTCCTGTATCTCAGCGACGCGAATCGGTCACATTATGTTATACGGTGAAGGATAGTTTTCGTTGTTTTTCTGCTCAAATGAGAGTGTTCATCGTAAACTATCCCACAAATCATTGATTGTCTTTAATCTCTGTAGTGGCCTGTTAGAATATAATGAACATAATGAGTAGGATTTTCCTTTTAGCTAAGCCTAGCAGCCACTTAGTACTAGAAGAGAAAGAATTTTTATTAACTATTCGGCTAGCCTGAGCCCAATTCATTCCCTGTATTCCTTACCTGCTCTTTTCCATATCCAATCTAAGACTTTTTTTTTACTGATATTTCTGTCGCTGGTTCTGGTCCACGATAGGTATTTACGATCCCTTTCTTGGGATGATGTCGGCTTTCTCTTCTTCTTCTTCTTTTCCTTCCTCTTTTGTGCCTCTCAACGTGGAGGTGCCTCGACCCAAGTACGCCAACTGTCCCGGTCCCTCGGCAGCATCTTCATGGAATTCAGTCGCTTACCTCTTCTCTCTCCCAACCGGGCCATACGATCCATCCATGACATCCTTGGCCTGCCTGTTGATCTTTTACCAGTTGGTTTTGCTTCCAGTAACTTGCGTGGTTCGCGATCTTCGTTCATTCGGCATACATGACTGAACCACTTCAGTTGCTTCTTTTCTATGGTCTAAACTAAGGGTTTCACCCCTAGCTCTTCTCTTATCCTCTCGTTTCTAATAAAATCTCTCCGAGTTCGTCTGGCTACTTTTCTAAGATACTTCTCCTCCGCTGCAGTGACACTGCTTAAATCCTTGTCGATAGGAAAACAGCTCTCACTTCCATATAAGAGCATGGGGAGATAGATCGTGTTGGCTTTCTCAATGTCTTTAAGTTCCTTATGCTCAGGAACTCATACTAGCACCACCGTCTTGGAGCAGGCCAATATTTCCAACGCCAGTTTACACTCCCATACCGAGGTAGAGGACACTTTGAGGAATTATATCCCTCAGTGGTGGCAGCGCTTTACCCACCCTTATGCATGCCAATTCAGCATAAATATATATATTAAAAATTATTCTAAGATATAATTTAGCACTTAATTGTTAATTGTTGAATAAATCAAGATATAAATAAGTAAAGAAAATAAATATAAACTAGTAGGCCCGTGCGAAAAATTCGCACAGCATATTGTTATCAAATGCCAAATTAATAAGAAAATGCAACTTATCAAAAGATTAAGACATCATATGTTACTTTATCGATAAATACAATCCTCAAAGCAAACAAAAATTAATTTAAATCTTCATTTTTGTTTGGAACCAACATATATACAAATTTCAGTAAGCTGTATATTTGCTAAAAATTGTCCGATTGCGATGATTTTTTTTTTTTCCTTTTGAAGGGAATTTAGTAATTTTTTATATAATTATAGTCATAACCAAGGGAAAAGTGTGTAATTTTTCAGTTATTCGCAAATAAAGTTTATTTTCTTTCATAACTTGTTTGCCTGAATTTTCTGAGTGATTGGACTATTTTGCCAGCCTGAAGGAGAAGGAAACCTTCGAAATTGGTGGCTCAATCATGAGATTTGGTGAAAAATTAACGATTATATGGCTTGCCGATCAAAAACACCATCGATGAATAATATAAACTCCCCCTCTCTCGATCATAGAGACCTCAAGTCGACGAAATGAGACATGTATTCAATGTCAGTACTACAATTAATGTGAGGTTGTGTGGATGCGAACCCTATGCCTTGCGTTATCTCGAAAATAGTACGTTTTTCGGCTTAAAAACGCATTATCCGATAGTTCCAACGGAACTATCCGGGTCTTGCTGTACGCATCATAATCTTTAAGATCCAATTTGTCCCGTATCGATCTACAGACCTTCCACCGTTCCAGTATCGAAGCCAAGCAAAATGTTTGTATCGACTTTATTTATTTTAGAAAGAAAAACAAAAGTGGAGAATACGATTCGCTAACCCCCCGTGAAATTCTGAATCTAACGGTACCCCATTCGTGGTATTTGAGCATGACAGGAGCTTATATTTGGTACAAAACCGATTTCGAGCCTTACTGTAATAATATATGTACGGATACGGATACGGATATGGATGTTGGTTCCTATTATGATATCTATATTATAACATATCTATAACTAGCTCCTTCTTGCCAATATAAAACAAACAAAAAATCAATTTATAATTTTATTTGATACGACTACGCAGCGTTTTTTTTAACACTTTGTGCCAATGGCAAGCTGACTGCTGACATATATTAGAAACCGCCTCACTTCTTCTTTAGCATTCTCAATACCTGGCTCAAAGAAACGAGTTCCATATCATGAGAAACCTTTGTGGAGGGTGGTTCCATTTAAAGACGATAAACAGCTCTTTAGCCAGCTTTGTGTCACCCTCCCCCCTCCACATGGTTAGATCTCTATTGTTTCCCCTTTGGACTCGTATTAGCTTCCACGTTGTGATAACATGGTCGATTTTCAGAATGGCCCAACAGTTTGGTTTTGTATTTGTCACAATACTCAAGTCTGTACCCATTCAATAAAACCGAAACTTTGAAAAATATATTTTATCAAAATTTTTAATATAATTGTTCTGATCCCATTCAATGAAACCGAAGCGTTAAAAAAATATTTTATCGAATGTTTTAATATAATTGTTCTGAAATAAAACGGACAAAAGGTAGGCCGCTTTCGCCTTAACTTTTTTTTTAATATATATGTTTTGTAAAACTGCTACCATATAATTATAATTTTATAACGACAAGATTTGTTTTATGGAGTTTCCTCTCTTCACTTTAATTACGAGGTACAATTTATTTACATCAAATTATTAACATCCACCTGAAACTTCGTGAATACCTTCATCTCATCGCAACCTACAATTGTTTTTATTTACGAGAATTCTGCGTTTTCAATCTGAACACCCATTTGCTTCTCACTTGAATCGTAAGATAATTTGATCACGAAATCGAGAATAGCAGTGGCCTACAAAAATATTGGGCCGATTGGCGTAATACCCTCAACATGTCAATAAAACGAGGTTATTGTTTTAATTAAATTATCTTGAGATTCAAGTAGAAAAGCAAATGGGTATTTATGAGATTTTATTACTTCGTTAAATTAATTAATTTAATAAAGAACACGCCCCATTTCTGAGAATGTTTGTAAAGAAAGGTTACGATAAGATGAAGCCATTTAGGCGGATAATTTAATAATATTAATAACAAGTTAATTATATAATAAAAACCATGGAATATATATATATATATATAATATTATTCATTTATTTTATTATTATTCATAACTTATTTTATTTATTTGTTTTTTTTTATTCAAACTTTATATATTTTATTATATTTCATTTACTTTATAAACTTATTAGTCCATAGTTATAGACATCATGTAACTTTAGAGAAGTCTTTTGTATGAGACTACACCCCCACTTTACCAACTGTTAAAAAATTACCTACTACTAATAAACCCATGTATGGCTCACTAAGCCAATCTGGAGATAAAGAATGGATACAGAAAAAATAAATTAGGAATTAGTTCGTATTTGGCACCGGCAAAAATCTAAATAAAGCATTAAGAAAACTGTATCAACAAATACAATTAAACTATGCTTATTATATTTTTCTTATCAAGAAACGTAAAACTGTGGATTTTATTTTAATAATAATAGTTTTTTTGTAAATAGGTTACCCTATCATTTTCAACATTTAATTTTCTTAAGACTATGATTCAGATTCATCCAAGTTGTGAATCATACTAAAAAATCTGCAAATTATTGACGAATCTTTTGTTTGCTTTTATTTATTTAATTTTTATATTCAACGTGGTAATTCAATTTTCATATTGATTAATCGTCTGGTGATAAAATAATTAATTTTTTTTACATATTCTAATGTTTTCCTTCTACAAGAATTGGGTTGTTAAATATATCAACCCTAACAATACTACCAAAGATTACCGCAAGAGTAAAAATATATATTAGCAATCCATCACAATGTTTGCAGCCATTTCTGGTGAGAGAAAAAAAATAAAACGGGCAACTAACTTCCGTACGAAAAATATAGTTAATTTAAATAAATAAAACAAAACTATTTTCTTTATTTTAATACTCTATTTTTAGATAAAACCTCTATTATGTTTAGGTTCTTCTTTTTCCAAATCTATTCAATTGAATTTGATAAAGGGGTCATTTAAAAGTAACAAGGAAAAAACTATTTTATTGTTTGAAGAAAAAAAATGTTGATATGAAGAAATACTCACATGCAAAAATAATACATAAAAAACCTTGGAATGACATTGATCTTATTAAACTTTTACAGTAGTATTTAATCAGTATTATATTTAAATAAAATTTTAAAAAATTTAAATATAAAGTAATTATTTTAAAATGAATATGCATATGTAGACACCCACGCACAAATACAACACTCTCTCTCTCTCACACACACACACACACACATATATATACATTTAATAATGTTAAATATATGTATATAATTTCGAATTATATCAATTAAAATGCTACTTTCCTTACCTGAATTTTCACGTTTTTTTTTTTTCGCTTTAGCAACATTGAGCAATAAAGCAGAAAATTGATACAGTAATTAATTAAAATATTTACTAATTTGTAAATTGATATTTGCAGTAATTTTTTTTCTTCTTTATTGGAGATAATAAAATATTCTTGAAATTATTTCAAATATTTTGAGTTCGTTATTAATATTATATTTTTCGTTTAATGTAATTTTACTTATTACAAATTTTTCTGTACTATTATTCCGTTCTTTCTTCCTTAATTTTTTCTTTCTTCTATTAACTTCACTTAGTGATGTAACTGCAACGTCAAAAGATAAAGTTATCAAATTATTCTTTTCCCAATAATTAATTATAAATTACATAATAAATAAGGCTGTGGGGAGAAACAAGGTAAGTCACATCGAATCAATATTTAAATTTAGCCATAATATTTTTAAAAAATAATCTTGATGGTTCGGTATTTCGCCCTTAACTATATGTTCGATAAAAGGAATATGCAATTACAAATTATGCTATACTACATACCCATAATATAGCGTACTATTATAGTTGACTCATTCTAGCACATTAATAGTGTTAACATTTTTGTATTTTATCTTTATAATTCCAAAATACCATTATTATTCCATAAAAACTTTTTATTTTATTTTTTTCCATTGTTTCGAAAGTATCATAATCGTTGGTATATGTAATAGATCAAAAGCCAAATATACGTTGTAACTTTTTAATAATTAATTTATATTAAGACACTAGCGGATCCGGAATTTATATTTTTTTTTGGGGGGGGGGGAGGAGGCTTCAGCCCGGTAGATTTTTTTTCATACATATAACGATAATTAATTTGAAACAAAAAGAAAGAAATTAACTACCTATATAAAATGGTGTTTAAGTGATTCTTGATGTCCTATTAAATGTAATTACACTAACAATAATACTTTACGAAATAATTTTTAATATTTTTTTTTTTTTACAAAATGGTTATATTTTACCATTTTGGAGGGAAGGTTTCAGCCCGAAAGCGCCCCCCGTATATCCGCCTGTCTACTAAGATATTATTTACATATTTTTTATTAGTATTCTATGAAATAGTAAAAAAAAGTTGCAGTTAAGTATTAAATAGTGTTAATTTTTAAAATTGTTGTTAATATTTACAATATTATAATAATTGAGATATCCAGTGGAGGACAATGTGGGGAAGTTTGAGAAAATGAAAAACCCATAGGTTCGAAGAAAAAAAAATCATGGTGATAAAATTCGTAGGGCTGCTACGAAAACCATATTTAAACCAATTGGCTCAATTGGATTAAATATGATTTGACTTACCATGCTCATCCCCGTTCACTTATTTATTTTAATTACCCATTTTTAAACCCAAATATAACTTTTAGCTAAATGTGACTTACCTTATCAATTCCCCCAGTAGTCTTCAAATACATAATAATCAATGATGACAATATAACTTCAAGGAACATAGTACTGCACATAAAAAACATCGTCATAGGGAAATAGAAAATTTTTTTTTTTTCGTATTAGGTTTAAAAATCAGTAGACATGACTTCTCACATCACCGGACTTTTGCGTTTTGATATAAAATATCGAAATTGTAAACTTTATGGAACATTTCAGAATAAATAACCTTTTTTGAGTTATTTAACCGTTTAACCTTCGATGAGTGTTGACATTTTACTTACAAGATTTTTTAAAAATTATCTCGAGATGGTTGACCGTAGATTTAATTTCAGAAGAAATTAGTCAGGGGAGGGGTAAAGAAATACTATATTATATAATTGTATATTTTATATCAGTCGCCATACAGCCTTTAACAATGCCTGACGAAATGCTCTGAGGAAGTCCTACAACGTAGTTCGAAACGTTGTGCTACGTATCAAATGGTTTTTGATTAGTGGATTTTGATAACGGGATGCCACTGGTAATTATCGATGATAATTATCCAGAATTAGTTAATAAAATATTAGTTAAACAAATTATGTCATTTGACATATTGGTCCTTGATTAATTTATTGGATTACTTCTCTCAAAGGCTTGTTGTGTGTTTATCTGTTCTCTAATTACCAAACATTACCTGTGCTTATAATGAAAGAAATAGGTGGCATGATTAAAATAACTTTTATGTACAACTTATGTTTATTTACAAATGATATAAGAAAGAATGTTATATACATTATATTTACAAAAACTAATGAACTATACAATTGGTTGTGAAGGCATGATTCAGATGGATGGAATTGAAAATTACATTGCCATTAAATATTTATACATCTTTAAAAAGGAATTGTTGGGGATTACTTATCTAATAAGTCGAGATCATCTGGACATGGATCAGGTAGGGCCAAGGCTTCAGTCTCCAAGTTGGAAGAAAACATCAGGGACCTCCTCAGTGCCGGGCAGTCCATCAGGCCTCTCTTCTATCAGCCTCTCCTCATCCAGCTGTCCTCAGCTGAGTCCCATAAAGGAGACGTGTCCTCAGCCGCGTTCCAAGAAGAAGTCCTCTCTCCTCCGAGTTCCAAAAAGAAGTGTCTTCGTCCAAGTTCTATATCTTCCACCTTTTTTCATCCCCTCTCTTTTGGTAGGGGCAAGAATTGTTCCCATTGGTTCAATTTTTGTAACAGAAGGGATGACCACACCCCCTCCCCCAGGCCAAGGTAAAGCAGCAGGTACAGATTTCCATATTTCGGGTGGAAGGTGTGAAAAGGTCTTTTGGGATCCTTTTTAAACACTTAGTTGTCGGTCTTTGTCGGTGGTCCTTAAGGGTTTTTATTACCACTTACAAAAGGTTGTCCTAATGGGTTACCCTCAGTCAGGTACCCAACCGCCAGATGTTGGGTTTATACCTAAATATGTTTATATTTAGGTAATACCTAAATTACCTTAATGTTTATTTGTTTATACCTTTAAACTAATTATTCCACCGACGGTCTTTACAATACATAGCAGTTGGGCAATGAAATAAAATATAATATTACATAATATAGTATATTTTGACAGAACTCCCCACTAACTTCTTGAGCATTTAAAAAAAAAGTTTGGTGAGATGTAGTGTTGACCAAAATCGGTCTTGGTCTTGTACTTTGCAAGAACAAGAACAAGGACGCCTAACTATTGCAAAGCCAAGATCAGGACTGTTAAAAAAATCGGTTTTGTTAATAAAATTTAATGCAAAATAGTTACTAATACTTGACAATCTTAGTTTCTATACGTTATTAATTGGTATATCCAATACACTTTTGCATTTAAATCTAATTTAATATTTCATTCGGGCTTAGTTAGGTTTCTTCTATCTAAAAAATTACAGTAATTTCTCTATAGCAATAAGCTAATAAGTAACTGCAAGACTGTTGCGAGACTCTTGCGCAAGACCAAGACCATGATCAAGACTCAGTTTGCAAGACCAAAACTCGTCTAGGTCTCGCATTTGGGCAACACTAGTGCGGTGCATGACACAACTTTCATTTACAACTTCCTTTCATTGGAAATCGTCATTGGTTTTATATTTCTTTAGCTAATATAAACGAGAATTTAAATAAAATATTACATTTTATGCATTAAAATATGTCTGAAAGACTGCAGATAAAATTGAAGAGACTCATAAACTTTTTTTATTGGATAACCCCTTACTGACCATTTCTGACATACGAGGGCGGGAGGGATTGTTCTTGAGGTAAAACCAAACCTATTCTAACCGGATTGGGAGGGCCGAGTTTCAATTCGTGGGTCCGCCACGAAATAAAAGTCAACCAATCCCAAGCCGAATTCGAACCGGCGTCGCTAGACACGAGGATGCTAAAACGTACAAAGCTCCAATATACTCAGTCATCACGAACTCTAGAAACTCATAAACTGTTTAATAAGATTCATCTTTTGAATTTCCTGGCGTTTTCATGTTTCCTGATAGTACCGAGTTGAAGTGGCTCTATCCTACCTCCTGAAGGCAATTCCTTCTTGGTGTTTTCCTTTTCCTAGTCCTAAGAACCAAAAATCCTCCCTGCATCTTAGGACTCCTTACTCTACATTACTCTGTCCACTTTCTTAATACTACACCTCAACCTATTGATTTATATATCCATTCCTACAAAACTATTTCCTTCAGCAAATCCTTCGTCATTCGTGCTATACCTCCTTCTGCAGTTCTTTACCTATCACAATACGTCAATCTTCATCCATAAATTCCTTCAAATAACTCTTATTCCACCACTTACTTGACTTCTTAAGTTCCGCATCTATATAATATTTATTGGATTCTGTAATTACAACTGCTCATTAACAATAAATCGACAAGTGTTATTTTTATTTATTTCATTTATTTTATTTTTTGTAGTATACATTTGAACCACGCAAAATTAATTCGTGTTTCTTTGTATACTGTATAATTGCAATTAAGATTATACGATTGAAATTGACATTCAAATGAACCTCTTTTTATTTTTTTAAGCCAGACTAATGGGCCAATTTTTTATCCAGAGTAAAATTATTTTTTCATTCATTCATTCATACATATTTTTGGTATGTGAAGGCAGTACATAGAACACGCATGACCTGTCTCGACACTCTGCGATTTCAATGTCGATTCGCCGCAGCAGATCGCGTTCTGCGTGTTCCAGCGTTTTATTTAAATTTTCTATTCAGTTTCCATAAAACAAAATCGTTTCTATTCAATAATATACGTAAATTTTATTATCAATAACAATTATAAGTTTTTTATTACTCACCATTTCCAGCTCTCACCGGTATATTACACATCATTATTTCTATTCCGATTTCTGGAAATTTGTCTTTAACCAAACAAAATATTTCAGCCCGAAAGGTATTTTTTTTAAATATACAACGATAATTACTTTGGAAGAAAAAGAAAGAAACTAACTATTTACATGAAATGGTGTTTAAGTGATTCTTGAAGTCCTATTAAATGTAATTACAAAAACAACAATACTTTTAGAGATAATTTTATAATATTTTATTCCTATGACATGGTTATTTTTTATTATTTTGGGAGGGGGGGAGGGAGGGGAGGGCCCACCCCTTGAGCTCTCCTCCCGTAGATCCGCCTGTGCACTCCATCAAAGCTTGTCAAATAAATAAATCAAATTGCTAACACTGCTGTAGTACCCTCACAGTCGGCCACATTCTCCAACAGTGTCCTGATTAGATAGCTCACTAGATTGAAAATAGCTTTATTCTAGGACAAAGTCCCTTGAGGAAAAAAAATCGTACACAAAAAAAAAAGAGTACTTCTGGCCTAAGGTTTACAACAATAAGTAAAATAAAACTAAAAAGTTAAGTGAACATGCTATAAACAAAACAAATAAAACTATTAAAAATAAACATTTAAAATTATAAACAATGGACCAGGTATCACTTCTAATCAAGTTAGGACCCATACCAAAATTATCAGTTGTTTTAAATAATGACAAAGTTAAAATAAGGGCGGTGATAAATTTTCTAAAAGTTTTAGAAACAGTTTGCTAAACAAAATATAAATTTCAGATTTTTTTTCTATAATAATTTATACTTGAAATGAATATTAGATAGGCGTTGATGACCTCGGGGTTTGACGCCTTTAGCCCTAAATAACAACAACAACATAAATCAGATTTTCAAAGTAGTGATTTTTTAGTCCAGATCTACTCCACACCTCATGATTCGTCAAATTGAAGGAAGAGTTTGCCTGAATCACTCCAATAATTATGAGCTATTTTTTTTTATTTTTTTTGTATTTATTCGGAAATATTACATTCTGTCACAATTAAGGAAATTTATAATGGTGTTCAGAGAGCACACTCACAATCTATTTACAATAAATAATACTGAACTAATAATAATAAAAGTAAATTTATATAAACAAAATAACTAAATTAATCAAAATAACAACTAAAACACATGCATACTATACAATATTTACATAATCCATTCACTCAGAAGAAATCCGAGCCAAGCCTTTCTCCCCACTTGTGGAAGAAAAGTCAGGACTCTAGGAGATCCCAGCTCCTCGCACTCAGCCGCATTACTAGTATTAAGAACCCGTAGAGGCTGAAGAGAGGCGCTATAAATTTTGATTTAAAAATTTACTTCATAAATATATCTTGACATCATTAAACCAATGCTAATATATATATATATATATATATATATATATATATATATATATATATATATATATATATATATATATATATATATATATATATATATTTAAAGTATTTCCTCAAGTCGTTCTACCTTGTTTGAATTATATTCCGCATTATACAACAAAGGCTTTCTTTCCACTCAATGTATATTATTTTCAATAATTTATGATTCGCTAATTTATGATTGATGGCTAACAGCCGATATCGATTTTAAAACTAAACCAAGAGAGAGATAATTAAGGTAGGAGAATTAGGGGAATTTCAATAAGTAATTGACATGAGGGCGATTGGAGTAACTACTCGGCTGTTGTCAACGGGAGGGTGTTGAATAGGGGTCGCTATGCATGTTGATGAGAGGAGGGGTGTTATTGTGGCCATATCTACCCCCCTCCCCCCCCGCTGACTGAAGCTATGTTGCATTTGGAGCCCTCCGCAACCCTTATAGTTCTATCCCTATGCTCTATGCCCTATGCCCAATCCTACACTATCCATTATGTTATGATGGCCGATATTTGCCAAATATACCCCAAGTTTCATGAAAATCCGCTAAATCTATCTGAAGCATTTCAATTTGATCGCTGTTGTTTGTTATTCGGTATTCGATTTTATTCAAAATAATGACATTACTTTGTGTGTCCCTTAAACCTGTTTTGCATATCAGAAGTTACCATTTGCACATGGTTTAAACTCGTATAATATTGATTTTAAAGGACATTTTAAAAAACATTCTATTAAAAAATTTGATATATTTTGTATGAAATCGTCTTTTGCAATACAAAATTCTGAAAAAAAAAATCTTTTCGTTAGATTAACTTGAATAAAAAAAACCTGGTGTGTGTCACTCACACGACTTTCCTACCTATTTCAGAAAAATTTGATATCTTTACATATGTCCATCAAGAAACAGAAAAAAAAATTAATTAGATTTATTTTTAACCTTGAAGAATGGTTTCAAAACTGGAGGATCAAAATAAATTCCAATAAATCCCATCAAATCACGTTTACCCTTCGTCGTAAACCTATGTCCTCTTGTCCTACAGTATCCTTTAATAATACCCCACTTATCCCTGTTGAACAAATTCGATACCTTGGACTCCACTTAGACAGACGTCTAACTTGGAATCCTCATACCAGACTGAAACGACAAGAAACAGCTCGACGTTTCCGACTACTCCAGCACTTACTAGACAAACGCTCTAAGCTCCCAGTCAATTACAAAACACTCATATACATGACTACAATAAGACCTATTTGGACTAACGGAATTGAGCTCTGGGGCTCCACTAAGCCATCGAATTCCTCTCGCATCCAATCCTTACAATCCAAAATCCTTCGTAAAATCCTCACAGCTCCTTACTTTGTCACAAACAAAATCATCCATAACGACCTTAATGTTCCTTATGTTTCTGACCTGGCCCAATCCAGATACCTTTCCTTCCATAATAAACTTCAGAACCATCCTAACCCTCTCGTTTCTAACCTTGCTTCCTTTTCGATACCTGACAACCCTCCGAGGCATGTGAAAAGAAGATGGCCTCGAGATCTCCTTTTGTAAATACATTTTTAGAGTGCTACCAGTGGGTAGTTTCTCACCAAATTATTTCATGTTATTATATTCTATTGTACACATTTACTGAATGTATTTTTACTTGTAATACAGTTGTAAATATCATTAAAAAAAAAATAAAAAAAGATTTATTTTCCAGAAAATTGATCGAAGAGAAGATTTGAGTACGATTTATTCGATAAACTAAAGCAATGCAAACCGGCTAAAGGTAGAACAGTGTAAACATTTCAATACCCTCTAATATTGCTGATCAACAACTTTTTGCCACAGTCCAATTTTGTCAAACAATAATTTCTGTTAAGAGAAGAGGAAATAGTGTAGCTTGTGTGATGCGGGTAACAGATTTTCTTACTTTCACTTAGTTATCATATTTCTCTCATCCAACCCTTTCTGACACCAGGATATGAAACTTACATTGGAATTTGTATAGCTGTAACTTCGTTAATAGTTGTCCGAAGTGAACGATTTTTATATACTTTTGTAGGGAATTTCATTACCTTTCAAAACTTATTCTTGATTTTTTCGAGAATTTAGTCCACGTACAAAAATTGAAAGTATAATTATTTGAACATTATAGGAAAGTTTCATCAAAATCGTTAGAGCCGTTTTCGCGCTACGTTACACAGAAAAACGTGTTTTTCATTTATTGCGCAGCATCTATTGCGCATGGAGCATCCAATTTGTGTCACAGGCATCAGTAGTTAAAACCCTACAAAATAAAAAAAGAAGCAACAAAATCGGTTCACTAGTGCTCGAGAAAATCTTGGCACAGTCAGAGAGACCAATGACTAAAATGTACTCGAAAAGTGCATAGATCTGTCGAAAACTGCATATCGGAAATTTGACCCAATCGCAATATTTTCCTTACTTAGTATAGGTAGAAAAGTAAAAAAAAGGTTGTATACCACAGGTTTTGAAAATAATTGGTTGATGAAATGATAAATATACATTATTACATATACATGGTGTCCCGTAACTAGAAGGATATTTTGATAGGAGTGAGAGCACAACTCAAGATCTACAAAAAAAGTACAACAAAATGCATTGAGAAATTTATAAAAGTGATGGTGTCAAATACAACCATAACTTATTATACACTTGAATATATCTTGTCAATCAAAGTTATTCGGTTAGTTAGGAGTCGTATATGTGATATGTATCCAACAAGTTTTCTCAAATTGAGCCCGAATTGATCAGGTAAATAATACGCAAAATAAGGAAAGGGAAACTCTTTTCTCCGGGCCAAATAATAATCATATTTTCAATAAAGTGTATTCTTTATCCATTTTTTTTTTCGATAGAGTTTGGTGCGTTTGTTGAGGAAAGCCTTACAGTCCTGCTATAATAACCATCCACACCACTAAATCATACAAGATAATATATTAAAAAATATATTTAAAATCTTACTGTTTAAAATATCCTTATGAAATATGGCAAACACAAATCTTGAGTTTATGAAATTATTATGGCATCATCAGGTGAGAAAAAACACCATTTATATAGACACCTCACATCAACAGCCCTGAAGTGACTCATGAACTAGAGACAGTATACCACTCCAGAGCATGTAAACACCAACTGAGTACTTA
The DNA here is from genome assembly GCA_928085145.1 of Nezara viridula. Lineage (NCBI taxonomy): Eukaryota > Metazoa > Arthropoda > Insecta > Hemiptera > Pentatomidae > Nezara > Nezara viridula. The sequence goes on along the minus strand of OV725078.1, from coordinate 57,587,659 downwards.
AATATAAATTTTGTGTTTCTTATTAAATTGTCTTAATCTGGTTTTAAACCTTAAATTAGTATCCTAGGTCCTATCCTCTATACAGTTTATACAGCTGACATCCCTACCTATCCCAACACTGTCATCACCACATAAGCCGATGACACATGTATCCTATCAGTAAATAATGATCCATCAATTGCATCCCAAATGCTTCAATCGCACATCATAAATCTTGAAGAATAGTGTCAAAACTGGAGAATTAAAATAAAGTCCAATAAATCCCATCAAATTACCTTTACCCTTCATCGTAAACCAACGACTGCCTGTCCTACAGTTTCCTTTAACAATACTTCACTTATCCCTGTTGAGCAAATCCGATACCTAGGACTCCACTTGGACAAGCGACTTGGGATCCTCATACTAGACTGAAACGTCAAGAAACCGCTCGACGTTTCCGATTACTTCAGCACTTACTAGACAAACGCTCTAAACTTCCCATTAATTACAAAAGACTCATATACTTGACTATAATAAGACCTATTTGGACTTACGGAGTTGAGCTATGGGGCTCCACTAAACCATCTAATTCCTCTCGCATCCAATCCTTACAATCCAAAATCCTTCGTAAAATCCTCAATGCTCCTTACTTTGTCACTAATAAAATTATCCATAAAGATCTTAATGTTCCTTATGTTTCAGATTTGGCCCAATCCAGATACCTATACTTCCATAATAAACTTCAGAATCATCCCAACCCTCTCGTTTCTAGCTTTGCTTCCTCTTCAATTCCTGATAACCCTCCGAGGCGTCTGAAAAGAAGATGGCTCCGTGATCTCCTAAAGTAGTCATATCATTAGAGTGCTACCATTGGGTAGTTACTCAGCAAGTGTATTCATGTCATTATATCTATTATGTCCAAATTTACTAGATGTATTTATGTAATACAGTTGTAAATGTCATTAAGAAATAAAAAAAACCCTTAAATATTGTCTTTTAGACATTTATAAAATCGGATGATGACTCACTGGTATCAATCCTCTTTACTTATTTCCTACTTTACATTCGATGTAGAGGCCTAATAAGATTTTTTAATGTTTAATGTCTGCTGGACCAGGGATATGGGATGGGCACTTCCAAAGGCCGAAGGAGCATGCTCTCAACAAAAAGAATTTCTATTGCTGATTTCTTCTTAAAATCAGAGACAACCATATTACAATTAGAAAAAATATAGCTCATATACAATTACTAGTGGTGTGGTCTATACCATTAGCGGATTCAGAATTTAATTTTTTTGTGAGGGGAGGCTTCAGCCATAAAGCTTTTATATATATAGGAAGTGGGGTAGCTCAGTGGTATGATACTGAGCTTCCAATGCTAAAAGTCCCAGGTTCGAATCCCGGCTCATGGCAGAAAAATTATTTATTCTGCTTCATTGGTAGAGGGGCGACCCTGGCTAGGTAGGCAGGCAAGCTCTCCTGGGTCACACCCAGCCTCTATAAAGTATGTACCCTTAATTAAAAATAATTAAGTGGAAAAACTTGGAAGTTGAGCGTGATCTTGGTCAAATCACCTCCTTGCACAACCCTAGACCAAGAAACAGTGATTTCCCTAAATAGTACTGAGCCCAAGACCCTTCATGTATATGTATGTATAAGTTAAGCGTCGTCGGACTTAGAAAACAAAAAAAAAGAAGGAAAAGGGAAAAGATGTAACATACACGACTTCTGAAATAACACTCCTTTATTCGTTCCATAAGCCTCCTTATATACACTTAGCCTGTTTATTTACATTACCAGATAGTATTAAGGCTGATACCGCCAGTCTCCGGTCTTTATCTCCCCCCCACCAGTTTACGAACAGGATTTTCGGAAACTTAAATATTGCTAGATCGGAGCCCACGGTGACCAGCCTTAACACTTTACAATTGGTTTTACAGTATATCCTTAAAAGAAAATAAAATAATTCCACTCAACTGGAAAAATATTAAATACAGAAGAAATAATTAAAAACACTGAAACTAAACACAGCACTTTAGAACTCCTACCACTTGAGAACTCCTAACAACAACAAAAACAAAAAAAAACACAATTTCCTCTATACATGAAATAATACAACAAAAAAACAAAAAAAAATCTTTTACAACTCGTTTTGTTTTGACAGCCACAAAAAAAACATATTCCTCTGTTTTATCTACAGCGGTGAGGGTACTACGAATCCATAGGTCTATGTCCCGACTCTATCATTGGGAGCTTTAATTGTTCAATATGAACGGTTCTCCTCTTTCTGGGCTCATTCACGCTCTCAATAGTTACCAGGTTATGCTCCCTAATAACAACCACTCTGAATGGACCCTCGTACCGTAGCAATTGTTTCCCTCTGTTGGTTCCCACTTTCCGGTAAACTATTGTTCCTATTTTTAGTTCCCCCATTTGGTCGCGAACTTGTACATTCTGCCTTTCCACCCGCTTCTGCTTTTCCCGCTTAATTCTCGCCGTTATCTTTCCCCATGTTTTCTCTACCTCTACCCTATTGCTGAGAATTTGATCCACTAACGGTTCGGTAAGCGTAGTTTCCCCATAATCCCGCCTTGGCCTGCGCATCCCGAATAGAACTTCCATGGGTGAAAACCCCGTTACGGAGTGGATCGAGTGGTTATAGGCTGTTACCGCTTTCCTCATTGCCACATCCGGCTCCAACCCTTTTTCACCCTGATATACACGGACGTGGTCGCTTAACGTACTGTGCAGCCGTTCAATACCGCCTCTACCTTTAGGATGTCCTGGGGTGTTATAATGCCACGCAATTTCCAATCGCTTCACCTCCTCCCTAATCGCGGCATTGTCGAACTCCCTACCACCGTCCGAAGTAATCCTCTCGGGGACCCCATAGAACTGCACCCAGGTTTGTAGGGCTTCCGCAACTGCATTGGCTGACTTCTCCATCACTTGGTATGCCATCGCCACCTTGCTGAATATGTCGATTACCGTGACCCACTTAAACCCTTTCCAGGTAAACGTGTCAATCTGAAGGTCCTGTAGCGGCATATTCCCTGTAGGTGTCTCCTCCTGAACTCCTCTGGGGGGGTGTCGATCGTATTTTGTGCGCATGCATATCTCGCATTTCCCAATGACTTCCTGGATGGACCTCTTCATGCCCCACCAGAAATACTTCCGACGCAATGCCTGCAGCGTCTCATTAACGCCTCGGTGATTGGTTTTCCCCTGGTGATATGCTACTGTGATTGCTTGCTGCTGCTCTTCGTCCTGTATCGTCTCCACAGCATACTTACACCGGATGAATGTCCTGTCCACGCCTATTCGCTCGGACCTCCACATTCGCTTGATCTTATCCCATACCGTATTGTTTCCTACGTATAGGTAGTGCGTTTTACCCGCTTCCGAGGCATCCCTCAGTGCCGTACAGATTTGTTCTTCGCTGACCCCGGGCTGCGACCAAATGACGCGGATCCTACTTCTCCCGTACCTTCTGAAATCGATCTTCATGATTCCGGTTGTTCGTGTCTTCCAAATCACCTGACGGTGTTTGTCGTTCACGATCTCCTCTATTTCTTCCATCTCCGCTGCCCTTTCCTCCGCTGAGCTCTCCTCTTCTGGGGAATCTCCCCTGTCCTCAATCCCTGCGGTGTCATTTGCCCCTTCGCCATCGGGAGTCCATTCCCTCAAGAATTGCCGCACGTCCTGCGATGGTCCTCCCCTGTCCTCTTCAACCGCGTTGATCATGATGGCCCTCGAGAGCCAGTCTGCCACCACGTTTTCCTTTCCCGGCTTATACACCACCTCTATGTTGTATTGGCTTAGGATCTCCTTCCATCTTGTGACCCTAGCTGAGGTTTCCTTGAGTTTTCCTACCCACTGGAGGGGTTTGTGGTCGGTATGGACTCGAAATTTTCTCCCGAATACGTATGGCCTGAAATGGTCGATAGCCCATACTATCGCGAGTAGCTCCCTCTCCAAAGCGCTGTACCTTGATTCCGCACCCGTAAGCCGACGGCTCGCGTATGCTATCGGTCGTTCACCCTCACTCCCCCCCTGGGACAAAACGGCCCCTAGCGCGTATTCACTCGCATCAGTGGTTATATTAAAAAGCTTCTCGAAATCCGGAAACGCTAACACCGGCTCCGTCAGCAACCTATTCATACATTTTCGAATGTTATTCTCCATCTCTGGTGTCACCACAATCTTCGCGCCTTTCTTCAACAAATTGTTAATGGGTACCAAATACTCTGCCATCTCGGGTACGAATCTCCGGTAATAATTCAGCGTCCCGAGAAGCCTACGAATCCCCTTGACGTCCCGTGGTACCGCCATCCGCGTGATTGCTTCCACCTTTGCCGCATCCGGTCTGACCCCCTCGCTAGAGATAGTGTGGCCTAAAAAATTGATCCGCGTTTGTCCCAGCAGAGACTTCTCGCTTGACATAAGACGATCTCCGCCTTTCAAGAAATGGTTGAGCTCGCCTACCTCGCCTCCGAATCGTTCCAGGTCCGCAATGGCCCTCCGTAAGTCCTGCGTGGTTGTTGCTCTTATTTTCATCCATTCCAAGGCATTGGCGTGTGCTTCTGCCAACGTGTCCCTTGGTAATGGAGGGATCTCCTGGATCTGAGGGATCTGTGCTACCTGAGGGACTTGAGGTATCTGAGGTACCTGAGGCGCGATCTGGGGTACCTGATTGATCTGTGGAATATCCTGAGGTTGAGGAATTTCCGGTACGCTTAGTACTCCCGGCCTAATCAAACCTTCTGTCGGCATTTCACCTTTTCCTTAAACACCAAAAAAAAAATATCTACTTAAAAAAAAATTACTTCCCTGACGTTGTCCCGGGTTTCGGCACCAGTTAAGCGTCGTCGGACTTAGAAAACAAAAAAAAAGAAGGAAAAGGGAAAAGATGTAACATACACGACTTCTGAAATAACACTCCTTTATTCGTTCCATAAGCCTCCTTATATACACTTAGCCTGTTTATTTACATTACCAGATAGTATTAAGGCTGATACCGCCAGTCTCCGGTCTTTATCTTATATAACAATTATTTCTTTGAGAGAACAATGATTTCAACTACCTGAAGTGTTTGATTGAATGATTCTGGAAGTACTATTAAATGTAATTACACTAACATTAATACTTTTAGAGATTATTTTTTACTTTTTATTGTAGGGGAGAAGCCCCACGTCCCACCTCCCCGTAGGGTTTTCCTTTGTCCTCTGGATTGGAACCTCACAAAAATATCTTTCCATCCAAAAATTCACAACATTATAAAAATGACTCTCTCTCAAATATTTTGATTTCTCCATGAAACCCCGTTCTGGGCTACCCTACGCTGGAAATATTTTCAGGACATTAAAGTTTTTTTTTCTTTCTTAAGGAGTAATTGTATCATCCCTTTATCCATTTAACGTGAATAACACGGTATAGATATTTGTATTTTTCAGATTAAACAAAATGTCACGGTGTCTTTTCGGACAAATGTGAAAATTAATTAACATATATGATGCTCAATGAGAAGAAACTTCCTGTGTAATTATTTAAACCTAAAAGCGAGGCGAAGCGTTAAACGGTAGAAAACTTTGAATCAAACCTCATTTAATTGTCGGTGAAGTTTGAGGGGACGTGGCATTACAGTTGGAACAAAGGCATCCCTTTAATTTGACCTCGTGTGTTCCGTCAAACTTGTGCAGGAGCTAAAGGTAAATCAGTAACTTTTCTATGATACAGTTGCATGGCTTCCACTATCATCTCGTCCAGTTATTTCCAGTTTCATGTAACACTTGTCGTATTATTTTCATAATTGTGACTAGTCAAAATTAGTTCCCAACGTGGCCAGAAACACGTGAGACTGAATTTAACTTTTGTCAAAAAGAGGAATAGAGACATTGTAATATTTAACACCAGAAACTAACCAACATCACATTATACACTTTCATGACTTTTCAAAGGATTATTTTTTTCTATGGTACAATCAATAGTAATAATAAATTTTTATAACATGTTTCTTATAGAGTGTGTGTGTATGTGAGTAAGTTGATTTTAATAGTTTAGTTTCTTTTTGTTTGTTTTAGTTTATATACATTTAATTTTAGTATTATTGTTTTGTTTTTTTTTTGTATTATTTATTTTTATTTATTGTTGATACAGCGTGAATGTGCTCTCTGAACACTATTATAAATGTGCTTATTTGTGACAGATAGTAATATCTCTCAATAAATATAGTTTAAAATATATATATATATATATATATATGACATGTTTCTTATATTAAATTCAAAAATATATTATTTTTCATCACCAATCACTAAGCATTATGAGTAGATAAAATTTGTTTTTCTTAATTTCTAATTTTTCTATTCATGAGATTGTATTTCGTTGAAATGTATTTTATTTTCTAATTATCTTCAACACACTCCTCGCTGTATATATATATATATATATATATATATATATATATATATATATATATATTTGTATATGTATATATAAGTTGTGGTTAGAGGTAAGAGTGTATAATATTTAATCCTATACATTTATTGTAAATAAGACGTAATACTATATATATAGCATTACTAGGCAAATAAAGGCAGTCTTTAGCAAGCAACGGAGTGAGTTATTTCGCATCCTTTCTTTGTTGTTTTTATTATTTCCTGTTCCGACGATCGTAAGTTTTATATATATATATATATATATATATATATATATATATATATATATATATATATATATATATATATATATATATATATCTTTTATATTTTATATAAAAATAAAGTGTTTCTCTCTATTAAATAAAAAAAAGTTCATTTATTGTCCTACGGATTAACGAGTATACTGTGTATATTGCAACCCAATATAATTAGGCAGCAATCTTTTATATTTTATATAAAAATAAAGTGTTTCTCTCTGCATATGTAATGTATCGTAGTGTGATCCTGCATAGAGAATAGATTAACAAGAATTAATTTGTGTAGTTAATTTGTAAAATGAATTTGAAAACATAAAAATTAATTATAGAGATTTACATAAATAATTTAAAATCAGGCCGTAAACTCTTTAAAAAGTATTATGGATTTAATAATAGCCATTTTGAAGAATTAGGGAGAGGAGAAAAAATATATTGGTCTTCCAAGGGAGGACCAATAATCTGAGCCTAGAATCTACCATGTGTCTCCCTCCCCCCTCTCTTTCCCCCCACTTTTTAAACCTTTATTTTATGGTTTCCAATTTAAACTTTATCTAAAACTCGTCATAAAATTGTAACGTCATGCGACAGAGCTGAGCCCTATCAAGGGGACTTGACTGGGCAAATAAGGCAGGAAACTTCATTCCTGTCCCAGTCAACTTAAAATTATGAGTTTACAATTAAAATTCACTGCTTATTAAAAAAATAATTTTTTTTTTGGCAGCTTTATTTTAGTATTGTGACCTTTCATATTGTGGTAGTCGTATTCTTTACAATCTTCTATTATATTTGTATTTTCCAATGTTTTTTTTTAACCAAAAGATTTGGTTTGGGAAGTCGATTTTCTTTAACTTCGAGGTATTAAAATTTGTTGCTTAATTACTAAATTATTTAATAAAACATTGGACATGGCGTTATTTACCTCGGGTTATAGATATATAGGCATCATATTTATTTATCTTTTATCAATAGGGTTGGTATTTAAAAAAAATTGATTTAAAAAAAATATATAAAGGATAATGATTTTTTTTTTTATTTATTCATGAGATTTACTGTATCTATAACTCTGTAACCGTAACAATTTAAAAATATGTAAAGTAAATGTGCACACGGTAGTAATACAATCACATGAAAACGCTTGTTGAGAAACTACCCATTGGCCATCTTCTTTTCAGAATCGTTGGAGGGTTATCAGGTATCGAAGAGGAAGCTAGGTTTGAAACGAGATGGTTCGAACGGTTTTGAAGTTTGTTATGGAAGGATAGGTATCTGGATTGGGCTAAATCATAAAGATAAACTTTAAGGTGTTTATGAATGATTTTATTTGTGACAAAGTAAGGAGCATTAAGGATTTTATCAAGGATTTTGGATTATAAGGATTGGATACTAGAGGAATTCGATGGTTTAGTGGAGCCCCTAAGCTCAACTCCCTAAGTCCAAATAGGTCTTATTATAGTCAAATATATGAGTCTTTTGTAATATTTAGTCTTTTGTAATAGTAGTCTTTTGTAATATATAGACATTTTAGAGCGCTTGACTAGTAAGTGATGGAGTAGTCGAGCAGTTTTTTGTAGTTTCAGTCTTGTATAAGGATTCGAAGTGAGTCATTTTCCCAGATGGAGTCCTAGGTAGGTTTACGTCGAAGAGTGAATTAATTTGATGGGGTTTATTTTAATTCTCCAGTTTTGACACCATTCTTCAAGGTTTGTGTTATAAAGGATAATGTAAATTAAAAAAAAAATAAATGAATTGGAATTGAAGTAAACCAGAAATAGATGGTCCAGTTTCCTCAATTATAAGAAAATAATCAGTCTTATTTTTTAAAATGAAACGAATCAGAAACGATTTATAATTTTTTTTTTTTAAGGACACTGATTTATTCCACAGAACCGAATTTAAGGTTCTGTTCATTATCTTTCCATTGCTTAGGCTCTTTTCAATGTCCGTGTCTGATGTTCCTGTCATATTAACTCAATTTTCGAGATCCTTTAATTGCGCTTAAGGTTCCAACATCCAATCGTCCAATTGTACACATTCGCCTTGGCTATTAAGGGCCACATATGTCGTTTTTTCTTTGTTCACTTCCAGCCCCTACTTTCAATATTCTTTTTTTTTTCTATTACTTTTATTTAACGAAAACTGTTTATACCAATATAATTCGATTGAATATAGATATATGGGAGTTTATTTACTTATAAATCAAAATAGCAACAGTAGAGTATTAAAAAATATTGCGACCTCCATAGTCAGTGCCTAACCTTACTGCGGCCTCTAATGAGAAAATGCTTCCCTACCTATGGTTAGTACCATTTTAGTTTTGTCCATTATTTTTATTTCCATAATTATTATACTCGCATCTTGAAGTTAAAGTTCATCTTAATAAAAACTGAATCCACTTCCGAAAACCCCTCTCTCTCTCAACTTATATTAAATTATTCTTCGGATACTATTCTTAAGTAATTAAACATCGTTCCATAGTAAACTAGATTAAATTTACTTTAAAGGAAAATAGAGTTTGTCATTGTTAAAGCTATATAAACAGGACTTTTGAGCGGTTAAACACAGCTAAATTCCGTTTAAAAAACTTCATAAATTATTTATATTTTTTTTTATCAACCTTTAGATTACATATTACATTTACACCTCTATTTCAAAAAGTTCCTCGTTTAATTAAGTTTATTATAAATTATTTTGAGATTTTCCTCAAGTTGTGTAAAGAAATTATGCGAAGTCACCTAAAAGTACCCGTGTTTTCTGCAAATTTCACTACAATTAACTGCACTATCGCTACAAAGCTTTAAATTCTTGTTTTTCCGTGATATGAGATGTATTGTAATAAACATATTTGCCTAAAAAGGCATTAAAACGAAGTAATCGGTAGTTTTCTTTATTTTAAACGTTCATTTTATTAAGAAACATTAAGTTCGTCACTGATAAATACTTATCAATTCTCATGATGGAGGTCTGGGAGAAAAATAAAATTCCACAACCACTTTACATGAAAAATATTTAAGAATTCATTATTTTTGTATTTATAATTTATGGAGTTTTGTAACATAATCGTTCGGAATCACCGTTTTAATCCAATAATAAAAATATTTAAGATGGTCATTACTTTGAGGTAATGAAAGATTATGCTTATCGCAGCTTACATCAAATATCTATTTATTTTTTATAGTTTTCATTGTAGTCACAACAGCAATTTTAGCCGAGATTATTATGCATAATAGCAATTAATTTTATTAGGGAGGAGGGCCATCCAATTGCTTAAGGGGGGCCGAGGGGGGCGAGGAGAACCCACTAGGCCCGCTCTCATTAGTGCGCAGTATTTACGAGGCTCCAAGACTAATCCACCGCTAACCGGATTCCTTTCCAATCTTAGCCTCTTCCACGGTTTTATATCTTCCTTCCGACCATCTCGCCATAACCAGAACAAACTGCAGGGGAGGTTTTCCTAGCAGTAGGTCACCTTATGATGTCATATTTCGACCCGTCACAAAATCGATACTTGTAATTGGATACCCTAATGATACAAAGAGAAAAGTATCGATCTTACTTTCTGGAAATTTACTTAGTCTTAAGTCTCTTTTCAACGAAGTTGAAGCAATGGAATACTTCTAAATTTAATCCGTAATACTGTGAAATTTCTACCTTAGGATCGCTTTACGAGAGGAAGGTGGTGAGAGAGGGGAGAAGGGGGGGGGGCGTAATATGGTTATGAGTCCATTTTTACTCTAGATTCAGTATTAAACTACTTTCAGGATTTTTCTTATTCGTTCCTGTGTTCTGGGCTTTTGACCACTATGAGCCTTTTAGTCCACAACATCGCTCTAGCTCTCCTCCTCATTCAGGTCAGGTAGCCCGGGACTGATTCTCTTCCTTTACGTAGGAACAATTTATGGAACAGAAAAATGCAAGTTCTTCTATTTCATCATAGACAAAATGGATCAACATTTAATGTAAAGCGAGCTAGATAAGCCCTAAAGGAGACAATTTTCAACGTCAATGTCAGGAATCATGCTTTACATCCATAAGTGGATTGTGTCTGTCATCTTTCATGACTATACTTTCCCCTTTAAGAAAGTAAACTATGCTCTGAAAGACTCTATACACTGTAGCGCTCTAGCGGTACGTAGGGATCTTCTCAAAAGCCCACAGAATTTACGTTAGTCGATATTGTCATTAGTTATTAATGAATTAAACTGGATACTCTTGCTAGAAGCCATCTCAAACTTTTCTTGGATCGAGCAATATTTGGTATGAAAATGCATCAGTTGATCTTGATGCTTTGCTTCGATGTGTAGATGTTCATCAAATCATATTATGTCTTTATATTGCTCATCTTGTGTCTTAAAATGACAAGGAGTGAATGTCAAGCTCACAGGATGGTTAGGATTATTGTATCCCTTACTTTTATACTGGTGGTAAGTAATTTTTCGGGTTTTTTTAAGTAGCAAGCTGGAGGTCTATAGAAGGAATTCACATGCAATGCAGCCTTTTTTCACTGTTAGTTATTTCCTCAGGCATTTTAAGGCATACCATTATTGCATCATTTTAAAAGCTTTGTACAGTAGTTTCCTTCAGTATATGGCCCTTAAACATCCAACCATATATCAGGTTCTGCAACAAAGGCGTTAAAACAGCCAGGATCACATTATTATCATCGTCTATCACTTGTAAGTTTTTGATACAGCCCTAAGCGCTGGCACTTCTGAAAATGTTAGGAGGGGGGCTAGGTTAGTGTAACAGTGTTTTTTTTTTTTTTTTTTTTTTTTGTTTATTGATAAATATTACAATCTGTCTCAATAAAGGACATTTATAATAGAGTTCTGAGAGCACATTCACACCATATTTACAAATTTAAAAAAAAAATAAATAAATAAAAAAAATAAGCTAACTTCAAATAATATAAAGCTACAAAAGAACAAAATAAAATATCATAGTGAGAAAAAAAAAAAAGTAATGAAAATAAACATCTTAGACGTAGGCATACCTATTTACAGTCGGCCATAGGAAATCCGAACCATACTTATCCCCCCACAAGTGAAAGGAAAGCAAGGCTTCAGGAGATCCCTGCGCTTCTTCCTCAACCATTTCACTGGCATTGAAAGCCAGCGGAGATTGAGTAAGGGCGCTACAAACAGTGTTTAATGAATGAGAAAAGAAGAGGAGTAGAACGCCATACATTTAGTAGCTCAGTAATTAGTGCATTAACTATATTATAATATGATTCATTATTCCTCACAGGTGTTATTTCGTCTTTAATTCTAAAATCGAATCCAATAATTGAGCGATCGTTTTGAAAATTATCTACACCTTCAGAGTACATCACGAAAAACAAGAATAAAAATTATAAAAGAAAAGGAAAATTTATTTGCGAATAACACAAAAACTGGACAATTAATAATAGTTTGAAAAGTTCCCGAATCCCAAACAAAAGAATCGAAATCATCCAAATCGGACCATTTTCAGCCAAAACACACCCAATTGTATTCTGTAACCATGTTTTATTTTATTATTTTGAATGAACCGACGGAATAAAAAAAAATCCTACCTCTAATAGTAAATTGGATTTAATTATTTCCATTAATGTGCATTAAAAATATATTAAGCGTATTGTTCTCACGGGCCAACTAGTAATATAGTTATTATCTATGAAGTTTATTCAACTTGTAATGACTGCGAAATATTGGAGGGGCTGGCCTCTCTTCATAAAATATTGTTGGGGGGGAGAGAGCTGAATATGGCTCCCCCCCCCCACCTCCAGGGTCGGCGCCTATAGAAACAGCACGTGTACCATATTGAATAGTAACAAACAATAATCCTTACTGTAACTTTGAGTACAATACTGTATTTTTAGCGAAAGTTCTCAGTATTTTTAACGGTTTATTTTATCCAGGAACCTTTTTCGAAGACGTTTTAGATGATTAAGCCCGCCGTCTCTTATACCATATTGTTTTTAAAACTATACATCTTAAGCTTTCGTTTATGATGTGAATGATTATTCTAAATAAGATCCTGTGTTTAAGATGTCTATTTTAATTTTTTTAAACTTTAAGACTTTTAAATTAAGAAAAACGTTATGTATATTTATTTTAACGAATTGTTTTCTCGATACTACCGTCGAGATAGTTGCCGACCTTTATCATTAGCTTTCACAATTTCCACAGAATTTAGAAATAATTTGTTTAAGATATAAAACTCTCAGATGGAGGGACCTCCACATCTTATCATTGATCTTTCAAACCTTAATCCTTTTAATGATGTATAGATGGTTGACCGTTGATATGAGAAGGAGTTAATTGGGGGGTGCTGTCAAATAAATACTAAATTAAAATATAGTATTTATTTAATTTTTGCCGACGTTTCGACCCACTTTGCAGGTCGTCTTCAGGGCTACAAAAGATACAAAACATGTTGAAAATAAAAAATAAATATAAATAGATATAAAATAAGAAGAAGTTGTCAGATAAAGTAATAAAAAGATGATAACAGAGATATAGTGGGTGACAATGTGGTTAAAATATTAAGTATTATATATGTAGAAGATACAAACAAATTGAAAGTAAGTATGAAGAAAAATAAAAATAAAGGAGAATATAGCATGTAAGTTAAAAGTAAACAGATTGCGATAAAAGATAAGGAATAAGTGTATAAGAAACTAATAGAGATTACTTCAGATTTTATTCGTTAACATTCATTTTCTTTATCTGTTAACCCACAGTTATCTAAAGTAATCTCTATTAGTTTGTTATACACTTATTCCTTATCTTTTATCGCAATCTGTTTACTTTTAACTTACATGCTATATTCTCCTTGATTTTTATTTTTACTCACACTTATCTTCAATTTTTTTTGTATCTTCTACAGATATAATACTTAATATTTTAACTACATTGTCACCCACTATATCTCTGTTATCATCTTTTTATTTCTGTATCTGACAACTTCTTCTTATTTTATATCTATTTATATTTATTTTCTATTTTCAACATGTTTTGTATCTTTTGTAGCCCTGAAGACGACCTGCAAAGTGGGTCGAAACGTCGGCAAAAACTAAATAAATATTATATTTTAATTTAGTATTTATTTGACCGTACCCCCCAATTAACTCCTTCTCTTAATCCTTTTACTTTCCCAGATGACGAATAGAACCCTTTTCCTTTCTGATGTCATCATCGAGACCCTTATAAATGCTTACTACTAAATTTTTAAAGAAAGTTCAATTGTAATCGCACATCCTTCGGCAATTCTCCACGGTACCTATCACCAAACCGTTATACGTCATATTCCAATACCCTTGTAACCTCACTTCAATCAATAACTCTTTTAACTTTAACTTTGATACAACACAAGACTAAGGGTCCCCTGTGAGATTCAGCTCTTTGGACGTGACCTTTAGCAGTTATATCAAGCTAGAGGAAATTCAGCGTAGATTTAATTAGACAAGTTTTAATCACGTAAATAAAGATCGTTTTAGTCAAAGGGTATTCTTTTGAATTATCCTCACATTATTTATAGGATTAGGAAGAGCATTAACTCTTCAACTTAGTGGCAGCGATTATACGTTTCTCATTGGAACATATTTTTTTTCACTTTAGTATCTATACTAGGTAAGGAAAGTATTGCGATCGGGTCAAATTTCCGATATGCGGTTTTCGACGCGTCTATGCGTTACAGAGCCCCCTGAGTCCGAAAAACGCATTTTAAAGCCATTCGTCTATCTGTGCCAAGATTTTCTCGAGAACTACTGAACTGATTTTGTTGCTTCTTTTTTTATTTTGTAGGATTTTGAATACCGATGCCTGTGAGACAAATTGGATGCACCATGCGCAATACCTGCTGCACAATAAATGAAAAACATGCATTTCTATAGAATGTAGCGCTAAAACGGCTCTAACTATTTTGACGAAACTTTCCTATAATGTTCTAATAATTGTACTTTCAATTTTCCTACATGGACCAAGTTCCTGAAAAAAAAACAGAAATAAAAGTTTAGAATAAAATACAAATTATTTTGTCCTGTTATTTTGAAAGGTAATGAAATTCCCTACAAAACTATATAAAAACCGTTCATTTCGGACAACTATTAACGAAGTTACAGCTATTCCAATTAATTTCCAATGTAAGATTGAGGGTACAGATCCTGGTGTCAGAAAGGGATGAATGAGAGAAAAAAGATAACTAAGTGAAAGTAAGAAAATTTGTTGCCCGCATCACACAAGTTTCACTATTTCCTCTACTTTTAATAGAAGTTATTGTTTGACAAAATTAGGCTATGGCAAGAAGTTTTTGATCAGCAATATTAGAGGGCATTGATATTTTTACACTGATCTACCTCTAGCCGGTTTACATTGCTTTAGTTTATCAAATCTCAAATCTTTTCTTTGATAAATTTTCAGGAATATAAATCTAATTCAATTTTTTTTTCTGTTTCTTTATGGACAAATGTAAAGATATAAAAACTTTTCTGATTCTGAAATAGGTACGAAAGTCGTGTGAGTGGACTCACCTGATTTTTTACTGTTCAAATACGATAGATAGTTCTATCCTAATACGACCTCGTAAACCAACGACTTCCTGTCCTACAGTTTCCTTTAACAATACTCCACTTATCCCTGTTGAGCAAATCCGATACCTAGGACTCCACCTGGACAAACGACTAACATGGAATCCTCATACTAGACTGAAACAACAAGAAACCGCTCGACGTTTCCGATTACTTCAGCACTTACTAGACAAACGCTCTAAACTTCCTATTAATTACAAAAGACTCATATACTTGACTATAATAAGACCTATTTGGACTTACGGAGTTGAGCTATGGGGCTCCACTAAACCATCGAATTCCTCTCGCATCCAATCCTTACAATCCAAAATCCTTCGTAAAATCCTCAATGCTCCTTACTTTGTCACTAATAAAATTATCCATAAAGATCTTAATGTTCCTTATGTTTCAGATCTGGCCCAATCCAGATACCTATCCTTCCATAATAAACTTCAGAATCATCCCAACCCTCTCGTTTCTAACCTTGCTTCCTCTTCAATTCCTGATAACCCTCCGAGGCGTCTGAAAAGAAGATGGCCCCGTGATCTCCTAATGTAGTCATATCATTAGAGTGCTACCATTGGGTAGTTACTCAGCAAGTGTATTCATGTCATTATATCAATTATGTCCAGATTTACTTGATGTATTTATGTAATACAGTTGTAAATGTCATAAAGAAATTAAAAAAAAAATCTTAATACGACACTACCACTATCCTTGATTGAAACAACGTGTAATATTATTCAACAAAGACAGTTTTAAGCAAAAGGTAAAACACGCAAATATTCAGCTGTTTCGTATTTAAATATAACACATTAACACCCTCTGAAGCTATCATTTTAACAATATTAAAACAAACTTCAAATAGCCATATATCCATCGGTGATCGATATTTTGTCGAAACATTTGCATATAATTATTGGGTAGCGTTTTATTGGAAAAATATCACCCGCCTAAGTGGATCGAAATCATTAGTGCATAATTAAGTGTTGATTGAAGGACTGTAGGCAACATAAAACGGTCTACGAAAGAAATTTTTACATTGGTTGGGAATATTTACTTTAATCCCAGTCTGACACGAATTCTATTCAATAAAAGTGACATAATGATAGAAAATCTGATTATTATAATCGCCAATTCGCGGTAGGAAGAGAATCATTCATTAGTCCTGAGGAAAAAAAAATATAATTCTTTTTTCATAGGTTGCAATGAGGTGAATACCAGAAGAAAAAAAAAAACAGTATTACAGAAAAGAGTTTGATTTAATGTAAATGGTGTAACACCTTTCATTGGTTTTCAGAACTCGTTTATTTATATTTTAAAAGATATGTATTCCCTGACTAAATCAATAAGCATTGAAATGAATATTTCGAACACGAAGTTTTTAAAGTATACCCTTTCCCCTGTAAGTCGAAATGAATTAATTTAAATTTTTTTCTCGATATTTTCATCTCGTTTACTCAATGAAGTGTTAAAATAATAAAGAAATTATACCCGGTTTGGAGTTGTGGGAAGGGTATACTTGAATTTCTTTTGTTGTGTTAATAAACTTCTGCAATCTGAAACTTTCTCAGAAATGGTAAGATCCTTGTACCGAAAGGAAGAAAACGAACTCAAAACAATTCGATCCTACCTTAATATTTACTATACGGTATATTTACTAAACTACGGGGCGGTAATATCTACTTACAGATTGTCTGAAAATTTTTAAAAGATGTTATTAAATAGTTATGGGACTGGATTTATATGTAATTAAACATTGTTTGTTTGCGCCTTTTTTTTTTTTATTTTAGTCCTCACATATTAAAAAAAAACAAGCATCTGCTATATTATACATTTGTGTGTACTTGGATGTGGCTATATTTTATAGCCCATATATCTGAAAAATATGTATATTATAAAATTTACAATAAATAAAAGGAAAGTTTTTAAATATTAAAAGAATTTATATCAAGGTCTAACTTTGTTTTCTGTGTAAATTGTATTTTTACTATCCGACTACTGCAGCACTTACTAGACAAACGCTTTAAACTTCCAACTATTTACAAAAGACTCATATATCTTACTGTAATAAGGCCTATTTGGACTTACGGGATCGAGTTTTGGGGCTCTACTAAACCATCGAATTCCTCTCGTATGCAATCCTTACAATCCAAAATCCTTCGTAAAATCCTCAATGCTCCCTACTTTGTCACAAATAAAATCATCCATCACGACCTTAATGTACCACATGTTTCCGATTTAGTTCTATCCAGACACCTATCATTCTATAATAAACTTCTAGTTTCCAACCTTGCTTCCTCTTCTATTATAACTCTCCAAGGCGCCTGAAAAGAAGATGGCCTCGGGACCTTCTAATATTGAAATATAATTGGAGCGCTACCAATGGGAAGTTTCTCTTCATGTTGTACATGTCATGTTACTTGTTTCATATTTACTTGTTGTATTTATCATTTAATACAGTTGTGAATTTCAATCATAAAAAATAAAATAAAAAAAATATTCAGGATCAGTCACATTGAATCATGAAATGTGTCTTAGTAAACATGAATTTTTTAGTTTCATTTCATTCCTTACATATGCTATGTATTGTAAAGACCGCCGGTGGTATTCATTTAATTATTTTAAAGGTATAAATAGATAAATATCATAAGTGGCCACATCTGGCGCTACCTGAGCGAGGGTAACGACCCACAAGCCCAACCTTTTGTAAGTGGTAATAAAAACCTTTAAGAACCACCGACCAAGACCGACAACTGAGTGTTTAAACAGGATCCCGAAAGACCTTTTCACACCTTCCACCAGAAATACGTAAATCTGTACCTGCTGCTTTACCTTGGCCTGGGGGAGAGGGCGTGGTTATCCCTTGGGCTAGGATTATTCTTCAGCTAATCAGAGAAGACTACCAAAAGAGAGGGGGATGAAGAAAGGTGGGAAATAGAGGACTAGGACTAAGACACTTCTTTTGGGGACGCAGCTGAGGAGACTTCAAGTCGAGGGAGGAAGACGAAGACAGCCGGAGAGAGCAGATGGACGGACTAGACGCTGAAGGAGAGCAGAGGCAGGGAA
The DNA here is from genome assembly GCA_928085145.1 of Nezara viridula. Lineage (NCBI taxonomy): Eukaryota > Metazoa > Arthropoda > Insecta > Hemiptera > Pentatomidae > Nezara > Nezara viridula. The sequence goes on along the minus strand of OV725078.1, from coordinate 57,569,370 downwards.
TCCAGATATGACGGCTAGAAACACTATGAAGGACCAGCTAAGTGGTAACAAGCATTTAGTTATACTAATGTAAATTTGTGTTGGCAACCATACATCATTAATTAATATAATCAATATAACACATGTAACTTTAATCAAACATCAAGCATTCTCCTCCAGTATGATTCTCAACTATTCATTATGTATATAGGTTTAGTTATTATTTTGTATATAGATGTTTTTGGTTTTATTTAAGCTTGTAAATATAATAGTTAGTAAACCATCTTAGTACTTTTACATTCTACCTTGCATGCCACCAATTATATAAAGAACAAATAGTAAATTTAAAAACATGATACCTTTAGAAAGGAAATCCAATAAAAATTATATGGTTCAATCTAGGATACTACAGTAGGGGGTCTGTGGTATCTAAACATTTAAATACCTAATTAATATATTTTTCTGTAGATCGGTTCCCTTCTGGAACCGATATGAATACAAATATAAATATTAAATACAAATAAATGCGGTTCCTGGAACCCCCTACTCGCCGTAGAAACGCGAGGCCAGGAACATAGCATATACTATTTTTTTTTTCAAGTTCGATATGCTGGAGCAATGGTGGGAAAGGACTAAATGTATAAGAGGCAGTAACTGAGTCGTAACAGATATCTTTTGTGGTTATTGTCCTTTGTGATTTGAAGAATCGATACATGTCTGCCAACTGTATAAGGTTTCAGGTAAAGTATTCTTTCTCCGCGGCATCCCTTTCATAAAAACTGATCCAAATAAATATTGGTTCGATGGGGGAAACAAAAACCATATTTATAACGTCACCAACCAATAGATTTCGTGACCCGGTGAAAGTTAAAATATCCATATTGTAATCAACTATATCAGTAATGGATTCCGTAAACCTAAGTTATAGAAAGAATTTAATTATGGATTCCGTAAACCTAAGTTATAGAAAGAATTTAATTATTGATTCGATTTCCTCAAAAAATACAGAAAGCACAAGATAAAAGAGCACAACAAAATTTAAAAAATAGGTAAAATATGTCTATAAAATATATCTATCATATAATTTCATACCATATTATATTTATTATTGAGAAGATTTTAATTTTAGTTATATTTATGTGATAATTATTGAAGATAAAATATTGGAAAAGTAAGAAAAAAAAAACATTATCTATCTACTGACATCTACTTATCCATAAATTCCAGCAACTATATCATTTATAGAACTATCTTCGGTTTTTATATTTTCAGTCCAGAGCCATTTTTGACTTATAGAGCTAATATGTGAAATTAAGTGAAAAAAACAAAACAATTAAGTCTAATGAAATGAAATGACAATAGATTTTTATTATCCTGGGACTTTTGTTCCTTTAGGACGAATTATAGATACAGAGGAAATGCCTGTGTGGCCATAAAATTAAATTAAATATTTACAATGCTCATTAAAATAAAAATATTGGATGAAAAATAAAACAAAACCACTAAATACGTACAGATATATACAATACAAACATGTGAAAATAAAATAACATAATTAAACAAAGCCATTTCTGGGTGAACTTAAAAAATTCTCTTATCTACTTTTCATGAACAATAGGGTTGGAAAAGAAGTAGGTGCTTAAAAAGGATGCATCTAAGTATAACGCATCTCGATTCCCGAAAATCTGGTACTACCTTCTCCTTGCAGTGTTTAACATGTACTTATAATGTTATAACGTAAATAAATAGTACAATTATAATGGATAAATAGCATTTCAATTCAGCATAAAAAGATTTTTAAAACTCTAATTATAAAATAAGGCTATGTTTATTTCTTCACCATATTTATTTCAATTTAAACAGCTATATTTCGGCCGGTAAGCCATTTAATACAACCATGCTTTTTGCATGCAGTCCAAAGTCAGATTAAATTATAATTTAATTTATATTAATAATTATAATGAAAATAAATCATAATTGCTGTTATAATAATAATGTTATAATTATAATGTTTTCTGATCTTTATCGTTCATTTTCTGCAACATCATAGCTCACAAATCATTACTTATATAATTAATACAACAGAAACCATTGCAATAATTTCTACTTTTAACTGATAGAATGCCATTTCTTAATTCCCAAAGCAAATCTAGCAGTATTTTTATTTCGTATTTTAGTTGGACCTAAATTGTGATCAACAACTGTATTTATACAATTCAACAAGTAAATGTGAAGTAAGAATATAAAACCTGTGATGTAACTACTCATAAAAACACTCCAGTTGGCTTAAAATTAAAAACTTCACATAAATCTTTCAAAATATTCGTAATTTTGAGTTGTGGTGCTACAGCAAATGAGTGTCATTTTAAAAGCAATTTACAGTTTTCATTAATCTGGATGAAAATCATTTGGAAAATTATTAAACAATAGGCTTTTCCATTTATATAAAGTATTTCATAAATGCTCAAATATTTTATTTCTTGTCTGAATATTTTTGTTAAATATTATATAATATTAAATACTAATTTATGCTTTAATTAAATATAATAGTTTTTAGTTGTTGATCATTTTAATATGTTCATGTTTTGGCACTTTTTAATTCTGAAAAAAAAAAATAATGATAAAGCTTCCTTTGAAGATATACATTATTATTATTATATATAATAATAAATGTCATAATAATAATTTAATTATAATTATTATTTCTTATTTATTAAAATTTATTAAATTACAAATTATAATTATTAATACAAATTAAGTTATAATTTAATCTGATTTTGGACTACATGCAATTAACATGGTTGGGTAAAATGGCTTGAAGATGGCTTACCGGCCGAAACGTAGCTATGTAAATTGAAATAAATATGGTGAAGAAATAAACACAGCCTTATTTATAATATTAGAAAATTTTCACCTGAAACAAGCACATGTGGATTTTAAAAACATTGATTTTGCTTAATATAAACTTTTGAATATCTTTATTAAATTTTACTATTAAAACCCCTTGGAATCGCTTGAAAACTTGCAATAATATAGTTCAAAGTGTACAGCACATGTGCGTATGTATATATGTACTAAAGTCATATAAAAATTTCGAATTTTGTACAATATAGTGAGTTTTGCCTCGCTCGTCCTACTGCACGTCGGAAATTTAATTAAAAGTTAACCAAATCTTAAAAATAATTAGGTACTTTTCTAACTGGGTCATATATGTTTTCACTTTCATTTTTTATGTCTGGTATATATATACGATAAATGTTAACGAATTTCAGGGACAAATAAAAACGTTTCGGTGGAAGGAGTTTAATGGAGTTACCGTGTTATTTTCAATAATCCGCTATGAAATTGGACGATGCTGCAATATTCCCAACAGGCAGTCTTGATGATGCCAGCGGTAGCAGAGAGGGGAAAAAAAAGGGAGGGCGAGCAGAAATGTTTCAGCAACGCATTAAATATGAAAGAGAGGAAAGTAATATCTATTTATGGGGCTTCATTGCCAAGTATCACGACTTATTGTTTGCTCATATCTTCCCTATTTATATGATTAAATGAAGAGTTTCCTATCACACACTATATTAAAATGAGCAATTTAGACAAGAGTGGATTGGGCACAAACGATCCTCAGAGAAAGTTGACATTGGTATTGTATATTGATGAAGTACGGTATCAGTACAATCGACATGCTAACTTTATTTCCGATAAAAAGCTCATTGACAATCGATTCGGCCGAACAAAAAGCTAACTGCGGCACAATCGTACCTGTGTCGACCTCGTTCACTTGAAGAGGTTTGGACATGTTATTCCAATTGAGGATTTTTCGTATCTTGATATCATTATCCTCAAATGAAAACTGTTTCAATTAATACACCATAGCCAATTTATTTTACTACATTTTATTTTGATCTAATATTAAACAAATCTAAACTACGCATTTCATTATGTTAGCTTCTACATTGCATATAAGTGAACAATTTGGAAACGAAACTGGCAGGTTGGATGCTTACAACTGTCAATTAATTTAAATTTAAATTGTAACCGTGGTATGCGAAAACGATCGACATGGCTACTTATTTAAACGCAATACGTATATATTCAATCTCACCAACAACAAAAAAAAAACAGAAAGATGGTGATTGCTACTGATGGCAGACTTGAGTGAACAACAAATATTAATCACAAATGGTGTTTAAGCCTACATATTCTCAAGAATGATTACATTATTTATTCCTTCTCGTTGAAGTGAAAAATGGCTTCTTTAGGCACGTTGTAAGTGTTAAGCTCGGGGTAAATTCGGCTGGAGTCTGGAGGTAACAGTTTTTGGATTTTTGCTTTTATCTCAAAAACTATGCATCGTAAGGTAAAATGTTTCGTATATTAAATCAAAGTTTATAAAATCATCTAAAACTTTTATCTGTGGATTTTATCCGAATTCTAAACCCTTTTCGAGCTACAAAATTTTAAAATAGCTGCAACTGTAGACTGGTTGGATATTAATTTGCATATGAATATATATTCTAATAGAAAATTTAAATCTCTACAACTTCTTTCAAATGAATTTCTTTCTCAGATGAATATCTTTAACGATTGAAGGAATGTTTGATGAAAAATGTGAGGCAAAATGATTTTTTTTTTCGAAAATATCATATTTTTCCTAGCGTGTAGCACGAAAACGGTTTAGGATTCTGATACAAGTTTTAGATGATTTTATGAACTTTAATTTACTGTCCGTGAATTTTTTCCTGCGATGCACCGTTTTCGAGATATAAGCGAAAATCCAAAAACTGTCTTTCCTCCACCCCTTCTCTCAACCCTCCTCCCGGCTCTCGCCATCTAGGTATCAGGACTTTTGATATGTTCATACCCTGAGAACCCTAAACAAGTTTCTGAAGTAATCGCTTAGGTCCTGCTCACGCACTTTACCCCGTTTTGGGCATTCTTACTAGACTATAAGGCGATTATTGAGCACGCATAACTCGGAGACTATGTGCAATATGCGTATTCGATAATCATACCTCCTAACAAGTAGAAACATGTTCCAAAACAAAAAATTGTGTTCCATCCATTCCCTTCAGTAATCACTCGTTGACTGGACTAAATCGAATCCACAATGTTCAGAACAAACCACTCTTTGAACCCCGCCTCAACTTGCTAGGTCATCACAACTTCTACAGAAATAATAAGTAATATTATTTAGTTTTATTGAAGAAGAACTCCCTTTGAGCATATTAAATTTTATGTATTTTTTTTTTAGAATATTAAATGTATTTAAGTAATAAATCTATTGTGATTCATCCCACATCTCGCAAAAAATAAAATTAAAGCTTTGCAGTTATTTATGGTGAAAACATTGTCAGTTTGAGGAGAGACATTTCATATCGCATAATTGTTTTACAAAACTGAAAAAGACAAACTTCAGTGAAGTACGTTCCAGACTTAAGCTTAATTAAACATTATGTTCCAGGTTTTTTACAAAAAATAATTTATAAAGTTCTTAGCTAATGAAATGGCTGCGATGTTGGTAAACAGTACATCCTGTTTTCCACAGCTATTTTGCGGAATGCCTAAGTAAAATGGGAATACCTTTACATTTAATTCATCGATCAATATACTCAATATATACTGTGACATCACTGAAATATTAAATCAGGTTACTAAAAAAAAAAAAAATGTTTGGAAACTCTTCATAATTTTCTGTTAGATTAGATTGTGCAAACACTGATAATGTAAAATTAATAGTTTATAGTCACGCATTATTGTTAATACTGGCATAAATATGTGGAATCGATATACTTTTACTGTACTAATATATTTTTTATATGAACTCCATATTTTCTATATAACACATCCATATGCATTAAAAAGTTTCTAGGTAAAAAACCCAGTCAAATTCTCAGCCGAAATCCCACTAACAAACAACAATACAAAGAACGGGAACCAGACAAAATTACTGGATAGTATCAAGGAAATTCCCGATTTAATATACATATATATATATATATATATATATATATATATATATATATATATATATATATATATATATATATATTTACATATATACAGGGTGTCCCGTAAGTAGTAGAAAATATTCAAAGAGATGACAACAGATCTCAAGAGCTACAAAAAAGTTTGTATAAACAATGGTCCAATTTTCCGCAAGAAAAGTTGGAAATTTAAGTTTTGTGTTGTTTTATTTTATTTTATTTTTATTATTTTTTTTTTTGGTAAGTCAAATTTTTATTGTTAAGGAAGCGATGACTAAAAAATATCTATATTAAATCTTTATAAAATCAGGAATTATCCGCGACGTTTTTTTTTAAAACGTCTTTAAAGACAAGAAAAGAAGAGAGAGAAACACTTTATTTAAAGCAGTGCTGCCCTACTATATAGGGTTGCTCGATACACAGGATACTCATCAATCCTTTTTTTTTGTTTGGACATAGCACTTAATCATATGTTTATATATATACAAATTCTTTTTCATATTACACAGCATAAATAATATCAATACTATAACAGAATAAGTAGATATAAAATCCAAGATAAATTATAAACCAGAGGGAGCTATGACACATTGTTATGTCTCTAAATTGATGATGGAAGGCAGAGAAGAAATGAACGTCTAGATATCAATTGAAGAGCGGTAACCAGATATGAGGATAAGCATTACTACAGGCAAGCTCATTCAAAGAAGAAGGATCATCCACTTCCATTCCCTCTGACATAAGAATGTGGCTATTCAAAGGCTGAGTAACTATGTACAGCAGCCAACACCGCAGTTCTATGGCGGCGAGAGTTCAGATAGAATGGGGACGATGGCTTTCACGGGGGCAGCCAATTTCGACGCAGTAATAATAAATAATAATAATAACAATAATGGCGGTTTGAGAACCTACAAAGGAATTTCTTGTTCTCGGCCCGAGGCAGTTACATATAAATGTTCTTTGTTAAAACAAGTATCTTACGGCAAGTATTTGTTTGGAGATAGAAAGAAATCGCAATGGATACGCAATGGACTAATGATTATAATTCTTGAACTCTGCTATTATTCTAAGGGGAATTTAGTCCAAGAATAATTTTTTTTTTTTTTTTGGAATTCCTTCTACCACATTCCTTATATCTAATACTCCGATCCTACCTCTCTGACAGCTCATTTCAAGTTCGCTGTGGTACTGAATTCTCCGACTGTCATTTAATTGAGGCGGGAGTTCCGCAGGGCAGCTTCTTGGGTCCAATCCTTTATATGCTTTTCACTGTGTCCACGTCCATTTCCTTCTATCCTCTCTTTTGGAGTATTCATTGACTGGACTATTAGATCCTTGTAGTAAAGAGCACGTCATCCAGTTCTTTGCTGTCTTTTAGGTCCAAAAAATAGCAAATATGACCTGCCACATAGCCGAAAACTATCATATCCGAAAAACCTGCAGAATCTCCGAAGGAGGGTACCCAGAAGGGGGTTTCATGACCCAAGTTGCGCCATTAAATGTTTTGAGTTTTTGCTAATTTTTTTTCTGTTTTACCATTAACAGTTTTCATGACACTAGGATGTATCGGACTTCCACAAGTATTTACGCTTACCCACGAGTATTTAATGAGGAAAGACTCTCCTACTCAATGTATTTCCTGCGGGGTACCTCTCACAGTGAACCATATCCTAACCGAATGTTATGCATTCCAATACCTTAGGGATCAACATCTTTTCAGAAATAGCCTTGATGAATCACTCAATATTCAAAACTTATTATTGTTCCTTAAGAAAACCAAAACATTTCACAAAATTATAATCAGATCTTCAAATTTCTATAGAATTTAATCTAATTTTGTAATAGTTAATATAGGCACTTAAATATAGTTTTTTAAATTTGTAGATTCCTCTTCAAATTGTAAATATACCTGTTAATTTTTCTTCTTTTAATCTTAATTTTTAATTATAATGGTTTTTAAATTTTTCTTCTTGTCATTTTTAATATATAAATTGTACTTTTTCACTTCCTATCTTTTAACATTAATTTTATTTTTTAAACCGTATTTTTAGATTATATTCCTGAAATCATTAACCTTTTATTTAAATGTCTTTCTTGAGTTATCTTTTTCTAATCTTTAATATTTAATTTTAGTGGTTTTTGTCAACTGTTCTTCTTGTACTTTTTAATATTTAAACTGTACTCTTTAACTCCTCTTCTATTAATATTAATTTTTATTTTTTAAAGACGTATTTTTAGCATTTGTTCTTAAATCATTAACCTTTGTTTCAATTGCCCTTGTTAACTTATCTCCTTTTAATCTTGAACTATCAATTGTACTATCATTAACCTATTAAACTATTTTTAACTTTCTAAAGTTTAAATTGTATTTGTTAGCTGCAGATTTGTTTTGTATGCCTATGTAGTAGTTGAACCAATTGCAATATAGGGGGAAAACGACCCAGGTGGTTGAAGAGCCCAAAACATATAAAAATAAATAAATGTTTTGAAGGGGGGCACATTTCAACGGGGTTGAATTTTCAGAATGAAAAATTTTAACAAGTGGAAAAGGGGAAAACATAGACGAGACCACAGCAAGTGTAATTGTATATGATCTACATTATTGTCTTTCGCTTATACTGTTTTAAGAACATGAGAGTTATACAATTTCGTTGAAAAGTGGGGGGGGGGAGAGATTTATGCGCCATCGACCTTGGGGAAGATGGGCATCCCTGCTTCGGAGGACTATTGATTTATTTATTACAATCCTGCCATGATCGTACACGGAAAAAACGAGGATGAGGTGAAATTTTATTTACAATTTCGGATGAAAACAAATAGAATCCCGATGTATATAATGAGATGATGTAGAGCAAGAGTTGGGTTGCTTCCAACAAATCGAATTGGACATGTCAGTGAATGGATCCTTTGTTCTTGTATTTCCTTTGTCTATAAGGTTATAGTCGCAATCGTCGGTGCAGTTTATTGAATTTGAGGTGTTACGTAGTTCCTATAGCGTATGAATGTTTAGAGTATGGAATGAAAAAAGTGAAATCCTCATTGTGGATTATGGATTTTAGTTTGGCTTTCACATAATGTTGTGGTGTAAAGTATCACCGAAATTCGAAGAAGTGATTACTCTTATCCAGTCTCGAATAATTATGGAGTGGCCGTATAATTTAAATGATTTTATAGTTGGACAAAAGCTTAACAACTCATTTAAAAGAAATTAAAATAGATATAATCCTTCTTTTTTGAGAAATATTGAAGTCTACCTCAATAAAAGACAACTATGACAGAGATTAGAGAGATATTCACACCATACTTGCAGAATACTTGAATACATTTAATAATAAAAAAATATGTATATTTTAAAATATTTATAAGTCTTTGAGCAGTATTTAATTAATTAATAATATTAAATGCACTCCTCTATATGTGTATCCTCTTTTATTTTCTCCGATCAATCTACAACTTAGGATATAGATTATATAACACTTTTATAATGTTTACAATACTATTATTGTATTCATTTGAACACATTAAGGTACAGATGTAAATCATTTATAGTGAATATTTATCTACTCTTTTATTATTATTTTTTTTCATTAGTTCAATGGTATGAAAACAAAAATAATTTATCGTTAATTTCAAATTTCATTTAGTATCCCATAGTTTATTATTTGTAGCAACTATTTTGCAGTAATGTGCCCATATTGCTCATATTATTTCTTTAATATATGTGTATAGTTATGTAAATACTTCTGTTATTATTTAGTTTTTAGTTATTTTTTTTTTACTGTAATATGTATTTTGGGCATCTGGTATGTTAATTTTTATGTACAAAATTTTTATTCTTAAGGAACTTTGTCCCAGAATAAAGTTTATTCTTCTATTATATATATATATATATATATATATATATATATATATATATATATATATATATATATATATATATAAAATATTCTAGCCGAGTTGAAAATATTGAGACACAACATACACCATACACGTCGAGTTCTGAGAAAAAATATCTTAGATCTCTGAACATGACTGGACATGTAACATGTCTAACATGTAAAGGCGTTATATGGATGGTAAGTTCAGAATCAGTCCAATATTTTTTAATGAATTATTTCTGGATTTTACGATGAATGTTGTGTTCTCATGATTTTCTGTTACCCCTCAAAACTTGTAGGTCATACACTTCAGGTCAGTGATTGTTATTGTTTGGCCTATAATTGCTGCTCTAATATTTATTACTGATGATAGAGGGGAAAGGGGGAGGAATATATGGGAGACTAAACAGCTAATCTCCACGTGATATCTAGCTATCTTATCGGTAACGCTGATAGGTTGGATCCGATTAGGGGATGTCGATACCCATCTAATAATTCTGGAAATTTGTCAACCAACTTAACGATTCCAAAAACTTGGCTAGTACCTTACAACTCTGCATGAATGAAAGAAAAAATAATTTTATTATGGGACTACAGTCCACTAAGAATAATAACTGAGTTACAGATTTATGATTCTAATTTTGGCTTAGAAGAATACAAAATACAAGCTAATTAACTATTGGTTGTAATTGCAATTGTGTAACTGACTGAATTAAACAATCTAAAGACGCGAGTAAATATTACATGTTTGCAGAAGTTTAAATATGGAGTAGGTGGTGAAACAGGAGATGACGTATGAAGGAATTTACCTAAAGGAAGTAGCACTAATGACGAAGGATGGTGAAGGAAGTAGTTTAATGAGAGGAGATATAATGATTGAGATCTTTTATTGAGAGAATGGATAGAGAAACGTTGAGTAAGGAGTACCAGGAAGTAGGGAGGGTTTTTGGTTATGACTATCCTCATATTTATGGAATTCAAGATGCCTCTTCCCCAAGGTCGTTAGCGCATGCTCCCTTCCCAAGAAATTTTATTGCTTTCTCTTCTTAAAAATGAGTGCAAGATAAAGTAGAATAAGATAAATTTTAGTTCTTCTGTTCCATGTTTTCCCGTTGTTGCCTGTTAAATTATTTGAATCTGGGCCATTTATCCGAAGAAGTAATAATTCACATTTATATGACTACGACAGCACTTGCTTGACAAACGCTCTAAATTGTTAATATTCTACACAAAACTCATTTACCATCATCAGGCCCATTTGGACATATGGTATTGTGCTTGGGAGCTCGACAAAACCATCATATTCTTCCCGTGTCCAATCCTTACAATCCAAAATCCTCCGTAAAATACTCAATGCTCCTTATTATGCAACAAATAAAATTATCCATAAAGACCTCAACATTCCTCTTGTGGAAGACTTGCCCCAAACTAGATATACCTCTTTTAATTACAAACTCTTTGGTCACCACAATCCTCTAGTTCGTAATTTTTCATCCAATACAATTCCTGACAAACCTCCAAGGCGTCTGAAAATAAGATGGCCAAGGGACCTCCTAAATTAATTTATCTTTGAAGTGTTACCAATGAGCATCACTTCACAAACACATTCATGTTGTAGAATAGAATAGAAAATAAATTTTATTCTGGGACGTTGCCCCCTTACAATAACAGTAATGAACAGTTACAAAAGAAAAAATATATATCTGGCCAAAAACTAACTTAATAAAGATTCAAACAATATATACAACAACTTAAATGATAGTTTGTAAATTACTAAAAAATAAAATAAAATCTTCTCACCTATACATTTACTACTCAACTATACTTTATTTTTACTTGAAAAAATGACAAAAAGAGAAGAAAAAAGAATTACATGTATAGAAAGAAAAAGCAAAACCTCCAGAAAAGAAAAAATATTAAAATTACGTAAATCCTATTGCTATGTATTGTAAAGACCGCCGGTGGAATTCATTTAATTATTTTAAATGTATAAATAAATAAATATCATAAGTGCTCACATCTGGCGGCACCTGAGTGAGGGTAACGACCCACGAGGACAATCTTTTGTAAGTGGAAATAAAAACCCTTAAGAACCACCGACCAAGACCGACAACTGAATGTTTACACAGGATCCAAAAAGACCTTTAACACCTCCCAGAAATACGTGAAATATACCTGGTTAGTGAAATACCTTGGCCTGGGGGAGAGGGCGTGGCCATCTCTTAGGCTAGGAATATTCAGCCAATCAGGAAAAAGTACAAAAAGAGAGGGGGTGACTGGAAGCCAGGGCGGGTAGAGTTTTGAGGAATGGACTTGATCAGGAGAGGCGGAGAGAGCAAGAGATGGACTTGTAGTTGGGACACAGCCGGAGGGAGCAGATGGACGGACTAGACGCTGAGAAGAGTGACATGGAAGGAGAATCGAAGATGATGATGAACCAGCTAGGTAATAACCCTCATTTAATTATACAGATGTAAACTTGTGTTGGCAACCATAAATCGTTAATTAATAGAATCAATAGAATACATGTAACTTTAATCAAACATCAAGCATTCTCCTCCAGTATGATTCTCAACTATTCATTAGGTATATAGGTTTAGTTATTATTTTGTATATAGATGTTTTTCGTTGTTAAAGTTGATAAATATAGTAATTAATCAACCATCTTGTTAAGTTTACATTCTACCTTGCATGCCACCAATCAGATATAGAACAAATAGTAAATTTAAAAACACGATACCTCTAGAAAAGAAATCCAATAAAAAGTATATGGTTCAATCTAGGATACTACAGTAGGAGGTCTGTGGTACTAACATTTAAATCCATAGTTAATATATTTTTCTGTTGATCGGTTCCCTTCTGGGACCGATGTAAATATAAATATAAGTATTGAATACATTTTAATATTACAAATAAATGCGGTTCCTGGATCCCGCTACTCGCCGTAGAAACGCGAGGTAAGGAACATAGCACTATGCAATACGCAATGGTATTGTAAACTATAAAAAAACACGAAGATTAAGATAGGAAAAGATATATATTTATACAAATTGAGGAATGTAAGAAATGAAATACGTCTAAAATATGCCTTGTAGATGGAAATAAAGAAAAATGGATAAAAACAACAAACAATCTCTTATTTTTTATGCACCACCTCACAGTGATATGCCAAAAGTGATGCTGAATCTATCCAATTCACAAATAATAAACAAAAAATAAAATAAAATAATGTTTTATGAAAAGAAAAAAAAATTATCCTTGTTACATGATACATAATTAACCAGCGTTTGATTGGATTGTGAAGAGAAATTTGAAAAAGAGGGTTTTGAATGTGGATAATGATGGTGCATGGTGGATTTTAAGTGGGATGGAATTCCAAAAGGTGGAGGAGCGGACAATAAAGGAATGTTGAAATGAAGCAGATCTATGAAAAGGGATGTAAAGGTCAGAAGGCCGAGATCTTGTGGAGAGGGAGTGGACAGATGATTTAAATTGGAGGAGATTGTATACATAGGACGGGTGATGATTGTTGATTATTTGATAAAGGAATGTGCTAAGTAATTATTGTCTTCTGAATTAGGGGAAAAGCCACCCTAACTGGGCATAGTAGTGAGAAACAAGGGAACGTCTCGGCGTCCCTTCAACAAATCTTACTAAGCATTCCTAATTCTTCTATATAGGAGTTATATATTCCTATAGCAGATTTACTAGTTGTATATATGTTTACAGTTGTATATTTCAATAAAATAAAATAAAAAAATTTATATGCAAATACTTCCTCAGTCCTTGTACCTTGTCCTCCGTTTATACGTCTCAGATCGTACCTTCCGAGTTCGCTGCGGTAGTGAATTATCGAATTGCTATCCAATTGAGGCAGGTATTCCTCAAGGTAGCGTATTGGGTCCCGTCCTTTACACCCTCTTTACCGCCGATATTCCTGTCCATCCCGATACCTTCCTGGCAACTTTTGCTGATGACACCGCCATTCTATCATCGGACTCAGATCCTGATATAGCATCCTTAAACCTTCAAAGACATCTCTCCCTGATTGAGCACTGGTGTAATAAATGGCGAATTAAAGTAAACGAATCCAAATGCCAACATATCACCTTCACGCTACGACGCAGTTCCTGTCCACCAGTACACTTTAATTCCATTCAGCTTCCTTTCTCAGACACAGTCCGGTACCTTGGCTTTCTCTTAGACAGACGACTAACCTGGAACCCTCATACTAGACTTAAAAGATAGAAACTAAACCGACGATACGGAAAACTATACCGGCTACTAAACAGAAAATCTAAACTTTCCATTTAAAACAACTTACTGATCTACAAGACAATACTGAAACCTATCTGGAATTACGGACTTGAACTGTGGGGAACAGCAAAATTTACTAACATCAAACGCATCCAATCCTTCTAATCAAAAGTCCTTCGAACAATAGCCAATGCTCCTTTCTATGTAACCAACAAAACCCTACACCATGACCTTAATATCCCATTTGTCCTAGACCTTATCCCAGCAAAATTCTCCAAATTCCACCAGAACCTCACCCATCATCAAAATCCCTTTGCAAAATCTCTATCCAGCACCACCCATCCATATAATCCTCCAAGGAGGTTAAAACGGCAGTGGCCCCGCGATCTTTTATAGTTTGAAAATATTGGAGTTCTGGCAATGGCCAGATTCTCCACTCACGACATGAGTGTATGTGGCTAACTCCTGGAGTCATACTTTTCCTTTCACAGTTGGAGGGATAAGTCTGGTTTGGAGTTCTCTCGTCAAGTTGTAAATATTGTATATAGGTGTGCATGTGTTCTTTTTATTTGTTTATTTTTAGGTTATTTTATTCTTATTTATTGTATATATATTATTTTTCTGTATAATTTATTTTATTCACTGTGCATAGAGTGTGAATGTGATCTATGAACACTATTATTAATGTCCCTGAGACAGGTTGTAATATATTTCAATAAATAAGCTAGTAAAAAATAAAAAAAAAACTTTTGAAGCACATATATTTTTTTTGCACTCAAAAACCGTACGTAAAACTACTATTCAGACTCTCTGTTTTTTTTAAATCAATTAAAGATTTATTTATGGTCATTAGAGCCAAAAACAAAAACCTCGTAATGAAATTACTTGAGCTTCGATAGTAATATATAATGGAATGGGGTCTGAGCTTTGAAGCTGGTATGGAATTTCCATCTGTGCAAGCCATAGGGCTAATAGTAAATCCTCAAACGGCCATTAGATAACACTGCTCATTGCTCAATAGCTAAACTCATCTTTGATTTTCTGACCCTTTATACAAGTTAATTATCTCATTATTTCATTTCATTTGATGATACAATTAGAGCTACAAACGAAAAATGTGCTCGTATCCAGAGCCAGTTAACACCGCTTCGTTGGGACCAATTGAACTTGACCGTTCGTTCGCTATAGTTTCTTAAGAGAGCTTTATTAAACAGTTTAAGTATAGCAATTACAGTTTTATCTAGATAATTAATAAATTTATAAAATTGATTGCTAATCATGAATTGAATAATGTTGAATCACTCTTGCTCAACGACACTAAGAGATCAGTCTAAATCTATAGATTATATTTATCTGGTATCCAAAGAACTCTCTCCATTCATTCCAAAACGCAGTCCATCCAATGGTATATATATATATATAAACACACACACACAGAAGGAGTCCCGTAAGTAGAGAGATTTATTTTTATTTTTATAGAAGTGATAGGCTCAAGAAAAATTTATTTTTGGTACGTCCAGATGAAAATAAATTTTAAATCTTTCAGGGGTGATAAATATTCAGGACTCAGTCATTATAAAATTTTTATTGGTGCCGGCGTTTCAACCCAAACATGTGGGTCATTGATTATATACATTATAATTGGTAATTGGTTGACTGTCGTGGATAATGAAGAGAAGAATAGTTGGGGTGCTCAGTCAAAAAAGGAAGGCAAAAAATAAATTATAATATTTATTTTTTATATATGCCGACGTTTCGACCTGAAGTTCAGGCCTTCATCAGGGCTAAGAAATGTTCAATGTTTTTAATTTTACTATTTATTTTAGTCGTAAGTGTCATGGCCGAAACTGAGGTTCTATATTCGTATCGTTCCGTCTTTGCTAGTTTGTTATGTGCTTATTATCTCAAATCCTGTTCTCAGACTTTGTAAACAGTGAGTTTATAAACAATTTAACATTTTTACATTATAATCAGTGAGGTGAGTGACTTTTATTAATAATTAGCAACATTAAATTGGTACTCGATTGCTAGAGACAGTTTACGTGGCAGATAATTCCCCTCAGCGGGTCTTATCTTTCAAATTCAAGGTCACGGCGCTTTATTTTACGCTCAGAATATCTTGAGTTCGTACCTAAGACAGTATATATATTTTTTTTTTTCTCTGTTTTTATTTCTTAATTGATTATTTTATTTTAATATTTTTTTTCTACTGAGACTCTATTTTATTTATTTATAAAAATGTTTTTTTTAATATTTGTATATATATTTGTAAATAGATTAGTTATTAAGTATTTGTTTTGTAAATTTTCTTATTAGTGATACTTTTTTTTTTTTTTTCTCTCTTCTTTTTGTATATATTATTATTTAGAGGTATGGATTCTGATAAGAACATTTCTTTTGACGAATCAGATGAAGAGACTCCTTTCTCCGAAATCAGTGAGACTGATTCTCAATATTTAACAAGGCGAACTCTCCAAAAGCGCCATAGAAACTCTGCCCCCGGTTCGGCGGGCAACTCACCTAATAAAAAAAAAAACAAATCCGCTAAAACAAAGCAAGCTCTCAAAGTAAATAAAGAATCAAAAACTAGTAATAATTCAGCTATGAAACCTGACACTAAACCATCAACTAACACATCCAGTAACAATTCTGTTACAGCCAATAATAAAATTAACGAAATCACTGAACCTAGAACTTTCACTGAACCAGTGCCACCTCCGATTTATGTAAGCAAGATTGACAATTTCATTCAGTTCGGTCAAGAAATAGCTAATCTGATCGGACCGACCAACTTCCGGTGTTTTTCTCGAGTCAACGATATAAAGATTAACACCAATACTAAAGATGATTATAAAAAACTTATAAATCATTTGACAGCACTCAATCACGACTTCCACTGCTATCAACTAAAAGAAGACAAAACATATAGAGTGGTTTTGAGAGGTCTTCACTCTACCACACCCACTACCGCTATAAAAAAAGATCTGGAAGATATCGGCCATTCGGTAAGACATATATCTTCTATCTTACATCCTATTGATAAATATCCACTGCCATTATTTTTCATCGATCTAGAACCAGCCCGGAATAATGCAGAAATCTTCGAAGTTAAAAGACTGCTGTATTCTGTTGTAAAATTTGAAGAGCCGAGGCAGAAACCAATAGTCGTTCAATGCACCAAGTGCCAAAACTTAGGGCATACAAAGGCTTACTGCCATCACTCGGTGCGTTGCGTTAAATGCGCCGGGCCTCACGCCTCTAACACCTGCCAGAAACCGTTAAATGAACCACCAAAATGTGCCCTTTGTGGTGAGGACCACCCTGCAACCTATCGGGGCTGCATTATCTATAAGAAGCTATATAAGCAAAGAACTTATAATTTATCATTAAAAGAAGAACAGAAGAATTCTACCCAGGCACAGGTACAGGCACCTGAACTCCTAAATTTGGCAGCGTTTCCTCAACTGCCGAACGAAATAATACCACAATTGACGCACAACCCTTCTACATCAACAGATCATCCCCATCAAGACTCTAGGCACCTATATTCAGACACTACGGTGAAGAATCAACAGCCGCGACGTCAGACGCCTCAGATTTCCAAAACTAAGACTCAGGCTTCCAAACCTAAGATCCAGACCTCCCAATCCAAGACTCAAATCTCCCACATTCATTCAAAATCTCCACGTCAGCAAATGCCTCCTCACCAGATACCTATACGTGTAAAATTACCGCCCGAACATCCAACTCCTGTTTATTCCCACCCTACTGCTCATATTTACTCTCCTTCCCAAGTTCCAAGGGTACATCCTTCATCAGACACTCCTTATCATAAGATCTTTCCCTCACGAACTCCTAATCAAAACCAACCTGACCAACAAAACCCGATCGATTTAATAAACTCCACCCTTGCTTCCTTCCTGAAAGATCTCCAAGAGACTATCAAGCCACTAATTACCCTCCTCACAAGAATCCTTACCGAAATTCCCTTCAATCTCTCACGATGAGCACTAAGCCCCTAGCTGTTCTTTTATGGAATGCTAACGGACTACAAAACCACCGAGACGAACTCGACATTTTTCTTCATGACTATCACATTGATATTGCTCTACTGACAGAAACTCACTTCACTCGACGTTCATATTTCTACATACGTGACTATATCACTTATAGATCAGACCACCCCGACAACACTTCCCATGCCGGTTCTTGCATCCTTATCCATAAATCCTTATCCCATTCTCTCATTCCTTCTACTCCAACGGAGGCTATTCAAGCAACCTCGGTTATCATTTCAACTCGTCCTTTCCATTTAACATTCTCAGCTGTATACTGTCCTCCCGGTCATACTCTTACCTATAACTTACTTGAATCCTTATTTCAATCCTTCGGATCGCGCTTTATTGCTGGAGGAGACTACAATGCTAAACACCAACGATGGGGTTGTCGATCATCCAACTCCCGTGGTAACATACTATCTTCTGTCTCAACTTCCAATAGTTACTCTGTCCTCTCTCCTATGAATCCTACCTATTGGCCAACATCCCTCAAAAAACGCCCTGATATCCTCGACATATTTGTCACCTCCCAAATTTCCTCTTCCCATGTCACAATAAAATCCCTGGATGACCTCTCCTCAGATCATTCTCCAGTTCTGCTTTCATTACACACAACCTTCGCTCCTAAGCCCTCGTCCTCTCCTACACTGATTACAGGACGAGTAAACTGGGACAATTTTCGTAAAGACCTGGAAAATAAATTGGACCTAAATATTCCACTTAAGACGAAACGTGATATTGACACAGCCATAAAAGAACTTACTACATCTATAAGTGACAAAATAAAGAATAATACATCTACCAATAAAACTGACAACTCCCAACAGACAAATTTGCCGCAGCATATTCGTATCTTATTAAGGGAAAAACGCAGAGCAAGATCGAAGTGGCACAGGACTAGATATCCATCAGATAAGACATATTACAACAAATTAACTAACCAACTAAAAGCTGAAATTAGAAAATACAAAGTTCAAAATTTACATAACATGACAGAAAAACTTACTACTTGTGACAAATCACTATGGTTGACCACTAAAAAACTCCTTAAATTCAAAGATTTTAACCACCCACTTATTACTGAAACCCAAACCTGGTCCAGATCTGATGATGAAAAATCTCAAATATTTGCTCAACACCTCTCAAAAACATTTAATCCACACCCAGACATCCTTAATCCAACCCACCTTGAGTTTATTGAAGCAGAATTGGATACCCCACTCCAATTGACTCCTCCACCTAAAGCATTTCATCCTTCAGAAATATCCAATATCATTAATAGATTACCTTCTCGCAAAGCTCCTGGCCATGACCTAATCACCTCCCAGATCCTAAAATGTCTTCCTAAAAAAGCCATACTGTTCCTAACCTATATATTTAATGCTGTACTCCGCACCACATATTTTCCTGACTCTTGGAAACTATCCATTGTCAAAATGATACCTAAACCCACAAAGCCGCCAGAACACCCATCCTCTTACCGTCCTATCTCCCTTTTACCCATTATGGGCAAAATCCTGGAAAAACTCATTTTAAAACGCCTGTATCCCATCCTAGACTCTAAACACATTATCCCAGATCACCAATTTGGATTCCGCACATCCCACTCCACTATTCAGCAATGCCATCGTGTGGTAGATGTAGTCTCCTCTGCATTGGAGCGCGGAATGTACTGCACGGGAGTCTTTCTCGACGTTGAACAGGCGTTTGATAGAGTCTGGCATCCGGGACTGATGTACAAACTCCGTGAATTCCTACCACCTACATACTTCCTCATTATACGTTCCTACCTTACTGACAGATACTTCAAAGTCAATCATAACAATGCTTATTCATCTCTTTTTACTCAGTCTGCCGGTGTTCCTCAAGGTAGTATCCTAGGTCCTATCCTTTACACAGTTTATACAGCTGACATCCCAACCCAATCCAACACTGTCATCACCACCTATGCCGATGACACGTGTATCCTATCAGTTAATAACGATCCTTTAATTGCATCCCAAACTCTTCAATCACATATCACAAGCCTTGAAGAATGGTGTAAAAATTGGAGAATAAAAATAAATTCCAACAAATCCCATCAAATCACTTTTACCCTCCGTCGTAAACCTATGACCTCTTGTCCTACAGTATCCTTCAATAATACTCCACTTATTCCTGTTGAGCAAATCCGCTACTTAGGACTCCACCTTGACAAACGACTCACTTGGAACCCCCATACCAGACTGAAACGACTAGAAACCGCCCGACGTTTTCGACTACTGCAGCACTTACTAGACAAACGATCTAAGCTTTCAATCAATTATAAACGACTCGTATATATGACAATAATAAGACCTATTTGGACTTACGGAATTGAGCTTTGGGGCTCCACTAAACCATCGAATTCCTCTCGTATCCAATCCTTACAATCCAAAATCCTTCGTAAAATCCTCAACGCTCCTTACTTTGTCACAAATAAAATCATCCATAAAGACCTTAATGTTCCATATGTTTCCGATCTGGCCCAATCCAGATATCTTTCCTTCCATAACAAACTGCAGAATCATCCGAATCCTCTCGTTTCAAACCTTGCTTCCTCCTCGATCCCTGATAACCCTCCGAGGCGTCTGAAAAGAAGATGGCCTCGGGATCTTCTAATATAGGACTTTAATTTGAGTTCTACCAATGGGTAGTTTCTCTTCATGTTGTACATGCCATGTTACAAATTTCTCATTTACTTATTGTATTCTCTATGTAATACAGTTGTAAATTCCATTGAAATAAAAAAAAAAAAAAAAAAAAAAAAAAAAACTATTTATTTTATTTTCATTTCTTATATAACTTTATATTTCTTTTTTATGTTTTTACATTTTATTCTAAGATTCCCAATGTAACACTTTTGTCACCCCCTTTTTGATTATGCCTACTTCATCATTCCACACTATGTAACTGTCTGTATTATTTATCTCTTAGTTCTTAGTCATTATTCTAACAATTTCATTTTACTTTATATCTATCTATTTTATTTTTCTAATATTTTATTTAGATCTATTTTATCTAGATCTAATCTATTTTATTTTCTCATTTTTTATTATCTTTTTTACCATCATTACTTATGTTTCTCATACCTTGTTATCTGGTTATTTCCTTAGCCCTGATGAAGGCCTGAACTTCAGGTCGAAACGTCGGCATATGTAAAAAATAAATATTATAATTTATTTTTTGCCTTCTTTTTTTTGACTGAGCACCCCAACTATTCTTCTCTTCATTATATACATTATTTTTAGTTTATATAACTTTTTACATATTCCATGTATCATCAATCCCTTTTTGTTATTAGTAACAATTTTCTGTCGTATAATGTAATATCTCTGAATGTATTAAACAATTTTTCATCATCAACATCATCTGGGCTGAAAAATTGTTTAATACATTCAGAGATATTACATTATACGACAGAAAATTGTTACTAATAACAAAAAGGGATTGATGATACATGGAATATGTAAAAAGTTATATAAACTAAAAATAATGTATATAATGAAGAGAAGAATAGTTGGGGTGCTCAGTCAAAAAAAAGAAGGCAAAAAATAAATTATAATATTTATTTTTTACATATGCCGACGTTTCGACCTGAAGTTCAGGCCTTCATCAGGGCTAAGGAAATAACCAGATAACAAGGTATGAGAAACATAAGTAATGATGGTAAAAAAGATAATAAAAAATGAGAAAATAAAATAGATTAGATCTAGATAAAATAGATCTAAATAAAATATTAGAAAAATAAAATAGATAGATATAAAGTAAAATGAAATTGTTAGAATAATGACTAAGAACTAAGAGATAAATAATACAGACAGTTACATAGTGTGGAATGATGAAGTAGGCATAATCAAAAAGGGGGTGACAAAAGTGTTACATTGGGAATCTTAGAATAAAATGTAAAAACATAAAAAAGAAATATAAAGTTATATAAGAAATGAAAATAAAATAAATAGTAAAATTAAAAACATTGAACATTTCTTAGCCCTGATGAAGGCCTGAACTTCAGGTCGAAACGTCGGCATATGTAAAAAATAAATATTATAATTTATTTTTTGCCTTCTTTTTTTTGACTGAGCACCCCAACTATTCTTCTCTTCATTATATACATTATTTTTAGTTTATATAACTTTTTAAATATTCCATGTATCATCAATCCCTTTTTGTTATTAGTAACCATTTTCTGTCGTATAATGTAATATCTCTGAATGTATTAAACAATTTTTCATCATCAACATCATCTGGGCTGAAAAATTGTTTAATACATTCAGAGATATTACATTATACGACAGAAAATTGTTACTAATAACAAAAAGGGATTGATGATACATGGAATATGTAAAAAGTTATATAAACTAAAAATAATGTATATAATGAATTTATAAAAAATGTAATATTCACTCTTACTAAGTGTGTAACTTCTAAAACTTTATTTTTTTAAATCTTTAGCATCGTAACCGTACAATTACTATTCTTATTTCCGGGAATTTATTTTCAACCTAAAAAAATATTTCTTCTCTATTTAAATGAATAGATAGATATAAAATAAACTTTACTCTGGAATATGGCCCACTTATAATTACAATTACGTACAAATAAACAAAGCATATACATACAATTTGTAACTTATGAATACGGACCAATTCTTGCAGAAAATTGACCCATTGTTTAATAATAATAATAATAATGCCTTATTTATTCTGGGACGAGTCCCTTTAGAATAATACAGAAAGACAATAATTTGGGCTAAGGATCCTTAGAGATACATAAACAAAAATATAGAGTCATTGAATAGTCAATATAAAAAAAATAATATAAAAACTTATAAGTTTTTATATTAAAGTTTTATATTAAAGTTTTATATTTAAAGAAAAATAAAAAACAGTTTACATATAAAAATTAGTTTACATGAACATTTTTGTAGCTTTTGAGGTCTGCTTTCACTCCTATAAAAAATTCCGTCTACTACCTTACAGGACATATATATAATATATATATACTTACTAGATAAATATGTAATTCTTCCTTAAATTATATGCCACTACGAAATTGTATCATGTATTTTAATTAGTTATTATTAGTTTGTTTTTTTAATAATAATAATAATACGTGCAAATAATTTTAATTATGGAACTGCAAATAAGAAATATGCAATAGAGGAATAGGCAAATATTTACAAACAGGCGTATATCGAAAGGGTATACTCGCATTTGTGTATCTACCCAAATTTTCTGAAGAGCGTTGCTTGTGATTCCTACACTAATTATAACCCAGGTGTAAAACTTCAAAAAACATCATTTCAATTTTACATGAATTTTAGTACTAATATTTATTTTTAGATCTGATTAGTAAAATTATAAGTTTTCGTGGGCTTTATTTTTTTTATACTTCCTATTATTTCTTTTTAAACTTGTTTTGGGCGAACAAGCCGTCTCGTTCCTCCAGAGACCTAGGGACC
Source organism: Nezara viridula (assembly GCA_928085145.1). Classification (NCBI taxonomy): domain Eukaryota; kingdom Metazoa; phylum Arthropoda; class Insecta; order Hemiptera; family Pentatomidae; genus Nezara; species Nezara viridula. The sequence continues at coordinate 57,545,732 of OV725078.1, read as the reverse complement.
TGTCTGCCCGTCTCATTCGGATTGAACAAAACTGTAATCCCCCCTCCCTTCTAAAACTTATTCCATCCTTAAACCATTAAAAGGGTTCATAAAACCAGAATAATCTAAAAAGTATAGTGGAAGATATAGCTATTGACTTTATTGGTGTTTTTTATTGCCTAAGACTATTATTTTTTCATGTTTTATCATTCACTTACTATCCTGCTTTAATAAAAGGTCAATTATGACGAAATTAAGCCAAATGTTGAATCTCAGTGCCCAGAAACTAACTCAAGTCAAAGACGTCAGTCCGCCATGTTTGGGCGCCATTTTGGGGCAGTGCGTTCACTTTTTTTAACATTGGTTTTTTTAAAATAAATATTTACAAGAAACACAACGAAATGCAATTTATAATGATGTGGAGGTGGGGGAGGGGCTGAAAGGCATGGGTTCCTTACAGACTATCTTTTGATCTTTCAAATATCTCATCTACTCAATTTAAAATTAAAATGTGAAATAGATAGTTATTTATATTGTCATGACTCAGTTAAACTTATGTTGCTATAAATATTTAAATTGTTTCACATTATTAAAATAAAGCCTTTTATTATGTCCATAGAAACAAATTAGAATTTAAGGCTTTATTATTATTATATCTTGGAAATATTCGGAAGTGTTAATAGAAAATAGAAACCTATTGTTCGAAATTCAGTCTCAAAATATTTTACTGCTGGAATTAATAAATTATTAATAAATAATAAATATTAATTTAATATCGGGGTGTATGAAAGAGGCGTTTAATTTTTATTTTAATGGTATAAAGGGCAGAAGCAATTAAATTCGATATAAAATAAAGGAGCTATGGAATTATGACGACGACAAAAATGGCATTGAGATCGCTTTACGCCATCGTAGGCTACCCTTTATTTTATTTATACAAACACTTACACAATAAATATTTATGGAATATTAGGTACTGTTATTGTTATTGTTCTTAGGGGACTGTAGTCCCCAGAATAAATTTTTTTTTCTATCATTCAAAATTGTTTCTGTTTCATTTTATAATACATAGAATGATACTGGATATAATGATAATGGATAATTGTAGACTGTAGAAGATATATTGAAGAGAAGTTGGTTGTGTTTTCCAGTCAATGAAAGTACGAAGTAAAGAATAATTAAATTATTAATATTTTGTCTTTCCTTAGCCCTGATGAAGGCCAGAAGCTTAGACCGACGCTTTGGCTCAAAGGAAATAAAAATAAATTTATTTATTTATTTTTACTTTGTGGAAAATAATTTACCCCTACACCTTATAGACCTAATCCAAACCAAACGCCTTACCAGATTATTTAGGTAATGTACCAAACGTAGCTCGATCACCGCTTCAACAATTATTATTGTAAACTATTAAAACAGGAATTATCAACCTTCAGGTCCGTGTCCATTAATTTCCACCTTACTTCCATCTCTGTTCATGACAATGCTACCAAAAAATCCCATCATATTTCCAGCTCAATCGATGAGATGGCTTCTTGGCAGGGTCTAATGAAGACAAATCTGAGGAATTTGCCAGACACCTCTCAAGTACATTCACTCCTCATCCGAAATCCTATACAACCCACACTGCAAAAGTAGAAGAATTCCTCTCTTCACCAATCCCACCCTCCTTACCACCAAAAGCAGTTAATCCTTCTGAGGTCAAGCACCTTTTACGTAAACTCACTTGGATACGAACTCCTAACCAGACAGATACTTCGACAACTTATACCCAAAGCTGTCAAATTCCTTATATATATTTATAATCGCATCATCCTTTTCCTGATACCAGACAAACCTTCCCACAATACATCATCCTACGGACCAATAAGGCTACTCCCAATCCTTTCAAAAGGTTTTGAAAATATCCTACCCATAATAGAATCCCAAAACGTTCCTACTCATTAATGTGGATTTCGTTCTCAATATTCCAATGTCCAAAAAGGTCTCTGAATTGTTGACAATATTTCCTCAGCCTTAGAAATGAAACAATATTCTCGGGTGCATTTTTGGACAAGTTTTTGACCGAGTATGGCATACCGGATTGCTCTTCACGCTTAAATTCCACCTAGCACAATCGTTATATCTGATACTCCAATCCTATTTCTCTTACCGCTCCTTTCGAGTTCGCTGTGCTAGAGAATTCTCCGACTGTTATTCAATTGAGTCAGAAGTCAACAAGGCAGCGTCTTGGATCCCATCCTTTATATTCTTTTTACCACAGATATCTAGGTCTATCCCGAAACCCTCTTTGTAACATTCGCTGATGACACTGCAATCCTATCAACCAACTCAGATCCTAAAACAGCGTCCCTAAACCTACAATGCACCTCTCCCTTATCGAACGCTGGTTAGGGAAATGAAGCATTAAACTAAATAAGTCCAAATTCAAACACATTATCTTCACCCTTTGTCGTAAATCCTGTCCACCAGTTTATTATAACTCCATTCAGATTCCATTCTCAGACACAGTCCGATATCTAAGTGGAACCCTAATACTAGACTTAAAAGACAGCAACTTATCCGACGATACGGCCAACTGTACAGACTGCTGAATAGAAAATCTAAACCAGGATTTGAAATCGATAATTATTTTTTACAAAAAATTATGTAGTAATTATAACATGTGATTTTTAATTTAAAAATAATGCCTGATTTATAAATAATTATTTTAATAGATCCTTATTGTTTATTGATTCGATTGAAAATAACGATCACTCACTGATATTACATAAATAATAATAATTAAATTATGATCAAAAAATAAAAATCATCTTGTACTCAATTACAATTAAATATTAATGTCTATTAATGTACACATTCTTTATATTATATTTCTGAAATCGCTTTAATTGTGCACGCGGTACTTGCACAATATATATGTACATATTTCTTTTTATTTATGGAAACCAAAATTTCTAATGAATTACGGAAATAAGGATGTTCTATTGCTAATAGTTGACAGTAATATTCTACAATCAAAAAGCTATAAAAAAAATCGCACTTAATAAAAATCATCAAATGATTTTTAAAAAATCCAGATACAAATTTTGATCAGATATGATTTTAATTTTTTCAATTATCGATTTCAAACACAGATCCAAAATTTCTACGGGAAACAAATTACTGATCCACAAGACAATATTGAAACCTATTAGTACCTACGGAAAAGAATTGTGGGGAACAGCAAAATTTTCTAACATTAAAAGTATCCAATCCTTTCAGTCCAAATTCCTTCGAACATTGGTCGATGCTCCATTTTATGTAACCAACAAAACCCTACACCATCACCTTAAAATCCCATTTGTCCTAGATCTTATCCCAGGAAAATTCTCCAAATTTCACAGAACCTTACGGATCATCCAAATCCCCTTGCACATTCTCTATCTAACACCACCCATCCCTATAATCTCCCAAGAAGATTAAAAGGGCTGGTATATATTGGAGTTCAAGCAATAGCCAGATTATCCATTCAAGATGTGTATGTAGCTAAAGCGCGCTCGATCAATCTCTACTCGCTTTAGACCATTGAAGCGGTTGAGAGAGTAGCGAAGGAATATCCTGAAGTCTTGTTTTTCCCTCTTTTATTGGAGGGACAAGTCTGCCTCGGAGTTTCTTTCGCCTGATAGTAAATAGGGTATACAGATATTTAGAAATAGAAAATAACTTTATTCTGGGACAAAGGCCCTTCAGAATAACAAAATAGAACATAATTAAAATACTACATCTGGCCAAAATAAAACAATAATAAAAAAGAGAAAGTAAAGAAAATATTAGTTAAACAAGCTATATACAAAAAAAAAATCTATATACAAAACACTTAAAACTATGATAAAACACTTAAGACTATGTACAGTAGGAAAAATTATAATTATACTCTTTTGAAAAATAAAATAACAAAAAATACATTGAGTTCTTCTTTAAAATGAGGTGTGTTTCTGCTAACAAAGAAAAGACAAAGCTGACAATATAAAATATCAGTGTCTTTAAATAATGATTAATATGCAGACTCATCATTGTCAAATGCTAGAGGTACAGATTTAATTATATACCAATAAAAAAACAAAAAAACAATAGATGCGGTCAGTGAAGGTATTGTAATATCCCTAGTGAAGTTCGCAGTATAGAATAGTACTATCGTTTGATGATGACTAGAAATGTATAATATCGAAAGTTTATCAAGCATCTGACTGTTTTTGGGATAGGAATTGGAATAGGAGGGATTTGAATGTGGATATGGAGGGGGAATGCCGAATTTTGATAGGTAGAGAATTCCAGAAATTGACAGCGCGAGCTATAAAGGAATTCTGAAATGAGGCAGATCTGTGGGAAGGGATGTAGAGGGCAGAAGGTCGAGATCTTGTTGAAAGGGAATGGACTGAGGACTTGAATTGGAGAAGGTTGTAGGCGTAAGAAGGACGATGGCTGTTGATGATTTGATAGAGGAACGTACCTAGGAAATATTGTCTTCTAAAGGAGGGGAAGAGCCACCTTAACTCAGTGTAGTGGTAAGAGACATGGGATTTACGTGGGCTTTTTTTTTTATTTAATTATCTTTTAAGTTGTTTTATTTTTTTATTGTATATACTTTTTTGATTATTATTTATTTGATATTGCTTCTGTCTATTTTTATTATTATTTTTTTTTTGTGCATAAAGTGTGAATGTGGCCATACCTTCCAATGACCACCGCCCAAGAAACAGAATGTTATATAATTCAATCAATAAGTTTTAAAAAAATAATTTATACTTGGTACATTCATTGACTGAAAATCCCAGCCAACTCTCTCTAATGAAATATAACGTAGCTTCTTATAATAGGTAGATGTTTTTCTAGTTATTGAAAACAAAAATGATTTCCTCATTGATTTTTTCCACATTAAAAATTGTTTTCCCTGTTCTCGAAATTACATTGTTGGATTTCAACTGAGATATTAAATTATATAGTGTAAAACTCGGATGTCATCGTCCCTTCTCTCCTTGGAAAAATCAGTAGCTAACTTGGTTAGATTGTTAATTTAGGCTGAATTTAACTACGAAAAAATCCTCAGTTTAGGGTTATTTTTTTTATATTTATTGATATAGATATACTAGATAAGTTTGTTTAATATTTAAAGTATAAATATATAAATGTATTCCATTATTTCACTTTAATAAAGTATGCCAGTAGAGAATATCATAAAAAAATATATATCGGTAAAATAAGTAAAAATTTAGCACCTTGAAATGTTTCCTTGTGATTGTATGTATGTATTTTTTTATGTATTAACAACACCTTACTTATTCCTGTTGAACAAATCCGTTACCTAGGACTCCATCTGGACAAACGTCTAACTTGGAATCCTCATACGATACTGAAACGACAAGAAACAGCTCGACGTTTCCGACTACTTCAACACTTACTAAACAAACACTCTAGCCTTCCAATTAATTACAAAAGACTCATATACATGACTATAATAAGATCTATTTGGACTTATGGAGTTGAGCTATGGGGCTCCACCAAACCTTCGAATTCCTCTCGTATCCAACTTTTACAATCCAAAATCCTTCGTAAAATCCTCAATGCTCCTTACTTTGTTACAAATAAAATTATCCATAATGACCTTAATGTTCCTTATGTATCAGATTTGGCCCAATCCAGATATCTGTCCTTCCATAATAAACTTCATAACCATCCCAACCCTCTTGTCTCTAACTTAGCTTCATATTCGATTCCTGATAACCCTCCGAGGCGTCTGAAAAGAAGATGGCCACGTGATCTTCTAATATAGACATATTATTAGAGTGCTACCAATGGGTAGTTTCTCAACATGTGTTCCATGTCATTATATCCATGTGCGAATTTACCAGATGTATTTTTGTATACAGTTGCAAATATCATATAAGTAAATAAATAAAATAAATTTTTTTTTAACAATTGTAGTTTTGTTAGTTCCTTTTTTCAAAATGAATATAATTTTATACAGAACATTGTTTTTAAAACCCTCTTTAATTAAATAGTGGCTATTAATATCATATATTACTGGATATATAATATTACATAATAGCAACCGTTATACAACAAACATCTTAGAATAAAAATATTAGTTAAAGAAAATTAAACAATACTAAATATCACGTATTATGTCTTTCACAGGGGGATAATTAGTTTTCTGATTTTTGCTAGCTAACTACAGAAAGCAAAGAAGCTTTAGATTGGTCAAAAAATGTTAAAATGTAGTTTAAAAATTGAAAATTCCTAGTCGGCTTTTAGGGGACAGAAAAAAAATTGGTTCTGTGTCTGTCTTTTTGTAGTCAATTCCATTTGATAGGCAGCTACAACCCTTTATTTGATTTTTATGTAATTTTGAGAAATTGTTCGGGTCAGTGCCTCCACGATTTCATATCATTTTCATTTCAAGTCTATGTACTACACTATCTACTTTCACATAGGAACGCGTAGAACATTGAAAATCATATTTATGAGTATAGGTTAAAACTTTTATAGAACGTTTTTTTTTTTTTTTTTTAATTTCCATTCTAACAATGTCTGCGAAACTTTTTAGGAAAAAAGTTCTAAGAGACCTTTTTATAAATGTACCTAGAACCTTTTCATAAAAGTACTAAGTTTCTGGTAAAAGTTTAACTTTTATTTATTGAAGTTCTTAAAATAAGGTACGGTAAATTAGAAATGAAAATTATTTAGAGATTAGATTAGAGTTATAATATATCTCAAATAATCAAGTAATTCATTAATTTATCAAGGTGTCGTTTATCTGCGTACCTCGAGAGAATCACTTTATTATCATAAAATAAAATGGTGCTGCCCAATTACATTGGGTCGCTAACAACACAGCATACTTATTAATCACTACAGACATTATTTAAAATTATTATACAATTATATAGGATTAATAATATGTATGAGCATAGTATACAATATTTTATACATATATATATCATTATTTTTTTTTATTTTTTTTCCATTTTTTTATTTTTTTTTATTTTTACTGTTTCTTTCATTCATTTATTATCATTCTATACCCTTTCTCTTCCTTCTCTCCCCCTATACATGTTCCCACTCCTCACATTCTCTCATCTCTCTTTCTAACCTAATACATAAAAAATACATAAAGTACAGTGGACGTGTTCAATAAATAATAATAACAACAATTTTTTAAATGGACGTTTTGAAATAAACAGAAATTGTAAAAGATGTTCAAAAGTAAATAATCTGTACAACCTTAACTTTAAAAATTGCAAGGTAAAAATTTCAAGTTCCGAATTAACGGAAAAAAAAATTAAATAAAGATTCCAGTCATACCGAAAATGTCAACAAATATAAATAAAAATTTCATATAAGAACAAGCAGTGTTCCAATGTGTATCCCTAAAACTTTTTGAAATTTGAACAGTAATAAGTTAAATGCATTTAAGAGAATATAACGTTTATGAAATGTGTTTCAATTACTCACAATTAAAATTACCAAAATTTCACACACCGAAAATTGCAAGATAAAAAGTTCAAGTTCCGAATTAACGGAAAAAAAAATTAAATAAAGATTCCAGTCATGCCGAAAATGTCAATAAATATAAATAAAAATTTCATATAAGAACAAGCAGTATTCCAATGTGTATCCCTAAAACTATTTGAAATTTGAACAGTAATAAGTTAAATTCATTTAAGAGAATATAACGTTTATGAAATGTTTTTTAATTACTCACAATTACAATTACAATATTTTTTTTTTATTCTCATATACTTCCCTACCAGTAAAAAATCTAACCTTCCATTTATTGATTATTGGTCGGTAATAAAATAAATAAATATCCCGATATGTACTTTATTTTAGTATGATGCCATGTGAAATATAATCCTAAAGATTTTTTTACATATACTTTTAATTGATCAATCTGATTTATACCTCCCAAAGGGTTTAATAATTTAATTTTTTATATTCCGGTGCAAAGAGAAAAAATAAGGGACCTGCCTTTTAATTTAGTGAATATGAAAAATAATATATAGTTTTTACTATTTATAAATCACAAGATATTTAGTTAAAGAAACTTTTAACTCTAAATTATAATTGCAACACAAGCGTAATTTATTATAGAAACACATATTTTGATATATTTCAGACCCGCCCTTTTTATATATGCATATAAGTAAAGTGTGTTTCTTTTTCTGAAATGAATCATTATATATATATATATATATTTTTTCCCTACGTGGTAACCCCACACAAGGATCGTTTATTTGATTTTCCTTCATGCTCCATGCCTTAAAGATATACTACATGAATTACATTTGTTTACAAGTATAATTTAGTATTTATCGACAAAAATATTAAAAACTTTTCAATTTACTTATAATTAAAGTTTGGACTAGATGGTATGAGGGTGAAAAGTTGGAACGAATTTTGAGTAACGTTGTTGGTTATCGATATATATATAAGCCGTTGATTTTATTTGTGAAAACTAAATTATTTTTTGTATGATTGATAACATATAAAAATTCTATCTTATAATTTCACAATATAATTTCTATTCGACAAGAATTCAATTAAATCCAATAAAATATATGTATACCCATTTATCTGTCAATATATATTTATATACTTTTTATTAATTTAAAACCGGATTAAAAATAATAAAACAAAAAAATAATATATATATATATATATATATATATATATATATATATATATATATATATATATATATATATATATATATAATTTAGTATTTATCGACAAAAATATTTAAAACTTTTCAATTTACTTATAATTAAAGTTTGGACTAGATGGTATGAGGGTGAAAAGTTGGAAACGAATTTTGAGTAACGTTGTTGGTTATCGATATATATATATATATATATATATATATATATATATATATATATATATATATATATATATATATATATATATATATAAGCCGTTGATTTTATTTGTGAAAACTACATTATTTTTTGCATGATTGATAACAAATAAAAATTCTATCTTATAATTTCACAATATAATTTCTATTCGACAAGAATTAAATTAAATCCAATAAAATATATGTATACCCATTTATCTGTCAATATATATTTATATACTTTTTATTAATTTAAAACCGGATTAAAAATGATATATATATGTTCAAATTCCTAAGTAAAATCCAAATGACCTATAGAATATATTGATTGATATTTCAACCTTCGATTTATACCAAAGAATTTTATTAATACCAGAGAAGCTTATAATTTGTGGTTCATATAACCCACATGGTACACCAGATTTTCGACATAGAAAATTTCATTTAGTAAAGAATAAAGATTCTCAAGGTAAATCAGAAAATGCCGTCTTGCTCAAATATTGTTTATATATCTCATAATAAATATTTTTTTAATCAAACCTATAAAAAATACAATTAATATTGAAGCATACTAAGAATCATCGGCAAAATATTTAAATTTTTAATGTGTCCCCTTAAACCAGTTTATGATGAAATGTTTTACGACTTCAAGTAATAAATATCAAATAACAACTTACAACCATCGTAAAATAACAAACAAATTATTATTAATCGGGTTTTAAATTAATAAAAATTATATAAATATATATATATTGATAGGCAAATGGGTATACATATATTTTATTGGACTTAATTGAATTCTTGTTGAAGAGAAATTATATTGTGAAATGATAAGATATCATTTTTATATGTAGAGAATTATATAAAAAATACTATAGTTTCCACAAATAAAATCAACGGCTTACTTCAAAAACTTTGCCTTAGAAGTTTAATTCACTAAATTACTTAAGTCTTGAAACTACATAAAGTAAATATAATGTGTCGGATTACGTTATTAACAATATCAACGGATTTTTCAATGTATAACAAAAAAATAATAATCAAAATTCTTGCTTTTCTCTTATATGAATTTAATCTGTTTTGATTTTTCTTTTCAAATTACGAAACTCAGAAGGTTTTAAAGGAAAGCCATCTATATAGTTTGATTTTAACATAATGCTGATTATTTTACTGGTTTAAAAAATATTTTTCTTTCCTGCGAATATTGTAAGAGATCTTTTTTTAATGAATGGAGGTTCTTGCAACATTGCTACTTTTGGATGGGCATAAAATGTTTGGTTTTATTACAAAACAAACTCATATAATATTATTCATTGGAACTTCAATGTAGTTTTAGGGACGTTTAATTTTTTCTTATTATTTTTTTTTTCAAATTCACCTTCAATGCCAAGATGATCAATAAAAAAAATAATAATAAAAAAATAAAATCCACTTACGGAATTATATTGGAAGACTCACTCGCTTTTATTGGTAGTTCCGTTTTCATGTATACAGGAAGATAAAACCCCATCTCCTTTAAGTTTAGGATGTAAAATTCAGTTATATTCTGTTTTTTTATGGCTCCGCACTTATACTTATCTTAAAACATGCTAACTTATCCATTTTTCTATAAGCAACTATATTTTTCCTATAGACAGTAAAACCAAAACAAGATGGATGTCATTTTATTTCTCTATTGAAAAGTGCTTTGAAAGTTATCTAGATATTATGGGATAATTTTAAACCTAGTTTAATTTGATGACATAAAAATCACTGTGATGGAAATTAAGTCACAAAGCTTAACTATTGTAAATATCATTCCCAAGTACTTTGAAAGTAGTTTAAGTATAATTTCCTAATAATGTTTTAATATGTTGTAATAATTTTTAAAATATCCGAAAATATATTAATCTATCTTTAACATCATACAGGAACATAGCTTAAAAATTAATTTCTTTATATTTATATTATTTATTAGAAATATGGCACAGCTCTAGGATATTTTCTTATAATCAGGTTTAAGGTAAACAAAATTTATTATAATCTATCTAAACAGAGAAAGTTATGTGGGTAACTTTTTAAATTTTGGTTTGAAATCACATAAGATGTAAATAAAGATTAACCACTTTGGAAATTTACTTCCACAAATTTCCAATGAATTTTTCATTCTTTAGAAATAGCTAGCAAACAATAAGATTTTTAAGATAAATTATTATTAAGTTGAAGTTTTTTTTAAATGAAATATCTCAATATTTGAATACATATATTCATTCTAACTATTAACATAGAACCACTAACCATTGAATAAAATAAGTTTTCAATATTATGCGCAAATTGAACTCATCTTAACTTAGTTAACTAATTTGATGTAATTTTTAAAATTACATTTAAGTATATTTTTTTCAATCATTATATATATTTTTAATTATTAATGTCTATTAATTTTTATTTTGATAGGTACTCATATTTTTAATGAACTGACACAATTGGTAGTAAATTTTGATGTACTTTGCTGGTGTGCTACGCTCATGAGTATCAAAATTTTGTTTATTTTAAAAACATGAACGATTATAAAACTTTGTACACCAGCAATGGTACTTCCATCCTTATCTTAACTTGGACTAAATTATTATTATTATTTTTATTTTTTAAATTTAAACTCTTTTTTACAGTCGAAAGAATAAAATTGTCTCAATTCGTTTCTCTATAAAAAAAATATGCCAATAACCTTCACAAAAATATTGATTTTTTTTTATGTTTAATTTTTTTACCTAAACGTGTGATGTGTTTGAAATCATTACCTTATTTGTAAATTATTCGGACTGTTAAAAACAATTTTAATTTTTTTTTCATGTATCCTTAACAGAAAAAATTTCAGAAGCATATTATTTACTGGATACTTGCTTTCAAGACGGTTTAGCTTATAAAAATAATTTGATGGTGTTGAAATTTTCCTTTTTTTTTTTTTTTTTCTTTTTTCAAATAAACCAACCACTACTGTTTCGGGGAAAAATTATTTTATCTACAATAATTAGTAAATAGTCCAAAATATGTTAAAATTATTTTTTAATTCATACCAAGGCAAGATTTTTATGGGGTGATTATATTTATAGCTTTCTTTGATAATGGCTTTTAGTTATTAAACACTACTTTTTTCTAAAATTTGTATTGTCACACTGTTGATCAGGATATTTTTGTTATATTCAAACAAATGAATGGTTTCTTTTTTCAGTAATTTTATTAGTGAAAAATAAAATATTTTGTAAGCTCCTTTCGGTGTGCTCGCTTAGTAAAAAAATTACTTACCTGTTACGTGGACAGCGATGAGGGTGAACAGAATGGCGTAAGATGCTTGCATTATCAAGTCGTTAAAAAAAAAAAAAAATTTAAAAAATCGGCAAATTGTTTTTTTAAATTTTTTTGGGGGGACTGAATTTTCTTTTATAACGCGTTTCAGAATACTATCTGGAAAAATCAATCGATGGATTGGCTGTTTATAGATAGTTGTCGAATGGATGGGGGCAGAAGATAGATCGCGGATGATCTGGAGGGGAGGAGTGTACCACCCTGCCTTCGAGTTGAGCCGCTTCTACGGCACTGCCTCTGGTATCGCCCCACTACCCTCAGCCTCGTCCCCCCCCCCCTCGCCCACCTCCGCCCCCACTTCCCAATTATTAACCTCTTCTCCACCCTCTTCCACTAATCCTCAGGCCGCTTACTTTTTTTTTTTTTTTTTTTTTTTTTAATATTTTCACATGTAATTTTTATTTTAATCAAAGCTGAAAAAAAAATTGTAAAAAGTCATAAGAGCTCATTTATGAATTAGTATCCTCCCAAGTGTCAGACTCATCCAACATTAAGGCTTGACGTCAATTTTTAGAAAAAAATTCAGTAACGGGTATTGCTTACTTAAAAGCCCAAGGGATATCATTTTTCCAATTGCGTAAAATATTCCAATACTTAGCTTACAGTACTTAGCCCACCAGTGTATAGGCGCGGACTTTGGGGTAAGGTGGCGAGGAGGGCGATAGTTCTCCAACAAAAATATAGAGAGAGCAAGAAGATCGTTTATAAAAAAAGGCGCTAAGGCCTAGAAGTCGCAGCGCAAGTATTTTACCATACCCTGTGTTCATAATATTGAAAATTTAGTTGACATTACAAATAAATGTTGCAACATATGCTATGATTTTATGATTCATTTATCTGCATTTTGCCATTTTTAGGTGAAGATTTTATAACATTTCCCGCGGAAAATTAGATACATTCCCGCGCATCGGAGAATTGAAAAAATATGAAATAATAAAAAGCTAACATAAAATTTCAATTTATATATATAAATTTCCCTTCGTCGTAAACCAATGACTTGCTGTCCTATAGTATCCTTTAATAACACCCCAGTTATCCCTGTAGAACAAATCCGATACCTAGGACTCCAGCTGGACAAACGTCCCACTTGGAATCCTCATACAAGACTGAAACGACAAGAAACTGCTCGACGTTTCCGCTTACTCCAACACTTACTGGACAAACGCTCTAAACTTTCAATGAATTACAAACTACTCATATACATGACTATAATAAGACCTATTTGGACTTATGGAGTTGAGCTGTGGGGCTCCACTAAACCATCAAATTCCTCTCGTATCCAATCTTTACAATCCAAAATCCTTCGTAAAATCCTCAATGATCCTTACTTTGTCACAAATAAAATAATCCATAAAGACCTCAATGTTCCATATGTTTCCGATTTGGCCAAATCCAGACACCTATCCTTCCATAATAAACTTCATAACCATCCGAATCCTCTTGTTTCTAACCTTGCTTCCTATTCGATTCCTGATAACCCTCCGAGGCGTCTGAAAAGGAGATGGCCTCGTGATCTCCTCATGTAGAAAAATTATTAGAGTGCTTCCAATGGGTGGTTTCTCAACAAGCGTGTTTCTTGTGATAATATTCCTATGTACACATTTACTTGATGTATTCATACTAATACAGTTGTAAATATCATAATAAAAGTTAAAAAAAAAAAAAAAAATATATATATATATATATATATATATAAATTTATTTTTATTTATAGTATTATCTTGTTAGTTTTACAATAATTGTGATTTTTTTTTTTTTTTTTTTTTTTTTTTTTTTTTTTTTATTGAATAATAATACAATCAGCCACTGTTGGAGGGCTATAAGTATTAAGGCTAAAAGTTCTCATTCATACAGTATATACAAGTAATACAGAAGTAACTATAAATATAAAAAGTAAATAAATAATACTTATAAAAAAATGTAAATCAATAGAAAAAAAATAAAAAATAAAATAATAAAAAAAATAAATAAATAAACAAAATAAAATAAAAACTTCTAAACACATTCATACCTATATACAATATATACATTCGCCCAGGAATCTCCGAGCCAGGCTTTTCTCCCCACATGTGGAAAGCAAAGCAGGACTCCAGAGATCCCATGCCATTTTTCCAGCCGCATCACTAGTATTAAAAGCCAGTGGAGGCTGAAGGAGGGCACTAGAGCCACAGATGCTCAGGACTTGAGTGGAGAAGCTGGCCATTGCCAGGACTCCAGAAGCATATTTACAATAGATCTCGCGGCCACTGCCGTTTTAACCTTCGAGGGGGATTGTAGGGATGGTGGGAGCTGGATAGGGATTGAGCTAGAGGATTTGGATGATGGATAAGGTTCTGGTGAAAGTTTGAGAATCTGGATGGGATGATGTCGAGGACAAAAGGGATGTTAAGGTCATGGTGTAGGGTCTTATTTGTGACATAATATGGGGCATTGGCTATTGTTCTAAGTACTTTGGACTGGAAGGATTGGATGCGTTTGATATTCGAATGTTTAGCAGTTGTGAAATTAACTGAAAATATTTGTATTATTATTATTCTGTGACTGTTGTCCCTTTAGAATAAATTATAAGTACAGGGGAAATATCTGTGTGGCCATACTTAAATAAGGAATTTACAGTATTGTATTTAATTATAATGATTAACTATATATGTATAATTGATAATTGACTATATGAATTATAGATAATTGTAATGATGATGATTATGAATAATAGTCAAGTATAAAAATACGGATAGAAAGAGAAATGGAGAGAGGGAAAGAGAAAAAAAGCATACATGTATATAACAGACATCGGAAACTAGAATAACATAAGTAAACAGGAATAGTGACAAGGGATACTTTAAGAGTTTTCTTAGGTACATTTCATGATCAGTCTGATTGGGAAAGGGGTATGTGTTTAAAGAGGAGATGTTTGAAAGAGGAAACTGATTGTACGTGTCTAATATTAGGAGGGATAGAATTCCAGAGGGAGACAGCTTGGATTACAAAGGATTTGTCAAACGCTGCAGTTCGGTGAGTAGGAGGATAGAGGTCGGAAGTACGGGATCTAGTGGGACGCGATTGAATGGAGTATTTAAATTGTATGCTGGTATATGAGTTGTTCAGGAGAAGATTGGGGAGCATCGGTAACGATTTAAGGAGTGAGGGAGATTCGATCAGGGTGGCTTTCATCTTCTTGGAGTTTAGAGTAATCCTATTGTGGTTTTGTCCAAGCGAAAATTCCGTTTATAACGTCCTGTAGGTTTTGGATGGCACCAGAGGAATCGGTCTGATTGAAGGAGAGGTAAATCTGGACGTCGTTGGCATATAGATGGGATTGACAGTATTGGATAGAGGATGGGAGGTCATTTGGAAGGTCAAAATTAATTATGTTTACTATGTCAAAATCAACTTATAATTAATATACATAATATAACTCCCATAAATTTTTTTGGAGGGAGGAGGAGGGTCCATCGAACACCCCCCCCCCCAACCCGAATGGAAAATTAGCTTATGATTTATTTAACATCTCTAAAATAACTTTTAATTGTTATTGTAAAATTGTTTCACTAATATATACCATGTTTTATATTGTGTGCCTATCCGTGCCATATGTTATATTATGTTTGATATCAGTTCATGTCTCAAAATCTAAAATATCTATATATGTATTTTCACAAGAATTCACAAGGCTAAATAGAATTTAAAAATTAAGATTAAAATTGTTTATAGATGGTACCAAGTGTCATGGCCGCAATTACAGTCGTATGCTTGCATCGCTCTGTCGTTGTTTCCTTTTCATCAGGTTAATGCTTCAATTTCTGTTGCTATACAGTTGGAATAGTGTGCTTTTGTACATTTGAACATTTCCACATTAAAATATTGAGGTGAGAGACATTTATTAAAATTATGTTGACTATTTAATTGATATACGTTCGGTAGAAACAGCTCAGCTGGCCGATAATTCCCTTTGCGGGTCTTATCTTATCAAGATAGATTCATAAGGTACCAACATACCTTCCTTCGAGTGATATCGAGTTCGTATCTAAGAACTTTTTTTTTTTTCAATTATTTTTATTTGAGACTTTTAGTTTTATTTATTTATGTACATTGAGAAATGTTTTATTTTACCTGTAAATATTTTTGTAAAAAACTTAGTTTTAGGAATTAATGTCCATTTTAATTCCATTATAACTTTTGTAGACTTTTAATTATTTTGTTATCATGGATCTTGTTAATACGTCGGGTGATGAATCGGAGGAAGAGACACCATTTTCCGAAATAAGCGAGACAGATTCGCAATATTTAAAAAGAATAACACTCCAAAAGCGCAATAGAAATTCTGCCCCTGGATCGGCGGGTAACTCACCTACTAAGAAAAAAATAAAGCTACCAAATCAAAAAAGATATCTGAAAATAGCAAATCTACACAAAACACCCGCAGCAAAACCACTGCAGCCAACAAATTAGAAACAGTTCCACCATCCACCTCAATCAGTAATTCTGTTACTACCAATATTTCATCAAATAAAACTCAGGAGCCAAAAACATTTTCGGATCCAGAACCACCACCACCTATTTTTGTATCAAAAATTGAAAATTTTATGTCCTTCGGGCAAGAAATTGCTGACTTGATAGGACAGCCTAATTTTCGATGTTCCTCAAGAGTTAATGATATAAAAATTAACACTAACTCTAAAGAAAACTATAAAAAAACTCATCGAGCATTTTACATCAAGAAAATACCAATTCCACTACTATCAACTCAGACAGGAAAAAGCGTATCGAGTAATCTTGAGAGGTCTGCATTCAAGTACCACCACAAACGCTATTAAAATCGGATTGGAAGAAATAGGCCACAGTGTTAGAAATATTTCACCCGTAGTACATCCTAGGGAAAAGTATCCGTTACCACTATTTTTCGTGGATCTGGAACAAGCAAAAAACAATTCCGAAATATTTCAGGTAACGAGATTAGTATACTCAACAGTCCGTTTTGAGGAACCTAGACAGAAGCCCATAGTAGTGCAGTGCACAAACTGTCAAAATCTGGGACATACCAAAGCCTATGCTTTCACGAGGCCAGATGTGTGAAATGTGCAGGTTCACACGCATCAGACACTTGTCAGAAACCAAGGCACGAACCTGCGATATGTGCTCTTTGTGGTGAAGCCCACCCTGCGAGCTATAGAGGTTGTGAGGTTTATAAAAGTCTCCACAAGCAAAGATCCCATAATATAGCAGTAAGAAGCCAGAACCTAGTTCAGAAAAGTAACACAGAACCGCCTGAAATTGAAAATCTGGATGTTTTCCCAGTAATGCCGACAACACCGCAAATCATTCAACAACGGCCATCGACCACTATATCAACGGACCTTCCTCAACAAGAATCCACCAAGCAAGACTCCCAGACCACTATCATCAAGCAGCAACCTCGACGTCAGGCGCCACAGACCTTCAAATCCAAACCTAAAATCACTAATCCTCAGCATCAACCTCCACGTCAACAAATCCCCCCTCATTATCTTCCCCTAACGGTCAAACTTCCGCCGGAGCATCCGCATCCAGCACATTCCCATCCTAATCTCCAGATGAACCCCCCATCATATGTACCTCAGAAATTTCAACCAACTCCTCGTACCCAACAACGGACCCACCCCCTACCAATAACCCTAATCGCACAAATTACCAACCAAAACCTCCTCCTGATCCGAATCCACAGATCCTTCAAAGCCAAACATCATCCGACATCAATTCTATCCTATCAGCATTCCTGATAGACCTTCAACAGACTATCAAACCACTCATAACCCTTCTAAACAGATTCCTTTCCGAAATCCCGTTCAATTTTCCTCGATGAACAAAAAGCCCCTAGCTATTCTCTTATGGAACGCTAATGGACTACAAAACCACCGTGACGAACTAGACATATTTCTTCATGACAATTACATTGACATTGCCCTCCTGACGGAAACTCATTTCACACAACGATCAAACTTTTACATAACTGACTACATCACTTACAGATCAGACCATCCAGATAACACTTCCCACGCAGGCTCTTGCATCCTTATCCATAAATCCATATCTCATTCCCTAATCCCTTCCACACCAACTGACGCCATTCAATCAACCTCGGTAATCCTATCAACTCGCCCTTTCCATCTTACATTATCAGCTGTATACTGTCCTCCTGGAAATTCCCTTTCTCATGGCCTTCTTGATTCCTTATTCCAATCACTCGGATCACGGTTTATTGCTGGAGGATACTACAATGCTAAACACCAACGATGGGGTTGTCGAACATCCAATTCCCGTGGTAATATCCTATCTCATGTCTCATCTTCTAATAGTTATACTATCCTCTCGCCCATGAATCCAACATATTGGCCAACATCCCTTAAAAAACGTCCTGATATCCTAGATATATTTATCACTTCTCAGATTTCCTCTTCCCTGACCACAATAAAATCCCTGGATGACCTTTCATCAGATCATAGTCCAGTTCTGCTATTATTACATTCAAATCTCGTTTCTAAACCCTCACATCCGAAATTGATTACAGGACGAGTAGATTGGGACAAGTTTCGTTACGATTCGGAAAATAAACTGGACTTAAAAATTCCGCTTAAGACAAAACAAGACATTGACATATCCATAGAAAAACTCACTACATCAATAGCTATTCGTATAAATGATAACACGTCCATCAATAAAAGCAATAACTCACGATATAGTAACTTGCCATTAAATATTCGAATCTTATTAAGAGAAAAACGCAGAGCAAGATCGAAATGGCATAGGACTAGATATCCTTCAGATAAAACTTACTATAACGAATTGACTAACAAACTAAAAATAGAAATTAGAAAATTCAAAACACAAAAATTACTTAACCTAACTGATAATCTTACAACTACTGACAAATCTCTATGGACGACCACAAAAAAGATACTAAAGTTTAAAGACTTTAACCATCCACTATTAACTGAATCCCAAACATGGTCCAAACCCGATGAAGAAAAATCTCAACTATTCGGTCAATACCTCTTCCAAACCTTTAATCCACATCCTGATATCCTTAATCCACATCAAATTGAATGTATTTAAGCAGAACTGGATATTCCACTCCAAATTACTCTTCCACCTAAAGCATTTCATCCTTCGGAAATATCTAATATCATCAACAGATTACCTTCCCGAAAAGCTCCTGGACACGACCTTTTCACTTCCCAGATCCTAAAACTTCTTCCTCGTAAAGCCATCCTATTCCTCACTTACATATACAATGCTGTGCTCCGATCCACATATTTTCCTGATTCTTGGAAACTATCTATTGTCAAAATGTTACACAAACCTAAAAAACCACCCGAACACCCATCCTCTTACCGTCCTATTTCTCTATTACCTATCATGGGCAAAATCCTGGAAAAACTCATCCTAAAACGCCTGTATCCCAACCTAGACTCTAATCATATTATCCCTGATCACCAATTTGGATTCCGCACATCGCATTCCACTATCCAACAATGTCACCGTGTGCTTGATGTAGTCTCCTCTGCATTGGAGCGCTGTATGTACTGCACGGGAGTCTTTCTCGACGTTGAACAGGCGTTTGATCGAGTCTGGCACCCGGGTCTTTTGTACAAACTCCGAAAAGTCCTACCCCCTACATACTTCATTATTATCCGCTCCTATCTTACTGATAGATACTTTAAAGTAAACCAAAATAATGTCTTCTCATCTCTCTTTGCTCAATCTGCAGGCGTTCCACAAGGTAGTATCCTCGGTCCCATCCTCTATACAGTTTATACAGCTGACATCCCAACCCATCGTGACACTGTCATCACCACTTACACCGATGACACATGTTTGCTATCTGTTATTAACGATCCTTTAATTGCATCCCAAACTCTTCAATCACATATCACAAGCCTTGAAGAATGGTGTAAAAATTGGAGAATAAAAATAAATTCCAACAAATCCCATCAAATCACCTTTACCCTCCGTCGTAAACCTATGACTTCTTGTCCTACAGTAACCTTCAATAATACTCCACTTATTCCTGTTGAGCAAATCCGCTACTTAGGACTCCATTTGGATAAACGTCTTACTTGGAATCCTCATATTAGACTGAAACGACAAGAAACTGCTCGACGTTTCCGACTGCTCCAACACTTACTAGACAAACGCTCCAAATTGTCTATTAATTACAATAGACTTATCTACATAACTATAATAAGACCTATATGGTCATACGGAGTTGAGCTTTGGGGCTCCACCAAACCATCGAATTCCTATCGTATCCAATCCTTTCAATCCAAAATCCTCCGTAAAATCCTTAATGCTCCATACTTTGTCACAAATAAAACCATTCATAAAGACCTTAATGTACCATATGTCGCTGATTTAGCTCGAGCCAGATATCTATCCTTTCATGATAAACTTCAGTCCCATCCAAATCCGCTTGTTTCCACTCCACTCAAGGCGTCTGAAAAGGAGATGGCCTCGTGATCTTCTTACTTAAAATTATTTAGAGAGTGCTACCACTGGGTAGTAACTCTTCAAGCCTGTACATGCCATTATTTATATTTGCGCATATTTACTAGTTGTATTTGTATACAGTTGTAAATTCCATTAAATAAACAAAAAAACAAAAAAAAATTGTTTATAAAAAATGTTTATACATAACTTTATTATAAGCATATGTTTTTTTATTGGTTCATCTATCATCATTAAAAAACACGCTTTTCTTATTCTTAGCTTTTTTAAGAAAGTTTTGAAAGTAGTTCCGATTCTTCCAAGCGACTTATAAACTTTTCTATCCTTTTTTGAAAAGAAGTGAAATAATAAATATCAAAAGAGTGTTAACAAGTTTTTTTATTCATTCATTCATTTATACTTTAAGAATTAAAGTATAAATTTCAGAATTTGTTTGCACCTATAAGCGGATAAAAAGTGCAGATTATCAT
This sequence comes from Nezara viridula, assembly GCA_928085145.1. Lineage (NCBI taxonomy): Eukaryota > Metazoa > Arthropoda > Insecta > Hemiptera > Pentatomidae > Nezara > Nezara viridula. The sequence continues at coordinate 57,524,579 of OV725078.1, read as the reverse complement.
AAAAAGTTTAAAAAGTGGTGGAAAATAACACACTTTGACTTTACTAACTAATAGGAGAATTAGTGAATGTACACAATAAAGAATTCTAAACAGCATCGCTATTGAAGTTGAATTGTCGTCCAGGTTAAATTTTTCAAGTTGTTAAATAATAGTTTAGCACATGGCAAAATGTTTATAACTAGAGACCGGATCTTCGTGCAGTAAAAATCCGAAAAACGTACAGCAACATGTACAAAAACGTGCAGTAAAAACACTAAATGTGTATAATTGTCTAATTTACACCTAAAAGCGTGCAAAAAAATCATATATTTTTTTAAATTTATAATACTAATACATCGAAATCATATCGAACTTTATTTCAAGCTTCTGAATCAAAATATTCTGTCACAAAAAAAAATTTAAAATTCAACATTGAAAATTAAAATCCATATTACAATCAACTAACGACAACAATACGTAATGTAATACAACAATAAATTACGATTAACCTAAATCTTGTAGAAAGAGAAATTAAAAAAAAAAATGAGGACTAAGGTAAATAATAGAAAATTTAAAGATAATTCACAAAACAATACAAAAGGGTCTCAATAATTAAACGACAAATAATTAAATATATTTGTTTAAGTTTCCATTAAATTGGTAAATTGATTGGCACAATTACAAATAATGATGTAATGTTGAGGAACTTGAAAGGTTAAAGGAATGAAGGATAAGTATTATAAACAGACCAATTGATTTCAGATATTTAATTTTAATTAAAAATAAAATAAGTACATACATAATCATAAGTTGTCCAGATCATAATGACAAATTCATTTTTAATCGAGTTGAAATTTACAATGTTATACATTTCGAAATTTGTTTCTGAAATTTTTTTTCTGCTATACCATGATACGGCTTTAAATTTAGAAAAAGAGCGTTCAACATGAACTGATATAAGAGAACTCATTTTGTAACCACCAACAACTGGTTCTTTGCCCACATAAACATTTGTACCGTTCTTGCAGTCGTAATATTTTTTTATAAGAGCGTTACCTGCATTTTTTTCTCTATTACGGAGTAAAACTTTTAAGATTTAATTTTTCCTTCTGTTCATTTTTCCTAAAATAGGTGTCTTGAGGTTTTATTTTTTATACATAAATCAGACCAATCTTCACCAACATTTTATTTATAATTTATTAATTACGGCGTTTCGACCATACTAAGGGACATTTTCAAGTCTTAATGAGTCCTCCGTTATATATTAATTAATAATGCCACATTAATTTGTTCACTGAATATTTGTTCAATAATTAGTACAAATTCAGTGAACAAATTAATGCGACATTATTAATTAATATGTAACGGAGGACTCATTAAGACTTGAAAATGGCCCTTAGTATGGCCGAAACGTCGTAATTAATGAATTATAAATAAAATGTTGGTAAAGATTGGCCTAATTTATGTATAAAAAAATTAATTTTTCCTATTTCAATATTGATTTTTTTAAGATTATCGTTTACAATTTCTATAATTTCAATTTGTTTATTAAGTGAGAAATTTCGAAATTCTAACTGAGTTAACGATTGCTGAAAATTTGGCAAATGTGATTATATGAATATCAAATCGGATATTACTGATGCCGAATTCATAATAGTCTATTTCAAGCAAGCTCTATTCCAATAATAGTCAATATTTACTTCGTATGTTTGTAACGTCAAATTTGAATCATTTCTAGTCACTGAATAATTTACCTTCCTCAAAAAATTAAATATTTACACACGCACGTACATGTTTATATTTATAAATCATTTAATCTTGCACAAGAATGTGCAATCGAAATCTTGCAATTTAGGCCAAAAACGGCAAAACGTGCAATTTCGCGCAATATAAAATTTAAATATGTCATTCTAGAGATACTATCACGGATAAATATTCGGGTCCGGGGTTTTTATACTCAAGCGAACAAAATGTGCAATACATGGAAATCCGTCTCTATTTATAACTATGATCAACTATTTACCCGAATGTTTGAAGACTCATGGCTTTGTTAAGATTTTTCTATTTATAACTATGATCAATATTTAGTTTTAGTCGACCAACATAAGTAGCGATAAAATTTAATTTATTTAAAGTAAGAATAAGAAGTGTGTGTATGTATGACAGCACTAGAGGATTTTTTTCGGATGGCTCTACAGACCTTGTAGATCTTTGGCCGCCTGAACCAGCCTTCTCCACCTCTGCCTATCATGAAGCCCAGCCGTATCTTTGTTTATCCTATCTATCCATCTGGTTTTTGGCCTTCCACGTGGTCTGTTGCCTACTACTCTGGCATTCAATATATATATATATATATATATATATATATACATTCGATAATTACTTAGGAAAAAAAATAAACTAACTACCTATATGAAATGGTGTTTAAGTGATTCTTGAAGTCCTATTATATTTAATAACACGAACAATAATAATTTAAGAGATATTTTTTTCCATAAAATATGATTATACTTTACCATTTTTTTGGTAGGGGGGGAGGGCCTAAGCCCGAAAGCTCCCCCTCCCCTTTCTCTGTAGATCCGCCTGTGTATATCAGAATCATGAATGACTGATCTTACGTTTTTTCTGAAAAAATAGATAGTTTTCGCGTTTTTAAAGCAAAATATATGACACATATAATCAATTAAAAACACAAATATTATTATATTTTATCTGTTTTGTTCGGGCGTATGAATGAGTAAAAAAATAAATACAAAAAGATACACGTCTGATTTGCTCACATGTTTTCCCTTATAAGTTGCTGTTGACTGAATAGTTATATTGGGGGAATCTGGTGAGATGAAAAAATGATATTCTTACAGAAAACGGATAGTATTTTACTCATCTTGAGCACTTACTAAAATGGTATTATAAGTCTCAAATTCGTTGTATGATATGATCTGGAAAGAAAGTGAGGAAAACAAAAGGAATAATAATGAATAAAAAAACAGATTTGATAGAAAGTTTATTTCCCAGTTGGACGAACCTCTCCTTGAAGTGAAAGAATTCTCGGTTCATCTTTTTGAAGGGATAGATGGCAGGTATTCTTCCTAGAGTGATGATTGGAGATGTTACAATAAAACCACCACAAGAAGTGAAGTTCTTAGGGTTGCTGGTGGTTGAGAGGTGTAGCTTTACTAATCACCTGAAAGGAGTAACAGAACGGTTTTTCTTTAAAGCTTTAGCAGTAACCACCTGGGACTTCAAATATGGCTACATAGAGACTCTTTAAAAGACTACTTTCTTGACTATTGCATCGTATGTGGTACCAGCACGGAGGCAAAATCTGAAAGTTTCTGATTAGGAAACTTTTAGAGCAGACAACAAGAAGGGCTCTCTTACCTATGACTTTTGTACAGGATGGCACCAACCTCTGCCTTACTAGTAATAGAGGGTCAGCTGCAAATAGACCTATGAATACTAATTCCTATTGCCAAGTATAGAATAAAAACAGGATTTCAGGAAAGTTTAGAAACGAGTTGCTTTCTGTGCTCCAGTAGATGGTACGAGGAAGTGGCTGACCTAATAGAAGAGGTTGTCTTTTCATAAGAGCAAAGGCGGTGGGATGCTTGCACTACTAACAGACTGGACCACTCGTTCTTACCAGATGTATGAAAAAGAATAAAGATTGACTGGCTTGAAATAGCCTTCGGGACTATGCTGCTGCTTACAGACCATGGCGGCATAAACGCGAAATTAAGCTTCTTTCTAAAGGGAAGACTCGAATCGTGGATGCGGGGGTGCAGAAGATGAAAAACTATTATATTCGAATGTCCGCTATTGTACACCCGTCTAGCTCTGGTATTGAGTGTTAATTGCTGGAATGGCCACTTCAGAAAGATTCGTTGTGACTCCGGAGCTGGTGTGACCAGAAGGGGGTTTAATGGCGCAACCTGCGCCATCAGCATTTTTGAGGGGGGGGGGAACATATTTTGACAGGTTTTTGAATATTTGAGGGGGGCACATTTCAGAGGGGGTGGGCGGAATTTTCAGAATTAAAAGTTCCTGGGGACAAGGAGAAATCATGGAACAGACAGCAGCAAGTTTAATTATATATATGATCTACGATTTTTCTAATTCTATCTTCGCTTACTCTGTTTTTATGAGAAGATGAGCAGTAAAATATCTTGGGAGTGGGGGATTAGATTCTTGCGCCATCGACCTTGTGGGGGATGGGCACCCCAGCTCCGGAGAGATGTTTAGTGCCTTCAGGATATATGCGATGAAGATTTCCCAAGTGAAGAACCGCACAGCAACTTTAACGTTGCAACAGAAGTATTGGTAAAACAACCCAACTAGTAAATACAACGTAACTGAATCTAGGTTCAAAATTTGTAATAATATAATTATATAGAATATACCTACGATGTACTGGTAGAAAGTAGTGGGACTGAGTGTAACCCCTGTTTGGGGAGAAAAGTTTTCAAGTTGAGGTCAGTTCATTAGCATTCTCTGTTATGAAAGATAAAAATGACCTATTAATTTAAACAAGAAAAAAATTGCCTCACTTTGGGTCAAGTATTTGGTGAGTGCAGGCCTGCTCACTCGATTGCCCGGTTTATCTGCGGTGCAGAAAACCAGGTGAGTGAGCCTCTGTTTTGATGGCAAAATATATCTTTAGAAATTGGATGAACCACTGGTATAGGACTTCCCTAAGGTACAGCGAGGAGAAGAGAAAGAGAGCGCTGAAGTTGGAATTCGGTTTTTACCTCAGGATTTGTCAAATTACTGTCTTGCGGTCTTATGGTCCACTTACTTACCAGCACATGATCAAGTTTGTGATTCGCACCTTTGAGACTCATCTATATGTACTTGTGAATGTCCATATGTACTAATGTACTACTCACGATTAGACCATTTGACCTACCAGACTAATATATATTACCCTATTGTCATTGCTCGGTTTGTAAAGGCTTTTGCTTCCGAAAATGGACTTAAATTGGGTGGTTCCCGTCCTATCTTGGACTAAATTACCTTGGCATTTAACTAATTGTATGTCATATCTTGGAGCTTGGATGGACAGCATTTTCTAAATCATCATAGAAATCACCCTTCACCTTACCTTTGTCTTCGGTTGTTCCATAAACGTTAATAATCGTGGTATTAAATCTACGACATTTAACCCTAGCCTTCTTACCTCTTGTATGGATGTTAACGCCGTGTTGCACCTTTTTAGTTTGTTGACTAAACTTTTTGTGGCATTCCCTAGTTACACAATGGACTTAATCCGTAACCGATTAAAATAATAACATTACTTTTATTCCCATTTAATTTTAATTAACAATTGAGCTTATTGAATGTGCCAATCGATGAATCATGTATTGACAATTCCTACAACTAAAAGGACAAGGCTGTCTTTGCTAGATTAGAAATAGTAATCCAAAAGCACCAACAGGACACAATAAGATCACTTATCAGGACTTGAAGAAAAATAACTGATTTTAGCAAAAGGCCCGTCACATACCTCATATAAATATTAATTATTGATAATTTCCTTTGCAGGCCTCTTCCAATTTCCTTCATCTTCTGTACTGTTTCTGGGAATATTTTCCCTAATAATCCTCAAGGTAAATCACTCTTGATGTTATATTCTTCTAATTACACTCTTGCCAGGTGATCTAGATCATTGGTGATCTTGTCATCATATTCATAGGAGAGTGGACTCATATTCAACCCATAGTTAAAGTATAATTCAGTATATAAGATGCCCTTTACCATAGACATAATAAATAAAAATACTAATTCTAATGTCCACTTTTTTTTTGTCTCCTCTTTCTTGCCTTTTAGGCTACACGGTTTTTTTTCAGGCCGGGAAATTATGCCGAATTAAAAATCCCACGAGGAACCGGGATTTGAACTCGTAATTAATTGTCTATCTCAAACTTCGGTTATAAGTTTGCCGGGCGAAGCACGGTGCTGTACACACGCGTTAGCCCGCTCGACCACCCCGCCCCTTCTAAAGTCCACACCGACTGCGATTCGATAACTCCTGTTGGGTTGGGTTCGTCAACGTGCTAAGACAACCCAATTTCCCAAGGCTAGGTTTAGGTTTCATAATAATTTTGCTATGGCATAAGATTATTAGTCCTATAACCAATCCCCAACCTGGATGACCAAGGGTATGCTGTATACATAGGGGTCACTGACCTCATTGTGAATCACTGACTGAGGCTATTACCGTCCCACAGCGGGAATCGAACCCGCGGCCTAATGGCTAGAATAATCGGGAAGCATGCACTTTTTTTTTATATTTCTATTTTTTTATTATAGTGAATATAGGTATGCATGTGTTTTTTGCTTAGTTTTAATTGTCTTATTTTTAGGTTATTTTATTTTATTATTTATTGTATATACTTTTGAGAATTATTTTGCTTCTATTTATTTTATATTTTTTATACATATAGTGTGAATATTCTCCTACTTTACTATAACTAATGTCTAAGAGACAGGTTGTTATAATACTCAATAAATAAATTTAAAAAAAAAAATTATTTTGAATTCCAAAAATGGAATTCGAAGTCATAATCGTTGAGAGTTTTATATAAAGCAATATACATAGTGTTGATAGTTGATACATAGTTTATACAATTAATCTTTAACAAAAAGTCGACTTTATAATATCAAACGTCTTAGAAGAGGTTTATACTTGATCGTTTTTGTAACCAGTGCTTACTTAAAAAGTACATTAATCACTGGAAACGTATGCTTTTTTGAGTTATGATTCCATATTTAACATTATTTATATTAAACATATGTAATGGCTTTAGAAACAACACACTTTTACATCACTTCCATACGAAAACTAGTACAACCCGGGGTAAAGTCAATACAGACGGGGCTTGGATAGGGAAAGAACATAAAGTGTGAACGCCTTTCTCGTCCTTTACTCAGCAAATATTGACCAGTTTGATTGCCAATTGCCCAGTTTCCAGCATTCTTTTTTTTTTTTTTTTTCTTTTTTTTACCTTCTATGAAAAGAAAAAGCGACAGTTTTTTTTAGGAATATCTATAATATGCTAGAAACTTTTTTAGTAAAAGAGGAAACAATTCACTTATTTGATAAAATGTTTGAGTATATTTGTATATTTATTGCTCATTTGCGTATTTTCTTGGACCATAGATTGGTAAGAACTATTTTTAGGCTCGATAAATTTAGAATATATATACACAATAAGAACTTTTCACAGACACACACCACTTAGACACCATAAATTAAACATGAGAATCTAGTGTATGTATATATATATATATATATATATATATATATATATATATACAAAAAAAAAACCTGTAACACTACAACCCATGAAGGGTCTGGTGTTCAGTACTATTTAGGGAAAGCACTGTTTCTAGGTCAACGGTTGTGCAAGGAGGCGATTTGACCGAGATCACGCTCAACCGCCAGGTTTTCCCCCTTAATTAAAGGTACCCACTTTATTGAGGCTGGGTGTGCCCCTGGAGGGTCTCCTGACCCAGGATCGTCCCACGGCTAATGAAACAGATAAATAAATTTTCTGCCATGAGCCGGGGTTCGAACCCGGGACCTTTGGGCTCAGTACCCTAACACTGAGCTACCCCACTCCCTATATATATATATATATATATATATATATATATATATATATAATGAATTAATAAAGAAATAAAAAATTAAAAATTGTATATATTATATTGTTATTACTTAATTAATTTATTTATGTTTTCTGTGAATGTGGTTACTGTGTCTATATGTGTGTGTATGGTTTCTGTGTGAATGTGCTTTCTGATCTCTATTAAAACGTCCTTAATTGAGACTTAATATAATATATCTCTCTTTCTAAAAAAAAAGAAAAAAAAAAGTAGACAGCATATTTATTTATTGAATTTCAATCCGTTAAAAAGATTTTTTTTTTTATTATCGTGTCAATTTCGCGCAAACCGAAGAGAGCAAGATCCAGTCTTCTTTTTTATTTTTTTATCCTGATTTTAGTTGTTTTCCAACCAACTTACACATTTGTTTTCATCCTAGTCTACTGATATGAGCAATGTCTTTCACAACGTCACGCATGGTGTTATCACATTGAAAAATAGAAAAAAGGGACAGAAATTACGAAGAGAAATACCAGCGCGGACTCACAATCAAGTTATAAACATTCAATGACTCTTTTGTCCACCCCCAAGACCAGGAGTACACGACGTTTTTCTATTTGTGGGCACAATTCGATTGTTTCATATTGTTAAAATAACAAAAATGAGTCATATAAAAAAAGGATTGGTTATATTCTTAAATAAAATAAATAAACACTTTAAAAGTGTATACAAAATATAAATTGTTTTACAAGGCGTTTAAATGCAAACAATAATGTTGTATTTGTGATGATCTTCATTTATCACTGCTTCATAATTTGCAGAAAATGGTGTTAATCTGAAACAATAAAATAAGAAACGGGCATTAGTAATTAGATCCGTTGAATGAAAAATTACCAACTAATTTTCATTAACGAAAAAAAAAAAAATGGAGACAAATGATAATGAAGGTTGACTGGAAAGCTGTAGTTCAAAAGCTGTCACATCAATTTTTTTATTTTTTTATTCAGAAATATAATAATTTGAGTATTTGCGATATGAGAAGCTCATTCATACAATATATACAATTACAAAAATAATAGAAATTACAACAAAAATAAGGAAAGAAAGCTTAGTAAAACAGATGAAATAAAATATGATACAACACAAATTAAAAAAATAAATAAATAAGAAAAAAAAATAAAACATTCATTCTTATTTACAATATTAACAGTCAGCCGAAGGAGCTCCGAGTTGGACCTTTTTCCCCACTTCTGGAAGATAAGGCAAGACTCTAACAGATCCTTGCGCTTCTCTCTCAGCCTTATCACTGAGATGGGGATCCAGTGGAGACTGAGAAAAGGCACTAAAGCCACTGACTTGAGAGGAGAAGCTGGCCATTGCCAGGACTCCAATGATGTATTTATAAAAGATCTCGAGGCCACTGCCTTTTTAACCTTCGAGGAGAATTGTAGGAATGGCTGTATAATGATTGTGCAAAGGGATTAGGATGATGGATTAGGTTTTGATGAAAATTTGAGAAACGTGATGGAATAACGTCAAGGTCATAAGGGATATTAAATTCATGATGTGGAGTAAAATAATAACTAAATAATAACAAAAAACTATATACAATAAAAAATAAAATAACTTGAAGATAAGTAAATTTAAAAATAAAACACCTAATCGCATCAATTGTTTTTTTTTTTTATTGAATATTTACAACAATCTGTCACATGGACACTAGTTATAGTGAGGTAGGATAACTTTCAAACTATATGTACAATAATATAAAATAAATAGAAGAAAAATAACAATAAATAATAATCAAAAAATATATATAATAAATAAAATAACCTACAAATAAGAAAATTAAAACTAAGCAAAAAACAGGCGAGGGAACTCCAGGAGAAGAACCCTGCGCTACTCTCTCAACCGCCTCGCTGGTCCCATCAATAACGACTATTTTCAACAAATCACGTTTATATTTACAATTAATTAATTAATATTTACATTTATTTGATATTTTATTTTTAAAAACTGATTATCACATAAAAATGAAGAAGAGGTGGGTAATGTGGTTAGCGGCTGTGGTTTAGATGGTGAGGTTGGCGCCAATGGTTCATCCCTCCCCCCTCCCATTCTCCATGGTTCCTCCATTTAACTTGAGAATTGAAACTGGAAATAAATTGTGAAAAAGTCTTGATTTTTTACCTTATGTATATGGATTCAAACATGTAAAAACCAAAATTGCTACCACGAACGCGCAAGAGAAATCATTTTACAGTAAAAAAGCCAGATTTGTTTTTTCACCTATAATTCCTAAACGGTACATCGAAGCGAAAAATGTTCTATATGTAGTGTTTCCCAAAATCGGTCTTGGTTTTTCACTTTGCAAGAACAAGACCAAGAGCGCTTAACTGTTGCAAGATCAAGACCAAGACTATGTATTTATGTGATGTAGAATGAAACTTTTAGAGAATAAAATTCATGCGTCCACTGAGCACTAATTTTTTACACACACAAAATTTTTAATTTTGGACAATTATTTTCTCTGATCGGTATTAGTTAGTTCTTCATAATATTCGGTTTCTCTTAACACCTAGCTTCTCAAAATCCTTTGCTGCTGAGAGGTGCAATAGAGTCCAATACTAGACTGTATATAGCAGACTCTAAATAAGAATAACTCAATACAAAAGACACTCAAACTGCTCAGATATTGAAACTCACATACACCTTCATTACCAATTTCCAACTAACGGAAGATTACCGATTTTGTGCGGAGTAAGTAAGTAAGTGAAGTGGACACAGAATTTGATACTCTATAGATTGATATGGTTGGCAAGGGTGCTGGAAAAGTGTCGAATCCACAGAGGGCCAACAAGGCAGATAGGACTCGTCGGCAAGAACAATATCAATATGAGGTAGCCCAGTACAATTATTATGATGATGATGATTATTATTATGAGGGTGGCATATGTACCAGAGACTTTGCAGAGATGGGCAGAGAGTCGGAAACACCAGCCCATGTGCTAGGAAAATGCCCCAACAATTCCCTCCTCATAACACGCCGGCACCATAGGGTAAAGTTCGAGGTGATGAGTCTCCTTAGAGAAAAGGAATTCGCCTGCTTTGACGAGGTCTATTGCATAGACAGTGAAGGCTCTACAAAATATGCGGATATTGTCGCGTTTCCCATAGCAGGAAGGACAGCGCTAATCTTGGATCCAACTGTCTGCTTTGAGAGCAGCGACCTCGATCAGGCGGGTGAAGTGGAAAGGGAAAAGAGGAATATATACGAAAAACGCATCCCTTTCCTAAAAGAGAAATTCCGCGAGACCTTTGGAGAGAGAGAGTTCACCGTCAGAGGCCTCTGGTTTGGGTCTCGCGGAACGATCCCGGAAAGAACAAGGAGCTTTCTCGAGGAACTAGGTGTTGATGTTGGGGAGCTCGCGGTATTGGCCGAAAATATTATTCTGGACTCCCTGGGAATCATCCACTATCATATTTATACCGATTGAGGACATCTGGTAATAACTGTTTATTAAATTTTGAATTGATCCGCTGTCGTCCTGCCTTTTTGTCTACATTCTGGGAATTGCTGTGTTATGTATGTGTGCGATGTTGTAATGAGTTCCTGGCATTTGAAAATTTAAAGAGAGAAACAGGGAAATAATTTTTTTTTTTTTTTGTCTTGGAAAAATGTTTATAGTGCTATGTATATTATTTAATATGGTTTTATTGTTGATAACTTGTAAGTGTATTGTTGTGAGGGGAAAGAGGAAAAAGAGAGAAAGAAAGGAAAGATATGACATATATATGTATAAAAAATAGAAAAATGAAATATAAAATTAATGTCCTTGTGGATTGATAGGTATGCTGTGTACGAAGCAACCCTATGCAGTAGGGCAGCATTACTTTTAATTAAGTATTTCTCTCTCTCTTTAAAATAATTTGTATTTGTTATTATATAATTGATTCACTGATGTATATGTATTGTTTTCTAATTTGGTATGTGCCATATTTAATATTATGAATGTTATATTTGATCTCACGATTAGTTCAGGGCTCAAAATCTAAAATATCTATTTATTTATTTGTACAACAATTTTCTTTGGCATATTTCTCTATTCATTCGTGTCGCGTTCTTCATATGAGCCTAATTTCATCCTTCAATTTTTTTTTTAGAGGGGGGGGGAGGGGGTGAAGTATTGATATGCCATAACGGAATGTCTTGGGCGGCGCCAAATGTTTATGGTCGCCGCTACCGATATTGATATGAATGTAATTAATTGAGCTCATCACTGTTAACGGCATGTCGTGTACCTAACGGACTATTAAAACATCATGACGGTGTAAACAACATAATTCTCTGCAGAGAATCAAAAATGAACCAATATTGGCGATATATTACTTTTTAGTACTTAAATATTTGACATTGTACGATTCGAGAAGTTTATGTAGTTAAAATGGTCAAAAATAAATTAATCAAACACGATTTCATAGAATCAGGAATAAAAAAATCCTGGCTTTCTGTGCGCTATGAGTACAGATGTATGTAGTTTCACAACTACTCGGCAGAGTGCAGCACCGAACACGCTCAGCTCAAAATCGCTCTTTCAACACGGAGATGTTAAGGTTTGATTAAGTTTCATATTAACCTTTTTTTGTTTGTTTTCTTGTTTTTTTGACACTCAATAATTTAATTTTTAGAATTTCACATTTCTTGTATTTTAAAAAACAAATTATTTTTCTTAAGGAATCCTATCTTTAATTCAATGATGATAATATTATTGCCCATGACTTTTTATATTCCCAAATTTCGAAAGCAGCTCAAAGATATCGGATAATTTTCTAAAACGTGACTATCCGTCAGCTGTACGTTGAATGTCTCATATTTCGGTGGTTAGATATTGTCTGTAACAAAGCAGTACGTTTGACGAGTATGGCTAAATCTTGTGATAGCAACTTCTTCTCTTCTACTGTTTTGTTTTGAAATTTTCCAAGCTTTAGTTTCTGTTTAAATACTTCTTGCCTTTTTTTTATTTTTTTGAGCAACAAGCAGGACTATCTATGATTCGCTTAGTAATATTTTCTCGTGTTGAGGAATGTGAAGAACTCCAAGAATTTTCATGGAAGGAAGGACGTTTAGTAAAAAAAGTAAATCTCTGTCCTCTAAATTTCCAGGAGGAATATAAATACTATTGAGAAAAATTGTGAAGAGAAGGGAGACCTCGATAAGAATAGACTGCGGAGGATTATCAATTGATATCAAGTCTTATAAGACGCTCTTATGTACAACAACATAAACACCGCAGCTCGCTATCCTATTGTCTTAAAAATCGTCTCTGTAAATGTCAATATTATTTCACTTTAGGTAACTTGTTTAAATACTTATTTAAATCTAAATTGGGTCGGTAAGTAAACAGATATATTTGCATGAAATATCCTCAGAACTACATTTCGATGTGAAAGCCACTCACTTGAGCTCCTCAAGATGTATGAAATTTTTAATTAGAAACTAACACTGATTAAAACGTTTAATACTAACAAATATATAATCATTTAAATATTTATTTATTTTCATTTGGTTGAAAAGTTCTCCAGTATGTCTCTTTATGCATTACACCCCCCCCTCACCATAAGACCCAGTGCATCGGTTGCATTAGCGTTATCTACGTTCCGGAGCATATTGCTGTTTTTATCCAGTTGTTACGGGTTTCAAAAATTTAGGTGATTTGTTTATGTCTCTTACGTTTCCTTTTCTACTTGTCTCTTACGTTATTTTTTATTCTATTAGTTGATACTTCTATTTTCTTATATTTAAGATACTCTCTTTTTTTTTATTCCAAAGCAATTTCTTCACTGAACCAGTTTTTGTTCTTTTTTCTCCCTTTTTCATTAGAAACGAGACCACTTCAATATTACCCATGATAGCTATTCATAACTTTTCAATAACATCGCGATCCTCGTCAGAAGATTCAAACCAATAACAATAATAATTGATTGATATTTTTTAATTTTTAAAGATTCTAATTTTCAAACTGTTTAAATCGACTAAACGAATATATTCCTATCAACCTGTAAGAAGGTGACTTTTTTAATTGAGTACAAAGTTATTGTGTAAAATCTCTTTCAAATAAATTCTCGATGTGCATTATAAATATATCTTCTTCTTAATAATTATTTTTCTGAATAGTTGTGCTCATTTATGTTCAGGAGAGGATTTGAAAAATGTTGCTAGGTTGAGTACCCAAGTGTAGGGATATATTTGGCATTTTTAAGGGGGGAAGGAGGGCACAAGAAAACGGTTGCATTGAAGTCTGCCAACCTTAGCTACGCCACTTAATATGCTGACCGATCCGGTAGACATATTAAGTGAGTTATGGAAATACGGTTCTACCAAGGTAAAGAGAACCGCCGATACCCTGCTTTGAATGCGTATAGACGTAGAATAGAAGAAGGAGCGGTCTGTCATGTTACTGATTTTTTACATACCCTCCGCCTTTGACAGTGCCTGGTGGCAGCGAGTTCCCCAGCAGCTACAAAATACGATGACCACAGAACAACCTACTTGCCCTCGTAAGTAGCAACCTTCAGGATAGGTTTGTAGAGGTCAGAGGTCGTTCTTTTAAAACTGAAGCTTTCTTGCTTGATATATTCACACTGAGGGGAGCTAACGCTACCGTTGGACAATGGGAGAGAGAACAAAAGTTACAATTTGGAAGTTTTACTGCATTAGTAACAAAATAATATCGTTTCCCCTTTATGTCCAGTCATTTTTAACTTAATTATCGCATGGATAATGCCCTGATTGAGATAATAGGTGAAAAGATGAAAACCATCTTGTTTTTATATTTAGAGCTGGTTTGCCGGCATTTTTTGTTCAAACCTTACGGTATGTGCTGGACAGAATTAGATCCTTCTTGTGAATCCTAAGACAGCTGAAACATCAATTTTAAAATATACGCATAGTTGTAACGACATTTCAAACAATTGGAAGCCCGAAAAAAACAGATATACACCATTGTTAACAACGGTTTGAACTTCTACAAACAGTTTTCAGACCTTGTCCCAACCTCTCACCCCGGAATTTATGGAGGATTTAACACGCGGGAACGTTGAATTTAGAGTGACTACCATATTGTATATATGTTATTTTTCTGTATAATTAATTTTATTTACTGTACATAGAGTGTGAATGTGATCTGTTAACACTATTATAAATGTCCTTCAGACAGATTGTAATATTTTTCAATAAAAAAATTTTTATTCATTTATTTAATTTTATTTTACTAGCGTGTTGGAGTTACTAGCAGCCCAGGTTTTGACTAAATAATATGTAATTTACTATAACTGACCGAATTACAAACAAATAACGAGTTTAATAGCTAATTTAAAAAGAATAGTTAAATATTTTACTACTTAACCGTGAAACAGCCTGTATATATATACATAATTAGGTAATTACTTTATAGATTGCCTAATAGTTCAACATATTTTATGTGCTTTAGATATTTGAAGTCGGCAACATAGAAATTTTGAAATTTTACTACAAAATTAATTTATTTTTAAAATTTTTTAAAATAAAATATAACGCCCAATTAAAATTAATTTACAATAAAAGTCACAAAAAAGTGATATTTTAGTTTAAAAATATTTTATTCTTTTTATTATAATAATGAGTTATCTTGTCAGAAGTTCGTTATTTTTCATTAAATCGATCGATCTCAGCTCGCTTGAGTACCAGTGATGCGGTTGAGAGAGTAGCGCAGTTTTCTCCTGGAGTCCTGCTTTTCTCTCCATAGTTGGATTTTAATAGAGTCATCGAATAATTATAAATATATATAGACAGTCTTGTCTATACGCGCTGTCGTATTTTCCTTGATTAGATAGATAGGTCATAAATGTTCTTTCAATAACTCTAAAATTGGAACCCTTTTTATAATGTTTTAATGTGGTTGTTATCCTTCTTTCACCAGCCTACTTATAGGATATACGTCAGTAATAGGAAAATCATAATTGCACAATACGGTGTGTGTTTTTTAGGTACAGAATTATTTAGTTATGAGCAAAAATAATTAAACATAAGCCTTAGGCATTGAATCCTATTAAATAAGTCATGTTTTATATCGCCTAAATTTCCATAGCTATGCCAAATTATCGGATGCTAATGATTGATATAATCATTATTTTGATGATGATTATCTGGTAATAAAGGTGATATCAGTAGCTATGTTATCAGCAACAGTCCGCTCTATCACTAATTTCAGAATCCTTTATCAGCTAATAGCATGCAGTTAGACGAAATTAAAACACCTCATTTCAATAACTATTTACTTCGATAAAAAAAAAATTATAGGTAAAATTCAATGTCTCAGTTATCTTTAACTGAATGTTTCCTACAAACAAAAATCCAGAGTTTTGTTTTAAAATATCCATCCATGGGCATATTCGTTTCCATATAGCGGTGGCCATATAGTGGTTCGATGAAGATTGTTTAAATATGTTTAATAAAAGAAAAGCTCTAAATAATCCTAGCGAAGACAATTTCGAATACTTGCGAACGTTAAAGAATAAAACGACTAAAATGCTTAAAAATAATAAGAGAGTATCTTAAAAATAAAAACCAATGCAGTTGAAAATAATGTAAAAGACATATAAAAAGGTATAAACATTTCACGTAAATGTTTAGGACCCGTCACATCTGGAATTAGGGATGAAAATAACAATATTCTAACTGATCCGGTTGACATATTAAATAAATTTAAGAACCACAATATTTTAAATACGGGAAAAAATGATCTGTGTCTCCTTCTGAGTACAAGGTGATAAACCTTTAATAGAAAAATCGAGTAATTTGAAGTAGCTTTGAAGTGAACTACTTAAGGCATGCGAGGAAGCTGGAATTTCCAAAATACATTTATTCGTAAAAAGAATAAGAACTCTCCTGAAGATTTGAAAGAATTTATTCTTATTCCGATTCATAAAAAGGGCTTGAGGACGGATTGTTATAACTATAGAGAAGTCTCATTCCTTCCGCTATGTTATAAAATATTTACATTAATCCTCACTAATCGAATCACGGAATACGCCGAGGAAATTATCGGATGCCATCAATGCAGATTTAGACAAAACCGTTCAACTATTGATCAAATATTTTCTTGTTGGAAAATATTGGAGAAAAAAAAATAGAGTACAACGACTGTATATCGATTTCATAAAGGCTTACGATTCTATTGAACGCCAGAAGCTGTATAATAGTTTAATCGAGCAGTGGATTCCAAAAAAATAGTAAATCTAATTAGGATGTGCTTGACGAAAACGCAGAAAAATAAAGTTAGAATCGGTAATTATTCATCCGAAAAGTTTGAGCTTCGTTCGGGTTTAAAACAAGATGATTCCCTTTGACCGGCCCCTGTTTAATTTAGCATTGGAACATGATATTAGTGAGGTAATAGCGTACCGGAAAAGGGTTGGATCTGGGTGGGACAACACGCGTGCTTGGCTATGTGGATGATTTGGTCTTGTTAAGCTAAGAGATGGAAACTATAAAACGAAATACTACTGCGTTAATAAAACTCAGTAAAGAACTAAGGCTCGTAATAAATACGGATAAGAAAAAATATATGGTTAGCTACAAAAATGGCGATAATTCCGTTGATATCGATATGGAAGGTAATATGTTTGAACACGTAGATAAGTTTAGTTACCTAGGGTCTATGATAACTAGAAAATACGGAATTACAGAGGAGATTAAGGTTAGGCTGATGGCGGGAAATCTTTGTTATTTTTCAGTGACAAAATTACTTAGCTCAAGCCTCCTTTACCGGAACTTAAAAATTAGAATCTATAAAACCATTATCCTACCTACCGTTCTTTATGGAGACGAAACCTGTCCACTTACATCAAGGGATCAGTAACATCTTAAGGTTTTCGAAAATAAATTATTACGTAGAATATTAGGACCGAAGAAGGATGAGTTAACCGGAGAGTTCAGTCGGTTACACAACGCCGAATTGCTTGAATTGTATCAGGTAAATATAATTGAGCTGATTACATCGCGGCGAATTAAGTGAGCTTGTAAATTTGTTGAAATTAGTAACGAAAGAATTCCTAAAATGTCAATATTTGCTGTGCCAAATGGTAAAAGGCCGATGAGTAGACCGAAGCGAAGGTGGGAAGATTGTGTTAAGGTCGATCTGAAGCGACCGAGTTAGGACGGCGACCGGTGTAGGGAAGTGTGTAGAGAGCAATTGGTGGTGTCAGCAGCGAACCTTCCGGATCGCTAAGCCTTTTATTATTTATTAAAAGTAAATGGTTTTAGACAAAAAAACAAAACAACAAATATAATGCATTAGACGACTATGAACAACTTATAGCAACTAATTAATACCCATTCTCCGAACAACTTGGAAGTAAGAACCCAACTAATAAATGTGAAGCCCTGCAGCAGCAACTACCTCAACCCCAACCTCAATATCCTGCTCATCCTAACATACCTAACCATCAACAACCTCAAATTCCTCATATTCCTCCTCCCTCGAATACCACCAGATCTCACCAGTTTGTTGTCATCATTCCTCATTGAATTCAAATCAATAGTTACCCTACTCATATCACTCCTTACAATTCCCGTATCTCACCTCATTACTCATGTGAAAAAAACTTAAATGACTCCCATCAAATACATATCTATTCTCCTTTGGAATGCCAATGGTGTTAGAAATTACGTTGACGAACTAACTGAAGCTTTACTACTAGACATTAACATCGACGTCGCCCTAATTAAAGAAACTTGCCTGACCAGAAAACATCATTTAAAAATTCCACAGTACATAACATACCGTACTAACCATCCTGACGGTAGAGAACATGCCGGTACTGCTGTCATCGTACACCAATCCCTCTCTCATCACTTACTCCCATTACCTACTCATGATTTCCTACAATCAACTGCTATTGTAATCAAAACCTTCTCCTTTTCGGTCACTCTTGCATCAGCATATTGCCCTCCTAACCGATCCATATCCAAAGTCCAGTTCAGTTCTCTCCTCAACTCCTTAGGTCATCATTTTATCCTGGGTGCAGACTTGAATGCCAAGCATCAAGAACCAAAAATTCTGTCTGGAACATTTCTGTCTGCACTCAACTCCCAACGTTTCAGCCTCCTTCCTCCCAACTTACCTACCTACTGTATCCCTACTGTTCATAAATCAAATATCACTATAATTATTGTCCACGAGACAGATTATTATATGTTTAAATACATAAATAAAAATAAAAATTGTTAACATATCAAACAAAATATAATTTTTACTTTCACTTCTCTTTGTTTGAAAATATTTCTATTAAAAAAGGGTGGTAAGTGAATGTGTCTGCTGCGCGCACCGCACCAGATTTTTCACTTGTGAACAGAAGGGGAACCGAGTCAACAGACACTGTCCCCTAAACAGATATTGAGCTACAGTTTTTTTAATTTTATTTCAAAAAAGTTTTACAATTACAATCCTTTTTTTTTTTCATTCCCCAAAGCTTTAAGCTGAAACATTAATATTGGATTTTAGAGTCGCAACAAAACTGCCTCACTGCATTGTTACTAATGTTCAATTAAGTGTTGTCATTTTGCGGTAAAGTTATTGTATACAAATAGTGAAAGGGGGCATAGAGTATGATATATGATACTATACGGTTAGCCTCTACACATATTAGCTGTCCAGAATAATGGATCAGCAGGCAGCCGTCTCATATTGCTTATTAGAAGGGACAAAAAGTGATGTTAAACACAACCTATTGTTCTCGATCTCCCCTCTCCCCACCCCCTGCAATGTAACTACTTACATAAATTATTACCTCTTCATTATTACACCATTAAGGGTGTACTTTGTATGTTATAGCAAAATGACTATGTTATGATATTATATAATAGCACAATAATATATGACGCGAGGAAGTAATAATCAAATTAGAAATGCTATTTTCAATTGTAAATATTTATCAAAAATTATTTTCATCACAAAAATTTTTTTAAAAAATTTATTAATGAATAAAATCTGCTAAATCATCAGCTCATTTCGAGATCTCAAGTGAATATTTTATTAACAAATAGGTCACCACTAAACGGTTTTCTTTTCTGACATATATCGTAATTTGGCTTTTCTGATAATTGTCAGCGTAAAATCCTAAAAATCAATACAGCTCGTATATCTTGATTCACAACTATCGTTCACCTATACATGAAATACACGGTCGTGAAAATTTTCAAATCTAAGAATAAAAACACTCATATTGATCACAACAGCCCTTCTTTATTTTATTTTTCACACCTTCGGCCCTTAGGCCATTTTTAAGGGACGAAACCTTTAACAAATAAAAAAAATCATTACAGCCTACTTATACTTTTACATTAATTATTATCAGTTTATACTTATAACCACACACACCTGTTTAAAAAAAATATTTAAAACAATTGGACTGAATTGTCCTTGTCATCCTAACTTAATCAGTCAAATACAAAACCTCCATCTGTAAGGTTATGATTATTTTTATTTTAAACTTCTCCATACTTCTAAATAACATTCTTAACAATTAAAAATTCCAATATTATAAAATGTTATTTAGAAGTATGAAGAAGTTTAAAATAAAAATGAATATAACCTTGGAAAGGGAGGTTTAGTATTTGACTGTTTAAGTGAGGATAACAAGGACAATTCAGTCCAATTGTTTTAATTTTTTTTTAAACAGGTATGTGCTTATAATTATGAAATTGTAATAATTAAAATGGAAAAGTATAATTAGCCTGTGATGATTTTTTTATTTGTTAAAGGTTTCACCGCTTGAAATGGCCAGGGGCTGAAACGTCGGTGTAGATTAAAAAAAAAAGTAGGTCTGTTGTGATCAATATGAGTGTTTTTATTAATATAATAACTTGAAGTCCTAACCTACAAGTATAAAGATGTTTATTTTCAACGGAAATACATGTTTTGAGGTCCCCTGAATTCAAATAACGAAATTTAAATTATATACCTAAGGTAGGTGTACAGCTGATATTTCTATTCCGGAAGTGCCGCCCTCTATAATTCATTTTACTAAATTTTACAATTGTCTTGAAAACTCTTCCAACGATATTCAATAAACAATTAAATGTCTATTGATGTGAGGTAATAATTATTTTCATTAATTTAGTCTCAAAGGGGTCTAATGTACCTAAAGTACGTTTAATTTTGTTTATTTGAAATAATTAAACCAAAATTACATTATTTTGTTTCATACATGTATACATTGTAATAACAAAATCTGTATACATTAAATATGAAAGTATTTAATTAGTATTAAAGTTAATTAGTAATTAAAATTAATTAGTATAAAAGAGGAATATTTTCTAGGTTTAATATATATTTCCGACGATAAAATTAGTAATATACAATCAATTGATAGCAAACTGTTGAAAATCTGATGCCTTTAAAGAAATATGGTATGTCCTCTCACACGACTTTCCTACTTATTTCAGAAAACTTTTTATATCATTACATATGCCCATCAAGAAATAAAAAAAAAATGAATTAGATTTGTTTTCCTGAAAATTGATCAAAGAAAAGATTTGAGTACACTGGACTTATTTGATAAACTAAAGCAATGTAAACCGGCTTAAGGTAGATCAGTGTAAAAATTGCAATACCCTCTAATATTGCTGATCAAAAAATGTTTACCATAGCCTGATTTTGTGAAACAATAATTTATGTTAATAGTGGGTAAATAGTTGATTGTCGTGAATAATGAAGAGAAGAATAGTTGGGGTGATCAGTCAAATAAGAAGGCAAAAATAAATAATAATATTTATTTTGACATTTGCCGACGTTTCGACCTGAAGTTCAGTCCTTCATCAGGGCTACGAAAAGAACCAGATAACAAGGTATGAGAAACATAAGTAGTGTAGATAAAAAAATTAAAGTAAAATGCAGTTGTTAGAATAATGACAATAGTAAGAACTAAGAGATAAATAATAATTACCAAGTGTGTAAGTACAATAAGTACAAAGTGTGGAATGATGAAGTAAACATAATCAAAAAAGGTGATATAAGTATTAAAATGGGAATCTTAGAATAAAATGGAAAACAGAAAAATATGAAGTTATATAAGAAATGGAAATAAATAGTAAAATTAAGATATTGCGAATAGAATAGTTAGATAGAAAATTGAGATATTATAACGTCTATCAAGATGTACAGACAACGTATAATATGATAAAGAGTTAAGACAGAGAAAAGGAATGAAAGGAAGGAGGAAAGGAACTGAGAAGGCTGAAATAAGAAAGAGAAAAAGAAAACAAGCCTGACTCCGAAGGTGTAAATCGGAGAAATGAGAATGGTAGCCAGGGAGGGGAGGAGAAGAGAGAGGTATAGTGGCGTCAAAAGTAGTATGTTAAAAGTAGAGGAATTTCAATTTATGTTAAAAGTAGAGGAAATAGTGAAGCTTTTGTGATGCGGGCAACAGATTTTCTTACTTTCACTAAATTGTATTTTTTCTCTCATTCACCCCCTTCTAACACCAGGATATGTATCCGTTATCTTACATTGGAAATTGAATAGCTGTAACTTAATTATTTAGTTAACTTAAATATTTAATTAGTTAATAGTTATCCGAAATAAACGATTTTTACTATACGACTCAGGGGCTCTGAAACGTACAGATCCGAAAACCGCATATCGGAAATTTGGCCCGATCGCAATACTTTCCTTACCTATTATAGGTAGGAAAGTAATAAATTAAAACATGTGTAGAAAATAGAATACACTGTATCATAGCCAATAGTGGTTAGATTCCAATGATTTGTCTTTGTTTTTTTAGTAATTGAAATACCTTTCAAAACTTTTATTATAAATTTTACCACATAATATATCCTCATGACCCAAAACATTTTTCTTTTCTTTATACATTTTTTTCCTGATTTTTTTTCGGGAATTTAGTCCATGAACAAAAATGGTAAAGAAAATTACTAGAACATTATAGGAAAGTTTCATCAAAATCGTTAGAGCCATTTTCGCGCTACAGTCAATAGAAAAACATGTTTTTTATTTAATGCGCAGCAGTTATTGCGCATGGAGCACCCAATTTGTTTCACTGGCATCAGTAGTCAAAATCCTACAAAATAAAAAAAGAAGCAACAAAATCGGTTCACTAGTATCCGAGAAAATCTTGGCACAGACAGACAGACCTAGGGCTAAAAATGTGTTTTTCGGACTCAGAAGGCTCTGAAACATATAGATCCGTCAAAAACCGCATATCGGAAATTCGACCGGATCGCAATACTTTCTTTACCTAGTATAGGCAGGAAAGTAATAATAATTATCATTTAAAGTCATAGAAGGTATTGGATAGTGACCAAAAAATAATTTATATTAAAATAATTTCTCCTGAAATTGTAGGGTGATTAATGAAAGTTGTACCGTTCCATATATATATATATATATATATATATATATATATATATATATATATATATATTTTTTTTTTTTTTTTTTTTTTTTTTTTTTTTTTTTTCCTGAGCTTACTTATGGAATAAAGTTGTGAAAAAAATGTTTGCATATTTATATTAACATTATATAAAATGTTCTAAATAAATATATATAAATAATCGTAATCAATTAAATAACTTTAACTGAATATATTTAATGTATACATAAATGAAAAGAAATCTTGAAAAGCTATTAGAATAACTATTACATTTGTACACATATTTTCATCATCATTTTCATCTTACATTTACAGTCGCGGTCATATAAATTCCATTACCTAGTAAAAATTTTATTTTATTTACCAGATCTTCTTCGAATATTTCTTTGCTAGTTTTGAAACGGTATTCTAGAAACAATGACATCATTAAGCGGTCAAATTGTTCATTCGCTTTTTCCTCATTCTTTCACACCATGGAGCTTTTTTTTTTCTTTTGAACTATGACTACTATGACTGAAAACTATGACTACCGTTGATTAGTGGTACTTTATCCTCGTTACTATTTGCCGTGAAAATTCACTTCATATAACACCACAATTTTAATATTTTGTACCAAGGAAAATTTTATGAAACTGGTCATAGTTACAGTTTCTATTCAGTTATTAGTTAAAACTTAACTGAGAAAAGTTATCTTGTAAACTAAAACGAAATAGGTGATGCAATTTCTATGGCCAAAGCTGTATTTTACGGAATATCGTCTTTGGAAATTTATTTATTTGGTCCACAGGGAGAGTGTCATCAAGTCAATTTAAAATACCAATTAAAAAAAAAATCTCAATCATGATAACATTTGGATACCTATTTAATACAAGAATTTGATATCTCGGTCGACTGACGGTACATGGGATAGGAAGTTTCAGATTGATATAGTTGTCATAGTTTTACTGTAATGTAATTCAAGCTAGAAATATTTTGGATGGAAATTGGTTGGTAAATCTTACGAAACATATCAGTTAAATGTATCAGGTTTGTTGAGGCACAGGAATAACTTATCACTAGTGTTGCCCAAAATCGGTCTTGGTCCTGCACTTTGTAAGACCAAGACCAAGGCCGCCTAACTGTTGCAAGACCAAGACCAGGACTGGTAAAAAAATAGTTAATAATACTTAATTAATTAATTATTAATATTATTACTTACTTGTTATTATTACTATATTAATATTAATTAATAATAGTTACTATATGTTAATAATTGGTATAACATACATAACTTTGCATTTTCATTCGAGCTTAGTTCGGTTTCTCCTACCTAAAAAATTACAGTAATATCTCTATAGTAATAAGCTAATAAGTAACTGCAAGACTGTTGCGAGACTCTTGCGCAAGACCAAGACCATGACCAAGACTGAGTTTGCAAGACCAAGACTACTTATCACTGATACAACTCTCCCTCCTCCCCCCTAGTGGCTACCACAAACTCTCTCAAGCTTCCACTTCCAGTAAGAAAAATAGCTCTAACAATACAACTTCTTGTCGGAACCCTGTATCTGCCAGTTTTGTCACAGACTTCACTGCTATGTTAAGTTCATATCTACGCCGTTTCAATCAAGTACGCTGCTTATGTAATAAACACTACATTTAGACTTCTGCTGGATTTTTTCTTGTTTGTCTGTTTGAATTTTCCGTACAAAGAAGGAGACTAACATTAAAATATTATTTTTACATGATTTACCACATGAGGAATATTTTTAAATCATTTACTGATTGAGAATTTGATAAAAAAGAAAGTTCTCGAATATTTCAGAACATTTTGGGTCAATAAAATAAGGGTTACAATAACAAGTAGGTACACTAAAAATTCGAATAGTATGCATTTCAAGAAAGAAAAATTAAAGCTAAAATTTGGAGTCTAGGTGTTTAATAACGACTTTATTATTATTATTTTTTGGCCTTGTTTACATTGAGGGAATAACAACGCCTCAAGTTTTCCGACAACAAAGTACATAAAGTTTTATGCATCAAGAAGAATGAATCAACTAAGGCTATTCGAAGGGTAGAGACATGGGGATTGCGAGACATGGACATGCTAAATAAGTAAGTGATATAATCATCATGGCGATTGATATTGGCTCGTAAAGTTGTAAAGGGTTGGGTAAAGGATGCTTTACACGAAACGGCTTATCATTCGTCTTGTCGGGCACTAAATATTCTTCTTATCTAGTGTGTTTACTCGTTACTATATCCTTACGAATTTTTGATCCGATTCGATTTCCAATTTTCTGTTTCCAGCGTATAACTAAACATAGGGGCATACTTTTCATTTTAATTGACGAAAAAAAAAAGATTGTGGGAGTTAATAACCTCCGTAACAATTAAGTAAAATCGTAAAAAAAAAAAAAAAAAAAAAAAAAAAAAAAAAAAAAAAAAAAAAAAAAAAAAAAAAAAAAAAAAAAATTATACTATAGTGGAACCACCAAATAAAATACTAAATATTTATTTTATTTTTTTCATACTTTTTGCTATATTTCAAAATATCTGAACAAAACAATCGAATACATTACATATTAGTATATATTAAACTTCGAGGGGAGACACAGACTCCATAACACATGCACATGTCTAGAACGTTTTAAGTTAAAAATGAGTTACGTTAAAAACTGAAAAATATTTTTTGATCCCTTACTTAGTTAGGGTAAATTCAGAGAGACTTCGAATATGAGATGAATTCCCGCCAATACTTTTGAACTTATAAATAAAAATACATCAGGACTAAACAGGGTGTCCCATAAGTGGAGGGATATATGGAGAGAAAAACAAGTAATAGTAGATACCAAGAGCTACAAAAAAACCTTTATAAATATTACTTCCGTCAGAAAAGTATTTACTTCAAATGAAAGTAGAGTTTGTCATTGTTAACACCATTTAGAGAGAACATTTGTGCGGCTAAACGAGGTTATGCCTTCATAAAATGATAGATATATATATATATATATATATATATATATATATATATATCATGTTATGAAGGCATAAACAAAAATAAGGCATATATATATTTGTAAACTTTTTTATTGGGAAATATTACAATCTTTCCTAGTTAAGGACACTCATAATAGAGTTCAGAGATTACATTCACACCGAATATACAGAAATATAAATAAATAAAGTAATAAAAAAGGGCATAAAAAAAAATACAAAATAAAATGTTATAAGAAGAGTAAAAAAAAAAAAAAAAAAATATATATATATATATATATATATATATATATATATATATATATGTATGTATGTGTGTGTAACTAAATATAGAAATAAAAGTATGACCAAAAAAAAGGATAAATAAAAAGATAATAAAATAATTTTAGTAAATATAATTTTCCATGGGAATTTTTATTTATTGGGCGCCTGGCTTTACCAGCCTTTCATCTCTAAAGAGATAAATCTAGAAAATATAAGGTACTTAACCATTATTTGGCCATCATTAAATATTTATTCTACCATGCTAGCTCAGGTGAGAAGGGGGACATGGAAGGTTGGATATTGTTATAAAGCAGAGAAAAAAGGTTAACAGATCTATTTACAGAATTAATACTATGTACAATAAAAAGAAATAAAATACAAGGAAAAAGAGAGAATTTAAACATAATTACTATATACAATTAAATATAAATAGGAAGATATTTAAGATAATAAAGATAATAAAAATAACAAAAAAAAAAGAAAAGATGTTTATTCTATATACAATAGTATGGCATGCAACAGATACACATCAAGAAGCGAAAGTCAAGATATAAGATATCAGAGCACATGGACATGCTAAAATCCGAATTAATAATTTGTCACAGGCAAACAAAAGAGAGAAGAGTTTTTTTTTCAATTTTTTCTTAATATTGGTTACAAAAATAAAATAAACATCTTAGATACAAGCATACCTATATACACTATTTACAATCAGCCTGAGAAACTCCTAACCAATCTTATCTCAACACCACATGTGGAGGGAAAAGCGAGGCTTAGGAGATCCCTGCGCTTCTCCCTCCACCACTTCACTGGTATTTAAAACCAGCGGAGGATGAGTATGAGCGCTACATCCGCTGACACTCATAACTAGGCTGGAGAATCTGGCCATTGCTAGAATTCCAAAATATTCTAATTTACAATAGCTCTCGGGGACACTGCCGCTTTAACCTACGAGGGGGATTGTAGGAATGGATGGTGCTTGTTAGGGATTGTACAACGGGATGTGAGTGATGAGTAAGGTTCTGGTGAAATTTGGAAAATTTGTCTGGGATAAGATCAAGAATAAATGGAATATTAAGGTCATTATGAAGGGTTTTATTGGTTACATAGAAGGGAGCATCGATAAATGGTTTTAATAAAGAAAAATACTATTCATTAGGAGTAAAAGTTATCGCAACAGACTGATCTACGGGGGGGGGAGGGAGGGAGGATATTTCGGACTGAAGACCTACCTCATAATGGTAAAATACAACCATGATTTATGGAAAGAGAGAAATACAACAGTAAATAGAAAATACTGAATCCACTACTGACTTCGTGAGACGTCAACTGCAATTATTTTTTCTTTGCTTTTTTTTTTTTCTATCTACATATATGCGACCTTGTTTTTTTTCTGCCCTGGCGATGCATGAATTGGTGAATCGTTGGCTAGTTAACTACTCACCTGTATGTTGGATACTCATTATTTTGTAGTTTGGATTTTTAATTAATAACATAATTATTTTAAAGAATTGTACCGACGTAGTTTTTAAGAACAAGGTGATTTTTACTATAAAAGGTAAATTTAAAATAAAAAATATCTATTTATCTATGTATCTCTCTCTCTCTCTCTCTCTATATATATATATATATATATATATATATATATATATATATATATATATACACACACATACCTACTAATAATTTTAAATTTACACATTTAATAAGGATAAAGAATCTTTCTCTTCCTTAAAATAAGATAATGAGGTATCATTTTACCGAGAGTTCACAGAAAGAAATTGAGGACGAGCTAGAGAAATAGTAATATTTCACCGTCGATTCATTTTTTATTTAATGTTAGCCACATATTATTATTGATTTATATATAAAGTTAAGGATAAAAAGGTTTAAAATTATAATTTACCAAATGGGACGAACATTTATTGTTACTAAACGACGAAAATATCCTCCACCCCGCCGTAGATCCGCGTGTTGCGATAACTTAAGTAATATCCAATTTATGTAAATAAAAATTCATTCACTGTAAACCATATAACATTTACTCCTAATTAAAATAGTGTTTTTCTTTATTAAAACCATTTATCGATGCTCCCTTCTATGTAACCAATAAAACCCTGCATAATGACCTTAATATTCCATTTATTCTTGATCTTATCCCAGACAAATTTTCCAAATTTCACCAGAACCTTACTCATCACCCGCATCCCGTTGTACAATCACTATCAAGCACTACCCATCCCTACAATTCCCCCGCAGGTTTAAGCGCTAGTGGCCCCGAGACCTTTTGTAAATATAGATATTTTGGAATTCTAGCAATGGCCAAATTCTCTTCCCTAGTGATGAGTGTCTGCTGCTGTAGCGCTCTTACTCATCCTCCTCTGGTTTTAAATATCAGTGAATTGGTCGAGGGAGAAGCGCAGGGATCTCCTAAGCCTCGCTTTTCCCTCAACATGTGGGGAGACAAGATTGATTCGAAGTTTCCCAGGCTGATTGTAAATAGTGTATATAGGTACGGCTGCTCAACTGCGCTGAGTTGCGAAATAACACAGCATACTCATCAATCAAAAGATAATATTGTATAAAAGTATAAGAGAGAGTTAGGTCGAGCCATTGGAATACATATCAGACACGCAAAGAACGGTTCATAGAATCAAATAAGTGAAAGCCTAGATCAATATATGATGTGGTGATGGAGGATTCCTAACTATTCCAAAATAATTGTTTCTGTCATATTATGTATCTGCTCCCATCCAACACCGAACCTCTGCAAGAAATTATTTGTATTAAGAGAGATGCTTCTCCTGTTTCCGAACCATAGCCCTTTAACTAAGTATTCTCTCTCACCGAATTCATCTCTGTACTTTTCCTTCAGGTAAGGTATGCACTTCGTATAAATTTCCTCTTTCACTGCCTGTACCCTGAAGTCCTGATCCTGATCATTG
The DNA here is from genome assembly GCA_928085145.1 of Nezara viridula. NCBI lineage: Eukaryota > Metazoa > Arthropoda > Insecta > Hemiptera > Pentatomidae > Nezara > Nezara viridula. The sequence goes on along the minus strand of OV725078.1, from coordinate 57,495,378 downwards.
TTCCACATCTGATTTTGGAATCCACTATGAGTGCCTTCTTTTTCGTCGCATTGAACGCTAAGATGTCAAATAACCTTGTTGAGCCCTCTATATCCAGACAGTAAACTTCTAGGAAATATTTATAGTCCTTTATTTCAAGGAATTCGGCTATACGATGCTTTATATTATTGTGCCGACGGGTGACCAGGAACATATTATGCGGAAAATTGTCCAAAGTATTACATATAAGACAATTATATCTTAAATTATTATTGTTGGAATAAATACATTTAATAAAACTTCAAGAATCACTTCAACGCCATTTCAAATAGGTAGTATTTCTTTTTTTCCAAAGCAATTATCGTTATATATATGAAAAAAAAAAACTTTCGGGCTGAAGCATCCTCCCTTCAAATAATGATTTTTTATGTAAAGTTCATAAACACTAGACGCTTTAGGTAAATAATCACTTAATGAAGTTTTTCTCCCGAATCCCTGACATTGGAATTGATGTTTCTAGTTCTAGTACTTACGTTTTCATGAAAGTAATTGAAGCCATCAACAGGTTTATTTATTTTATACGTAAATGTTAGCCTCAGTAACATCAAATTTATCACTTATAAATACCGATTAATTCCGATTGAAAATCATTATTTTAAACAATTTTTTTTTTAGAAATAAAGGTGTATTTAGGCAATTATGTTTATCATAATACATCCCAAATCATAGAAAAACAAGCAATAAAAGCTTATGCGGCAATTTATTGTAGTAATTTTTGCTGGAAACAACAGTACGATTATAGGACAGGATTAAAAATCACATATTTTTTTTTACACTACATGAGATGAATCTCAAGGTTTTCCATTAATAAATCTCAATTTAATTATTGTATTTAAAGATTATTAAATGAGAAAGCTTTTCTTAAAGTGGAGTATCTGTAGTGTAGTTGGTAGATGATGAAAAAAAAATTTAAAAAAAAAATCGCGTATAATTTATAATATTTTAAAAAAGCGATCTTAGCTTAGTTTAGCCGCTTAAAAGTCTGCTTTAAATATCTTTAGAAAGAATAAATTCTATTATAATTTGAAGTAAATTTTGTCTAGTTTGCAGTGAAATAATTTTTAACTGAGTAAATAAAACATTTCTTTAGTTATAGCCTCCCATTCAACAAAAAACATGGCTTACTTGAAAGAATACAAAACTTAAATTTCTTACTGTTCTGTCGAAGATCGGATGTTTAGATAATATTTTTTATATATTGAGGTCTACTAATACTTCTATAAATATTTCTCTATGTATTGTAATATTGTATTCCCCATGTATTTAAATATCACTTTAATATAAAAGTTCTAAAATACTTACTTCTAAAATAAATATTTCATGAATTTAAATTCAAACGCTAGTCTAGAAGTAATCCGCTATCTAAGAAACAATTATCACTGCAAAGCATGACTAATCGATATCATTCCGTTCTCTTGAAGGCTGATAAAATACTGGCACCTCTAAGTTATGACTCATTCGTTTAGTAACAATAAATGTTCGTCCCATTTGGAAAAATTATAATTTTAAATCATTTTATCCTTAACGCTATGTATAAATCAATAACAATATTTGGGTAACATCAAATAAAAAATGAATCGACGTTGAAATATTACGAATTCCCTAGCTCGTCCTCAATTTCTTTCTGTGAATCCGCGGTAAAATGATACCTCATTATATTATTTTAACAGAAAGATTCTTTATCCTTATTAAATGTGTAAATTTAAAATTATTAGTAGGTATGTGTGTGTATATACATATACACACACACACACATATATATATATATATATATATATATATATATATATATATAGAGAGAGAGAGAGAGAGAGAGAGAGAGAGTGAGTGAGAGAGAGAGACTTAGATAAATAGATATTTTTAATTTTTAATTTACCTTTCATGTAAAAATCGCCTTGTTCTTAAAGAATACGTTGGTACAATTCTTTAAAATAATTTTGTTATTAATTAAAAATCCGAACTACAAAATAATGAGTACCCAACATACAGGTGAATAGTTAACTAGCCAACGTTTTGCCTATTCCGGCATCGCCAGAGCAGAAAAAAACAAGATCGCATATATGCAGATAGAAAAAGGAAAGAAAAAATAATTGCAGTTGACGTCTCACGAAGCCAGTAGTGGATCTAGTATTTAATTTTTGGGAGGGAGGGGGCATCAGCCCGAAAGTTTTTTTTTTCATATATATATATATATATATATATATATATATATATATATATATATATGGTGTCCTTCAGTGGATTCCGAGCCGTTGCGGTATTCCAGGAAATGAGGGAGCGGACAGTCTCGCCAGGAGGGGAGCAGAATTGCCACAAACAGTCCATCCAAAATCCTACGATTCAATTCGGCGAATGGTGAGGATGGCAGTGAAGGAGGAAACAAAAAATATGCACAAAGACAAGGTATAAGGGAAACTTTATGGTTGTTTGATGGAAAACCCGATCCCAGCAGACCTACCAAGAAGAGATGCAGTAGCCTGCTTCCGCCTGGCCACTGGTCACGACTATCTACAAAGTCGTCCCCACATGATAGTGGGGGTAACATTTTTTAAATCATAAGTACGCAGTACATAATATCAACAACATGTTTATTGGTAGAGAATCTTCAGTAGTAAAATTTACATTGGGACATAATTTTATTTATCGAATCAGTATTTTCTGTGTACTCGTCCATAGTGTTGCCCAAATGCGAGACCGAGACAAGTCATGGTCTTGCAAACTCAGTCTTGGTCATGGTCTTGGTCTTGCGCAAGAGTCTCGCTACAGTCTTGCCGTTACCTATTAGCTTATTACTATAGAGATATTTGTGTAATTTCTTAGATAGAAGAAACCTAACTAAGCCAGAATGAAAAATTAGAAGAGTTAAATACAAAAGTAAATTTGTTATACCAATTCTTTACATATATTAACTAAAACAGTCAAGTGTTAGTAACTACTCTGCCTTCATTTTTATTTAAAAAATCTTTTTTTTTTATACCAGCCTTGTTCTTGGTCTTGCAGCAATTGGACTTGTAAGACCAAGGCCAATTTTAGGCAACACTACTCGTCCGGTTAAAATTTGGATTGTTTTTGTCATCTTCATAATTTTGTTTAATAGTGATGTTTTAGCACGTTTTAAGGAGTTTATGAATTTTCAGAGTGAATCATAATTTGATTTGGAGAAGTTTTTTCAACCAAGAAACAAGAAAAAATAAAATTTAAAATAACAGTTTTTATGAAGAGGAAAGCTTCAAATTTTCTTGGAGAGGAGAGGAGATAATACGCCATCGCTCTTGAGAGTATTGGCACTCCTGTAGGTCATGTTTAAAAAAAAAACGACCACTTGGAGTTTACTTACCTTAAACTATTTCACAATATGTTTAGTGACCTTAACGAAAAAAAAAAGAAAAGAAAAGAAACGTTTCCTGAGGGAAAATAAGGAAAGAAAAAGAAAAAAAAAGGTATGCCCCTTGTCTTGAAAATCAAGGAGGCTGTGTTTTCCTTCAGGGAAAATCGAGTTATCTTCTCCGTGTACTTCTCAGCGAGGCGTTTTCTCTCTCCAAGGGTTGTACTCACTCAATTGTCTTTGAAATCTTATATTTATTTAACTAAATTTTTAATCATTACCAGTAATCTATATTATTTATACGAATTATAATTCTTTTATAATTTGGAATCATCATTCAGCAATGTTTTAAATGTTTACATACGAGACAATTGAGACTTATTTCAATATAATTTTTTTTTCAAACGATAAGTAGAATTTGTCATTGTTAAAACCATTTAAAGACTTTTGACCGGCTAAACTTGGCTAAGTTCTGTTTTTAATGAAAAACATAAATTATTGTGGAATTTGTTTCATCATTATCCAACAATACTACAGATACACCTTTAATAAGCTTCAAGTCAAAGAGGTTTATTGGGCAAATTCTTGAGATCAACCTCAAGTTTTGTAAAGATAGATAGATAGACAGATAGATAGAAATTTATTTGTTTTTTGGGGGGTTCCCCATACAAATAGAGCCTAGCTTGGCTATTGTAGAATAATATGGTTTCACAAGTTATATACATATCATTTAAAAATAAATAAAATTTACAATATTTTACGTTTAGAATAGGTTTTACAAAACATGAATAACAATAAAAATTAAAAACAAATAACGATTACTGCATAATAATAGTTATCTGAACCTGTTACTATGGTAGAAACAATAAAAAATAAAAATGATGTAGAGATGGTTGACCGTTGATATAATATGAGAAGAATTTAGTCGAGGGTGCGGTCAAATAAATAAAAAAAATTAAAATATATTAATTATTTTAATTTTTGCCGACGTTTCGACCCACTTTGCAGGTCGTCTTCAGGGCTACAAAAGATACAAAACATGTTGAAAATACAAAATAAATATAAGTATATATAAAATACGAAGAAGTTGTCAGATACAGAAATAAAAGATGGTATCAGAGATATAGTGGGTGACAATGTAGTTAAATATTAAGAATTATATATGTATAAGACACAAATAAATGGAAAATAAGTAGGAATGAAAATAAAAATATAGGAGAATATAGCATGTAAGTTAAAAGTAAACAGATTGCGATAAAAGATAAGGAAAAAGTGTATAACAAACTAATAGAGATTACATTAGATAACTGTGGGTTAACAGATAAAGAAAACAAATACATGAATGTTAACGAATAAATGAATGTTAACGAATAAATAGATTGAAAATTGAATAACTATTGTTACAGTAATACAATAGTTATTCTTTATTTTTATTTTCATTCCTACTTATTTTCCATTTATTTGTATCTTCTACATATATAATTCTTAATATTTAACTACATTGTCACCCACTGTATCTCTGATACCATCTTTTATTTCTGTATCTGACAACTTCTTCGTATTTTATATATACTTATATTTATTTTGTATTTTCAACATGTTTTGTATCTTTTGTAGCCCTGAGAAGACGACCTGCAAAGTGGGTCGAAACGTCAGCAAAAATTAAAATAATTAATATATTTTAATTTTTTTTATTTATTTTACCGCGCCCTCGACTAACTCCTTCTCAAAAAATAAAAATACTTATATATATAAACAAAATATTACTTTTAAGATAAACTAAAAACAAACACTCAATAGAACATGGGCTATGATCAACAATTTTGTGTATGCACTTTGTGTACTCTCATCATATAATAGTAAACTTTATTTAACTTATCTATACAATCGATATTCAATGTGGTTTCGATATTGTGGTTATCAGAAGATTCTGAGATGAAATTTTGAAGGAATTTTTCTCTATAGTCATTGTAGACTGGGCAGTGAAGGAGAATGTGATGCAGACCATTGTAGATAAATTGACTGCATGATACACAAGTTCCTTGAGACACGATCGAAAAAGTTGTGTTTTTTTTTAATAGATTCCGATATGTTCTGGGTTTGCAATTCTTAATTGACTGACACGTCTCAATTTCTTTATATGGACTTTGAATGTAAGATACGTTTCAGGATCGGGAGCATTGTAACTGCACATTATTCTGTATAAAGAGTAGTTATTTGAGTTTAGAGCTCTTTGTATGTCGGCTGAGAAATAATGGTCGTGTGCTTTTTCCAGGATGACGTATTTGTATCGAAGAAGTCCGTTTGTGTGGTGAACAGACAGCTCTTCTTCAAAGGCATTAAGCTCGACTATTGCTCAAAATTGAGACACTCCCAAATAAGTATACCTTTAAGTTTTGTAAAGAAATTGTGTCCATTTCTATCCAGTCACCTAATGGTGCTCGTATTTTCAGCAGAAATAGTATTATATCTGGTGTACAATTGGATAATGATATAAATAATAATGATAAAAAATAATCGCCAATAATTTACGTTTCTTCTTTTTTTTTTTTTTAACAGAACTTAGCCTAGTTTAGCCGCTCAAAAGTTCTGTTTAAATGGTTTTAAAGAAAATTTTATCTAGTTTACAGTGAAACAATTGTTAATTACTTCAATGAAATATTTCTTTAGTTATCGCTTCCTATTCATCATAAAGAAGGACTTAAAAAAAAGCACTATAATTGAATTTTCTACTTTTCTGCCCAGTTATTCATGCCTTAACAGGGCCAATGACACCAAAATAACACCTGATTCTGCAGAAGCCTACCGAAAAATAGTGAAGTACTTATCAGAAACAAATGCGAATTTTCACACTTACCAGCTGAGGCAGGAAAGAGCTTTACGAGCAGTGATAAGAAATTTACACTCCTCAACCCCCACTGAAGTTATTAAAGAAGAACTAACGACGCTTGGTTTCAATGTACGCCAGGTAACAAACGTTTTGAAGGAGGACAGGGAGCAGCCAGGATTACGAAATAGGATCCCACTACCATTGTTTTTCGTGGACTTGGAGCCATCACCAGGTATCGAAAAAATATATGATATCACAAGAATATAATACACAATGGTGAAAGTTGAGAAGCCATATCCCAAGAGAGACATCGTGCAGTGCCATAATTGTCAGACCTATGGCCACACGAAGACATATTGCCACCATCTGCCGCGTTGCGTGAAGTGCGGTGAACAGCACAAATCTGTAGAGTGCACCAAACCTATACAAGATCCAGCAGTATGTGCCCTATGCTTGGAGGGACACCCGGCCAACTACAAAGGCTGCCAAATTTACAAGAATCTCAAAACCAGACACCAGAAAAACCGGATTCAAGATGAAGCACTAAGAACAAGAAGAGAGAGAGAGCCTTCCAGAATTGTAAACAATGATGTATCATTCTCCCAACTACTTAGAGGTAAGACTTTAACCGATAAATGTCAAGCCCTGCCACAACAACCTCAACCCAACCTCAAAATCCTCTTCATCCTAATATACCTAACCACCAACAACAAATTCCTCATATTCCTCCTCCTTCAAATGCAACAGATCTCACAAGTTTGTTAGCATCTTTCCTCACCGATTTCAAATCCCTTGTTACTCCACTCATATCACTCCTCACGAATCTCGTATCTCACCTCATCCCTCCTTTGAAAAATCCTTAAATGACTCACATCCCTAAACCCATATCCATTCTCCTTTGGAATGCGAATGGTGTTAGAAATCATACAGACGAACTATCTACTTTACTACTTGACAAGAACATTGATGTGGCACTAATTACTGAAACTCGACTAACCACTAAACAGCACTTCAATATACCACAATACCTGACATATCGTACTGACCACCCTGACGGAAAAGCACATGCCGGTACTGCTGTAATTGTACACCAATCCCTCTCCCATCACGTACTCCCATTACCTATACATGATTTCCTACAGTCCACCGCTATCGTGATAAAAACCTTCTCCTTTCCGGTCACTCTTGCATCAGCGTATTGCCCTCCTAACCGATCCATATCCAATGCCCAATTCAGTTCTCTCCTCGACTCCTTAGGACATCACTTCATCTTGGGTGCAGACCTAAATGCCAAGCACCAACAATGGGGTTCCAGAACCACGAATTCTCGTGGCCGAACCCTGCTGTCTGCACTCAATTCCCAACGTTTTCACCTCCTTTCCCCCAACTCTCCTACCTACTGGCCCACAGATCCCAACCGTAATCCTGATCTTCTTGATTTCTTTATCCACAGCGGCTTAAGTCCCCTCAATTGTTCCATTACACGTCTAAATGAACTTTCCTCTGACCATAGTCCTCTAATCCTTAATGTTTCACTTGAACCTGTTCCCAAACCTTCTCCACCGTCATTCATTAGGGGCCCAGTAAACTGGGACCTTTTCCGCCAAATAATCTCCGATAATATTGATCTCAACATATCCCTCAAAACTCCCGATGACCTTGATAGTGCCGTAAATTCCTTTACTACCACAATCCAACAAGCCGCCTGGACTGCCTCCTTCCCAAAAGACTCCTCCAGAATTCCTATAAAGACCATTCTACCCCAACACCTCCTTAACCTAATCCACACCAAACGCCGTGCCAGATTATTATGGCTACGTACCCAACATCCTACCGACTGCTGCTCCTATAATTACTACTGCAAACAATTAAAACTGGAATTAGCCACCTTCAGTTCACAATCCTTCAACTCCTACCTATCTTCCCTCTCTTCTCGCGTCAATTCCCTTTGGAAAACCAAAAAAAAAATCCTAAATCCTCACCGCATTAACCATCCCCTCCGACGAGATGATGGCTCCTGGGCAGCATCTGACGAATATAAAGCTGAGGAGTTCGCCATTCACCTATCCAATACATTTATTTCACATCCGGAATCCCATCCTGCCCACACCGTAACAGTAGAAGAACTCCTTACATCACCAATCCCACTATCCTAAGCTATTCATCCTTCCGAAGTAAAATTTCAATTAAAAAAACTAATCCCCCGTAAAGCTCCTGGACATGATCTCCCCACACCTCAAATCCTTCGACAACTTCCATCCAAAGCAGTCATATTCCTTACATATATCTACAATTGTATCCTACCCACCACCCACTTCCCTCTGTTATGGAAACACTCCACTATTATCCTTTTCCCAAAACCAGGAAAACCTCTCAATAGCTCAACATCCTATAGACCAATCAGCCTACTCCCAATCCTTTCAAAAAATTTTGAAAAGATCCTTTTGAAACGAATCCTACCCATTATAGAATCCCAAAATATCCCTTCCCATCATTTTGGTTTTCGCTCTCAACATTCTACTGTTCAACAAGAACTCCGAGTTGTTGATCATAATTCCTCAGCCATAGAAAACAAGGAATACTGTTCGGGTGCCTTTCTGGACATTGCACAGGCATTTGACCGGGTATGGCACTCCGGACTGCTCTCCAAGCTTAAAATCCATTTACCTCAGTCCTTGAACCTAGTCCTCCGATCCTACCTCTCTGACCGCTCCTTTCGAGTTCGCTATGGAACGGAATTTTCCAATATCTACTCCGTTAAAGCCGGTGTTCCCCAAGGCAGCGTCTTAGGTCCCGTGCTTTACATCCTCTTTACTGCTGACATCCCTGTTCATCCCGATACTTTTCTTGCAACATTCGCTGACGACACCGCAATCTTATCATCCAACTCTGATCCCGAAATAGCACCCTTAAATCTCCAAAGCCACCTCACCTTGATTGAGCACTGGTGTAATAACTGGCGCATTAAAGTTAATGAATCTAAATGCCAACATATTACCTTTACACTCCGACGCAATTCCTGTCCACCAGTACTGTTTACATTACCTTCACCCTTCGGCGTAATACCTGCCCACCAGTTTATTTTAACTCCATCCAGCTTCCTTTCTCAGATACAGTCCGGTATCTTGGCTTTCTCTTAGACAGACGACTAACATGGAATCCACATACTCGACTTAAAAGACAGGAACTTAACAGACGATATGGCCAGCTGTATAGACTACTGAATAGAAAATCTAAACTTTCTGGTGAAAACAAATTACTGATCTACAAGACAATACTGAAACCCATCTGGACTTACGGACTAGAACTATGGGGAACAGCCAAATTTTCTAACATCAAACGCATTCAATCCTTTCAGTCTAAAGTCCTCCGTACAATAGTCAATGCTCCCTTCTATGTAACCAATAAAACCCTACACCATGACCTTAATATCCCATTTATTCTTGATCTTATCCCAGCCAAATTTTCCAAATTTCACCAGAACCTTTCTCATCACCCAAATCCCGTTGTACAATCCCTATCAAGCACCACCCATCCCTACAATCCCCTTCGTAGGTTAAAGCGGCAGTGGCCACGAGACCTTTTGTAAATATGGATATTTTGGAGTTCTAGCAATGGCCAGATTCTCCACTCAAGTCATGAGTGTCTGTGGCTGTAGCGCTCTTACTCATCCTCCGCTGGTTTAAAATACCAGTGAAGTGGCTGAGGAAGAAGCATAGGGATCTCCTAAGCCTCCCTTTTCCCTCCACATGTGGAGGGGACAGGATTAGTTCGGAGATCACCTGGCAAATTGTAAATAATGTATGTTTTATATAAGGTGTTTGTTTTACTTTTATTTCTATTTTTATTTACTTATGTGTATATATATTTTTTTTTTCTTTACTCTTTTGTTCTTTCCTCTTATTCTTTTTTTATTACTTTATTTATTTATATTTTTGTATATACGGTATGAATGCAATCTCTGAACTCTATTATAAGTGTCCTTAACTGTGACAAATTGTAATATTTCTGAATAAAGTGTTTTAATAAGAAAAAAATAAGTACTGTTTAATTCCATCCAGCTTCCTTACTCAGACACAGTCCGGTATCTTGGCTTTCATTTAGACCGAAGACTAACTTGGAACCCGCATACTAGACTCAAAAGACAAGAACTCAACCGACGATGCGGCCAACTATACCGACTACTAAGCAAAAAATCTAAACTTTCCATTGAAAACAAGCTACTGATCTACAAGACAATACTGAAACCTATTTGGACTTACGGACTAGAACTGTGGGGATCAGCAAAATTTTCTAACATCAAGCGCATCCAATCCTTCCAGTCTAAAGTTCTTCGAACAATAGTCGATGCTCCTTTCTATGTAACCAACAAAACCCTACATCATGACCTCAACATCCCATTTGTCCTAGACCTTATCCCAGAAAAATTCTCCAAATTTCAACAGAACCTTACGTACCACCCAAATCCTCTTGCACAATCCCTATCAAGCACCTCCCATCCCTATAATCCTCCAAGAAGGTTGAAACGGCAGTGGCCTCGCGACCTTTTGTAGTTTATATAAATTGGAGTTCTGGCAATGGCCAGATTCTTCACTCAAGACATGAGTGTATGTGGCTAAAGTGCTCTCGACCAATCTCCGCTGGCTTTAGTACCAGTGACGCGGTTGGGAGAGTAGCGCTCCTGGAGTTCCCTCGCCTGATTGTATATAAGTATGCATGTGTTTTTTTTTTTCTTAGTTTTAATTTTCTTATTTTTTAGGTTATTTTATTTTATTGTCTATTGTATATACTTTTGATTATTATTTTGTTCTATTTATTTTACTTATTTTTGTACATATAGTGTGAATGTCATCCTACCTCACTATAACCAATGTCCAACAGACAGATTGTTATAATACTCAATAAAGAAATTAAAAAAAAAAAACTTTTCTGCCGAGAATTTGCCCATTATTTATAGAACTTTTTTGTAGGCCTTGAGATGTGCTATTATTCTTATAAAAATTTCCCTCTACTTACGTGATACCCTGTATACAAGCAGGTAAATAAAGAACAACAAAATTAAATATAATTATATGCTTTGTCTCAAATAGTCTATAACCCCTTTTTTACCTGAGTAATATATTTAAATTTTAATTTGTATCCGACACGTTTTCAACTTTTATGTGTAAATTTCACGTTTCATGTTTTTGCAGCATAAATTTGCAGGAATGTTTCATAAAGTAACACATGACTCTATAGAACACACGAAACAAGTTCTAACTTTCTAGGAAATTATTAAACCATTTTGAAGTTTGTTTTTCTCTTATTTACATTTTTAGAACTTCCTCTATCTTACATTTATGTTTCTTAGTTTAATTTTATCGTTAAGTGTGAACAAATTGCTCCATAAAATAAAGTATATTATTCCGGTGCAAACCTGGGCTGCATTTCGAATGGAATATTTTAAAATACAAAATAAAATTTTTTAAAAGCATTATTGTTTGAAAGAATACAAAACATTTTTCCACAGAAAAGATGTGAAAAGCAGAATTGTAATTTTTTTTCTTCATTTATTTTTGTAAATCTCGTCTAAATATCGAACCTTAGATTTATTATAAATAACATTTATTATTTAGCTAATGCATTTAGCGTTTCCCAAAATCGGTCACCTAACTGTTGCAAGACCAAGACCAGGACTCGATAAAATCGATTTTTTAAATAAAAACTATGATAAAAATACTTTAATATCCAGACTACAGGAACCCTCCTAAATCGAATGACCCAAATACTTGGATATGCCGACGATATGAATATAATGGAACGACCGTTTGCGGCGGTACAATAAGCTTTTACAAGCCTGGAAGTGTCGGCAGCCAAAATCGGTCTTATTATTAACGCGTCCAAAACAAAATATATATCCACGCTATCCTCACGTCTAACAAGGGAAATCAAACATGGCTGGAACATCGTGGAATCGAGAAAGTTGACGAATTCGTATATCTTGGGTCACTGATAAACTCACGAAATAACATTCATTGTGGGATTGACAGCTGGATAGCAGTGGCTAATCGGTACTATTTCTCCCTCCAGAGTCATCTAAGCAGTACAATGTTGCCAAGACAGGACAAACTAAGAATATATAAAACACTCATTAGATCAGTACTCACATATGGCTGTGAGAGTTGGACCTTAACTAAAGCAGTTGAGAAATCCCTGCTCAGATTTGAAAGGAGGATTATACGATGCATATTCGGAGGGGTCCAGGAAACACCACACAATTGGAGGAGGAGAACGAATTTAGAAATCAAAACATTATTTAATGACCTGGATGTGAGCCAATTCATCGTACTGGCAAGACTACGCTGCGCAGGACATGTCGCGCGTATGGATATGAATGCACCCCCACGGAAAGCTATGAATGAGCCTGTATATGGAAACAGACAAGTGGGAAGACCATGATTGCCCTGGCAAGACTGTGTGGCTAGTGATGCATGTAGACTACTTGGTGTCAGAAATTGGAAGGATGCAGCAACTAACCGGGAGAACTGGAGATCCATCCTGGAGCAGGCCAAGTCTCGAATGATTGGGATGTAGTGCCACTTAATAATAATAAGTTACTAATACTTGACAATCATAATTACTATATGCTAATAATTGGTATAACTAATATACTTTTGCGTTTAACTCCTCTAATTTTTCATTCGGGCTTAGTTAGGTATCTCCTATCTAAAAAAATACAGTAATATCTCTATAAGTATTTGCAAGACTGTTGCGAGACTCTTGCGCAAGACCAAGACCATGACTGCATTTATTATATGTTGATGACCATGACCAAGTTTGCAAGTCTCGATCTCGCATTTGGGCTTACTTACTTTTGCTCCTTTTTCTTCTTTCCAGGCTGCTTCTTTTTTAAATTACTGTATATATTGTTACATTTGTTGTATACTATACAATTGTTGAATAATACAAATTCATGTATAATATATTGTTTTATTAAGTTAGTTTTGATTAAGTTAGCCTATGGGTTATGTTTTCAAAATCAATGATTTTTCTTTTCGTACTTCTGTTATTTCTTCTTTCCTCCAGATTGTGTTTTTTCTTTCTGTGTAAATACACATACATATATATATTCTCACATTACAACTACAAATATTACTGCAAAAACTTTATTTCTATTTTTTTTTGTTTTTTAAGTTTTGTACATATTATTAGTTAAATAACTGTATATATTAATAGACTTTTTATTAAGCTAGTCTTTGGTCAGTTATGTATTTTCTTTTGTATTATTGTTATTTTGTGGGGACCGTGTCCTAGGATAAAGTTTATTTTTCTATTCTATTCTATTATTTTACATTCATTTTAAACAAATAACAGTATCCATAAAAAATAATTTGCAATGAATTTGGTTTCTTGACAAAAATCCCTGTTGCCTGGTCATTGAGAGCCGCCTCCAACGGTACGGATATAGCTGGACCTAATGAGAGATGTTTAATTAAGATACGAAGAGATAAAATCTTGCCATCAATGAATGAACATTAGGTGAGAGAATTCAGTATGAGCCACCTTCCAAAAGTATCAAATTCACAATTTTAATCGACGAAATTTGCAACCGTTATAAATCGTACAATAAAAAACAAACAAACAAAAACGCAGTTTTGACATACCACCAAGCTTAAAATTAAGTGGATTCATTTTAAATTAATACATCTTAATTAATACATACTTCAAGCGATTGCTCTAAATTTTAACAATTCTGGGCAATATATATATATTTGGTCCATCCTGGTTTATTTCTGGAAATTTGTTTCCAGCGTGCGCAAATGCTTCTCCCATTTCTTAGTTAAATAAATTATCAACCTTCGAGGAGGATTGTCTGGATGCGTAGAGCTTGATAGGGATTGTGCAAGTGGATTTGGATGATATGTAAGGTTTTTATGGAATTTGGAAAAAATTTTATTGATAAGGTTTAGAGTTATAACAAAGAAATATTCCGCTTGCCGACTACAAATTGACTACACATTCTAACATTACATAAAGCCCGGCAACTACAGCCAATCGCTCTATGTCTGTTAGGTACAATGCTATTATTCTGTCTGTTGTAATATTTTTCAGTTAATCAACTTTTAAAAAGACTTTTTGTGGTTCAGAATATTTAACTGGCGCCCGATACAGTGGACTTTAGAACTTCTTCAAGAGTAACTCTATTTGAATTTTATGTACTATCTATTTCTCACCATTGAATAAATTTGGATTTAATCCATAACTGGCGGAACTCTGAAATTATAAAACTGGATCCAATCACAGAATACAGAACGAGGAAAAACTCTTGATCAATATCAGAAGCAGCTTATAATGCGGACGAGGACCCCGAGGAATCTCAAGATCAATTTCCTGTGAGTAATCTCTGTACTTCCAATATCTATTTTTTTCCAGTCAGCTGGTGTTCCTCAAGGTAGTATTCTAGGTCCTATTCTTTACACAGTCTATACAGCTTACACCTCAACCCATCCAAACACCGTTGGTACAACCTATGCCGATGACCCATGTCCCCTATCAGTTCATAACGACCCAACAATTGCATCCTAAACCCTTCAATCCCACATTACGAACCTTGAAGAATGCTGTCAAAACTGGAGAACTAAAATAAATCCCACCAAATTAGCTCTACTCTTCGTCGTGAACCTATGACTTCCTGTCCTACAGTATCCTTTAATAATACCCCACTTTTCCCCGTTGAACAAATCTGCTATCTAGGACTCCATCTGGACAAACGTCTAACTTGGAATCCTCATACCACACTGAAACGACAAGAAACCGCTCGACCTTTCCGCCTACTTCAGCACTTACTAGACAAACGCTCTACCCTTTCAATTAAATACAAAAGACCATAATTAATCATATACACGACCATAATAAGGCCTATTTGGACTTACGGAGTGGAGCTTTGGGACTCCACTAAACCATCGAATTTCTCTCGTATCCACTCCTTACAATCCAAAATCCTTCGTAAAATCCTCAATGCTCCTTGCTCTGTTTCAAATAAAATCATCCACAATGACCTGAATGTTCCATATGTTTCCGATTTGGCCCAATCCAGACATCTATCCTTCCATAATAAACTTCAGAACTATACTAATCCTCTCGTTTCTAACCTTGCTTCTCCCTCGATCTCTGATAACCCTCCTAGATGTCTGAAAAGATAATGGCCTCGTGATCTCCTAATTTAGATACTTTATTAGAGTGCTACCAATGGATAGATTCTCTAAAAGCATTGTCATGTCATGTATTTCTATGTATGACATTTTCTGAATGTATATTAATGTGTACAGTTGTAAATTTCATAAATAATAATTTAAAAAATACCAATTTCAGTTTAATATCTTCTCAATTAATTACAAACACGTCAGTTGCAAAAGTGATCCCTCATGAAATATTGAAATATCTCCCTAGGTATGATGGGTATAGTTACAAGTTGCCACAATTTATTACTACTTGTTCAGATTTAACCAAAACTTACTGTGCAGAAAACCTAATTGAAAGAGGTCACAATCATTGGCTCATTTTTCGAGCTGTAATAAGTCACTTAGATGGGCCAGCAGAAGCCGTTGTTTATAATAATAATTTTAATACAGTAAAGGAATTAATAGATGCGCCTAGAAAAATGTTTGCAGATTGTTGTCTGATTTAATAACTGAGGTAGCAATAATGAAATCTAGTAATCCAGAACATCAAATAGAATTTTGAAATAAGCATACCGATGGTACAAGATCACATCCGGACATCGTATAAACAATTCCATGCCAAACTTTACTAACATGCTTATACAAAACATGGCCACAAGACATAAGGCAGAAAACGTCCGACCAAGGCTGAAAAGGAGCTGGTTTAAGGATCTCCTGGATTAAATTTTTCATTTATTTCAAGTTAGGAGTAGGTGCCGATGGGTACCGACTTCCCTCATGCCTGACATGCCAATTCTATCAATAAAGATCAAATCCACTTATTGTTATAGGCTGTGACAGGGATGGATTAAATAATAAATGTTTTAAAAAAAATCATTTCAAATCCTGCTTTATATATTGTCTTGTCTTTCCACTTTCTGTCTATATGGTCAAGTTCATAAGATCACTCAGTTTTGAGCTCATGGATGCTATCGGACCGTCTCTAAACTGGTCGAACTAGTGTTAACTAGAATTAGCAGAGCTCAGGGTTCACTTCAGGTACTTACCCTATTTATATCTGTTTTGAAATTACATAATTCAGTAGTTAGATATTTCGTTATACATTTTCTTATTTTTCATGGGTTTAGTAACCTTCTAGGAATGTTGATCTTCCGCTGGAACCCATCAGGTCGTTCCCAAACTTAACGTAAATCGCTGTCCATCGCTGCTGGGTTCCATCGATAGATTGAATTCGCCCTGGGCTTAGAAACTTACCTTTTTTTTGTGAAGTAATAATATTTATCGAAACTCCAATTTCTGTGGATATTATGTTTTAATATTCCTTAGTTATAGTTATACTACACTGACAGGCAAAAAATTATACACACTTGATTTTTCGATGTTTTCATCTAAAAACATTTCTGTAAATTTGTATTTGTATATAATACATGGTATTTGTAGATAATACTTAGTATTTATGGAATTTTATAATCTTTTTTACATTTAATAATCAAAATGTGATTGGGTAAGAAAGATTAGAGAAAAAAAATTGAAAAACGAACTATTATTATTCTAAAAGAAATTACTTACATCATCGTTTAGTAGCCCGTGTTTCCTCCTCTTGCCTTCACTACTTCTTGAAGACGCCTCGGCATACTTTCCACCAGTCGGGAAATGTCCCTTTGTTGGAGGATAGCCCATTCCTCCCGAAAAGCCCTTTCAAGGTCCTGTAGTGTATCAGGAAGTGTTGCACGCGCTCTTATTCGTCTTCCGAGGTTATCCCATAAATGCTCAATGAGGTTCAAATCTGGAGAACGTGCTGGCCAGGCTAAAACCTCAATATTCTTCTGTTGAAGGAACGTCTGCACTATGCGGGCGACAGGTGGGCGTGCATTAGAATAGAACGATCGCCGATTTTGTTGAGGATAGGCAACACATGAGGTTCAAAAATCTCATCTACATAGCAAATGGCCGTCAAAGACCCTCCACGAACAACAACCAATTCTGTGTGGCGCTCCACTGAAATCCCAGCCCACACCATTAAGGAACAACGTTGAAAAGGTTGGCTCTGGGAAAAATTACAGGATACATATCTTTCGTTTCTTCTTCCCCACACCCTTTTACGCCCGTCTGGAGATCGAAGAGCTAATCTCGACTCATCGAGTTAAGCACTCCATTCGCCCATAGTCCAATGGCTGTGTTCTCGAGCAAAAGAAGCCGTGTTACTCTGTGAGTTCTGGTCAACTCTGGTCCTCTTACTGGACGAAAAGCCATTAATCCATACTCATTTAATCTTCTCCGAGCGGTACGTTCAGAAATTTGCACACCTCGAACTTCTTCGAGCTGATGAATCGCTTGAACAACGGTAAGGTGCCAGTTTCATAAAATTCCCAAAGTCAAAAACCGGTCATCCCGTGGTTCTGTTACCCTAGGCCGTCCAGAAGCGGGCCTTCTATTGTATGAACCAGTTTCCCGAAAACGCCTGACGGCGTCTCGTAAAGTTTCATATAGAACTCCGATGGCATTAGCTGCATATCTAATGGAACGTCCATCATCAATAAATGCCACACCACGCGCAACATCCTCAGCACTAAGAGGCATTTTTAAACTTAATATTGAAAAAATTAAAAGCCAGAGACTAAGAAATGTGCTGCAAGAAACGGCACTGAACTAATGATACTGAATAAACATTTTGATTCCATAGAAAGTAAACACTGGAATCTAGAATCATTTCATTGAATTAAGGATTAAGGGTTATTGTCATCTATATTAACATTCCTAACTGAAAACAAACAAAAAGATTACTTATTTATTCATTAAAAACAATAGACCAATCCAAAGCACAAATATTTTCAGATGAAAACATGAAAAAATCAAGTGGATGGAATTTTTTGCCTCTCAGTGTATTATACGTAGTTTTACTATGTTCTTTTATTTTTCACGTTTAGCAATATTTAAACTCTGCAAATACTACAAATAAAAAAAAAAATGCCCAGTACCACTACAACCCATGAAGGGTCTTGAGTTCAGCACAATGTGAGGAAGTACTGTTACACGGCAAACGGTTGAGCAGGGAGGTGACGGGTCAATGTCAAGCTCAACCGCCCGGTTTTCTCCCTTAATTAATTATTTAATTATGAGTACCCACTTTATAGAGGCAGGGGTTGCCCCAGGGTCGACTGATGAAAAGTTACAACAGCCGGATTCGAACCCCGGACGTTGAGCTCTGGAAGTCAGTGCTCACCCACTGAGCTCCCCCGATCCTTTATACTACATATTGTTTTTAATAAATGGTCTATGATCTTTTTTTTTTTTCTCTCTTCAAACATTTAAACACTAAATTAAAATTGAAATATTGACATTAAAGGCATGAGGAATATTAATTTTTTTGATATATTTTTTAGTAAATATTGGTTTTTACGATATATTCCTTGTATTAAAAAAATGTTAGATCTTCAGATTCTGGCTCTACTTATAAGTGACAGAGTCCGCTGAGTAGAACTACTACCTCAGAATTCGACCAAAGCTAATATTATTATACCTTCTACCCGACAATTAAAATGTTTGTTTTTTGGTTGTATATATTTTTCAATGATGAAAATGATCATTTATGTTTTAATTCCGTACTTGAAGCTTTTGAACAGCTAGTAAAATATAGTTTTCATCAGTATTTATCATGTTCAGTAGTTTGAAGAAAATTGGAGGAATACGTTTTTTTTTTTTTTTTTTTTTTTTGTTATTTAGGTAGTAGATAATTTGTTTCCTTGTTTTTTGTTTGTTTTATTATAATTTTTTTATTTTTTTTTGTAATTTCATTACTGGCATCTTTTTTAATTTTTTCCAAATATTTTATTTAATTATTATCCCTCTTATTTCTTTTAAAATATTATGTATATTTAACTACACTGTATGAAAAGAAATTTTCGTTACTTATAAATTAAATTTTATGTTATTTTACTTACAGTACCCAGCACACAAAAATTATAATAAATACAATTAATTTTTACATATTTATATGGTAGCATATGACAGAAATTATATTGACTGTTAATATAAAACGAAAACGGTTACAACGCTAATACATATGGATATAGTAAAACGTTTTGGAATTATGATTTTTTTCATTTATAGAAATCCAAATTTAGGCATTTTTTCCATTATTCATACTTTTCACACTCTACATATATAATTAGTCTTGTAGAAATATTATTGACTTGATATATTTTATTATGAAGAAATTCTCTCCTCTAAAACATTATATAGTGAAAAAGTTCGTTTAGTGCTGCTACATGAATTTTCGAAGTATTTAAATTAATTATTATACTTAAATCTGGCAGGTTGTTTACACAATAAAATCGTTTGGCATAAAACTATTTTTTTTATTTTTTGATAATCACATACATTAGCTACATGAAAATCTTTCAATCTCTAATAAATAAATAAATATATTTTTACAAATTTGCAACTCTCTCTTCCAATTAACAAATGATTATAATTAATATTATACGAGAGTTGACTCATTACAATAGATTTGAAAATAATTTGAAATAACTGTGCATATTATGACTTAATCTGACTTATCAACACAGATAAAAATTAAAATTAAATTTCACCAAAACCGAAAAAAGAAAATGGAATAGAAGAAATTCTCAAGAAAACTATAATTATCTAATGTTCCTTTTGGTTTGTCTGAATAAGAATTCTGATGATTTAATAAAGAAAAAAAAAGTTATATATGTAAGTCCCTTATAAAATTTTAAATAAATATTTCTTTTATTAGAGGTTGTTATTATTGAAATAAAATAAACTCTTCCTTAAATAGAATGAAAATTATTGATAGATAAGAGATCAAGTTTAATAATATAATACTTAAATATGTTGACGGTTATACTGTTTTAGTTAATACTAGAACTTAAACAAATTAATACGAGTTATACGAGTGGAGCTTACATGGACTGGATACGTGGAAATTTGATCATTCTGTATGGCTGATCTGGGAATCCAAGGATGGCCAAGAGCTAGAGATGACTGGGAGGAGAGTTTCCAATTCGATCTCTATTTCCAAGTCTCGCGGCCCCAACCTCTTCACCTGTGGCTCCAAGACCAACCTCCTCGCAGCTTCTTCGAAATCCTTTATGTGAAGACGACACGACATCCTATTCAGATGAATTATTTTTTCTTGACATATAAAAGCGAGCCAGTCTTCCAACGTGGTAAAATTTTTATATCTGAGTCCTTTTTTTGTTTTATAACATTTCCAAATTTTGTTTATTATACAGCAGACGATGATGAGACTTGTGACGAAATACCACATCCATAAGACGACAAAGACGCCCTTGAGAACGGTGCCATATCCTACTTTGCACTCGGCTCGGAAAGGCCAATGATCAAAACTGCACTTTTTCACTGATGGAAAAAACTCATATTTAGCCTCTTCTGTGGTATATCCCATATTCAAGGCGCAGTAGAAAGAAAAACCGTAAGACAATATGAGGTGAACAATCATGTGTAGAATATCAAATATATGTTTAATTACGTCTCTCATCAAGAATAGCACGTCTGTTTTGAATCTGATCAATTTTACAACTTCGTTGGTTAAATCATCGAATGTATAGTCAGTAATATCTTCAATGCTATCTATGTATCTTAATGCGAATGGGTTATAGAAGTCCTCGTTCAGGAAACACGCGAATAAAAAAAAAAAAGATGTAACCAATACATAGGTGTAAGAATATTCATATTGTGGTACCTCGATCAAACTCAAGTTAACATCCGTAGTATTTGAAGTGTTCACACAGCTGAAGAATCTAGAACCGTCAGAATAAATATCGCAGGTTGGGGAAATGACGGTCACATTCGATATCAATATTATCATCAACATAAGCATAAGTACAGCAAAAGTTGCGAGGTTCTTCAAGAAGAGAAATGCCATAACTAAGAAAAACAAAACACAATTCAACGAGGCGTTATCAACTTGACTAAAAAGTTATCAGGGACGGGGCCGCGTTTATACCATTCCCCCTCCTCCTCTTTCATTTATCTCCCAATCATCATAGAGAAAACTACCGCGGGAAAAACTCACATATTAAAATATTCTTGCTAATAGGTAATACTACCATCCTGGATCATCTTTTATCCTTTTAGGAGCAACATATATATTGTTCAACGCTCGAATCTAATTTAAAATAACTTTCATTGCTTATAAACCGCATAAATGAGAAATTTCATGTGGAAAAATTAATCAAACGAGCCTTCTTGTAATGATTAATTTTATAAACTTTTCGTTTTTTTAGAGAAAAACGAAGTTAACTAGAAATAAAATATGTATTTTTTTTTTATTCGTACCTATCAGGGCTTGAGACGAAAAGCTATCTTTTATTTATATTCATTTCAGACATGACTTGAATTTTTATTTTCAATTGTTTGTCTGCTCCCTTTGAACTCGATCTTTTTTCCAGATAAATTTGGAATAAAATGTTTTTAAAAGTACAATCTAAAAGTAATATAAAAAAATATAACGGTGCAGTACATTATTAACTATTCAAACAAATATAATGATCAGAAAGTGTAATTCTGTCTATGACCTTAAGCCTATTTACTGTTAATTTGTTATTTAACAATTTAACTTTATTTACTTTTTCACAGAACGTATATAATTAAGTA
Source organism: Nezara viridula (assembly GCA_928085145.1). Lineage (NCBI taxonomy): Eukaryota > Metazoa > Arthropoda > Insecta > Hemiptera > Pentatomidae > Nezara > Nezara viridula. Next base: position 57,473,381 of record OV725078.1, on the reverse strand, counting down.
CATCCAGTTATTTGATACAAAAGCATCCTTAGAACCTTTTATTTTATTTTTTTTTCCTTTTTTTTATTTTTTTCCTCTATAATAGTTCTTTTAAAACAGTGAAAATGAAACTTTTTTAAGCACTATAAAAGTTTCAAGCCTTGGCAAGTACAGTAGCCTTCATTAAAATACAAACATACAAAGAAATCCGAACGCAGATTGCATCAGATATATCTATGAATTAGGCATTACATCTGTTTATTATGTTTAAAAATCTTTAAATTATTTCAGAAGAGAGGGTGGGGGGTTTCGAGTTGAGAAATAAAACCGAGCAATTAATTTGTTTCATAAAGTTATATATTTGAAACAAATATAATTTAAACAATTGTTGTAGAACTTTAGAATTATAATAAACTTAAACTTCGTTATGCATATACTGACCAGTTATTCGAGTGTAACCGTTTGTTTGATAGAAAACAATCAAACTATTATTAAATCCATTTGAATAAAGTCAAATTTATCAATTGAAATTCATTGTGTTATTTAGAACCGAAATTAGTGAAAGGCTTAGCCAGTTCAAAAGAAAATTGTCACAGTAGAGGGGAGGGGGGAATTTTTATAATTTAGTTTATTTTTTTATAGATTGTTCTTTTTAATTAGCTAGTTCATTTCATGAAATGCTAACAGGTGACCTGTCACTGTCTTTCAATTTCTCATAAATTCGTTATCTATATAAGTTGTTATTTTATTTGTTTCACCGTTGGAAAATGATGAGAGTAGCAACCTCTCAGAGGATGAGCACTAGCGGATCTAGGATTTATTTTTTTTTTTTGGGGGGGAGGGCCTTCAGCCCGAGAGCTTTTATTTCATATAGAATAGAATAGAATAGAATAGAAAATTAAACTTTATTCTGGGACTAAGTCCCTTTAGAATAACAATGATGAGTTAATACAAAGTAAAGTACAAATCTGGCCAAAAACTAACTTATAAAAATTTTAATATTATATACATTATTTAAAAAGTATGTAACCAGTAAAAAATAAAAAAAAAAATATATATACAAATGAACATAAAATCTTCTTAAAATTACTTAATTGAGATGAAAAAAAAAAAAGAAGAGAAATAACATATTTATATATACATAACTACACAATTTATAAACAATAGGCTATCTAATAGAAAACTAACTTAATACAAAATGTAATAATATCTACAGTGGTTCATATAATAATATGCAGACACTAAGATAAAATAAAATCTTAGGATACTTGTGGTGTAATGGAAAAAAAAAAAGTAAAATAAATAAAAGGAACTATTTATACGTACATTCTCATATTGGCACACATAAAAACAAAAATATAAAATATAAGCATATATACCCGAAAGAAAAAGCACAACCTGAGGAGAAGAGAAAAATACATAAATAGTAAAAATAATAGTCAAACTAGGTGACAAAGATAATTGCTGTTTTATGTTAAAACTTAAACAGTAGGCACCACTATTTACTTCACGCAAATTTAGTTCATAAAATGAAATTTATGGTGGTAAATCTTCTGTTTGGGATGTAAGGAGATATTGGAAAAGGAGGTATTTGAAAGTTGACAGGGAAGAGGCATGACGGATGTTATGTGGCAAAGAATTCCAGTAGGAGACGGAACGGGCTAAGAAGGAACGTTCATAGGTTTTTGTCCTGTGGAATGGAATATAGAGGTCAGAAACGCGGGATCTCGTTTTTATTGAGTGGACTAAGGGTTTAGGCTGGAGGAGACAACAGATATAGGAAGGGTGCTGGGACTTGATCGTTTGGTATAAGAAATTTCCAAGGAAGTATAGGCGGCGGGAAGAGGGGAAGAGCCACTTTGACTCGGCATATAGGTGGGACACATGAGACCATCCCGAAGTGCCGAAGACGAATCTTAAAAAACAGTTCATGATTCTCTTCAGTCTGTCCTCAAGCTCCAACGAGAGGCCACCGTATACCACACAGCCATAGTCAAAGTAGGGGAAAATCAATGAGGAAACGAGGAGCCTGCGGATAGGTTGTGGGAGATGCTGACGAGAACGATGAAATAATTTAAGAGTACCAATTGACCTTCTGGAGATTTGAGCAATGTGGGGTTTCCATGATAGGTTTTGATCAATGGTAATTCCTAAGTTTTTTTACAGAGGAGGTAAAGGATATTGGTTGGTCATTAATATTCAAGGAAGGATGGGTGGAAATGGATCTAAGGAGGGAGTTAGAACCTATAAGAATGGCCTGAATTTTCGTTGCATTCAACTTTAATTTATTCAAGCTTGCCCAGGCACTTATCCTATCTAGGTCTCTCTGAATATTCGTAAACGCTTCTATTAACTCAGTGGGCGGAAAGGAAAAATAAATTTGGGAGTCATCAGCATATAGATGGTATGAACAATGGTGGATTGAACTAGGAAGGTCATTGATGTAAGAATTAAATAGGATAGGAGAAATGCTGGAACCCTGGGCTACTCCATGAGACAAAGAGAGGAAAGAAGATAAGGGTTGATTCGAAATACTAACGGCATGAGTCCTGTCAGAAAGAAAGGATTTGAAACATTGGATAGAACTATTGGAAAAGGATAGAGATTTTAATTTATTGAAGAGAATAGAATGGTCAGTCAGTTTTCTTTCGTCAATTGCAGTATGTATGTCATTTGTGATTTTAGCTAAAGCGGATTGAGTGGAGAAGCCTGGGCGAAAGCCAGATTGGAGAGGATCTAAAAGTTTTAACTCTTCGAGGTAATTGGAAATTTGGGATTGGACTATTCTTTCGAGGGGTTTTGACAGATTTGAGAGGATGGAGATTGGACGGTAGTGTTTAGGAGAGGTGGGGTTAGGGATTTTGTTAATAGGACGGACTAAGGCTTTTTTTCCAGGATGTAGGAAAAACTGAATTTTGAAGGGAAAAGTTATAAATGAATAGAAGAACTGGAAGGATTTCAGGGAGGTATAATTTTAACAGTTTGACAGGTATTCCGTCAATTCCTGTAGAGTTGGATTGGGATTTCATTATGGAGGAAATAAGGTTCGTAGGAGTGATGTAGGAAAAATAAAAATTATCACTATTAAATGCAGATGATACAGGAATATAAGAAGAGGCGGGAGAAATATTACTAGAGGAGAAGGACAAAAAGTAGGAATTTAACGCATCAGGAGTGACTGGGACAGCTAGGGAAGAAGATGATTTGCAAACAGATAGCTTTCGGAGTAAATGCCATTAGGATTTTGAATCAGGAGCTGAGGAGAAGGCTTCATGAAAGTAATTGGTTTTCGCTTGCCTGATCGTTGTTTGCGTCAAGTTACGGAGTACCCTGAACGCTTCGTAGTCATCTGCAAGCCTGGTTCTTCTGAAACGTCTACGGGCTGCCTCACGTCTCTTTTGCATATTTCGAATTTCTTGACACATCCAAGGAGCAGACTGGCGGGGGAATGTAGAGATTTTAAGTGGGGCATGGGTATTGAGGATATGGAGGAGATTAGAAGTCAGGATATCTACCATGGTATCGATTGAGGAGCTGGTGTAAACAACATTCCAATTCAGGGTTTCAATATCGGGTAAGATGCTTTCACGGGTTAGGGAATTTATATTGCGGAAGGTTATGGTTTTAGGAAGGATCGCAGGGGTCTGGATATTGTAAGATAGTTGGATGAGGTCATGTGAAGACAGGAAAGGAACAGGTTGTTGGGACGAGGACAAAAGGTTCTGCGCAGAATCGACGATAAACAGGTCCAGCCATGTATCAGACCAGCAAGTGTGATGAGTAGGAGCAAATGGCACTATAAAGAGGTTAAGGGAGTAGAAAAGGTTTTCCAGGTAGTGTTTATCGTGGGAATCGGAAAGGAGATTGGCGTTAAAGTCACCAGAAACTATTATATTACTGTAAAATGGGATAAATTTGTACAGGGTTGATTCGAAGGATGGGTCGAAAGGTACCAGAGGAGGGCGGTATACTACAACGTATAGGAGAAGATGGGCTTTAAAGGAAATTTCAACAAAAAGGTATTCCATGTGGGGATATTTGGAAGGGGGTGAGATATCTAGGGTTCGGGATTTTAGGCTATTACGGACGTAAAGACCCACACCACCACCCGTTCGTGTAATCCGGTCATGGCGGATAAAGGTGTGATCGGGTAAGGAAACGGAAGAGGAAGGTATGTGGGGTTTTAGCCATGTTTCGGAAACTGCAATAGTATGGTAAAAATTGCAGGTAAAATATTGCTGAAATTCGTCGAAATGGGCTGGTAAGGATTGTGAATTAACCTGACAAGAGGTCAGGATACTAGTCATGTTGGATAGGAAATAGAGAAATATTATGAAAGACAGCTGAAATATAATGAATAACATTTAAAAAGAAGCAAGTAATGGCTAAATACAAATAATAATAATAATATGCAGCAATGATAAAAAAGACTAAACATGATAAAATAAAAGATTACGTCAGTTGTGCTAGAGAAAAAATAATGGTAAAACAGTAACATAATATGGCAAAGTGATTTATAGTAGGCAACGCTTAACATTTCCCAATTATGACCATCTAGTTGACGAATGTCGAACCGTCAGCAGAAAATGTCAAGATCTTGTGGCTGATCGATGTAGATCACCGGGTGTTCATCTTCTTTTCTACAACGAACTCTACCCCCCGCAAACCATAAGTATTTTATCCCAAATACGAGGCATCACAACATAAGTATTTTAATTTGCCAGCTGCTCTCTTCTGACGGGCGAGCCAGTACAGACGTCTATTCATTATTCATATATATATATATATATATATATATATATATATATATATATATATATATATATATATATATATAACAATAATTACTTTTAAAAAAAAATGAATAAAAATGATAAATAAAACATGATAAAAACTTGTAAAGAAACTACCCATTGGTAGCATGATCCCTTGGCCATCTTCTTTTCAGACGCCTCGGAGGTTTGTCAGGAATTGTTTTGGATGATAGGTTATGAACTAGATTGTTAGGGTGACCAAGGAGTTTGGAATTAAAAGAGGAGTATCTTACCCAAGTCTTCAATAAAGGGAATGTTGAGGTCTTTATGAATAATTTTATTTGTGACATAATAAGAAGCATTAAGGATTTTAAGGAGGATTCTGGATTGGATACGGGAGAAATTTGATGGTTTTGTGGAGCCCCAAAGCTCTATTCCATATGTCCAAATGGGCCTTGGGTGGTTCTAAGTAGGGCATTATATATATATATAGGTGAGGAGTAGGACAGCTTTCCGTGGAAGATGCTTTAGAATTCGGGAAGTGATGATATCGTGGCCAGGAGTTTTTTCGGAAGGTAATTTCTTAATTATTTCTGAGGGATGGAACGCTTTAGGAGGAAGGGATAACTGGAAAGGGATAGTAAGTTCTGCTTCAACGTGTTCAAGATGGATAGGGTTAAGGATATCGGGATAAAGGTTAAAAGTTTTGAAAAGGTGAACAATAATACTTAAAGAGATTTTTTTTTTCATAAACCATAGTTATGTTTTACCATTTTTTTGGGGGGAGAGCTTCAGTCCGAAAGCCTCCCCCTCCCCAATAGATCCGCCTGTGGTCTTGAGTGTTGTAACATGCCTTTTGTCATATTCCAAAATGATCTGAGATCACTAAACTGTTAAGAAACTAACATTTTTTTTAGTTTTTGTATTTTTTATTTCATCTAGTAATTTCCTCATTAGTTTGATTAACCATACCAATAATGAGGCTGAGATTCTAGAATCCTGCCCTTTCCTTCCACGAGTGGGGGTAAAGACTTGGCTAGGAGTTTCCCTGAGTAAATGAATTTTATAAATATTGTATAAAAGTTTTTTTTTTTTTATTTATTTATTTAAACATATAATATTCTGTCACAGGGACAATAATTATGTTGATAAATGAACACATTCACACCGTACATACAAAAAAAAAAATTAACAAAGTAAAACAATAACTAAATAATAATAAATAAAAACTATATACAATAAAAAAATAAAATAACCTAAATATAAGTAAATTAAAAACATAAAAATACAATCTACACAAAGTATGTTTGTACTTAAGTTGTTATTTTGATTAGTTTCAGATTTTGTTTTATGTTTATTTGCATTTAGTTTTAGTTATATTGTTTTTCTGTTTAATTTTTTTTTCTATTCACACCTCAAGGTCAGTTTAATAAAAATCAAAATTAACTTTTGATAGTTATTTATTATATGTTTCGAGGAATCTGTGTTCCCCTCTTCACCAATATCTTACTCTACCCGAAAAATTGGTTAACTTAAATATGATATGATAAGCTTGGTACAATGTCATATTTTTTGTACATGTCTGAACTATGGACAATTTATTTTTATTTACTGTTCATAGAGTGTGAATGTGCTCCCTGAAAACTATGATAAATATCCTTTAAGACTGATTGTAATATTTCTCAATAAACAAGTATTTTAAGAAAGGTTTGTTAAATTTGTGTTTGTAGGATTACGTATCCGTTTCAAGATATTTTTATGTTCAATTATGTTAAACTTTTTTTTATCCAGTCTTTATATTTATAAGAAAAAATGTAATCTTTCACATTCAAACATATTTCATTTATTTACGTTTCGAACTATTTAGCTCATTTCCGAGTTTCAGTCTACAAAATAATCTTATAATATTTGGGTTCAGCTTAAACCCACGTAAAATTATGTTTTACTCATAATTTCTATTTTACGTGGCTTAAAAATACCTCTATATATTTTGTCTATAAATTATATTACACATTTCAACCAACAATCAAAACACTATAATAATTTTAAAAAACAATATTACCAAATTAATAATTTTGAATGTTGTTCTCACGAATTTATAACAAAGTATTTCTGAAGTTTGAAATTGCGTTCTTATAAATAGAAAACGCATAGATAAATGCTACGACGGATTTACGCACAGGTACACATATCACCCTCGCCCCCTCTCCAAACCAGAATGGAAAGTTTGCGCCTAGGGCTTAAACTTCGAAATTGGAAAATTAGGGACGATTCTAATAATATTGTGTATTTTAATCTGGCCAATTCCATCTCAGTTTTAGTCAGTAGTAATCTTGAAATAAAATATAAATATTTATTATAAGAGAAATTGGAATCGTTACTCGCTTGATATCCTAGGGACAAGCAGCCCTGATGAAGGCCTGAAACTTAAGGCCGAAACGTCGGCAGAAATATAGTGAATGTAATTTATATTTGTGTATTTCCAGTGGCTGCAATCCCCAACCAACTTCTCTTCTAAGAGCCAACAGTGAATTATTTCTTCACAATCATAAATATTCATTGATGAAAAGGAAATTATTTGGCGGACATACAATTTATCTCTCGTATATAAAAATGACATCCTCTCTTATAAAGATTTAAACTGGGTTTGAAATAGATAATTATTTTTCCACAAAATCATGTAATAATTATTATATATGATTTTTAATTTTAAAATCATGCCTGATTTATAAATACAAATTTAAATCGATCATTGGTGTTTATTGATTCGATTAAAAATAATTATCATTCACTGAGTGATACGGTTTTACATAATAATAATGATTAAATTGGCATAAAAAAATGTTGATCAAAAAATCAAAAATCACCTTTTACACACAAATTAAATTAAATATTTATATATTTCTAAACGTTATCAATGTAAAAAATGTTTTAATATTATATTTCTGAAATCGCTTTAATTGTGCACGCGGTACATACACAATATATATGTACATATTACTTCTTCTTTTTTTTTTTTTTTATGCCGATATTCCTAATGAAGTTTGCAAATAAAGATGTCCTGTTGCTCATAGTTGAAAACAATATTTTCTATTTACTACTCCAGATTAAAAATATATCATAGAGATTACAAAAAATATATTGCTGATTTAAAAAAGTATTAATCAAAAATTATTATTATTATTATGTGGAAAGGGAAAAGAAGAACACTTACGATAAATGTATCCCTTTCCTAAAAGAGAAATTCCGTGAGACCTTCGGAGAGAGAGAGTTCACCGTGAGAGGCCTCAGGTTTGGGTCTCGCGGAACTATTCCAAAAAGAACAAGTACACGGTGGGCCAGACCCCCTTACCGTGCACCCCCCCCCACATCCCTATAAATTGCATATCGTTGTGTTCCTTGTAACTATTTATTAAAAAAAAAGCCAATGTTCCCACAAAAAAAGTGAACGCACTGCCCCAAAATGGCGTCCAAAGATGGCGGATTGACAACTTTGACTTTAGTTAGTTTTTTGGTCACTGAGAATCAGCATTTGCCTTAATTTCCTCATAGTTGGTGTTTTATTAAAGCTGAATAGTTATAGAATAATAAAACATGAAGAAATATTAAAAAATAATTGGCTTAGACTATGAAAAACACCAGTAAAGTCAATTTTTTTAACAAAAAAATTTTAAAGTTACAAATCAAGCGTCGTTTGTAATTAAACGGCCTACAATAACGCAAAACGTGCTGAAATAAACCATCTGGAGAATATATTTCTCTTTCTAAAACGCTGATTATTTTTTACAAATGTTTAAGAAGTTCCGTAGAAAATGCACTTATGCGTCAGAAAAGTGGTACTGCCGTGGGTACCTACAGGCCTCTACCACACCATTCAGTGCCCATAAATGGCTTAATTATAGTGATATAATAACATTTTTGGTACATTATATTGATTTTATTAACGAACAAATATTAATTCAATAATTTAATTGTAAAAAAAGAATGTATTTAAAAAAAAATTATTTATTTTTTTTTTAATTTAACCTCCTTTATTCTATACGTAGGTCGTTTAAGAAGATCTCAATTGTAAAAATGATATAATTATAATAATAAAACATAATTAAAAAATACTTTGCTAAATATCTTGATTTTTTTTTATTTAACGTTTGCAATTTAACACTGTTCTGTATATTTACTGATTCTTAGAAGTAATTAAAATTTTTATATACTTCCCAGGAATGAGTCATATTAATACCTTTTTTATAAACTAAAATAATATATATCTAATCTGAACTATATATAATGAATAGTTACCGGGTTGTTTAGTAAAACTCATATATCACTAATTAAAAAAATAATTTTTATTTCCTTTATTTTGTGCAGAAGTTGAACTATATCATAAATAAATAGGAAATTTTAATATTGAATGAATTATTCTCTATGCACAAAGAAAGATAGAAGGGGTGATGCTATTAGTTCTTCTATAAACCAAAACTGATTGTTTGGATTTGGTCTCAAAATGAAGAAAAACGCGAAATTGAACCAGTAAATTGGAAAAAATAAATTAAGCGAACGAGAAAGGAAGTGCCAAAACCTCGGAATAGATAAAAAGGACCAGTATCCATTATATATCTAAATGAATGTATAGTAGAGAGATCCAAATTGCAGTTTGGATGATATTAAGTGGACGATGTAGGTTTATTATGGTGAAAACCACTTTATTTTCGATTGCTGAAGGTGCACGTCGGGACTACCTTCACTTTGAAGCAGGATATAGAGAGGTATATCGAGAAAGTTATAGCTCATAGCTCTCCTTCTGTTTAGTACATTTGAAAAGATTTTTTAAGGAATCTTAAAAGAAAATGAGCTTTTCTGAAAGACAATTAGATATTAGCATAATCCAAAGTGTAAGGCACTAAGCAGATAGAGAGCTATTCTTCTTTCTATGTGGACTTGCCTTAAAGTGAAGACAGTCCCAATTTTCAATTTCTCTTCCAATGTGCAACTTGAGTTTCTCAATCCATATCACTCTGGCAATCGTCAATATTTCTTATTCCAGCTTCTACGATTCTTGAGTATAATTTGTTTGGTACTAAACAGGAATGGATCTTGATGGGTATTACATTTTCTAGTACCTCCTTTCTTGTAAAGGTAAAATCCACAGTCCTTTTATATTATTTTCTAATATGCCTGTTGCCTATGTACGCGCAAAACTGTCAAAGCAGTTCGGTATCGCCATTTCCATCTTTCTTTGTGCAGAGAGAATAATACATTCAATATTAAAATTTCCTATTTTTTTATGATATGGTACAAATTCCGAACAATTTATTCCGCAATTTCTGAACAATAACGAGCTATAACTAATATAAGATTCCTTAAAAAATCTTTTGCAAATGCACTAAACAGAAGGAAAGCTATGAGCTATAACTTCCTCGATATACCTCTCTATATCCTGCTTCAAAGTTAATATAGTCCCGATGTGCACCTTCAGCAATCGAAAATAATGTGGTTTTCACCATAATAAACCTACATCGTCCACTTAATTTCATCCAAACTGCAATTGATAAAGCTTTAGCAGCATCTTGAAATATTCTATTCATCTCTCTACTATACATTCAGTTCTGCGCATGCGTTAACCCTACACAAACACTCTTTATTTCGTCTCTTATAAAGTGACTTTATTATCAGTGAAATAATTCATATTATATGTGAAAAAGTAGTGTGAACTGTTAAGTTAACAATTAAGTTGAACCTGGACATAAACAAGGTGAGTAATCACTTATTTATAACGGCATTGTGAACAGTGTAAATAGACCTGAGGTTAGTGATAGATAACAAGCTGGCCATATACATTCGCTAATCCGACCAGTGGGCTGCTGCCCTTCGGCGGAAGTACATCTACGTTACTCAGAATTCTACAAACTCGCGTAATATATACGTAATTGATAAAGGACTTTTTTTTACGAATTATTACATTTACCTCTAATTAATTAACATGAGATACGATATTTTCACATGGTAATGTCGAGCAAAGGTAGCAATCGAACTTTAAGATCTAGGAGTCTCGATACCACAAAGAGTTCACCTATCAAGAAAAGGGCTAGACGCTCTAAAAAAAAATACCCCGCCAGCTACACCAGAGAGCTCAGTTGACGAAGTTGAAAATCAACCTGGCACATCATCACAAAATATGTCAACACAAGCTATACCAATACAAGGTACGTTAGAGGAATCGCCCTTTTTTACAGCTAATCCATTCCAAGTGCTGTCAAACACACAGAATGAACAAATGGAAGCAGTACCCATCCCTAGTGAACCTAAAACCCCACCAATATTCGTTAGAAATATAAAAAAAATTCAATTAATGTGTCTACAATTAAATAATAAAGTGGGCTCAGGTAAATACTTATGCCAAAGCCCCACTAATGACACGAAATTAATGCCTGACACCCCAGATACGTACAGAAAAATTGTCAAGTATTTATCTGACACTAAGGCGGATTACCATACATATCAGCTGCGCCAAGAGAGAGCGCTCAGGGTGGTGATCAGGAGATTACACCCATCAACGCCGCTGGATGCCATTAAAGAAGAATTAACTGAGATGGGGTTCCGTGTTCGCCAAATAGTGAATATATTCAAGGAAGATAGAGAACAGCCTGGCACAAAAAATAAAATACCGCTCCCACTATTCTTCCTTGACCTTGACCGAACGCCCCAGATTGAAGACATTAACAAGGTCACACGCCTTTATTACACTAGCGTTGTTGTAGAAAAGCCCTACACTAAGCGCGACATTGTATAATGCCATAACTGCCAGGCTTATGGTCATACGAAACGCTATTGGCACCACATTCCTAGATGTGTCAGGTGCGGTGATCAACATAAAACAGAGGACTGCCAGAAGTCCAGAAGAACACCAGCAGAATGCGCCTTATGCCATCAAGGGCACCCAGCGAACTACAACGGTTGCCAAACATATAAGGAACTGAAAGCAAGAATTTATGCACCTCCAAGAGAAGAACGGCCATCCAGGCCACCAAGACAACCCTATAGAACTGTAAATAATAGAGTGTCCTATGCTCAGATGTTCAAAGGAGACACTGCACCAACACAAACTCAGGCCCTGCCACAAAAACCTCAACCTCGAGTATTCACATCTCAACCTCAAGACCCTTATCCCATCTCTGAACCTAGGCCTAATAACCAGGCATTCATTCCTCCTCCTCCCAATGCCACTGACCTCACAAGCCTATTGACTTCTTTCCTCTCTGAATTCAGGTCACTCATCACTCCTCTCATTTCCTTACTTACCAACGTTGTATCCAACCTCATCCCACTGCCGAGAAATCCTTAAATGTCCCCAATCAAATCCCTCTCCGTTCTCCTTTGGAATGAGAATGGTATTCGAAATCACATCAACGAACTAACAATCTTATTACAGGACAAAAACATTGATATAGCATTAATAACTGAAACTCGACTTAAAAACAAATGACCACTTAAACATCCCCAACTATCGTATCTATCGAACCGACCATCCTGATGGAACAGCACATGCTGGCACTGCCATAATTATCCATCAATCCCTTTCCCATCATCTATTCCCTTTGCTAACCCATAATTTCCTACAATCCACTGCCGTGATAATCCAAACTTCCCTTTACCCAATAGCAGTAGTCGCAGAATATTCCCCGCCTAAAATACCCATCTCAGAATCCCAATTAACTTGCTTCCTTAACTCCTTAGGACACCACTTCCTTCTAGGTGCAGACTTAAATGCTAAACACCAGCAATGGAGAGCCAGAACCACAAATTCCCGAGGACGAACATTGCTATCTGCACTTAATTCCCATCACAGCAACATCCTCTCACCCAATTCTCCCACATACTGACCAACAGATCCTAACCGCAATCCCGATCTCCTAGATTTTTTCATCCACAAAGGTCTAGGCTCCCTTAATTATTGCATCTCAAGACTTGATGATCTCTCCCCAGACCATAGTCCCCTAATCCTAACGGTTTCCACATCACCAATTCCCAAACCACCTCCACCTTCATTTATCAGGGGGCCAGTTAATTGGAACCTCTTACGTCAAATACTGGATGATAATATTGACCACAGAGTTTCCTTAAAAACACCTACAGACCTAGATGAAGCAGTAAATTCCATGACTACCTTGTTCCAACAAGCAGTTTGGACTGCATCTTCACCTGATCCTTCTAAAAAATACCGCAAAACAAATCCTCTACCCCAAGACCTACTGGACCTTATTAATAGAAAACGATGTTCTAGGACTATCTGGCAAAGAACCAAGCATCCTGATGATCGGAAATCATATAACTATTATTCCAAGCAAGTAAAACAAAAACTGGCCACGTTTAGATCCCAATCCTATAATTCCTATCTTTCCTCACTCCTATCCTTCCTATCTGCAAGTGATAACTCCATTTGGAATGTAACTAAAAAAATCCTTAAATTCCAATCCATTCCCCACCCCCTCCGCCGTGATGATGGTTCCTGGGCTTCGTCAGATGAGAATAGAGCAGAAGAGTTTGCTAAACATCTATCGTACACATTCACTCCTCATCCTGAACTCCATCCCTCCCATACTGCTGAAGTTAAAGAATTCCTCTCTTCACCGATTCCTCTATCCTTACCTCCTACAGCTGTCAATCCCTCTGAGGTCAAATTCCTTTTAAAGAAACTAAAACCTCGCAAATCTCCAGGACACGATCTCCTTACTTCCCAGATCCTCAGACAACTTCCCAAAAAAGCAATTATATTCCTTACATACCTATTTAACTGTATCCTCCGCACAACCCACTTTCCTCTGGTGTGGAAAAACTCCATAATTATCCTCTTTCCTAAACCAGGTAAGCCTGTTAATTATACATCATCCTATAGACCGATCATTTTTTTTTTTTTTTTTTTTTTTTTTTTTTTTTTTTTTTTGTTCTTCCCTTCCTCGCCTTTTAGGCTATACGGGATTTTCCCGGGCCGGAGGGTGAGGGCGGGGAAATTTAAAATCCCCTCCGGCACCGGGACGCGAACTCGTACTTTTTATATCATCTCAAATCTGTTATCCAGTTGCCAGGCAACTAGCAGTGCTGTTACACACGCTTTAGCCTATTCGGCCACCCCGCCTACTTCCGATCCTTTCCAAAATCTTTGAGAAAATCCTTCTCAAACGCATCCTACCCATACTCGAATCCCACAATATCCCTCCCCATCAGTTTGGATTCCGCTCAAGACACTCCACTGTCCAACATGGACCACATATCCTCTGCACTTGAAAACAAGCAATATTGCACTGGTGCCTTTCTGGACGTAGCTCAAGCTTTCGACCGGGTGTGGCACGATGGCTTGCTTTTCAAGCTCAAAACCCATTTACCTCAACCCTTGTACCAAGTCCTCAAATCCTACCTTTCAAGTCCGCTGCGGCACTGAACTCTCCAAACATTATCCAATTGAGGCTGGTGTTCCACAAGGCAGTGTCTTGGGCCCAGTTCTCTACATCCTTTTCACCGCTGACAAGTCCTGATACCTTCCTAGCAACATTTCCTGATGATACTGCCATCCTATCCTCTCACTCGGATCCTCTAATAGCGTCTCAGAACCTGCAAAGACACCTTTCCTTCATTGAGCAGTGGTGCAACAACTGGCGCATCAAAATTAATGAATCAAAATGTAAGCATGTAACTGTCACTCTTCGACGCAGATCCTATCCGCCAATCTTTTTTAATTCAATTCCTCTTCCCTACTGAGACACAGTCCGATACCTTGGCTTCCTTTTGGACAAAAGACTGACTTGGAACCCAAATACCAGACTTAAAAGACAAGAGCTTAACCGACGATTTGGTCAGCTATATAGACTACTAAACAGAACATCTCATCTCTCAACAGAAAACAAATTATTAATCTACAAGAACATACTGAAACCTATCTGGACCTACGGACTTGAACTGTGGGGGACAACTAAATCATCGAATATCAAACGCATCCAATCCTTCCAGTCCAAAGTCCTTCGAACAATAGTCAATGCTCCATATTATGTCACGAACAAGACCCTACATCATGACCTTAACATCCCATATGTCCATGACATCATCCCATCCAGATTCTCCAAGTTTCACCAGAACCTCATTCATCATCCCAATCCTCTAGCGCAATCCCTATCCAGCTCCGAACATCCATACCATCCCCCTCGAAGGTTGAAACGGCAGTGGCCTCGAGATCTTTTGTAAATATGCCTTTGGAGTCCTGGCAATGGCCAGCTTCACCACTCATGTCCTGAGCGTCTGTGGCTCTAGTGCCCTCTTTCAGTCTCCATTGGCTTCTAATACTAGTGATGCGGCTGGAAAAGTGGCGCTGGGATCTTCCGGAGTCTTGCTTTGCCTTCCACGTGTGGGGTAAAAAGCCTGGCTCGGAGATTCTTGGGCGAATGTATATATTGTATATAGGTATGATTGTGTTTAGAAGTTTTTATTTTATTTTATTTGTTTATTTTATTTTATTTTTTTATTTAACTTCTTCACCAGTATTATTTATTTACTTCTTATATTTATATTTATTTCTTTATTATTTGTATATATTGTATGAATGAGAACTTTTAGCCCTAATGCTTATAGCCCTCCAGCAGTGGCTGATTGTATTATTATTCAATAAACAGATTAAAAAAAAAAAAAAAACTATACATTCATTTAGCTATATAATGGATACTGGTCCTTTTTATCTATTCCGAGGTTTTGGCACTTCCTTTCTCGTTCGCTTAATGTATTTTTACAATTTTCTCGTTTAAGTTCACGTTTTTCCTCATTTTGAGATCAAATCCAAACAATCAGTTTTGGTTTATAGAAGAACTAATAGCATCACCCCTTCTATCTTTCTTTGTGCATAGAGAATAATTCATTCAATATTAAAATTTCCTATTTATTTATGATATAGTTCAACTTCTGCACAAAATAAAGGAAATAAAAATTATTTTTTTAATTAGTGATATATGAGTTTTACTTAACAACCCGGTAACTATTCATTATATATAGTTCAGATTAGATATATATTATTTTAGTTTATAAAAAAGGTATTAATATGACTCATTCCTGGGAAGTATATAAAAATTTTAATTACTTCTAAGAATCAGTAAATATACAAAACACAGTGTTAAATTGCAAACGTTAAATAAAAAAAAATCAAGATATTTAGCAAAATATTTTTTAATTATGTTTTATTATTATAATTATATCATTTTTACAATTGAGGTCTTCTTAAACGACCTACGTATAGAATAAAGGAGGTTAAATTAAAAAAAAAAAAAAATAATTTTTTTTTACAATTAAATTATTGAATTAATATTTGTTCGTTGATAAAATCAATATAATGTACCAAAAATGTTATTATATCACTATAACTAAGCCATTTATGGGCACTGAATGGTGTGGTAGAGGCCTGTAGGCACCCACGGCAGTACCACTTTTCTGCCGCATAAGTGCATTTTCTACGGAACTGCTTAAACATTTGTAAAAAATAATCAGTGTTTTAGAAAGAGAAATATATTCTCCAGATGGTTTATTTCGGCACGTTTTGCGTTATTGTAGGCCGTTTAATTACCAACGACGCTTGATTTGTAACTTGAAAATTTTTTTGTTAAAAAAGTTGACTTTACTGGTGTTTTTCATAGCCTAAGCCAATTATTTTTTAATATTTCTTCATGTTTTATTATTCTATAACTATTCAGCTTTAATAAAACACCAGCTATGAGGAAATTAAGCCAAATGCTGATTCTCAGTGACCAAAAAACTAACTAAAGTCAAAGTTGTCAATCCGCCATCTTTGGACGCCATTTTGGGGCAGTGCGTTCACTTTTTTTTGTGGGAACATTGGCTTTTTTTTAATAAATAGTTACAAGGAACACAACGATATGCAATTTATAGGGATGTGGGGGGGGGGGTGCACGGTAAAGGGGTCTGGCCCACAGATTAAAGGAGCTTCGTTGAGGAACTAGGTGTCGACATTAAGGACGTAGCGAGGTTGGCTGAAAATATAGTCCTGCACTCCCTGGGAATCATTCACCACTAGCCCGAGAGTTTTAATTTATGTATTTATTTATTTATTTAATGAATAATTGAAAACAATAGAGATAAAGAGAGAGAATTGAGAGAAAGGGAAACTAAATGTTAAAAAAAAAAAAAAAAAGCATGAACAATGAAAGGAAGGGAAAAGGAAGAAAAAAAATGTATATATGTATCTATTTTACTAATATTAACTAATACTTCTGTATATTTATATACAAGTTCATTTATTGTCTTAAGGATAGAAGAGTATGCTGCCTATATAGCAACCCAATATAATTGGGCAGCAATCTTTTATATTTTATATTTTATGAAAATAAAGTGTTTCTCTCTCTTATAATAGTAAACATTTTGTTCAAAAATAATGATCTGGATATGATTTTTAGCACTTATAGTCAAAAATAAAAACCGCTCTTAATAAAAATCATCAAATGATTTTTAAAAATTTCAGATAAAAATTTTGATGAGATTTTATTTTTATTTTTTTACTTATCGATTTCAAACCCTAGATTTCAACCAATTATATAAAGATATTGCAACAGTGACGAATATCTGAGAGAAGATAGAAGTCATCTTGTTATCTGGTAAAATTTGCTTTAAGCTGTATCAGAAATCCAATTGATATCGGGTAATAGGGTGCTCCTTATCATTATAATAAAAATCTGGAGCCATCAACTTAGATTAATTACTCAAAACATTTTACATACCAGTATTGCATTCCTAGATAAGGTGAAATAGGTGATACAAATCAAAGCAGTCGATTAAGTTTTTGACTCTTCAAATCTTCAAACCCTTGGGTCGGACCGGGTTGCTTTCAAGTTAGCCACTCATCCTGCTTTTGCAAAATTTTCCTCATTTTAGCTTTATCGGTACTTGAAAATTAGTCTATTTCTCTAAATTTGGGAGGTCATTCTAAACAAAACTTCCAACGAAAAACTTCATTTGATGCATGGGCTGATTCGGAACGGAAAAGGAGTTAAGACCAAATGTGTTTTTCTTAAGAAGGGAACATATTTTATTGAATAAGAAGGAATTGCTCAAAAACTGTTCAAGATATATATATATATATATATATATATATATATATATATATATATATATATATATATATATATATATATACATTTTTTTTTAATTACTTTATTGAGATATATTACAATCTGTCACATTCAAGGACAATGGTAATAATGATAAAAAATAGCTCATTCATACTATGCACAATAAATAAAAGTAATAAACAGCAATAAAATAATACTAAAACTTAAACAAATATATACTATATAAACAAATATAAACAAAAAGATACTAAACTAAACAAAAATAAACTAATCTAACAAAATAAATACTTAAAAACATGCATTCTTTTATACAATATTCATTCACACAAGATCTCCGAGCCAAGCCTCTCCCCACACTCGTGGAGGGAAAGGCAGAATTCTAGGAGATCCCAGCGTCTTTCACTCAGCCGCATCACTGGTATTACCAATGGAGGCTAAACAGAGATACTATGACCAGACATACATGTCTTGAGTGGAGGATCTGGCCATTACCTTCTTGTCTCTCCAATATATTCTTACAACAAGTCTCTGGGCCACTGCCGCTTCAACCTTCGTGGAGGATTGTAAGGGTGGGTGGTGCTGGATAGAGATTGTGCAAGGGGGATTTGGATGATAGGTAAGGTTCTGGTGAAATTTTGAGATTTTTTCTGGGATAAGGTCTAGGACAAATGGGATATTAAGGTAATGGTTTAGGGTTTTGTTAGTTACATATAAAGATGCATCAACTATTGTTCAAATGACTTTAGATAGAAAGGATTGAATACGTTAAAAAATTTTGCTGTTCCCCACAGTTCAAGTCCGTCTGTCTATATAGGTTTTAAGATTTTCTTGTAAATAAGTAATTTGTTTTCAATAGAAAGATTAGATTTTCTGTTTAGTAGTCTGTATAGCTGGCCGTATCGTCGGTTCTTGTCTTTTGAGTCTAGTATGTGGGTTCCACGTTAGTCTTCGGTCTAAATTAAAGCCAAGATAACGGACTGTGTCTGAATAAGGAAGCTGGATGGAATTAAAGTTTACTGGTGGACAGGGATTGTGTCGGAGTGTAAAGGTAATATGTTGGCATTTAGATTCATTAACTTTAATGCGCCAGTTATTACACCAGTGCTCAATCAAGGTGAGGTGCCTGCTCAAGATAATTAAATTCTAAGTACACCATTGTAGACATTTTTTTTTTTTTAGAAAACTATAATAAACTGCTCGTGTATGGGTACTGTATCTTTTATCATTGGCCATACTAAATTTAAAGCCCCTTTCATCATTGGCCTGAATAAATTTAATCAGAGTTTTTTCAAAAATATATTGCCTAGTTTACGATGGTGTACTTTTTTTTTAATATAGATTTATTCATAAATATAACAATCTGGCACAAGGACAATAATTATAGTGAGATATGAACACATTCCCACCAAATATACAGAAAACATAAAATAAACGAAAGCAAAATATCAATTAAATAATAATCAAAAGTATATACAATAAAAAATAAAATAACTTAAAGCTAAGTAAATGAAAAACCCAGTCATATAATATATACAATCAGGCAGGAAACCCCAAGCCAGGCTTGTCCCTCCAACTATAGAGGGAAAAGTAGAACTCTAAGATATCTGATAGATATCTTAAAGATATCTAAGATAGATACATAAGATATCTTAAAGTAGAACTCTAAGATATCTCTGTGTGTGGGCGGGGTAGCCGAATGGGCTAAGGCGTGTGCACTGCACCGCCGTTGCCCGGCAACCTGATATATAAGATTGTGATAAAAAAATAACCACGAGTTCGCGTCCCGGTGCCAAGGGAGTCTTTTAAATCCCCGCCCTCACCCCTTGGCCCGGGAAAACCCCGTATAGCCTTAACGGCGAGGAAGGGAAGGGGAGGACAAAAAAAAAAAAGATATCTCTGCGCTACTCTCTCAACCGCTTCACCGGTGCTAATGCCAGTGGAGATTGAGCGATATTATAAAATATAAACGTATGTACCCAAAAGAAAAAGCACAACTTGAGGTGAAGAGAAAAACAAATAAATAGTAAAAATGATAGACAAAGATCATTGCTGTTTTATATTAAAACTTAAACAGTAGGTACCACCATTTACTTCCCACAAATTCAGTTCATAAAATAAAATTTATGGTTGTGAATCGTCTGTTTGGGATGTAAGGAGATATTGGAAAAGGAGGTATTTGAATGTTGACAGTGTAGAGGCATGACTGATGTTATGTGGCAAAGAATTCCAGTAGGCGACGGAGCGGGCTAAGAAGGAACGTTCATAGTTTTTTGTCTTGTGGAATGGAATATAGAGGTCAGAAACACGGGATCTCGTTTTTATTGAATGGACTAAAGGTTAAGGCTGGAGGAGACAGTAGATATAGGAAGGTTGCTGGGAGTTGATCGTTTGGTATAAGAAATTTCCAAGGAAGTATAGGCGGCGGGAAGAGGGGAAGAGCCACTTTGACTCGGCATATAGGTGGGACAAATGAGACCATCCCGAAGTTCCGAAGACGAATCTTAAAAAACAGTTCATGATTCTCTTCAGTCTGTCCTCAAGCTCCAACAAAAGGCCACCGTATACCACACAGCCATCGTCAAAGTAGGGGAAAATCAATGAGGAAACGAGGAGCTTGCGGATAGGTTGTGGGAGATGCTGACGAGAACGATGAAATAGTTTAAGTGTACCAATTGACCTTCTGGAGATATGAGCAATATGGGGTTTCCATGAGAGGTTTTGATCAATGGTAATTCTTAAGGTTAAATGTTAATCACATTTATGATCTAATGTGATTATTTTAACTGTGTTTTTTACTTAAATCTCTATTATAGGAACTTTAAGCTGTATCGGAGAAATGTTGAAAGCTACACAATTCAAACATTACAGCTCAAGAAATAAATATGATTTTTTTAGAGGGGAGGGAGATGACATTATTGCCCGGGGGCGCCGATTCCTAAGTCCGGCACTACAGATAAATTCCTAAGATAGAGACCTGGGTAAAAAAATAAACACAGTAACGTAATCATTTTATACGAAAAATGTTTGAAAAATCATTTTTTTATATTTAGAAAATTATGTTTATTGTAATACATTCCAGGTCATGGAAAAACGAGAAACAAAAGCTTGGCGATAGTTTATTGTAGTACTTTTTGCTGAAAACACGGTTACTATTAAGTGGCAGAATATAAAATCATATCGTCATAAACCCAACTTGAGAAAAATCTCAAAATTTTCCCTAATAAACCTTAATATGCACATATTAATTATGTAACATTAATATGTACTTGAAGCTTATCAAACGAAGAAGTTTTTCTAAAAGTGGTGTATCTGTAGTGTAATTGCTGAATAAAAAAAAAATTGCGAATAATTTATAATATTTTTTAAAAAACGAGTTTAGCCACTTAATAGTTTTAGCAAGAATAAATTCTACTTTCGTTCGAATTAAATTTTCTCTAGTTTATAGTGAAATAATTTTGAACTACGTAAATTAAACTTTAGATATCGCTTCCTATTCAAGAAAAAACATAACTTACTTAAAAGAAAACTAATCTTAAATTTCCTACTTTTCTGACGAAAATTGGACCAATGTTTATATAAACTTTTTTGAATTTATCTATTTACGGGACATCATGTATATTGAAGGTAATAATAAGTAAGTATACATGAAATCTAAGTAAAATGTTGTGCAGTATCAGTCTCATTACTTAATTTTCACAACACGTATAAATAATATTATCGTATATATAATAATATTAACGTATAAATAATGATAGTTTATATAATAATAAATTAATAGTATTAACCAGTATTAATATTAGTGATAAATTAATACTAATGGAGATATCAGGAGCCGATAGATTGGGATTGGTAGTCCCATATTTTCATGGAAAAGAGATATCATATACCCCCATCCACCATCGCTAGAGAGTTTTTTTTTTCTCTGTATGATTAAATTCGTAATTCGTGCTGTATTTTTTATTATTGTATATATTATTGTATAATATTTTTTCAAAACCGTTGTTTTATTTTTTTTCTTTGATTTATATTACAGAAAAAAAAAATAGAAAAACAGTAAATAAAAAAGTAAGCAATTGTTTTATTTTATTTATTTTTCTTATTCTATTGCTATTGATGAAATCTTTCAAAGAATTGTTTGTTTTTTTTAATGTTAAGGGTTACTTCTACAGGTGTAGAATAAAAAAAATAACATTATTCTGTTACGAAGTCCCTTAAGAATAACACAATGATACAGAAAAAACAAAACAATTACTTCATGCCAGAAGTATTACATTAAATAATAGAGATATGTTAAAACTTTAGTATAATAATAATATATGCAAAATCAAACAATGAAACTATTTACAAAATATATAGAATACTAATCAGAAATGAATCAAAATAATTGCTACTTAGCTTTAAAAAAATAATAATAAATAAATAAAAATATAGGAAGGAAAGCAATAAATGAGAAATATATTCATAATTGTGGGTAAATGGTTGACTGTCGTGAATAATGAAGAGAAGAATAGTTGGTATGATGAGAAATATGTTCCCTGAGAGATGAACACCAATTAAAAATATATATATATACAAATATACATAAATAAATTAATATATACAAGCTTCTCAGAAGAAGAAAAAAATATATATACACAAACATATGGATTTATATAATAGTTTTTTTAAACAGGGTACAGTTACTTGACATGTGGTTTGCCAGTTTCCGTCAATAGGAGTTGGAATAGGAGGGTTTTGAAGGTGAATAAGGAGCGGGCATGCCGGATTTTTAAAGGGAGGGGATTCCAGAGCGGCAACAAAGGAATTAGGGAAAGAGGCACTTGCCCAGGTATTTTTATGCTCCAGATTTTTTACGCTTGTTATCCAATAAACTGTTGATTAATATTAGTTATCAGCCCAATACTAAGAGCTGATTGTTTATTTTTGAAATGTCAATTTTAAAATGATAAAATTGGTAAAAATAACTTTTTTTTTCTAAGGTTAGTTTAATCGAGGGGTTCCCAGAAGGGAGTTTCATCAAACGTTTTGAGGGGGGGTGAGCGTATTTTGACGGGATTGTGAATTTTCAGACTAAGGGACAAGGGAGAAACAGATAATAGATCGCAGTAAGTGTAATTTTATACGATCTACGATTTTTCTAATTCTATCTTAGCTTCTTCTGTTTTTAAGAAAATGTGTGCAATAAAATATGTTCGGAGCTGGGGGCAGGTAGGTTCTTGAGCCATCGACCTTTGGGGTAGGGGATGAGCATCCCTGGTTTAATCGATTTTTTTTTTTGTTTCTTTAATTTTTTAACGTAAATCTCGTGAACTTTAATAATCATATAATCGCCAACCTTTGAATTCACAACGAAAATGTTCGAGCTATAAGCAGGTCCGCCGCGCAGAGGGGCGAGTCAGGCATAACTCGCGACATTGACTATAATTTGAAATTTTTATTTGACTTAAAAATGTGTACGTATATATACTTTTGGCTTTGAACTATATTATAAAAAAAATTCAAGCTATTCCAAAAGCTTTTTTTTTAATGTTAAAATTTTAATCTAGTAAAAGCAGTAGCTGACATGCTTAAGGAAATTTCTTTGTATTTATAGGTGTAACAATTTGAATTACCATAATAAAGTATTTTTCTTGGGTTTTTCTTATAGTACTGTTAAAATGCTATTGCAAACTATTAAAATGGAATATGGAAATAAGCTATTTAAATTAAAGAAACGTCCATCTAAAATTACAAAAAAAGAATGGAAATTAATAGAAAAGTTTCGTTGCACCTATAGCTGACACTGTTGCAGTTGGGATGTTCCTATAGTTGACAGATATGTAGGCAAGCAATCACGCAAAACAATTTGTCAAAACATTATATTTTTATTTATTTTATAATATATACTAAACAAAATTAATCTTAAACTTATTATATCCTCAAGGTAGTATCTTTGGTCCTATCCTTTACACAGTTTATACAGCTGACATCCCAACCCACCCTAACACTGCTATTACCACGTATGCCGATGAAACATGTGTCCTATCCGTTAATAATGACCCAAACATTGCATCCCAAACTCTTCAATCACACATCACAAGCCTTGAAGAATGGTGTCAAAACTGGAAGATTAAAATAAATTCTAATAAATCCCATCTTGGCGTAGGGAGGTGGCGGTCCCATCGCCCTGTCATTGTACCGCAACCAGCCACTGGCCCTCCAGGTTGGGGGAACACCTACACGAACACTCACACACCAAGTACACTTTATACAGCACACTACAACACCTAAACACTACAGACAAAGGTCACCTACAGTACACACCCTAGGGTCACCTTCCCTAGGTAGCCGCCCCGGATGGGAGAGCTAGTCAGGATGCTCGGAGGAGGCAGCCCCTCTACCTGACTCGGGGGCAGTGGGCTGATAACCCACCCCCCTAAAGTACCTTATTACGAAACCTCAAAGAGAAGAAGCAGGACTGAATTACGGTAACAGACCCAGGAAACGCCTAAATGACCTAAGAATTGGATTTTGGAACATTTTATCATTACGTAGACTAGGAGCACTTCGTGCGCTCCTTGCAGAAGTGGACACATACAGAATCGACATAGCAGCTATCCAAGAGGTCCGATGGATAGGACAGGGAATTATGGAGAAGAAGTACCATACACTCTACTATAGCTGCCATGAAAAGCATCACGTCTTCGGTACCGGATTTGTTGTGAGAGGCAGAGCTCGACAGCTAGTGTTGCGATTTACTCCCATTAACCAAAGGTTATGCTACATTCGGCTTAGAGGAAAATTTTTTAATTTCTCTCTAATCAACTGCCATGCCCCAACAGAGGTGTCACCTGAGGAGGATAACGAAACATTCTATGAAGAACTTGGACGCGTGACAGAAAGCTGCCCCAAAAATGATGTTAAAATCATTCATGGTGACTTTAACGCCCAAGTTGGTAAGGAGGTGGCACTCATGCCGACCATAGGAACCCACAGCTTGCATGAGACCAGTAATGATAATGGGCTACGGATGGTGAACTTTGCTACTGGTTGTTGGAACAAATCTTTTTCCTCGAAAGAATATCCACAAAGCAACATGGATCTCTCCAAATGGGCAAACAACATCACATATAGACCATGTACTCATTAGTGCCCGTCACAAGTCCAACATGATAAATGCAAGATCTTATAGAGATGCAAATATGGACACGGATCACTATTTGAGCATTGCCGAGGTCAGATCACGAATTTCGCTGATTAAAAACAACCACCAACGACCAAAGAAGAAGATTGATGTAGCTAAACTTAAGGACTCAGACCACCAATATTCGTATCAACAAGCTGTGGAGACGAAACTTAATGCACAAGTAATTAATGACAGCTCTATGGTCGATGAACAGTGAAAGAGATGCAGCAACGCAATGAAACAGGCAGCAGAGGAATTTCTTGGCTACGAGACTAAATCTAGAAGGCCCCCATGGTTTGATGCTGAGTGCCTTCAAGCAGTAAAAGTGAAAAATGAAGCCTACAGAAAGAAGGTTCAGCGTCCCACAAGGCTCTCCCAAGAAACATATCGAAGAAAAAGACGCGAAGAGAAGAGATTATTCTGCGGAAAGAGAAGAGCTTGGGAAAATAAGAACATGGAGGACACAGAGGCACTGCGCGGCCAAAATGAAAGTCGGCTGTTCTTTCAGAGAATAAACGAGGGTAGGGCATCTTTCAGGCCCAGAGTGACGGCATGCAAGGACACGAATGGAACTCTTTTAAGCCACAAAGATGAAGTACTAAGGAGATGGGTACAACATTTCAAAGACGCATTAAACAGAGGAACGGTGCCTGGAGAAGTAGGAGTAATGAAGGAAGACTCCCTGAATTCTATTGAACCCCCGGATGAGGAGGAAATGGAAAACGCCCTGAGGAAATTGAAAAATGGAAAGGCGCCAGGCCCGGACGGAATCCAGTCAGAGCTGTTGAAATGTGGAGGTGAAGAACTCAAGAAAGCTCTGCATGATTTAATGCTGACCATCTATGAAAGGGAAGCTATGCCTTGGGCAACAGCCATTATCTGCCCAATACATAAGAAAGGAGATCAAACAGAATGCGCTAACTATCGAGGAATCTCACTCCTTTCGTGTGCTTATAAGCTGCTCTCTAACATTCTTTTTGAGAGGATCCTCCCGTATTCTGAAAAGGAACTGGGGAAATATCAGGCTGGATTTCGAAGAGGACGCTCAATCACTGATCATCTGTTCTCTCTGAGGATGATCCTAGAAAAGACTATGGAGCGTAAGGTAGTCACCCACCATTTATTCCTAGACTTTAAAGCAGCATACGACAGCGTTGATAGAACGCAACTATACTGTGCCTTGGAGGAGCTAAGCATCCCTCAGAAGCTCGTACGCCTAATCAAGATGACTATGGACAGCTCGAGATGTAGAATACGCGTCGGTTCTGACGACTCCGAAGAGTTTAAAGTGAGCAGTGGGGTTAGGCAAGGGGATGCCCTCGCCTGCCTATTGTTCAACTTGGCAGAGGAGAAAGCTGTAAGCGACTCCGGTATTCAGACCAACGATATAATCTTCAATCGCCTGACACAGCTTCTTGGTTTTGCTGATGATATTGACATAATAGGTAGGTCTGAACGGGCTCTCAGAGAAGCGTTTATAGGCCTTGAAGCAGCTGCAAGACCACTTGGTCTAGAAGTCAACGAGAGGAAAACTGAGTATATGAGAGTTGGTGGTGAGGTGGGTCTGAACTCTCCATTTGAGGTAGGTTCTTTTAAGTTTGAGAGAG
This sequence comes from Nezara viridula, assembly GCA_928085145.1. Taxonomy (NCBI): domain Eukaryota; kingdom Metazoa; phylum Arthropoda; class Insecta; order Hemiptera; family Pentatomidae; genus Nezara; species Nezara viridula. The sequence continues at coordinate 57,446,764 of OV725078.1, read as the reverse complement.
TGAAAAGTTTTGTATACCTTGGGTCTGAAATTAATAGCAAAAATGACATGGCTCAAGAAATACAAAGAAGGATCACGGCTGCCAATAGATGTGTCTTTGGACTTGGCCAACACTTAAGAAGTAGGTACCTCTCAAAGAAGACCAAGCTGATCATATACAAGACCCTTGTTTGGCCTGTTTTGAAATATGGCGCAGAGGCTTGGACAATGACTAAAAACGATGAGATGAAGCTGAGTGTGTTTGAGCGAGGAGTCCTCAGAAGGATTTATGGTCCAGTAAAGGAGGGTGATGTCTGGAGGAAAAGAAAAAATAGGGAGCTCAGTTCTCTCTATACAGACATCGACGTAGTCACGTATATTAAACTGGCCAGACTAAGGTGGGCAGGGCATGTGGCCAGAATGAGCACCCTTGAAATACCAAAAAAAATAATGATGGAGGACCTCGTGCACCTCGTAAGACGGGTAGGAAGGCCGAGGACGAGATGGTTGGGCAACGTGGCCTATGATGCGAGAACCCTGCTTGGTGTACGGAACTGGAGAGCTGCAGCAGAAGACAGAGCCAACTGGCGGAGGCTCTTGGAGGAGGCCCAGTCTCGGTAACGGGATGTCGTGCCACATATGATGATGAATAAATCCCACCAAATAACCTTTACCCTTCGACGTAAACCTATGACCTCATGTCCCACAGTATCCTTTAATAATACCCCACTTATCCCTGTTGAACAAATCCGATACCTTGGACTTCACTTGGACAAACGTCTAACTTGGAATCCTCATACCAGACTGAAACGAAAAGAAACCGCTCGACGTTTCCGACTACTCCAACACTTACTAGACAAACGCTCTAAGCTTCCAGTTAATTACAAAAGACTTATATACATGACTACAATAAGACCTATTTGGACTTACGGAGTTGAGCTTTGGGGCTCCACTAAGCCATCGAATTCCTCTCGTATCCAATCCTTACAATCCAAAATCCTTCGGAAAATCCTCACTGCTCCTTACTTTGTCACCAATAAAATAATCCATAATGACCTTAATGTTCCTTATGTTTCCAATTTGGCCCAATCCAGATACCAATCCTTCCATAATAAACTTCAGAACCATCCGAATCCTCTCGTCTCTAACCTTGCTTCCTCTTCTATTCCTGATAACCCTCCGAGGCGTCTGAAAAGAAGATGGCCTCGAGATCTCTTATTGTAAATAAATTTTGTTTTTAGAGTGCTACCAGTGGGTAGTTTCTCAACAAGTCATTTCATGTTATTATTTTCTGTTATAAATTTACTTAATTTATTTAATTTTTTTAATACAGTTGTAAATATCATGAATAAATAATAATAAAAAAAAAACTTATTATAAAGCTTCGATTCCGTTCTTTGGTCAAAATTAGACTATTATCTAACTTTAGTTTTAAAAAAATCGCACTATACCCCGTGCTTCAGGGATGCTGAATGCAATATCTGAAGGTATCATGTTTGAAGATAATAGAAGGTGGAGAAAATACACCTGAATCACTAGCTGGCAACAAAATAGTCAGGCACTCCTTTTCCTCTTCGTTTACTGTTTGGTACATTCTTATTTCTGTTTTCAACTAAAATGTTTTTTCTTTTAGGATTAAGAAAAAATGTACTTTTATCGTCATTGAAGACACGACGTGCGTCATCCAGGATATATAAAAGACTTTTTTCCTCAATCTGCGACTGGACATTTCAATACCATATCTTTTTGGTTATATTTGGTGCCATCAATTCAAATATGGCATAAGCGTTTGTTAAGAATGTCAAACTTCTAAGATATAACATTTTAATGAAATGTACGTTTTATATTATATTAAATTAAATCCATGAATCAAATCTAAAAATTAACCACAAAATCTTTATTATTAAACTGCACAAATATTATTATGTAATGCAAATATCATTATATTACACAAATATTAGTATATACTGATATTATTATATTTTAACATAACATCCCTTCATATACTCCAGCAATAATGTGGCATCATGTGCATATTCTACCTTCCTTGATAGCAGTGGTCCTCCATAATTTTAATATCTTAATGAAATCTTTCACCTTTTTCCCCACTATTGTCTCCAAAATTTTCAGGAAATCGGTCTAAATAGCGCACCTTGAAAGTCCTGTTGCACCCAAGGCATTTGAAGTTGTTAAGGATATCATTTACGAATTCAACGTGGTTTTCTGTTTTTCATTGGGCCAGAAAATGAACTGCAAACAAATGAAGTCCAGGTTTTCGTTCAGCCTCATTCATAAAGTTTACGAAGACTTGCTCCTTACTAATTTTTATTATTTCTGGGCTGTTAAATATTACAGCTTTAAATTTTACCTTACTCAAGGGAAGCATTTTCCCTCCTATAAATGCTAAGCATGATCCGTACTTACCAACGAAGTCCCAGATGAGAGATTTTGTATGCTTGAATATCAGAGATGTATTAATGGAATCCGGAGTAATAGTGATTCCTGTTATGCTTTCCATCCCCTCCTATTTCCCACTCTCCAATCTAATTGAGTGGGATGTATTGATACTCAGTCAGAATCACTGAAAAATCTAGTGAGATTGGAGGCATAGATCTCATCCTGGCAGTGTTTTTTCTCTTCATCCATCTGGGAATGAGGACTGCGGGTCTCTTTCTCTTAACTTTCCAAAGGTCTTCCTTAGCGATTAGCTTTGTTTTCTACTGAGGCTATAATACTATTTTCTTACGTTTCTTCCTTGCAAACCTATCATACCGACAAACAATGTCAAAGACTGTTTCATTCTCCTCCTGACAGAATCTACATAGCTGGTTCCTTCTTACTCGGAGATTCAACATATGGTAATTTAACTTACAGTGACCATATCTTCAAATTTCCCAGAGTCACAGAAGCTCGGGATGAAGTAAGGTTTTAAAAAATTCTGAAGCATAACTCCGGGTTCCGTTTAACGAAAAGATTAAACTATAAGATGACCAGGGCGACATCTTTGAAGAGATTTTACCAATCTGATTTTTCAGAAGATGTTGCACACTGTCAATAACCTGATTTTTAGCAACAGGAAAACCTATTTTTTCCATTTATTTAATCCACATAACTAATAAATTTTCTTTTTCGCTAAAAAAAATAGTGGATGGTCCTATTTCACGCTATATTGTGTATTTTCCTCTGACTATAACATACTGTTATACGCTAAATTCCATTTTTAAATGAGACAGCCTGTATGAACATTTCCCTGCAAGCATTATCAAGGGCTTTTTCCATGTCTTCCTTTGCATATTTTTTTTTTATTTATGACATTTACAACTTTATTAATAAATAAAATACATTTAGTAAATTTGATAACAGAAAATAATGACATGAAATCACTTGTTGAGAAACTACCCACTGGTAGCACTCTAAAAAAAAAATGTATTTACAATAGATCTCGAGGCCATAGGAGCGTTATGAGGGATAGAAGACGAAGCAAGGTTAGAGACGAGAGGATTCGGATGGTTCTGAAGTTTATTATGGAAGGATAGGTATCTGGATTGGGCTAAATCGGAAACATAAGTAACATTAAGGTCGTTATGTATTATTTTATTGGTGACAAAGTAAGGAGCATTGAGGATTTTTGATTGTAAGGATTGGATACGAAAGGAATTCGATGGCTTAGTGTGGAGCCCCAAAGCTCAACTCTGTAAGTCCAAATAGGTCTTATTGTAGTCATTTATATGAGTCTTTTGTAATTAACTGGAAGCTTAGAGCATTTGTCTAGTAAATGTTAGAGTAGTCGGAAACGTCGAGCGGTTTCTTGTCGTTTCAGTCTGGTATTCTTTGCATATTTAAATTTTCTTTTATTATATCAGTGCCTTAGAAAAATAGCTGGAAGACAGAAAAACAAATACCAAACGTTGTTCCAATAGCTGACATATTCTTGTTCCAGTACTTGACACCCCCAGTCAGCTTTTGAAATATATAATCTACACAGAAAATATTATTCAGTGGTAAACCTGTATAGCGAAATAAAATAGTTAAATAGAGGAAATGATGTTTTTAAAAAAGTCGTGAAATGACCCAGTAGCTGATAGGGCTGTCAGGTACTGGAGAAAGGGACGATTTGAGATTCCAGTAGATGACACACATTATATTTTTAAATTCCTTCAAAAAAATAAGTTCAAAACAGATAAGACATGATCTATCTAAAACTCTAGGAAGGAATAAATTTGAGAACAATACAAAGTATATATACCAATATTCAAGTGAATAAACAATTATTATTATTATCATTTATTATTATTTACTTACAAGTACATTTAATTATTTTTATTCACAAGTGAATTATGGAATTAAAATTATACAGAAGGCACTAATATTTGAAATAGAGATCTAGGAGGTCCTGAAATCTTATTATTCAAATTTTTAGAGGATATCAACTAGTGGTGCTTTTCCCCTGAATATAAAAGTTGAACGTTATAATTTATATGGCGCAAAATTATATCTTTTTAGAATAAGTTGCTACTCAACTGTAATGATATTTATCTTATGTTTTAAATATTATATAATAAGTACAATGTATTCAAATGGTTTTGAAACAAAAATGAACTAAATAAAGCAAACAATTCTCACCATGTAATTTATTTTCGGTTTAAATAAAAATACACATTAATAAGATGATCTGAACTTTCTTTATTTTAATACATTTTTAGAAATACAAAAATTATATATTTTTACTTTCCTACCTATACTAGGTAAGGAAAGTATTGTGATAGGGTCAAATTTCCTATATGGGGTTTTCGACGGATCTATACTTTTCAGAGCCTCCCGAGTCCTAAAAACACATTTTTAGCCATTGGTCTGTCTGTGTACCAATATTTTCTCGGGAACTAGTGAACCGATTTTGTTGCTTCTTTTTTTATTTTGTAGGGTTTTGACTACTGATTCCTGTGACACAAATTGGGTTCTCCATGCGCAATAGTGGCCGAGCAATAAATGGAAAACATGTTTTTCTATAGACTGTAGTGCAAAAACCTCTTTGACGATTTTGAAACTTTCCTATAATTTTATAATTTTCCTTTCAATTTTCGTACATGTACTAAATTGCCGAGAAAATTCAGGAAAAAAAGATATAAAGATAAGAAAAATGTTTTGGGGCCTAACTCGCTAAATACATATGCTATTTATAGAATATAGAAATATAAATATAGAAATTTGTAATATAAATTTTGAAAGGTAATTAAATTACCAAAAAAATCATAGAAATCGTGTATTAGCAATGATACTGCTTATTCTAATTTAATGAAATTTCCTATAAAACTATATAAAAATCGTTCATTTTGGACAACTCTTAACGAAGTTACAGCTATTCAATTTCCAATGTAAGATTACTGATTCATATCCTGGTGTGAGAAAGGGCTAAATGAGAGAGAAAAAAGATAACTAGGTATACGTATATATGTATATATATATATGTATATATATATATATATATATATATATATATATATATATATATATATATATATATACATACAAAATTTAATCGACTTTTGAGTATTATTATTTTTTGTTATTTCTTAATGATATTTACAACTGTATTAAAGAAATACATTTAGTAAATTTGAACATATGGATATAACGACGTGAAAATACTTATTGAGAAACTACCCAATGGTAGCACTCTAATGATGTCTACATTAGGAGATCACGGGAGTATTATATTTTAAAATAATTATTTAATTGGGAATAAGATCACTTAATATTAAATAATCTTATATATTTATATATATAAATTTATTGTACAAGTTTACAGACCCATAGCAAGTTGGAAAATATGAAAAAATAAATCATATAAAAACAATTATTCGTCATCGATTCTTTGGAAAACGAAAGGGACATTAACAATGTTACAATGGACTCTATAAATAATTTGTTTTTAACGGAATTTGGCTGAATTTTGTGGTAATATTTTTAAAAAAATTTATTACTCCCTCAAACATATGTATAAATATTTATTTGTTACTATGTAACGTTCATTCTTAAATTTTTTGTAAAAATTTTGTTATGGAAATAATGATTCAAGTCATGCCGAAACTGAATAAAAATAAAAGTTAAAATTTTATTTCAACCCCTGGGGACGACAGATCCACCGGATATAATCTCAGTCTTTATTGTTATATCTCAAATGACTTTACATTACGGTTGAAACCTGAACTTAATTAATACGGGCATAAAGCTTACTAATAAAGGTTACTGATGCTTACTAAGTATTTCTAAAAGTGGTGTAACTGTATTCTATTAGGAGGTTGGTAAAAATTTGCTTTGGAGGGTAATAAATATTTGCGTTAGTGGGTGATGAAACAAATTATGAATAATCCACAATTTAAAAAAAAAAAATATTAGTTTAGCTGCTTTCCTCTTTAAATGGTCTATAGATAAATCTAAGCCCTCTTTAGATGGTTGTAACAAAGACAGACTCTACATTTTAGTTTCACTTACCTATATATGAAAATAAGTAACACTTAAAAAATCACACAATTTCCTGCTTTTCTGGGAATGATCTGGCAATGGTTTATATGCCATTTTTTCGTAACTCTATGGAGCAATGTTTAATTACTTAAATCAAATATCTTTTTATTTATCGCTTTCTATTGAACAAAAATACTTGACCTGCTTAAAAACACACATTTGGGAAAGAAATTGTGCAATTGTTTATACAAACTTTTTTGTAGATGTTTACAATCAATCTTGTAAACATTTCCCTCTACTTCACCTTGTATATATCAAATTTATAAACAGCTTATGTTTAGGTTATGGCATCTGAAGTCATTTATTTCCTGAACTTAATTAAGCTTATTTATATTTTTATTAATTATTAATGTAAGGAAATATGTTGTGACCAATTAAAAAAAAAAAAACAATTGAATGAATGAAAACTTGTATTTATTCAAGAAAGGAGAACATTTCCTAAAATATTATACAATGAGTAGAAATTACAAATGGCTCAAATCATGACTTCGTTGTTGGTGTTCACAGATCCCTTAAAATTAGCAAACACTAGTTTTTATCTCTGGTGTACATAATTGCAAAGGAACATCCATATTTTTATTAATAAATTATAATATCTGCAGATAATATAACTATATAATATATAATAGATGTTAGTACATTGTCTAAGAATAAAAAAAAAAAAAAAAAAAAAAAACATTTTATGAGACCTATATGGTGTGGGTAAATAAATCTGTTTTTGAAATACTTATACTAAGAATTGCATCTAATCTAGAAATACAATAGATAAAAAATGATTATGGAAAAGGGTGTAGTAACACAAAGACTGATTTATAAAAATGAAATCTTACTAAAAAATACATATAGAAATAGATCACTACATGAAAAAGTTTTTAAAATGATGAAACATTCAAATATAAATAAGTCTTGAATTTTTTTTTCCTCATAAAATGTAATACTTTTAAATCAATTTCCCACAAAAAAAAAAAAAAAATCATTAAAAAAAGGTAAGACTCATAAAATGAAATTAAATGAACATAATGAAAATTTAAAGGGGTTGAGCTGACCAAGGGTGAGCAATGACCATTTCGGAGTTGTCAGCGATGGATCCCTCCGACTTGATGTTGTAGCAGAACTGTTTGGTCGCGTACATCTTGACCCTAGCTTCCAAAACCATACGACGAGCTGCAAACTCAAAATTTCTCATACCTAGGCGCCGTGCCATCAGATTGAGGTGAAAAATATCTTGCTCGCACATCTCAACCAGCCAGCCTTCCATCTTCATGAAATATGTATCCTTCAGCTTTTGTCTCGTTTGGATATACCTGCGAATCCGTAATATGGCAAGGCATATGACAATGAGACTTGTAACTGCATACCAGCTCCACAAAATGATAAAGATAACTTTAAAAACGCCACCATAATTGATTTTACATTGAACTTGGTAGGGCCAGTGACTGAAGCGGCATTTTTTCACTGATGGAAACAACTCATATTTAGCCTCCTCCCAGCTGTAGCCCATGCTCAAAGCGCAATTTGTAGAAAAAACATAAGTCAATACGGCTTGAGTTATTGTGTGACAAATGTCGGCTACATCTTTAGCTACTTTAATCAAAACACATTTGATGTCTACTTTCGATTTTATAAGCCTCACAACTTCACAGACCATATCATCAAAGTTATTAGGTACATTCCCTCTAATTCTTTTGAACTTCATCGAAAAAGGATTCTTCAAGTTGTTATTTATGAAAGAAACAAATAAAAAAACTGATGCTTTACACAAGAGCACTGCATAGGCGAAGTAATACAACGGCACATTGGTAGTAGTAATATCATTGCTTGGTTCTGAAGTTATCTTACCGCAACTATAGAACTTCTTACCGTCAGAATAAACTACGCAAACAGGAGAACTGGCGAAGAAATTGGCTATCATCGCTATCAGGAACAGCCAAATGAGCAACGCAAAAGTAGCAAAATTTTTCAAATAGAGGAAATTCATGACGCACAAATAAGTAAAACAGCGCGAGGAAGCAGCCCCAACTAGACTAAAAGAAAATGTGCGACGTCAGTTCATTATGCCCCCTCCCCTCCCCTATTTAAAAACCAATCATATTTCAGTATATTATCTCGAATAGAAACAAGATATTATTACTCTTATCCAATAAGGCATATTATCCGGTCGAAAATTATGTTTACATCGTTTAGTAACTGGATCTTTATTATTAGGAATCTGTTTTTCACAATGAATTAGGTGTTATAGATAAATTTAATTGGTTATATCTTAATTATTTTGGTATGCTAAACTTTAGTTTCAATAATTCATTCCCATTCTTCGGCCCAATAAAAAATTGATTACAAAAATAAATACCATAAAAATGATCTCTTTCGTTGTTCTCGTTTATTTCTTTTACCGAGGAACAATAAAAAATAAGGCGATAAAGGGACATTTGCAACCTGCTATATAATTTTAGAAAAGAGCTTGAATATTAATATCAAACAATTATATCAATGTATAACGTGTTAATAGTTATTTCAAATATCCAAATATCCATTAAAATTTTGGTATGTATGGTCTCTACAATTTTAATCTTTGAAAAAACAGGAACAAGACTAACATTTTTAGTATACTTGCTAAACTTTCGATATCATACATTTCTAGTCATCATCAAACCATAGTGCTATTCTATACTGTGAACTCCACTAGGGATATTACAATATTTTCCGGCTCTTAATGCCACTGACCACATCTATTGTTTGTTTTTTAATTTTAATTTTTATTATTATTTTTTATTGGAATATAATTAAATCTTCTAGTCTCTAGCATTTGACAATGATGAGTCTACATATTAATCATTATTTAAAGACACTGATATTTTATATTATCAGCTTTGTCTTTTCTTTGTTAGCAGAAACACACCTCATTTTAAAGAAGAACTCAATGTATTTTTTATTATTTTATTTTTCAAAAGAGTATAATTATAACTTTTCCTACTGTATATAGTCTTAAGTGTTTTATCATAGTTTTAAGTGTTTTGTATACAGATTTTTATTTTATTATTTTATTTTTTTTTTTGTATATATCTTGTTTAACTAATATTTTCTTTACTTTCTCTTTTTTATTATTGTTTTATTTTGGCCAGATGTAGTATTTTAATTATGTTCTATTTTGTTATTCTAAAGGGACTTTGTCCCAGAATAAAGTTTTTTTCTATTTCTATTTCTAACATTGTATACTTTATTGATTTTTTGTAAAGCTTTAATAGCAACATTCAAATATTAATATATTGCTTATTTAAAAAAAAGAAGTTAAATGCACAAAAAAAATTGGTAAAAGAAAATCAGAAAAATAAAACAAATCCAGAAACAATGAATTAAATTATTTGATATAAAAACAATAAATGAATAAAGTCTAAATTAGATTAATCACTGAGACCTATAAACAGAAATATCATATTAAATTATTTTCAAAAATATTTTTAGTATTTCAATGCAGGTATGCATGTGTTTTTTTCTTAGTTTTAATTTTCTTATTTTTAGGTTATATTTATTGTACATACTTTTAGATTATTATTTATTGTTATTTTGCTTCTATTTATTTTATATTTCTTGTACATATACTGTGAATGTTATCCTACCTCTCTATAACTAGTGCCCATGTGACAGATTGTTGTAATACCCAATAAATTAAAAAAAAAAAATTTCTCAAGTATTGAGTTTCAAAACAATCTCATTTTTGTGTTCTTACGAGTAAGCTGGTTTTCCTATTTTTAAAGTATACTTATTTTCTTTTATTGAATGATATTACACCCTCTCTCAATCGAAAATAATGACAATAGTTATAAAAGTGCACATTCCCAAAAGCTTATTTCTTAAATTACTTTTGGAAAGTTATCGATTTTCAACAGGCAAATTTTTAGTCACTACAAATAATGAGATGTTTATTCGTCATTGATTGAAAAACAACCTCAATAATCTTACTTAATCTAATAAGTGCTTTATTCAATATTTTTTTTCAGCTTATTTATTGAGAGATATTACAGTCTGTCACAATGAAGGACATTTATAATAGTGTTCAAAGAGCAAATTCACACTCCATTCACAATAAATAAAAATAAATAATACAGAAAATAATAATACTAAAAGTAAATGTATATAAATTAAACTAAACAAAAAGGAACTAAGCTAATGAAAGTAAGAACTCAAATACATACATGCATTCAATATTAAGTAAATTAAATTTTGTTCACTGACTATATTGGCTGAAAAAAAAATTATTTATTTTATCCACACACATGGGAGTGGGGTAGCTTAGTGGTAGGGCGCTGAGGTTCTAATGCAAAGATCCCAGGTTCGAACCCCAGCTCATGGCAGAAAATTTATTCATCTGTTTCATTGGCCGTGGGGCGACCCTGGGTCGGGAGACCCTCCTGGGGCACACCCATCCTCTATAAAGTGGGTACCCTTAATTAAATAATTGATTAAGGGGGAAAACCTGGCGGTTGAGCGTGATCTCGGTCGAATCACCTCCTTGCACAACCGTTGACCTAGAAACAGTGCTTTCCCTAAACAGTACTGAACCCCAGACCCTTCATGGGTAGTAGTGGTACAGGTTTTTATCCACAGAATAAACATTATTGAAGGATTAATCGTTTCATAAGTACATACATATTTGTATGATTATGATTTTATATATTATATTAAATCATATTCAAATGAGATGTTAAATGATCTTGTTTTTAATTAACTTTTCGGATTGTCCATCGGTAATTGTCCATTATTATATTGGGAGGGAGGTTTATAATAATATACTATCGATTTTATTATTTAGCATTTTTTAATCGATTTTGTGTAACATTTCGGATTTCTTTGATATGAGGATCCATTATTATGTTTGCAGGACCATTTTTTATGAAACTATTAACAGATGTAAAGGCCCAGCTTGCATAAGTTTCTTTAACTTTACGAATTTCTTCTATATAAGGGTCCAATTATGTTACCGGAGTCGCTTTTAATGGAACGAGAATCGAATATAAGATTGCGCCGTAAAGTACTCTACTTCTACTCTATCGGCGCGAAAATACATCACTGGATCTTGGATTCTTCAAGCAACTTCCACCAGTTTAATTGAAGAAGTGCAGCCGTCTTCAAATTCCAAACAATTGCGCTTAGAGTATTGGTAAGTTTTCAGATTTTTTTCGAGATAAGAGTCCATTATTGTGTGTCCGAGGCGCTTTTATGAAAATAATAGAGATTATAAGATACGCTCTCGTATATCGATTTTTAAAACTTCTTTGACCACTATGATAGGGGAGTGCATAATTATTTTTTTGGATTTACTTGTCGAGGTCGGTTAACATAGCATTGAGAAGTTCTCGAGACTGCTTGTTCAAACAAAATAGAGTACTCAATGAGTGAAGAACATACACTCTGAGTGAGGCTAAGACAGAAGGACTTCAAGTGTCAGGAGGATGAGCTCCCAAATCACTTTGGGTAGGCGAGTTAAAGGATAAGCCTTTCTTAAGGCTTGAGGAGACCTTTCTCGTAGACTTGGTATATAGAACTACAAGCGGACAAATGAGCATCAAGATCTTGTATGGTATGAGAAGAGTAAGGGTAAAGTCGGTGAGCCAGACCCCCTCCCCTAATGTGCACCCTCCTCCCCCTCCATATCTCTATAAATCGCATATCGTTCTGTTCTTTGTAACTTAAAAAAAAAACAAAAATAAGCCAATGTTCCTCCATAAAATTGAACGCACTGCCCCAAAATGCCATCCAAAGAAGGCGGACTGACAACTTTGACTTGAGTTAGTTTTTTGGTCACTGAGAATCAACATTTGGCTTAATTTCGTCATAATTGGCCTATGATAAAAGCTGGATAGTCAGATAATAATAAAACATGTAACAATATTAAAAAATAATTGCCTTAGGCTATAAAAAAACACCAGTAAATGAAATTTTTATCAAGTTGAAAATCAAGCGTCGTTTGTAATTAAACTTTAATAAATTTCCAAAATACACAGGGCATTTATACGCCATGATTATTCGTCTGCCGGAAATTTAATATATTTTACAGATACAGCTCAAATAAAGACTTTATAACGATTACATATACATGAATAACTGATAAAAAATTAAACAACTAATACAATATAAAATAATAAATATATTTTTTTTTATTTGCTGTTATTTAACGTCGCATCGACTGCCAAGCTCATTAGCGACGATCGTTCTTCTTAAATATAACTTATCAATTTTATTTTTCGGATGTACTTCAGCGTTTTTTCAATACCAGTGTTTTCCTTGTACGGTGCCTTGTCTTCAATTTGGAGTTCGATTTGCTGTTTCCGGAACTTTTTGCACTGGAATATGTGTTCAACTGTCAGATTAGCATTTTCACATACCTCACCGATGTAAGCCAAGAAGTAGGTGGAGATGGGTCAGTTTGGTATGTCCAATTCTGAGCCTGCTTATTATAGAGCACTCTTTTGATGTCAGGTGTTTTGGAGGATACCAAGCTCGATTGTCGTCTTTGGTCAGATGAAGATGATTGCGCGGCAGTAATCTCCACTGTGCATTCCAACTGTCGTTCACTTTCTTTGAAATTTCTCTTCTCCATTCGTTGAGAAACTTCGATCCTAAAACAGGTGAATCTGTGCTTCTGGCGGCTTCCTTTGATCCTTCATCGGCTCGTTCATTGCCGATTATGCCAATGTGTGAGGGTACCCAAAACAATATTATTTTTTGACTATTTTTATTTAGTTTCAAGTTCATTAGCTGAATTTTTTTGTGCAATGTGTTACATGTCCATGCATTTTGCAGTCTCTTGATTACAGATAAGGAATCGGTCACAATTACTGATTTCTCAATATTGGTGCCGATTACGTACTCAAATGCCTTGAGAATCGCCCACGTTTCACTTGTAAAAATTTTTTTTTTTTTTTTATTTATTTATACATGATATCTACAACTGTATTAAAAAATTAAATACATTAAGTAAATTTGATAACAGAAAATAAAAACATGAAATGACTTGTTGAGAAACTACCCACTGGTAGCACTCTAAAAACAAAATGTATTTACAATAAGAGATCTCGAGGCCATCTTCTTTTCAGACGCCTCGGAGGGTTATCAGGAATAGAAGAGGAAGCAAGGTTAGAGACGAGAGGATTCGGATGGTTCTGAAGTTTATTATGGAAAGATTGGTATCTGGATTGGGCCAAATCGGAAACATAAGGAACATTAAGGTCATTATGGATTATTTTATTGGTGACAAAGTAAGGAGCATTGAGGATTTTCCGAAGGATTTTGGATTGTAAGGATTGGATACGAGAGGAATTTGATGGCTTAGTGGAGCCCCAAAGCTCAACTCCGTAAGTCCAAATAGGTCTTATTGTAGTCATGTATATAAGTCTTTTGTAATTTACTGGAAGCTTAGAGCGTTTGTCTAGTAAGTGTTGGAGTAGTCGGAAACGTCGAGCGGTTTCTTGTCGTTTCAGTCTGGTATGAGGATTCCAAGTTAGACGTTTGTCCAAGTGAAGTCCAAGGTATCGGATTTGTTCAACAGGGATAAGTGGGGTATTATTAAAGGATACTGTGGGACATGAGGTCATAGGTTTACGTCGAAGGGTAAAGGTGATTTGATGGGATTTATTAGAATTTATTTTAATCCTCCAGTTTTTACACCATTCTTCAAGGCTTGTGATGTGCGATTGAAGAGTTTGGGATGCAATGGTTGGGTCATTATTAACGGATAGGACACATGTATCATCGGCATACGTGGTAATAACAGTGTTAGGATGGGTTGGGATGTCAGCTGTATAAACTGTGTAAAGGATAGGACCAAGGATACTACCTTGAGGAACACCAGCGGACTGGGAAAAGAGGGATGAATAAGCATTATTGTGATTGACTTTTGAGTATCTATCAGTTAGATAGGAACGGATAATGAGGAAGTATGTAGGATGTAGGAATTTACGGAGTTTGTAAAGTAATCCCGGGTGCCAGACTCGATCAAAAGCCTGTTCTACATCGAGAAAGACTCCCGTGCAGTACATTCCGCGCTCTAATGCAGAGGAGACAACATCCACCACACGATGGCATTGCTGGATAGTGGAATGGGATCTGCGGAATCCAAACTGGTGATCTGGGATTATGTGATTAGAATCTAGGATTGGGTACAGGCGTTTTAGGATGAGTTTTTCTAGGACTTTTCCCATGATGGGTAAAAGAGAGATAGGACGGTAAGAGGATGGGTATTCTGGTGGCTTTTTGGGTTTATGTATCATTTTGATAATGGATAGTTTCCAAGGGTCGGGAAAATATGTTGATCGGAGTACAGCATTATATATATATGTAAGGAATAGAATGGCTTTCCGAGGAAGTAGTTTTAGGATCTGGGATGTAATTAGGTCGTGTCCAGGAGCTTTGCGGGAAGGTAACCTGTGAATGATGTTGGATATTTCTGAAGGATGAAAGGCTTTAGGAGGAGGAGTCATTTGGAGTGGGATATCCAGTTCTGCTTCAATACATTCAAGGTGATTTGGGTTAAGAATATCGGGATGTGGATTAAAGGTTTTAAAGAGGTGGTGGGCAAATATTTGGGATTTTTCTTCGTCGGATTTGGACCAGGTTTGGGCTTCAGTGAGTAGTGGATGGTTGCAGTCCTTAAATTTCAGGAGCCTTTTAGTGGTCGTCCATAGTGATTTATCGGTAGGTGTAAGTTTTTCAGTAAAATTTAGTAAATTTTGAATTTTGTATTTTCTTATTTCTGATTTCAGTTTGTTAGTCAGTTGGGTGTAATGCGCTTTATCTGTCGGGTATCTAGTTCGATGCCACTTCGATCTTGCTCTGCGTTTTTCCTTTAATAAGATGCGAATATGCTGTGGCAAGTTAGTATTTTGTGGTTTGTTAATCTTATTGATAAAGGTATTATTATTTATACTGTCTGTTATTGTTGATGTCAGTTTTTCTATGGCACCATTAATGTCTTCTTTTGTCTTTAGCGGAATTTTGAGGTCAAGTTTGTTTTCCAAATCATCACGAAATTTGTCCCAGTTTACTCGTCCAGTGATCAGTTTGGGAGGTGATGGTTTAGGAGCAAAGTCAGAATGTAATGAAAGCAGAACCGGACTATGGTCTGAAGAAAGGTCATCCAGGGATTTGATTATAGTTTGGGAGGAGGAAATCTGGGAGGTGATAAATATATCCAGGATATCGGGACGTTTTTTGAGGGATGTTGGCCAATAAGTAGGACTCATGGGCGAGAGGATTGAATAACTATTAGAAGATGAGAGACGGGAAAGGATGTTACCGCGGGAGTTGGATGTTCGACAACCCCACCGTTGGTGTTTAGCATTGTAATCTCCTCCAGCAATAAAGCGCGATCCGAGGGATTGGAACAACGTATCAAGGAGATTAAAGGAGAGGGAATTACCAGGAGGACAGTATACAGCTGAGACTGTGAAATGGAAAGGGCGAGTTGAAAGGATTAAAGAAGTTGATTGAATGGCGTCAGTTGGAGTGGAAGGAATAAGGGAATGGGGTAAAGATTTATGTATAAGGATGCAAGAACCGGCGTGGGCAGTGTTGTCTGGATGGTCAGATCTATAAGTGATGTAGTCTCGTATGTGAAAATGTGTCCGTTTTGTGAAATGCGTTTCAGTCAGTAGAGCTATATCAATGTGATTGTCATGAAGGAATATGTCAAGTTCGTCACGGTGGTTGTGTAGTCCGTTAGCATTCCATAAAAGGATAGTTAGGGGCTTTGTGCTCATCGAGGGAAATTAAACGGAATTTCGGTCAGGATTCTGGTTAGTAGAGTGATAAGAGGTTTTATGGTGTTTTGGAGGTCCAATAGGAAGGATGATAGAATGGAAGTTAGATCAGATGGATGTTGATTGTGAAGTGGATTTAGGATAGGTTCAGGTGGCGGGTAAGGAGTGTTAACTGAGAGTGGGATTCGTTGTTGTGTACGAGGTGGGACTGGATTCGACGATACTTGTGCTGGGTTTTTTTTCTGGGCATTAGGATGAGATGGGTGCGATTGCTGTGGCGGTAATTTGACTCGTAGAGGTAGATGATGAGGGGGAATTTGCTGACGCGGAGGATGAAATATGAGAGGATTGGGAGTATGAGGTTTAGCTTGGGAGGCCTGAGGCGCCTGGCGTCGAGGCTGCTGCTTCTTGATGGTGGTATGGGTGCTAGTTTTGGTAGATTCCTGTTGAGGATGGGCGATTTCAGTTGAAGTAGTTGGTTCTTGTTGTGTTGAATGGGTAGTTTGTTTTGGCAACTCAGGAAAATTTGTAATATCAATTTCTGGTGGCTGGGTGTAAGTTTCTTTATTTAGTTGGCTGCACTTTAAGGCTATGTTATGAGTTCTTAACTTGTAGTATTTTTTATATACTATGCATCCTTTATAGCTTGCAGGATGGTCTTCGCCACAGAGAGCACATTTAGGAGGCTGGTCTCGAGGGATCTGACAAGTGTTAGATGCGTGTGGCCCGGCACATCTAACGCACCTCGCTTGATGATGGCAATAGGTCTTTGTGTGCCCCAAGTCTTGACACTTGGAGCATTGAACTATGACAGGTTTTTGTCTAGGCTCTTCGAATTTTACTGTGGAATACACAAGCCTCTTAACTTGAAATATATCAATGTTATTGCTTGCAGGCTCCAAATCAACGAAAAACAGTGGCAATGGATATTTTTGCGTTGGATGTAGGACGCATGCTATATGCCTAACGTTATGTCCTATTTCCTCTAGATCAGATTTGATAACGGATATGGGAGTGGTTGAGTGCAAGCCTCTCAATACCACCCGATATGCCTTTTCTTGTCTCAGTTGGTAACAGTGAAATTCATATTTTTTAGTTGTAAAATAATTTATCAGAGTTTTATAATTTTCTTTAGAGCTCGTGTTAATCTTAATGTCATTAACCCTAGAAAAACAGCGGAAACTGGTTTGTCCGATAAGATTGGCAATTTCTTGAACGAATGATATAAAATTTTCAATTTTAGAGACAAAAATAGGGGGCGGCTCGGGGTCAGTAAAACCTTGAGGTGCCGGAGGCTTGTTAGGTGAGTTACTACCAAGATCAAAATTATTGCTGGCTGTGGTATTTGGTGCAGTTGGAGCTGTTTTTGTGATGTTTGATTTGCTTCTAGTTCTGGGTGGTGATTTATTTTGCTCGGCAGGCTGTTTAGATTTATTTTGTTCAGCTGTCTGTTTAGATTTTGCTGATTTATTTTTCTTCTTGTTAGGCGAATTGCCACCTGACCCAGGGGCAGAGTTTCTGTTACGTTTTTGAAGCGAGCGTCTTTTCAGATATTGCGAATCAGTTTCGCTAACCTCGGAAAATGGTGTCTCGTCCTCTGAATCTTCACATGAAGATTTCTCGTCCAAATTCATATCTTCCATTATGATAAGAAGAGAAAAGAAAGAAAAAAAATATATATATACCTAAATATTAAAACTACAAAATAAGAATTTACGATCTATTAAAAAGAAGTAAAAAAAAAAATTACAAACTCAGAAACAGAAATAAAACAAAACATTTCTGAGAATAAATAAACAAAGGAAAAAAATTAAATAAACTGTCTCTTGGAGAAGAAAAAAAAAAAAAAAAAAAAAAAAAAAAGGAGTTCTACAAGTCTTTGGTTTCGTACTGAGATCAGCTGACGGAAGCGAGCTAGTATACAAACCTTGGCCGGGAACTTAACGTAAATAAGATAAGAAGCAAGGGAATTAACAGCCACATGGGCTATTCAAACGAGCACTAATTTATCACTTCATTGTTAATAAATTGTAACTCACCTCTTTATCCGTGAACTTAAAAATGTTAAACTGTTTATAATGTCACTGTTAATCAATTATTAACACAGAGTTTTGACTAATAAGCACATAGCAAAGTAATAATCACAGAGCGAACTGAAAACTAGACTGCAGTAGCGGCCATGACACTTAGAGTACTTGTAAAAATTGAATTATTGTTATTTAATTTCCATTTTTTTATATTGTTTTGGGTTACTATACAGCATCCTACACCTTTCTCTGATTTTGAACCGTCCGTAAAAATTATGTCATGATTATGAAATAATTTATGGACAATTTCATGATAACTATATCTAATTTCTCTTGGGGTAGTGTTGTTTGGAAGATTGTTCAGTCCTAGTTCATTTTTGATTGGTGGAATTGTCCACGGAGGGGTATCTCCTGTTTTCTGAGGTATAATATTTATATGTGTTGTAATTTCATACTCAGTGGAGTATTTCTCAATTCGACTTTGAAGTGGTCATGGCCGCAAGTGCAGTTGAAGATTCACGTCGCTCTGTCTTTGTTACTATGTAATGTGGTTATTATTTAAAATTCTGGCGTAAGACTATATCAACAGTGACTATATAAACAATGGTACATTTATGTCACATATGTTCAGGTTAGTAACTATTGATTAACAATGAAGCAGTAATAAATTAGTGCTCGTTCGGCAAGCTCAAGTTACCTTATCTGTAATAAGTTACGGTCAAGACTCGGCTCTGTGTATACTAACATTCTTCGGCTTTGTTCACAGTTCGAATCCAAGACATTTAAGTTTTTTTTTTCTCTCTTTATATTTTTAATATTTTTCAGGAGACTTTTATTTTATTTTCTCATTAATTAATTCGGAAATGAATTATTTTATATTATATCTATATATAATTTGTAAATAGTTTAGTTCTTAAGAAGCTATCTTATAATTTTCATTTTAATATTTAGGATTAAAAAACATTTTTTTTTCTCTTTCTCTCACACTCATTTATCCATCATGGATAAATCCATGGATTTGGATAAGAACACTTCTTGTGAAGACTCAGAGAACGAGACACCCTTTTCAGAAATTAGCGAGACTGACTCGCAATACTTGAAAAGACGTACGCTCCAAAAGCATATCCGAGACTCCGCTCCCGGTTCGGGAAGCAACTCACCAAATAAGAAAAAAACAAAAAATAAATCAAACAAATCAAATAAGCCAAATTTTCGCTGCTTCTCTCGAATCAATGACATTAAAATAAACACGAACTCTAGAGAAAACTATAAAAAATTGATTAGCCATTTAACTTCCAAAAACTACGACTTCCATTGTTACCAATTGAAACAGGACAAGGCGTATCGAGTAGTCCTGAGAGGTCTACATCCAACCACTCCCATATCTGTCATCAAAACAGGCCTGAAAGAAGTCGGTCATAACGTCAGGCACATAGCACCTGTACTACATCTTAGGTGCTAGGATCAAACCTCCCAATCCAAGCCCAAAAGCTCTAATACTCAACCTCAATAGCCTCGTCAGCCAATCCCTCCCCATCAGCTACCCTTAAGGGTCAAACTCCCGCCAAAGCACCCACCCCCAGCTCCACTCGTTCCTACTACCAAGATGAACCTCCCATCACAAGTCCAACAGAATTTAGATCCTACTCCTCGTACCCCACGTCGGACCCACCCTCCACCCAACAATCCTATTCGCATAGATTACTCATCACAACCTCACGACCTAAATCCACTTCCCAGCCAAACATCATCCGACATCAACTCTATCCTATCATCATTCCTGATAGATCTTCAACAGACTATCAAACCGCTCATAACTCTTCTCACAAGACTCCTTTCCGAAATCCCGTTTAACTTCCGATGAATACAAAGCCCTAGCTATCCTCTTATGGAACGCTAACGGACTACAAAACCACCGTGACGAACTAGACATATTTCTCCATGACAATTATATTGACATTGCTCTCTTGACAGAAACTCACTTCACTCAACGGACACAATTCCACATACGTGACTACATCACTTATAGATCTGACCATCCAGACAACATTTCCCACGCTGGCTCTTGCATCCTTGTACATAAATCTCTATCGCATTCCCTTATCCCTTCTACTCCAACTGATGCCATTCAATCAGCTTCTGTAATCCTTTCAACTCGTCCTTTCCATATAACACTGCACATCAGCTGTATACTGTCCTCCTGGTAATTCCCTCTCTTATAGCCTACTTGATTCCTTATTTCAATCCCTCGGAGCGCGCTTTATTGCTGGAGGAGACTACAATGCTAAACACCAACGATGGGGTTGTCGAACATCCAACTCCCGCGGTAGCATCCTATCACGTGTCTCTTCTTCCAACAGTTATTCAATCCTCTCACCCATGAATCCTACATATTGGCCTACATCTCTGAAAAAACGTCCCGATATCGTGGATATATTTATCACCTCTCAGATTTCCTCCTCCCAATCCATTATCAAATCCCTGGATGACCTTTCGTCAGATCATAGTCCAGTTTTGCTTTTACTACATTCGAACTTTCTTCCTAGACCTACACCTCCTAAACTGATTACAGGACGAGTGGACACGAACAAATTTCGTCATGATCTGGAAGATAAACTGGACTTAAAAATTCCCCTTAAGACAAAACAACATATTGATAATGCCATAGAAAACCTTACTAAAACTATAACAACGAGTATAAATAATAACACATTTGTTAATAATAAAAGCAATAATTTAAGACATATTAACTTGCCACAGCATATTCGAATCTTATTAAGGGATAAACGCAGAGCAAGATCGAAGTGGCACAGGACTAGATAACCTTCAGACAAAACGTACTATACCGAATTGACTAACAAACTAAAATCAGAAATCAGAAAATATAAAACTCAACAATTACTGAACCTAACTGAAAATATTACAACAACTGACAAATCACTATGGACTACAACCAAAAAACTTCTGAAGTTTAAAGACTTCAATCACCCACTTCTTACTGAATCCCAAACCTGGTCCAAATCCGACGAAGAAAAAGCCCAGTTATTCGGTCAACATCTGTTCCAAATTTTCAACCCACATCCTGATATCCTTAATCCAACCCACATCGAATGTATTGAATCAGAACTGGATACTCCTCTCCAAATGCCCCTTCCACCTAAAGCATTTCATCCCACAGAAATATCCAACATCATTCAAAGATTACCCTCCTGCAAAGCTCCTGGACATGACCTAATAACATCCCAGATCTTGAAACTTCTTCCTCGAAAAGCCATCCTATTCCTTACTTTCATATATAATGCTGTACTCCGATCCACATATTTCCCTGATCCTTGGAAAATATCTATTGTCAAAATGATCCAAAAAGTCACCAGAATATCCATCCTCTTACCGTCCCATCTCTCTGTTACCCATCATGGGAAAAATCCTGGAAAAACTAATCTTAAAACGCCTGTACCCAATCCTAGATTCTTATCACATAATCCCAGATCACCAATTTGGATTCCGCTCCTCCCATTCCACTATACAGCAATGCCATCGTGTGGTAGACGTAGTATCCTCTGCATTGGAGTTCGGTATGTACTGTACGGGAGCCTTTCTCGGTGTTGAATAGGCGTTTGATAGAGTTTGGCACCCGAGACTGCGGTACAAACTCCGAAAATTCCTACCATCTACCTACTTCCTCATTATCCGTTCCTACCTTACTGATAGATACTTTAAAGTAAATCACAACAATGTCTATACATCCCGTTTTTCCCAGTCTGCAGGTGTTCCTCAAGGTAGTATCCTAGGTCCTATCCTTTACACAGTTTATACAGCTGACATCCCAACACTGTCATAACCACATATGATGATGACACATGTATCCTATCAGTTAATAACGACCCATCTATTGCATCCCGAACCCTTCAATCCCACATCACAAACCTTGAAGAATGGTGTCAGAACTGGAGAAGTAAAATACATTCCAATAAATCCCATCAAATTACCTTCACCCTCCGCCGTAAACCAATGACTTCCTGTCCTTCAGTATCCTTTAACAACACCTCACTTATTCCTGTTGAACAAATCCGTTACCTAGGACTCCATCTGGACAAACGTCTAACTTGGAATCCTCATACCAGACTGAAACGACAAGAAACAGCTCGACATTTCCGACTACTTCAACACTTACTAGACAAACGCTCTAACCTTCCAATCAATTATAAAAGACTGATTTACATGACTATAATAAGGCCTATTTGGATTTACGGAGTTGAGCTATGGGGCTCCACCAAACCTTCAAATTCCTCTCGCATACAATCCTTACAATCCAAAATCCTTCGTAAAATCCTCAATGCACCTTACTTTGTTACAAATAAAATTATCCATAATGACCTTAATGTTCCTTATGTATCAGATTTGGCCCAATCCAGATATCTGTCCTTCCATAATAAACTTCATAACCATCCCAACCCTCTTGTCTCTAACCTTGCTTCCTATTCGATTCCTGATAACCCTCCGAGGCGTCTGAAAAGAAGATGGCCAGGTGATTTTCTAATATAGACATATTATTAGAGTGCTACCAATGGGTAGTTTCTCAACATGTGTTCCATGTCTTTATACCAATGTGCGAATTTACCAGATGTATTTTTTGTATACAGTTGTAAATTACATATAAATAAATAATAAAAAAAAAAGACTTTGAAGTATTTCTGAACCATTAGGAACATTTAAATCACCTTTATACAGAATATCAAAATTATTGTGCTCTGGCATGCTCTGAATTTTTGCTGCATAGCGAAGAACGAGAAGTGTTCTTCCATGGTCCAAGGGCAATTCTCCTGTTTCACTCAGTAAGGCAGTTGCTGGGCTTGTTCTGAATGCTCCAATTGAAAGTCTCAGTGCAGTGTTCTGAATTGAGTCTAGCTTATTTAGAAGACTTTTGCAAGCTGAAGAATATATGATGCTTCCATAATCTATTTTTGACCTTATAAGGGATCTATGTAGTTAGCATAGTGTTCCTGTCTGCTCCCCAGTTTTGATGAGAAAGGATTTTTAGGAGCTTCAGTCTTTTATTACATTCCTGTTTTAATTTTTCTATTTGATATTTCCATTTTAGTTTACGATCTAGTATAAGACCTAAAATTTTGATTTCTTTGTAAAATGCGATTTCGGAACTGTTTATTGAAATATTTCTTACGTTCTCTAATTTCATTTTCCTTGAGAAAACGATAGCCTGTGATTTTGTAGCAGAAAATCTGAAACCGGTTTCCCTCCCCCATTCTTCTAGTTGGGATATAGCAGACTGCATTATCTTTCGTGTAAGATTAAGATCTTTCCCTTTGCAACAAAGCAATAAACCGTCAGCATAGAGGAAACTTTTTACTGGAAGACTAATTCGGTCGGCTATATCATTTATAGCTATGAGAAACAGAGATACGCTGATTACAGAGCCTTGAGGTACCCCATTTTCTTGTTCAACTTCGTCGGAGGAGACTTCGTTTACGTTTACTTTCATCGCCCTATTGCTGAGGAAATTTCTAATGAAATTTAGCATATTTCCTCTTACTCCATTATGGTAAAGTTTGTCAATTATACGTGGCCGATAAACCATATCGTATGCTTTTTCTATGTCTAGACTGATTCCAATCAGGTTCATGTTTTCTGCGAACGCTAAAAGTATTTCATTTGTAATATTAAACAGGTGATCTGTTGTCGAATAATTACGCTGAAAACCTGCTTGATTTTTATGAAAGTATTTCTTGTGTTCAAGATACCATATGAGCCTTTTATTGATGATTGATTCCATCAGTTTACACATTGTACACGTCAAGGAAATTGGCCTATAGCTTTGAGGGTCTTGTTTATTTTTATTTGGTTTTAATATTGGAATTACTATAGATTTTCGCCATTGCGTTGGAAAAATATTTTGGGACCAGATAATATTAAAAATAGAAAGAAGATAAATATTTTGTATAATTTATGTCTTAGAAATAATAATAAAGGAAAATAAGGGAAATCATAATCAATATCATGAACAAAACTGAACACAAAGAAATTAGACGGACCATTCATTGTTTGTGCTGGATGTAGCAAATTAGGAAATTTCTTTATTGAGATATATTACAATCTTTCACATTCAAGAACAATATTAATAGTGATAAAGATTAGCTCGTTCATACTATGCACTATAAATAAAAATAATAAACAGCAATATAATAATTCTAAAAGTGAATGTATGTAAACTAAAATATACTAAACTAAACAAGAACTAAACTAATATAACAAAATAAGTACATAGATACACACATGCTTTTATACAATATTCATTCACTCAAGATCTATGAGCCAAGGCTTTCCCTACACTCGTGGAGGGAAAGGTAGGACTCTAGGAGATTCTAGCGTCTTACACTCAGCCGCATCACTGGTTTACCAATGGAGGCTGAATAGAGGCATACATGGCTTGAGTGGGGAATCTGGCCATTGCCAGAACTCGAATATATTCTTACAAGTCTCTGGGCCACTGCCGCTTTGGTATTGTCTTGTAGATCAGTAGTTTGTTGTCAATTGAAAAATGAGATTTCCTGTAAAGTAGTCTATATAGCTGGCCATATCGTCGGTTGAGTTTTTGTCTTTTGAGTCTTGTATGTGGGTTCCATGTCAGTCTTGCTTCTAATAGAAAGCCAAGATACCGAACTGTGTCTGAGTAAGGAAGCTGGATGGAATTAAAGTTATGAATTAAATTATAATGGAATTAAATTATGGTTGCATTTCGACTCATTCACTTTAATGCGCCATGCATCACACCAGTGCTCAATAAGGGAGAGGTACCTTTGTAGATTTAAGGATGCTATTTCAGGATCTGAGTTAGATGATAGGATTGCGGTCTCATCAGAAAATGTTGCCAGGAAGATATCAGAATGAGCATGGATGGCAGCGGTAAAGAGGATGTAAAGCACGGAACCCAAGACGCTGCCCTGGGGAACACCGACTTTAATTGGATAAATATCGGGAAATGCCGTTCCGCAGCGTATTCGAAAGGAGCGGTCAGAGAGATAGGATCGAAGGATTAGGTATAAGGACTGAGGGAGATGGATTTTAAGGTTGTAGGGCAGCCCGGGGTGCCATATCCGGTCAAAAGTCTGTGCTATGTCCAGAAATGCACCCGAACAGTATTGCTTGTTTTCTAGGGCTGCTGATATATGATCAACGACTTGAAGTCCTTGTTGAACAGTGGAATGTTTTGAGCGAAAACCAAACTGATAGGAAGGAAGATTTTGGGATTCTATGAGGGATAGGAGTCGTTTCAGAAGGATCTTTTCAAAGGTTTTTAAAAGGATTGGGAGTAGGCTAATTAGCCTATAGCGTGTTGAGCTATTTGCAGGTTTGCCTGTTTATAGGAAAAGGATAATAGTGGAATGTTCCCATAACAGAGGAAAGTAAGTGGTGCGTATGATGCAATTGTAGATATATGTAAGGAATATGACTGCTTTGGATAGAAGTTGTCGAAGGATCTGAGGGGTAAGGAGATCATATCCAGGAGATTTACGGGGGATTAGCTTTTGTAATTGAAATTTCACTTCGGAAAGATGGATTGCTTTAGGAGGCAAGGAAAGTGGGACAGGTGATGTAAGGAGTTTTTCAACTGTAAAGAATTCTGTTACGGTGTGGGCAGAATATGATTCCGGATAGGGAATAAATGTATTGAAGAGGTGTTTGGCGAACTCTTCGACTTTATCTTCGTCAGATGCTGCCCAGAAGCTGTCATTTCGTCGGAGGGGATGGGAAATTTGTTGAGGGCTTAGGATTTTCGTTGTGGTTTTCCAAAGAGAATCATCACGAACAGTGAGGATAGGTAGGAATTAAAGGATTGTGATTTGAATGTGGCTAATTCCAGTTTTGCAGTAATAATTATAGGAGCTGCGGTCGGTAAGATGTCGAGAACATTGCCACAATAATCTGGTAAGGCGTTTAGTGTGGATTAGATCAAGGGGGTGTTGGGGTAGAATGGTCTTTTTAGGAATTCCGGAGGAGTCTTTTGGGAAGGAGTCAGTCCAGGCGGTTTGTTGGATTGTGGTAGTAAAAGAATTTACGGCACTATCTAGGCCATTGGAAGTTTTTAAGGATATATTGAGATCAATTTTATCGGAGAGGATTTGGCGGAAAAAGTCCCAGTTAACTGGAGAGAGTATGGTGAGGTTAGAATTGAATGATTGGGATCTGAAGGTGACTATTTCTTGTTTTAATTTTTTAATGTGATAATCGTAAGTGTGCCAGTTGGCGGGATGTATGGTATGTAGCCATAATAATCTGTTACGACGTTTTATGTGGATTAGGTGAAGGAGGTGTTGAGGTAAACTATGTTTCTTAAGGATTTTTGAGGAGTGATCTGGAAGCAGTGTGGAGTGAGCTGGAGGAAGCAGTCCAGACTACTTCTTGAATTTTGGTGGGGAAGGAATGTACGGCATTGTCCAGGTCTTCGGGGGTTTTCAGGGTTACTCTGAGGTCAATTTTATCAGAAATAATTTGATGAAAGAGTTTCCAGTTAACTGGGCCACTGATGAAGGACGGTGGAGAGGGTTTAGAAATATGAGCTAGCGATACTAGGAGTATTAATGGGCTGTGATCTGAGGAAAGCTCGTCAAGAAGGGCAAGAGAATAGTTGAGGGTACTGAAATCACTGAGGATAAAGAAATCGAGGATATCGGAATTACGGTCAGGATCAGTGGGCCAGTAGGTAGGTGAGTTGGATGAAAGGAGGGTAAAATTTTGGGAATTGAGTACAAACAGCAATGTTCGAGCACGAGAATTCCTGGTTCTTGAAACCCATTGTTGATGCTTGATTCTACGAATTAATTGTCATTCTCTGAAATATTAGTGATTGAAAATTTATTGAATAAATAATTCAAATAAAAATTCATTCAACAGTCCTCAATACTGTTATGCACACAATTTATTTATTTATTTTTTAAATCGCAATGTTTGATACAAAGTTATGGAATAGAAACCAAATAAAACATGGAAGAAGGTTGGATATCTCATAGAACTTTCTAAAAAAAATCAGAAAATAGGCAACTGACTTATTTTTCCCACGACGATAATTGTGATTATTACAATATATATTTCATTATTATTCATATCACGCTGATACTTTTGACATAATCAAGCCACAAATGTGAAAATCTCGCCGTATTTTATATTCTGTATGAGAGTTCAATTTCATTTTAAAATTGATGTATTTTTGGGACATTTACAAAATTGGTTCCTTTTCCTTGCTTCTAAGGTGAAAATATCTGTTCAAACCCTTACCTTTGTTGAATTGAAAGGTCCATTATACCAACTGGTGGAAAAGTAGAAAATTAAAAGCAAAACTTTTCCCTGCCCTGGCCAGGAAATAGAAGGGAAGATTACGATCGATGGAGAGAATCTTATTGTAGCAGGCGACACTATATTGGAAAATATTTTCCTCCTTACAAATCAAAAGTTATCTAGATTCACGAAACTCACAATGCTCGTAATTATTACGGAAATAGATATTCACCTTTAGTAGGATATGTTTCTCAACTTGGTAAAACTGATTTTTCATTTGATTAAGGTGGTGACTTCAACAGTAACCCTCTCAAGCGTCTGTTATCAAGTCGTAACGTGGAGCCATAAATAAATAAATTATACATAATTATTTCAGCATAATTAAATCAAACTATAACTCATTTACATGGCCTTGTTTACTTGAAGCGTCTTTGGGTTTTTGTATATTATTATCCATTATAATTCGTTTAATACAATTAGTAATATGTTTTTCTCATTTTAAACCTAAAAATAAATCGATTAATATATAATAACTTATATTATATTTCCTCCCCTTGTTAGAGGAAACTTTGGTTTATTTCAATGTCGTGGGCAACTGTTTGGGTACGCTCAGCCACGAAAATTCATGTTTCTTGAACCCCATTGTTGATGTTTGGTATTTATATCTAGATCCAGTATGAAATGATGTCCTAAGAAAATATGGATTGGTTAGGAGGACAATAAACTTATGCAAGGGTAACCCGAAAGCAGAAGATTTTGATAACGATAATGGTGGATTGTAGGAAGTCTTGTGTAGATAATAGGAGTAGATGGTGGACGAGGGATTAATGTACAATGACAACAGTACCATATATTCTTCCGTCATGATGGTCATTACGATATGTCAAATATTGTGGTATTATGAAGATCAGTTTAGTGGTTAGTCGAGTTTCAGTAATTAGTGCTGCGTCAATGTTCTTGTCAAAGTAATGAAGCAGATAGTTCACCTGTATGATTTCCAACACCATTCGCATTCCAGAGGAGAATGGATATAGGTTTATTGGAACTCATTTAAGGATTTTTCGGGGGAAATATAAAAATGTGATACATGATATCAAAGGAGTAACAAGAGATTTGAATTCAGAGAGGAAAGATGTAAATAAACTGGTGAGATCTGAAGTACATATTTGATGGAGGAGAAATGTGAGGGATTTGGTGTTGATAAAATTGTTTTGGTGTTGTGGGGTTGAGAATTTTTCAGTGTATATTGTTGTTGCGGCAGGTTCTTACGATTAATAATTTCGTTCTTACCTCAAGACACCGTGGCACACTGGTCTTAGAGTGGCAAAACCCCTTATTTTCAAATTGTTATAGCAATTAAAATTTCTCTGTTTTTAATGTGTGACATTTTAACTCATATATTCCTAGAGTGGCGAAAAACCAAATTGACCGTGTGCTTGTAGACAAGAGACACCAGAGCTCTATACAAGATGTAAGAAGCTATCGAGGAACAGACAGTGATTCGGATCACTCTCTGATTAGAATTAAACTGTCTGAGATTAAAGCAAATTCACAAAACAGGGGATCAACTGAAAAGAAGGAGGTGCGAAGTCCGTAATTTGAAAAATCCTGTAGTAGAAACCAAATTCCAACTGCAGCTAAAAAATAAATTCGAACCCTTGGATTCGGAGAGCCTCACTATAAAATAAAAAAAAAATGTAGTAAAAGCACTCCTGGTTGTTCTACTTTCTTTTAATATATTTGCTACCTGGCGTGCTTTGAAACATAGATTTTTTTCAGTTATTTTTCTATTACTTCAGTTGGTGTTGAGGGGAGTAAGTTTCTTAAGCTACTCCTAAAGCTCGCCGTAATTGATACGTGTGAATATCCGCTTTAGTCTCTGTTAGATATTTCACAATTTGTCTATAGGTTTCAGCTGTATCTGGTATCATTTGTTCTAGACATACGTAGCCAGAGCCATTTTGCAATTTGGCTTAGTTTAGAACAAAGTAACTGACAATATTTATGTTTTCAACGAATATCGGGGGAGGTAGGAGGTTTCTTGGTATCTGTGCGGACTCCATTACCTCTCTGTCATTTCGAAGCACCTGATAAGCAGGTGTTCGATGTAAACAGAGGAAATTCTTCAGTTTTCTCTTCTGATTATGTACCTGGCTGGATTTAATGTACTCCAGCCAGCAGAGCTAACAGGGGTCATTGGAGGTGTTTGACGAGGCTTCTGTTTGGAAGAAGAACTGGATGTCGATAATGGCCTAGTTCTCTTATTAGACATTCTACTAGCCATGACCTGATGTTAATATAAAAAAAATATAAAAAATCTTCTGGTATACCCTTGACCTATTTTAAGTGAATAATCACACAGATTCTTCTAAAAAATCAGTAAGAGTAGAATTGGAAACACAAGCTTGCGCATCAGTTAATCGATCAGCAGTCCTTACAAAACAAACCTTGAAGTTTTACTAAAAATTTAAACTTATTTAATGAAATGACAAGAGCTAATCAATATTAAATTAAAGTAAGCCTTTAAAAAATAAAAAAGAAGTGAAATTTTGATTAAATACTTTTTATAACATTTTATCCCAATACTTCCATTGAAGTCCTATACTGCTTAATTATCTTTATAACAATTGGTTGTTTTATAAACATTTCATAATTTTTCATATAAATACCTGTTTTGTCTTTTGTCCTGTGCTAAGTTTTGGGGTGAACATTATTCGGGATGCCACTGGATAATTATTTATGATAATTACCCAGAAATGTTTAATAAAAAACTAGCTAAAGAAATTTGGGCCTTTAATATATTGATCTGTACAAGGTTAATAAATTGAATTTCTTTTCTCAAAGGATGGTTTGTGTTTATCATGCTTTCTAATTACCAACATCACCTGTGATCGTCATGATATAAATGGTTGGCAGAATTAAAATAACTTTAATTGAAAAACTTATTTTATTCTTATGTTTAATGCACTATATATCCAAGTTATATTTACAAGAAACTAAATACATGATTCAATGAATTTAATCAATGACTGTGAAGGTATGATTTCAGATGGACTGTTTGACAATTATTGCCATGAAATATTCTAATATTGGTAAATTTATAATTGGGAATAAAACTTAGCTATGGTTTACGAAGTAGTATAGTAAGTAGGTTTCTTCACTAAATCTGCTAAATGAATCTCCTCTTGTCCAGTCAAAGCCCGGGTCCAAAATCTGCCAAGACGCCCATCTCTCCCCGGTCGGTCTCAAGTCTTCAGTCCTCAAGGCCGAAAAAAGATATACGACCTCTTTTCTTACTTCTTGCGAGATTTTATACAAATTTCCAATGGGGGACAAGGATGGATTTGATTGGTTCAGATCTTCGGGTGTAAAATTACATTTTAATCTAAAAGGAACCAGTTACTTAGCCCGTTACTAGTTACCAGTTACTCTCAGGAACGGCCTTCCCCAGGCCTCTCTCGGTCCTTATGTCCTGCTCTCCACCTTTTGACGCTGTCGTTTGATGTTAGCAGATGTGTTTGGTGTCAGCATATTTTAACTTTGTTTTCGGCACCTCATAATAATTTCATAAGATTATTTGCTATGTTCAATATATAGAACCTGATAGATAGCTAAAGCAGTCAACTGTGCGGCGCTAGTGGAATCACTAGAAATCGCCGTCCTTATATCATTTTCCAGTTTTCATTATTATTATTATAAAGTATCACTTTGTGTGTGGCTCCTCCAGTATAGATATCGTCTTCATCATCAAACGATATTGTGTCGAACGAAAAGTATCGCGTTCTTTCTGTAAGATCCTTTAAGGTGACTACACTAGTTCTGATGATTAGATGAAAAATTTTTGCAATGAACTTGTAAATTTGGTGACAAATAAATTAAACTTATTAAAAGTTATATTAAGATGATGCTATAACTAGACGTAGTATTTATATACATGGTAGCGTTAAAATATTTCGGCGATTGAAACTTTGTTAACTAGTGGACCTCTTCCATAAAGCCATTTCCTTCTGAAAGATTTGCAGCATTTAACATCTGGCATACATTTTCACCAATATTACTACCAAATCTCATAAAATCTCATCCCATGATCTCTCTTCTATTTTATTCTAAATTAACATTTACACTCTACACCAATGTATGACCACCCTATTTTTTTTTTTTTTCCCCCTCTCTATACTTTTAAGTTAGCTCTGCAATGTATGTATGTTAATGAAGTTATTTCTATATTTATATTTTACTTTTTACCAATTTTGGGTTTATTCACATTGTACTCTGATCTAGAATCATGAAATACCTCTCACATCTCTCAACTCTATTTTATATGTATACTTATATATTTATAATTTAATATTTCATAGATATAGTATTTTTCCATTGTACCCATCCATATCTTCAAACATTCTTAGGTACTGTACATTCCTGGGTTTTTCAATCTTTACATTAGTTAACACATGTTAACTCCCCTATACCTGCAATCCTTACCGCTGCCTTTCCAGTTCTAAGTGAAACTCCTAGAGGAACACACCTGTAAGTCTCTAATCTTATTTTTTTCTCCTGTAGATTTTGTAGAATTATACTCACATTTTCATTTGTTATATATTACACTACAACAATTGTTAGCATCTATTTACTTTATTTTAAGATCTTGTTACTCAGCTTACTTAGTCCATATTTTATTGTACTTACTGTTTATAATTCTAATAAGCTTATTCACATTGTTTATAAATTATGTCTAAATATTATGTAATTGCCACAATTCTCTATCTTTTTGTATCTTGTCCGTTCTAGCCCTGATGAAGACCTGCAAAGTCGGGTCGAAACGTTGGCTTTCAATAAAATAGTTTTACCACTATTTAGCCTTTTTATGACCGCAACCCCGGACCATCTCCTTCCTTTATAATGCAACGGTCAACTATTAAATATTCAATTTTTTATGATTCATATTACCAAAATAACTGGAACACTGTAAACAATATATATGTATATTGTAAGTTATAGATGAAAAAATAAAAAAAAATGTCGAAAAAATCGTTTCCCTTGGAAAGTTTTCCCTTTGTGGCTCGCGTTAACAATTTTGTTTTTTTACATCTCTAAACCCATATATACAAGTTAAAAAAATAAAACCTTTGCTCACATTTTTCGCAATGGATTTCTCGTAACCCCCCTCAAGTTACTAGCCTAATATTCTTTTAATCAATCTCCATTTTCGAAAGCAGCGGCTAAGGAATGGCAGACAAAGGTAATTTTACTCAGAATAACAAACACTTTCATAATTTACATTCAAATCTCGGGCTGCGATCATTTCGATTTTTGGGGCCTGGCTACAGGGCTACCAGGATGTGTACTGTAGTGCCTTGGTCTGTAGTGGGAGGGGGGAGGGATGTGAGTGTAGTGTGCTGTATTAGTTAGTGTACTGTTTGTGAATGTCAGTGTACTGTTCCCCCAACCTGGAGGCAGATATGGGCAAATCCTACTCTGAGTACTGAGTAACAAGTATTATACTCAAATACTGACCTTTTTTGAGTACCAAACAACTTGATTATTACATCATTTGATGTCGAACTGATAAGTGGTGTAATTTATAAGAGTGATTCAATTGAGTAAAATACTTGGTAGTTGATACTCAGAGAAGCATTTGCGCATCTCTGCCTGGAGGACCAGTTGCTGTTTGCGGTACAATGCCCAGGGGACGGGTCCGCCACCTCCCTATACCTTAATTACATCGCTCTAAAAAGGTGATATTCAACGTAAATAAAAAAAAGTTCGAAATTTCAATCGTTTTGCGAGAACTGCCGCGATTATATAAGGCTCTCAATGTCGAAAACGTAATTATTTTTTATTCATTACACATCTACAATATATTTTTAAAAATGAATAACCCTATCTTTTGCAAGGTAATATGTCGAATTTAGTGTTTCCCAAATGTGACACCGAGACGAGTGTAATTGTACTGTAATTTTTTAGATATGAGAAACCTAACTAAGTCTGAATGAAAAATTAGAAGAATTAAATGCAAAAGAATATTGGTTACACCAATTCTTTACATATAGTAACAAAAATTGTCAAGTATTAATAACTATTTTGCCTCAATTTTTATTCAAAAAATCGATTATTTTTTTTTATCAGTCTAGGTCTTCGTCTTGCATCAGATAGGCGATGTTGGTCTTGGTCTTGCAAAGTGCAAGACAAAGACCGATTTTGGACAACGCTAGTCGAATTTGACTGGGCTATCATTTTAATTGAATATAGTATTTAGAAGGCAGATGACTATGCAAGTATAAGATGTATACCAACCATGAAATAAATTATTAATTATAATGTGAAATTTAAATATACTGAGAAGTCATAATAGTCGATTTAGAAACAAAAATGTGTGTGAATAAATTTCTTTCTTATCTTAAGAGTTATAAACTTTCAGAATTATAATTTGAGTTCAAAGTATATTATAATAATTAGCTTGTACCTCTGAAGCAATAAATTGTTTAAAGTCTTTAATGTATCTTAACATATAATAAAAAATGTATGTTTTAGCTGTTTGGGTTTTAACATAACAAGTCAATACTTTTTATTTAGGTACTTCTGATATTTTTTCTTTCCTGTTGGTTTTGTCTTTTCTTTCTATACATGTAATTCTTTTTTTTTTTCCTTTCTTTTTGTTATTTTTCCCAGTACAATTATAAGTATAGTTGAGATGATTTTATTTTATTTCTTAATTGTTTACATACTATTATTTGTTTTATATATTGTTTGAATCTTTATTAGGTTAGTTTTTGGTCAGATATGTATTTTTTCTTTTGTAACTGTTCATTATTGTTATTCTACGTGGACGTCGTCCCAGAATAAAGTTTATTTTCTATTTCTATTTCTATCTTGGCCGCGATTAAGAACAATTAATTTAAGTTAAGTTAAGTTAAAAGTGACTAAAAATGATTTT
Source organism: Nezara viridula (assembly GCA_928085145.1). Lineage (NCBI taxonomy): Eukaryota > Metazoa > Arthropoda > Insecta > Hemiptera > Pentatomidae > Nezara > Nezara viridula. The sequence goes on along the minus strand of OV725078.1, from coordinate 57,412,260 downwards.
TAAAATAACGGCACACAATGTAACGTTAGACACAATATCCGTTCTTCTTATCAACGTTTATTCCCTTTCCCATTTGGTTGGCATTCAAATTAAGATAAAATACCGGCCGTGATCAATTTTCAATTGATATTGCTGTTCCATGAGCAATTTGTTATCTAAAGTGTTCTCAGTCCCGTCATATTGTCTGCCCCAACCTAAATCAGATATGATAAACGATATTTCAAATGATAAAATATTAACTAATTCGTTAAAAATAATGAAATTAAAAAAAATAATAATAATAATAAAATATTTTAAAAAATATAGTACATAGTGATAAAAAAAAAAAAAAATCGGTTCAGTTGTTATAAATAAAAGGCGGTTCAGAGATTATAACTTGAAAATCCATATGAAGGAATAGCGGAGGTCCCTTCCCAAGAATGGATTTAATTATTTATTAATTTTTTTAAGTCGAATCATAATTATGGTAAATGTACCATTAATAGACATCTTTAAACTCATTAACAGGTAATAAGCTTTATAGGCCCAAAAGAGAGTGAAAATACGAGTATATTTGAATCTAGAACTTTTAACAGAGAGATAGCGTCAACCTCAAGTGTATCTGGCCATAGTAGCCGATTGGTTGATTTTTTATTAGAGTAAGGCTGGAATCTTTGTTGCGGGAATGTTTCCTTATCACTTTTCTTAAGGAAAAATTTTATTCATTCGTCTGTAGTTTGCCATTTCTTTGTTTAAAACTGAGGAGATTTTTTTTTTTTTTAATTATATGAAAATTAACTAACAAACTAACTCCCCGACGCTACAGGCCAGCATGGCTCTTGGCCTCCTGAGTTACTTTTCTCCACTTCTTTATGTCCTGTACTACTCTCTTCCAATTGCGAACTCCTAACTTACTCGCGTCTCTTTCCACTTCATTCTTCCATTTGCTTTCCGGTCTTGCTCTTCTTACTTTTTTTTATTTTATTTTTTATTATTTCTAAATGATATTTACAACTGTATTAAATAAATACATCAAGTAAATTTGAACATAAGGATATAATGACATGAAAACACTTGCTGAGTAACTACCCAGTGGTAGCACTCTAATGATATGTCTACATTAGGAGATCACGGGGCCATCTTCTTTTCAGACGCCTCGGAGGGTTATCAGGAATTGAAGAGGAAGCAAGATTAGAAACGAGAGGGTCGGGATGATTCTGAAGTTTATTAGGGAAGGATAGGTATCTGGATTGGGCCAGATCTGAAACAAAAGAAACATTAAGGTCATTATGGGTGGTTTTATTTGTAACAAAGTTGGTAACATTGAGGATTTTACGAAGGATTTTGGATTGTAAGGATTGGATACGAGAGGAATTCGATGGTTTAGTGGAGCCACATAGCTCAATTCCGTCCAAATAGGCCTTATTATAGTCATGTATATGAGTCTTTTGTAATTAATTGGAAGTTTAGAGCGTTTGTCTAGTAAGTTCTGAAGTAATCGGAAACGTCGAGCGGTTTCTTGTCGTTTCAGTCTAGTATGTTCTTCTTACTTAAGTGTACTTCCAATATTTTCCACTATACCCGTTCATTCTCCATTCTGACCACATGACTGGCCCATCTCAGTCTACTTGCCTTGATATAGTTAGTAATGTTTTGATTCTCTAATATAGTGCTATGTATTGTAAAGACCGCCGGTGGAATAATTAGTTTAAAGGTATAAATAAATAAACATCAGAAGTGCTAACATCTTGCGGTTGGCTACCTGAGCGAGGGTAACGACCAACAAGCCCAACCTTTTGTAAGTGGTAATAAAAACCTTTAAGAACCACCGACCAAGACCGACAAACTGAGTGTTTAAACAGGATCCCGAAAGACCTTTTCACACCTTCCACCAGAAATACCTAAGTCTGTACCTGCTGCTTTACCTTGGCCTGGGGGAGAGGGCGTGGTCATCCCTTAGGCTGAGAATATTCAGCCAATCAGGAAAAAGACTACCAAAAGAGAGGGGGATGAAAAAAGGTGGGAAATAGAGAATTGGGACTGAACACTTCTTTTTGGAACTCAGAGGAGGGAAAACTTGCTCTTGGGACTCGGCGGAGGAGAGCTGGGACATAGGCTGAGACTGGATCAGGAGAAGCGGAGAGAGCAAGACAGGGACTAATAGCTGGGACTCAGGCTAGGACACAGCCAGAGGGAGCAAGATGAAGACTTGAGGACCAGATCGACGGAGCTTCCAGAGAGGTAGCCAGAACAGCTAGAGATACCGACAACACCCCTCACCAGCTAAGTAATAACCTTCATTTAGTTATTCAGATGTAAACTTGTGTTGGCAATCATAAATTGTTAGTTAATAGAGTCAATATAACACATGTAACTTTAATCAAATATCAAGCATTCTCCTCTCGTATGATTCGCAACTAATATTATGTATATAGGTTTAGTTATTATTTTGTATATAGCTGTTTTTGGTTGCTGAATTTGTAAATATAATAGTTAGTAAACCAACGTAGTACTTTTACCATCTATCTTGCATGCCACCAGTTAGATATAGAACAAATAGTAAATTTAAAAACATGATACCTTGAGAAAGGAAATCCAATAAAAATTATATGGTTCAATCTAGGATACTACAGTAGGGGGTCTGTGGTATCTAACATTTTAATACAGAATTAATATATTTTTCTGTAGATCAGTTCCCTTCTGGAACCAATATGAATACAAATATAACTATTAAATACGAATCAATGCGGTTCCTGGAACCCCTTACTCGCCGTAGAAACGCGAGGCCAGGAACATAGCAATAGCCTCGATTTCATTGTAACTTTTGATTTTCCACTCACCGTTAGCACCTGTAGCACCATAAATCCGTATTATTATTTTACTTTTGAATACCTTTAGTTTACGAGTATCTATTACTGATGCAGAATAAAATAAAATTGGTAAAATATTGAATTTGTTGACAATTAAACCCATTTGCAAATATCCACCGTCTGAACTAAACTTGTGGCTCACAATAATGTTGTAAATTTCTCTTAAAGTGTCTATAACTGTTATCGTTAAATGACGATTATCAAACACATAATAGTAAAAAGAAATGTTATGAACGATTTTTAGAGGCTATTAATGAAATCATTCCAACTTTCGAAATATTTCCTACGTGACTAGTACTACCCATTCAAAGTAATTCCAGTCCTTAACAACCTTAATCTTTAGCTAATCATAATGCTCATTGTGTGAATGAGCTACTCTATCAATATTAATAGTGTCCTTGAATGTGACAGAATATTAGAATGTAATAATATTCAATAAATAAAATGTGAAGTTAGTTAATCTCTGTTACCTTTCAAAACAATTTATTAAGTTTCGAACCTGTCTGCATTACCTAGGAGTCTCGCAAAATTCGAACAAGAGAAAAATTCGCAAGGTATATTGTTCAGTGATCTAATGACAAATTAATAAAAAAATTATATAATGCAATTGTTACTTTCTCGCTAAATATAATCGACCAAGGAAACGAAAAATTAATTTATAACGGCTTTAATGTTTGAAACTAACATGTTTACATATTTCAATAAGCTGTATTTTCGCTAATAATTGCCCGACTTTGATGCTTTTTTTTTCCTTTTGTAGGGAATTCTGTATTTTGGAATATAGAATTTTTTTTCGATGGCATACTCTACCTCATCTTCCTCAATAGCATCGGAATTCTCCAGACTATAATTTTCTGCAGTATGTTCTCCTGAGTGATTAGGCCCTTTAGGAAGTGTCCTCGATAAAATTCCTTCCATCACTCAAGAATTTTTACGTCTTCTGTTATCATCTTGCCGATTGAGTCTTTCTTTCTATTTCTAACTGGCTTACTTCTTTTCCCACTCAATGTCTTTACTTTATGCCAGAATTTTTTAATACTCTCACGAAACTTCTCCCATGCAGCTCCTTTTGCTTGAAGGGTCACTTTGACTTGAAGGATCAATCTTTTATATAATCATTTCAGATAATATAAACTCCATCTCGATCATAAGGACCTCAATTCGACGAAGTGAGACGTGTAATTCCGTGCTCGAATTAGGTCTGGGGGAGACTGAGTTGGGTTGTGATAGTCGTTATATTAGCATAACTATAAGGAATTACCGATTGGTTTATTAGGAAAAAAGGGACTTTGTTCCTGTCTGAACGTATTTAAGAGTATCGCTGACGAATAGCGATAGAGTAATAAGTGTTTTACCCCATTATAAGTTAAATATTAGTTATTAATTAGCAGTTACGTTGTATATAGATAACTTACTGTTTTTTTCCGAATAAGTGCAATGGGTACGGTTGTGACATATTTTCTGGGTGAGTTTGTAACACAAGTAAATCTTTTTTTTTTTTGCTTTTAGATACGCAGAAAACACTCAAGCAGGACCGAAAGTTGATACTTACACAAATGTTTATGGCTCATTAGTTATAAGCGATTATATTGTACTATAATGTTATGTAATACAATAATGTGATTTTAAAATATTTTGGTTTTCTTTCGAACCGATCATTGCCGATCTTGAGCACTGTCACAACCGCCCTGGGGGTGGGGTCGGTTTTCCTTTCTTATTTCTAATTTGGTCCTATAAGATTGTACTTACGGATAAACTTTTGGTATTAATAAGTAGTCATAGAACTGAATTAGGCAGTGGATCAGCTGATGCGAAGGTTCTGTTCTCAACTCGTACCTCAGTTTTTGCCTATTTTTCAGCGAAATCTCTTAGATTATTCACTGAATACAGTTCAAGTGTACATCAGAGCAGTTGATATTTACTGTTTGATATATTTTTTTGTCTTCTCTTACGAAATGCTGTATTCTCACCAAATAATGTCAAGTAAGATGCCCACTAAGAGGACTCGGTTAGACGATGTTATTATATCTAGTTAGTAGAAGTAGTTCACCAGCCAATTAAAGATCTCGCCGCTGCGAGAATCACCTCCAATAAGCACAGTGAACACTTCAGAACCAGAACCTCAGCCCCAACCAGGTACGTCTACGCAAGAAACAGTCGAAGAATTCCCTTTCTTAACTCCAAACCCCTACAAAGTCCTTCAAAATGACCAAGATGTAATGGAGTCACAAGCAATACCCAGAGAGCCAAGGCCTCCTCCGATATTCGTGAAAAATGTAAAGCATTTTCAGTTGTTCTGCACCCAACTAAATAAAATCTGTCCTGGCAGTTATTCATGCCTTAACAGGACCCATGATACCAAAATAACATCTGATTCTGCTGAAGCCTACCGAAAAATAGTGAAGTACTTATCAGAAATAATTGCGAATTTCCACATATACCAGCTGAGGCAGGAGAGAGCATTAAAAGTGGTGATAAGAAATTTACACTCCTCAACCCCAACTAAAATTTTATTTTATAGAATATGTCAAGACCTGAGCGTCTGTGGCTCTAGTGCCCTCTCCCCACTGGCTTCTAATACTAGTGATGCGGCGGGAAAACTGGCACTGAGATCTTCTGGAGTCCTGCTTTGTCTTCCACATGTGCTGGAAAAAGCCTGGCTTGAAGATTCCTCGGCGAATGTATATATTTTATGTAGGTTTATTTGTTTGTTTAGGCTTTTAGGCGTAAAACTCTAGGATCATCAACACCTGTGAGTCAGTTATTTTTTTAACTGTTTATAAGAGAAAATAGACAGATAAAGTAATAAATTAAAAAAAAATTAAAAACGAAATCTATTAAAATTAAAATAAATAATAAAAAAAAAGCACAATAAAATAAAAATTATATTGATGTCTATCTTTTATTTAATAGCCTGTGAATTTTAAGAAAATTTATTAATGTTAAAATTAAATACTACTCATATATCCGGTTTTAGAGATAATCTATTTAGGCTTGAAGTATAATAAGGGTATTTTTGGAAAATATGATTGATAGTGAGTTGGCTATTGCAGTGGTGGCTGCTTAGTAAGGAGATGTACATAAGTTCAATTTGTGTGTCCTATTCTTAACCTAGTCATTGCATCTCTTCTCTGAGATTAGGACGGTTTGATGTGGTCTAGGGCTTCACTGATTTTAATTTGCTAGGTGGACTTTCGTTCCACATAGATTTCCAACTATCAAATACTTCTTTTTTTAGTGTAAAACTCATTTCTGGAGGGGTCAGGATTGCAGTACCTCGGCTCGGGAGCGCGAATGCATGTTTGGCTGCCGTATCTGCAAGCTTATTACCAACTATATCCACGTGACTGGGAACCCAAATAAAGCAAGCAGATTTTCCCAAATTTTCAAGAATATGAAGATAATTGTGTATTTTTAGGATAACTGGGTGTTTTGAGTACATGTCGTTTAAACCTTTTAATGAACTCAAGGAGTTGGTTATCAAGACTATTGTGCTTGGGGTTATTGACATACAGAAGTGGGAGGTCTCAGGCTATTGCATGAAGTTCCGCTGTGTATATGCTGTTTAGTTTATGAAATTTTATATAAGGATGGATGTGTTTAGATGTTTAATGGGCTAAAGCGTGTGCACAGCACCGCGAGTTGCCCGGCAATCAGATATATGAAGTTTTGAGAGACAAAAATAAGTACGAGTTCGCGTCCCGGTGCCGGAGGGGATTTTAAATTTTCCGCCCTCACCCTCCGGCTCGGGGAAATCCCGTATAGCCTAAACGGCGAGTTAGGGAAGAACACACACACAAAAAAAATTATATTTTACTTTATTTGTTTATTTTTTCTTATTTATTTACTTTTTTAGCAGTATTATTTATTTACTTTTTTATATTTATAGTAATTTTTCTATTATTTGAATATGTTGTATGAATGAGAACTTTTATGCTCAATACATATATCCCTCCAGAAGCGTCTGATTGTATTATTATTCGATAAATAAAGTTTAATATTTAAAATAGTGGGGTAATTGAAGTTGAAGAGTGATAAAACAAAAACAATTGCGCATAATTCTTGATTTTTTTTAAAAACCAAAACCTTGAGAGAGAGTAAGAGAGATAAGGTGAAAAAGTTATTTTAAGGTTTAAAATCTAATTATGTCCAAAATAATATAATTGAGCTCTACATGATGCCTGCATATGATTCACTTTATGATGTAATAATAAACATTATGAATCATAATAAACTGTATGAGGCCTGTATATCATTAACTTCTCAACTATAAATTGCCTTCTGAAACTATAATTGAATGATGTTAGTTATTTGACAGTGATCGGTGACTACAATTAATTATGATTAAAAAAATAATCTCAGAATAGATTTTTCTTCCAGTGTCGGTTGCGTGTTGAAACGAAATCGGCAGGAGCTAAATCTGGAAGGATATCGATAGAGTATTAATTCATCACCCCCAGCCGGTGATAGCCTCATCACTAATAATTTCCTCTCTCAAAATTAGAATTAATAGTAGATATACAATGCTACAAAGGACAAAATGTGAAATTCAGAAGAAAAAGCACTTGCTTGGGGTACACATATATATATATATATATATATATATATATATATATATATATATATATATATAAAGGGTAGTAAAGCTCAACAGCTACAAAAAAGTAAGTTTATATGAGCAATGATATAATTTTTCCGCAGAATAGTAGGAACTTCAAGTTTTGTACTTTTTTTTTTTTTTTTTGTTTACATAAATCACGTTTTTGTTGAATATTAAGCGATAACTAAATAAATAATTGATCAAAGTAATTATCAATTACTTCACTGTACATAATTTTTTTTTTTAGTCATATTGAATATTTAATAGTTGACCGTTGCATTATAAAGGAAGGAGATAGTCCGGGGTGGCGGTCGTAAATCGGCTGAATAGTGGCAAAACTATTTTATTAAAAGCCAACGTTTCTATTTTAATTAAATTTTATATTTATAGTCTACATCAATGTTTAATCATCCGTTTTCACTTTGTATTCACTTTTTAACCATATCTCAATATTATATAATATTTAAATGTAATTTTCTTACATATGTATAACCAAATATAATTATAATTATTCATATTTTTTCGCCCTCTATATACTTCTAAGTTAGTTCTGCAATGTATGGTATCTTATTTCTATATTTATATTTTACTTCTATGTGCATTTTACTTCTTCCATTTGTGTTTTTATTCACATTGTACTCTTATATATAATCTCTTAATTCTATTCTATATGTATATGTATATATTTATAATTTAATATTTCATAGACGTAGTATTTTTTCCCATGTACCCATCCATATCTTCAAATTTTAGATACTGTAATTTTCTAGGTTTCTCCCCATTACCCAAACAAGTCAGCAAATTCCCCAATACCTGCCCTAACACTGATTTTCCAGTTCTAAGTGAAACTCCTAGCTGAACACACCTGTAAGTCTCTATTTTTATTCTTCTAATTTTATTTATTAATTATTTTTTTTTTTTTTTCTTTCTCCACATTCCTTTATGTCTATTATTTCATATTATATCATTTTTCCTTTTCTTTCAATCTCTCCTGTAGATCTGTAGAAGTATATTCACATTTGCATATATTATATATTACACTACAACAATTGTTACCATCTATTTACTTCAGTTTAGGATCTTGTTACTTAGCTTACTCTGTTTATATTTTAATGTACTTACTGTTTATAATTTTAATAAGCTTATTCACATTGTTTATAATTTTTGTCTAAATATTATGTAACTTCCACAATTCTCTATCTTTTTGTATCTTGTCCGTTCTAGCCCTGAAGAAGACCTGCAAAGTCGGGTCGAAACGTTGGCTTTTAATAAAATAGTTTTGCCACTATTTAGCCTATTTATGACCGCCACCCCGGACCATCTCCTTCCTTTATATTTTTTTTTTATAATATATTTATTGAAATTTACAACTATCATTTCATATACAAATAACATGACAAATACAACAAGTAAATCTGAAAACGGTGACATGACATGTACAACATGAAGAGAAACTATCCAATGGTAGCACTCTAATTGTAGTTGTTTATTAGAAGGTCCCGAGACCATCTTCTTTTCACAGGCCTCGGAGGTTTATCAGGAATAGAAGAGGAAGCAAGGTTAGAAACAAGAGGGTTCGGATGGTTCAGAAGTTTATTATGGAAAGACATGTATCTGGAATGAACTAAATCGGAAACATATGGTACATTATATTGTACATAATAAAAAATTTACTTTAAATAATTTAAAGTAGAGTCTGACATTGGTAAAATGATTCAAAGATGATTTTCGAGCGGTTAAACTAAGTTTTTTTTCTTTAAAAAATTCATCAACTATTCGGGAATTTTTTTTAATACTTTCCAACTATACTGCAGATACCCTACTCTTAGTAAAACTGTTTGTATAATAAGCTTTAAATTCATATTAGTAAAGTTTTGGGTTTCACACGAAATAAATTAAGATTATTTTACAGTTATGTTAAAGAATATTATATGACTAGTAGGCCCGTGCGAAAAATTCGCACAGCATATTGTTATCAAATGCCAAATTAATAAGAAAATAAAATAAAGCACGGTATCAAAAGATAAAGAAATCAAATGTTACTTTGTCGATAAATATAATCAACAAAGATAACAAAAATTAATTTAAATCTTCATTTTTGTTTGGAACTAACATTTTCACAAATTTCAGTAAGCTGTATCTTTGTTAAAAATAGTCCGATTTCTATGATTTGTCTTTCCTTTTGTAGAGAATTTAGCAATCTTTTATATAATCGTGGGCATAACCAAGGGAAAAGTGTGTGATTTTTTAGTTATTCCCAAATAAAGTTTGTTTTCTTTCATAACTTGTTTGTCTGAATTTTCGGGGTGATTGGACTGTTTTGCCCGCCTGAAGGAGAAGGAAGCCTTCGAAATTGGAGGCTTAATCTTGAGATTCGGTGAAAAATTAACGATGATATGGCATGCCCATCGATAAATAATATAAACTCCTCCTCTCTCGATCATAGAGACCTCAAGTCGACGAAATGAGACATGTATTCAATGACAGTACCACAATTAATGTAAGGCTGTGTGGATGCGAACCCTATGCATTGCGTTATCTCGAAAATAGTACGTTTTTGGGCTTAAAAACGCAGGATCCGATAGTTCTGGAGGAACTACCCGGGTCTTGCTGTACTCATCAAAATCTTCAAGATCCAATTTGTCCCGTATCGATCTACAGACCTACCACCGTTCCAGTATTGAAGCCTAGCAAAATGTTTGTATCGACTTTATTTATTTTAGAAAGAAAAACAAAAGTGGAGAATACGATTCGCCAACCTCCCGTGAAATTCTGAATCCAACGGTACCCCATTCATAGTATTTGAGCATGACAGGAGCTTATATTGGTACAAAACCGATTTCGAGCCTTACTGTAATAATATATGTGGGGATGGGGATGAGGATTTGATATTCTGCCACTTAAAATTATCCATGAAAGGCTATAATTTATTTTTCCCATGACATGGGATGTATTATAATACACATAGTTGAATAAATACACTTTTTTATTTATAAAATATATATTTTAAAAGTAACAAACTACAAGTACTGAAACTAACTTTGGTAATAATACGTGCAGGATGTATTCTTTAAAAAGGAGCTAATGAATTTTTTTTTTTGCTGTATTTTAAAACAATTCACGGAATGGAGTTTAAATCAACGTTGTAAATAAATCATATGATATTTACTATCAACACAATTATGGTTTTCATAACAATTTATTTACTGTAGATTTATTTAAAATGAATAACCACATATTTATTAAAGCATTCTTTGTTAGCAATATATTGTAAAATAATATCAGTTTTCGAAGGAGTAACCCCCCACCCTAATAAAGAAGATGGGGGTATCAAATATATCCGTGGATTAATCCCGCTCAGGAACAGACTCGCGGGGACCCGTTTGACCGCTCTTAACTTAAAGGCTTCCAATCTTTCTCAGTCATAAACGGACTTCCACTGGATTAGTCTAAATAATGCCACCCTTTTCCTGAGAAGACATCATATCTACAACAACCCAAATCTAAGGCATTATTTACTCCATTCAACCCACCCCGCCCGATTTATTTCCTGATGAAATACGAAAGACCCTGTTTGTCAGCAGTTGTATAATACGTTCACGACCCTTCCTCCTCTCCCAAAAAAACTTCCAATCAATAAACATTAAATATTTATTTTTTTCACCATTAATCTGGTAACTCATTTATTACAAAAGTATATATATATATATATATATATATATATATATAAGTTAAGCGTCGTCGGACTTAAGAAATAAAAAAAAAGAAGGAAAAGGGAAAAGATGTAACATACACGACTTCTGAAATAACACTGCTTTATTCGTTCCATAAGCCTCCTTATATACACTTAGCCTGTTTATTTACATTACCAGATAGTATTAAGGCTGATACCGCCAGTCTCCGGTCTTTATCTCCCCCCCACCAGTTTACGAACAGGATTTTCGGAAACTTAACTATTGCTAGATCGGAGCCCACGGTGACCAGCCTTAACACTTTACAATTGGTTTTACAGTATATCCTTAAAAGAAAATAAAATAGTTCCACTCAACTGGAAAAATAATAAATAAAGAAAAAATAATTAAAAACACTGAAACTAAACACAGCACTTTAGAACTCCTACCACTTGAGAACTCCTAACAACAACAAAAAAAAACACAATTTCCTCTATACATGAAATAATACAAAAAAAAAATTTTTTACAACTTGTTTTGTTTTGACAGCCACAAAAAAACATATTTCTCTGTTTTATATACAGCGGTGAGGGTACTACGAATCCGTAGGTCTATGTCCCGACTCTATCATTGGGAGCTTTAATTGTTCGATATGAACGGTTCTCCTCTTTCTGGGCTCATTCACGCTCTCAATAGTTACCAGGTTATGCTCCCTAATAACAACCACTCTGAATGGACCCTCGTACCGTAGCAATTGTTTCCCTCTGTTGGTTCCCAATTTCCGGTAAACTATTGTTCCTATTTTTAGTTCCCCCATTTGGTCGCGTACCTGTACATTCTGCCTTTCCACCCGCTTCTGCTTTTCCCGCTTAATTCTCGCCGTTATCTTTCCCCATGTTTTCTCTACCTCTACCCTATTGCTGAGAATTTGATCCACTAACGGTTCGGTAAGCGTAGTTTCCCCATAATCCCGCCTTGGCCTGCGCATCCCGAATAGAACTTCCATGGGTGAAAACCCCGTTACGGAGTGGATCGAGTGGTTATAGGCTGTTACCGCTTTCCTCATTGCCACATCCGGCTCCAACCCTTTTTCACCCTGATATACACGGACGTGGTCGCTTAACGTACTGTGCAGCCGTTCAATACCGCCTCTACCTTTAGGATGTCCTGGGGTGTTATAATGCCACGCAATTTCCAATCGCTTCACCTCCTCCCTAATCGCGGCATTGTCGAACTCCCTACCACCGTCCGAAGTAATCCTCTCGGGGACCCCATAGAACTGCACCCAGGTTTGTAGGGCTTCCGCAACTGCATTGGCTGACTTCTCCATCACTTGGTATGCCATCGCCACCTTGCTGAATATGTCGATTACCGTGACCCACTTAAACCCTTTCCAGGTAAACGTGTCAATCTGAAGGTCCTGTAGCGGCATATTCCCTGTAGGTGTCTCCTCCTGAACTCCTCTGGGGGGGTGTCGATCGTATTTTGTGCGCATGCATATCTCGCATTTCCCAATGACTTCCTGGATGGACCTCTTCATGCCCCACCAGAAATACTTCCGACGCAATGCCTGCAGCGTCTCATTAACGCCTCGGTGATTGGTTTTCCCCTGGTGATATGCTACTGTGATTGCTTGCTGCTGCTCTTCGTCCTGTACCGTCTCCACAGCATACTTGCACCGGATGAATGTCCTGTCCACGCCTATTCGCTCGGACCTCCACATTCGCTTGATCTTATCCCATACCGTATTGTTTCCCACGTATAGGTAGTGCGTTTTACCCGCTTCCGAGGCATCCCTCAGTGCCGTACAGATTTGTTCTTCGCTGACCCCGGGCTGCGACCAAATGACGCGGATCCTACTTCTCCCGTACCTTCTGAAATCGATCTTCATGATTCCGGTTGTTCGTGTCTTCCAAATCACCTGACGGTGTTTGTCGTTCACGATCTCCTCTATTTCTTCCATCTCCGCTGCCCTTTCTTCCGCTGAGCTCTCCTCTTCTGGGGAATCTCCCCTGTCCTCAATCCCTGCGGTGTCATTTGCCCCTTCGCCATCGGGAGTCCATTCCCTCAAGAATTGACGCACGTCCTGCGATGGTCCTCCCCTGTCCTCTTCAACCGCGTTGATCATGATGGCCCTCGAGAGCCAGTCTGCCACCACGTTTTCCTTTCCCGGCTTATACACCACCTCTATGTTGTATTGGCTTAGGATCTCCTTCCATCTTGTGACCCTAGCTGAGGTTTCCTTGAGTTTTCCTACCCACTGGAGGGGTTTGTGGTCGGTATGGACTCGAAATTTTCTCCCGAATACGTATGGCCTGAAATGGTCGATAGCCCATACTATCGCGAGTAGCTCCCTCTCCAAAGCGCTGTACCTTGATTCCGCACCCGTAAGCCGACGGCTCGCGTATGCTATCGGTCGTTCACCCTCACTCCCCCCCTGGGACAAAACGGCCCCTAGCGCGTATTCACTCGCATCAGTGGTTATATTAAAAAGCTTCTCGAAATCCGGGAACGCTAACACCGGCTCCGTCAGCAACCTATTCATACATTTTCGAATGTTATTCTCCATCTCTGGTGTCACCACAATCTTCGCGCCTTTCTTCAACAAATTGTTAATGGGTACCAAATACTCTGCCATCTCGGGTACGAATCTCCGGTAATAATTCAGCGTCCCGAGAAGCCTACGAATCCCCTTGACGTCCCGTGGTACCGCCATCCGCGTGATTGCCTCCACCTTTGCCGCATCCGGTCTGACCCCCTCGCTAGAGATAGTGTGGCCTAAAAAATTGATCCGCGTTTGTCCCAGCAGAGACTTCTCGCTTGACAATTTCAGCCCGAATTGCCGGAGCCTTTCGAATACTGCCCTCAGATGTCCCACGTGCTCGGTTTCCGTTCTGCTAAAAATCAGCAGGTCATCCATGTATACCTGGCATACCGAGTCATCGATGCCCCTCAAAAATTCGTCCATCAGACGCTGAAATGTTATGGGCGCATTCTTCAGACCAAACGGCATTCTGGTGAATTCATAATGCCCCCTTTCAAATGTGAACGCTGTTTTGTGTTGGTCTTCCGGGTGCATCCGTATTTGGTGGTATCCCGCCTTGAGGTCCAGCGTGCTAAAGACCACGGCCCCACTCAACCTATCGAGTATATCCTCGAATCTCGGGATCGGGTACTTCTCGTCTACCGTGTTATCGTTCAATTTACGATAGTCTACTACCACCCTGTATTTTTCCTTATTATCCCCCGGCGCTGCCTTCTTTTTCACCGCCCACAGGGGACTATTGAATGGTGAGGTGCTATCAACTATGATTCCCTGTTCTTTTAGACTATCTAGCTCCTCCCGAATATGCTGTCTCAACGCCTGCGGGTATCTTCTCTCTTTCACGTAAGTTACCCTCTCCTGTTTCAGTGGGATTTCGTGCACCGTCCTCCCTGTTACCCCTAATACCTCACCATCCCTGAAGAAGATATCCCTAAACTCCTCTTGTAGCAACTTCCTCCAGTCCTCCACTCTGTCCACCGCTCCTATCCGCACCCTTCTTTCTCTCGCGACCCCTATACATCCGAACTTCCTCTTTCCCAACCTAACGCTCCAGACTCCTCTACGATTTCTAATGCTCGCCCCTACCTGACCTAACAAATCGCACCCTACTATGACTTGGTATTCCCGAGTCATGTTCTCCACCACATGCACCGTTAGCTCACCCTCTTTCCCTGTCCACCGATCAAGCCCAATTGTCGCCTCACCCTCTACACTACAGGGACCACCCAGAGTGATCAGCTGGCAGTCACATTTCTGTATCCGGAGTACCCTCTCGCTCCCGCACCCTTTTCCTAACGCCCTTCGAGTCATAATAGTGCTCGAGCTACCCGTGTCCACAAGACACTTTACTCCCCCGTCTACTTCGATAATTGGCAACCAGCATGGCTTACCTCGGACGTTGTTGCATATTGCTGTGCGGTCGCCTCTCTGCCGACACACTCCTCAGATGTCGTCCCGCTTCCTCCTTTCTGCCGCCGCTCGTCGCTGCTCACTCCGTTGGCTGCGCCTACCTCCTTCACCTCCGCTGCTGCCTGGTTCGTCCGTCTCCGTTCCCGACGCTCCTGACTCCTCGGTTGCCTCCTCCGAAGATCCGTCCCGCTGATGTACCCTGGCTCGTCTTTTCATCCTCTGCACATTCACCTCCATGGGTTCGTCCTGAGGTCTCTCCCTCCTGTGAAATATGTATGGGCACTGCCTTGCTATGTGCCCTTCCGTCCCGCACTCGAAGCATCTGGTGCGCGGACATTGCGCTACTAAATGTCCCGGCTTCCCACACCCGTGACATTTTCTCTCTTCCCTCCGGGGCCCATTCCTCGGCCTCGACGACTGTCCCGATCTTCTTTCCCTCGTCGGGGCTTTTTCTCCACTCGGCTGCCTTGTGTCCCTCTTCTTCCAACCTGTCGGGGCTGTCCATGGTCGTCTATCCGTCACTCGGGTCCAACCCGGTTCTTCCACATCCATCCGTGTCTCTTCCTCTCTGGCACTTAGGTCGATCATCTCCTGGGCGCATTCGAGGAACGATCGCTCTCTGGGCAGTCCGTCCCTCTTCCCCGTTTCTTTAGCCAGCTGGACTTTCAATATTGTCGACAGAAACTCCATCCTGGCTTCGACCTCTCCCACGCTCATTGTTTCCCGCATCTTCTCGGTTATGCGATTGTACTTCGCCACGAGTACTCCCGCATATTGCCCCCTTGACTGTCGTTGGGCCCGCCGCTCCCTAAACATTTGGAATATGTCCTCTTCCGGTGTCCACCTACCTCCTCCAAAAGCCTTCTTCAGCCGCTCCTTAATCACCGGCCACGGAGTCTCCTCGTCCGCTTGGATCTGGTTCAGGACGTTCCTCCTTACTCGGCACACAAGAGCTGCTTTTAGTTCTTCCGCGTCCCCTAGGTTCACCAGGTCCTCCGCCACCTTCACCTCGATTCTTGACATAAGACGATCTCCGCCTTTCAAGAAATGGTTGAGCTCGCCTACCTCGCCTCCGAATCGTTCTAGGTCCGCAATGGCCCTCCGTAAGTCCTGCGTGGTTGTTGCTCTTATTTTCATCCATTCCAAGGCATTGGCGTGTGCTTCTGCCAACGTGTCCCTTGGTAATGGAGGGATCTCCTGGATCTGAGGGATCTGTGCTACCTGAGGGACTTGAGGTATCTGAGGTACCTGAGGCGCGATCTGGGGTACCTGATTGATCTGTGGAATATCCTGAGGTTGAGGAATTTCCGGTACGCTTAGTACTCCCGGTCTAATCAATCCTTCTGTCGGCATTTCACATTTTCCTTAAACACCAAAAAAAAAAATATCTACTTAAAAAAAAATTACTTCCCTGACGTTGTCCCGGGTTTCGGCACCAGTTAAGCGTCGTCGGACTTAAGAAATAAAAAAAAAGAAGGAAAAGGGAAAAGATGTAACATACACGACTTCTGAAATAACACTGCTTTATTCGTTCCATAAGCCTCCTTATATACACTTAGCCTGTTTATTTACATTACCAGATAGTATTAAGGCTGATACCGCCAGTCTCCGGTCTTTATCTTATATATACATATATATATATATATATATATATATATATATATATATATATAACATATTAATAAATAAAACAAAAAATATATGCATTATATACATCTCTCTCTCTCTCTCTCTCTATATATATATATATATATATATATATATATATATATATAGAGAGAGAGAGAGAGAGAGAGAGAGAGAGATGTATATATTTTTTTTGTTTTATATATTAATATATTTTATTTATTAATATCAACATATAAAACTTAGATTATTGTTAATAATTAATATATATTAACATTTTTAATATACAATATATACATATGATATATTTTTATATAAATATATTATATAACAAGTTTGGATATAATAATGCAAATTTAACTAGAATCGGTAAAGAACCAGGGGTCGAAATAAACACGGATAAGACAAAATATATGGTTAGCAGCAAAAATAGCGATATTACTGGTGATATCGATATAGATGGTAATATGTTTGAACAGGTAGAGAAGTTTAGTTATCCAGGGTCTACGATAACTAGAAAAAGCGAAATTGAAGAGGATATTAAGGTTATACTGAAGGAGATAAATGCTTGTTATTTTTCTGTGACAAAACTACTTAGCTCGCGCCTCTTGTACGGGAACTTAAAAATTAGAATCTATAAATCCATTATCTTACCTACAGTTTTTTATGGATGCGAAACGTGGCAGCTTACATTAACGTTTTTTGAAAATAAAGTATTGGGTAGAATATTCGGACCGAAGAAGGATGAGTTAACCGGAGAGTTCAGAGGGTTACACAACGCCGAATTGCGTGGACTGTATCTGCGTAATATGATTGAAGTGATTTCATCGCGATGAATCAAATGGGCTTGTAAAATTGTTGGGCTTGGTAACGAGAGAATTCCTAAAAGGTTAGTATTTGCTGTACCGAATGGTAAACGTCCGAGGGGTAGACCGAAGCGAAGGTGGGAAGATTGCATTAAAGCCGACCTGAAGGGACGGGGTTTGGACGGCGAACGGTGGAGGGAAGTGTGTAATAAGCGAATGGTGGTGTCGGCATCGAACCTTCGTTTTCGCTAAGCCTTTTTTTATTATTTTATTTAACTAGAATAGAAACAGATGTGTTTGAAAATGGCCAAAAGGTCGAAACGTTACAAAATAAATATATGTTGATGAAGTAACCAAAAGAAAAGGTTTTAATTTGTATGTGTTATATCATTTTGGGATGTGAATGGGTTAAAAAAAAAAATGTTTTGATTACAATTTATCAACTAATGATAAAAAAAATAGATATAAAATTCAAGAGGTCACAGGTACTTTCAAAAATATAAATATATTAAAATATAAATAACTAATACATCGTATTAGAATACTTCATAGATATTCACCCTATTTGAAATTTGAAGCCCAAAAAAAATTTATATGAAAAAATTAGTTATCTGAAAACATAATTTTATTTTACACTATTAAAGTAGAATACAAAGTTAGTAAAAAAGAAAATATTCAATTCATGATAAACGACAAAATATGCAAATTAAAAGGAAAAGTTACATTTTTGTAAAGTCAATAATGGATATTTTCAAACCTGGAGCATCCCTTAAACATTTTGCTATTGAATTTGCAATAAAGTCCTGAATGTTATAACACTCTTCGAGAACTTCTGTTTCCAGTTTCTCAGGACTACTAATACATGGATTCCGACCTCTTCCGTTAAGGTGGTCCCAGACGTGTCCTATTGGTAGTAAGTCTGGACTCCATGGTGGCCACACCATGCGCTCAATCCCAATCTCAGTCAGGTGCTCATCCGCTATTCGTAATCTGTGTGGTCTGACATGGTCGTCCATAGATACCAATCCCTCACCAATGTAGGGTATAGCTATAACTTCTCCAATAATGCAGTACAAGTACTTCTGAGATGTCTATGATCTTCCTCGTATCACAACTAACTCCGTACGAGCATCCAGAGAAATGTCACCCAAGAACATCAGTGAGTCACCACGGGAACCATGCAGTATGGGATGTACCTTTCTCATGGGCGTTTAGATGTGTGAATACGGGCGTCTAAAGATTTGAGACCAGCTCTCACCTCATCTGTGAATTATGGTCATTCTCAATACAGGTAGGATGTCGAGCTCTGAGGTTAAATCCACTTAGTCTTTGTTCCATTGAAGAAGAATTATCGAAATTCATCATAGTTTAGTTATAGTATTTTTATTTTTTATTTTAAAATTTTATAGCAATGTGGATAATAAATATCATGGATTTTTTTACAGAGTATATTGATTTAATAAAACGAGGGCTAAGAGAGGAATGATTCTGTATTGTGTAATTTAGAAGAAGGCCATAGATAATTTAGAGCAAAGAATCCTAGTGGAAAATCGTTTTAAAACGTAAATTACATCCATCAATTTTTTCATAACATGGTCCCGGAAAATCGAAGATTCTTGGGATACAATATGTTACATTTATAATAGCATATTTTAGAAAAAAAATTCTTTGAGTGTACTATTGCAGAGAAAAAAAAATAAATAGCAGTTCGTCTGTCAAAAATAAAGGAAGAGGTAAATAATGTAATTGCATTGAAAGAGTAAAGAGGTTATCTCCCTTCGTGTCCTCTAGTATTAATTAGATATATCTGTCATGGCACACTCAGCATTATCTCTTTAATTAGAATAATATCGTCCCTCACTCTACACATCACCTTAATGGCCGCCGTATAGTCGGCACATTTTAAATTTAGAAATTAATTGAAAAAAAAAAAAACACCGTATCATTTTATAAAGCAAAAAAGTGAAGCGTCAATATCTGCTTATAAGAACTTAAGATATACTTTGTACATGTGATCTATATCTTCAAATATTTATTAAATTTTTATTTAGCTATTTGTTTATTTCTTTTTATGATAGTATCTTCTTCTTTTTCTAATTATTATTATTAATTTTCATAATTTCATAAATTATTTGACCATTATATATGCATTAATTGCCAAATCTATATTTTAATAATAATCTGATCAATATTATTCCGATTATTTGTTATAGAATAATAATAATATTTATTTATTAATAAATATAAAATAAAATAAAATATTTATTTATTTACTTGTTATAGTAATAATAATATTACGATTATTTGTTATAGAAATAATTTTAAAACAACCCATGAATCTACTATAAATAATATAATTTCACATTCTCTTATAAGAATCGGCGAAAAATTCATTGAACTGTAAAAATCTTCGGTAATTGAGCATGGATAACCTATGAATCATTTTTTTATTTAGTGATAAAAATGTTGACCTCTCCAGTTGAAAATGAAAATGTATATTTACAATACCTTAGAATACTATTTTTTTTTTTTTAACTTTCTTTATTGAATATTAATACATTCTTCCACATTGAAGGACATTAATATTAAGACTACATGATTCATTCACACAATATGTACATACAATTAATATCAATAATAAAGAAAAAGAAATATAAAAAATAAAATAAAATAAGTAAATTGGTATGCCTGTGTACAAAAAAAATAATGAAATAATAGATAAAAGCTAGATGAAATTAAAGTAAATAAATCACATTCACACCTAGAATACTATCAATAGCCAGTTTCTCTACATGCCTTTTCATTATATATATATATATATATATATATATATATATATATATATATATATATATATATATATATATAAACCTAGTTCTACCATAAATATTGTTGCAAAAGTTAAACTTAGTTTAGACATGGTATCATTATACAAGACTGAAACGACAAGAAACTGCTCGACGTTTCCGACTACTCCAACACTTACTAGACAAACACCCTAAGCTTTCAATCAATTACAAACGAATCATATATATGACAATAATTAGACCTATTTGGACTTACGGAATTGAGCTTTGGGGCTCCACTAAACCATCGAGTTCCTCTAGTATCCAATCCTTACAATCCAAAATCCTTCGTAAAATCCTCGACGCTCATTACTTTGTCACAAATAAAATCATCCATAAAGACCTTAATGTTCCATATGTTTCTGATTTGGCCCAATCCAGATAACTAACCTTTCATACCAAATTGCAGAACCCTCTTGTTTCAAACATTGCTTCCTCCTCGATTCCTGATAAACCTCCGAGGAGTCTGAAAAGAAGGGGGCCTCGTTATCTTCTTGTGTAAATTTATTATTTGAGTGCTATCAGTGGGTAGTTTCTCAATAAGAGATTTCATGTTATTATACTCCTGAGTGCACATTTACTCGTTGTATTTTTTTGTACAATACAGTTGCAAATATCAATTAATAAATTTAAAAAACTACATTTTATTGCCAATAAAGAGGTAATATTTTTCCCATTTAGAAAAATCATATTCCTACTTTCCCCGGCAATTCACTGAACCTAAGTTTATATTGATTATTTCAATTAGCAATTAGATGATTCTTGAAGTTAACTGGTAGTTGAGAAAGGGCATACGTAATACGGACTAACCTATATATATTTTCAGTTGCTGCAACTCTAATAAAGAGACTGTCAACCTTTTACAACAACTTAGGAGCCTTGAGTTAAAACCTTTTACAACAAAACAGGAGCCTTGAGTGAAATGAAGAGGGGCTTGGAGAGCAATGAGCCTGGAGTCAGCAAGAGTGACACTTTAATGTTGTAAGGTGTAAGGGCAAAATATATTGAGGTGGGTGCAACTTGGCGGGGAGGGAGGCTTGCCAATTGATTGGGCACCCGCCCAAAGCCAGGCCTATCGCTTCTTCTACACAAAGTTAATTAGTTGCTCGGTGAGAACCGCTCCTATCTACCCCCTCACTATATATCTTTCTTCGGTTCATCTCTCTAGTGTTAGAGTTCAGTCACCAATCAGGTAAAAAAAAAAAATGGCACTATACTCCGAATTACAGTACCGAATCGTCGATTCGATATTCTTTTATACTCGAAGAGTAGTCTCAGAATCTGTAAATTAGTAAAACATGAAAATGAATTTAATGACAAGAAGATCATATTGTATTTATAAGATTAATATTTTTCAGAATATAATTTCTCGTTTTAATCGAAAATTTATATTCTAAAGACCCCTCTCCATTTCTTATTATTAGTTGTTTTTAAATGTAATTTTATTGAGAAAGAATACATTTTGCCTCAATTAAGGGCATTGAGTAATAGAGCTGTGTGAGACCCATTCATACCATTTATACACTGGCAGGCAAAAAATTCCACCCACTTGATTTTTTCATGTTTTCATCTAGAAATATTTCTGCTTTGGATTGGTCTATTGTTTTTAATGGATAAATAGGTAATATTTTTGTTTGTTTTCAATTAGGAATGTTAATATAGAGGACAATAACCCTTAATCCTTAATTCAATGAAATGATTCTATATATGCAGCTATATTAGATATGCAGTTCCATATGAAACTTTACGAGACGCCGTCAGGCGTTTTCGGGAAACTGGTTCTTACAATAGAAGGCCCCGTTCTGGACGGTCTAGGGTAACAGAACCACGGGATGACCGGTTTTTGACTTTGAGAATTTTACGAAACCGGCACCTTACCGTTGTTCAAGCAATTCATCAGCTCGAAGAAGTTCGAGGTGTGCAAATTTCGGAGAAGATTAAATGAGTATGGATTAATGGCTTTTCTTCCAGTAAGAGGACCAGAGTTGACCAGAACTCACAGAGTAACACGGCTGGTTTTTTTTCGAGAACACAGCCATTGGACTATGGACGAATGGAGTGCTGTACTTTTTACAGATGAGCCAAGATTCGCTCTTCGATCTCCAGACGGGCGTGAAAGGGTGTGGCGAAGAAGAAACGAAAGATATGCAGCCTGTAATTTTTCCCAGAGCCAACCTTTCCAATGTGGTTCCTTAATGGTGTGGGCTGGTATTTCAATGGAGCGCCGCACAGAATTGGTTGTTGTTCGTGGAGGGCCTTTGACGGCCATTCGCTATGTAGATGAGATTTTGGAACCTCATGTGTTATCTATCCTCAACGAAATCGGCGATCGTTCTATTCTAATGCACGCCCACATGTCGCCCGCATAGTGCAGACGTTCCTTCAACATAACAATATTGAGGTTTTAGCCTGGCCAGCGCGTTCTCCAGATTTGAACCCTATTGAGCATTTATGGGATAACCTCGGAAGACGAATAAGAGCGCATGCAACACTTCCTGATACACTGCAGGACCTTGAAAGGGCTCTTCGGGAGGAATGGGCTATCCTCCAGCAAAGGGACATTTCCCGACTGGTGGAAAGTATGCCGAGGCGTCTTCAAGAAATATTGAGGGCAAGAGTAGGAAACACGCGCTACGAAACGATGATGTAATTAATTTCTTTTAGAATAATAATGTTTTGTTTTTCAATTTTTTTTTCTCTAATCTTTCTTACCCAATCACATTTTGAGTATTAAAGGTAAAAAAGATTATAAAATTCCATAAATACTAAGTATTATCTACAAATACCATGTATTATATACAAATACATTTTTTTTTACTAGTGAGTGGAATTTTTTGCCGGTCAGTGTACAATAACAAAAACAATAGAAAAAATATAACAAAAAAAGAAACCTGAGACAACATAAAATAAAGATATAAAACTTGTTTTTGTGTTATTCATTCACGATGTTTACAACTGTATTGACAAAAAGAAATACATGTAGTAAATGTGCACTCAGTAATATAATAACATGAAAACGCTTGTTGAGAAACTACCCACTGATAGCACTCAAATAATAAATTTATCCAAGAAAATCACGAGTCCACCTTCTTTTCAGACGCTTTTCAGAGAGATCGGATGATTCTGAAGTTTGTTATCGAAGGATAGGTATTTGTATTGAGCCAAATCCGAAACATACGGAACTTTAAGGTCGTTATGGATGAATTTATTTGTCACAAAGTAAGGAGCGTTGGGGATTTCACGAAGCATTTTGGATTGGATACGAGAAGAATTTGATGGTTTAATGGAGTCCCAAAACTCAATTCCGTAAGTCCAAATAGGTCCAAATTGTCATATTTATATATATATGAGTCTTTTTATGTTGATTGAAAGATAGTAAGTGCTGGAGTAGTTGGAAACGTCGAGCGGTTTCTTTTCGTTTCAGTCTTGTATGAGAATTCCATGTGAGTCGTTTGTCTGTTAAAGGATACTGTACGGCAGGAAGTCAGTTTAGCGACGCAGGGTAAAGTAATTCGGTGGGATTTATTAGAATTTATTTTAATTCTCCAGTTTTTACACCATTGTTTGAAGTTTGTGATATGCTATTGGAGAGTTTGGGATGAAATTAATGGATCATTATTAACAGACAGGATATATGTATCATCAGCATACGTGGTGATGACAGATTTTTATTTCTTTATTTTTATAGGAAAGTTTTATTCATTATACCCACATTAAATATTTTATTTTACAAATCTTTCATAAATTAAAAGAATATTTTAGTAATTACTTTATTATATTATATCACAGATCACAGAAAAAACTAATAAAATGTTTGGTGAAATTCAGTTCAACGCAAAAGCATCTAAATATGAACAGCAAGTCAGCAATCTGAAAGTGGAGCAAGTAATAATAATAAGAGTTCAATTTAAGTAACATGCAAATTAACTTATTTTATATCTTGCTTAATAGTTTAATATATTTTATATATTTCAGAGTTAAGAAGAGCATTAAAAAAAAACCCCTGAATTTACTATAAAATTTCTTTGTTTAAAACAAAACAACAAAAAAAATATGTAGACTTAATTAAGATATTTCATAACGATGTTTTATTATCTCTTTTTTATTTCCATTGAAGTCCAATACTGTAGTATTATCTTTATAATAATAAATTGAGTTATTTCTGCAGTGCTGTTATCAAATCACGTTATGTTATTATTATTTATAATTTTACTAGTAGATTTTACGATTGTTATATTTTTTTTTTTTTATCTATTTATTGAATAATAATACAATCAGCCACTGGAGGGCTATAAGTATTAGGGCTAAGAGTTCTCATTCAAACAATATATACAAATAATAGAGAAATAAATATAAATATAAAAAGTAAATAAATAATACTGATGAAGAAAGAAAATAAAAGAAAAAAAAGTAAACAATAACATAAAAAGAAACTTATAAACACAATCATACCTATATACAATATATACATTCGCCCAGGAATCTCCGAGCCAGGCTTTTTCCCCCACATGTGGAAGGCAAAGCAAGACTCCAGGAGATCCCAGTGCCACTTTTCCAGCCGCATCACTAGTATTAGAAGCCAATGGAGACTGAAAGAGGGCACTAGAGCCACAGACGCTCGGGACATGAGTGGAGAAGCTGGCCATTGCCAGGACTCCAGTAGCATATTTACAAGAGATCTCTGGGCCACTGCCGTTTTAACCTTCGTGGAGGATTGTAGGGATGAAGGGAGCTGGATAGGGATTGAGCTAAAGGATTTGGATGATGGATAAGGTTTTGGTGAAAGTTTGAGAATCTGGTTGGGATGATGTTGAGGACAAATGGGATGTTAAGGTGTAGGGTCTTGTTTGTAACATAATATGGGGCATTGACTATTGTTCTAAGTACTTTGTGCTGGAAGGATTGGATGCGTTTGATATTCGAATGTTTAGCAGTTCCCCACAGTTCAAGTCCGTAGGTCGAGATAGGTTTCAGTATGGTCTTGTAGATTAAAAGTTTATTTTCAATCGAAAGATGGGATGTCCTACTTAGAAATCTATACAGCTGACCATATCGTCGGTTAAGTTCTTGTCTTTTAAGTCTGGTATGTGGGTTCCAAGTTAGTCTTTTGATTGTTATATTAGTAATAAATAATATACTATATTCCATTTTTAATATTTTAATACCCAAATAATAGGATTACCCTTTTTTACAAAATACTTTTGGAAAAGTAATTATTCAATAGGATCACGACAAAATTAAATGCTTTTAACGTTAGATGGCGATAGCCAGAGATAAAAGGAGCGGGTGGCTGGCTATGAGTAAAAAAGTAATTATCTATAATGGAGTAACCCTAACGGATTGATCGCCCAAAACAGCTCTTTAATAATATCTATGCTAATTCTACGGGGGCAATAAATATCTCCCCCCCCCCCACCTCCCACACAGACTCTTCTCTCTCTATTCACTCCTTGATCATTTTTTCTTTTTATTCAGAATAAAATAATAAATCTGCCATCATAGGATGTTATGGATGTTACAACTTGGACTATTCCATGATAAAATCGTGGAACACTAAACCAAAAACCTATTGTTTTTTACTGGCTCTAGGAAATTATTTCGTAATGTGGTAACTATATCTTTAGTGTCATCAAAAGCAACAAATTATTTCTTTTAAAATCGCCAATTTACACTGAACTGTAACTTTTAAAACAAAATATGAAATAAATTTGCAGTCTAATAAACATTGCGTATTAATAAATTACGATAAAAGCTTTCATTGGTAGAATTCTAATAATATTTTAATCTTGAAAGTTGCTTTCTTATTGTCTGCAGCAAAATGACATCTAAGAAAGAGTAACCCGGACGTTAACAGGGAAGCTAATGAAGAGTATCCTAAGCATGCTGATGAAGCTTATTTAATTTCTATTGGATCACTGCTATATGCTGCAGACTGTACTTACTAAACTTATCGTCGTCGTGAGAGCATTAAGCAGATTCAACTCAAACCCGAAAATTTAAACAGTTTTTTCCTTATCTTCGAGGAACTAGCGTGGAAGGCTAGTTTGTTTGTTTGTTCAGGCTTCAAGGCGTAAAACCCTAGGGTCATCAACGCCTGTGAGTCGGTTATATTTGTAAACTCTTTAAACCTGTACCACTACAACCCATGAAGGGTCTGGGGTTCAGTACTATTTAGGGAAAGCACTGTTTCTAGGTCAACGGTTGTGCAAGGAGGTGATTTGACCGAGATCACGCTCAACCGCCAGGTTTTTCCCCTTAATTAATTATTTAATTAAGGGTACCCACTTTATAGAGGCTGGGTGTGCCCCAGGAGGGACTTCTGACCCAAGGTCGCCCCACGGCCAATGGAACAGATAAATAAATTTTCTGCCATAAGCCGGGGTTCGAACTCGGGACCTTTGCATTGGAAGCTCAGTGAAACTCTTTAAAGGAGAGTTAATATTTAACAATAGATATAGTAATAAATAAAAAGAAATTTAGAAACATATAAAAGATGAAATATATTAAAATAAATATTAAAAAAGAAAGAACAATAAAATTAAAATTATATTTATTTCTATATTTTAATCAACAGTCCATGTATTTTAAGAAATTGTATCACTTTTTTTATATTTGATTCGTTGTTGCTTAATACCGCTGATATGTCCGGTTTTAGAGACAATCTATTTAGGCTTGAAGTAAAATAAGGGCATTCTTGGAAGATATAGTTGACTGTGAGAAGTCTATTGCAATGCTGACAATTTGGTGGTGGCTGCTTAGTGATGAGATGTACATGGTTTAGGTTCGTGTGTCCTATTCATAACCTGGCCACGGCGACCTCCTCTCTACGATTAGAGCGGTTTGATGTGATTCAAGGCTTCACCGATTTTTTAACAGCTTTTAATTTGCTAGGTGGGCTTTCGTTCCACATAGATTGCCAACTATCCAATAATTCTTTTTTGAGAGGAAAACTCATTTCTGGAGGGGTCACGATAGGAGTACCTCGGTGTGGAAGCGCGAGTGCCTGTTTGGCTACCGTATCCGCAAGCTTATTACCAACTATACCCACGTGACTGGGAACCCATATAAAACAAACCGATTTTCCTAAATTTTCCAGAGTATGAAGATATTTGTGTATCTTAACGATAACTGGATCTTTTGAGTACATATCATTTAAACCATTTAATGAGCTCAAGGAGTCGGTTATCAAGACTATTGAGGCTGGAGTTATTGACATACAGAAGTGGAGGGCTGAGGCTATTGCGTGAAGTTCCGCTGTGTATATGCTGCTTAGTCTATGTAGTTTTATTTTATGTGTGGAGTTGTGGGTAACAAACGAACAAGCTGTAGCATCATCGGATTTCGAACCATCAGTATAAATTAAAAATGGACCCGGAATATTTTGTAGTAGACGGGTAAATTCGGTTTTGTACTCGTAATGTGAGGTATTCCTTTTGAGTAATCGAGAGAGACGGAGCATCATTTTTGGGGGTTTGTGGATCCAAGGTGGGTTTTGGTTTTCTATATTGAATAAAAGTAAGTTCTTAAGGGATTGAGCTGCTGAATAAATTCTTTCTGACAGTGGGAGTGTGGAATTGGTTTTATTTCTAAAAGCGTTTGAAAATTTAGGTTTAAAAATGTAGTTGTGAGTGGGATGTTTATCTTGGAGAAACAGCCTTGAAATGTAGTTAACGGCCAGTTTTTTTCTTCTAAATAAAAGAGGGGGTATTCCGGCCTCAGAGCAGAGACTAAGGATGGGGCTTATTCGAAATGCGCCAGTCGCTATCCTAATGTCTGTATTGTGGACTGTATCGAGTTTGGTTAGGATCCGATAGCGGGCAGCACCGTATATAAAGCACCCATAGTCTAATTTCGAACATACTAGAGCTTGATACAGTTTTACCAACGTAAATCTGTCTGAGCCCCAAGAAGTGACGCTTAAATATCTTAAGGTATCCATTCTTTTGTAATAGCTGTTTTTAGAGCAGAAATGTGCTGCTCCCATGTTAGTCTTCGGTCAAAGATCATGCCCAAGAACCTATGTTGGTTCGAGTACGGGATTATGGAATTTCCGAGGTAGATTTCGGGTGAGTCAGAGGTGTTTCTTTTTCGACTGAAATGTATGCACTTAGTTTTTACGGAAGAAAATTGGAGACCAATAGAAAGAGACCACTTGTTGATTCTATTAACAGCGTCCCGTAGTTTGTTTCGTATAGTGTGAATGTTGCCAGATCGGCAGAGAATGGCTAGATCGTCCGCGAATAGAAGCGGTTTAACACCTCTTGGTAAGTTAAGGCCCAAGTCATTTATCGCCAGACAAAACAGAGTTGGGCTGAAGACACAACCTTGAGGGACACCGTTGAACTGATGGAGGTTCTCGGATAATTCTCATCCTATTTGAACTCTCAAGTGTCGGTACGTGAGAAATTGTCTAATATAGTTATACATTTGGCCTCTAATTCCCACGGATGATAATTTACTGAGGATAATGGAGTGATTTATATTATCAAAAGCTTTTTTCATGTCAAAAAATATGGCTATTGTCTGTTGTGCGTTGATAAAAGTATATTGCGTTTCGGCTTCTAATGCAACTAAATGATCTAATGTACATCGACCCTTACGGAATCCCGATTGAAAGGGTTGAATTAAATTGTTGTTTTCTATTATCCACATTAGTCTTTTATTAATCACCCGCTCCATTAATTTACTTAAGCAGCTTGTGAGAAATATAGGGCGATAGCTAGTTGGTAATCGTTTATCATTTCCGCTTTTCAGGATTGGGATGACCACTGAATCACGCCATTGATTAGGGAACTGTCCAGTGGACCAGATATGATTATAATAACCGAGTAACCATTCCAGTGTATTACCTGGGAGGTTCTTTAGCATGTAATAGTGGACCAGGTCAGGACCAGGGGTTGAGCCTTTAACAGTTTTTAATATGTTTTTGAGTTCCCACAATGAAAATGGATGGTTGTAATATAATAATTCATCGTCGACTGTCCTCTCAGAGTTCGTGTATTCCGAGCTTGTATTATTTCTTCCGGAGCTATATATTTCGGAAAAATAAGTTGCAAATGTATTTTAGACTGATAGGGGATCGTCATACAGTTGTCCATTGACCAAAATAGTATAGCGAGAGGAAAGGGAAGTTTTAGTGAATTTCCCGATTTTGTTCCAAACGTCAGTTGATGTGGCTAAGGAATTAATGAAGCTTATAAATTTTTTCCAGGACTCGGTCTTTGTCTGATTTATTATTTTTCTACATATTGCACGCTGTTTTTTATATTCTATTAAATTTTGAGAGGTCATATATTTCTGGAATTTTTTGTAGGCTTTACGGCAATCTTTAATGGCTTCCTTGCAAACATCGTTAAACCAGGGAACCAGCGGTCTTCTTGGTAAGCCTGAGGTCATTGGTATTGATGCTTGAGCTGCTTCTACGATCGTATCCGTGATAGTTTGACAGCCTTTATCGACATTCATTTGATACGGGGGAGTTTGAGGTGGCGAGGCTAATGAAGAGAATAAAGTCCAGTCAGCTCTATTTAGAACAGATCTCGGTTTTACTCGAGTGGGATTCGTTATTTTGAATTTTATGAGTATTGGAAAATGGTCACTACTATATAAATCGGGCAAAATCGTCCAGTTTATAAGAGCGAATAATGAGAAATCGCAGAATGACAAATCAAGAGAAGAATAAGCATAGCTTGCGCTGAGAAAGGTAGGTTCTCCGGTGTTGAGTAGAAGCAGATTAGAAGCGTCTAAAAAATTGTCTATTACTTTACCTCGCGTGTTAATGTTTTGAGAGCCCCATAAAGGGTTGTAACCGTTCAGATCGCCAATAAAAAGAACTGGACGAGGCATTTGGTTATAGATATCTAGGAGTTGTTGTGTATCTATGGTACGGTCTTGTGTAAGGTATATATCACAGATGGAAAATGAAAAATCTTTGTGAACTCTGGCTGCAACAACTTGAAGATGGGAATTAATGTTGATTGATTCGGAATATATGGATTTATGTATAGCTATTAAAACTCCGTGGTGACTGTGGTTTGGGTTTGGGCTATCTTTTCTGTATATATCAAAATTTTTCATAGAAAATTTGTCGTTTATTGTGAGGTGTGTCTCTTGTAAGGCAATGCAAAACGGGTCTATATCTTGTATTAGTATTTTTAAATCGTTAAAGTGAGTTTTTAAACCATTACAGGTCCATTGAAGTACCGACATGTTTAGGCATTACAAATATATATATACACATACACACCCAATACATATACATATATACATACACAAATACACACACATATATACACACACACATGCATACAGATATACACAACAATATATACATGTATACAGACACACATACACACAAACGCATATACACATATACATACACACACACACACACACACACACACACACACACACACACACACACACACACACACACACACACACACACACATACTCATATATATACACACCCACATACATGCATACATATATATATATATATATATATATATATATATATATATACATATATATACATATACACACATACATATATATGCATACAAACACTGACTCTCATACATATACACATGTTCCCATATATACACACCCACACAACACGTATAAAAATATATACAGCTTTACACATACACATAAACACACAGAATATAAAATATATATAAGCATGCATTCACACATATACAGCTGCGCGCGCGCGTACACACACACACAATGTGTGTTTGATATTATACACCACCAAGTATACACAAAGATACAAATGTGCATACCAAAGAAAGCATGCAGAACTATATTCATAAAGATTAATATCATAAAAGCACGGATATTTATATTCGTATAGACAGATATACACATAATAATACATAATACATAGGCTTTAAAATACCTATTCGTGCATGTAGATACTGTCACATATAAGAAATTAAAAAAAAAATAAGTAGATAAATATATAAACGGATATGGAATATCTCTTATTTATATGTATTTCGGACCTTGAGACATATAATAGATCTTCGGGAGAATAAATAGAGCCATCGTGATGCAAGGCAATTTGCAACGTTATACTGAACCTAATTTCATTTGCGAAGTGCATAGAATTCTTATGTGTGAGTATAAGAGTAAGAAAACAAAATTTTTTTTAATATAAGTTTCTAAAAGAAGAAATCTTTGAGATAGTAAAAAATAGAGGCTGTAGAGGTAACAAAAAATTAAATAGCAAATAATGGTATATATTTTCGCATTGGTCTAGCAATAATAATAAGCTAGGTTCGTTGTTTGTTATTTCAGAGATACCAATGGTAATGGCGAGAGTAACGGAATTATAGATAGACACAGGTTCGTACGTACGTACACAATTATATACACACATGTGTATATATATATATATATATATATATATATATATATATATATATATATACATATGAGCACAATCACATACATAGCCATGTATATACAAAAAGTACACACGTATACATAAATAAAATATAAGCCTACATATATACATATACATGTATAGGGAAGTATAACAAAGTAATTCACATATGCATACATGCATCTATACATATTCATATAATATAAATAAATGTATGCTATGTAGATAGATGGGTTAGTGAATATTGAGTGTTTCTTTATTATAGAAAAATGAGGTATATTTTTGTAGTAATAGAATAAGAATAACGTAGGATGTTTGTTTATGATTGCGGTAGTGAGCGATCTGCAAGTGTTTATTGTTATGTCTGGTAGTAATAAGTAAATGCTTCGAGCGTTGTAAATAGCGCTGTTTTTATTTTTATTGCTGCAATAGTGATATGTGTTTAACGTAATGAAAATACTTATATTTCCAATTTAAAATATATGTTAGGTTACGAATTGACATTATACAGGTTTGTTTTGACTGAAAAAAATAAATAAATAAAAAAATGAAAATTTGTAATCGTATATTGATAGTGTTTCGTAAGTTATTAGATTTTCTTTTTATTAC
This sequence comes from Nezara viridula, assembly GCA_928085145.1. Classification (NCBI taxonomy): domain Eukaryota; kingdom Metazoa; phylum Arthropoda; class Insecta; order Hemiptera; family Pentatomidae; genus Nezara; species Nezara viridula. Next base: position 57,379,906 of record OV725078.1, on the reverse strand, counting down.
TATTACCCTGTTTTTTGTTGTGTACGATGGTAAACCCTCCTTCCGGATCGATATCTGAGTTTTGGTCAGAACCTACGATCGCAATTGCGGCTTCTGATGTTTTTGAAGTACACGCGTCTTGAGAAAACAGAGAGGGGAGAGGATCTGCCCAACTCCTAGAATTTCGTCTGGACCTCCAAGGAGGTTTTGGGGCCGCTAGGGAGGCGGCTGGCGGCGGAAGAAGGGGGGTGACCGGTGACGGCGGCTGGGGGACGGCCGGAGGTGGGGGTGGGATGGGGCCGGAGGTAGGATCACAGGAATGTCAGGGAGGGAGATTAGTGGTGGGGGTAGAGAGGGGATAGGATTTGTTGTTGTTTGAGTATTTCTAGTATTAGCTGAGTAAGTGGTATTAAATATGTTTTCTCCAAAATTAAACAATGAATTTGTTTGAATGCCGATGTCTTTCTTTTCGATAGTGTTAGGATTTTGTTTTGTAATTTCGGCAAAAGATCTTGTAAACTGGGTTGGATTCTGTTCTTTATATATTTTTTTTGCTTCATTTAAAGATATTTTATTTATTGTTTGGATAGTTTTTATTTCTTTTTGCATAATAAAAATCGGACACCGACGATCTAATGAGTTGTGATTTTGGGCACAATTACTACAGCGGGCTGGGCGCGTACATCTCACGTTATCTTCATGTTTTGGTTCCCCACATTGAATGCATTTACTTTGTTGTTTGCAGATGTTCGAAGGGTGTCCAAAATTTAGGCAGTTAAAACAGCGAAGGGGATTAGGAATATAATCTTGCACTTTAACCGTATCGAATCCTATCTTTATTATTTCCGGAATTATCGGTGTAGGAAAGGTCACGATATAAGAATTTGTCAATATCTCATTTCCATTTTTTTTAATTTTAATGCGTAATATATCCTTTATCACTGGAGATAATTCATTTTTAATTTCGTCTATCTCTAGAAATTGGAGATCGTAACATCGAATCACTCCTTTACTGTAATTTAAGCTATTGTGGGGAGAAACCTGAACCGGAAATTGGCCACCAAAATTTTTACATTTTAATAATTCTTCTGATTGTTTTCTGTTTTTGGTTTCAATAAGTAATGTGCCATTTATTAGCTTTTTCACATTTTTTAAGTCTCCTACTAAACCTTAAAGAAACTTATTTACTAAGAACGGGGATACTTTTTGAAAATTTTGGTCATCTGATCTTTGTATTATTAAGAACGATGGGCTAATTGGGATCGTACTATCCGTATTTTCGGCTTCGAATTTAAGACGACCCCGAGGTCGTTTTCGTTTAACCTTTGGGCTATTTAAATCTATGGGGTCCCCCATAGAAATATAAATAAAGTAATTAATAAAGAAAAAAAGAAAGAAAAAAAAATTGATAAAATGAAATAAAATAAATATATCCTTATAGGTTATAAACAAAAAAATGTATATCCTTATAGTAAATAACAAATAATAAGTGAAAAGTTGTAAGAAAAAGAAATTAATAAATGTATTCAATCTTATCTGTGAGCGACTGTAAAGGGACGTCTTATCTCTTCGAACGCTAACACTGAACTGGTGGAAGGGTTGTGTTCAGGTAACCCGAGAATCCGATCCGTAGAATCAAATTTCACCGATGATCCAATGGACCGCGTATCTGTTGCTAGTTACAAATTTCAACTTTCATCAGGCGCCAACAGCTGGTCAAGCAAGAATCAACCAACCATAGCACGAATACTACACAGGCTAGTACATGTCTCTCTCAAATGAGATTCTGGAAACTCTGTGGCTTAGATTGGTACGCGTTGGAGAATTGAAATATGCCATGAAAATCAACATCAAGTGTGACAACAAAGGAGCTGTTGACCTTAAAAAGCCAGAACAATACACATCGACGTCCAGTACCATTTTGTTCGGGTATCTGTGAAGAGCGGAGATCGAGGACTCAGGAATCCATCGAATTCGTGGGAATTATATTCTCGAGAAAGTCTTACCCAAAGTAAAGCATCATTCTTGGACAATGAAGATGGAACTGCTCCTCGATCCCATGAGCCAGGTTAAAGACCAATGCCGCATGTATAGGAAGGGGGATTATTAACTATTATAATTATCGTCTGTTAGTACGTTAAGTCTTTTTACCAACATTGGCTTAGTGCAACCTTCTTAATACTTTCCCAATTTTAATGGATATTGGGTGGAAAAGGTTCGAAAAAATACAGGCTTGATTTCTGCAATGGATGAAATTATGTTAAACGAAGATGATGTCAAGCAAGTAGTTTAAAGAATAAAGAATCGGAAGTCACCTTGCTGGAATATATAATAGTCCGTGGTACAGGCCCCTTTTTATCAAATTATTAACATCCGCCAATCATATCGTAACCTAAAAATATTATATTTACGAAAATTCTCGGAATTGGGGCGTTTTCAGTCTGGAGGGTGGCAAACTTTGGCTATTTAATTCGGTACTAAAAACTCGTAAATACCCCTTTGATTTTCACTTGGATCATAACATCATTTGATCACAAAATCGATAAATATGGTACCTACAAAAATATTGGGCCGTTTGGCCTATATAACCTCGTTATTTTGACAATTTGAGGGTATAGGTCACGCCAAACGGCTCGATATTTTTGAAGGTCACCTTTTTTCTCGACTTTGTGCTCAAGTTATCTTACGACTCAACTAGAAAGCAAATGGCTATTTACGAGTTTTTAGTATCTAATTAAATAGACCCACTGGCTTTAGCACTATTGACACGGTTGAGAGAGTAGCGCAGGTATCTCTTGGAGACCTCCTTTTCCTTCTATAGTTGGAGGGAGAAGCCCGGCTTGGGGTTCCCTGCCTGATTGTATATATTTTATATAGGTATTGCTGTGTTTTTAATTAACTTATCTTTAGGTTATTTTATTTTACATAGTTTTCAATTATTATTTGGTTATTATTTTACTTTTGTTTATTTTATATTTTCTGTATATATGGTGCAAATGTGTTCATATATCACTATAATTATTGTCCACGTGACAGATTATTATATTTGCTATTTAATAATAATAATAATAATTTAATAATATCTGTCACGTGACAGAGATGAAGCTATTTACTAAGTTTCAGCCGGATGTTAATAATTTGATAAAAAAAAAAAAGGGTCTGTTCCACTATAACTAGTACGCATCATTCCACCAGAGAACTTCTGTAAAGAAATGACATATTTAATTTCCAAATCTGCTGAACAAGGCCAAATCTCGAGATCTGTGGTCAAAATAATCATGTGATCAGCAATTCACATGAACAACATGATCACTTAATCAGCCATATGATTAACTAGGTCATGTGATCATTCGAGATGAATATTATGTCTTGTAAACACTATGCCAGTGGAACCACCTAGACTAGCGTGCCTCTTTGCAATTTATTATATCTAAATGTATTCGTGTAAAAATTACAAAATTATATTTTACCAATTACTTTTTAAAATAACGTACCTGGGCAGAATCACGCTAAAAATCAATTACATGTCTAAAGACCAGTGATTCCTTCTTTTTTTATTTTCTATTTAAGGAATTCCTCGTTAAAGTATATTCTCAGGTAAGATTCCCTTACATTTAAGGGGAAATAATGTTCATTCTATCTAATAAAACTTCTTTTATCGGCCATCGAGAGAAAAGGATGGAGGCAGGTCATTTGGCGAAAGAAAGGGAATCAATTATGCAAATTGAAAGAAATGTGGAGCTTTAGCCTCTATCTTTTTCTCAGCTGAAAGATCCGCTACCATTCTATTGTAGTCGCTATTCCATCAGATTATGATGTTTTCGTTAAACTCATCACGATGGAGCTCGGATGAGCGAAAAAAAATATAAATCTACCTTTTATTAAAATCTCATGATGAGTGAAAGTAATTTAAATTAAAATATTAATGTCGAAAAAGATTTTTCCTTTTCATAATGTAGGATCTACATAATTGTTTTTCAGATGCCTTTATACAAAATAAAATTTTAAATTAGTATATATAGGTATGCATGCTTTTATTTTTTGCTTAGTTTTATTTTTCTTATTTTTAGGTTATTTTATTTTATTTATTGTACACTGACAGGCAAAAAATTCCACCCACTTGATTTTTTTATGTTTTCATCTAAAAATATTTCTGCTTTGGATTGGTCTATTGTTTTTAATGAATTAATAGGTAATCTTTTTGTTTCTTTTCAATTAGTAATGTTAATATAGATGACAATAACCCTTAATCCTTAATTCAATGAAATGATTCTAGATTCCAATGTTTACTTTCTATGGAATCAAAATGTTTATTCAGTATCATTAGTTCAGTGCCGTTTCTTGCAGCACATTTCTTAGTCTCCGGCTTTTAATTTTTTCAATATTAAGTTTAAAAATGCCTCTTAGTGCTGAGGATGTTGCGCGTAGTGTGGCACTTATTGATGATGGAAGTTCCATTAGATATGCAGCTAATGCCATCGGAGTTCCATATGCAACTTTACGAGACGCCGTCAGGCGTTTTCGGGAAACTGTTTCTTACAATAGAAGGCCCGGTTCTAGACGGCCTAGGGTAACAGAACCACGGGATGACCGGTTTTTGACTTTGAGAATTTTAAGAAACCGGCACCTTACCGTTGTTCAAGCAATTCATCAGCTCGAAGAAGTTCGAGGTGTGCAAATTTCTGAACGTACCGCTCGGAGAAGATTAAATGATTATGGATTAATGGCTCTTCGTCCAGTAGTGCTGTACTTTTTACAGATGAGTCAAGATTCGCTCTTCGATCTCCAGACGGGCGTGAAAGGGTATGGAGAAGAAGAAACGAAAGATATGCAGCCTGTAATTTTTCCCAGAGCCAACCTTTCCAACTTGGTTCCTTAATGGGTAACAAGTGGGTGGAATTTTTTGCCTGTCAGTGTACTTTTTGATTATTATTCATTGTTATTTTGCTTTTATTTATTTTATATTTTTTGTACATATAGTGTGAATGTTATCCTACCTCACTATAACTAATGTCCAAGTTACAGATTGTTGTAATACTCAATAAATAAATTTAAAAAAAAAATTTAAACCAGTCCATTTAAACCAGTCACTCGAAAATTGCAATTCACTTCGGGTGCGATTGGCTCGCCTTCCCAAAATTACAGATATATTCATACAACAATTATTTTCGTATTTTAATTATATTTTAATGATTATCGGTAATATTTTACCGTAGAAACTGGCGAAGAATTAATGATGGACGGTTTTTATTAACAAAACACAATGGATGACAGGTAATTATAATTAAAATGAAAATATTCTTAGTATTCTAAATTATATAAATAAAAAATATATATATTTTTATTATTATTATATTTTTGACCAATATTACTACTTTTTTTATAAAAAAAATATGTTTACTGCATCATAAATTTATACAATATTTATTTTATAAAGCATGAAGTAAGTAAACAATATCTTATCAGTGATAATAGAAAATAAATCCCAATTTATAAACGCTAAATTGAAGAAATACCAACCATACCACATTCTTTTTGTCACATCTTGTACAAAAACTTCAACTTGTGTCTTTGTACAAATTTCGTTCAACAATTTCTTTCTACAAAATTTCAGTTGATAAATCCCGTCATATTTTTTTAGCAAAACAATAAATCTTACAAAAAGAGAAATGTGTTCACACGTTCCATGATGACTTGAAATCATATTAACAAAGATGTTATTTGCCGAAAAATAACTTTTAATCGAAAAATATATTTGGCTGCGGCCATCAAAGGTTCAAAAATATTAAGGAGGATTGAAATTTAACAACCAAATAGAAGAAGTGATAAAATGCATAATTCAATTAAAAAGAATGCCGACCTCTTGCTCGAAGCTGAAAGACATTGGGAGAGAAAAGAGCTAGAGACCGAAAACGACTTCTTCAAGTTGAAAATAAAAATCAAATAAGCTTCAGATTTAATTTGATGCCTTTCTTCAGCAGTTATTGTCCTTCATACAAAGGTCCCCCTCCCCTATCTCTCCATCAATAAAGAAAAGGGATCAATTTAGCGACTTATTTATATCTGCATTCAGATCAAATCCTCATTGAGCCATCTTCCAAAGGGTCATTATAAAATCCAGATGCTTTTATGTCACAATGTAATGTGAATACTAACAATCACGACTTAGTATTTCCAAAAACTATGTTCTTTTTCATTTCTCACTATTATTACAGTAAGACTGATAACTAACGGTTACAACAAATAACAGATTGGAATACTTCAGCATTAGTTTTGTTGTCTTTGATAAAATTCGGTGTAGCTTGGTATTTAAAACTATATTCATGACTAAACGCATGTTATATTATTATATGAGCCTATCATTTAACATTTTTGATCATTAATTGTACTGATATTTCTAGTGGAAACATGTTTACCTTCAGTCACAGTTCTATACTTCAACACTGTAATCACCAACTATGGAAACAACTTACTCACTTTCTGTACAGGGTATTATAAATTTTTCGACCAGAAATCGATCAAAAATGTTGAAATTAGAGCCATTCTGTCAACTGAAAGGTACATATAATTATAGCAAAGTTTTCTTCTTTACCACCGTTCCTGCTATTGAGTCTGAAATTCCTATACACTACAAGAAACCTCATTATTATGACCATAATGAGGCCTATTTAGACAGGCAGCTGGATTTTCCGAATTCTTGATATGAATTCAAAAACTCGTCATATTCTCTCAACCAAACACAATCTCATGTGCTTTATAATATCTGAACTAGTACTTATTATTCCAAAAATATAGTTATCTGTTATGGCCTTAGTGTTCCTCCTAGCACATATTTAATATAAACCCCATTCCCATCCAAAGCCTTGCTTTCCGATTCATTCTAACACTCCCTCTCACTAGTGGATCCAGGAATAAATTTTGAGGGAGGGCTTCAGCCCGAAACCATTGTATATATGTATATATATATATATATATATATATATATATATATATATATATATATGACGAAACTTTCTTTGGAAAAAAAAAAAAAAAAAACCAACTACTTATAAGAAATGGTGTTTAAGGGATTCTTGAAGTCCTATTAAATGTAATTAATGTTGCCTAAAATCGGTCTTGGTCTTGCAAAGTCCTAGACCAAGACCAATTCCACCTAACTTTTGCAAGACCAAGACTAGGACTGGTAAAAAACATCGATGTTTTTAATAAAAATTAAGGAAAAATAGTTACTAATACTTGACAATCTTAGTTACTATATGTTAATAATTGGTATAATCAATATACTTTTGCATTTAACTCATCTAATTTTTCGTTCGGGTTTAGTTAGGTTTCTAAGCCAATAAGTAACTGCAAGTCTGTTGCGAGGCTCTTGTGCAAGACTAAGACCATGACCAAGACTGAGTTTGGAAGACCATGACTCGTCTCGGTCTCGCCTTTGGGCATTACTAAATGTAATAAACGAACAATAATACTTTTTGAGGTATTTTTTTTCGTAAGACATGGATATATTTTACCATTTTTTTGAGGGGGGGGGGGAGGGCTTCACCACGAAAGCCCTCTCCCTTCCCCCGTAGACCCGCCTGTGCTCCCTCTAAAAACTTTTTCAGTCTGATTTTATGATTTCAGTCTCTTCTGAGTGGGTATTCTAATTTCTCGACTAGTTATCATCATTTTATAGTTAATTTATTTATTGTACCTATGTTATAGTTATCAATGCCTATATACAATTTTAAAAAATATATGATGATAATTCACCTCGAAATCCTCTTGACACGCCATTATTTACGCGAGTATTTTATTGCCTACGAAAAATGAAACCTAACTATACTTTTTTAAAAATAAAACCTTCAAGCTTATGTTTAATTTCTTTCGGGAGATTATAGATAATTTAAATACCACCATATAAGTGATATTATTTTCCCTCGTTCGTCACTTCCGTTAATACTTACAATTAGACCATGTATTGAATGAGACAAATTGTGAAGAGGATATAGGCTCCAATTATTGGAAATGGTACTTAAGTTACTTCATTAATTTGCTAAGTTGAGTTGATGACGATGGTGCGCCACTCACTCCGCCTAACCCAAGTGGTCGGGGACAATTAATGCAACTTCCTCAACGTTTTCCACTTTATTCACCACTTCAACAATCTATTGGAATGGCTCATTCACCAAACATATATGTCAACTAATGTTTCAACTATTTGCCGCTTTTAAATTAACAAAAAACATCAATAAGCTTAAGTTCTGAAGTTGGTTTTGCGAATAGAATCGTCACCGATTACTTAAATAAAAATCCTTCTTATTACAAAATAAGAAAGAAGGATATGATTTTATGAAAAATAGAGAAGCGAAAATGCCGATAACCTTAACGTATTGGCTACACTTTTCCATCTTCATATATTTTAAACCAGTCAAATTAGACACGTTACCTAACAAAAGATCGGGTAATTCAATTTTTTTTATGTTGTTAAGTTTTCGACATTGAAAACATTGTGGGCTCGCCGCAAAGCTCGAAAAGCATTTCGGACTTTTTTTGGTTTGCGATAAATATCTGCTTTTTAACGCGGTTTAATAACTAAAAAGTTGTTAGATTCAATCGTATACAGCTTAAAATTGCCTAACAGATTTAAAGTAGCTATCAAGCTTTCAAAATGGACTAAGATTTGAAAATCCACAAAAAATATGCATAATTTATTATTTTTAGCTAATTATCTGTTGTTCTAGATGACGTAGCTCAAAAATGTTTATATTAAATATTAAAGTATACAAAATTTACAAAATATTTTTCACAAAAATTATCTCATATAGGAAAAACAATTTTCTATACTTCAAAAAGTTTTCAATACTTGGAAACTTTCCTACTAATGGAAACTTTCCTTGGAAGCATCCTACTAATACAAGTAATTTCTTCCAGAATCTCAGTGTTGGAAGGGAGCAGATACAGGCCATTGTAGAAACTAGTGTTGACCAAATGCGAGACAGAGAGGAGTCTTGGTCTTGCAAACTCAGTCTTAGTCATGGTCTTGGGCTTGCGCAAGAATCTCGCAGATACTTATTAGATTATTACTGTAATTTTTTAGATAGGAGAAACCTTACTAAGCCCGAATGAAGAATTAGAGGAGTTAAAAGCAAAAGTATATTGGTTATACCAATAATTTATTTACATATAGTAACTAAGATTGTCAAGTATTAGTAACTATTTTGCCTTAATTTTTATTCAAAGAATCGATTTTTTTTACCATTCATGGTCTTGGTCTTGCAACAGTTAGGAGGTCTTGGTCTTGGTCTTGGCCTTGGTCTGGCACTTTGCAAGACCAAGAACGATTTTGGGCAACATTACTTAGAGCTATTCCTTTTGTATATATTATAGCTAACACATAATATATTATAGCTAACAATCATTCTATTAAACAGGTGCCGATCAAGAGCCAGGATTGTATAAATCATGGTTCCGAAAACTTAAATCAACTACCAATCCAATCATTCTATTAGAGAAATCAAGGGAATATCATTTCTTAAACGTCATCCTTTCATAGATTTCCAACCTGTATATAACTGTTTAAACAGAGATGAGGCATACAAAGCGATGTTGAACATGATTAACTACTTCAAACCAGTTCACCTCGCGAGAATGACGATGGAAGGCAATGTATGCTTCGTAAAGATGAATGGAAAACGTTCGAGAGGGTTTTTCACTAGAAAGGGAGTCGGACAAGTGGATACATTTTCTTATCTGGTATTTAACCTCGCTCTCGAGGATGCAATTAGAGACTCGGATATTCAGACAACCGAAACCTTAATAAACAAGACAATACAGGTTCTTGGAAATGCTGATGATTTAGAACGTTTTGTCCCGCAGGCCAAATTGAGACCTCCACCTAAGACCTCCAGTCCCGCGGGCCAAGGCTCGTGATTAAAAAAAAAAAAAGCTTGTACAATAAATGGCAATTCACTTGTGTAATGAGCTTCCTAAGGGAAGCAACTTATGCAATAAATGTTGTAATAACCTACTATCTCCTGTTGATTTATTTACTAAATTTCATTTTTTTAAACTAGTTTTTATAGTATTATTCTGTGCCCAAAGAAACTTTCGCGGGCCGGATTGGAGGTGCTTGTGGGCCGTAGACCCTAGAAGAATACTGGAAGATTTTTCTGGGAAGCAAGAACAGCTTTAGTGGCGGTCACGGGCGGATCTACGGGGGGGGGGGGGCTTTCGGGCTGAAGCCCCCCCCCCCAAAATGAAAAAATATAACCATGTTTTATCGAACAAAATATTAAAAAAGTATCTTTTAAAGTGTTATTGTTCGTGTGATTAATATTAAAAGGGCTTTAGGAATCACTTAAACACCATTTCATACAGGTAGTTAGTTTCTTTCTTTTTTTCCAAAGTAATTATCGTTATTTTTATGAAAAAAAAGCTTTCGGGCTGAAGCCCCCCCCCAAAAATTAAATCCTGGATCCGCTAGTGGTGGCGGTTAGTGATGAATATATGTTGCTTTAGACTGGGAGAGAAGTGTTGGGATCTGTTTGAGCCCTGCTTTGCCTCTCACATTAGAGCAGCAAAGCATGGCTCAGGGTTCCCTAGGCTCAATGTATATATTGTATATAGGAATTAGTGTGACAAGTAATTTTTTTTTTTTTTTTTTTTTTATCCTTTTGATGTATTTTTTTCTTTTTCTTTTTACAAGTATCTTACATTTTTGTTATTATTTTATTGTATATATATTTTACTTAGATGTTTTCTTTTTATTTATTTTTTTCTCAATTTGTATATAATAGTATGAATGTACACATAGAGCCTTAATGCCCAATGCCCTTGATTGTAGCAGATTGTATTATTATTCTTCCAATAAAAAGATTATAAAAAAAAAGTTTGGTGGCGGTGAACTATGTTGAAGCACAATTAGGACTCGTTATAAATGATGGTAAGAGAAAATATACGTAAAAATGAAAGACACGTCTTACTGTAAAACTGTAGATTTTAATATTTCCTCTCAATTGGGAGCCAAGTTTACCCTTTCAAAATATCAAAAATAAAAATATGAAGAAACAAGGTTGTAAGAAGAATATGGAGGAAGAAATATTGAGACGAATATTTCTTATGTAACGGACATATTTAGCACTCCAAAATCCATTATGTAAATCATGGAAAAGAAAGAATTGATGGATAAGATAATTTATCCAACCGGTCCTAATATATGGTTCAGAATATTAGACAGAGACAACATCCCAAGAACAAGTCCGCCGTGGTGTTTATGAGCAAGCCACCTGAAAAATAAGGGACATAAAAAAAATTAAAAGCATATATATATATATAGTTTATATAGTATATTAATAAAAATTAAAACAGTTGTATGGAGATCTAGATTTATACACCTTCATTAAGTTATCGAGTTTTGTTGAGCTGGCCATGTAGCTAGGATGGAATCAAACGAAATCATATATAAAACTTTGTCAAAGTGTTTATACGGCATAAGACGAGTTGGATGTCCTAAACTTTGCTGGGAGGATGCGGTGACTACCGACGCAAGTTGTGAACTGGATGAAAAAAAAATCGAAGGTAGTAGCAAGAAAAGAAAGGGCAGGGAAGGTTTTGACGTAACAATTATATCGTAACAATACCTAATAATAATAATGATAAATATACATACATCTACACAGGTATATTTTTATTCAGTATCACGCTAAATAATGAGCGACGGAAGTTCCGTTGGTTGGTAACAGTGAGTAGAGAATTTTTTTTTATTGTTAGGAATTTCACAATGCTATAGACTTATTATATCTCATTTGAGATTTTTTCTCTTACCATAAAAATGAAATAATAATCATAAAACAGACATTTCTAGAATATTAATATTATGTATTAAATGATATTATTACTTAGTTTGAGGATGGTCCAAATTAAAGTGAATTATAAGAGGTTCGAAGTCGGAAACAAGTTCCCTCCAAGACTTGAGAATTCGACTTGGCCCTAACTCAATTTCCTTCTCTTTAATGCGTGCGTGTCAAGGTCGATTTATGTGAGAAAAAGTCCGCTAAGTCCCTTTTCCCAAACAGTCGCCAAGTTTCATTTAATCGGGTAAGTTGGAAAGTAGCGGCTTGTAGCAGGGAACTAGGGAGGGGAGAGTCAACCTCCAACGTAATAAAAAAAAAAATGATTTGAATCAACTTTGGACGAGAGAGTCTTTTAATAAAAGAAAGAGCTAAAGTTTCTGATGAGACAATTCAGGTCTGAGGAAGGTAAAAACAGCAATAGAAAGATGGTTCCCTCTTGCTTCCAATAACTCCACTTTAGCGAGGTCTTCGCCGGCTGGCCAACTTTTCAAATGAAACACGTTTATATCAAGAATAATAATTTATTTCACCCTTCTTTCTTGCCCTCTTCATTTCTTCCTTAACTTAATCGTTTATCTTGTTTGTAATGCCGAAAACACATGTACCGGCCACATTTTTGAAAAACATATTTTTGTTTATGAAATAATGGTAAATTTTGAAACCGTCCAAAAATAAAAATCATTAACACTAAACATACCATAACGGGTCAAATGACCCATTTTGAACTTTTCCATTGAAAATGCACGTATAATTTTATTGCGTTTGCACATTTGACTTCATGACTTTTTCTAAGTAATTAATGTACAGTTCTGAGTAATCCTTGTTGTATACCGATATCTACCACAACAGGTCATTTGACCCGGAGAGAATTTTTTTGTTTTATGAGATTATCTAGTCATATTTGTAGTCAGTAAGTTGCACATTCTTCCAAAGACTGTTGCCTAAAGTAGTTCAACGAAAATAGCTCAGAATAATTTCAAGAAAATAGCAAATTTTAGATTGAAAATAGCTTTTTAGTGTAAGAAAAAGTGGCAAAAATTGAAAGTCTTGCTAAGTACCTAGCTTATATTTTATTTTGATAGCTATAGTAATACAGATCATTTTTTACCCAGAAAAATGTCGAAGCAAACAAGACAGTACAAGTTCTTAGAAGATATAAATAATATTGGCGAAGAGTTTTCAGAAATTAGTGAAGATGAATTTTCTGAAAATGAAGATATATCGGTTGCAAATAAAAATCAGTTTGATTCTACAGATACTGACGATGAAGAGGAAAATATTGTGAATGTATGTAGTGGCCGAAAAAGAATAAGATTACTCACAAGTTCGGAAGAAAGTGAAGTAGAAATAAATGAAGAAAATGTTGCGAATGATGGATCTGTTTGGCAACAAATGCAAGTAGGTGGCACACCTGGAAGAGCACCACTGCGATGAACTATGAATTAAAAGTTTTTATTTTTTGCTTTTGTAATAGAAATGCTCAACATACTATTTTGTTTAATCATAATAAATTTAATTTATATTTTTATTTCCTTTCTAACATCCATATTTCATACATTCAAGCATGAAACCTAAAGTCGGGTCATTTGACCCGCTATGGTAGAAATAGGTATATATTAAGTCTTGGTATGATTAGTGTTAAAAAAATTACATAAGAGAATTATTTCCGTCTGTAATTGTGCTGGGTAAATATAATAGTATATGTGTACTTATCACTTAAGGTTGTAATAATATGGATTTTGACGATAAGCATGTTCCGTTGTACACCACAGTTTTTACGCCCCACAATGGGGCAGATGGCCTAAAATTGGAGCATGAATTATTATAACGAATTTTGACTACAAATTATTACTTAAATGGTCTAAACTATAATATAAAACCCCCTTTTTCTCAGTTACAGTCAAGGACGCAAGCAGTTATTGACTTTTGGAAGGAGACCTATATTCTAATGCAATTTACAAGGTCAATAAAGGCAGCAATTTTGACGTATAATCCAAACCACAGTCACCAAGATAACAATAGTAAACTGTTTCGCCAGGTCATGCAGAACTCTTTCGTATCTACATAAAGAGAATTTCAATCAATCAATCTTTATTTGTTTTAAGGGAAGAACCCTATGACAAATATAGTCCATCACAAAATAACAAACATTATTATCCTTATGGAAATACAAATTCCTTTTTATACTACGTAACAGACATTACAACACTCTTAAGCATAAATTAAATATTATAGTATAGAAATTGTCTAGTGTAACCCGTATTGAGCTCTGGAAACAAAATATGTATATGAAGAAACAAACTTTAAATTTCACTTCTTCCTCTCTCCTTGAAATCGTTAGCCCATCCCCCCGCAATATTTGAGGCACATGTCTTACCCCTCCAAAAATCCCAAAACATTTTTTACATATATATTTACTATCATCCATATAATACAAAATGTATTTTGAAACGGAGCAGCTTTACCGAACAAAGTTCTCTTTTTATATATTCTTTAATTTCACTTATCTATATATGAAATATACAGTAAAGGAAAGTATTGCAATCGTGAAAATTTTTGAATCTCAGTTTCCAACGGAAATACAGAGTTTTGAGAGCCCCTGAGTCCAAATAACAAGTCCCGCAAAATGGTGTGTGTGTGTGTGTGTTAACAGTCTAGCTCATAAACGAAAGTCGTATGAAAGTGAAATTGCATATTTAAGGTTTTTATATGCTAGGGAGGTTACAGTAAATTTTTCATCAAAATCGACTGACCAGAAGTGGTACTTTATATTATGGGCTAAACACATTTTTACCATTTTCTCGAAATCAGCTCTAACGATTTTGATTTAATTCATTACATCAGAGTAAAATTAAGCAGTTTTAAATAAACTGTAGTGTTAATTCTGATTGATGTTCTCTAACAGGGCTTAAATGGCTAATTTTCAACATTAGCTTCCTCTAATAATAATAAAATAATAAAAAGGCTTAGCGAACCCGAAGGTTCGATGCCGACACCACCAATCGCTTATTGCACACCTCCCTCCATCGTTCGGCGTCCAAACCCAGTCCCTTCAGATCGGCTTTAACGCAATCTTCCCACCTTCGCTTCGGTCTACCCCTCGGACGCTTACCATTCGGCACAGCAAATATTAACCTTTTAGGAATTCTCTCGTTACAAGTCCAACAAGGAATTAGGAAGTCCAACAACTTTACAAGCCCATTTGATTCGCCGCGATGAAATTACCTCAATTATATTACTCGGATATAGTTCACGCAATTCGGTATCACCAGTAGTATCGCCATTTTTTGCAGCTAACCATATATTTTGTTTTATCCACGTTTATTTCGAGTCCTAGTTCTTTACTGGCTTTCATTAACGTTGTCGTATTTAGTTTTATAGTTTCAAGGTCTTCGCTTAACAGTACCAGATCATCCGCATAGCCCAGCACGGATGTTGTCCCACCCAGATCCAACCCTTTCTCGGTACGCATTACCTCCCTAATGGCATGTTCTAATGCCAAATTGAACAGGACAGGCGAAAGGGAATCTCCCTGTTTTAAACCCGAACGAACCTCAAATTTTTCGGACAGATTATTACCGATTCTATCTTTATTGAGTGTCTCCGTCAAGCACACCCTGACTAGATTTACTAATTTTTTAGGAATCCCCTGCTCGATTAGAATGTTATACAGTTTCTGGCGGTCAATAGAATCGTAAGCCTTTTTAAAATAGCTTCCTCTAAAGTACCTTTATTTTTTTTTTTATTTGAAACAATTGACTATTTCACATTAATCTCCAACCCAAAAGATAGTTAAATATAAAATATGAAAGGATTTAATAATTAACTAAATGAGAAATATAAATCTTAACGGAGAATAGTTGTAATTTATCGCATCCGAGCTCGCCCGAAAGATTACATGCTTCCATATGTAATATGAGCTTAATATAATACAGACCCCGACAATATTATATAAATATAAATATGAGTTTTTCGTAAATGCTATTGTTGGTATTATTTAATATTTAATTGTATAGATTACACCGAGATAAATATTAAAATTTGTATATATAAGGCTACTTATACCAAATAAAAATACCCACAATGATATATATAATTATAGCGTCTATAATTTTTACTTTCACTTCTCCCTTGTCTGAAAATACTTATTTCTGCTAAGAAGAGGGTGGTAAGAGAAAGTTGTGTAATGCTCGCACAGCACCAGATTTTTTTCTTAACTTTTATACTTAAAATAAATATTAATAATCTCGTTAGTATGTTCTTTTTAATGCATATTTAAAATTCCATTAATGTTCACTTTTCGCTTGCTATGAGTTAACGATAATTTCCCAATGCATCGGAAATGAACGTGACATAAATACAAAGAAGAAAACAAAAATTGTCAAATAATAAAAAAAAAAAATCATCTTAATAGAATCAAATACGCTTTTGTCTCGTAAAATTATATCACGCAACAGAACAATACCACTATTTACTGACTGTAGTTGGCATAAATTAATAAGGTATTTAAAAATTATACAAAACAATACTTCCTATTCCAATACGTCATATGTAAAGAACAAATTAAAAATTAGGTATATGATTAATTAACATGAATTGAGTTTAGGTGTTTTTGAATATGATTAAAAAATATAGAGCTAATAGTTTTTTAACTGAATAATTATCAACTTGTTTAGACCAATATGAATCGACTTTAAGGATCAAATATTTCTTCTTGTATTTCTTTGATCTTCAAAGTTGCTTTTCAAACCGATGTTTCTTGTATTTGGAAGCATTTCTCTTCCCTTTGTGGTATTCATTTATATCCAATTACAGTTCCTCCAATCTCTCCAGTTTCTTGTCTGCAGTTTATCTCTTGTCACTTTTGATTTATTCATATTTTTATATCGTTTCATAAAATATTTAAACGAGCATTATCTCTGGCGTTTAAAAAAAAAAAATTGAAATTGAAATCGGATCCTCGCTCAGCCACTATCCTCTTTAAAATATTCTTATTGAACAGCGTGGAGAACTTTCTACGCTTCCAAAACAATTCTTTTCAAAGGTGAACATAACGGCATACCGACCACTGACCAAATTGTCTCTTCGCGACTAATAAAAAAAAAAAAGGACATAATTCGATGCATCAGATATCTCTTAAGTTATTACGGTTTCCCCTACCATTTTTCATCCGTTCACCCGACGGTTTGAACCGATGGTAAAAACCGAGCGTGTAAACCCACCTTGCAACAGTTAAGCGGCCTTGGTCTTGGTTTAGCAAAGTGCAAGACCAAGACCGATTTTGGGCAACACTAGTGTAGACTACGTACCCAAAAGAAACATCTCTTACGGAGAATGCAAAGACAACATGGAAAGAAAGATTTGACCAGGAACATGAACTGCGGAAGAATTAATTTGAAAAGGGTGAAACCGTAAGGTTTTAGTAGTAACTTTTTGATTTGAGAGAACAAACATAGTCCTTAATTGGATCTCTAACTTACTTTGATTTTCAATGATTCGCGAATTATTAAAAAATTTAAATCTAAAACCTTACGGTTTCACCCTTTTCAAATTAATTCTTCCGCAGTTCATGTTCCTGGCCAAATCTTTCTTTCCATGTTGTGTTTGCATTCTCCGTAAGAGATGTTTCTTTTGGGTACGTAGTCTACACTAGTGTTGCCCAAAATCGGTCTTGGTCTTGCACTTTGCGAAACCAAGACCAAGGCCGCTTAACTGTTGCAAGGTGGGTTTACACGCTCGGTTTTTACCATCGGTTCAAACCGTCGGGTGAACGGATGAAAAATGGTAGGGGAAACCGTCGGTTTTAACTGAAGAAAAGTTCTACTCTTTTCGTCGGTTTAAACCGTCGGGTAAACGGATGAAAAATGGTAGGGAAACTAGTCGGTTCAGATATCTGACGAGAAGAAACGCAGTATCGTGGATCCTTTGATTGCGATAGCTACGGTGCTCGCGGTTAAAAAATCTAGAAAAAGACCCAAGTGGACCAAAGATTGGTTGCTAAAAAGAGAAACGCTTTCTCACACCAATCTTCTCAATAAGTTGAAATTAGAGACGGCCGATTGGCACAATTATTTGAAGATAGATGAAGAAACATATTTCGAACTTCATAATTTAGTGGCCCCCTTAATTAAAAGGGAGGATACTGTTATGAGAGCCTCCATTTCCACACATGAGCGGCTGATAGCCACCCTCCATTATCTGGCTACAGGGCGAAACTGCGAGGACTTAAAGTTTTCAACAATTATAGCAGCCCCAACCCTCGGACAAATAATCCCGGAAACCTGCAGTGAAAGCGAAGTGAGAGATGGATCTCTCGAAATAATTATCTCCCAGAAACGTTCGCTTTCCTGAGAATGCACATAAGTTATCAGTATTATCCGCAGCTGTGCAAACTCGATAGACCAATTTCCATTCATAATAAACAACGTTCTCAAAATCGACATTAATAGTGCTTGTTTTAGTTTTTTAAATCGAAATTGAAAGAAAAATGTGAATTAGCAAAGCAAAAAACCGTCGGGTTTTTGGGTCGATGTGTACTTAGACGGTCCGTTTGGCCTGTCTCGTTCCAAACCGACGGGTTTATTTTCTGTTCCAAACAGATTTTTTACCCGCCGTCCAAACCGACTGTTTTCACCCTCAGACGATCGGGTTTTCCATCGGTTTGGCCCGACGGTTCGACCCGACGGTTCAAAACGGACGGAAAAACCGATCGTGTAAGCCCGGCTTAAGACCAGGACTGGTAAAAAAAATCAATTAACTAAGTTACTAATACTTGACAATCTTAGTTACTGTATGTTAATAATTGATATAACTAATATACTTTTGCATTCAATTCGTCTAATTTTTCATTCGGGCTTAGTTAGGTTTCTCCTATCTAAAAAAATACAGTAATATCTATATAGTAATAAGCTAATAAGTAACTGCAAGACTATAGCGAGAGTCTTGCGAAAGACCAATACCATGACCAAGACTGAGTTTGCAAGACCAAGACTCGTCTCGGTCTCGTATTTGGGCAACATTAGTCTAAACACATTCGTAGATTCCAGCCGGGGAGCAAATACTAGTGACATCACGCAAGCTACTATTACTACAGTCTTCATTCAATGTTTTATCCTTTATTCATATTAATTTAATTTTTCGATAATGCCTTTCCACTAGATATAGTAGATAGATTTACATATTCCCTACCATGAAACAACTTCCTTCAGCAAATCCTTCTTCATTCGTGCTACCTCCTTTTGGAACTCTCTTCCTACCTCCATACGTCAATCCTCGTCCACAAATCCCTTCAAACAACTCCTGTTCCACCACCTACTCCACATTCAAACTTCCCCTAACAGGTGAAATTACTTGCATCTTTATATTGTTTTAATTTCAATCTACTGCACAATTACAATAACAATCAGCAGTTAATAAGTTTGCATTTTTTATTATTCCAAGCCAGACTAAGACCCATAAATTTGTAACTCTGTTATTATCCTTAGGGGACTGTAGTCACAGAATAAAATTATTTTTTCATTTGAAGAGAAGAATAGTTGGGGTGATCAGTCAAATAAGAAGGCAAAAATAAATGATAATATTTATTTTGACATTTGCCGAAGTTTCGACCTGAAGTTCAAGCCATCATCAGGGCTAAGAAAAGAACCAGATAAGAAGGTATGAGAAACATAAGTAGTGTAGGTAAAAAAAAAAAATTAAAGTAAAATGCAGTTGTTAGAATAATGACAATAGTAAGAACTAAGAGATAAATAATAATAACCGTTACAAAGTGTGGAATTATGAAGTAAACATAACCAAAAAAGATGACATAAGTATTGAAATGGGAATCTTAGAATAAAATTTAAAACAGAAAATTATGAAGTTACATAAGAAATGAAAATAAATAGTAAAATTAGGATATTGCGAATAGAATAGTTAGATAGAAATTGAGATGTTGTAAAGTCTACCAAGATGTACAGACAAAGTATAATATAATAAAGAGTTAAAACAGAGAAAAGGAATGAAAGGAAGGAGGAAAGAAACTGAGAAGATAGAAATAAGAAGGAGAATAAGAGTTTCAGGTCGAAACGTCGGCAAATGTCAAAATAAATATTATCATTTATTTTTGCCTTCTTATTTGACTGATCACCACAACTATTCTTCTCTTCATTATTCACCACAGTCAACCATTTACCCACAATTATTTTGTCATTTATTTATTTCATGAAATATAATGGACAACTACATGATAGACTTGAAAATGGATCGACGAGCTGAAACGTCGTAGTAAGGTTTTGAAGTGAAAACATAAATGTAATGTTGAATTAAATAAAAAAATAGAAACGGAAATATTATACACCGAAATCGAAAAAAAAGAATATTAAGAATTAAAACATAATTAATCATCATAAGAACTCTTAATGTAACACTAAGCAACGTTTTTCATGATCGCAGTTCAAAAGAGCCACTAATGAGGATGAACATTAAACATACCACTCATTGAAGGATTAAAACTTTACTTGAATTTAAACTTGGTGGAAATTAATTAATCTGAGGGAAAGAAGTGATAGGAAAGGTTAGTGTAAGGGTATTGTGGATTGGAAGCAGAGATTCCACACTAAGTTTGATTGAAACCGTTCAGGCGTTGCTGTAATAAATCGTGTGTAGTTAATGAGTCAATTAACAACTCCTCTTACAGAAGCTAATTAACAAGAGAGCAGTTAGATTTTTCTGATAGGGTTCGCAGCTAAAGGCTTCCTGTCACGAAAGTAACCTACTAAGTCCCACACTAATCCCTTATAAAAAGTTCAAGCTCTAACCAAGGATTGTAAAATGCAAATAATTGATACGAAATGCAACAAATATCCCATTTCTTACAATATCTTTGGTGTTTGATTTAAATAAAATAATTTAAAATATTGTCGCTATATATAAGTAGTATTTGATCAACGTGCTACATATTTGAATATCAGATCATTTACGGTTTTTGCATGCGTATATATATATATATATATATATATATATATATATATATATATATATATATATATATATATATATATATATATATATACATACATACATACATACATATATATATATATATATATATATATGTATGTATGTATGTATGTATACATATACATCCTTTCTATGTGCGTATATATCCTTTATCAAATAATCAACAATCATCGCCAATTTAAATCATTTGTCCACTCCCTCTCCACAAGATCTCGGCCTTCTGATCTTTACACCCATTTCCATAGATCTGCTCCATTTCAACATTCCTTTATTGTCCGCTCCTCCGCATTTTGGAACTCCATCCCACTTAAAATCCGCCAAGCACCATCCTTATCAACATTCAAAACCCTCTTATTACAATTCTTCTTCACAATCCATTCAGACGGTTAATTATGTATCATGTAACAAGGATAATTTTTTTTTTCTTTCTTTTCAGACACCATTATTTTACTTTATTTTTTGTTTATTATTTATGAATTGGAAAGATCCAGTATCACTTTTGGCATAGCACTGTGAGGTGATGCATAAAAATGAGAGATTTTTTGTTGTTTTTATCCATTTTTCTTTTTTCATCTACAAGATAGTGTATATTTTACAGGTAGTTCATCTCTTACATTCTTCAATTTGTACACATATATATCTTTTCCTATCTTATTCCCCCTGTTTTTCTTATAGTTTACAATACCATTGCGTATTGTATAACATATATAAATAATTTATTTTCTTTAAATCAGTTTTTTTTTCCTGGTGCGATCCCGTTGCTCATCTTCTGTAATTAATATATCTTTAATATATGTATATATTTTGTATACTTTAGCTGTTTGGGTTTTAACATAAGTCAATCTTTTTTATTAACTTAATTTTGATATTTTTTCTTTTCTGGAGGTTTCGCTTTTTCTTTCTATACATGAAATTTTTTTTTCTTTTTTTTTTTATCATTTTTTATAGTAAAATTATAAATATAGTTTAGTTTATAGAGAAGATTTTATTTTATTTTTTAGTAATTTACATACTATTATTTAAGTTGTTGTATATATTGTTTGAATCTTTATTAAGTTAGTTTTTACAGATATGTATCTTTTCTTTTGTAACTGTTCATTATTGTTATTCAAAGAGGACTTCGTCCCAGAATAAAGTTTATTTTCTAAATGTGTGTGTGTATGTATATATATACTTAGGTATAGAATGCTAAGACCACCATCCATATGTTTCACTGTTTAAAAAAAAAAATCATAATAAATGTCTTGATTATGAAATATGAAGCTTATTTTGTGGTAAAGTGGATTGTTCTCCCGAAGAATTATAATTACAATAAGAAGAGGTTATTTTTTATGGCGGTTTATGATAGGGAATAGAATTATAAGGTTGATCTATATGTTGTTATTTCTCGAACTGCACAGAATGCCCAAATCTTAATTATTTTTCAAATCGCAATTCTTAATTTTTTTTTTTTTTTATATTAATCGATTGAAAATAATTCAATATTTTATTATTGTAAATGGAACAGTAGCGGAGATCGTTCCAATTCCTGAAATCCATCTCGAAAAATGGGAATAATAAAATCCCATGACCTCCTAAATATCTATTTCATAAATGTTTGACTTGTATATTTTTTCCTTGTATATTTGTCTGTTTTTTTAGTCTTACGAGTCAGTTAGAGAATTGTAACTGAAATAATGAATGGAAAATTAACAAGACCACTCACGTTTTATTTAAGTTTTTTATTTTATTCACGGTTTATTTAATTAAGTTATTAGGAACAGCCGTCTATCTGCAAGTACATCATTTCTTTGCTTTATTAAATCCATTTTAGCTACTTCGAATTATCCTTAAATTTTTATTTTGTTTTTCTTATAATATTTTTAGATTATGCTTTGTCTGTATTTAAACGTATTTTATTTCAATTAATGACAGGCCTGTCAACTACTGGATCATTGCATGAATCATTTCCAAACATCTTTTCTTCTATTAAAATTATTTTTCCTTTGTTCTATGAACTTTTAATCTACAAAATGTAAATAATAACACACTTATTTTTATCATTTGGCCAGTTATACAGACTACTTAACAGAAAATCTAAAATCTCAATTGAAAACAAACTATTAATATACAAGACCATACTGAAACCCATCTGGACCTACGGACTTGAACTGTGGGGGACAACTAAATTATCGAACATCAAACGCATCCAATCCTTCCAGTCTAAAATCCTCCGTATAATAGTCAATGCTCCTTACTATGTTACGAACAAAACCTTACATCATGACCTTAACATCCCTTATGTTCTTGACGTTATTCCATCCCGATTTTCAAATTTTCATCAGAACCTAACCTATCATCCTAATCCCTTAACATAATTCATATCCAGTTCCAGTCATCTCTACAATCCTCCTCGAAGGTTGAAGCGGCAGTGGCCTTGAGATCTTTTGTAAAGACGTCATTGGAGTCCTGGCAATGGCCAGCTTCTCCACTCAAGTCATGAGCGTATGTGGCTTTAGTGCCCTCTCTCAATCTCCACTGGATTCCCATCCTAGTGATGCGGCTGAGAGAGAAGCGCTGGGATCTCTTGGAGTCTTGCCTTGTCCTCCACACGTGGAGGAAAAGGCCCGACTCGGAGCTCCCTCGGCTGACTGTAAATATTGTAAATAAGTTTGAATGTGTTTTTATTTATTTTTTTTTTATTTGTTATATTATTATATTATTATTTATTGAACACGTCCACTGTATTTTATGTATTTTTTATGTATTAGGTTAGAAAGAGAGAGGAGAGAGGAGAGAATGTGAGGAGTGGGAACATGTATAGGAGGAGAGAAGGAAGAGAAAGGGTACAGAATGATAATAAATGAATGAAAGAAATAGTAAAAATTATAAAAAAAAAAAAGGGGAAAAAAAAGGAAAAAATAAAAATAAAATAATAATATACATATATATACGTATAAAATATTGTATACTATGCTCATACATATTGTTAATCCTATAATTGTATAATAATTTTAAATAATGTCTGTAGTGATAAATAAGTATGCTGTGTTGTTAGCAACCCAATGTAATTGGGCAGCACCATTTTATTTTATTTTATGATAATAAAGTGATTCTCTCTCTTGATTTATTCTGTTACTCCAAGTTTTATTTTATTTTATTTTGTTGTAATCTTGTTATTCTTTTATTGTATATATGGTATGATTGTACTTCATTCATCATAAATACTCAATGCCCTTAATTGAGGCAAAATTTATTTTTTTTCTCAATAAAAATTCATAACTTATTTTTATCATAATCTGACACCGTAGCCTAACATAAATATTTGTTTTGTTTCTAGTTTAAATAGAAAAAGAAGTTTTGGCAGTTGGGTCTATATCTGAGAGTAGTAATAGTTCACGTCTGTTCGCTGAAAATAAGACAAAAACATAGGAAACATCCCCTCCCCTTCGCCTAACAATTCACTTTAACTCAGACTACAAGTTAACTCAGACTCAACAACACTTCTCAGCTACTTTTATCCTAATCTAAGCGCTCAGATATAAAAGGTCATTTTTCTAAGAGTGAATTATTCCTCTTAATTAATTTCGTGAGTAATGAATTAGTTAATCTGAATTAGTGAAACGGTCTAGAAGTGAAATATCTTTTAATACAGTTCAAGTAAGATGAAAACAAATGAAAAAAAAAGTTTGGCATAAAGGATGTTGATGATTTATCCATTTTTATTATGGGAAATTAAATTATTGAAAAATCAAACCTACTAAACTTTAATATATAACTAGTGGCAGGGTCGGAATTGAGGGGCAATGGATGCAGTTTTCGCGGGTTGTAGAATTTATAGCATTGTTTTAGCTCAAGTCAAAATATTTTTTTCTACTTTTTGGTTCCTTTATCTTTAATTCAGTCAATGATAAGATTTAATATTAACTCTTGTTAGTAACCACATAGCTCGCGCATCTTGTCCCGAAATTTAAAGACTGGAATCTATAAAGCCATTATCTTGCCTACAGTCCTTTGTGGATGCGAAACGTGGCCGCTTACATTAAGGGATGAGCAACGTCTTAACGTTTTTAAAAATAAAGTATTGCGTAGAATATTCGAACCGAAGAAAGATGAGTTAACCGGAGAGTTCAGACGGTTACACAACGCCGAATTGCGTGAACTGTGTCCGGCTAATATAATTAAAGTGATTACATCGCGTCGAATCGAATGGGCATGGTAACGAAAGAATTCCTAAAAGGTTAATATTTGCTGTACCGAATGGAAACGTCC
Organism: Nezara viridula; assembly: GCA_928085145.1. Lineage (NCBI taxonomy): Eukaryota > Metazoa > Arthropoda > Insecta > Hemiptera > Pentatomidae > Nezara > Nezara viridula. Next base: position 57,354,839 of record OV725078.1, on the reverse strand, counting down.
AAAGGGAAGACCGAGGCGAAGGTGGGAAGATTGCGTTAAAGCCGTGTATAATAAGCGATTGGTGGTGTCGGCATCGAACCTTCGGGTTCGCTAAGCCTTTTATATTATTATTGTTGTTAGTAACCAAAACTATGAAGTTCTTAGGGTTTAAAACCAGGTGATTCCCTTTCTTCTGTCTTATTCAATTTAGCTCTAGGACATGCCTTTAAAGAGATGATACCTACCAGAGAGTGCTCAGAAGGGCATTGCATGCCGCAAGTTTCACTATAAATTTTCGGGGGAGGGCACATTTTTACTTGGTTATGAATCCGGAGATAACCATATTTCTATGGAGTTACAACTAAGAAGAACTTTCTAACCAGGAAACTAGGAGGAAAACAATTGGAGTAAGATCGACATTTTTTCTCATTCTACTTTCACTTGCTTGTGTCTTTAAGAAGAGCGACCAAATTATATGGAAGGGGGACCTTTAAGGGGGGAGGGTTATCCCTGATATATCCTGAAAAAGCTTTGAATATGGGTTGAAAAATATCTGTGTTCGGATATTCCCATGATTTTATACTTTTATGTGAAGCCAGGGGCAGGATGGCCGAATAGGCTAAAGCGTGTGTAACAGCACCGCTAGTTGCCTGGCAACCGGATAATAGAGATTTGAGATAAAAAGTACGAGTTCGCGTCCCGGTGCCGGAGGGGATTTTAAATTCCCCGCCCTCTCCCCCCGGCCCGGGAAAATCCCGTATAGCCTAAAAGGCGAGGTAGGGAAGAACAAAAAAAAAAAAAATAAAAAATAAAAGACTTACTTTTATGTGAAGCCACGGAAACCGTAAAAACTAAATATAGTCTACAACTTTGATGAAGACTTGTATTGAACTGGGGCTCGAAATAAATGCGGATAAAAAAAATATATGGTCAGATGTAGAAATGGTGGCGATTTTTGTGATAGAAGATAGATATTAGAGGGAATCCGGTTGAACACCTAGAGAAATTTAGCTATTTAGAGTCGATGATTACTAGAAAAAAAAACTATATGAAGAGAAAATTAAGGCTAAGGTTTTTTTTATTTTTAAGCTGCAAAATAAGTTAGTTCTCACTTACTGTTCCGAAATTTAAAAATTAGAATTTAAAGCAATTCAGAACCAATTTAAAACAATTATGTGTCCTTTCAGACAGATTGTAATATTTCTTTATAAATAAATAAACAAAAAAACAATTATGCTTCTTACGTGTAAATAATTAATGAAAACAACTAATAAATAATGATAGGAATATGAATTTCGGTGTATAAATTCATACATTCATACACTCAATAATTTTTTTTTTTTTTTTTTTTTATTGATGATGTAATTGATGATGTATTTTTACTGTATTACAAGTAAAAATACATTCAATAAATGTGAACAAAAGAATATAACAACATGAAATCACTTGTTGAGAAACTACCCACTGGTAGCACTCTAAAAATGTATTTACAAAAGAAGATCTCGAGGCCATCTTTTTTTCAGACGCCTCGGAGGGTTGTCAGGGATCGAGAAGGAAGCAAGGTTAGAAACGAGAGGGTTAGGATGGTTCTGAAGTTTGCTATGGAAGGATAGGTATCTGGATTGGGCCAGGTCAGAAACATAAGGAACATTAAGGTCGTTATGGATGATTTTGTTTGTGACAAAGTAAGGAGCTGTGAGGATTTTACGAAGGATTTTGGATTGTAAGAATTGGATACGAAAAGAATTCGATGGCTTAGTGGAGCGTTTGTCTAGTAAGTGCTGGAGTAGTCGGAAACGTCGAGCTGTTTCTTGTCGTTTCAGTCTGGTATGAGGATTCCAAGTCAGACGTCTGTCTAAGTGGAGTCCAAGGTATCGAATTTGTTCAACAGGGATAAGTGGGGTATTATTAAAGGATACTGTAGGACAAGTGGACATAGATTGACGACGAAGGGTAAAGATGATTTGATGGGATTTATTGGAATTTATTTTTATCCTCCAGTTTCAAAACCATCCTTTAAGGATTCATGATTAAAACCATCCTTCAAGGTTCGTGATATGTGATTGAAGGGTTTGGGATGCAATTGTTGGATCGTTATTAACTGATAGGACACATGTATCATTGGACAGTGTTAGGATGGGTTGGAATATCAGCTGTATAAACTGTGGAAAGGATAGGACCTAGGATACTATCTTGAGGAACACCAGCGGACTGGGAAAAAAAGGGATGAATAGGAATTATTATGATTTACTTTGAAGGATCTATCAGTTAGATAGGAACGGATAATGAGGAAGTATGTTTGGTGTAGGAATTTACAGAGTTTGTAAAGCAGTCCTGGGTGCCAGACTCGATCAAAAGCCTAATAAATTTGTTCATCGCCTATAAAAGCATTTCCCAGTTGAATTGAAATTTCTCTCGTCGCAGTTATAATAAATAAATTATTTAATGCTGAGATTGTACTCAACTAGTACTTCGTTAAATTTCTAGCAAGTAGCATGTACATTTCTTTTTCTTTATTTCTATTTAAGTTATTTAGTTATGCCATCAATAACAGACGAATTTAATTGATCATTGAGCAGTTTGATATAACGGCTTGGCAACCAAATCAGAACTTTTTTAACAAGGGAATTTAGATGTGAGCTCCTTAAGTGGGAATAGCTCCTACTCCTCTCCAAGAAAACTTTTACGACTCTAAACAAGCTATTCCTAACGAGGTTCTTTGTGGTGCCCACCTCATATTTCAGTATAAGACCAGCGCCAAATTCCAACGGCGGGAGTCAATCACTTTTCATGAGAATGATTTTTCAACATTTATCAGGAAGGAGACATCAATCAGCTTGGTTTCTGGTTCAATAATTTTTCATTTATTTATTTATTGAATAATATAATATTCTGTAACTTGGACGTGGGTTATAAGGAGGTAAGATCACATTCACACTATGTACAACAAAAATTAAAGAAACAGAAGCAAAATAACAACTGAATAATAATCAAAAAGTATATACAATAAATAAAATAAAATAAACACATATAACTTGAAAGACTAAGAAGCCGCCCAAGCTTTAAAGAAGCAATAGAAGAAAAAGTTATGCTCATTAATTACTCTTAGGACTCTGATAATATTAAGATAAGCTGGAACGCTTTCAAGAAAATAATATTGGAGGAATATTTAGAGTTTTTATGAAAAATAATGCCAACTCCCCATATATGATTTTATTTTCTGTTCTCCTTTTCCTTTTTTCTGTGATTCCCAGTATATACAGCCTAGCCCTCGGCATTTCCTCTATAAGCTCCTTTAGATCTTTGACATTCCAAGTCGATTAATCTGGCTCTATTCTTTTCATATAATTTATCTTGGATCGACGGAGTATGGATCTGCCGCATCTAGAGCCTGAAGGATAGTTTGCCTCCTCAAATTTTTCAGGCAAACTTTCCTCCGCTTCACTGCTTGCGTCTTAAAAAGCCAACTACTGACCTGAGAAGGTGCTGTTAGATGCATACCTTGAGGCTTTAGAGGGACCCTCCTCCTTTCTCGACCAGGCTTGGGGCCGGCTATGGCGGAATTAAAATTCAAATATTACATAATATAAATCAGCTTAAGATATATATTTTGAAGAGGGGGGAGATGACATCTTGACCGGGGGGCGCCGAATAACCTAGGCCGGCACAGGATTTACATATATTTAGTTTATATTTATGTATATTTCGATAAATTAGAAGGATCATAGAAATTAAGAAGGGAGAAACTTACTAGATATGTAATTTATTGAATAAACGATAAAAACAAATAAAACAACAGTTCATATCTGAAATCTTGTAGTGAAGCGGTAAGTAAGAGCAACTAATTGATTTTTCTGGATTAGGGATGAAAAAATCGTTCCATAACTATTCCAATAAATGTCCTATCTTTTTTATCACAAAAATAATTTTTATTTAAATTCCATTGCTAAATGTGATAATTTGGTTTAAACGCAATCTTTATAAAAATTATTACTCTAATGGAAGCGTAAAACAAAAATAACTATCATTATCCACCGATTTAATAGAACACACTTAAGAATAAAATTAATATTCCTTTATAATAAAAATAAATAGGTATTTAGTTTATTAGAAACTCATTTTCGTGGGGAAAAAAAATGTCATCATATTTGTCACTAGCAGAACCGGTATTAGTGAAATCGTGTAAAAATCAACATATGCGCTTGGCTACGAATAAATTCCTAATACTTATCAATAATTTGTTTGCAAGAGGAATACAATCACCGTCTGGATTGAGATAGAGTGTAATATATCATTCTAATCCATTCTTGCATTGAACAGGAAATTTTGAATGACTCATAGATCAGGCAATGTGGGATAACGAAAGGGGAGTTGTCGTCAGCAAGCAACCCTAAATTCTACCAGCATCGAAAAACCTGATGCCGATGGATCACGTGCAAAAAGCCACCCTGTCACCGAGCCTTTGACGGCCTTTAATTTAAAGGGGGGAGGCTTTCCCCCCAACTTCCAACCTATACCCCCCCCCCATTTAGCCAACGCCTCACTGAAAGCCATGCACTTAACAGGATACAGCTACTGATAGGTAAGCCAATATTAGTGAGTTGTCAAAGTTGAGGGGACCTCCTACACTTTCCCACCAGATAGCTATTCTCAAAATTATTTACTAGCCAGAGCTTAAAATAATTTTTTATTAAATATTAAATTTGATATTTATCGTGAAAAATTCGTTATGATATGAATTAACTACTAAATAAATTAAAAATAGGTAAATCTGTTAAGTTTAAGTGCAATTATACGAATATACAAATTTTTTTCCCTTAATTTTTATGAAATTAAAGATATTTAAAGAAACGACGTTTATTGACTCTATGAAATGAAAGTACTAGTGATGCGGCTGGAAAAGTGGCACTGTGATCTCTGGAGTCCTTCTTTGCTTTTCACATGTGGGGAGAAAAGCCTGGCTCGGAGATTCCTGGGCGAATGTATATATTGTATATAGTTATGAATGTGTTTAGAAGTTTTTATTTTATTTTGTTTGTTTATTTATTTTTTTTATTTATTTTTTCCTATTGATTTACATTTTTTTTATAAGTATTATTTATTTACTTCTTATATTTATAGTTACTTCTGTATTACTTGTATATACTGTATGAATGAGAACTTCTAGCCTTAATACTTATAGCCCTCCAACAGTGGCTGATTGTATTATTATTCAATAAAAAATAAATAAAAAATAAATGAAATGAAAATATATTTTGAGGAGGAGTTAGTCGAAGGTGCGGTCAAATAAATAAAAAAATTAAAATATATAAATTATTTTAATTTTTGCCGACGTTTCGACCCACTTTGCAGGTCGTCTTCAAACAATTCTTAATATTTAACTACATTGTCACCCACTATATCTCTGATACCATCTTTTATTTCTGTATCTGACAACTTCTTCGTATTTTATATATACTTATATTTATTTTTTATTTTCAACATGTTTTGTATCTTTTGTAGCCCTGAAGACGACCTGCAAAGTGGGTCGAAACGTCGGCAATAATTTATACATTTTAATTTTTTTTATTTATTTGACCACACTCTCGACTAACTCCTTCTCATATTATATCAACGGTCAACCATCTCTACATCATTATGAAAATATATTTTATTATTCTGTGACTGTTGTCCCTTTAGAACAAATTACAAGTACTAAATTCATGTGTAAGTGGTCAAATAGAGTAGATGTTTACAATATGCTTATTTAAAACCAAAAAAATACAGACGGAATGAGAGAAAACACATAAAAAGCGCAAATATACATACATAATAATCATACATCAAGCGTACATAATGCAAACGGAGAAAACTACAGTAACAGAAATATTTTCTGGGGGGTACTTAGATAGCTCTTTTAGATATATGTCGTGATCAGGCGGATTGAGAAAGGAGTAGGTGTTTAAAGAGGAGGGGTTTGAAAGATGAAACTGATTGCGTGTGACGAATATCAGCAGGGAGGGAATTCCAGAGTGAGGCGGCTTGAATTGCAAATGATTTGTCATACACAGCTGTTCGGTGAGGAGGTGGATAGAGGTCGGAAGTGCGAGATCTAGTAGGTGGGATTGTATGGAGTATTTAAATTGTAAGCTATGGAAAATATAGGAGGGTCGATGAGTTCTAATGATCTGGTACAGGAAGGTAGCTAGGAAATACTGACATCGATAGGATGGATAGAGCCCCTTCAACTTGGTGTAATACTGGGTAATATGCGTATCTCTTGAGTTCCGAAAACAAAATGTAAAAAATGTTTTTATAGTGTTTAGTTATAAAGCAACAATGTTTTTAAAAAAGATTTTCGCATACTCACCGTTATGGATATAAAGCCAAATACTCTTAATTCACACGAAAGAAAAACTTATACATTTGAACAAATATTAAAACTTCCAATAATCGCATACAATAATATTTTAAAACTAACTGCTAATACAATTACGTTTGGTTTTATACAAGAAAATAATAATAAAAAATATCTTAATAAAACAGAATTATGCATTCAAAAATATCATAAAGATTTAAAACATCTTCATGAGTTAACACATAAAAAGATTGATGCAGAAAAATAAAAACGTACGGAAAAATTAAATAAAAATCGGGAAGACCCAACTGAATTAACGGAACAAGAATTTGTTAAAAATACACAATCAAAAATTAATAGTAGAGATTTAGAAATGTTAATATGTTAGTCTAAGGTAAAAGACAAATAGAACACATGTTGATAACGTTAGTGTTAATAATGGTAAGGGTTTCTTTATGAAACAAACACAGACAATACAAAAACGTTTATTGTGGAAGAACACTACAAACATAGAAGCCATATCGAGGGAGTATACATTGTTGTGATCACTGACGTCACATCTGACAGTGTTGCCAGTAACAGTGTTGTAGGTAGAATATACAATAACAAATAACATCAATTAATTAATCCTAACAGTTAGAAGACATAATAAGCGTAAAAAGAAGAAAATTTTGGTTTCAGATGAAGATTCCCTACATGTACAACTGGCGCTTCATCTCCAGAAGAGTCTGATGATAAAAGTAGTTGATCTTACTAATTCGCCAGGAATCCTTCATTATTCTGTAAATTATACTAGAGTTATTAATCAATATTACGAAACTTATTATTTTTACAATTTAAGTTCATTAATGCTCAATGTTCCTTAATTTGTCACAAATAAAATCATCCATAAAGACCTTAATGTTCCCTATGTTTCTGACCTGGTACAATCCAGATACCTATCCTTTCAGAACCATCCAAACCCTCTCGTTTCTAATCTTGCTTCCTCCTCGATCCCTGATAACCGTCCGAGGCGTCTGAAAAGAAGATGGCCTCGAGATCTCCTGTTGTAAATACATTTTTTGAGCGCTACCTGTGGGCAGATTCTCAACAAGTTATTTCATGCTATTATATTCTTGTTTTTACATTTACTGAATGTATTTTTATTTCTAATACAGTTGTAAATATCATATTTAGTAAAAATAAAAATTAAAAAAAAACGTTCTTAGAAGTAGGAATAATGAATATTGAAAATCATTTAACTAATTTTAAATTTCATAAAATGTATCATTTACTATACGATTTAACTTACGAAGTTTCAGAACAATTTGAGTTAATTCGACATAGAGATACTAAAAATCGTCATAAACAAGGATTAGTAAATGGTTTAGGAAATGTTATTAGTTGGATAACCGTTAATATGGATGCTGACGATAAAGAATATTACGATAAAATTATTTCCAACATAGAAAAAATAATTATAAGATTGAACATAACATTGAAACATTTGTGAATATCAATAACGTTTAGTATAAGATTATAAGAATAAAATAAAAACAATTAATACAAATTTTATTTTTTTTATTAGGAGTTTCCAGTAATTGTTGGTTTTCTTAACCTAAACCTTGGATGGCTTCTTTCTATAATATACATTCTTCCCGTAGTCCATGACCCATCATGGATTCCTCCACTTCGTTATACCAGGTCTTGCTTGGTCTTCCTCGTCTTCTTCTTTCCCCAGTTTCGGTAAGTGGACGTCTTTAGGTAATCTTCCCTCAGGCATTCTTTTCAAATGTCCATACCACTTCAGGCGTTTTCTCTCAATCTCTTCCAGAATGGTTCTTTTAGCCTCCATCTTTGTGGTTGTATTTCTGACTTTATCCATTCTGACTTTATCCAATTAATAAACAAAATTTAGATTTTTTAGAACAAAATGAAAGAGCTTATGGTTTATACATTCATATCACTCATTTATTAAATAAAATTAAAGGTTTAACTTTATCTTAGAATTTTGTAAACTTGGTATTGTTCATACTAATTTAATGGTTGATGTGAAAAGGAATTTGACAAAGAACATACAACTTATATCAAATAATACTGAAGTTTTATGGACTAATAGTAAAATATTTTGCTCAACGCATGATATTATAATTCATAATTTTATAAACTTGCCAATTCACGATGATTCTTTTAAAGGATACTTTATTTTACCAACTCCAAAAGTCATTAACCATTCTATTTATGAAATTGATTTAAAGAATGATCTTTACTTACAAAAAGAAGCCTTTCTTTACCAAGGAAATTGTATCTTCATTGATAACTATTATTGTATAAATTTAAATAAAACAAAATAAAAAGTTTCGCCTATTGTACATAATGGAAATTTACAAGAATTTAAACTAGTATTAAGTAATAAAAATAATATAAGCTATGTAGAATATTTAAAGCAGTATATTACTGTGAATATTAGGAAAATAATTGATTGTCATAATGATACTGTATTTTTATCAAATGTAGGCTTAATTAATATTAGCAAAGAGAATTGTTTTTCACAATTTGATATAATTTATACTCATAACTTTAACACTATTTTACATCCATTTTATGATATCGTAATATAATTATACTATACCAAACAAACAAATAATTATACTATACCAAACAAACAAATAATTATACTATACCAGCTCTAGAGATATTATCATTTGTTGACAAAACTAACATTTATCATTATTATTTTATATTATTCATCATTCTAATTCTTGTAATTACAGGAATCCTTGTTTATTATAAAAGGTGTAAAAAGATCCAAGATTCTCATGTATCTACAAATATTGTAAATATTCCTTCCAAAGGCACCAGCCGTTGACCGGAGTTTAAAACCTAAGAAAGGGAAGAGCTAAAGGTACCACAGAGAGCTTCTTCTCAGAACTATGAGTTGTTTTCTGGCTACTCCCATTTAAACCCTACGAGGCAATCAGAGGACAGTCTCTTTCTGTAATACTTAGCCACTAGAGCTATCTCTCTCGTGGAATCAAGGCTAATTGTCTAGTCAGAACTGAACGGAAGCGAAACAAGGAATCTAACCTGCAGATCACGAGTGCATTTATTTATAAAATGATCTCCGCAAAATGCATCTTCAGGATTCGGCGGAATCGCAACTATGACTTCCTCGGTCTCCCAAAATCACTTTGATTCCTCCTGTAAGGAAGGGCTGGTCTGCGTGAAAAGAGTACGTACTGAAGGTACGTAGGGGTTTGGCTTTCCGAGAGGGTGTCCCCAAATAATATCCATCCCAATGAGGTATGAATAGCTTTCGGCTGACTCTTCAGAAATAAAACAGGGTCACTCAAAACTTCACCGTACATCTCAGTACCCAGAAGCAGATCAAATTTTCCAGGCGTATGAAATTGAGGATCTAATTTGAATCGAAACTAACCTGTTCCGTACTTCTTGGGATACCGTAAATGAAGGCAAACTTCCACTGATGCTGGGCAATACTCTGGCTGAAAACTCATATATATCGCTATTTCTCGTCGAACCCAACTTCACTTTAACCTCAGCTAAAGTGATCTTCGCAAAAGATCTGCCGGAATCGGCAGAACAGAAACTGTGACTTCCTCAATCTCCCAAAATCGCTCTAATTCCTCCTAAGCAAAGGCTAAACTGCGCCAAAAGATCTGAGAGAGTGGCCCCAAATAATACCCATCCTAAAGAGGTATGAATCGCTTTAGGTTGATCCTTTTGAAATTGGGATGACCATTCCCCCCCAAGATCGAAGGCGCAAAAACCTATCCCCCCTCTTCCAAGATATTTGATTGCTCACTTTTCTTAAAAACAGAGCAAGCGAAGATAGAATTTAGAAAATCGTAGATCATATACCAGTATACTTGCTGCGGTTTGTCCCAAGTTTTCTCCTTGCTCCTTTGCATGGAAGATTTCATTCTGAAAATTCATAACCCCACCAAAATGTTCCCCCCTCAAAAATTCAAAGCCTCGCCAAAATATGTCTCCCTTAAAAATGTTGATGGCGCATGTTCCGCCATCGAACATTCTTCTGGGCACCCCTGTTTAAAAATAAAACAGGGTCACTTATATCCTCTCCGTACATCTCAGCATCCAGTAGAAGGTCAATTTTACCTGGCGTATGGCATTGAGGGTCGCGGCAAGTTCAATCGAAGTAAATCTATTCTGTGCTTCTTGGGACACGGCAAAACAAGGCAAACTTCCATTGATGCAAGGCAACACTCCAGCTGTAAATTCATATAGATTGCTGTCCCTCATCAAACCTAACTTCACTCTAACCTCAGCTGAAGATGAAGATATGGAGGTATTACCTACTCCAGACACGGCAAGAGGACTAACCTGGGAACGAACATTTTCATTAGATCAGTGGTAATTAAATTAATTAGGGAATCTAGATCTACCACAATTCTACAGGAATACCAACGACCTGAACTTGATCAAATTCTACCCAAGACAGTACCCAGAAGTACCTGGGGTTGCTGGTACCATGAAACTAAACTGCCCGAGGATTGCCCTCTGTATTTGTTACATGAGCCAGGGAGGGCTCAGTGTTTGCAACCAGTCACTGATTGTTGCAACCAATCACCATATAACAAATTTGACTACAACCTTTACTTTGGCATTTAGGAAAGCGATGAGATCCCGTATACGAAAAGCATCAAGCAGACTTCTTCAGTAGGTCATAACGACCATTAATATCTGCATCCAGAAACTGAGGGTAGTTTATAATTGTATGGCTTAATTTACAGAGTGGGCTTTCTAACTTGTATGTCTGATTATCCGGTCTATTGCTGGTTACAAATGTCTTTCTTTGAACTTGAAGGCTGTGAAATTTTGGATGTTGAAGGCTTGGAACACATTTCGGCGACTCTACCATTTATTAAAAAAAAAGCCAATGTTCCAACAAAAAAAAATTGCCTCGCTTTCCCAAAATGGCCTAAACATTGCGATTGACGTCTCTGCCTTGAGTTATTTTTCCACTCACTGGGATTCTGCATTTGGCTTAATTTCGCCAAAATCGGCCTTTTATCAAAGCTGGATAGTTATTGAATAATTAAATATTAAAAAATGATTGGCTTTATTAATAAAAAGTACCAGTAATTCAAATTTGTCAATACATACAAACTAAAGTTGACACAAAATCAAGCGTCGTTTGTAAATAAACGGTTAGCAGTAACGAAAAACGCTCTAAAATAAAATATCTGGAGAATACATTTCTCTTTCTAAAACACTTATTACTTTTTAAAATATTAAAAGCAGTTACTTATAAAATAGAATTCATCGGCGGAAAAGCGGCACTAGCATTGGCGTCTAGAGTTCTCTGCCACATCATTTAGTACTCATAAATAATGATATATTAACATTTTTATTACATTGTTTTGATTGTATTAACAAACAAATATTGACACAATAATTTAATTGTTCAAAACATTTTTTTTTTTACTTTTTATATTCTCGTAAAGCAGAATAACTATACCATTTATAATTACTGGATGATGTGGTATAAATTTGGCATTAAAAGTAACACGAAAAACAATATTTGTTGATGACCAATTTCACTAAAATAAATGGAAAACAGTAAAAATAAATTTATAAGGATTTTTCGAATTTCAAAACATCAAGTTCTTTTTAGCGATTCGTATTCAAGTTTATAAAAATATTTTGCTATAAAAGCTGTTGCGAATTGTGTCTGTTTTAATATTTAATTTTAAAATTTCAGCTAATTCACCTATAAAACAGATAATTGGTTAAAAATGAAAAATTAAACAGTTTTTTTTCGCGAATTTTCAAAACGTTACCCATTTTGAAAGCTCGATAATTCACTTCCAGTTGTTTAGAAAAAAATGTATGTACGAAAATGTTAGATAATTTTAAGCTGTTTAAAATTAAATATAACCATTTTTTATCTATTTCGCTTTATAAAGGAGGTTTTTAGCGTAAATCAAAAAACATTTGAAATTTCAATGGGTTTTGGAGCATTGCAGCAAACACACATTTCTTTCAAGGGAGGAAACTTATATTTTTTATATTTCTTACATATCTAACAATATAAAAAAGAAGTTTGAATAATCCGAACTTTTGCAAGGCAGACCTCTTTATTTGTGCTAATTTGACTGTGCTAATATCGCACACATAAAGTAAGCGTACTAGTGATGCACTTAGCTAAGGAAATTTATGTATTTTTTGCCTTCTCTCGAATTATTTATTTTAGTTACGAACTTCTCCGTCGGATATTTAGAAACTTTAAGATCTCTGTTTTCTTATTACGCACCTTAAAATTGAAAAAATATTCAGTTTTGCTAGTATAATCGGTAGTTGAAAATAACAGACACTTTTGCACTAATAATGAACACCCCAAAATCTTATTGATCTAGTGATGGGCAGGGGTGGTTAGGTCTCCATTAGTCTTAATGAATAAGTTTCACAAAATGTGTGTGTTTTTTTTTTTTTTTTTTTTTTTTACTTGGGCAGATAGGGCAGATTCTCACCGACTAAAACCAACCTCCCTTCACCTGATTATTTCCTTCCACGGAACCGCCATTAAGCATTACTTCATGGAGAGGAATGGCAATGTGCCGTCTCATTGTTTTACGTCCATTTAATCATAGCGAGACACTATTTATCCCCTGGCTAAAGGCATCTCAATTTCTTCAGGACAATCAAAGCGAATTTCATCACAGTTTCCCAATGTTCGTCCGTTAGTAACATAAGCTTCACCAGATTTTCGGGAGTGACTCTCACTCCACACATATTTTCCAATTATTTTCCTTCCTCATCGAAGTGGGTATATAAAAAGAACAAGTGTTCTACCATTTCTTCGATTGGTATGTATGTCTGGCATTCGGTGGTGTTATCCATTTCGAATCTGTATTAATAGGCTCTAAAACATCCGTGTCCTGTCAACAGTTGGGTTACACAGAAGTCCAACTCACCATGTCGACAACCATACAATCAGCTAATATCTGACAATAATCTATAGGCCCATCTTCCAGTATTAGCAGTATCTCATCGCTGTTGCCAACAGTTGATCGTTATTTTCCGTTCTCCTTTCCTTGATCTCCAGAACTTGTACTATATAATCCGCTTCTCTCATCAACTAGCATTGCAACAGAAGGTATGCAAACGTGACGCTTCATAGGATACAATCGGTATAGGACCAGCGACTAGCGGGGGTACATGCAACAAACGTTTGCTCAATTTGTTGAGTGTTGCTTTGTAAGGCCTGTCCCATGTGCGTGTGTGCACGTGAATTTGTGATCTCAAAAAAGGAAAACCCTTACTACTCGGATATTGACAATTTAGTGTAGGTATGTATACATCTGGGATTTACTTCAATTTTACATACATTTCTCAAAACCAGCTATAAAAATTTTGACTAAACTCGTAATAGTGTAAAGTTAAATGGTATTTAATATCAGTTGAGTATTATCTTTATTGAAACAGTCTCCGGGAGAAAAAAATGTATTCCTCCAAAGTAGCTTAATTTTCATTATTAGAAGCAATGAACCATGAAAGAATTTGATAATTAACATAAGGCACAATATTTTCGCATGTTGAATAGGATTAGTAGAAAATTTAATGTTTTTTTTTTTTGCCTTTAGATTTTAAACAAAATCCTGTTTTGGAAATCAAATTAGTAATATAAATGTATGATATGCCGTTGGAAATCTAAAAATTTTAGAAAAATGATTATCTAACATATACAGTAAGTTTTAGATAGTAATGGAGTGACGAAAAAATGTTGACTTTTAATTCTTGTTGTTAATAATGTCTACTTTACATTAACTAATGAAAAATAAATGTTTTTATAGATACTGTTTTGTGGAAGTAATTTTGTATCCGAACGCCGCCCTGTGGTGAGTTTTGGAAACATCTGATATGAGTTAAGCTGCTAAATCTACGAGCCTCTCTTAGCCCACTTGAGGCCAAGCTTTTGCATAGAGAGTACCATACGAGACTGTAGGTCGCCCTCACAGCTAAGTAAGATATCTATGCCAGCGTAAAATGGTGAGTTTTACTTTACATAGATCATATAACCAACCAGATTCGATACAGTCCACTGCCGAAATAATGTCAAATGTTGCCTAAGTAGAACTCATTAGAGTTATCTGCCTTTTTTTAATAATTTGGAAAGTTGCCTAAACAATTTTGGTCCACCGAACAGGATTATTTAGTTGTTTTGCCATATTAGCGATGTTTCGCTGTACGTAAAGGAGAACAATTTTCTTTTTTTTTTTTTTTTTTAGAACTTGTTTTTTAGAGATATTACAATATGTCTCAAAGGGCATTTATAGTAAATTTCTGAGATCACATTCACAGTCTGAGATCACAATGTACAATAAATGAAAATAAATTAAACAGAAAAATAATATACGTGTATATAGGCCGATAAACCCAATTTAAACCCATCATCGGAGGCCAAAGTTTTCACGAAACTAGCAATGACAATCAGTGTTGGGCATTTACTCGAGTAAATGTCGAGCAGTGACGTCACGAGTGATCACTCTTGGAAGCTGAGCCATGAGTAATTTTGAAAATTACTCGTGAAATATTTTTCCTTCATGAGTAAATCACTCGTGAAAAATGTTATCTCCATGAGTAAATTACTCATGAAAAATTTTAACGCCATGAGTAATTTTGAAAAAAAATGTTTTTATTTTATTTAACCTAATTTTTTTTTTCACCTTTCCGATTTATTCAATATCGGGGTCGACATATGTGTTTCGGGGGGCGCTTTTTATGAAAATGATATCCAATTTGAGATTGGGCCCCCCCGCCCCCGTTTTTTTTTAACTTTTGGGATTAAATCGATATCAGGGTCGACTTATAGGTTTTGGGGGGCGCTTTTTATAAAAATGATATCCAATTTGAGATTGGCCCCCCCGGGCCTCGACTTTTTTTAACTTTTCGGATTAAATCGATATCAGGGTCGACTTATAGGTTTTGGGGGGGCTCTTTTTATGAAAATGATATCGAATTTCGGATTGGGCTCCCCGGGCCTCGACTTCTTTTAACTTTTGGGATTAAATCGATATCAGGGTCGACTTATAGGTTTTGGGGGGCGCTTTTTATGAAAATGATATCCAATTTGAGATTGGGCCCCCCCGCCCCCGTTTTTTTTTAACTTTTGGGATTAAATCGATATCAGGGTCGACTTATAGGTTTTGGGGGGCGCTTTTTATGAAAATGATATCCAATTTGAGATTGGGCCCCCCCGCCCCCGTTTTTTTTTAACTTTTGGGATTAAATCAATATCAGGGTCGACTTATAGGTTTTGGGGGGCGCTTTTTATGAAAATGATATCCAATTTGAGATTGGGCCCCCCCACCCACGTTTTTTTTTAACTTTTGGGATTAAATCGATATCAGGGTCGACTTTTAGGTTTTGGGGGGCGCTTTTTATGAAAATGATATCCAATTTCAGATTGGACCCCCCCGCCCCGTTTTTTTACAACTTTTAAGATTAAATCGATACCAGGGTCGACTTATAGGTTTTGGGGGGCGCTTTTTATGAAAATGATATCCAATTTGAGATTGGGCACCCCCGCCCCCGTTTTTTTTTAACTTTTGGGATTAAATCGATACCAGGGTCGACTTATAGGTTTTGGGGGGCGCTTTTTATGAAAATGATATCCAATTTGAGATTGGGCCCCCCGGGCCTCGACTTTTTTTAACTTTTGGGATTAAATCGATATCAGGGTCCACTTATAGGTTTCGGGGGGCGCTTTTTATGAAAATGATATCCAATTTGAGATTGGACCCCCCCCGCCCCCGTTTTATTTTAACTTTTGGGATTAAATCGATATCAGGATCGACTTATAGGTTTCGGGGGGCGCTTTTTATGAAAATGATATCCAATTTGAGATTGGGCACCCCCGCCCCCGTTTTTTTTTAACTTTTGGGATTAAATCGATATCAGGGTCGACTTGTAGGTTTTGGGGGGCGCTTTTTATGAAAATGATATCCAATTTGAGATTGGACCCCCCCGCTCCCGTTTTATTTTAACTTTTGGGATTAAATCGATATCAGGGTCGACTTATAGGTTTTGGGGGGCGCTTTTTATGAAAATGATATCCAATTTGAGATTGAGCCCCCCGGGCCTCGACTTTTTTTAACTTTTGGGATTAAATCGATATCAGGGTCGACTCTTATGTTTTGGGGGAAGCCCCAAAACTGTCAATCTCAAATCCGAAATGATTTTCATATAAAGCGCCCCCCAAAACATAAGATTCGACCCTGATATCGATTTAATCCCAAAAGTTAAAAAAAAACGGGGGAGGGGGGGCCCAATCTCAAATTGGATATCATTTTCATAAAAAGCGCCCCCCAAAACCTACAGGTCGACCCTGATATCGATTTAATCCCAAAAGTTAAAAAAAAACGGGGGCGGGGGGGTCCAATCTCAAATTGGATATCATTTTCATAAAAAGGGCCCCCCAAAACCTATAAGTCGACCCTGATATCGATATGATCCCAAAAGTTAAAAAAAACGGGGGCGGGGGGGTCCAATCTCAAATTGGATATCATTTTCATAAAAAGCGCCCCCCGAAACCTATAAGTCGACCCTGATATCGATTTAATCCCAAAAGTTAAAAAAAGTCGAGGCCCGGGGGGGCCAATCTCAAATTGGATATCATTTTCATAAAAAGCGCCCCCCAAAACCTATAAGTCGACCCTGATATCGATTTAATCCCAAAAGTTAAAAAAAAACGGGGGCGGGGGGGCCCAATCTCAAATTGGATTTCATTTTCATAAAAAGCGCCCTCCGAAACCTATAAGTCGATCCTGATATCGATTTAATCCCAAAAGTTAAAAAAAGTCGAGGCCCGGGGGTGCCAATCTCAAATTGGATATCATTTTCATAAAAAGCGCCCCCCAAAACCTATAAGTCGACCCTGATATCGATTTAATCCCAAAAGTTAAAAAAAAACGGGGGCGGGGGGGCCCAATCTCAAATTGGATATCATTTTCATAAAAAGCGCCCCCCGAAACATATATGTCGACCCTGATATCGATTTAATCCCAAAAGTTAAAAAAAGACGGGGGCGGGGGGTCCAATCTCAAATTAGATATCATTTTCATAAAAAGCGCCCCCCGAAACCTATAAGTCGACCCTGATATCGATTTAATCCCAAAAGTTAAAAAAAGTCGAGGCCGGGGGGGCCCAATCTCAAATTGGATATCATTTTCATAAAAAGCGCCCCCCAAACCTATAAGTCGACCCTGATATCGATTTAATCCCAAAAGTTAAAAAAAATCGAGGCGGGGGGGCCCAATCTCAAATTGGATATCATTTTCATAAAAAGCGCCCCCCAAAACCTATAAGTCGACCCTGATATCGATTTAATCCCAAAAGTTAAAAAAAAACGGGGCGGGGGGTCCAATCTCAAATTGGATATCATTTTCATAAAAAGCGCCCCCCAAAACCTATAAGTCGACCCTGATATCGATTTAATCCCAAAAGTTAAAAAAAAACGGGGGCGGGGGGCCCAATCTCAAATTGGATATCATTTTCATAAAAAGCGCCCCCCGAAACCTATAAGTCGACCTGATATCGATTTAATCCCAAAAGTTAAAAAAAAACGGGGCCGGGGGGTCCAATCTCAAATTGGATATCATTTTCATAAAAAGCGCCCCCCAAAACCTATAAGTCGACCCTGATATCGATTTAATCCCAAAAGTTAAAAAAAAACGGGGGCGGGGGGCCCAATCTCAAATTGGATTTCATTTTCATAAAAAGCGCCCCCCGAAACCTATAAGTCGATCCTGATATCGATTTAATCCCAAAAGTTAAAAAAAAACGGGGACGGGGGGTCCAATCTCAAATTGGATATCATTTTCATAAAAAGCGCCCCCCAAAACCTATAAGTCGACCCTGATATCGATTTAATCCCAAAAGTTAAAAAAAAACGGGGGCGGGGGGCCCAATCTCAAATTGGATATCATTTTCATAAAAAGCGCCCCCCGAAACATATATGTCGACCCCGATATTGAATAAATCGGAAAGGTGAAAAAAAAAATTAGGTTAAATAAAATAAAAACATTTTTTTTTTCAAAATTACTCATGGCGTTAAAATTTTTCATGAGTAATTTACTCATGGAGATAACATTTTTCACGAGTGATTTACTCATGAAGGAAAAATATTTCACGAGTGATTTTCAAAATTACTCATGGCTCAGCTTCCAAGAGTGATCACTCGTGACGTCACTGCTCGACATTTACTCGAGTAAATGCCCAACTCTGATAACAATGTAGTGAGATGTATTAGTCTGGCAGCCGTTAAAGGTCTAGTAGTAAGCAGTACGATGTTCCCGCACAAGGACTTACGTAAGTATATCTGGGTAAGTCCTAAAGGAGCAAAAACCCAAATCGACCATGTGCTGATAGACAAGATGTACCAAAGCTCCATACAAGACATAAGGAGTTATCGTGAAGCAGACTGTGATTCGGAACATACTCTGATTAGAATCAAACTCTGTCAGAGGTTGAAGCGAATCCACCGAATAAGGGACCTAGTGGAAAGAAAGAGGTGCGAAGTCCGTAATTTGAAAAACCCCATAGTACAAGCAGAATTTTAAATTAAGCTGAAAAATAAATTCGAACCCTTGAATGCGGAAGGCCTCACGGTTGACCAACACTGGGAGGCACTAGAGTCAGGCACTACCATCTTAACAAAATTATATGGTTAAAATCATTTTCTGTCGATAATTTTTCCAACTTTAAAACTTTTCTGGACACATTTAAGGATAATTATAATGCCTTAAAAAACCTTAAACTCAACAACGTTGCTGATTTTGTTTTACTGCATCTCGGACTGAATGTTGTAGACACTTATACAAGAAGAATGTTTGCGAATAGTCTTGGCGAAGGGACAGTTCCTAGCTTTGAAGAATTTTGCAAATTTGTTAGGTAACAACGTTTATTTTATTATTTACTAACTATCCAGCTTTAATAAAAGGCCAATTGTGGCGAAATTAGGCCAAAAATGCTGGATCTCAGAGAGCGAAAAAATAACTCAAGTCTGAGACGTCAAACACAATGTTTGGACGCCATTTTGGGACAGTGCGGAAAATGTTTTTGTTGGAACATTGGATTTTTTTTTTAAAATAGTTACAAAGAACACAACTATATGGAATTCATTGGGATGTGGGAGAAACGTAAACCTTTCTCCCACATCCCAATGAATTCCATATAGTTGTGTTCTTTGTAACTATTTAAAAAAAAAAATCCAATGTTCCAACAAAAATGTTAAGGGGTTTGGCCCACCGTGTAACATCTCTTTAAAACACCTCCTAGCACTGGAGCCGGGGCCCAAAAATCGACCTCATCGCAGGCGAAGCTTTGATTGCTAAATTACGAAAGTATATGTTATTCTGAGTAAAAACAACCTTGTCTGCCGTTCCAGAGCCGCTGCTTTAAAAAATGTTGGCTGATTTAAAGAATATTAGGCCAGTAATTTGAGTATCGAAATGGGAAATCCATTGAGAAAAGTTTTTATTTTTTTAACTTGTATATGTGGTTTTAGACATGTAAAAAACAAAATTGCTAACGCGGGCCACCAAGGGAAAACTTTTTACAGCCAAAAAAGTCAGATTTTTTCGATATGTTTTTGTTTTTTCACCAATAACTCCTAAACAATTCATCAAAGCGAAAAGTGTACTCCTTAATAAACTAAAGAACATTAAATTGTGCGTCGAACGGCTACATATACTTTATAATTTAGTTACGTTGTAATGTATTAAACCACGGTCAACCAACGCTGATTTTTATCAAATTTGTCAAAAATTGAGACAATTACTATAAATGGCCCAGCAACATTGAAATGAGTTCCTTAAGAAGAAAAACTCATAAAATGAAAGTTGTAGTGCGTCAAATTTTGCGTCCAATGAGTACCAACTAATTTAATTTAGGTCACTTACTCTGAACAAAATCGGTAATCTCCAGATGGTTAGAAATTGCTAATGAATATAAACGTGATTTTCAATATTTCAACTGTATAGGTGTCTATTATACTGAGTTATTTTTGTTTAGAATCTGTTACATGCAATATAAGCCTCTTTTCCAGCTCTCAGCAGCGAGGGATTTTGATAAACGGATGTGTCGAAAGATAACGAATTTCATAAAGGAATAACGAATCCCGATTCGAGATATATAATTGGCCTACAATAAAAATGTCAGTACTCAGGCCACATTCCTCATCCCACAATTTTAATTTATTTATTTTTAGGCAAATAGCAATATTTTATGCCATTAAACATTTAATGTTTTGTTTTCAAATGTTCTTTACACAATATTTAATTATTCAATTTTTATTCATCACAAAACTACTGTTAAATATTAAACTAGCAGAAAACAAGAAAAGAACCATTTTGAAACAAGAAGCATTATAATGTCTAGGAATAAATTAAACTTTACAGATTACACAAATATTATGGCTACATTATAGATTGAAACAGATGCAAAATACATTATAGAAATATTTTATTCATATAAGTGTTCATAACAATTTAATTGGAAACAAATGATTGATAAATAATTAATTTAATCTAATGTTATTGTTTTTTTAGCCTCATTGTTTTACGTAATCATTTACTTATAGATTCAAGTTAAATACTAATTACTGGAGACGGGATCTTCGTTCAGTAAAAATTCGAAAACGAGTAAACAACCTAAAAATCGTGCAATAACAATCCCAAATTGTATAATTAACACCCAAAAACATGAAAAAATCATCTGTTTTGTATAGTTTATTATATTGACAAATCGAAACAGGATCAAACTTTGTTTCAAAGCTTCTTAATTTAAAAAAATATTTGAATTAAAAAAAAAACCTATAACAGAAGTTGGGAAATTCTGTCAACACTAAGCGAATGTACTTCCATACACTAGCGGATCCAGGATTTAATTTTGGGGGAGGCTTCAGCCCGAAAGATTTTTTTTTCATAAAAATAACGATAATTACTTTGGAAAATAAGAAAGAAACTAACTACCTATATGAACTGGTGTTTAAGTGATTCCTAAAGCCCTTTTAAATGTAATTACACGAATAATTATGCTTTAACAGATCATTTTTTAATATTTTTTTCGATAACACATGGTTATATTTTACCATTTTGGGGGGGGCTTCAGCCCGAAAGATTTTTTTTTCATAAAAATAACGATAATTACTTTGGAAAATAAGAAAGAAACTAACTACCTATATGAACTGGTGTTTAAGTGATTCCTAAAGCCCTTTTAAATGTAATTACACGAATAATTATGCTTTAACAGATCATTTTTTAATATTTTTTTCGATAAAACATGGTTATATTTTACCATTTTGGGGGGTGGCTTCAGCCCGAAAGCCCCCCCGTAGATCCGCCCGTGCTTCCATATCTCTAGGTAGATTGCTGAAGAAAATGAAATTTACCAATATTTAAACTTGGTGTAGTATTCGGGCCAAATTTCAGTTAAGAGTAATTTGATAACCACATTTTAATTTTTTACCAGAGTTCTACTTTCGGCATTATTCAATTTTATTTTTAATATTAATGAAATAACTAAAATTCACTTCAAAATCAGAAGGGATACTGAAGGGCTGCTAATTACAAAATATAAATATTTAAGTACTTTTACTTAAGTAACTTTATTTAGGAAATTAAATTTGTATTACCTGTATTGAATTAAAAATATTATTTTAAATACAGTTGACCGTAGTATAATATGGAGATAAAATACTTTTAAATAGTTTTCACTATTTTAATTTTTTTTTTTTTTTTCATGACCGCCACTCAGGACCATCTCTTCCTTACTAACAAGATCATTAATTCAAAATATCAATTAAACATTTATATTTAAAAAATATAAATAACATGCGATATTAAATTCCAATATTGGCATGTTTCTTTCGATATTACGATAATATCGAATCTCATATTTCGATACGTTTAGCAAATATCGAAACAAAATATCGATGTCTACTGATATCGATAGTATCGCAAATACCTACCTTATTTGTAACCGGTCCCTCCCTTCACTCATGTAAACAAGTGTGATTGCTTATACTGTTTAGAAATGAAGTGTGTACTGTTTCTTTTTGTCTTCATTTTAAACTATTTTACGCAATGTGAGTAAACTTTATGTTTTAACTTCGATTTTATTCTATTTCAATAGAATTCAATTCAATACAATAGAAATAGCAAATGATTGGAATTTCTATGGAAGATTATTCTTGTCTTCGAATTTATCATCAAACTTTTAATATTATCATCGTAGCTTGATTTAAATATAACTACTACATATATTTAAATATTATCTAGGTAATGCATTCGGTATCGGATCAACTTTATATTGTTATCAATGCATTTCAACCCACCCAGGGTGTGGCTCACCTTTTGAATGGCTTTGGAATTGGAGTCAAGCTTGCCCTGAAACCGATGATAAATGTGTTAAACTCATTGAAAGAAAAGGAGGTAAGTTTTTTAAATAAAATTTCTATATCTGTTAAGATTATTTTTGTTACAATTGCTGTGATTATTATGATGACTTCTAAATATAATACTACAGCAGTATTCAGAACTGCTGCTGCGAAATGGAAGTCGGCACAAGATCACATCAATCACACTATAGATAGAATCCCGAAAGTGGCTGAGTATTGCCAATTATGTTTACATACAATGACAAGCTTGTCACACTTATTCAGAATTAGGTAAACTAACGTGATCCGGTTTTTAAGGAGAGGTTAATTGAGATTAGTAGAGATCGTAGAAAGTGAAGATGAATAACTGCTAAGTTTTATATGATAAACTGGATATGATTCATCTCCATTTATGAAAATTGAAAAGGATTCATTGTTTACCCAATTGTTGTGATCTAATTAAAGCATTACTAATTTTTTTGCTCAAAAATAGAAAAATTCTTGTGATTGGTTGTCCCCTGGTTTCAAATTTCACACTTCGTCATTTTTTGGAATAGGATCCATAGTGTGATCTTGTGCCCAGTTGCCATTTTGGATTAGCACTTCAGTACCAGTACCAATATTCCTCCATAAATAGTTCATTTTTTAAATTATTTGCGTCTTATAATCTGTATGGCATAAAAAAAAAAAATTGTTTACAATTAAAAACTTGACAGATTCCAAACAAATTTATTTTAACTTCCTTTGATATCAGAAGTCTTTCCACTACGGAGGGCATCCATATTGTTGAACTAAACTGGACTACTATAGAACCACCTACTTCCCTCAATCAATTTTATTATTCTGAGACTAGCGTCCCTTTAGAACAAATTATAAATACAGAATATAAATTAACATGTTGGTGTGTCCATAAAATTAAATTAAATATTTACAAGATGATTGGTTATAAAATAAAAGTACAGATAATGAAAAGATATAAAAATGTACATAAATATAAAATAAACAGAGAAAAGTAAAATAAATAAACAAAATAATCAAAGTATCTGGGAGTACTTTGAGAGTCTTATGACTTACATTTTTAAGTGCATTCCATGATCAACCAGATTGGGAATGGAGTAGGTGTTTAATAAAGAGGAGAGATTTGTAAGAGGACACTGAATTTGCATGTCGAATATCAGAAGGAATAGAATTCCAGAGGAAGACGGCTTGAGTTAAAAAGTATTTGTCAATCCATTAGACATTTCAGTTTGGCTTCGAGTTCTCCCAAGAATCCGCCACACAGCTATAGTCGAAGTGGGAGAAAACAAAAGATGAAACCAGGAGTTGACAGGTTTCAAATGGAAGGAGATAGCGTAGATGGTTAAGCTGTTTCAGAGTGGAAATAGTATGGTGGGAAATTTGGTAGATGTGTGGTTTCCAGGAGAGGATTTGATCTAGGGTAACACCAAGGGTTTTAATGGTTGTATAGAAGGAGATAGGTGAGTTGTTCAGGAGACGATTAGAAGGTGCAGAAATGGATTTGAGGAGTGAGAGGGATCCGATCAGGATGGCTTTTGTCTTCTCCGCATTTAATATTAGCTTATTAAGGTTTGCCCATTCCCATATTCTATTTATGTCTTGCTGCAGTTTCATTAAAGCATTAGAGGAATCAGCGGGGTTGAAGTAAAGGCAAAATTGGACGTCATTGGTATACAGGTGGTATCCACAGTGCATGATAGAGGAAGGGAGGTCATTGGTATAGATGGAAAAGAGAGTGTGAGATAAAGAGGAACCTTGGAACACCCCTGGACAAGTGTAGTGACACTGATGAAGAGTTATTAGGTATTACAACATACTGGGAGCGACCGGTGAGAAAGGATTGGGACCACTCAAAGACACTAGATGACCAGAAAATATTTATAAGTTTGGTTAGGAGGAAGTTATGGTCTACTGGATCAAATTCTTTAGGAAAATCAAGGATAAGGTTGTTAAGTTTCTGTTGGTCTATGACTGTGTGGAGATCTTGGAAGATTTTAATGAGGGCGGAATGAGTAGAGTAGTCAGGTCTGAAACCGGACTAGAAGCAGTTCAAAAGGCTATTTAGTTCAAGAAATTGGAATCCCATAAATGAGTAAACATCATGAATGATCATTTTTGTCTAACAAGCATTTGTAGATGTTTAAGACTCATGGCTTTTGGCATGTCTGTAAACCTTGTTACTTTATTTATGAGAGAAAGAATCATTCTGTATTCTTGCTTGTTCTATGCTAGGTTCCTTCACGAATTTTAAAAAGTTTTCTCCACCCAAAATATCCAGATTTTAATTTCTTACTAAAATATACTATACCTATAAGTGGTAAAAATTATGTGTAATAAAATAATAACAATATGATAAAAATATATTCTTCTGATATAAATATAATAGATTATTACTGGGGTCTCCTAACTATGACCCATGGCCCGCAACACCTCCAATTTGACCCAAGAAAATTTCTTTGATTCTATGGTGAAATTTTAGAAATTATTTTAAAAATATGAAATTTAGTAAATTATTCCAACACAAGGTTACTACAACTTTTATTGCAAGAGTTGTTTATTTTAGAAATCTCATATCACAACTGAAATGTGAAACAAGCCTTGTTTATTATGGCCACAGGACTTACTGGAGGTCGTAACGTTGCCCGTAGATCTTAGTGGAGGTCTCAATGTGGCTCGTGGACCAATGAGCTCATGGCTCTTGGGTTATTATATACAATTATTACTAATAACAGACTGAGTGAAGGGATATCTTGGCTCTTACATAGACAATTAAAATAAAACAAGTGTAATTTTCAGCTTAATTTTTGGTCTTACTATCACGAGAAAAAACATTCTGTTATCATATAAACAAAAAATGATCTCCACTTAGTTCTTAACTATGATTTAAAAAATAGAAGGTCAAGTGACCTGAAGGGACAGCATTATCTATCGTGCCTGTGGGCCAGCTGTACAAGAAATCCACTCATGTTTTGTGTATAATTTTTTTACATTTCAATGTATTTTCCCTATTTTTTTCCAGTTTCCACTTTCCTGTCATAATTCTACCTAATTTGATCTTAGAGACCTTTCTAGTTTAGCAGTATATTTGTCCTGATTGCAAAGAAAACAGGGATAAGCACAGTACTATGTCTCTGTAATTATTACACTCAAGCCAACTTTTTTTATATATATCCTTCATGAATTCTGCCTATATTGTGTATACATTCAGGAAAGTTATTTGCATGAGCCTGATTGATTGTTTTTGTCTATTTCTCTTATAAATATTGTTTAACTATATTTAAGAATGCAGTTATTTTAGAAATTTCTTATATAATCAAATATTGTGTTAAATTCATTAAACTAATATCAAAATCAACTTACGTTTTGTCTGCTTCATTTTTAGCTGTGGAGGTTATCACTAGAGATTGTCTAAGCTCATTAAAAAGTATTAGAACTGATATTCCTGCCGATCATTACGAGGGTTGTCGGCCAGCTACTGTGGATGTAAAGCTTGCTAATTATGTTAATAATAGTATTAAAGAGTTGGACATAAAAAAGTAAGTATGGGCATAAATTTATTACATTTAGTAAGGTCCAAAACCTTCTGTAATTATATTTGTGTTTGTTGTAAATTAGTTTGTTTTTTTTGTTTTTTCATTTTATATTTATGGAATGGAAAATTTTCTTATTATTCTAGGACAAAGTCCCTTAAAAACAAAATCAAAAGAGCATTACATAGTGGCCAAAACAATGTGAACGAACTCATTAATCTTCTTATTCGGCGTTACAACCCACTATTTGAGTCACAGCCTGCTCAAGCTTAGACCGCCAGTCCTCCCTATTCTGTGCTGCTGCCTTCCTGTTCATAACACCGAGCAGAGATCTCGCGTCTGCAGCCACGCAGTCTTCTCAGCGAAGCCTGGGGTGTCCAACCCGCCTGGTACCATTCATTTGCCCAGCTAAGATCTTGTAAGGAACTTCGTTAGGATTTATCCTTATGACATGACCAGCCCAGCAAAGTCTTGATACCTTTACGAATGTTGATACAGAGAAGGAGATGCTCAAGGGCTTTAGTTGCAGTCCAACATTCTGAGCCATATGTAAGAACTGGTCGTATGATTGTCTTATAAATTCTCACTTTCGAGGCCTTCGACAACACACTTCTTCTCAAGACTATGGTGAGAGAAATAGGTGCGGTAGGATCTGTCTTTGGATTTCTTCTTCAATGCAGTTATTACGGTTGATCAGGGATCCCAGGTATATGAATGATTCCACTCTTTCAAATCTATGGCAACCTATCGAGACATGGCTCCCACCATAGTCGTGGGTAGGTAGTGTGCACATATATTTCGTTTTTTCAACATTCACCATTAGGCCCAGTCTTGCTTTTGACTCCTCTAATGCTTTAAAAGCTTCTCTTATGGCGTTTAGAGTCGTTCCCGCAAGATCCAAGTCATCCGCTAATCCTAAAATCTGAACTGTCTTGTTGAGAAGTGTTCCTGTTACTTGGATACCAGAGTCCCTGGTAGCTACTCAAAGGAACAGTTACACTAAACAGGCCAGGCCATCACCCTGCCTCACACCTGTCCTCATTGTGAATTATCTTGATAGCATTTCGCCCACTCTGATAAAGCATACGTTGTCCTCCATCACCATTTTTACTAGACGAACCAGTTTGGTAGGGATGCTCATATCCACCATTGCCTTATATGCTTCTACTCTGTTCATGGAATTGTAGGCTTGTTGGAAATCAATGAACATGTGGTGAGTATGTATCTGGTATTCCCTTGTTTTCTCCAACAGGATTCGTAGGGTAAACATTTGATCTGTCGTACATCTTCCTTTTCGGAATTCAGATTGATACTTTCCGAGCTCTTGTTCGGCAAATGGAAGCAGTCTATTGAAGAGTATGATGGATAAAATTTTGTATGCAGTGGGAAGGAGAGAGATGCCTCTGTAGTTATTGCATTCCGATACTTTTGCTATGTAAATTATGTAAAGCTTGCTAATTATGTTAATAATAGTATTAAAGAGTTGGAAATAAAAAAGTAAGTATGGGCATAAATTTATTACATTTAGTAAGGTCCAAAACCTTCAGTAATTATATTTGGGTTTGTTTTAAATTTGTTTTTTTTTCTTTTTATATTTATGGAATGAAAAATTTTCTTATTATTCTGGGACAAAGTCCCTTAAGAATAAAATCAAAAGAACATTACATAGTGGCCAAAACAATGTGATTGGACTCATTAATATAAATAAAAAATAAGCAAAAATGTATCCTATAGGAATAGAAAATATATTCAGTAATTAAAACAACAAAGCTCCATTAAAAAAAATTAATAAACAAATGAAAAAGATTATAGTAATAGGTATGGTGGAAAAATAGAACTATTATGAGCTCGAGGAAACATTTAAAATACAGCAAAAAGTGATTTGGTGAAAAATAAAATTAATTAGACTGGGCGAAAAGCATAAGTCATTAGGACTTGATGGGGTGGGTCAGGATTCAATGGAAGATTTAAATTGTAGGATGTTTAGTTGAATTTTAATTTTTTTTTTCTTACATAATAGAACTATGATTTAAAAAACCAGCATTTTCCTTCTTTGTTATCAAAATTTAAAATGGAATGGCCTAACAGGTTCCCTTTTAACAATTATCTGTTTTCATATCACTGATTAGTATAAGAGACACCTAGCAAAGGCAGAGACAAGCAACAAATTGCTCATGCGCTGGCGTTCAAGACTAAACAGGAAGTATCCTACTCCATCTTGGATACAAATTTAGACAGACTGATATGTAGAAGGGGCTATGAGGAATTGTGGTGCAAGTTTGTTATTCTACTATTTTCAGAATTTCAGAGCCAATTTGGAAATAGACTACAAATTTCGAAGTGAAATTTCCGGGGGACAGAGTGGCCGAGCAGGCTAACGCAGGTACACAGCACTGCTGGTTGCCCGTTCACCAGATGAAAACCCAAATTTTAAAGGTATAAAATAATCATGAGCTCGTGTCCGGATGCTGAGGGAGGCCTTTAACTCTCTCATTAATCCCTAGTCATGGCAAAATCCTGTATAGCCCACAAGGCGAGGAAGAGGAAGACCAAAAAAAAGAAATTAATTTCTGCCATTTTTCTGACTTTCAGTTGATGGATAAAAACAGAAGCTCATATAGCAGTATTTTTAGTTTAGTCCAAGGCAGCAATGGCAGTTTCTTAACCTCGCAATGGGACCTTGGTTAATGCACTGAGCTATCAGGAGATTATAGAAGAACTGTTTTGAGGAAGAAAGAGAATGTAGTCCAATAGTTCCCAGCCACTGTGGACAGCATGGTTATGACATGAGAGACGCTATAGCAGAGGAGGCAACAGAATTCCAGATGGAAAATATGATTACATACTGTCAATTTAGGAGAAGAAATAGGAAATCCTTATTAGAGAAACTGCTCTAGGCGCTGACTAGTGCTATTTTGTGTAGAATAAAAAAATTTTAAAAAATAATCAAAAAATTAAGAATTTTTTTTCTTTATTACAGATTTTATAGATTTTTTGTTGCCATCTTCCGGATGGATTGCTATGAGCTACATGCACCGCCCATCTTAACCTCCATGCTTTCATATCGTGAAATTTTGATTGACCAGTTTCTGTAAGCTGGTCTTTATTGGTCTTTCTTCTCCATGTGTCAGTATTCTGATCCCAGATAGCTCTGGTTATCGTGGGAGAGAAGGATTTTTCTTTCTAATCTTTCAATAATTTTTTCTAGGGTGCCGGTTATTGTCCAGGTCTCACAGCCATATATTGGAACTGGCTTTGCCATACCATTATATACTCTTTGTTTGTAATTTTTTTTAGGATTTCAATACCATTGAAAGGGATAAGAAAGCTCTCTTTGCCCTTGTTATATACTGGTCTATTTCAGACCGTTGGTCATTCATTGAAGTTATTATGGATCTTAGATATTTGAATTCATCTACTCTCTGAAATTATTTCCCTTCTACGCAGATCCTATTATTGGATGACATTTTTGGTTTATCATATATTTTGTTTTGTCTTCATTTACTTGTAGGCCAATTTTCTCTGCTTTTCCTATCAGAGTCATAGAGAGTTTCTCTGCATACCCAACAATAGCTGATCTGCATATCCAATACCTTTATGATTCATGTTAATGTGCACCCCTACATTTTCGTGTGATGTTCTTATCTCCTTCTCTATTGCTACGTTGGTTAACATCAGTGGTAGTCCATCTCTGCCCTGGACCAGTTTGGGTTTAAAAGGCTTCAGATACTTCTCCTTGTATTAATACTCGATTTAAGGTCATTTATACTACAGATCGAACGATACCAATATAAATATCGGCCTTTTGGACAATTATCGTTATCAGCCGATATGCCACCCTTTTTTTTTTTCTCATCCTCCTCAGGTTTTCAGCAGATATAGATATCCTAAAGAATTATATATCGGCCTTATGAACTTATTTTAATGATATTGGTAGAGTTGGACAAATTATTTTAAATTTTTTTCTGGACCTCCCCTTCCCCTAATTTGATCAGATACTGATATTCCAAACACCAATATATCGATCTCACGACCTTATTTTATCAAGATTGGTAGAGTTTGGCTTCTTCTGTTTTATTTATTTATTATTATTATTTTTTTTTGTGCACCATTACCAAATTTTCTGGTCATCCCCTAAAACCGATATATTGGCCTCTTTCACACTGACTATTATTTTTATTGCTAATAAATGTGTCAATCATTTGTCAAAGGATCAACATAAACATGAATTTGAGCAAAGACCGATATATCGTTCTTATGACCTTATTTTATTGTGCTACCAATTACAATTGAAAAACATTTTTTCTTATTATTTTTTTATGGCCCTTCCCTTCTCCTAATTTGGACAGATACTAATATTCCAAAGAACAATATATTGGCCTCATGACATTATTTTGTCAAGATTAGTAGAGTTTGATTTCTTCTTGTTACTTTCACTTACCTATATATGAAATACACTGTGAAGGAAATTATTGTGATTGTGAAAATTTTCGAACCTCGGTTTTGAACGGAAATACACGTTTTAAGGTCCCCTGGGTCCAAATAACCAAGTATCGCAAAATGGTCTGTGTGTGTGTGTTAACAGTTTATCTCGAAAACGAAAAGTCGTACAAAAGTGAAATTGCATATTTAAGGTTTTTATATGCCTCAGATGTTTCAGCAACTTTTTCATCAAAATCTGCTTACTTGAAGTGGCACTTTATACAATCGATTTAACACATTTTTATAATTTTCTCAAGAACGGCTCTAATGATTTTGATTAAATTCATTATATCAGTGTAAAATTAAGCAGTTTTTAATATAATGTAGGTTTTATTCTCATTGATGTTCTCTAACAGAGCTTAAAGGGCTATTTTTCAATATTAGCTTCCTTTTAAGTACCTTTATTTTATTTATTTGAAATAATTAACCATATCACGTTGATCTCTACTATAAATAATAGTTAAATATAAAATATGAAAGAATTTGATAATTAACTAAAGGCTAAATAAGAGATCTTAACGGAGAATAGTTGTATTGGAGGAACCAAAGGAATACAAGCACACCCGAGCTCACTCAAAAGATTAGAACAGTTTTTCATATGTAATATGAGCTTAATATAATACGGACTCTGACCATATTATGTATATATACATATGCAGTTTTCATAAATGTCATCGTTGGTATTATTTAATATTTAATTGTATAGATTAAAACTATATAAAAATCAAAATTTGTATATATAGGGTACTTAAACAAATAAAAGTATCCACTATGAAATATAGCATTAATAATTTTAACTTACTTCTCCTTTTTCTTGAAATACTTATTTCTGCTAAAAAGAGGGTGACAAGTGAAAATTGTGTGATGCACTCACCACACCACATTTTTTATTTATTTATTGTTAGTGCACCACTACCAAATTTTCTGGTCATCCTCTTAAACCAATATATATGCCTTTTTCACATTGAATATTATTTTTATTGCTAATAAATGTGTCAATCATTCTTTAAGGAATCAAGATAAACATAAATTTGAGCAAAGACCGATATATCGGATTTATGGCCTTATTTTATAAAGAGTGTTAGTTTGACTTTTTTTTTTTTTTTGTGAACATGTTTCAAATTTTCTAGTCATCCCTTCGAACCGATATATCATACTCTTTCACATTGAATATTATTTTTGTTGATAATAAATGTGTCAATAAAGTTTTTAAATGCACCAAATCAAGTCCAAGTTCTTGGGTACTCTCTACTGTGCTTTTCAATATTAAACCATTAGAAGATATGATTATTGGAGTAATCTTCACTTTTTCTAAGTGATATAGCACTTTTAACTCTAAGGCAAGTTCTTGATATTTTCGACCATGGTGATTACCACGTTGTTATCACAGGGTACTGCTATGTCTATAATTTTTCCAGTTTTATTTATTTTGCTTATAAATAAGATATCCGGATGGTTATGCAATACCCTATGGTCCGTTATTATATTTTGATCCCAGTAAACTTTTACATTTCTATTTTCTTTTCTGTTTTTCTAGGGCATAATAGGGTACCTCATCACTCTCCAGTAGTCCAGATATTCTGCATATACTTTGGTGGTATATGTTTGCAACATTATTATGGATATTATGCGCCATTGGTTACATGTTGGATAGATTCATTCGTCTGAGAGCAAAGCCGACACTTATCCGTTACCCAATTTTCTTTTAATACATGTTTCCTATAAGTCCTGGTTGGGATAACCTGATCTTGAATTGCTATAAAAAACCCTTCGGTCTCACCATGTATTTACCCTGTCTTTATTCATTCGACTGAGAATTCAGTTAATATCCACTTCATGTAATTGGTGGTAAAATTTGCCATGTAATTCTTTCTCCTTCCATATAGTTTTTTAATAGTTGACATTTCTCTCTTCCGGTCGAATTGGATCACCAAAATTCAGGGCAATGTAACCTTCATCTAATTCTTTCATCAGGTGATGATTGGAAACGCATTTGTCATAAAGTATTCCTTTAGATAGTTTTATCGATTTCGGCAAGAGTCCTCAATTGAAATAAGGTCACGGTCTCCTTCTTTTCTTAGAAATAAAATCTTGCCATGGATGCCTTTGAGTGATGAATTATTGTATCTGTCATCATTGTACTCACCAATTGGTCCATTTCTTGGAGTTCAGTAGTTGACCATTTTATTACACCAAAACTGTATGCTTCCAACGGTATCATCCATGTATTAATGGCATGGATTTTGTTTTTACCAGTTAGATGACTTCGGAGAATCTCAACTTGCTAGCTATTTCACTAAGTACCTCTTTCTTGGCTATCTAAATAGTTTGCTTAATACCTAGGTATTTATAAAATTCTCCTGCTGACTGATTTCTCATGAACTTTCCTGACTGAAGCTGCAAGGAACTGCTGCCTTAACTTTTCCTTTAGTAACATTGAGTGTGGCCCACTTTTCAAGATCAAATGACTTACAGATTGAATTACTGAACATTGACACAAGTTGCATCATACATTGTAGCTGGTCCTTATTTTTTGCATATAACTTGAGGTCATCCATATATGAACTATTGCTAATGGTGGATCTATATGGTGATCACCTATTTTTAATTGGTATTCAAGTTTGCTGCTTCAGAGGGTGCTAGAGCTAAGCAAACTCATAGTGGGCTTAGCGAATCTTCCTGATAAATTCCCCGACAAATGTTTATTGTTTCAGTGTTATAACCTTTGTGGCCTCTACCCACTATCATTCTAGTGCTTCATGATATCATAAGCTTTCTTTGGAGTTTTATTATGCCTGGATGGATATTATATAATTCTATAACTTCAATTAGCCAACTGTGTGGTACAGTATCAAACGCTTTTTTATAGTCAATCCATGCCATTGAAAAACTCCTCTCTTTTATACTCACTTGATTTGCAATAAATATGTCTATCACTATCAGTTCCTTGCAGCCTCTAGCTCATTTTCTACATCATTTATTTTATTTCTCCATTGTTTCTAATTTTTTTAGGTGTAAATAAAAAAAAATTGTTTATGGAGTATTTTAGTATTATGTAAAAGTGGAAAATAATTCAAAAATATGTATGCCTGCATGTTATAGGTTTATATCAAGAAGTTTAAACTATTTTAATCATAAATTCACTTACTTTATTATTTTATTTCTCCAGTATTTTTAATTTTTTTGTAGGTGTAAATTTAATAATAAATAAATAATTTTAATAAAGTATTATATTATAATCTTATTTATTAACTTTAGATATTTTATTTCAGAAACTATTATGATGAAACAACATGGTGCTTTTGTTTTTTGGATAATAGATGTAATGGATCTGTATTGACCACCAGTATATCTCCTACAGCAGTTTTCATTTCCGTTATATTGGCAATATATTTTGCTAGATGACCAGGTTAAGATTACAGCAAATACAACAGATAAATCTCAACTAATTGCTGTTTAAAACATTTTTATACTTACTATTAAAAAATATTAAATTAATTCCAATATGGTTATATTGTAAACATCTGTACAAATTATTTTTATAGTATAATTAAAAGCTGCCAACCAAAGTATTTACATGTTTACTTTACCTGCTTATGCAAGTAAAGTTTCTTTTTTATCAAGATTAGAAAAACCTTGTTATCAAGCCTTATAATTTGTAATTGAATGTAGTAAAATTTATTTTAATGTTTGATTTGTCGAGGTTTACATATATTATCAGTGTTATTGGTTAACTGAATCTTGGTATGTCTACCTCTAATAATAATGAAGCCCAATATCACTGCCTAAATATCTCCCTTCGCTGGAAAGTTTCTCAGCCATTGTTTAGGTTAATGGCTTCCTCATGGAACTAGTTTTTCTTTCAGTAACCTCTCCACTGCAATATGACCCAGATCTTGATGTGTAAAGTATGAACTGTGATGAAGTATTATTTTATTAATCCAAACTCAAGGGCTATATTTTACATAATGCTCTTTGTCACTTGGTATTAGTCCTTTGTATATCAATGCAATTAAAAAAAACATCAGATATTTTATAATTAGATTAATAAATTAACCTCTTTTGATCATATAAAAAAAATGATATTTGAAAGGCTACATGAGTTAATTATGAAAAGGAGAAGGAAGAAAAAGAAACCAAAAAGATAAATTGGATGAAAGCCTGACAAGAAACTGTATTGGGTTGAGCTTTGGGTAAAAAAAAGCTTTGGGTTGAGAGGAAGAAAGAAACATGAAAAATATTTAAATCAAAGGAAACCACAGTGTAAAATTCCAAAATAAAATAAAAATCATTACCACACTACATATGTTCTACCCACAATTTATTTTTAAATGTAGTGATTTTTAAGGATCTTAAAACTTATTGTGATATATAGTCCGTCCTTCTACAGTTCAGTATCATGAATGTTTGTTAGCTTTATAGTTTTATATTTCTTTATTGATAAAAATGTCTGAGTTAATATTTTAGTTAGATTCTTGAAATCTATGTGTAATTTCTTTTGTGAATTGAAATATAGATAATGCTTTTTCTGTTGTATCACTGAAGATAAATTATATTATCATTTATTTTAATAATATAATCTACTTATTGTGATATATAGTCTGTCCTTCTACAGTTCAGTATCATGAATTTTTGTTAGCTTTATAGTTTTATATTTCTTTATTGATAAAAATATCTGAGTTAATATTGTAGTTAGATTCTTGAAATCTATGTGTAATTTCTTTTGTGAATTGGAATATAGATAATGTTTTTTCTGTTGTATCACTGAAGTTAAATTATATTATCATTTATTTTAATAATATAATCTACTTATTGTGATACATAGTCTGTCCTTCTACAGTTCAGTATCATGAATTTTCATTAGCTTTATAGTTTTATATTTCTCTATTGATAAAAATATCTGAGTTAATATTGTAATTAGATTCTTGAAATCTATGTGTAATTTCTTTTGTGAATTAAAATATAGATAATGCTTTTCCTGTTGTATCACTGAAGATAAATTATATTATCATTTATTTTAATAATA
The DNA here is from genome assembly GCA_928085145.1 of Nezara viridula. Taxonomy (NCBI): domain Eukaryota; kingdom Metazoa; phylum Arthropoda; class Insecta; order Hemiptera; family Pentatomidae; genus Nezara; species Nezara viridula. The sequence goes on along the minus strand of OV725078.1, from coordinate 57,319,065 downwards.
TAATCTACTTATTTTTGTAGATTGAAGTAATAAATATTTTTTATTATATTATATGAATAAACAATTTTGTTTTCCTTTTCTTCAAAATACTGTAATGTCAGATTTATGAAGCACAAGTTTTCCCCCTTTAAATATATAAAGTGTCTCATAAATGATGTGATAAATATTAAGAGGTAGTACAACTATAGAGTAAAAAAATTTTGTATTGACTATGGATCAATTTCGCACAGCAAAGCAGGAAATTTAATGGGTTTTTTTTGTAGAATAGGAAGCTATAATAACTAAAAAACCTATTTAATTTAAGCAATTGTTAAATGTGGCATTGCAAACTAGACAAAATTTTCCTCAGAAAGCTAGAAGAATTTGTCTTTGATGCTCTATTTTAAAAAGAGGTATTTTAAGTGGCTAGATTAAGTTTTTCTCTGAACCATGTTTAATTCGAAAAAAAAATTTATTTTTTTTTTTTATCAGCTTCCTACTAGATTAAATATTCCTCACTTTTAAAACAACTACTGTGTTTCATAACTTTAAATTCTATGTTTGTCTATGAGATAAAAAAAAGTAAATAAATACTGTAGTACAACTTCTTAGGATAAAATTTTTAAAACATTCATGAATAAAACTGTCTGATAACTGATTACAGGTCTTTTTGTAACTTAGTATACAACAGTGCTAAGGCTGTGGAGAGAAACCATGGGTCCCGTCAAGTATAAAATTTATCACTAAAACCCAACTGATGCCTTTTATTATTTATGCTTCAAAAATGTTGGGTTGGCAAGTAAGTCTTCGGTTTTTCAGGGTGAAATAAAACAATATATTGTAGACATAAAATTTATTTTAATCTACAATATATTGACCTATATTTAATATTACTTTTTCCCATCTTTTCACTAACTGCATAATGCCATGTTCATAGAATGTCTGGAGTTTATTGTTAAAAAGCTTATCCAAGTGGTTTTTGATGTCCTCTTCCTTTTGTAATTTCTTTCCATTCATGGGTTGCTGCAGAGAATGGAATAAGTGGTAGTCACTTGGAGCTAGGTCTGGTGAATAGGGAGGGTGGGGCAAAAGCTCCCATCCAAGGCTCAATAATTTATTGCGAGTGACCAATGAGGTATGGGTCCTAGCGTTGCCTTGGTGGAACACAACACCCTTCCAATCATTCATATCTCTTCAGGTTGTTCTCCAAATTTGATGTTACTATATCCGTTGGAAAGCTGAATTATTGCTCTTCAAATTCGTATGAATGGTTTTATTTTTTATCTCCATCTGTAGTTTCCTTATGAAGGTCCTGTTAATGTGATTTTGTGTGGCCCTGAATTCCAGCTAAATTTTTTGTAGATTTCTAAAGTCATATGGAAGTTATAACATTTTTAGTGATTTTCGGAAATAAATCATGTGAGGGACCCAAACATTAAGCCTGGAAACATAGCCGAGCTTGTGAAAATGGTTTTCTACGCTTGTGTGCAACACATTTTGGACCATAGCAATCTCTCACACTGATGGGTGGGATTTTGATTAATAATGGCCTTAAACCTTGCTCATTTCAATTTCATGTGGGCGAACAGACCGTTGAGCATCATTGATGTCAAAATTTTCTGATTGAAATCTGGCAAACCAATTTTGACAGGTGTGTTCGGTTAAGGCGTCATCCCCATAAACACTGGAAATTTTTCTATGAGCTTCTACAGCATGCTTATCTTTTTTAAAATAATACAACAAAATATGTCGATAATGAATGATATTTTCTTCCATATTCACAGTGCAATAGCAAACACAATACTAAGCTAGTTTCAACAAGAGTTAACAGATATAGTTGTTGTCATATTACAAACAGGATAAAGAATCCACCTTAGGGATTAATTCATCAGATAAGAAGTGTATCATATTGACAGAAAAAGAAAAACCAAAAGGACTTATTTGCCAACCCAATATTATGTTAAGATATTTCATGATTGTTATATAACATCTGTAATGTTATATATATATATATATATATATATATATATAATATTTTTTTCTTGCTTTGCTTTCTCAGATATCTGGAATATCTACGTTCCGGAGAAAAATCTTTAAGAGAATATATATAGTACTATAATTTTTTTTTTTATTCATTGAGTTATATTATATTCACGCTAGATGTATAGAAAATATAAAATCCACATTAGCATAATAACAATTGAATCATAATCAAAAAGTATATACAATAAATAAAAAAACAAAGTAAGTGAATTAAAAAAAAAACAGGCGTTCCTACATATCCACTAATTACAATCAGGCAAAAGACCTCCAAGTCAGATTAGTCCATCCAACTATAGAGGGAAAAGGACTCCAAAGGATCCCTACGCTACTCTTTAGCCATCATTGCTAGAACTCAAATATATACATACTACAACTAAAACAGCTTAAGAAATAAATTTAATTATTTTAGGGAGAGAGATGATGTCTGGTCATTGCTGGGAGCCACCGATTATCAAAGGCCAGCACTGGTTATAACTGATCTGACTTTTGAAGGATTGAAGATAAACTAGTGACCTGAGATATAGTGGGCAAGAAGATGGACTCTCGCCGATGTACAACTTAGCGCTGGAAAATGTGATAAGAACATCACACGAAAATAGGAGGAGGGGGTTGCTCATCAGAATGAATCATAAAATCCTTGGATATGCAGGTGATATAGCTGTCCTTGAAATCAACCAAGAGTACATTGAGAAACTCGTTAAGATCCTGGTTTGAGAAGCAAAGAAACTTAGTCTACAAGTAAATGAAGATAAAACAAAATATATTACAATAAGACAAAAATTCCACCCTGATAAAATAATCTGCGTAGAAGAGAATAAGTATAGAAAATTCAAATACATCAGTTCCTAAACAGCCCATCATATTACAAGCGCAAACAGAGCTTTCTCCTCTCTTTCAGAAGAAAAATAAAGAAACTAGCTACCTATACGAAATGTTGTTTAAATAATTGTTGAAGCCCTATTAAATGTAATTTTTTTTTTTAATCTATTTATTGAATAATAATACAATCAGCCACTGCTGGAGGGCTAAGAGTTCTCATTCATGCAATATATACACATAATAGAGAAATAAATATAAAAAGTAAATAAATAATACTGATGAATAAAGTAAATAAAAGAAAAAAAAAGTAAACAAATAACATAAAATAGAAACTTCTAAACACAATCATACCTATATACAATATATACATTCATCCAGGAATCTTCCCATCATTTTCCCCACATGTGGAAGGCAAAGCAAGACTCCAGGAGATCCCAGTGCCATTTTTCCAGCCGCATCACTAGTATTAGAAGCCAGTGGAGACTGAAAGAGGGCACTAGAGCCGCAGACGCTCAGGACATGAGTGAAGATGCTGGCCATTGCCAGGACACCAGAAGCATATTTACAAGAGATCTCTGGGCCACTGCCGTATTAACCTTCGTGGAGGATTGTAGGGATGAAGGGATAGAGATTGACCTAGAGGATTTGGATGATGGATAAGGTTCTGGTGAAAGTTTGGGATGATGTCGAGGACAAATGGGATGTTAAGATCATGGTGTAGGGTCTTGTTTGTGACATAATATGGGGCATTGACTATTGTTCTGAGTACTTTGGACTGGAAGGATTGGATGCGTGTGATATTCGAATGTTTAGCAGTTCCCCACAGTTCAAGTCCGTAGGTCCAGATAGGTTTCAGTATGGTCTTGTAGATTAAAAGTTTATTTTCAATCAAAAGATGGGATGTTCTACTTAGTAATTTATACAGCTGGCCATATCGTCGGTTAAGTTCTTGTCTTTTAAGTCTGGTATGTGGGTTCCAAGTTAGTCTTTTGTCAAGAAGGAAGCCAAGGTAACGGACTGTGTCTGAGTATGGAAGTGGAATTGAATTAAAAAGGATTGGTGGACAGGATCTGCGTCGCAGGGTGAAAGTGATATGTTTGCATTTTGATGCGCCAGTTGTTGCACCACTGTTTAATCAAGGAGAGGTGAGATTGTAGGTTTATAGATGCTATTTGAGGATCTGAGTGGGAGGATAGAATGGCAGTATCATCAGCAAATGTAGCTAGAAATGTATCGGGATTTGAAGGGATATCGGAAGTGAAGAGGATATAGAGAACTGGGCCCAAGACACTGCCTTGTGGAACACCAGCCTCAACTGGATAGTAAGTGGAGAATGCGGTGTCACAACGGACTTGAAAGGAACGATTTGAGAGGTAGGATTTGAGGACTAGGTATAAGGATTGGGGTAAATGGGTTTTGAGCTTGAAAAGCAAGCCATCGTGCCACACCCGGTCGAAAGCTTGTGCTACGTCCAGAAAGGCACCAGTGCAATAATGCTTGTTTTCAAGTGCAGAGGATATATGGTCCACAACACGAAGGCCTTGTTGGACAGTGGAATGTCTTGAGCGGAATCCAAACTGATGAGAAGGGATGTTGTGGGATTCGATTATGGGTAGGATGCGTTTGAGAAGGATTTTCTCAAAGATTTTTGAGAGGATCGGGAGTAAGCTTATCGGTCTATAGGATGATGTGTTATTAACAGGTTTACCTGGTTTTGGAAACAGGATGATTATGGAATGTTTCCACACCAAAGGAAAGTTGGTTGTGCGAAGGATGCAGTTGTATAGATAGGTAAGGAATATGATTGCTTTTTTGGGAAGTTGTCTGAGGATTTGTGAAGTGAGGAGATCATATCCAGGGGATTTTCGGGGTTTTAATTTGTTTATAAGGAATTTGACCTCAGAGGGGTTAACAGGTTTTGGAGGTAGAGAGAGGATGTGAAGAGGAATTCTTCAACTTCAGCAGTGTGGCTGGGATGGAGTTCGGGATGAGGGGTGAATGTGTAGGATAGATGTTAGCAAACTCTTCTGCTCTATTCGCATCTGACGAAGCCCAGGAACCATCATCACGGCGAAGTGGATGGGAAATGGACTGGAATTTAAGGATTTTTTTGGTTACATTCCAGAGGGAGTTATCACTAGCGGATAATGAGGAGAGGTAGGAATTGTAGGATTGGGTTCTAAAAGTTATCCAGTTTCTTTTTTACCTGTTTGGAATAATAATTATACGATTTCCGGTCATCAGGATGCCTGGTTCTTTGCCAAAGGGTCCTAGAGCAACGTTTGCTATGGATTAGGTCCAGTAGGTCTTGAGGTAAAGGATTTATGTTATGGTATTTTTTGGGACGATCAGGTGAGGATGCAGTCCAAGCTGCTTGCTGGATCAGGGTAGTGAAGGAATGCACTGCATCGTCGAGGTCTTCAGGTGTTTTTTAAGGAAACTCTGAGGTCTATATTATCTTCCAGTATTTGACGGAAAAGGTTCCAGTTAACTGGCCCCCTGATAAATGAAGGTGGGGATGATTTGGGAATGGGAGATGTGGAAACGGTTAGGACTAGAGGACTATGGTCTGAGGAAAGATCATCAAACCTTGAAATAGAACAGTGTAGTGATCCTAGACCTTTGTGGAGGAAAAAGTCTAGAAGGTCGGGATTGCGGTTGGGATCTGTTGGCCAGTATGTGGGTGTATTAGGGGAAAGGATGTTGCTGCGATGGGAATTAAGTGCAGATACCAATGTTCGCCCTCGGGAATTTGTGGATCTGGCTCCCCATTGCTGGTGTTTTGCATTTAGATCTGCACCTAGGAGGAAGTGGTGTCCTAAGGAATTCAGGAAGGAAATTATTTGGGATTCGGAAATGGGTGTTTTAGGCGGGGAATATGCCGCAACTAGTTTTATTGGGTAAAGGGGTGTTTGGATTATTACGGCTGTGGGTTGTAGGAAATTATGGCTTGGTAAGGGAAACGGATCTATGGATAATTATGGCAGTGCCACCATGTACTGTTCCATCGGGATGGTCGGTTCGATAAATATTGTAGCCGGGAACGTTGATTTGTCGTTTGTTGGTTAGTCGAGTTTCAGTTATTAGTGCTATGTCGGTGTTTTTGTCATGTAATAAGATTGTCAGTTCGTTGATGTGGTTAAGAATACCATTCGCATTCCAAAGGAGAATGGAGAGGAATTTGGTTGAGGACATTTATGGATTTCTTGGCAGTGGAATGAGGTTGGATACAACATTGGTAAGTAGCGAAATAAGAGGGGTAATGAGAGATCTAAATTCGGAAAGGAAAGATGTCAGTAGGCTTGTGAGGTCAGTGGAATTGGAAGGAGGAGGAATGAATGTATGGGTATTTAACCTACGTTCGGGGATGGAGGGATATGGGTCTTGAGGTTGATGTGTGAATTCTTGAGGTTTAGGTTCTTGTGGCAGGACCTGAGATTGAGTGTTTACAGTGTCTCCTTTGAACATCTGAGCATAGGACACTCTTCCGTTCACTGTTCTAGAGGGTTGTCTTGGTGGCCTGGATGTCCCTTCTTCTCTAGGCGTTGCGTACATTCGTGTTTTTAAATTTTTGTATGTTTGACAACCCTTGTAGTTGGCTGTGTGTCCTTGGTGGCATAAAGCGCATACTGCAGGTGAAGTGCTTGACTTCCTACAGTCCTCTGTTTTGTGTTGCTCACCACACTTCACACATCTAGGAATGTGATGACAATACCGTTTCGTATGGCCATAAGCCTGGCAGTTATGGCATTGAACGATGTCGCGCTTGCTGTAGGGCTTTTCTACAACAACGCTTGTATAATAAAGGCTTGTGACCTTGTAGATGTTTTCGACATCGTGTGTTCGGTCAAGGTCAACGAAGAATAGTGGAAGAGTATTTATTTTTATTCAGGCTGTTCTTTATCCTCCTTGAATATGTTCACTATCTGGCGAACATGGAATCCCATACCCATGATCTCTTCTTTTATAGCATCTGTTGGCGTAGATGGGTGCAGTCTTCTGATAAAGACCCTGAGCGCCCTCTCTTGACGCAGTTGATACGTGTGGTAATCAGCCTTGGTGTCAGATAACTATTTTATAATTTTTCTGTAAGTTTCTGGAGTGTCGGGCATTAATTTAGTGTCATTGGTACGGCTTTGGCATTAATATTTTCCTGAACCTACTAGATTATTCAATTGTTGACACAACAATTGAATATTTTTAATATTTCTAACAAATATTGGTGGGGGTTTAGGTTCTCTGGGGGTGGATGCTGCTTCCATTTGTTTGTTATTTATATTTGAAAGCACTTCAAATGGATTCGAAGTGAATAACGGCGATTCTTCGCCCATAGCTTGAGTTGTCTCATAATTGTTAGGTTGTTGTGAGGAGCCAGGTTGGGGTTCCACTTGTTCTATGGAGCTCCCTGGTGTGGCTGGTGGAGTGTTTCTTTTCGAATGCCTTGTCTTTTTTTTAATGGGAGAACTCATTGTAGTATCGAGGCTCCTGGACCTAGTGTTTTTGCCCTTACTCGACATTAGCATGTGATAATATCGCATTTCATATTAATTTTTAAAAGAAAAATTGATAAAAGTGAGGCGATGGAAAAAAAAAAATTTGTTATTGAAGACGAAAAAATAGACGCGCGCTTGGAGATCGCAGGTCTGCTTCCGACGGAGCGCTCCAGCCCACTAGTCAGATTAACGATGTATATGACTGGCCGTTATCTAACTAACCTAAGGTCTATTTACACTGTTCACTCTTGTGTTGTAAATAAGTGATTACTCACCTTATTTTTTTGCCCAGTATCAAACGTAATTGTTAATGCAACTGATAACATTAAACTTGTATACTGCCACTGATAATTGAGATTTTTTAAGAGACGACCTGACGTATGTTTAACTAGGGCTAACGCATGCGCAGAACTCGATTAAATGTAATTAACGAACGACGATAATTTTTTTCATAAGACATGTATATATTTCACCATCTTAGGAGGGGAGGGGGGAGGGGCTTTAGCCCGAAAGCCACCCTCCCGTATATCCGCCTATGCATAACAAGTGCCGGGGCCGGAACTAGGTAGATTCAAAGGAAGCAGTTTCCATGGGCGGCAGAATTTAAGGGAAACAAATTTTCAGAATGTTTTTTTCTTTATTAGCTCAAACAAATTTTTGAATCTTTATTCAGTTACTAACACGACATCATTATATCTGATGATTTTATTTCGAAATACATTGCCTAAAATACTGATATAAAATGTTGGCTTTTATAGGAGAGCGGCAAGATTTAGCTTTAATATAAAGTTATATTGGCGCCAGGCAACCGATGTTGTATTAAAAAACATTGTCTGTTAAGCACTAATTTCTAAGTTAATGTAAAAATGACCTCTTATATTCAACACGTAAAACAGAAGACAAAGAACTGAAAAGGTTTTTTGTTACCTTATAAACAATGTTAAAGGGCAAATTTTGTGTCAACTCTCATTTAAATCGGGTTCTTTGTTAATTTACTTTAATGTCAGTCCCCAATCAGTGGCGCTCACCTAGACGCGGCGCCCACCCAACGTCCCTGTTTTCAGACATTTACCTGTAACTTTATCCAAATGAAAATGTTTTCTTGCTTTCTATTGAGGCATTTATTGTTATGTAGAGGCTTCTAGATGAATTTCTCCGAGCTAAATAAACCGCCCATCTCAACATCCTTGCCATCATATGTTTCTTTATGATGGCATGCTTGTTAGTGTCTAGGCCGTGCAGCCATATATCAGAACTGGCTTTTTCATATCATTATACACTCTTAAATTGATTTTTTTTTTTTTCGGAATTTCAATACTTTTGAAAGAGATGAGAAATCTCTGTTTGTGCTAGTAATATGCTGGGCAGTTTAGGAACTGAGGTATTTGAATTTTTCTACTCTCGGGAATGTCTTCTCTTCTACGCAAATTCTTTTACCGGGGTGAAATTTTTTTTCCCATGATGGGTAAAAGAGAGATAAGACGGTAAGAGGATGGATATTCTGATGGCTTTTTTGGGTTTGTGAATCATTTTGACAATAGATATTTTCCAAGAACCAGGGAAATATGTAGATCGGAGTACAGCATTAAATACATAAGTAAGGAAAAACATGGCTTTTCGAGGAAGAAGTTTTAAGATCTGGGATGTTATTAGGTCATGTCCAGGAGCTTTGAGGGAGGGTAATCTGTGAATAATGGATATTTCTGTGGGATGAAATGCTTTAGGTGGAAGGAACATTTGGTGAGGAGTATCCAGTTCTGATTCAATACATTCGATGTGGATTGGATTAAGGATATCAGGATGTGGGTTGAAAGTTTGGACCAGGTGTGGGATTCAGTAAGAAGTGGGTGATTAAAGTCTTTAAACTTCAGAATTTTTGGTAGTCGTCCATAGTGATTTGTCAATCGTAAGATTTTCAATTAGGTTAAGTAATTTTTGAGTTTTATATTTTGTGAGTTCTGATTTTAGTTTGTTAGTCAATTCGGTCAATTGTCTGAAGGATATCTATTCCTATGCCACTTCGATCTTGCTCTGCGTTTATCCCTTAATGAGATTCGAATATGTTGTGGCAAGTTAATATGTCGCGAATTATTGCTTTTATTAACAAATGTGTTATTATTTATACTCATTGTAATAGATGTACTAAGTATTTCTATGGCTTAGCCTAGCTCAAAAATGAAAAGTCGTACGAAACTGAAATTGCCTAATTAAGGTTTTTATTAAGCCTGAGATGTTACAGCAACATTTTCGTCAAAATAGGCAAACCGGAAGTGGTACTTTATTATTCGGCATCAGTGCAGGCCTTAGGGTGGGGCAATCGCCGCGGAGTGTCGACCTGGAGAGGTCCTAGTTGGAGACGACGGCCGATCCTTAGGAGCGCTTGCCAATTGATATGGTTGGGGCCAGGGGTATTTCAAAATCGAGGATACAAATCTTTCCCCGTTGAGTTTCCTCAAAGCTGGGAATAATACGAGCAAAATTAAATGGTAGGAAAGAAGGGAAAAAGATAGTGAATATGAGACCTGTAAAACATGAAAAATGTGCATGCACAAGAAAATATTAAAAAATAGAAATATTTTAATAAATCTAAAAATTAAAAATCCTTTTGAACGTTTACAACTTTTATTGAATTGAAATAAAAGCGATGAAATATATACATGCAAGATTTAAAACATCAAGACAATACTCAATGAGAAATAAAAAAAAATTGTCCATCAAAATAAAACACATATAAAAATAAACTTCCAAAGTTAAAGAAAAAGTACATCCAGTAAAAATAAATCCAAGAAAAAAAATTAATTTAGTAAAGAAAAATATTAACTAAATTAAAATCTCTTTGGCAGCCGTGAGAGAAGGAACGAAAAATATCCCAAGTTGGAGGCTATACTTCCAAAGAGGTTACCTGAGGTCTTCAGCTAATGTTAAAGGCAGCCGATGGTGTGGGAATCGATATGCATATCGAACCTGATCGATAGCACAGCTGGGCTCTTCAAAATGGCGCTAGGCTGGCGCAAGTGAGGTGAGACGAGACTGGAGCTGGGTGGGGGTAAATGTCCAATACGTGGACCCAACCTAAATAAAGGCTAGCTCCAGACTTTCGATTATACAAAAAGGCACTACAGTAGGGCGGTGAGGTTGAGTTAACTGGAGCGACTGATGGGAAGGTGAGAGAAGTTGTCCACTACGTGGACCCAATAACAACGAAGGCTCGCTCCAGACTGACTTTCCGGCAGTACTATCGCATTATTTTGATGTCTTACCCAAGATACGCAAAGACTGGGTATTACTGCCGGGCTGGTGCATATAAATAAGCGATAAACATCGCGAATGAACCTAAATATACACCAAGATACATTTTAGGGACAATATCCCTCAGTTTTTTACAAAAAAAAAAAGAAATAAATAAACATTTTATTTAATTAGCATTAAAAAAGGGATGGTGAGGAAAAATAAAGATACAAGAAAATGAGGCGTTAACAGATAGAGATTAATAAAACATACAAAACGTATCAAAATAATTAGTTTTAGTTTATCAATATAGCAGCAGCATTAGAAAAATATTGATTGAATGACATACAATTTAAATATCACATAATTTAAAATAGCTTAAGAAATAAATTTCATTTTTTTTAGGAAGGAAAGAAGTCATTGCTCAGGGGCGCCAAATGTCTAAGGCCGCCACTGTTCGGCATGACACAGTTCTTAACATGAAGGAGTTACTCCAAAACAGGTTTACATGAGTTAAGTCTGTGAAATGTTAGTAAAACTTGCACATCCTTCCGGCTTAATGTATCTTTTTCAGAGCCATAGCAATTGATAGGTCTCACAAGTGTTTTATAAAAATTAAAAAAGAAGTTTTCCACAAAGGAGGCAGGCGATCAAAATTTTAGGGGGAGATTCGGACGAAATCCAATTGAGATGATGAATGAATTATTACAAATATGTCGGTATAATAATTACTCCTAAGTTCGACTTTTCACTTTTGTGAGTCAGCCAAGCTAAGTTGGGACTGAATTCTATTGGTCATTATTCCATGGCTAACGGTCCTCTGTTCAAGTAAATAATATAACTCCTCAGTCTCTCAGATGGTGATTAGTTATGCTGCGCAGGCTTAGGATTTCGAGCCTGAGGTCTTGGAAAATCTCTGTAAATACTTTATAAAAAAACTATTACTTCTCCCAAGATATTCATCTAATTATATTTTAGTGCACAAAAAAGGTATCGTCTCAAGACACTCTTAAATACTAGAAAAAATACATTTTGAAAGATCTGGAGATAACTGTCTTCAATTTGCCTCATATGTTAATGAAAGAGATGATGAAAAAGAATGTATGTTGGTACTGAAAGTGGTGTGAATTTAAAGAATGTTATAAAATTAACTGGCTTACTAGTAAATATTTACAAGTCATCAGGGATTCCCAGAAGGGGGTTTTATGACAAATGTTGGGCTATCAAACTTTTAAAGGAGGGCATACTTTGACGGATTTTTGAATTTTTGAGGGGGGCAAATTTCAACATGGTTAAGAATTTTCGGAATGAAAAGTTTCAGAATAAGGGGCTATGGAGAAAACATGGAACAGATCACAGCAAGTGTAATTGTGTATGATCTACATTTTTTCTAATTCGACTTGCTCTGTTTGTATAAAAAAGTGAGCAATAAAACATCTTAGAAGGGGAAGGGGGGAGGTTCTTGTGCCATCAACCTCAGGGAGGGGGATGGGCACCGCTGCAAATTATTAATGTTTATTTTTTTTTTTAAATTGTCTTTCAAGAACAGACACATTAGAAAAAATTGTTAGAATGTAAATATTAATAATAATTTAAAAATATCATTGCTCATTCATTTTAATTAAAAATGAAATCTGTATTTTACATTAATTACACATAGGCCTCAACAGAAAGAATTTTACATTAATTATATGATGTGAATAGAAAATATATATTTTATTTTAATCTTTTTAAAGTATACATAAGCACATTTTCATTCATTCTCTGGCTTACAAAACGTACGTGGGACCTTGCTTGGAATTCGCTGGAGAACTCTTGATAACAGCACCTGAAAGTGCAAGGCAAAAAACTGAAAAAGTCCAAAACTCAGCACTTCGGATAACAGGTGCGCCAAAGTCTACACCCAAGCTAGACGCTCGCTACCCATGCTAGCCTAGACGTTCGCTTGTAGCTATGCAGCTACAAGGGAACGTCGAGGCTATAGAGATGAGTAGAGAAGTAAGTTCAATAAGTCTGTAATAACGACTACATAGACTTCCTATAGAGTACTGACCCAAGAATAAGCCAGCATTAAAAAGACTTGTAAAGCAAGTTACTTTTTTAGAGAAAGCTCGACAGGTTAAAGATAAAATAAACTTGCTCCTCGCTCAAAGAGAACCACTTTCTCTAATACCACCTCAGTTTACTGTGAAAACAGCGTCACATATAACCTCAACTTTACTTAACCCATTAAAAAAGAAGAAGTTATACCAGAATAACTAAGATCCTCTGCTCTTGAAATGATTGCTGAACGTTATCCAAGCCCTCCGTGGATTTATGTGTACTCCGATGGGTCTGCCGAACTAGCCACACACAGTAAAGAGGCAGGTGCATACTCTCAACTGTTTGCTATTTCGAAACCGGTTGGGAAATGGGCCTCAAATTTCGACAGTGAAATAAGAGCAATTTTATTAGTACTGCAAGCTTTGTCACACTTAGATGCCAAAAATCTCGTATTGTTGTGGATTCAAAGGTGGCTATTCTCGCCAGCCAAATGACTCTTTTGCTCAAGATATTCTGAAGTGCCAAAAGGTCATAGAGGAACTACTTCTTCGAGGAACAGAGGTTCAGTGAGTACCAAGTCACTGTGGCCTCCATGGAAAAGAAATGGCTGATAAACTCGCCAAGGTGGAATCCAGATTGAACCAGCCACAAAATAAAATATCATATCAGAGAGCCAAAAAAGCAATAAATAAGGCCAGTGAGGCTAAAAGGTATTAATGGAATAAATAAAGTATACAAATAAAGGCTAATATTAATAATAAGCAAGATATGTTTTTTTTATTTTAGTTAGGTATACTTTTTTATACATACATGTACTTATCAGAGATGGGCATATTTATATTAAAAAATATAAATACTAACACCATTTATATTTATGGTACAAATGAATAAAAATACGAATATATTCGTATTCATAAAAAGTAATATGAATACAGAAGATACGTATTCACGACTGTAAATATAAATACGTCCGTATTTACGACTGTAAAAGTGAATACGGCTATATTTACACGTGTAAAAGTGAATACGGCAGTATTCAGGTTTACTAAAATGAATACGGTTAAATTTACAGAAGTGAATGCAAATATTTTCACACAACCTTATTAATGAATAATCTTATCTATTAAAAAAAAATGTATTTATTAAATTATTTATTTAAAAATATATTTACTATATATATCATTTTATTTTATATATAGTATTATATTCATCCTTTTACAATATGTTATGTTAATTATCACTTGTAATGTTTGTACGTATTATAAATTTCCGAGCCTTTGTATTTACGCTAGTAAAAGTGAATACGGCATTAGTAACGTTTATTAAAATGAATACGCTTAAATTTACGGAAGTGAATGCAAATATTTTCACACAATCTTATTAATGAATACTCTTATTTATAAAAAAAATGTATTTATTAAATTATTTATTTTAAAAAAATTTCTATATAAACCATTTTATTTTTATATATAGTATTATATTCTTCGGGCATCGCCTCTCTCCTCCCCCCAATAAAAATTCTGAGTAGATGAGAATATTGGAATTTCTTATAGAGCAGGTACTCTCGTGAAAAAAAATTGAAAAAATAAATCCCTATCATCCAGATTACAAGAGCCTGCTAAACAAACAGACTCAGTTTCGCTATCAACTTCATACATTGTTTTATATGCAAAACTTAACACATTAACAAATATATTCACACATTACACACTGAACGGCAGGTCCGGAAAGGTCACTATTCAAATTTGACAGCTCTTGCCCCTTTCCTTGCTTCAACTCTGTCGTGTACACGTATTTCCCGATGGGATTTCCAGGGTATCGTTCCGTGTGTTGTACCTACCCTGGCCGTCTATTAAACTTATCTTTATTACCATTAGGAGCCCATAAGACCAATAATTGGTCAAAAGGAGAATGTTGCTCTAGATGATAAATTTTAGAAAATAAATTAGAAAATTGACGATGGAGCACATTATTATTTTTATTATTAGAATTAAGCCTTGAATCCACAAGAGTATTGGAATTGCAGTTCTGAAGATGGGAATAAAAGGTCCTGAAACGTAAACTAGACTGTTAACATGTAACGTTAAAAATATACTCGTATTGTTAATAATTGGAAGTTATTATTGCCAAGCAACTAAATAAATTAACAACTTCCCAGGAAAAAAATAAAATAAAATAAGGTTTTCTATTTATTTAATGTAGTTTCTTACTTTAATACTTCTGGCCAGATGTATTTCTTTTGTTCTGTAACTTTCTGTTATTCCTCAGGGACTCCATCCCAGAATAAAATTAATTTTCTACTTTTATTACTATTTTTATGTCTATATTATGTCCAAAAAGGATAAACTGGTAATGTACACTGATGTATGTGGAATTAAGAGGAAATTGTTTATATCAAACGGCTTGAAATAAAGCAACCGAAATTCTAATGGCAAGGTCATCTCAGAGAAGTTATGCATGGGCGCCCATATGAACTATGTCGACAGTATAGCAGCAGCCTTTGGTGAAACCAATAAAGCTCAATGGACTATACCAACATATTTTGTATTATTACTTTATTTGGTATTGTATTTTGCAGTTATATAATAGCTTTCTGGATGAATCCAAAATAAATATTGCTTTATAACGTTTCTTGGTGACTTGTTCCAGTCAGCTTAACATTTGCATTTTCTCTACCCTTACAACTCTGCAGATTTGTTACCTACAGGGTTTTGGTGATGTCAGTAGGCTGGTTCTCTGTAGTTACCTTCTGTCTTCTTGTTATCTCCCATTCCTACCCCATACCTTCCTATCCTCATCCTATTGGCCAGTCATAAGAACATGCAGTATTGAGGCCATCAGGAGACCATAAGTATAATACTTCACTACAAATTAAATTTGGCTTCCATAAAAAAAAAATGTTTTCAGTTCAAACAAAAATCTGATAAGATCTAAACACTATTATTTTAAATTCAGAAATGAAAAGGTTGATAAAATAAGTAGTTTGAAAATATAATTTATTAAAAAAAAAAAAGAATACAACACTTCAACATAAAACAATTTTCATGTAAACAATTACTACTAGTTAACTCGTATTTTTTTATAAATAATGCGGTATATCAGCTCAGACAAATAGTTTTCAGAATCATAAATGATAAAAGTAAACAAATGTATTATTAATCATTAAAAATATAATATGCTCTTTCAATAAATGCAATATACAGCAGCTAAAGTGATTTATCTAAATTGCAAATTAAATCTGAATTATATAAAATTCAAGTTTAACAAATCTCAAACCAAACCCTATGAATAATTAATTTAAAAATAAAATACAAAAATAGCATAGTTTTATGAATTTGTTTCAATTCAAAATGGATCAATTCAAATTGGTATTTACAGTTATAATTTTACCCTTTATTTGGTGCATATACAATCATACAAATTTCATACTCTTGATGAATAACTGATCAAATTAAAATCTAAAGTATCAGGAAAAACTCTTAAACAAGTTTTGTTGAAATAATTTACAATAACCAAGATATCAGTTAAGATTGGACTTAAATGGTCCATATTTGAGTATAACTTTGTAGTATTTAAAACAATCAGCCTTACCAGTGAAATTTAAGTATCACAACAAATATAATGAATCTTTTGTTCTTTCTCATAACATAACACTCTCTCTCATACACACATATATATATATATATATATGTATGTATATATATATATTTATGTTTGTAAAATAATTATAAATATAATGATGAAGCAAAGTAAAACAATAAGAATTAGCTCTTCAATTGGTTTCAAAATCAAAAAGAAATTAAAAAAAAAATTACATTATATGATAAACATTCAGTAAATCTTTATTTGCTATACTACTATTTTTACTTACAAAACTATAAAAACAATAATTTTTTAAACTATTCTTGTCATTAAAACTATCAATTAATTAATTTTAATGTAATAAAAATTGATTTAGTTAATATAACAATATAAGAATACAATAAGAAATTGTATGTACCTATTGTTCCATGATTTTATCAATTAATTAACTACTATCGGGAAAATTTCTTATTTCAAAGCGTAATGTTTATTAGTTTAGCTATTATTGATATAAGGCTATTTTTAGAATATAGGTTTAGATGGCTTCATTCTTGATTGCATAAAAATGTCAACCATTTATTGCTATTGAAAATAATTGCTACAAATGGAGAACTATTCTTTTCAGAAAACTGAGTGTTAAATATCTACAAAATAATCAACTTAAGACATGAAAACATTTTAAAGTAGCTAACACAATATTTGCTTTATTTTGACAGTGAAATTTATGTAACCATTCTAAAACTTTAGTTTAACTAACTACTTAATTAAAATACGCTTCTAAAGGTAGATGAAATATATAGTGTAATAATAAAAATACACATATTCACATAATGAGATCAAAATCACATAAGGAATTTAAAAGGGAAAAAAATGCATTGAGTTTCTGACAAAAAAAGAAAACACCAAAATTTCATCTTCACTTATATTTATATGCTAATAAATAATAAGAATTCAACCATAACAGCAACTAATGCTGTTTTTATCAATATCTTACAATAAATTGTAATTATTTCTACCTCATTGTGCTGCTAAAATTTTATTATTTACACTATGATAAATAAATTAATGACATTTATTTCATTCATTAAAGAAATAATTAATTTCAAAATCTGATTGAGTGGAAGACATTGCATAAGTAAACAGTTAATTTAATCTGTAACTTTATAATAAGTGTCTATAATTAGATACTTATATTTATAGTAAGCTTATACTTATAGTATGAACTACATACAAACAATACAAAGCAACCAATTTGTGAACACAAATGCTAATTTATAATTCAAAGTACTGAAACTAATGTTTGAGATTTCTTTAACAAACTTAGGTTAAAAAGGAACTTAAAATAACAATGTAACAAAAGTTAACTGAATCAAAGTAACAGAATCCATTTAAAACAAACTGTATAAAAATACCATTAATCACAAATGACCATTTTTAAAAATATAGATGTATTACCAAATTTATTAAGTGCATTTCATTAATGTTTTTAACAATTAAAAAAATATATATGTATATGTATAGACACATATGGGTTTACGAATAAATATATACACGCAAAATAATTCAGCACACGAATATTGGCAACTTTATATAAAATAAATGAAATATCAAAATTAAATTTTAAAAAAATTCATTTAAATAAGAGTAATAAAATAACAAATTTATCATTATAAGAAAATTCAAATACAAAGAAGTTTTACAGATATATTTAACTAAAGTTAATTTTTAAGTTCTAAATTAAATAAGACCTTATATAAATTATTTTTTATATGGCCAAAGGATATTTATGTGCTCTAAAATTCCCAATAAAAGATTAGATGCCAATTATCAATCTATTCTAGTAATAAAAGAAAATTACTTTTGATTTTTTTTTTAAAAAAAGTATAGTTTCTTTAGTTCTTTTAATATACTATAATAATGTAAATTAACATACTTCCTTGTATTTGAAATATATTAGTAAATTTTAATACATTTCATTATTACTTAATACAAATAAATTTCAATGTATGTTACACACTGTTTTTCACTAAAAAGTTGATTATTTACTTTTAAAAAATTATTTCAACAAATAATATTAATTAATTCAACTAATCTTTCTTATAGAATATTGATTTTATTAGGATTTTTCTTCAAATTTACAGCCTAGTCACTAATTGATAATGTAAAACAGAAATGAGTTGAATGGCAGTGATATTCAACAAGTAGATCATTCATGACACTTTGAACAGACACACCTCTAATGGACTGCTAAATTTTTGTCACCAATGTTAACAATTAAATCAGGCTAAGTAAATCTTTAATTTAATAAATATTTGTACCATCAATAACAATCAACAAAATAAATAGTAATTTAATAAAATAATAACTTTTGAACTGTACAATCAAGGTACATATTTTTTAATCCAGAAAACTCATTATCTAGAATCTTCTTATACTATCTTAAATGTATGTTACTATCTCTTTAATTGTATAAGGATTAAAAATTTTAAAATAAAATTGATATACCTTTTGAAAAATAAATTTGAATTATAAAAACTATTATATTTAAAAAAAATATTGAGAGTGTAGAACACATATAATATTATTGCATAAAAATATATGCAACTCACTTTTATGAAGGTAGTGGTACACAATAGGTACAGTAGGTACACAATAGGTAGTGAGTACACAGTATTGAAATATAACGTAATATTATCAAATTTGTTTATTTTACAAAGAACTATATTAAGTTAGGATAATAGTTAAGGAGGTCTTAAATGGTCAAACACCATTGGAAGAAGAATGTTTATCTAATAATGCTCATTGATATTTAGAATTATGAAAACATATACCATAACCTGAAATGATATGAATGAAAAATGATAAGCAAGAAAAATAAATACTATCTAAAAAATTTTAACTTCAAATAGATACAAGTTTTAACATTGAAAACCTTCTTTAATTACTGATCTTAGGAAATTATCACTTATAACATACAAAAAAATTAAATTAAAAGATATATTATTAATTATAAATATATTTAAGAATTCTGAATCTGTTTATAAGTATGTTATCAGTAGTAGAGTGATAAGGGCACAGCTTAAAATGGATTTGTCACTGCTGAGTTCTTTTTATTTTTATGTTTAGTTGAAGTATATTTTTTGTTTATCATTAATTTTGTATATTATTATTTTTGTAGTGGTATTTCTCATATTAGTCAGTGACAAATCCATTAGTAACCTCTTACCAGCTGAAGTTTTATGTTGGCCAGCGAGGCACTATTATTATTATTACATGTTTTTCTTACTGATATTTTTCATGGCTAAGACTCAGATGTTCTGAACTAATAACTTAGCTTAACGACTTTGTAATACATTTGGAGGAAGAGAGTCATTTCTTTCTTATTCACCCAATTATCACTAAAGTCGTGACCCCGGCATGATGACAATTTGAAGAACTCCCCTGGAAGGTGAAGAAGCTGTCCAGAAACAATTTCTGCAACGCTGGCTACCATATCTTTCCTGAATGACGACCAGATAAGGACTGTTATTATTAGGACTTAAGTGGGAGTCTTAGGCCGACAAAAGAGCAAAAAAAACTAAACCATTGAATGTGGGAACAGATGAAAATAATTTACTTCGGAATTGAATAAATATCCTTTTTGAAGGGACTATCAGGAAAGAAGATCAGAAGCTATGCAAGAAGTAAAAGGAGAAGACAGGATACAAGTCCTTACAGACTTAATTACAAAAACAATTGAATGTGGGTAAAGATGGAAATAATTTACTTAATTACTCTATCACTCTAACAGCAAGAACCTTATGAATTGGTTTTGCATGTGCTCAGCTGTAATATATTCTCTATAACTTCAAATCCCTGGATAAGATGTATCATATTATTAGCCTTTATGGAGTTCATATATCAACTAGTTGGGTGTCCTCTCTTTCCCTTTTCCAGCTCGAAATATTTTCACTTTCCCTATCCAGTTAATAATTGGCGATGCTGGTAGATCAACCCCAGCTGTGCATAACCCTGTTATAGAATTTTAGCGTCAGTGGGGTTCTTTGAGAACGAAGATTACCCATGCAACGTTAGTTTAAGAGATGCCATAAATCGGTAGTACTGATGGCTGTCTCATGTCTCATCTATATTATCTTTCGACAAATAATTTGGCTAAATGACTGTAATAAAGGATAACAGATAACATATAGAGGAAGAGAGTTATTTCTTTCTTATTCACCCCATTATCTCTAAAAGTACATAGTTAAAAAATAAATAACTAATAACCTATAGAATCTTTTATAATTAAAGAGTCCAGACAATAGATATTAGTCTCAGAAAAAAAGGTTATTTATATTTTAGAAGACCCCATTTCAAAGTATCATTTAAGATTATTTATAATAAACATTATATTTCTCCATTCTATTATTACTATGATAAAATCTTTTGATGAAATACAAACAAAAAGCCTAATAAATGAAATCAGAGTCATGCTTCCACGCAATCATTGTATCATCTAATCATAATTAAGTAAAACATTATTTTCATCCATCAAAATAATTTAATAAAAACATGTTATAAATATTCAACAAAATACACAAAAGTTATAATAAACATTTTTAAAATGTAATGTCAAGAGAATTGTGTAATTGATCGATTTTAGATATTTTTGCATAGCTTTAAAATTTAATAAAATATGTATATTGTTAATCAATAATCACTACAATTCTAATCATAACCTTATCATTGTTATATTATTTACAATTAAGAATATTAACTTATAAGAACTATATTCCTGAGGTTGATTGTACATTATAAAAGTCAAATAACTAAAGTAAATTTTATCTAAGCATTATAAAATATATACAAATAGATACTAAGTTTCTTTCTCATTTAAAATTTTGTTTGTTCACCATTCTCTTTAAAAAATATACTAAATCGAACAAAGAATACTATATAACCAGAGACAATATATAATCCTTCATAACAGATGCTTACGAATAACTGCATTAAATTAAAAAATTATATATATAAGCAAATAAATACAGTATGAAGATCCCGGTGGGATCACCCAGAGCCATGCACCCTGGGAGACCCAACGCTATAGAAAAATAAAATAAACGATTTATACAAAACAGATGAATTTATAGTTTGTTAACATAGTAGAGCCATCATCAACACCTGTTTGACCAAGGGATCCTATGTTATACAATAGTTAAATAAATGAGTTATAAAATACACAAAAATTCAGTTAAAACAGTGGAGTTCAATATCTAAAGGCAGGTATTCCAAGCAACTCATAAAAATAGTCAATTGGAACATATATCAATGTATTCAGAGAATGTGGCTTGATAAGTCAGTGGAGTGTTTTCCTAGAAACT
The DNA here is from genome assembly GCA_928085145.1 of Nezara viridula. NCBI lineage: Eukaryota > Metazoa > Arthropoda > Insecta > Hemiptera > Pentatomidae > Nezara > Nezara viridula. Next base: position 57,297,518 of record OV725078.1, on the reverse strand, counting down.
GAATATTGTCTGACTCACAGTTTCATTATGCATTAGTTTGAAGTGATCACAAAGAGGTATCAAAAATGCCATAATTAATTTTTAAAAAAGGAAAAGTTAAGATGTATTTTAATTAACCATTTAGTAGATAGCAATGTTCAATTTAACAATACTTGAGATTCACAGAAGAACAGTTTTTATTCCTTATCAATCTTATGATAGGTGATTGCACCTATTAAACAAATTAGTCTCACTTTAACATATCAATTTGGACATAATCAAATTCTAATACAATTAATTTATTAAGCATATTTACATATTAAAAGGTAATATATTTTAAAAAGTAAATTATTATTGTAAAAATGATTATGGAATGCCCTGATCGCCAAAGAGGTAAGTCCGATTTCATTCACTAATTTAGTCTTTTTTGATCACATGTTTAAACTTTTATGGCTCATGTTCCATTGAAATTAATCAAATGAATACTACTTTAAATGTAAATTGTGACAAACGCAAGAGAAGAAAAGAAACTATATTCAAATTTAAGTGTTGTTCTTTTAAATACAGTTTTTTCTTCTTTTTTTTTTTTTTTGGAATTCATGAAAATGGATATAGCAACTATTTCTTTTTTTAATTAAACTACAATTTGATTCTAAAAAGTGTATCGATATTAATATTAAGTTAATAGGGACATAATAAATAATAAAGGGTACCGCGGTAATTCCTACGTCAGAGCCTATATATGTAAAGACATTACCATAAAATGTCTAATAACTAGAGACCGGGCTTTCGTGCAGTAAAAAACTGAAAAACGTACAATATAACACTTAAAATTTGTAAAATCGTGCATTAAAAACCCAAAAAGTGTAAAATTGTCTACATAACATGCAAAAATCATAGTTTTTGTTTAATTTACAATATTCACACTTACTTTCTCTTGTATTAATAATACAGGTTCTAAATTAAAGTTACATAGATATAATGTTTAGTAACGTAAAAAAATCTAATTCTAATTTAAAATGAACGACGATTAAATTAATTCTGTATGAAAGTAAATCAACTCATACTTCTATCAATTATTACAAATAATTTCATACTTCTACGTTTGAAAACTTGAAAATAAATATACACGTTTTGGAACCTTAAACATATGTTTTGAATCCGTGAATAACAGAACTATAAGGATAAGGGGCTTTGTAAGTGACTGTATGCTCCGGCATCTAAGTAAATTATTATAAATATGTTTCCCCAAATTATACTATTATTGATACAATAAAATGTATGTACTTGGATAGTAATTTTGTTACATATAGCAAACAAGTCGAGCCTAAAATATCTTTTCCATCCCAGAAACATAACTTGAAAATTTTGAATAAAAACATTAAGAACAAAAATTTAAAAACTTTGTCCAGCATTATGCCTAATCTAAACGTTCCAAATTGTGACACGCTGTACATGGGTTGGATACCCCTGTTATCAACTACAAATCTAATATAATAAAAGTAAAGAAATATTTACATACATACCTAAGTACATGTTATAAAGGAAATTTAGATAAAATATTTTACATTATACTATTTATTAAAATTGACATTTAGCCTTAATTGCAAAATATGCAATATCATGCAGCAAAAACTAAAATCGTGCAAAATGAAATTTCAATATGTTATTCTATAGATCGTGAAACGGATAGATTGTCGGGTTTGAAGTTTTTACATCTAAGCGAACAAAATGTGCAATAACATAAAAATCCGGTCTCTATTAATAACCATTGCTCTGTTCATCAGTACTTAATAATTTGACACCCCATAATAATTGGTCTATAATACCTATATTTTTTATCAAGAAACAATTTAAACAATTGGAAAGTAGTTTTAATAAATTTTTATAAATGAATCATCAGGTCAGAGCCACTCCGCATACAATGGTTACTTAGTAACATGTAACCAGGTGGTGGTGAGGCCGCTCTCTATGTTCAGTTGGTTTTGTTTTCTTTGGTAACTCACTGAGTGGCCCACCTTGTCACTACTTAACTAGCTAGTCACTAGCAATGTGGACCTGTACTTAAGAATGATAATTCAAATGAAAACTTAATTTTCTACATGAAACATAATGAAAGAGATAACACATTATTTACTTTTCAAAAATATTACAAAATAACATGAATTACTTATTTAGAGAGAAGTAAAAATAATACATAAGAGTTAAAGTTTTATTCAAACTAATTTATTAAAAATAATAAATGAGTTAGGGCTGATGAATTCATTTTCATTTCATGAAATGAACTACATATTTAGAATTAAGTAATTCTTTTCATAAAACAGAAGATAGTAAAACAAAAAATCTATCAAGCAATAACTGCATGTAGTAAACAAGTGTTACATAAAGAAAACCAAAACTTTTCTTCATTATTAGTTCATCCATTTCACATCATCATTATTTTCATAAAATTGATGTTATGTATGCTAACTAGATAAGGTAAGCATAAACATGCAATGAGTGAATGAATTGAAAAAATAAAATTAGCTCATATTTTTAAATAATAAATTATATCAGATAAAATTAAATGGATAAAATAACAAACATGATTTAAAAACTTTACGGAGTCTAAATCAGAACCTTGAGCTAGTTTCAAGAAGATTTGATGATAGTTCATTATTAACACTAGTGCAGTAATAAAAAATAGTTACAATAAAGAAATTTATAAATTACATTTAATAAAATTTAATTTTTGATTGAAAATCTTACCACATCAATTACCTTATCGAAATTTACAAATAACAATTTAAATAAAATAAAATAAGAATACTTCTTTCCAAGACAAGATGTCTTTATTTGCAACTATTTAGAATTATGAGTATGTCATCGTTAAATAAAAAAATCACAAAAAATAAATTTTACAGAAAAAAAAAACATTAACATTTTAGAACTATTAACATATCGGTTGTTTTCACCCAACTATAACTAACTTTTTTATATTTTAAAAGTAGTACACTATTAAAGTCTAAACAGGAATAACATTTCTACACTCCAGGGTAACAAATTGTTTATGCATTTACACTGAATAGATATAAAATGAACTAAGCAATGAGAAATTATCTAAGATAAATAAGGATAAGCCAACCAATATTAAAAATGTCAAGTTATGACTCCTATTATGACAATAAAATCTTATGGTAATTACATGAAAAACAAATGATTAACAAGTATGCACCTTAACGTTAACCAATTATAATTAATACCAATGTATATAAATACCTATAGTAATCAGAAATATATACAGAACCAGATATAATTAGTTAATTACAAACAGAAAAATGTACACTGTATATAAACACACAACAAAAAATTTAAACATCCATAAGTTTCATTTGCGGGAGGGAGGACATGGAAGATCAGGCTATAATTCATTAAACGAAAACCTTGCTTCACAAAAATTTAAATATATATATAAATAAATAAATTCATACCATATTAAAGTGAAATAAAAAGAAGATATTTGTTGTGAACTTAAAAGTCTGAACCACACCCTACAGAAAATTAATTTAATTTAGTCATATAATGTCAGAATATTTTATTTGAATTTTTTTAACATAACATGAATGATTCGAGACATAAAAGTAAATATCATTACATCAAGTTGACTAAAATATGATTTAGCCTCACATAGCAGTTGTATCACCCAATTTGTACAACAAGACACATCATTTTTAAAAACAATTTTTATAGAATCAGACTTTTCACTCTTTATATCTTATATAATTTTTATCTGTATTCAAAATCTTATAAAGGAATCTCCAATCAGTCGTTCCAATTTCTCTCTCTTTCATACACTTTCTCTCATTTTATTATTATTACAACTTTATTTTAGAATAAATAACAGGTAAAAATTAAATATTGTCTCATAAGCATTCTTGAGAATGTGTATTTGATATAAAAAGATACATTAGAAGAATAATTTAGTTTGGATCCAGCTCCTGAAAAAATAAATAATTAAAGGATACATATCTATATATACACGAGTGTGTGTGGGTGTGTGCTTTACGATGTATTAAAAAATAAAAAACAGATGCAGCAGAAAATTTCTTTAAACATAATTTATGAATATAATTTCGCGATTTTAGAAAAAATATTCAATATACGATTCTGTGATCTCTCAAATACATTTTATCTGTTTCCGATATCTTCTTTTCTCTTATGAAATTCTAAAACCAAAGTGAAATTGAACTTTTTTGTAACATTATTTTACTTTATATGAGTAATACAAGGTGACCATTCCAAGTAAAACAATGGAACAATCGAGTAAACAAGATTTTAAGGGCCAGATGTTACCACATCCCATCTTAAAACAAGGTCGAACACATAAGATATCTCAAGCATAATCAAGATAATAGAGTTCACATCCTCCTCCCAAAAAAAAATTCAATCTTTACGCAAATATAATAGAAATTTCCCACACTACTTTGTTATAAAAAGAATAATAGGGAAAGCTCCAAAAAAGAGAAAATAACATAACATAAATCTAAATAAAGTAATATGAATATAAAATAAATTAAATTTAATAATTGATAATAATCTTGCCGTAAAGTAACAAAAAAAAAATATTATTTTGATTTAAATTAAAATTTTTTAAAATTATTTATTTTTAAAAATAAATAAATTTAGAAAACATTACACAACTATTATTTAGTCAATTAAAATTTGTTTAATAAATAAAAAAAAATATTATGTAAAGGTTCGGATACAGCCACTCATTTTTTGTTTCTAGCTATAATCAATTCAACTTATTCCCTAATTCAAGGTCAACTGACCTTTATAAATTCTGTGGCTAGATAGTACAGTAAACCTGCCAGACATTGCTCATTACCCTTCCCATAATAAATAATGAAAAGTTCCAAACTTTTCTGGATCAGATTTTAATGGGGAAAGGGGAGGCATAAAACTGAATTTTTTTTTTTTTTGAGAACTGTGATGTTTATTCAGAACATTGTTCAGTACAAAATTAAAGTTCTATAAAATCTCTATTAAAATGATCCAATACATTTTATTGATAAAATCACCACTCACAGAGATATTTAAGAAATTATATTAATAGAATTTTCATTAAAAAAAAAAAAATTAGTCCTAACTATGAAATTACTATTGTTCATAAGAGATACCATTTTGAAGCTGAACTACTTTGTTCAATCTTTTTGATCGTTTGAATTATAATTAATAGTTGCATTGTTTCAATGATTCTAAAAAAATCATTGACAACAGAACAGTATTTGAAATCAATCAATTAGGAATTTTGTGATATTAATGACGTTCACTAGAAAATAATTTCTATTCAAAGCAGAAACGTGAACGTCAGGCTATCACAAAATGTTTATTTGAAGTGCATTTTTAACAGAGCTAAAGCTCAAACCTTAGAGCTAACATATCATTAAGACCATAAAAAAAAAACCTCTATTTATTATATTGACGGTGAGTAATAAAAACCTTGCAACTCCATTTTTTGTAAACTTTTGTTGCAGTCCAGTGTGTGCTATAATTATATGAAATCAATGTCAATCTAAACATATCAATATCACAAAATTCCTAATTGATTGATTTCAAATACACAATGTTCAGAACCGAACATTTTGAGACCCACACTCCAACATTTTCGGCCATCACATCCTAGTGCAAGGTCATTTGGTCAAGATTACTTTCAACCACCAAGTTTTCCCACAGTTAAAGGCATCCACTTTAAGAAGGGTGGTAGTGCCTTACTTAAGAGGGTCTTCAGACCTCTTAAAAAAAATTATTTTAAAAAATTAAATTTAGATAACTTACTGATTCAGCTCGATGTGGACACAGCTCTTTGTAAATTGATTCTATAATTGGCCTTCTGAAAAAAAAATATTAAAACAAATAAATAAAATATCATAGGAAATCAAATATTTATAATTCTAAGATTTGATTGATTGAGAATTTTTTAGCTTAACATGTAAGGGAAAATAAAGCCATAGTGTATACCAATTATAAAAATTCAAATTCCCAACTTTTTCAAGAAGTTGTGTGTATATGAACCTGCTTTCTAAAAAGGAATAACTAAGGAATCACCATGCTCGTACTCGATATCTGGATCGATACCAAAGGTTTGGGATCATGTAATAATATGTATTCTGTACAAGAATTGGAAGACCTAAAAGAATATGAGAACTATTGGAATATTGTGTTGCTTTTGAGTGCCAATAAAGTTATCTCAAAAGTGCTGATTGAGAAACTAGTTCCATTTTCTGAGAGAGAACTTGGGAAATATCAATTAGGATTTAGATATTTCAAATCCTAATTATTTACAAATAGGATGCTCAATCATAGACCAAATTTTCACTTTGTGAATGATCCTGGAAAAAGGCATGGAATACAAGCTGACTACTCCTTATCTCTTGGTAGACTTCAAGTCAGCATATGATAATATTGGCAGAGAGGTGCTGTACAACAGAGTGGAACGAAAAACACTTTTTTTTGGCAGATAGCATTCTAATAGCACTGAAAAGCTGCAGTTGCCTTTTTATGGGAACAAAATTTTGTTCTCTACGTATATCTTGAGGTTTCGCAATAGGTTTAAAAAGAAATTCTTTGTTCAATGTTTTAGTGCAATTAGATTAGCAATAAAACTAATAAATTAATGTCTTTTTATCTCAAATTGACAGATTCTTATCTTCAGAACTATAAGATGCTGAAATAATGGGGAACTTTTTTTTTACCATTTACAAAAGATTTGAATTCTTTTAGAAACAGTCCTATGGTGCTTTGCATTACATACACACACACTTTATGTATATATATATATATATATGCATATAGAAGGAGAGAGAAAACATATTATATACTAAGTCATACATAAAGAAGAAATAAAATTAATAAATAGCAATACATTAAACTTACTTCGCACTAAGGCCTCCACCAGGTGGCAGATCAGCAATTTTAACATCACCTAAATATCCTAGAACTTGCCTAAAGCCCATGTCTAGTTTATTGCTAACGACTTCTAAAAAGGGGAAAAAAACATTAATAAGTAATTATAAGCACAGTTTGCATGAAATACAAATTCATTCACTTAATTGATATTTGGTAATTATTTCCAACTAAATAAGTAAATTTCAAAATACAAAAAATGAAGATGCAACGCCCTGATAAACGTTGGTAAATACAATAAAGTACTATTATAATATATAATATTATATATTGATCGCACCCCCGACCAACTCTTTCTCGAAAGATAAGAATGAAGAAGTGGAACAATGGTGATAGCCTTGACCAACAGGCCAAGTTGAATATACCATTTTGTCTATGGTTTGAAGCCATCTCAGGGTTAGCCTTTGGATTTCTTTACAATACCACTCACACTTTGAGCTTTAAAATAACACTTTAATTCTATTTTATACCTCAAAGATTTTTCCTTCAGAATATTGATACACTGACCAGAACTGATAATAGATGGTGCTTAACTCGGATTTAAAGGAAGAGGGAGAAACTCAATCCAATCCAGTTACTTGTTACATGTAAAAAGAATTGTGTGTGGTCAGACATTATTTTGTAGAAACAAAAACTGATTTCAGTTTACTAATTCTGGTTAACACCATACATTTTTTGTAATAAATCTTTACTAAGTTTTCAATTAATAAATCAATAGTTCGTTCTTCTACAATGAATTATCATCACTTAACAGATATGTATTTAAGAAACAATTTCTTTCGGGGATTAAATGGCCCAATGCCTTAAAAATCAAAATTAATTATACTCTTATGTGGAATCCCACAAAAGAGACTTCTTCTTTGTTGCCTATGCAACTAAGTCCGAAACACCACACACATTCTTCCTACACATAAGCTTCCCCATAAAATGCTGGCACCACAGGGTCAAGTACAAATTGATGAGGCACTTAAGAGAAAAATCTTTTAACTGCTTTGATGAGGTTTATTTCATTGACACTGACAGATCCACAAAAATGCAGATATTGTTGCATTCTTCTAGACCGAAACAACTGAACGGGTTGAATTCGACAGTGAGATTTGAGAAAATGACCTAGATTAGAATGGAAAGTGAGAAAAAGATATAGCGGAATCTTGATAATCCTAGTTAAATGAAAACAGGACTTGGTTTACCACAATTAAATAAATCCAACAAACATGACATCAAATTGAACAAAAAACCTAACGGACTATGCTACATTTAGTTTTTTATTTTTTGTTGGTTTTCATTCACCTAGAAGTTGAGCAGTTTTGGAAAATATTTTACCACTCCTAGGAAGCAAGCTTTACCCAATTCCAGGTCTCCACAGTGAGAGTACTTACTCTTAGTGTAATGGGACAGTGAAATATGTTTGTTTACTCATCTTATTACATATGTAATCGCAGTGAAAAATTGTTTCAAGACTTAAGCAAAACATATTATGAAAAGGAGGTGAGAATCCATGAACTGCAGTGATGGTGATATCTATGTTATGGGCTCTCAGCACCTAGGTCATACCATTGAGTAGATGTACCTATGAAATAATGAGACTTATGCTGTAAAACATTATATTTTGGTTTCATACATATTTAATTATTATCACCTTCAATATACATCCCTCCTCTGTCTCTACAACAGTCCATGGAAATCTTCCATTGCCTGAAAGTGTGCTCGAAGTCTTCTTCAGTCAATTTCTTCAGGACACGTCCCACTTTCTCTTTCATATGTTAAACAGACTCAACTCTTGTTCCTTTTAATGCAGATTTCACCTTAGTGAACAGATACTGTAATTGACTAGAAACCACTTGACAGATAATGCGGAATGAGCCAACGCATTGCCTTGGTGAAGAACCCATGACTTGACCTTCTGCAATTCAGGTCATTTTTTCTATTATACTTTCGTGGATTTTAGCAAGAACATGATTGTAGTAATGTTAATTAATAGATTGACCTACAACAACCCATTGAAGATGTATGTACAATCCCATAAATATAAAAAAAAAAAACTCATTGTTGCTTTGAAATTTGATTTGGTCATTGAAAGTTGTTTGCCTCTCCGTAAAGTGAGGCTCTTCCAGAGCATGGATTGATGTTTAGTTACAAGATCATAAATAAAAATCCATGATTTATCACATGTTATTATCCTTTCCTATAAGTTGGCTCTTCAGAAGTTCTTGCAGTCTTCTTGCTGAAAATCTCTACTTTCCTTTCTTTCCTTTACTCCGTCTTTTCTAAATAAAAATACTCAGTTTTTTTACACTAAATGTGTTTTATTAGCTTTTATAGATGAATGTTTATAATTAGAACTGAAAGGGCTGTTTTGGCAGCTGTAAACATCAGACTACAGTGGACTTAGGCCACATTTCTAGTCTCCACCAGTGCTCCCAGACACTATTATTTTTATTTTAGAAGTTAGTCAGGGGTGCAATAAAAAAATACTATATTATATAATAGTATATTTATTATATTATCCAGCCTTCCAACCTATGTTGTAGGTCTTCTTCAGGGCATTCTGTCTGGCACTGCTGAAGACAGTACGGCCGCTGACGTTACAGCATCAACGTTAGACAATGTAATAAATATACTATTATATAATTTGTATGTTTTGACAGCACCTCTGACTAACTTCTACTGAAATTAGTATCTACGGTCAACCATCTCCATACCATTACTATTATTCTTAGTTTTTGCCTAAATATGAACCTTTATTATGTTTATTTTTTTAAATGAAATTTTTTATAATTCTTTAATATTTGAATTTTAATCCAGTTAAAATTTACAGGCCTTTTTTTCATGCAAGTACCAAATTGTAATAAGTTAAAACCAATTCAGAAAAAAATAAATGAAAGATACATTTACCTGATGATTACAACTTGAATTACAATCGATCCTCAAATATAGGAGCTTACAACAAATTATAGCAGTTCAAGAGATTTTAGGGATGACGCATTATTGGCGACACTGTTTAACTTGGCCTTACATTTGGCAGTTAAAGATGCAATTAAAGCTGGAACGCTAGCCAATAAAACCTGGCAGAGCCAGGCAGTATGTAAATAAAGAGATTTTAGACACAATTTCTCATTCAAAAAATAAATGCTTCTTAAAAAAGCATTTATGTCCCAATAATAACTACCAGAAGAAAATTTGAGAGCTTAGATTTTAAAATTTGGAGTCTGCTATTATAAAGATAACAATATTATCTCAATCGTGGAGCTTATATTGAAAAATATACCGATAAGAGTATGAAAAGCTTATTATAATTTTTACCGAACATCCACTTCAAAAATGTAAGGATTCAAAAGTAAAGAAAAAACATAGTTATTGATCAACAAATCTAACACTTTATTAGAAAATAATGTATAATTACCTGACCATTTTACTTTATACTATATCTGGTTTTGTTACTAACTAAGAAATTTAAAAAATACATAGTTATAAGAGATATTTAGACATTATTATATTAATAATGAAGCATATAAAAATATATGTATAAAAAAAAAATATATATATATATATATTTACAGACCTCTAACTAATGATTCTATATTTTTGTTTAAAGCTTGATCACGTTCTATTGCTTCTTGAGATGGTTTGGGAGCTGCTGGAAACGTAACAAGTACAATGCTCATATTATCACGACTTCCCTGTTATAAAAAAAAAAAAAAATTCTGACATACATAAAAAATTAAACTTTATATTAATTTTATAGTAGAATAACCAGTTATGTTTTTTTAAATGACCAATATACTTATAACAATAAAAAAAAGGCTTCAAAAAATATAATTTTTTAGTGAAAAATAAATAAACTATCTAGATAAAAATTGTTACTTGTTGAATTTATTTTAGAACGATCGTGGAAAGGAAATAATTTATTGAATGTTTTGAAGTTCATGTATTACGGTGATAAAAGAAATTCAACAATCAGATCTTATTTACTTTCTGTGGATCCAAAGAGAAAGTAAATCTAAAATGTTCATTAGAAGACATTTTTTAAAAAATGGTTGATTATAAGTTTTTTTCTGTTATTTCAGGAGAATAATACTAATTGGTGGCATTGGATTAAAGCTCTCTATACCAATACAGCTGTAAGAGGAAGATAAATTAGAAAAGAGTAATAATAATAAAGAGAGCTTAGTGAACCCAGAGGTTCAATGGTAATACTACCAACAATTGTTACACATACACTGTGGTGCAAAAAGGCAAAAATAGGAAAAACCTTATCTCAAATCAACCAGTTGTGTTACAGGTATCAAAATTCAAATTTATATGCTTCATTGGGTGCTGAATCAAATGAAGCAACATCCAACTTAATTGCATAATTGGAAAGGGTCAAAATTTAAGGTCAAAAAGTAACAAAAGATTATGTTTGGTATCGATATATATGTTTTTTAAGGTATCAAATAGAATGAAATAAAAGCTAACTAATCGGATAATTAGAACGAGTCAAAATTCCAAAAAAATCATGTTTGGTATCAATATATATGTTTTTAAGGTGCCAAATCGAATTAAATAATAGTCAGTTTAATTGGACCATTAGAGAGCATCAAAATATGACGTCAAAAATTTAAAAAGACATGTTTGGTATCAAAATTTATGTTTTTTGATGTGCTGAAGCAAATAAAAAACTACAGCCAGTTCAATCGGATTATTAAGAAGGATGAAATTTTTAAGTTAAAAAGTTGGAAATTATTCAGGAACTAAATGTAAAACTATATCATTAGGTTAAATTCCTTGAATTCAGTTAAAATATATACACATTTGGGCTATGAGATAATTGGAAAAATCACCCCACAATACTATACTAAAAATAGCTAGGTACTCAAAAATTGTTAAAATATCAATCCAGAAATTTGTCCATTTTTCAGTTGTTTTTTTTTCTCCAAATGCACCGCTGTACTATGTACCTTCCAATCCCATAATTAAATTCTATCCTATTAAAACTTGTATCTTGAGCATAAATCCAAGAGTAACCCTCCAATCTAATCCCTTCCTGTATGGTTACCTGAATTTATCTTCATATGTTTGGCTTAAAAAGCTTTCTTTTTTATCTCGAATTCCAAACTTAATTTTATAACTGAGTTTCACGCTACATGTGTAAATAAAATTGTTTTGTTTTAAAATCACATTTTGTAGACATTGTGACATGTTAATTATTTCCAGTTTAAATTCAGATTATATTTAAATAGCAAATGCCTAAAGAAGCATCTATGGACATCTCTAGCAGGCTATCTTCAAGTGCTTATTGGAGTTTAAGACCCTTCTTCTTAACCAATTATTAGACCAATATTAAATAACCAAATCCTATTTATGTCTATTGTTCTAATTACCTGTCATATCAACTCCTATTCCTTCCAACCCAATAAGACGAAATCCTAGAAAATTTTACTCAAAACATTTATCACATTATTGCGATTTCAGAAACCTGGCTCAAGTCTTACATATCTCCCTCCTCTTTTTCTCTGCATAACTAAACCCTTATTCGCCATGATTTGGATAGCTAGACTGGCGAGAGTGTAGCTCTGTATGTTATCTCCTACATTCAATAAGTTACAAGTTGAGTTCTCCTGTAATGCCTCCTCTCTCCTTCATTACACAATATAGCATCCACCTTTTGCTTAGTTTGATCTGATTTTTTTAATCGACCCAATTTAACTTTATTCCCTCTACTCTGAAATAATCATTTCAAGCGACCTTAACACTAATTTCCTCTCTGACTCGGGCGATAAATCTTATCTTGAAAACTTATTTTTCTCTTCCTTTCTTCGTAGTTCCTTTTTCCCTCACTCTCCACACCTCCAGATCTGATACTTGGTTGGACTTTTATATTATTGGCTTTGCTTAAAACCTCCTTTTGCCTTCCCAGTTACCAGTTGAGATGGCCATCGATAGTATCTACTTCCATATTATCGACTATCGATATCGTTCTTCCATATTTTAATTTTAAAATTAAAACTATCGTTTTCCGAAAGTGCTAGGTTTCACAAAAGAATCTGATAGTTAGAAAAAAAATCATACTCATCTTGTCTGTTTCATATAGAATGTAGTGTTATAGCAGAGGAAAATATCGATAATATCAACTAACGATGGCCATCCCTAAGTAGAATTGAATAGCGCCTGTGGGACTCTTCTCACTCAGTAAATTCAATTTGTCCAAATTTGTTAGTTAAAACTTTCTCAAACCAAGGACACTAATTGTCAAAGAAATCTATGTAGGATGCAAATAAATTGACATTTCGCTGAATCCGATCTGTGGGCGAATAGCATAATTGGTTGAATGGAAATTTCTGGGGAAAAAATGAAGATGATAAAAATGAACAGGAACTAGAAAATTAATTTTACTAAGGAGGGTAGAAGAAGTGATATTTCCATTAATTAATTTTAAGAGGAAAATGATCTATTTTTTTAAGCATCCATGTGCTGGAGAATCAATATTTATATTCAAGTTCATATTTCAAAAATGTTTACAATATCGACTTTCAATATTTCAAGTCCTATAATTAGATGGTATCGATAGTTGTAGCCAATACTAATATTGATATCCCATCATTAGTTACCATTCATTCTCCTTTTTTATCTTCTCATGACCTGATCTAATCATATAATATTTAAACTCATCCGATTCTATCTAGTACATTTACATTCCGCAACCTAAATGCCCTTACTCATGAAAACATTTTACCCAATGTCGAAACATTTGATTGGAATAAAATATATCCTGTTCTTCATAATCCCTTACAGATTACATTAAATAGAATATAATCTCTCTCAGCACCTTTTTATGTGCTGGTACAGGTAATTTTATGTACTTTTTTATGGAGGAAGAATGAATTTCCTAATAGTAGATTGTGGTCTATACAGGAGTCAATAAGATGTTGAACATTGCTTTTTTCAATGATTTCTCCATAGAGGAGAGTGCATAGAGCGTATGCTCATAACTCCATGAGCTCTGTTGAAACTATACCCGATTCTATCATTGAAGTCCCCCATAAGTATGACGCCTCTTCTGTTATTTTGGGCTTTAATTACTTTAACTGAAAGGTCAGTAATAAACCCTTATATCTGAGTCTTCTTTGGGGCATATACTTGTATTAACGTATTATGACCTATTGATATTTCATATTTATGTTATATTAACTAATGTAATATATAGAACACATTGTAAAAATTGCACTAAGAAATATTAATATGGACAAACAACACAATGGCTTTTAAAAAGATTGCAACAACATAAACAAAATTGTAGTTCCAAATCAGTAAAATCTAATACATCAATGCCTTTTGTGGCATTCAACTAGTAATAAACATAAAATAAATTTCAAAAATGCTACAGCTGTATATTAAAAAAAACAGCATTAATAAAAGAAGAATTATCAAATCCATTTATATTACCAAAAATTTAAATGGTTCGGTAAACCAAAAAATGGATGTTGATAATAAAAATAATTTTTATTTACATTAAAGTTAATATTTTGAAACAATTTAAAAAAATAAAATAAAGAAATAATCTAAATTTAAACAGCTCTTAAATTAATTAATCCAGATAAAAACCCCCTCTCAATTTTCTGTCTTTATATTATAATTATTTATTTTTAAAATTGTATTTATATATATATATATATATATTTTAATTTTCAGACTTTAAAATAGCCCTAGTACTGACTGACACGACCTTTAAAATATTTAGGTAATAAAAGCAATAAACCTATGGTGATCAAATGGCCTTAGAGGTTCTTTTTTCCTGTTGGCATTATAGACCATGTCAATCTTTTACTGCCTTAACCAGCCTTCTCCATCTGCCTATAATTGGCTATTTCTTTCCAGTTATCTGCTAGCAGCTCTATTGCTTCTTTGTTGATTTGATCTATATAATGTTTTTTTTCTATACTTTTCTATTTTATATAGTTGTGATTTACTAAAAACAGTTTCAATTTAAACTTGCCACCATTTATAATACAATAAATTAAGCAGTTGTTGGAAGGGACAGCCTACATCATAGTGTTAGTTTTCTCCTGATCTTAGACCAGATAAGTCAGTGCCTCCTAGCATTTCAGCCTGGCAAATTTAGTTTCTGTCCGGTTTTCGGCATGAAGAAGGCAGTTGTTAGTTGGTTCCTGCCATCAGTGATTACAGTACATCATGTCTTCAATCACCTTTTTGAAGTATATTTAAATTCAAAATGTATGAAGTACAAATCATTTATACCAGCTTTCCACCAAAGTAGTTTTTTCCAGACTTTTATAAGGGAATCATATAAACAGTATTATATTTTATTTAAATAATTATATATGTTTAAGAGTAGTTTATTGAACCTCAGATTATTCACAAAAACCAAATTTCTAAGATTTCAGTCCAAACAATTATTTAAATTAAATTCAGTAGAAATATTTTATTCATAAATTAACCTTTAATTAAATTATTTTATATTTACATATTTTTTCTTTTTTAAATCTTAACATTTACAGGGTATCCGGTAAGGAGAGGGAAATTTTTATAGGAGTGATAGCAGGCCTCAAGAGCTATAAAAAAGTTTATAAAAACAATGGGCCAATTTTCAGCAGAAAAGTGGGAAATCCAAGTTGTTTTTTTTTGGGTGAGTCATGTTGTTAGTACAAAACTGCTACATAACTTCTCAGGGCCTAAAATAGTGTGCACAAAGGGGAACTTGCCCCTGGCTGCATAATTGAGGAGGCAGCGATTTTCTAGAGAAAATTGATTTGAGGTTATGTAAAAAGCGTTTGTAAATACATGATTATAAGCCAAAAATTTCATATTAACAACAAGATCTGCTTAAAAGAGAAATTGTTCCCCATAGTAGACAGTAAAATAACTCTACTCCAGGATAACCTCAATGAATGACCAACAGTTAGAAATAGAACTGTAAGAAAGAGCAAACAGAACTTCTTCTCTCTCTCAGAAGTATTAAAATCTCAAATGAAGGGTGTAAAATCCAATGATAAATCTTGTTCTGATAACTGGTTGTGAGACAGACACAAACCACCACCCTAAACAGAATTACTGAAAGCTTTGATAGGAAAATCTTCCGCATGATAATTGAGTGATCTGTATATGAGCACAAATCATGGAGAATGCCAATAAAGAACACTCAATATCTCATGATATGAAGGTAAGGAGGTAATAATAATACACAATACATATCTTATCACCATCTTAATGTCTATTTACTTTATCATCAATTTTCTTTTTAAAAATATGTATTAAAACTTCTCTATTTTGTGTAAATAATAAAAGAAAATAGATAAGAAATTACAATATTATAAAATTAAAAAGTTATACCTTATAAAGGCAAGTGTCTATAACTTGATTTGTAATAGCCTCTAGATCGTCAGTCAGCAACAACAAAGATCGGATGTAGTCACAAACATCTTCATTAGACATAACATCCCAAATACCATCGCATGCTAAGACTAAGAATTCATCATTTTCTTCATCTCTATCCTTTAATAAAACCATTTAAATTTATTAGATACAACAAATAAAAATAATATGATCTTAAAATAATTATTGCATTGATATTAATCTTAAAATATATTTTAAAAAAATGCTCCAAACATACTACTAATTATTACAAAAAAATTTCTTAAAACTCACTATAAAGTTTTATGATTTTTAAAAGTTATTTATTTTATTTTTTTCTTGCATAGGAAGCGATAGCTAATAAAATATTTAATCTAAGTAATTAACAATTGTTTCATAATATTTAAAATTTACTGTCAAATCAAAGTAGAGTCTGTCTTTGTTACAACCACTTAAAGATGAATTTTAAGCTGCTAAACTAGGCTAAATTTTGTTTTTCATAATCATCAATTATACACAATTTCTTTTTTATTCTATTTTTTTGACGACCTGCCAACTAGACTACAGTTATAATACTTTTCGAAAACCATCTTGTTCAATAAGCTTTACATCCACGTTAATTAGGCGAGGTTTGTTCCAAAATAAGTTAAATTTACCAACAGTTGTGTACAAAAAAGTGTGTGTCCAAGATAAGTTTGCCTGTAGGGGATGGGAGCTCGCACAGCCTTTTCTCTCTCAAGCTCAACCTCCCCTTATCACCCTAGCTATCAACTCATACCGGTAACACGTTTTTCAATTTTCTTCTAAATTTATAAAAGGAATGAACAAAAAAAAAAAAAAAAAAAATGGTCAAAGAAATTTCAACTTATAAAAAAATTGTAAAAGTACGTATGAATGAGTTAAGACGAGAGTGGGGGAACAGCAGGAAAATCGTTTTGCCACTGCACACATTGCTTCCCCTCTACCCACTGACAAACTTATCTCAGACGGACTCAACAAAGCTTTTATTCGCTTTTTTTTCCATTCTATTGAATGTATTCTAATAAATTAATTACAAAAATACGCTCTCAATCAATAAAAAAATATTATTGCAAAAATTAGTGTATTGTTTTTTATTAAAGTCCCTGACTTCAGGTGTATTTTTTCCCCATGAAATTCCCTAACTTAAGATTTCTTTTTTTCTATAAAATTCCATGACATTTCCAGGTCAGAGACACTGCTGAGTTGACTGATAATACAAAAAGATTTTTAATAACTATGATCACCCTAATATTATTAATTAATAATAAATCGGGTAAATACATCAGTAATTAAAGACAAAATATAATATTTGCTCAAACAAATAATTAGGCATTATTTTTTATACTCCAAGTCAGACTGATGTTCATAATTATGTAACATTGTTATTATTCTTAAGGGACTGTAGTCCCAGAATAAAATTATTTTCTCATACATTCATTGAAGCTACTCATGATCCTTTTGGGCATAACCAGAAAGATTGGAGATCTTATAAACTTTGGGGGTGGGGTGGCCGAATAGGCTAAAGCGTGTGACAGCACCGCGAGTTGCCTGGCAACCAGATTACAGATTTGAGAAGATTTAAGAAGTACGAGTTCGCCTCCCGGTGCCGGAGGGGATTTTAAATTCCCTGCCCTCATCCCCCGGCCCGGGAAAATCCCATATAGCCTAAAAGGCGAGGTAGGGAAGAACAAAAAAAAAAATCTTATAAACTTGCTCAATTTTGTTCTCCATTATCTCCAGTACAGTTGGATGAACTAAAGCTAATTTACGATTCATATTATATTTCTATGTATTCTAAACACCTCCTGTGGAATTCATTTAATTATTTTAAAGGTATAAATAAATAAATATCATAAGTGCTAACATCTGGGCGGTTGGGGTACCTGAGACCCCCTAGCAACCTTTTGTAAGTGGTAATAAAAACCCTTAAGAACCCCAAAGGAACGACACCGCTCTTACAGGGGCAAAGAACCACTTAAAGACCGACAACAGTCTCACGCCTGAATGTTTAAATAGGATTGAAATTACCATTAACACCTTCCACCAGAAATACCAAAAATATACCTGCTGGAATATCTTGGCCTGGGGGAGAGGGCGTAGTCATCCCTTAGGCTAGCAACATTCAGCCAATAAGAAAAAAGTACAAAAAGAGAGGGAGGTGACTAGAAGCGAGGAGTCAAGCTAGGAGAGATAGGGACTTCAAGCTGGGGAGTCGAAGGAGGAAGACAGCCAGAAAGAGCACATGGACGGACTAGAGGCTGAAGGAGAGCAGGGACAGGGAATCCAGAGATGACGGCTAGAAACACCGGCAACCCCCCTCACCACGAAGAACCAGCTAAGTGGTTAAAAGCATTTAGTTATACAGATGTAAACTTGTGTGGCAATCCCTAATCATTAATAGAATAAATAGATCAAAGTAACTTAAATCAGGCATAATTTTGTAAATAGCATTCTCCTCTAGTATGATTCTCTACTACTCATTATATATATGTTCTGGTTTTATTTAAGCTTGTAAATATAATAGTTAGTAAACCATCTTGTTAATTTGACAATCTCCGATGCATGCCACCAATTAGTTATAGAACAAATAGTAAATTTATAAACATGACACCTTTAGAAGAGAAATCCAATAAAAATTATATGGTTCAATCTAGGATACTACAGTAGGGGGTCTGTGGTATCTAACCTTTAAATACATAATTAATATATTTTTAAGTTTATCGGTTCCCTTCTGGGACAGATATAAATACAAATATAAATATTAAATACAAATAAATGCGGCTCCTGGAACTCCCTACTCACCGTAGAAACGCGAGGCCAGGAACATAGCAATATAAATTAATAAATTTAGTGAAACTTTTGCAACTAATATGCAATATTAATTTCATTTTGTTTTTTAATATCTGTATTATTCTTGTTCCTTTATAGTATTAATAGAGAATTTATTCCATATAAGTTTATACTGTTCAGTAGTTTTTAGTCAGTATAGGGTAGCATTATGCACAGATGGACAAAATTAAGGCACCACTACAATATTTTAAGTTGAATTAAAATAGTTGTCTCCAGCGTCTATTTTCTTTATCTAATGGTATTTAGGGGATTCCAGTGTGAATATGAACCACAAATAATGCTTTATTTGCTCTTGAGGATTATTTAAATGTTGATTTCCACAGATAGTAACATTAGAATGATACTATTTGCCCTCATAAACGTGTTACCATAAGTTCTTTCCCACCAATTTAGTTTTCTAGACACTTTTTTTTTCTCCCAATGGCAAGAGTAAGCCATTTAACTTGGTTAGGACTATGACATTGACAGATGGAGGATACAGCCAGCATGAAATCACCAAGACTGGGAAAGACACCATACAATTATTGGAAGAGCTCTAAATCATTTTAGAGACTGGACATTACTCGGAACAATATGGCAAAACTCATCACATCAAGAATGACAAGGTCAGTCTAAGGTAACAAACAATACACAAAAGTACAAAATATATCAGGCAATAGGCTCTAAGAAACCGCAGTATCACCAGATGAGACAAGAAATCTCATTAGGGAGTCCAAAATTTGTCAATTTCCTTCAGAATTATTAAAAGAAGACTTAAATCATTCATCTAATCTTAGGGGTCAATATCCTGCCCATGGACCTCTGCTTACCACAGCTCACAAAATTACCAGACTTTGATTCACACAAAACCATGTGAAATGGACAATGCAAGAAATTTCTCTTTACAGATGAGGTGAGAGTTGTTCTCATATCTTCAGATGGTCGTATTTACACATGGAGACGTGCAAGATAAGCCCCATGCTGTATGGCTCCCCAGGTTGCTCAGAGATATTCTGGAGTAGCAATTCTTCGATATGTGTACGAAGTTAGTTATGGTGCAAGGAAGGTATTGGCACCAAAGAGGTACTTATAAGACATAATTAAAGTACGAGTAGTACCATTCACACACTACATTGGTGAGGGATTTCTGTTAACAGACAACAATGCCAGGACACACGGATCATGAATGGGGGATGAGTACCTGATTGATGTTGGAATTGAGCTCCTGCTGTGGCCACCACCGAGTCCAGACTTAAACACAATCAAACATGTCTGTGACAACCCTAATACATATTCATCCGCATGACGAGAAATCTGGTGGGGTGCACGCATCACATAACTTTTAGTTATCACCCTCTTCTTTTCAGAAATAAGTATTTCCAAACAAAGGGGAAGTGAAAGTAAAAATTATAAACGCTATATTGATTTATGTTTCATTGTGGATATTTTTATTTGTTTAAGTACCCTCATATATACAAATTTTAATATTTATATCGCTGTAATCTATACCATTAAATATTAAATAATACCAACAAAAACATTCACGAAAACCGAATATGTATATGTACGTAATATTGTCAGAGTCCGTATTTTATTACGCTCATGTTTCATATGGAAGCCTGTTCTAATCTTCGGAACAGCTCGGCCTCGCACGTAACCCTTTGGTTTCTACATTACAACCATTCTCTGTTACGATCTCATATTCCTCCTTTCATTAATTATCAAATTCTTTCATACTTTATATTTAACTATTTTTTATATTAGAGATCAATGTGAAATGGTTAATTGTTTCAAATACAAAAAATTAAAGGTACCTTATAGGAAGCTAATATTAAAAATTAACCATTTGAGCCCTGTTAGAGAACATCAATGAGAATAAAACCTACATAATATTAAAGACTTCTTAATTTTACACTTATATAATGAATTTAATCAAAATCGTTGGAGTCGATTTCGAGAAAATAGTAAAAATGTGTTTCATCGATGACATAAAGTACCACTTCCAATTAAACGATTTTGCAGTAACATCTAAAGTATATAAAAACCTTAAATATACAATTTCACTTTCATACAACTTTTTGTTTTTGAGCTAAACCTGTCACATACATACAGACCATTTTGCGGGACTTGGTTATTTGGACTCAGGAGACCTCAAAACATGTATTACCGTTGAAAACTCATATTCAAAAATTTTCACGATCACAATACTGTCCCTTACTATATATTTCATATATATATATATATATATATATATATATATATATATATAAATATATATAAGTGAAAGTAAAATATGTCATTTTGCAAACAATCACAAATAGCCAAATGACAAAGAATCGTCACCTGTATATTACAGAAAATAATTGATTCTGGTTCTTTAAATTCAAAATAAATTAAATTCTAATTTGTACTAAACAGAGAAAAAGAGATGCCGGCATAAAGGTGTTTTGTGAATGGCAGTGTAAAAAATAACCAGGCGAATATGTGTGAAGAGAAGAGTATAAAGTCAGAACCTGTGTCCTAGCACCCTTGAGGAACTAGAAACAGTTGTTCTTGAAGAGTGAGACAACATTCCACAGGACTTTATTAAAAACCTTTTCAAATCAATGGAGACGTTTAAGGAATGTGATTCCCAGCAGGGGTGAAAGAATACCTCTTTTAGACTTTACAAAAATGTGAGTTTTCCTAGAAATTTGTTTTTTTAAGTTTATCACATAAAGAATTTTTTATTTTATTTTACTAACTGTGTACCTTATTTTATTAATGTAAAATAAAGTTTTGTTTTAAAATGACTAATTTTATCATATAAAACTTTTGTTGGGCCATGAAATTCAAATAAAGTGGATATGTTTAAAGTAATGTAGGTAGGTGGTGCATTAATTTTGTCCATCTGTATAGATGAACCACCTTATTCTTGTGGACAGTGTTTTACTATCTTCTAAATATTGAAAAATTATTCACATACAAGGTTGTTAGTGAATTTTTTTTTTTTTTTCTCCTCCACATACTAAGCTAAATAACAAATCTGAAAACATTATAAATTAAATATCATAACCAATCAGTGTTTCAATTACATTAATCAAACAACAGTGAGGGGAAAGCTTCTGGCCAGGACACTCTGAACAAGAAGAGAGAACTTCCTAGTAAGAAAAAAACCTCTGCAAAGTATGATCAGAATAGTTTCCTCACCAATTACAATTATATAATCACCTATATTTCAAAATTTATTATTTGCCTTCTGAGAATAAAACCTATAGGAGAAGCCGTTTTTGAAAGCAGTGGATGAAATCGATACTTACTCGATCATATGTTTATCCTCAACTTCCTTTAAATTTAGGCAAAATCGACCATGCAGTTTTTGAGATGCAGGCATAAAAAATAAAAAGTTTGTGCATATGAAAGAGAAAATGATGGATGGAATATTATAAAATAGATACAGCATCATTTTTTCACCAATCCCTATCTTCTCCAGCCCAACTTGAAACCCAAATTGAATGAGCCATTCCAGATACATACATGTCTAAGGATTTAGACATTTATGCATATTTAAACAAAAAAATTAGATGAAATTGATACGGGATCATATAGGCACCAACCCAAGCAACCTCTCAAAACTTTATAAAAATCAGTCCTCAATCAATCCTTACACTGATTAAACTACAGACAGACTGGCACCGAACCATATTTGTTCCTTAACGTGTAGAACGTAAAAAATGAGTGGAAATTTTCGATTTGAGCATACAATTATTTCAATCCTCCAACACGACCTATCTTCTGTATTGAGGAAGCAAAAAAAAAGAAAAAAATTAATTTGGTTCTTTTGCTTAAGTTGTACTAAACATACAAATATATCAAAAATGAAAAAGGAGGCGAAGCAAAGCACGTAGGCAAGAGTCCCAGAGTGACCAGTTCAGAATATTGTGGATTCGATTCCCACGTGTGTCAGTTAATATTTATTTCTTGACAGTCATGGAAAATCTTGACATTCTTGTTCTGATTAGTAGGAGGCAATTACTTCATAGTTCCCTACATCACTACCAGCAGTGAAATATAAAAAATTATAATGGTCTCCTTTGTTATTATTACAAGGCCTCTAAGGTAAAAAGGTTTTCCACATCTGGTCTAGACTATCCCACAATCTTCAGAGGAGAGATTATCTTCGGAAGTAAGATTATACTGCTTCTATTTTTTCGGTCACACACAAAACAACCATGAGTCGCAAACCTAGAGATCGGTATAACAGCAGAAACTTTGAGAAAAAAATTACACAGCATGTATTTAATTTAATTGCAAAATATTAAAAATATAAATACCGCAGATATCAAATATAAATCAACTTATATAACACAGAACAAGAGAAAAAAAAAATTGTTGGTGCCTAGGTTTTTGGAACTGATTTCAGCTATATTTGGGGCACTGAATCTAAATATGAAATTGTTTTTTTTCTACCAGCTCTACTTTTAGAGATAAGAAAAGGAATTTGTGAAAAGAGAAGTAAAACTGTTATAAAATGTAACAGATCTTCTGGGCAGAAGTATTCTTTTTTTTCCATACAACTTTCTTAATCTTAGGTGACTTAGTCCCAGAATAAGTCATTTTTTCTATTCTATTCTAAAACCATCTGCTTGACCAGGCTGGTAAACTCAACTTCGTCACTGGGAATCCCATCCTTCATTTCAACGCTTCAAATAAATTTGAAGTTGGAAAAAATGAGTTCAAGTAGAAGTTGTGTATATCATCCTGATGTGTTTTGCAACATATGCAGAGAATACACACTAAAACATAACAGAAAAACTGTTAGTGATCTTGTAACGAGAGCTTATCATTGAAGCTCGGTGATCAGGATAAATCCTGGGCACCACGTCAGGTTTGGAAACTTGTACACAACATTTACGCCAGTAGACTAGTGGGAAGGAGCAAGGTGAAAGATTTCATCAAGATATTAAAAGTATGGAGGACCTCTATTAAGGAAGATAGGATACTCATGATGGGCAGATTATTGTCGGAGTTTAGAAAAAGGGTGTTCCAAGATATAATCAAAGTCATGAAAAAGAAGCTTCTGGTGTGTGGAATGACTAGTTGGTTCTATTGATGACTTGGTACTATCTATGTATATATAATAATATTAGTGTAAACTAATATTTGTGTAATTTAATAATAAAAATTTTATATTTCATACATGGATTTAAACTAATATAACGTAAAACATACATTTAACTAAAATGTTATATCTTAGAAATTTGACGTAGACAAAACCTAATGCCACGTTTGAATTCAGGGCACCGAATTCATATTAAATCAGCTCCAAATATCCCAGCACCAAAACTACCATTGGCCTGTGTATTTTAAAATAAATAAATATTCTTTACAAGAAAAAAAAAATCACTAAAATTGTAATACGTTCATGATTATAATTTAACTATAATATTAAGATTACAACTTTTTAAACTATAGTAAATATTTCAAAGAATTGAGAAACAACAAAATCCCTATAGGATTTATAAACAGAATCAGACCAGACATGTTGAGCTGATGGCCAATTTGTGGCTTCATTTTTTTTTTTAATTTTACAGAACAGTAATTTTATATCTATCAACAATCTTAACATTTTGAAGTTAATCAATCAAACATATATATTCTAATGAAGAAATTATAACTCAACCACAATCAATTGATATCCCGAGGACAAATTCACGCAGCCTTAGTTGAAACCAACATTTTGTTTTTTCTTTAACCTCCAATATCACTTACAAAATATAAACAGTTATATAAATATACTACAAGATTAGAATATCATATAGTAACATATGTATAAACAAAATGTTAGTATTAACTTATTGTGGTTTGAGTGGTGCCTCTTAAAGTTGTCAATTAATTGTAGTCAAGCTATAGATTTTATGTTTTTGATATATAAAAAATATTATGATGTAGGATTGGTATTATATCTTAAATTTCAGAAATATGTTCTGATGAAGAGAACACATTTCAGGAATTTTTATGCTAAGAACTAAATAAAGAATGATATTGGAAAGTAGTATTTACTTCTCTTTAATATATTTTTATCAACTCCCAACTAAAGAAGAAAAACATAGTGAATGGTGGAAAGCAAATTAGCAAACTACTATATTCTCAATATTCTATATATTTGTAGTTAAACATAAGTTGTAAATTTAAATGTAAAATAAAATAAAGACTAATTTAAGAACAGATCTAAAAAAAACTGTGCCACAACAACCCATGAAGGGTCTTGGGTTCAGTACTAGTTAGGAAACTACTGTTTCTTAGTCGGCAGTTGTGCAAGGAGGT
Source organism: Nezara viridula (assembly GCA_928085145.1). Lineage (NCBI taxonomy): Eukaryota > Metazoa > Arthropoda > Insecta > Hemiptera > Pentatomidae > Nezara > Nezara viridula. The sequence goes on along the minus strand of OV725078.1, from coordinate 57,272,087 downwards.
GATTTAACTGAGATCACGTTCAATTGCCAGAATTTCCATCTTAATTAAGGATACCCACTTTATAGAAACTAAGTATGCGCCAGGAGGGTCTCCTGATCCCAGGGCTGATGAAACAGAATAAATAATTTGTCAGCCGTCAGCCGGAATTCGAACCCAGGACCTTGAGCATTCGAAGATAAGTCCCCTAAGAACCACTGAACTACCCCACTCCCATAAGAACCAATATAAACTATTAAATTACTATATTAAAAATCATTCTTGATACCCCAACAAAATAATATTACATTATAAGCTTTTCCTATAATACTAGATGTACTAATGAGTAGCTGGTTCCTTGATAATGGAGAACTCTCATCTTTGTTACTATTTTATTTATATAAATTCTAAACATCCGCCCAAAACTTCGTGAGTGGCTTCATCTAATCGTAACATACAACTTTTTTTGTTTACAAAAATTCTCCGAAATGGAGTGCTTTCTCATTAAATTAATTTATTTAATTAGGTACGAGGACTCAGGAATACTCACTTGGTTTTTCATTTGAATCATAGATAATTAAATCACAAAATCAAGAAAAAAAGTGGCATACAAAAATATAGGGAGTAGAGGTCACGCCAAACAGCCCAATATTCTTGTAAGCTACCTTTTTTCCTCAAATTTGTGATCAAATTATCTTGCAACTTATGTGGAAAGCAAATGGGTGTTCATGCATTTTGAGAACATCATTATATAAACAAAGTTCACATAACTTCAGGATTAAAATGCCCCATTTTCTAGAATCTTTATAAATAAAAAAAAATTATGTTACAATAATATGAAGCTATTCATTAAGTTCAAAATGAATATCAATAACTTGATAAAAAAAAGGGTCTGTACCATGGACAACTAGCCTATTAAAATAGAACAGAATAAAGTCACAAAAAGAGGATGAATCATTTTATTATCAAATTAGTATAACATTTTCCATGATCATTAAAAAAATTATAATGTATTAATTTAGTAAAAAGCTATAAGTAGTTTGCTATGTATTGAACATAGCAAATAATCTTTTAAATTTATTGTGAGTTGCCGAAAAGAAAGGAAAAGTTGAAAGAAGACGCGTGCCAACATCACGTGTGTACGTTACCTGCTATCTTTACGTATATACCTGCACGTTACCTGGGAATCTTTGTTCAAGTTAGCAATTTATACCCGTTTAGGGAGTGGCTAGTTAAAATCATTTTTATACCAGCCGAAGTTGAGGACCAATCAAAATCATTCTTGCCCCACCCTGAATATTTGTATAAAATCCCGTGGATAGATAAGCTCGAGGTCTTATGTTATTTTTCCAGTCTAGTGGACTGAAGTAGCAGCTTAACCTACACAGATGGGCGTCTTGGCAGAGTTTGGACCTAGGCTTTGACTGGGCAAGAGATTCAATCAGCAGTTGCAGTGGTGATACGTACTAACTACACCACTTCATAAACCATAGCTAAGTTTTAATTCTCAATAATAGATTTACTAATGTTAAAATATTTCATGGCATAATTCTCAAACAGTCCATTTGAAATCATACCTTCATAGTCATTTATTAAATTCAGTTGATGTTAATTTTATTTTGATTATTATAAATATAATAATACATTAAGATTTTTACAGAATGTGTATGTATAGTTTATTGAAATAAGAATAAAATAAGTTTTTTTAGTAAAAGTTATTTTAATTCTGCCACCTATTTATATCATAATGATCACGGGTAATGTTGGTAATTAGAAAGCATGGTAAACACAAACCAGCCTTTGAGAAAAGAAATTCAATTCCTTAATCCTGGACCAATCAGTATGTTATAGATTCGAATTCAACTAATTTCTTTTTTATTGTTAATTTTTATCAAACATTTCTGGGTAATTCTCCTCAATAAATATCTGTCCTGACTTTGAATGCAAATATTACTAGGATACAAGTTGACTTTCATGGTTGTCATCGTACTAGTTTACTCTCATCATGTAAATGTACTTTATCATATTCAACGAGATTATTATGGATACAAACTTGTGGTTATTTAACACCCTAAACTGTCATCATTCAGAGACCGTGAATTATTAAGTAATAAGCACCAACTATTTGTAATTTATATCATAATATGACAGATAGTGCACATTCTTTGTTGTTTAAAAAGAACTTTATAAATGTGAGGAGTTAGTCGGGGGTGCGGTCAAATAAATACTAAATTAAAATATAGTAATTATTTTAATTTTTGCTGACGTTTCGACCCACTTTGCAGGTCGTCTTCAGGGCGTAGGATGTAGCACTGCGGGAGGCAATTGAAATGTTTTAAATGAATAAATGTTTATAAATTAATTTATTTATAAATGTTTTAAATTAATTTTTATATTTGAAAGTGTTAACTTTGAAGTTAACACTTCACATTTAAGACACTAAAAAATCTATCTTTAATTTATTGATTTCTTAAATTTTTAGTGAAAAATTCAGTTGTATAATTTAAAATGGTGGAGATATAGTTGACCATAGATTGGATAGTAGAAGTTGTTGGGGATGGAGTCAGAAATTAAATTACACACAAATAAGAGTAGTATATCAGTCAAAAGTATTAGAAATTGTTATCTAATTTTTTATTTGGTCCTGATAAAAGAATAAAACATAAGTAGAAACAAAACAAAATAAAATATGTAAAATGCACCAATTTTAAATTTATTTTATAGTGCGATAGTCGGTATTTAAGTAAAAATTTTGTTATAAGAGAAGTTGGTTGGGGATTGCAGTGATAAGGAGTACACAAAAAAAAAGTATCATGGTGCCGACATTTCGACCTAAGTTTCAAGTCTCCACCATTATAAATTATGTTCTTGTTGGAAAAATACTTTAAAATATTTTAACTAAATTTTCATGTTGGAAATTGACCAAGTATTATTTTTAATTAAATTTTAGACCACATTTCAGAAAAACCCAGGATTAAAAATTGAATTTTTATGAAAAAAATCTAACACAACTTTCACTTACCAATCATAGAGTAGACAGGTATTTTCTTATAGGAAGCCGAAGTGAAATCGACAGTATAACTTCATTTAAAACAATTAATTACGATTTTTTCCCTGCCCATTCAATAAGTTAAATTTATACATTTGCATCGCTTTCTGTTTCGTTTCACGACTGTGTATAGAATCAAACAATACTAATGATTATGGAGAAAATTGATCTTTTGGAAAAATTCTCAGTTTTATCAGAAACATTTATCACGAAACTTGTCGAAAAAATTCACTTAAAGTTAGTAAACATTGTATATTATTGTTTATATTAATAAATTCTCATCTCCTTTTTAAAAAATTAAGTAATACATAGAAGTTATGATACATAGATGATGATAAATGATACATAGAAGTCAAACTAACAATATGAAAACCCTGTACAAAGGGGTACCGGGTATCTGTAAAGGGAGAGGATTGGCAAAAGTTGGGTGCTCTAAGCTAAACAGCCGAACTCCCTACATAGCTTATACTGTATAGCATCCTACCCTTATTTCCCCATATATTTACCAATAAATTTTCTTTATTCACTATATTTAACCATTTTTTAAAGTAGGTTCAAATGTGAAATGGTTAATAATTTCAAATAAAAAATAATTAGATAATTTAGAGGACAATTAGAAAAAATTGGTATTTAAGCCGTCAGGTTCCATCGATAAGGATGAAACCTACCTTAAATTAAAAACCACTTAATAACTACTCACACCGAACTAGTGAGTTTAATCAAACTTGTTAAGAGCCGTTTTTAAGAAAATCATAAAAATGTGTTGTCAATGATATAAAGTTCTAGTCCCGGTTAGCCGAAAAAAGTTGCTGTAAAATCCCAGGCATATACAAACCTTAAACACGCAATATTGGGTCTGTAGGACTTTTCCGTTTGAGCTACGCTGTTCACATGCATACACACAAACATTTTGGGGGACTTGATATTTCAAAAAATAGTAAAATATCCACATTTTTTATTGTTATCTTGCAGAAAAATAAAGTTCTGCCAATCAGCTTAATCCCAGATGGCATTGCATGCTATGTAAAAATGTTATGGTACCATTTTGCATACAATTTTCTACTTATCGACAGAAAGTCTCCAACTCCAGATCAATTAACAGGCCACCTAACCATTAAGAAGCCAACTCAGTATTTTACAGTTTGTTGCAAACATTCATTCAAAAATTCCACCCTAGATGATCTCAAATATTCTGCTTCCTTCCAGAACCAAATATTTCAAATTTTGGCTTATCTCACTTTAAAAATTTGTTCAATCCTTCGTACATTTAATTCCCATGTTCTTTGGCAAAATTAAGTCGCATTCGTTGGTTAAGAGACTCAAGAAATAGTTTTCTTCTGGGAACAACTTTTAAGGCCTAATGATAGGAGTTTCCTTAGGTCCTAATAGTATCAGCTATATATCCTATGGACATTAGATTTTCCTGAACGTTGCAAGTTTCCATTTCGCTTGCTTTTAAAAAAAAAAAAAAATTGATGGTATAATGAATTCCTAAAATAGAACCTTCAACTTATTTTTTATTTTTCTTCTTTTAAAGTTCTTGTTATGCAAATTTAAATTTTATGATTGTCAAAAATAAGATATTTTGCAAATTTCTGAAAGAAAAAAAAAACATTAAATAGAAGAAAAAAAAGGAAATTATGAAAAATGGAATGTTAAATTTCTGAAAAAGGCAAAAAATGTCAATATTAGTACAATTTTCATAAACACGCTCACCTTCTTCCAACTCTTGATGTTAACAATAAAATATAAAGACTGAAATGGATAAAAAAGTAGTGAAATTTAATAAGAAAGGTAACAATATTCATCCCAAAAATAACCTCAACACAACGGATTGGTTGCTTGAATAGTCGCTAATTGAAAATAAAGCTAATTGTAATATTGATGGAAGCTAATCGACTGTTCTACATATCATGGGTGATAATTAGTCAGGAGGCAGTCATAAAAAAATTTTTATTTGTGCCAACGTTTACTTAATGTAATGTATAATACATCTGCAATGTCTACAAGATTAGATCAATTTACAATTAAGAAGATAAAAATACTTTTAAAATATAAACATTTGTCATTTTAATAAAAACTTGTTTTGTTAGAAGACTTTTTTACACTACTGTCTCTAGCATTTCTGAATAGGGCTTAATTGCAATTTAGTAGGTTTTAATTTGTGATTAAAACTTTTATTTTTCTATCTTAGTAACTAATATTTAATAATGAAGAGTATTCTCTCTTTCAAACAGTCATATCACTTTGAGAAAAACACACAAAGGAAGAGAAAAAATCAAGATGTAAATGCACAACTCGAAATTCACATTATAACAGGTCACAGATCTATAGAATAAACCAGCTATCATTATAAACAACAAATAATTATGCAATTATCTGGCTATAAAACAATTCAAACTTCACTAAAAGTGTATCCCATACCTGTACAAAAACCTCTGGTTCAGGAGACACAAGCTGCTCACATGGTCCTCGTCCTTCTACACTTTTGTATTCGTAATCGCCTAAAGCTCTGGATACAGCAAGTGAACCATTGACCCTTTGGATCATAACTGTTCCACCAGCATTTTGTATCCTTTCTTTTTCACTAGGCAATATCGGTTTATGGTCCCGTGTTGAAAAAGCAGGCTTGCCAGACCTACAAAGCACAGCTCTAGAATCACCACAGTTAGCAATATAAAAGTGATTAGGAGACACAAGAGCACAAACAGCAGTTGAACCAGCTTTGTCTTTTCCACATGCAAATTCAGGTTTTGCCCTTAATCTATTGTCAAGCTTAAGAAATCCTGTACGAATTCCTTGAGGAAAATCGGATTCCTTGAATTCTTCACTGCTAATAATACAGTCCAGCAATTCATCAGCACAATGTGAAGACACCGTTGCACCAGCATGTCCATCAAAAACAGCAAAGAAGGACCAATCATTAAGATGCTCTCCTAAACCAGTTCTCACATGATGAGCATCTTCCATTTCCACCCTCCAGCCTTGCATACTAGCAACACCATATCGCAATCCATTTCCACATCCATGTTCATTATGTTTATCGGTCTTAGGTTTATCTAAAAACGTTCCCATTTTCCTTTTACAAACTTTACTACTTGGTTTCTTTGTACATTTTGATACCTGAAACGGAAAATTATTCAATATTATATGTTTCCAATGTGGATACCTCGCATATATACCAGTAAATATGGGTAAACTTAACCTTACGTTTTTGATTTAATGGTTTCTCCATAAAAATATGGTTAAAACTATTATATTGTGAAAGCTATATACATAATAATACAAAACAATTTATAAAACAATTCAAATTTTTAACCTCATTGTCTGGAAACAATTATCTTACGCTCTAGTGATTGAGAGGCATTAATAACAGTTCCCTAGAACCATACCTTCACATACCATAATTACCAAAATTAGAAATAATTACATAAACATTTTAAAATTGGCTTATTATAACAAAAAGAAACACAACAACCTAGATGAATGAGAATGGCGAAGGCATGCCGCACATGCGCGTACTATCAATCTAATTTTAGAATACTCTCCTGATGTCAGTAGAATTCAGCACTTAAAATATTACTATCTCAATACGTCACTTAATGAGTAACTCAACACATGAACTTTTCAATTAATGTTTTCCTAAAACAAAAACTATTATTATTATATAACATCATTCATAAATATATATAATAAATTTACAATGTGTATTTTTTTTTTAATTTACAGTGTACAAAACTATTATCAATCAAATTTGTTAATTGTCGGAAGAGAAGAAACACTATATTAATAAGCAATGCTGTTCAAATTTATAAACGGTTATTTCTGTCACAGCATCCATAGTTATCAATCTATAACAGATATAATACAAATTTAAAAATGAAACTCAGGTGCGGTGCGCGCATCACACGACTTTCACTTAGCACTCTCCTAGCAGAAATAAGTATTTTCAGACAAAGGGAAGTTTAAGTAAAAATTATAGACGGCATGGAATATTATTTAATATAATTAATTACCATATGTTTTTCATAGCTGTCTAATGTATTATATTTATTTTGTTTGACATTAACCATTTCCTTTTACAACTTTATATTTCAATTATTTATTTGGTTATTTTGGTTTATTTGGACTTAAAACATGCATTGCAATACTTTTCCTTCATATATATTAGGGAGACGGGTAAGTAATATCATTTTCTTAAATTTAATTCAAACACATAAATATCACACGAGTTTTTATTTTTAACCATTGATAGAATCATCTTATTATCAGCAACCATTTGCCATCTAGTGGTCAAATTTTCAATTCAGGATCAATGAAAATCAATGGTTTTTGAGCAAAATATATAGTGATGGCATTTTGGACATAATTCAAATTTGAAAATATTTTGCCACTTAGAATGTGATGAAACGATCCGAACAAATCAAAATCCGACGGTGCAACATCGGGCGATTATGGAGGGTAAGGTAGTACCTCCCATCCCAATCCATTAATTTTTTCCATGGTTAGTTTTACACTGTGCAATCTTGCATTTTCGTGTTGCAGAATAAAGCATTTTCTGTTGGCAATCGCTGGATACTTTTCAATTAAAGATTGATTTACACAATCCAATTGTTCACAATAAAGGTGTGCATTCACAATTTGTCCAGGTTTCAGCACTTCAAAATGAGCAACGCCAGCAACGCCAATACTCCACGAAATACACAGAAGGGCTTTTTAGGGTTTAAACCCGGCTTAGCGGTACTTCGTGGCGATTCTTCTGGAGAGAGCCACTGCCTTTTGCGTTTTGGATTTGCATACAGGATCCATTTTTCATCTCCGGCGATCAAGCGAAATAGTAGAAAGTTAGCCAAAATCTGGCCTCCTTTCATCAAATATTGAGCGAAGGACAGATATTGTCCCTCCCTCCCCTGGTGCCAGCGCACAGTGGTGTAGATGAATTAAATTTGTGCCAAAATTATTTGAAGGAATCTTAACTATAAATTATCACTTAAATGGTCTATACAATAATATAATACATCTTTTATGTCAGTAGTTTTTAGTGGAACAAGTAAAAAAAGATATAAGATTAAGTTAAAAATAAAGACTGTAGTATAATGCTATTAAGAATGGCAATAAAATCAGGAAATGTGTGTGTGTAGTGTGTAAACACACAAAGGTAATGTATTAGCATGATATTACTTATATGTACATAATAAATTATATTGAACAAATAAGTAAACATTAATCTTCGGTTGAATAAATGCTGTCATCATCGCTATTGCTTTCTTCATTCAATATAATTCTTTCTGTGTGGGCCTCACATTTTGAGAAAGAAATTTCAGTTTCTAAAAGCTCCAAGGCATCAATATTAGGACCATGAATTAAAATTTTGTGAACGGATAAAGGCATTGGATACCATCCATAAAAACATAAACGTTTCTGAGTCGCCCGTTCGGCCTTTTTAATAAATAAAAACTTTGCATAATTATTTATATTTTCATAACCATCTAGCCCCATCGAATTATATCTAAGAAGTCTATCCTCTAATCGTTTACGTTTCTCCCACTTCATCTAAAATTTAAAAAAAAAAATGGTAATCTATGAGAAAGTACTGGTAATTTATTTTCGGGACATTATGTACATTCAGAAATTACTTGTTTAAGGTATTCTAACTTATCCTCTATTGTGTATTTATTTGATAACTTAGACACAAAAAGTATCATCAGGAATCTAATGGAAACAGCACAAAAAAGTCTGTCCTCATATTACCGTTAAAGTGAAAATCAGAATGCAGACGAACGAGTGAAATTAGGGTGATCCTTGGCACGACTAGATATCCCCTTAAATTATGATGCAGCTGTCTCTTCTAAGAAGAAAAGACCAGGACAAATACAAGGATCACATGAGGGTATGACGGATGAAAAAAGTTATATTGATGGCTTGACAGGTTATAATGATTGTGCAAAAAATAGCTTACCGTCTTTATGGCAGCTTACATCTTTTGTTACCTGGAGGGCTCTCCGTGCATCTTGTGGTGCTGTCTCCGTGACTGCCAATGAAGAAGTAGGGCAAGCCAACCAGGCTCTCTCGAGACTTAAGTGTTATCTTTTAGATCTGCCCCCGCCACTCCCCGTAACGCGAGAAAATCAAACCATTCTTTGGCACAACCAGGCTTAGTTACAGTATTTTGAATTTTATAACAAACGACTTCGTGCCCTCAAGTGAGCTGGATCCAAGTGTGTAATTCTTACAGTTTGCAGAAGTTTCGTATGGCTCTGTCAACTACATTACGCAAGGAAACTAAGATGGTTTTCCTAAAACAAACCATGAACCGGATAGCGAAATGTTGCGTAAGCAACATCACGGCAGAACTATAAACCCTGTCCATTCAAACCACAATTCATTATCATAAATAAAATATCATATTATACATGACTATATAATGGAAGAGTCAATAGTTGATTACCTAAAGAAGAAGTCATCTTATATAAGAGGTTCACTAGGAAACAATTGTAAACACAATTGTGACTGCTGTAACTACTTACTCGAACCAAGTAAGAGACTATCAAGGATGTTTTGAAGATCTCATATAAGAATTATGTTTGGCATTTTTAGATGGAATCGAACTCATTGCAACAATTAAATCTACATAAACTGTATATATATATATATATATATATATATATATATATATATATATATATATATATATATATATACAATATACAGTCCAAAATAAGGCTTTTCAGCTCGTCTATATACAGCAATATATATAGATAAAAAATAAATTATATTCTGGGACAGGATCCCTTAAGAATAACAATTGTGAACAAGTAGTTGACAGAAGCAATTAAATAACTTAAAGGTTCATATTGACCTTCGGGAAATGAGGGCGGTATGGGATTTCCTGGAGAGGTTTTCGTCTTTGGTGATTCTTAGCTTTTTAACGGAGGAGCTGAATGTGATGGGATGATCGTCGATGACTAAAGATGGTAGGGAGGGTTTGGATTTAAGGAGAGAACTGGAACCTATATAAATGACCTGAATTTTCATAGCGTTTAATCTTAAATTAATCAAATTTGCTTAGGCACTGATCCTATCTAGGCCTGCCTGAATATTGGCGAACGCAACTAATAGCTCAGAGGGGTGGAAGAATAAATAGATCTGGAAGTCGGCAGCGTATAGATTGTGTGAACAGTCGTAGATGGGATTCGGAAGATCTTTTATATAGGAATTAAAAAGGAGATGTGAAATGATCAAACCCTGGGCCACTCAAGAGGACAGCGTAAGGAAGGAAGATAAGGATTGTTTCGGAATACTGCTGCTTGATTCCGGTCGGAAAGGAAAGACTGAAACCAGAGAATAGAGCTATAGGAGAAGGGTAGAGATTTCAATTTAGTGTAGACGATTGGGTGGTCTAACGAGTCGATAGCTTTGGAAAACTCGAGATGTATTAGAATTAATACTAACTGTATATAGACTGATGCGCCAATTTTTACGCAACTGCTCAATCAGGGAAAGGTATCTTTGTATGCTTAGGGATGCTATATCGGTATCATTAAAAGAATCTGGAACAAGCTTATTGTTCTACAGGATGAAGTATTATCAACAGACTTACCTTGTTTAGGGAAGAGGATAATTATGGAGTGTGTCCGTATCAGTGGAGAGTGAGATATGCCTTAAAATATTGCATTATTATTACAAATGCACATATACTTTTCTGGATATATGTAAAACTATTTAATTTTTTTTGTATTTCAGATCGTCGATCTAACAAAAGCTTAAGCCAGTGGAGGACACTCGGATGGGGAGCTTCGTCGCTAACGCTTTGGAGTTCCTTTTCACCTCCAAGAGAGGAGCCATCATCAAAAAACTTCATGTTGTGCAGGACCTGTATAGGGGTGGCGCTCAATGGATTCTCGGCGAACACAGCAAGTTGAGCTGGCAACTGCTGAGATTAGAACACTTTAGAATGGTAAATATCTTTTAATTGTTTTCAACTAACCGATATTTTCTACCATGTGCGATGCCATAACGATTATTAACGGTTACTTTCTGTTTGCTATTAGGACCCCGAGAGCTACGCTGACCCCGACAGAAGCCACGACGTGCCCCTCAGCTACAGCGACGCATTGATCACTTTTGTCGCTTCCTTGCCTGGGCCTAACAGAGAACTCTTCCTGAATGACCTCTGTAATCTAATCGCCAATGTTATTTCTGATGTAACATTATGATTATATATTCATATAATTTTAATTATATTTTATTATTTACATTTTTCGATTTATGTAATTTTTATTTGATGGTAGAAATTTTGTTAATATGACTGTTGATAAAGACATATAGTTATTCTTATTAAATATGTACAAATTGATGTAAATTGTATCTTATTATTAAAACACTTGAACTTAAGTAATTTAAATTTTGTTGGTGGAAATGGACTGTTAAAATGGAGTTATATTTATTCTTATTAAATAAAATGGACGGGAATTGACGGGTTTTGTATGAAAGAAGATTGCGTAGGATTTTGAACTTCTTTTTTAGGGTAGAATAGTACAACTGGAAATTTGGAAGATGGGTGATTTCCAGGAGAAGGTTTGATAAAAAATAACACCAAGGTTTTCAACGGAAGTATGGAATGAGTTAGGTGAATTGTTTAGGAGAAGATTGGGGGAGGGGTACAGGAATAGATTTGAGGAGTGAGGGGAGACCGATCCTGATAGCTTTCGTCTTCTCCGCGTTTAGATTGAGACCAAGCACATATTCAGTTTATATCTTGAAGTTTTAGGACGTCATCAGAGAAATCAGCCGGGTCGAAGGAGAGATCAATTCGGACGTCATCGGTATACAAGTGGTGTTCCATCGTACAGGATGGAAGACGAAAGTTCTTTCATATAGATGGACAAAAGAGTGAGAAATAAGGAAGAACCTTGTGGAACGCCTGGAGTGGGAACTCTGATGGGGATAACAACATACTGGGAGCGACCTGTGAGGAAGGATTGGAACCAATTAAGGGAAATAGAAAACAAGGAGATATTTTTAAGTTTTATTATAAAGAGATTGTGGTCTACAGAGTCAAACACTTTGGATAAAATCAAGGAAAATAAGGATGGTGAGTTTCTGTTGGTCTATAACTGTATGGAAATCTTGGGAGATTTTATGAGGGATGAGGATGGAATGATTAGAGTAGTCAGTCAGGTTTAAAAACAGATTGGTGGCAGCTCAGAAGGTCGAGATAGTGGGGTGATTGGTATTGAACTAGGCTTGAAAAATAAGGTCTCTAGAGGTTTGGAAAGGTAAGATATAGGGAAATTGGGCGAAAACCATTAGGAGTTGCTGGATTGGAGGTTTTATTCAACGGACGAACAAGAGCAGTTTTCTAGGTGCTGGAGAAAGTGGAATATTGTATACGTGACGTTATAAATGTGATGTAGGATAGGGATAACGGAGGGAAGTGGGGATTTAATCAATTTAACCGGGATATAACATGGTCCGAAATTATTGGTTTGGGATTTACGAATGAATTTTACGAGGTGATCAGGAATAATATGGAAAAGGAAGAAATGATCGGGACTAAAGAAGGGAAGAATAGGAGACGGAGCTTTTGCTAGGAAAGAGGAATGGGAGGGGGAGAAATCAAAATGAGTGTTGAGTACACCGGCTGAAATAGGCATAGACTGGATTAACCTAAGGAAAACTTACGGTGAATTGCCCATTTGATATAGGAATTTGGAGTGCTGGACAGGAATTGATGGAAATAAAGGTAACTGGCGTGGCGTACTGGAGATTGAGTGCTGTTTCGGAGTAGTTTGAAGTAGAGATAATCTTCAGGAAGTCGAGTTCCTTTAAACCGCAGCACAGGACAAAAATCGATACAATTGAGGAAATAATTTTGTTCAAAACGGTCTCTACTTAATTAGAAAAAGGATATTTAATCTCGGGAATGTTTTGTACCCTACTAAAAGACAAAGTTCATAATTAAATTATTTTAACAAGATATCTTTCATCGTAAACTAAAAAATCAAAATTTATTAAATATTGCGGGCTCGTGTGTGTGTGAACGAGTTAAATAACTATAATTATTATTCTAATTTTTTTATTTCTGATATTGTTAATTCCTTTGTTCCAGAGAGGCATCCGGCCATATGCGAACAGTTATTGTTTGTCAATGTCAACTAAGAACAACTAACAACTACGAACAACGAAGAACTCAATTTAAGACGAATGATCACATCGGTTAATAATAAATTACCCGACTGACCAGACCTACTAACATTCTCCCCGGAAAGGCCCCTCCCTCAAAGGTTTACAGTTAGCACATGCTTGGTGCATTATTACTTTTAGCCAAAAACTAACTTTCTCACGGGAATAGTTAAATAATACCCATCCCTTCCTTTATCATTTCATATCTAATTTTTTTACTGTTTTGTTGTTCTAAAGGGATTTTGCCCCAGAATAAAGTTTTTTTTTCTATTTCTATTTTCTATATATTGAGGTCTCCAATATTATACAGACAACTCCAAGTTAGCAGTTAGACATGTAACATTAGTTTAAGCCTCACAAAGCAAGTTTGTGAGAAGTATCAGTAACTTTATGTCAATGTAACTTTTTATTTGACAATAGAAGTAAATTTCAAGGTCTTTACTGTTGTACGAGTTCGTTAATTTCCATGTCCAAGTGACAGATTGTTGAAATACTCAATAAATAAATAAATAGAAAAAAAAATTGCGTGTGTGTGTGTGTGTGTTTGCGTGCGTGCGTGTGTGTTTGTGTGTGCGCGCGCGCTTGTGTGTGTGTGTGCGTGTGTATGAGTGTGTGAATACAACAAATTAAAAAAAATACATAAATTTAGTTTTTGTAACTTTTTTTAAGAACGAAGGTGAGTGTATAGATTTAATATTTTTAAATTATTATTATTATTTTGCTGTTGTTCTATTTTATTTTATTTTATTTTATTTATTGTTCATACGGTGTGAATGAACACCTGTACCACTATTATTGATGTCCTTAATTGTGACAAAATTTAACATTGTTCAATAAAGAAATGTTTAAAGAAAAAAAAATTATATTGTTATTTCACATAGTATGTCCAAATCCATTTCAATGTCTATAAGTTGTTAACTCTAAGGGTGCCCATCCCCCCAAGGCCGATGGCGGATGCCCTCTTTCCCCAAAAAATATTATTGGCCCTCTCACTTATATAATTAATATATATCTATATGATATGTTATATCAATGTTAGTTTAAAAGGTAGTAGATATAATATTGTTTTGTTTCTCGAGAATATTAAAGGCACAATACATTAGGCAATTACAATCAACAGTTAACATCAGTAATAGTCACATAGGACCCACATTTGGAAGAATACCGGAAGTAGAAGCCGTACAAAAAGATAAAGTGCCAACAGAGTATAAATACTATTACCGCTCATATCCCTGTCCATCCAGATTCCCTCTTGGCCTCAGTCTCGTTGGAGGTGATAGGGAACTTTGATGGAATTTTAGAGTTTTTTTATTGATATCCCACAGGGAATTGTCATGTGCAGAATGGGAGGACAAGTAGGAATTAAGGATTGGAATCTATAGGTGGCTAATGTCAGCTTTTATTGTATGCAGTAATAGTTGTAGGAACTGTGATTGGCAGAATGTCTGGTACGTTGCCATAATGATCTGGCACGGCGTTATAATATGTCAGATCCAGGTGATGCCGAGGTAAATTATTTTCATCAAGAATTTTGGAGTAATCGGTTATGGAGGAGACAGTCCAAACAGCTTGTTGAATAATACTAGTAAATGATAATATAAAGTCATTTTCGTCAGAAAAGATTTGACGAAAGACGTTAAATCTAACTAGGCTTCTAATGAAAATGGTTGAAAAGGTTTGGGAATAGGAGCTAGTAAAACATAGAGAATTAGAGGGCTATGATCAGAGCAGTGTTCATTTAAACGTGTAATTGAGGGAGCCTAAGCCGCTATTTTAAATCCTGGATATGATGAGAAAGTAGATAGGAGAGCTAGGGGAAGTAAGTATTGAACGATGGAAATTTATTGGGGACAACAATGTTTGTCCACGTGATCTCGTGATTCTGAGGCCCCGTTGTTGATGCTTGGTGTTTAAATCTGCATCAACAATGGGATGCATCTGGAAATAAATGGTCTAAATTATCAGATTATTCCATATATATATATACATAAGTTAAGGTACGGAGCGGGACAGTATTAGCGTTAATACCAAAGCATTGATGTCGACCAGTCTTGATTTCGACTTCATGCGTTTTATTCCTTGAACCTTTTACTTTTTTTTAAGTGTTTTAAGTCCGATACTCTTAACTTATATATATATATATATATATATATATATATATTTAACCTTAACTATTTAATTGGGAATAAGATCACTTAATTATACAGCTACAGTAACCTAATATATGTGCTAGTGGACGGTGCTGAGACTGTCGGTGTGTCCCTGGCCTGATCGAAGATCTATTTTTTAAAATTCTAGCTTTGAAGAGGATCCCATGGTTGACTAATAAAAAGAAAATACCGGGATCGAAACGTCAATAAACAGAAGAAATGAACATTCAATAGTTTATTAAATAATAATTAAGTGACCTTATTCCCAATTAAATAGTTAAGGTTAAATTTAATACTCAAACGTCGATTAAGGAAAAGTTGTAAATATATATATATATATATATATATATATATAAGAATATTTTACCCAAAACTTGAACCGCATCATCGCGAATTCCGAAACCTGGATCAAGCCCTACATCCCCTCCTCTTCAGTCTCCCTTCCTAACTACACCCTAATTCACCACGAACGGGGCAGCCGGACTGGCGGAGGTGTAGCTCTATACGTCCATGCAAGCCTAAAGACTCGAATTATCCATTGTTCTCTCCATCCGATCAGCCACAAGTCGAGTTCCTGATCGTCGAAATCTCCTGTAACACCTCTCATCTCCTCTATTCCGTAGTATATCGTCCTCCTCTTGTTCCATTTGATCCGTCTTTCGAAGCTCCCCTCTTTAACTTAGTGCCCCTTTATTCCAAAATTATCATTTCCGGTTACTTAAACACTAATTTCCTCTCCGACTCCAGCGACAAATCATACCTAGAAAACCTTTTTTTTCTCCCTTCATCTTTTTATCGTTCCTTTTTCTGCTACGAATCACACCACAATGTCCGGCACTTGGTTGGACCTGTACATTATTGATTCCGCTCAAAACCTCCTTTCCTCTTCCCAATTACCAGTTTCCTTTTTATCGTCGCATTACCTAATCCAAATATCCTATAATATCCAAACCCCTCCGATCCTACCAGATCCCCTACCTCTGCAGTGCTCCCAGTCTCACCAAATGATTTAAATTCTTATTTATATCTGCTTCCTCTTCAACTTCTCCATTTCCCTCTTCCTTCTTTTCTCTTGTAACATCTTTCAATGACGACGATTTTTATTTTTCAGATATTTCTCCCACAGACCTCATATCCGATGATGATATGTGATGAAATCACACTCTAATTCTATTGGTCCAGATGGTATTCCCGTCAAATTAATCAAATCATGCCTCCCTGAAATCCTTCCGGTACTCCTTTTCATCTATAATTTTTCCCTTCAAAATTCAGTATTTCCTTCCTTGTGGAAAAAAACCCACGGTCCGTCCTTTAAATAAAAATTCTAACCCGTCTTCCCCTGAAGATTTCTGGCCAATCTCAATCCTTTCTAATCCTTCCAAACCCCTGGAGAGAATTGTGCAATCCCAAGTTTCCAACTTCCTTGAACAGTCCAATCAACTTGACCTTTACCAATCTTGTTTCCGACCAGGTTACTCCACACAATCCCCCCTAATCAAAATCATTAATGATGTTCAGTCCACCATAGATGACAAAAAAATAACTGTCCTTATACTCCTTGACTTTTCCAAAGCCTTTGATACCATGAACCATTCCATTCTCTTTTCCAAATTAAAATCATTATCCGAGACATACAAGGAATCTTCAAAAGCATCGTGAGGTGTCAGCACCCCTACGAAGAGAGGATGGCTCTTGGGCTGTTTCGGACGAGGAAAGATCTGAACTCTTTGCTAACCATCTTTCCACTGTTTTTAAACCACATACAGACTTAATTAATACAGAACACGATATTTTTGTACATAATAACTTAGACATACCGCTACAGCTCACACTACCACCACCTCCTTTCACACCATCACAAGTTGCACAAGAAATTAGACAATTGCCCAAAAGAAAAACCCCTGGTCATGACTTGATAACTGCTGAGGCGCTCCAGCAAATGCCAAGGAAAGCTCTAGTGTTTCTTACCACAATCTTCAATTGCATTCTCAGGACCACCAAATTTCCTATACAATGGAAATACTCACACATAACCATGATTAAAAAGCCAAACAAAGACACTAACAACCCTTCTTCATATCGACCGATTAGTTTACTTCCAGTATGTTCTAAGTTATTCGAAAAACTATTGTACCCACGACTATTACATATACTAACAGACAGACAGATTATTCCTGACCATCAATTCGGGTTTCGAAAATTACATTCAACAACACAACAATTACACAGGGTAACTGACTACATATCGACAGCACTAGAGCGAAAACTATATGCAACCGGAGTATTTCTGGATGTCGCCCAAGAGTTTGACAAAGTATGGCATCAGGGGCTTCTCTTCAAGCTTAAGACCATACTTCCACATACTTACTACTTAATTATCCATTCTTTTCTCTCAGATAGATTTTTCTCCGTTCGACATGGTCAAGGTCTATCCTCAATTCGATCAGTTTTAGCTGGCGTACCTCAGGGATCAATCCTAGCCCCACTACTGTACATCACATACACACACGACATTCCTCAAAGTATCCACACTCTTACAGCAACCTACGCAGACGACACTGCTATCATTACCAGGCACGATAATCCTACAGAGGCATCACTTAACTTACAACATCACTTACAAATTATACTCGATTGGTGTAAACTTTGGAAAACTAAAATAAATTATCAAAAGTCACAGCACATCACATTTACTCTAAGACCAGAAACATGCTCTCCTGTATACTTAGACAACATACCGATTCCACAAACAGACAGAGTACAATACCTAGGCCTTACGTTCGATAGAAGAATGACATGGGGTCCACATGTGAAGAAAAAACGAATCACATTAAATCTAAGACTAAAATTGTTACATACACTGTTAAGACGACCTTCCAAATTAAAAGCAAGACAGAAACTAAGTATTTACACGTATCTTTTAAAACCTCTTTGGACTTACGGACTACAAATATACGGAATTGCAAAACCAACTCACATAAATAAATTTCAAACTTTTCAGTCTAAGATACTACGACTAATCACTCAAGCACCATGGTACGTAAACAATCACACTTTAAACACCGACCTACACGTTCCGACAGTCAATGAACACATACGAACGTACTACAAACGATTTCATAACATGTTAAACGGGCACTCCAACCAGCTGGTAAAAGAAATGGCCACAACTAGTATGCCCGAGAACTCCAGAAGACGACTGAAAAGGGTCTGGATGAGGGATCTGCTTAAATAATGTTAGTAAATAAAAGCCATGGAAGGGATACCGCTGGGTATTACTATTCCTCAAGCCTATCAAGCCTTTTTATTTATTTATTTTATTTTATTTTTCTCTCATTACTAAGCCAGCACATCTGCTGATTGTCAATAATAATTGACAGGTGCGGATAAATAAATGTAAGTGCAAAAAAAAAAAAAAAATCATTATCCTTTTCCAACAGCGCTATTCTTTGGTTTCAGTCTTTCCTCTCTCAACGTTCCATTCTGTCGCTATCCCTAATCAACCCTTGTCTTCCTATCTTACTGTGTCCTCAAGAGTGGTCCACGGCTCTAGCATATCTCCTGTCCTTTTTAGTTCCTATATCAACGACATCCATAAATCAATCCTTCACTACTCCCATCACCTTTATGCCGATGATTCCCAAATTTACCTTTCCTTCCATCCCTCAGAGTTGCATGAAGCGTTTGCCAAAATTCAAGAAGACTTGAATCGGATCAGTGCCTGGGCAAACTTAAATGGATTAAGATTAAACGCTGCAAAAACTCAAGCCATTGTCATTGGTTCCAAACCCCTTCTCAGAGCCAATACCAACATACCTATCCTGTACCTAAATGACCATCCCATCACCTTCACCTCAGTAAAAAACCTAGACATTTTCATAGAACAAATCCTCTCCTGGAAACACCATATTGCTCACATTTCCCGACGGTCAATTGGTACCTTGAAACTATTCCATCGCTTTCGCCATCTCCTACCCATCCCCACACGTAGACACCTAGTATCTTCCCCCACCTTGATTACGGCTGCGTGGTGTATGGTGGCCTCTCGGCAGAACTCGGGGAGAGACTGAAAAGAATTAGGAATGCCTTCGTAATATTTGTCACAGGGACCCTGAGGTATTCCCGTGTTTCGAACCACTATGCTGAATTAGGATGGTGGTTTACCAAATAATCAATAATCATCGTCCGTCCTACGCATACAATCTCCTACAATTCAAATTATCTATCCACACCCTCTCCACAAGATCTCGTGCTTCTGACCTTTACAATCCTTTTCACAGATCTGCATCATTTAAAAATTCCTTCGTTGTCCGTTCCACTACATTCTGGAATTCCATCCCACTTAAAATCCGCCATGCATCATCCTTATCCACCTTTAAAACCCTCTTATTCCAATTCCTCTTCACAATCCAATCAGACGCTGGTTAAATACATACTAAGTAATAAGGCTTTAATTTTCTTTAGACATTATTTTTTTCTCTTATTTTTTATTGTTTTATTGTGTGTTGGACGTGAATTTTCATCACCACTCACTAAGCATTGTGAGTAGATAACATTTGTTTTTCTTAATTTCTAATTTTTCTATTCATGGGATTGTATTTCGTTGAAATGTATTTTATTTTCTAATTATCTAATTATCTAAAATTATTGTTATACACTTTGATGCGCCTTGCAGTGATAAGAAATCCTCAACGGCACTGTAGGAAAAGATGAGAGATTGATAAGGTGAAAGATCCTGAGATTGCTGGGTGATTTAGAACATCACTAAATAGGAATCTGATAGACAGTCAGGACGATAAAGGAGAAGAATGTGTGGACAAAAAGTGGAAGAGAATTAGAGGAGCTAATGAAAAGTCAGCAGAGGAGGAGATTGGTGAGCAGAGTAGGCAAAGGAATGAGGAGTGGTTGATAGTGAATGCCTTGAATTCCTGCATGAAAGAAATCAGTGTAGGATGGCGATTTTGCAGCGCTCTACAAGACAAACCTCTGCGGCATATTGAGAAAGAAAGAAAAAATGTTATTCGTTAAGAATATTAGAAGGAAAAATGTTAACATTATTCAAAATAAGATATGGGATTTTAAAAGAAAATAGAGCAGATTGAGGAATTGTGAGCAACAAATGAGACAAGGAAATTTTATGGAGCAGTAAAGTGTATGAGTCAGAGTTTTCAGTCAAAAATTACGGGATGCAAAAATAAAAATGGCGTAAAAAAATAATAATGTTATTGCAAATGACTATGAATTATAGCAATGCAAAAGTAATTATCAAAGGCAATGTTAGCAATAACTTTCCAATGACGGATGGGGTTAGGAATGGGGATGCTTTGTCTGCCATATTATTTAATATTGCACTTAATACTGTTTTGAAAAAACTGGATTCGCCTGGTTGCATACTTAACGTAATGGTGCAAATATGTGCTTACGCAGATGATATACGATATTACCAGGAATTTGATGTTAAGAAAGGAAATATTTGTAATTTTGAAAGCCGTAAGTGAAAATGTTGGGCCGGAAATTAATCAAATCGGGGCTGACAATGAGGTTGGTAGTCAGAGCATTTAAATATTTGGTCTCACCTTCGAGCGTGTCAAAAAATTCACGTACCTGGGGGTGAAAGTGAATTCTGAAAAGAAAATTGCTGCTGTGGTAAGCAAGAGAATCATGGCTGGAAACCGGGCGTACTATGCCAACGTAATTTTTTTTCTATCATCGCTCCTGTTACGAGAAACAAAGATAAGATTATACAAGACTTTAGTAAGACCTATTGTGACTTATGCAGCGGTGACATGGACCCTTTGTACAAGCTCAATTAGTATGCTCAATATTTTAGAAAGAAAAATATTGAGAAGAATTAATGGAGCTGTTTGTGAAGAGAGTATGTGGAGGTATCGAAAAAATTCGGAGCTATATGAACTATATAGAATAGAATAGAATAGAATAGAAAAATAATTTTATTCTGGGACGAAGTCCCTTCAGAATAACAAAAAAGTACAGAAATTAAAATTTTACATCTGGCCAGATAAAAACAAACATAACAAATTAAGATAATGATAGGTCATTAAAGATAAGAAAAGAAAAAAAATATTGGTTATACATACTATATACAAAATAAAATATAAAAATCTATATAAAAAACTCTTGAAACCATACTAAGATACTTAAAACTATTTATGATGTTAAAACATAAATAAACCCTTTTAGAAAAAATAAAAAATACAGAAAAAATGAATGTATATTCTTCTTAACAGTAAAATCTGTTTCTGTTGAAACAGAAAAAAAAAAAAAAAAAAAAAGAGAAAAGGAAAGTCGAATCTATAATAAGTATTCAGGTCATGAGCTATATGTGAATATGGTCTTATATATAATGTGTAATTTTACATAAAAGATTAGCTGGTGTCTGACTGTTTTTGGGACAGGAATTGGAATAGGAGGGTTTTGAATGTAGATAAGGATGAAGAATGTCGAATTTTGATTGGAAGGGAATTCCAGAAACTAACAGAACGTGCAATAAAGGAGTTTTGGAACGAGGCAGATCTGTGAGAAGGAATGTAAAGGTCGGAAGGTCGAGATCTTGTGGAGAGGGAGTGGACTGAGGACTTGAATTGGAGAAGGTTGTAGGCGTAGGAAGGACGATGATTGTTGATGATATGATAGAGGAATGTACCTAGGAAATATTGTCTTCGAATGGAGGGGAAGAGCCACTCTTACTCAGTGTAATGGTGAGAGACATGGTAGTATCTCGGGGCACCAATTACAAATCTCACGCAACTGTTCATTATTCTTTTCAGTCTGTCGCGGAGCTCCACCGAGAGTCCATCATACACCACACAGCAGTAGTCAAAGTGGGGGAAGATGAGAGAGGAAACGAGGAGTCTGCGCGTATGTTGAGGTAGGAGATGGCGGAAGCAATGGAATAGTTTGAGGGTAGAGACTGTCCGTCGGGAGATGTGAGAAATATGGTGACTCCAGGAGAGGGTTTGATCAATAAATAGTCCTAAATTTTTTACAGAGGAGTAGAAGGAGATTGGCTGGTCACCAAGGTTTAGTATGGGAAAGTCCGTATAGGATCTAAGGAGGGGCTTGGAACCAATGACAATGGCCTGAGTTTTTGAAGCATTTAACCTTAATCCGTTTAATTTTGCCCAGGCACAGATTCGATCTAGGTCTGCTTGGATCTTAGTAAATGCTACCAATAGCTCAGGGGGAGAAAAGGATAGGTATATTTGAGAATCGTCTGCATAAAGGTGGTGGGAACAATGGAGAATTGAGTCATGGAGGTCATTGATATAGGAACTAAAAAGGAGAGGAGATATGCTAGATCCTTGGGCGACTCCAGAGGATAAAGGCAGGTAGGCAGATAGTGGTTGATTAGGAATGGAGACTGCTTGGGTACGTTGTGATAGGAAAGATTGGAACCAAGAGATGGAGCTATTGGAGAAGGAGAGTGATTTTAGTTTGTTGAAAAGGATGGGATGGTTAATGGAATCAAAGGCTTTAGAGAAGTCAAGAAGTATAAGGACAGTTAGTTGTTTATTATCTATTGCAGTCTGAACATCATTAGTAATTTTGATTAAGGCGGATTGTGTGGAGTAGCCGGGACGGAAACCAGATTGGAGAGGATCGAGTTGGTTAGACTTTTCTAGGAAATTGGAAACTTGGGATTGCACCAATCTTTCTAGGGGTTTTTAGAGATTGGAAAGAATTGAGATTGGGCGAAAGTCTTCGGGAGAGCATGGATTAGGCTTTTTATTTAAAGGGAGTACAATGGCTTTTTTCCAAGAGGAAGGGAATATTGAGTTCTGTAGGGAGAAATTGTAAATGAAAAGGAGAACTGGGAGGATTTCGGGGAGACATAATTTTATCAATTTGACAGGAATGCCATCTGGTCCTATGGAATTGGTGTGGGATTTCATTACTGCGGTTAGTAAGTCAGTCGGGGAAATGTAGGAGAAATAAAAGTCATCATCATTAAATGATGACTCAGGAGCATAGTTGGAAGAGGAGGGAAGAGAAGAGGTAGAGGAGGCAGAAATAAAATGTGAATTTAAATCTTCAGGTGAAACGGAAAAGAACAGTGAGGAAGGGGATCTAGAAGGTTCACAGAGGGAAAGTTTGCGAAGGATTAGCCATTTAGATTTGGGATCTGGGGCAGATGACAGGGCTTCATGGAAGTAGGAAGCTTTAGCTCGCCGAATTCTTGTTTGTGTCAAATTGCGGAGCACCCTAAACGCTTGATAGTCATCTGTAAGCCTAGTACGTCTAAAGCGTCTGCGGGCAGCATCACGCCTCTTCTGCAGATCCTTGATTTCTTGACACATCCAAGGTGCAGGCCGACGGCGAATGGTTGATGTTTTTATGGGAGCATGGGTGTTAAGGATATTGAGGAGATTGGAAGTCAGGATCTCAACCATGGAGTCGATGGAGGAGCAGGAATATATTTCGTTCAAGTCTAAGGTTTCAAGGTCAGGTAGTATTTTTTCACGGGTGAGAGTGTCTATCTGACGGAAAGTGAAGGTTCTCGGATGAATCAGAGGGGTTTGGATATTATATGTTATTTGGATCATGTCGTGAGACGATAAGAAGGATACTGGCAGTTGAGAAGAGGAGAGGAGATTTATTTCGGAGTCTATAATGAAGAAATCTAACCAAGTGTCGGCCTTGTGGGTGTGGTGAGTAGGATAAAAAGGAACAATAAAGAGATGGAGGGAAAAAAATAGGTTTTCTAGATAGGTTTTGTCTTTGGAATTAGAAAGGAAATTGGTATTGAGGTCACCGGCGATGATTATTCTAGGATAGAGGGGAACAAAGTTGAGTAGGGTTGATTCTAAGGACGGATCAAATGGAACCAGGGGAGGACGGTAGATCACTATGTAAAGGAGAGGTGAATTATTACAGGTAATTTCTACTAGAAGGTACTCCACTTGTGGATGTTCGGAGGGTGGGGAGTAATCAAGGATTCGGGACTTCAGGCTATCATGGACAAATATGGCCACCCCACCACCAGTTCGGCTGACCCGGTCGTGGCGGATGAGGGTGTAATTAGGTAAGGAGACAGATATAATATATAATAGATATATAATAGCGGGAACATAGTTTATTTTGTTAAAACTAGGCGCATAGAATGGTTAGGCCACCTGGCTAGAATGGACAACAGCAGGATGCCTTATTGGGTGTCTTTCTCTACAATGCATGGCACAAGAAGAAAAGGAAGACCAAGGAAAAGATGGCTGCCAGATGTTGAGAGCGAACTTAAAGTACTGGGTGTAAGAAACTGGAAGGAAAGGGCGAAGAATGGGGTGATTGGCATGCTATAATCCAGGAAGCCAAGGTCCACTCCGGGCTGTAAACCTGCATAGTAAGAAAGTAAGTATAAAATTTTTCACTATGTCCCTCAGTGTATTGTTGTTAGCCTCACTGTGGTATTTTTTTGAAATATAAGTTCCAACACCTCTTTCGTCCTTAAAAGAAAGCTCACATATGGAACAAACTTTATCATCAGGGCATAGAACTTCGTCCTACTGCTTACCATTCACCTCTGCGACATTCTGTGGAACATTTGGGAATCCGGGAAAGACATCATCTATCGACAGTGTGTTTCCCAATACTACACCTTCTATGTTAGGTCATTCAACTACCACAAATTACTTTTCGCCGCCTCCAGCAGCATTCACAGACACAGAGGAAATAACATCCTTTTGAGCAGGTCCTCCAGTTCTCAGAACCCATACCTCTGGCTAATTTCGATTTTTTTCATTGTTCTTAGGTCCTTTAAAAATTTAATCTCTTCATCTGGGATCATGTGTACCATACGCATGATTTAAATAAATTGCCTAAAGGATGTTGAACCTGTATATAAATAAACAAAAAGTAAACAGAAGAGACATGCATACATGCCAACATAAACATTTAATTATCAAATTAATAACAAATGCTTAAAAAGAGTTATAATGTAAAATGACTACAAACTAAAAACATTAAAATCTATAAAATCAATTGCTTTAGAATAAGTTAAAATATAAAATCAACGTTAGGCAATAAAAAGTTAATCAGTAAGTTAAAATCTATCTTAAAATTAAGCTAAAATATAAAATGAAGCTAAAATCTATAGAATCTATTGCTTAAAAATAAGTTAAAATATATAAAATAAATAATGGTAAAAAGTTAAAATCTATAACTAAATAAAAACAAATTAAAATATACAATTAATAGAATCTAAGTTATTCTTTAAAAATATTTATTCAGTTTTATCAATTGATTTATTTATGTTTGACCCCGACCATAATTGAGGGTTGTGCGTGCAACCTCTCAATTATGGTTGGGATCAAACAAAGTATCATTTGTAGAGGAACGTAAATACTTAGATATGTACTTAGACAAACGTTTAACTTGGAATAACCATATTAAACATCTCAGGGATGGTTGTTCAAAAAGGTTAGGACTGCTCAAGTGCCTTTCGCACTCACGTTGGGGAGCTGATAGACTGCCCCTAATGAGAATCTATATGGCTACGGTAAGAAGTAAGATGGATTATGGCTCAATCATTTACGGTTCTGTTAACACATCTCTTCTCAAGATGCTGGATGTTGTACACAATTCTGCACTGAGGATATGTACTGGAGTGTATAGAACTTCTCCAGTGAAAAGTATATACATTGAAAGTGCAGAGCCTTTCCGAAAAATAAGAAGGTCGTGCATCTTTGCTAAGTATATATCTAAATTGGCATCACTTCCAAAGCATCCATTGAATTTGTGCAGAGGGAATACATCAGAATATATAATTCAGATGAACATGATGTATCGAAGAATTACTGAATCAATTCTATCCCTGGACCACAACACGAACTTACATTGTATACAAACAGAGCCAAACCTCCTTGGTCTCCCCATGATATAAATATAAATATATCACTATCGAAAGTTTCCAAAATCTCGATATGTCCAGTGGAAATTCAAAAAAAATTTCTTATTACTTTTAGAAGAATTTAAAGACTTCAAAGTATTGTACACAGATGCTTCGAAATGTGAGGACTCTATAGTAGGATGTGCGGTGATTAATGAAAGCAAAACTTTTCTTTACCGATTGCCCGGTGTCTGCTCAATCTTTACGGAAGAGGCAACTGCCGTAAAGGAAGCGATTCTGATTTGCCAAGCTGACAACTACCAAAAATTAGTCATTGTAATTGATTCAATGAGTATGCTACTGGCAATCCAAAGCCAAATATCTAATCATGCAACGATAGTTGAAATTTTAGAACTCATTTGGGTCAGGAAAATGGCAGGAACCGTAATAGCTTTCATTTGGGCTCCATCTCACTGTGGTATACACGAAAACGAACAGGCAGACGTTGCATCCCGAATGGTTCGTACGCATGTTAACAATGAGATAAAATCTTGATTATGTTCCTCGGGAGGACTGAGTGAGGCAAGCGAAACTTCAAATAATAGCTCAATGGAATGAAACATGGAGAACGAACTCCTCAAAACATGCTCTGGTTAAACCAAATAGTTCTAAATGGTGTACGAGTAACAGGGGGTCTAGAAGAGAGAAAATAATCCTGTGCCGCCTCTTAATTGGTCTCTGCATTTTCGTATGGCTACCTTCTCCACGGTCGAGAACCACCTACTTGCGTCAGGTGTGGTTCTCTTAGAACTGTGAATCACATACTCGTGGATCTCACACATTATGTAGTTATCCGAAAGAATCTTAGCATACATGAGACTATCCGGAACGTGTTGCAGGATGCGGAGAGAGAAGTGGAAATCTTACAGGACTTTTTGAAAACAATTGGATTCTACAATCGAACATGAAAAGTGTGAGTGAGTTGTGGATTGCCAATGACCCTAGCGGGTAGAGGCAAACAAACAGATAAATATGAGGAGTTGATCGGAGGGTGCGGTCAAATAAATACTAAATTATACAAATAGTTTTATTTAATTTTTTTGCCGACGTTTCTATCTAAACATGCAACTTATGAAAATTAAATAATACTATTTGTATAATTTAGTATTTATTTGACCGCACCCTCCGATCAACTCCATCTCATATTTTATCACGTTCAACCATCTCAACATCATTAAACAAATAAATAATATATAATTAAGTTAATAAGTGATCAGCCAATATTTATTTGAAAGCAAAAAATATTTTTAAAGACGTATTACAGCAAATATGTGTTTAATTACTTAAATAAAATATTTTTTAAGTAGTCGCTTCCTATTCAACAAAAACCGTGACTCGCTAATAAAACACAAATCTTAAATTTCTTACTTTTCTGTTAGAAATTGGGCAATTGTTTAAACTTACTTACTTCATCGAGCCCCTGTAGTGGTTCACCAGCTAAACAAAGTAGTGGTTGCTACCTACGGGAAACTCCTCCAGTGACCGTAGAAAGTCCTTTAGAATCTGAACCTCAGCCTCAACTTGGTATATCTTCACAAGAAATGGCCTAAGAATCCCCTTTCTTTACCCCGAACCCGTATTGAGTGCTTCATAATGACAAAGAAATAATGAAGTCTGCAGCAATAGCCAGATAACCATGACCCCCTCCGATCTTTGTGAAAAATATAAGGATGGATATATCAGTTGCTGTGAACCCAACTTTTGTTCCGACAGTTATTCATGTATCAACAGGACCAATGACACTAAAATAACAGATACTGCTGAAAACTATCGAAAAATAGTGAAATATTAATCAGAAACGAGGGTGAAATTTCACACTTACCAGCTAAAGTAGGCGAGAGATTAACGAGTGGTGGAAAGAAATTTGAACACTTCAACCCCAACTGAAGAGATAAAAGAAGAACTAACGACACTTGGTTTCAAAGTAAATCAGGTAACCAACGTTTTTTAGGCAAATAAGATGCAGCAAGGGATTAGAAATAAAATTCCACTACCAGCGCCGGCATTAGACATTCGGCGCCCCCGGACAATGACTTCATCTCCACTCCCTAAAAAATTTAATTTATTTCTTAAACTTGAATATAAATTGGTAGGGGGTGTTCAGTCAAAAATAAAAAGTATACAGTCATCCACAAATCCACTATCATTTCTTAAACTGTTTTATAGAAACAGGAAATAAACTTTATTATGGGACGATGTCCCCTTAGAATAACGATAATGAACAGTTACAAAAGAAAAATATATATATCTCGCCAAAAACTAACTTAATAAAGATTCAAACAATATATACAACAACTTAAATAATAGTATGTAAACAACTAAAAAAAAATTAAAATCTTCTCAACTATACTTATAATTGTACTGGAAAAAATAATAAAAACAAAAGAAAAAAGAATTAAATGTATAGAAAGAAAAAGCAAAACTTCCAAAAAAGAAAAAATATCAAAAGTAGATAATTAAAAACTATTGACTTGTTATGTTAAAATCCTAACAGCTAAAACATACAAAATGTATACATGGATTAAAGATATATTAATGACAGAAGATGAGTAACGGGATCACAATATTGCATTATCCCGGCATAAGAGATATAAAATAAGAATAAATAGATAAATACAATTAGAAAGGGGCATTAAATTAATTTTATCAGAAAACAATTGCGACAAAAAAAAACTGATTAAAAGAAAACAAATTATTTATATATATTATACAACACGCAATGGTGTAAACCATAAAAAAAAACAAAAAAAAAAAAAACACGGATATTAAGACTGTATACATAAGATTCTATACATATGTATCTATAAAAATTGAGGAATGTAAGAAATGAAATATGTCTAAATTATACACAATCTTGTAGATGGAAAAAAAGAAAAATGGATAAAAACAACAATCTCCTACTTCTTATGCATGCCAAAAGTGATACTGAATCTTTCTAATCCATAAATAATAAACAAAAAATAGAATAAAATAATGGTGCATGAAAAGAAAAAAAAAAACTATCCTTGTTACATGATACATAATTAACCAGCGTCTGATTGGACTGTGAATAGGAATTGTAATAAGAGGGTTTTGAATGTGGATAAGGATGGTGCATGGTGGATTTTAAGTGGAATGGAATTCCAAAAGCTTGAGGAGCGGACAATAAAGGAATGTTGAAATGAAGCAGATCTATGGAAAGGAGTGTAAAGATCAAAAGTTATACAAATCTTTTCCAATTCATAAAAAAAAATAATTATCAATAAAAAAGAATAAAAAAAAAATAAAACCTTGTTACATAATATAAATTATCTAGCGTCTGTTTGGATGGGAAAGAGGAATTGGAATAAGAGGATTTTAAATGTGGATAAGGATGGTGCATGGCGGATTTTAAGTGGGATGAAATTCCAAAAAGTGGTGAAACACGTCGAGAGATGTCGGCAATATGGTGATTCCATTAGAGGGATTGGTCAATGAAAATGCCTAGGTTTTTAACTGAGGAACTAAAGGTAATGGGATGGTTATTTAGATACAGAATAAGAATATTGGTATTGGATTTGAGGAGGGGTTTGGAACCAATGACAATGGCCTGCGTTTTATCAGCGTTTAATCTTAACCCATTTATGTATGTCCAGGCGCTGATACGATTTAGATCTTCTTGGATTTTGTCAAACGCATCATACAACTCAGAGGGAGGGAAGGAAAGGTAAATTTGGGAATAATCGGCATAGAGGTGATGGAAACAGTGAAGGATTAATTTATGGGAGTCGTTGATATAGGAACTAAAAAGAAGAGAAGATATGCTAGAGCGCTGGGCCACTCCTGAGGATAGAGTAAGATAGGAAGACAAGGGTTGATTAGGGATAGCAACAGGATGGAATCCTCCTTCTGAGTAACAGAGTGCTGAACCGTTAATAGAAGGACCAAGTAAAGAGGAAGTTGAAGTAGCTATCGGAAAATTAAAATCTTATAAAGTAGCGGGAACCGATAATATTCCTACTGAACTAATTAAGGCATGCGGGGAAGGTGGAGTTTCTAAAATACATCGGTTGGTTAAAAAGATCTGGGTGAATGAGAAATTACCTGAAGAATGGAAAGAATCTATTCTTATTCCGATTCACAAAAAGGGCCCGACGACGGATTGTAATAAATATCGAGAAATTTCACTCCTTCCGGTATGTTATAATATATTCACTTTAATCTTAACCAATAGAATCACGGAATACGCCGAGGAAATTATCGGAGACTACCAATGCGGATTTAGACGAAATCGTTCGACTATTGATAAAATATTTTCTTTACGGCAAATATTACAGAAAAAAATCCAGTACAAAGGTATTGTTCACCAGCTGTATATAGATTTTAAAAAGGCTTAAGATTCTATTGACCGCCAGAAACTGTATAATATTCTAATCGAGCAGGGGATTCCAAAAAAATCAGTAAATCTAGTCAGGATGTGCTTGACGGAGACACTCAATAAAGTTAGAATCGGTAATAATCTGTCCGAAAAATTTGAGGTTCGGTCGGGTTTAAA
Organism: Nezara viridula; assembly: GCA_928085145.1. Lineage (NCBI taxonomy): Eukaryota > Metazoa > Arthropoda > Insecta > Hemiptera > Pentatomidae > Nezara > Nezara viridula. The sequence continues at coordinate 57,241,314 of OV725078.1, read as the reverse complement.
ACAGGGGGATTCCCTTTCGCCTGTCGTGTTCAATTTGGCATTAGAACATGCCATTAGGGAGGTAATGCGTACCGAGAAAGGGTTGGATCTGGGTGGGACAACATCCGTGCTGGGCTATGCTGATGATCTGGAACTGTTAAGCGAATACGTTGAAACTATAAAACTAAATACGACAACGTTAATGAAAGCCGGTAAAGAACTAGGACTCGAAACAAACGTGGATAAAACAAAATATATGGTTAGCTGCAAAAATGGTGATACTGCTAGTGATATCGATATAGATGGTAATATGTTTCAACAGGTAGATAAATTTAGGTATCTAGGTTCTACGATAACTAGAAAAAACGAAATTGAAGAAGAGATTAAGGTTAGACTAAAGGCGGGAAATGCTTGTTATTTTTCTGTGACAAAACTACTTAGTTCGCGCCTCTTGTTCCGGAACTTAAAAATTAGAATCTATAAAACAATTATCTTGCCTACAGTTCTTTATGGATGCGAACCTTGGCCGCTTACATTAAGGGATGAGCAGCGTCTTAAGGTTTTTGAAAATAAAGTATTGCGTAGGATATTCGGACCGAAGAAGGATGAGTTGACCGGACAGTTCAGACGGTTACACAACGCCGAATTGTGTGAACTGTATCCGGGCAATATAATTGAGATCATATCATCGCGGCGAATCAAATGGGCTTGTAAAGTTGTTGGGTTTAGTAACGAGAGAATCCCTAAAAGGTTAATATTTGCTGTGCCGAATGGTAAGCGTCCGAGGGGTAGACCGAAGCGAAGATGGGAAGATTGCATTAAAGCCGATCTGAAGGGACTGGGTTTGGACGGCGAACGGTGGAGGGAGGTGTGTAATAAGCGAATTGGTGGTGTCGGCATCGAACCTTCGGGTTCGCTAAACCTTTTATTTATTTATTCAACCCTTCTCTAATACAGTTACTTTACTGATAGGCTAAAATTAGTTATTTTAATACGTTTTGTAATATTTTTTTTTTTGTGGCGAGTGCCCCTGAAGATCGGCCGGTGGTCTCAAGTGGCACCCTTCCAGATCGGCGCTCCACTTGCCCCAACCTAAGGCCGACACTTCCCACTACCTTTGTTTTTCGTAGACCTGAAGCCATCACTAGGTATCGAAAAAATATATGAAATCAAAAGATTGTACTACACTGTCGTGAAAGTAGAGAAGCCATAAGAGGGAAATCGATCAGTGCCACAATTGCAAGCGTACCGCCATACGAAGACTTATTGTCACCACTTGCCGATTTGCGTAAAATGTGGTGAACAGCACATATCTGTCGAGTGCACCAAACCGATACAAGTTCCAGCAGTTTGTGCCCTTTGCCTGGAGGTACACACGGCCAGCTACAAAGGCAGATAAATTCATAAGAATCTCAAATCCATATATCAGAAGACGCGGATTCAAGATAAGACAACCAGACCAATAAGAGAACCTTCAAATGTAGTGAACTCTTATGTTATATTCTCCCAATTACTTGGAGATAAGAACCCATACGATAAATGTGACGCCCTGCTCCAACAATGACAACGACCTCAATATCCTATTAAACCTAATATACCAAACCATCAACATCAAATTCCCCATATCCCTTCTCCAAATGCTACAGATCTCAGCAGTTTGTTGGCATCTTTCCTCATCGAATTAAAATCCCTTGTTACCCCACCTTAAAAAAAATTCTTAAATGACTTCCCTCAAACACATATCTATTCTCCTCTGGAATGGGAAAGGTGTTTCACAAACTAAAAGCTTTACTACTAGACAAGAACATTGTCGTAGCCCTAATTATGAAAATATTCATAAACAATATCCAATTCAATCTCTTAAGACATCACATCATCCTAAGTGCAGACTTAAATTTGTGTACATAAAGATTAAACTTGCAATTTTGATAAATAATTTCATGTTATTTAAATATAATATTTTGTTTAAAAAGTTCAATATATTAGCTCTCCTATTATTAACAATTCCAATTAATAAAACCATGATCAATTTTCCTTTTATCTTTATAATTTAATATGATCTTTTCTTCAGTCAAATTTCAATAAATTTAAATTTCAGCTCTCCCCTTCAGGGTATAAAATACCAATGGATAAGATGGCAATAGTGATGAATATTAATTATCTTATTTATAATTACTATACATAAGGTAGAAGGAGGAAGTGTGTAATAATAATAATAATTATATATATATATATATTGTGGTTCTGATGAGCTTGTATATACTTACTTGTATGTATTTATATTTTTCATGGCATGACGATTTTGCTGTACAAGAATTTTTGCTTTTATACCTCATTTATTTAATTTCTTATTATTTTTGTTATTTATGTATTAATTTTTACTAAGATGTAATACATAAATTATAATTTCTTTATCTTTTACTTCTTACTCTATCTATTTTGATTTGTGCTCATCTGTCAGAGGAATATATCTTTCATTTACTCTTTTCCCTCCTCTCTTTTTTTTAAAATTTCGTTATTATTATTATTTATTTATTTTTTAAAGCTATGTAGCAATTGTTTTGTTTCATTGCTTATTAGTATTGTATGTAGTTATAAGTATCTTGTAAATAGTTTCATTGTTTGATTTTCCTTCTATTATTAGTATACTTAAGTTGTACTATGTCTCTATTAATTAATGTAATAGTTCTGGCCAGACGTAATTCTTTTTTCTGTATCATTGTGTTATTCTTAAGGGACTTTGTTCCAAAATAAATTTATATAAAGAATAAAGTTTCTATTTATATATATAAGGAACTGGATACCTTTATAACCCAATCCTACAGTTCCTACCTCTCCTCATTATCCGCTAGTGATAACTCCCTCTGGAATGTAACTAAAAAAAATCTTTAAATTCCAGTCCATTTCCCACCCACTTCGCCGTGATGATGGTTCCTGGGCTTCATCAAATGCGAATAGAGCTTAAGAGTTTGCTAAACATCTAAGCTACATATTCACTCCTCGTCCCGAACTTCATCCCACCCACACTGCTGAAGTTAAAGAATTCCTCTCTTCACCAATTCCTTTCTCTCTACCTCCAAAACCTGTTAACCCCTCTAAGGTCAAATTCCTTATAAACAAATTAAAACCCTGAAAATCCCCTGGATATGATCTCCTCACTTCACAAACCCTCAGACAACTTCCCAAAAAAGCAATTATATTCCTTACCTATCGATACAATTGCATCCTTCATGGTGTGGAAACACTCCATAATCATCCTCTTCCCAAAACCAGGTAAACCTGTTAATAACACATCATCCTATAGACCGATAATCTTACTCCCGATCCTCCCAAAAATCTTAGAGAAAATCCTTCTCAAACGCATCCTACCCATACTCGAATTCCACAACATCCCTTCTCATCAGTTTGGATTCCGGTCAAGACATTCCACTGTTCAAGGCCTTCGTGATGTGGACCATATATCCTCTGCACTTAAAAACAAGCAATATTGCAGTGGTGCCTTTCTGGACGTAGCGCAAGCTTTCAATTGGGTGTGGCACGATGGCTTGCTTTTCAAGCTCAAAACCCATTTACCCCAATCCTTATACCTAGTCCTCAAATCCTACCTCTCAAATCGTTCCTTTCAAGTCCGTTGTGGCACCGAATTCTCCACTTACTATCCAGTTGAGGCTGGTGTTCCACAAGGCAGTGTCTTGGGCCCAGTTCTCTACATCCTCTTCACTGCAGATATCCCTTCAAATCCCGATACATTCCTAGCTACATTTGCTGATGATACTGCCATCCTAGCGTCCCACTCAGATCCTCAAAGAGCATCTCTAAACCTACAATCTCACTTCTCCTTGATTGAGCAGTGGTGCAACAACTGGTGCATCAAAATCAATGAATCAAAATGCTGGCGTCCCACTCAGATCCTCAAAGAGCATCTCTAAACCTACAATCTCACTTCTCCTTGATTGAGCAGTGGTGCAACAACTGGTGCATCAAAATCAATGAATCAAAATGCAAACATATCACTTTCACCCTGCGACGCAGATCCTGTCCGCCAATTCTTTTTAATTCAATACCACTTCTCTAATCAGATACAGTCCATAACCTTGGCTTCCTTCTAGACAAAAGACTAACTTGGAACCCACATATCAGACTTAAAAGACAAAAACTTAACCAACGATATGGCCAGCTATATAGATTACTAAGCAGGACATGTCATATTTTGATTGAAAATAAACTTTTAATCTACAAGACCATACTGAAACCTATCTGGACCTACAGATTTGAACTGTGGGGAACTGATAAACATTCGAATATCAAACGCATCCAATCCTTCCAACCAAAGTACTTAGAACAATAGTCAATGCCCCATATTGTCACAAATAAGACCTTACACCATGACCTCATCTCATCCAGATTATCAAACTTTCACCAGAACCTTATCCATCATCCAAATCCTCTAGCTCAATCCATATCCAGCTCCCTTCATCGCTACAATCCTCTTCAAAGGTTAAAATGGCAGTGGCCCAGAGATCTCTTGCAAGTTTGCTTCTGGAGTCAGAGTTCCCTGGGCGAATGTAAATATTGTACATAGGAATGAATGTGTTAAGATGATTTATTTTTTATATTTACTTATTGATTTATTTTATGTTTCATTTATGTTTGTTATTCTATTTTTAAATTTACTTTGTCTTAGTTTACTCATTTATTTTTTATTTCCCTATTATATGTATATATGATATGAAGGAAAACATTTAGCCCTGTTACTTATTGCCCTTCAATGTGGCAGATTGTACTTTTAAAATAAAAAAAATTAGATATAAAAAAAAAACACTTCTTACTTTTTCCTGGTATTTCCAAAACTGTATACATTAGACATAAACTAATACAAAAGAAATATTGTCAAGTTCCTTATTCCAGTTTAAAGTCAGCTTTACTCAGGATCAGGGACTTTTCAAAATTGTAAACCATACCAAATAATGCAATCCCTATGGTGTGAAGGGTGTAAAATAAGCATGGCTTAATCATAATTATCTGAATCAGTGAAATAAAGAATAGTTGATTTTAAAGGAAATCTATAATAAATAGAAAAAAATTGTAATAGATATTATATTTTTATAAACTGAATATAATTATAAATAATATTATAATAATGATAGTAATGAAATATTAATGTAACATAAAATATCAAAACCCATTATATAATATAAATTAACTCCAATGTGTAAAAATATTTGTGGAACCAATTCATCAGTAAGATATCTTTAAAAGAAATGCAGACAATTAGAATATGGTCCCATATTGTTCGAAACTATTGATAAATCATGAATGAGAATAAAAAGTCATTCATCTGTTATAATGTTATAGAAATATAACACAAAGCCTTGCAATATTAACAGAATAACACCATTCTAACCTCAATAAATTAATATATAAATAATAAAATAATTTATAAGATACATAATGCACCTGTATCTAAATATGGGTATGCATATTTACACTAATGTATGAAAAACAGAAGTTATTAACTATTAATGGTACATTTATCACAAAAATGAATGAATAATTAAAATAATTATTTTAATTAAAATTTTGATAAATTGAAAACTAAACATAAGAAATAAAATATTTATTACAAGTTAATGTCACAGAAATATTAATATTTATTTACAACAAACAATATCTATTCGACTTTAAGGAATTAAGAGTATTGGAATTCATTTACAGGTACAAAGGTTTATTTACTAAAAATTAATTAAATATAATTTCAAATTAATTAAATTTTGATACGAAAAAATAGAAATTTTACATCATTTAAAACTGATAAAATAAATTACACAAATTTAAATGACTCGGTTAAATTGTTGAATTTGTCTGTGTGTGTGTATATATACATATACATATATACATATACATATATATATATATATATATATATATATATATATATATATATATATATATATATATATATATATATATATATATATATATATATATGCATGTAAACTATTAAATCTACAAATAATTTTTATTGCAGACACAAAAATCAATACAAAATCATACGGTATATTAAATTAAAGAGAAGATTGTCACTCAATAAAATAATTGATTTCATATAGACATACATTTTATCATAGATAATGATATAATATAGATTATTCAATAATAAACACTAAAAACAACAAGATGTCATACCAGAAAAAAAAACTTTACGCATATAATAAACATAGACAAGTTTTAAATAACATTTATTCTAAATTGGTTATGTTTATCCAGAGTTACACTGATAATAAATTTAATCCAAAGGAATATTAATATCACCACAAAAAAAAAAAGCCCACTTATCATATGAATATTTCTATTTTTAAATTAATTGCCATCATAAATTACTGAGTAATCAAATATAAATGTATCAAAGCATATAATACAAATTATAAAATAAAACACTACATCATTGTAATAAGGAACATAAGCATCAGCTTCATAATATTTTTAAAAAAATTAAATAAATGATGATAAAACATTAATTTTTCCAAATAAATAACTAACATATTTTCTATTCTCCTAAATATTACTGGAATACTTTGGTGTAAATATCTAATATAATAAACCACTTATACATTACATGACTATAATGGCAAAAACAGGCGTTTTCTCATATGCCCACACTTTTTTAAGATTTACAAAGAGCTGTTTATATGATGAATAGGAATAATACATATAGCATTACATAAAAATACAAATTTATTATTTGCTTCACAAAACACCATATCATGCCTTTTACTATCATGGCACAATATATGGATGCTATAATATAACAGTATTGTCTATAATTGAAAACTTATTTTCATAATAACAAATTTACATTATGCTCAAAATCGATTAAGCATAAAATATATAATTCCAGGAAATACTTCTAATAATCTATAATTTACAAGCTAAAGTCGAATTCTGTACAATAGCAAGTAAGCAAGAACTATATGTTTGAGTTAAACATACACACTAATGGTTTAGATTTCATAACCAAGCATACAACAAATACACAAACCAAAACAATAATCATATCAGTGAGTAGAAAAATATACATCACGCAGAGAAATAATTAGAAATAAAAATTCTTTACAGAAGATAAATGAAGATAACATCTACTATTGATATTTCCACAAAAGATTTTAAATGTCATAATAAATAAATGCAAATAATTTAACTTCTCACAAAAATATTTTATCTTATATAAATAATGGAACTATATTTCATAACTAAAAAAATGATCCAGTTCATATCCAATAATTCCTTATTGTTTTCAAAAGGACATAAACTTTTGACACAAAACTATCAATAAAAAATAACATACAACATACATGTTATACAGTTATAATTGTTAATCACATTTTTCTATAATAACATAATAAACAATTTAACTGAAAATTAAATATTAAGTTTGTACAACAGTTAGTGACTAAATAAACAAACTGAAACTAGAACCTTATCAAAAACATTTTATGATTAAAATGGCTGCAATAAAAGTCTTTTAATTATATAATGTAAATTGAGAAAAATTAAGTAAGTCAAATTAATAATTAGCAGTAAAAGCTTTGTTATCTAGTGTTATAGTGACGTAAAACAAAATATTTTTACAATATAAATAAAATTGATCATGTATTTAATTTTTAATTTTTCCTCCTTCTATTTTCATATTTTCTCAATAATTAGTTTATAAATATGTATTTACCTAATTTATTTCATATATTACCTAAATTCAATTTAAATTACAGGAAAACATCACATTTCAAATTTATAAAGATAATAAAGCAGATAATAAAGCTTTTACTATTTTAATTTTATATACTAATGTTTTAAATAAATCAAAAATAAAAATTAAACGATTTTCAATAAATTTTAATATTGTTTTTCAAACCATAAAAATTTCATGAATATTCCAAACAAAAATATAACATTTAAAAAATATAAGATTATAAGGTAACTATATTAAGCATTACAAACATTTATTTAAATACAGATCTGAGATTATCTTACACAGTGTATGTTATTTTCTCATTTTAGAACTGATCGGAGAGCAGTTCGCATATTTCTTGAGATACTGACTCTTTACTTGATCTTACAGTGAGGCGATACATCTGTAAAGACGTTAATAAAATGATAAAATATTGCAATTAATATTGTAAAGAAATAATTATAAATACTCTTTATATTTTTAGCTTTTGAGCTCTAAAGTTGAGATTTCATTACTTATAGTTTATAACAAAATGTATGTATCCATTTTTGAGACTAAAAAACTGTATTAGTCCATTTCAAAAGTACCCCTATCAAATCAGGCATAATACTTAGAAGAAAAAAAAAACCGCACCACTACAACCCATGGATGTTCTTGGGTTCACTACTTGGTAAGGAAATACTGTTTCTTGGTCAATGGTTGTGAAAGGAGATGATTTCACTAAGATCACGCTCAACCATCAGATTTTCCCCCTTCATCAATTATTTAATTAATTACCCACTTTATAATTAAAACTACAGAAACAGAATAAATAATTTTTCTACCATCAGTCTGATTTGAATCTGGGACCTTGAGTTTTGGAAGTCAGTGCCCTACCACTGAGCTACCCCACTCCCTGTTCCTTAGCAAAAGGTGGTAAAATTCAATTTTTTTTAAGTATAGGTAGAGTGAAAATAAAAAATCCAATTTTTCAACATTGACAGACTTGTAAGTTTACCTTAGTGCTTCAAAAACCATTAAAATTCTATATCCCCTGCTCAAAATAATGAAGTGGGCAAAAAGTTAATATAAAATATAAATAAAGGAAGGAGATGGTCCGGGGTTGCGGTCATAAAAAGGCTTTATGGCCCTTCATCAATTATTTAATTAATTACCCACTTTATAATTAAAACTACAGAAACAGAATAAATAATTTTTCTACCATCAGTCTGATTTGAATCTGGGACCTTGAGTTTTGGAAATCAGTGCCCTACCACTGAGCTACCCCACTTCCTGTTACTTAGCAAAAGGTGGTAAAATTCAATTTTTTTTAAGTATAGGTAGAGTGAAAATAAAAAATCCAATTTTTCAACATTGACAGACTTGTAAGTTTACCTTAGTGTTTCAAAAACCATTAAAATTCTATATCCCCTGCTCAAAATAATGAAGTGGGCAAAAAGTTAATATAAAATATAAATAAAGGAAGGAGATGGTCCGGGGTTGCGGTCATAAAAAGGCTAAATAGTGGTAAAACTATTTTATTTCCTTTATAATGCAACGGTCAACTATTAAATATTCAATTAAAATATAAATTATTATGTCACAATATTAAAAACTGAATAATTTTTATTTGAACCATGTATGGTTCAAATATTAACATCATTGCCTAGCAACGTCAATTTTTTATATCTGTCAAAAAAACGTGACATGAGCCTTATGTTGCTCTCCATCATCTTTTCATAGATGTGCAGCAAGCCTATGACCGCGTTGATGCTTAGTTTATATGGTTATTTAATATTTCAATTGAACCAGTCAAACAATTCAATTCAATTCTGTACGATTTATGAAGTTTTGTAGTTCCCAAGAAGTTAGTGTGTCTGGTTCGAATGACGATGACTGCTTCTAAATGTCGAATCAAATCACAGGGCTCACTGGAACAAGAGTTTTAAGCCAATAATGATCTTAGACAAGGATATCCTCTGTCAGCAACTCTCTTTAATTTTTCCATGGAGGGAGCAGTAGTGCTGAATATTATTATTAATGGTTATTCCTAAAATAATATTTCATATTTCCAATGAAATAATTATTCTATGTCAGGTGTGGTGTTTTTTTTTCTTTTTCTGTTGACATTACAGACCATGTAGAACTTTTGCCACCTTAACAAGCCTGCTCCATCTCTGCCTGTCTTGGGCTATTTCTTTTCATTTATCTGCAAGCAGCTCTTCTATTGCAGCTTTGTTGATTCTATCTATCCATCTAATTTTTGGCTTTCCACGTGGTCTTTAGCCTTCTGTTGAGGCATTCATTGTTACGCAGAGGCTTCCAGACAGATTGTTACGAGCTACATGCACCGCCCATCTTAACCTCCATGCCTTCATATCATGGGATATCGATTGAACAGATTCTGTAAGCTGTTCTTTATTGGTCTTTCTTCTCCATGTGTTAGTACTCTGATTCCACATTGCTCCGGTTCTTGTGCGGAGGATTTTTCTCTCAAATCTTTCAACACTTTTTTTTAGTGTCCAGGTATCACAGCTATATATTAGAACTGGCTTTATCATTGCATTATACACCCTTAATTTGAGATTTTAATACCTATGAAAGGGAGAAGAAAGCTCTGTTTGTGCTAGTTATACTTTTGTCAATTTCTGCCCGGTGGTCATTTATTGAGGTTATTGTGGAGCCGAGGTATTTGAATTTTGCTACTTTTGGGAATGGTTTTCTTTCAACGAAGATCCTGTTATTGGGGTGGAATTTTGGCTTATTATCATATGTTTTGTTTTGTCTACATTTATTTGTAGGCTGATCTGCTCTGCCTCATTGATCAGTCTTAGCGAGTTTCTCAATGTCTTTTTGATTACTTTGAAGGTCAGTTATATCATCTGTGTATCCAAGGATTTTATGACTTAATCAACCTCCATTTTCCTGTAATGTTGTTCTTATTACCTTCTCCAGGGCTAAGTTAAACAATACCGGTGATAATCCATCTCCCTGCCGGAAGCCCGTTCGAACTTTGAAGACTTCAGGTACTTCTTGTATTAGGAGAAGTGAGTGTGGTTAATAATTCTCAATTGTTATAAGTGAATAATGGCACTGGAAATCAAGATTGGTTCACAGCCAAAAGTCTTGGGTTGTTTTGTTACTACAACAGTACCTTTAAAAATACTGTTAAATGATTTTGGGTTATAAAGAGCATTTCTTGTTCAATCAAAAGAAAAATGCAAATGAAAGTTGATGTATAATAGTATAAACTTAGGTCACAATGTTCTAACGCAAGAGGCTTGTATGCATTGGTTTAGATGATTCAAAAGTAATGATTTTGACTTGAAACACAAAGAATGCTATGTCAACCGAAAAAAATTCAAGATGCTGAATAACAAGCATTGTTGGATGAAGACAATATGTCAACTCAACAACAATTGGCTGAGAGGTTAAAAGTTAGTTGCTGAACCATTTGGGGTCAACTGTTTGTCATGAGAAGATCCAGAAAGCAGGAAAATGAGTACAACAACAGTTGAATGATGACAGAAGGAAACGCAAAAAACGGTGAGCAAAGTTTTGCTTTTCCAGTAGGAAAAACTTTAATGCATAGGATAGTGACTGGAGATGAAAAATGGGCATATTTCGAGAACCAAAAACTCAGAAAATCATGGGTTGATCCACGACAATCATCAACATCGCCTGCAAGCAAAATCAAATCGCTTGTAAAGAAGACAATGCTGTGCGTTTGGTGGGATCAGAAGGGTGTTGTGTACCATGAGTTTCTGAAATCAGATGATACAGTTTGCCACCATCAACAAATGATCAATAAGAACCATTAAGCATTAATCGAAAAGCGACCAGAATGGGCTATAAGACAAGGAAAAGTAATGTTGAAGCACAACACCCCATTACACACAATGAAAGAATTCAAAGACACCATGTCTACCCTTGGCAGGGTACTCTTGCCCTACCCACCATTTTCAGCATAATTGGCCTCTTTCGACTATCACTTGTTTTTATTAATGTCTCAAGAACTCTTTATAAAATATTTCAATGATTAGGAAGATCTCAAAAAATTGCTTGATGATCGGACCACTTTAAAAGTTCTACAATTTTCCAAGGAGGGTATCCATAAATTGCCAAAGATGGGAAAATGTGTAATAAACGATGTTGCATACTTTCAATAAACCATTTTTTACCTTTCTTTCAATTCAATTTTCCCGAAGTGAACTAGTAGTTTGGCGTGTAAAAGAAAGTGAACTAGTAGTATGTTGCTACCTGTGGTTAACGTAACCAGATATTTCATGCTCTAAAGTATGACCTACTCCCTTGTCTATTAGGGATGATAGAAAAAAGCTATCTTATTTGTGATTTATAATAAAAAAATATATATTTTAAGTTAATCAAATGAAAGGTAATTGTCGTCAAAATTTTTAACAACAGACCAATATAAGCAACGATATCTCAAACAATTGGAGTTTGCATCTAAAGCAGTTAGAGATGTTGTGAGGGGGTCATATCAGATATATTAGATACATAGCTGGTATGAAATAGAAAACCATTTTGTAATAATTTGCAGTTTTTTTTTTTATAAATTTGACTATCAGAGAAAAATAATCGAGGTTTCGCTGTATCATCTAAAGTGGGACAATTACGTGTATCACAACAAATCCTCAGGACACCAGATCATGTTATCTATAGTGGCTCTGTGGTCAAGTCAACTGACATACTCTATTTTTATTGTCTTTTGTGATGCTGATAGTTTGGAAGAATACTATAGCTGCATTCCTAGAAATAGGATCATATAAGTTCCAGCAGATAGAATCGTTCACCTATCTAGGCACAGAAATAAGTTCAAGCAATGACCTCAGCCTGGAGATCGGAAAAAAAATTACTGTCGCCAATCGATGCTTCTTCAGCTAGTCGAAACATCTACGAAGTAGGTCTCTGGGCAATGAAACCAAAATACACCTGAATAAAGACACTGAAACAGCCATTGTTGTCCTATGGCTCAGAAGCTTGGGCTACCACAAAGGCAGATGAAGGAAAACTTAGGGAGAGGAATGTACGGCACAGAAGGAAAAATCGAGAACTTCAGGAGCTCCACATAGAGGTGGACATGGTCTAGTTTATTAAGATTAGAAGGTTATGTTTCTCGATCGAATGGATGGTTTTGAGATTTCCAAAACACTAAAGTTGGAGGAACTCCACAAGACAAGAAGAGTAGGCTTGACGGAGTGTTTTTGGATGCAAAAAACCTTTAAAAAATCTGGAACTGTACAGCTGCATTCCAGGACCATGCCAACTGGCAGAGGCTTTTAGAGGTGGCCCTGACCCAGCGATGGGTAGTTGGGTAAGATGATGATGATGGTAACATCTTTGTACTCCTTAGTGACAAGCTATACAATTTTTTCTTTGAATATTTAAGTACACAAAATTTATAAATCGTGTAAGAAACTATTTTTCTAAACTTAACAACAAGAAAAAAAACAGTAAAATTATTTTTTTTTTTGGCTGAAAATAATTTATAATTTTTTTTTACAAAAAGTTCAGTCACTTTGGAAGAAAAAATTAAACTAACTGTAAAATAAGTGAGGTTTTTATTTTTGTTTTGTTTTCTATTTATATCATTCTCTGCTTCACAGAATTTTCCAGAATGTGACATTTTTTAATAGGCAGGACCTTCTAATACCCCTCACAATACATCCTTCGATCTGTTTCTTCCATGCTAGACGTGGATCTAATTTGATCCCACGGTAGTTGGGTTTTTTTCTTTGGTCAGATAGACCGTCTTCACCTATTTTAAGATTTACTTCCCGGAGAATTTTGGGAGAGACTGAAAATTGTGTTTTTTTTTTTTTGTATATTTTCATGCCCCATTCCTCAAATCGTTGTGCTGACTAATTAAATTCTTATTTTGTCTATTTTAAAAAAAAGGTGCTTTATTTTTATATTTTTTTAAAAATATTATAGTAAAAACGATTTTCATCAGAATAGTACAAAATTTAAAAAACAAAATTAATTTCCTTATACATTGATACCTACTTGAGCTTGCTTATTAGGCTCTAAACGTAGAAGACATCCTATCTGCTGAGTTCTGGTATGAACAATACCAGCACAAACAAAGTTATCAGGATTGGGGTCAATGCCATCAAGTAATTGCATTCCAAATCCAATAAGCTTGGTTCTAGTGGCCATTAAATCCATTCCTTGAGTAGCACGAAATATTAACTGTGATTTTTGTGGATTGCTGTAAAAAAAAATTATGTATATATCTATATATATAAGAAAATTTAATCACAAATGCAAAACATAATTTAAAGAAAATATTTTAACATAAATCTTACCCTCCTAGATTTTTCCATCTCGCAAAAAACGATTCACCATTCATTTCAGTAGGTTCAAAAAATTTATTTATGAATATAGGAAGCTTAATCGTCAACTTCTGAGGAACATTATTATAAATGAAAGAAATATTCATACTAGGAGCATCTAGAAGGTTGAAATTGAGCCACATTAATTTTTATAAATATTTCATTCAAATTCTATTATTTAACTAAATAATAAAGTATTTAAATAATATATGAGCACAATTTAACATTAAGGATAAGGTAATTATATAAATATATTTTAATAGAAGAAACACCTTTTTTTTCTTTGCATTAATCACAATATTACAAAACTATTCATGAATATGGATGGGTAATTTTCTAAAACAGGGTGGGTAGCTACAACATTGTTAAAGTAAATTTGAATTTTTACACTTGAGATTTTATCGATATATGGGTCCTCTATATTGTTGTTATGGGCACCTTATATGAAGATAAAACAGTTTTAAAGTTGTGTAATCGAGCATTTAGTTGGTGTCACTTTTTGAATTTTAGTGACTAAGGATCCTCAATAATGTTGAGGGGGAGGGAGAGTAAATTTTATAAAAACCCTACCGATTTCAAGATTGTGCAATTATGAATAGATTTTTTTCTTATTTTTATCGACTGATTATTGATTTATTAAAAAAACACAAATCTTAAATTTCCTACTTTGCTGCTGGAAATTGGGCAATTGTTTATATTAACTTTTTGTAGATCTTGATGTCTACTATCAACCTTTTTAATATTTCCCTCTACTTCCAGGATACCCTGTGTATTTATTTTATTTTTTCAATTACAACTATAATTGTAATTACTGTATATATATTGTTAGAATCGTTATTAAGTTAGTTTTTGGCCAGATATGTATTTGGTCATTATTGTTATTTTGAGGGGACTTAGTCCCAGAATAAAGTTTATTTATATACACACACACAAATATATATATATATATATATATATATATATATATATATATATATATATATATATACAAACATAAACTCTCCCTCCTCCAAGGCTTCTGTTCTTAGGTTTTGTAATAAGGTGTTTTTTTATGGGATTGAAATATGAAGGGAATAACAGGATCTGCGTAGAAGAGATATTGTTCCGGAAAGTAAATGACTCTTTTTATCCAATTTTATATTAGTATCAGAATGAAAAATTACAGCTCTAAAGTGGAAGTATTTGATTATTTGGACCCTATTTCAATAAAAATAATATTCTTAAGTTACTGAATTCATAACATCAAGATCATAATAGGTATATTAATAATAGTATAGGAGGGAAGTTTAGTGGCGGTTTAAGAACCACACTTGGTTAAATTATCATAAATTATAATTTAATAGATATAAAATTATTGCTTTATTTTATTGCATGAATTTTAGGTCTACGTCGCATGAAGCAGTGCAGGTCTTAGCGGGGGTGGTGCCTCTTGACCTCCTCCTGCGAGAAGAAGTGACCAGGTACGATTACAAGAGGGAAGGCTCAACAGGTCTATCGGAGAACCTACGGATGAGGATTATTGAAAACCCAAATAAACAAATAAATGGAAAACGAGTATCCAGGAGGAAACAATTGAAGATTGGAGCAGACGGTAGGTGACGACTTCGAAAGGCAGTACCTTAAGAAAATACTTCCTCACTGTTGAATCTCGGCTACAAGCGAAATGGATACTCCCGGACTATTCGGTTTCGCAATTTCTCACGTGGCATGGGGGTTTCAGAGCTAAACTTCATGGCCTCGGACAGGATATAGATCCCCACTGTCTCGCTTGTGGTGTTGTTCTGGAGACTGTTGAGCATGTGGTCATGGCCTGCACTGCTTTCGACAGGTTAAGAGCCAGGTTAATGAGAACCACGGGAATTTACTTCCTCACTGAGGAGTTTCCTCAGTTAGTGAGTGAATAAAACTACCCGCGGTTCAAAGAGTTCATAAATGGCTGGAAGACGGCGGTGGGTCGAGCTAACTTCAACCTAGGTGGAAGGAGAAGAGGACCAGCCCCTGGAAGACCTCCGGATTTTGGAAGCCAGGCCTAATTTGGTGTAGAAGGTAAAGTCGAAGAGCTAGTGTGCACAGCTTTGCATTTTGTAAACTGATATAATGACAGTAGTGTGTTGTTATGCATTAATGCTTAACATCACACTACTGCATACACCCGCATTGCCCTGGTGGCATAGGAGGGTGGAAAATAAATAAATAAATAATAAATTAAAAATATTGCATGAATTTTGTGGATTCCATATCTTGCAGTCAAACAAAGTTAGACAGTTTAAGTTTTCAAGACATATTGATTAAATTTATTTTCATGTGATAAAATATACCAAGCAAAGAGTACCTGTGTAATCTTCAACACATTCTACATTAACCATTTGTTGAATTTGTGCACCAGCATCTAATACAGGCTCTACTGGTTTAATTTGTAAACTTAGTTTTGTAACCCATTCATTAGGATTCAGAAGGGAAGCTGTGAAACCCTATAAAAATAAAATAAATAAATAATAAAAACCAGACAGATTTAAAAAATGTAAAATAAATATTACAAACAATACTTATGTTAAAAAATATAGGTTAAGCAATAAATTGGTACACAAAGCTGTGATAGGCATATTAGTTAGAAGTCCTTGGCTAATTCCAGCAGTTATCCAGGAAGAAGTTATTACTAAATTAGAACTGTCCCACCGATTTTAATAATTTTCTTCTGTGAACACTCACTTAAAATAATGAATCATTCCTAATTACCAACCACAAGAGACAAACAGAGATGGCATACTCAGAATTGAGAAAGGACCATATGAAGGTTTACTATTTAAGCCCTACATAAATTATAGCCATATGGTAAAGTAGCTCACTATAAACTAAAAGGTACTTCATTTGCAGTAAGCTTAACAAAATTACATTTTGTAACTGTCCTTCCTACCTTCGGACCTATTATCATCTATAAAAAAAAAATGATAAGAGGACTTGAATCTAATCAGTCATTGGAATAGAGTTTACAAGCTCAAGTTGACTGTGGAGAAGAAAAACTCAACTGTAATAGCTTCCTCTGTAAAACTGTTCTGCATATCCCAGCTGTGTTTCTAACCGACTTTTCTACTGAACCATCAAACCATTATCACCCATAAAAAATTATAATATAGAAAATACATAATGCAGCTGAATGAATATGCTTAAGCTAAAGGAACAGATATAATTTGATAAACTTGATACTGGAACATTTGTACATTATTTGTGCATGTGTAAGTAAAAGTGGCAGACTGAATTTTATAAAATTGGTAGTAGACCATTTTGGCACTAGTTCACAAACATCTTGAAACTTTGGGTCATACAGTACAAGCCAGTTTTGAAATATAGTTGTGTTAAGGAAAATGTATGTGTGAAAGTAGTAGATAAAATTGATATGAGACCATCAAATTATATAATTCCTGAAAATGATTAAAAGAAAATGGGACAGAAGTCGTTTTCTAGTAGATATGAGGCGAGCATTGCGGGCTCCACGGAAATGATGAGGCTGACAAAATGCTCAGAATAGGTTCTGGAATGATCCAACCAAATATTCCTCTGGGCATGGATTGAACTAAAAAAATAAAAAAACAGACCCTCCAAAGTTCACTGAAGGAGAAATATGCACAAAAAATTAAAAGCGATGGAGTAAATTGCTAGAAGAAAGTAGTAGGATCCCAAGAGACCTCCATAGAGAGCAATCCGTGGCATGCTTTAGAATGCTTACAGGACATGATTTCCAGCAGAAGTACTTCCACCGCATCGGTATAAAAGATTAATATCCAATTATTGGAGTTCCTTGGATTAATATTCAATTATATGCCGGCTAAGTCATAATTGACAGGAGAACATTCCCTGCATTATAAGACATAAGAGGTGCTTTTAGTGAAATGGACAATTCTTATGGTAGGAGAGCGAAATTATATTGGACTGCAAGATTACGCATGGCTGATCAAGCAGGTGTAGGAAAAAAAAAATTGAAAATTTAATCAAAATCAGATTAAAGGTAATAGGAATTATGCTTGTCACATGGATTTGTCTATTTGCATACAGACAGACATAGAACAAAAGTTGCTCCTTGATGCCTAAAATGTAAAATAAAAGTAATGTAATTTTTAATCCAGAATTTTTTTTTTAATTTCTGGCATGAATACCGTTTTCTTACCTGGAACAGTATTAAAGAGATGATTAGAAACTACTTTAACTGCTACCTATACTTTCCTGCCTATACTAGGTAAGGAAAGTATTGCAATCGGGTCAAATTTCCGACATGCGGTTTTGACAGATCTATACGTTTCACAGCCCCCTGAGACCGAAAAACTCATTTTTAGCCATTGGTCTGTCTGTCTGTGCCAAGATTTTCTCGGGAACTACTGAACTGATTTTGTTGCTTCTTTTTTTATTTTGTAGGGTTTCGACTACTGATGGCTGTGACAGAAATTCATTGCTCCATGCGCAATAAATGAAAAACATGTTTTTCTATAGACTGTAGCGCAAAAACGGCTCTAACGATTTTGATGAAACTTTCCTATAATGTTCTAATCACTGTTTTTTTAACTTTCGTATATAAACTAAATTCCTCAAAAACTTCAGAAAAAAAAGTTAAAAGGAAAAGAAAAATGTTATGGGGCCTAACTCTCTAAGTATATATTATACGGTGAAATCTATAATAAAACTTTTGAAAGGTAATTAAATTACCAACAAAACAAAAAAAAATCATCGTAATCGAACCAGTATTAGCGATGATACAGCTTATTCTATTTTTTACACATTTTTTAAACTTATTTTATTACTTTCCTACCTATACTGGGTAAGGAAAGTATTGCAATCGAGTCAAATTTCTGACATGCGGTTTTCGACGGATCTATACGTTTCACCGCCCCCCGAGTCCGAAAAACACAACATTCACTTTTTTCTCTACTTTTAACAGAAATTATTGTTTGACAATACTAAGCTATGGCAAAAAGTTTTTGATCAGCAATATTAGTGAGTATTGAATTTTTTACACTGATCTACCTGAAGCTGGTTTCATTGCTTTAATTTATCAAATAAATCGTACTCAAATCTTTTGTTTGTTTAATTTTCAGGAAAATAAATTTAGTTCAATTCTTTTTTGTTTCTTCATGAACATATGTAAGAATATAAAAACTTATCTGAAATAGGTAGGAAAGTCGTGTGAGTGGACACACAGATGTTTTTTTTTACTGATCGTGAACATTTTTTTCCTAGGAACTCTCCTGAGGTATCTTATTTCTATGGCCGTTACTTTACTAATATGTGTTTCTAGGACCGTCCAACTTTCTGCACCATACAAAAGGACAGACAAAAATACTGTTTTAAATACTGCTATTTTTGTTTTCTTCTTCATCTCCTGTTTCTCTAATTAGTCCAGTCAATAAAGTAGGTATAGAGTCGGCGAGCAGGGACCTAAGTGATTCCTTCAGAAACTTGTTCAGGGTGCTTAGAGTATCAACATATCAAAGTCCTGAGGCCTAGGTGGTGAGCCAAGAGAGAGGAAAGGTCACAATCTTAGAATTTTTGCTTATATCTTGAAAACAGTGCATCAAAGGGGAAATTTTTCGTATAATTAATTAAAGTTTACAAAATTATCTATAACTTTTATTCTATAGGTTTCATCTGAATTCTAAACTATTTTCGAGTACATGCTCGAAAAAAGTTGACATTTTTGAAAAAAATCATTTAGCCTCACATTTTTGATCAAAATTTCCTTCAATCCAAAAGTAATAATGAGCCGTTAGAAAAGGTAGGAAACTACCAGTACTTTACCACGATTTTCAGCATGGATGGAAGGCTCGACCAATAGAGTCAAGAAGGCCAATGGTGTAGTTTACTCCATCTGCATTACAATATTTAGTCCAGTCAATGAATGGGCATAAAGGGGGTTAGAGTGCGTGAGCAGTGAACAAAACAATTCCTTTAGAAACTTGTTCTTGGCCTTAGGATATAAACATATCAAAAGACAAAACCTGACGTCTAGGTGGTGAGCGGAAAGGGGAGGAGGGAGGAAAGGTCACAATTTTCAGGTTTCCACTTAGATATCGAAAACGATGCGTCACAAGGGAAAATCGTCAAAATAGAAAATGAAATTTAATAAAATTATCTAAAACTTTTATTCTATAGATTTTCCTCGAATTCTAAACAGTTTTCGAGCTGAACGCTTGGAAAAAGTTGACATTTTTGAAAAAAAAAAATATTTACCTCACATTTTTCATCAAACATTACTTCATATTGTCTAAGCTATACCTCAGCGAAACAAATTCATTTAAAAGAAGTTGTAGAGACTTAAATTCCCTATTAGAATTTCCAATTAGAAAACTTTAACCAGTATACAGTTATAGCTATTTTAAACTTTTTCGTTATCTCACAATATTTAGAGCTATGAAAAAATGCTAAATATAAATTTTGAAAGAATTTGATAATTGAATGAAGGAGAAAAAAATAAAAATGCTTGTCCAAGTCGAAAATGAATTTCCGAAAATAATTGTCAGAAGGTATACGTATAATATATCATTGGAATTATTCGGTCTAGATATGTATTTTTCTCCTATATTCAATTACCAAATTCTTTCAAAAGTTATATTTAGCTTTTTTTCATAACTCCTAACAACGAGAAAAAGTTAATACATATGATAAACCAAATTAAAGGTACTTTAGAGGAAGACACGATAATTTTGGGATTTCACAAAGGGAAAATTCATCAAATTATTCTCTAATTTAATTTTTTTTAAAGTTATGTGACGATTTTTCAAAATAAACGGGATGTTGATACCTAATTATTTAAATATAATATCATATCTAGAGTTACTAAACTACAGCAAAAGTACTTAAGGTTATAAATGTACCCATGAAATATTTTTATATTTCACTTTTTCTTTCACACAAGTACAATGAAATAGTTTTTTAAACAATGGCATTGGCTTGATTTCGTGGATTTTAAATACTCTTTTTTTAGAAAAAACTTTAAAAGTTTACATTTAGTAAGAAAATTTCATTTAATTTCATTGGAAACATGTGATTTAAGTTTAGTTTTCTGAAATTAATATTTATATTTTTTTTGGCACTCTCCGTTACCTCCTACAACTTTATTTATTTAAAATTATTTTTTCTAAAATTCTCCCCTTTCCAACGATATACTATACCTATACCTTCTGACTGTTATTTCCGGAGATTCATTTTCAAACTGGATAAGCATTTTTCTTTTTATCTCCAGTTTCCAATTATCATATTCTTCCAAACTTCATATTTAGCCATTTTTTATAGTTTCTGTCAATAAAAGAGAGTTAACTTTATTAAATAAACCATATTAAAGGTACTTTAGAGGAAGACGTATACGAACATTGTGTATTTAAGCCCTGTAAAGTGACATCAATGGGGATAAGACCTATATTATATTAAAGACCACTTAATTATACAGTGCTTCACAGAGTTTAATCAAAATTGTTAGAGCCGTTTTTGAGAAAATTGTAAAAATGTGTTTCACCGTTGATATAAAGTGGCACTTCCAGTTTGCCGATTTTAAGGAAAAAGTTGTTACAACATCTAAGGTATATACCTATCTTAAATACCTAATATAAGGTTTGTACGACTTTCCGTTTTTGAGGTAGACCATTTTGTGCGACTTGATTATTTGGACTCAAGAGACCTCAAAACATGTATTTCCGTTGAAATTCAGATTCAAAAATTTTCACGATCACAATACTTACCCTCACTATATATTTCATATATAAGTAAGTGAGAGTAATAAAAAAAAAAGCTCATTGACAGTAATAGAAAGCTAGCTGTTACATATAAAATACTTGGAATAAATGAAATGCAATTGTTGAGTTCTTTTAAGGCAACTTGTCAATTTTTAAAAATTCTAAGTAAATTTCCAGATTCAACTAAACCATTTTTATTGAATATGAAAGCCAATCATGTGAGGTACCACACTGTCACTGGTGATATGCCATCCATTTTCAGCAGACCCAGGAGGCTAGATCCGAAAAAGCTGCATGTTGGTAAACGAGAATTTGGGAGTATGACCAACAATGGAATTCTTTAACCTTCAAGTCAAGTGGTGGCCATGGACATGCCCTTTGCACTTGGTGTCAAAGAAAAATGGCTAATCGTGAATATGTGGATATTATAGAATCCGAAATGACAGAATACTGCGTGGCAGGTACCCTATTCCTATGATAGAGGATATAAGTTAAATGCTATTCAATAAAACATGTTTTTTCAAGTTGGACCTTAGTCATGCTTATTATCAAATACCAATTAATGAAGAAGACAAACAAAAAACAGCCCTCAGTGGATAAACATAATTAAGTAAGAGTTCGATGTTAATTTAATTATATATATGTAACATTATGAAAGAAAATATTCAAAATATAATATACTTAATTGTATGTACCTGCAAAGGAAAAGATGTCTTATTTCCATAAAATAATCCCAACCTTCCTAAATTCTGTCTGAATTCACATTTAACACCAATTTGAATCAAGTCATTTTCAAATAAAACTCCATTATTTTTACATATAAACCTATAAGAAGAAAACAGATAGTAATTTTCTTGAGTGTATAGGCAATGCCACCATTAATAAATTAGTAAATCTTACTTTTTAGGATTATAAGTGTTTTGCTGAATAGTGCTAGATGGAGTATTATTGATGGCATTTCCCCCACCATAAATATCACCAACTAGAACATCTAAAAGGACCCCAGTATTAGTTGGTGCTGGAGGAGTTGAAAGTCCCAGAAGGTCAGTTGCAGCATTATTTGTAGCAGCAGAACTAGTCTGTAAAATAATAATTATTTTAAATCTGTGATTAAATATCCACAATAAAAAAAAACTGACTAATGCAAGAGAAATTATTATAAAAGAAGGAGATGATCCGGGGTGGCGGTCATAAAAAGGCTAAATAGTGGCAAAACTATTTTATTAAAAGCCAACGTTTTGACCCGACTTTGCATGTCTTCTTCATGGCTAAAACGGACAAGATACAAAAAGATATAAAGAATTGAGAATTCAATCTTTTTGTCTTGTCCGTTGGCTTTTAATAAAATAGTTTTTGCCACTATTTAGCCTTTTTATGACCGCCACCCCAGACCATCTCCTTCCTTTATAATTCAACGGTTAACAATTAAATATTCGAAATTGTTATAATGTTAAGGAATTGTGTGAGTATATACAATGTGTGGGTTTATGTGTTTATATATGAGTAGTTTATTTTGAAAATAGTGTAAGTCCAATTATATTTGAATTAAGGTATTGAAGGATGTGTATTGGGTGGAATTTATAAGTATAGGTAACATATAACACAGTAGAATAATATCTTCAGGTTTCTAAGAGTGTCAAAATTATCATTGCAATTAGCATAACTATTATTTAAGAAATAACATGTTTCTAAAGGCTATGAAAGAATTTAAACCATTTTCAAAATCGATAAAATAATGTTTTAAACTATTGAGAAAGCATTAGTCCATAGGAAAAGTAAATTTCCCTTGAAATGAAAATAAATTTATAAACCTTTATCTTATAAAATAAAATAAAAAAAACTTTTATTCTTTGTTAAATAATTTTAATAGTAAAATTAATGTTGTTTTATTAACTATAATACAGTCTTCTCCAATAAATGTTTCCAAAATAACTATGATGTGTAGGTGGTATACAATGTAATAAATCCATTAAGTCATAGCATTTTAGGTTTGTGAGTGGTTTTTTTTTTTTTTTTGTAGAATAGTGCCAACTTGTTATTATTAAGGTTTTTCAGTCTTCCCCGTTGGAGTAATAAAATCAATGTTTTGAATGATGCATTCTTGTTCATTGCCGCTTTGTATATGGATTGCTTCTAAAACATATCATCCAACATATTTTAAACCAAATTATTCTTTCGACATCAGTATTTCTTGGCCTCTAGCAGTCACATATTATAGAGGCTTAATTGAAATGAACTTATTTTTTTATAACTTCATAAAATTTCTGAGGAACAAATGATAGATTGTTTTGTTTTTTTATGTCACTTCTATTACTCCGATATCTTTATCATTAGGAAGAAATGAATGCTCATATAGCAGATACATCAATATATTAAAAATAAATGATACATAAAAACAACATTGCTCTGTGTACCGTGACAGATCTGATATGCGGAGTTTAAATTCTTAAGTTCGACACACTTTTTCAATGTTTTTTACTTTTTACATTGAAATTTACAACTTTTCTCTTTGAATATTTTAATATATTCCATAATCTTGTAAAGTTTTAATGTAATTTAATTTGTTAAAAACAAATTATAAAAAAATTGTTGAAAATTACAAAAGCATATCCGGAGACCCATATGAACCTGTTTGTGGAACAAAAGTGATTTTTGAAATTAAATTGTTCATAAGAAATTCATTACACATTGATAATTTAATTGCTGCTTTGAAAATATAAAGCTGTATTTCAAAAAACTTCATTGCATAATATTTTCCATATCCATTTGAAACTCTCACAGTGGGACTAATACCATAAATGTAATTCAAAATAAACTTTTTCATTACTTCATTAACCAGCAAATTTTTGTGATAACAAATCTTATTGATTTTAACTATACTAGAAACAATGTGCTTCAGAGTAAAAAGGTTATGTAAAAATGTAACAATTAAGGTAGCTAGCTCGTTTTTTTTTTTTTTTTTTAAATTGACTCAAGCAACTTTCCAAATAATATATATATATATACATATATATATTTTTCGGTTGGCACTACAGACCATGAAGATCTTTGGCAATGAGATGTAGTCACCTTACAGACGTACGTTATTTACGGGAGCACAGATAGCCTGGAGGAGGTCACCCAACCTCACGTTGCTGCTAACCACAGTCTCCATGGTGCAGTGACAGGCCACCCATAGCTCCATAGCCGATCCCTTTGGGGCCAATCTGGCAGTGTCCATCCCACCGACTCACTCGGGTTCAAGGGCAGTGACAAATCGATCTAGATCCATGGATTATCGCGGTACCTATACTCAACAACTTACAAGTACCTATGCTCTATAACTTTCCTCCAAAACAGACCATCCATGAGGGTCTACAAAACCTCAGGGAGACTACTGAATCCTGGAAAACCACAACGTGATTTCCAATTTAAGTATATGTGGTAGGATCATCACTCCTACACCTGGTCGGTTTGAGATGCCTCCAGTAGACTGACAGGCCCAAGCTTTGTTCTATTTATTAAATGTTTATATTGAACAAAACCTTGAAAAAAAGAGGAAAATTATTTGTGAGCGTAAGTGGCAATAGGCAATAGAAGGTGTGGAAGGCCACAGATTGAAGAGGGGGTTAGTGTACGCTATATACTTTTTTCATTGTTTTTATGATTGATAAAACAGTACTGAACTTGTTAAAGTGGCAACCACAAACTTAAAATTAGTTAGTTGTTAGTCAAACAAAAAAAAACTAGACCTTTCAAAAATGTGAATATGGAAAATATGCTGAAGTATTAAAATCAAAAAGTGCAGGGATGGACTCTTTTATCTTCAAAAAAACATTTTTTGATCAGTTAGTACTAAGTGTAAAAATGTTTTCTGATGATAGTCATATTTTTTTTTTTTAATTTCTGTCCTCTTCCTCGCCTTATAGGCTATACAGGATTTTTCCAGGTCAGGGGGTGAGGATTAATGCTAGAGTTAAAAACCAGGCACTGGGACGCGAACTCATAATTATTCTTATCTAATTATCTTTGATCCGGGTTGCTGAGCAATGCACGGTGCTGTGCACAGGCATTAGCCACAGTTCCCAAAAAGCAAAAACAACTACTTTCTAAATCTATATTTATTAACTTAGAAAAAATAATCCTGTGAACCATGGTGTATCCTTTAATTTTCATTTTGAACATCCTGTAAAATAGTTTCATATTAAGTTTCTTAAAATTCTATTCCATTTCTTTAACCTGTTTTTCAAACTATATTCTTTACGCGTTCCTTATAACTTTTTTTTTAGTATGTATAGTAATTAGTTTCATACAATTTAACTATTGATCAGATAGAACTTAGTTAAACACATGTTTTAATATGAGTGAGAGTGTCTGTGGGTAACATTTTATGAACTCCAGTTAGTTTTATGTATCTTCCAATGTATTCAAGCTCAAGACTATATTTTGCCATCAGCAGCCATGCTTTCCCCTCCATGATATATGTATCATTGCTCTCGATGCTATATGTGGTTTGTCAAGTAACTACTTAACAAATCAGCAAGCTACATGACTGCATAGAAGAGCACATAGCTCTATGATCAAGAGTTTCAAGTCTTCAACTATTGAAGACTTTTATTTCATTGAAAAAACTCTCACTTTACATATTGCCAAGTCTCTTTTTACCATTGCTGAATAGCATTTTTGTCTATTTAGGGTAACCCTCGAAATTCATCTTATTAACCAATTATAAAGGATAAATCACATTAAGTTTAATTATCTATTATTGAATTTTATTATTACATATTTTTTTTTTAATTTGAAAATTCCAAATCAGTTCATTGGCCAAATAAAAATAATTCATTTATTCCTGAATTAAACTTTAATGTTGCAATTGGATATTTTACACCGAGAAGCTCCTGAAGGTAAACTAATAGAGAGGAACATATAGTTGTCACAAAATAAAATGCTAGTAGCTGAAAACAATCAAGAAGAAAGATATTAACAATAGGATGAACAGAGAAGAAAAAGGAGAATAATTTCGATGAGATGATTGCAAATTTAATTTCAGAAATTTATCGTAATGGCAATGAAGATACATATCACATATCATCTTACATAAAACAGAAATTCTGAATCACCCACACAGTAGAACTAAGCATTATCCAGAAGATACTACTCTGCATTATGTCAGTTAAGAGACTCCTGGATTACTAACTGTACTAATCCTCTGCTGTGTTTATTAATGGTAGTATTAAAATAGCTGTAATAATACAGATATTGCTAAATCAAATAACAAAATTACTAATTCAGTTAGTGCAGATAAACCTACAAGTATCAAACTCTAGCAGCTGAGTGATAAGATTTGAAATAATTGGATAAGGTACATGTAAGATCTATCATGATCTCCTGCAATATGATAACATGAGTGTCCACCAAAGGAACTACAGTCAATTAGGCATCTTGATAACTGTTATAAATGAACCTTAGAAAGCTGTGTTGATAGAACACCCTAACGATTTTAAGTAATTTCTTAATATCCAATAGAACTCTAAAAAAGTGATTGGAGTTGAAAAATAAAATAGTAATAGACCACACATTTAATTTTAAAAAATAAGACTCAACATACAAGTACTTCAGGGTATAAAAGTTATAACTTTTTCCCCTTTGATACCAGATATTCTCAATCAACTTACCTCATCATTTTTGGGCCCATATTTTTAGATTATAGAATAGAGTTTAAAATATATAGTAAGTTAATGTATATTTTTGATATAGGATTCCAACTATGGGCTTTTTAGGGTTCCAATTCTTGCGAATTCCAATTATATAAGTGACTAGATTTAATACTTACTTAGTAGTGAATATTTTATAGAGATGTCTTATTCAATGAGACATTTACACCAATGACACATGAGCCAATATGAAATTAAAACTACAATACTTAAATAAAACATTATCCTAAATCTTAAATTATTAACAATTAATCTTACTAGGTTATTTGAATTGTGATTTGTAGTATGTTCAGATGAATTCATATTGTGTGTCAGAGCAGGGCGGATTTCATTTTCTGGTACTCTTCCAGGTTTCTTTTTCTTCAAAACAGCTAAAATTGATGATTCCCTTTCAGGAAATGATGGCATTTCTTCTAAAACAGTTGCCTACAAAGTACAACTTGTTTTTAAAAAAATAAATGTATAACTTTTTTTTAAATAACATTAAAAACAGTAGCAAATCATATTAATGAAGCAATGGTGGTTAAATAAAATTAAATGAGTGGACCCATTAATACTTATGTTGTCAGAATTCATTATTTTGGGATTTTTTTTTTAACTTTTCTGATTAACTGACTTGGATTTAGAACTTAAAACTTTTATTTGGGCCTAATTTGTGTGTGTTATTTTTATAAATTATGATGAACAAGAAATTTCTTATTAATATTTATTATAATTAATATAAATATAAAGGCCTAATTTATAATTTATGTTATAACCATTGGAACCATCCTGTTCTCCTATGAATGTTGTCATGGCGGTCCCATAACTTTCATGTCTGGTTTCTTGTAATCCACAATCTGTAGTGCATTTGTAGAATATAGAATCTAATAACCTTTTGTTGCTATACATAGGATCTCTAGTCAGCACTGGAATTAAATAATTCTGCTTACGCTTCCAACCCCACAATTGTAGAGGTAGTTGGTTTCTAAACCAGAAGCTGCACCTGATGGAATATGTGGAACGAATGTTCCTTCATTGCCTCCTCACTTGGTGGAACAATATTATATATGGAAATATTTAGCAATTGTTTTAGAAAGGAAAAAAAAAAAGTAAAAGTCGCTGCTGAGGATATTCTATGGGATGCAATAGGTTCCTTTCCCCTGCCAAATCGATGGCTATGAAAAAGCAAATATGCTTTCCAATAGTGGTACCTCTGATTCCCAGCCAAAACTATCTATAACCTATAATTTGGTCTAACGTATGAAAGAGGCCAAAAAAAAAAAAGAAGAAACTTTTAGGAGCACAAGAGAACTGAGATTTAGTGAATCATGGACACCCTTGCTGAATGAACCAATACCGAGAAACCTGTTTTTTTTTCTTCCAGATACAGACTGATCACGATTTCCTAGTGAACCATATGTGGTCCTTGAGAGTTCACTATGCCAACTCGAAGCCATAACTCAGTCACATTTGCACACCTGTCCATCACTAAGGCATCAGAAATCAGTTTACTAAAGACAAAATAATCAGTTTGAAAAAATCACAATATTAGGTTGTGCAAGCAGAGATGGCCAAACTATATCATATATATTATGATTAATTAATTTTTTTTTAAATAAAAAGGAGAGATTAGACAAGTAGAGGCTTAGACTTAATAGGAGTCCAGAGAAGTAGGTGCACAGCCATTCTGTCCCCAGAGAAGTAATGCCCAACAGTAAGAAGTGTACACATATAATAAATAACATACAAAAATGAGGCCAAATAAGAGTACACTGCAATCGAAACAATTGAACTGTTCAAAGGAAAAATTCAATTGATTAGAATTAAATTAAAACAATAAGAATATAAAAAGAGGAAAAATTAAGGTGAAAAAAAATCAAAACAAAATGCAGTGAAATATTTAATATAACAGGCAAGAATAAGTGGAAAGGTTAGGAAATTTAAGTTATAAAAATGCTTAACTTAATTAGAGGAATGCTTTTATAAAGAATGAAAGATATTTTGAAAAGTATAAATATTAAGATATACCAAAACATCTGTAGAAGCAATAATGCTCAACTGAAGGTATTCAGAAGCTCTTTGCTGTAATTCTGCATCAGCACTACGAAGATTACTATGTTGTCGGAAAACTTCTTGAACAACTTGTTTAACTTCAGGGAACAAATTTACAAACTTAACATATGTAGATAGGAGTAAAGCTCTTGTCATTGGAGAGCAAAGGTGATACTGAAAAAAAAAAAAAATTATATATATATTAATTTACACAGAGAACATCACAATACTTATGACATCTATATATACTTCTTAAACTGAAAGGCAATCTTTCCAGATTAAATATAATTAATAACAGCATAGATATCATAGACCATAGATGTAATTATAAATTTGTTTGCAGTCAGTAAATAGAACACACAATAAGTGTAATAATACTTCAATGAGTATCAGCGTTCCTAATTAATAACAATGTAATTACTCATACTTTTTAGAAAATTTTTA
The DNA here is from genome assembly GCA_928085145.1 of Nezara viridula. NCBI lineage: Eukaryota > Metazoa > Arthropoda > Insecta > Hemiptera > Pentatomidae > Nezara > Nezara viridula. Next base: position 57,211,388 of record OV725078.1, on the reverse strand, counting down.
ATTCACTATCATTTTTATTCAATTAGTTAATTCTAACCTAATTTTTATCACCATCAATATTCAGTAAAGTAAACATTTCTTCATAACAAAATACAGATGAATCTCTAAGTATCGAAAATCTTGAACACTTGTTAGAAACCTCGATTTTTTTCTTAACACAATAAATGAGATAAACAAAACATAATTTATAAGAAACCAAACATATTTCTTGTTCAAACTCAGAGAGCTTGTTTAAGAAGAAGCAATAATTGTGGTACTTACAAGAGTGAGCTTCTATGATACTTTACTTTTTCTTATCATAGAGTATAATTTTAATTTAAATGATAATTATTAAGTGTGAAAGAAAAGTTCGACTTAATAAAAAGAAAGCAGGATGAAATATAAAGTTGGGACAACAAATATTAAGTTACCCAAGTATAGTATCAACAAATAACAAAACTTTAATTCTATTATTACAACTTAAACCTTTAAAAGGAGAATGAAAACGATTAGATAATTAGGATGACACAAAGTTGTCAGGATTTAAAGTCAAGAATTTTTATTAGGTTAGCCGACGTTTCGACCTAAACATGTGGATCATCATCAGGGCAGTTGTCCCAAACGATATCACTAAGGATGATCCACATGTTTGGGTTGAAACAACGGCTAACCTAATAACAATTCTTAATTGTAAATGCCGACATTGTTTCATCCTAATAATTGATCAGTCGACTAATTACCCATCTCTAAAGATTAGATAATTAAAGTTTAGTAAAATTGGTGAATGGGTACCTGCAAGGTGTTACTGCTGTATGCAGTACCTCCATGGGTTATCACTATTCAGTAGATTATGTATATTCACTAGAACAAGACACTAAGCACTTACACTCAACATGAGGTCAACCACAGTACACACAAAGGAGTTCCCTTCTATCAGGAGAGGGTAATGGAAGATATACAGAACTTACGGAGGAGCCAATGCAGATACGGACCATTGGCATGCAGTACGGAACAAGGTTGGGATGATACAGAAAAAATTCCACGTCTCCAAGCTGCAGGATATGGATATGTGTGGAGCCTATCAGGAGAATCTCAGAATACAGCTTGCAGAAGAATTGAGGAGCAGAAATGATACTCCTGATGAACAGTGGACGGGAATATCCGAGCTCTGAAGAAATGCTAGGCCACCAAATACAAAGCACCAGTCAAGAAAACTGAGGCATATAAATATCCTCTTCAAGAGATTGGTCCCCCATGCGGATAGAGAGATCAGGAAGTATCAGGCAGGATTTAAAAGGGGAAGATCCACTATGGACCAAATATTTACATTGAGATTGATGTTAGAAAAATGCAAAGCGTATAAAATTGTATTCTCTTTAATTTCGTGGTGAAGTGAGCAGTGGGTAGATTGGGAATAGAGCCACCCTATTTAACAGTACGGTCCAATTACTAGGGTACACAGATGACTTCGACATAGCTGCCAGACCGGAGCGTGCCCTAAGAGAAGCATTCTTGGCTCTAGAACAAGAAATGAAAATTCTTGGCTTGGTCATCAATGAAGCCAAGACAAAGTATTTAAGAATAGGACCATCTGAGGCAGGGACAGGTTTCTTTGAAGTTGGACCATACAGATTTGAGAGGGTGCGAAGTTTCGTATATCTGGGTTCAGAAATAAACACCCAAAACGACCTATTCCAGGAGATCAACCATAGAATTGCTGCAGCCAATCGAAGCTATTTTGGGCTAGCAAAGTACTTCAAGAGCAGACTCCTCTCCAACAAGACCAAGATTGGCCAATATAAGACCCTGATACATCCGGTTCTTAAGTATGGGTCAGAGACCTGGGTCTTCACTAGAGCTAGTGAGAATCTCCTTCGGGTGTTTGAACGGAAGATATTGAGAAGTACTTTCGGACCGGTTAGAGAGGGAGACACCTGGAAAAGGAGGAAGAACCAGGAACTATCAAGGCTGTGCAGAAATCCTGATATCATCAAGTAAATTAAGATTGGAAGACTTCGATAAGCGGGCCATGTGGCGAGGATGAAGGTGGACAAGATCCCAAAGAGGGCATTGGCAGATGAGCTTCATGGCAGGCGAGGAGTGGGTAGGCCGAGTGTGAGGTGGGCTGACTCCGTCACAGCGGACGCACACAATCTCCTCGGTGCAAGAAACTGGAGAGCTGTAGCAACAGACAGGGCCAACTGGCAGACTTTTGGAGGAGGCCTAGATCCGTTAACAGATTGTTGCATCAAATTATGTATGTATGTATGTATAAAATCGTAACTCATCATCTCTTTGTCGATTTCAAATCCACATATGACGACAGTGTTACGCGACCAGATGTTTACCAGGCCCTAAAAGAAATGAACGTCCTGATGAAATTAGTGAGACTGGTTAAGATGACAATGAAGTGTTGAAAGTTTATGGTGCGCGTGGGCATCGATCTTTCTGATCTCTTTCTCACAAATGGTGGTGTTAGGCAAGGAGAAGCTTTGGCCAGCCTCCTTTATAATTTTGCAGGAGAGAAAGCGGTAAGGAATTCTGGAATCCAACTCCGATCAACACTGCTTAACAGCAGAGTCCAGCTTCTGGGATATGTGAATGATTTTGATATTGCTGCCAGATTGGAGAATCATTCCTGGCTCTAGAAATTGCTTCTAGGGATCTTGGCCTAGTTGTTAATGAGGCCAAGACGAAATAAATGGGAATTGGAGGAGCCGAACCAGGAGTTGGATATTTTGATGCAGAAGAGTACCGTTTTCAGAAGGTAAGCAGTTTCATCTATTTGGATTCAGAAATCAAATCCGAAAATGACACTACTCAGGAAGTAAAAAGGATTGCAGCAGCTAACCATTGCTACTTTGGCCTTGCCAAACATTTTAGAAGCAGAATGCTGGACCAAGATCAAACTCTACAAGACCCTGGTCCGCCCAGTCCTCACTTATGGTTCAAAAAGGTGGATGAGTTTAGGCTTCTTGTATTCGAGAGGAGCATTCTTAGGCGGATTTTCGGCCCTGGTTATATTAAAGTCTAATTTGAAAAATTCCTGAGGAGTTATGAATGCTTTAGCTGCCGGATTTAAGAGACAATTTGAATTTAAGAGTTTTAAATGGCACTAAAAATGAATCTAATTTGCTTTTTCGTATCAAAAATTTACTTGGCGTACTTTAATGGAAGCATCTTTTATTTTTTATTGTTTGAAATTATATAAAATATTTTTTTCTCGGTTCCTAGGGTCCATTGGAAAGAACAACAGGATATGTAACCAATATTTTTCGATGTAGTATCACCAAAAAAAATTTTGTTGAAATCTGTGACTCACAGACTATATCCTCTCCTTGTTAGTTTTAATTATAAAGCAATAATTACTTTGGGAGATAGCAACAGTTGGATTATTTGTCTTGCCTGTAGGTGGCAAAAACAAATCTACTCCTGCTGATTTCCTAAACCTAAGGTCTTAAAAAATAAAAATAATTATTAAATTGAAATTGTCATTACTAAAATTTCAAATTTCCCAGGAAATAACATGTTTGATCTTGGTCACACTTATTAAGATTATCGACTGAGTGTCAATATTAAAAAATAAAAATGATTTGATTCAGTCAAAATAATAAAAATGTCCCATTGCATAAATGCAGTTACATGAAAAATGTTCCATAATCTGAAAAAAAGTTTTCTTTTTTTCTGAAAACAGCTTGATATAAAGCTTAACCAGATAGAAGTTACCCATGTATTAAGAGAACATCTATATTAGGAGTATGACACATGATTAAGCAGCAATAATAGCAAAGCTTTAAGAAGTTAATAAATAAATATCGCCAAGGGGCTTATGCAGGAAAAGTACTCAAAGTGAATTAATTACCTTTGAATGAAGCAGTTGAAACTGTACGATAGGAGCAGATCTTTTATCACCAGCAATTAAATTTCCAAATTCCCCTAATATATAGCCACCGACCTTCACCATATTTTCATGACAAGCAGGTGCTTGAAGTGCCTAAATGAAAAAAAATATTTACTATACGAAATAGAACACAAAAAGAAAATATAAAATTAAAATGAATTTATTTATTCTTGTGGATGATGTTTCCTTAGAATAAGTTACTTAAATGGGCCAATAAATTCATAAAAATAAATTATGATTCTTGAAGAAAAAGAAGATGGATCAAGAGATGAGATTAAAATGTTAATTGAAAGAGAGGGAACATTACAAGATAGAGTTCTTAAAAAATAAAGTTTAAAACATATTCACCAGAAACTCAATTGTAAATCAAACAAAGTCAGAGAAAGTGAGGGAAAATGAGTGATGAGACAAGGAAATGGTAAGTGTGTTTAGCAAGAAGATAACATGAGTGGCAAAATGTGATAATGTACCTCAAAAACAGTTTTAGCAGCATAGCCTTGGACATCATCACGGTTAATTACTATTTGAATAACTCTGTACCAGACTTCTTCAGAAACATAATCTCCGGCTATTCGAATGAGATTGAGTATAACATCAACATACCAAGTATAGTCAGTAGCATATTTTTCGGCTAGTATTGCAACTTTTAACACCTAAAAAAGATTATTAATACTTAATATAATAATAGAGGGTTACACAAAACTAAAAAAAATTCTGTAACATAGTTTTTAAAAAAAAATGGTAATTTAATGTGTAAAAGATGAAGAGTTTTACAAATAAAATTTTCCTGATGAAACTGTAAAATAACAAAAGTAACTATGAAAAAATGTATACATTTTTTTCATACATCAATATGGTCTCTATTTTTTTTATTTTGAAGAATGTTGCATGTATCCACAAACTGTTTCACCTTAATGCAATTGAAGGGTAAGTACTCAAAGTGGATAAGACAATTAATGTTGATTTTCAGAAACAAAAGGTTTACTGTAAATATAGTGTTAAATTACTAATTTTAAGTTTGTGAGGGGAACCAATAGAGTACTGATAAGAAATTTATTGACTGTTATTCCAATAGAGACTAAAAGCAATTATGAAGTAAAATTATTTACATTTTATTTTATATAAATTAACATGACTTAATTGCAATTATACAAATCAATAAATATAATTTTAGAGTTTGATAAAAAAACGAAAAAGAGCTAACATATCATTGGGGAAACATTGAGGTTGACTTGGGACCATTTTTTCTTTCAACAGTTTAAGCCTTATAGATTTTGCTCATATTTATGTGTCAAAACCATAGTGGGTATATCGGATAGCTACAAGGTTAACAGTGGCTTAAGACAATGGGACTTATTATCACCTGTACAATTCAATCTCACCTTAGAAGTGGTAATTTGGAAAAATAAGACTAACTCTTGTGGTACTATATATAATAGGCTCACGCATCACATGGCATAAGCTGTGATATTCTACATCTTCTAAGTAAAATAAGCCTTGCCTGCCATTCCAGTGCCACTGCCTTGAAAAATAATGGCTGATTTAAAGAACATTAGGCCAGTGGTTTGAGGATCAAATCGGGAAATATATTTCAAAACATGTGGGAAAATTTTTTGATTTTTTAACCTGGGTTCAAACATGTAAAAAACAAAATTTCTAAAGCGGGCCACCAAGGAGAAACTTTTTACAGCCAAAAAAGCCATATTTTTTTTTTTTTAGATATAACTCCTGAATGGTGCATCGAAATGAAACAATCACTCTTTAACAAATTAAATAATGTTAACTTTTGAGTCAATTGAGTACCTAAACTTAATAATTTGATTAAGTAGTATAGTAAAAAAACCTGTCAACAAACACTTCTTTCATAGTCTTAGAGTTTCTCTCGATCAAGATCTTCACTAAGGGCTTCTTGCTAAAGATATTAATCAAGAAGTTATTTAATAATAATAATAACTGTGAAGCTATTATTCCCCAGGTGGCGGATAGGGGAATACACACCAGATATGGAGGGTGCCGGGAAAATAAAATAACAAGGGCGGACCATAACTAGCAAAATCCAGGTGCGACGGTTCCTAAATTGGATGGCTACCTGGTCAACGCCTGTTACTCACGTCAGAAATGGCTGCTCAAATCACCTGGCAGGAAGGTATAAAATGCACTTACCCATTAACTATGGAGCAATGAAATAGGAGATTACGAGCCCCATAATGAAGCTGCCAATTATCTACCGTGTTTAGTATAGATCACTTAACTTTGCTCGAAATTGGTCATCTCCCCCATAGCAAATAATTGGTTGTGAAGCTATGTTTTAATATTTCAACAGCATATGCATTTATTACAATGAATTATTCTTGTTGAGAATCTGCTATATACAGTATAGGCCTCTTCAGGAGAGAAGGATTTTGAGAAATAAGGTGTCAAAAGAAACGCATGAAGAAATAACGAATCCTGATTCAAGAGATGTAATTTACCTACATAAAAATTTTGGTATTTGGTGAATGCGGAATTTGATGCTGTAAAATTTTTATTCTATAATTGTTTTCTAATAGAGGACTAATTTGCAGCTGCAGAGCCATTAATAGTAATTTGCCTTAGTTTTTGAATGGCAGACAAGTTTCATTTTACTTAGAGTAACATACACGTTCATAATTAACATTCAAACCTTTGCCTGCGATGAGTACCATTTTTAGGGCCTGCTTGCAGGGCTACCATGACTTAAATCCCTTCAATCAAATAAATTAATGAAAAAAATAAAATAAATAAAAATGGATAAAAGCAGGTTTCTTTGATCAGGAGAATAGAAGATACCTACAATATAATATAAGCTACATTTATAAATAAACTGGTGGTAAAAAAAAAAAAAGTGGCACACCTTGAATTTTATATAAAAAATGCAGATTAAAGATATTTCTTTAGAGCCTGAAGTAATAACAGGTATATGACAGGTCAAAGGGATTACCATGCATCAATTCTTTCGAGAAAAGTTCATAATTCTCTCTTATTCCGGTTCAATCGCATTGGTTATGCTTTTATTTATTTATTTTTCTTGAAAAACAATACTTATACATACTTACATTTTTAAGAGTATAAAATCATGGTTTTGGATCCTGTGGCAGTCCTCAGATTACAGTGTTAATTGAGAACAGTTGAAGACTGTGATAAGCGGCCGGAGTCCACAGGCTGCCTGAAACAATGGTTCGGCGGACAGTCCTGCCTGGACAGAAGATGATTTGGCCTCTGTTCTGTTTTATGAAGAGTCCAGGAATAGCCTTTATGGTGCAGACGGACTAGTTCAAGTGTGGAGAAGAACAAGTAAGCAATAAGCTCAGGTCAATATAGCGGAAAGAGTGCAGTTCGAAGGAGGGTCGGTGATGGTATAGGTTGGAATATGTCTAGAGTCAAATACAGACCTACATGTGTTGTAAAGGCCAATGTTCACACGTACATCACCAACATCCTCAAAGGAATATGTGGTACCTTTTGGCCAGTTTATTACCCTCTGTTTCCTTTTTATGCAGGATGATGCTCGACCGAACATCGAAACTTTTGTATGAGACTACCTAGAAGAGGTTAGTAACCGCACTTAGCTATTAGAGTAGCTAGCAAGCAGCCCGGACTTCAATCCTATTAAGCATCTTTGGGACCAACTTGGGACGTCTATCCGTTGACAGTAGAAACCTCCATGTGACCTCCAAGTACGTGAACGGGATCAGATTTAAAATCAGGTAGCCAACCTTATTCATAGTATGCCTACAAAAGTATAGGCCGTTATTCAAGCAAGGGGAGGCAACACTGGGTACTAGTGATTTTGATTTCCTAATTAAAAAAGAATTAGATGCATTTTATTTTTGTTTAAAAAAAGTGTCCATTTGCTTTATTTTATATTACAAATTTTTTAAAATGATTTTTTGTAGTTTTTCTCTTTATTTGTGGTCTCCTAGAAACAGAATGTGGCACACTATATTAAGGTAAAAAAAAAAAAATGCAATTTTTTTTTCTATTGGGAATGATATAATGACAAAATTTAAGGTGAGCCGTTTAACAAAATTCAAGGACATGACCACCAGCAGTGTATAAATGAAAGTGACTAAAAACATTTGAAGTCAAAGACATAATTTTCTATTATTTGATTTCATCGTTTCCCAGTGAATAGGTGAACCTATTAAGAAAATAACTAAAAATGAAAAATGGAGGTTCATCAATATATTGGAACCCATTTTTATGGGTAATGGCTTTAATTACAGTAAAAAGATAATGCCAAGCCTACTTAAAGTCAGAGAGATATTTACATTCATAATCAGCTTTTAATTAAATTATTTACACAGTAATTTTTTATTGATAAGTGTTTAATAATATTTCCAGGTTCGACAACAGCTAATGGCAGATAAATTATTTATTCTATTTCGTTGGCCGCGGATTGACCTTGGGGTAGGGTGACCTTCATGGGACATATGCAACCTCTATGAAGTGGGACTCTTAATTTAATAATTAATTAAGGGCAAAACCTGGTGGTTGAGTGTGATCTCGGTCAAATCACCTCCTTACACAGCTGTTGACAAAAAAACAGTACTTCCTTACAAAGTACTGAACCCAAGACCTTCATGGGTTGTAATGGAACAGGCTTATTTTATTTTTTTGAACATTTACTCACTAACTTACCATTTCTTCTCTAATAGAATAATCAGCAGTTTCAAGGTAATTCAACATTTCTTGAACGATTTCTTCTGCATTACTTCTATCACACATAGCATATAATAAATCAACAGCCTGTTGTCTAACTGATACATCCTTTTCCATCTACAAAATGACATAATAAAATAAATACATGGTAATATTTCAATTTCTATTTGTATATAATCTGCATAAAATAGCAAATACTTATAGTGGTTACTTTATTAATTATGATCAAATATAAACCAGAATTTCGGAGTGAGTAAATATCGCAAAACATAGGATGTAGATATTAAGGAAAGGCAAAAAGGAAAAGATTTTTTTTTCTGTTCTGCAATGGATGATAATTAAATTCTTTGCAAACAAGTGAGGGAATCCTAGAGCAAGTTTTGAATTCTAGGTAAAGATTGCACGGTGTTTTAAAAACCTAATAGACCTGAAGCCAGGGACGAAAAGATCACCGTAGTATTTAAAGCAAATTTTCAACCAAACAGGCTGATAGTACTTCTTATAGGTATTACGAAAATTCTCGCCTCCCAGCTAAGACGGGTCGGGTCGATTTAAGCCTTTAGGAACATTTGAATCTATCAAAAAGTTCAAAATTTTGGGTTATTTTAAACAAATTTTCTCTTTGACGTGTTAAGATACAATTTGGAATAATACACCATTATAAAGAGGATAAAATACTGAAAAATTTCCCTTGCTTACAGTATGCAGGGGTTAGTTTCTAAGATATTTTAATCCATAACTTCCATAAAACTCGTTATCAGTTGGTTTTCGACACTATTTTTTCTCTTTTTGCTTATCTAACACAGTGTCGCATTAAGATATAATTTTAAATAATAGCTCATTACAAAGAGGATGAAATGATAAACATTTCCCTTGCCTAGAGTATAGATAATTTTAATCCATATGCAAAAACACTTCAATTGCTTCTTTCCAAACACTTGACTCATAAAACATGCCTATGGATTAAAATATATCAGAAAAAATGCCGTTATACCTAAAAGGAGTAATGTCAGCCTGTTAGATTGCAAATTTGCTTAAAATACTTTTTAGAATGCAATGTAACAAGAAAGTCTAGTGATTTTTCAAATTAATTTCAAGGATAATTGATCATTGAATTGAGATCCTTTGACACTTCTAATTTTTTAAAAGAGAAATCATTTTTCTAATTCTTGGAAATAAATATCAACTTAACGGTCCATTGCTGCTCACTGAGCAATAAGATGATGCTGACACATAAACTTCCACAATAATGTCATATTAAACCAGGCAATCTAAACACACTTGACATAAGATATTAGTCATAATGGAAAAAAGAACAAGGAGCACAGTAGGAAGAAACAGAACAAAAATATGGTTATTGGAGAGGGAATATTTTAAATTAATATTTTAGAAAAATAAAAGAGCACAAAAGAAGAGATAAATATTTCAATATAAGTGATAAAATATAGTATAAAAGGCTTTATACAGTTTTAATGCAAATGTTGGTAAACCATTTTGATGAAAGAGTGAATAAGGAGAAGGATAAATAAATTCAGAGGAAAATGAATATAAAAGACTGAAAAAATACCAGTGGCAATGGGGCAAGGCAACCTATTTCAGTGTTATTAAATATTCAGGACCTATTTTTCGTTCATTACACGATCTTCATACCTATGAAACTCCATCCTACACGACATCCGTCAATCCAAAACCCTTCCTACCTTTAAATCATTTCTTATCCATCCAGTCCCCATAAAATTGTGAATAGTTACTACTGTAAATATGTATATAAATTATTAGATCATTCTTCATTATTTTTACTTCATGTTTGTTTTCAATTTTTCATTTTGTATTATTAACTGATTTAAATTAGAAAGTAACTTATAATTTCTTTTATTATTTTTTTTATTTTATTTTGACTATTTACTTACTCTATATTTTGTTTATGTATCTCTGAGGCTCCTTAGCCCACATTTATGTCTTTCTGTATTATTCTAAAGGGACTCGTCCCAGAATAAATAAAGCATTATTATTATTATTTTAGGATATCTTCTTTATTATTAATGATAAACACAGTACTGCCATCAAATTCTTCCTCAGGGAATCAAACTTATTTTAACTTCCCTGGCGCCTTCTTATGTCTCAGTACACTATATCAATACACCAGTCCGACAAGTGGGCTTTGTGATTCTTTTTGCCAATCTCTGATAACTATCTATCTTGAGGTAGCTGCTGTATACTTACCAGAGTGGGAGTGTCAAGATTTATTTCCCGTGGCTGCCGAGAAATAAACATTAACTGACCCAGGTGGGAATCGAACCCCCAACGTTTAGAACCGGGCACACTGGAATCCATGCCTCAACGTGCTCGGCCATTATATTCTTTCATAATGGTGTTAGAATTGTTATGGAATTAATTGCTTGATTAGCACCAGCTAGACAATATGTTCACTTATGTTATCCATAAGGGATGATCAGTTGCAAGATGAAAATTATTTTTAATTTCTTTTCCTCAGTCTTCCTAATTTGTTTGATGTGTAAGATCTGATATTTCGCTTATGTAAAATTCTAATATCCAATTGTGCAGAATGTATTTCACAGTCATTTACTGCATAATGTGAATGGTTATTCCTATTATTTAAATACTAGGGGTCAACAAACAAAACCCCTAACATTATCAGCTTTAATTATTTGTATAAAAAGGAATTAATGAAAAACTGAATAACCTACAGGATGAATTAATATCAATGCAATGAATTATGAATGTAAAGTTTATACCTTCATTGACACTATTACAACTTCCTGATGTTTTTTAACAGCCTCATGACTAAATTCTGATGTGGCTAGTAGACACATGGATTCAAGGGCTAAATAACGAAGATTGGTCTCCCGGTTAGATAAGAATTGACCTAATTGGTTACAGGCTCTGACCAATAGATTAGGTTCACTGAAATGCAAAATTAAAAAATAATACTTTGTTAAACATGCAATATTTTCATTATTTACCATTTCAAAAATGGCTTAGTAAATAAGTTTATATTAAAGGTCTCAAATACAAATTATATCTGGGTGCTGCATGGAAACTTCGAGCAAATTATAGGTTCCAATATTGATAAATTAGATAAAATAAGTAATAATCAAAATTAAAATACAATACTCTCTTAAAGCTTGAATTAAATTAACTTCAATGGAAACACGTAAAAGATTCTAAAATAAAAGCTCAAATGAATATTGATAATACAGAATTAATGTACATTAAAAAAAAAAATTATGGAATTATCATTCTGCTATTAATAAAAGCAATACCTATCATTATGAATAATGAGACTGATGGCTTCAAACAATACGGCATTCTTTGCATTGGAATGTTGAACTTTTTTGGATTTGGGAGGTTCTTGTGCTTTGTTAAGAATGGTTTCCAAACATTCATTTAGTCTTCCACGAACTCCAGGATCCTCTAAATACAAATTTTCATTTAAATAAATGAACAAAATCAAAAATTAATAACTTTTCAAGATTTGCAATAAAATGGACCTGGTGGAGTATAATTTTGTAAAAGCCGCAAAAGTTTCACAGAAAGCCAAGGTGCTGGTACAAAATAGTAGGTGTAATCTTGTAAATCGGTATAACTGGATGTTACAATCTGTAATAAAAAGTATTTAATTATAAATACTTCACTATAAACTGGACAAGCATTAACTAGTGCTATTAAAAGATTAGTTACCAATATAAAAACTCTATTGATAAAATTTAAATATAACACACTATTAATACACCTCTAAATATTATGAATTGCTGAATAGAAAAAATTATGATAAAAAATCACTTATAACATTAATTAATAAATCTTTCTAACAATGTAGTCAACAAAATAAATACGACAATCATACCTTCATTTTACATAATAAAAATTACAACATTCATAGCTTTTTTTTATAATATCAAACCCATTCCCTCCGTGACTCTATGACCCTCCTTCAAGAACCTAGGCCTCCTTAACAATATTTTTGGGACTTTTCTCTGTGAAGAACTTGTCCAACTTTTTACTTCTTAAGATATAAGAATTTTTTTTATGTCTATTCACATGTTTCGAGTTCGTCCTCTTAGTTGTTGTCGTGTTGACTAGTCACTCAAAACCTTTTAGGGATCCATACTACCCTTCAGATATGAACAGCCAATGGGTAGTTCAAATCAACAAAGATGAAATACAGCTGCATGTAGATAATTGGAAAAAAATAGCCCAAGATAGGCAGAGATGGAAAAGACTGGTAAGGGCAGCAAATGATCTACAAGTTCTAAAAAATATATTGAGTGAATCCATAATTTTGTTTGGTTTTTGAAGGGTGAAATAAAACAACTTTTTTTCATGTAAAGAATAAATTTTATTCTATAACGTATTCGCTGTTTTTATTAATGAGACATCATAACGTAATCTCTAGCCATCTTTATACCAATTTCATTATTCCGCTCTCGTAAAACATTTAGGGCTTACGTTTCACATCTCTCTCATCAGTGAACGATTTCCCATTGAGGGAATTTTGGAGGGACTGGAAAAAGTGGTAGTCAGATGGTGAAAGGTCCAGGGAATACGGTGAGTGTAATAAAACATCACAGCCAAGTTGCCCTAACTTTTGTAATTATTGTGAAATGTGGTCTGGCGTTGTCATGGAGGAATAAAACATCTTTGCGATTGACTCCTTGGGTCCCTCTTGTGCTGGTTCAGAAGAGAGTTGCAGATTGATATTAGGTTGGCCAGGGATGCGTCAGTTCTGTCAGTTTGTATGGCACCCAAACATCAAGGCGGATCACGTATCCAAGCTGTTTTGAATAGTTTCAAAATGTATTTTGAGTGTCTTCGTAATTTCTAGTACCTGTAGCGACTGATCTTGTTCGATTAGAACCTTGAAATCACTTCAATCAACCTTGGTAAGCCGACCACTGAGGGGCGCATCGCCGAGATTCGTATCTTTGGAACGAAACCACTTGGCAAACCACTTTTAAGCAGTACGTTCTGTTAAAGCATCCTCCTCGTAGACCGTAAATATCTTTCGTTGGGTCTCCGAAGCTTGCTTTCTTTATATGAAATAAAAAAGTAAATTATGCCGAAAATGTACTTTATCATTTGACATATTCACACATTGACTGTAGCACAAACAAAACTAATGCCAATGAAACCGAACAACAGATTCGAAGATCGGGCTTTGACTTTTCCGATAAATATCATTATTGCCAGATAAGACAAAGAGAACTGTTTATATCTGAAAACAATTCGCACTACTATCAAAAATTGAACAAAATTATGGATCTAACCAATATGCAATTTGTCGTTCATAATCCTCCAAGGTTATCAGCACTAGTGTCATCTTGTGCCAAACCTTGATTACTCTTATAATATCAGACTTATCAGTAGCTTTTCTTTGTTGATAGTATTGTACCCCTGTTAAAAGTGAACTAAGAGATGGTGCAGATTAACATCAAATTCATGTCTTTTCAAAGGTTTGCTTTAGGTAGAAGGTAAAATCCATTGTTGATCGGCTTTCTCTGAAACCTAACTGATACTCACCAAGACATTTTTCCCACCACTTTTGGCGTTTTAGATTAAGGAGTTTGGTGAATATATTGTACAATGTCCCTAAATAAGATGCCCTGGGTATTAGAGCATTTTGATTAATTTTATGAAAAGGACATAATATGGCTATGCTCTATTCTTTTTGTAGCCACCATACCTTTAATACTGAGTTATATAGCTATTTATCCATGGCTTCATAATATCAAACTAAATTTGTATAAACAGGTCTGACTCTTAATTTCTAAATGTTAAATAAATAATTGTAATGAATCGAGATACAAATTACATTAATATATCACAATGAAAATATTGTGATTATATAATAACAATTAACTCAACAGATAATAAAAAAAGTAAACTTACTCTACTTAATCTAGAAACAGCCAAACTGATACAGCCTTTATATTCATCAGGATTGCGCTTTACTAGAGCATCAATTAATGAAGCAGCAGCTGTTACCACTCCTAAATGTTGATCATTTAATAAATGTACTATTCGAGATGTCCACTCTCCTCCAGGAATAATTTCCTGGGATGTTCGAAATAGGCGAAGTAAACACAGAGCAGCAGATTGCTTCACAACATCCATAGTATCTCTAAAAATAAAACATAACAGTGATTATAAATTGCTAAACTCTTTGGATCATTTGGTTCAGTGAGTAATCCAATAACTTCCAAACAATGAAAATATTTTATTTATGACCTATTCCATAGGTAGGATAAATATAGTTCCTATTTAGATTGTGAAAGTTTTGTTTTCCTCCTAGTCTGATTATTTTATTTCTTGTTTAATTTGGTAACATAATCAATGTTTAAGGGCTCTGCAACATTATCAGGAATTCATTCAATGTTATATTGTAGTACATCTGCTAATTTTCCACCAAAACTCCTTTTAATTCTTTTCATATGATAATCACATTGTCCCATATTATGTACGATGGTATGTAAAATACTAACATGATTTTGTTTCCCTAGTTGTATTTAAAATATTAATAATGTTAGGTTTTTCTATATTTTATATCACTTTCCATTTTTCTTTATTCATTCAAATTTGTCTTCATTCCATTTTTTATATCATTTTCCAATGTGAAATGGTTAATTATTTAAAATAAAAATAATTAAACGTACTTTAGAGGAAGAAATTTTGAAAATTAGGCATTTAAATCATGTTAGAGAACATCAATGAGGATAAGACCTACATTACATTAAAAACTGAATTTAATCAAAATCGTTAAAGCCATTTTTGAGAAAATTGAGTAAAATCAATGATATAAAGTGGCACTTCCGGTTAGTCGAGAAAAAGTTTCTGTAAAAAGTTGACAGGCATGTACAAACGTTAAATACTAAATTTCAGTTGCTTACAACTTTTCCTTTTAGAGCTAGACTGTTTAAAATTACACACACAGACCATTTTGCAGGACTTGGTTATTTGGATCCAGGAGACCTCAAAACATGTATTTCCGATGAAAACTCAGATTTGAAAATTTTCACGATCGCAGTACTTTCCTTACTATTTATAACATATATAGGTAAATGCTAGATAATAATAACTGCATTGCTAATATAATAATAATAGACCTACTTAAGGTGTTATAAATGACAGATGAGAAAAAATATGAACATAACAAATAACTGTCACAGGCCAGATAAGTTTAACTAATTTATATGTAAAGGAATGAGTAAAAAAAAAAAAAAAAAAAAGATAAATAAAAATTAAATCATTGCTAAAACACTCACTGAATCAAAGCAAAATCATAGAACTACAAACAAATACAAATTTTACCCAGAAACAAGTAGCTTAGGAATGTCATAACCAAAAGCTTCCGCCATCTCCCTGCTCCCAATGTTTGCTATACACTGCATAGCAAGGTTAACATGAATAGGATTTCTAAAAGTTAAATATCAAAATTATTAAAATCCATCCTCTTACTAATTAAAAATTCAACTAAAAGAAATGAAGAAATGTGGATATACTTACCTAGATGCTAAATCATTCTTTATGCTTTGAATAATTAAGTTAATTAAATCACTATTAGTATTAACCAGGACTGATATAAACAGATATCCCTGAAAAAAAAAATTATCTGGTAAAATACAAAATAAAAATATTAACCATCTGAATATAAATAACTATAAACAGCAGTTAGACCTAATCTATTTACTTGGATTTTCTACTTATAAAACCAATCATCGATACAAGAGATAAAAGAGGAAAAGTAAATGGAAATTCGGAAAATTAATGACACTTCTATTTCCTATGACTTACCTCTGAAGAGTCGGAAAATTATTGAAACGGTTAAAAACTAATCTTTTGTTCACAAAATAAAAGAGGTAAAGCCAATGAAAATTCAGAAAATCATTGGTAATGTTTCCCATTTTTGCCTACCTCAAAACAGTCGAAAACTGTTGAAACGGTGAAAAATCCAACATTAATTCATGAGATAAATTCTAAACACTTCTATTTCCTTTGACCTATCTCTCAAAAGTCGGAAAATTGTTGAAATAGTGAAAACTGATCATCCTAAACACAAAATTAAAGAGGTAAAACCAATGAAAATTCGAAAAATCGTTTACTTACTGGACGCATGTATGTACCATGTGTAGTTTTGATTTGCACTACCCTCACTATCCCATCTGGTCCTGGATATATTTCGACTATCCCTCCCACAGCTAGTCTAAAGCCTGCACACTTGATTTCATAAACTCTCCTGATTTCAAATTTTCATTAGTGCATGAAGAAAATGATTTTGTCAATGATTCTAGACATTACTTTAGTAGTAGCAAGCATGATAACTAATTGGTAGGGATGTCACTACATTCATCTGGAAAACTCACTAATGGAGCACCAATTAAAAAATGACATGCATCAGGGCATCGTAATCTTGTGGAGATGTCTTAGTTCAATGGTAAGAAACATTGTTTTCAACTCTTATAAGATAGATTCTGCCGAAATGTGGAGCAGCAGGAGGTATAATCATCCCAATTAATGTGTTGATCTGAGATATGATAAGCAATTCTGTTTTGTGTCTCACATACTTTAAACCACAGACAGAGTTCCTTTAGACACCAATTTGTGCCAATAAAATTTCTTCCATTATCTGATAAAATCATAGTATGAAGTCCATGTTGCCTGATAAAACTGTCCAATGATGCCAGAAAAGCGTCAATTGAATGCTAAGAAACTAGTTCTTTTACACATAAGATTTTTGTCAAACAGAATTATTTATTTGGCTCTCTTTTGTGGTAAAAGGACCAGCAAAATCGATGGCTGAATTTAGAAAAGGGCGCCCTTACATAAATTGTGTGAATGGTAAGTCAGTCATTACTATATTGTAATTTTTGGGTTTAAAACTATGGCAGATAACAAATTGATATATACGTAACTAGATTATTCATTTTAACAGCAATAACAAGAGCTGTAGTCCAGTATAAAGGTAGTTTTGATGACTGTCATTGATAATAAATGAAGTTATATGAGCCTTCGGGGGTAATATTATGAACTGTTTCAAGGTATAAGGTAAAAGACTGTTAGCATGTCGTACACCCACCCTGAGAATTCCAATTTTGTCAAGAATCAAGAGTCACGACCAAATTTGAGTCATGTTTGAGTTACATTTAAAGAGCACAACCTAGTGTAGGAGACATGGAAGCTGAGTTAAAACTGCCCAGCGAGGAGATTAAGGAAGCTGTGGCTGAAGAACTAAACCACAAGGCTCCAGAGTGCAATGGACTCCCTGCCGAACTCTTGAGATATGGAGGCAACTAACTGGTGAAGGCATTTCAAGATATTTTTAAATCAGTGTAGGAGGATGAATTAATGTTCTCAGCATGGAAAAAATCTGGCAAGTGCTAATTTATGGCTTGGAAACTTGGATTAACACAAGTACAATCAAATAGGTTTTAAACAATTCCATTGCCTCAATTCATTGGATTATACATACTTTTTATAAAATTAAAAATAATTTTAAAAATTTCCTTTTAGTTAGAGAATTTCATTTTGTTTCCAAGGAAACATTTGTTTTTCGTCATAAAAATAATAATTTATCATAATATCTCATATTATCAGAAATTATTATTTATAATTTTATCATTACTCTTTATTATCTTCTACGACTTTGGACTTTGTATGTTTGATATTGTTTTTTCTAAAATTCTCAGCTTTTCAATGTTATATTATACCTACACATTCTGACGATTATTACCCGAAATTCATTTTCATCTTTAAAAAAAATTTTCTATTTTTTCCCCTTTAATCAATTATCAAATCTTCCATAGTTTATATTTAACCTTTTCTCATTACTAATAGCAATGAAAGACAGTTAATTATTTAAAATAAACAAAATTATAGCTACTTTAGAAAGAAATTTTTAAATTTATGCATTTAAGCTCTGTTATGTGTCATCAATGTGGATAAGATGTAGCTGATATTAAAGATCATTTAGTTGTACATTGATATACCGAGTTTTTCAAAATCATTAGGGCCATTTTCGATAAAATATTGAAAATAGATGATATATAGTGGCACTACCGGTTAACCGTTTTTAAGGAAAAAGTTTTTAACATTCCAGACATATACCTATTGACTTCAATATACAATTTCAGTTTCGTGAGGCTTATAGTTTGTGAGCTAGACTGTTTACACACCCGCACATACGAGCAAGCATGATCACACGACTATTTTGCGAGACTTGGTTATTTAGGCTCAGGGGATCTTAAAATTTTCATTGAAAACTCAGATTCAAAAACTTTCATAATCGCAATACTTTCCTTATTTATATATTACATATATAAGTACGTGAAAGTAAAAATGTTTTTTAAAATGAATATATAGACAGCAGTAATATCACTGATAATAAAAACAAAACTGAGTTTCTCTATTAGAAAAGAAACATTTAATGTTAATAATTACAAGGTCTATTCCTTACTCAACAATTTGTAACTTGTTGTTAAATGTTTAGCTCTAATTTTTCACAATTAAATTTGTATGATAAAATTTACACTTGAACAATTAATAATTAACAATATTCTTATTTACAGACAACCACTCATGGATTTCATAATAAATCCTTATACTTATTGTAAAATATAATAAACTTAGGATAATAGTTTTGAAAAATTTCTCAAATTGAAATAATTAATTGAATTTGAAACTTAATTTAATATAAGAAATGAACATATAACTAATAAATAAAACTTTAAAATCAATTAGAGATATTAATGCACCAAAATATAAGTTTTATTCTAAATAAAAAAATAAAACACTAATCATAAATGACTAAATTTTTAGTCATTATTTATTTAATATAACTATAAACAAGTTATCATTTTCCAATTTGTTGTTTTATATTATTTGTGACTAATGACTAAAAAGTTAGAAACATAAGTAATGCAAGGCTTTCAGAGGTGTAATATATTACACAATTAAAATCTCTATTTGGTGTATACGAGATATTGTAGCATTTTCTAATTATATTTCCAAACTTACAATTTGCTTTTCAGAATATTTGTTTGAAGACAAAAGATTAACTGCTTCCATATGACCAAAATCAATATCATGGCCCAACAAGAAAATGAATAACAGCTTACACACATATTTCTTTTTTTGATAGCCATCTAAAGTTTTATCCCCTTTGAATTTACTGCGTATGTTAGCTAGTTCTTTGTTAATTCTCTTAACTTCTGCCTCTTTGCTTTTACCTAAAACAGAAGTTTAAACTGTCAATGCATACATTATTTACTAGATTTAGAAATAACACAGAATATATATGAAAATATTAAAGATTAGTTTATGATAGACCACACCACAAAATGAAAAGAAACCAATTTAAAAAATAAATGACATTTAATGTTTATAGATATGTGTTCACAAACACATATATCTATATATTCATTAACCCATTATGCCCTAATTAACAACAGGGATAAAGCTAATAGATTGGGGATTGATTTCAAGAGCAAAAAGAGGAGAAAGGGTTGAATCCTGAAGTATGTAAATGTGAATAATAGGATATGCTATTTGAGGATGAAAGAATGTTTCTGTAACATGGTTTATAATAGCCTGCACACATATTATGTCAAAATGGTCTTAGGAGACCAATGAGCCAGCTATTGATTGATACAGCTGACACCAGGAATCTAAGGAGCCACCTATAACCATATAACCAGTCCCTAACAGAATCTCTGTTATTTTAAAGGCAGTAGCGGGTGTACGTATACCCAATGTATGAATGAATGAATGACAATTTTATTCTGGGACTACAGTGTAAGAACTGACCCTAAGAATAATAACAGAGTTGCAAATTTATGGGTATTAGTCTGACTTAAAATAAAAATACAAATAAAAAATACAAACTAATTAAATAAAAAATACAAACTAATTAACTGGTTATTGTTATTGCAATTGTGCAGTAGATTGAAATTAAACAGTATACAGATCCAAGTAATTTTACATGTCAGGGGAAGTTTGAATGTGGAGTAGGTAGTGGAACAGGAGTTGTTTGAAGGAATTTGTGGATGAGGATTGATGTATGGAGGTAGGAAGAGAGTTCCAAAAGGAGGTAGCACAAATGGCAAAGGATTTATATTCCAAAGACCGATATATCAGCCTCACGACCTTATTTTATGAAGATCAGTAGAGTTTGACAATTTTTTTTTTTTTTTGTGAACATCTTCCTAATTTTCTGGTCATCCCCTTGAACCGAAATATCAGCCCCTATTACTTTGAATATTATTTTTATTGCCAATATATGTGTCAATCATTCATCAAGGGATCAACATAAACATAAATTTGAGCAAAGACCGATATTATCTTATTTTATTGAGATTGGTAGTTTGACAAATTTTTAATTAATCTTTTTTCTGGTCCTCCCTTTACTCTGATTTGAGCACATTCAGACATTCTAAAGACCGAAATATAGGCCTCATGATATTGTTTTATCAAGATAAGTAGTGTTTGACTATTGTTATTGTTTTTTGTAAACATCTTCCAAATTTTCTGAATATCCTCTGAACCAAAATATCGGCCCCTATTACCTTGAATATTATTTGTTTGCTAATAAATGTGTCAATCATTCGTCAAGGGATCAACATTAACATAAATTTGAGCAAATATCGATATATCGGCCTTACGACCTTATTTTGTTGAGTATGGTAGAGTTTTTATTTAATTTTTTTTCTGCCCTTCCTCTTCCCCTAATTTGGGCAGATACTGATTATTATAAAGACCAATATATCAGCATCACGACCTTATTTTATCAAGATTAGTAGAGTTTGATTTTTCTTTTTTTATTTTTTATGCACCACTATAAAATTTTTCAGTCATCCGCTTGAACCGATGTATGACCTTATTTTATTGAGATTGGTAGAGTTTTTAATAATTTAAAAACAGTAAATTTAAAATCTACTGTCCGGCAGTAAATATGTCAATTCTGTATCTCCAGCATAACACATGGCTTTGGGTTAGAACCCTTGTTCTTGAATATAAATTTTATATATGCCTTTTTAGGTGTAATAGAGGAAATTTGGTTCAAACATTCGATTGCATGATCTTAAAATTGAAATTTAACCCTAAAAGTGAAAGATCTGTAATTTTAATTCAACGAAAAATAAAAATTGTCCAATTTAGCCAGAAAAGAAACATGGTGTTTCGTGTAATATCAAATTTCAATATGTTTTTGTACTGATAGGTTGAACTGGATAGATAATCGGCGTTAATGGTTTTTACAAACAAACGAATAAGACGTGTGTGACTTCATAAAAAACAGGTTTCTACATAAAAGTACTTATTTTCAATTTTAGATCTACAGTTCATTGGAATAATTGTTAGATCACTGAAGAGACTATCACAGCTATCTATGAAACTATGGAAATTTTATTACTTGAAAAAAAAAAAAGAATGTATTTTGTAGGTTTGTCTAAATAATTTTAGGTATAAATATTGTGTGAAACATTTTTACAGTTTTCAGAATTTTTGTTGAGGGCTCTGACGCCCCCTCCCCTATGTGTTCTAAAAATTTTTACTAACAACCATAAAGTATTGGTTGGTGCTAAGATTGGCAAAAAAAATATCTGTAAAGGGTTTCGAAATTCTCGCCCCTCAAAGTTTTAAAAATTTTCTTTTTCACATTGTATAACTCCATTTCTCTTTTTCTAGCAACCATTACAGTTTATTCCTTTATAGTGTTGCCCAAATGCGAGACAGAGACGAGTCTTAGTCTTGCAAACTCAGTCTTGGTCTTGCGCAAGAGTATCGCAACAGTCTTGTAGTTACTTATAAGCTTATTGCTATTGAGATATTACTGTAATTTTTTAGATAGGAGAAACCTAAATAAGCCCGAATGAAAAATTAGAGGAGTTAAATGCAAAAGTATATTGGTTATACCAATTATCAACATATAGCAACAAAGATTGTCAAGCATTAGCAACTATTGCCTTAATTTTTATTTGAAAAATAAATTTTTTTACCAGTCCTGGTCTTGTTCCTGCAACAGTTATGCGGCCTAGGTCAAGACCGATTTTGACAACACTAGTCCTATAGTCCAGTAAAGTTAGGGGGGGAAACAGCCTTACCCCAACATTAAAAAAATAAAGATGATACTTATCAGACATTGTTCATTGCCCTCCCCTTAATAACTGGTAAAAAGTCCCAAAGAATCCTGCATCGAGTTTTGATAGGGAGAGGGGAGGAAGGAAAGATGAATATATTTTTTCTTAGTTTTTTAAAGAATATCTCAAAAACTTTGAGGTTTTTCGCAAGATTGTTCAGTATAATATTGAAAAACTTTACTTTAATATTTTAAAATCTCTTTAAAAATGGTTCTATACATTTTTTTTTTATAATATCAATGGTTATGGAGATATTCATGAGATTATATTTATTGTATTTCCACTTCAAACAAAAATTACTTCAAACCACAAAATTGGTGTTATTCGTGTAGACGATACCTTTCTGAAGTTTAATTAATTTTTTGACATTTTCGATATATCAAATTATTATTGAAAGTTTCTTTCTTTTAATGTTTCTAAAAAATCATTGACAACAAAATTATATTCTATATCAAACAATGGGGGAATTTCCTGATGATGATATTATGAGGTTTATAGGTTGATATTAACTTCATATAATTGATAATATATAACAGAATGCATTAAAACTTATAAAAATTTACCATAAACCATGGTCTGATTACATACAGAGAACCAGAAATTTAAATTTATAAATTTATTTATTTTAAATGATATTTACAACTGTATACAAAAAATACATCTAGTAAATTTGCACATTGGTATAAAGATATGGAACACATGTTGAGAAACTACCCATTGGTAGCCCTCTAATAATATGTCTATATTAGAAGATCACGTGGCCATCTTCTTTTCAGACCCCTCGGAGGGTTATCAGGAATCGAATAGGAAGCAAGGTTAGAGACAAGAGGGTTGGGATGGTTATGAAGTTTATTATGGAAGGACAGATATCTGGATTGGGCCAAATCTGATACATAAGGAACATTAAGGTCATTATGGATAATTTTATTTGTAACAAAGTAAGGAGCATTGAGGATTTTACGAAGGATTTTGGATTGCAAGTTTACATGATAAAATAATTATGAGTTCGTGTCCTGGTGCCAGGGGAGTTTTAAACATCCCCACCTTCCAACAAGGAAAAGCTTCGTATAGTCTCAATGTCGAATGGGTGGGCCCAAATAAAAAATCTGAGACGTTTCAGGTTTGTACATGCTCTTATAATAGTCCTGAAGCCCCTGGCAAAAAAGGTGTCATATTTCATACTAAGCTGTGTCCTTATAAATTGAGCATATCAACTGGCCTGATGAGAAAAAGTTTTTCTGTATAGTTTAGAAATTTAATAATTAAATTATAATTGCTCTAGCCTTTGAATGGTTGAAGATAAGATCGTAAAATAATATATATTCTTAAAGAAAATTTAATATTAAACAAGTTTCTTACTCATGACTTTTTCGTAAAATACGGGAAAAAGTAAATTTTTTGAATCGTAAATTCAATTTTTCGACTTGAAATCTACGAGTATGGGGTAACTGACTTTTATTTCAGGTCTTAAGACTGTAAATAATATAAATTGAAAGTGTTGGTAGCTTTATATATCTATAAGCTCTCTCTATAAATATGCGTGCAACCTATGTAAGGTCTCTTCTACCTTCACATGGCTGCCATTTTGTATTCTAGCGACTTGATATCCTCTCCAGGACGAACAGGTGCTTGCCAGCCAATGAATTGCTACGGCCGTTGTCACATACTTTAAATAAAAATATAATTTAAATGATATACAGGTATGTATGATTCGCCAATATTAAACATACAGTTAAAAATTAGAAGGCAACTCAACCGTTCCTGAACTATCTGTAAAAACGAAGTTTTCAACAATACTACTAATCGACAATTGGATATCTCACAATGTTGATGCAGAGTTCAAAATTGAATATAAAAAAAAAAACTTCCATAAACGACTCCTATTGGCATCATATATAGACTGCCATTGGACGTATCACTTCCTGAGACTTTTGCCGTCTTGACCGAGGTCATGATTTATCAATTATATTTTTAGTATTAATAAGTAATGTGTGAAATTAATAATGATTTGTAGTTTCAATTTATTTATCTCTCAATCAATTAATGGAAGAACGTAAAAAACTATTTATTAAAATCAGATTGTTACTAAGTTGGAATAGCGATGTGGTTTTATAGTTTATAACAATATTGAAGGACTTATAATAATCAAGGATGCAGCTTACATTAAAATTTCTTCGAATTACAATATCATATATAACGGTTATAACGATGTATCGGCTTTAGCGACAGTTGAACTCCTAAAAACATTTGTGTTTATATCTCACTTATTGAGAAAATATTTTATTTCATTCGTTCTTTATGTAAGAATCATATTTATAGGGCCAATTTCATTCCAACTCTTAGTGTTAAATTCATATTTCTGTTTAGTAGTTTAATAAGAATAACAAAGAGCAAAAAGTTCTAGATATAAGAAAAATTCTATATATATTGCCAACTGGAGACTGAAGAGTCTAATAATATCTTGGCTCAAGAATTCAACAGAAATCTTACGATTTGAAAAAATTGCAAATCTACACACAGGACGCGATGACATGCTGAATCAGTTATATCCAAAAAATGACTACCTATCTACTCACAACCAATTCGGTTCTTCTCAATATTCCGCTAATAGACAAGGAGCTACCGACAATTTTATTTAAAGGAAAGACTTATAGCTAGTAACCAATTTAAATTCTAGATAAATCTCATCTGAACACACAACTTCAGTCAGTCGGTTGAAAGCCATTGCTTTCTATACGAAAATTTAAATTAACGAGGCAAAATTTGACGGTCCATTTAATGGAACAACTGACGGCTGAAATTTTGATATGACGTAAAGAATATATTCCTAAAAGAATAAACCTTGACCAACGACATCAAAGTCACCACATTAGGACAGTCGAATGGTAGTTGGTTGAAGAAAATATTCAAATAGTCGGTTGTTCAGAGCTGAACAACAAGAGAGCCCTTGCTCTTCAGTTGTTTATGTTTTTTTGGGATACTGATCTGAATTTGATGTTCCTGAAAGAAATATTTCATTGCCTATCGAGATATACTCAAAAACATTAAACTTTCTGAACATTTTTTAGTTTTTTGGACATGACTCTGAAACAGTGCATTTTATCGAAATTATTATTATATACAATGTTAAAGAAGATAAAATTTACTATCAATTTTATGCATAGATTTTTGAGGTAGGACTAACGGGTGAGCAGTAAGAGAATATTGACTGTTTGCATTTTTCACAAGAAAAATCAATCTTTGTCGGTTTTCCCCCAAAACTCATAATCTATGCATGTATCGAAGAAATTCAATATAATCAATTTGAAAGAGCATTAAGTTTCGTATGTACCCCATACAGACACATTAATATGTAAGAAGGTTAAACGGCTGTTAAAGCTCAGAGAATCAAAGTCGTATTTCCCTTGTAGTCCCTGATGCTCACAAACTAAGTGCTTTTTATCTTTTCAATGCTTTATTTTCGGCTAATTTAACTATTTTATACCAGGACTAGGATGTATAAACATATTACATAGCTTTTATATATTCTATTGATATGCATAACAATCATAAAAAAATTAAAGACCAAAATGCGTTTTAATTAAAGACAGAGTGGTCCAATGATATTTTGCTTATTCGCATATTACGACTCTATCTAAGCATGAATTATGTGAAGCTGCCAACGTTCTCCTTTAGTTAACCAACGAATAGATGTATACTTACAGATAGTAAATAGTATTGTTATATTTTTCTTTTTTAAAAAGCACTGTTCTAACTCCATTTTGCTTACATTTTATTCATTATCCTTGTTTAATTCCAATATAAGGAACGGTCAGAGCCATTATTGACAGTGACAAGTGGATTGATATAAGTTATATAACGATATAAATATGAAGATGGACCGGTCGTCTATAACAACGAAATTTACCAGGTCTCTTACAGTCGTTAAATTAATCCACTGTATATTAATTCCAATTTAAAAAGAATATTTTCGAATTAAAAAAATTCCCTGACTTCAACAATTTTTTCCTGACTTCTCCCTGATTTGTCCAGGTTTTCCCGGTATTCCAGGTCGGTCACCAACCTGACTTATCAATTCCATAGACTCGCCGTGTCGACCAAGGTCATCGTTTCTCAATTGTATTTTTTACTACTAATAATTAATGTGTGAAATAAAGGCAGTAATTAATAATGATTTGGAGTTTCAACTTATTTATCTTTCGATAAATTAATGGAAAAACATAAAAAATATTTAGTAAAATAAGATATGCACAAGGAGTTAGAATAGCGATGTGGTTTTATAGTTTATACCAATATTGAAAGACTCGTAATAATCAAGGCTGCAGCTTACATTAAAATTTTTATCTTCAAATTATATCATATATAACGGTTGTAACGATGTATCAGCTTTAATGACGAAATCGCCATGTCCAATGAATTCAGATGGCTTTTGTAATGTAATTTTGAATTTTTAATTTATAGCGACAGTTGAACTCCTAAAATCTTCGTGTTTATATCTCACTTTTCAAGGAAATATTTTATTTCATTCCTTCCCTATTTAAGTATCACATTTATGTAACAGTCATTCACCAAATGGTGCTATACTGCCAAATTAAAGTGAGAGAGATCGCAGAGGTTATGAACATGTCAAAAGAACGGGTTTGTTACATATTAAATCAACATTTAGATATGAGAAAGCTGTCCACATGTTGGGTGCTGCGTTTGCTCACGTTAGACCAAAATCTATTCGAATGAACATTTCCGACGCTCTGTTGGCACAGTTTAGGCGTAATAAATCAGAATTTTGGCGCTGATTAATTACAGTAGATAAAACTTGGATAGACCGTTATACGCCGAAAACAAAAATACAGTCCAAACAGTGGATTGCAAAGGGAGAACCGGCTTCAAAGAAAGAAAAAATTGTTTTCTTGGCTGGGAAAGTGATGGCGACTGTTTTTTGGGATGGTCATGTAGTAATTTCATTAGACTATCTTCAGAAAGGAAAAACCATTACAGGAGCATACTATGCATGATTACTTGACAAGCTGAAGGCCGAACTTGCCGAAAAACGACCACATTTGCAGAAAAAGAAAATCCTGTTGCACCAAGACAATGCACCGTCTCACACCTCAGTGGTTGGCATGGCGAAAATCCATGAATTACGGTTTGAACTGCTTGATCATCAGCCTTACATACCAGATCTAGCCCCAAGCAACTTCCTTTTGTTCACTTATCTAAAAATTGCGCTTGGAGGACAAAGATTTTTGTAAAATGAAGAGGCAATCACCTTTGTGAACAATTATTTTGCAGAGAAAAACGTAGAGTAGTTTTTATGGGTTACAGAGATGGGAGCATCACTGGGATAAGTGTGTAGAGTTACAAGGAGACCATGTTGAAGAAAAAAAAATTCAGAAAAAATGCCTTATTTTTGTTAGGTCGGAAACTTTTCCCAAGACCACCCTCGTATGTTTAGTAGTTCATAACGAAGAGCAAAAAGTTTTTGCTTGAAAGAAAAATTCTATATATGTTGTCAACTGGAGAGCAAGAGTCAAATAGTAGTCTGGTTCAAGAATTAAATGTAAATATTACAATTTGAAAAAATTGCAAATCTACTCGGACATGCTGAATCATTTAAATCCAAAAAAACATTGACTATCTATCGACTCACAGCAAAATCAGTTCTTCTCAATATCCTGCTATTATTAATCTAATATTTCAAGAGGATGGATACAAAGATTTGGCTCCCAACATAATATTGTTTTTAAAAATTAACTGTGAAGCTGCCAGCATTCTCCTTCAGTTAACCAACAAAGGGTTTTCGAAGGTTTTAGCCTCCAGTTCGTGAGAAAATATATCATGACGCAGACATATTCAACGTGGTGAAACGCAATTTTTTAATGAGTTGAGGCCCGAACGGACATTGCATTTTAAGGTTAACTATTGTTCTAAGAGGTGTTCACCTAGAGACAGAATTAACGTTAAGGTATAGATATACACTACAGATAGTAAATAGTATTGCTGTTTTTCTTGTTTAAAAAGCACTGGTTTAACTCCATTTTGCTTACAATTTATTCATTACACTTGTTTAATTTCAATATAACAGCTAGGGTCGTTATTGACAGTGACAGATAGATAGATATAGCTACCGTGGTCGTTATTCGTTATAACAATTATACGTTTATTACAACAAAGTTTAATTTGCTTTATTTACAAGAAACTTTGTGGTTTTTTTGTTTTTTTTTGTGCTTTTGTATGAATTGAATTTTGTATGAGTTTAATAGGTTGGTTTAGTCTAGGAGAATTAACAATTACATTAGCAAAGGCAAATAATAATAAGGCGCCAGGACTTGATTCTGTGCTCTATGACTTCTTCAAAAATTCTCCAGAATGTGTTTTGTTGTATATTGTAAAGATATTTAATGATTATTTTAATACTGCAAATATCCCACAGAGCTTCACCGAATCGGTCATCTATAAATTATTCAAAAAGGGAGATGTCCACAAAGAAGAAAATTATAGAGGCATTTGCTTCATTAATTTTTCTACTAAACTATTCACTGGTGTTTTATTGGGTTGTTTGTGGAACTGGGTGAACACAAACAAACTTTTAACTGACTTTCAAGGGGGATTTTGACCTGGATACTCGACTATGGACCACATTTTTACTTCGTTGAGCATCGTTAAACTAACTCTAGCAAAAGAACGTTGTAAAGTCTATGCATTCTTACACTTTAAAGCAGCCTTTGATTGCATAGATAGGGAGGCATTGTTTAAGTTGACTAATTTCGGGTTGTCACATAAATTTTTGAATGCCTTAAAAATTATGTATTTAAAGACTAAAGCGACAGTACATCACAAGGAAGGGCATAGTAATTTGTTTGAAACCTCAGTCAGACTAAGACAGGGCTGTCTGCTGTGTCCTTTACTTTTCGGGCTTTTCCTGAATGATTTGCATGAGAATCTGTGAATGACGAAGTGCTAGCCCCATCCCCAGTAAAGTTACAAGGGATGATAAGCAACCTGGAGATTTATTTCCGAATGTGGAATCTGCAGATAAACCTGGCAAAATCTAAAATAATAGTTTTCCGCAATGGAGGCAGGTTATCCAAATTCAAAAAGTGGAAATTCGGTGGAAACCCGATTGAGGTGGTCAACGAATATAAATATCTCAGAGAATAATTACCGAGATTGGCCTTGGGGCGTCATTTGAAGGAAAGAGTCAGTCATGCAAAGTTTGGATTGAAGTCTGCTTGGCATAATTTTATGGCTTACAAAAATGCCCCCAATACAAGTAAATTATAAGTATATAAGGCAGTCTCACGGGCAGTGGTTCCTATGCTGGACAGGTTTCGAGTTTTGAACAATTTGATGATTTGGAAAAATTCAAACGATATTTTATAAAAAAATTGTTACTCCTCCTGAGGTATGAACCTAATTACATTTTGCCACATGAGACGGGTATTGCCTTTATATACACTAAAAATACTTTTTGATTATATTTTAAAAGTTCTGGAGATGCCTAATTTCCATTTACCACACATTCTAACAAAAGCAGTGATCAAAAGTTTTTTGGTACCGGAAGTGATTGGAATTGGAGGAATTTTATCATATTAGGCTTGATACTTCTAATACCGCTGATCTACGTGTAAATTTGTTCACAGTTAAACATATGAATGAGGAATCGGAAAAAACAACTGTATCACCCTATCTCAATGACAGTTTTGATCTTGTATCGAAAAGATTGATTTTCCGATGCAGGACTGAATTACTCAATTTAAGTGTTAAACCGTGGTTGTCCGGTTTGTAATTCTGGGGAAAAAGAAGACACCATGCATTATTTCCTAGGGTCCTGTCATGTCTAAAATGAGATC
Source organism: Nezara viridula (assembly GCA_928085145.1). NCBI lineage: Eukaryota > Metazoa > Arthropoda > Insecta > Hemiptera > Pentatomidae > Nezara > Nezara viridula. The sequence continues at coordinate 57,180,828 of OV725078.1, read as the reverse complement.
AGGGAAAAATATTTTGGTCAGCAGAAATGTTTGCCAGAGGAATAATTTAGTCTATTGAGAGATGCTAATTGGAAGGCCCTCAGTAATTATGCACAGCAAGCGATATTACAAAGAGCCCAGCTAGTTAGTTTGTGAGTGATTGGTGGAATGCCCTATTTATTTGGTATGGATAGTATTTATTTGTTATTGTTATATTGTTTATTATTTATTATAAAATGAACTCTATCTACTTGGGTATTTACTACTTATCATTGTTACTTATTTTTTTATTGGTTGTTGGTCAACTTTTGTTAACTTTTATTGTTTATTAAAAAAAACCAAGAACAGTGGAAAGTGGAAAACTGGGACATATTTTTATGATGTTGTTAATAATGATGAAAAAATATTATTGCTCATTAATTTTTAAGGATATAAAATGGAATATATTTTGTAAAAAGATCGCACATACCTTGACAGACGGAATTTTCCGTTGTCTATATGTTGTAACATTTATATGAATATCATAATTTGTATCTATTTGCTTTGTGATAATAAACACGTTTTCATTCAACAAAGAAGTTTACCAGGTCCCTTAAGGTCATTTTGACAATGGATAGTTTTCAAAGGTAAGGAAAATATGTGGTTCGAAGTACAGCATTATATGTATAGGTGAGGAATAGTACGGCTTTCTGAGGAAACATTTTTAGGATCTGGTATGTGATTAGGTCATAGCCAGGAGCTTTGAGGGAAGGAAATCTGTGAATGATATTGGATATTTCTGAAGGATGAAATCCTTTATGTAAAAGGGTCAATTAGAGTGGGATATCTAATTCTGCTTCGATACACTCAAGGTGCTTCAATACAACACAGATCAGTTAATAATAATACAATCACAATATAATCAGTTAATATAGTTAAAATTTAACTTTTTAAACAACCAGAATACTCACAAAAACATTTTGAAATTGAATATTAAAATTTGATCAAATACAAAGAATATAAATAAATATGTGCATAAATAAACAAGTTAATGATAAATTATATAATTACAGTTTCTTATGTCTGAAATGAAAACTGCAAGGCCACGCATGCCATCTCCCCTAACAGCTGGCATGACTGCTATCTGTTATGCCTAAAACAAAAAAAAATAATAATAATAACTTATTAAGAAAATATATACAACTTAAAACAGATCCTATAATATTATAACAACAGAAATAACATTATTATTAATATTTTTTTATTGCAGATTTTACCACCATTGCCTATTATTTATACAATGACTCAAGACTTTGTCTAAAAGATAACTCTTTCAAACCTATAAACTTTCAGTGCTTCTTTTATGGCTGGTTAAAATGAATATGTTCTAATAGATTTCTTAGCAAAGGATAGAGATAGTAAGCAGTAGTAGTTAGGTAGATGGCTGTTATAGACAGCTGATTTGGCCAAGGTGTCAGCTCTTTTCTTACCAAAGACCCTGTTGTGACCTTTAAACTATCTAACTGTTACTTTTTATGTTTTTATCCATAATCTCGATTAGATTACATCAGTAAGTCATTGAATAATGAATTTATACCCGACTAAGCGAAGTGAAACTAGGGTCATGTGTTTGGGTCGTCCGCTAAAAACTATGTAACGCTTTTTCAAAGAGTCAGTTAATATTTTGTGGTCAGTGTATACATTATAAGATAAGATATGCCAGAGTAGTCTGCCTGTCATGAGGATGTAGTCAGGAGTTTTAATCACTTGATTTTAAAATTTTTCAGCTTGATTACTTGATCAGTGTGGGCCTAGTCTGTGTTGTTCGTGTTTACTTCGGTCTGTACAGATATTGATGGTCAGTAAGTTCATATTTTCTACAACTTTAATGTATTGTGCTAATTATGTTATAATTATATGTGTACCCATTGTTTGCTGTGAGTTCCAATTCAGATTGGTTTGTCCAATGTCTTTTGCTTTTGTAAATTTTTGGTAGTTCTTTAATTTTGTATTTTATTGGTATTAATTTAGAAAGGACTCAGCCAGCATTGTAAGAAATTGTATGGAAGGTTCTACTGATTCTAGTTTGTTTCTGATTCCCAGGTGGTAGAGATGGGCTAACGCTACTCTGAGGATCGAGTACCATGTATTTTACTCAAATACTGACCTTTTTTTGAGAACCAAAGAATTTAATTACTACTTCAATGGATGTCAAAACGATTAACTGAAGTAGTGATTCAATTTGAGTAAAATAAGAGTAGCATAACAGGAAAATGGAAGGGGTCACGTCGGAATGAATCACAAAATCCTTGGATATGCAGATGATATAGCTGTGCCAAGTATTTTACTCAAATACTGACCTTTTTTGAGAACTAAAGAATTTAATTACTATTTCATTGGATGTCAAACGATTAACTGAAGTAGTGATTGCATTTCCAATAGTTCCCAGTCCGCTGGTGTTCCTCAAGGTAGTATCCTAGGTCCTATCCTCTATACAGTTTATACAGCTGACATCCCTACCTGTCCCAACACTGTCATCACCACATATGCCGATGACACATGTATCCTATCAGTAAACAATGACCCAGCAATTGCATCCCAAATGCTTCAATCACACATCATAAATCTAGAAGAATGGTGTCAAAACTGGAGAATTAAAATAAACTCCAATAAATCCCACCAAATTACCTTTACCCTTTAACAATACTCCACTTATCCCTGTTGAGCAAATCCGATACCTAGGACTCCACCTGGACAAATGACTAACTTGGAATCCTCATACTAGACTGAAACGACAAGAAACAGCTCGATGTTTCCGATTACTTCAGCACTTACTAGACAAACGCTCTAAACTTCTCATTAATTACAAAAGACTCATATACTTGACTATAATAAGACCTATTTGGACTTACGGAGTTGAGCTATGGGGATCCACTAAACCATCGAATTCCTCTCGCATCCAATCCTTACAATTCAAAATCCTCAATGCTCCTTACTTTGTCACTAATAAAATTATCCATGAAGATCTTAATGTTCCTTATGTTTCAGATCTGGCCCAATCCAGATACCTATCCTTCCATAATAAACTTCAGAATCATCCCAACCCTCTCGTTTCTAACCTTGCCTCCTCTTCAATTCCTGATAACCCTCCGAGGCGTCTGAAAAGAAGATGGCCCCGTGATCTCCTAATGTAGTCATATTATTAGAGTGCTACCATTGGGTAGTTACTCAGCAAGTGTATTCATGTCATTATATCAATTATGTCCAAATTTACTTAATGTATTTATGTAATACAGTTCTAAATGTCATAAAGAAATAAAAAAAAATAATAAAAAAATTCCAATAGTGATTCAATTTGAGTAAAATACTTGATACTCGATACTCAGAGTAGCGATTGCCCATCTCTACCAGGCGGGCACAACATAAAGGAGTGTCGGAACTATTACACATTCATATATAATCCTCAGAGCTTCTGCTTTCAGTCCCTAAGACTATATTGCTGTAATTGTTAATCTGTTCACTCTCTTTTATGTTTTGTGCATGGATTTCTAGGTTATTATACATAAATCATTTTTTAATCTAAAAGAAGAAAAACATATTGCTAATTATAATAAACAAATTGTAATGTATAATAAATTTAAAGGACTAGAAGGCCCGTGCGAAAAATTCGCACAGCATATTGTTATCAAATGCCAAATTAATAACAAAATGCAACTTATCAAAAGATTAAGACATCAAATGTTACTTTCTCGATAAATATAATCCACAAAGCAAACAAAAATTAATTTAAATCTTCATTTTTGTTTGGAACCAACATGTATACAAATTTCAGTCAGCTGTATATTTGCTAAAAATTGTCCGATTGCGATAATTTTTTTTTCCTTTTGTAGGGAATTTAGAAATCTCAACTCTGTTTTCCCTTAAAAAAATATTTGAACCCACTTTCGTCCTTCGGTCAGTACCAATTGTTTCATCTTCGTACTGATAATATAGCTAAATGACAAATATATAGTTATTTTTAAATAAAATTGGCTACAATAGAACTTTCATAATGAATATTAATCGAAAATACGAAAAAATAAATAATAAAATAAAAAATATTGGAAAAGTTTCTAATCGTTTTCGATGATGTTCTTTTATCCTTTTGTAAACAATTTAGTAATGTTTTATATAATCATGGGAATAACCAAGGGAAAAGTGTGTAATTTTTCAGTTATTCGCAAATAAAGTTAATTTTCTTTCATAACTTGTTTGCCTGAATTTTCTGGGTGATTGGACTATTTTGCCAGCCTGAAGGAGAAGGAAGCCTTCGAAATTGGTGGCTCAATCTTGAGATTTGGTGAAAAATTAACAATGATATGGCTTGCCGATCAAAAACACCATCGATGAATAATATAAACTCTCCCTCTCTCGATCATAGAGACCTCAAGTCGACGAAATGAGACATGTATTCAATGACAGTACTACAATTAATGTAAGATTGTGTGGATGCGAAACCTATGCCTTGCGTTATCTCGAAAATAGAACGTTTTTCGGCTTAAAAACGCAGGATCCGATAGTTCCGAAGGAACTATCCAGGTCTTGCTGTACGCATCAAAATCTTTAAGATCCAATTTGTCCCATATCGATCTACAGACCTACCACTGTTCCAGTATCGAAGCCTAGCAAAATGTTTGTATCGACTTTATTTATTTTAGAAAGAAAAACAAAAGTGGAGAATACGATTCGCTAACCCCCTGTGAAATTCTGAATCCAATGGTACCCCATTCGTGGTATTTAAGCATGACAGGAGCTTATATTTGGTACAAAACTGATTTCGAGCCTTACTGTAATAATATATGTACGGATTATCACCGATGTTGTTCAACTTAGTCCTGGAAAAGGTAATAAGAGCAGCATCACAGGAAAATGGAAGGGGTCACGTTGGAATGAATCACAAAATCCTTGGATACGCAGATGATATAGCTGTGCTTGGAAGTAATCAAGAAGACATTGAGAAACTCGCTAAAACACTGATAAGAGAGGCAGAGCAGATTGGTTTAAAAGTAAATGAAGACAAAACAAAATATGTGATAATAAGCCAAAAATTCCACTCCAATAACAGGATCTGCGTAGAAGGAAAATCATTCCCGAGAGTAGAAAAATTCAAATACCTCAGCTCCACAATAACCGCAATGAATGACTGATGGGCAGAAATAGACCAGCATATAACTAGCGCAAACAGAGCTTTCTTCTTCCTCTTTAAGGTATTGAAATCCCGAAAAATCTCAACCTAAGGGTGTATAATGCTATGAGACATGGACACTAACCAGCACCCTAGAAAAAAGTGTTGAATGATTTGAGAGGAAAATCCTCCACACGATAACTGGAGCGATCTGGGATCAGAGTACTAACACATGGAGAAGAAAGACCAATAAGGAACTGCTTACAGAAACTGGTTAATCAATATCCCATGGTATGAAGGCATAGAGGTTAAGATGGGTGGGGCATGTAGCTCATAGCAATTCATCTTGAAGCCTCTACGTAACAATGAATGCCTCAATAGAAGGCAAAAGACCAGACGGAAGGCCAAAAAGCAGATGAATAGATAGAATCAATAAAGATGCAACAGAGCTGCATGCAGATAAATGGAAAGAAATAGCCCAAGACAGGCAGAAATCGAGCAGGCTTGTTAAGGCGGCAAAAGATCTACATGGTCTGTAATGCCAACAGAAAAATAAATAAATTAAAAAAATTTAATGTAGGCCAAGTAAATTTTTGAAAGGAAAAACAACTCAGATTCATTTTTAGCCTCAATTAAAACTCTTAAATATGAACTTGTTTGGAAATGAAAAATTAACAATTTTTGGATTAATTGTATGGAAGGATTTTTTTCATGACGTTTACTGAAATATTCATAACTCCTCAGAATTTATTTTTTTGTAAACATTATTATAACTGTTGGAAAGATAAATTATTGCTATTCAAAACCATATCAATAACCTTTAGATTTTACATCTTTATAAGGAATAAATAAAGAAAAACTCCCTAAACGTTTTATTTTCCATCTCCAAGCCTAATTTATTTGCAGGTGTCTGGTTAATCCTATTTTAGATGTATCTCAGAAGATCTATTAATAGAAGGCAGAATATTGAGAAAAAAACTCAATTTTTTTGGTTATAACAAAAATTCTAATTGAAATTATTCAGAGGAGGGAAAAATGAATATCAACTTTGTTTATTTCAAAAAAATATAATTGGCATACAGCTATAGTATGAGGACAATATTGAAATAATTAGTAAATGAAATTAAATAATTTTATTCTGGGACTAATGTCCCATTAGAACAATAGCAGAGTTCAAAAGATATGTACATCAGTCTAGCATGTAGATATAACACAAATATATCTGAAAAATACTAAGAAAACAATAAATAAATAAAATGACTCTTATCTTATGGTTTGACATATGTAGATAGGTAAGGAGTTCCAAAAGAAGTAAACATGAATGAAAAAGGATTTGCTGAAGGAAATGGTTTTGTGGGAGGGTATATATAAATCTATAAGTCGAGATGTAGTATTAAGAGAGTGGACAGAGGAACATAGAGTAAGGAATTCTAGGATGTAGGGAGGATCTTGGAAAAAGAAAATACCAAGAAGAAATTGCTGTCAAGAAGTAGGATAGAGCCACTTCAACTCTATGTAGGACAATTATATTTCTCAAGTCAGGATTTGTTATTTCTTTATGAAATTCAGCTTCTTTCAACAAACCGTTTCTACAAATCATTCGCTGCTGAGACGTGTAAAAGAGGCCTATACTGCATTTAACAGAATCTAAACAAGAATAACTCAGTAGAATAGTCACCCATACTGTTGAAAAATAGAAAATCATATAAACCTTCAATAATAATTTCCAGCCATAGGGAGATTACCTATTTTGTGCGAAGTAAGTGCCCTACATTAAACATATTAGTACTAAGTACTAGTACTACAGAAAAACTTCAAGAAAACTTGGACAGGATTTGTGACTGGGCGAGAGCTAACAAGTTGAAGTTGAATGCGGAAAAGAATAAGGCAATCTTAATAGGCTCCAATCACCTCCTTAAAACTGTTAATAATATTCCAACTCTGATCCTGCATGATAATCCCATCAAATTTTACTCCACCATCAAAAACCTTGGAATAACTTTTGATCAAACACTTTCCTAGAAAAACCGTGTATCAAGTATTTCCTGCCGTACCATTTCCACCCTAAAACATCTAAATTATTTCCTTCACCTATTTCCCTCTGAAACCCGTAGGCTCCTAATCACTTTCTTACTTTTTCCCCACTTTGACTATTGCTGTACGGTATATGGAGGCATCCCTGGGGATCTTGAGCCGAAACTAAAATGTTTGATAAATTGCTTTGTACGATTCATCTCTGGGATCCCAAGGCATGCCTCTGTGTCCCATTTTTATGCATAGTTGAAGTGGCTTTATCCTACTGTCATATTTCCTGGCATCTTTCCTCTTTCATGTCATCCAATCCCACCGTCCTTCATACATCTCTGAGCTCCTTCAATTCAAACCCTCTGTTAGTTCCCGCAATTTCTGGTCTTTTGATCTATACATAAGGGCCCACCGAACCGCTGCTTTCGACAGATCGTTTATTATCCAATCGTCATCCCTTCCTACATCCATCAATCCAATACCCTTCCTACCTTTAAATCGAGCCTGTTTAATCATTTCTTATCGATCCAGTCCCCATAAAATTGTAAATAGATACTACTCAAATTATTAGTTAGTTCTTCATTATTTTTTTTCAATTTTTAATTATTAACTCATTAAAATTAGAAAGTAACTTATAATTTTTATATTATGACTATTTAATTACTCTGTATTTTTGTTTATTTATCTCTGAGGCTCCTTAGGCCACATTTCTGTCTTTCTGAATTATTTTAAAGGGACTCATCCCAGAATAAATACGGTATTATTATTATCTTTTATTCTCGCTTTTGTGGATTTAAAGCTGAAGGTGGGGGACAAGTCGAACCACCTGCAGTTATAAATTTTTTTTTTTAGATATTTAAGAATTTTCTAGTGGTCAGGCTGTATCCAAGAGAACTGCTTGCTGAGTCTCTCTTAACACATCAAAGTGTAATTCCAAGCCGTCTGTGCCTGCCACTGTTGACTTGGAGATCTTACTGAGTTGATATTATTGGTGTAACCAATATGCTTTCCAAATGGTACAATTCCTTCATTTCGATCACCAATTCTTGGTACTAATTGTTATCATTTGGAATCGCGCTATCTATTAGCTTTGCCTAAATCTATAAGGATATCAGGTCTGTTGTGAGGCACTGTATGATCCGTTATAATCGATTCGTCCCAATACATCTTGAGGGGGGAGCCTTTCTGAAGTAGTCTAATTGGATTGTATTTATAATTTGGCACCTTTTCATCCAACAGGTTGAGTTTCATCGCCAGAGCCTGGTGAAATATTTTCGCCTCTGTACCAGCAAGCACTCCACATCCAGCTGTGATATGTTGGATTAATTCGAACGTCATTGAACAAAGTCGACATTTATTAGATTTTGTACTGTCTTTAGAACGTACCTTCTATATGACCTGATCTTAAATGGTGACTACAAAGCCTTTTTTTTTTCAGAGAATAGCCTTCTTGCCGCTAATCATTCCACTGATCTTTCTTTGTCAATGGAGGCTTCATTCAATTGGCTGTGGTATCTGCCATGAAATGCCTTGCTTTTCCATTCTGAAAGCCTTTTATTTTCTAACACAACTGTGAAATCTATATTGGATATAGTGAGGTAAATCCCCATCGTTTTAGAAAGAAAATATCGTCGTAGCGCCAGCTCCAGCTTTTGACATGCTTCCTCTATATTTAGAAGTCCGCAACCTCCTTGCTTTCTAGATAAATACAGGCGGCCTTGGAGGATGTTGGATGGTGAGATTGTTCTTGTGTGAGTGTCATTCGTACTAGACGATCCATCTCCTGTAGACTGGTATTGGACCACTGTAATATACCAAAGCTATAGCTCAGAGCTGGAATGACCCATGTGTTAATGGCCTTAATTTTACTTCCCAGATAACTGAGTTCTGAGTACTTGTCGCAATCTCTTTCTGAACACAGTTAGAAGCTGTTGTTGTACCTTGGGACAATTTTAAGGTTTTGTTGCATGCCTAAATATTTATTTAATTCATGTGCTTCAAGCTCTTTAATGTGACCTTCGTTAATCAGAATATTCTGGGTATTAACCCTTCTTTCCTTCTTTACATGAAGCACCACACATTTATCAAGTCCGAATGACATACCTATATCACTGGTAAAGGATGATACAGTATCAACCATGTTCTGTAGTTGCTGTTCATTTATTATTACTATTATTATTAAATGGAAGCAAAATGTTATGCTTTACAACTTTGATTCTATGGTTTTTCCCATCTTTGCAGAACAAAGATTACGGTATATGAAAACGTCATCAGACCGGTTGTCTGTCACCTATGGTTCTGAGACTTGGGTGATCTCCAAATCTTCGGAAAAAAGGATACTTGCATGGGAAAAGGATTCTCTAGAGGATCTATGGCCTGGTGTGTGAACATGGATAATGGAGAATTCGCACAAATAAAGAGCTCAACAAGATGTATGCGAGGCCGGATTTGGTCTCAATTGAGAGGGGAAACCAGATTAAATGGCTGAGCCATGTGTTGCGTATGCCCAGAGACGCGATTCTCAAATGCTTGCTAGAATATTGGCCTGGTGGAAAACGTGGAAGAGGAAGACTATACCAGAGGTGGCTGGAAGAGTTGGAGGACAGCAAGAAAAGGATGAGTGGGTTGAAAGGGTGCAATAAATAGGTCTAGGGAGAAAAACAGGCCAATAAGATATGTTCTATCTGGAGAATCTGAAAAAAGTTGGTGTTGAGATCACCAGCAATAATGATCTTTTGAAAGAGATGTAATGTATATATGTAAGGAGGCAGGATTCAAAAGTGGGATCAAATCAGTCATGAGGGAGGTGGTAAATAATGATGTAAAGTAGAGAAAAGGTTCTAGATGAAAATTAGACAAATAGATATTCAATGTGCGGGATGTCGGAAGGAGATTTTAAGGGATTTTGGCCCTCAGACTATCTTGAACAAACAGACCACACCTCCTCTAATTTGATCCATCTGATCATGATGAAAGAGAGTATAGTCTAGTATGGAAACAGATGGTGATGGGGAAAACAGGGGATTGGGAGTTAACATGGCAGGATATTAAGTTATTAATCATGAAGGAATTAAAAACAGGACAGACAGTGAAGCCGATACATTTTTAAACAGTATATTGCAAAACAAATAAAATAGAAAAATAAATGTGAATCTTAACTAGCAATTGTAAGCAGGAGTGAGTATAGATTAAAAAAAAAGGATTTAAACAGTATATTTAAACAGTATAACGATACATTTTTAAACAGTATATTGCAAAACAAATAAAATAGAAAAATAAATGTGAATCTTAACTAGCAAATGTAAGCAGGAGTGAGTATAGATTAAAAAAAAAGGATTTAAACAGTATATTTAAACAGTATTTAAACAGTATAACGATACATTTTTAAACAGTATATTGCAAAACAAATAAAATAGAAAAATAAATGTGAATCTTAACTATCAATTGTAAGCAGGAGTGAGCATAGATTAAAAAAAAAGGATTTAATTTAAAATAAAATAAAAAACTTCAACATTTCAAAATAATAATAAAAGAAAATAATAGTAAGAGTTTGGTCTGAGACAGCCACCAATTAACTTACTTCTGTGTTATTACATGTTTTATTTAGTTGAAGTTGCTTTTTTTTTTCTTTTTTGAAATTTAAGTTAGTAGAAATCATATACAGTTCGTATTTCCTCACATTTCAACGAGAAGTGGAAGCAATGAAATTATATAAACTATCAAGAGCTACAGGACTGGGGTAAGCAACTGAACTCTGTAGGATTAAGCCCTGTTGTTGGTCTTATGTATCATAATAACCAGATTTGTTATTACGACCTATTTATTATTTAACAATATGGCTCATTGCCCGCTATGCAGCAGCACCATCGCTCGGGAAGAAAAAAATATTTTATGTTGTGGTAAGTACAAATTATTAATTCACAGGTGTTGTAAAGTTAGCGTTAAAGAGTTTGAGGTCCAAAAATACTCAAAAAAAGATTGGTTTTGTTCTAGCTGCGACCAAAGTAGGTGAAAATCCTGACCAAAACCACACCTCTCAGCCAACATCATAAATTCTTGCGGTTGTGACTCGCTTAGATAAACACATACATGATGAGATTAAATCAGCTCTATGGAGATCTGAGCATTGAATTAAACATTGAACTCAATAAAATTGAAAATCACCTAGAGTAACAAAGCAAAGATTTGGAAGAGATAGTCTCTGAATACAAGCCCTTAAATCAAGAACAGGCAAATTGGAAGTTAGCCTGAATAAAGCCGAACAGGGCTTGTTATCTAGATCGCTCGAGATCAGAGGCATACCAGTTCGAGCGGCGAGACTCTAGCAGTCCTTGTGATCAGTATAGGAGCCAGCATGGGCATCAAGCTTAAGGTCAATGACCTGGACACTGGGCAGCACCGCAAAGCCAGAAAAGATGACCAATTATCATGCAATTCGTCAGGCAGTCAGTGAGGGACGATCTAGTGCTGAAGAGAACAGTAAAAAGGGAGTTCATTTATGCTACACTGGGCACAGACTATGAAACAGATCCACTTTAAACTATTCCTTGTAGGGGCCTGTCATAAAAGAAGCAATTCATTTCTTCTAATGGACAGGAATACCATTAGGCGGGTGACAGGATTGTATACTGGTCACTGTCAATTAAATAAGCACCTTTTCAATTTGTGTGTAAGTGAAACCTCCACCTGCAGGCTATGTGGCCTGGAGGATGAAACGGCCTATCACATTATCTGCAAATGTGATCATTTGGCTAGACTGCGATACTTTCACTTTAGATGGGACCTTATCACTGCGAACTGATTAATCCCAATAGTATCAATAAGTTCGCGAAGGCATCTGGCCTGTTTTAACTGAGTTTAGGATGTCGCACAATAGGCCTTTTTGACGCTGCGGTGCACAACAATGTCAGAGAAAATTTAAAAAAAAAAAAAAAAAAAAAAAAAAAGGAGTTCTCAAGAATAGCAAGATATTGGCTGGCAGGAGAATGACTTCCACCGAATTTACCTCAGCAAAGAGATGACTCCCCCAAATAAACACCTCTATTGGCTGGCCCAACCAAAGAAAGGTGCGGGGAAAATTTCGCTAACACTTCCAACCCTGTTCCTTCATGATAATCCTATCAAATTTTATCCCACCACCTTGGAATAATCTTTGATTAAACCCTTCCCTGGAAAAACCATGTATCCAATATCTCCCGCTGTACCTTTTCTACCTTAAAATGTCTAAACAGCCTTTTTTCCTTTTGAAATCTGTAGACTCCTGGTCACTTTCTCAGTATTTCCCCACTTTTACTATTGCTGCACGGTATACGGAGGCATCGCTTGGGATCTCAAGGAAAAACTAACACGTTTGATAAATTGCTTTGTACGATTCATCTTCGGGATCCCAAGGGACATCTCTGTTTCCTGTTTTTATGAAGAGTTGAAGTGGCTTTATCCTTCCTACCGTTTTAAGTATTTTCTGGCATCTTTCCTATTCCAAGTCATTAACTGCCGCCGCCCCTCATACATCTCCAAGCTCCTTCAATTTAAATCCTCTGTTTACTCCCGCAATACCCGCTCAGGTCTTCAGATTTATATATAACGGCCCATCGAACCTCTGCTTTCGATAGACCTTTTATTATTCGAACCACATCCCTATGGAACTCCATCCCACCCTACATTCATCGGTCCAATACCCTCCCAACTTTTAAATCCCGCCTATTCAATCACTTCCTTTCCGTGCAGTCCCTATAAAATTGTAAATATGTATACATAATATTTGTCTTTTTTTTTAATTATTTCCATTTCATGTTTCTTTCATTTTTTTTTTTTTTTTTCTTAATCGATTTAAGTTAGAAGATAACTTATATATTTTTTCTAGTATATCTATTAGCTTACTTTGTAAATACATTTATATATCTCTGAGGCTCAAAATCCCACATTTCTGTCCTTGTTTATTATTCTAAAGGGACTTGTTCCAGAATAAATAAAAGATTATTATTATTAATGCAGAGTAGACATTAATTAATATGTATTAATACTGATTCTATTATTAGCAGAGATAATATTAAAAATTACTTTTTTGTTTAGCACTAAACATCAAATACTATCAGAAATTATGTTTAAAGATAGATCCCATTATTATATTGGGAGGTCCGGTTCACCCATGTGTCAGGTCAATTCATACAAAAGCACAAAAAAAAACACTGTTTCTTGTAAATCAGAAATTATGAGTAATAAAAATTCTACCAGAAAATAAAAATATAACTCTTAATCAACCACCTAATTTCTATTAAAAAAAACATTTAACTGGAAATAAATGGAAGTTTATCCATTCAAACACATATGGTAATGCGAATTAAGATATTATAGTTTATAACAACATTCTTATCTAGTATCTTGGCTTAAAGAAAAAAAAATTAAACAACCTACGTATCATGAAATTAGGAAATATTAGATTAAACAAATAAATAAATAAAAAGTAAAAATCCTCACTATTCAAAAGCAGGTGCAGTTGAAGCTACGAAGTTTACTTATTGTAAACAAAAAATAAATAAATAACCAAATCAACAATTTAGAACACTTGATTAAACTTTCAGTTGCACAATATTTAAGTATTAATTGTAAATTCAGTATAAAATTAAGTTCACTGACTGGAAAAATAGAATTTTGTCTAAAATCTTAAAGCCAAAAAACAAAACGAACAAAAAAATTCACTGGATAATAAATAATGATTTACATTTTAATCAACACTTATTTTCTTTATTAAAGTCTTGGTCAATAAATCTGCTAAAAGAATTTCCCAAAAGCAGCTATGAAAGGTGATACGAACAGATAGGTTTTCATTTAATTTTCTAACTAAATATCATTTATTGATAGGCTTAAAATAAATCAAGGAGATAGCAGCTATCAAGAATGTCATATAGTAGTAAGTCATCTATTTATTAAATGCTTAAGTTTCAACGCACATTTTAGGTTTTCATCAGGGCAACAAGTAGCTGAAAATATTATAGTACTATAAATATGATATATGAATAATAAGAAAGTTAATAGTGATAATTGTTCAAACAACTGAAATATTAATGTATTATAAAGTGGCGAATAAATAATACTCAAAAAATAATAACAGAAAAAGTAAGAATGATAAAAAATGGAAGTAATAACATCAAACATTCAATATTAGATGAGCACAGCTCAAAAAATATTCTTTGTAGGAACACAAATCAGAATCATGCTAAACTTCATTTAGAAAACTCCATCGAATATCCACGAACACATGTTGCTTCTAAATCAGCTATTGTGTCAAATAGTTTGACCTAATATTCGAGAGCTGGCTGTTCTTTGGAAATATAGGGAGCCAACCATTAAAATTACTGACATTAAAATTTTTGAGTTATGCCTCTCATTGTGGAAGTGTGATAAAAAGCAATACAAGATAAATAAATATGTTATGCAGAAGAAAATATTTGGTGTTCTGATTTAATAATAAATGTATTCATAGAAAGATTGAAAACATAATAAATAACCTAAAATATGGGTTTCTAAACGAAAAGGTAAATGAAATAATAACCGATATTACTTATAATCATAAAACAAAATTACTTACAACACTCAGCAGATCAGAAAAATAAACTTTATCATGATAAAATATTTACAATTTGAAGAAAAGAAAAATATTAGTTGGACACGATAGAAAATAATAATCTGACCATTTAAAACTATCGAAAAAACCTACAGCAATAGAAAAACGTATACAAGAGGAGTGTTAGAGATAGCAGCGAGAACTATGTAACTAAAAGACAACCTCCCCCTTTATCAGTGAGATATAGACTGTCCAGACGCCATTTGCAAATTAGTATTTCAAATTTTTAAGATTATTAATATTGTTGGTAAAACAACATCGTTTTCAGCTATTTGTCGTAAAATTTCTCTCCTGGAAAGGTTATCACATTTATAATATCAAATAAGAAAAAAAAAAATTTGAAAATTATTTCAGCATTTCGATAAGAAATGGAAAATTTATTGGTATTAAAAGGCTACTTGTGTCATAAATTGTTATTTTAATATCTAAATATAGAAAGTATTTCGGAAAAATATGGAACCGGTAGAACTTACGACAGTACATCCTATTATCTGCTACATTAAAAAAAGCGAAATTAACAGCAGAATATACATATATATATATATATATATATATATATATATATATATATATATATATATATAACTAGCTTCGTGCTGTTATAGAAAATAATATAAAGAACACTAGATCATAGGATAGAGCTGATGATTATTTTGTCACCGACCGTAGTGATAAGTATAACAAAAAAGCGCCCAATGCCGTTGTTACTTTACTATTATACATCAGATTATATGTAAGTGAGATAAACTTTTGTGTCATTCGACTATTCACATCGATTAAGAAACATATATCTTATTACTTCTTTAAATGACAGAATTCACTTTAATTCATGTCAGTATGACAAGGAATAGAACTTCGTCAAGGAGTGAGAGTACAGTGTAGTATCTAAGGATGGGATGGATCTCGTGGAACTTTGTGAGTGTGGAACAAGAACTCTTCCACGAAGGTCTGCTAATTAGTTCCAGAGGAACCTAGAACGCTCTGCCTCCGTTTGGCACCTTTGGGGAGAGACTGAAGTCGGTCACCCATATCAGGACATTTACATCCCTGGAAACCACTTATATATAAATACAATATAATATTGGCACTTGATAAGAACGAATTCTGAAGATTTTGTCTTGTTTTCTTTCATTTTCATAGTGCCATTGTGGTTTACCCGTATCATGTTGATACTACTGACTGATGCACTGCTTGTAGTTGCATGTATTTTAGTTCAGTTACCTTGTCATGAAAAGGGGGTTCTAATTTGCATGAACTGGTAGTAGGTTTCTTTTTGTTCTTGTATGGTATGTGACTGAGATGTAAAATCCAAATATTTAAACTCGGCGGACCTGTTTAACCTGAGTCAGGGAAATAACAATTTATTCAATTTACCATTTTGAGTTGGGATGTGGGGAGGACACTATTCGCAAATATTGAAAATAGATTTCATTGGAATACAAAGTTCATTTAAACAACATTTACATCAAGTGTATACAAAACGTTATTGGAGTTGTAAACGAAATGTAAATGATCCACGTTTTCTTCGGATTGTAGGACAAGAATCTAGCAAATCTGCTAATCCACCTCCTTCAATGCCTTATTCACCGTCCTGGACTTTCTGAAATAGAATGAAAATATTTATTTGCTGAACATCTCTAGATAAATCTTGTCGGAAAGTCCTAATATAACACAATATTTAATATAATATTAATTGATGCCACGAAAGATGTGGATTGAAGGATTTGCTCGATTCTGGTTCTTCGAATGGAAGGAAACATCTTTAATTCACGTTTCGTTTACACTTCCATTCACTTTATTTCCAATTTCGGTATACACTTGACGTAAATGTTTGTTAAACAAATATTTTATTTCAATTTCGGTCGTCTGGTTGTGATCAGTGATCTCCCCCTCTTGCACTAATTTTTTTCCCTCCTTCACTTCCTCTGCAAAATGTTAAATTGAATAAATGTTTATTTTACTTACTCGTATCATACAGTTTATTGAAGATATAAAAACAATTGCGTATTGGGCTCCACCGATTACCTACAACTTAACAAAAAACAAACCTACTGCAACAAACAACAAGACGAACCTAATGCACTCACCTATCTTATTCCACACCACCGTTAAAAACCTAGGTGTTACTTTAGATCAAACACTATCCTGGAAACCACACATCTCCCAAATTTCCCGTCGCACTATCTCCACCCTAAAACAGTTCAATCGTCTACGATATATCCTTCCATATAAGTCCCGTCAACTCCTAGTTTCCTCCCTTGTTTTCCCCCACTTCGACTATGGTTGTATGGTGTACGGTGGACTCTCGGGAGATTCCGAGGCCAAACTTAAACGCCTAATGAATTGCGCACTACGATTTGTTTTCGGAATCTCAAGGGATACGCATATTACCCAGTATTACACTGAGTTGAGGTGGCTCTATCAATCCTATCGCCGTCAGTACTTCCTAGCCACCTTTCTGTACCAAATCATTAGAACTCATCGACCCTCCTATATTTTTCACAGCTTACAATTCAAAAACTTCATCCAATCCCGTCCCACTAGATCTCATACTTCCGACCTCTATCCTCCTTCTCACCGAACTGCTGCGTTTGACAAATCCTTTGCAATACAAGCCGTCTCCCTCTGGATTCCATCCCTGCTGATATTCGACAGGCTCAATCAGATCCCTCTTTCAAACCTCTCCTCTTTATGCCCCTAATCCTTTCTTAATCAGACTGATTGTGAAATATACTTAAAAGAAATATCTAAGCACCGCCAGAGACTACCTCAATTTATTTAGGTTATTTTAGTTTCTCATATATATATGTACAATTTTCTTGTTCTTTACTTTCTCTTTTCAGTATTTTTATTTTTAGTCAACTCTTATTGTAAATATACAATCTAATTGTAACCACGCAGACATACAATCTGTATTTATATTTTGTTCTAAAGGGACAACAGTCCCAGAATAATGAAATATTTTTTCATTTCATTATGTATACACATATATACACATTTTTTTTTTCTTTATAAAATGTGTTTTTTTAGTTTACGATGTAAAATATCTTGTGAATTTTGTCTTTTAAAGGGGTACAAAAACATCCCTTAAAGAAAATACCCTTTTTTTAATTAAGTAAAAAAAATTTTGGAAAAAAAATTAATTTGTTTGTAGATAGATAGATAGAAAATAATTTTATTCTGGGACACTTGAGTACCTTGAGTATAACAAAATTAAAATATTACATCTGGCCAAAATAAAATCAATCGAAAAAGACACTTAAAGCTATTTGCACTGATATCGCAGTATACACTTTTAAGAAAACAATAAAGAATTAAAAAATAAAAACATATTAAATTCTTTATTAAAATAAGCTTTGTGCTTCTGTTGAGAAAACAGAAAGCTGAATCTGACAATATAAAGTGCCTGATTAGTATATAAATACATTATCATTTAGCATTTATATTTGACAATGACTGACATGAAAAAAATGTATGTTGTCGAATGGTTAGCAACTATCTGACTGTTTTTGGGATAGGAATTGGAATAGGAGAGTTTTAAATGTGGATATGGATGGGGAATCTCGAATTTTGATAGGGAGGGAATTCCAGAAATTGACAGAGCGAGCAATAAAGGAGTTTTGAATGAGGCAGATCTGTGAGAAGGCATGTAAAGGTTAGAAGGTCGAGATCTTGTGGACAGGGAATGGACTGAGGATTTGAACTGGAGAAGGTTGTAGGCGTAAGAAGGACGATGGTTGTTGATGATTTGGTAGAGGAACGTACCTAGGAAATATTGTCTTCGGAAGGAGAGGAAAAGCCACTTTAACTCAGCGTAGTGGTGATAGACATGGGAGTATCTTGGGGCCCCGATCACAAATCTTACGCAGCTGTTCATTAGTCTTTTCAGTCTATCGCGGAGCTCCACAGAGAGGCCATCATACACCACACAGCTATAGTCAAAGTGGGGGGAAATGAGAGAGAAAACTAGGAGTCAACGCGTATGTTCAGGTAGGAGATAGCGGAAGCGATGGAATAGTTTGAGGGTGGAAATTGTCCGTCGAGAGATATGAGAAATATGGTGATTCCAAAAGAGGTTTTGATCAATGAAAAATCCTAAATTTTTAACAGAGGAGTAGAAGGAGATTGGCTGGTCATTAAGGTAAAGGATGGGAAAGTCGATATAGGATCTAAGAAGGGGCTTGGAAGAAATGACAATGGCCTGAGTTTTGGCACCATTTAACCTTAATCCATTTACATTTGCCCAGGCACTAAATCGATCTAGGTCTCCTTGGATCGTGGCAAATGCCCCCAATAACTCAGGAGGGGAAAATGATAGGTACATCCGAGAATCGTCTGCATAAAGGTGGTGGGAACAATGGAGAATTGCTTTATGTAGGTCGTTAATGTAGAAGCTGAAAAGGAGAGGAGATATGCTTGAACCCTGGGCAACTCCACAGGATAAAGAAAGAAAGGCAGATAGCGGTTAATTGGGTATGGAGACTGCTTGGGTACGTTGTGAAAGAAAAGATTGAAACCAAGAGATGGAACTATTAGAGAAGGATAATAATTTCAGTTTGTTGAAAAGGATGGAATGGACTTTGGAGAAGTCGAGAAGGATAAGGATAGTTAACTTTTTATCATCTATTGCAGTTTGAATGTCGCTGGTGATTTTAATTAAGGCGGATTGTGTGGAGTAGCTGGGCGAAAACCAAATTGGAGAGGATCAAGTTGGTTGGACATTTCAAGGAAGTTGGAGACTTGGGATTGCACCAATCTTTCTATGGGTTTTGAGAGGTTGGAAAGAATTGAGATTGGGCGGAAATCTTCGGGTGAGGTCGGGTTAGAATTTTTATTCAAAGGAAGGACAATGGCTTTTTTCCAAAATGTAGGGAATACTGAATTCTGAAGGGAGAAATTGTAGATGAAAAGGAGAACTGGGAGGATTTCAGGGAGACATAATTTTATTAATTTGACAGAGATGCCACCTGGTCCAATGGAATTGGTGTGGGATTTCATTACGGCGGTTAAAAGGTCTGTGGGGGAAATGTTGGAAAAATAAAAGTTATTAAATGATATCTCTATAGGAAAGCCGGAACAGGAGGATGAAGGAGAGGTATTAGCAACAGATATAAAATGCGAGTTTAGATCATCAGAGGATATTCGAAAGGCTGGGGTAAGGGATCTCGAAGGATCACAAAGGGAGAGTTTATGAAGCAGTCGCCATTTTGATTTGATGTCAGGAGTTGAAGAAAGGGCTTCGTGGAAGTAGAGCGATTTCGCACGCCGGATCCTTGTTTGTGTCAAGTTCCGAAGCATCCTGAACGCTTGGTAGTCATCTGGAAGCCTAGTGCGTCTAAAGCGTCTACGTGCAGCGTCGCCCCTTTTCTGCAGGTCTTTAATTTTCTGACACATCCAAGGAGCAGGCCGCTGACGAAATGTAGAGGTTTTGAGAGGGGCATGGGTATTGAGGAGATTGGTAGTAAGAATATCAACCATAGAGTCGACAGAAGTGCAAGAATATATTCCAGTCCAATCTAGGATTTCTAGGTCAGGTAATATTTGTTCTCGTGTAAGGGAATCTAGATGGCGGAAGGTGATAGTTCGAGGCTGGATAGGAGGAGTTCGGATATTATATGTTATCTGTATCAGATCGTGAGATGACAAAAAGGATATTGTACCGACTTTTGTCTCGCTCGATTGCTCAGACAGCCCACTGTGCGTGTGCTGCGGGTCATCCTTCTTGTTTCTGCGGCGCTGCACCACGTCCAGATCCTCTACACTAAACCTGATGCCCAGAGCAGTGGGGGTCTTTCCTGATCGTACTGTATTCTTTGGATCTCCAGAACCTGTTCCGTTTTGTTCAGGCGGATCTCTAATTCGACGACTCGAGCTTTATTTTCTACCATGATTTCTTAAAAATGTTTAGCTTGGCCCTCAAGATGTTTTCCTAATTTTGATAACCTCTCAATCATTTCAAACCTGAGGTCGGGAACCTCAAATAGGATATTTACCAAAGGCTGTCTTCATATCTTTCATTTATTCATTAACAAGGTTATCTAAGCGATTAACTGCCGCTAATATTTATCTTGCAGACGGTTTTTTTAAAAATTATTTATTTAAGATATTTATACCTGTATTACAATATAAATACATCAAGTAAATGTGTACACCAGAATATAATCACTTGAAAAAGCTTGTTGAGAAACTACCCACAGGTAGCACTCTAATAATATGTCTACATAAGGAGATCACGAGGCCATCTTCTTTTCAAACGCCTCGGGGGGTTATCAGGAATCGAAGAGGAAGCAAGGTTAGAAACAATAGGATTTGGATGGTTATGAAGTTTATTATAGAAGGATAGGTATCTGGATTGAGCCAAATCGGAAATATATGGAACATTAAGGTCATTATGGATTATTTTATTTGTGACAAAGTAAGGAGCATTGAGGATTTTACGAATTATTTTGGATTGTAAGGATTGGATACGAGAGGAATTTGATGGTTTAGGGGATCCCCATAGCTCAACTCCATAAGTCCAAATAGGTCTTATTATAGTCATGTATATTAGTATTTTGTAATTAATAGAAAGTTTAGAGCGTTTGTCCAGTAAGTGTTTGTGTAAGCGGAAACGTCGAGCAGTTTCTTGTCGTTTCAGTCTTGTATGAGGATTCCAACTGAGGCATTTGTCCAGGTGGAGTCCAAGATATCATATTTGTTCAACAGGGATAAGTGGGGTGTTATTAAAGGATACTGTAGGACAGGAAGTCATAGGTTTACGACGAAGGGTAAAGGTGATTTGTTGGGATTTATTGGAACTTATTTTAATCCTCCAGTTTTGTCACCATTCTTCAAGGTTTGTAGTGTGTGATTGAAGAGTTTGGGATGCAGTTGATGGATCGTTATTAACTGATAGGATACATGTGTCATCGGCATAGGTGGTGATAACAAAGTTAGGATGGGTTGGGATATCAGCTGTATAAACTGTGTAAAGGATAGGACCAAGGATACTACCTGGTGGAACACCAGCAGATTGAGAAAAGAGGGATGGATAGGCATTATTATGATTTACTTTGAAGTTTCTATCAGTAAGGTAGGATCTGATGATGAGAAATTATGTGGGGGAGGGGGGAGAAATTTACGGAATTTGTAGAACAATCCCGGGTGCCAGACTCGATCAAATGCCTGTTCAACGTCGGGAAAGACTCCAGTGCAATACAATCCGCGCTCCAATGCAGAGGAGACAACGTCTACCACACGATGGCATTGCTGGCTAGTGGAATGGGATGTACGGAATCCAAATTGGTGATCAGGGATTATATGGTTAGAATCTAGGATGGAATACAGGCGTTTTAAGATGAGCTTCTCCAGGATTTTGCCCATGATGGGTAAAAGAGAGATAGGACGGTAAGAGGATGGGTATTTTGGTGGCTTTTTGGGTTTATGTATCATTTTGACTACAGATAGTTTCCAAGGGTCAGGAAAATATGTGGAACGGAGTACGGCGTTATAAATGTAAGTAAGGAATAGAATGGCTTTTCGAGGAAGTAGCTTAAGAATGTGGGAAGCGATTAGGTCGTGTCCAGGAGCTTTGCGGGAGGGTAATCTGTGAATAATGTTGGATATTTCTGAAGGATGAAATGCTTTAGGAGGAGGAGTCATTTGGAGTGGAATATCCAGTTCTGTTTCAATAAATTCAAGCTGATTTGGATTAAGGATATCAGGATGTGGATTAAAAGTTTTGATGAGGTGATGAGCAAAAATTTGGGATTTTTCTTCATCAGATTTCGACCAAGTTTGAGCTTCAGTAAGAAGTGAATGATTAAAGTCTTTAAATTTCAGGAGCCGTTTAGTTGTCGTCCACAGTGATTTGTCAGTAGGTGTAAGTTTTTCAGTAAAATTTAGTAAATTTTGAATTTTGTATTTTCTAATTTCTGATTTTAGTTTGTTAGTCAGTTGGCTATAATGAGTTTTATCTGTTGGATATCTAGTTCTATGCCACTTCGATCTTGCTCTGCGTTTTTCCTTTAATAAGATACGAATATGCTGTGGCAAGTTAGTCTTTTGTAAATTGTTAATCTTACTGTTAAAGGTGTTTCTGTTTATACTGTCTGTTATTGATGTAAGTTTTTCTATGGCACCATTAATGTCTTCTTTTGTCTTAAGCGGAATTTTCAAGTCTAGTTTGTTTTCCAAATCATCACGAAAGTTGTCCCAGTTTACTCGTCCTGTAATCAATTTAGGAGATGATGGTTTAGGAGCATAGCTTGAATGTAGTGAAAGCAGCACTGGACTATGGTCTGAAGAAAGGTCAATAAGCAGGACTCATGGGCGAGAGGATTGAATAACTGTTGGAAGATGAGATACGTAAAAGGATGTTACCGCGGCAGTTGGATGTTCGACAACCCCATCGTTGGTGTTTAGCATTGTAGTCTCCTCCAGCAATAAAGCGCGATCCGAGGGATTGAAATAAGGATTCAAGGAGGTTATTGGAGATGGAATTACCAGGAGGACAGTATACAGCTGAGAATGTGAGATGGAAAGGGCGAGTTGAAAGGACTATAGAAGTTGATTGAATGGCATCAGTTGGAGTGGAAGGAATAAGGGAGTGGGATAAAGATTTATGGATAAGGATGCAGGAGCCAGCGTGGGAAGTGTTATCTGGGTGGTCAGATCTGTAAGTGGTTTAGTCATGTATGTGTCATAAATGTGTCCGTTGAGTGAAGTGAGTTTCTGTCAGAAGGGCAATGTCAATGAGATTGTCATGGAGAAATAAGTCTAGTTCGTCTCGGTGGTTGAGTAGTCCATTAGCGTTCCATAAAAGGATAGCTAGGGGCTTTGTATTCATCGGGGGATGTTGAACGGGATTTCGGAAAGGAGTCTGGTGAGGAGGGTAATAAGCGGTTTGATAGTCTCTTGAAGATCTATCAGGAATGTTGAAAGGACAGAATTGATGTCGGAAGGTTTTTGGCTGTGAAGTGGATTTAGGTCAGAAGGATGTGATGGGTAATTTGTGCGACTAGGATTGCTGGAAGGGGGATGTGCCCGACGTGGGATGCGAGGAGTTGGATCTATATTCTGTTGGGCTTGTGATGGGAGGTTTACATTGGGATTAGGAACGGATGGAACTGGGTGTGGATGCTCTGGCGGGAGTTTGACCCTTAAGGGTAGATGGTGAAGAGGGGTTTGCGGACGAGGAGGTTGAGGCTGAGGTTTAGCAGTTTTAGGCTTGGATAGGGAAGCCTGGGGCGCCTGTTGTCGAGGCTGCTGGTTCTTGATGGTGGTTTGGAGATATAAATTTCTCGAACCCTGTTGAGGATAGTCCGTAGCTGTGGAGATGGATGGTTGAGGCTGGATGCCTTGAGAAGGTGACGACGGCAGTGCTGAGAAATTTGTTCTATCATCGATTGCGGGAGCCTCTGTCCCACTTTTATGATCAAGGCTAAGGCTTTTCAAAGCCATATTATGTGATCTCAACTTCAGAAGATTTTTATAAACTACGCAACTTCTGTAGCTCGCTGGGTGTCCCTCGCCACAAAGTGCACATATAGCAGCCTCTTGCCTTGGTTTCTGGCAAATATCAGACGGATGTGCCCCAGCACATTTGACCCATTTGGCCTGATGATGGCAGTAGGCTTTTGTGTGTCCCAAATTTTGACAGTTGGTGCATTGCACTACTATAGGTCTTTGTCTGGGCTCTTCAAAACGGACTATTGAATATAAAAGACGCTTTACGTTAAAAATTTCCGGGTTGTTTTTTGCAGGTTCGAGATCTATGAAAAATAGCGGTAGCGGGTATTTTTCCTTAGGATGAAGCACGGTAGCTATGTTCCTTATGCTATGGCCTATTTTTTCCAAACCCATTTTGATTGCGCTTATAGAAGTAGTTGGATAAAGCCCTCTTAATATGACTCTGTATGCTTTTTCCTGTCTCAGTTGGTAACAATGGAAATCGTATTTCCGTGAAGTAAAATGTTCAATTAATATTTTGTAATTTTCTTTAGAGTTGGTATTTGTTTTAATATCATTGACTCTGGAAAAACATGTAAAATTTGGCTGCCCAATCAGATCAGCGATTTCTTGTCCGAAGGACATAAAATTTTCAATTTTTGCGATGAAGATGGGTGGCGGTTCAAGATCACAAGTTTCTTTTGGCTCCAGAATCTTGTTTGTAGTATTGTTGGCTGTAACAGAGTTACTGATTGAGGTGTTTGGTGAAATTGATTCTGATTTGATGGCTGAAGTGATTTTGCTACGCGTGTTTGGTGTAGTTTTGTTTGTTTCAGATGCCTTTTTTGATTTGGCCGATTTATTTTTTTTCTTGTTTGGTGAGGTGCCCGCTGAACCGGGGGCAGAGTTTCGATTGCGCTTTTGAAGAGTCCTTCTTTTTAAATATTGTGAATCGGTCTCACTGACTTCGGAAAATGGTGTCTCTTCCTCCGATTTTTCACCAGACGTATTGTCAGGTTCCATAATGAGAGAGAAAAAAAAAAAAAAAAATATGTACCTGTTATAACACCACGGGCGGATCTACGGGGGGGGGGCTGTCGGGATGAAGCCCCCCCCCAAAATGGCGAAATATAACCATGTTTTATGGAAAAAAATATTAAAAAATTATCTCTTAAAGTATTATTGTTCGTGTAATTACATATAAAAGGACTTAAGGAATCACTTAACCACCATTTCATACAGGTAGTTAGTTTCATTCTCTTTTTTTCCAAAGTAATTATCGTCATTTTTATGAAAAAAAAGCTTTCGGGCTGAAGCCCCTCCCCCAAAATCAAATCCTGGATCCGCTAGTGTATAACACTAAAAAAAAAAAAAATTTACGAAGTAAATTCTTAAAACTAAGCTATTTACAGTTAAAGTAAGAAAAAATCGCAATATACATAATTAAACCAAAGTAAAAGTCTTAGAGTAAAATAAACAAATAAAATAAAGAGAGAAGAAAAAAGAAAAAAAGAAAATAGTTTATCAGTTTGGATACGAACTCGATATCACTCGAAGGAAGTAGTGTTAGTAAATAGAGCCTTGGCCGTGTATCTTACGTAGATAGGGCAAGACCCGTAAAAGGAATTAGCGATCAGCTGTGCTGTCTCTACCGAACTATTATCAATTAACTATTAAACATAATTTTTAATAAATATCTCTCACTCACTATTTAATGTGAAAATGTTTAAATGTACAAAAGCTCACTGTTCACAAATTATAGCAGCAGTATTTGCAGAATTAGCCAGTTGAGAAGGAGACAAAGACAGAGCGATGCAAGCATTAAACTGTAGTTGCGGCCATTTTCAGATCGACCTGGTTAGAATCTAGGATGGGATACAGGCATTTTAAGATGAATTTTTCCAGGATTTTGTCCATGGTGTGTAAAAGAGAGATAGGACGGTAAGAGGATG
Source organism: Nezara viridula (assembly GCA_928085145.1). NCBI lineage: Eukaryota > Metazoa > Arthropoda > Insecta > Hemiptera > Pentatomidae > Nezara > Nezara viridula. The sequence continues at coordinate 57,154,676 of OV725078.1, read as the reverse complement.
GGTATTCTGGTGGTTTTGGGTTTATGAATCATTTTGACAATAGTTCGTTTCCAAGGGTCAGGAAAGTATGTGTCACGAAGTACGGCGTTATGTATGTAAGTAAGGAATAGAATGGCCTTTCGAGGAAGTAGTTTAAGGATATGGGATATGATTAGGTCGTGGCCAGGGGCTTTGCGGGAGGGTAATCGGTGTATACACTACTACGCCGAGTTAGGGTGGCTCTTCCCCTCCTTCAGAAGACAATATTTCCTAGGTACATTCCTTTACCAAATAATCCATAATCATCGTCAGTTCTACCCATTCAATCTCCTTCAATTCAAGTCATCTATCCACTCCCTCTCCACAAGATCTCGTCCTTCTGACCTTTATACCCCTTTCCACAAATCTGCCTCCTTTCAACACTCCTTTATTGTCCGCTCCACTACCTTTTGGAATTCCATCCCACTTAAAATCCGCCATGCACCATCCCTATCCATATTTAAAACGCTCCTATTCCAATTCCTCCTTACAATTCAATCAGACGCTGGGTAGCCATTTATCATGTAATAAAATTGCATTTTTCTCTATTTATCATTTGTATATAAATATATATTCTTTTTTGAGCATGGGAAAGATGTCTAGTCACGTTCTGTAATGTAAATGTAATAAGGTAAATACTTCTGCTATCACTTAGTTTTTAGTTTTTTTTTTTTATTGTAATATGTATTTTGGCCAGATGGAATGTTAATTTTTATGTACAAAATTGTTATTCTTAATGGACTTTGTCCCAGAATAAAGTTGATTCTTCTATTCTTCTATTCTATTCTACTCTATTCTATAATATTGGATATTTCTGAAGGATGAAATGCTTTAGGAGGAGTAGTCATTTGGAGTGGAATATCCAGTTCTGCTTCAATATATTCAAGATGTCTTGGATTAAGGATGTCAGGATGTGGATTAAAGATTTTTGATGAGATGATGAGCAAAAATTTGGGATTTTTCTTCGTCGGATTTCGACCAAGTTTGAGCGTCAGTAAGAAGTGAATGGTTAAGGTCTTTAAATTTCAGGAGTCCGTTTAGTTGTCGTCCATAGTGATTTGTCAGTAGGTGTAAGTTTTTCAGTAAAATTTACCAACTTTTGTATTTTCTAATTTCTGATTTTAGTTTGTTAGTCAGTTGGGTGTAATGAGCTTTATTTGTTGGATATCTAGTTCTATGCCACTTCGATCTTGCTCTGCGTTTTTCATTTAATAAGATACGAATATGCTGTGGCAAGTTAGTCTGTTGTGAATTGTTAATCTTACTGGTATAGGTATTTTTATTAATGTTAGCTGTTATTGATACTGTAAGTTTGCTTACGGCATTATCAATATCTTGTTTTGTCTTTAGCAGAATTTCAAGTCTAGTTTGTTTTCCAAATTATCACGAAATCTGCCCCAGTTAACTCGTCCTGTAATTAGGATAGGATTTAAGGGTTTAGGAGCAAAGTTTGAGTGTAGTAAAAGCAGAACTGGACTATGGTCTGAAGAAAGGTCATCTAAGGATTTGATTATGGCTTGGGAAGAAGAAATATGGGAGGTAATAAATATATCTAGGATATCGGGACGTTTTTTGAGAGATGTTGGCCAATAAGTAGGACTCATGGGCGAGAGGATAGAATAGCTATTGGAACAAGAAACACGTGAAAGGATGTTACCACGGGAGTTCGATATACGACAACCCCATCGTTGGTGTTTTGCATTGTAGTCTCCTACAACAATAAAGCGCGATCCGAGGGATTGGAATAAGGAATCAAGAAGGGTATAAGAGAGGGAATTACCAAGAGGACAGTATACAGCTGAGACTATTAGGTGAAAAGGGTGAGTTGAAAGGATTATGGAAGTGGATTGAACGGCATCAGTTGCAGTGGAAGGAATAAGAGAGTGGGATAAAGATGTAAGAACCAGCGTGGGAAGTGTTGTCTGGGTGGTCAGATCGGTAAGTGATGTAGTCACGTATGTAGAATTGGATCCTAGGGGGTGGGGTGGCCGAATGGGCTAAAGTGTGTGCACTGCACTGTCTGGCAACCTGATAAGAGATTTGAGAAGATTAAAAAAGTATGAGTTCGCATCCCGGTGAAGGAGGGGATTTAAATTCCCCGCCTAAAAGGCAAGGTAGGGAAAAACAAAAAAAAAAAAAAAAAAAAAAAAACCCCAAGCATTCCATAAAACGATAGTTTGGGGCTTTGCACTCATCGTGAAAAATTAAACGGGATTTCGGTCAAGATTCTGGTGAGAAGTGTTATGAGAGGTTTAATGGTCTCTTGTAGATCTAATAGGAAGGATGAAAGGATCGTAGTTATGTCAGGTGTATGTTGACTATTTTGTGGATTTGGGTTAGGATACTGTTGTGGATGGTCAATATGCTTAGGAGTGTTAGCTGAGGGCAGAATTCGTCCTTGTGTACCAGGGAGATCTGCATTCGAAGGTACTTGTGGTGCGGGTTTTTGTCTGAACATGATGGGATAGATGAGGATGCTGTGGCGATAATTTGACCCGTAGGGGTAAATGATGGGGAGGAATAGGTTGACATTGATGTTGGGGCTGAGGATTGGAAGTGTGGATAGGTTTAGATTTGGAGATCTGAGGATTCTGTTGAGTCCTAGGCTGCTGAGTCTTGCTCGTAATAGTTGAGTGGAATTTTTCGAAGACCTGATGTTCGATGGTTGTTGAAGTAGAAGGCTGTTCTTGCTGGGTAGTTTTGGGTAATTCCAGAAATTGTGATGGGTTTTGAATTTCAGGTGGGTGGATAGAAATTTTCTGATCCAGATTTAGACTTTTTAAGGCCATATTCTGTGATCTAAGTTTAACTTGATACTTGTAAACCTTGCATCCTTTATAGCTTGCAGGGATTTGGTCACCACAAAGAGCACATTTCGCAGGCTGATCACGAGGGTGTTGGCAAGTGTCAGAAGCGTGAGAACCTGCACACCGTACGCACCTGGCCTGATGATGGCAGTAGGTCTTCTTGTGCCCTAAGTCTTGGTTGGCACTTAGTGCATTGCACTATCACAGATTTTTGCCTGGGCTCCTCAAATTTCATAGTTGTATATACAAGCCTTTTCACTTGAAATATTTCAATGTTGTAAGTGGCAGGCTCTAGATCAACAAAAAATAACGGCAATGGATATTTTTCCGTTGGATGTAGTACGCAGGATATGTGCCTGACGTTGTGACCAATTTCTTCCAGATCTGTTTTGATAACAGAGATAGGGGTGGTTGAGTGTAGACCTCTGAAAACCACTCTATATGCCTTTCCGTGCCTTAACTGGTAGCAGTGGAAATCATACTTATTGGTAGTGAAGTGATTGATTAACATTTTATAATTTTCTTTGTTATTTGTATTGATCTTGATACAATTGACTCTTGAAAAACAAGGAAAATTAGTTTGTCCAATAAGATTAGCAACTTCTTGGACAGACGAGAAAAAATTATAAATTTTGGAAACGAAAATCGGTGGCGGTGGTGACTTATTTTGTTTTTGATTGTTTGGGTTTAGTCGATTTATTTTTTTTTTTTTTTTGATAGGGGAGTCGCCTCCCAACCCAGGCACAGAGTTACGGTGGCGTTTTTGAAGTATACGCCTTTTTAAATATTGCAAGTCAGTTTCGCTAACTTCAGAAAAGGGCGTCTCGCCTTCTGAATCCTCGCTTGAAGAGTTCTCATCCACATTCATGTTGTCCATGTTTATGAAGAAGAGAGAATATATATATATATATATATATATATATATATATATATATATATATATATATAGATATATATATATATACACCTAAATAAAACAATTAGAAATTTGAGAAATTATTAAACAAACAGAAATAAAATAAAATATTTCTAGAAATAAACAAACAATTAAAGATAAAAATAAAACAGACACTGGAAAAAAAAGAAAAAAAAAAACAGTTATACGTGTCTATGTGTTCGAACTGAGGCGCAGCCGACGATTCAATTCACTAAGGATGTTAGTAAACAGAGCCCCTGGCCGTGAACTTAACGCAACTGAGATAAGACCCGCTAGGGAATTACCGGCCGCTTGAACTAAACTGAGCATCAAATTATAACTCGTTCATTGTTAATAGTATAGTAACTCACCTTATTAATCCATGAACGTTAAAATGAAGAATTGTTTATAAAGTCACTGTTCACTAAGTCTCACACCTGAACTTCATATAATAATCACATTAAGAAGTAACAAACACGAAGCGACGTAAAAACTAAACTGCAGTTGCGACTATGACACTTGCTACCGCAGACTTTTTTTTTTTTTGTTTTTGTTTTTTTATTGAATAATAATACAATCAGCCACTGTTGGAGGGCTATAAATATTAAGGCTAGAAGTTCTCATTCATACAGTATATACAAGTAATACAGAAGTAACTATAAATATAAGAAGTAAATAAATAATACTTATAAAAAAAAAAGTAAATCAATAGGAAAAAAAAAAATAAAAAAAAAAAAAATAAACAAACAAAATAAAATAACAACTTCTAAACACATTCATACCTATATACAATATATACATTCGCCCAGGAATCTCCGAGCCAGGCTTTTCTCCCCACATGTGGAAAGCAAAGCAGGACTCCAGAGATCCCAGTGCCACTTTTTCAGCCGCATCACTAGTATTAAAAGCCAGTGGAGGCTGAAGGAGGGCACTAGAGCCACAGATGCTCAGGACTTGAGTGGAGAAGCTGGCCATTGCCAGGACTCCAGAAGCATATTTACAATAGATCTCGCGGCCACTGCCGTTTTAACCTTCGAGGGGGATTGTAGGGATGGTGGGAGCTGGATAGGGATTGAGCTAGAGGATTTGGATGATGGATAAGGTTCTGGTGAAAGTTTGAGAATCTGGATGGGATGATGTCGAGGACAAATGGGATGTTAAGGTCATGGTGTAGGGTCTTATTTGTGACATAATATGGGGCATTGGCTATTGTTCTAAGTACTTTGGACTGGAAGGATTGGATGCGTTTGATATTCGAATGTTTAGCAGTTCCCCACAGTTCAAGTCCGTAGGTCCAGATAGGTTTCAGTATTGTCTTGTAGATTAAAAGTTTATTTTCAATCGAAAGATGAGATGTCCTGCTTAGTAGTCTATATAGCTGGCCATATCGTTGGTTAAGTTCTTGTCTTTTAAGTCTCGTATGTGGGTTCCAAGTTAGTCTTTTGTCTAAAAGGAAGCCAAGGTAACGGACTGTATCTGAGTAGGGAAGTGGTATTGAATTGAAAAGGATTGTGGGACAGGATCTGCGTCGCAGGGTGAAAGTAATATGTTTGCATTTTGCTTCATTGATTTTGATGCGCCAGTTGTTGCACCACTGCTCAATCAAGGAGAGGTGAGATTGTAGGTTTTGAGATGCTATTTGAGGATCTGAGTGAGAGGATAGAATGGCAGTATCATCAGCAAATGTAGCTAGGAAGGTATCGGGATTTGAAGGGATATCGGCAGTGAAAAGGATGTAGAGAACTGGACCCAAAACACTGCCTTGTGGAACACCAGCCTCAACTGGATAGTAAGTGGAGAATTCGGTGCAGCAACGGACTTGGAAGGAACGATTTGAGAGATAGGATTTGAGGACTAGGTATAAGGATTGGGGTAAATGGGTTTTGAGCTTGAAAAGCAAGCCATCGTGCCACACCCGGTCGAAAGCTTGCGCTACGTCCAGAAAGGCACCAGTGCAATATTGCTTGTTTTCAAGTGCAGAGGATATATGGTCCACAACACGAAGGCCTTGTTGGACAGTGGAATGTCTTGAGCGGAATCCAAATTGATGAGAAGGGATGTTGTGGGATTCGAGTATGGGTAGGATGCGTTTGAGGAGGATTTTCTCAAAGATTTTTGAGAGGATAGGGAGTAAGCTTATCGGTCTGTAGGATGATGTGTTATTAACGGGTTTGCCTGGTTTTGGAAACAGCACGATTATGGAATGTTTTCACACCAAAGGAAAGTTGGTTGTGCGAAGGATGCAGTTGTATAGATAGGTAAGGAATATGATTGCTTTTTTGGGAAGTTGTCTGAGGATTTGTGAAGTGAGGAGATCATATCCAGGGGATTTTCGGGGTTTTAATTTGTTTATGAGGAATTTTACCTCAGAGGGGTTAACAGGTTTTGGAGGTAGAGAGAGAGGAATTGGTGAAGAGAGAAATTCTTTAACTTCAGCAGTGTGGGTGGGATGGAGTTCGGGATGGAGAGTGAATGTGTAGGATAGATGTTTAGCAAACTCTTCAGCTCTATTCGCATCTGACGAAGCCCAGGAACCATCATCACGGCGGAGGGGGTGGGAAATGGATTGGAATTTAAGGATTTTTTTAGTTACAGTCCAGAGGGAGTTATCACTAGATGATAATGAGGAAAGGTAGGAATTGTAGGATTGGGTTCTAAAGATATCCAGTTTCTTTTTTACCTGTTTGGAATAATAATTATACGATTTCCGGTCATCAGGATGCCTGGTTCTTTGCCAGAGGGCCCTAGAGCATCGTTTGCTATGGATAAGGTCCAATAGGTCTTGGGGTAGAGGATTTATACTGAGGTGTTTTTTGGGACGATCAGGTGAGGATGCAGTCCAAACTGCTTGCTGGATCAGGGTAGTGAAGGAGTCCACTGCATCGTCAAGGTCTTCAGGTGTTTTTAAGGAAACTCTGAGGTCTATATTATCATCCAATATTTAACGGAAAAAGGTTCCAGTTAACTGGTCCCCTGATAAATGAAGGAGGGAATGATTTAGGAATCGGTGATGTGGAAACGGTTAGGACTATAGGACTGTGGTCTGAGGAAAGATCATCAAGCTTTGAAATGGAACAGTGCAATGATCCTAGACCTTTGTGTAGGAAAAAGTCTAGAAGGTCGGGATTGCGGTTGGGATCTGTTGGCCAGTATGTGGGAGTATTAGGTGAAAGGATGTTGCTGCGATGGGAATTAAGTGCAGATAGCAATGTTCGCCCTCGGGAATTTGTGGATCTGGCTCCCCATTGCTGGTGTTTTGCATTTAAATCTGCACCTAGGATGAAATGGTGTCCTAAGGAATTCAGGAAGGAAATTATTTGGGATTCGGAAATGGGTATTTTAGGCGGGGAATATGCCGCAACTAATGTTATTGGGTAAAGGGAAGTTTGGATTATTACGGCAGTGGATTGTAGGAAATTATGGGTTGGTAAGGGAAATAAATGATGGGAGAGAGATCGGTGGATAATTATAGCAGTGCCAGCATGTGCTGTTCCATCAGGATGATCGGTTCTATAAATATTGTAGCCAGGAACGTTGATTTGTCGTTTGTTGGTTAGTCGGGTTTCAGTTATTAGTGCTATGTCGATGTTTTTGTCATGTAATAAGATTGTCAGTTCGTTGATGTGATTTCGAATACCATTCGCATTCCATAGGAGAATGGAGAGGGATTTGGTTGAGGACATTTATGGATTTCTCGGCGGTGGAATGAGGTTGGATATAACATTGGTAAGTAATGAAATAAGAGGGGTGATGAGGGATCTAAATTCAGAGAGGAAAGAAGTTAATAGGCTTGTGAGGTCAGTGGAATTGGAAGGAGGAGGAATGTATGTCTGGGTATTGAACCTAGGTTCAGGGATGGATGGATATGGGTCTTGAGGTTGATGTGTGAATTCTCGAGGTTGAGGTTCTTGTGGCAGGGCCTGAGATTGAGTGTTTATAGTGTCTCCTTTGAACATCTGAGCATAGGTCACTCTTCCGTTCACTGTTCTAGAGGGTTGTCTTAGTGGCCTGGATGTCCCTTCTTCTCTAGGAGTTGCGTACATTCTTGTTTTTAATTCTTTATATGTTTGACAACCCTTGTAGTTGGCAGGGTGCCCTTGGTGGCATAAAGCGCATACTGCAGGTGAAGTTCTAGACTTCCTACATTCTTCTGTTTTGTGTTGCTCACCACACCTCACACATCTAGGAATGTGATGACAATATCTTTTCGTATGGCCATAAGCCTGACAGTTATGGCATTGAACGATGTCGCGCTTGGTGTAAGGCTTTTCTACTACAACGCTGGTGTAATAAAGGCGTGTGACCTTGTAGATGTCTTCGACCTGGGGCGTTCGGTCAAGGTCAACGAAGAATAGTGGGAACGGTATTTTACTTTTTATTCCAGGCTGTTCTCTATCCTCCTTGAATATGTTCACTATCTGGCGAACATGGAATCCCATATCCACGAGCTCTTCTTTTATAGCATCTGTTGGCGTAGATGGGTGCAGTCTTCTGATAACGACCCTGAGCGCCCTCTCTTGACGCAGTTGATACGTGTGGTAATCAGCCTTGTGTCAGATAAATATTTTATAATTTTTCTGTATGTTTCTGGAGTGTCGGGCATTAATTTAGTGTCATTGGTGCGGCTTTGGCATAAATATTTTCCTGAGCCCACTAGGTTATTCAATTGGTGACACATTAACTGAAAGTTTTTAATATTCCTAAGGAATATTGGTGGGGGTTTGGGTTCCCTGGGGGTGGGTGCTGCTTCCATTTCTTCGTTTTGTGTATTTGATAGCACTTGAAATGGGTTCTGAGTGAAAAACGGCGATTCTTCACCAGTCTAAGTTGTCTCATGATTGTTTTGTTGTTGTGAGGTACCAGGTTGGGGATCCACTTCTTCAACAGAGCTCCCTGGTTTGGCTGGTGGAGTATTTCTTTTCGAACGTCTTGTTCTTTTTTTAATAGGAGAACTCATTGTAGTATCGAGGCTTCTGGACCTAGTATTTTTACCCTTGCTCGACATTAGCATATGATAATATCGCATTTCATATTATAAATGATGGGAAAAATTGTTAAATGTGAAGCGATAACAATTTTTTTTTTTTTAACACGGAAATATATACGCGTGCTAAGAGAGGACTGGTCGGCACAGAACCTCGTCGGACGGAGAGCCAGAGCCCACTGGTGGGATTAGCGATGTTATGGCCGGCCGTTATCAGTTACTAACCTGAGGTCTATTTACACTGTTCACTATTGAGCTGTAAATAAGTGATTACTCACCTTATTCTTTTGTTCAGTAACAAACTTAATTGTTAATATAACAGGTAACACTGTTGTTTCGCATTGAAGTTGAACACTGCCACTATTAATGAAGAATTTTGTAAGAGACGACCTGACGTATGTTTAACTTAGGCTAACGCATGCGCAGAATAGGTTGATTCTGCTACCGCAGACTGAATTTCATTTTTCGTTTTCTGAAAAATGTTTTTTTGCTTGCTCGAAATTTAGGCACACCCATAGTTTTGTAGTACATTTTTGTGCTTCTATCTCTTTGTCTGTGAGATTAAAACACTGGCCGTGATAGATCAAGGTCAATAAACTTACCAGGTTCGCTCACTAAGAAATGCGTGGTGGGGAGACTTGAAACGTGACGTAAGGAATAGACTGCGAGACCTACCTATTACTCTTTCAAGCCTATCAATGAAGGCTTATTTCAACATTATTGTGCTTTTTTTTTTCTAGTTTAATTTATTGAGAAGAATACTTTTCTGTGTTTTTGACGTTTGATTGAAGATAATTTCAGGCAGATAAATAAATAAATACGGCTATCAATCTAGAATAAAATGCTATGAAAATTACAGGCCAGACCAAAATCGAAAAGAACGAAATTGATATTAAGGTTATTTTTAAATGCTTTATTTCAAAATCTCTGTAAATAATATACAAATATATCACATAAATAGAAAAAACTAAGATTTATATATATTTAGAGAACATATTAGCACAATGTTTGTGGAATTTTCTTTGTAGATCTCCTGGGTATTTCTTTTAATATTATAACGATATTATAATAATATTATAAGGGTGAAGATCTTTGTCAGGATTTGCAGTCAAAATTTCTTTAAATAAATAAATTTAATTTAAAAAATAAAAAAATTTTACTGCAAATCCTGATAATTTATTTTCACCTTATAAGAGTCAACTAATTATCCATCTCTAAAATAATATTATAACGAGTATTTATTTTTTATTTTTAATAACATGTTACAGTGAATTTGTTTGTTCTTATTAGTATTTCTTGTACTTCCCATAATAACATAATTATTAATAGAATCCTATAGAATGACAGGAACAAAATGCGCAATTGCATCTTGCAACAATAATCTAATTGACACAAAGAATATGGGAAAGAAAATTTCATTTCATACTTTTCCAAAGGTCGCTCGAAGAAAAGATTGGATTTTAAAATGTAAATGTAAAAATTTTGTAAAAAAAAAACAAATATTGTAAAAAAATTTACTATATTTTTCTTAGGAAACAAAATGTAGAAATTAATGAAGAAAGCCTTTCTTTCAGCTATTTAATAGAATCAAATTCTTAAATACCCAATGATTTTTACAACTATTAAGAAAACATAAAATCAAAGCCAAAAAAAAACTTGAGAAAAATCACTACGTAGGATTACTTATTACATAAAAATGTAATATTTACTAAAATTCACAGAAAGAAAACGCTTCTTTAATGTTAGATTAAATGCTTTTTTCACTATTTCTATTATTTTATATTATGCTCTATATTTATTTGAAATATTTAAAAAGTAGTATTGTGGTACTTTGCAAAAAATCATACATCAACTTGTTAAATTACATTTTATTTGCCTCAGAATAAACCAAATATCAAATCAACCTTTCTCTCACCTTTCAAATTTATTAAAATTAATAAGTTATTTGGCAATACAGTATTGATTTAATGTATAAAAGTGAATAATAATCTTAAAATGTCCAGAAACAAAGGCCGGAGGGATAAAATCAGTCTCAGAGCTCAATTCCTCCCCACCATTTCCACTCTGAGTGAGCGAACCTGGTAGTTTTACTGACCTTGGTGATAGATAACTTTGCACTTGGCCAAACATAAATTGTATTAATCATCACGGACAATAGCGTTATTACAGATCGTGTACTGGACATTTTGAAAAATAATAAAAAATAACTTATATTTAATATAAATAGCGGAAAGTTTACGTTGTGATACACTAAACAAACAACTGGGTGGAAAAACGAGAAATAAAAGCTTTGCAACAGTTGATTATAGTCATTTTTGCTGAAAACATGGGTACATTTAGGAGGTAGATAAATTATCACATTTCCTTACACAACTTGAGGTGAATCTCAAGTTATTGCCTTATAAACCTCAATTTAATTAATATAAACTTAAATCATGTTAAACGATATAGTTTTTCTAAAATGGGGGAAACTGTATTATAGTTATATGATAATAAAAAAAAAATAAAAAAAACGAGAATAACTTATGATTTTATTAAAAACTTAGCTTAGTTTAATCGCTCAAATGTCCCCTTTAAATGGTTTTAATAATGACAAACTCTCTATTTAAATAAAGTAAGTTTTGTCAAGTTTACAGTGAAGTAATTGTTAATTACGCAATTCAAATATTTCTTAAGCTACCGCTCCCAATTCAACAAAAAACATGACTCTCTTAAAAAAAACACAAAATTTGGATTTCGCACTTTTCTGGTGAAAATTGGCCCATAGTTTATATAAACTTTTCTGTAGGTCTTGAAGTCTGCTATCACTCCTATCAAAATTCACCTCTACTTACGGGACACCATGTATGTATGTATTTCAGTTGATTGAACCAAATTTTATTAATTTCAAATTTGATTCAATCAAATGAAAAACTAATTTCTCGAAAACTAATAGATTTTTATATTGTAAAAATATCTAGACACACGTTGCTCATTCGGTGAAAATTTTAGTTTTTTTTTATGGCGGAATGAATACCGCAGTCGTTTCATAAAAATGTGAGGTCATGCAATCTCCAACCCTCCAGGGTGTAAACCACCACGCAGATGATCAGTATATGCATTTTGTTCTCATCAATCTGACCTTCTTATTTCACACCATCCATTAACCATTTATCCTCTTCTCTTACTCCATGGAGGTTTGGACGCTGATCCGTCCGCTTGTTTTCCTAGATTCTAAGTCAGGAGAATGATCCCTCTGTTAGTATTTCATCCTCCCACAAGTCCGATAACAACAATATTAATATTTAAAACAAAATTAATATTTTTGTTTATATTATATATAATATTATAAGGCAACCTTTGTCCTTAATTTCTTTTTACTAATAAGAACATTATTCAATTAGTATCAATAAATATCTACATTATTTTAGTAAAAAGTCCTTATTATTATTGTCTTATTTATTTTTACATTTTATTATAATTTTTAAGAATTATTTTTTCTTAGTACTTATTTCTCTTGCCTTTTGACAGTATCATTTGTCAGACAAAAAATATTTAAAATAAAATAAATATTTTTGTTTTTATTATATTTAATATTATCTACAGTAATCTTCATCCTTATTTTTTTATCTAAGACGACCATTATTCAATTAGTGTCAACCAATAGCCACATATTTTTAATAAACAGTCAGAATTATTATTTCCTTATTTATTTTTACTACTTATTGTTTATTTGATTATAATCCTAGTCCTTATTATTTTTTAAGAGTATTTATACTTAGCACTTATTCTGCTTGTCTTTTAACATTATTGTTTATCGGTAAAAAAATATTTAAAACAAAATTAATAATTTTGTATATACATATATATATATATATATATATATATATATATATATATATATATATATATATATATATATATATATATATATATATATATATACCATTTTTCAATAATGTTTGCTTGAGCTTAGTTCTTTTTATAGTGGTTCATTTAGCTATTGGTCATAAATAAATTAATCAAAAATTAATATTTGATTGCAAGATTTATTGGTATGTTCCAAGGAAACTCCGCCCTACTCAGCAATACATTTACTTATTTAAGTACCATTGACCAATCCTGTTAAACTGTAGTTTTGTGACTAACCCACTTTCTTGGGTGAATGATGTATTGCTGAGGAAGATGGAGTTTCCTCTAAACGTACAAATAAATGTTGCAAAAAAATATTATTTTTTGATTAATTTATTTATGACCAATAGGCAAATGAACCACTATACACACACACACACACACATATATATATATATAAGGAGGTAGAGCTGAGAGGTCTGAATCGATTAAGAGTTTATAATGGGCCAGCCTCCATGGCCGCTACAAACTCTATGCAAGTAAAGGAGTGTCCATCACCCCCAAGGTCGATGGCGCAAGAACCTACCAGCCCCCCTCCTCCCATGATATTTTATTGCTCAAACTTTTCTTAAAAACCGAAGAAGCTATGGTATAATTAGAAAAAAAAACGTAGATTATATACAACCACACTTGTTGTGGTCTGTTTCCCCCTTGTCTTTAACTCCGAATAATTAAAATAACCATCGAAATATGCCCCTCTCAAAAATTTTGATAAAAGCGCCATAAAACCCCCTTCTGGGCACCCCTGGTCGATTATTGACAGGGTGTCTGAATCCGTATAGGGTATGTAAATACGCGGGCTGGACCGACTGTTTCTGTTCTCATTTGACGATCTGGAACTTGAACGATGTCTGAAACTAATTCCCAATTGATTTCCAGAATTATTTTGTAAGGAATAGTCAATTTTCTTTGTTTTATATGAGTTAAAATTGTAGTGGCTAAAACTTGGTCACTGTGTGCTTTTTCTAAAATTTTATCGAATGTTACGACATTTGCAAACTTTGTTCGCTAAGACAATTTTCTCGTAAGGGTATTGTAACACGAATAAATTTGGGCTCTGCGAAAGCCATCAGCAATTGAAACAAATTGTTTGCATTTATCTGATAACACACGTTGCTGAAAACTATAATTCAGCTAAATCTTTTTGAATTGGCAAAAAACTCAGGAATGGTTTGTTGTTCTTTTGGAAAAAAACATTAAGAAAATAAGCACTGTAGCCTAGCACGGGCTACTTCAACACTTTTTTGGGGATTAGCATTTTTTCGAAAGCCTCAATTAGGTCAAGGGAGGGATTTTCCACTGGTTTCTCTGGGGTTAATAATGTTGCTAATTTACAGTAATGGGCTGAACTCACAGGTGGATCTACTGGGGGGGGGGATGGCTTTCGAGCTGAAGCCCTCCCCCAAAATGGTAAAATATTACCATGCTTTCTGAAAAAAAATTATTTCTAAAAGTATTATTGTTCGTCTAACTAAATTTAATAGGACTTAAAGAATCACTTATACGCCCGTTCATGTAGGTACTTAGTTTCTTTCTTTCTTACAAAGTAATTATCGTAATATATACATACAAAAAAAAAAAAATCTTTCGGGCTGAAGCCGCCCCCGCCCTGAAAATTAAATCCTTTATCCGTTAGAGGCTGAACCTATACAAACACATAAACGTTATGCTATCTTAGTTTTATCAGTGAGATCTGTCATAGTGTTATAGTTTTAAATAGTCCAGAGTAACAAGACATTTTTTCTCTGTTAGAAACAAAGTTTTCAAACGTAATATTAGTGTTAATTTTATACTTATTAAATTTTGAGTATCATGTTTTTTTGTGATTCTTGAATAGTAGGCAAAAGTAGCTGAAATTGATCTGAATTCATTCTAAATTAGATAGCAACGGATTTAAATAATAATTGTAGAGAAACAAATATTGTAAATATATATTATTCGAATAAACGTACTTGTTCACTTCGTCGCCAATTAACTGAATTTTATTATACCATTGGAGATTATAAAATGTTGATGTTCATTTTCACATTAAGATAAACCTATTGGATTAATGAAATATAACTTGAAATAATTATCTATAGGTTATTTATACAAGTAATTATTACTTGTAACACATGTAATTATTCACAATACGGTAATAAAGGAGTTTACAGTGAATCAGTGTTAACACATGCCCTTAAACCTGAATTAGGCCATTTCCCTCCCTTCCCAATCCAAAATATCTGAAATTCACTCAAAAAATGTAAACAAAAAAAAATTTTGGACTTAAACTTAAAGAATCACCGAAATAATGACACCCCAGATGGGTGTCATCGGTGAGACAATAGGACCAGAAAATACAGGATGGATGGCAACCCTGTATGGTTTCCATCGGCACTTCAACTTACCTGTTCAGAATTCTTAATTGTTTTACAGCAACTTATAATCAGGACTCTTTTATAGCGGACCTTCTATTGTGACCAGTACTGCTGCATAGGTGATCTATATGAAAAATACACTACAAAGACAGATCACTATTCCCAAAACCCTTTCCCTCAAAAAACAAATAAAAAATAATAATAATAATAAAATACAGACTTACAATATTTCCTTCCTGCAAGATTTTTTTTTTTTCTTCACAAATCATTCATTAATCAGGACTCTGAACCAACTACTACAAGCTCTTGAACTTTTATGAAATAGAGTCCGAAATTTTTAATGAACTATTAACTTAATGAACTATTAAGGAGAATAGTTCATTCTTAATAAGACAGAATATTGTATTACTCAATAAATAAAAAGGAAAAGTGTAAATTATTAATGATCTTGAAAACATTTTCCCTATCCATTGATTAATTTTTTTTAAACTTCTTAGAATAAAAAATAAAATAAAATTACAGTATAGGACTTTAATGGAAGTCTTGGTCCGTTAAAAAAAAAAAATTCTAGAAAAATCCTGATTGCTAAATGACAACCCACTACTACCTGTTCGTCAACTTTCGAAGTGCCTTGTGATGTGATAACATAATAAGGTTTAAGTTACATGTGGCCCTGTGTGAAATGTGATTACTATTAAAAATTCTTCATCTAAATAAATTGAGAGGTGTGCGGGTCAGGGAGATGAGCTAGCTTGTCTGCTATTAAACTTTGATTTAGAAAAGGTCATATGTGACTTTTGAAAACCATACTGACACCTTTACTAATTTCGTTAAAATGATTGGCTTTGCAGGTGATCTGGAGTTGATTACAAGATCCTTAAAATCTCTCAAAAGTAAGCTTCATAAGTTCAGCGAAATGGGAAGTATTTGTATTTGTGAGCAGCAACCAGTAGAGATGTGTTAATTCACCTTCCATTATATTGATCAGTTAACACAACATTAAAGCTAATAAGTGTATTTTGATTCGAAAAAACATCTTTTTAGGAAGACAAGCATCCCTCTGTTTTTATGCAAGATCGAGTAGTATTAATAATAAAAAGAAAATAGATAGAGATAAGTAACAGTTTATTCCTTTTTATTCCCTTAACTTTCAGGACATTGAAGAAAATAATTAAATCATAAAGTATTTTAAGAATAAATTACCATAAAGGAAATCCATTTTTTTGCTTAAACTATAGCGGGAGTATTTGTTTAAAGCTGCTCTTTTGTTTGTCCCTGAGCCACAAGGAAATAAATACCTACATAAGTTTTCAAAAATAAAATTGCATATCACATGGGGTAGATGAAATAACTATCACTTTAAATTTAATTGATTTGAAGTCATATGACCCAGATCAGATTCAAAAAGGTCACAAAATCAACAATATTTGATATTTTATGAATTATGGAGTATTTAATTATTTAGTACAATGAAACAAACGCAGATATAATAATAAACATATTTTTATTAGCCCATCATTAAATAAATCTATGAATATAATATCAAATTTAAAATGTATTTACAACAAATGAATAAACATAAAAACAAGAAATTTGAACGACCGCGTACTTGATTTATGATTTAAAGATTACAAACAAACCATTATTAATATATTTCACATACTATAATACAAATGTGTGATTAATATTTGCATCGCGAAACATGTTTATAAAACAAGCTTAACATATACTCTCAAAATGCTTATCGAATACTATTATTTCCATAAAATGATTCATGAATGGCTTGATACAATTACATATTTGTTTACAATTCATAGAAGAAAACAAACCAGGCTATTCTAAAAATTGTAATTTCACCATTACTTGTTAATCAAGTAATTTATGACTGCAATTAATAAATAAGAAAGAATACAGTGACAGAATCTTAATATACAAACAAACTTGAATAACCAATACACAAGAAAACAATTAAGAGTAGGAATACTACTGAATACTAGACTTTATACACATCTTAACATTACCACCAACAAAATACACAAAATAAAGAAAAAAAAAAAAAAAGAAGAAAAGCTATGTGCAGTGATAATTACATCAGTGTATGTTCTGAGTGAGGCTTACAAAGTTTTGTCAACGAAATAATACAATATTCGTAAATGCTTTTACAGTAAAATATATGCCCACAGCATTTTAATATTCATTAAATAAATATTAATTTCTACTTATTTTAAATATAATACGGCTAAGTTATTGTTTATGTACAAATAAATGATGAAAAAAACTATTTAAGAAAAAGTTCCGTATAGGTAAAATGTGGGCAGTGCAATATTTTCACATGTATTAGATACATCATATAAGATTATTGGTTATTTGTCAAATGAAATAAATAAGATCCACGTACTAAACAAAATTATGCACAGAAGAATAAAAATTATTAACAATTTCTTATATTCTCCCTCATACATTTAAAATCTAGACATACATTGATAAACTATTTCATACATCTAACCACAAATTTAGACACCATGTACAATGGGGCTTCTTAATGGGAGATGGTGAAGAGAAAGGAAATACAGCTCCATTATTTATACATTTATGTTCAATAACTTTATCCAATATAGGTGCTACATAAAAATGGAATGTAGAATTTAATATAAAGTACCTTAAAATATTTGTAACTAACAAAAACTAATTAGTCTTAAGAAGGAGACTTTAGTTGGAAATTCATCATGCATATCTGACATGGAAGCCTAATCTACAGGTCTCTTCCGAAGGTCTAGGAATAATACAACAAATTTGTATGATTAAGTAGCATGCCACAAGAATGCTCTCAGAACAGGTGATAGGATTAAAACTATTATCTATATATAAAACAATACATGAAGAAAAAAAAAAAAAAAAAGCATTCTTGAGGCTCTACAAAGGGAAAAATAGAATACAGAAATGAAATAATAATAATAATAATAAAAAAAGGATAGGTGCAAGACATTCACAGGTAGAAAAAAAAAAAAATAAGTGGAATCATTTCCCAATCACTTTAATAACAAATAATTGATTCAACAACTCTTCAGAAAAATATTATAATACTGAATTTAAAAAATCAAAACAAGGTGTATTTAAAGGTGGAATTAATGATCATGATTGGAAAATGATTAACTATATTGTCTACAAGAATTTACTGGTCAAAAAAGGGTAGCTGTTGAGCCCACAAAGAATACCAAAGTATGATTTATTTTGTGTACAAATAGATTGCCACAATGAGTCCATATAGACCTAATACTTCAGCAAAAATTAAAATAAGAATCATTCCGACAAACAATCGTGGTTGTTGAGCAGTTCCCCTTACGCCTGCGTCACCTACTATTCCAATGGCAAAGCCAGCAGCAAGACCACTAAACCCAACAGCCAAACCAGCTCCAAGATGCATGAAACCCCTATAAGACAAAAGATATTAATAATTGTAAATTATTTCTAATCAAAATTCTATGATACAAAGAACAAACTACAAAAGAAAAAATTAAATGATGCCTCATTTAGCAGGAAAACCACCCATTCATTGAGACATACATAGAGGCTTTTGGGTACTAACAGTTATAATTTGGTAAATTTCTACCACTCAAGTTAACAATGAGTAAAAAATCATTGTCTTGTAGATGAAATTAAAATGACTCATTATCTATTGCATTCTGCCTCAGCAGAAGGTTTAAATACTGAACTATATAGGTATAGATTGTATACAAATTTCATATAAAATAGGATAAAAAACATAAGAAAAAGAATATTAATAACGATAATTTACTTGTATAGTGTATATTTAGCAGGAGGATCAAGAGCTCCTGCAATCAGCACAGCAACAACCAGGCCGTAAATAGCAATAATACCAGCCATGACAACAGGAATAATGGATTTCATAATCAACTCGGGCCGCATAACAGACATGGCAGCGATACCTGTTCCTGATTTCGCAGTTCCATAAGCAGCACCAAGAGCTGAAAATATATGAAAATTATTAGATGTGAACATTAAGGCATCAATAAATATTATGAAGGGAATTTTGTAGTAACATAGATACTAATGATAATAAAATAAGTTGATGTAAAAGACTAAGGAGGCTATTTTACCAATGCATAAATTAGGATAGGATAATTTAAACTAACATAGTAATAAATTATTTAATAAATCGAAAAGAAGCAGGCAGACTGGAGGTTACGATGGTTGAGGGTGTTTTAAGTAAAGCATCAATTTTAACATTCTTGAGTCTCGCAGTGCCGGTTCAAATCTAGCCAGGACGTGTTGTAATTTATTTAGCGAAGAACTCATGGAATAAATTTCTTCGTATTCTGGTTAAAATAGATTTAGTCATACTACTGGAACCCTCTCCTCCTATGACAGAAATGGGGGTATTCGAGGATAGAAAAAAAAAAAAAAAAAAATGATTCTCCTGAAAAATGGGAACAAGTATAATGTTCCTCAATTTTTCTCTATCTTATAATTTTATCCATGACCTCAGATTATATCAATTATTGAATAAAAGAGATTCATCAAATATTGAGCTAACAAAAATTGATTTATTCTGAAAGATATTCAGGACTGAAAAAAAGAAAGAAAAAAAAAATGGTGAATTTACTTGTGGAGTACTACATTTAATAATAATAGTTGTCTGCGATTTAAAAGCATTAGCATAAAAAATTGAAGTAATTAACTTTCAATGGTTAGTAAAGTTTGTTAATTTGATGATTTTATTAAAAGTTATAATAAATTACATGTTTAATTGTTAGCATAACATTATTTTAACATAACATACTTAAACACCTAAAGTAACACTGATGAATACCACCGAAGTTATCACTCTGAACATAAATCATTATTCGATTTTTATCAATTATACATAACTAGTTGCTCATAAGGTGAATAAAATACCTTCCATAAATCACTTTAAAATAAATGGAACTAAACAAGCAATAACATATATGGATCTTGTTACCCTTAAAATTTTTACCCAAGAAGAACTAGATAGAAACATGATCATATATACTGAATGTATAGGAATCTTGAATCTTGGTATGTTAATCAGAACTGACAATAAAAATCTTAACGGCTGGTTTACATGGCTAACATATACATAACAAGGTGCCTTACAGAACAAAATTCTAACACAATAAATTAATAAATTTGCTAACAATGTAAGTGTTGAAAACTATTCTCCATAAATTAACAAGTACTAAATTATATTTTAAAAATTAGGGATACATGGGTAATAAGGTTCACTAATTTTCTGCTTATGTAAATTCTAACTTCAGATTCATAAAAAAATATAAGGCCAAAACCTTGTATAAAAATTGAGTAAACTGAATAACTTTCTTAATACTGTACAGCAATTATTACATAATATGATACTTAGTGATATGAATGGCAATGGTATTACCATGATATTTAAATCTTTAAATTAAGTGGATACACACTTAAAATTTTAACAAAATGTTATAGACAAAAATAAAAATGAACTGTTTCAGAAGCAAATGCAGTAATAGGGCAACAGAAATTAAGAATTTTCTACAAATTTATTGAATTTTCCACTAGAAAAAAACTATACTAGCTTTCTGGCCAACTTAAAATTGAATGGAATTATTTATATCAAATGATAAGAATACTACTTACTACATTAATGCAAGTAATTTTTGTAATCACCTAACAATAGCTTAAAAAAAATTAAATAAGATAAAATGTAGGAATGATGATTTTTAGCAAATTAATTAAAAATCATTAAGAAATTGTAAATACACCTTTTAAATATCCTCTAAAGTTTGAAAAAATTTGATAAGTTTACATACAAATGAAGGTAGCACATGGGAAAAGATGCCACACCCACTTTTTGAAATGGGCACCTCAATGGTTTGTACTAAATAAAACTATTAAAACCTGAATTCTTAATACAGGTTTTACTTTTGCTAATAGTAAATTCTTTTTAAGCTTCAAAGCATTATCAGTTTAATTATACTGAAGAAATGAGGATCAAATGCTAGAAAATAACTTAGGTAATCAGTAAATAATATTACTATGACAGAAATATTACTAATAATAGATTATTCTAGTAAGTTATCAATAGATAATAAGAACATTCATTAATGTTAAAGATATAATGAATTACAGTAAACAAGAGACCCGATGAACTGAATTTTAAAATGTGAATCATCTAACAGAAACATATATATATATATTACTGTTATAATCACTACAGGATAATAATTTAATCACACACAAAAAAAAGAAAATATAACAATAAAAAGAAAGTAAAAGTGGGATATCTTGAATCATCAAGAGAATAACGGGAAAGCAACAAGTCAAAATTGGATATGTGGAAAATTTAACAGAAAAAAGTAACAAAACTATAAATTAAATTGAATACGGCCTTAGTTAATATAATTATAAATTTCAATGGTATTCAAACAACCTTAGATACAACAAAACACACATACATTAAAAGTGGGCGGGTCCCTTCCAACATATGTTCTCCCCAATAAAAGCTCAAAATAACAATAAAAACCTCAATGATTGTGTATTTAAATAATTGTTGTCAACAAATAGAAAGACTACAATAAGATTTCCTTCAAAAAAATGGCTAGGAGATCATCTTTAAGTCAATATAATGTTTCATTGCAATTCTTATTAAATGCAAAAATTTTTGAACCCTTTATTATTTCCAAAAAAATTTGCTATTTAAAGAATTTAAAACAAAATTACATTACTATGCAAATAACAAAATACAATGATAACTCAACATGCAATAAGTTGCCAAGTTTCTGGGAGTAACATGTAAATAAAATAACATAACCATTAACATTAAACAACCATGAATATACTTAATAAAATCAAAACAAATATACAAGCAACACAAAATTATTAATTTGATGTTAATAAGTTTCTGGCCTCAAAAAGTGAGCAGAATCCATAGAATTATTTCAACTTCTAATCTAATAACAATAAAAATGGACAGGTTATTAGCACTTGTGTTTAAAAATGCTAGCTAGAATATTTTTTTTAATGAAACGGACATAACTACGAAAATTGATAACTCACCGCTAAATATCATAGCTGAAGCGGCTCCCATAACTCCAAAAAATGGTCCGTAAATTGGGTTATCGGCTGACATTTTCAGTGGGTTAATTCCTGAACAGGAGCAAGTACCTCAGATGACAGAAATAGAAATGGACCAAAAGCTGTCTTTACACCCCTAGACTTGCTGAACGATCATGTGATTGCAAGGATTTTCGACCAAGGACTCTATGTAAGGTTGCCTCTCATTGGCTGAACTCCGAGACCTAGAGGTTGGAGAACGAATCAAAATAGCCGTAACAAAGTGATATTTAACGTCACTGAGTATTATTGGTTGTCTTAAATTCTTGCCAACTAAATTTTTTCCAATTTTATTAATATTCAATAATATGATTCTATATGATTTAATCAAACTTTTAAAGAAATATTTCAAGTTTAAAAAATAATGTCACATTTAATGTATTAAATGACTGATGTAGTAAAGGACCTAAATTCGAAAATATATTTGATAATAAATTAATGCAAATAATTTTATATTTCATTTATACATCTGTTAATTTTTAGTTATAATATATAATTTTGTTTTGAATTTGTAACAGTCTTATACCATAACCTTTTGTTCAATATTGATAGGAAGGTTGTTTCTCTAGTTTATCGTCTTCATAGATTTACTGTGATTCTATTTCCTTTTCGCATTGGATTATTTAAGTATTGAAGTTTTTTTTTTACTATCCAATGGTAATCTATGTTGCGATGATGGTTTTGTTTAAAAAAAAACTTCAATGTTTTGATTGTAGATTTAGATATTGGCTGTAATATTTTTTAACAATCCTTCAGCTGTCATTATACTCAATTTTTGGCATTTACAAATTGTTAATGTATGAATTTCAAAATCCACATAGCCTGGTCAACAATTGTTTGAATAGGGAACTCTTAATTCATATAGGAAGTTTTAGATAATATGATTTATCTGTTTCTTATTATCCAGTTTTAAATTTACTTACATTACAATGTTTTGTACTACAATATCTATCTATTTGTTATTTTTAGTTGAAGTAATATAATGCTACTGTGTCCCTTTTGGATTACCTGTCATCTTTCGTTATGATATTAAAGTTCTTTTCCTTTTTAAATTTAATTTTGCCTTTTACCTTTCTGTCAAAATATTTACGTTACATAGTCTTTTCTTTTGAAATATTGTAAATTTATTGATTTGTGAGTACTGGTGCAAGTTCCTATATTCAGCACTAATTCCATTGAAGATATCTATCAATCAAATTAATTCCATTCATGAGTTCATTGGTGAGTTTAGGAATCGCCTGATGAATATCAGATGAGCCCTGTGCTGAATTTAAGAATTTGTCCCTGGCTTCTTTTCTTTAAACCTCTATTCTACATTGTTTTTTTAAATTTTTTTTAATGAATCATTTTATAATCTAATAAAGTTTTAGAAAATGGAAGCATCTTATAGTTCAACTTTTTTTAAAACTGATTATATACTACTAATTAATTAACATATTTGGTACTAATTTACAAGTGTTGCTCCACTTCAATGGGTGGTGCAAGATCTCATGTTCACACTGTAAAGGGAATTTTGAGGATGATGAAGTGAATCCTAAGTAGTCAGAGGTGATCAAACTTTTTTGTAATGTAGTGATGGCCAAGAATGTTTATCATGAGTAACAGTTGCATCGGTTTCTGCTACTTTCAAAAAAACAGATACTTGTATTTCAAAACTTGAGGAGTAAAAAAAATATCTCTGTGATCTGTTACCTTTACACTATTTTAAAAGAAATGAATATAAAATTATCTCCAAAGTAATTATCTAATTAATTGTTAAATTAATCCTGTATCATAACATTTTAAAGGTAATAAGTAAAGCAATTAGATAGGTAAATGAGTTGATGAAACTGTTCATTGATCAGAAACTGCATAGCTCTTTATAAGTTGCAACAGTGCAATGGCAGTTGTTTCATTGAAACAACTATCATAACAGTAGAGCTGTATCTGTTTAATGAAACAGGGTTCTTCAAATGTTTAAATTAAACAGCTTCTGTGTCTGTTTCAGGAAGCTGTTTAGTTAAAGAGATTTAGTGTTTCCCATCGGTGTCACTGTCTCCACTTTTTATACCTGTACTGTGAGATGGCTCGGGTAAGCTCCTAATTTCACCACCGAGTTCATCGATGTCATCATTTTGTTCAGTTTAGAGATCTATTCGATGCCATCAATGAATTCAGTGCTAATTGTAAGAACCTGCCACCTCTTAATAGAAGGTAATCCTTGTATATGTTTAATCTCGTGTGAAACAGTTTACTGTATTTGGTTAATAAAAGAAACTGTTTAAATTAAATTGATTGCTATTAAACAAATCACCACTATTGTAAGGCTCCAACCTCAACTAAAAAGGGTTCATTAGGGGTTTGTTTATCCCTTTTGAGAAAGTGGAAGTCAAAAACATCAATGTAATTAATGCCCCAAATTTAACTGAAAAGTTGGGAGTCACCAGGAGTTTTAATTCACCATCTAAATAAAGGGAAGTTATACTGTTAATATTAGGCCATTCTCAGAATTTCATTTATAGGGAGATCATGATATCATGGTTCACCCATCATAGATAAAAAAAAGTGTAAGTTATCTTATAACTTTATGAATTAAAAAAAAAAAAAAATGAAACAGAAATATTTAAAACAAGGTAATAATTTATATACATATTTACAATTTTATGGGGACTGAACGGATAAGAGGTGATTGAACAGGCTGGATTTAAAGGTGGGGATGATAACCGGAGGAACGGATGTAGGGAGGGATAACATTTGATAAGGATGAAAGCAGCGGTTCAATGTGCCCTTGTATTTATATCTGAAGACCGGGAATCAATTCAGAGGATTTGAATTGAAGAAGCCCGGAGATGTATGAAGGATAAAGCCACTACAGTTCTTCATAAAAACGGGGGACAGAGGCATCCCATGGGATCCCAAAGATGAATTGTACAAAGCAATCTATCAAACGTTTTAGTTTCACCTCAAGATCTCCAGACATGCCTCCATATACTTTACAGCAATAGTCGAAGTATGGAAATATTAAGGAAGTGATCAGGAGTTTACGGGTTTCAAATGGAAATAACTGGTGGAGGTAATTTATACGTTTTAGGGTGGAAATAGTATAAATTACCTTAAAAAGGCATGACGGGAAATATTGGATATATGGTCATTTCAAGAAAGGGTTTGGTCAAAGGTTCTTAACAGTAGGATTAAATTTGATGGGAATATGATGTAGGAACAGGGTTTTGATTTTAAGAACAGTTTTAAAGAGGTGATTTGGGCCTATCAAAATGGCCTTGGTCTCTGCATTCAACTTTAACTTGTTAGCTTCTACCCATTCATAGATTCTATTTAAATCCTCTTGAATTTGTTGTTGGCTGCTAATAGTTCAGAAGGGGAAAAGGTCAGGTATATTTGGAAATCATTAGCATAAATATGGTATGGGGAGGATTGGATCAGAAAGGGAAGGTTGTTAATGTAAATAGCAAACAGAGTAGGAGATAGGGAGGGTCACCACAAGAGAGGGGAAGTGTTAAGACAGGATGTTGACCTGGGATGACTACATACTGGGATCTATCTGAAAGAAAGGATTTTAACCAACGTAGAACACTGTTGGATAGAAAGAGCGGCAGGGTAATGCATGTTCACTGCACCACACATTCTCCGGGAACCTGATAACCGAAGTTTTGAGGAAAAAATAATTATGGGTTCGCGTACCATTGCCGGGAAGTGTTTTTAACTCTGGCATTAATTTCCCACCCTTACCCCCTGGCCCGAGCAAAACCAAATCCCATATAAGCCTTCAAGGTGAGGAAGAAAAGAACAAAAAAAATAAAAATAAATAAAACTTGGATAGATGAGGATTTTGCAGTTTAGTGAGAAGGATGTTTTAGTCAACTGTGTCAAATGCTTTGGAAAAATCTAGGAGAATAAAGATAGTAAGTTTTTGGAGTTCAATGGCGTTTTGGAATTGAATGGCAGATAGAGAGATAGTGACTGCAATTGCTGTTGACATTTTAGTAAATTACCAATGAAGTTTTGGTAGTTTTTTTACTAAATCTTATATATATATATATTTTTATATTGTCCCTATAGTTATTAAAAAATAAATAAATATATATATATATATATATATATATATATATATATATGTGTGTGTATATATATATGTATATTTATTTATTTTTTAATAACTATATAGATGATCTAACCCAGCGAATAGTTAGATAGTTAGACAGTAGAGTAGTTAAAACTTTAGATTGACATAAATGTCTGTTCTTTAACAATGTGTCAACAGTATATTACCATATCAATGCATATAAATAGATTCCATGGCTAGAAGTTTTAATTTCATTATGATTATATTTTAATTTTTGTTTTTTTAAATGCTTTTCTGAGAAATACATTCTCATTTCAAATCCTTACTTCCTCTAGTTTCACTTTTAGAATCAGTGTACTTCATGCTTGAAGGTTATTTATATATGTTTATGTATATAAACCTCTATATGCTACCTTGACCTCTTCCCGGCTATCTCCCTCTGGTTTCTCTCCTAGGACATCATTTAATGACTTTTTCTTTTCTTACATTTCCCCCACAGACCTTTTATCTGTGGTAATGAAATCGAGCACTAATTCCACTGGACCAGATGACATTCCCATCAAATTAATAAAACTATGCCTTCCTGAAATTCTCCCGGTTCTCCTCCTCATATACAATTTCTCCCTCCTCAACTCAACATTTCTGACATTGTGAAAAAAAGCCATTATCCTTCCTCAAATTAAAATCTCAAGCCCAACTTCTCCTGCAGATTTCCACCCAATCTGAATCCTTTCCAATCTCTCAAAACCTCTGGAAAGACTAGTAGAATCCCAAGTCTCCAACTTTCTTGAAAAATCCAATCAATTTGATCTTCTCCAATCTGGTTTCTGCCCCGGCTACTCTATGCAATCAGCCACAATTAAAATTATCTGTGATTTTCAAGCTTCTATTATTGAAAACAAATTAACTGTCCCTATCCTCCTTGACTTCTCCAAAGCTTTTGACTCTAATTATCATTCAATCCTCTATTAAAAACTAAAATCATTATCCTTCACCAACAGTTCCATCTGTTGGTTTCAATCTTTTCTATCTCAATGTTCCCAAGCAGTTTACATCTGTAATCAACTGCTTTCCTCCTATCTTTCTCCTCAAGCTTCTGGCATATCTCCTCTTCTTTTTATCGCCTATGTAAACGATTTTCCTAAATCAATCCTTAATTGTTCCTATCATCTTTATGCCGACGATTCCCAAATGTATTTATCATTTTCTCCTTCTGAGTTATTTGTAGCATTTACCAAGATTCAAGAAGACCTAGATCGAATCAGTGCCTGGTCAAATTTAAATGAATTAAGGTTAAATGCTGCAAAAACTCAGACCATTGTCACTGGTTCCAAGCCCCTTCTACGATCCAATTCCAATTTCCCCAAACTATACGTAAATGACCAACCCATTTCCTTCTACTCCTCCGTTAAAAATCTAGGCTTTTTAATTGATTAAACCCCCTCCTGGAATAACCACATATCCCATATCAGTCGGTGATCAATTTCCACCCTCAAATTATTCCATCGCTTTCGCTATCTCCTACCAGAACCTACTTATAGACTCTTAGTATCTTCCCTCATCTTTTCCCACTTTGACTACGGCTAAATGGTGTACAGGGTCTCTCAGTAGATCTCTGAGACAGATTAAGGAGACATGAATAGTTTTGTCAGATTTGTCATTGGGACCTTGAGACGTTCCCGTGTCTCCCAGCACTAAGCTGAGTTGATGGGTGGCTCTTACCTTCTTCACATTGACAATACTTCCTAGGCATATTCATTAATCAGATTATGAACAGACATCATCCTTCCTATGCCTACGATCTTTTCTAATTCAAGTCCTCTGTCCAATTTCTTATCACAAGATCCCAACTTTCCGACCTTTACACTCATTTTCAAAGATCTGCCTCTTTCCAAAATTCTTTTGTTGCCCGCTCCGCTACTTTCTGGAATTAATTCCCTTTAAAAATCCGGCATGCCCCCTCCCTATCCACCTTCAAAACCCTGCTATTCTAATTCCTAATGACAGAACAGTCAGAGAATGACTAACCACGTGTCAAATAACAGTACCTTGTTTAAAAAACTGTAATGTCTATATACATATATACATATATATATATATATATATATATATATATATATATATATATATATATATATATACATACATATATATATTATCCTTCTGAGGAGCTGGAGCTTGTATATACTTACTTGTTCATCGGAACTTGTATATATTTATATTTTTCATGCCATGTTGATTCTGTTCTACTAGAATTTTTGCTCTTAAACTTCATTCATTTATTTTCGTATTATTTTTGTTTTATGTTTTAATTTTTACTAAGATATAATACATACATTTTTATTTCTATATCTTTTACTTCTTACTCTATCTATTTGAATTGTTGCTCATCTATCAGAGGAATATATTTTTTATTTACTGTTTCCCTCCTATCTTTTTTATTTCTTTATTATTATTTGTTATTTTTAAAGCTAAGTAGCAATTATTTTGTTTCATTTCTTATTAGTATTGTATGCAGTTATAAGTATTTTGTAAATAGTTTCATTGTTTGATTTTTCATATATTATTAGTATACTTAAGTTGTATTATGTCTCTATTAATTAATGTAATAGTTCTGACCAGAAGTAATTCTTTTTTTTCCTGTATCATTGTGTTATTCTTAAGGGACTTCGTCCCAGCAAAACCGCTGCTAATCAACTCTCAACATCTAAACTTAGCTCTCTGATCAAAACCAATTACACACATATATATTTAATAGTTTATTGAATAATTAATAAGTGACCTTATTCCCAATCAAATGGTTATGTTTAAATTTAATACTCAAAGGTCGATTAAAGAAAAGTTGTAAATATATATATATATATATATATATGGAATTGGTTTTGATCAGAGAGCTGAGTTTATACATTGAGAGTTGATTAGTGCTTTGAGTATTTGGCGTAGATTTGTTAGTTTCAAGTGAATTTTTGGTTTGGTTCATTCATTTTTTTTCTTATTAGGTGAGTTATCCCTTTCCTCACTCCTGACTTGTAGACAGACTTCCGATAATGCTTTTGAAGTCTTCTTTGTTAATATTGTGAGTCTGTTTCACTTATTTTGGAAAATAGGGTCTCTTCCTCCGATTCTTCACAATACTTGTTATCAGATTTCATAATAGAAGAGAGAATGCAAAAATATACATATATAATATATATTTTTGATAACTGAAAACCAAAATGAAATTTATGAAATAAATTCTCTACAACTAAGTTATTTACAAAATTATTTACAGATAAAATAAAATATTTTTTCAAAATATACAAATGAATAAAAACTAGAAGTCTCAGAAAGAAATCTTGTAAATCTTTGTATTTGTACACAATATCACTTGAATGAAAGGCCTTGACTGTTAATCTATCTAAGTAAGATAAGACCCGCAATAGGTTTTACCAGCCAACTGTGCTCTACCAAACGAGTATCAATTTTACTAGTTAACATAATTGTTAATAAAAGTCACCTCACTATTTCATGTGATAATGTTCAAATGTTTAGGAATGAGTGCTTTCAAATCAATGGTCAGGCACTTAAACCTTTTTAATATGAATAAACTGTATGTCAGAAAATTAAACTGAATGTTAAACTAAAAATTTAAACTATTCATTGATCTGTTGCATGATGAGAAAGGGGAGATCCAAAATTAATATAATTATTGTAAGTGTTAGTTGAAATTTCTATATAATTATTACTCGACTTTATATAATTATTTTTAGAGCATCTTATGTTACATTCATATTTAGTTGTAAATATTAAATTTAGTAAATACAATTTCTAATAATTTGGTTGAATACAATGACAATTCATTTAGCTGTTTTTCACAAATATATCTTAAATCTCTGTTTTGTAAATATGAGTTTAACCTCTTTATTTACTCAAACTAGAGCAGGAAAGATGAGTTATCTACATGTAACCAACCAATTCTAGCCAAAGTGAGGAGATAAAAATTCCTTCCATCGGTATATCACAAAATAAATTTCAACCCTCCTATGCCACTTATGAGTCAAGACTGCCTTATTGATGCCTTAACACACTTGTTCATCATGACCTCATAAATCTCTGTGCTTTTGAAACTGATATATTTCAATGAACGTGGCCACTGGTGATAACTCTACTCCAAGTGGAATGTGGAACCGCCATGAATGTGAAATCATGTATGAAAATTATAGAGTGATGAGTAGTGGCAGAACTTTTATCAGTTCTAATAAACCCTATTACGCCACAATAATTACCATAACTCTTACTGATAGTGAGATGAATTGCTCGTGCAACTATTTCCCACTAATGAGGATTGATAATATGGGTTGAAAAGGCTCCATTGAATAAAGGAGTAGCAATTATTTGTGATTTTTCCTGACCAATGCCCAGGAAATCTTCCTATTGATTTATTATTTGGTCAACATTACATCTTGTTTTTAGTCTTAATAGGTAAAAAATATAATTTTAAATTAAAGGCAAAAAAATATTTAGTTTCAATATTATTATTATAGAAAGAAAGAAAACTAAATTTTATATGTCATTAGGTCATTGTCAACAAGGCCAAGGCCGACTGGTCATTAAAATCAGTCGACTTTATAACTCATACTGATGGGGATGGTGGTGGTGATAAGGAATTGGAATTTCTTTAAGGGAAAGTTATCAGCATTATAAGTGTCAGCACGTGGAGGTATTTATATAGGATGGTATATAGTATATAAATATACATAGTATACAGTGTTGAGAAAAAGTCTTTGAATAAACCACATTTTTTTATAAAAATGATATGTTTCAATTAAAAAAAAAATTTTTTTATCTTCTTAATTGTAAACTGATTTAACCTTGCAAACCTAGTAGATGTAGTATGTATACAGGGTGTCCTGTTAAAGGGAAATTTTGACAGGAGTAATAGCAGACTTTAAGAGCTTCAAAAAGTTCATTTAAACAATTAGCTTACTTTGAGCAGAAACGTAGAAAATTTAGATTTATGTTTTTTTAAGTATCATGTTTTTTGTTGTTCTATTTGTTTTGTTATTCTATTTGTTGAACAGAAAGCGATAACATAAAAAATGTTTGATTTAAGTAATTAAACATTACTCCATAGTAAAATGGATAAAATTTACTTTAAAATTAAAAGAAAGTAGAGTTTGTCATTGTTAAATTACTTAAAGAGGACTATTGGGCAGACAAAAACAGCTAAGTTCAGTTAAAAAAAGTCATAAATTGTGATTTTTTTAATCACTCTTTCTGTACTACATTTTAACTATACTCATTTTTCCAACTTTTAGAAAAACTTCCTTGTTTAATAAGCTTCAAGTCCATGTTAATTAAGTTGAGGTTTATTAGAAAAAAATTTGAGATATACATCAAGTTATGTAAAGAAATGATGTGCTTTTCTCTGCAGTCACCTAAAAGTACCCATGTTTTCAGCAAAAATGACTACAATTGACTGTTGCAAAGCTTTTATTTCTTGTTTTTTTCCTGATATGGAATGTATTGCAGTACACATAATTGCCTAATAACACATTTTTTTTAAATAATCCTCAATTGAATAACAGTTTGAGACTTTTTTTTTATCTGACAGCAGTTCTTGTCCGCTCAATAGTCCTCTTGAAATAGTTTTAACAATGACAAACTCTACTTAGACTTGAAGTAAATTTTATCTACTTTACTATGGAGCAATGTTTAATTACTTAAATCAAATATTTTTAAAGTTATCACTAACTATTCAACAAAAAACCTGACTCACTTGAAAAAAAAACCCAACTCTTAAATTTTCTGCTGGAAATTGGGCAACTGTTTACCATTGCTTTGCTGTTAAGTAGATAAAATTCGCTTAAAATAGAA
Source organism: Nezara viridula (assembly GCA_928085145.1). Classification (NCBI taxonomy): domain Eukaryota; kingdom Metazoa; phylum Arthropoda; class Insecta; order Hemiptera; family Pentatomidae; genus Nezara; species Nezara viridula. The sequence goes on along the minus strand of OV725078.1, from coordinate 57,122,656 downwards.
ATAGAATTTATCATTATTAAAACAATTTAAAGAGGACTTTTGAGCGGCTAAACTAAGTTAATTTCTGTTTTTTAAAAAATCATAAATTATATGCAATTTTTTTTTTTATCATTATCCTACTATACTACAGGTATCCCACTTTTAGGAAAACTGTCTCGTTTAATAAATCTCAGTTAAATAACAGTTGAAGAATTCTGTACCACAGCGGACTCAGAAGAAGTGGTCAGAAAAGGGGGATCAGAGTACTAAGTATAAGGACTGTCGTAAATGGATTTTAAGCTTGAAGAGTAATTCGGCTTGCCGTACCCGGTCAAAAGCTTGAGTTAAGTCCAGAAATGTCCCTGTGCAATACTCCTTACTTTCTAGGACTGAGGATATATGATCAACAACTTGGAGTCCTAGTTGGATCATAGAATGTTGGGAATGAAAACTGAAATGGTGGGTAGTAAAATTTTAGATTCTATTACGGGTAGGATTTGTTTCAAAAATGTTTTAAAGGATTGGCAACGGGCTAATTTGTGCGCACAATAGGCCTTCATGGTCACGGTGCTTCTAGCCACGTTTATAAAAAAAAAATTCTTTAGAATGAAGTTTTGTTGGAAGGTTTGCCTGTTTTGGTTTTTTGTTTTTTTTCCTGTTCAAACTACCAAATGACTGGACTGCCAATAATTTGAAAACCATAAGATAACATTATTTGTCCCTTAAAAATAGATTAATGGAAATATCAATTGTATTATATTATAACAAGATTTAATTAAAGAGTTTGATAAATCAAATATAAATCACTAAGATATTTGCCATATGTAAAAACACCAGTGCTTCATTGCATACTATTTTAAAGTAATGTCACTGTATTACTTTAAACAACCTCACTAGATTGTATCTAAGCATGACAGAATAGATTGGATTAGCCAAACACGAATACCTTAAAAAAGATATGAAACATTTGATTCATCAAGGCTCAAAACTCAAACATATAATACATGGTTCCGTATGGCAAGAAAAGACCCTTCACCAGCCACTTTGGGTATCACTGACTTTACTGCATCTGGTTTGTCTTAATTGATGACCATACAGTATTGAAAGATCTGAAATATGAAGTAGAAGGAGATAATGTAATTAAATCAGTGAAAACAACAAATGTTCTGAATGTAGACTATTTGGATATGTTGTTAGTGGTTTGCACATGTGCAAGACAAAACACTAATGTTTTATGTTCACTTTTAAAAGCAAGGTAATTACTTTAAACAAGGGCCATTAACAATGCAGACGCAATTTGTTTTTATTTGTACAAAATTAAATTTTTAATTTTTATTTTAGTAGTTTTTTATTATTTCCCTGTCATAGCATTTTCTTGTTTTAGGTTACTTTTTTTGTTCTATCTGAGATATCAAGATTAATTTATGATTTTATACCATATTTGGTTGACTAAGTTTTGAGCATGTAAAGTTCTCCAATTATAAAACCAATACGTTCAGGGTTTATTCAAAAATTATTTTAGCTTTTATCTTCGATCCAGTGCATTGTTTATTTTGAAAAATTCATCCATTTAGACCTAATTTAGTACTTTAGGAAAGAAAAATAGTTATTAAGAAAAGGAACATTTAGAAGTGGTAGATTGAAAAATTGTCCGAGGTGCTTTTGATTTGGGGAACTTGTGAAATGGAACAATCTAAAGACTGAGCAATCCATCAGCAATTTTACTATACCCATGTAATTTTACAGTACCCAAACATTGTACAACTATAAAATAGTTTTATGGGAGTAGTAAATTTAGCAGACATTCTTATTGCATTCTATTACATAATCTTTAGGAAAAAAAAAATTGCAAAAGTATTTTGTATCCACTAAACATTGCTAATAGTTATAAATTACTCACTCATTGTCATGTTTAGGTAATCCAAAGAGATTTTGATGTAGGTATATCTTTAAATAACCTAATGGAGGAAGCAGTAGTAGCAAAAAAGGTCAAATTAGATCTTTTACTCCTATATGTGTAAAACATTGTGGAAACCTACATGTATTAGTAGATAGAGGTTGATGAAAGCTCTGTAATACAGGACCGACCATTGTCTCAAGTAAATATTGTAATAAATAGAATCCCGATAATACGAACTTGAGTAATCTGAAAGTTCACTTAATCCAAAATAGAAATTAGAATTTATTCTTTGGAGTGAAAAAGAACTTAAGTTACAATAAAATCATAGTAATACTACCGATCATTTACAGATGGAGAAAACTAGGAAAAATCAGGGATGTTTATCTAGTTCATCAGAAAGTCAGGGAATTTTCTGATAATTTTTGTCCTAAAAAAGAAAATAGAATGTTACTTATCAAATAAAAAGGAAATAATATAATTTTAAAAACTAGGTACCATTACTTTTTTATTTTAACAATGTTTGTTTTTTTTATAATCTACCCTTACCTGTATATTCGAATTGGTCAACAAATCATTGATTGTTTTCTATGCTGTAGGTTTACATTTGGTTTTTCTCATTCTTAACTTTTTGGTATAATTGATTCATTCTGTTTAAGACTCTTTTTTTCCATTTTTATCTAGAAAATAAATAAGTGTAAATTTACAGCTTAAAGCATGGTTTAAAATAAAGCTAATGTATTAATTTTTTCTTCCTCAATTTTTTTTTTTAATGAAATTTATAATTGCTAACTTTATCTGTGAACTAAATGTAACTTAAACTTTTAAATTGTATTTTTAGAAATAATTAATAGGCCGTAGTTATATGATATGAAAGAATTGCCTCCTCCTATTGCCAACTACTTAAATAGTTTAAAATAAAGATTTTATTGAAGTTATGAACTTAATTATCATTTTGATTTATAAATAAAGGAAATGAATTTGAATAATAATTATATAGTTTTCAAACTCCTTAATCTCATATGCCCTCCTCTTCCGTTTTTGGAGTCTCTTCTTCTTTTCTCCATCCTTTCAATACTCTTCAGTTGGCCGTCTTGTATATTGCTTTTAAACCATAGCTCTATATGCTACATTATTTTCTTCAGTAGCTCTCCTACTCTCCTCATCGAACAATAGTGATCTTGTATCATGCTTTTCAGTTCACATGCCTTGTAAATTTCTTTCATCAATATCACCAAGTACCTCCTGTTCCTTTTAGCTAATATCAAAGATGAGGACCTTTTAGTTTCGCGATATCCCACTTTTTAGGTCTCTGAGATTTCCTATTCCTTGCATCAGAGATCCTTATTATGATTAAATAGTGGTCCAAGTCCAGATCAGCACCTCAATAGGTCCTTAAATCCATCAAGTTCGATCTGTGGCATGTGCTAATGAGTTAGTGGTCAATTTGATTAAATGTACCACCATCTCGAGATTTCCATGTAGCCTTTTACTAAGAAATGGTATGCTTCCTACAACAAGGCTTCAAGATGCAGCACAGTTTATTAGGATTTTATCACTTTCGTTACTTTCATTGTGCAAGCTGTACCATCCTATAGTGGGTTGAAAGACTTCTTCCTTTCCAATTTTTCTATTGTAGTTTTTACCAATAGCACTTTAATGTTACTTTTGGGGCAGGTATCAAAAGCTCTTCTGAAGAAGTGATAACATCTTATAAGTACTGAAAGTGTAGTTTTGCTAGTGGCAGCTGTAGTAGTTACTATTAAATTTCTTTTTAATGAGCCCGTTGCTAGTCCAGCAGATCTCTTGGATAAGTTCACATGATCAAACAGAAAAAATATCTTAAAATTTTCAAGTATGAAAAATTTCCAAAACTTTAAAAACCGGTATCAAAAATGATTAAACTTATCGAACCTGTATTGGTCTTAAATTGTAGTATAGTGAATCTAATTTAAAACTTTATAGAATGGTTTTTGCTGAAAATGTGCTCCTTCATGGTCAAAATGAGGAAAAAACGAAAAAAGTGAAAAATATAGCAGTTTTTGGGATTTTCCAAAGTGATCTGGGTGGGGGTCGAGGTCAAAAACTTGGATTTTGCATCTCAGTCACATCCCATACAAGAAAAAAATAAAAGAAACCTTCTACCCCCATTCGATGAAACTTAGATCTCCCTTTTCATGACAAGGTTACTGTGCTACCATGGGAATGTCCCAGAGCAACTCTTGGTAACACCTTTACTTCCTCACTACAAGGGCTGCCCGTATGTTCATTCCATTACTCTGCTGAGAAGGGGACTCGGTATAGTGTCAGCCACCAGCAGGTAATGTTCCTATGTATTGAACAAATGAACCAGAAATGAAGTTGCCTGGTTTTCAGTCAAATTAAATAAATCACTGGTTCCACTTGAAACTTTGATAAAATTCAAAGTGCTAAAAAACTTGGCAGCTTTCCAAATTGATAAGCTGACTTCTAGGTAAAGCTGTCCTGCATATTTTAATATCAAAATTATAATTTTACCCTTTATTATGTATGAAATCAAATATTTTTTTGTATTGATGAAATTTATTTATTTATATCATAATATGTTATTTAAAATATTATAGCAGTTTTAATTAGTTTATTCCTAAAAACTATATTATTGTAATAAGATGATAAGAAAAAACAAACACATTTCTGGAATAAAAAATACAATAAAAAAAAAGTTGAAAACAGGATCAGAGAGGACAATATCTTCAAGGCAAATGATATTTGAATTATAATTATATTAGTTAAAAACTATTACAGAGTTTTTTGAAGAACAGCTTCTGAAAGTTCCATGTACTGAAAAAAAAGTGGCATGGTGATAGGTAAACACTGATTAACTGTGCAGCAGAAATTAAAAGATCCAACTAAATCAACAGATTGAAACTGATCATTATTGTAACTCATTATACAATATTTCACTCTTAAGAAACTAATGACTGATTTGTGAAACATCGATGTTTTCATTTCATGTCGCATAAAGGGCAGATTATGCCAATGAAATTAATTAGACAATTGCGCACTTACCACGCATTACCTTATCTGACTCACATTTTTCATAAAGTAGTACACTTATGCAATCTGTTTTGAAATCAATTTCTGGTGAATCAGTTTCACAAAATCATAGATATAGAAATTCAAGAGGCGTATTGGACTAACAATAGACTTAATAAATAATCAAATCCCACTAATAATCAACTTAGCAATTATCAAATCCCTGTTGTCTAGAGGATACAGAGCCTCCATCGCTAGGTTAATACCTCACCTGGTAGTACACTCTGTTCAAAGTAAACATACTAGCCTCGCATTCTAGCTCCTTGATGCTAAGAATGATATAGAGAGATAAGCATAGAAGAAGATCTCTGAAAGAATGCATTATGAATAAACAGAATCAAATCAAACCATAATTTAGAAAGGCCTCTAAAATAAATTAACTAATGATCGAACCTTAAGAAAAATCTACATCTACAACCAATTGAGTGTTTCAAGGTCATTACTTTGTTTGTAAGAACTATTTCATGGTAAATGGATTGTAATCTCCTTAATTAAGAGTACCCAATTTATAGAAACTGGATGTGCCCCAGGAAGTTCTGACCACAAAGCTGATGTAAAAGAATATATAATTACCTGTCCCAGCCAGTTTTAAACCTGGGATGTTAGTTTCTTACACCCTAATCTACTCCACTCTCCAAACAATAAGAAATAACATAAATAATATCACTTTTATGAATGCAAAAATTTACATTATGCCAATCAACTGTTAGTAAAGAATATTATAATTATAATAACAAATATTCTTGAAAAATATAACATATTGCACAAGGTTTAACACTGATTAGAGAATAAGACAAATTTAATTGTACCAGAAAATATAATGAACCTTTATCAATTTGCTGAAACTTAAAATTTTGAATTTGAAAATAAAAGTAAGGGAATTTTAAAATTAATGATAGGTTCGATGATAATATTGACAATACCTGAGATAATCACAAGAATGCGATTAGGAATAAAATATATGCTACTGTAATCAATTAAAAGTAATAAAATAAAATTCTAAATTTTATAATGATTCAAGATATAAAAGATCTTAAAAAAATATTGCTAACATATAAAGAAATAATAGTGATTGAATCTGATAAAACCAGGTACTATCAAACTTATATAAGAAAAGAAATAATAATGCTTATTATATGTTGAAGACACTTAAAAATTGATGAGAAAATAATCATTCACATATTTAATTGCTAAAATAAACAAATTTATGCTAAAATTACACAAAACTGGACTAGATAGATAAACAAAAAATAAACGTTTAGTAAAGCTTCATTTTCACAATGATAGTTACCGCCACAGCCACTTCTATTGTGTAAGCTTGCTGAGGAGTAAGGTTAATACTTGAACCAGCTGGTGTCTGGCAGCCATATTTGTTAGCTGTTACATCAAGTCTACTGATACAGAATTTAACCTTTTTTGTTGATTTGCTGCTTTTGTAAAACTTTCAACTAGTACTGATTGTTTGAAGTTATTAATCACTATTATTAATAATTATAATCATACCTATTATATTATATAGACATGTAGTTGGATGTGTGTTATGCTCGGTTTGGATGTGCATTATGTTCTGTTTAGAAATGCGTTATGTTCTGTTTGGATTCATTCTCATACAAATTATAAGTGGGCTATGGACCATATTACAGCAGGGTCATATAAAACTTTTTTTTGCAGATATTCAATATTTTTTGGGTTTGAAAGATTCTAAAGGAAAGTTCTTTTTAGTAAACCAATAAAAACTGGTTTCATATGATTAATAGTGTATGAAAAGTGGTGCTAGCCCCTAATTGGGATTGCTCAAGTCAAAAGAGTTGTTAAGTACCTACAAATTCAGTTAGGATTATATAGAAGTGTTATTCGGGTACATTAGATCAAAATTTGGTTATGACTTCAATCCTTCAGCCAAACAGTTTGTGTCGCTATTTGAAATAATTTTGATGTACAAGGAGATTCATGCTCGTAAGAATGATAACTGCCATTAAAAATATTCTGGTGCTGACTGTTCCATGCTTCTGCAAGAAATTCAGTTGATTTAAGTGAAGTTGAGCTTGTTAATGATAATAACCTCAGTATTCCTTTGGACTGTCCCATCAATGTCAATGGGCTGTCCCACTGTCAGCTGCACTAAGGAAATAGTGAAATATATTGCTGTATGTGTCATTAAAAGCATTGATGGTTAAGTGTTTTACGTTGAATGCCTTACATTGATGACTTGATCTCAAAAATTAAGGACAAGTTGATATATCCACATAGGGACCCCATTGTGAAAATTGAGAGGTCATTGAGGGGATTTTCCAAAAATATGGGATTTAATAACTGCAGTACACATAAATAAAGCATATTGGCAAATATAGTTGCTAGCTTATATGTTGAGACCAATTTATTTCTCCACCTAGAAAAGCAAATTTTGCAACCAGAATGAGCAGTATTTCAGATGAAATATTTTAAAATACATTTTTTTGTATTCTGAATTTTAAGAGGTAAAATATGAAATACATTATTTGTTAACTGTATTTTATTTTTAACTCCATAAAAAGAATTGTATTTTCTTTCAAAGATACTAAGATACAAAAAATGTATTTTATTCCGTGTTTTAAATAAGCAAAATAAATTACTTAATTAAGTAGTTTCCCTTGAAGTATTTTTACAAAACTTGTTTGCATAAAAATTCTTGTGAAAATTGAGCTTAAAAATATTTATGGTCCATTACGTTAAATTTGTAATACAATTATCATTGGCCATAAAATTGATTAGCAGGACTCAAAGATTTTATCATAGGAAAGGGTAGAAGAGTATACTTTGTTAAATAAGCAATTAGGGTAAAAGCGGCATTAGCTGACATGTACCAATATCTCACATCCTCAAAAAATAGGAATAATAAGATTTCAGAACCTAGATATCTATTTCATAAATTGTTAGTTCCTATATTTGCTTTACTTTAGTGTTGTGAAACCATAACTGGAATAATATTCTCATCAATTCAAAGAGATATACTGAATATAAAGGGTCTTAAAAATGGAAGCATTCACTATTCTCTTGTTTAAAAAGAATTGCTAGTGATTTGGATTAAATATAAAGCTAAAATAGGTTTTCATATTGCCACAAACAGGTTCTTGTACTTTTGATTTTATGTCCTTGTTCTCAAACTTGCCAGCTATCGGTGCAATAAAACTATTCTCTAAATTTACAATTTTTTAAAATAAAGATGGATGCTTCATGGTTTTGAAATTTTTTTTGGTAAGGTGAGAAGTAGTTTTATAAGATGAATCCAAGAAAAATAAAACAACATATTTAAGTTTTTATATGTCCCGTGATCTCCTAATGTAGTCATATCATTAGAGTGCTACCATTGGGTTGTTATTCAGCAAGTGTATTCATGTCATTATATCAATTATGTCCAAATTTACTTGATGTATTTATGTAATACAATTGTAAATATCATAAAAAAAAAAATAAAAAAAAGTCTTTGAATGTAAAATTTCAAAGAAATTTCCATAAGCTACTGATGCATTTATCCTAAAGGTGGACCAACAGATGTTTAGTTATGTTTTAAATGACTTTTTATATGAGAAATATTTTATATAAGAAAATGAGCGTTTAAGTGTGATCAAACTACCTCCTTGCACAACTGTTGACTAAGAAACAGTTTTTACTTACAAAGTACTGAACCAAAGGCCCTTCCTGGGTTGTAGTTGTAGAGGTTTTTTTTTTATAAAAGAAAAAGGAAGGATTCAGTTTATGTAATACCTTTGGATGTATTGAAAATAAAATAATTTGACAAAACATCACATTTATTGTAAATTGTTCAGAAATAATATTGATTGATAAAATAATTTTTACCAATTATTTTTTCTTTAAGTATATCTACTGCCTTTTTATCCCATTACTACTTTTCTTGTAAAAATAAATCTATTTTTTAAATGATTAGTGGTAAATCTCAACTTCATGATACGTAAGTATTTTGTAATTAAAACTCATAATACTTTTGGTATTTTGTATTTTAAATACTTATTCTGAAAACAATTTAAATATTTTGTGATTAAAATATACTGTATTTAACAATCACAAAATACTTGCTATTTTAAATACTGTATTTCAAAATAATAATTAAGATACTTGTTTCTTGGGTTTGGTTAGAAATATGTGATAACCATATTTGTGATTTAAATATGACATAATATCCTAGTATTAATAGCTGCATCAAGATAAGAACACATTATGCATGTAAAAAACCCACTGAGAATTTTAAATTAAACTCAATTCAGCAAAGTAATGACAAATATACTATTTTTTATTAGTGATATATGAGTTTTACAAAACAACCCGGCAACTATTCATTATATGTAGTTCAGACTAGGTATATATTATTTTAGTTTATAAAACAGATAGTAATATGACTCATTTCCGGGAAAGCATATACAATTTAACTTACCTCTAAGAATCAGTAAATATACAAAAGAAAGTTAAATTGCAAACGTTTAATAAAAAATTCAAGATATTCAGCAAATAATTTTTGGATTAAGTTTTATTATTGTGGTATTCATAAACGAACTCTGTGTTGAAAAAAGGAAGTAATATTAAAAAATTTTAAATTAAATTAAAAATTTTTTTTACAATTAAATTATTGCATTAATATTTGTACATTAATACAATCAATATAATGTACCAAAAACGTTATTATAGTACTATAACTATGCCATTTATGAGTGCCGAATGATGTGGCAGAGGCCTGTAGGCACCTATGCCAGTACCGCTTTTTCACTGATTAAGTGCATTTTCTACAGAAACACAGTTGTTTTTGACACCTTCAGTTGTGTATAACTTTCATTTTCCTCTTCTTAGGTTTTATAAAAATAAAATAAGTTTAAAAAATGTTTTAAAATACTTTTTTCTTTAAGATAGTATGCTGGAAAATGTGGCCACTGCTATTATTTAATTTACCTAGTTGTTTACATATATGGAGACTGGACACCAATAACTGGCATCAATGTCAAATCAGAGAAATTGAGTTGATTTTAGCCGCCAAGCTAAAAGCCATTGTCTACAGCCTAAAAAGCAAATTAAATGCCACTATAATTAATATTGATTGTCTTTATTAATGATTGTGGCATTCAGTCTTAGGATGTTTTAATTTTTAGTTTGCTTTCAAATTATTTAGGAGGGGCAACGCCCTCCTCCCCCCATGCCTTCCTCTGCGTATGTCCATGCCGGAAATTTATTATTATTTTGTTTTAAAATATTTTTTCCTTTTAGATAATAATTTAATATTGCAAGAGCGTTGTCAAAAGGGGATACATTTTTTTAAAATTGGGGAGGGTTTTGAGGATGAAAAAATTAGTGTTTATTTCCTAATTAGTTTCTTTCGGAATGTTGAAAAACTATCAACCTACCTGTCACTGATTATAATATTTCATAAGTTTTTTGTTTTTACTTTATTTTATATTTGTTTAGCCGAAGACAAGACATTATTTGTATTTATTATATACCGATATTGTATATAATAAATTGTATTATATACAATATAGATATTGTATATTGTATAGTTGTAGGTACCGCATACCGATATTTCAAACAAGTGGCGACCTTTGAGTCAATGCTGAAACTGGAAAAACGGAAGACAATGCCCCATTTGTGTTGAGTACTTGGAATGAAGTCATATCTGCCGCTCTTAGATATTTTTTACATACACGTAAACCTCAAAGTGTCTTTTTTTTCTTTGTTTCCTGATTTAAAAGTTCTCTTAAAATTGAAAACTTAATGTGCCCCCTAAAAAATTCAAACTTGCGCCATAAACCCCCCCTCTGGGCAACCCTGATATAAAGTTTGTCAGCAACTGGATCCTTATAATGGGGACTTTAGCGGGTAGTTGACAGTCCTGTACTCTCATTTATTCCAATAGATGTACTGAATATAACGGTTCTTAAAAATGGGACTATTCACTATTGTCTCGTTAAAAAAAAAAAAATGCTAATGACTTGGATTAAATATAAAGCAAAAATAGGTTTTCCTATTCCCCAAAACTGGTTCTTGACAGTGACCATCATTTATTGATAAATTTAATTTGGAAAACGCAAGAAGTTAGTTCTATAATAAGTTAAAAGTAATTTTTGTTAATCTTAAAATGAAGAATATGAAATTTAGTTTAATTACATCCTTGTTCTCATCCCTGTTAGGTATGGGTACATTTCAAATCAAATAGTGTCAGCTACTGGTACAACAAAACTATTCTCTTAATTTTAATTTTTTTTAAATTTAGATGATTTTATGTTTGATGGATTTGAAATATGTCTTGGCAAGGTGAGAATTGTTTCTATAAGATGGATCTACGAAAAATATCCTACCATCAATATTTTAGTTTTAACAAGTAAAAGTTCAAAGAAAGTTGCTTAAGCACGTAAGCTACTCGTGCATTTACTCTACCAGTTACTAAAAAAATGCTCCTTTTTATCATCTGTATAAGGGAGTCTACCGAAAAAAACATAAATCAAAATAAAAGTAAAAAATCAGTGACTCCGAAGGAATAATGAAAAACCCTTTATTATTATTTGAGAATCATCTAAATCAGTTTGAAAATAGTTAAACAAGTTCAAAAATAGAACCCAAAGTTTAGAAAGAATTACCTTAAGGTGCAACTAATTCTCAGCAGAGTGAAAGCGTTACTATTGACCTCTCAGAAGAGAAACGCCAAGAAATGAAAAAATGACAAAGGAAGCATAAAACCAAACTGTTGGAATTTTCAGTACCCGAACACTTCTCGGAAAAGTAAGACTTTGGAAATAGAAAGAATCTCCCGACTGTATACTCATGAATATCGTTAGATTTGCATTGATAGCCGCAAAAATTAAATAAGCTCAGGAACGTTCATGAAAAATATTGTCATACGTTTCTGTGGAAAAAAGAAACCGATTCGAGATGAGTTGCCTGGTGGTTAAACATTATTGGCTAATAATAGTGAAAAATCTGGTGCAATGCATCACACAAAATTCACTTACTACTACCATTTTTAATATAAATTAATTTTTTATGTTAAACTTTAATAAAGATAAAGTTAAGGCAGTTAATATAATTTATGACAATGCTGTGTTCCATATATTTTTGGTTTAGCAAACTGAACAAATATAAATTGTTTTTCCTTATATTTTCTATGGAAATTCAATTTTTTTTTCTATGGAACCATTCAACAATATAAAATTAGACATAATTAATTACAACAATTAAAATTCATTAGCTTTTCGTCACTCCACGTTACCTTCTCCGTTAAATATACAGTTTAAAAAATAATCTTCTCATGGCACATTAAGTATTACTATCCTTATTTCCTGAAATTTGTATTCGACCTGTAAAAATATTTCTCCCATTTTTTCTTTTTTTAATTAATTATCAAATTCTTTCATAGTTCACATTTATCCATTTTACATTATTACAGACAATCTGGGATTTGATTTCTAATAAACAAAATTAAAGGTACTTCAGCAGAAGAAAATTTGAAAATTTGTCATTTATTTTAATCAAGTTTATACCTATGAGATACTAACCAACATTTAATTTTACATCGGCATGATGAGTTATTAAAAAACTTCAAATCTTTTTTCGATAAAATTGTATATACATGTAATATATATATAAAATTATTATTAAAAAAGGAAAGGATTATTAAAGAGAATCGGAGCTGAACCCTTGCTTTAAAAAAGTAATCACTTTGTTATAAGAAAGCTGGTAGGAACGAGTTTTAGAATGTGTATTGTAGAAATATGAAAATACAGATTTCTTTAAATTTTGTAATACAGAGTATTAATGAAATAAAAATACTGAGAAAAATAATTTAAAAAATCTCGTAAGATTACGGCCCATGACAGGCCTTGCCTTCGGAACTTTTCCGTGCAAGAAGTTGATATGGCACTTAACTGCCAGGTTTTTTTTCATAACTAAGAGTACCTAATTTAAGACTAGGTGTGGTACCAGGAGGATCCCGACACCATAGTCATACATTTTATCATACAGTCATTATATTTATATAGGAATGAGACATGAAGGTCTAGCGGTAGTTCTACTAGGTTTTAGAATAGTAATGACACCAAATAATTTTCTTTTAGAGAACTGCGGATGAGCCAGAAAATATTTCATATAATTTATTTAAGCATTACTTATACATACAGTAAATACTATTTATATGTAGATACGTAAATAAAATAAAAATTAGAGCAGCAGGAAAGAGCTGAGTACGAAAGTAAGGTTTTTCAGCATAATCTCGGAATTAACACACGCAATTGTAATTGATCAACCTTTTGAATAGTTGAAGATAAGATAGCGAGATAGATAGTACATATTTTTGAAGAGCATTCAATGCTAAACTACGTTCTTCCTCATGACTTTTTCGTAGAATGAAGACATGAAGTTGGCTAGGCAAACGAAGATAAAAAACATGAGGCGAAATAGAATTTTGTTTGAAATCAGCGATTATTGAGCACGGATGTCTCGGAAACTGCGCGAGATAGCGAAAGAATAAATATAAACGGTTGAAAAATTTATCAGCTTTAATTTTTTAAAAAAGATCTTTATCGCTAAGACCATGGTTTACTTAATATAAGCGCTTCCCCACTCCTCGAGGAGTTTTATTATGTTTACCTCCTAACTAGTCTGAATAAAATTCCAAATTCAAAAATTGTATTCCTTCCAATTTCCTCTATAATCATCCATTGTCTGGACTAAAACATAAGGAATTTCTCTCTTCTCTAGATGTGATAACGACATAAATTCTTTTCCTTCATTGACAAATAGATTGTTTCCCTGGCATTTTCACTTTCCAAAGCTCTGGCTTTTGAGTCCATGTCGAGAGTGTGGATAAATGGCGTAAAAGTGTGAAGAGGGTGTTGACAATGGCTGACCGACTAACACAACTGGGTCGGCTTCTTCCCGCAGCCTCCTCTTCTCAACGGTAACAGTTCTTTTCACAATACCTTTCAAATAATTCTCATGAATTTTTTAATAAACTGTTAATATCTAAATTGAGTAATTGCTTTTTATTTTATTATTATTATTACTTTAACTTACGTATATATGTAATATATAGTAAGGGTAAGAATTGCGATCGTGAAAATTTTCGAATCTCAGTTTTCAACGGAAATAAATGTTTTGAGGTCCCCTGAGTCCAAATAACCAAGTGTCGCAAAATGATCTGTATGTGTATGTTAACAGTCTAGCTCATAAACGAAAAGTAGTACGAAACTGATATCAAGTATTTAACGTTTGTATATGGGCCGGATGTGACAGCAAATTTTTTGTTAAAATCGGCTAACCGGAAGTGCCTCTTTGTATGAACGCTGAAACCCATTTTTACAATTTTCTCAAAAACGTCTCTAACGATCTTGATTCAACTCGGCGTATCACTGTATAATTAAATGGTCTTTAATATCATTTAGGTCTTATCCCCGTTGATGTCACCTTACAGGGCTTAAATGCCCAGTGTTCATATACGTCTTCCTCTAAAGTACCTTTAATATGGTTTATTTTAAAAAGTTAATCATTTCGCATTATTCAGAGTTACGAAAAAATGCTACATACAACATTTGAAAGAATTTAACAAGTTAATAAAGGAGAAAAATAAAAATAAAAATGCAGAAAAACCTGCGTTGTTATAGACTGTAGAGCCTAAACGAATGTACCGATATCAATGAAACTTCGCTAAAGTCATTTTCTCGACACCCTTTATATTTATGGTTTTTTAAAAGTTTATGGAATTTGCAAAAAAAAAAAAAAAAATCGGTAAAATGGGACAATTAGGAGGAAAGATGTGGTCTCTAGTTTTTTTCCCTGAAGAGGCGAAAATTTGGATAAATTTAAAATATACCGTGTTAATTGTTGAGACTAAAAAAACCTTTTTTTCTACAGATATTTAATAATGTATCTTTCATAAGATATAAGTACCTAAATTTATACCTTTATTCTCAGTTCTATATTTCAACTCTGCAATCACCACCTCCGGAATCAACTTACTCACTGCCTACATAGATAACGTTTTCAACTAAAAATATCACTAAAATGACATTACTCAAAAATTTTGAAATTGGAGTTAGTCATTCTGTGGTTTATAAAAGCAAAGAAAGCTGTGTGGTTTATAAAAGCAGATGGAGTGATTAGATTTGTATTGCCTACCGTCGACATATTAAATAGACATTTTGTCATTATAATGGCCTTAATGACTTGTTATGTGTAAGCTTTAAGCTTTAGCTCCGTTTAAAATGCACTTTAAAAAATTTTAGAATAGCCCAGCATTGCCAGAAAATAATTTCTATTAAAGTAGAGCGGTAAGTGAAAGTTGTGTGTTGCGTGCACCAGATTTTTTTTTTGCGATTGTACTTATGGTATTATTTATTATACACGCACTTTCCTTTATTGCAGGAATTCTGTAAAATGGGCTAATCAAATAGGGTAATTTCATTCTTTGATATTTTTAGGGTCGTGACACTCAACTACCGAAAAACGGCGAGTCTGAAACTTTCATTGTTGTGTAATGCAAAATATGCTCTACAGGAGAGTAATGACTTTTTTTTCTTGCATTCTTTTTAGACGTCGTGAGTCTTACCTATACTACTTTACCTATCTACTTCAAAGATCGGTTCCAGAGGTAATTTTTGGGTGGAGAACTATCAGTGACGACATAATTTGGAAGAAATCTTGATAAATCAAATATCTCACTATTTCATATCTTGAACTGTTCCTACTATCGAACTTGTAGGCACAGGCAAGAGAATTAATTAATTAATTTCGTTTGCGTATCTACGGTTGATTTTAAAAAATGTGAGGCAATAGAGCGGCTGTTTCAGGCGCCGAATCCTAAGGGGTGCCAACTCAGTAGTAAAATATCATCGTATAGAGGCCCATGCAAGACTTCCATGAAAAACCCGTACTGCAAACAGGGTACCGGCAGCATACATTTTTTTTATAAAACCATGCGATGGGTGCTTGGATTTCAACTAAAAGCTATAGTTATCATCTGCATTCCTTTAAAGAAAACAATATTATTAATGCGACTTGAAAATTTTAATTTTTATTTATTTATCTTCGAACAGCGAAAACAGCTTTGGAACCATATATCACTAAGAGATGGGATGATAGAATTTAGAAGCCCCCCGTTAAACATCAACTAAATCGGGCCACTCGTTCAAAATTTATAAGCGATTAAAACAGTCGGGTCTTTGCAGGTCTTCTTCAGGGCTAGAACGGCCAAGATACAAAAAGATATAGAGAATTGTGGAAGTTACATAATATTTACACAACAAATTATAAACAATGTGAATGAGCTTATTAAAATTATAAACAGTAAGGACATTAGAATGTAAACAGAGTAAGCTAAATAACAAGATCCTTGACTTCATTTTAATGTAATTACTGTTTATAATTTTAATAAGCTTATTCACATTGTTTATAATTTGTTATCTAAATATTATGTAACTTCTACAGCGTCCTGAATATTTACCACCCATGATATATTTTTATATTTATAAATCATTTAATCTACCTCAAAAATGTGCTATTTAATTTTATTTTTTTTGTTCTTTCCTACCTCGCCGTTTAGGTTATACGGGATTTTCCCGGGCCGGAGGGTGAGGGCGGGGAATTTAAAATCCCCTCTGGCACCGGGACGCGAACTCGTACTTTTCTTGTCTCTCAAATCTTCATATATCTGGTTGCCGGGCAACTCGCGGTGCTGTGCACACGCTTTAGCCCATTCGGCCACCCCGCCCCCCCCATGTGCAATTTAATGTAACAAAAATCAAAATCGTGCAAGTTAATCCCAAAACGTGCAATTTAGTGCAATATACAATTTAAATGTGCTATTCTACATATCCTGAAGCGGACAGATATTCAGGTAAGGAGTTTTTACACGTAAGCGAATAAAATGTGCAGTAACAAGGGAATCCGGTCTCTAATTGTTACTAGCCCTCCCCCCCTGAAGCTAATTATTCAACTTCGCACATATATGAAACACACTCAAACACTCGGTTTATAGTACCTTCGTACAAATGTTCTACCTAGTGCGACGGGTGCACAGTTTTATTTTCATTTTCCTAGCTATTTTCATTGATTTTTAAATCAATTTTAATTATTTTTGTAATCCAATTGTAATGTAATGTAATTCTTGACATCAGTTAAGGATCTTGTTACTTAGCTTAATCTATATACATTTTAATTTACTTACTGTTTATAATTTTAATAAGCTTATTCACATTGTTTATAATTTGTTGTCTAAATATTATTTAATTTCCACAATTCTGTATATCTTTTTGTATCTTGTCCGTTCTAGCCCCGAAGAAGACCCGCAAAGTCGGGTCGAAACGTTGGCTTTTAATATAATAGTTTTGCCACTATTTAGCCTATTTATGACCGCTACCCCGGACCATCTATTTACTTTATAATGCAAGGGTCAACTATTAAATATTCAATTAAAAATTATCTCACGAATTATCATTCGTGTAATTAGGACTTCAAGAATCACTTCATATAGGTAGTTCATTTCTTTCTTCTTTTTTTTTCAAATTAATTATCGTTATATATATATGAAAACTAATCTTTCGGGCTGATGCCCCCAAAATTAAATCCTGGATCCGCTAGTGGGTGACATCAAGGTTCTAAACGAACAAGATCGGTCGCTACAGGTACGAGAAATCGCGGAGAGACTGAAAATAGGTTTTGGAACTCTCTTAAGGCATTTAAAACGGCTTGGCCGAATATCAATCTACGACAATGCAGGAAGCAGATTGTGGACTACTGCTGACGAGCTGTCTAATACCGCTCCCCAAGGGCGGCCTACATCCAAAAAAGGTTTTGCTTTCCATATGGTGGGATTATCGCGGCGTGCTGTTTCAAGAGCTGCTTCCACAAGGAGAAACGATTGATTCAAAGATTTACTGTACCAAGGTAACGAAATTGGACCAAGAATTTCGACAGAAACGCACAGAACTGGTCAATCGCAAAGGTTTTGTATTCCATCATGGCAAGGCCAGACCACACTCCGCAATAATCACACAGCAAAAGTTAATGCAACTTGGTTGGAATGTTTTATTATATCCACCGTATTCTCCGGACCTTGCACCATCCGGCTACCACATATTCCGGCTGATGAGAGAGATGGTAAAATGTATCTCGATCAGTATTTCGCTTCTAAGCACCAGATGTTTTACGAGAGCAGAATAATGAAATTGTTAGAAAGAAGGCAAGGGGGTATTAATGAAAACGGCAAATAAATTATGGTACTTATCTAGTAGCGGGTAGCGTCAAAACCTCCCTTCTTATCTAATCTCATTTCAGATAACCTCCCTTATCTCATCTAACCTAAGTTATTCTGTTGCAATAGCGGATCCAGGATTTAATTTTGGGGGAGGGGGCTTAAGCCCGAAAGCTTTTTTTTCATAAAAATAACGATAATTTCTTTGGAAAAACAGAAAGAAACTAACTACCTACATGAAATGGTGTTTAAGTGATTCCTTAAGTCCTTTTAAATGTAATTACACGAACAATAATACTTTAAGATGTATTTTTAAAAGTTTTTTTTCCATAAAACATGGTTATATTTTACTATTTTGGGGGGGTGGCTTCAGCCCGAAAGCTCCCCCCCCCGTAGATCCGCCCGTGTTCTGTTTTTTAGTTTTTGTTTCTTGTGCCTGGTGTAAGTTTATTTAATTATGGATCTTGTCACATTGTGGGCATTGCCGTCTTCAGAAGAAGAGGCTATCAAATATTTTCAAGACGCCGGTATATTTGATAAGGTGAAATATTGTGATGAGGGTCATAAAATGAAGTTCGACGGGAAGATTAAATAGAGATGAAGTTTCTTTCATTTATTTTTATATATATGTTGCAATGTTTTCGTAATGTATTTTAATTATATATTTATAATGTTTTGGTCTGTTTTAATATATACGTTGTAAAATAAAAGCATTTTGTTATTATTACATTTGTTTCTGTTTTTGTTCACAATTTCAATAATATCAATACAATACAATAAATATGAATACGAACATATAATAATATGAATATAATACAATAAATATGAATACGAAGAGCTTATCAGTGTTAAGGTTATAAACATTGGCAGATGGCAGTCGGACGCTACCCGCTATTAGATAAGTACCTAAATTATTATGTAAAATTTATTCTTTATATGAAAAAAAGTTTGATTTCACCCTTCAAAAACCGAAAGAGCTTATGGATCCAACGAATACATTGCAGTCGAGTTGTAGATAAGAGAGCTTCATCCAGGAAGCTTCGCTCAGCGTCCCCACCCAAATAAAATCCATGCTAATAACTTTACTCATTTTGAATGGCAATGTTTTGGGTTAAGCTATTTGGCGAAAATTTGGTAAATCCAATCAAATTTAAAAAGTCTAAACTTGATTTAGTTCAGTTTTTACTGTTTTATCTATTCATAATATTTTTGTTTCAACACCTGAGTTTTAATTAAAGGAAATAATATTCTAAAAATGCTTGGAAAATCCAAAAGTGTATATCTCGAGCATATAGTAATTTATTGTTCTTAACTTTCAATCAATATATCAATTATAAAAAAACAAAACAAAAAAAAAAAGCGAAAAAAATCCATTCAATGTGGTTTAGTTAAAAGTTGAACTATGCAATTATGGGATAAACAACAAAGATTTTTCCAAATTCATGTAAAACAGCAATACTAATTCCGATTACTCATTCATTAACATACTTTCTGAGCATGAGATGTGGGTGAGTGTAACCTATCTTACCTATCTGTTTTTATTTCTTTTAGTAACAACTAGACCAATTTCTTAAAATTAAAGCAAAACCGTGCGAACGAATCACTGTATAATAATTTCAGTGAATGTTTTAATAATGTAGCTGAAATGCTGAATTAACATGATGAAGAAAAATCTTATAATGCTGTTCGATTCGCTGCAGAAGCAACAACTAACTATATCAACGACCGCAGCAGAAATACCTGCAGATATCTCTCAGTGGCCGTCCTCTTTTTCGTCCAAAACAGTAAATCAAATTATATTAAAGGACCCGCACAATGTTAAACTACCAGATAAACTACCGGAATCAAAATTTTTCCTTGAACTTGAAATAGTGGTAGTACGACAGCCCGCAAGCACCTTCAATCTGGCTTGCGAACATTTCTTGGATCATATTGATATTTATTTTATTTATCAACCCAATATAAAGGGAAAGTTATGGAAATACATAAAAAACAACAATTAAGTAATATATATATATATATATTGTAATATTTTTATTTTTACATTTATTTATCTCTCTGTCTGTCTGTCTATTATTGCCGACGTTTGTCTTTTAAAATCTGAAATCTGTCCTTCTAACCTTTAATCTTTCTGTTAGTCAATTAACCTGGTATTCGTGTAACTATTTAAGTTTGTAAGAATGGGGTGTATAAGCTTAGATAGGATGAGAAGGATAAGGTATATAAGGTAAGACCGCCAAGAATGATAGGGGGACAACCCCTACACATCCAGGGCTCTGCAACCGAGGAGGCAATCCCCTGACGTTGCGAGGATAGGATAAGGTAAGACCGCCAAGAATGATAGGGGGACAACCCCTACACATCCAGGGCTCTGCAACCGAGGAGGCAATCCCCTGACGTTGCGAGGATAGGATAAGGTAAGACCGCCAAGAATGATAGGGGGACAACCCCTACACATCCAGGGCTCTGCAACCGAGGAGGCAATCCCCTGACGTTGCGAGGATAGGATAAGGTAAGACCGCCAAGAATGATAGGGGGACAACCCCTACACATCCAGGGCTCTGCAACCGAGGAGGCAATCCCCTGACGTTGCGAGGATAGGATAAGGTAAGACCGCCAAGAATGATAGGGGGACAACCCCTACACATCCAGGGCTCTGCAACCGAGGAGGCAATCCCCTGACATTGCGAGGATAGGTAACCCTACACTCCCAGGGACAACCTGGAAGATGCAAGGGGGACTGTAGGAAAACAAGGGCCAACCAAGTTATTCCTACGAAAGGAGAGAGGAGGTAGGTTAGGAGAGAAGAGAGAAGGAGGAAGGTAAAACCAAAAAATAACACATTGGTCTGGTTTCAAACTGTCAGACAGAGAGATACCAGGAGCCTATGTGAGAAGGTAGTGACTCGGGAGAGAGTGCCTGCCCTAGGGGCCAGGCTGCTATTTATACTAATAGTGAGCCCTCAGACCTGTGAGAGACAACACTAGTAACAATTATTTTAATTAGGCCCTGAGATCTCTCTAAGTCCAAACTCCTTTTATTTTTATTTAATTATAGTACATGAATACTTATTTTAAAAATATTACAAACATTAGTTATTTACAAAATCAGTAATTATAAAAAGAAATAATAAATAGCTTCTAAATGAAATTTATAGTTCACTAGGAAATTAACAGGTTGCGCTACTAAAATTATTAATCATTATTAGAAAAAACAATGACTTGCATAAATGAATTAAATAGTTCATTAGAACAACGCCTAGAGGGCGCCACGCGCAACCTCCAAAACACCATACCACTAGTCATTTACAATTCAACCTTTGACAGAGAAGGACCTCCTGTCCGTTAGCTCTAATACATCGTACCTTTTAATGCTTATCGCTAGTTAAATGTTATTATTGTTTTTACAATTTCAAATTAAATCACAACTAAAATTAATACAATATCTAGAAATAAATTAAATTTATAAATATATTACATATAAATGCTCCTTTTCACACAGTTCAAAATAATAAAAGAACAAAACATGAACATGAGTTCTATTAACAATTACAATTTATAAAGGCCCTAATAAAATATGTTACAATATATATATATATATATATATATATATATATATATATATATATATATATATATATATATATATATATATATACACATATATATACAATATGTAAAATGAACATAATAAAATGAATATGATATTTTTGAAAACTACACTTGACAATAGTTGATCCAATACAAACCTAAGCAACAAGTATTTTAAAATTCAGTATTTAAATTCCAATAAAAAAAATTACTGAATTTTAATTTAAAAGTATTTAAATGTTTTGAGAAAAAATATTTCAAATATAAAATAACCAAAGTATTTTGTATTTTAATTAAAAAGTAATAAGGTACAAATAATAAATACATACTTTTTATATAATGGAATATACTCCGTAATCTCTACCAGAATCAAATAATATCAGTTCTTGCAAACTCAGTCTTGGTCATGGTCTTGGTCTAGCGGAAGAGTCTCGCAACAATCTTGCAGTTACTTATTACTATAGAGATATCAGTAATATCTCTATAGTAATAAGCTAATGATTTAATAATCTCAGTAATGTTTTAGATAGGAGCAACCTAACTAAGCCCGAATGAAAAATTAAAGGACTTAAAGGCAAAGGTATATTGGTTATACAAATTATTACCATATAGTAACTAAGATTGCCAAGTATTAGTAACTATTTTGCCTTAATTTTTATTAAAAAATCGATTTTTTTCCAGTTCTGGTCTTGGTCTTGCAACAATTAGGCGGCCTTGGTCTTGGTCTTCCAAAGAGCAACACCGAGATTTTGCAACACTACCGGTGACTCCAGATAATCTCAAAGACCATTTCTTATCCTTCACTCACGATTCTTCTTCTACTTCCGATATTAAACATCACAATCTCAATCCTGAAGACTTCCAGATGTCCTACGAATAATTACTTTCCACTATCTTAAATTTCAACACTAATGATTATGGTTCTGATAATATTCCAGTAAAACTAATAAATTCCAGATTTCCTGTCCTTATTGCTGTTCTTTACTATATCTACAACTTTTCAATGCGAAACTCCATATTCACATCCTCCTGAAAAACTACCCTAGCCTGACCTTTAAATAAAATTTCCAACCCTACCTCACTGCATGAATTCCGTCCTATTTCTCTCCTATCCAGCCTTTCAAAACCGTTAGAGCGCCTTATCCAAAATCAACTCTCCAACTTCCTAGAGGAACGTTCCCTTATCAACCCATTCCAATCTGGCTTTCGATCTAGCTACTCAACGCAATCCAATCTCCTTAAAATTACCTATTACCTCCAAAACTCCACTAAACACCGAAACCTTACCATCCTAATCCTTTTAGATATTTCCAAAGCGTTTGACAATAACATCCTCCTTACTAAATTGCATAATCTTCCTCTATCCAACAGTGCCCTGCATTAGTTCAAATTCTTCCTCTCAAATCGGTCCCAGTATGTAGTTGTCCCAGGTCAACCTCCATGTAATACCCATCCTCTCTCCTGTGGTGTCCCCCAAGGTTCCTGTCTATATCCTACTCTGTTTGTTATTTAGATTAATGACCTTCCCCTCCTGATCCATCACTCCTAATACCATAATTATGTAGATGATTTCCAGATATACGTGTCCTTCCCGCATTCTGACCTATTATCAGCCACAAAAAAAACTTCAAGAAGACTTGGGTAGGATTTGAGACTGGGCGAGAGCTAATAAATTGAAGTTGAATGCAGAAAATACGAAGGCAATCTTAATAGGCCCCAATTAAAGTGTTCCTAACATTCCAACTCTGTTCCTGCATGATCCCATTAAATTTTACCCAACCATCAAAAACCTTGGAATAACCTTTAATCAAACGCTTTCTTGGGAAAACCATGTATCCAATGTTTTCTACCGTACCTTTGCCATCTTAAAACGTCTAAATTACCTCCGTCACCTATTTCCCTGTATAACCAGTAGACTCCTAGTCACTTTCTTAATATTTCCCCACTTTGACTATTACTATACGGTATACAAGTGACAGTCTGGCGGCTCCTACTACAAGTCATTGTTTCAGAAACCACGAGTGGGGGGAGAGGGAGGGGGAGCTTTCGGGCTGAAGCCCCCCCAAAATGGTAAATATAACCATGTTTTATAGAAAAAAATATTAAAAACTATCTCTTAAAGTATTCTTGTTCGTTTAATTACATTTAATAAGACTTTAGGAAACCATTTCATATAGGTAGTTAATTTCTTTTTCTTTTTTTTTAAAATTATTTTTATGAAAAAAAAATCTTTCGGGCTGAAGCCCCCCCCAAAAAAATTAATGCAATCCGCTAGTGATTGCATATAATAGCTGGCATTCTTGAAGGATCCAGTTGTTTTCAATCTGTACATTGCTTATAGTTAATTAGATTGCTAAAATCTATGCGAAGTGAGCAGCCTTTGGACCATGTCATTCCTAAAAAAACGTGGGAACTTGGTAACAGGTCCGTGTTTGTAAATGGCTTCATACACCATCCGATGGATCGCTGGTTGATACTCTTTTTACTAAATTAGTTGCCACACAACCTTTTCTGTACAGTTCATTCGGAAGTCACCGAGTTTTTTCAAATGCCATCTCCATCGCGCTGGTGATATCTTCTCGAACAGCTTAGCGAAGAATACCATAGGCAACAAAATTTTCCTGGTGTAATACCAGACCTCAAGGCCTAGAAAAAAGTTCATATAAGCAATGGGTCAACTCCCCTCAGAAAAGTATGAAATGCAAGTTTAGAGTTTTTTTAAAGTTAATCATTGATGAATAGGAAGCGATGACTGAGGAAATATTTAATTTAAGTAATTAACAATTATTTCACAGTAAACTAGATGAAATTTCCGTCATTAGAATAGAATCTGTCATTGTTAAATCTATTTAAAGAGGGCTTTTGAGCGGCTAAATTTGGTTAAGTTCTGTTGTTAAAAAATCATAACTTATTGGTGTTTTTTTTTTATTAATATCCGACTGTACAACAGATACACCACTTTTATAAAAACGTTTTCTTTTAATAAATTCCCTCCAAAAGGAATCCACCCTCTGATACTTATCTGTAATCACCCACTAATCAAATTCTCGAGATTCACCTCAAGTTGTGTAAAGAAATGTTCTGATTTTTCATAATGTCACCTAAAAGTAGCCGTGTTTTCAACAAAATTGAATACTATTAACTGTTACAAAGCTTTTAATGCTCAGTACAGTTCATTATAGTTGATTGTATTTTTCTTTTAACAGTATTAGTATTCACTGTGATTAGTGTAATATATTCACTTTTATCTACTTAAAGAAAGTGTCGTGAATCCAATTGAGTTCTAGAAGCTACGGGAGTGTAGACGTCTACTAATGCTTACAGCATTAGACAGCACTGTTAACTGCTTTCATCAAAACAACTCTCACCCGGTTTCATTTATATCTTAATTGTACTATTTTAATTAAACATGGTGCAGTGCAATATTTGCAATAATACTATTGCACGCGAAGACAAAAACAATCTTTGTTGTTAAAATGCAAAATTATTTTTCACGGCCTGATAGATCTTCAACAGACTATCAAACCGCTCATAACCCTTCTAACCAGACTCCTTTCCCAAATCCCGCTTAACTTCCCTCAATGAACACAAAGCCCCTAGCTATTCTCTTATGGAACGCTAATGGACTGCAAAACCACCGTGACGAACTAGACATATTTCTCCATGACAATTATATTGACATTGCCCTCCTAACAGAAACTCACTTCACCCAACGGACACATTTCTACATACGTGACTACATCACCTATAGATCTGACCACCCAGAAAACACTACCCACGCCGGTTCTTGCATCCTTATCCATAAATCTTTACCCCATTCCCTTATTCCTTCCATTCCAACAGATGCCACTCAGTCAACTTCTGTAATCCTCTCAACTCGTCCTTTCCATCTAACACTTTAAGCTGTATACTGTCCTCCTGGCAATTCCCTCTCGTATAGCCTACTTGAATCCTTATTACAATCCCTCGGATCGCACTTTATTGCTGGAGGAGACTACAATGCTAAACACCAATGATAGGGTTGTCGATCATCCAACTCCCGTGGTAGTACCCTTTCACGAGTTGGTTTTTCCAATAATTATTCCATCTTCTCGCCCAAGAACCCTACTTATTTTCCAACATCCCTCAAAAAACGTCCCGATATCCTGGACATATTGATTACCTTCCAGATTTCCTCCTCCCAAGCAATTATCAAATCCCTGGATGACCTTTCATCAGATCATAGTCCAGTTCTGCTTTTACTACATTCAAACCTTGCTCCTAAACCCTTACTTTCTAACTTGATTACAGGACAAGTAGACTGGGACAAATTTCGCGATGATCTGGAAAATAAACTGGACTTAAAAATTCCGCTTAAGACAAAACAAGAGATTGACATAGCCATAGAAAAACTTACCACATCAATAACAACCACTAAAATGATAATACTTCCGTCAATAAAAGAAATAACTCACGACATATTAACTTGCCACAGCATATTCGAATCTTATTAAGGGAAAAACGCAGAGCAAGATCGAAGTGGCACAGGACTAGATATCCCTCAGATAAAACTTACTATACGGAATTGACTAACAAACTAAAAGCAGAAATTAGGAAATTTAAAGCTCAAAAATTACTTAACCTAACTGAAAAACTTACAACCACTGACAAATCACTGTGGATGACCACAAAAAAACTTCTCAAGTTCCAAGACTTTAATAACCCACTACTTACTGATTCACAAACCTGGTCCAAATCCGACGAAGAAAAAGCCCAATTATTTGGTCAACATCCAAACTTCCAAACTTTTAACCCACATCCCGATATCCTTAATTCAACTCACATTGATTGTATTGAAGCAGAACTGGATATTCCTCTCCAAATATCCCTGCCACCCAAAGCATTTCATCCCACAGAAATATCCAACATCATTCAAAAATTACCCTCCCGTAAAGCTCCTGGACATGACCTAATTACATCCCAGATCCTAAGACTTCTATCTCGAAAAGCCATCCTATTCCTTACTTACATATATAATGCTGTACTCCGTTCCACATATTTTTCTGATCCTTGGAAACGATCTATTGTTGAAATGATCCAGAAACCAAAAAAAACACCAGAATACCCATCCTCTTACAGTCCTATCTCTCTTTTACCCATCATGGGCAAAATCCTAGAAAAACTAATCTTAAAACGCCTGTACCCTATCCTAAATTCTAAACACATAATCCCAGATCACCAATTTGGATTCCACACTTCCCATCCCACTATACAGCAATGTCATCGTGTGGTAGACGTAGTCTCCCCTTCATTGGAGCGCCGAATGTACTGTACGGGAATCTTTCTCGACGTTGAACAGGCGTTTGATAGAGTTTGGCATCCGGGACTACTGTACAAACTCCGAAAATTCCTACCACCTGCATACTTCCTCATTATCCGTTCCTACCTTACTGATAGATACTTTAAAGTAAATCGCAAAAACGCCTATTCATCCCTTTTTTCCCAGTCCGCTGGTGTTCCTCAAGGTAGTATCCTAGGTCCTATCCTCTATACAGTTTATACAGCTGACATCCCTACCTATCCTAACACTGTCATCACCACATATGCCGATGACACATGTATCTTATCAGTAAATAATGACCCAGCAATTGCATCAAAATGCTTCAATCACACATCATAAATCTAAAAGAATGGTGTCAAAACTGGAGAATTAAAATAAACTCCAATAAATTCCACCAAATTACCTTTACCGTTCGTCGTAAACCAACAACTTCCTGTCCTACAGTTTCCTTTAACAATAATCCACTTATCCCTGTTAAGCACATCCGATACCTAGGACTCCACCTGGACAAACGACTAACTTGGAATCCTCATACTAGACTGAAATGACAAGAAACCGCTCGACGTTTCCGATTACTTCAGCACTTACTAGACAAACGTTCTAAGCTTCCAATTAATTACAAAAGACTCACATACTTGACTATAATAAGGCCTATTTGGACTTAAGGAGTTGAGCTATGGGGGTCCACTAAACCATCGAATTCCTCTCGTATCCAATCCTTACAATCCAAAATCCTTCGTAGAATCCTCAATGCTCCCTACTTTGTTACAAATAAAACCATCCATAATGACCTTAATGTTCCTTTTGTCTCAGATCTGGCCCAATCCAGATACCTATCCTTCCATAATAAACTTCAGAATCATCCCAACCCTCTCGTTTCTAACCATGCTTCCTCTTGAATTCCTGATAACCCTCCGAGGCGTCTGAAAAGAAGATGGCCCCGTGATCTCCTAATGTAAACATATCATTAGAGTGCTACCATTGGGTAGTTACTCAGCAAGGGTTTTTCATGTCATTATATAAATTATGTTCTAATTTACTAGATGTATTTATTTAATACAGTTGTAAATGTCTTTAAGAAATAAAAAAAAAATTCAAGGTCGGTGTCTCAATCTATCTGAAAAAGAAATTGAAACCTTAAAAGCACACAAAAAAACATGGGTATGCCCTAATTGTGACCAGACCAAAAAACCTAACACTGAGCCGTCCGCCTCAGAAATACTGGCGGCAGTAAATCGCTTAGACTCCAGTGTTAATGAAGACCTAAAAGACATAAAAATAACCCTCGATAAATATGGAGAGCTCAATTTTGAGCTTAATGAAAAGTTATCGAAAATTTAGAAACTCCTCAAAAGTCAAGCCAGTCATTTCGAAAAAATTATCCTGGAAAATAAAGCCCTCAAATCTCGAGTGGATGAATTGGAGGTTCGCCTGAATAATGTAGAGCAGGGCCTGTTATCCAGATCACTGGAGATCCGAGGGATACCGGAGCGAGCTGGTGAAACGCCCGCCGTTTTGGTGACCAGCATTGGAGCAAGTTTGGGCATCAGGCACAGTACAGATGACTTGGGCATAGTACATCGCCGCAGAAGTAGAAAAGATGACCCACGACCGCCGCCTGTCATCGCGCGCTTTGTCGAACACTCAGTCAGAGACGACTTAATAACGAAGAGGAAAGTCAAGAGGGACCTCACTACTCGGGATATCGTCTGGCAGGAGAATGACTGTCACCGGATATATCTGAGTGAGGAAATGACTCCCACGAACAGACACTTATATCGGCTTGCCCGACAGAAGAGATCTGCGGGGAAAATCAAATATACGTGGTTTGCCGCCGGAAAGGTGCGATGTCGAAAGGAGGACGGGCATAAAGTTATTCTGATTGAACAGGCCTCGGACCTCGATATATTTGCCTGACCAGGAAGACTCTACTCCTCATCCTCATTAAAATAACTTTGAACTCTACAATTTGAATTATCTACAAAGGAACATTTTCACTTCTACGCAGAGAGATATCTCTTCACATTTACACACTAATTTATATTTTATTGACCATATGATTTTTATTATTTTTTTTTTGTTTTCTGCTTACACTTTCTTTTCTGTTATTTTCATTAATTGTAAACGCCTTTTTGTAATTTCTATTTGTTTTATAGTTTCTCTATCAAACTCTGGCTGTTTCCCTCCCAATTCCTCTCATGTCTAGTAATCTAATCACCTGTCATGTTAACTCTCAATCCCTCCCTGCCCACTATGACGAGTTCCTGCAATATTTCACTCAAAACTCTTATCATATTATCGCAATCTCTGAAACTTGGCTTAAACCTTACATCCCATCCTCTTCTGTTTCCTTGCCTAATCACACCCTCCTCCGTCATGACCGAGTAAGCCGGAATGGCGGAGGAGTAGCCATGTTTGTCCATAATAGTCTGAAGACTCGAATCCTCGATTCCTCAATACCCTCCGATCATCCTCAAGTTGAATACCTTCTAGTAGAAATCCATTGTAAGGATCTTCTTCCTCTCCTTTACAATGTGGTATATTGGCCTCCCTATGTTCCATTTGATCAGTCCTTTGAATCAACCCTATTCAACTTCGTTCCTCTATATCCCAGAATAATCATCTCCGGTGACCTCAATACCAATTTCCTCTCTAACTCCAATGACAAATCCTATCTAGAAAACCTAATTTTCTCTCTGCACCTCTTCATCATTTCATTTTCCCCCACCCACCACACCAGCAGGTCCGACACTTGGCTAGACTTCTACATTATAGACTCTGCACAAAATCTCCTCTCCTCTTCTCAATTGCCAGTATCATTCCTATCATCTCACGATCATATACAAATAACATATAATATCCGAACTCCTTCAATCCAGCCTCGAACTATCACCTTCCGTCACTTAGATACCCTTACTCGAGAAAAAATATTACCTGACCTAGAAACCCTAGATTGGAATGGAATATATTCTTGCTCTTCCATCGACTCCATGGTTGACAATCTTACCACCAATCTTTTCAATATTCTCAATACCCATGCTCCCCTCAAAACCTCTACCTTTCGTCAACGGCGTGCTCCTTGGATGTGTCAGGAAATCAAAGATCTGCAGAAGAGGCCTGACGCTGCAAGAAGACATTATAGACGTACTAGACTTGCAGATGACTACCAAGCGTTCAGAGTGCTTCGTAACTTGGCACAGACAAGGATCCGGCGTGCGAAAGCTTCCTACTTTCATGAAACCCTTTCCTCAGCTCCTGACATCAAAGCGAAATGGCTACTGCTTCGTAAACTTTCCATTTGCAATCCTTCCAGACCCCCTACCGCAGCCTTTTCTGTATCCTCCGATGATTTAAACTCTCATTTTATATCTGTAGCTAATACCTCTTCTCTACCTTCCTCTTCCGGCTTTTCTCCAGAGATATCCTTTAACGACAATAACTTTTATTTTTCTGACATTTCTCCCACAGACCGGTTAACCGCGGTAATGAAATCCCACACCAACTCCATAGGACCAGACGGCATCCCTGTCAAATTAATAAAAATATGTCTCCCTGAAATCCTCCCAGCTCTCCTTTTTATCTACAATTTCTCCCTTCAGAATTCAGTATTCCCTACCTCTTGGAAAGAAGTCATTGTTCTTCCTTTAAATAAAAAGCCTAATCCATCCTCACCCGAAAATTTCCGTCCAATTCTTTCTAACCTCCCAAAGCCTCTTGAAAGACTGGTGCAATCCCAAGTCTCGAAGTTCCTCGAAAAGTCCAACCAATTTGATCCTCTCCAATCTGGTTTCCGTCCCGGCTATTCCACACAATCTGCCTTAATTAAAATTACCAACGACATTCAATCTGCAATAGATGATAGAAAATTAACTGTCCTTATACTTCTCCACTTCTCCAAAGCCTTCGATTCCATCAACCATTCCATCCTCTTCAACAAACTAAAATCATTGTCTTTCTCCAATAGTTCCATCTCTTGGTTCCAATCTTTCCTCTCCCAACGCACCCAAGCAGTCTCCATACCCAATCAACCACTATCTGCCTACCTTCCTTTATCCTCCGGTGTTTCCCAGGGTTCAAGCATATCTCCTCTCCTTTTCAGCTCATAAACTAACGACCTTCATAATTCAATTCTCCATTGTTCCCACCACCTTTATGCAGATGATTCCCAGATCTACCTATCCTTTTCTCCCCCTGAGTTGTTGGTAGCATTTGCCAAGATTCAAGAAGACCTTGATCGAATCAGTGCAAATGTAAATGGATTAAAGTTAAATGCTGCGAAAACTCAGGCCATTGTCATTGGTTCCAAGCCCCTTATTAGATCCCATACTGAATTTCCCATATTACACCTTAATGACCAGCCAATTTCCTTGTACTCCTCTGTTAAAAATTTAGGATTTTTCATAGATCAAACCCTCTCCTGGAACTACCATATTTCTCACATTCCCCGTAGGACAATTTCTACCCTTAAACTATTTCATCGCTTCCGCCATCTCCTACCTCAACATACCCGTAGATTCCTAATTTCCTCTCTCATCTTCCCCCACTTTGACTACAGCTGTGTGGTGTATGATGGTGGAGTTCGGTGATAGACTGAAAAGATTAATGAATAGCTGCGTAAGATTTGTTATTGGTGCCCCGAGGAACTCCCATGTCTCTCACCACTACACTGAGTTAAGGTGGCTCTTCCCCTCCTTTAGAAGACAATATTTCCTTGGTAGGTTCTCCTCTATCAAATCATCAACAACCATCGTCCTTCTTACGCCTACAACCTTCTCCAATTCAAGTCCTCAGTCCATTCCCTTTCAACAAGATCTCGACCTTCTGACCTCTACATCCCTTCGCACAGATCTGCCTCATTTCAGAATTCCTTTATAGCTCGCGCTGTCAATTTCTGGAATTCTCTACCTATCAAAATTCGGCATTCCCCCTCCATATCCACATTCAAATCCCTCCGTCAGATACTTGATAAACTTTCGATATTATACATTTCTAGTCATCATCAAACGGTAGTACTATTCTATACTATGAACTTCACTACGGATATTACAATGTCATCCGGCTCTTAATGCCACTGACCGCATCTATTATTTTTTTCTTCTTCTTCTTATTATTTTTTATTGGTATATAATTAAATCTGTACCTATAGCTAGCATTTGACAATGATGAGTCTACATATTAATCATTATTTAAAGGCACTGATATTTTATATTGTCAGCTTTGTCTTTTCTTTGTTAGCAGAACCGCTTTCGAGTTCGCTGTGGAACAGAATTTTTCGATATCTACTCCGTTAAAGCCGGTGTTCCCCAAGGCAGCGTCTTGGGTCCCGTGCTTTACATTCTCTTTACTGCTGACATCCCTGTTCATCCTGATACTTTCCTTGCAACATTCGCTGACGACACCGCAATGTTATCATCCATCTTTGATTCCGAAATAGCATCCTTAAATCTCCAAAGCCACCTCACCTTGATTGAGCACTGGTGTAATAACTGGTGCATTAAAGTTAATGAATCTAATTGCCAACATATTACCTTAACACTCAGACTCAATTCCTGTCCACCAGTACACTTTCATTCCATCCAGCTTCCTTACTCAGACACAATCCGGTATCTTGGCTTTCATTTAGACCGAAGACAAACATGGAACCCACATACTAGACTCAAAAGACAAGAACTCAACCGACGATACGGCCAGCTATACAGACTACTAAACAGAAAATCTAAACTTTCTATTGAAAACAAATTACTTATCTACAAGACAATCCTGAAAACTATATGGACATACGGACTTGAACTGTGGGTGACAGCAAAATTTTCTAACATCAAACGTATTCAATCCTTTCAATCTAAAGTCCTTCGAAAAATAGTTGATGCTCCGTTCTATGTAACTAATAAAACCCTACACCATGACCTTAATATCCCATTTGTCCTAGACCTTATCCCAGAAAAATTCTCCAAATTTCTCCAGAATCTTACCTATCATCCAAATCCCCTTGCACAATCCAGCACCACCCATCCTTACAATCCTCCTCGAAGCTTGAAGCGGCAGTGGCCCAGAGACCTCCTGTGAATAAGCATATATTGGAGTTTTGGCAATGGCCAGATCCTCCACTTAAGCCAGGTATGTGGGATTATAGCGCCTCTCCTCAGCCTCTACTGGTTCTTAATACCAGTAATGCTGCTCAGTGCGAGGCGCTGGGATCTCCTAGAGTCCTGCCTTTCCTTCCACGAGTGGGGTGAAAGGCTTGACTCGGAGTTCTTCTGAGTGAATGGATTCTGTAAATATTGTATGGTATGCATGTGTTTTAGTTGTTATTTTGATTAGGTTAGTTCTTTTGTTTATATACATTTATTTTTATTATTATTGGTTTCTGTATTATTTATTTTCATTTATTGTAAATAGAGTGTGAGTGTCCTCTCTGAACACTATTATAAATGTCCTTGATTGTGACAGAATGTAATATTTCTATATAAACAAATAAAAATAAAAAAACTTATTGTTAACGTTATTAGATTTTTTTTATTTATTAGATAAGTCTCCTATGTTTAAAACTTAATATTACATAAATATTAATTATTCAAACTGAGAGTAGGTCACAAACCGACAAATATCATAAGTAAAATTCGTAACCATGTGATTTATTTCAGAAATAAATTATATCAAGAGTGCTCAGGTCTAATATGCAGTATGCTCTATTAGATTACAGCTGTGTTGTATTTTTAGATTTAATTTAAATAGAAATTTACTGTGTTCCCTAAACAAGACGCCAATCTAAATTAAGCTACACTAATTTACAATGAAAACAAAAAGCGAAATATAGTGCTGTGATGTGCTAATAAAAATGTGGTAATACAAAAAAAAAAAAAAATAAAAATATGACATCTCTTTTGATGAAATTAAAATAAGCAATCATGATTAATTAAAGAAATTAATGTTACTTGTAAATATAATAGAAAAGGAAAATAACCAAATAATAATAATAATACTAATAAACAAAATTGGTTAAACGGAACATGGTTGGTTAATCAAAATAAAGAATTTTGGCATTTATATTTATAAAATAAGATTAGTAACGAATATAAAAGGAAATTAATTGCTTAACGAATATACAAATAAAATATATACAACTAGGAGGGAGAGTAACCATCCCGATTGACGGGAAACAATGGATCGAACGACGCAAAGAGACGAACAGAAAACCTACCAAATTGACTAGTTTTAGATAGTGATTGCTCTGGACCAGATATAGTCGGAGATTCTGGTCATGCTGGAAGTAGGTGAACGATGATCGGAGTAAGTGATAAGATGATAATATGCTCTAAGCGTAGAAGCTACCTTTGGTGAGCTTTCGAGTTGACCCTTCATGGTGACGTTCTGACTACTGGTGTCCGTAGGTTTTGAACGTTTGCTGGTTCTTTCAGCAGAGGATTTTCAGGTGTTTACTCATAACTTTTGATGTCGAGGTGACTGATGAGCTCACGTTTCTTGGCGCTGAGACTTCTGTGAGAGCAGATAAGCCTCGAATGATTGCTGTGTCTGTTGGTACCTGACTGAATGCTGAAATTCGTGCTGCTCCACTAAATATTGTCGCGGTAGTTGCCGCATTGAGTGCTGGGCCAAGTGCGTCAAATGCTATTGCGAACGCTGCTTCGTAGAGTAATGTTGCGATATTTGCTGTATCAATCGTGGTGGAAACTGCTGTTGCGCCAAGTGTTGTGCCATATGATGTGATGGTTGTTGATTCCAAACGTGCTGTCGAGAATGCTGCTTCACTGAGTGCTGGGTTTTGAGAAGAAACTGGTGTTGATTTTGCAATTGATAATTATGCCTTTGCCTTTGTACCTGTTGCTGCTTCTGCTGCGGCGAAATGCTTAATCGTTGGTTTGGAGAGGACATGCAATGCTGTTTTGGTTGACGGATGGTATTCTGGACTTGCGATCGCAGTGCTTTATGTGCCGCTACATCCGAGGTTGTCGTGATCCGTACGTGAGGTTTGGAATTCAATTTGCCATTTCTGTTTGATATTAGGAATGCGTGATCTCTTTTGTCCACAGGGCATTGACCTAAGGACAGAAGAACATTGACTGTTGATTCATCTTGCTTCGATAAGGTACTAAAAGGCGAGATAGTAGGTGCTTGTGGTTCTTCTGTTTCACCAACTTCGCCGCCCACCTTTATCTTGTCCGGATTCTCACTTGCATCTATTTTCTGTCCTTTGATAGTTTGCTGGAATCCAGTGAATAGCGAAGATTTAGCTGGAGTTGAAAGGCATGTTGTCTTCCCCATTACTACTAAGCCAAATACTGTTGGCTGAAGGAATAACTCGTTAACACCGGAGCTGAATGGAATTCCATTGATAATGTGAGGATATAGATCAATGCCGATCAAAAGATCGATGGTGCCGGGTGTATGGAAAGTTTCATCTGAAAGCTGGTATTCAGATAAAAGTTGTATGACATAAGGTTCCAACGGAGTGCTAGGAAGTTGAGGAGAGATGAAATCCACAACGATGGCTGTTATGGTGAATTCATCACTGCTGAAAAGTGATCTGAGGGTGCAATCAATTGATCCTTTTGGCTTCACAATTGGATTACCGCTAAGACCAGCAATGCTCATATTCAAAGGGTTGATATTGAATCCAAGTTTATCTACCACGGCTTGTGAGATGAAGGAGTGCTGGCCTCCGGAATCTATTATTGCACAGTGTGCAAACTATGATTAGGACCCGAAATGTTAAGTTGAGCCGTGCCTAGTATATTACAGGATTCAGTACACTGTTGTTATGAGGCTGAGCCAAATCCTGCAAAGTGTGTAGAAATAGGAGTGCTTTGTGCATTTGATTGAACCTTGTGGAGGAGACTATGACGACGAGTCTTGCAGAAGCGACATGTGAATTTCGATTTGCACTCTAAAGTGTTATGATTTTGACGAAGACAATTATTACAACATTTTAATCGATATCAGGGTCGACTATTAGGTTTTCGGAGTAGCTTATTATGAAAATACTGTCGAAATTAAGATTGCGCCCCCCCACCCTTCAGCATCGACTTTTTGCAACTCTTCGGATTTAATCGATGTCAGGGTCGACTATTATGTTTTCGGGGGAGCTTTTAATGAAAATACTGTCGAATTTGGTATTGCACCACCTCCCTCCCCACCTCGTATCGACTTTTCGTAACTTTGAAAATATAATCGATATCAGGGTCGACTATTATGTTTTCGGGGGCGCTTATTATAAAAATGATGTCAAATTTGAGATTGCGCCCCTCCCACCCTCCCACATCCACTTTTTGTAACTTTTCAGATATAATCGATACCAGGGTCGACTATTATGCTTTCGGGGTAGCTTATTAAGAAAATACTGTCGAATTTGAGATTGCGCTCCCCAATCTAAAATTCGACAGTATTATCATAAAAAGATACCCCGAAACATTTAAGGCCACCCTGATATCGATTAAATCCGAAAAGTTACTATAAGTCGATAGGGGGGAGAGGGAGGCGGGCAATCTTTAATTCGATTGTTTTTTGATAATAAGCTATCCCGAAAACATAATAGTTGACCCTTATATCGATTAAATCCGAAAAGTTACAAAAAGTCGATGCTGGAGGGTGCGGGGAGGGTGGTGCAATCTCAAATTCGACAGTATTTTCATAACAAGCTACCCCGAAAACATAAGAATAAGAGTCGACCCTGATATCGATTATATCTGAAAAGTTACAAAAAGTCGATGTGGGACGGTGGGGGGGGGGGAGGCGCAATCTCAAATTTGACATTATTTTTATGATAAGCGCCCCCGAAAACATAACAGTCGACCCGAATATTGATTATATCTGAAAAGTTGATCAGAATGATTATTTCACAAGATTATTCCTGAAATAATGATTTCAGAAATAATTATATCATTTTCCTGAAATAATTTATTCCAGAAATAATTATTTTGGAAATGATGTTCCGGTTATTTCATGAAATAAATTATTTTGGAAATAACTATCGAGGTTTATTTAACGATTTATTCCAGGAATATTTTTCTAATACATTCGGCATAGTCTACTGTATATATACCTCAGATGTTATGATGACGCCGCCATTACTGAAGTGTAGACGCTCACGTAGAGTAACAGATTCACTAGACTGGCCAGTTTGGAAATTCCTAATTCCACTGCTTTGCTGAATATGGAGTAAAAATCTACATCGGCCAGCAAGGGCCCAAGAAAGGAAGACAGAGAAGATGAACAAGAAGACTGGCAAATAGAAGAAAAGATAAAATGCAAGTATCCCAACCCACCTATATTTATTTAACCTCTGTATAAAATTAAATGTTATAAAATAAAGCAATCAATTTTAAATATTAACTTTTTTAGTCCATTAACTTCTCTAATTTTACAGTCTGCAGCAATAAATTATCACCAGCTCCTAAAGCAGAATTAATATGTCAATATCTCTGACAGCCGTGGAAGGGATTGGCATAGTAAATTAAACACTCTTTGAACTTTGCTCAACTTAATATATAAATAAATTGTTATAAATTATTTTATATAAATTAATTGTTAAACTGAATATAAATTATTTTCTGGCAATGTTGGGCTATTATAAAATGTTTTTAATTACATTTTTAACAGAACTAAAGCTAAAAGATTGCAGCTAACAAATCATAAACACTATTAAAATAACAAAAGTCCTATTTGTTGATTATGGATTGTACGATTCGTTGATTATGGATTGTACGACTATTAGTTATTAAACTGTTATTTCCATTGCAAAGTTTATTAAAACGGAATTAAGAGATTTGCATTGTCTGTCATAGACAGGTCAAAAGTTGTCTCACTAATTGTAAGTGGATTCTGTTGGAATATCACAAAGAGAAAATTTATCAAATTATTCACTAATTTAGTTTTCTAAAAGGTTACATTATGATTTTTCGTAATAAACAGACGATAGATATCTAAATATTAAAATATATTATGAGATCTAGAGTTATTAAACTACAGTAAATATATTTAAGGTTATAAACGTATCTATGAAATATTTTTATATTTCACTTCTTCTTTCACACAAGTATAATGAAATAGTAGTGGATATTATTGGAATATCACAAAGGGAAGATTCATCAAATTATTCACAAATTTAGTTTTCTAAAATAGGAGTGCTACCAATGGGTAGTTTCTCCTCATGTTGTACATGTCATATTACTTGTTCATATTTACTTGTTGTATTTATTATTAATTACAGTTGTAAATTTCGTTAATAAAATAAAAAAAAATAAAGTTTTCTAAAAAGTTACATGACAATATTTCGGAATAAACTTTGATATCTAATTAGTTAAATATAATATCAGATCTATAATCACTAAACTACAGTAAATGTATTTAAGGTTATAAACACATGATTTATAAATCCATGAAATGATTTTATATTTAAAAAAATATTTTTTAAAGTTTACATTTTGTTAGTAAATTTCATTTAATTTCCTTGAAAGCATGTGATTTACGTTAAATATTATCAGTTTTCAAAATTTATTATTTATAATTTTTTCGCCGCTCTCCGTTACCTTCTTCAACTTTCATGTTGAGAGAGGCATTCTCACCTTCAATTTCTAAAATATTAGATATATTTTTTTCTAAAATTCTCCGCTTTCAAACGATATATTATAAGTATGCCTTCTGATTTGTATTTCCAGAGATTTATTTTCCATGTTTGCCTGTCTTGGGCTATTTCTTTCCATTTATCTGCACGCAGCTCTATAACATCTTTGTTGATTCTATCTATTCATCTGCTTTTTGGCCATCCACGTGTTCTTTCGCCTTATATTGAGACATTCATTGTTACCTAGAGGCTTCCAGATGGATTGCTACGAGCTAAATACCCCGCCCATCTTAACCTTTGTGCGTTCATATCACGGTATTGATTGAGTTTCTGTAAGCATTACTTTATTGGTCTTTCTTCTCCATATGTTAGTACTCTGGTGCCAGATCGCTCCGGTTATCGTGCGGAGGATTTTTCTCTCAAATATTTCAACCCTTTTTTCTCGGGTGCTGGTTAGTGTCTAGGTCTCACAGTCATATATTAAAACTGGCTTTATCATAGCATTTTACACCCTTAATTTGGGATTTATTGAGATTTTTATGTATAGAGAGATATAAAGATTTGTGTATAAGTATATATATATGTAGAGAGAGAGAGGGTTGGAGAGATAGAAATATACATAGTGTTTATTTTATGATTATGTTTTTTAAAATTATGGTATGATTTTTTTAAATTATGAGAGGAAATAATTGTTGCTATAAAGATAAAATATTGTATTGTATGCTGTAAACCCTTTCAAAATATTTTTTTTTACTATAAGATATTCCAACTGACAAAAAGTTGTCAGATAAGTACTGCAAGTTCGAATAATCGACAATTAATATATATTAAAATAAAAGAAGACTTTTTTTGTTATTCTTGATCATAATTAACCCATTCATATATTTTTTATTTATACGCCTGTTAAGTATAGTTTTATAATTTTACTACCAATTGAAACTTTTTTGTAATTGATGAAAATGATTTTTTATTTTTTAGAGAAGAATACATGTCAACCAACGATCATTGGCGAGAATAATTTTTCCTCAGCAGGTATATATTTTTTAAATTAAAAACCAGTTATGTGATAAAAATTCTATGAAATTTAAAAGCATGCTTACATTTTTTTTTATATTAAAATAATTGTCTATTTCAACCAATATTTTTATGGCTAAATTTAAATTAATTTTTTTGATGAAATATTTCAACAATTCAAGTTAAAAGTTAGCGTAAAGCATTTAAAAATTATTAAAAGTAGAATTTTTTAAGTTTTTTTTTTTTTTAAAGTCTGAAGATGTGGAACTTCCAAATATCGTTTGAGCAATATGTATTATGTTAATGAGTACATTTATGTGTTTAAAAATGCAATCTGGTAATTAATTAAAAGTTAATTGGAAAATATATTTGAAGAGGGGGGGGAGGGAGTTGCGCAGGGCTGATCGATGGGCGCGTGGCTGGGGGGCGACCCTGATCCCAGTGCTGCCCGCGGGGGCAAGGCATTCTCACCTCTCCCGGGTTCAGGCTCTATCAAGTACATTCAATTATTTATCATTCATATGCTTATTATTATTTTTAATTATTATATCTTACTGCATGGCATTTAATCAACAAGTCATATATCTGAGTAGAACAAAATATTCCAAATAATCTGTATAGAAAATTAAGGACTCAATTGTTTTCCTTTGAGGAAAGGCATGACATTCAAGAAAAGTAAAGTACAATATAAAGGTATAAGTTACATGTTAAATCACACATATCTATATTCTTCTTAAAATATTTTGTCTATTTAAAATATTTTTTTTTAATTTTAAGTTCAATTTATGTCATTAATAGTTGTTTCTCAACGGTTCACTTTGTATCAAATGTAAATGTAAAAAAACTTTTCACCTGTTGCAGATTTGATAATTTTTTTTTTAAATGTTCGTTTTGTGTTCTTTAAAATAATTTACTTTTGATAACACATTAGTGACATATGTTGTAGTTTTAAAAAAAAAGTATTCGAATATCGAAACATATTACATTGTTATTTAAAAACATGAAATACAGGTTCGTAAATCAACACACAGCATTGCAAATTAATAATAAATTACTTCAATTTATTTAGAGTATATATAAACTTTCAAAATTTTTTTTTAAATTTGAAACAACTATTCTATTGGTTGCTATTGCCTTCCAAACCTGTTGTTCTTGAAAAGTAGATGAATTTTGAGATCTGGAGTCCATAATTTTATATTTTTTTATTTAAATAAAGATAGATAAAGAAGTTTTATATTTTTAATCTTGTTTTTAAGTTTTTAAGATGCATAGTTATTAATCTTTTAAACATGTAATAAGTTTCAAAGTGTATATTTAAGTACAATTCAGTATGAGAATTGAGTCAGAATGTATTTTTAGTTCAGTAGATTGTAGATTATCGCTTCTCCGTCATCACTTTTGATAGCTTCATCCATTTTTCACAATAGTCTGGCATGCTTGCTTTTGAATTTTAACAATGTATTGCATTTAGGTTTTACATCAAGTTTATATTTTTGATATGTGCCTCATAGTTTCCAAATTCGCTCTAGAATAAAAAAAAAATGTAAATGTTATGGTATAATATGAATAACGAGGAATTTTAGTATATTGAGGATATTATTGAGGACAGACATTTCGTTATATTTGAAACTGTTAATACTTTTGGTTTATGAGAAAAATTAAACTAATCATGTTCTTCATTAATTTGAATTCATTATGAAGCGATTTAAATTTTGAACTGATCGCGTA
Source organism: Nezara viridula (assembly GCA_928085145.1). Lineage (NCBI taxonomy): Eukaryota > Metazoa > Arthropoda > Insecta > Hemiptera > Pentatomidae > Nezara > Nezara viridula. Next base: position 57,081,250 of record OV725078.1, on the reverse strand, counting down.
CTTGGCTATCATTGAGGTTGTCGAGTATTGAGAAAACTTCTCATAAAATTTACTCATTGAAATGACAGGTAAATAAATTATTAGAAACATTAAAATAAAAACCTCAAGTATCTCAGTCTGTATTTTTACTGTATACCTTTTATTTTTTATATCTTTTGTAGCCCTGACGAAGACCTACAAAGTGGGTAGAAACTTCGGCGTAAACAATAAAATTTTTAATATATACTATTTATTTGACCGCACCCACCAAACAACTCCTTCTCATTCTACAATTACAATTGTTAGGTGATATTATAAATGACTTTCTTGAGGAAATAAGCCTGTATATTGAGATCGTAGCATATCTCATATATGGCTTGTATTTAATAATAAATTATAACTTAAACTAAAACTTGGAAAATTGTATCCATGGGGATGCCTTAATTTGAATGGCGAAAGATTGACTAGTCAGTGATTAAGTTTAATTTTAGAGACTGCGGTTTAGTTTCAAAATTTATCTACGAATTTTATTTATGATATTTGTCGGTTTGTGACCTACTCTCAGTTTGAATAATTAATATTTATGTAATATTAAGTTTTAAACATAGGAGACTTATCTAATAAATAAAAAAAAATCTAATAACGTTAACAAGAAGTTTTTTTTTTTTTATTTGTTTATATAGAAATATTACATTCTGTCACAAACAAGGACATTTATAATAGTGTTCAGAGAGCACACTCACACTCTATTTACAATAAACTAGTAGGCCCGTGCGAGAAATTCGCACAGCATATTGTTACCAAATGCCAAATTAATAAGAACATAAAATAATGCAAAGTATCAAAAGATAAAGAAATTAATTGTTACTTTATCCATAAATAATCCACAAAGGAAACAAAATTAATTTAAATCTTCATTTTTGTTTGGAACCAACATATTTACAAATTCCAATAAGCTCTATCTTTGCGAAAAATTGTCCGACTTCAATGATTTTTTTTTCCTTATAATAGAACTATAATGGCTATAATAGAACCCTCCCAATGAATATTAATAGAAAATACGAAAAAATTAATAATAAAATGAAAAAACAAAAAATATTGGAAAAATTTCTAATCGATTTCGATGATTTTTTTTTCCTTTTGTAGAAAATTAGTAACGTTTTATACAATCATGGAAATGACCAAGGGAAGAGTGTGTAATTTTTTAGTTATTCGCAAAAAAAGTTTATTTTTTCTCATAACTTGTTTGCCTGAATTTTCGGGGTGATCGGAATATTTTTCCCGCCTGAAGGAGAAGGAAGCCTTCGAAATTGTTGGCTCAATCTTGAGATTTGGTGAAAAATTAACGATGATATGGCTTACCTTACCGATCAAAAACATCATCGATAAATAATATAAACTCCTCCTGTCTCGATCATAGAGAGTTCAAGTGACGAAATGAGACATGCATCCAGTGACAGTACTACAATTAACGTCAGCTCGTGTGGATGCGAACCCCATGCCTTGCGTTATCTCGAAAATGGTACGTTTTTGGGCTTAAAAACGCAGGATCCGATAGTTCCGAGGGAACTATCCGGGTCTTGCTGTACGCATCAAAATCTTCAAGGTCCAATTTGTCCCGCATCGATCTACACACCGTTCCAGTATTGAAGCCTAGCAAAATGTTTGTATCGACTTTATTTATTTTAGAAAGAAAAACAAAAGCGGAGAATACGATTCGCAAACCCCCCGTGAAATTCTGAATCCAACGGTACCCCATTCATGGTATTTGAGCATGACAGGAGCTTATATTTGGTACAAAACCGATTTCGAACCTTACTGTAATAATATATGTACGGATAAAAATAAATAATACAGAAACCAATAATAATAAAAATAAATGTATATAAACAAAAGAACTAACCTAATCAAAATAACAACTAAAACACATGTATACTATACAATAATTACAGAATCCATTCACTCAGAAGAACTCCGAGTCAAGCCTTTCACCTCCCTCGTGGAAGGAAAGGCAGGACTCCAGGAGATCCCAGCGCCTCGCACTGAGCCGCATTACTGGTATTAAGAACCAGTAGAAGCTGAGGAGAGGCGCTATAATCACACATACTTGGCTTAAGTGGAGGATCTGGCCATTGCCAAAACTCCAATATATGCTTATTCACAGGAGGTTTCTGGGCCACTGCCGCTTCAAGCTTTGAGGAGGATTGTAATGATGGGTGGTGCTGGATTGTGCAAGGGGCAAATCAGCAAATGTTGCAAGGAAAGTATCGGGATGAACTGTTATGTCAGCAGTAAAGAGGATGTAAAGCACGGAACCCAAGAAGCTGCCTTGGGGAACATCGGCTTTAACGGAGTAGATATCGGAAAATTCTGTTCCACAGCGAATTCGAAAGGAGCGGTCAGAGAGGTAGAATCGGAGGACTAGGTACAAGGACTGAGGTAAATGGATTTTAAGCTTGAAGAGCAATCCGGCGTGCCATACCCGGTCAAATGCCTGTGCAATGTCCAGAAATGCACCCGAACAGTATTACTTGTTTTGTGTTGGGCTGAGGAAATATGATCAACAACTCGGAATCCTTGTTGAACAGTAGAATGTTGAGAGCAAAAACCAAACTGATGGGAAGGAATATTTTGGGATTCTATAATGGGTAGGATTCGTTTCAAAAGGATCTTTTCAAAAATTTTCGAAAGGATTTGAAGTAGGCTAATTGGTCTATTAGATGTTGAGCTATTGGGAGGTTTGCCTGGTTTTGGGAAAAGGATAATAGTGGAGTGTTTCCATAACAGAGGAAAGTGGGTCGTGCGTAGGATGCAATTGTATATATATGTAAGGATATGACTGCTTTGGATGGAAGTTGTCGAAGGATTTGAGGGGTAAGGAGATCATGTCCAGGAGCTTTACGGGGATTAGTTTTTTTAATTGAAATTTCACTTCGGAAGGATGAATACATTTTGGGGGCAAGGAAAATGGGATTGGTGATGTAAGGAGTTCTTCTACTGTTACGGTGTGGGCAGGATGGGATTCCGGTTGTGAAATAAATGTATTGGATAGGTGAATAGCGAACTTCTCAGCTTTATCTTCGTCAGATGCCGACCAGGAGCCATCATCTCGTCGGAGGGGATGTGAAATGTGGTGAGGATTTAGGATTTTTGTTGTGGTTTTCCAAAGGAAATTGTTGCGAGAAGAGATGGAGGATTGTGATCTGAAGGTGGCTAATTCCAGTTTTAATTTTTTGCAGTAATAATTATAGGAGCAGCTGTCGGTAGAATGTCGAGTACGTTGCCACAATAATCTGGCACGGCGTTTGGTGTGGATTAGGTCAAGGAGGTGTTGGGGTAGAATGGTCTTTTTAGGAATTCTGAAGGAGTGTTTTGGGAAGGAGGCAGTCCAGGCGGCTTGTTGGATTGTGGTAGTAAAGGAATTTACGGCACTATCAAGGTCATCGGGAGTTTTTAGGGATATGTTGAGATCAATTTTATCGGAGATGATTTGGCGGAAAAGGTCCCAGTTAACTGGGCCCCTGATAAATGACAGTGGAGAAGGTTCGGGAACGGGCTCAAGTGCAACATTAAAAATTAGAGGACTATGGTCAGAGGAAAGTTCATTTAGATGTGTAATAGAACAATTGAGGGAACCTAAGCCGCTGTGGATAAAGAAATCAAGGATATCCGGATTACGGTCAGGATCTGTGGGCCAGTATTTAGGAGAGTTGGGAGAAAGGGAGTGAACAGGTTCGGCCACGAGAATTCGTGGTTCTGGAACACCATTGTTGGTGCTTGGCATTTAGGTCTGCACCCAAGATGAAGTGATGTCCTAAGGAGTCGAGGAGAGAACTGAATTGGGCATTGGATATGGATCGGTTAGGAGGGCAATACGCTGACGCAAGGGTAACCGGAAAGGAGAAGGTTTTTATCACGATAGCGGTGGACTGTAGGAAATCATGTATAAGGTAATGGGAGTAGGTGATGGGAGAGAGATTGGTGTACAATGACAGCAGTACCGGCATGTGCTTTTCCGTCAGGGTGGGCAGTACGATATGTCAGATATTGTGGTATTTTGATGTGATGTTGAGTGGTTAGTCGAGTTTCATTTATTAGTGCCACATCAATATTCTTGTCAAGTAATAATGTAGTTAGTTCGTTTGTATGATTCCTAACACCATTCACATTCCAAAGGAGAATGGATATAGGTTTATTGGAAGTCATTTAAGGATTTTTTGCGGGAGAGATAAAATGTGATACAAGATTGGTGAGAAGAGATATCAAAGGAGTAACAAGGGATCTGAATTCGGAGAAGAAAGATGTAAGTAAACTGTTGAGATCTGTGGTATTTGATGGAGGAGGAATGTGAGGAATTTGGTGTTGATAAAACTGTTGATGATTAGGTGAAGTTTGATTAGGATGTTGAGGGTGGGATTGAGAATTTTGAGGTATATGTTGTTGTTGCGGAAGGATCTCACAATAAGTAACATCACTGTACCTCCTAATAGGTGTGCAAAAGACACCGTTAGGTCAATTATTTTTGAAGGTCCTCTTCTTGATGCGCTAGGTTCTCTTCTTGTTGCCTCTGCTTCTTTTTGGTTCCGGAATTTTCGATATCTTGATTTGATATTCTTGTAGATCTGACAGCCTTTGTAGTTCGCTGGATGTCCTTCAAGGCACAAAACACAAACTACAGGATCCCGTTTCGGTTTTGTGCACTCCCCGGATTTGTGCTGCTCTCCACATTTTACACATCGCGGAAGATGATGGCAATAATTCTTGGTATGGCCATATGCTTGGCAATTGTGACACTGTACGATTTCCCTCTTAGGATATTGCTTCTCTACTATAACACTTGTGTAGAACTATAAGTTAAATTTTGAATAATCACGTAGTTGGCAACATCTTATAATTTTTTAATATAAACATTTAACACAATTTTTATATTAAGAAGGGAATAAAATAATTTCAACGAATCATTTTTTTTTTATTGTATTTTTATATTGTATAGGCAATGGCAACATTTCGACCCTAGCTTGTGGGTAATCATAAGGCCTTAAATTAAATCAGAAATATAAGAGATAACGTGTGTGGGTAATCAGAAGGCCATAAATTAAATCAGAAATATAAGAGATAACGTATGTGTGTAGTACAAAGACAAAAGTAAATACAATACAATAAGAAATAAGATAAATAATAAACAAGATAAATAAATAAATAAAGGGTTCAAATAATAATAGAAGTATACCCAGTGATGAAATAAATGAGACGAATCTTAGATATTATGAAAACGTTAAATTGAGTCTTCCATGATGAATAGTGGGTCTTATCATTTATTATAGTTGTCGAGTCCAGATCTCTTGGAGAGATGTGGTGTCTGACACCATTGTCAATTTTAACGTATCAATTTAAACAAAATAAAATATACAACAAAGTATAAGTTTGTAAAGTAGCATTAAATAACTAGTCAAGGTTTCGCCAATTCACAAATAATGGTGATCACATAAAATTAAAGTAGAACAACTCTAACATCAGTGGTTTAAAACCTTCGGTTAAGACAATCTTTACTTACCACCCTACCTTATACCTTATGCGCAGAAATATGTTATTTTAACTGTTTTCATATATAGAAGGTGAAGGTAAAAATTATTTACGGTATAACATGTTCATTTAAAACAATTAATACTATAAAAGCATTATAACCAGGATTAAAATATTTAAGGCAATATATAAATGTTATAAAATAATCATAGATGAATTCCTTGTCGAGCAGACCGATTAAAAAACAAAGTTTAAATTTATAAAATATAGATGTGGATCTACATTGTTTTTTTTTTTTTTTACTGCGAACCTCAAAACCTGTATCTGCATTGAAAACACGGATTACAATTTTTTCACGATGGCAATACCCCCCTTACTGTGTATCTAATTTTTAGGTAAGTGGAAGTATAAGTATCAAACAGATGTATCACATCACTCCAATACATCTCTACACATACTGGAGGATCAATCCTTGGATTGATAAAAAATATTAATTCGTATAAATCCTATATTCATTTTAAAATGCACCGATTTTACGAAAAATTATACAGTTAAAATTGTCCATGATTTACTATGACGTTGGTAAATAGTTTGGTTGCCATTAATTCAATGAGCTGATAAATGTCGTAACATAGATTTAGATACGAACCATAATCTAAATGGTCCATGCTACCATTCTCTTATCTGATACTTAAGATATCACGTGGAATCGTTAAGATAACTCCAGACGGGATATTAAGCACGCTATTTAAAGTTAAATATTGGTTTAGGATTAATAATGAAGATTAGGAATTCCTAATAAAGATTAGGAAAAATAATGAATCCACCTGTGGTTTAGTATCGAAAATATTGAGTGCTAAATTTCGGTTGTAGATTAACATTTGTAAAATAATTGTTTAGTACTTTTGCCCATGTCTCACGTGTATGGGTCGATGGGATGGCAATTTAGTAGTATTGAATTAATCATTTTCCCTACTAATATTTATATCTAAAATTCTGATTGTATTATTATTTAAATTTTTGTTGAATTTTATTCTGTATGATAATTTTTTAAACAATTGAATAAAAGAAATGGTTTTAATTTTTTTCCATTTACGAAATGTCGTCGAAATATTTCTAAAATAGTTTTAGGTCGATACTATAGTCATTATTTAAATCAGGTTATAATTTATTCATAAACATATCTGTTAAATTCACTCATAGAAATCTCTATCATTTTATTCAATTATTAATATTTGTTTTATTTAATGGATATCTTATGATATGTATGTATGAATATATATTTATTTGTAGGCTGTAGTGTTGACACATAATGTATGTCGGAAAATGGCCAACATTCCAACTAGTGTTGCCCAAATGCGAGACCGAGACGAGTCTTGGTCTTGCAAGCTCAGTCTTGGTCTTGTAAACTCAGTCTTGGTCTTGCGTAAGACTCTCGTAAGTCTTGCAGTTACCTACTAGCTTATTACTAGAGATATATTACTGTATTTTTTTAGATATGAGAAACCTAGCTAAGTCTGAATGAAAAATTAGAAGAGTTAAATGCAAAAGTATATTGGTTACACCAATTCTTTACATATAGTAACTAAAATTGTCAAGTATTAGTAACTATTTTTATTTTAAAAAATCGATTTTTTTTTTACCAGTCATGGTCTTGGTCTTGCAACAGATAGGCGGTGTTGGTCTTGATCTTGCAAAGTGCAAGACCAAGAAAGATTTTAGGCAAAACTAATTTCAAGAGAAGCCCAATGCTCCCATTAACAGAAAGAGAATTCTCGGTAGTTCAACAGGTAAAATTAATTACCATAAATTCAACAGAGAATCAAACAACCCCTTGGACATATATACAACCTCAAATAACTATAAACGCAACTAACTATATTTAACAAAAAAAAAAAAAAAAAAAAAAAAACAGTAGCATCACATCTCAGAGATAAATTTCAAAAATTAATTCAGACATTACCGGAACATCATTTAATTTTCACTGATGGGTCCAAATCTGACTCAGAAACTTCATCAGTTTTAGTGACCAAAGATAACGCCCATAAAATGAAGTTACATCAATTCAGTAGTATTTATTCTGTAGAGGTAAATGCGATAGAATATTCATCTAGATTGCCTGACAAAAATATAGTAATTGCTTCAGATTACTTAAGTGCTCTAAAGAGTTTAGCAAACATGTATTCCGATCATCCAGGGATTAAATGTATACTAGAAATACGAAAAATTATGACTGATAGCAGGAAATCAGTAGATTACATATGGGTACATTATGACGTCAGTAAATACATGATGGTGCTAAAATATGTCGGTATAAGAGGAAATGAAATATCCGATAAAGCAGAAAAAGAAGCACTCTCGCTCCAAAGGCGTGGTAAGACCCTGCTAACAACATCAGATCTCTCATGCCCACTTAAAGAGAATATCCAAAATTAATGGCAGGACGTATGGAATTAGAGTGCCCCAAGCGAACTGAAAATTATAAAGAAAGATATCAGACCTGGGAGTTCTTCTGGTAGCAACATTCAGAGAGAGGAAGTCGTTTGTTTGTCCGATGTCTAGGCGCAAAACATCCAGGTCATCAGCGCCCGATAAACTGCTTTTATACTATTTAAGTAGTTGGTACAAAAAAAAAAAAAAAATAAAAAAATAAATAAAAAGATCAATAAAATAAAATAAAGTAAGATAGGGTAGATAAATAAATAAACTTTTAAAAAATAGCAATAAATGAACTGAAATTAATAAAAAAAAAACAACCTGTACCACTACAACCCATGAAGGGTCTTGGGTGCAGTACTATTTGAGGAAGTACTGTTACAAGACCAAAAGTTGTGCAGGGAGGTGACGGGCCAATATCACGCTCAACCACCAGGTTTTTCCCCTTAACAATTTTTTTTAAATTAAGGGTACCCACTTTATAGAGGCTGGGTGTGCCCCAGGAGGGTCTCCCGATCCCAGGGGTGACACACGGTTAATGAAAAATTACTATTCATTAGCCGGATTCGAACCTAGGACCTTGAGCTCTGGACGTCAGTGCTCACCCACTGAGCTACCAGCTACCGAACATTTAAAAAAATAAATAATAAGTCTGCAAAGGATCATTAGTTATAAACTCGTCATATATGTTTTTTAAGTCTTTCATTGTTATTTCAAAACTTTGGAAATGATTTCTTCTTAATTTCCTTGGGATCGCAATAGTGTTCTGTCCATAACTCGTAAATTAAATGATTTAGAGATATTACAAAACATATCAATAGCGTTGGGAAACGACAGGAATAGATCTGACAAAATAATAGCATTTCTAATAAGGATAAATTTAATGAAAGAGTTATAACAATAATTTCTATTTATCTTTTTCTTTTATTTAATTTGTTTTCCTTTATATATTTTAAATTTTATTTATTTTTTTTTTTTTTTTAGTTTTTCCCTTCTCCATTAAACCTATCAGCTAAATATTTTAATAATAATAATTTTATGGATAAGGCGCCGGTGACCTGGATGTTTTGCGCCTGAGACATCAAAACAACTAACCAAAAATTATAATATATAATATTATTTAATTAAATTATAATATATAATTATATAGATATGATATGGTATATGGCTAGTGTTGTGAAAAGGGATAAAAAAAAAAGATCATATGTTTATATAATAATGGAATAATATGATGTAAGAGCTGTGTACATATGGATTGATCAGTATGCTGTGTAAAAAGCAACCCTATGTTGTAGGGCAGCACTACTTTCAATAAAGTATTTCTCTCTCTGTATATGGATTATGGATGAATTATAAGTTGTTTATTAATTATTTATTCATCGGTGCCAATAGTAATTGAATAGATTTAATAATAATTACTAAATGAGTTCGATGTTAGCCCATCGAGTAGCCAATCAGGGTCTATGCTACACTTGGGGGAAGGCACGGGCGGATCTACGGGGGGGGGGGGGCTTTCGGACTGAAGCCCCCCCAAAAATGGTAAAACATAGCCATGTTTTATCGTAAAAAATATTAAAAAAGTATCTCTTAAAGTATTAATGTTTGTGCAATTACATTTAAAAGGGCTTTAGGAATCACTTAAACACCATTTCATACAGGTAGTTAGTTTCTTTCTTTTTTTCCAAAGTAATTATCGTTATTTTTATGAAAAAAACAGCTTTCGGGCTGAAGCCCCCCAAAATTAAATCCTGGATCCGCTAGTGGGGGAAGGTGTGCGTCACCGATTTTTCCCCGCACTGATTTGAGGAACTAATTTTAGGGTTGAACGGACCCAAAAAGCTTGTACCTTCCATCTTCACAAAGCTGCTAATAATAAGTGAAAGCATTTTTTATTCGCAATTTACTCAAGTTTAATGTAGTTTCAAGAAGTATGAAAGTCAACGTGACAAATGACCGAATGCTTTTGATCCAGCCGCCCACGCGTAGCAAATGACATTTCAAACGAGAAAGGTCGGCTAAAAATTTCTGATCATGCCGCTCATAAATCTTGGTTAATATTTATTGATTCGTTCCTTTACTTCTAATATTAATTGTACAATTAAATACAATCCATTTAGATTATAGGTTATTATTTGAAGTATATTCCTATGATGTCGATATCACTTTCGTTCGTTGTTCACACTGAGTATTGAGACCTACGCGTCAAAGACATTTACCGTTAACCTGTGTCAGCAAGTAATGACTATTTAATTGACTTTCTTTCAGACCTCTTTGCTACGCGCTGGAATTTCTAGTCACAGCATGGTTTGCACAGTTTTCTCTGAGACGATTTAATAGGCCATTGGAATGCAAAATTTTAGAAAATGGTGTTAAGGTGGATAGGAGGCTTAGCTAGCTCGGCATGTGAATTTCTCCAAGACATCGGAGTTGGTCGAAAAACAAAATAGTGAGTGGTTAACACATATTAAATAAATAAATAAATAAATAAATATATATATATATATCGGATAAGAATGTGTACTACATAATCTACGCCAATTTCTTATTTCTTTGAAGGTTTCACTGAATTCTAACACTTTAATTATATATTTTTTTTATCCTTCTTAGATTAATATTCGAAATAACAAACAATAAATAAATAAGAAATATCTTGTATCTTAAAAATACCTCAATTTCTCCAAATATCTCAGTTTCGTTCTATTGTTTAGTTGTTGGATCGCAATGAAAGAGTACAAGACACCTTCTTACCTCTACCAACCTACCTTTTTATAAATAATATTTAATGTTTTTATTTTAAACTGTCAAATTCCTCTCGTATCCAATCCTTACTGTAAAATCGTCAATGCTCCTTTCTTTGTCACAAATAAAATCCATAACGACCTTAATGTATCATTTGTTTCCGATTAAGCTCAATCCAGATACCTTCCATAATAAACTTCTGAACCATCCGAATCCTCTTGTTTCTAACCTTGCTTCCTCTTCTATACTTGATAACCCTCTGAGAATAAGATGTCCTCGGGACCTCCTAATATAGCACTATAATTGAAGACCTACTATTAGATATTTTCTCTTCATGTTTTACATTCCATGTTACCAATTTCAAATTTACTAATTATATTTTTCAGTTGTAAGTTTCAAGAAATATGTTTTTAAAAAAATTTACTGTTTTTTACGTTTACTTAATTTGTCAGCGAAGCTTTTTATCCGTGTCGAATGTTACAAAATATCTCAGAATCGCAAAATATCTACTCGCATTTTAAGTTTCAGACATCAAGGAACAAATTTGGATCGTGTCTGTATACAATCAAAGACTTGTGAAGGGCTATTTACCTACTATCCGATTTGCACGAGATTGTGCAGGTTTGTGGTGGCTAGATGGATATATATCAATTTCATTAAATTCTTTCCAGTACTTTCGCTATCTAAATGTTTTTCCAAATTTGGAAAAAAGTTGGGGATTGGTGAAAAGAATGATACTGTATAATTTTTTTTTTTCCCGAATTCTACCCATTATTTCTAAATATGTTTACGCAAACTTATTTTCCTTGATATCATAAAACATGATATTCGCAAACAAATGAAGAAGGTTTCAAGGAGGAATCAATGCAGAAATTTTGGCCGAAAACGGTATTTCAAAGGTCGATATACCGATATATTGTCATATGGAAGAGAAGAATAGTTGGGGTGGTCAGTCAAAAAAGAAGGCAAAAATAAATGATAATATTTATTTTTACATATGCCGACGTTTCGACCTGAAGTTCAGGCCATCATCAGGGCTAAGAAAAGAACGTAGGCATATGTAAAAATAAATATTATCATTTATTTTTGCCTTCTTTTTTGACTGACCACCCCAACTATTCTTCTCTTCATTATCCACGACAGTCAACCATTTACCAATTATATATTGTCATATCGTTTTGTTTTTCTTTCCGGCAACGTTCATAAAATTTCAGATGGAATATCCTGCTTATTGCTAAATAAACGTGTCAATAAACCAATGAGGTATCAGATTATACACAAATAATAGAGCCATATATCGATATATCAGAATATCGTCTTTTTATTTGTTCTCATCGGTCAAGATCCGTAGGTTAATAATGAGTGTCAATCAATTATCTGAATCGACCTATAATTTAAATTTAAGCCGATACGGGTATTCCAAACACCTATTGATCGGCCTTTTACAATTTCCGTCGAGTTACATACAGTTTGATTTGAAATTTTTTTCATTTTGTTAAAAAAACTCGGGAATCAATCGCTTAAGTATCGAACTATAAAGAAATTTGAGCTGATACTTATATTAATAAGACCGATATATCGGCCTCCCTGTCTTATGTTATCTGTCTTATTAAAGCTTCAATAGGTATATTATGCTAATTGCTAATAAATGTTAATCGCCTGGGGATCGATGCTTCTAGAAATACGAGTTGATACCGATATTCTTAAGATAGAAACAACGGTCTTTCGGCTTCATTTAATCGGAATTAGTGAAATTTCACTTGGAATATTCTCTTCATTACCAACGTAACAATCAAGCGGATCGATATATTATCGATTCGATCGAAGCGAATCGAAATGTATGGTCTTGAAATATCGATATTACATTATTTAACATATTTTTATATTAATTCTGTGAAACTACAATAAATGAACTGCTCTCAAATGGAGAAAGAAATACTGCTCTCAAATGGAGAAAGAAATACTGCTCTCAGAATTAATTAAACCCATTATTATTCGTTAAAAAAATATTTCCAGTTCTGATTTTTCAAAGGTATTGTTCATGATACGCCAATATTATGAAAACGGGTCGTTCAATTTGACTCAAGGTTGGAAGAACTTCGGAAAAATGTGTTTAAATGGTCTAGCATCAATTTCGTCAAATTAAATTCGACAATGAAAATTAATCTCAATGAAACTAATTGCTTAGAATATAATGACTGTCAAAGGTGGTTTCAGAGAACATATAAAAATGGTAGTTTAGTTGGTACTAAGGATGGGCGATGGTCGATAGTTCAGTAACTTCCCAACACAGACTTAAAGAAGATTTATTTTCGCTGTATTCTTTAGTTATTTGCTTTAAAATGCTGCATAAACTTTATAATAATTAACATTTATGTCAGATATATCCTTAAATATTTATGTTAAGGCATTAAAACATTATTAAATAAATAATTTAAAAAAATATATTGACGGGAAAATACATTTATATAAAGAAATAAATTGCATTTATTTGTCTAATTGTAGAATTCAAACAAGAAACATTGACGACGTATATGTACTATATTTATATAACAATTTAGTAAAAAAAAAGAGGCGAAAAATGCCTAGGTCTTTTAATTTCTAATATTATAAATTTATTTATATAGTAGCACCTATTTTAAAATATAATAAAACTATAATGTCACCCTTTTAGATTTTATAAATATATTTTTGTTATGGAAAAAAAGGGAGGTAAATGTGACATTTTGTTTTCCATTGGCATAACTGGAGGTGTAATAATATTTATAAGAAAGCAAATTTGATAATAAATTATTTGTTGGAGGTGAACTGAAAACTGGAAAAGTGGTATTAGGGCCACTGGTTTCATGATAAAAATGCTGAAATAATTTATATTTCCAATATTTCTTCTCTTAATAAAATGTACCAGCCTTTTGTACATTTTAAACAGCATAGAAAAAATTCAAATGTATAGTTATATATTTTCCACATTCCGTTTCCCTCATTAGACACAATCACCAGTGTCCAATTATTAAGGTATATTTTTCTTGTTATTTTACTTACGCTAAATGAAAAAAAAAACTTTTTTTATTTTTATTAAAGCTTTAACAGTGAAGGATTTTCAGTAACTTTATTATTTGAACATGGAAGACATATAGGCACTATTATTTCAATTATTTGGTTAAAAAAGGAGGCGAAAAATGTGTCCTTTAATGTCTAAGATTCTATCTAAATTTAATTTGATAATAACGCCAAGTTTAAAATATAATAAAACTGTAATGACATCCATGTAGATTTTATAATTATATTTATTTTGTGAAAAATAAAATAAAAATGGTGCGATAATGTAACATTTATTCTACCGGCACAACTGGAGTAGTAAAAATATTTCTAAGGAAGTAATTTGAGATTCAATTATTTTTTGCCTTAAAGCTTTCTTCTTCCATCTTATTTATTAATGATATTTACAACCGTATTAAAGAAATAAATTTAGTAAATTTGAAAATATGGATATAATGACGTGAAACACTTGTTGAGAAACCACCCAATGGTAGCACTCTAATAATATTTCTAAATTAGGAGATCACGGGGCCATCTTCTTTTTAGACGCCTTGGAGGGTTATCAGTTATGCAAGAAGAAGCAAGGTTAGATACGAGAGGATTGGGATGGTTCTGAAATTTATTATGGAAGGATAGGTTTCTGGATTGGGCTAGATCTGAAACATAAGAAACATTAAGGTTATTATGGATGGTTTTATTTGTAACAAAGTAGAGAGCATTAAGGAGTTTACGAAGGATTTTGGATTGTAAGGATTGGATACGAGAAGAATTCGATGGTTTAGTGGAGCCCCATTGCTCAATTCCGTAAGTTCAAATAGGCCGTATTATAGTCATGTATATGAGTCTTTTATAATTAATTGGAAGTTTTTTTTTTTTTTTAATGAAAAAATAGTTTTATTCTGGGACTACTGTCCCCTAAGAATAATAACAGAGTTACAAATTTATGGGTCTTAGTCTGACATAATAAAAATACAAACTAATTTACTGTTAATTGTTATTTCAATTGTGCAATAGATTGAAATTAAACATTGTACAGATGCAAGTAATTTTACATGTTAGGGGAAGTTTGAATGTGGAGTAGGTGTTGGAACAGGAGTTGTTTGAAGGGATTTGTGGACGAGGATTGACGCATGGAGGTAGGAAGTGAATTCCATAAGGAAGCAGCACGAATGAGGAAGGATTTGCTGAAGGAGGAAGTTTTATGGGAGGGAATATATAAGTCTATAGGTTGAGACCTAGTATTGAGAGAGTGGATAGATGAGCGTAGAGTAAGGAGTTCCAGGATGTAGGGAGGGTTTTTGGTTCTGATGACTTGGAAAAGGAAAACACCAAGGAGGAATTGTCGTCGGGAAGTAGGATAAAGCCACTTCAACTCGGTGTACCAGAGTGAAACATGTGAACGCCTGGGGATCCCGAAAATGTATCTTTTGAAACAATTCATGACTCTCTTTAGTCTCATTTCCAGCCTGGCAGATAGCCCTCCATACACCAAACAGCAGTAGTCGAAGTGGGGGAATACAAGGGAGGTTTCAACGAGCTGTCTGCTTTTTAGAGGAATACAATCACGGAATCCTAGGAGTTGTTTAAGGGCAGTTATGGATTTCGGGTAATCTGGGAAACTGGGTATGGTTATTCCAGGAGAGGTTCTGGTCAAAGGTTACTCCTAGGTTTTTGACTGTAGGGAAAAAATGGATGGGACGGTTATTGAGGTTAAGTAGAGGAAAGTAAGGAAGGGAGCTAATGAGATGTCTAGACTCGATGATAATAGCCTTGGTTTTATCTGCATTCAGCTTTAATTCATTTATTTCTGCCCCTCTGTTGATGAAGTCGATGTCCTCTTGTAGCATTCGGGCAGCCTCAGGCATCTCAGAAGGTTGAATGATTGGTATATTTGGAAATCATCGGGGGTAACAGGAGTGTTGAATAGCGTTAGGAAGGTCACTAATAAAATAGAGAAAAGGGTCGGGGAGAGTGAGGAACCCTGAGGAACATCTGGTATTAATTGAAGGGGTGATGATGGAGGTTTGTTCGGAATTGTAACTGTTTGAGATCGATTGGATAAGAAGGATATGAACCATTTTAGGACGCTATTTGATATGGGCAGGCTTTGGAGTTTGGAAAGAAGGAGCTCATGATTAACGGAATCAAACGCTTTGGAAAAATTTAAAAGAATTAGGATGGAGATTTTCTGTTTATCTATGGCGGATTGGAGGTCTTGGGTAATCCTTAGCAAGGCAGACTGGGTGGAATACTGGGAACGGAAATTAGATTGTAAAGGATTGAGGAGATGCTTTAGCTCGAGAAAGCAGTTCAACTGAGAGTGAAATAATCTTTCTAGAGGCTTGGATAGAATGGAGATGGGTCTGAAGTCGGAATCTGATGAAGGAGTTGAAACTTTGTTCTGTGGACGGACTATGGCTCTTTTCCAGTATTTGGGAAAAATGGAATTTTGGAGAGAGAAATTATGGTATGTGGATGTGTAGAATTATGTGTAGAATTAATTAAGGTGTGTGGATGTGTAGAAGTGCGGGTATTAAGGCTGGAAGGCAGAGTTTGATGACTTTAACAGGTATTTGGTCAGGACCAAAATCATTCGTTTTGGATTTTAGGGTGGCAGAGAGTAGGTCAGTAGGAGAGATATCGAGAAAGTAAAACTTATCAGGATTGAAGGGGGTTTCGGTAATGGAAAAATATGAGCGGTCAGATGGAGATGTGGATAGAAAATGGTTAGTGAAAAAAGAATTTAGCGTGTTGGGATCGACTGGGTACTCTGTGCAGGTTTTCGAGGTAACAACAGAGAGGTTCTTAAGGATTTTCCATTTGAATTTAGGGTTAGGTTCTTGGGATAAAACGTTATTAAAGTATTGGGCTTTGGCGCGACGTAGGGTCATTTGTGTGAGATTTCGTAGGAATTTAAATGTGGAAGTTCAGAGCGTTTGTCTAGTAAGAGCTGATGTAATCGGAACGGTCGAGCGGTTTCTTGTCGTTTCAGTCTGGTATGATATATCGAATTCTTTTCTTAGTGTGGCGTTTCCATTATACAATAACCGTTTTCCATTACCAAACATTTAACTTTTGCATTATTATATTATCACTATATTCCGTACATCAATAAATAGGTTAAAGAATGACGGCGTGTTATTTTAATATTATCCCTTTAAATATATAAAATCTTAATATAATTTGTGTCCAACGGAAGGATACGAACTATCAATAGTCACTAGGACCATCAATATGGCTATAGATAGTTTTAAACTATCGATATATCGATAGTAATATCGACTATCGCCCATTCCTACTTGACCCTCGCTTAGCAACCAGAATCGTAACCTTTTATGAGTTGGTAATACTTGAAACTGTAGTAAAACGTGATGGGTGATCCTTGCCGTGTGGTCCCGGCTGAGAGAATAGGGCCACCGTACCCATGCGTGTCGTAAGAGGCGACTAAAATGGGGTTTGGCTCTATGAGCCGGTTAGGGACGATGCTAGTCATCATTGATGTGCAAACAGAGCAAGTTTAACTTGTAGACATTTTACTCATCACGGAAAAAAAAATGTAACCGAAATCTGGATTTCCAATCGATAAAAATTGATCAGATAAAATATGTAATCGATAATTGTGAAATAAATAACACGAAGATGAATTATTTTCATATAGATTTAATGATTTGCCGGCAGCATGCGAAGTGCAGCCAATAATTCAGAGAAGGAAGTTTTGACTTGAATACTGCAATAAAAAAGATACAAAAAAAGAGTTAATATAAAATCCACTGGGTATTGTCATTTCAAATTGGTTACGATTTACTCAAATATTCACTATACAATGGAATGTGTTTTCTTGCTTGTATCATTCTCCCAAATCTTTTTGTCGGAACGCTTTGGGCTTATTAGGTGAGGAAAACGCGTCATCTGCAATTAGTAGATAAAATGATCGAAACAATGAATTGCATTATAAAGATTTAGTTTTTAAAAATAAATATGTTATTTTACAGTAAAAAAATATTTTTACACGAATAAGAACAAATGATAGATTTATTGTTGAGCGAGGGGCTGATTGGAGGGTAGATGGTGCTAGTACGTAAACAGAAATACATTTCGATATGTAAACTTTCTTATTTTAATTTGTATCGACGTTTTGGTATAATGTTTAGGTCTTCATCAGAGTGATAGGTGTAGAGAGGAAACCTGTAACAAGTTAGGAATAAGGATACAATTTTTTTTTTTAAATTAGAAAGATTATCTATTGACTTATATTAAAATGTACTACAATTTTGGGCAATAATAAATTTAAATGATAATACATTTCAAACAAATTATATTTACCGCTGATAACATCCTCAGCCAGTGGTGAAGTACAATTTCAATATCAAAGTATAATTTTAACTCAGAAAAGTTAATAAATAAATTTAAGTTTTAACTTGTTTCTTAAGAAATAATTACAATCTGTCTCAATTAAGGACACTTATAATAGAGTTCAGGGAGCACACATTCACACCATATATACAGAAATATAAATGAATAATAAAACTTTAATTGCAAGTATATATAATGTAATAAATTGTACATTATCATTTGGTTACCAACTTCAAACTGTTCATTTTATGATCTAACACTCTTGTAATAACGTTCGTATGATGGATTTGACCCAATAAAATAAAAACATCTGTCAGGTAAGGGCAGTTAGCTCCCACCCATTTTCATTGGTAACACAAGTATCAATATTTCAAGGTTTATAATTTTTCTTGTGAAAATAAAATCTTCGGAAAAATATTCCAGGATTAATATAAGGCGCGGATAAAACCCATCGTCGTATTTAACTATGCAATATCGACATGGCAACTTCACCACAGGATTCGTGAATAGAACTGATTTTCGTGGCTTATGTCTCGTGTTAGTTCCATGCTGATTGCGATAATCTTTTCCTTCTTCCTGTAATTGCCTTTCACAATATGTCTCCAGAGTCTCATCTTGAGAGTCGTCATAAAAAGATCGGATTCATCAGCAATATCATTTTCCCTGTCAGTTCCCTCTGTTCTTGTTTTCCTATGACGTCGAGGTGCAGTAGACTGAACACAGTTTGAAGTTCCTTCCTCTATCAAGTCATCCGGAGCAATGCGTTTCCCCGACGGCACATTAATCTTCTTCCTTCTTACATCATTTTTCTTCTTTGTGCAACCCTCCATTTTCTGTTCCAAGGATTGCATTTTGAATTCCCTCTTCATCACAAAAATTCTTTATATAGTGGTGTTTCAGTAATGACTCTCAGGATAACAAAAATGGGTTATTTTTTACAATCTGTGAGTTTAATCCAGTTAATTCTATACTTGACTGACTTTTTACTCTCCACATCCCTGAAAATATTATGAAATATAAGTAGCAGCAGTAGATATGGTACTAACCACATGGAATCAACAACAGCATAAAGTTTAAATTAAAATTGGGGTATAATTTAAGTTCTCATAAAAATTATAGTATAAATTTAAAATCCTTTTCTATTTGTTCACTGCTTACCTACATTTCACAGCCATGATATTCTTGACAGTTATTTATATTAATTCATTTCGTTAAACAGAATTTAATGAAAACTTCATCGAATCAAATCGGCTCGTACCGTTTTCAAACTATAGACGTCTCAAAAACGGCACGTTTGTAGATTCGAAAGCTGAAGCATTTTTTGAAAGTATTGGATAGAATTTGATGAAATTGATACCCACTTGATCACATATTAACCAACCTCTAACTTCCTTTCAGATTTTGTTCCTATCGAATGTGTCGAGTTTGAGATATAGGCGTATCTAAGAAAATACGTTTGCGCATATGAAAGGGAGAGTAGTGGATGGAATTCAATAAAATTGATACAGCATAATTTTTTTTTTCTCACTATACTCTTAACTTTCCTCCAAATTGGAGCTAAATCGAACAAGCAGATTTTGAAAGATAGGCATATCTAAGATAGTAAATTTATGCGCGCGTAAGCAAGAGTATCAGATAAAATGTATGCGGAACCAAGACACCGCAAAATCTCTGAAAATCTCATGAAAATCGGATAAACGGTGATAGGTGATGTGCCCGTCACATTGACTTGTCTACAAACAGAAACTGAACCAAATCTGTTCGATAATGTTTAAAACGTAAAATGCTAGTTGAAAAATTCGATTCTGAGCACAAACAATTGTTTTTTTCTCGCGCAGGAATACAAAGATTCCCAACTTTCGGAGGTGAATAAGCAGAAGATTATGGAATTAAATTATGATGTTATTATCCTTTACGTATATTTATTTATTTAAATAGTGTAACATTTATTGTCTCGCTGCCACTGAATTGGCGTAAACATTCTTTTCATTAATTCTTATTTATTTATTAATTTATAAATTGTTGTGTATATTTTTGAGATGAACATATTGATTTCTAGTATTGAATTTATAAAAACAAATCAATGATATAATATTGATTTGTAATTTCATATATACAAATTATTTGCAAAAGTAAATTCGGTTATAATTAAGACAACTTCTTGCACACCTAAGTAAATTTCATCCGTATGATCAAAATCTCAGAAGTATTGCTTAACAAGAAATAAAGAAAAAAAAATGGAAGGAGATGGTTCGGGGTGACGGTCATAAATAGGCTCTATAGTGGTAAACCTATTGTATTAAAAACCTTATTAAAAGGGCCCATTTAATAAGGCTTTTAATAAAATAGTTTTACCACTATTTATCCTATATCCGCCACCCCGGACCATCTCCTTCCTTTATAATGCAACGGTCAACTATTAAATATTCAAGGAAAAAAAATATATAAGCAAGTAAATATTAAGGAATACAGTGGTGCATCCCCCCCTCCCCAAGGCCGGTGTCGCAAGAACCTTACCCTCCCTCTCCTCTCAAGATATTTCATTGCTCATGTTTTCTTAAAAACAGAGCAAGGTAAGATAGAATTACAAAAATCGTAGATCGTATAAAATTAAACATGCTACGGTATGTTCCATATTTTCCCTTGTCCCTAAGTCTGAAAATTCATAACCCCTTTGAAATTTACCCCCTCGAAAATTCAAAAATCCGTCTAAATATACCCCCCCTCAGAAATACACACTTCATGAAATCCTACTCCTGGGCACCCCTGAAGGAATGTACCTTATGGACAGATTTTATCTCGATTCTTTTAGTTTATTATAAATTCTTACTTCTATATTATACAAGGGAGAGAAAGAAGATAAATATAAAGACGGAAAACCAAACAAGAAAGCCATCGCTGCTATACAGAAAACTTTATATAAAATCAAGAAAGAGAAGGAAACGTTAGCGTTGATAGAATCTGAGAAATAAAGAAAAGAAAAGAAAGCTGAAAGTGCGAGACAAGAACAGATTCGTGTTGCTTTATAACGTAAAAAGCAAAAGGAAAAAGGGAGGAAAGAAGTGAAGAATGCTGAGTAGGAACTTCTTAATCATAAACAAAAAACAGACAGAGCTAATGCAGAGGCTATGGCTGGGCAACTTCTCACCTCCCATCCAAACCAAGGCCTTCCTCTAAGCTTTATAAAAAGGATGAAGAAGATATTGAAAAAGAAGAGTCTGAGGATGAAGAAGATGAAAGTTCAGGCCTAACGAAAAATCCACCAACAGTAAATGTGAGAATAATTAGACTACATTGGTTATGTTCATATTTTCTTTTATTATTAGAATGGGGAGGGAGAGGGGACTGTGATATCTCGATACATATGTAGGGAGGTTATTGAAATAATAAAAGACGTTTCTTCAGTTTAATTTTTGTTTATGAATGACACTGAGGTTCCCAGGGGTACCCATTCCTTCCAAGGCAGACTGCCTATAAACCTTCCTCCCCCTCCCAAGAAATTGTATCCCTCTCTTCTTCTTAAAAAAACAGAATAAACCAAATTAGAATTTGATTATTCGTATATTACATACTATTACACATCCTGTGGTCTGTTCCATGTTTCCACTTTAATTTTGATTTGAAACTTTTCATTTTGAAAATTCATAGCCACGTCGAAATTTAACCCTCTCAAAAATTAAAGTGCCCTCCTCATTAATTTTGATGGCGAAATTTGCGCCATAAAGACCCTTTCTGGGCACCCATCATGCTTGCAAATACATGTTGTGCTTTAATATTTAAATACGTAGCAATAATCATTTGAGGACTGTAGGTTATTAATTTTAAGTTAAACAAAATGAATATTAAACATTGAAAGAATGGAACTACATAATATATCACTAATGTATCGTAGAAAAAAAAAATTAAGCTCCTTCCTGCTTTCCCTGCAATGCGCCATTGTAGACCTATCTAACCTTCTCTGTATCGAACTAACCTAATTCCCTGAGATTGTAGTTTTTAGATCCAGACATAAACTGAATATTAGGAAAACATTTAAAACATGGGCATTTACTTTTATTTCAATGAAGAATATACCTCTGTGAAATGTTTAAAAAAAAAATAAAATAAAGAAAGGCCTAATCGCGTAGATATGATGGCCACGATATAGTTACATTGATTAGATAATCGGATATTGGCAATAATATAATACAAAAGAATGGATTATAGAAAAATATTTCATTTCCAAATTCGGTAATACGGAAGTGTCTTACCTTGGAACCTCGAAAATTACATGGATCTTATTATGAATTAGGATGGTACTTATTCCAACATTAGGTTGAACAATAAATGGGCTTTTGAGATAACATGACCACACCTTAGTAAATATATTGCTTTCTACAGGTCATTTTTAGTATGTTTAAATTAACCTGTTATTAATGCATTACACTAGTTCTTACACTTCTTTTCATATAATTTGACTAGGAAAATAATTATTTGTATTTCTTTAGTCATCAACTAAATATGTAGTATCGCTAGAAAGCTTCACCAATACAGAAACGTTCACACATTTCAAAACTTCTCCCATTTGATTCAATCAAGAGAATATTAACTACAAATTTAAAGAAAAACAGTCTGTAAAACAAAATAAATATGATTTAAGGTTCCACCAGGACTAAAAATAGTGCACGTTTTATCTTGATTGTTTTCTTCTGAAGAAATTCTATCACTCGTTGGATTACTAAGTTTCAGTATTGTTTGCCCGACTTGTGGTGATGGATCTCTTGTGCTAATATAAACTGGTTGTGTAGTGCTTTTCAAATTAACGATGACAATATTCATAAGAAAATTAAATGAAATAAACGCATTTATTGTTTCCCCAAAACTCTCTAAATTGTATTTTTTAATCATTTTCATAATTTCAATAAGTTGACAAAATTAATGAATTAATGAATATACTTTTTTATGTAATACTACATTGATATATAATGATCTAAAGTTGTTCCCATGTGTTTTGTATCACACAGATACAACTATTTTATCATTTAATAATAATACTATATTTATTCTGAGGGAGTCCCTTTACAATTATACAGAAAGACATGGAGTATGAAAGATATGGAGTATATGGAGTATGAAAGATATGGAGTATGGAGTATGAAAGATATGGAGTATGGAGTATGAAAGATATGGAGTATGGAGCCTCAGAGATAAATAAACAATAACCACATAATAAATAAATAGTCATATTAAAAAAAGTTTAAGTTGCTTTCTAACGATAATCAACTATGGAAAAAAATTTAAAAAACGTGAAGTAAAAATAATTAAGAACGATCTGATAATTTATATATTTACATTAATATCTATTTATAATTGAATGGGGACTGGACGGATAAGAAATGATTGAATAGGCGGGATTCAAAGGTAGGGAGGGTATTGGAGGGACGGATTTAGGAAAGAATGGAGTTTCATAGGAATGAGGATCATCGAATAATGAACGATCTGTCGAAAGCGGTTCGGTGGGCCCTTGTATATTAATCTGAAAACCGGGAACGGGCAGTCCGGGAATGAATAGAACACTTGAAGTAGCTCGGAGATTTATAAAGGATGGTGGGATTGGATGACTTGGAAGATGCAGGATGACAAAAAATACGACAGTTGCAGAGGTGCCCATCCCCCTCCCCTCACCTTAGACGTATACGCTTAGGTTATGACCTTCCCACCTCCCTTCCTCCCAAGATATTTTATTGTTCTCCACTTCAAACAAACAGTGCAAACTAAAATATCATTTAAAAAATCATAGATTATATACAATTATACTTTCAGTGGTTTGTTCTATCCTTTCATCTTGTCCCCTGGTTTGGAACATTTCATTCCGAAAATTCATAATCCTGTAATTCGCACAATGAAACCCCCTTCTGGCCACCGGAGAAGTAGGGATAAAGCCACTTCAACTCTTCATAAAAACGGGAAACAGAGGCATCTCTTGGGATCCTGAAAATAAATCGTACATAGCACTTTATCAAACGTTTTAGTATTGTGTTATATATTGTCCGATTTTCAGTAGAAAAGTAGGAAATTCAACCTTTGTGTTTATAACTAAAATATATAGTGGTGACTAAAATATATTTAATTTAAGTAATTACTTCTCAGTAACCGAGAAAAATATTTGTTCCAAATGAAAGTATAGTCTGTAGTTGTTAAAATCATTTAATGATTACTTTTGAGCGGATAAATTATTGATTTTATAAGTCCTGTTTTAAAAAAAATCTACATTTATTAGCGATCTTTTTTATCACTCTCTATCTATACTTCATATACTCCACATTCAATAAAACTTCCCTATTTAATAAGCTCTAAGTCAATAGTATTTGAGTTTAGGTTTATTTCGAAATAAGTTCAGATTCATCTCCAATCAGTAGACATGTTGTCCGCCAAAATTACTACTTAATAAATAAAAACAAAACTTTAATTTATTTTTTCCATTATTTGGAATGTATTATAGTAAACATAACTGCATGAATACACTTTTTATTCATAAAATAATGATCATGTAAACTGCTAAAGAAACTGTGAACTTTACAAAGATCTCTGTTATAAAAATTGATCCTCATTCAATTTGATCAAGTAAGTGTTTTTAATTAAAATATTTCAATTTAAAATCTAAAAGAAACCTGCTGGCTGCTTGAATTATTTTCATAAAATCATCAATATAAGGATAAGGGGCATTTAGTTGGTCACTTATAAATCGGTTCGATATATGATCTCTGTAAATATTTCTCTCTACTTACGGGACACCCTATATATCTATACAGTTTTTTTTAGGTTTTTTTCCGTTGGCGCTATAGAACATGAAGATCTCTGGCTGCGAGATATGGAGTGGGTCACCCATCCTCACGTTGCTATGAACCATGGTCACTTGGATTCAAGGGGAGTGACAAATCGGTCTGTGTGTATGAATGTGTGTGTATGGATGTTGAATGTGTGTGTTTTCTATTAGGTTGTGTATATATATATATACACAACCTAATAGAAAAAAAAAAAAAAAAAAATATATATATATATATATATATATATATATATATATATATATATATACAACCTATATATATATATATAAATTAAATTGTTATGTTTAAATATATATATATATATATATATATATATATATATATATATATAATAATAATAATATAATCTTGAAATAGAAATTGATCCGTATTTATAAGTGACTAAATGTTTCCAATCATAATAAGCGAATCTCAATTTATTTCGTGACAAACCTCAATTTAATTAATATGGACAACAATATGGAGCTTATTGAACAAGGGAGTTTTTTCTGAAGGTGGGGTATCTGTAGCATAGTTGTAGGATGATAAAAAAAATCGCGAATAATTAATTTTTTTTTAAAACAGAACTTAGGTTAGTTTAGCCGCACGAAACTCCTCTTTGAATGGTTTTATCAATGACAAACTCTAGTTTTATTTGAAGTAAATTTTGTCTAATTTATAGTGAAGCAATTATTAATTTATTAGAAATCAAGGATTTTTTTAGTTATAGCTTTCTATTCAAGAATAACCGGCACCTACTTCAACAACCCAATACTTGAATTCATACTTTTCTGCGAAAAATTGGGCCATGGTTTTAATGATTTAACCGAGTCGCTGAAATGCTTGATTACTTTATTAAGTTAAATACCCCTTCAAGTAACCGTGAAGGTGTCTTTTTATTCTCTCGGATCTTCTGAGCTTTGTTGGTTATGTTGCTGCTTTCGGTATCGATTCGTTTCGGAATTGCCCCTGTCTTTAGTCTAGATTCTGCCACTGGAATTAATCTTGGCTGATGATTATATTTGCGTCCCTTTTAACTAGTATTTTCCCCCATCATTCGACAGATATGGCTGCATATTAATCTGAATAATTTTATTTATACTCCTGTCGTCATAATAGTTTGTTAGCAAGTCTGGTTTGTTGATACTCTAGGCGTGGAGCTTAATTGTTGCTGTTTGTTTTTCCGCGCATTAAGTTTAAGAGAAACCCATCCTTACGAATCCAATCCTTACAATCCAAAATCCTTCAGAAAATCCTCAATGCTCCTTACTTTGTTACCAATAAAATAATCCTAATAATAAAATAAAAAATAATGAATGGGCGATAGTCGATAGTATTATCTATATATCGATAGTTTCAACTACCTATATCCATATCGATAGTCCATATTAATATTTTATATACTTAAAGGGATGATTTTAAAATAACACGCCTTCATTCTTTAACCTATTTATTGATATACGAGATATGGTGATAATATAACAATGCAAAAGTTAAATATTTAAATAAATAAATAAGAAATATCTTGTAAGTTAAAAAAACTACAATTCTTGCAAATATCTCAGTTTCGTTCTCTTGTTTAGTTGTTGGATTGCAAAGAAAGACACCTTCTTACCTCTACCAACCTATCTTTTTTATAAATAATAGTTTTCTATATTTTATTTTAAACCATCAAATTCCTCTCGCATTCTTAAAATCCTGCTGCTTACTTTATTACAAATAAAATCCATAACGACCTTAATGTACCATTTATTTCCGATTAAACTCCATCCAGATTTCTTCCATAATAAACTTCTGAACCATCCGAACCCTCTTGTTTCTAACCTTGCTTTCTCTTCTATCCTTGGTAACCCTCCGAGGCGTCTGAAAAGAAGATCTCCTATTGTAAATACATTTTTTTTGTTACGATTGCTACTAGTTGGTAGTTTCTCAACAAGTTATTTCATGTTATTGTTTTCAGTTATCAAATTTACTAAATGTATTTTAATTCTTAATACAGCTGTAAATATCATAAATAAATAATTAAAATTAATTTTTTTTAAAAGAGTTTAAGGGCATTTAGGCACATTTTTCCTGGTCGCAAAAATGCCTTTCTTAAATTATCTTGTTAATTTTGAAAACGCTATTTATAAAATATTTTTTATTTTTATTCATTGATATTTACAACTGTATTATAAAAAAATAAACTAGTAAATCAGCACACAGTAATAATACAATCACATGAAAACGCTTGTTGAGAAACTACCCATTGGTAGCGCTCTAATAATATATTTACGTAAGTAGATCACGAGGCCATCTTCTTTTCAGACGCCTCGGAGGGGTTTATAAAATATGAAATGCTTTTTCCTATGATTAAACCTTTCGAAGAGAGGTATTTAAGTCAAATTTATAACATACCGTCTAGGCTAGAAAGACTCAGTTAAGTTTGTTCAAGAAAGGCTAGTTCATTATTATTCATAGTGTCGACTTACGACTTGAAGTATTCTACGTTCATTTTTATTCACAATAATGATAAGCTATATAATCATATACGTTTGATAATCAATATCGTTTCTTACAGTAAACCAAATAGTCTCCAAGTTTTGCTACTAGTTAAATTACTGAACTATGTCTGATAAATCTTTGTGAGGCGAATTATGGTACAGGTACTGGTGGATGGAACTAGACCCTTCTTAGTGTTCTTTTCTTTCATATAAAAATGGCATGTTTATTGTGTTTGTATGCCAATGACTTGTGAGCTAAGGTTCTTTTACATTTGACTGGTGTATTTTTATTTTTTAAATAGCAGTGATAAAGATCATTTTATAAAATACTTGTGGTTAAATTATATGTTTCCTGTTAGATTCCTTCCTTCTTTTCTTCCTTCCGGCACTACAACTTGTGGTGAGTTAGGGCTCCTATAGCATAGGAGCATAATAAATTAATAAACTATAGGAGCATAATTAATTAATAAATTCATATTAATATATTTATTATTGTTTAGTATTTAAAATCTTGCAATGTTGTTTCTATAGACCTCCTATAGCATAGGAGCATATCAACAGCAACAGCCGTTCTTCTGTACTGTACACAGTAACAGACTGGGTGCACTCTATTGGCCCACTGGAAATTTCTTATCATTTCTTATCATCTTTCATTCTAGCAACTTAACCTGCCCCGGGAACCTTTCCAGTCTTAAAATCAAACAACATTTATATTATTAAACAGTTTTCCTATTAAATATTATTTTTAATTTGCAATATATACTCCATTAAGTACACATATTTTCATAGTTCATTATTTTAACATCTATCATGTACCTAATTTATTTTAAATGTTTGTTTTGTTACTTCATAAAAATATATTTTATAAATTGCTGTGCATAAAGAGACAACATTGCAAGAATTACAAATATTAAACAATAATAAATACCTATAGTAATATGCATTTATTAAACAATAGTTTAATATTATAAGACTTGATTGTTTAAAATTTAAAAGAAATAGTGAAGTATAGAGAGGACATTAGCCACTACTAAAATTAAGAAATCATTGTATTCAAGATGACCATATATTTAAAGCTTTTATATAATTTAAATTGATTCATTAATTATACTAATTAAAGTTTTATATTATTGAAATTGATACATTAATTATATTAATCAAAGTTTTTTATATTATTAAAATTGATTTATTAATCGTATTAAAATAAAATAACATTGCTTGCTCATTTTAAAAATATATTTGATCAAAAATGCAATGGGAATATATGCATTAATTTAAAGAAAATTGAAAAAAGAAATTCAAAACTAGATATATTTCTTTTCTCTCTCAAAGCATGTTAATACTTTAAAAGAAACATTTTGAAATATTACAACCGAAAAAAGAAATTCAAAACAAGAAAGAATATTTTAATCATGTTAGAAAAGGTAAAGTAGAAACTAAAACTATTCCATGACATGGTTATTCAGAAGGTATTTAAAGAATGTAAAAATGTAAGAAGCTTTCAATTAGAGGTAAAATTAAATAACATTGTTTGTTCATTTTAGAAATATATATGATCAAAAGTGCAATGTGAATATATGCATTATTTAAAAGAAAATTGAACAATATTTAGTCAGAAGGTTAATAATAATAATAATAGAAGACATAACTGTTTTATTTATTTTCCTCTTTCAAAACATGTTAATACTTTTAAAAAACCCATTTTGAAATATTTTGTGAGACTATTATAACCGAAAAAAGAAATTCAAAACAAGAAAGAATATTTTAATCATGTTAGAAAAGGTAAAGTAGAAACTAAAACTATGTCATGTCATGGTTGATTATTTTCAAGCTAAAAACATGACTGTAATTCAGAAGGCAAATATTTAGTACATTTTACGAATGTAAAAATGTAAGAAGCCTTCAATTACAGGTAAAATTAAATAACATTGTTTGTTCATTTTAGAAATATATATGATCAAAAGTTTAATGTGAATATATGCATTAATTATAAGAAAATTGAACAATATTTAGTCAGAAGGTTAATTATTTATAATAGAAAATATAACTGATTTATTTATTTTTCTCTTTCAAAGCATGTAATACTTTTAAAAAACTTGTTTTGAAATATTTTGTGAAACAGTTACAACTGAAAAAAGAAATTCAAAATAAGAAAGAATATTTTAAATATGTAAGAAAAAGTTAAGTAGAAACTAAAACTATATCATGATGTAGTTAATTATTTTCAAGATAAAAAATAACTGTAAATTAGAAGGCAATATTTGGTACATTTAAAGAATGTAAAAATATAACAAGCCTTCAATTAGAGGTAAAATTAAATAACATTGTTTGTTCATTTTAAAAATATATTTGATCACAAATGCAATGTAAATATATTATGTATTATTTAAATGAAAATTGAACAATATTTAATCAGGAGGTTAATTAAATATAATAGAAAGCATAACTGATATATTTCTTTTCTATTTCAAAACATGTTAATGCTTTTAAAAGAACTCATTTTGAAATATTTTGTGAGACAGTTACAACTGAAAAAAGAAATTAAAAACAAGAAAGAATATTTTAATCAAGTAAGAAAAGGTTAAGTATAAACTAAAACTATATCATGATGTAGTTAAATATTTTCAAACTAAAAAAATAATTAATTCAGAAGGAAATATTTTGTACATTTAAAGAATTTAAAAATATAAGAATTCTTCTATTCAGGGGACACTCATTCGCCCTGGAACAGTACTAAAATTTATTTTTTGAACTGTTGCATTGCGGGGAGTAAATATTGAGCTAGTTATAAGGAATACTTTTAAAAGGACCTTAATGGCTACTCTACATTTAATAGAAGAAAGAAGAAGAAAGAAGATATTTTTTTTAATATTGAAAAAAGAATTGAAAATATAAATATAAAAAATTTTGTTATGAAAATAAATTCTGAAGTTACCATAAAATCATTATGAAATTAATAAGATTTTTAAATTATGAAAAAAAAATCATAGTACCTGTTTTATAGAATATTTTGTTTCAATATTATGATTATTATAATTTATCAAATTTAAAAGTTATATTTTTTATTTTACAATAGAATAAAAACAATATATATGCATTATTTAAAAGAAAATTGAACAATATTTATTTATTTTTCTCTTTCAAAACATGTTAATGCTTTTAAAAAACTCATTTTGAAATATTTTGTGAGACTATTATACCGAAAGAAGAAATTCAAAACTAGAAAGAATATTTTAATCATGTTAGAAAAGGTAAAGTAGAAACTAAAACTATGCCATGACATGGTTGATTATTTTCAAGCTAAAAACATGACTGTAATTCAGAAGGCAAATATTTAGTACATTTAAAGAATGTAAAAATGTAAGAAGCCTTCAATTAGAAGTAAAATTAAATAACATTGTTTGTTCATTTTAGAAATATATATGATCAAAAGTGCAATGGGAATATATGCATTAATTTAAAGAAAATTGAACAATATTTAGTCAGAAGGTTAATTGTATATAATATAAAATAAGAGAAAAATTTGAAAGAGAAAAGTAAATAAACCAGTTAATTTATTTTTCTCTTTCAAAACATGTAATACTTTTAAAAAAACTGGTTTTGAAATATTTTGTGAAACAGTTACAACTGAAAAAAAAAATGCAAAACAAGAAAGAATATTTTAAACATGTTAAAAAAAGTTAAGAAGAAACTAAAACTATGTCATGATGTAGTTAATTATTTTCAAGATAAAAAATAACTGTAATTTAGAAGGTAATGTTTGGTACATTTAAAGAAAGTAAAATTTCGTTTTAAGAATTTAAATGCTTTTTAAATTATGAAAAAAAAATCATAGTACCTGTTTGATAGAGTAATTTGTTTCAGTATTATGATTATTATAATTTATTAAATTTAAAAGTTATATTTTTTTATTTTACAATAGAATAGAAACATTTCTTAGAAGAATAAATATATATTTTTAAAAAGTCAGTAATGTTGTTCAAATAAATTATATTAATTTATAGAATTAAATGATTCTCTTATCAGTGTCCCTAGTTGAAACAATTATTTATACATATGATCAGAATGATATTTTCAAGAACAGAATGGTAGATCATAAATAAACATAGTGAAAATACATTAATGCTAGACTTCTAAAGTAAATATAGTAAAAAAAAAAATGTAAATGTAACAGGAGCTTGTGTATGATACTATTAAAAAGATCATACAAATGAAAAATATATATTAGCTATTATTTATTTCTTATGCTAACTTGTTATTCATGTTGTTTCCTATACCCCTGAAGAAGGCTTTCAAAATCGGGTCAAAATTCGGGATACCTTACGAGAATAACCAATTGCTTGGTTTATATATTTCTTCCACTAAGAACCAAGATCTCTTAAGCTGTGGTCAACCAGCATCAGTTTATCAATAACTAAAACGCTAAACTATAAAACTTAAATCTAAGCCCTTTACAGTAGATACAAAATAATTGTTGAAAACATTGAAAGATTCCGGAGTTTATAAATTCTTAAAAAATATGCTAATATGTCATGTGCATTCGTTTAGATAATGTTTCTGTGACATTCACATGGAATATGGTTTAATTTTCATCGAATGTATTGAAAACCGATTATCGAAATAGATTTTTGCTGAAAGTTGAAGGTATCCTTTGGTGATTTGAAATATACTGCGAAGAATTTCAAAATCCTTAAATATTAATTAAGTCTGTTTGCTTTTTGTCAAAATAATTTATACAGATTACATGAAATGAGTACTACATGAAATTATACATGTACGAAACCGCTGAAAGGAAAAAGAAAGCGTCAAGCTTTATCGGAAAAATGTCAACCTTTCTGGTTGGCATGCTCTGTTTCTGGGATGTGCCTAATGTTAAGTCGTTGGGCACATCCCAGAGACAGGACAAGGCCAATCGGGCGATACTTCTAGAAGAAAGAACAGAAGAAAGAATAAAGAAGAAAGAATAAAGAAGAAAGAATAAAGAAGAAAGAAGAAAGATATTTGGAAAAACTAAATATACATATGTTAGCGTAAAAAAATATACATATGTTATTGTAATTTCTTTATAGTGTTTTAAATGTTTTTATCGTAATTGTCTTATATACATAGAGAGCCTTTCCTATTTCTTTTAATACTGGAGACAGTGTCTCCTCAAGTTATGAAAATTCAGTATTATTAAAAAAAAATAGAATAAAGAAACTAAGGTCCGGCAATGATTGTAACAAATATTTGCAAGAAGATATCTCTCATTGTTTTTATAATTTTAAGATTTACTTTTAGTATTATTATTTGTCTGTATTAGTCATTTTTATTTGTTGTAAATAGAGGGTTAATGTGCTCTCTGAACACTATTATAAATGTCCTTAATTGTGACAGAATGTAATAATTCTGAATAAATAAATAAGTTATTTATAATTTTACCTATTAAAAATGTATTTTGATTATTAAATTTATTATTATAATTGATTAATTAGAATTTTAATCTAAAGACCAAGGTGATATAATATATAATGTATTTTTTTTATTAAATACAGTGCTGACCTTAGCCATTCGGCACACCCGGGCAATGGCGTCATGTCTTCCCCTTAAAAAAATAAATTTATTTCTTAAGTTGTTTTATATTATATAATATTTGAATTTTACTTCATTTAACATTTCTCTAATACAGTTGCTTTATTGATAGGATAAAATTAATTATTTTAATATGTTTTGAATTTTTTGTTCGAGCGCCCCTAAAGATCGGGCGTCGCCCCTCAGGATCGGCGCCCCACGGCGATGGTAGCCACACCCTAAGGCCAGCACTAATTATATATTAAGAAATTGTATACGACATATCTCTAGCTCACAAGTGAAATTTTTCTTTGTTTACCAGTCATTTATTTATTTGTATTTTTAGTTATTCCAGTCTAAAATGTAGTCTTATATCTTATATTGACTGGTGAAACTCATTAAGTCATTTTTATAATCAAAAATAGATTATTTTTCTAACGAGAAATACAACTACCATAGTTGACACTCGAACTATTTCTTCTTTATTTTCGGCATTACAGTTTGGGTATGAACATCGAATCCCCTCCAATCTTCATCCACTCGTCCCTATCCAACGCTTTCCTCTTCCATGCAATCACTTATTATAAGTCCTCATGCCCTACGAGGCCATCCATTTAGTTTCACTTATCAGAGATTTAAACATTTTAAGTTTGGTTTGCCTGGTCAAAAGGCTCGAATTTCATCAATCTTTCCAGGCTCAAGTAGGTTCTGTTTCTCATCATTCTACTTCTGACCTCATTACTCTCCATGTTTTTGCTGTATAGTTCCACTTCAATGTCGGTGAAGTGACCAATAATTGCCAATAACCAATAATTGCCTACAACTAGATAAGATGGTCTTTTTCTTACTGTGGAAGTTGACATTATGCCGTATTTTTTCTTCACTTCATTAATTACTAGGCCGTTTTTAATTTAACGTTTTTAATTTAATTATTTATTAAATATACAAAGTATGGTTAAAACTAGTAAATAATAAAGGGAAGGATAGTTGGGGTGATTAGTGAAAAATAAAAATTGCAAAAATAAATAATAATATTTATTTTAACATTTGCCGACGTTTCGACCCAAATTTCAGGTCTTCATCATGGCTGAGGAAAGAACCAGATAACAATCGGTATGAGAAGCATAAACAATGTAGGTAAAAAAACTTAAATAAAATGAAGTAACATTGTTTATGTTCAGATTACATTGCTTATGTTTCTCATACCAATTGTTATCTGTTTTTTTTTTCTCAGCCCTGATGAAGGCCTGAACTTAGGGTCGAAACTCCGGCAAATGTTAAAATAAATATCATTATTTATTTTTGTCATTTTTATTTTTGTCATTTTTATTTTTGTCTGATCACCCCAACTACCCTTCTCTTCATTATTCACTATAGTCAACCATCAACCCACAATTAGTAAATAATAGTTTAGTTAAAACTGGTAACTACTGGTTTAGTTAGAACTTGTAATTCCATTACAGCGATTTCATCTTCACTTAATATCATCCAGATAACAGTGTCTTAAACCGTCGCGGTTTGCGAGATTACCGGTAAGAACGATTCTCCCTATATCTTTATCTAGAATTAAATTAAAGAGTAAGGCTGACGGGACATCTCCTTACCTCACACCGGCTTGAAATCGCGGATGCTTTGATTACCAACAAGGATACTAGCTTGAGGTCATTTTAGATTTTAGGGTATTAAACTCATCTAGGGCCTGACACCGTTTTGGCCAGCTGACATGGTCAAAAACCTCTTTAAAGATAATGAAGAGTATTGCGCTAATACTAATCCGTACTGCTCCTTTATTTGTTTCACAACAAACATTTGATCTGTAGTTATTCCATTTGGTCAAAATCCGCATTGATTGTCGTTAAGGATTGTTTCAGAGCAGAACAAAAGTTCATAAAGAAGTCTGGACAAAAATCTTATATGCCACATTCAATAAAGCGATTCTATTATAATTTTGGCATCAAGTCTTATCCCTTGTGCCGTTTCTTATACATTCTGATTCAATATCAAAGTCTACAATTTCGTGGACGAAGCAGATTAATATCTAAAATGGTTAAACTCACAAAGTTTTTAGTATAAGCTTATTTTATAATATAAAATATTTTTATTCTTTTTTTTTTTATTTGGCAGATATCATTTCAACGTGAATGCTATTGGTCAAGAAATAATTAGGAAGGATGAAATCCGATTTTGGACAGTATCCTACTCACAAATTGGAGTTTCGTGAGTGCTATATCAATAAAACGCCAATAATAACACTCTACTATAAGTGTTTAATTTTTAATTATTCTTGACATTATTTATTTTATTTCATTGCAGTATTATCCGAGCTGACTTGTACTAGTACAATGAAGTAAGGATTAGACCGCAGGAACTTAGGAACAACCCTTTCATCAACGGAGTAACCATATTGCGTTATTGTGAGTAGTAATAATCAGTTTTTTCTACATGTGTTTTATTTAAAAAGAGACAGAAAACTAAAACGTAACATTATTTATTAAAATAAAACTTGGAAAATTTGCTTTCATTATTCTTGTTATATTTATGCTTTAAATTTTAACGCAACATTATCATTATGCATAAAAAATTATTGGTGTTTACTTATTTAATTCTTTCTTTTGTTTTGAAATACAATTTTATTTAAATATCGATATTAGACAAATAGATACAGAAATAACTTTATTCTGGGGCAAAGTCCCTTAAGTATAACAAAATGCTACAGAGCAAAAGAATACTTCTACATTAAATAAATAAAATATCTTATGTAAACTAACAAAATATACAAAAAATTACATTGTATTTTTCAAGTAAATATGATTATCACATTACATCACTCTTATGTTTTTAATATTTGATTAACTTAATTTAATTATTTAACAGATAACATAAACAGATACAAATTGTGATTTACATTTCAAATATTGAAAATTATCCTTCAAATAGTCTCATGGTTATTAATTACTCTATCTTCAAGAAGCTGCGATTATTCATCTAAATATATATATATATATATATATATATATATATATATATATATATATATATATATATACAATACATTTATACAAATTCTCCACAACCCACATATCTATGTTTATCCATATCCGTCCTCCTGGATGTCGTTTTTCTTTCAATTTCTTTTCTTTTTCCGATCATAGATTTTCGTACTACTTCAAAAATATATCTTCTTCTTCTTAATCGTATCCTCTTCTACCGCTGAGCGGTGTGAGGAGGCTTCATGTAGAGCCGAATCCTTAACTTTCGATTCTCGGCCAACTGCCGGCCACCTCCACCAGTCATTATCCCTTCTGTCAAAGGCCTCTTTGAGACCGACCTTCCAAGTCTTCCTGGGCCTTCACTGAGGTCTTCTTCCCTCAACTTTACTTTCTCTGGAATTCGAAAGATATTGCCAAACCATCTCAATCGATTTTCCTCTATCACAGTTTTAGCTGGTCTTACGTTTGGGTTATTCCTTATTATGGAGTTCCATATGTGGTTTCTCTTTTTTTGCTTCTCTTTGATCCTGCGCAGGAATCGCATCTGCATGGTATGAATCTGACTGATGTGTTTTGTGGCGAGGGTCCATTACTCGCTTGAGTAGGCCATTATAGGAAGGAAAGTAGTTGTCTACCAATCCTCATAGTTTTGTTTTTTCCCATATTTATCTGATCTAATTCTTCCTGAAGAATGCGGAGGTTGAATTGAAAGTTTAAATTATTAAAAATATATCTGCAGCATCTACTGAATTTGGTATGGAAAAAGAAAGAAGTACCCAAGGAATGGGAAATTTCAGTCATAGTACCAATTCATAAAAAAGGAGACAACCGGAAATGCCGAAACCACGGAGGCATTTCATTGCTTAGAGTACCATGCAAGGTATACTGTAAAATTCAATAGAAGAGACTAAGAGGATTCATTGAGAGAACCCTTGAAGAAGAACAATACGGCTTCAGACCACAAAGAAGAATCCAATATCTAATATTCGTAATAAGGCAGTTCTCAGAAAAGCTCGTGGAAAAGAATAAAGAAGTATATACCTGCTTTGTGGACCTAACTCAAGCATTCGATAATGTCAGAAAAACGGACAGAAACAGAGCACTGAACGAACATGAAGTCGATCCAGGCCTAGCGAGGGCCATTCTTAGCCTATATAAAAAGAAA
Source organism: Nezara viridula (assembly GCA_928085145.1). Lineage (NCBI taxonomy): Eukaryota > Metazoa > Arthropoda > Insecta > Hemiptera > Pentatomidae > Nezara > Nezara viridula. The sequence continues at coordinate 57,044,187 of OV725078.1, read as the reverse complement.
ATAAGCGTGGTCAGAACCAAAAATCACACCTCTAGGGAGTTTCAGAGCTCCCAAGGAATAAGGCAGGGCTGTACTCTAAGCCCTTTATTGTTTATAATAGTGCTCAACATAGCACAGAAGAAAGCTAAGGAAAGAATGAGACCTTTTAGTTTGAGCCACAGACCACAGACCACAGCTACGACCAGTACAAACTCCAAATCCTGCAGGAAGAATTAGAAGTGTTTAACATGGAAATAAACAGACACAAAACAAAAATAATGAGGATAGGAAGAGAAGAAGAAAGGGGATACAGAGTACTTCGATTGAAGGGGGATGAACTCGAACACGTCAAAGATTTTAAATATCTGGGAGCCCATCTAAATGAGAACGGTTGGATAGATGTACAAATCAGGGAAAGAATAAGACTGGCCCGCAAATGCTTCCATTCACTAAAAAAGGCTTCTTAGCAAAGAGAGAAGTGTCAAAAAATTTCAAGAAGACGGTGTATAAAAATACATTTATCCCCATACTGACTCACGGCAGTGAATCCTGGACTATAACCTCAAAATATAAAAGCAATACCCAAGTAATGGAAATGCGGTTCCTGAGGAGAATAGAGGGAAAAACTAGGATTGACAAAATCAGGAATACAACGATAAGAAGCACTTTGGGAATAAAACCAGCAGAAAACACAATTGAGGCAAACAGGATACGCTGGTTTGGCAATGTCTAAAGAATGCAGAAGGGAAGAATGGCCAAAACTAAAAATGAAGTAAAATTGGAAGGAAGAATGCCGAGAGGGAGGCGCAGAAAGACTTGCGAAGATTCAGTCAGGGAGGATTTCGATAGGAGAGTAATGAACTGGAATAGACAAAGCCAGATGGTGCAAGAACGAGATAAATGGATTATGCTCTATGAACAGGATCCTCTACACTGACCTAATGGTAGAAGAGGAATTGATTAAGAAGAAGAAGAAAATATATCTGCTGGCTAAAATGAATAGCAAAGAGAGCAAAAAAAGTAGATAAAGTTGTTTAAAGTGATTATCGGCTATAAATTAATTTAATAGAAATGGTAATCATTTATAGTTTTGCTTAACGTCGTAGGAAATAGGACCTTTTTCTTCCATGATCATCCACTCCACCACCCAAAAACAATCATTACTAATTATAAAATAATTGAGAATATTCTTCTTTTTAAATAATTCGAAATAAGTCATCGACATATTTTTTTTTTTAAATGAGCAGTTTCACCTTGGATGATTAGAGTGCTTGATCAATTATCAAAACTGTACCCGATATATCAGTAGACAAACTTAATTCCATTGGCAAACCAAAACATTGTCGGTGCAATAAATTCTACTGTCGCCTTTTTTTTGCTTTCTTTAATTTTCAGTTTAATCTACAAATTTATTTTTAAAAATGTACGGCTATCTATGATAGCAAAGATGGAAGGAAATGGTGGATAGATATAGACAAACCTAATTTCATAGGTATGTGAATTGTGCAGACTCCTTGTGACAATTATAATGAATTGTAGGTTGATTTTATATTTATATATATTTATATATATATATATATATATATATATATATATATATATATATATATATATATATATATATATATATATGCAGCCTACGATTATGTGGACAGGAACTGTCTTTGGAAAATCATGACTGAGCTGGGAGTTTCCGGTAAGTTGGTGAAATTGACAAGGGTGCATACAAATGACCCTAAGTGTCGAGTCCTAATACAAGGAGAAATATGTGAAGCCTTCAAAGTTCGAACAGGCTTACGACAGGGAGATGGACTATCATCGATGCTGTTCAATTTAGCCCAAGAGAAGGTGATAAGAACAACATCACGCGAGTCCATATAGAAATGAATTATAAAATCCTTGGATACGCAGATGATATAGCTGTAATTGGAAGTAACCAAGAGGACATTAAGAAACTCGCTAAGGCTCTGATAAGAGGATCCCAATAGATCGGCCTACAAGTAAATTAAGACAAAATAAAATCTATGATAATAAGCCGAACATTCCAACCCAATAATAGGATCTGTGTAGAAGGCAAATCATTCCCTAGAGTAGAAAAAATCAAATACTTTGCCTTTACAATAACCTCAACGTATTATTAACGGGAAGGAATATACAATCGTATAACTAGCGCAAACGGAGCTCTCTTCTCTCTTTCAAAGGTATTGAAATCCCGAAAATTCTCAAGAGATATAAAATTAATGGTGAACAATGCTATTATAAAGCCAGTTCTAATATATCGCTGTGAGACTTTGACACTAACCAGCACCGTAGAAAAAAGTATTAAAAGATTTAAGAGAAAAATCTTCCGCATGATAACGGGAGCGAGTCCTATCACACAGAGAAGAAAGGTCAATAAAGAACTGCTTACAGAAACTGGCCAATCAATATCCCAGGTTAAGATGAACAGGGCATATAGCAATCCATCAAGAAACCTCTATGTAGCAATGAATGTATCTATAGAAGGAAATAGACCATGTGGAAGGCCAGAAAGAAGATAAAATCAACAAAGAAATAAAAGAGCTGCTTGCAGATAACTGCAAAGAAATAACCTAAGACAGAGGTGGAGCAGGCTTACTAAGGCGTCAAAAGATATAGTTCTGTAATGCCAAAAGGGAAAAAAACAACAACACACACACACATATATATATATATATATATATATATATATATATATATATATATATATATATATATGAATATATATTAGATTGATATGGTGCAAATCATCGTAAGCTTCTTGAAGTGATCGAAATAATCATGAAATCGTTGAAAGGTAATTTTCGATATTTGAAAAATAAAACATCCAACCTACTTGTCTACTTTACTTGACTTATACACATAATTTACATTTTATATTAATATATTCATAAAGTAATTTAAAGTATATTTATTGTATTGAAAGTGGCAGCAGGCAAATGTTAGCACTATAGATTTTCATTTATTCTTTAAAGGTTAAAAAAAAAAATCATAAACGATAGCGAAATTCAGTCGAGTATTATTCAACCGTCGCACAGTGGGCTCTTCTGTGCTTAGATTCTAGACAATCTAGCGGTACAAATGTCAAAATATATACTGTGTAATTTATGTGGAAATTACATAAACCGTGTACAAGTAGGTTTCTTAAGGAAAATAACAAATATTCAAAACAATATGAGTAATCATTGAGACTTCAACTAAGCCTTACTCCATCGGGTTTTCCGTAATACAGTATATTGATTGTTCTCTCCTCACACATTCTGATCACGTGTCCCATCTTCCTATTTCCTTGTACTCATAAAGTTTGGTAAACACTCACGACATTATAAAGTGTGTTTAACGACTGTTATTCCTTACTCATATTACTATTATACTTTTATATTTGCCATTTTTCTGATATTATTTTATATCTTTTAATTTTAGTCCGATGATGACCCATATGTTTGGGTCGAAATGTAGGCTAACCCATTAGAGAAATGTTTGACAATTTGTTTTATCGTTATAATTTCAACAGTCAACTACATACCCATCTCTAAAGCTTTTACAATTTAATTTCGTTCGAGTAGATGATGCCCTTTTTTTTTTTTTGTAATTATTTGTTCAAAATGTTGAAATACTAACAATCAATCAACAGGTCGCTGTCAAGCGGTTTGCCAAAATTCGTTGCTATTTTTCTCCTTATTTTTTCTATGTTGCCTTCCCTGGCTAAGACCATGTATAAATATATCGGCCTTCTCAATCTGAAGCCCTGTTAGTTACAAAAAAAAATTTGAAAAATCATATATATATATATATATATATATATATATATATATATATATTTTTTTTTATTAACAATTGATACGGGGTATTATTTAAATAATTATTTTATTCACAAAAGATGATCTCGGGAAAGAGATTATAATACGTATTAGTAGAGAAAGGCCTTTTCAGTCTCGATAAATAATAACTTCATTTCAAATTCATCCAAATTTTCGCCTCTTCGGACATTTACAGGGATAATCTGATTTTACATGTAATTCAAAATTTTTATCTGAAAAAACATATACAACAAACTTTCAGAGGATTTACATTAGACATTAGGTCATTTTTGAAACCTTAGTAAGCTTAAAAACATTTTTCACCAATCAACAATATATATATATATATATATATATATATATATATATATATATATATATATATATATATATATATATATATACATATATATATATATGTATATATATATATATATATACATATATATATATATATATATATATACATATATATATATATATATATATATATAAGTATACTCACAAATATATACATATATATATATATATATATATATATATATATATATATATATATATATATATATATATATCAAAGTATAAAAAAAAAATTCTTATAGTAATTAATTTAGTAATAAATGAATAATATATTCAAACCTCCATTAGTTTTATTGATGGAAAAAAATCTTTGAAATGGTGGATATTTACCGAGTACACTTTCTCATAACTGAAATTTATTCTAAGAAGTCATAATTCCAATAGAGAATAACTTCCCTTAGGGTTGGTTAAATCATGCATCGCTTCTTTCTATTCTTTGATGTAAGCTCTTGTATGCAGGTTTTGTAATTTATATGAATGTTTGGAGGATGGTTTCTTCTTCACATAAACCTGCAATCTATAGAGTAGATGCTATAAAAGCTTCTAGTTCATCGTCACAAGCTCAGAAATAGAACTCTAATCAAATATTGCTGAACGGTTTACCTCACGCACAAATATGCTTTATGGAACAGCACGTAGAAAAATGGAGATTTGCGTTAGCATCCAGAGATATTCTTCCATACATCATGACTGAACCAAATCTAAATAACTTGACGCCTTTAAATTAGTTTCAGTAAAGTAATGTTCCTATGATTTCCAAATCCAGTGCTAAAGATGTGCAGCTCATTTGATGGATTAGGGGGGGGGGGAGGGGGAAGGTGGGGGTGAAAAAATAATTCCGCTTCTCTTCTTACAGTTCATAGCTATATTACAATTATTAGAGATATTGCTGGAAATTGTACTAGATGTAGTCGGCCTTATTACATACTCTTTTTCTTTTTTTCGCTTCAGATTAATTCATTTATCCCACTCTTTTCTCTTGACCCATAAAAAAATTGAATAATTCATATATATATAAAATAATAACTTTTCTCAAAACAAATATAAATGCACTTCACATGATCTGTAACATTTTTTGGATCGCAGATCACTATTTTAAATAATTAATTAATTTAATTAATAGAAAATATGATATAAATAATGATACGTTTATTAAAAAAAAAATCGTTTATGGAAATTCGATAAAGTATATTATAATTAGATTACAGTTATAATACAACGAAAGTACAGACAATTTTTTTTTTTTTCCATCTAGTGTGTTTATGAGTGTCCTTATATTGAATGAGGAGAAAACTTAATAAAAGTATAAAGATGGCGAAGAGTTAAAAACTTGCTCCATCTTAAAAGTTTTAAGCTTGCTGGCATTTATTAATGCGTCCCTCAAGATCATGACTAGAAAATGATTGATGGCGAAAGGAGAAAAACTATAGTTGCATTTAATTGCAAATGCTTCCCATTGCTACACTTACAAGTAAGTTTCATAGATCTCAGATAAATATTAAATGATTTGCATGCATTAAAATATTTATACCATTGTATATTTTTCAGTCAGGAAATACATTCGTTTTAGGATTTGCTGGGATTATTCTAGATTAGTATAGAATTTCTTCTGCAACAGGATTTCAATCCAGGTAAAGATATTATGGTTATGATAGCATATTGTGCAATGGTATTGAGATTTTATTAGTTTTAAAATATCTGTTTATTTATGTGTTTAGTATATATAATCTTTTTTAATAAGGTAATTTAATAATTATGAGCTATAACTGGATTCAATTACATATTTAGTTTACCTGTTTGCTTAATGCAGCTGATAATCCCTTTTTTTATTTAATAATGAAAAAAAAAATTTCTCACGACTGTTTTTAAATTCAATCTAATTTTTTTTTTTTAAAGTAAATTTTCGGTGGTAAATCTCCACTTTTTTTTAAACAAATAGAAAATGATATATTGTATAATTATAAATAACTTTTATAGACATAAAAGGATACTTAATCCTTTGATAACTTCGTCCAAAATTCTATTTTACCGACCTTTTAAATTCAATTGTTCGTTTTGTTTAGTATTTTTATTTTATTTTTTCAAAACCATAAACGTATTACATCTTTAAAATGATATGTCAACTTCTGGTATTTTACAATTATTTCAATAACATAGAAATGTCCTTGAATAAAAAACAAATACACATATTGATTTATGTAACGTGACAAGTGATCCACTTGTTTCAAATTAAAAACTACATTTCTGCGTATTTCTGTTATTCCCATATTTTTAACCATTAATTATTTGTTATAATTTTGAAGTAGAATTATTTTTTATGTAATCGATGTTGCCCATAGAAATATTTCAAATGCAAATATTTATTTCAAATTATATAAAAAACAAACGCATAACGAGAGTGTTACATTGCATATTATCGTTTTATGTTCAAGGTTAGTCACTATTTAATTATATGGCTAATAGTTGGGTTTTTAGAGTATTGACATCGTCCTTTAATTATAATTATAAAACAATATTTGTTTTATTAATACTAAAAATAGATTTAAGGAAATAATTGCTCACTATTAATTCTCACTATTAATAGATTGATAAAAATTATCAGAATTCAATTTCAGACTTTAAAGGCAGAGTGTTTCGTTCTCACTGTGATATATCATTTTAAATGACGTGATCACTTTCATTTGAATTTACTAATTTTATAAAATCAATGTTAGTGCAGTTGATATAATTAAGCTATTACTTTGTTGTAGATTTTATTTAATTTTTATTTATTTATTTTATTATTATGATTGTATTATATATTATTCTTATATTATATTACATTATATATTATATTTTATTATTATTATTTCCATTCTTTATTCTCGCTTTGCGGGGTAAGTTTCTGAGGTGGGAGACCAGAAGTCCAGCCACTTCAGATTAATATCTATTACTTTTTAGATATTTAAAAACTTTCGAACAATACGTGCCGTATCCAAGAGAACTGAGTGTTGAGCCTCTTTCAGCACGTCAAGAGGTAATTTTAATCCCATCGTGCCTGCCACTGTTGTCTTTGGTATCAATCCATTGGAGGATATTATAATTGGAGTGGTGGTGACGTTCCCCAAATGATACAATTCCTTCAGTTCGATTGCCAGTTCCTGGTATTTTCTCAGTTTTTCTCCAACAGTGGAGCTTATATAATTATCATTGGGGATCCCAACATCAATAAGCTCTGCTCTTTTCTCTCTCATGTCTATCAAAAGGATGTCTGGTTTATTGTGACGCACAGTATGGTCAGTTATAATCGATTCATCCCAGTAGAGCTTGAGACTACCTTTTTGGAGGAGTTTATTTGGGTGGTACTTATAATATGGAGTTTTGTCATCTAACAAGTTGAACTTCACTGCCAGAGCCTGATGAAAAATTCTAGCCACATTGTTATGCCTCTGGAGATACTCGGTGCCAGCCAACACTCCACACCCACCTGTGACATGTTGGATTGATTCCAGCGTCGCTGAGCATAATCGACATTTATCCGTAGTTGTTGCGTCTTTAAGAACATGCCTTCTATATGATCTAGTATATTATTATATTATTATTATTATTATTATTTTTTATTTTTTCAATTCTCGGCTTTATGCCGAATAAATCCACTGACCCGGACCGAGGTCAAGGGTACAGTTTATTAACTATTTAATTTGAAATATTAAAAAAATTTCGAACAATGCTGGCGGTTCCCAGCATTACCGCTTTCTGGATTTCCTGAAGTTCCCAGCTTAATCCAAGTAGCTTAATTGATTTTAGTGTATCTTCAGGAATCAGGCCATTGCTGGATACGATAATGGGTAGTACTTTTACTTCCATCAGCCGGTATAACTGCCTTAATTCCTCGCAAAGCTCTTGATACTTCCGAATTATTTCACTTAATGTTTTAGCTACATTATCATCAGCAGGAACTCCAACTTCGATAATGATGGTTTTTTTTTTCTTTGTTAACGAGCAGTATATCTGGTCTATTGTGAGGAATACTATGGTCAGTTATCATAGTTTGATCCCAGTATAGCTTGACATTCCCTTTTTCTAATATAGCCTGCGGCTGATATCTATAAAAAGGCTGATGACCTGTTATTAATTTATATTTTTGTGCCAGTGCCTGATGCACGATTTTTTCCGCATTATTATGTCTCGCTGGGTATTCTTTACCAGCTAATGCATGGCAGCCACAGGTAACATGCTGAATCGATTCATTTGTGGCTTTACATAGACGGCATCTGTCATCGACTGCTTCATGTAGAATATACTTCCTGTAGCAGGATGTTACCATTACCTGTTCTTGTATTGCCAGAAGGAATCCCTCTGCCTCTGGGAACATTTTTACTGTAGTCAACCAACGGACTGAGGCTTCTAAATTTATGCCAGGTGTTTTCAGGGAATTGTAAAATCTTCTATGAAGTGATTTACACTTCCATGATTCTGTGAGGCTCTCCTCAGTAGGCATTGTCATTGGTCCTTGCCGAAACATATTAAGTGCTGTATAGTTGCAGTGAAGTCCCGTCCTTAATAAGCGGTCCATGTTTTACAAATCCGTGTCGCACCATTTCATTATTCCAAAGGAATATGTGACAGCAGGAATCGTCCAGGTATTATTTATTATTATTATTATTTATTTATTTCATTATTATTATTTTATTTATTTATTTTATTTTATTTGTTATAGAATTTATTGTTATAAGGTTGTATAATTTTTAATTTTTGATAATAATTTTTGTAATTGATGGATGAATCAATGAATACAAGATAAAAGAAAATGGATTGTTGTAAAATATTATTTATTGTTAGAAACTGCCATATTTTTCTTTATTGATAAAATTTCGAATCTTTTGCTGTATGGTTATTTGACATTGTAGTTCAATACCGTACGTATTTTATTACATGCAGTGTATCCCGTAAGTAGAATTTTTATAGGAATTTTAAGTGGAAATTTTTATAGGAGTGATAGCAGACCTCAAGAGAAACAAAAAAAATTAATATAAACAATACAAATTTTCAGCAGAAAAATAGGAAATCCTAGTTTTGTCGTTTTTTAAGTGAGTCATGTTTTTTATTGAATCGAAAGCAATAACTAAAGAAATATTTCATTAAGGTAATTAATAATTGCCTAATTGTAAACAAGATGGAATTTACTTTAAATGAACATGGAGTTTTTCATTGGCGCAAATGCTACTCTGAGTACTGAGTTGTAAGTATTTTACTCGAATAATGACCTTTAATTTAATTACCAAAGAATTTAATTACAACTTCAGTTGATGTCAAACGATTAACTGAAGTAGTGATTTAATTTCCACTAGCGATACGATTCGACTAAAACACTTGTGCTCGATACTCAAGAGTTGCATTTGCCCATCTCTGCTCTTGAGCGGCTAAACTATGCCGCAAACAAGAAAGTTCTGTTTTTAGAAAAATCATAAATTATTCGCCATTTTTTTTTATCATCATCAAACTATACTATAGTTACTCCACTTTTACAAAAACTTCTCCGTTTAATGAGCATTAAGTTTGCATTAATTAAGATGATGTTTATTAGGGAAAAAATTGAGATTCAGCTCAAGTTTTGTTAAAAAATGATGTCTAAAAAAAAAGAATTTGTCTTTGTTAAAACTATCTAAAAGGAACTTTGGAGCGGCTAAACACAGCTAAGTCCCGTTGAAAAAAAAAAGTAAAAAATTATTTGTTATTTTTTTTTAATCACCCTTCAACTGCACTACATTTACCACACTTTAAGAAAAAGTTTCTCGTTTAATAAGCTTTAAGTCCACAATAATTAAAAGTTGAGGTTTATCAGGAAAAATGTTGAAGTACACCTCAAGTTGTGTAAAGAAATGATGTGATTTCCTATCCAGTCACCTTAAACTTTAAGGCTAGGAAATCATTTTAAGGCTTAAAGTACCTTTTTTTTCTGCTAAAATAACTACAATTAACTCCCTCAAAGCTTTTATTCCTCGTTTCTCCTTGATATGGGATGGATTTTAATAAATATAATTTCCTAAAAACACATTTTATTTTAAAATATAAACAATTTAAAAATAATGGTTTTTTAAACATTTTTCACGTGAATTGGAAAAAATTAATAACGGTAATAATCTGCAAAACAGAGAAAAGGTATATGAAGTTATAGTAAGCAAATAATATATTTAAATAGAAATATTAAGATACTTTAAAATCTATCAAAACATACAGACTACATAGAAGATAAATAAAAATTTAAAATTATGTTAGTTATTAAAATAAACTGTAATGAGTAAGTTGTGTTTTTCTCCGAGATCTTCGGTATAGGGGTGGTTAGGGGTTGATACATATATTTATCAGTGACAAATTTAATGTTTGTTATTAAAATTTACGTTTAAAATAAAGAATTTTTTTTTTAAATATGTTTTCCAGTAAATTGGGTATACACTCTTTTTTTCACCTAGATCTCTATTTTAGGAATTGATTCGTAATTATAAGTGACAAACTAAATATTCCTGATCCTACTATAAACGTTTTAATTAAAATAATTGAAGAAATAAGAAGTTTTTGTTTTATTATTTTCAATAATGAACCATTGTGAACGAACGAAAATTCAAAAACTTAACTCTCTATTAAAATTTGAGGTTTTACGTTTCAGGATTCGTAGAATTAGGAAAAGAATAAAAATTTTTTTGTCCGTCCGCCATCCTTTTTTTTTAAGACCTCCCCTTCATCGACTTTAAGGCTATACGGGGCTTTTCCCTAGCCAGAGGTTGAGGGGGCGGGGATTTAAAAGACACCCCCGGCATCGTGACTATTTTTATCCAGGTATCAATTGTCAAGTTGCTGGGCAATGGCTGTGCTGTAAACGCTCGTTAGTTCATTCGGCCTGGACCGATTTTTTTTCAAATTTGGATATAAAATTAGAGGTCACCTGAGAATGATCCTCCTTCATCGACATTTCTATCCGCCTTTTCCTTTCAAGATGGTGACCGAGAAACCTGCGTTGCTATTGACTGTAGCGCCTAAACGAATGAAACGATTTCAATGAAACTTCGCCAAAGTCTTCATCTCGATCCACTTTAAATTTATCTATACGACATACTTAAAATTAGATTCCGAATAACTCAAAAAGTATACACTTTTTTGTGGATATTATATATGGTTATTTAAAAGTTTACGGAATTCCCTAAAAAAATCGTTAAAATCGGGCAATTAGGAGCAGTTTTTTATGTTTTACTGCAAAGGTTATATCCTTGGTTTTTGATTTTTGAATATGTTACTGAAGTAATGCTAATTTTTTAGCATATTACTAATGATTAAAAATAAAAATGTTTAGTCCAACAATTGGAATCACCTTTTATTTCTTTTTCTTTGTAACTTGGAAGGTAATGTTATTTTAGTTGCATTTGCAGCGTTTTTTTTTCATACATAAATTTTAGGACTAGAAACTTATATTTTGTCACTCATAAATACAGAGCAATTCATATAATAGAGATGTGGGTGAAAAAAAATGTTTATAACCAATTTATCCGAAAAATATTTGAAAAATCAGTATTTTTCGAATACATTTTTTAAATAAATAATATGTGTGTTAAAGTGTGTGTGGCATACCTCTAACGCATAGGTTCTTTAATTGTTTTTCGTGGACTACTGTAGCTCCGCATAGTCATTACGTGAACTTTTATAATTTTTATAATATGTATTATAACACAGTACTTGTTTAATATCGAGCCAAAAAATCAATTCTCATTAAGTACGTAGTATACCGAGTGGTGAGATGGGATCAATAAAAAAATATCGTCCTATATAGTTTCTTCGGACTTAAGATGGATAGTTCATAAACTTAAGACCCCTCCTGCTCTAAGCCATTTGTTAGGCACACTAACTTCAAGGTTTAGCGAGAAATAATAAAACAGATGGAGCGTTTCATGTTCTCCTTTCGCCTATGGAAATGTAGGTATGGAAAGTTTTTTTATCTATAATTCTCAAAGGAGGACTGATAGAGCATTTTTGGATGATTTTTTGGGGAAGTTCTGGGGGAAGTAATGAGGCCAACGAAATAGGACCAGCCGTTCCCATCCCCCCCCCAACTAAGCCACCCCCCTTCCTCAGATACTCGCCTGGTCCAGATTTCCATCCATCATTCCAGCTGAGCCGATTTTAGGAAAATCTCGACCTAAATCTCTGGATCGCACGGAATTTATTAATTATTTTCCTCAGGGTAGTGATTATTGTTTCAAATTATCTTAATTTCAAGTGTGAAGTAGTATTAATAAGCATTCCCTGAAGAAGGTATACACTTTGAAGTTGAAGTTCGTGTTTTAAATTTTTTAAATTTTCATGAGTCATATGTTTATCATTTTCAAATCCACATTTAATTGAATATATTATATGTTTCTATTGTTCACTTTGATATATCTTTTTATTTAAATTTAAAAAATGCTCATTAAATTCAATGAAGGTTGTAAATGGTAAATTACATAAATAATTGTTATGTTTTCAATCTGCTTACAATTTTTTGTTTTATTTGTATTATAATAACAACTGTATTTTAAAGTGTTTAAAAGTAATAATTATAATATATCGATATTTACCAACAATAAAATAAAACATGATTATCATGCAGCCGTGTCTTCTCCTGTTCGACGGTCATCCAAATCAGGCGGTATATATATATATATATATATATATATATATATATATATATATATATATATATAAAATATATTTTATACATTAAACAAGTTTCCATAAATCATAGATTTTTTTTTCGATTACCTCCTACTTCGCTAATAATGGCATACGGGGAGGGGAGTGGATTTTTCTACTGGTACAACCAAACTTATTCTAACAATAGTAAGAAGTGAGAAGGTCGAGATTCATTCTATGGGTCCGCCTCGAAATAAATTTTACCAACCCAGGACGAATTCGACGTTGGACATTGGGAGAAAAACTAAAACCTGAAATTTGGAAGTTTGACTGCAATAAACTAATATCCTTTAACCTTCATGCCCTGCAGTTTTTAACTTATTGAAGAGAAGTTGGTTGGGGTGTTCAGAAAAAAAAAATTAAAAATAAATAAATGATATTTATTTTTATATTTGCTGACGTTTCGGCCCAAAGTTCAGGCCTTCATAAGGACTATGGGAAGACCAGATAACAATATGAGGAACTATTTACTTTTGAAGAAAAAAAAAAAAAAAGAATAATATTAATAATAATAAAGTAACGAACAAATGAAAAAATTAATTAACTAACGTTAAAAAAATGATGTCTTAAAAAAAGAATTTGTCTTTGTTAAAACTATTTAAAAAGAACTTTGGAGCGGCTAAACACAGCTAAGTCCCGTTTAAAAAAAAAGTAATAAATTATTTGTTATTTTTTTTCATCACCCTTCAACTGCACTACATTTACCCCACTTTAAGAAAAAGTTTCTCGTTTAATAAACTTTAAGTCCACATTAATTAAAAGTTGAGGTTTATCAGGAAAAATGTTGAAGTACACCTCAAGTTGTGTAAAGAAATGATGTGATTTCCTATCCAGTCACCTTAAACTTTAAGGCTAGGAAATCACTTTAAGGCTTAAAGTACCTTTGTTTTCTGCTAAAATAACTACAATTAACTCCCTCAAAGCTTTTATTTCTCGTTTCTCCTTGATATGGGATGGATTGTAATAAATACAATTTCCTAAAAACACATTTTATTTTAAAATATAAACAATTTAAAAATAATGGTTTTTTAAACATTTTTCACGTGAATTGGAAAAAATTAATAACGGTAATAATCTGCAAAACAGAGAAAAGGTATATGAAGTTATAGCAAGCAAATAATATATTTAAATAGAAATATTAAGATACTTTAAAATCTATCAAAACATACTACATAGAAGAGAAATAAAAATTTAAAATTGTGTAAGTTATTAAAATAAGATGTAATGAGTAAATGTTTACTCATGAGGCATTTTGTATATAGCTACCAATCGACTAAAGCTTGGTTTATTTATCTTATGCTAAAAAATCCATTTCAACTGACCCAATCGCGAAATTGGACCAAACATTGATAACTTTCAACAAAAGTGCGACCCCTGCATATATACATACAATTAAAAACAATAACACAATAAAAAATACACTTTTTTTGAATTTACATCGATCCTGTAAGACTTTAATATTAAATATAAAAAATTTTTATTTTTTTTTTTTAAACACCTTACGTTTTTGTGCTTGAATGAAAAAATACTTTATATACATATATTAAAAAAGATAATAAATACAATCTATATTTTTTAACAAAAAGCTCAAACTCGAAAATAATTCAGGGAGACCTGATATTTTACAATTAATGAAAAAATTGTTAGCTATGAAAATATAATGACAAGAACTAGGAACTTGGTTTAGAAAAAAATGTTCATGTTACATCCTATTCTATTATTTTTTTATTTTAGAACTTTTAAATTTGTTTCGTTGCTTAATCTATCTAATAAATTTATCAAAATAAAATATACTATATAAAGCAAAATACGTGGCACTGTTTTAATTTAATAAATAATTAATGTATACGGTCGTAGAAAGAATTGGATAGTGACGGAAAAAGCATAAACGTAACAGATTGGATGTGTGGGAAAACATATGATAATTAAGCGTTATAATTAAATATGTTATACTGGCTATAATTTTTAACACTCCCCTTTATTCGAGAATACCTATTTCTACTTAAAATAAGATCGTAAGTGAGAGTTGAGTGATGCCCGCAGCACAAGATATTTTTCATTTTATTCCGACTCTCTTTCACATTGGGACGAAAGGCGGGTTTTCGTGGATATGGGCCAAGAACCTGTAAATTATATCGGATTAAATTGATATTTAGTACACCTATGTTTTCAAGGAACACGAATATGACGTCCAAATTAAAAAATGTCCACGAAAAAAAAAATCTGTTTTCTTTGTTTTTGACTGTAAATTAACTCCGAAAACGATTGAGATCTCTTAAAACGCATAATTTTAGATACCGATTTATAACTACTGTCTGTATTACTACATGTAGTCGTTATTTTAATTTTAAAACTCAGTAAATCACAAAATATAATTATAATATATGTATACGTAATAACCTAAAAAATGTGTCGTTTATTAATTATAAATATTCATTTTATAATAGTTGTTATGAAATAATAAACATTTCATTTTATTTTTGTTTCAAACAATTTTAAAAACCATCGATACTTCCTCCTATCGATATATCCTCCGATGAAAAAATAGGTATTTTTTCATTAATTATAAAAATTATATTAGCAACAACCGATGTAGATCAAGTCATAAAGGATCAACCAAATACTCTCAGATTCAATTTACCGTTATAAAATTATAAAGAAATTTAAAAAGAATAAGGGTTAGAGATTGAAAACAATTATATTTTATTATTATTAGACAGTAACGTTAGTGGAATAAATAAATAAAAGTTGTTTATTTTCCTTGAGGTCGCCTTCAACGGGTTCTAATTGATTCCACCTTTTAATTAATTTAAAACTTTAGTTCATTTAACGGTGTTGTGTTTGTTTATTTATTTAGATTAGAGCGAAAATAAATGATAGTTATATACAGTTAAAAGAATAATATAAATGTTTATTTCTTATCTAGGTAGACAAAATTAAAATTTTAAAACAATGAAAATGAATATTTAATGTAAATATTTTTTATTATTTTGGTTTGAGGTATTTTTCGAAACAAATAACCTCAAAACCTTATTTTATTTATGTTCAAGACAATTCTTAAAATTAAATTTGAGAGCATGTCCAGTTATAGGAGATATTAGTACATACCTAGAAATCGTCCAGGCATTTATACATACAAAAATGATTTTAAATATATTTTAACTACCTTTAGGTGGGCCACGGTGGTTTAAATTAATACAAATAAATTTTGCGGAGGCTATCGGAGCTTTTTTTAAATCGCAATCTTTGTAAAAATTTGATTTAAATACACCCATTTTTGTTAGCAAAAAGAGAAAAAGATTCGAAGTAAACGAGATTTATACATTATTATATATTTTTCTAGTAGAATGGCAGTAAAAAGTCGACAAAGTTTCAAGAAACAGTATGAACCATCAGCTCAAACCTAGCAATTTTAAAAAACTTACAAATCGTGCTAAATTCCATAAAATGACTAGGTTTTCAATTGAACTATTCAATAAAAACTGTGAATAATGTGTATTTTGCCAATCGAAAATATTCTCAAGAATTCCAGAAGGCACAAATAAAACAGTTTATCAAGTTTTTGCAGTTATATATATATATATATATATATATATATATATATATATATATATATATATATATATATATATATATATTATATATATATATATATATATATATATAATAATAATTTTAGCCGATGTTGCGAGTTTTTCCTTACTCGTCCCACTGTGCGTCGGCTCAGGACCTACCTCTAGTATCGCACCAACAATGAAACACAGTTTCCATGGGATTAACCATAATCCTCACCCCTTCATCTCTCACTAACCTAAGGAATCACTTCTTTATTTTTTAAATTCTTTTAACCTGGACCTCGGGCATGGGGGCCTCAGGACGTCGAGATTTGTAGAAATCTTTTGATATATCATTTTCACAACTACTAATCATAATCGAATTTAATCAATAATAATATGTATTGCGTTTCGTACAACTATTTTATGAGAGGGGATGTTTGACGATTAGATAGATTCCAAGTAAGGTATGGTCAAGTGGTACAAAAAATGAGATAATTTAAAATTCTTAATTTATATAAATTGCTGATAATATATAGTAGTGGCACACACAAACTTTTCTCATATTAAAGTATATTATACTAACTTGTGGGTGATTGAGAAATCGTATTTTCAGATGCATATTTAAATTATTTTAGGCTGGGGCTGTATTAAGATAGTTTTTGCGAAAAAATATATTTATAAGATTGTTTTAAATTAAAAAAAAACTGCTATAACAATGGAACAGTTCTAATAACAATTACATATAGAAAATAGGTTAATTTTAATCATATCAATAATATATTGCGATTACTTTCTGAGTTTATTTCGCAAAAATACTTCCCTTAGAACCCTACTTGCTACAAAACCTAATATTACTAAAGAATATTGCAGATTTGGTATTAATTATAAATCTTCTTCTTTCTTCTAAACTTTTCTTCAAATCTCTTTTCCACAGCTATCACCGCGGGCGGATGTACGGGGAGGAGGGGAAAGAAAGCTTTAGGGCTGAAGCCCTTCCCACAAAATGGTAAAATATAACCATGTTTTATGTAAAATAATTATCTTTTAAAGTATTATTGTTCGTGTAATTACATTTGAAATCACTTAAACACCATTTCATGTAGGTAGTTAGTTTCTTCCTTTTTTTTTTGCCAAAGTAATTATCATTATTTTACGAAAAAAAAGCTTTCGGGCTGAAGCACCCCCCAAAATTAAATCCTGCATCCGCTAGTGGTCTCAAAACTAAACATCACCTTCACTGAGTAAAGTAATATTGGGAAATTCGTTGTGGACGAGTCCATACTCTTAGAAATAGCATGTTGTCAATATTTTAATGATTATTTCAGTAAATAGCGTTTTTTTTTCCTACTGCTCGAAGGCCACCCAGGGAAACTTATTGTAGGGCAGCTATATAAAAATACATCTTCCCATAATTCTCTAAATACAGTAGAAGCACTGCTATGTTGTATTGGGTATAGTAGTTGAAATTTGGTAGTATACACTTTTAAAAATTTTGTTATAATATAAATCAAATTATTGTGAAGAATATTTAAAAACACAAAATAAAATTAATTATGAAAAAAAAAATGGTTGTAGAGATTCATTCAACGGTGCGAGGCGCTTCAATTACAAAATTACAAACTATCAGCTCTCTATTAACTTGGTGGTTGGCAAGTTTATGGAAATAAAGTGTCTGAATGAGTTAATGAATATTTTGCCTAACTTTTCTTGATCTCTGTTTTAAGAAAGGAACTTTCGCAGAAAGGTTGTCTCGCACTGAACTAATCGAAAATCCCAAGTTAAGCTTATCACGAGGAAGTTGTTTCCTAAAACCATTTTCTCCCATTTAATGGCAACAAACACAGATCAAGTTTGCGCGCTAAGGCGAAGCTCATGATCATAATGTTCTTTTCAGGATTTAAAAGTTCTTGGTAGCAAATTTCTGCGGCAGGACTAATGTTGATAGGTTGCCCTCATTGATGGTCCCTTCACATGAGAAGCATATAATGGATACTAAATATAGAGTAATAAACAATAAATATTAATAAGGACTACTAGGCCCGTGCGAAAAATTCGCACAGCATATTGTTATCAAATGCAAAATTAATAAGAAAATGAAATAATGTAACGTATCAAAAGATAAAGGAATCAATTGTTACTTTGTCGATAAATATAATCGACAAAGGAAAAAAAATAATTTAAATCTTCATTTTTGTTTGGAACCAACATATTTAAAAATTTCAATAAGCTGTATCTTTGCGAAAAATTGTCCGATTTCAATGATTTTTTTTCCTGTCATAGACAATTTAGTAATGTTTTATATAATCACGGGAATAACCAAGGGAAAAGTGTGTACTTTTTTTAGTTATTCGCAAATAAAGTTTCTTTTCTTTCATAACTTGTTTGCCTGAATTTTCGGGATGATTGGACTATTTTGCCCGCCTGAAGGAGAAGGAAGCCTTCGAAATTGGTAGCTCAGTCTTGAGATTTGGTGAAGAATTAATGATGATATGGCTTGCCGATCAAAAACACCATCGATAAATAATATAAACTCCTCCTCTCTCGATCATAGAGGCCTCAAGTTGACGAAATGAGATATGCATTCAATGACAGTACTACACAATTAACGTAAGGTTGTGTAGATGCGAACCCTATACCTTGCGTTATCTCGAAAATAGTACGTTTTTGGGCTTAAAAACGCAGAATCCGATAGTTCCGGAGGAACTGTCCGGGTCTTGCTGTACGCATCAAAATCTTCAAGGTCCAATTTGTCTCGTATCGTTCTACAGACTTACCACCGTTCCAGTATTGAAGCCTAGCAAAATGTTTGTATCGACTTTATTTATTTTAGAAAGAAAATCAAAAGCGAAGAATATGATTCGCTAACCCCCCGCTAAATTCTGAATCCGACGGTACCCCATTCATGGTATTTGAGAATGATAGGAGCTTATATATGGTACAAAACCGATTTCGAGCCTTACTGTAATAATATATGTAGGGATAGGGATTTACGAAAAAAAATATTTGAACTTAAAAAGAAGAAGATCAATAATGTTTATAAGGAAAGCAAATAACATGAAAGTTTCTTACTATTTTAGTGGAACTATTGGTGGTTAGTCAAGTGGAACTTGGTAGTGTTTTTCGGGAGCTAGTGGAGTGGTGAACCCATAGAGGACAGGGGGTAATCTCGGTCGGTAACGGTCGTAAATAGGTTGGATACACAGAGCAGAGATTGTAGTCATTGGTCACGGCGGCACCCTGCCCTCCTTCCGTTCACTCACTCCACTTCCCACCTCGACTCCCTCAATCCTCTCTTATCTCTTTCTATCAATAGGATTCCTCTTCAAGTTAGTTACCTCATCATTTATAAGAAATAACTTGTTTTTATTTTTAACAAAAATTATACATGCTCTTTTTACTCTAGGATCGATGTTACTCAGCGAATAATGCACCGTTCTCCTATCCTCCATGGCGCAGGTTCGAGTCCGACTCCGGAAAATAAATATTTATTCTATTACACAAGCCGTAGGCTTGGAGATCCTCCTGTAAACTTCCATTTTCTTTAAAGTGGGTACTCAATAACAAATTAAGAGGGAAAATCTGGTGGTTGAGCGTGATCCCGGCTTAATAACTCCTTGCACAAACATTGGCCAAGAAACCCTTTATGAGTTTTAATAAGGGCTGTTGCTACTTAATTTTAAATTCACAACTAGTGTGTACAATATGTTCCATAAAATAACTATAAATCCTATAAAATAACAAATATATTGAATTTACAATTGTTCTAAGTTGCATTGAATGGGGGTAGAAAGTTTCTTTTTTATTTTTTGTATGGTAAAGATACAAAATCCAAGTTTTCGACATCGGCGCCCTCCCCCTCCCACCGGATCATTTTTTAAAACCCCCAAAACTGCTATATTTTCGCACGTTTTTTCGGTTTTTCCCCATTTTGACCATGAACGGGCACGTTTTCGGCAAAAAAAATTACGCATAGTTTTAAACAAGATTAAATATTCTACAACATAATACCAGAACAGGCTCGGTAAATTAAATAGTTTACGAGATGCAGATATTCAAATTTTAGAAAATTGCCGGACTTGCAAATTGTAAGCTATTTTTACTATTTGATCACATGCAGAGGTGAATCTACGGACTGATGTCCCCCTCCCTCCAGAAAAAATGGTAAAATGTAACCATGTTTTATAGTAAAAAATATTTAAAATTACCTCTTGAAGTATTATTGCTCATCTAATTACATTTAACAGGACTTCAAGAATCACTTAAACACTATTTCATATAGGTAGTAGTATATTTCTTTTTTTTTTCAAAGTAATTATCGTTATATAAATGAAAAAAAAAGTTTTCGGGCTGAAGCCCCCCCACCCCCCGAATTAAATCCTGGATGCGCTAGTGATCATATGCACTTGTCTTTATATCGTCAACAACCTGTCTAATATGATTCAGCGAAGTAAATGTTTATTCATTTTAAATTTTTGAAGGAGGGATAAGGGAGGAGGGGAGGTTTGGTGGGAGAGGGAGGAGATTACTTTTCTCAACCAGATGACTTAAATTGAAATAAAAAAATATATTTAACCAACATTTACATCGAGTGCATGATGAATGAAATTTTTGAAACTTGAAAATGTTAAGATAATTTCATGTTTATGTCTCCAATGAAAGATAAAAGACAATGGGCATTTGATAAAAAATGAAAAATAGTGTAGTATCTCAAAAACTATTTGATTTACTGAGCCTGTTATGATCTTATATTGTAGCCTATATTTAATTTAGTTTAAAAATGTATAGAATGTTTTTTTGTCAAAAACGTGCTCCTATATGGTTATAATGAAAAAAAAAAAACAAACGAAAAAAGTGCGAACAATTAGCAATTGTTTAAAAGTATTACCATCAATAGGTTTTGAAGATTGCTAGATTCAGCAGTTAAAGTTCATCGAAAAGTAATCAATGTTGTGTCAACACAACTTAAACTTACAACCAAGTTACTAATATTAGTAGTAAAAATAAAATAGATAATAATTCTTGAAATAAAATCGTGGAGTGGGAGTCTAGGCACAAGCGCGAGAGGTAGGCTGGTCGCTAAATGGGATTAAGAGATGACCAATATGTGGAGGAAGAACTTCGAGCAGGGTTGCCAAATGCCGTGAAGATTGGAAAAGACTTGGCCTGGTTCATAGTCCGCTTTGGCTAGAAAAATTAAAATAATAGTCGGTACGTTAATGTTTTGTTTATAATATAATTGTACATATTTCTAATATCAGTACAATTCTATAATTTGTATTGATTTGTTAATTTAATCATTCCTATGAAAACTCAAACATCCTAAGCTAAATACTGAGTTCGCATATTGCATTTATAAAAGTATTTTATTTTTAATTTTATATATATATATATATATACATATACATATGAAAGTTTAGAATTATTATTATTTTATTATTTCAGTAATCAATACGACAGAACGTCTAGATATTTATTGTTATAGATCCTAATTGCATATTTTTCGTTGATAAATAATGTGATTAAATATTTCTTGCAAAACCATTTAAAAATATTGCGACAAAAATGACTCAAGGTACACGAGCTTACTTATGTTCAAGTTTATTTTATTCTATTTATATATATTTTCTGTAAATAAGGAGTAAATGAACTATTTTCTTACAGTAACTATTGCCCGTATTGTGACGGAATGTTATATATTAGTCATTGACAAACGATATATATATACAAGAAGGAAAAAAAGGTAATTATAATTTCGATTAATTGATAAAGGATTAAATTAGATTTACTTATTTAATTTGAAAATGTTTAAATCATAATAGGACTATATCATACATATTTTTATAAAAAAAAATCTGACGCCCGCATCACACAATTTTCACTTACCATTCTATTTTTTGTAGAAATTATATTTTGCTCAAATTTTGATATTGTGAGAAGTCTTTGTATAAGTATAAATAATAAGTAGCAAAAAAAAAATATGCAAAAATATAAATAACATAATATTTATTTTTGCATTTTTTTTACAATGAACAACCCAACAAATCTTCTCTTTAATTATTTACTACGGTCAACAATCAATCCAAAATTACCTAATACGTAATTCAAATTTCATACCATTTTTCGTTTTTGAGCTAATTTGTTTCACAGACACACTCACACATACACTACTTTGTGGGACTGAGTTATTTGGACTCATCAAAACTTAAAAAGTGGACACGTTAAAAATATCGATTAAAATATTTTCACGATCGTAATCTTTTTTCCTACTATATATTACATATGAAAGTAAAAATCTAAACAAATACGAACCTTAAAAAATATTGAAATAAGGAGGACGATTTTGTTAACTTTATAGGGACTTGAATTTAAAGGAATTGTTCGTGGGTGGTCTCTCGTCACTCATAAGGCGGTTTTAGTGCCGACCATGAAATTTCTAATCAAGACTTTACGCTTTTAAAATGAAATACATACATCAACATAATAACAACAATAAGGTCAAACTATTTGGTCTAACGATCTATCATTTTATCATTGAATACTATTCAATTGTCTATATTAGCATTGAGTATTCATTCAAAACTCTTAAGTAACGGATGTAAATAATTTATTTTCTTTACTTTCTTTTATTTAGTTTTTTATATTTTTGTCGTTACAATGGTTTCCTCATAAAATTAATGTATTGGGTTGGCAAATAAGTCCTTTCGATTTTTCTCTTTATTTTTATGTCACTATGATACACTTCTTATCTGATGAATTAACCACTAAGGTGAATTGTTTATCCTGTTTGTAATGTGTCAACAATATACCTGTTAACTAACTTGTTGAAACTAGCTTAGTATTGTGTTTGATATTGCACTGTGAATATGGAAAAAAATATCATTCCTTATCAACATATTTTTTTGTATTATTTTAAAAGTGGTAAGCGTGCAGCAGAAGCTCATAGAAAACTGTGCAGTATTTATGGGGACGATGCCTTAACCGAATGCACTTGATAAATTAGTTTGCCAAATTTCATTCAGGAAATTTTGACATCAATGATGCTCCTCGGTCTGGTCGCCCACATGAAATTGAAACGAATAATGTTAAGACCATTGTCGATCAAAATGCCGTCCAATGAGTGCGAGAGAATGCTATGGCCCTACACGTGGCTCATTCAAGCGTAGAAAACATTTGCACAAGCTGGGCTATGTTTACAGTCTTAATGTTTCGGTCCCTCACATGATTTTTTTTCTAAAATCACAAAAAATGTAATAACTTCAATACGAACACGCAGATCATGCTAATAGGGTGGATTTTTCAGCTAACTATCATATATTTTGTTTTATCTACTTTGATTTGGAGGCCAATTTGCTCTGCTTCTCTTAACAGAGTCCGAGCGAGTCTCTTCATATCCTCTTGATTGCTTCTGAGGACAGCTATATCATCCGCATATGCTAAGATTTTATTCCGACGTGCACTCCTCCATCTTCGCGTGGTTTTGTTTTTATAACTTCTCTAGCGCTTAGTTGAACAGCATTGGCCAAAGTCCATCAGCCTGCCTCAAACCCGTTCGAACTTCAAGGGCTTTAGATACTTCTCCTTGTATTAGTGCCCTGCATTTAGGATCATTTGTTGATGCCTTCATCATCCTCACTAACTTCCTGGGAACACCCAGCTCAATCATCTTCCAGAAACAGTTTCTGTTCATGAAGTCATAGTCTGCATTGAAGTCGACAAATAAGGCCTGTACGTCCTGATCGTCTTCCCATCTTTTTGAGAGTACTTGTTTTAGGATGAATATCTAGTCTATCGCAATCCTTCCTCTTCTGAATCCTGCTTGGTGGTTGCCTATTATATTTTCTTAATACTGATATATCCGATTTAGCAGAATATTAGTTATTATCTTATAGGCAACCGGAAGAAGTGATATGCGGATGGAGTGGCAAGCGGTCCATGTCTTCTTCGTTAGTGGAGTGCTAAAGGGTTTCTTCCAGTTGCTTAGGATCTTTTCTTTTGATGGCGTCAATTTGTCATCTTTATCTCGCATTTACCCATTTCTCGCTTTATATCCTACCCTTTATTTCCTGATAAAGGATAGGATATAAGAATTCGTATATATTTCCATCCTGCCAGTTTTCCACAATAGTTTGTATTTTTTCTTTGACGAATTCTCTTTTTGCTGTTCTTATTATTTTGTTTGCATTTTTCCTGGTGGCTGTGTATTTGTCCATTTTTGAAATTTTCTTCTTTCCTCCAACTCCTTTTCGTATTCTTCTGTGAGCCATTTCTTGGTTTTTCTTTTTTTTTTTTTCTGAATCCCTAATACTTTCTTAGCTGTTTGTTCTAGCTCTGACTCTAGTGCCTCCCAACGTTAGTCAACCGTCAAGCCTTCCATATTTAAGGGTTCGAATTTATTTTTCAGCTCAATTCGGAGTTTAATCTGTACTATAGGGTTTATCAAATAACGACTTCGATCCTCTTTCTTTCCGCATGGTCCTCAATTTGGTAGATCTGCTTCAGTATCTGACAGAGTTTGATTCTAATCAGAGTATGTTCCGAATCACAGTCTGCTCCAAGATTTCTCCTTATTTATGTGTTGGATGGTGTTTTGATGTCTCTTGTTTATCAGCACGTGATCGATTTGGCTTTTCTCTCCTTTACGTCTTACCCAGATTTACGCGTGTATGTCCTTGTGCAGGAACATCGTACTGCTCACTACTAGACCTTTAGATGCTGCCAGACTGATACATCTCACTCCATTACCACTGCTGGTTTCGTGGAAACTTTTGCTTCCGATGGAGGGCCTAAATTGGGTATCTCGACCTATCTCGGCATTTAAGTCTTCCATGACTAATTTTATTTTATGTCATAATTTGGAGCCTGCTTCACAACTTTTTCTAACTGATCGTAGAAATAATCCTATTTTTCTTCGGCTGGTGCATACACAGTAATGATTGTGAAATTAAACCAACGACCTCTTAAGCGCAGCACACTCATCTTTTCAGTAACTGGGGTGAAGTTTATTACTGACTAGTAGAATAGTAGAACAGTGTGTGGCCGTTTTATAGTGGTTTCATCACCATCTGGCCTCTTTATCTCTTGTATGACTGTTAACGGTATGGTGTACCTTTTTACTTTATTTACTACCGTTGTAGCTGCCCCTGGTTTGTATAAGCTCTCAACATTCCATGATCCGATATGGAATCCGTTGTACAACACCGGGGTCGTTACCATGTTAAGAAAGTCAGATTTTCCGAGGCTGATTTTTGGTTTTGTAATATTTTGTTTTTTACGGGACAGGATTATTAGTCCTATGACCAATTCCCCAACAAGGTGGACCGGAAGTGATGCCAGTCATAGCCGCCCACAACCCTGCGGTGTGTTACCTCCAGTAGACTGACGGGTCTCATATACCCGAGCTTTCCTCTGGTGGACGGTTTCCAAGCCTGGCGGTCACCCATCCAAGTATCCTCATGGCTACCTTGGCTCCCTTTGTTTGTATTTATTTCCTTTTTTTTGTGTATATACTGTACGTTGTTTTCCATTCATTTTCGTAGATAAAAAAGACGTAGGTTGCGATAAAATGAAACCATGTACGAAGTTTTGTAGGAGTGTTAATAATTTGATAAAGAAAGGCTATCCCCGCGAACTAAATAAAACTGTTTATAAATAGTTATGTTTCAGAAATAGAATGGTTTTATAAAAAAATTGTAGTATGTAACGATAGGTAATACTTATTATTGAATTTCTGTTAGGTTTGTTGTAGTTCTTCTTTTCATTAAAAAGTAAGAATTTACAAAAATTATAGGATTTAAAAAAAATATATATATTTGACCCGAAGAAATATGAGAGATAAACTGGAGAATTAAGTCTGATACAGAAGAGAGAGTTACCTGGGACGGAGGGATATAATTGAAGTAATTATAGTGCGGTGTAGAAATGGTCGTGTTAAGTTTATGACCTAAATGAAAAAGGAATTAAAGCTGAAACGACGCACTGCGTGCTGTCCCAGGTAATCCAGTTATACAAAGGTCAAAATATTGATAATGAATATTTTTATGGAAAATGGCATTAAACCTGTGTTTTTATGTCGGTGTAATTAGATGAAGAATGGTCGAAGAAATATGAGGAAAATTTTACATCTTTAAGTTAAGAATTTTGTTAAAATATAGGTACATATCGAATAGGTTTACAAACATAGAAATAAACCTTCTTAAAATGTTCGGTCTATAATTATTTACTGAATACTTAATAGTTGACCATTGTATTTTAGAGGAAGGAGATGGTCCGGCGCGACCATTTATTTTATTTTTGTCATAAATAGACAAAAATAGTGGAAAAACTATTTTAGTCTATTTATGACATCAACCCCGGACCATCTCCTTTCTATATAATTATTTATAATATAATTAATTGAACTAATTAGTAAAAAGTTTCGGTTGAGTTATAAGTAATATTTTCGCTATTGCGTAGAAATTTTAAATGAAGATCAGATATAAAAACTTTAAAAAGTTGTAACTTTACCGGGTTATAGCGCCTCTGCTCAGCCTCTACCGGTGCTTAATACCAGTGATGCGGCTAAGTGAGAGGCGCCGGGATCTCCTTGAGATCTCT
This sequence comes from Nezara viridula, assembly GCA_928085145.1. Lineage (NCBI taxonomy): Eukaryota > Metazoa > Arthropoda > Insecta > Hemiptera > Pentatomidae > Nezara > Nezara viridula. The sequence goes on along the minus strand of OV725078.1, from coordinate 57,017,180 downwards.
TGAGTGAATGAATTCTGTAAATATTATATAAAAGTACGCTCGTGTTTAAGTTGTTATTTTGATCAGTTCAATTCTTTTTGTTTATATACATTTACTTTTAGTATTCTTATTTATATGTTTTATTTATTGTAAATGGAGGGTGAATTTGCTCTCTGAACACTATTATAAATGTCCTTAATTGTGACAGATTGTAATATTTCATAATATTTTTTATTTTTATTTAGGAATATAATAATCTGTCACGTGGACAATAATTATAGTGAGATATGAACACATTCACACTATATATACAGAAAACATAAAATTAACAAAAGTAAAATAATAACTAAATAATAATCAAACTGTGGACATTAAAAAATAAAATAGCCTTAAGATAAGTAAATTAAAAACTCAGTCGTACCTTAATCTGAGAGTATATATATATATATATACATATATATATATATATATATATATATATATATATATATATATTATATATATATATATATATATATATATATATATATATATACTCTCAGATGTAATTCACTTATTTACCTATTTCAATTCCATAATATTCCGTATAAATCAATTAAGCAATATTATTAATTTTATAATGATGTAGAGATGGTTGACCGTGATATAATACGAGAAGGAGTTGATCGGGGGGTGCGGTCAAATAAATACTAAATTATAGAAACAGTATTATATAATTTTTTGTATTTATTTTATTTATTATTTATTTGTATTTATTATTATCACCATTATTTATTTGTATTTATTATTATTATTGTATTTATTTTATTTAGTATTTATTTGACCGCACCATCCGATCAACTCCTTCTCATGTTATTAATTTTAATTGGATAACATGTGATTAAAATAAGTGATCTCTGTGCTTGTTTGATTGAACTGAAAGTAATTAATTACATGAGCCAGGAATGACGTGATGTATTTTCTGAATATGTTTGAAGTAAATTTAACCTTCAGGATCGTTTTACTTAATGTCTGAGTGGACTTCAGAAGATCCAACACAACAGTAACATTCAATGATGATGCCAGTGAGTGAGACATATTAAGAGATTTTCCATTATGATCCTTTTGTAAAGATTATTATTGATAGTGCATTAATTAAGTTTACAATTAATTAATAACTTATTAATCTTAAAATAAATAATTTTTTAGGAAACATGTTTTGGGAGTTTTGCTAACTTTTTTTTTTGGTTTCCGGAGTAAAATATGTTTTGGTTTTAATAACATGATTTATTAACTAAATTCATTGTATATATTTAATTAAAAAAAAATAAAATAACATGTGTTTATTAGTTTTTGCTGTAAAATATCTTGTGAAGTTTATCTTTTAATTTGGTACAAAAACATTCCCGGAATTAAATTTCCTTTTAACAAATAAGTAGAAATAATTTTGTCAAAAAAAAAAAAAAATTAATTTCTTTGTATTGACTTCCGTCCCAATTATGATTTAGAATCGGCGTCAAATTTATCTGGTTTTGCCAAATCTTGTTGTTTCGGTTTCCACTCATTTTATACTAAGCATTTCAAAGGGTCAATAATGAATAATAATTACATAGGGTGACACACTTTTGCGAGCCAGAAAGGACTTATCTTGGAAACTGTCAGAGATTTGGCAAAATTGCAATTGATTAAAGTTTTAGCTCTCATCAAAAACTTTCAGATGCATAATTTATCTATCCCAAAAAATCTAGTTTTAAGGCTTAAACACTCGCTCAAAGGAGTGAGTTTTCTCTTTAACCTACAGTTTTTTTTTAAAAAATCTACTAAAAAAATGTATTTTATTAGTTTATTATACGTTTTTATAATTCATGTATTTTAATTTTTTTTTTGTTTCGCCTAGTATTTTGCCATAAAATGGCGAAATTTTTTTTTTACGTATTTCCAATTCCTTAACAGTAAAATTGACCCCTTTAAACCTAATACATAAAAGTTTTTTAAATAGTATTTTCCACAGATACAATTAATAATAGTTCCAGAATGATCTGAGTACTCTAGCAACTACTTTCAGAAATTATGTATTCCCCAATAAATAAATTTTTGAATTATTAGTTAATTTATGTTTGCTTACATTAGTTTAAAAAAATATTCAAAAAAGGTTCGTTTATTATTGCCTAATTGTAAATACTTAATATGTACATAAATTTCATAAAAGCTTTATGTAACATGTTCAACCGTAGGCGTAAAATAGATTTTAAGTTGGAAACTTTAATATTTGACGGGGGCCCAGGAAAATTATACCTGTGTCCTTTGGTTTCTCTCCTCGGCTTTGTTCACTCCCCGGCACTGATAATCTTGAATCAGGTTCCCTCCCGACTGATCTGGCGAAGTTCGCTATGAGTATAACTAGGAAAAAAAAAAAAAGATTTAAATCTGGTGACGTTGCAGGCCATGGGACAAAACCTCCTCTTCCTATTCCTATACGGTGTGGAAAACCTTCGTCCATTGCATTTCTTGCCGCTATCGAGCAATGTGCGAGGCACACGTCATGTTGGAACCACATATTATGCCTCATTTCTAACGGTATGTCTTCCAACAGTGTGGGAAGAATGTCCTGAGTAAAGTAAGGCATACATTACTCAAAAACGAAAAATACTGACATATACGTGTTTTTTTTATTTTTATTTTTAATGAAAAATATATTAAAAACGTAGGTTATAGAAGAAACACCGAATTTTGAGGGAGCACTTAAGCCTTGAAACTACATTCTGATTTTAGATTCTAATAAACCACGTTAAGCATATCTTTTATTTTGACCAATTATTTATGTTATATATAAAAAAAAACATGTTTTATTAGTTTTAACGGTTTAAAAAAGGATATCACGGTATCTTCAAACAAAGCCTTTTAGCTTATTTAAAATTAAGTATTTATGTATAACAATGTGGGATTTTCAAACACTTACGAGTCAATTCAGCCCATACAAATTTTAGCTCTTATGGAGAATTTTAAGTTACAATATTTGAAGAAGATACAAAACAATTAAATTATTAAGAAATTTCAATGAGAAATTTAGAATTAATTTAATGGTACAAACATTAAAATGTTACAAAACAATACATTTTAAAGAGTTTTTTTAGGAATAAAAACAATTTCTTTGTTATCTCCATGTTATTTATCAAGATTGTGTTAATACTTACCCCTAGCGGATCCAGGATTTAATTTTCTTGGTGGACTTCAGCCCGAAAGCCTTTTTTTCATATATATAACGATAATTATTTTGAAAAAAAAAAAGAAAGATATTAACTACCTATATGAAATGGTGCTTGAGCGGTTCTTGAAGTCCTATTAAATGTAATTACACGAACAATAATACTTTAAGAGATAGTTTTTAATATTTTTTTCTATAAAACTGGTTTACATTTTACCATTTTTGGGGGGAGCCTTCAGCCCGAAAGCCCTTCTCCCCCCCCTCCCCCCGTAGATTCGCCTGTGATACTTCCTAATTCAATTTAATTTCGATGGGCTTCGTATACATAACTTCTGTCAAGATGTTCAACTTTTTTAAATGGACCCCGGAGGAATTGCATTGAGGGGGTGTCCCTTTTGTCATAAGGTATTCATGGGTTAAATTCTTAAGTGCCCGATTCGAAATCTTGTTAGGATAATCTCTTCACTTCTTTTCAACTGAAGGTCCTCTCGATTTGGTACTGCGGAAGGTTCGACCATTCATAATTTATTTTCTCTTTAGTTATGCCTGAAATACTGCCATTTCTTATGAACCTTATACGTGAACTCCTTCTTTTATATATATTTTTTTTCTGTGGCATCGGCTTCCTCATTTCCTCTAATAATAAGAGTTGTCAACAACAAAAGCTGTACCTTACATTATGAGGGGAATGAGTCGATTTTTACATTATCAGTCAGTAACAGTGGCCGCAACTACTTGTTTGATTCTTGACCCATCTTTATAAAAATATTCCCAATCAGAATATTTCTATTTGAAGTCCATGAACTTTTACTTCCAGATCTGAGAGAAAAGGTTTGAAATTATAGTTTATGATGTACACTAAGCACCTTTCTGACAGACAACTTAGGTGGTTGGTATACATGAACTGTTTCTAGTAAATAAAGTGTATTTTTAAAGGGCGTATTTTTAAATAAACTATTTAAGCAATCCTTTGCAGATAGTGAAACAAAAATATAAATGGCCAGAGATTTTAAATTCTTCCTTTAGAATAATGATTTTATGGCGGCCACACCCTAGGGCGGGTCCAAGGGTAGTTTTTATTTGTTGGGGAGGAACTAACAGATTAACTACAAAATTTGGAAAACATATTACCTTGAACTAGTTAATTACCTTAGTATTAGTTAAGTATATTTTAAATAAATCTACCTAGAGTGGGCGGGGTGGGCGAATGGGCTAATGCGTGTGCACAGCACCACCGTTGCCCGGCAACCTGATATATCAATCAAATGATATAAAAATAGTCACGAGTTCGCACTCAATTAGGCATCTATTAGGCATCCCGGTGCCGAGGGAGTCTTTTGAATTCCCGCCCACACTCACTGGCCCGGGAAAACCCCGTATAGCCTAAACGGCGAGGAAGGGGAGGACCAAAAAAAAAAAAAAAAAAAAAAAAATCTACTTTTCTTTTCTTAATGATTAGATTGGGAGATGGAATTTCCTTAGACTAGTGAAGCGGCTAAATACTCTCAACTAAAAATAATCTATTAGGCTCATAAAAATAAAAATCCTAATGTAGAGATCGACAATTAGAATAAAAAGATTAGAGCTCTTTTGGAGAGGATTTATAAAAATTTGTTTGTACTTCTTAATTTCACATGTGTATAGCTTTTCTTCTTCTATTTTTAACGAATCTCTTTGGTTGGAAAATTTCTCTTTTCTCAACCACAATAATTCGCGATCACACTTTTTATCTAAATATCCGCATTTTTTCTCCTAACTCCAGGCCCATTTTCACTAAACATTATTAGTACCTTTAGAAAATATAATAAAAATATACAATAACTTTATCTGATCTGTAGATAATATTGGAATATGTTATTGTTACTCATGTAGAAGTGATGGTAAAATTATTTATTTTTCAAAAGCAACCATTGATGGGAAAACATTTAAATTTTTATTTGAAAAACAAGTTTCGCAAATAACCATAAGTTTTGTGAAAACTCGAAGTGAAATTATAACAAGAATTTATAGTTATGGAACTGCCGTCTATAATTGGGGCTGGTGGTACTTCAACCGATTCAGTTATTCAAGCATTAATATTAAAATAGTTTTGCTGTTGTACTAAATTTGCGACCTCTGTTTGTATATAACCCAGGCATTGTTCGTTTCCATTTAAAGTGTGTCACAAATCGGAAGCCCCTTCGAGAGAGTATGGCGTGTCACATCGGATAGAATGAGGTCGGGGAGTTATTGGTCATAAAGTTTTCGAGGTCTTGGGGGTAAGAAACTGGAGAAGGATACACAATGGCTGTATATAATGACTACGCCTCATATGAAGGGGGAGGGGGCTGTAATTTGCGGTTGTCCCAGGTGTGATTTCACACGATTACGTCGCGTCTTCGGGTCCCACATTTGTCCCCTCTGATGACCCTTTTCATCCTGGCGGTACGCATATTGTTTAGTCATAAAGGCACTTTCTATTACAAAGCTAACATAGGTCTTTATCGGTCTTCACACATGCTCCTTATAAATACTCTAACTCAATTCGAATAAATAAAAATTGAAGTTGAACATAGCCCAATTCCTAAAATATTAAGAAAGTAAACTTTTGGATTGGAACGGTTATTCTTCTGGCCTGAATTGCATTAGGACTATATCTGACAAACTTAGTGAAAGATAGCGATGCACAACCCCGAACTACAGACTCTGATGTATTTCATCGACATTCGTATAAAAGAATTATGATTTTTTGATATTGTAGAGTTGCTTTTGACAGATATTGACTATTCAGCGGGTTCCAACTGGGCAAACGAGCCGCACTAAGCAACAGAATTGCTCCAAAGATTCAACCATAACCCTAGCGCAGTTAGTGGTGCAATCCAACTTGAGAGCTTTGCTGACTAAACCACAAGATCCTGACAAAATTAATTTATCTATCTATATATTTATATATATTTTCTGGACTGTAAATAATATAAGTTACATGAGGTACTCGTACTTTTTTTGCTCTCCCCTTCCTTGCCTTTTAGGCTACACGGGGTTTTCCCGGGCCGGGGGAAAGGGCAAGGAATTATGGCACCGGGATTTGAATTCTAGTTATCAGGATGTCGGGCAACGCGCGGTGCTGTCCACACGCGTTATCCCTCTCGGCCACCCCGTCCCCAGGGTACTCGTACTTCAGTCACGTTCAGTCAGTAAATATACATTGTGGTATATTTTTGCGAAGTTTTGGGCCATTAGCCCATCTTCATAGAAAAATTTTCTATTTGAGAAAAATATAGTTAGTACCGTAGCTATTTGAACGTATGAATAGAAAATTGTTTATAAATTATATATTAATTTACATTTACAGTTATATTTTCTTATTAAGATAAATTTGAAACATTACACTCTTTGTGACTTATTATTATAATGTTTCAATAGTCACACTGCATCTATTTGTCTTGTAATATATTCTAATGTTATTTTACTATTTACCTCTCCATCCCCCCCCTCTCTCTCTCTCTCTCTCTCTCTCTCTCTCTCTCTATATATATATATATATATATATATATATATATATATATATATATATATATAGGGCTAGGGTAGCCGTGCGGGCTAAGGCGCTTGCAATATGTAACCAAGTAACGCAACGCCGAGTGTGGTTAGCACTTCGATGGGTGACCGTCCACCAGAATTCAATAAACTACAAAATTTCGTTGATCCTGCTGTTTATTTGACGTTTCGATCCAGTTTTTTTTTTTATATGGGATCCTCGAAGAGTAAAAATACAAAGTGCAAGGTTCAGTAGCTTATATATCAACAAAGGATGAAAACAAGGAGACCCCCTATCTCCCATCCTATTCAACATTGTTTTGTAAATATTGATGAAGGCCACTAGAAACTGAGGGGACCATCTATAATCGACTGACACAGCATCTTGCCATTGAAGATGACGTCATTACTGGACGCACACGCGCATCTTTTACAGGAGCTTTCGCGGAATGTGAACAGGCCTAAAAATAGAAGAACTTAATATTAATGAAGCCAAAACTAAATATATGAAGACCTCCTGGTGTGATTGTGGGGCAAGGAATGGTCTTAGAACTGCAGAATAACTCTTTTTTGTTTTGTAATATCTGCGTAAGTTCTATTGAAATGAGCTGGATACTATTCTTTGTTTAATCTCTTGACTTCTTTTATAGGAATTTTACTCATGGTTTATGATGTTTTAGTTTCTTTTTGAATTTTGAAAATAGGTTACGACTTGTCCTGACCAACGCCATGTGCCCGTTTCCACAATATAAAATACATTTATTTTTATTCATTTATTTTGCTTCTCTACATTGTATTTCTTGTTGTAAATACTGGTTGTTCGGAGGAGAAAATATCATCCCCGTGTTAGGGATTAGCAATGTTCTTTTGGACTTTAACCATGTGAAATAATATTTTTATCGTTTCGGAAGTTGTAGGTGTCTGAAATGTGATTATGTAAGAGTTTTTAATAATTTCATTACAATTTTAATTTTATTTTAATACGACTTACGCCGTTTATTAGTATGATAACTATTTTTTAATTTCGTCCATTTCTCTTCTCTCTCCTAATTCTAAACACTGATGAAAATATAGTTATATATTGGCTAAACCTCAGGCACCTCAGAAAATATATAGAACACAAATAAAAATCAATATATACTGAGGTTTAGTCAATAAGTAAGTATTTGTATTTCTTGTACAAATATTTATTTATTGACTAAACCTGTTCTTTAACAAATAAAGGAAATCAATCAATAGTCAATAAATATACATTTATAGTATTTTATAGTTCTATTTCTATTTCTATTTATAGTTCATTGAGCTCAGAACAAATGATGATTACATGGTAATAAAAAGAAATCTAAAAAGATGCTGATTAATATATGTATCGTTGTATGGCAAATCGAAAATATTTAGTACTAAATACTTAACACTGAACATCGTTTTATTTCATATTATATAATTTTTACCATGCAATAAATCAACTGAGTAGTGGTATTTGTTCATTTCACTTATTGCAGTTTAATAAATAGACTTCCATCAAGAAATCAAGATTGAAGATTCTTCTAGAAGGACTGGCTCCGTTCCTCACGACCTCTACCGGCTCTTAAGTTGTGGGAAGAGTCGGCAGAGGTCGTGAGGTATGTGACCAAAGTCAGACTTCGCCACTTCTACATTGACGTAAATGAAAACAAAATCTATCCTCACTATTAATTTAAAATTTTAAAGATTGTAGTAAGATATATTTTCATTACATTGTATAATTGTTGCTTAGCTCAGCAGGTTAATTTATGATTTTGGATCATATTATTTTTATTAAGCTGATCACATAACAAAGAGTTACTTCAGTATTAATTGATTATATCTGGTATGTTTGGCCAAAGAATAAGGACTATTCAAGAAATACTGTCACCGTTTATCACGACCTCTATTGGCTCTTAAGTTAGAAGCGAAGAGTCGGCAGAGGTAATATGTAATGATTATCCATAAAAAAATTCAAAGTAAAAAATTGTGGCACAGCTCAGCATGAAATTTAATGATATCCAAAGTCATATTGCTTTTATTTCAGATAACCATGTAAGAACCAAAAATAAAAAGATTGATTTAATTTTAATTTTGGTTGATAATATGACTGTAAGTCAACTGAAAATATCCAAGGAGAATGAAATTAATGATAGCATTTGCAGTGGTTGGCCAAAGAATGAAGATTTTTTACAAGAAATGGCTGGTTCCGTTTCTCACGACCTCTACCGGCTCTTAAGTTATTTCAAAGAGTCGGCAGAGGTCGTGAGGTACGTAACAAAAGCCAGACAAACTTCGGCAGCTCTTCTATATTTTTAAGGTTGGAAACGAAATTGATACAATTGTACAATTGATACAGTTATTGATGATTGATCGTTTTGGTGATATTATCTGTATCTGTTTCACTTCTTTAATATTTTGATAATATTTTAAATTTATGATTTTAGATGTACAATCGTCTCTAACAACTGGCTCTGTTCCTTACGACCTCTACCGGCTCTGTAGAATCGCAGAGTCGGTAGAGGTCGTGAGGAATATGGTACTAGTAAGTCTGATTTCAAGAATGATCGGCCACAGGAAACATTATTATATCAGTGTATATGTATTTTTCTATGTGTGTGTATATATATATATGAACAAGAATATTGATAGTTATGTATGATTTATTTTCTCTGGAATTTTTATTTTATTTTTATTATTAATTACATTAAAATTAAGATTAGATAGGCGTTGGTGATCTCGGTGTTTGACGCTTCTAAGCCCTAAATAACAGCAACAACAACATTGAAAATTAATACAAATATGATTGTATTTGACCTCGGGAATTTTTCATAAGAGGTGTTTCAAAACAATAATAATATTAAATGTTTTTGTGATCTTGTTTTTATGATTGTAAATCGTATGAATTTGATAAAATATAAAGGATTTGTGTAATGTCTTCTATTACGCACTACTGACTGCTACATCTCTGCACCCATTGGGCATACTTTTCATAATGTTCTCCCTGATTTCACAAGGTATTTCATACAAAGGGTTAAGAAGATTCAGATGGTGGTCAAAAAGCCTGCTCTGCTGTATATTTCAAATTTGCTCAATGGTATTGATATCTGGAGACAATACAGAAAGGGGCAGATGGGAAACGTCTCGATTTTCAAGACATTGATGAACAACTTTTCTCCTATGACGTCGTGTATTGTCTTCAAGAAAATGGAAATTTTTGCAAATTGTGGTCCTGGTTTGCAGAATGTACTCGTCTATAATTTTTTGAACATACCGAACTGCAATAGTAATATTGGGAACTTGTCCTATTCGCGAATGGATTCACTGTTTTCGCTAGACGATTTAATGTGATATTAGGTCTTTTGCAAAGGTGTTCGCGAAGGCATTCGTGCAATGATTTCAGCATACTGCTATCTAAAAAAGTTTTATAACCTCCGTGTATTCAATTATATATATATATATATATATATATATATATATATATAAAGTACTTTTTGGAAGTCTCGCGTTTTATTTTCACCTCTATCATTTTTTGAACGCTCATCACGGTTTTTAAGGCTTGGTCCTATTCCACGGCCCTTCCAAATTGATTTGTAGGAATAAAAATGTGTCTATCAATTGAGTTGATATGAGAGAAGTTTTATCTGGATTTCAAACTTTTTCTTCCACCCTCGGCACTTGATAAATTAAATTAGAAAACAAATTATAAAAATGTTAAAACAAAACATAAGAAAGGGATTTAGCTGTCCTTTCGATTGGATTACTCTATTTAATTGTCTCCGGTGAGCATTAATCCAACACAGTTTCGTCTATTTTCCAAACAAAAATGAGGACAAATACGACCTTAGTGTTGGTGCTTTGTTGCTCCATTTTATTTAATATCTTGTAAATTGTTAATGTTTTAATCGACTTTTAAGTGGTCACATAGTTTAAGTGAGTTATTCTACTAATATTAATAGGACGTATAAAAAAAAATTTTTTTTCACCAAATATTTATATTATCATTTCTTTGATATAAAATACAATTAATAATCAAAGTATAGTTCATTATTATCTACCGTCATTAGCCATCTGCTAGCCCATTGCTCGATCCAACGTTCATATCATTCTTTGGGATGGCTGTCAAAGAACTCTTGAACCGCTATTTCAACTTATCAACCGCAAAATTATCAAATATTTTCCCTTGAAGAAAATGGGCCATGTATCTAAATTAGTAGTAATCCGATGGTGCGAGGTCTGGACTACAAAGCTTTTTCAATAAATTTTCACTTCTAACCTCTTAGCTGATTGCTGAGGAGCAAGTTCCTGAGGCACCAGTCTACTGCTCTTTTTCACCTTCCGTATGAAGAGTAGATGGCGACTAACAGAATCTTTCGACTCAACACACTCCCTGGCAAGTTCGCGAGTACTCGTGGAAGAATTTGGCTCAACAGCTTCCTGCATAACCTCATCAACATTCATTAATGGTCGCCCGGAGCCCTTCTTCCGTTTCAACGTTGTATCTCCACTGCTAAATTTTTTCAAACCACTGCGCAGTGCGCTGGTCAAGAACACCTCCCCCTTCATATTTAATAATTTTACGAGTTGCTTCAGCGGCTGTGAATTGTTTTTTTCCCCAGTAATGCCTTATAATCACGAGAATTTTGTAGGACACTGTCATTTTGAAGAATTCTTTGAAACAAATAACTAAACTAAGACTTTTTTTTTAAGAAGTCGAATGGGATTAAACAAGCTTACAGAATGACCTAAAGGGATTATTAAGTAGTAGTATAAATATTTCAATACTTACAGTTCTTTGAAATCTTGAGTTTGATAAAATGGTCATTTTTGTTTATAAACCCTATTATTTTCGACTCTGTCTGTCCCATTTTCTTTAATATTTTTTAAATTTTATTAGATATATAAAAAAAATTAAAAGCATTGCCTTTTATTTTTTTTATAATCGTTGAATAAAATGAATTTTCATTTAAAGTGGTTAAAAAATTGTTTTTTTCCCTCCCAAATGGGTTCTAATTCAGTCGCTATGATAAGAGACTAAAGTTAGTTATTCTCGTTGGTTTTATATTTTTTTTTTAAGTATACAAGACAAATTTAAATGAAATAAATGATAATAGGTGATGAATGTTAGTCAAGTTAGCTTCTATATAAAACCGGCCAATGTTATTTGATATCTTTATTTTATTCTTTAATTGACAACTATCTATTATATATTAACTATTTCGGCGTTTTAAACAGATAGTATTTATTCTAAACCGTTAATTCAAGTGTATAAAGAAACCGGTAAACCCTTTCACAACTGCACGTATTCAGGAATACCATTGTTTACTAAAGCCGTCAAACTACTGTTTGTTATACGTAGCATATAGTTAGTTACACCTGTTCAAATAGTAATTTGCAAAGGCCATCAATGTCTGTTTGAGCACAGGACCTCCATTTCTGTCAAATGGATGTCAATGTTTGCAGTACCAGTATTCTCCACTGCTTAATTGTGATGTACCGTTCACCAGTCATAAAGAAAGTGTACATTTAGGGTTGGCTTCACAAAAATATTCAACTGGTTCCCATAGTTGATTTTTGTCATGATATATCGCCTTATTGGCATAACATTATACTAATATATGACATGAGAAGCAGAGACTTACAATAACTGAATTTCATTATTCGCATTTAGTTAGTTAATAGAGAATGAGTAGATTGAACTTTTTGAGGGATTATCATCAATGTATAAAGGCATTATCATCTACGTAGGTATTAAAAAAATATATTACTGGTCCATCATAGTTATAACATATATATATATATATATATATATATATATATATATATATATATATATATATATATATATATAAAACGCTAGATAAAATTTTCTTCAAATGTTTTTCTTTTTTTTTCACACGCAATAGATTATAAACTTTTTATTTTTGCATAAAACCATAGATTAAAATCTCTCCACCATTTTTCTACAGATTCCTCAGTTAACAAAAGAAAATCTTCCTTGCTTGATAAGTTTTAAGTCCAAATTGATTTAAAGGGGCTTTAGGAATCACTTAAACACCATTTCATACAGGTAGTTAGTTTCTTTCATCTTTTCCAAAGTAATTATGGTTATTTTTATGAAAAAAAAACCGCCTTCGGGCTGAAACCCCCCCAAAATTAAATCCTGGATCCGCTAGTGCCTAGAACCCTCAAATAAGAGAGGAAACTACGACTACTGAAAAATCTGCCCAAATAGCTACGAACCCCAGTAAAGAAACGGATTGAATGGGAAAAGAGATAGGCACGGACACGGACCAATAAATTTTTTAACCTGGAATGACAGGAACTTGTTCCTAGCTGGAGCTGTAAGGGATCCGGTAAAAGATATCGAAAGTATGCAATAGATAAACCAACCCTATAATAAATCCAATGGAGAGACACAATGGTCAGTAAGGTGAACCAATAAACAATCATTAATAGCGCTAAAAGCTAAAAAAACATTATGGACATATGTTTAGCTGCAAGAAACTTCCTACAGCACTCTATTATTCAAAAAATATTAATAAAGGAAAGAATATGCATAATTAGGTTGAGAGAAAAGTACTTCAACATCTCCTTTATTAGAATTTATGCTCCTATATCAACTATCAAAAAAGAAAATGATGAGGGAAAAGACGCCTTCTAAAGAATGTTCAAAACATGAATGATTCCTTAACTAAGCGTAATGTTAAACTGATTCTGGAAGATTTTAATGGTGGGCTAAGAAAAGAAAAGATATTTTTATCTGCTCGATGGACTGATAATAACGACGAGATCAAAAGGGACACACTCAGGAGCTTTAAAGAATTACAAGACTCTGGGGGAAAATGGATCTCAACATAAATAAGGGGAAAAAAAATATATGATTTCCTCAAAAAGTGAGCGACAGAAAGAACAAAATCATATTGTTGTCTGTTTTTTCTTTAGGAAAATAACTTTATTCAGAAACAAAGTCCCTTAAGATTTAATTAAATTGTACAAAAAAAAATTTTTTTTGATGTACAGTTTATTTTTAATGTATTATACAAGGTGCCCCATAAGTCATGATCTGAGATGTATTTTAATGAATATAAATGCATAAATACACTTTTTACTTATAAAAAAAAATTAAAAAATTGTGATTTGCCGAATATTTATCAGCTAAAGTGATAATTAAGATCTCAATCATAGGAAACGATCCCTACTTATAAGTGAATAACTCAATCAATTCAATCCTTATATTTGCGTTTAAAATATACAATGATAATGGAACCATATTTTTTATTAATATCTCTATTACAGAATTATATACCTATAATAATAAAATAAGGATTGTGCTAAGGTATTTGGGTGGTGGGGTAAGTTGGCTTAAGAGAAAATTTGAAAATCGGGATGGAATTACGTCAAGGACGTAAGGGAAGTTAAGGTCATGATGTAAGGTTTTGTTCGTGACATAATAAGGAACTTTGACTATTCTATGGAGGACTATAGATTGGAAGGATTGGATGCGTTTTATGTTCTAAAATTTAGTTGTCCATAGGGGAATTAGTAGAAAGATAATGAATGAAAAAGGAGGTCAAAACTGGTAACTAATAAAAGTAGTTAAACGCCCACCTATTTAAAAAATGTCTGCTTCAAAGGCAACATGAAGTTCCCATTCAATCACGATTTCAATAACGCCTACAAGAGAATCCATTTCAAACAAGGAACTTCAGCAATGTCATTTCAGAAAATTACCAATCACGTTAGTAATGACTGTCAAAATTTCACCGTCTAGTTCCTACCATCACAGAACGAAAGCTTACGATTCAGTGGTGAAAATATACGCTTGGCAATTAGGATGACCAAACGAAAACATAAGAAACATGTTCTACTAAATGCGCTGAGGGGTTAGCGATTTTTCGGTAGTCATTCGTCACTGTAATAGCATCAGTAGATCAAGGCTTAAGAATCCTGACTACTGAAGTAAGTTCAAACTTTATTCGACATCCCTAAGAGATTTATTTCAAGGTATTGTTTATATTTATGGTAAGATATAATAATTTTATATTTATAGTTTAATATAAAGCCTTAATACAATGAGGGGTTGATTATAAATAAATAAATAAATAAATAATGAATATTTAATAGTTGACCGTTGCATTATAAAGGAAGGAGATGGTCCGGGGTTACGGTCATAAATAGGCTAAATAGTGGTAAAACTTTTTTTTTTTACATTCTTTATTGAATATTAATACATTCTGCCACATTGAAGGGCATTAATATTAAGGCTACATGATCCATTCACACAATATGTACATACAATTAATATCAATAATAAAGAAAAAGAAATATAAAAAAAATAAAATAAGTAAATTGGTATGCCTGTGTACAAAAAAAATAATGAAATAATAGATAAAAGCTAGATGAAATTAAAGTAAATAAATCACATTCACACCTATGTACAATATTTACATTCACCCAGGGGACTCTGAGTCATGCCTTATTCCCCGACGTGGAAACCAAGGCAGGACTCCAGGAGATCCCAGTGCTTCTGTCTCAGCCGCGACACTGTTATAGTGGTAAAACTATATAAATAGTTTTACCACTATTTAGCCTATTTGTGACCGCAACCCCGGACCATATCCTTCCTTAATAAATAAATAAATAAATATATATATATATATATATATATATTTATATATTTAAACATAATTATTTAATTGGGAATAAGGTCACTTATTAATTATTCAATAAACTACTAAATGTTCATTGCTTCTGTGTTATTCGAAGTTTCGATCCCAGTTTTCTTCTTTTTATAAGTTAACAAAGGGATCCTCTTCAAAGTTTTAAATAGAGCCTCGATACCTCAGGCCAGGACACACCGACAGTCTCAGCACCGTCCACCAGCACATATATTAAGCTACTTAATGTACTAAAAAAAAAAAAGGATCGAAACGTCGAATAAACATTAGGATCAATGAACAATTTGTAGTTCATTAAATAATTATGTGACCTGATTCCCAATTTAATTATTATGTTAAAATATAATACTCAAAGGTCGATTAAAGAAATTTTGTATAAATATATATGTATTTATAAATAAATATCTTTATATATATATATATATATATATATATATATATATATATATATATATTATATATATATATATATATATATATATATATATATATATAAATATCTTTATCTGCCCTCACATCGATACAGGACGCTTTTTCTGAAAACTGCTTAGTAGTCGACACTATGTCGACGAATGTTATGCATTCCAATCTCTCAGACATCAACATCATTTAAGAAATAGCCTTGAAGAATCACTCCAAAAGGACTCCAATGCTATTAAAAACATAATATTGTTCCTTAAGGAAATCAAAGTATTTCACAAAATTTAATCACATCTACAAATTTGTACAAAATGTAATCACATCTTGTAATTGTAAATATACCTGTTAATTTTTCTGCTCTTAATCTTAATTTTTAATTATAATCTTTCTCTAATTTTTCTTCTTGTAATTTTTTATATTTAAATTTTTTTTTTTAACTTTTCTTCTTTTTAACATTTTTTTTTTAAATCGTATTTTTAGATATTATTCTTGAAATCATTAACCTTTTTTTTAAACGTCTTTGTTAACTAATCTTTATTTAATCTTTAATATTTTATTTAAAGGTTTTTGTCAACTTTTCTTCCTGTTCTTTTTAATATTTAAACTGTACTCTTTAACTTCTCTTCTATTAATATTAATTTTTATTTTTTAAAAATGTATTTTTAAATTTTATTCTTAAAATCCTTAACCTTTATTTTAATTGTATTTGCTAACTTATCTTCTTTTAATCTTTAACTTCCAATTTTTATAACTTTAATTCAATTGTATTATCATATTCATCTGTAATTATTTCTGTCTTTCTAAACTTTAAATTGTATTTGGTAGCTGTAGTTTTGTTATGTATGCCTATGTAGTAGTTGATACAATTGTAATACAGGCCGAAAATGGTTGAAGAAATGATTGAAACCCAGATGATTGAAAAGCCCAAAACATTTATAAATAAATAAGTATATATGTGTTTTTTTATATTTTTTTGCAAATACTTTTGGTTGCCATTATATATATAGGGTGTCCCTTTAATAGAAGGAAATGTTTAAAGGGATGACAGCAAAGCTCATGAACTGCAAAAAAGGTTGTATAGACAA
Organism: Nezara viridula; assembly: GCA_928085145.1. NCBI lineage: Eukaryota > Metazoa > Arthropoda > Insecta > Hemiptera > Pentatomidae > Nezara > Nezara viridula. The sequence goes on along the minus strand of OV725078.1, from coordinate 57,000,312 downwards.
TGGTCTAATTTTCAGTATAATCAGAAGTTTATGTTATGTGTTTTCTAACATATGTTACGTTTTTTGTTGAATAGGAAGCGATAAATAAAAAAAAAAAAAAAATCATTTTAAGTAATTATCAATTGCTCCACAGTAAGCTCGACAAAATTTACTTAAGTAGAGTTTGTCATTGCCAAAACCGTTTAAAGAGGACTTTTGAGCTGATAATCTAACTAAGTTTTGGATTTAAAAAAATCATGAATTATTCGCAGTTTATTGTTATCACCCTCCAACTTTTAAAAACACTTTCTTGTTTAATAAGATAAACAAGAATAGTTGAGATTCATCTCAAGTTGTGTATAAAAAAATGAGGTGATTTGAACTATTCCACCTTTAAGTACCCATACTATCAGCAAAAATGACTGCGATAATCTATTACAAAGCTTTTTTATTTATTTATTTTTTTAATTAACTGAGATGGAACATAAATTCATAAATACGTTTTTATTAATAATAATAATCTAAAATTAAAATTAAATTGATATTTTGTTAATAACTATATTATAAAAATTGATACATACTTATAAGTCACTAAGTAAACGTTCCCGGTCCTAATATTTACGTTTGAAATAAAGAAACCTGATGATTGCTTGAACTATTTTTCCTAATTCAACTAACGTAAATATTAGGATTGGAAACATTTTATTGGCCACAGCATAAATATTTAGTTGGTCATAATTACAGATCAATATCTGTAATAGAGATATTAATCAAACACACGGTTTCATTATCATTTTATATTTTAAACGCAAATATTAGGATTAAAAATATTGAGTTATTCATTTATAAATAGGGATTATTTTCTATAATTGAGATCTTAATTATCAGTTTAGCTGATAAATATTCGGAAAATAACAATTTTTAAATAGTAAATAGTGTATTTATGCATTTGTATTCATTATTATATATTCCAGATCATGAAAAAAAAAATATATATATGTTTTTAATTATTTCTTAATGATATTTACAACTGTATTAAATAAATACATCAAGTAAATTTGAACATAATGGATATAATGACATGAAAACACTTGCTGAGAACTACCCAATGGTAGCACTCTAATGATATGTCTACATTAGGAAATCACGGGGCCATCTTCTTTTCAGACGCCTCGGAGAGTTATCAGGAATTGAAGAGGAAGCAAGGTTAGAAACGAGAAGGTTGGGATGATTCTGAAGTTTATTATGGAAGGATAGGTATCTGGATTGGATCAGATCTGAAACAAAAGAAACATTAAGGTCATTATGGATGGTTTTATTTGTAACAAGGTAGGGAGCATTGAGGATTTTACGAAGGATTTTGGATTGTAAGGATTGGATACGAGAGGAATTCGATGGTTTAGTGGAGCCCCATAGCTCAACCCCGTAAATCCAAATAGGCCTCATTATAGTCAAGTATATGAGTCTTTTGTAATTAATTGGAAGTTTAGAGCGTTTTTCTAGTAAGTGCTGAAGTAATCGGAAACGTCGAGTGGTTTCTTGTCGTTTCAGTCTAGTATGAGGAAAAAAATATAAAATAAATACTTTAGTTGGCGTGATATAAAATTAGATAATTGTTTTACACGGCTTGAGGTGGATAATATTTTTTATCTAACAATCCTCAACTTAAACAATATGGACATAAAAAAACAATTCGTCATTAAATTACATAAGTAATTACTACATAAAATTATTATAGTATTTACACGATAATATAGATAAATCAATTCAATTCAGCACCGAATCACTCACAGACAAGATTGTAAGATTATTCATAATTGGAATATGGAAATTACTATAACTAATTATCAAATTTCAAAAAACTGGGCCGAAAAAAGTAATAGCGCAGTATTAAATTTTGATTTTAACTATTCACGATATAAAATTATGAATGTACTTAAAATGTCTTAATTATCAATGGTTATAAAATATAACCAATTAACGAAAGATATTAAAAATAAAATTTAACTAATAATAAATCAAAATTTATATATTTCAGCTTTCATTATTGTTGCAACCCCCTACGTCCAGGTTGGTGTCATTCACCAGTTGCAAGACGGTCTGTCTAGGTTTGACTATTATATAAATTATAATAAAATATAGTTATTTTCAATAGTTACGTTAAAATATATATGCTGACACTTTTTTTTTTTTTTTTTTTTTTTTTTTTTTTTTTTTTTAAGGAATATGAATTGTTTAACCTAAAACCTGTTAGAATTGGCGAATATATTTTGTTTCTCTTAGAGGATAGTGCCAATACGAGTAAGTTGCCAGTAACTAACCAAATTGAGGTAAAACTGTTTTTCTTATTTCTAGATTTCTAAATCAGCGTTCTACAAACGTTTTAACTGGCGACCCACGCTGAGACCCCCCCTATGACTCGCAGGTCATAGTTGTGATGACAAAAATATATCAATGTATCGATGTAAATATTCACTAAATGTCATAAATGAAATGTTCATCAAGTACCCACTAGGATTACCCTCCATTGGGCTTAATTCAAGTGATTTTTTTTTCTTATAAACTTTTAGAAACTAAATTTATTGGAAGATGATGAAAACATATTACTACTTTAGATCAATCTCAATTTAAATTATAAAATTAGATTTATATGTATATATATATATATATATATATATATATATATATATATATATATATATATATATATATATATTAAGTTGAGAGAATTATTTAGCTTTTGCAAAATATAATAAAAAATGAAATTTAAATGTGAAATGATGAATTGAAATGGTAGGTACTAGTTAGATGGAAGTTGACATATTGCAATTGTACTTCAGTTGCTGACTGAAAAATTATCATTTCCATGTTTCGGCGATATATAAAACGTACTTATAGATAACCACCACTTATTTTGAATCTGTTTTCAAGGAAACTAAGTGACTTTTTCCTAATACTCGTAATTCTAAATTATTAAAAATTAATAAATATTCATAGCTACTCGGAGAGAAGACAGTTAAGAAAGAAAACATTAGTGAGAGAGATGACCTATTTAAAGGAAAAGGGGAACAAATAAGGAAAGTGTTTGTTCGTGGCACTAGTGCCTCCAGTGATTCAGCAAATATTCCAGCTACACTTGGAGCATCCTTATTGGTCGGTACATAAATGACGGGGCTTTGGCATACCAATGACACCCTTCCCTAGTCCATTTTCTGCATGCTATGTAAATTTGATCAATTAGAAATATTGGCGATCCTATTGGGTGCACCGTAAGCAAAAGGTGATACAAAATTTTTCTATAAACCACGGTCTGATTTCCCTCAGAAACGCAGGACATTTAATTGAGTGAGTTGTCAGGAAAGTATTAAGTTAGTCACGGGTTTCGTTAAATATGCATCGATAACTTTTTTTTATTTTTTTTAATTTGAAAATTAATACATTCTGCAGCATTGGAGGGCATTAATATTAGGGCTACATTAAGCATTCACACAATATATACATACAAATGATAACTAAAATAGAGATAAAAGAAAAACAGTTTAACATACATAGGTATAAAAAAAAAAAAATAGAGAAAAGCTAAATGAAATTAAAATATATAAAACACATTCATACCTATATACAATATTTACATTGGCCCAGAGGATTCCGAGTGATGCTTTGTCCCCCAAATGTGGAAGCCAAGGCAGGACTCCAGGAGATCCCAGTGCCTCTCTCCCAGCCGCGCTCGTCACCGGTATTGCAAGCCAGTGGAGACTGATGGAGGGCACTAGAGCAACAGACGCTCAGGAAATGAGTGGAGAATCTGACCATTGCCAGTACTCTAATATACACATATTTACAAAAGATCGTGGGGCCACTGCCGTTTTAACCTCTAGGGAGGATTATAGGGATGGCTGGAACTAGATAGGGATTGTGCTACAGGATTTGGATGATGAGTGAGTTTCTGGTGAAATTTGGAAAATTTGTCTGGGATTAGGTCAATAACAAATGGGATATGAAGGTCATTATGGAGAGTTTTGTTGGATACATAGAAGGGAGCATCGACTATTGTTCGGAGGACTTTAGACTGAAAGGATTGAATGCGCTTAATGTTAGAAGAGTTTGTTGAGCCCCACAGCTCTAGTCCGTAGGTCCAGATAGGTTTCAGGGTTGTCTTGTAGATTAGTAGTTTGTTGTCGACTGAAAGTTGAGATTTTCTATTCATTAGTCTATTCATATATAGCTGTCCGAATCGTCTGTTTAGTTGTTGTCTTTTAAGTCTGGTATGTGGGTTCCATGTTAGTCTTTTATCTAGAAGAAAGCCAAGATACCGGACTGTGTCTGAGAGAGGAAGTGGTATGGATTTGTAGTAGACTGGTGGACAGGACTTGCGCCGAAGGGTAAAAGTGATGTTTGGATTTGGATTCATTTACTTTGATGCGCCTCTTATTACACCAGCATCGATAACTAAATAAAAAAAAAATCATGTAGGTAATTATCTATTACTTCATAATAAACTAGAAACAATATATTTCAAATCATAGTAGGGTTTATCTTTTTTAATCACATATAAAGAGGAATTTTAAGCGGACTACATATACCCTCCCTTTAAAAAAAAAAAAAAAAATGTATAAACAGCTTTATATTATTGTATAAAGACCAGTTGGCGACAATACGGTCTGCAATCACTCAGCGACATTGAGAGCAGTGTAAATTAGCGGCATTGAATTCTAATCGATTTCTATCGTATAGGAAATTGAGTCATATTCTTAAAATTTTGAAATTTGTGGATGGCTGCTGTTGGGATTTGACTGGGCGCGAGTTGAGTTGGCTGTTCAAGCTCAGGTGTGAACTCCTTTATTTGAATTACATCCCATTGCTTTACATAGAATATACAAATTTTCCACTCTGAAACCTACCAGTAAAGGAGGACCTGTTCCATTTTTTTTGTGCTGAGTGTTCAATGCTTGATCAAATGCGTATCGAATTTCTTGGAACTAGCCGGGTTCGAAATGATATCCTAATTTCTCTTCTAAATGCCCCCTCTGTGAATGAATGTCGTAAAAATATCGGTTTTGCTCGACAAGCATGGATACACCGTTTTAATTTGCTACATCCAGCATGAACAATGATCGGTCTAATTTATTTGTCGTCAGTTTTATTCATGTTATTGTTTATGATTTCCATTATTTTCCTTTATTATTATTTCTTAGACATAAATTATTCAAAATATTTTTTATTTTATATTGTATTAGTTGTTTTATTATTTATCAGTCATTCTTGTATATGTTATTGTTATAAAGTCTTTAATTGCATTGTAAACCATGTAAAATTTCCGGCAGACGAATAATCATGCCGTATAAATGTTCTGTGTATTTTGGAAATTTATAATTTATGCATATTTAATAAAGCATTACTCATTCAACAGCTTTATGTAATTTAAATTTTTTACTGATTCTATGATCTAAAAATGGTTTTGCGATTAGCTTGTGTGAAAGCGGCTGTGTGTGAAAGAGAGGAAGAAAGTTCGAAAGATTGTTTTGTTATATAGACTAATGATTATATTGTAATTTTTTTTTATTTGTAAAAATTATAAATTTCTTTTCGTCAGTGTTAAATTTAAGTTGGGATATCATACTAGACTGAGACAAAAAACCGCTCGACGTTTCCGATTACTTCAGCACTTACTAGACAAACGCTCTAAACTTCCAATTAATTACAAAAGACTAATATACTTGACTATAATAAGGCCTATTTGGACTTACGGAGTTGAGCTATGGGGCTCCACTAAACCATCGAATTCCTCTCGTATCCAATCCTTAAAATCCAAAATCCTTCGTAAAATCCTCAATGCCCCCTACTTTGTTACAAATAAAACCATCCATAATGACTTTAATGTTTCTTATGTTTCAGATCTGGCTCAATCCAGGTACCTATCCTTCCATAATAAACTTCAGAATCATCCCAACCCTCTCGTTTCTAACCTTCCTTCCTCTTCAATTCCTGATAACCCTCCGAGGTTTCTGAAAAGCAGATGGCCCCGTGATCTCCTAATGTAGACATATCATTAGAGTGCTACCATTGAGTAGGTACTCAGCAAATGTTTTCATGTCATTATATCCATTATGTTCAAATTTATTAGATGTATTTATTTACTAGATGTAGTATTTAGTTGCAAAGGTCATTAAGAAATAAAATTAAAAAAAAAAAGGTTGGAATATTAGTGCTATAAATCATAAAAAGAATGGGGCTTAAGGTATATTAAGGGACTGGGAAACAGAAGGATGAACAAGCAAAATTATGATTTACTTTGAAGGTTCTGTTCAAGGTAGGTTCTGACGAGGTAGGCACCTTATTAATATGATATGAAATATGCGAAGGAGAAGAATCGAAGGAGTTCATAAAGCAATACTTGGTGCCAAACAAGGTCAAAAGATTGTTCAACGTCGAGGCAAGGTTCCCTGCAGTACATCCCGCAATCTAATGTTCAGATAAAACCTGTACATGACATAACTGATGAATAATATCGAAATATAAATTAAAGATTAGGATTAATATAGGGAGTGGGATAGCTCAGTGGTAGAGCAATGATCTTCCAATGCTCAATGTCCTGGGTTCGGATCCCGGTTCATTGCAGAAAAATTATTTATTTTGTTTCATCAGCCGTGGGACGACCCTGGGATCTAGAAAGACCCTCATGTTGCACACCCAGTCTCATTAAAGTAGGTACCCATAATTAAATAATTAATTAAGGGTGAATACTTGGTGGTTGAGCGTGATCTCAGTCAAATCACCTCCTTGCACAACCGTTGACTAAGAAACAATAATTTCCCTAAATATTATTGAACCCAAGACCCTTCATGGATTGTAGTGGTACAGGTCCCTCAGGATTGATATGGTTAAAATCTAAAGGCGTTTTAATATACGTTTTTCGAGAAAATTGCCTTAGGAATCCCCGGTAAATATCGATTTATTGATATTTTTCATTTCCACAAATTTGATATACTGATATTTATAATCTGTATTTTTCTTATCGATATATTGATATTAATTATAATTAGTATAATTAGGAGATAATCATAATTTTTTTTTATTTTAGTGGTGCTCAACGATAAATACAACCTATAAACAATTACTGATTTCACTGCTGATGTTTTGATCAATTATTGTCTTATCTTTCATTTAAGGTCAATAACATTAGTTTTTTTTTAATTATAATTTTTATTTGATAGATAAGTATACTCAGTATTTAAGTAAGTCATTCAACAAATTATCAATTCATAATTTTACCTATTAACTTATTTATTTCTACGTGCTTTAAGATAACGTGACTTTTTTTTTTTTTTTAACTTCAAAATTGATTTACAAAAAAGTATCCTGAAGTACTCGCTTGAATTTCTTTAACACGATACTAAGTAGGTATATTAAACAAAAATGAAAGAGTTGATCGCCTTTGTTTGCCTTTTGAGACATGATTACATATCAAACAAAATATTTTTTATTTCAAGAAGTTGTTCAGAATTTGGAAAAATCCTACTGTTATATAGCCTATAATTAATATTATTTAGTTACGATTCGGGTTGGGAAACATCTCTCTTTTGCTGGTTTGAAAAATTATCTTTAATTGACTTATGCAACAATTAAAACGAAATGGCGAGGATATAGTAAATTTGTCTTAAACATAATTTTTGTTTATACATTACAATAAACTTTGAATGCTTGTATATTATTATATATCATTCGATTTTTTTTTCTGTATAAAATAAAAAAAACAACATATTTTTGATTAAACTTATTCTAATGTAAATAAATTACAAAAATTCAAAGAGGCTTCCAGTAAGCTAGGCCAAGTAATTTTTTTCTCACTAAAATATTAAAATTCTTAAATACGAATTTGATTTAAAATATAAAAATATGAATGGTTTGACTAAATGTTATGGGAGGATTTTTTTTTCTTCAAATATTCAAGACTCCTTAGGATTTTATTTTAAGTCAACGTTATTACAACCGTTTTAGAGCTAAATTATTGCTCTTCAAAAACAAATCAATAACTTTTAGATTATACGCCTTTATAAGGAATTAACAAACAATAGCTCTCCAAACGTTTGTATTCCCAAGCCTAATTTATTTGGCATGTGGTTCGTGCCATTTCGTGTGTGCTATAGGGCCCTAAATTCTAGCTGATTAACGTGTAAATAAATGGAAATATGTTGATATTATCTCAATTTTTATGATTTTCGAAAAAAAAAATGGAAGGCTAGACGGAAATTTTGAACAAAGGAAATTTATTTTTCGATTGCTATGAAAATTCGTATTTAAGAGTTTTCCGAGGTGAGAAATACAAATCTAGACTTTGTTTCTCATTAAAAAAATATATTTGAACCCACTTTACTCCTTAGGTTAGTCTTAATTGTTTTAATGTTGTACTTATTACAACATCTGTATGCCAAATATGTATTTTTTTCTTAACTGGACAGGTATTGAAAGTAAGATTGCAAGCACAAAATCTGATATTTTGTCGAGCTTCGATCCGAAATGCATATTATACCATGAAATATATTATTTGTTGAGAGACAAAGATGATATTCGTTTATCGCACCTTTAAAAATATTCTTTGTAATCTTTTTTTTTTTTTTTCTTTTTTAAATCTATTTATTGAATAATAATACAATCAGCCACTGCTGGAGGGCTATAAGCATTAGGGCTAAAAGTTCTCATTCATACAATATATACAAATAATAAAGAAATAAATATAAATACAAATGATAAAGAAATAAATATAAATTCGTTGTAATCTAAAAATGTAAATTGTTTGCACAAAATTTTGTCTATTATTTGTTAGCTCTTATGAGAGTCATCTATGTTTACAGCTTTATAGTAGGTATTATAGAGCAAAATATGTTTATTTTTCAATTTCGATAAAAATGTCTTTCATATTTTCAATTTATTTAACAGTTTTAATATCTACAATAAAGCTATAAACATATGTAGATGGGTCTCATAAGAGTTACTAATAAAAGGTAGAATATTGAGCAAAACATTTATATTTTTCGATTGTAACGAAAATTCATTTTCAAAGGTGCGAGAAATGAATATCGTCTATATTTATCCAGATCCGTAACCATCTCTTGAAAGTTATAGTATATGTAATCATTCCATACTAAATTATGCATAATGAATTTATTGAATCATGAATATTAGAAATATTTATTTAATTGAGATCGAATGTAATAAGTAAAAAATATTTTCTTTATCATATCTTATATTATTATAGTTTATTTATTTGCTATATATTTTCAATATTTATTTTCAAAATTTAACTTAATTTATCTTTTTTTAAATTTTATTTCTGTATCGTATTATCTCTCTTATTATTTTTATATTTACACTCTACATCTATGTAAGATCATCAGCTGTTATTTAGTATTTATCTATATTTTCTCAATTTTATCTTGCATATAAATGTAATTTTCTTGTAATACATACAGCTAGTTCTAATTCTCACTATTTATATTAGTATTCACATTGTACTTTTATTTATAATTTTTTAATCGATCTTGTATGTATATGTATAATTTATGACTAATTAGTTCATAGATATTGTGTTGTTTTTTTGTACCCTTCAATATCTTCAAATTTTAAATATTGTAATATAACTTGTTTATGTTTTATTTTACTACTTGTAAATCACTACTTACCTCCACCATCCCCTGCCAGGTCAACAAGATTTTCCATGTCTTTCCCTTCCCCTCTCAGCCTCCTTCTGCTATTAGTCGATATTTTAAATTTGTTTTTACTATATTTTTTCTCGTTTATTTTAGACTACCTTTATGTCCATTATTACTTTTTTTTTGTTTTTTTTTTTTTCCTTTTTCTTTCAATCCCTTCTTGAGATCTGTAGGATTATATCCATTATTGCGTATATTATCCATCCTACTTATTAAATCAATTTTTCCCTATTTTCAATAATCTACAGTAATTGTTACCATTTATTTATCAGTTTAGGGTCCTGTTACTTAGTTATCCTCCGTTTACTCTGTTTATATAGTTTATTGTTCTTAATATTTCTTTGTACTTGCTATTCAAACTGTGTATAATTTTATTCATATTGTTTATATTATTTATCTAAACATTATGTAACTACCACATTGTTCTATTGACATTTGTATCTTGTTCGTTCTAGCTCTGAAGAAGTCTTGCAAAGTCGGGTCGAAACGTTGGCTTTTAATAGTTTGTTATTATTTTAGTCTTTTAATGACCGTCACATCGAACCATCTTCTTGCTCAATATATATTTAATCACAATCATAAATTTAAAAAAAAATCTGGTGTGTCCAGTCACACGACTTTTCTACCTATTTTAGAAAAGTTCTAATATCTTTATATATGTTCAACAAGAAACAAAAAAAAAAAAAAAAAATTAGATTTATTTTCCTGAAAATTGATCAAAGAAAAGATTTGAGTACGATAAACTAAAACAATGTAAACCGGCTTTTAAGGTAGGTCAGTGTAAAAATTTCAATACCCTCTCTAATATTGCTAATCAAAACCATTTTGCCATAGCCTAATTTTGTCGAACAACAATTCCTTTTAAAAGTAGAGGAAATAGTGAAGCTTGCGTGATGAGGGCAACAGATTTTCTTACTTTCACTTAGTTATCTGTTTTTCTAATTCACCTCTTTCTGATACCAGGATAGGTAGACCCCGTAATCTGACATTGGAAATTGAATAACTGTAACTTCGTTAATAGTTGTCAGAAATGAACGATTTTGATATATTTTTGTAAGAAATTTCATTACTTTAAAAAATAAAACATGCTTAAAATGTATTTTTCGGACTCATGGGGCTCTGAAACGTGTAAATCCGTCGAAAACCCTCATATCGGAAATTGGACCCGATCGCAATACTTTCCTTAACTAGTATAGAATAGAATAGAATAAAAAAATAATTTTTCTCTGGGACGAAGTCCCTTTTGAATAACAACAAAGTACAAAATTAAAGTATTATATCTGGCCTAGCTAAAAACAAACATAAAAAGTAAAAATAAAAGAGTAAAGAAAATATTAGTTAAATATACTATGTACAAATAAAAAAAAAATCTATATACAAAACACTTGAAACTATGCAGAGATACTTAAAACTATGTACAGTGGTAAAACTTGAGTATACACTTTAAAAAAAAAAAAAAATGCATTAAATTCTTCCTTGCAATAAACTCTGTGTTTCTGAAGAAAGAAAAAAAATAAATAAATAAAATAAAAAAAAAGAAGACGTATCTGATAGTAATTATTTAAGTCATGAATTATATGTAATTATACCATTATGTGAATCATTTTGAATAATATATAAATTTACATAAAAGGTTAGCGGGGATGTCTGACAGTTTTTGGGATACAAATTGGAATAGGAGGGTTTTAAATGTAGATAGGGAGGGAGAATGTCGAATTTTGATAGGAAGGGAATTCCAGAGCGAGCAATAAACGAGTTTTGGAACGAGGTAGATCTGTGAGAAGATATCTAATGATCGGAAGGTCGAGATCTTGTGAAAAGGGAATGGACTGAGGACTTGAATTGGAGAAGGTTGTAGAAGTAAGAAGGACGACGATTGTTGATGATTTGTTGGAGGAATGTACCTAGGAAATATTGTCTTCGAATGGAGGGGAAGAGCCATTTTAACTCAGTGTAGTGGTTAGACACTTGGGAGTATCTCAGGGCACTAATTACAAATCTTACGCAGCTATAGGTATAGGTAGGAAAGTAAAAGGAAATAAAACCGACTTGATAATTCGACTAAATTTCTATGTTTTTTGCAGTCCTATTCCCATAGGACTTCCCGGTGACCTAAAGAGATAATTATAAACTTTAAGGATGCATTAGACAATTTATTTGAGGAATTGTGCCCAAAGAAGAAGTCTGATCGTTATCATGATCTGTAAGAAACATCCTCATGGACTATCTACTTTTTTTTATTTTCTGTAGCAATGCCCCCAATAGGTTGAAATAGTCACTACGATTGCCACATTCGTGTCTTTTTTTCTATTTATATTCTGTAACACTCGTAACACATATTTTATTTGGTTTGGCTTGTTTCGGACAGAGATTGTGATAAGTTGACTGAGAGCTGTTTTATCGGGAGGTGAGGGCACTGGAAAGGATCGGCTGGAGCGAGCTCCAGGTTGTGCCGAGGCTTTGGGACTGTGCCGCCTGGAAGGGGAGAAAGGTGCACAGTCACCGAGTGCTCAATAGACGCTAACGATGGAATAATAATGCAAACGGTTTTCTTTTCCATTGCCTCGCTCTGTTTTTTTTTTTTTTTTTTTTTTCTTTCAAGTAGCAGCACCGATGATGAATCCTTTTAGGATCAGTAGCACACGGATATATATATATATGACAAATCGTTTTGTGTTAAGAGTTAGAACAGTAACAGGATATTATTTTTTAACGGGATTGTTAAAAAGTAGATCAGTTTTTACCCTCATAGTCCAAGCTTAGGTGTTTTATGATTGGTGAGAAACCTATCTGGTGTGCTGCTTCAATCTAAGCTTCATTTTTTTATCTTTTTGATTGTTATAGTGAGTCTGCTATAATTGAAATATGGAAGCCTCAGAGGCTAAACGTTGCCTTAAGAACAAAAAATGTTGAATAAATAAATATACGGTAAAAAAAAATAACTGGCTGAAATTATCTATCTATTTATTTCGTAAGTTCCTCAGGTTCCATTCCAAAACACCTTATTTTACGTGAATCTTCGTTTAAGTGAGGCCGATCTTCTTCTTTTATCTTAGTATTATCCTAATTTACCTTACCTCGTTACTTTCTTTTTTACATCACTGCCTCTATTTTGTGTATATTTATACATTTACTCATTACATTTTATTTTCATAATTTTAACCTTTTAATTCCCTTCTATGTAGTAATTACGTTTTGGTAGATTTTACAGTATCTTATTTTTTTCTATTTACATCCATTATTATATTTATGTAACTTCATATTCTTTTTCTCTGTTTTACGTTTTATTATAATTCAGCTTGCTAACTTGGTTTTATTAGAAACGTATAAAAAATAATAAATATTATTAAATAAATACCAGTAGAAAAAAAGGCCTTTTTTAACTATGCGTAAAATATTTTTCATAATAGTATACAATTTAAGCATGAAATAACTACATCCGAACATCTTAATCATTAATTGTAATGTTCAACTGAAATTTAAGTGGACAAAGAAAGATGATTGCAGTGATGGGATTTTAAATTACTTATGATACCACCCTTTTATTAAAGAATGTTTTATTTATTTATTGAATAAAATAACAATCTGGCATTTGGACATTGGTTTTATAGGTAGGTAAGATATGTACAAATAATAAAAAATTAAGTAAACAGAAACGAAATAACTAAATAATAATCAAAAATGTTATAAAATAAATAGAATAAAATGACTTAAAGATAAGTAAATTAAAAAAAAAATATGTATACATACCTATATACAAAAACACATACATACCTATATACACTATAACAAAGAATTAAACGTAATTAGTAACTTCGTGAGTAAAGATATAAAACAAACAGATATTGATTATTTGAAAGATGTGAAGAAGCAAATATTTAAAATTCTCTAAAAAATATTTATACCCGGACTCGCTAATTACTGCTACATGGTACAAAATATTAGATAAAATTGATGAACCAACAAAACTTAATAATCAAATTAATGGTAATTCACTGTCTCCTATATAAAAACCGTTAACATATATAAAACATATTTCAGAATCCGTTACAAAAACATTTATGGAATATAATATATATATGAAATAACAATAGAATATAGAATCTCAAATAAAAAAAAATAAATAAAAAAAGTATCTCAAATAAGCTCCACAAAAAGTTGAGACAACTACAAGATAAAATAATCACGAACCGAAATCACAATTTAATCTACAACTTTAATTGTCTATATTGCTGGAATTCCTATATCGGCATGTCTACTCAACACCTTATTAACAGAATTTATCAACATAAAAATTCGTGAAATGATTATAAGAAAAAAAATAAAGGATAAAAAGAGCCTAAAACGGCACTAGCAAAACATGCATCGGACTTTAAACAAAAATTTGATTTTAAAAACCCGGTGATCCTCCTTCGTGATAATTTTGAACAAAAAATAAAATACTTGGAGGCACTTTATATATCCGAGAGCCTTGATAGAGTTTCAAATTTTTAAACTAATGCAAGAAATTTAAACAATTTTTTTTTTCGAAACAATAAATATCGTGAATCAACAATGATATCGATAGACGTCTGATATAACTAAATTAGTTGAATAATTCAAGAATAATAATAATTATTTTTTTTTATTTATGTAGTATGTGAATATTTTAATGTTGGCAACGCATCTCCTTCCCTGAAGGATTGGCCTCATTCTGTTGTGTACTAGGTTTGCAAGATGGTTCACTGCTATAAGAGAATACGTTTCTTTTTTTTTTATATACATATTGTTGGCTTATTAATATTCGTTTTTAATGTTATTATGAGTTTTATAAATGGGCTAATGTCTACTAATAAATCCTCTGAAAGAGGTTTTGTATATATATATATATATATATATATATATATATATATATATATATTCTCTAGATGAAAGTTCACAATATATTGTAAAATCAGATTTTTACCCAAAAGTTGCCTGAAGAGGTGAAACTTTAGATAAGTTTAAAATAAAGTATTTTAATTATTGATACAAAAAGGGCCGTTTTTCTACTGATGCTTATTATTAAATCTCTTTCCTAAATTATAAATAAGTATATAATATTCGTGAAATACAGAATATTCAGGTAGATAAAGGAGAATTAATTGTGAGTGACAGTGACGACAGCTTACTCTATATTATTATTATTGTTTTGTTAATTATTTATGTGTTTCAGCTCTTCATTTATTTATTAATGGTAAATAATTAGAATTGGTTCTTAAATTTTATTAACATATCAAAATTTTGTTTTGTTTCATGTGGGTGGAGCTGTCTTGGACTTAATGGAGAGCTTAATTCCCATCCGAATTATGGAAATGCTGATCTCATCGCCATTTTTATTTTTAAGATTTGAGTGTTATTTATGTTATTTTATATATGTTATTTATCATACAAATAAATTATAGTAAAATGAATGTTGGTAATTTTATTATAACCCTATTCGAAATTTTTTTTTTTAAATTTATTTATACATGATATTTACAACTGTATTAAAAAATTAAATACATTAAGTAAATTTGATAACAGAAAATAAAAACATGAAATGACTTGTTGAGAAACTACCCACTGGTAGCACTCTAAAAACAAAATGTATTTACAATAAGAGATCTCGAGGCCATCTTCTTTTCAGACGCCTCGGAGGGTTATCAGGAATAGAAGAGGAAGCAAGGTTAGAGACGAGAGGATTCGGATGGTTCTGAAGTTTATTTAAAGCTAAAAAATAATACTATTATTTTGTGTATTAAAATTTGGTATAACTTAGTTTAGTATTCGGCTGTAAATAAATAAACATTTTTAAATAGAGCGAAAAGGGTGGCCTTTTAGCAAATCTTACAAATATAAAAATGCCTTATTAGCATGCGATGGACGCTGGATTGAATGATACAAAAACAAAAAAACAAAACATAAATAATGTAGATAATTGAAGTTGAAATATTCAATTAAGAAATTTAGATATATTATTCCATATATTCCATCTCAGTCTAGCGGAACAAAAGTCCAAATATAGATAGTTATTTTTTTTTTTTTTTTGGAAAATGAGATGAAGCATTCGTTATAAGTCAGTGTCGTTTAGGAAACAATAATTGGTTGAAACAAAAATGATCATAACGTGAGTAAAGATAATAGTAACATTGAGAGTTGAGAGTTGAGGACCAATATTAAATAACTAAGTATGGAGGTTTGACCTTCAGAATGAACTACCAATAAACTAAACACTTTTAAATTACGATTAAAACATGGATTTTATCTATGTAAAAAGGTAAGTGATTTTAAAATGTTTGAACTGACTGCACAAATGTTTTGGTCGACTTACAAATAATAACTTTTCAGTTTATTATTATTCAATGGAAATTTGAAATGAAGATCGTGCATAGAAATGTATGCAGGTTGTCAATATATCATTTGATGACATACAAAATTAATATATTTTTTTCCAATTAAGTACAAATGATATTTAACTAAAACAAGAACTTAATTTACATTTAATTTTGTTCCGTTCGATCGTATAGGCAGTCCCTCACGCCATGCTTTACAAATTAGGACATAGCCCGAATCCTGCCAGTGACATTTATATGATGGTTTACGCCCGCTGGAAAAAAATTAAAATTAACTAGATGAATTTTGATTGGCCCAGTGTGGTTTGTCAAATTATATGGTATAATAATTTTGGACTAACTAACCTTTGCTGTAAATCATAGGATAGAAGAAAAAAAAAAAAGCCCAGTACCATTTTTTTGCATTAAAAAAATTATTAAATTATTTAAAGAAATTAGAAAATAAGTGGTTTCATTTATTCCTGTATCACAGAACCTAGACATAATTTCAATATAACTCCTATTTTTGTCTCAACTCTTTTCTCCATCAATATTAACGACCTTCCTGATTCCATCTACCATTCAGAATACCACTCATATACCGTCAACCTCCATATCTCTACCTTTCCATACATCCTAACGAGATTCTTGAGGTGATCTGGAGGCTAGAAGAAGATATAGGTAGTATAAAAAATTAGGCAGCAAGCTTTTTTTTTTTCTTTTTTTTTATTTGAAAAATAATACATTCTACCGCATTGGAGGGCATTAATATTAGGGCTACATTAAACATTCACACAATATATACATACAAATGATAAAATAGGTACAAAAAAAAAAAAAAAAAAAAAAAAAAAAAAAAAAAAAAAAAAAAAAAAAAAAAAAAGAGGAAAGAAAAAAATAGAGAAAAGCTAAATGAAATTAAAATATATAAAACACATTCATACCTATATACAATATTTACATTGGCCCAGAGGATTCCGAGCCATGCTTTGTCCCCCAAATGTAGAAGCCAAGTCAGGACCCCAGGAGATCCCAGTGCTTCTCTCCCAGCCGCGTCACTGGTATTGCAAGCCAGTGGAGGTTGATGGAGGGCACTAGAGCAACAGACGCTCTGGACAAGAGTGGAGAATCTGGCCATTGCCAGTACTCCAATATACATATTTACTAAAGATCGCGGGGCCACTGCCGTTTTAACCTCCGGGGAGGATTGTAGGGATGGCTGGAGCTAGAAAGGCATTGTGCTACAGGATTTGGATGATGAGTGAGTTTCTGGTGAAATTTGGAAAATTTGTCTGGGATTAGGTCAATAACAAATGGGATATGAAGGTCATTATGTAGGGTTTTATAGGATACATAGAAGGGAGCATCGACTATTGTTCGGAGGACTTTAGACTGAAAGGATTGAATGCGCTTAATGTTAGAAGGTTTTGTTGAACCCCACAGCTCTAGTCCGTAGGTCCAGATAGGTTTCAGGATTGTCTTGTAGATTAGTAGTTTGTTGTCGTCTGAAAGTTGAGATTTTCTTTTCATTAGTCTATATAGCTGTCCGAATCATCTGTTTAGTTTTTGTCTTTTAAGTCTGGTATGTGGGTTCCAGGTTAGTCTTTTATCTAGATGAAAGCCAAGATACCGGACTGTGTTTGAGAGAGGAAGTGGTATGGATTTGAAGTAGAATGGTGGACAGGACTTGTGCCGAAGGGTAAAAGTGATGTGTTTGGATTTGGATTCATTTACTTTGATGCGCCACTTATTACACCAATGTTCAATAAGAGAAAGGTGACTTTGTAGTTTTGAGGATGCTGTTTTAGGATCTGGATTGGAAGATAGGATAGCTGTGTCATCAGCGAATGTTGCCAGGAGGGTTTCGGGATGAGTAGGAATATCAGCGGTAAACAGAATGTAGAGGACGGGACCCAAGACGCTGCCTTGAGGAACTCCCGCCTCAATTGAATGGCAGTTGGAGTATTCTGTACCACAGACGAACTTGAAAGGAGCGGTCAGAGAGGTAGGATCGGAGTATTACATATAAGGACTGGGGTAGGTGGGTTTTGAGCTTGAAGAGTAGTCCGGTGGGTCATAAGCGGTCGAAATCTTGCTCATATGTCCAGGAATGCTACCGAGCAATACTCTTGCTTTCTAAGGCTGAGGATATGTGGTCAACAATTCGGAGTTCTTGTTGAACGGTGGAAGGGCAGCAAGCAATGATTTGAAGTTGAACGTTGAGAAGACCAAAGCAATTCTCATAGGCTCCTAGTTATCCCCTCTCCTAGTTAATTCCACTCCATCTTATCCCCTACTCTACCTTAATTGGCTACCTATTTGCTTCCACAATTTCGTTAATTCTTGGAGTAATTATCAATACCTGTCTCGGGATAATCATGTTCCCCTTATTATCCGAAAATCTATTGTTACCTCAAACGGTTCCTGAGACTCTACGCTTCTATGCCTCTTGAAACCCAACAGCTCCTAGTTTCCTTTATCATTTTTCTCCAATTCAATTATGGCTTCCTAGTATATGGTGGACTGTTGTGTTGGTTTGAGATCGGATTGATGAGATTAATGAATGTTTTCATTAGATTTGGAGTCCATAAAGCTCCCACGTCTCCAGTTGGAATGCCAAGTTGATGTGGCTCTTTCCTGTTTTCCGACGGCAATATTTCTTCTCCAAATCTATGCTTCCGAAAAATCTACTTACCTTCTTGATTTGATTGCTTTTGTTCCTAGGTCCATTCCAGATCCAGTCTAAACAAGAAATCCCAAGCCACTAACCTTTATATACCTTCTCGTAGAATTGTTTCCTTCAAAAAATCCTAGTGCGTTCTACCTTGTTTTGGAATTCTTTAACCATCTCCACCTTATTCATGAAAAACCTTATCATCTTCATTCAAACACCAATTATTTATCTATCTCCTGAACAATTAATTCTATGCATACCGAATACATGTTCGTATTTAATTGTGTATTTAAAATTGTTTTCAGTCTCATTTTACTGTTATTTCAAAGTTATCTATGTATTATTTATGTTGCTTATCGGAACAAATATGTAAACATATTAATATTTATTTACAATAGTAGTTTTTACTAATGCTAATCCTTTATTTTAATTCTAAGGTTACATCGCCCTGAAATTTAATTATTTTTAGTCATTTCACGCAGAGGCAAATGACACATCTATTGTTCATTATTCTTATTCTTAGGGAACTAAATATCTCAGAATCTTTTCGTTCTTAAAAATTAATTTTCTAATGTAATGTAAATATATTAATTATTTAAAATATTTTGTATAATTTATTTATTTCTGGAATGCCTCTACCCTGAAGGATCATTGGCATTTTTTGAATGTTTAAACTCATTGATTAAACTTGATTCTTTTTAAGAATTCCATTACGAATTTTACGCCAGTTTCCGAATCTTTTAGTAATTTTCATATTGTATCACTCATGTTCAGCTTTTTCTTGTGCGTGAATACTGCTAATACTAAAACAGTAAATGGATTACTGTCTTAGTTGAGGCACCACACTCAACACAGCCATGGGCTTCCAAACAGTGGAGGAGATAAAATGGATTTTTCATTTTCTATTAAGTTAATAACGAGGAATAGCTCACCTTTTTATGACAAATGAACAGGAAAAACATCCCATACCGAGCTGTCTATCTAAATTTGGGTAGGAGCCCTTGTCTTTTAATTTCAATATGTAAATAATGGAAATCGTCTGATTTATTATCTTCGCCTGTAAAGCTTTGCATTTGATAAATATTGTAGAACACCCCCTTAAACCCAAATTTTATAAATTAAGATAATAAAACTTGTTATTTTGTAATTTTAACGGTTCATACTACACTGAAATATGCTAAATTTTGTCGAGGTATTATAAGTATTTGAGTGTAGAGTGGTTCAAGAATGGAGAATAATCTAAAATTAAATAAACAATAAAATTATTGTTTTATTACAAACCTACCAATAAAGGCTACTACACACAGACTGCGATAAGATATTTCTGTTGGCGGCTATATAGTTCTATTACTATATATTGCATTACAGCAGTCACACAGAGTGCATTAATCCGCAGCGATACTGAAAAAGGGATATCGTATCTCCGTAACATATGGCGTTGTGTGTTTACGAGGCTTAAATGTTGTTATCTAGACGGATTGGAAATATCTTTCTTTCATTCTTCAACAGCCAGGTCTTTAACAATTACATATTTAGTTGGATGATATTTAATGAATTTAACATGTTAATCAACGATGGGTGAAGAAAATGATCGAGATCAAGAAAAAGTGGCTAAGGAGCAGTAAAAAAACAAAGTGGCCATAAAAAAAGATATTCAACTGTATAATAATTGGATGTATAAAAAAAAAAAAATGACCGCTTCATCAAATTAAAGATTTCAAAGGACTATAAATATTTTAATCCTATTTAATACTTACCAATACTTAATAATCCTTTTAGAGCATTCTCTAAGCTTGTTTAATCACATTCGAAAAAAAGCCTCATCTTAGTTATTTGTTTCAAAGAAGAAACATGACAGTGTCCCACGAAATTCTCATAATTTTAAGGCATTACTGGAAAAAAAAGTTCACAGACGCTGAAGTAACTCGTGAAATTATTAACTATGAAAGGAAAGGTGTCCTTGACCAACGCATTGGGCGGCGTTGGTGAAAAAAATTTAGCAGTGTAGATACGACGTTGGAAAGGAAGAAGGGTTTCGGGTGACCATTAATGGATATTGATGAGGTTCTGCAAGAAGATATTGAGTCAAATCCGTCCAGCAGTACTCGCGAACTTGCCAGGGAGTGTAATGTGTCGAAAGACACTGTTAGTCTCAAATTACTCTCCATGGGGAAGGTAAAAAAGAGCAATAGACTGGTCCGTCACAAACTTACACCACTGCAATCAGCTAAGAGGTTAGAAATTTGTGAAAATTTATTGAAAAAGCCTTCTGATATGAGATTTAATTGGAAGATTGTCATCTGTGATGAAGTGGGTTTACTGGCGAAATTCAAATACCCGTGAGCAATGATTAGATTGCTGTTGCGTTTGTTGGAATTTTGAAAGTGTTATTCATCACGAATTTGTTCCTCGTGGATGCTCTATGAATTTTGAGCTCTACTGCGAATAACTGGAAAGATTTTACGCGAAGTTGTCAGAGCCTTATCCTAATATGATCAATCGAAAAGGAATTTTATCCCAACAAGATAAAATCTCGTCCTCACTCTTCCTGCGAACCAAAGAAAAGTTTGAAGAATTACAAGGTTTCGAACTCCAACCTCATCCACCATACTTTTTTAGACCCATGGCCCATTTTCTTTACGGGCACAATTTTGATAATTTTGTAGAAGTTGAAATGGCGGTTCTTCCAAGAGTTCTTTGACAGCCATCCCAAAGAATGGTGTCAGCGTGGAATCGAGGAATTGGCTAATGACGGTAGATAACAATGGACTATACTTTGAGTATTAATTGTGTTTTATATCAAAAAAATAATAATTCAAGTATTTGGTTGAAAAACGGCCTTTTTGTTTTTTTATACACCCTATTAATTAGGTAAAAACGAAAATGAATTCATGTGGATGAATATAACGTAATGCGGTTGTTTGTCGACAGTTTTATGTATACATATATGCATAATCGAAGTGAGGAGATGGAGTAGATGCGCAGCTGATAAGAACGAATTGGTCGGGATAGGGTTGGAGGCCAATGTATATTAATATATAGAATAATGTAAGTAATATAAAAATATATAAAAATTAGAGATATATACTTGTCAAGTTAACATTAAGCTAGACAACTTACTTAAAATACGAAAATTTTAATTATTCTTAGGGGTCTTTGTCCCAGTAAAAAATTGTTGTTTCATTTCATTTTATTCATTTTTTTTAATTGGTTCCACTCAGCTTAACGCCGTCTGATTTTAGAGGAGATATTAGCTGAAAACGAAATTTTTGTTTCATAAGTGTTTTGTCTTTAACGTGAAATAAACGTGAAAAAAAACATCGTCGGTTTATTGCCAAAGTACATTTTTGATATAGGTCTACTTTCAAATATATTTTTGTAAATTTCAACTTCATTTATCTATACTAAAACATTGTTTTGTTCATGAAAATGAAACAAACCCTTTTATATATTTTATTTATTTATTTTTTGGCATTAAGATTTTAGACAGAATCCTATTTTGCCAGAAAATTATATTAATTTAAGCATTAAAGCCGGAATTTTGTTTTTTTTAATGCATTTTCTAAATAGATTATATACTTCTAGGTTTTGCTCTTTTATTCTACTAAGAATATTGAGTGCTGACTCCACGAAATATTTTCTCCTCACATTGCTAAACCGCTTAAAGTATATCTCTAAACCTAGTGGATCCTCGACTTCGTCACATATCTCATACATTGATGTCGTCTTCATTCCAAACGTATTTCAATAGGAGCGAATCGCGGCTCTACGGAAATTTGGGGTTGATTTAATTGTGGTCTCTACCTTTGCTTTGAGAATCCCAGTCATATAAATCCTGCTATTTATTCATATTAGTTTTACTCAGTATACAGAAAATGTCGGTTTTGGGGACTTCAACATAAATTCTTATTGCTTTGGTATTATCTCGATCAATTCGATCTGCACTTTCATTTCCGTGTATGCCCACATATCCTTGTATCCACAGGATTGAAAATTTATTGGTTGATGTGGCAATTAAACCAAGAATTTTATACAGAATGGAATCTGCAATTTGGGACCTTTGTGCATTTTTTAGGCATTGTCAAAAGGAGGCAGAATCTGTGAGAATGATAATATTATACTTTTTATAGTATAGGATGGTATGTTCTGCGGCCTTAAAACACCAGAAAGGTCTACATGGAAGATAATTAAATTGTTTGGTATAGAGTAAGCCAGATTGATATTTTTTTCGTGTCCTCAACGGCTATTGAGTATGTATTGGCGGTGTTAGAATCATCAGTATAAATTTTAATATGTTTTGAGCATGTATCAGCTATATCACCGAGGGTATGACGTTTTATCATATATGGTGATAAGGAATTTTTATTATTTGTATTTGGCAATTTGTATTTACTACTATAAAAAACAAGAAGTTTCGGAATATGTGTACAGAGATGTAGAGGACCAGGGGAAATATAGATTGTTCTGAGTATGTGTTGTGACTCCAGCCAACATTTTTTTCAATTCCGATAAATCCCATCAAATTAACTTTACCCTTCGTCGTAAACCAATGACTTCCTGTCCTACAGTATGCTCTAACAATACCTCACTTATCCCTGTTGAACAATTTCTTTACCTAGGCATCCACCTGGACAAACGTTTCACTTAGAATCCTCATACAAGACTGAAACTACAAGAAACCACTCGACGTTTCCGACTTCTTCAACACTTACTAGATAAACGCTCTAACCTTCTAATTAACTACAAAAGACTCATATACATGAATATAATAAGGCCTATTTGGACTTAAGGAGTTGAGCTATGGAGCTTCACCAAACATCAAATTCCTACGTGTCTGATCCTTACAATCCCAAATCCTGCGCAAAATACTCAATGCTCTCTAGATTGTTACAAATAAAATCATCCTTAATGTTCTTTATGTCGAATATTGATCAAATATTTTCTTTACGGCAAATATTAGAGAAAAAATTGGAGTATAACGGTATTATTCACCAGCTGTACATAGATTTTAAAAAGGCTTACGATTCTATTGACCGCCAGAAACTGTATAATATTCTAATCGAGCAGGGGATTCCAAAAAAACTAGTAAATCTAGTCAGGATGTGCTTGACGGAGACACTCAATAAAGTTAGAATCGGTAATAATTTGTCCGAAAAATTTGAGGTTCGTTCGGGCTTAAAACAGGGGGATTCTCTTTCGCCTGTCCTGTTCAATTTGGCATTAGAACATGCCGTTAGGGAGGTAATGCGAACCGAGAAAGGGTTGGATCTGGGCGGGACAACATCCGTGCTGGGCTATGCTGATGATCTGGTACTGTTAAGTGAAGACGTTGAAACTATAAAACTAAATACGACAACGTTAATGAAAGCCGGTAAAGAACTAGGACTCGAAATAAACGTGGATAAAACAAAATATATGGTTAGCTGCAAAAATGGCGATACTACGGGTGATATCGATATAGATGGTAATATGTTTGAACAGGTAGATAAATTTAGGTATCTAGGTTCTACGATAACTAGAAAAAACGAAATTGAAGAAGATATTAAGGTTAGACTGAAGGCGGGGAATGCTTGTTATTTTTCTGTGACAAAACTACTTAGTTCGCGCCACTTGTCCCGAAACTTAAAAATTAGAATCTATAAAACAATTATCTTGCCTACAGTTCTTTATGGATGCGAAACTTGGCCGCTTACATTAAGGGATGAGCAGCGTCTTAAGGTTTTTGAAAATAAAGTATTGCGTAGAATATTCGGACCGAAGAAGGATGAGTTAACCGGAGAGTTCAGACGGTTACACAACGCCGAATTACGTGAGCTGTATCCGGGTAATATAATTGATGTAATTTCATCGCGGCGAATCAAATGGGCTTGTAAAGTTGTTGGGCTTAGTAACGAGAGAATTCCTAAAAGGTTAATATTTGCTGTGCCGAATGGTAAGCGTCCGAGGGGTAGACCGAAGCGAAGGTGGGAAGATTGCATTAAAGCCGATCTGAAGGGACTGGGTTTGGACGGCGAACGGTGGAGGGAGGTGTGTAACAAGCGATTGGTGGTGTCGGCATCGAACCTTCGGGTTCGCTAGGCCTTATTATTATTATTAATGTTCTTTATGTTTCAGATTTGGCCTAATCTAGATACCTATCCTTCCATAATAAACTGCAAAACCATCCCAACCCTCTTGTTTCTAACCTTGCTTCCTGTTCAATTTCTGATAACCTTCCGAGGCATCTGAAAAGAAGATGGCCTCGTGATCTCCTAATGCAGTCATATTATCAGAGTGCTACCAGTGGGTAGTTTCTTAACATGTATTTGATGTCATGTCATTATATCCATTATACAAATTTACTAGATGTATTTTTTTATACAGTTGTAAATATCATAATAAAAAACCTTATATATTAATTATGTGATCTCTAAAATTTAGTTTTAAATCTAATGTTACTCCTAAGAATTTAATTTTGTTTGGAAGCTCAATGGTGTAATTACTTAAAAGGATTCTGAAGTCGGCCATATTATTTTTTTTCCGATTAAAAGGAATCAGGCATGATTTTCCTACATTTATGTTTAGGTTAATAGTACTAAAGGAATCTATTGTAGTAGTTAATGCATTTTTAATACCAAGCTTTCCCTCGTTGTCTGATTTGACAATACTGTAAAGAATAAAATCGCCTACGTATTGTGTCATTCTGCAGTTTCCAGGAATGTTTTTAATAATTTTAGATGTGTATATATGACCCTTTTATACAGGGTGTTTCAGGATTAAGTGGCCAAACTGGAAATATGATTTAAGGACCTCAAAACAAGACAAAAATTTCCTATGAAGGTATGTCCGCAAACGCTTTTTTTAGGAGATATTCATACCGAAAGATTTCCATTGTTGTGAATTATTTACGTTATATTAAGTAAATAAAACTTATTTATTTGTTCCAAATATTTTATTAATTAAACGTAAACATTAAATTCATATTAAATGTGGTTCAAAGTGATTTATTTGAGAAAGAGAGACAGGCTCACCGTACTTCTTTAACAGCAGCAGTGGCAGAACGGCACTGGATATATGTTACTGTTTTAAAAGATTGAATTATCCTTCTTTCTAAGGAATTAAGGAGATTGACCGGACTTGCATAGACTTTTTGTTTAATGTCACCAAAAACAAAAAAATAGATTTTGTACTCGTTGATAATGATATGGGTGAAGTCCATCTGCAATGTGAGTTATCCATACTGCAGTTGGCGTAATATTTTATTCTGCTCCAGCTCTTCGTACACTGCCAGCTGGATTATCATCAAAATATTGTAATGTGGTCGCACTCCTTTCTTCATTTCGTAAAGGGCAGAAGGTAGAAAAGAGCAGTAGACTAGCCCCTCATGAACTTATACCATAGCAATCAGCTAAGAATTAATACCATCAGAACGTAGAATTATAGCAAATGTACCAGTTTCTCTAAGACGTTGAAAAGTGGAGCTGAACATAGACTTGGTTGGTAATTTTGTATTTGAAAATCATCTGGAATATTTAAGATGAGCAGCATTAGCATTACCATTGCAAAAGCCGTATGCAAACACCATATCGGCATATTCACCATTAGTATAAATCCTTCTTAGCATAACGATGAGTACTCTGCGAAAGTCCCTTAGAAACTGATAAATGTTATTGAGAGTTCCCAATGCTAATTCCAAATAGCATTAATCTTTATGTTGCCAACAGTTGTTATACAGTCAGGGATAAAAGGCCATATTAGTATTCTATCTAATCCATCTCCTAAATAAAGCGATTGCGACCATAACTTCAATTTGAACAACATTTAATATGAATGTTAATGTTTACATTTAAGTAATAAGGTAGTTAAAACAAATAAATAGGTTTTATTTATTTCATATAAAGCAAATAATTCATAACAACGAAAATATGTGGGTGTGAATATCTTTTTAACAAAGCGTTTGCGGTCACACCTTCAGAGGCCACTAAACCCTGAAACATCCTGTATATAAAATATAGTTACAATGAGCGCAAAAATTTCTGATTTCATATTCATCATAGTTCTTAATTATTTAAGTTTATAAAATTTCATTTAATGTCTTTTTGCAATTAACCGACGGTATATTCTTTTGCGATAGTTAAAACAATATTTACTAAACAAACTCTTTGGCGTATTTAACATTTATAAATTTTTTTTTAAATTTTGTGTTATTGTTTTTCCTATGGAACAATAAGCGACATTTTGTAGCTGACATTAAAGAAAATGATCATTAATTTAGCGACTGAATTGCTTTCTCCCAGCCATGTGGGAAAGTTGTGTTACTTTCTCAAATCATATTTATCATATAACAATCCCACAAAAAGAATGACCAATTTTCCTGATTTATGAAGCTTTTAAAGAAAAACAATTATTATAATATTTTAATTAATATTCAAACGATTTTATTTTTATTAGTTAGCTCAAATAAGTGCCAAGATACAGTGATAATAAATACCAATAATTCTCATTCTATGAAAATCAAGGTTGGTTCTTCTATTATTGCATTTTATAATTTTTTAAATTTATTTAATGAAATTTACAACTATATAAACAATACAAGTAGCAAAAATGCACACATTAGAAATAATGACATGAACAGACTTGAAGAGATACTGCCCCAGTGGTAGCACTCCCTATTTAATTCTAGGTGAGAAGGTCACGTGACCATCTTCTTTTCAGATGCGTTGGGGATTATCAGGAATCGAGGAAAAAGCAATGCGGGAAACAAGTGGATTCGGATGGGACTGGAGTTTATCATGAAAGGATAGGTATCTGGCTCGGGCTAAATCAGCGGCATATGGAACATTAAGGTCTTTATGAATGGTTTTATTTGTGACAAAATATGGAGTATTAAGGATTTTACGAAGGATTTTGGATTTTAAGGATTGAAACAATAGGAATTCGATGGTTTGGTAGAACCCCAAAGTTCAACTCCGTATGTCCATACAGGTCTTATTATGGTTAAGTAGAAGAGTCTTTTGTAATTAATTAAAAGTTTAGAGTGTTTGTCTAGTAAGTGTTGGAGCAGTCGGAAAAATTTCTTGTCGTTTTAGTCTAGTATGCGGATTCCAAGTGAGACGTTTGACCAAGTGGAGTCCTAGGTAGAAGATTTGTTAAACAGGAACAAGTGGAATATCATTGAAGGGTATTGTAGGACAAGAAGTTGTGGGTTTACAACGAAGAGTAACGGTAATTTGATGCGATTTATTTGAATTTATTTTTATTCTCCAGTTATGGCACCATTCAAGGTTAGTAATATATGATTGGAGGGTTTGGGATGCAATTAAAGGGTCATTATTAACAGATAGGATACAAGTGTCATCTGCATTGATGGTAATGAGCGTGTTGGGATATCAGCTGTATAAACTGTATAAAATATAGCACCGACGATGCTCCCTTGAGGAACACCAGCTATTTTATATTTAAAAACATATGGAATTATTTCAAACATTAGTGGTGAAGGAAGGCGACTATTGATAGAAATCGACTCATATAAATTAGGAGTAATGTTATATTAATAGTTATTCTTAGGTAATCGTTTATACAAAGATTATATTTTCTAATTTTATATTGCCACTTAATCTCAACCCTTCAATATGGAAGAACAAGACTTATTAGTGTCCAATTAAACAGAAATAAGGCTGTTTAAGACCAAAGTAAAATTAGCCTTGCTCTACTGCAGTAGACCATGGAATGTGAGTGAAAACGCTACACAACCCCTTTAGACTATCATAAACCGTTGCTTGACAATAATCTTGGAGATCTGGTGGACTGGAGGATTTCTAACGAAGAGCTCTGGAGTACAACAATGTAGGTTTCTATCCACCTCGAATTAGGGAAAAAGAAAGAGAAATGGATTGGACATATTTTGAGAAAAACAGACATTTTCGTCGAAAGAGAAGCTTTGCAATGGTAATGTCTTTTAAATGGAAAATTCGGGAAATACAATTCTAAAATATCTTTAAATATTATAAATTCCTGTTAACAAGAGACAGAAAAATAAGTAGTAAATTCCCTATTATTATTGTACGTTCGTCGAAGTGTGAAATGAAACGGACGTCACATCTCAATAGTGTATTTTAGATGTAGTTGTTAAATAATTATTGATAATTTCAACGTTACCTTGTAGTATTTATTTGCCTATCATCTATTTCTATTATTCCACTGTATTCAAGAGTACGAACAGATGTGTTGTTTCTATTATATATATAACACTTCTCACGGTGGACCAACACTGGAAGGAAATATAGAAAGGTCTAAAAGAAACAGCTAAGGAAGCGATCGGTATTCAGGATAAACGGAAAGCTAATACGGATAAATAACAGAGCGATCTGACACATGGAGAAGAAACATCAATAAAGAACTACTTACAGAAACTGGTCAATCAATATCCCATGATACAAAGGCACGGAAGATAAGATTTTTGGGGCATGTAGCTCGTAGCAATCCACCTCTACGTAACAATGAATGCCTCAACAGAAGGCAAAAGATCACGTGGAAGGCCGAAAAGCAGATGAATAGATAGAATCAACAATGGTGCAATAGAGCTACAAGCAGATAAATAGAAAGAAATAGGCAGAGATGAAGCAGGCTTGTTAAGATCTACATCGTATATAATGCCAACAGAGAAAAAAAAGACAATAGAACCCTTGTTAGCTAATTCAAATATTTAGCAAAAGTAAAGAGCAACTTGGTATTTTTTTAGTATGGGTAATTCTTGTATCAACTGGAAGCTTTTCGCCTTTTTATGAAACTTCAAACACCACAGAAAAATCAGTCTAAAATGTTTCAGTGGATGTAATCGATCTATTAATTTAAGGCTTTGTTTGGCCTAGTAAGGAGGTAAACATACTAACACGTGGGGGGTACCCAAAAAGACACTTTTTTTCGGTTCTTCTCATGTATTACGGAAACCACGAGACTTAACGACAAAGGCCTTCTATCCAAAATCAAAGCTTATTAAATTTACAAGATCGAAGATATTTTGTATTTGGTATATAAATTAGGCCATTATTCACCAACATTTTATTTATTAGTTATTTTATTACGACGTTTCGATCATCACTAGGGCCATTTTCAAGTCTTATTGATTTCTCCATTAGATATTTATTGTTAATGTCATATTTATTTGTTCAGAGAAAAATTAAATTGTCCTGCTATTTAAGAGTTTTCCCTACGTCATTTCTGGAGGGACTGTTGAAGATATTCATTTTACTTTCCGTTGCCTAGCCAACTCTTTATCTCTTCATCCTACAAAAAAGTCCTTGAACATTAAATTTAATAAAAAAATATGTAATATGTTATTATCATGTCTTTAACCCTTCAAAAGGAAGATAAGTTATAATTTGATGTGATAATTGCCAGGTTTTGCAGAAAAAAACTTTTTAAAGGCTTTTGCAAAAAAATCTTTTGTATTTTTCTTAATTCTACTGCTCCAAGTTTTAATATAATCCAGTATTTACGTAAATATATAAATAGTATGTACTTAAATAAGTAATACTCATTATTAATATATATATATGTATATATATATAGTTTAGTGAATTACCTCCTTTCCGGGTCAAATAATGCAAAAGTAAAACATTGTGTTCTTTCTATTTCCCTTTATAATAATTTATCGACTGGACTATTTAGGCATTTATTGTTGTGTATAAGCTGCCTAATGGATTTCTCCGAGTTACTTTTCCCATTCTCTCAATCTCCTTACCTTCATATCTCGAGATATTGGCTGACCAGTTTCTGTTAGCAACTCATTATTGGTTCGTCTCCACTGTATGTTGGTATTATCATTGTAGATAATTTTTCCTTGCATTCAATATTTCTTTCTAGGATACTGGTTAGTGTTCAGGTATTGTAAACATATCTTTATCATACCATTGTATACCTTTAACACTAAACATACCATAACGGGTCAAATGACCCATTTTGAACTTTTCCATTGAAAATGCACGTATAATTTTATTTGACTTCATGACTTTTTCTAAGTAATTAATGTACAGTTATAAAAATATTTTTGTTTTGTTTTGTTTTGTTTATTCTGAGTAATCCTTGTCGTATACCGATATTTACCACAACAGGTCATTTGACCCGGAGAGAATTTTTTTGTTTTATGAGATTATCTGGTCATATTTGTAGTCAGTAAGTTGCACATTCTTCCAAAGACTGTTGCGTAAAGTAGTTCAACGAAAATAGCTCAGAATAATTTCAATAAAATATCAAATTTTAGATTGAAAATAGCTTTTTAGTGTAAGAAAAAGTGGCAAAAATTGAAAGTCTTGGTAAGTACCTAGCTTATATTTTATTTTGATAGCTATAGTAATACAGATCATTTTTTACCCAGAAAAATGTCGAAGCAAACAAGACAGTACAAGTTCTTAGAAGATATAAATAATATTGGCGAAGAGTTTTCAGAAATTAGTGAAGATGAATTTTCTGAAAATGAAGATATATCGGTTGCAAATAAAAATGAGTTTGATTCTACAGATACTGACGATTAAGAGGAAAATATTGTGAATGTATGTAGTGACCGAAAAAGAACAAGATTACTCACAAGTTCGGAAGAAAGTGAAGTAGAAATAAATGAAGAAAATGTTGCGAATGATGGATCTGTTTGGCAACAAATGCAAGTAGGTGGGACACCTGGAAGAGCACCACCACTGCGATGAACTATGAATTAAAAGTTTTTATTTTTTGCTTTTGTAATAGAAATGCTCAACATACTATTTTGTTTAATCATAATAAATTTAATTTATATTTTTATTTCCTTCCTAACATCCATATTTCATACATTCAAGCATGAAACATAAAGTCGGGTCATTTGACCCGCTATGGTAGAAATAGGTATATATTAAGTCTTAGTATGATTATTGTTAAATATATATATATATATATATATATATATATATATATATATATAATATAATAAGTAAGTAATTATATATATATATATATATATATATATATATATATATATATATATAATATAATAAGTAAGTAATTATATATATATAAATATATATATATACTATATAGTAATTGTGGATATTCATTCAGATATATCAGAAGAAATATTCAGATGGACAGAGATATCTTGACGTGCGCGTGTTATATGCTGTTCTATTTCTGGCTGTTAGTCATCCATTGTGAAGGGAGCTAAATCTGTATACATTCTGAAAACATTTCCCTTCTATGGAAGTCCTGCAGTTGAATGGATTTTCTAGCTTACTATGATTATATTTTTTTCGAAAAATTTTATAATTGATTCAGACGTGTACCTATTTTTATTTCTTGTGATGCTCTTATCAATTTCTCTATTGGTAAGTTGAACTTTATAGGTGATATTCTATCACTTTTTCGCAAACCAGTTCGAACTTTTTCTTCTATCAGTACTCAAAATTTAATATTTGTACACGCATGTTGAATTAAATTATTTATTTGACAATTATACGATAATAATTGATTTCATAGCTTCTCACTGAACTAAGTTTTTTTCAACTATATTTTTATTGAATCATATAATCAAATAGTTTTCAACAATTCAAAGTCTATAGCTTGGTGTAGTTACGCCCACAAATAATAGATGATCTGAATATATTATCTGACATGCGAACAAGTCAGTAATAGTAAATAATAGATAGTCAAAGTCCATTGAAAACTTTTATTGTAGAATTATTTCCCGAAAATTAATGGTCTCAATCAACTAATTATATTCATATGAAAAATGACTATTGATTGAAACATTTCTCTTTATACCAAATCGTCAGAGACATTCAAGAAGTAATTCGAATGAAGATGGCAATCTATGGGAGGGCTATTGTCGGGATGTTTTCGTGAGATGAAATTGATGATGGATGTACCGTTAACCTTCCTTAGGAAGCTAGCTCATGCTTTCACAATTTGGTGACATAATATCCTACCAAATGAATTAATGACGAGAGAACAACCTACTATCTCAGATTCGCTTGAATAATGTCTTATCCCGTTTATTAAACACTGTCCTCATTTAAGGTCACTAAGTTTTTATAATTTTTCCCTACCATTTCTGCATAATTTTATTCCACAATCCTTAAAGAAAAAGTAAATGTGTCTGACAAGTTATGCCAGATTTTTGGTCCTTTCCGAAAAAAAAAAAACGATTTAAAGTACTGATATTTATCCATATATATATCCTATTCCAAACAATCAACACCAGACACCCTTCTTACATCTACAGTCTCCTACAGTTTAAACCCGTGGCCCACTCCCAGAAAACAAGATCCCGTGTTTCCGACCTTTATATCCCTTCCCATAGAACTAAGACGTTTGAATATTCCTTTATTTCCCGATCCACAGTCTTCTGGAATTCCTTGCCATCTGAAATCCGCCATGCCTCTTCCTTGTCCTCATTTAAGTATCATCTCTACCAATTCCTTCTCACATCCCAAAATGACGTTATACAATAAAATAAATATTGTGAAACAGATTTTGACTGAGGTGAATGGTTGATAAAATATATTGAGTCTTAATTTTAAAAATCAACCCATGCTTATTTTATTTTATTTTTATTTTCATTTAAATAATTTTTTTTTATTTCGTTTTTTCTCAAAATTTTATTTAATTTTTAATTTTTTTAATTTAATTTCACTGAAGATACTGTATATATACTTTAATATTGATTAATGTAATTTTTGGCTAGATGTAGTTTTTATTTTTTGTTCATATCTGTTATTCATAAGGGACCTTGTCCCAGAATAAAGTTTACTTTCTATCTATCTATCTATCTATCTATCTATCTACCTATCTATCTATCTGTCTATCTATCTATCTATATATATATATATATATATATATATATATATATATATATATATATATATATTTTTTTTTTTTTTTTATTTTTTTTTTTTTTTTATCAAATAGTGTTTTGTCAAAACAGAGCAGATGAAAGCAGAATTTGAAATCGATAATTATTTGTTTCATAAAATAGAGTGATAATTCTTATATTTGATTTTTAATTTATAAATCATGCCTGATTTATAAATACAAATTTATATCGATATTTGATGTTTATTGATTCGATTAAAAATAATGATTACACACTGAGTGATACGGTTTTACATGAATAATAATGATTAAATTGCGATAACAAATAAAAATCACCTTTTACACACAAATTAAATAAAATATTAGTATGCATACCTTATTAATGTACACATGTTTTAAATATTATATTTCTGTAATCGCTTTAATTGTGCATGCAGGTACCGGCACTATATATACATATGTAAGAGGGCTGGTGTAGCTGTGCGGGCTTGCAATAGGTTATCAAAGTTAAGCAACGCCGAGCGTAGTTAGTATTTGGATGGGTGACCGTCCACCAGTTAAATTCCTGAGGGAAAATTCCGTCCACGCTGCCCGAGATTCCTCCTCCCGGGTATGTGAGGTCCGTCAGCCTACTGGAGGCAACTCACACCGAATGGGAGTAGGATTGATGACCCTATCCCCGTGAACTTAAATGTGGAATCAGGATGTCGTTTAGGAGACCACATCTCGCGGTCGAAGATCTTAATGGTCTGTAGCATCAACCGAAAAAAAAATACAAAAAAGATATGTATATATATTTTTTTTGGAAGCCATGATTTCTAATTAATTTCAAAAATAAAGAGGTTCTGTTGCTAATATTTGACAACAATATTCTCTGTCTACTACTTCAGACTCAAAATATATCATAGGGATTACAAAAAAGTTATACTACTAATTTAAAAAAGCATCACTCAAGAATTATTATTGTTGTTAATTGTAAAAATTTTGTTAAAAATAATGATCAAGATATGATTTTTATCACGTATGATCGGAAATAAAAATCGCTCCTAATGGTTTTTAAAAATTCCAGATAAGATTTTGATTAGAATTGATTTTTATTTTTATAATATGGAGTGCTACCAATGGGTAGTTTCTCTTCATGTAGTACGTGTCATGATACTTGTTCATATTTACTTGTTGTATTTACTATTTAATACAGTTGTAAATTTCTTTAATAAAAAAAAATAAAAAAATAATAATTATCGATTTCAAACCCCGGATAAAAGAAAAGAACTGGATAAAATAAGAACATAAATAAAAAATTTAGGTGGTATGGAGATGTATTATTTCATGTCCTTGTATACTGTCAGTGGTGTATGAAGGAAATAAATTTAAAAAAATAAATTTATTTAAAAATTGTATAAAAAATATAAACACTTATATTCAAAACAAAAAAAATATTCGGGCCTTACTCTTACAATGTTGTATAAATACTGATTGTTTTTCTTTTTTAAATGCTACCCAGAACAACTTAGATGAGCCCTCCCTAAGGTTTTTCTTATCTAAGCACGTATTTTCATCTCTCGCATTGTGCCGAGTTTCGTGAAACCAACAATGTCACAAAATTGATTTATCAATGTAACATCAATATCCCATACCAATAACAACAGGGAATCAATCCATGTGAAATCGCTCAATTTGCATTAATATAGTTTCTCGACATTTTTATATTTTTTTTACCAGTTATCTCGTATTTTATTGACAGTTCAAAACAATAGTTTAAAAAAAAATGGAGGCTTATGCTTATTTCCCTGCTGCCAATTTGAATTTTAAATATTTTCTCTTCATTTTTGTCCATCAATACATCCCCTAGAATGAATGGAAAGTAGTTTACAAAATCATGAAAATTGACTGAAAAGGAGACTTTTAACGCTTCAAAAGTGTGACAAAGAAAATATACTCAACTTTGATTTTTTTTTTGTGATTCTATAGCTCTATTAGTGTGCATTTATGTGTTATTTTTTATTTATTTATTTTTAGGTTATTTTATACTTATTTATTGTATATATATTATTTTTCTGTATAATTTATTATTGTACATAGAGTGTGAATGTGATGTCTGAACGCTATTATAAATGCCCTTTGAGACAGATTGTAGTATTTTCAATAAACAAGTTAAAGTAAAAAAAAACAAAACATTGTGTACTAAATGCCGATGAAATTCAAATATTCAAAAACCTCGCCTTTTTTTTCAATTATGAATTTTCAAAAATGCCCAAAATTAGTTTTCCGCTATATTTGTTAAATATCACAAAAGAGACTGAGTGAAAAATTATGAAATTAACATATTTGATACTTTTTTTCTATAGAATCGTATGATATAAATTTTACCAATGAGACTCCACTGGTTATATTAGTTACAGCGCAACAGATATGGCCTAGTGAGTGTCGGTTTTAGCTTATTCTACCTACTCCAACTCGGACATTTTTGCACATATCAAAACAAACAAAAAAATATAATTGTAATGAAGTTTTGTTCTAAATATTTTTTCCTCACAATATATACCCCAAGTCATGAGGAATGTTGTTAAAAAAATTGACAGCTATATAAGTGGTTAGATTTTAGTGGTAAGATTTGACAATTCAGTTGTTAGGTGTTATGAATCTCTGAAAAACGTTTTAGTTCGATATAAATAAGTAAATACATATAAAAAAATAGCTTATAAGATTTTTAAAATAAATGGAGGTGATTTTGCAGTTACTTTATCATATTTGATGTACAAATACTAAATTAATTTTTAATAACGACGTGTTATAATAGAGAAATTTGCATAGTATATCTAACTATTGTATACTTTTTTTATGGAAGGTTATGATTTCAATTTAAATTAATATTTTCTTTTTAAAATAATTCTTACATCTTGAATACACATAATGAAAATTATTTTCGCAAAATTTAGAAATAAAAATAAAAAATAGCAACATTAAATTTCAAAGATAAAAACCATAGCAAACTTAACTATATTAAATCAAACACTGAGAACATTTCATTAAATTAAAACAAACTAGAGAAAAAACAAAGAATATGAAATATAATATAATATGTAATAATATAGCAAAATCTGCATTCAAATGCATAAAATATGCAATAAAAGAGTTAAAACATTGAAGAATACAAATGCACTTCCTTTAAGAAACTAAATAAAGAAATTAGAGGGACAAATATAAATTAAAAGAAAACGATTTCAATCTATTTTATTTATTTATTTATTTTTTTTTGTATTTTCGTTCCTCCATAAACAAT
Organism: Nezara viridula; assembly: GCA_928085145.1. Taxonomy (NCBI): domain Eukaryota; kingdom Metazoa; phylum Arthropoda; class Insecta; order Hemiptera; family Pentatomidae; genus Nezara; species Nezara viridula. The sequence continues at coordinate 56,963,517 of OV725078.1, read as the reverse complement.
AAGGATGTATTTTTGCTCTTCCATATATCATAACAAGAGAAATAATATGCAAATTTGCAAATGAAATGGATCGTTCAGAGCAATATGAAAAAAACGTTCGATTCTTATTTAATGATTTAGTTTTTAAAAGGTAATTTACCTTTATATGTTTAGAAGTAATATAACAAGACAAATTGCCAAAAGAAAGCTGATTGCATTGTTTTGGGGAGTTTAGAAATTATAAAGTAAATTTAAAATACTTTATTGATTTTAATTTTATGATTAAAATCAATTTAATCAACCTAAAAATCAACCTTTATGATTTAAGGTTTGATTGTAAATTACGAAAATGTATGTTATTGTGAGTAAAAAGAAGCTTGTCTGCCATTCCAGAGCCGCTGCTTTAAAAAATGGCAGCTGATTTAAAGAATATTAGGCCGATAATTTGAGGATTGAAACGGGAAATCCATTGCGAAAAATGTGAGAAAAGTTGTTATTTTTTTAATTTGTATATATGGGTTTAGACATGTAAAAAACAAAATTTCTAACGCGGGCCACCAAGGGAAAACTTTTTACAGCCAAAAAAGTCAGATTTTTTCGATATTTTTTGGGTCTTTCACCTACCATTCCTACGCAATGGATCAAAGGGAAAAATGTATTCTTTAATAAATTAAAGAACGTTAAATTTTGCGTCAAACGAGTACATAAACTTTAAAATTTGGTTACGCGGTAAGATATAAAACCACGGTCAACCAACGCTGATTAAAATATCAAATTTGTCAAAAACTGAGACAAATCACTATAAATGGCTCTGTAACTTGGAAATGAGTTCCCTAAGAGGAAACCCCCATAGAATCAAAATTGTAGAGCATCAAATTTTGCACCTAATAATGAGCACTGACATTTTTATTGTAGGCTAATTATATATCTCGAATGGGGATTCGTTATTCCTTTATAAAATCTGTCACTTCCGGGCTGAAGCCCCAACCCCAAAAATTAAATCTTGGATCCGCTAGTGGTCACATCTAAGGAAAATGGTAATAGTGATATATGAGTAGACTATTCCCACTATGTACAATAAATAAAAATAATAATACTAAAAGTAAATGTATATAAACTAAACTAAACAAATCAAAATAACTACATAAATACACACATGATTTTATACAATATTACAAATAACATTCACTCAAGATTTCCGATCCGTCTTTACTACCACTCGTGGAAGAAAAGGCAGGACTCTAGGAGATCCCAGCGCCTCTCACTCAGCCGTATTACTGGTATTGAGGACCAGTAGAGGCTGAGCAGAGGCGCTATAACCAGACATACATGGCTTGACTGGGGAATTTGGCGATTGCCATAACTCCAATATACGCTTACATGTTAAATTAAAATCATTAAATAAGAGTCAATTGTTGTTTTCATCTTCTTCTGAAAGATCCACTTCATACGAATATTATTTCTCGTGTTATGATATATTTCCATTTTTTATGAAGGAAAGAAAATACAAAAAAAAAAAGAAATTGAAATCGTTTTCGATTATTTTATATTCATTCCTCCAATTTCCATTAGTTTCTTAAAAGAGGTGCATTGATATATTTAAATGTTTTAGCTCTTTTGTTGCATATTGTATGTATTTTGATGCCTATTTTGCTGTATTATTACATATTATAAGTCATATTCTGAGTTTTTTACGACATAATAATCCGGGCTCTAGTTAGTTTTAATTTAATAAAATGTTCTCAGTATTTGACTGAATTTGGTTTAGTTTGTGGAGTTTATTACCTTTGAAATTTAATGCTAATAATTTTAAGATCTAAATTTTGTTTAAATTATTTTTATTATGATGTGAGAATTGTTTTAAAATGAGAATAATCATTGAAATTGAAATCATAACCTACCATAAAAAGCAGGTGTTATCTGATGGTCCGATGATGCTACAGCTTCTTCGTGTGTTACCCATAACTCCACACATAAAATAAAACTACATAAACTAAGCAGTGTATACACAGCTCAATAGCCTCAGCCCTCCATTTCTGTATGTCAATAACTCCAGCTACAATAGTCTTGATAACCGATTACTTGAGTTCATTAAAGGGTTTAAATGATATGTACTGAATGCACCCAATTATTCTTAAAATACATAAATTCCTTCACACTCTTGAAAATTTAGGAAAATCGGATTGCTTTATATGGGTTTCCAGTCACGTGGGTATAGTTGGTAATGAGCTTGCAGATACGGCAGTCAAACAGGCACTGGCGTTCCCAGACCGAGGTACTCCTATCCTGCCATCTTCAAAAATGAGTTTTCCTCTCAAAAAGGAAATATTGGCTAGTTGGAAAACTATGTAGAACGAAAGCCCACTAAGCAAATTGAAAGTTGTTAAAAAATCAGTGAAGCCCTGGACCACATCAAACAGAACTAATTGTAAAGAGGAAGTCGCAGTTACCAGGTTGAGAATAGGACACACGAACCTAACTCATGTACACCTCATCACCACCAAATTGTTAGCACTGCAATAGCCCTCTCACAATCAATCATATTTTCCAATGATTCACTTATTATACTTCAAGCCTAAATCGATTATCTCTAAAACCGGATATATCAGCAGTATTAAGCGATTACGAATCAAACATACAAACAGTGATAAAATTTCTTAAAATCCATAGATTATTAAATAAAATATAAAAATAAATATAATTTTTATTTTATTGTTCTTTCTTTTTTTTATATTTATTTTAATATACTTTATTTTTTAAAGAAAATGCAAAATCACCTTCATTTATTTTTTAAAGTTATTTCTTGTTTTATGCTATATAATTACTTATTTATATCGAAATAAAACATTTTCCAGAGATTCATACCACCTAACCACTCAACTTACTTGTAGCGTTCATCCTCCTTTCAGTCTCAAGTTGATAGCAGCTGTGCCTATTATTATAATTGTATTATCGACATGGTAATTTGATTACTTCTTTTGGCGTTATAAAAATCATGAAAATTACGTTATAGATGTGCATTGACGTGAGTATTAGAATTGTCATATGTGTTCTGCATTAAATTTAGTTAATGTATTTCTGAAACAATTTATGATTTCACATTAACAAAGTAGTAAGGACAAATTTATATATCACAAATATCAAATTATCAGCTTATTTTCACCTGAAATAGGTTTTGAATAATAACTATTTCAACTTTGATATTTTTCCAATATCATTAACCTTCCCGCAAAGCTCCAGGACACGACCTGATTACTTTCTTGGAAAGCCATTCTATGCCTTACTTATATATATAATGCAGTAATCTGTATCAAATATTTTCCTGATTCTTGGAAACTGTTTATTGTAAAAATGATACTCAAACTTAAAAAGCCACCAAAATACCCATCCTCTTACCGTCCTACCTCTCTTTTACCCATCATGAGAAAAATCCTGGGTAAACTCATCTTAAAACGTCTATATTCCATCCTTGATTCTTTTCACATTATTCCAGATCACCAATTTGGATTCCGCACATCCCATTCCACTATCCAGCAATGTCATCGTGTGATATACATTGTCTCTTCTGCATTGGAGAGGAGAATGTACTGCATGGGAGTCTATCTCGAAGTTGAACAGGCGTTTGATAGAGTATGGCACCCTGGACTGATGTACAAACTGCATAAAATTCCTACCTCGTACATACTTCCTCATTACTCGTTCCTACCTTACTGATTGATACTGCAAAGTAAATCACAACAATACCTATTCATCTTTTTGAGTTCCTCGAGGTAGTACTTAGTTCCCTATCCGTTGCGCAGTTTATACAGCTGACATCCCAACCCATTTCCACACTATCATAACCAAGTATGCTGATGACACATTTATCCTATCAGTTAGTTACGATCCATCCATTGCATCCCAAAATCTTCAGTCATATATCACAAACCTTGAAGAATGATATCAAAACTTTAGAATTAAAATAATTCCATGAAATTACGTTTACCCTTCGTCGTAAACCTATGACTTCATGTCCTACAGTATACTATAACAATTCTCCACTCGTCTTCACAAATTCGATGCGTAGGACTCCATCTGGACAATCGACTCACTTGGAATCGTTTTACAAGACTGAAACGACAAGAAATTGCACGACGTTTTCGACTGATTCGGCACTTAATAGACAAACGCTATAAACTTTCCATACATTAAAAAAGACTCATATACATGACTATAATAAGGCCTATTGGACTTACGGAATTGGGCTTTGGGGCTCCACTAAACCATCGAATTCCTCTCGTATCCAGTCCTTACAATCCGAAATCTTTCGTAAAATCCTCAATACTTCTTACTTCGTCACAAATGAAATCACCCATAACGTACCACATGTTTCCGATTTAACCCAATCCAGATAGCTATCCTTCCATAACAAACTTCAAGACCATCCGAACCCTCTCATTTCAAACCTTGCTTCCTCTCCGATACCTGACAGCCCTCCAAGGCGTTTGAAAAGAAGATGGCCTCGTGATCTACTTACATCAATATAATATTTTCAGGTTATTATATTATTCCTATGTACACATTTACTAGATGTATTTTTATTTTACATTTGTAAATATCATAAATAAATACTAAAAAACCGATATTTTAAAGTTCAATCTAAGATTACAATTTTAAATAAACGATGCTGTATACTGACATTAAAATTGAGTACATGTTTAAAAGGACCAATGGTAGGTGAAAAGTCAGGAAATGAATAAAATCCGCATTCTACGAAGTCAATAATTAAATTGTATGAATTAAATGTTGTAATTTAAAAAGAATCTATGATTGCTACACATAATTTCATCTTGAATTTTACATATTATTTTTTTTCATGGATTGAAAATCAAATATGCAATTATATGCATTTATAATCAAATATACAAAAATATAACAAACAAAATTTGATTAATTGTATTTTAGTACACTGATTCATAAAGATACCCCATCAGCAGTTTAAAAATTGCATGCAAATAAAATATACAATTACATAAAAATCTGGACCCTGATTATAACACAACATATAACATAGGTAATAAAAATATATCTATTCTATCTATCTTAATTCTATAATCTTAAATCTATTCTTATTCCAATTCACAAATCAGGGTGGGACAACATCCGTTCTGGGCTATGCTGATGATCTGGTACTGTTAAGCGAAGACGTTGAAACTATAAAACTAAATACGACAACGTTAATGAAAGCCGGTAAAGAACTAGGGCTCGAAATAAACGTGGATAAAACAAAATATATGGTTAGCTGCAAAAATGGCGATACTACTGGTGATATCGATATAGATGGTAATATGTTTGAACAGGTAGATAAATTTAGGTATCTAGGTTCTACGATAACTAGAAAAAACGAAATTGAAGAAGAGATTAAGGTTAGACTGAAGGCGGGAAATGCTTGTTATTTTTCTGTGACAAAACTACTTAGTTCGCGCCTCTTGTCCCGGAACTTAAAAATTAGAATCTATAAAACAATTATCTTGCCTACAGTTCTTTATGGATGCGAAACTTGGCCGCTTACATTAAGGGATGAGCAGCGTCTTAAGGTTTTTGAAAATAAAGTATTGCGTAGAATATTCGGACCGAAGAAGGATGAGTTAACCGGAGAGTTCAGACGGTTACACAACGCCGAATTGCGTGAGCTGTATCCGGGTAATATAATTGAGGTAATTTCATCGCGGCGAATCAAATGGGCTTGTAAAGTTGTTGGGCTTAGTAACGAGAGAATTCCTAAAAGGTTAATATTTGCTGTGCCGAATGGTAAGCGTCCGAGGGTTAGACCGAAGCGAAGGTGGGAAGATTGCATTAAAGCCGATCTGAAGGGACTGGGTTTGGACGGCGAACGGTGGAGGGAGGTGTGTAATAAGCGATTGGTGGTGTCGGCATCGAACCTTCGGGTTCGTTAAGCCTTTTATTATTATTATTAATAAAAATATATATAAAGTGTAATTAACTCATATTTAATTTTAAATTAATATTTTAAGTCGAAAATTTGACTTGTTTTCCTAAAAGTTGAAGGCGTGTTAAGTTGGTAATGTTTTCAGATCAATGACGTTCTTCTCCATTATTGCTCACTCTTCTGGGTTCTAACTTTTTACACTTGTTAGACACCCATTTTATAATCGATTCATTTACCCCATTAGACAATTATTATCCCAAAACGGAAAGATCCCGCTGTCAATCAACGAACTTATGACATTTTTTCGATTTGATGGTTTCATTTTTAGACTAAATAAAAAAAAAAAAGTGTGAATTTCAAAACTTGGAAAGAAATTTTTAAATATAACAAACTGTTAGAACTCAATTGCCAGTGTGCTTCGTGTTCACATTAATACAGAATAACATTTGACAGACGGTCAACTAAGTTTATCCATGATCAGGAAATACAATTTGTATTAGTAAGCAATTTGTCTGAGAAGCTTATTTTACTTTTTAAATACATTTTATTTATTTATATATCTTTCTATAATAATTAAATGTGCGTTAACATTCTTCATAACAATCAGCTTTTTGTTTTCAATAAAGTTCAGTATCATGTACTTTTCTCAAAATCCATCACTCACTAAAATTGCCTAATTGCAAATCTGAAACCAAATTTTTTTTCGAAACATTTCGGCAAATATCAGGCCAAACTAGAACTAACCGCCGAAATTGGAATATCTAAGCTCGTATTACAAGTTCAATATTAATATTTAGTTTCGCACAGTAATTATTTATTCGATGTTTTCTTTATGAATCATCAACCAATTCGTAAATAAAAATTGTAAATATTTGAAATTTTAAAAGTAAAAAAAAATACAACTTCATGTAGAAAATTCTCAAAATGTGTAAATGCATACAGTAACATCAAAACATGCATTTATTCGTTCAAAATGAAACTATTGAAAAATAGAATCATTTTCCCGATTCCATTTTTTGTTGTCGTTTGGTTGAATTTGAAGCTAACGGAAAAAATATATAGAAAAGAAACAAATTCTAAAAGAAAACTGGGCTAGAAATAAATTTTACCTTGGCCCTGAAGAAGATGGAAATAGATTCCTGCATAGAGCAGCATGCAACCAACGGCTGAAATACGTTGTTTGGGACAGAATACCTGATAATCCATAAAAATATTCCAAAATATACCATAAAAGTATAACACTGACAATTATTAATGTTATACTTTTATGATGTATTATAATGGGAAATAATGAATTGCCCTATTATCGCTATACCCCAGAAGCACTAAGTAAATGGCTATGTAAAAGTTTATTGGGATGAAAAAAAAAATCTGGTGTGTCCACTCACACAAGTTTCCTACCTATTTCATGAAAGTTTTTATATCTTTAAATGTATCCATAAAGAAAAAAAATGAATTAGATTTTAGATAGACTCTAATATTGTTAATCAAAAACTTTTTTAAATAAGACCATATGCTGATGACAAATGTATCCTATCAGTTAATAACGACCCATCTATTGCATCCCAAACCCTTCAATCCTACATCACAAACCTTGAAGAATGGTGTCAGAACTGTAGAATTAAAATAAATTCCAATAAATCCCATCAAATTACCTTCACCCTTCGTCGTAAACCAATGACTTCCTGTCCTTCAGTATCCTTTAACAACACCTCACTTATTCCTGTTGAACAAATCCGTTACCTAGGACTCCATCTGGACAAACGTCTAACTTGGAATCCTCATACCAGACTGAAACGACAAGAAACAGCTCGACGTTTCCGACTACTTCAACACTTACTAGACAAACGCTCTAACCTTCCAATCAATTATAAAAGACTGATTTACATGACTATAATAAGGCCTATTTGGACTTACGGAGTTGAGCTATGGGGCTCCACCAAACCTTCAAATTCCTCTCGCATACAATCCTTACAATCCAAAATCCTTCGTAAAATCCTCAATGCTCCTTACTTTGTTACAAATAAAATTATCCATAATGACCTTAATGTTCCTTATGTATCAGATTTGGCCCAATCCAGATATCTGTCCTTCCATAATAAACTTCATAACCATCCCAACCCTCTTGTCTCTAACCTTGCTTCCTATTCGATTCCTGATAACCCTCCGAGGCGTCTGAAAAGAAGATGGCCACGTGATCTTCTAATATAGACATATTATTAGAGTGCTACCAATGGGTAGTTTCTCAACATGTGTTCCATGTCTTTATACCAATGTGCGAATTTACCAGATGTATTTTTTGTATACAGTTGTAAATAACATATAAATAAATAATAAAATAAGACCAATTTTGTCAAACAACAATTTCTGTTAAAAGTTGTCCGAAATGATTTTTATATAGTTTCGTAGGGGATTTCGTTACCTTTAAAGAAAACATGCTAAACAGTAATTTCGGGCTCTGAAACGTATAGATCCGTCGAATACCGCATGTTGGAAATTTGAACAGAGTGCAATACTTTCCTTACCTAGTATAGGTAGGAAAGTAATAAATTAAAACATGTTTGGAAAATAAAATACACTGTATAATCGCTAATCACTGTATCATACTGCTTCAAATCCGATGATTTTTTTGTTTGTTTTGTAGGTAATTTAATTACTTCTCAAAAGTTTACGTATACAATTTACCGCAGAATACATATTTATTGAGTTAGGCCCCAAAATATTTTTCTTTTCCTTACAACTTTTTTTCCTGTATTTTCTCGAGGATTTACTACGTGTACAAAAATTGAAAGGACATTAATTAGAAAACCCTACAAAACAAAAAAGAAGAAGCAACAAAATCGGTCTACTAGTTTATGAGATAATCTTGGCACAGACAGACAAATGGCTGAATGGGTTTTTCGGACTTAGAGGGCTCTGAAACGTATAGATCCGTCGAAAACCGCATGTCGAAAATTTGACCCGATCGCAATATTTTCCTCCTTACTTAGTATAGGTAGGAATGTAAAAAAGGACTATAGGGAATTGCAAAACCGCCCGGATATTTTGGTTATACGTATAGCTATAATCCGCCATGGAATCTGAAAAGAAAACAGACCCAAGATTTCTTAACTTAGTGCTATCCTTACTAGAGGTGGTAGGTCCCAGACTTAAAAGACAAGAACTTAACCGACGATTTGGCCAGTTATACAGACTACTTAACAGAAAATCTAACATCTCCATTGAAAACAAACTATTAATATACAATACTGTACTCAAACCCATCTGGACCAACGGACTTGAACTGTGGGGGAGAACTAAATTTTCGAACATCAAACGCATCCAATCCTTCCAGTCTAAAGTCCTCCGTATAACAGTCAAAGCTCCTTATTATGTTACTAACAAAACCTAACATCATGACCTTAACATCCCTTATGACCTTGACGTCATTCCATCCCGATTTTCAAATTTTCATCAGAATCTAATCCATCATCCTAATCCCTTAGCACAATGCTTATCCAGTTCCGGCAGTGGCCTCGAGATCTTTTGTAAATACGTCAATGGAATCCTGACAATGACCAGCTTCTCCACTCAAGCCATGAACGGATGTGGCTTTAATGCTCTCTCTTAGGTTCCACTGGATCCCCATCCTAGTGATGCGGCTGAGAGAGAAGCGCTGGGATCTCTTGGAGTCTTGCCTTATCCTCCACACGTGGGTGTAAAGGTCCCGACTCGGATCTTCCTCGGCTGGCTGTAAATATTGTAAATAAGTATGAATGTGTTTTTTCTTATTTATTTTTATTAATTGTTGTCTCATGTTTGATTTATTCTGTTATTCCAAGTTCTCTTTTCTTTTCTTTTGTAATAATCTTGTTTTTATTTCATTGTATATACGCTATGTTTGTGTTTCATACATCCTAAATACTCAATGCCCTTAATTGAGGCAAAATTTATTTTTTATTCTCAATAAAACATTATTAAGAGTTGTTAGATCAGTGTCAACACAAGTTATTGCCATGCTATATCAATCTTACGCAGTGTATTAACTGGTTTATTGTGAAACTATTAACCATGATAAAAAAATAAAAATATAAGACTGTCACATGATAAAAAGAGTGAAATTAATGTAAGATTGAATATATTCGATAAAGTGGCTAAAAAAAATGGAACGTGGAATTGAAAATAAAGATAACAGTAGCGACGTTTACGACCAGCTACTGAGTGCACCGCGCCTTCAACTTCTACGCTTTATGGTAAAAAGGTACTTGGACAAAATTAGACATGACATTCAGCCAAAAAGCGATATCGGGGTTTAGAGCTTTCTCTGTTTTTCTTTTCAGCGGACTTTCAGGGAGGGTGGGTGGGAGGAGGGGACTACGTCCCATACTTATACCCTTCTAAGGCTAACTTCTACATTATATAGTTCCTCTGGAGCCTTTCCTGCCGGATCATTTAATTTTAAATCTCCGATAGTCTTCTAGGGCACACTGGATAACTGTGCCACAAATTCTCTTTTTGAGAGGGACCTCCTGCCAGGAAGTGTTAGAGTTAAAATTTCTTAACATTTGACAGAAATAAAATAGAAAAACAAAGTTGAGAACATTAATAAGACTGAAAGTTTATGAATTGTTTGTAGTTATATGTGTATAGAGAATAAATATAAAAACAATTAAGTAATAAAAGTGAATTTATAAATCTATATTTATAAAGTAAACGAATAAAAAATATTGAAATATTATATCGCTTTAAAAATGAACTAACATAATTAATTTAAACTCACAGATAGAGGAGAATCGGGGGTCACCGATTTCAACCGATTTTTTTTGTGATACTTTTTTATTTTATTTTTTATTGAATATTACAACAATCTGTCTAGGACATTGTTTATAGTGAGGTAGGATGACATTCACACTATGTACAAAAAACAAATAAATAAATAAATAGAGACAGAATAATAATAAAAAGTATATACAATAGATAATCAAATAAAATAACCTAAAAAATAAGAAAATTAAAACTAAGCAAATAAAAAACACATGCATACCTATATAAAATCAGACGAGGGAACTCCAGGAGAACCCTGCGCTACTCTCTCAACCGCGTAACTGGTACTAAAGCCAGCGGAGATTGATCGAGAGCACTTTAGCCACATACACTCATGTCTTGAGTGAAGAATCTGGCCATTGCCAGAACTTCAATATATACAATCTACAAAAGGTCGCGAGGCCACTGCCGTTTCAACCTTCTTGGAGGATTATAGGGATGGGAGGTGCTTGGTGATACTACATCGAAAAATATAAGGCACGTTTCTCGTCGTTCTTCCCGTTGTTCTTCTAAGAGCCGAGTAAAAAAAGGCTGCAAATTATTTCACAATGGTTTATTATTTCCCAACAATTATACATCTAAAGTAACATTGCCTTTCTAGAGACAAATTAAAAGATATAAATACTTAATTCCAATTATTTGCCTAAACATTTTCATCATTAGTAATTTGCTAAAAAAAAAAAAATACATATATATTATTACTTCAGTAGAACATTCAAAAATCAAAATCCAAAACAAAGAATTTGTAGTAGTGCATAAAAAACATCTAGAGACATATCTTTGCTCCTAATTGTCCGATATTAACGATTTTTTTTTAAAGTAAATTTCGTAAACTTTTAAAATACCATTGAATTCTACGTATACTGAAACGTAAAACTTCAAATTTTGAGAGGGTGTTAAGTTTTTTAAATTTTTTTGTTCGGTTGGTATTTTAAAATCGCGATATCTTCACTAATAGTGCTCTGATTTCGATGAAATTTTCTTCGTTTTTTAAGAAATTTAAATATATTAGAAACATCTCATCATAATACCAACAAAAAAGTGTATACTTTTTTAGTTATTCGGAATCTAATCTTACCATCCCTCGTAACTTTTTTTCCAGCTTCTTTTCGTTGAAGTATTTTATATAGATTAATTTAAAAGGCATCAAGGAGAAGACTTTAGGTAAGTTTCATTGGAATCGGTACATTCGTTTAGGCGCTACAGTCTATAGAAGCGCAGGTTTTTCTTCCGCCATTTTGCCAAGAAAAAGGCGGATAGTAATGCCGATGAAGGAGGATCATCCTCGGGTGACCTCTGATTTTAAATCCAAATTTGAAGAAAATGTGCGGACGGCGCAAACATCTTTATTCGTTTTTCGAATTCTACGTATCCTGAAACGTAAAACCTCAAATTTGGAGGGGGGGGGTTAAGTTTTTGAATTTTTTGTTCAATTACAATGGTTCATAATTGGAAATAATAAACCAAAATATATTTTCTATAATTTCAAACCAAATTTATTTTTTCCCCTTTGCTTTTCCCGGATTTTTAGGTTTCTATACATCAATCATTTTAGTTCAATCGATCGTTCTGCAAATAAAGAAACAATTTTTACTGTTGTATTTAATGAGTTATGATGTATCCTAAATTACAAAAATCAAAAGGTACTTTCATTACAGTAAGCCCAGTAAATTTTTATTATAAAAGAGCAAATTAGATTCCTTTCTAGGGCCCCTTAAAACTCATTAGTATGAATTTTAAAAATAAATAAAATAATACATCCTATAAAACTTTATTTTCTTGCATGAGTTTTTTTACGGCGGTCAATTAAAACATTCATAACTCATCAGGATTTTCTTCAAATTCAAATTTAATGTACCCTTTGGAAAGCTAGATTACTCCTCTTTCAACTGACACCAATAACTTTTAGATTTAATTTTTTTCAAGCTAGAAATTAAGAAAAACTTCTAACCCATTTTTATACTATATCTTTAGCTTTAATTTGTTTACGAAGATCTGGTTTATACCATTTCGTATAGATTACAGAGGAATATATCTCTATTAATTTTTGTGAAGATCAGTGAAGCCGTTCTAGAATTATCTCAAGTTTATTTTCAAACAAGAAATAAGACCTGAACAAACTACATTTTGTAATAATATCGAAAGGAAAATATTCCATATTAACCCACCGATTCTCTAAAATTTAATATATTAGAGATGGAAAAATATACCATTTTTTTTTAAGAAGCCAGGAACAATGGAATATATGAGAAAAAAAATTTCTCGTATCTTCTATTGTGACTGGCTCAAATATTTCCATCCCATTCAGATTTCTCATGCTCTGGTAAATTCTTATTTTTAGACTGTTGTATATTGGTCATTTAAATAATACATGATAAAGTGTCTCCTTTTCCATAGTATTGCACATTTTTCACTTAAGTTGTGAAATGATTTCTACTATTTTATCGTTAACTGAAACCTTGATAATGTATTTTTCCAATATTGTATACGATATAGGCGGATATAGTACTATCACTTATAAAAAAAACAATATTATTATAGTATATGCATGGATATCCTAAGTTCATCAAGGAGTATTTATCTTTTCATAAATATGAAAATATATGAAACAGTTCTTCAGAATTTCAGAAGATTATCGGTTGTTTATATTTGCCGAAGTAGTAAGTTTGGCGATATCAAGTCTCTTAACTGGAGAGGAAAGTGGTAAATGATGACCCTTTGACGACGAAGCCCTGAGGCTAGGTGATGAGGAGGGTCCGGATTCTTAAGCAACTGATATAGTGAAGTGTAGTCGAAATGTTCCATAATTATGAACGAATATGATTCTGGGAATTAAATTTAAGAAATATTTGGAGGACGAAGGTTAAAGTAAAATAATAACTGTATTCAATGCATGTATAAGGCACAGAACATCTCGCATAAAGGAGGTGGCCAGTCATCAATTTCTTGTTTGTAAAATAATATAATTACCTATATCGTTTTTTCAAGTTTTTTAGAGTTATTTATAAGTAAGTAATCCTGAAATATTGAGGGGCTGTCTCCCCTGCCCCCATGACTTGAAGAGTAAATATAGGATCTTGAGGAGAAACTCCAATATATACATATTATAAAAGGTCGTGGGACCACTGCCGATTTAACCTTCTAGGAGGATTATAGGGACGGGTGGAGCTAGATAGGGATTTCGCAAGGGAATTGGGATGATATGTAAGGTTCTGGTCAAATTTGTATAATGCTTCTGGGATAAGGTTCAGGGAAAATTATAGGATATTAGGGTCATGATGACTTTGCATCAAAGCCCTTCCAAAATTAATTATTATGTTTATAGAATAAAATATATGCTACCAACGTTCAGTGAATTTTCGATTAAAAATATATATATCAATGTCATTTTTTATTCTAATCGTAACAGAATAATGGTATTAACTAACAATAGTGGAATAGTTGTAAGTTCAAGGTGTTTAATGTTATTGAATCTAATGCATCGTATAGAGAAACTATTAAAGTTTCGTACACACACCCTCGAATCTACAACATGAAAAGCAAACTGTTTCCATGAACGATCTACGAAGAGTTCTCAAATCTTGAGATCATAAAGGAAGAAGAAAAACTCACGTGAAGATATTCAACAATGTGCATCCAATGATAGACTATAATTTGAGACCTATTACTGACAAACAAGGTGATGGTTTCCCTATGAATCAGCCATGTACGAATGACAGCTTGTGAGAAAATTCCAATCTGTCCCGTTATTTTGTTTGATTGTTTTAGTGAATTATAGAAACATCGAAATACTGAACCAAATAGGAAGTGAGTCGTCTGTAGAAAAAAGATACATATATATCAAAATCTTTCGCAATATCACTTTAAAAATAATTATAGTTTTAAAAGTATAGTATCCCAATTGATTTTAACACGAATATAGGTAATTAATGAGGTTTTAAGTTGGCCATACCTATGTTGACATATTAACTTTAAACATCTGGAATACGTCAAAGTTAATTGGAATGTTCGTTTATTAGAGAGCAACCGTAGTCATTCTTGAATTCTAATACTACCTACGGAAACAGAGAAAAAATCATTAAAACCAATGATAAATTAGCGTATTTATATTAATGATAAATGTATGATATGCAAAGTAACAATAGCGGATCCAGGATTTAATTTTTTGGGGGAGGTGCTTCAGCCCGAAAGATTTTTTTTCATATGTATAAAGATAATTAATTTGAAAAAAAGAAGAAAGAAATGAACTACCTATATGAAATGGTGTTTAAGTGATTCTTGAAGTCCCATTAAATGTAATTACACGAACAATAATACTTTAAGAGATAGTTTTTAATATTTTTTTCTATAAAACATGGTTATATTTAACCGTTTTTTGGGGAGGGGGGCTTCAGCTCGAAAGCTCCCCTCCCCCCCGTAAATCCGCCTGTGCAAAGTAAGATATAAAATGGATACTTAATACATTGAGATTTTCCGTAAACGTTAAATTAAGACACACATTACCTAGAATTGTTATTGGAGCTTCAATTTTCGACACAATACTGAACCATTGTCTTATGACGACTAAAGGAGCGTCAAGCATATGCCATTATTACTATAAAAATCTCAGCCTTTTTTTTCAAATATAATAACGATTAGATCAGTATTCTAAAACAATGGAATCTTCCCATTTTTTTTAATATGTTTAATAATTTTAACCAGTAGTGAGGTTATAATCCAAGTTATAACAGGACGATTGCTAGCTGTGTATCGCCCCATTTTCTTTTTACAGCATTTTCTTTCTCACTTTCACTTTCAGCCCTTCCAGAACCTGAGCTCCTAGTAACCTCCCTCCTCGTGGATTGGCGTTACTCCATTTAAGAAGTTCTCGAAATATCCTTTCCACTACTTCTAGTGATCTTTCATTTTTTTAAGATGAGATTTTACAAAGGTTAAATGATTTAAAATCAACCTGATATTTTCTTTGGTGTATTAACAATAATTTTACCACCGTCAACTTGTTATTTCTGGGTAGAAATGGTGTGACGGAGAACAATCCCGCCGGATCAAATTATCTAAATTTTGTTATTTAATTTTTAGCTCACAATTAATCAGGGTATAAAGAAATTAAAAAAAATATATCATTTAAAACTCTCCAGGAAGATAAAGTGCAGAGTCCGATTTTAATGTGGGTTCCGACAATATCCTATAACTTTAACGCCCTTGTTCTTCTCATCTAAAAATCATTCCCAATCCTTTTTTTTTTTTTATTCAATTCCACAAAGAAGAAATGAATTTGTACATTTGTAACCAAGTGGTTATTAAGCTGGAGGTTTCAAAATGCACCTTCCTTCCCTGACTACTCATGAAATCTAGAGGAAGATTACACACCTTCTTCTTTCTCTACCTCCTTTGTGCCTTTCAGCGTGAAGGTGCCTCGATCCATGAATCACAAGCATTTCGGTCCTGAGTTAGAGCCCTCATATCCCTTATCCACATACATCTTTTCTACCCGATCTGGGAGACGAACTCTATCCATGACAATCTAGGTCTTTCTCTCTACGGGTCTTGCCTCCATGAATTTCCGTGGGTCACGGTTTTCATGCCACGGCATACATGCCAACACCATCTGAGCTGCCTCTTTTCTATAGAATCCTTTGGTGAGACAGTGCCTAGATCATCTCCTATTTTTTCTTTTCTGATCTAGTCTCTCCTGGTTCTGCCTGCTACCCTTCGAAGATATTTCATTTTACTAGCAGTAACTCTGCTTAGGTGTTTGGTTAATGGAACCCAGCTTTCACTCCCATACATAAGGGTTGGTAGATATACAGCAAAAAAAATGTGTATTTTTATATGCCTCTCTTCCTCCCTCTTCCCAATGACTGTATTGCATAAAATCTAATAATCATTGGCCTTTTTAATCCTGTCAGAAATTTCATGGACGACACTTCCATTCTGATTCATTATTGCACCCGGATATGTGTAGTCCTCCACCATTTCCAGTATCTTTCCTTTGCAATGCATTTCAACAACCTACTGTCTGATATGAGAACGATGTCATCTGCAAAAATCATTTTTTGCTTCAAAATCGTCCTCATGTTCCACTTTCCTACAACTGTTCGCCGTTTACAAATCTTTTAAATTTCGTCTACATATATATATTCCGTCCTTAGACAAGAACTATGTAAGGCCCTGATATATCAATATCTCACGAGGATTAATTGATGCTAAGAGGTCCACGTACGAAGACTCGAAGGGCATAGCTAAAATAAATGGAAAAGAGTGTGATATTTTTGTCATGAGTAAGGTATAAAGGAAGGGGACAGCTTGAGCCCCATACTGTTCAATAGATCACACACACACACACACACACACACACACACACATGTTGGCGCTATAGACCTTGTAGATCTCTGATCGCGAGATGTGGTCTTCTAGATCACATTCTGATTCCTGATTTAAGTACACGGGGGTAGGGTCATCATTCCTTCGCCTGGTCGGTGTGAGTTGCCTCCAGTAGTCTGACGGGCCTCACAAACCGGGAGGGGGGTCTCCTATATATATATATGGGCTGGGGTAGCCGTGCGGGCTAAGGCGCTTGCAATAGGTAACCAAGTTAAGCAACGCCGAGCGTGGTTAGCACTCGGATGATGCGTGACCACCCAATTTGGGTGACCGTCTACCCGGGAAAGCCACGCTGCCCGAGACCCCCCTCCCAGTTTGTGAGGCCCATCAGACTACTGGAGGCCACTTACACCGACCAGGCGAAGGAATGATGACCCTACCCCCGTGTACTTAAATCAGGAATCAGGATGTGATCTAGAAGACCACATCTCGCGGTCAGAGATCTACAAGGTCTATAGCGCCAACGTGTGTGTGTGTGTGTGTTTGTATTGAACAGTATGGGGCTCAAGCTGTCCCCTTCCTTTATACCTTACTCATGACAAAAATATCACACTCTATTCCATTTATTTTAGCTATGCCCTTCTAGTCTTGGTACGTGGACCTCTTAGCATCAATTAATCCTCGTGAGATATTGATATATCAGGGTCCTACATAGTTCTTGTCTAAGGACGGAATACAATGCAGCCTTGGTGTCCCAGAATGTAAGAAATACATTTTTGGTCTTTAGTTTGATGGTGAGACCTGAAAGAGCTTCCACACCGCTATTAGGACCGCTTACCTTGTTCACTTATATATGCCTAAGTCTATATTATCAAAAAATTTATGTATACATATGTTTTAATTATCTTATTACTTAAATGGTGCATCCACAAAACCTACCCCTCCTCCTTGATTAGCCGCAAGCATATTACTTATTATTATATTTTTTAAATGAAAACCAGGTACGTTAGTAGTACATATTTTAAGTAGCTATTACACGTTGTTTTTTTTTTTTGTACTAAAATAAATAATATATTATAAACTAAAATAAATTATACTTGGGATCATACATTGAAACCCGTATTCTTCTTAAGTAGTCGTTTCATAGCAAAGACATTGTCATTCCATTTTTCTGATTTCTGCCAGTTCTTCAAGAAATAGTTGTAAATTTTATTTTTTAAATGTGGGATGTATATTTCAGCATTCATTTTGATTGGACCACTTTAGATCTTGATAAGGTTACAGTGAATAATAATAATCAACATGTTAACGAAAATAATTTAAATACGAAATTATGGGCCGAAAAGGAATTTCTGTTTTTATTGGTATTTTCTGTGTAGAACTACCGCTATCATAGTGAGCAATTCTTGAATATATAAGCAGTTTTCACCAACTCGTCATAAGAACACGCGAAATAAGCAAAAAATTTGGGAATGAATATATAAAAACCTAAACATGCACACATTAGATGACCTTCCAGGAAAATCCACGCTACCTCCTCCCTCCTCCGAATATAGACCAATGTGAAAAATAAATTCCAGGTAAAAATAGAATTTATATTTTCTATCACACCTTACACGGTAGTTCTGTCAATATTCTATTTGTATCCGGTAAAAGAGCGCTATCTTCTTATATAATTTTATAATATCTAGACAAATATATATATATATTTTTTTTTCAGCATGGATTTAAGACCAAAAATAAATGTGACTTCAAAAGTGCACTAAGATGAAATTTAACACCGTATGGGGTAACTTTGGGACTGGGTGGGTTACTTAGGAACATCGGGTAGAATCTAGCTTGTGTTGAATCCATGGTGGATACACTGTTTTGGTTCAGTCTGCAAAGACGTGATTTGTGTGGAGGCATGTACTGCGCTACTATCTTGCGGCAAACTATTCTTAAGGCACAAGCGAAAGTTTCATGAAAACAAGAATTTTGAAAAAAAGCAATGGAAAGAAATAAAACCTAATTGCACAACGAGTGTAGTGAATTAGCGTTCTCAAACTGCCTCAAGTTAGCATCGCAGTGCATCCCTACACAAAGCACGTTTTTACAGACTGATCCAACAAAGTGTATCCACCACGGAATCACCATAAACTAAATCTTACCTGTCCCAAAGTTACCCCATCTTACGTTATATGAACTTCAATAAATAAATAAAAGGCTTAGCGAATCCGAAGGTTCGATGCCGACACGACCAATCGCATATTACACACCTCCCTCCACCGTTCGCCGTCCAAACCTAGTCCCTTCAGATCGGCTTTAATACAATCTTCCCACCTTCGCTTCGGTCTACCCCTCGGACGTTTACCAGTCAGTACAGCAAATATTAACCTTTTAGGAATTCTGTCGTCACTAAGCCCAACAATTTTACAAACCCAATTTACAATTTACAAGCCCATTTGATCCGCCAGGATGAAATCATTTCAATTATATACCGGATAAGAGGCGTGAGCTAAGTAGTTTTGTCACAGAAAAATAACAAGCATTTCCCGCCTTCAGTCTAACCTTAATTTCTTTTTCAATTTCGTTTTTTCTAGTTATCATAGTCCCTAGATACTTAAACTTCTCTACCTGTTCAAACCTATTACCATCTATATCGATATCACTGGGGATATCGGCATTTTTTCTAACCATATATTTTGTCTTATCCGTGTTTATTTCAAGCTTTAGTTCTTTAGCGGCTTTCTTTAATGTTGATGTAATTAGATTTATAGTTTCCCTGTCCTCTCTTAATAGTACTAGATCATCCGCATAGCCCAGCACGGGTGCTGTAGAGGTAATGCTTACCGAAAAAGGGTTGGATCTGGGTGGGACAACATGAACTACAATAATAATATAAATTAATTAGGTTTTATTTTCAGTCGGATCTTAGAGAATCCTATTTTCTAAGCCTGGATTTAAATAGAATGGACCGCCAGGAGACTTCTCGTTCAGAATGATATAAATGCAAAGATAAATATCTATAACTTTTTGAATATTTTGCCTTACAATGATTGTTCAAGTTTAAAAATTTAATTATTTGTATTGCCACAAATTAAATGCTCTAAATTTCCACGATCATTTTTTAATTACTATTAAACTTTTATCGAAAAATTGAAAAAAAAAAGTTTTTTCTTGAAATTTGGAAAAATAGGAACTGTATTAATTGAGACCTGTATTCTATCTTTTTTTTTTTTTTTTAACAACAACTTCAGTTACAGAACCGTTATTTCATTATCTTGGTCGTTCTAAGTCTTCTTTTACTTAAACATTTCCGTTCAGTGAGAACACGATAATGTCATGTGTTAATTTTGCGAAGTATGACTTTTATTTGTTTAAAAGTGAAACGGCAACTATCACCGTTGGAAAAGATTGTGCGAATGATCCTTTAAGTACTTTGCCAAACAGTACCGCGCTTGAAATTATCTATTTAAATATTTGCACTGGCTTCAAAAGGTATGTTAATAAATTGTACTATGTTGTACTGAATATTGATACTAATAATTATCAATAATCTGCAGTCTTATTGATAGAGAGCAGCGACCAAAACAAAATGGAAAATCTTATCATCAATATATGTGTTATTATTTTAGTGAAATAAACATATTTTATTTAATTTCTTTCAGAGTAATTTTGCTCTCACTTATCTATTTATATAATTTATATTAAAGGAAAGTAAACTCGAATCGACCTTTTCAACTGAAATACAAGTTTTAAGAGTCCTAACTACTGATTGTCAGTGTCGCAAAACTGTCTGCATAAAATGTGTGGAGCGTGTATGTGTGTGAGCGCGTGGTTCTGAGTGTATGTTTGTTTGTAAGCAAAGCAACCTAGTTCAAACACCAAAAGCCATGTTACAGGAACATTTTTGCTAAAACAGACTTATCAGAAGTGCCACTTCATATAATTTTTTCTCGAAAATAGCTTCAAGGATTTTGATTAAACTGTGTTTTTTTTTTTTTAATTTAACTTGAAATTAACTAAAGGAGAAGTATTTTCCCTGAATAAAACCAAATTCTATAAATAACAATAGCCATATAAATGTACAAAATATCGTTGGAAAACATCAATTTAAAATTAGTTTTTAGAAACATTAATATCTAACATAGTAAAAAATCATTATTATTCACATCAAGTATTAAAATTAGTAAAACTAATAATTGTAGTAGTCAATAATTTATACTTTTAAATTATTATAATGGGTACTAAATTTTCCCAGATTAACGTATGAAATTTCTAGTCAAACTAAATGGGAAATTTTGAAATTTATTCTAAGCTTGACAAACAAAAAATATATTGTGCAAAAAATTATAAATCTCTACTTATAATTCAACAGAACGGAACCATTCAAAGTTCTAAATAAAATATCGGCCTCCAATGAATATTAATATCAGTAACGTGGTTGTGAAAAAGGCGCTAGGATTTCCTTGTGTCCTGGTTTTCCTTCCACAGGTGGGGAGAAAAGCTTGGCTCGGAGTTGTTCTGAATGAAAATTTGTTAATATTTTATTTCAGTATTTCTGTATTTAAGTCGTTATTTTGATTAATTTGGGATTTTTTTTGTTTGTATATATAATACATTGATAGTGATTAGTGTTGCCCAAATGAGAGACCGAGACGAGTCTTGCTTCTTGCAAACTAAGTCTTGGTCATGGTCTTGGTCTTGCGCAAGAGTCTCGCAAGAGTCTTGCATTTACTTATTAGCTTATTACTATAGAGATATTACTGTCATTTTTTAGATAGTAGAAACCTAACTAAGCCCGAATGACTTAGATGAGTTAAATGCAAAAGTATATTCGTTCTGCCACTAATAGTGATGCAAAAGTTCGTATATCTACATGGTATTATTATTTTGCAGTTGATCCATTTAATTTTTATTTTTATTTATTGTGGTGTGAATGAACTCCTGTATCAGTATTACTGATACAGTAAGTATTACTGATACACTAATCAAGTAAAACACTGCGAATATAATCTAATTCTAAATATATTCTATTGATTGGCTATTAGGTCTATTCTGATTTGACTAGTGTCCCTTACCCTAAAAATATTAAAATCCTTCCTATTTATAGCTAATTAATAATTAAATAACAAAATAATATTAATCCTGGAATCTCCTATGATGAAACGATACCAATTTATTTCTTATCGCTTTTCGATTAATTCGACAAGCCAAGTAAATACTCAGCACGTTAGCCATCTTAAAGTTTTATTCAAAATCTTGGTATTTATGTAATGTGAGTTAAGTCCTCTCTTTTTTTTTTATGGAGTCCAATTCCGTTCCTTCGTTTGTTAATTACATAAAGTTTATTCGTCATTTGATTATATTATGATGAAATCTATGGAAGAGAAGAGCGCTAAGTTTTTAATTTCTTATTAAAAACTTATCTCTAAACGTGCTATTGTTCATGTAATCTTATATATTATTTACAAAAGGTGTTTTTTTGTGGCAACGCCGTAACTTCATCATTTATTCATCAGACCCAACGATTGAGCCCTCATTTTAAAGATCATCTCCTTCAGGTGGGAAAACGAGTTATGAGGAAAAAGAACCTTTATTTGGGAATAACTCAAAAATTGTGCATTTTTTCTACTTGCATGAATCTGATAGTATGATAATTATAATTACCTATACTAATGAAAGATTACTAAACAAAAACTTACAAGATTACTTACAAAACAAAATAAAATCGTAAAATCGGACAATTAATAACAGAGATGCAACCCATTAGCTTTGGTATATTTAATAATTTCTTACTTTTTAATGATAATGCATTTACAACTCTACTGCACTTTTTTCCCTGACTGATATATACTTTGTTATTTCTTAAAGGCATTTTTATTCGTATTTTTTAATAGTTTTTAATAATTTAGAAAGTTCCATGATCGAAGCTTTATTTTGAATATTACCTTTCCAGTCAGAGTTTTAAAAAAGACCATAGCAAAGAAATGTATACAAATAATTTGGTATATTATGTTAAATGGATTATTGTAATCCACCAAGGAAAAACAATTAAATATTCCCTCACATAATACATAGGATCTACTTATATTGTTTTGCTATTCCTTTACTAAACAAAATTTTCTTCGAATTATTCCCACGAGCCAACTAGTTACAAATTCAATTACAAGAAATTTAAGAATCGCTTAACACATTGTCATAATGGTAGGTAGTTGTTTTTTTTTTCTTTTTCTTCCAAAGTAATTATTATTATTATTATTATTATTATTATTATATATATATATATATATATATATATATATATATATATATATATATATATATATATATATTCAGCCCGAAAGTTTATATATATATATATATATATATATATATATAAACTTTTGCACTGAAGCACCCCAAAATTAAATTTTGGATATGTTAGGGGTCCAAAAATATATTTTTCAATTATTATTATAATTTTTATACTATTGGTAGGATAAGTACATAGACGTGATAGTATTTTCAATACCAATGTCACATTTAGAGGATATTTTTAAAACTCCATTAAGTTTTCTTTACAAGTATGCCCCTAAATAATTTTGGGAGGGATATTTATATTTATTGATAGGGTTAATGTATGATTGAGAAATGGAGTTGAGTAAATGGAGGAGAATGAAAATGGGTGACCTGTAAACCTCTATAAAATGGTAAGGAAAAAACTAGTGGCCGACTTATACTTGGACCCCAACAGAGCCCCGTTCTCGAGGTAATAGTTTCTAAGATAGTCTTAAATAAACCTACAAAAAAATAACCTAAATAAAAAAAACCACCAAAAAAAAAAAAAAAAAAAAACTTAATGATCTAAAATATCTAAATGACAAATATTTTTCACAAATGATTATAATACTTTCTTTTTCTGTCGTGATAGAAAATACATATTTATTTATTTGTTTCTCATTAAAAAAATATTTACCCCCACATTGCTACGTCGGTTGGTCCAATTTGTTTCCATAAAAAAGCTATCTGGCAATTTAGTCTGTGAGCCAGACCCCCCCTACCGTGCACTCCCCCCCCTCCTCTACATCCACATAAATTGCGTATCGTTATGTTCCTTGTAACTACTTATTAAAAAAAACCAATATTTCCGCAAAAAAAAAATGAACGCACTGCCTTAAAATGGCGTCCAAACATGGCTTTGACTTTAATTAGTTTTTTGGTCACTGAGAATTAGCATTTGGCTTAATTTCATCATAGTTGGTCTTTTATCAAAGCTGGATAGTCAGAAAATAATAAAACATGAAAAAATATTAAAAAATAATTAACTGAGGTATTAAAAACACCAGTAAAGTCAATTTTTGTAACAAAAAAAAATTCAAGTTGAAAATCAAGCGTCGTTTGTTGTTAAACGGTCAATAATAAAGCAAAAAGTGCTGAAATAAAACATCTGGAGAATATATTTTTCTTTCTAAAACACTGATTTTTTAAAAAAATATTTGAAGCAGTTCCGTAGAAAATGCATTTTAGCAGCGGAAAACTACTGGCGTAGGTGCCTACAGGTTTCTGCCACATCATTCAGCACTCATAAATGGCTTAGTTATAGTGCTATAATAACGTTTTCGGTACATTATATCGATTGTATTAACGAACAAATATTAATACAATAATTTAATTTTCCAATAAAAATGTAACAATTTTTTTTAAAATTTATTATTTATTTTATCTTTTAATTTATAGACTTATTAATTTAATCTCAAGTAAATGTTTGATTAGTGCAAAACAAAGTTGATATTCCTTTTTCGAACCTCAGAAAACCCTTAAATATGAGTTTTTATAGCAATAGAAAATTAAAAGTTTCTGCACCAAATATTTGCATCCAAAATTCATTCAAATTCTCCCTTCGAAATTTTGTCGACAAAGACAAAAATCTAGACAACTTCACCTTGTCTCCACCAATTCACACGAAAATGATTAAGTATATAAGGGCTCTCCATGCTACAAGAATCGGTATCAACGCAACCTTCGTAAAACAATTAGAACCAAAAATGTAAAATATATATGTTTGGTAAGTTTTTCTAAATTTTTGAAATGAAATTCTCAACTTGTTGATGTGGTTTGGAAGAGCATTCATTCAGGTTTCCAACGTTGGTACCGATGTTGAGTTTGGAGAAAATCTTGAGAAGTTACGAATGCTTTAGTTATCGGCCGAAAAAACAATCCTCCAAGAAAATCATGTAAAAAATTTGAAATTTTTATTTTAGATGTAAAATTGTATTTACACTCCGAGCCGTCTGAAAAGAAGATGGCCTCGAGATCTCCTTTGTAAATACATTTTTAGAGTTCTACCAGTGGGTAGTTTCTCAACAAGTGATTTCTTGTTGTTATATACTTTTGTTCACAATTACTGAATGTATTTTTACTTATAATACGGTTGTAAATATCATCAAAAAAAAAAATTGTATTTAAGGGTTTTAATGAACATTAAAAATAAATTTAACTTTCTTTTTAATAATAATTTACTTGGCTTACTTTACTGGAAGCGCCTTTTGATTTTTGTTAATTAAGATACTTTACAAATAATTTAATACCATAGTCAATATGTTTCTATTATTTTGCATTAATAAATAAATCGATTGATGTTTAATAACCTGAAAATACGTGTAAAGCAATGGCAAAAATCAATAACAAATTTGTTTACTATTTCTTTCACATACTTCGTTAAAAAAGGAACTATTGTCACAGTATATGTTTCTATATTGCACAGGAACGAATTTTTTGATCCAAATATATATGCATGTATTTTTTATTGCCATCTCTAATACAGTAACCCTGTACGAATGCAGTGTATTTGTTAATTTTTACATGCTCCGTACATTAAGCATAATACATGTACTAATTTAATGAAATATTACACAGTTCTTATATGACCTATAAATTACATGAATACATTTATAGTATAATGTACAATTTTTTCCAATAAAACAACCAAAAAAAGAAAAAAAAAACATAAGTATGAAGAAACCAAAACATAGTTAAAAATAAAACAACTGCTATGAAATTATTAGTTACAACATTGTTTTTGGAGGGTTTGATGTTCAATTTCAAGAGTAAATAATTTCATCTCCTTATTATATTGTTTGAAAATATTTTTTTTCAACTACAAATTATCTGCTTGAAGAATTATACTTCTTATTAAATGATAAAATTTATAGAAAATAGGGTAGTCATTCATACAGAATATGATGAAATGTCTAAGGAGTTTGTCCATCGCAGTGGCATGTATCAGTATTCGTCATATGGAAAAATTTGCATTGTCCATGTCCAGTAAAAAAATGTGTCAGTTTGTATTGTGTACTTTCGATTTTGTCATAGTTGGCAAATGTAATTTCTGAAACAAATTTATGAAGTGGTCGTCCTTTGGTTGTTAGTTGCCACAGCAAATCCAATGGCGGATCCAGGATTTTTTTCCATTAAACATGGTAATATTTTACCATTTTGGGGAGGGGGGAGGGAGAGAGGGGCGTAATATAGTTTTTTAGTATCGCTGATTAAGCAACGGCGTTGACTCTTTTTTTTCATTGTCTTGTTTACTGTACCATTTTTCAGACTTAACTTGGCAAATTAAAATTATTTAAACCGAATTAATTTTATCCAGCCAATTTATGGAGCCAGATCCAGGCTCTAGAGATGCGATACCTGCGAAAGGTGGAGGAAAAGACTAGACGAGACAGAATTCACAATACTACAATCCGCGCCAATCTCGAGGCCAAAGCGGTAGAAACCATTAATGAAAAACACAAGTTGAGATGGTTTGGGCACCTTCTCCGTATGGACCGGAACAGAGTGGCACGGAAGACATATGAGACTCGCGTGCAGGGTAGGAGACCAAAACGAAGACCCAGAATCTCCTGGGAAGAGAGTGTGCGAGATGCATTCCAGAAGCGAGGTTTGGAATGGAACAGGAGACGAGAGCTGGTACTGGAAAGGTCCACCTGGTCCAAGCTCTACAAGAAGCAACCTCACACTGCATAGGCGGTAAAGAGGAATAGAATTATGATGATATTAATTTTATCAATTAAAACCGACCTGAAAGGAGGCGCCCGCCGCTTGTTAGTAATACAAAAAAAAATTATAAAGCGTATGAGAATAATTAATTTTAGCCTACTAATGAAGCAACTAAATTAAAGGCATATTGAATGAAATCAAATTCAAATATTACTTAATATAAAACAATTTAAGAAATGAATTTAAGTTTATGAGGAAAGATGACGTCATTTTCTGAGGGCTCGAAATGTTAAAATTGAGACCTAGTTATGTAAAATTATTTAAATGTTCCAGCTTTTTGGTGTTCATTTGGATGTTTAATTCAAGAATTTGGCGTTTTAAGATAATGTAATAAGATTTTTACATTTTTACACTTTAAGTTAAAGTCGAGTTTGTTTTCTTAAGCCCACTTTTCTAAAATCAATAAAATTGGTTGTTACTTTCATTTCAAAAAATAATTTACTGATAGACATGACTAACATTTCATCGGCACATGCTAAAATATGCACGTTGTTCGACAGTAGTAATTCAAAAATGGTACCTAGAGATTCCATAAGCTAGGGGAAACGTTGGAGCCTTGAGATGTTCTTACAGTTAGTAATTTAGTAAAAGAATAATAGTTAGGCCCTCAATTATTCCACACACACACACATATATATATATATATATATATATATATATATATATATATATATATATATATATATATTTAATTCATAATTTATTTATTCAGAAATATTACAATCTATCTCAATTATGGACATTTATAATAATGCCCAGAGAGAATCTAATCAAAATAACAACTTAAATACAACCATACTATTATACAATGTATACAAAATGAATTTTGTACTCAGGAGAACTCCAAGAAAAGACAGCACTCTAGAAGATCTCAGTGCTTCTCACTCAGCCCCAATACTGACATTAAGGACCAGTGGAGGCTGAGCAGAATCACTATAACCATAGATATACATGGCTTGAGTCGTGAATCTGGCCATTGCCAGAACTGCCATATATGCTTGTTTACAAAAGGTTTTTGGATTGAAAAGATTTGATGCGTTTGATGCTAGAAAACTTTGCTGTACCCTCCCTTCCCCCCATAGTTCCAGTCCTTAGATCTAAAAAGGTTTTAGCATTGTCTTATAGATTAGTAATTTATTGTCAACTGATAGTTGGGATTTGGTGATATTCGGAATGAACAGGGATGTCAGCGGTAAAGAGGATGTAAAGTGCGGAACCCAAGACGCTGCCTTGTGGAACATTGGCTTTAACTGGATAGATATTAGAAAATTCTGTTCAACAGAGAACTCGAAAGGACCGCTAAGAGAGGTGGGATCGGAGGGCTAGGTATAAAGACTGGGGAAAATGGATTTTAAGCTTGAAGAGCAGTTTGGAGTGCCATAACCGGTAAAGACCCGAGGTTATGTCCAGAAATGCATCCAAACAGTATACCTTGTTTTTTAGGACTGATGAAATATGATTAACAACTCGAAGTCCTTGTTGAACATTAGAATGTTGTGAGCGAAAACCAAACTGATGGGATGGATGGTGAAGTTTTGAATTCCTCTACTAATCCAGTGTGGGTGGGATGGGATTTCGGATGAAGAATAAATGAATTAGGAAGGTGTGTGGCGAACTGAGAGGCTTTATCTTCGTTTTATGCTGTCCAAGAGCCTTCAGCTCGTCGGAGGGGTTAGGAAATCTGGTAATATTTTAGGATTATTTTAGTAATTTAACAACGGGAATCGTGAAGGACAGTGAGGCAGGATAGGTAGGATTTAAAGGATTCGGATCTATAGCAAGATAATTTCGGGCTTAGTTTTTCGCAGTAGTCATTATTGCATTAGACAATTACTATAATGATCTGGTAAGCCATTTAAAATGGTTTAGGTCAAGGAGGATATAAAATGTGTTTCTTAAGAATTCTTGAGTAATTTCCAAATATGTTTATAAAAGTAAATTCATGGTAGTAAATTAATGGTAGTATTGAAGATGACCAAAGGAAAAGGGTGTGTGTGTTTCTGCTTAACAAATTTTGAACTATGCAAGTGTTCGTATTTTATAAGAAATTTTCTCTGCCTCTGTTTCCCTTAATTTTCTTTATGTTATTTATTTTTTCAATTTTGATTACCGGAGTGTTCAGATAACCGAGGTTTCGGCTGTACTATAACATAGTTTATAGTGAAAACGACCAACTATATTTCTCTTGATACGTAGCAAAGTCACATTAATTGTAACTATTCGGATGTATTTGATATTATAGTCTATTATAGGGTTATCAGAAGTACCTATTCAGATACTAATAAATACTAATTTTAAAACTTTATTTTCTAACTTAAATTATCTTAAATTATCTTCGAAATAGTGGTACGTTACTGAGTTATTAGGAACAGAGTTCTTGAAAATATTGTCCTCTTTAAAATCACACTTTCGTGTTACAATCATTTAAACTTTTCGAATTTCTTCGATATTACTGACACACACCCGTTACGTTCCTCCATACTCTTACCCCAAAGTAACCAATTGGAAACCTTTCGTTCCTCCATATCGAATGTTTTGATTTTATTATGGAATCCAGAAGGGATTCACCATTAACTGGAAAACCTCGTGTTACCTGATTCTATATGAACCCAGTAGATTATTTATAATCGGCGTGTATTGAGTTTATAAATGAACATGAAAAGGAACATAAAAAAGAAAAAAAAAATGATATAGTTTTATTGTCTTGAAATAAAATAATTATACTTTCAATTTATTTTTATATACAATTTATTCTCTAAAGATGAATTTATGCCATTACACATTGAACATAATATGTAAACGTCACAGATATTTATTGAACGAAGCCTTTACTTGCATAACCAGGAATTATTATGACGTAAGGGGGCGTGATGTATTATTGCCATGGAGACAGACGGATCAATATTGAATCCAAGCGCATGTTATCTCAATAGAGATAAAATATAAAATATATGTAAAATTCCCTCCGATAAGGCAGGAGACACCATTAAGAGTGGTGATAAGAAATTTACACTCCTCAACCCCGACTGGAGTGATCAAAGAAGAGTTAAAGGCGTTAGGGTTTAAAGTACGACAAATAATAATTGTCTTGAATTATTTTATTGTTTATTATTTATTAATCGAATTAATAGAAAATAGAAAACAGACAGAGGTAAAAATTAAAATCCCACTCCTCTTATTCTTCTTAGACCTAGAGCCGTCACCAGGTGTTAATATATATGACATAAACAGAATTTTGTATACTAGCCTAAAATTATAAAAGAACATATGCAAAAAGGGAAATCGTCCATTTCCCACTAGAAATCACGTATTTTCTAAACTTATCAAACAGGTATGCACTTTAAGTTATTTTTCCACATCCGCTAAGGTCTACTTAGAGACATTATATTAATTTTCAGTCAAGACAAAGCCTTATACCAAGAGTTTCTTTATCATTGCTGAATTTTTGTACAATTTCCAATGTGTTCTCGTCCATTATCATGCATAAAAACAATTTTTTTTCCCAACATATGGCACAAAAGGAAGTTTCCCACACCTATATCCCAATGTCACAACATAACGCTGAAGCCTCATTTCAATGTTGTAATTTTAATTTAGTGAAAATGTTTTGAGAACGTGAAGTTCTGTTTCCACTTCAAGAGATATTTGTTTTCTTACACATTCACCACTAATCAACCCCCACCCAGTAATATGTTCGGTACAATCTTTAACTTGGAAGAGGGATGGTATTTGGCATGAAGTAGAAAATTTCTGCCAAAATCATAGGTGCTCAGTTCCAATGACTTGCAAGATGAGATGTGACCACGATTTAGTCGTAGGTCTGATTTCGTCGAACTTCTGCATTAATAACTACAGCACGGTAACTATCTCTATTTCTCTATACCTATTTCTTTAAAAAGTTTTACAAAGAGTGAAAAAACAAACCGAATAAATAAATTATTTTTAGCAAGAATTCAGAGTTAATAATATTTCCTTACATTTTTCTTCTCAACCTTAATGGTTAACTTAACAGGCACGAGAAAAATTTAGATGAGATAACGAAGGAAATTTGGAACTATGTAGCCTCGTTGGACGTAAGATAAAAAGGCAGTTAATAATATTTTTTTAATAGCAGTTATTCAAGAGAGTAGAGGTAATTTTCACTACCCAAGTTTATTTTATACCTTAAAATCAGAATATAGATACACGAAAATAAAAACAAAAAATTTTATGTAGAAGCTGGGCGGGGTTGGTTGTTATGGAGATAGACAGATCAATATTATATCTACGCGCATGTATTCTGTAACCTTT
Source organism: Nezara viridula (assembly GCA_928085145.1). Taxonomy (NCBI): domain Eukaryota; kingdom Metazoa; phylum Arthropoda; class Insecta; order Hemiptera; family Pentatomidae; genus Nezara; species Nezara viridula. Next base: position 56,932,163 of record OV725078.1, on the reverse strand, counting down.
CAATATATTACGAATAAATAAAGTATTGGTCCAGTTTATTCTTTAGCTGTTTGCTTATTTTGTTAAATAGCATTTTTAATTCCGTTCACACTGGCCACAATGTATTTTGGGACCATCACCTTCTGTTCACTATTATCCAGAACTGTATTTGCAGATGATTCTTTCTTTAACAAGGAATATTTATAATAATAATTATTATTATTTTCGCTTGTGGTAATAACTTCATTAAAGATATATAAATAGAAAGGTTTTAATAATTTCAGCAAATATTACAGCCGCGATTACTTAAAACTATTTCGTGAATTATAACGAAATTGTAAATTACGAAACACACCACTAACTGAGATGGGATTTAACAGAGATCGAGTATATCACTAACCTTATTTTTGGTTATGAAATTTATGCCACTGATTGGCTGCAACTACGTTAAAACTCAAAATTCATGACTTTTCAGGAGATAAGTCTTCTTGAAGGCTGAGAAAGGACTCTCCAGCAGTTAAAAGTATTCATATTTGCGATCATTTAATTAGTATCAGCTCAATAATCAGGATAACGGTGTTGCAGCCAATTAGCGGAATTTATTTTCTTATCTTCCCCCACCTAAACTCCTTCCACGCGAAATATAAAAAACTTATATTTACACATTGTCACTGCCTATAAAAGTAAAATAAAAATTATAAAATGCAAAGCATGATCCATTGGTGGTTGCCACTTGTTGCTAGGGCCATGGGCCATGCACTTCTTGCTTGAGAAGGTCAGTATTCCACAATAGAATCCAAACCGAATTAACTTTGTCGGGTCATGATCACATTCACTTTGCTCTTACTTTCCAATTATGATAACCCACGCATATAAATTTTTATAACTGAGAGTTATTTGTAATCCTTATTCAATATATAATCTTAATTGGCAATAATATATTTTTTGTTTTATAAATAGCATCCAGTATGGATAATGGAAGTGTGGATATGTTAAGTAATAAGATGTAAACTATTGTACAATGCGGTTTAGTAAGCGATAAATCTTTTGATGGCTTATTAATCCGAACGTAGCTAAATAGATTTAATAATAATGGATAGCAAAATTAAGAATTATTGTGTACTTTTTAAAATTAAAAATGCGTTATTAAACAGATAGCCGACTTATAATTTATTATTTGAAATAGATTGAGATGTTGTACATGCACTCAAACAAAATATGGATTTTATCGTTTCCCATGGCAACTAACCACGCCCCGTAAAAAAAAAGCCAATTATTGCACAATTGTAGGATTTATTAAATGCAATCAATCATATAATTTCTTAGCAGACGTCTGTTAAAAATGAAGTAGTATGGAATTGATGAGCACATATTTTTTTTTTCTTTTTATTGAGTAATAATACATTTTGCCACACTTAAGGGGACTGAGTACTAAGGCTGAGTGAGGCACATTCATAACATTTATACAATACATAAAAAAAAAATAAATAAATAAAATAATAAAAAAATAAATAAAAAATAAAAATAAAAAAAAATAAATAAAAAATATAAAAATCTATATAACAAAGGCAAAAACTACAATAAACCAAGGAAATGTAACTTAAATTAAATGAAAGGAGTTAAAATTAAATGAAATACAGAAATTTGTAAAGAAATTAAATAAATTATAAGTAATAGAAATAAATAGAAAAACATTCATACTTAAATACAATATTTACAATTAGGTAAGAGATCTCCGAGTCCAGCCCTTTCCCCCACGTGTGAAGGACAAAACGAGACTCTAAGAGATCCCAGCGCTTCTCTCTTAACCGCGTCGCCGGCATTACCAGTCCGGTGGAGACTGAGAGAGGGCACTAAAACCACAAACACTCATGACTTGAGTGGAGAAGCTGGCCATTGCCAGAACTCCAGTGACGTCTTTACAAGAGATCTCGAGGCCACTGCCGTTTCAACCTTCGAGGAGGGTTGTAGGGATGACTGGAGCTAGATAAGGATTGTGCTTAAGGGTTAGGATGGTGGATTAGGTTCATGTGAAAATTTGAGAATCGGGATGGAATAACGTCAAGGATATAAGGGATGTAAAGGTCATGATGTAGGGTTTTGTTTGTAACGTAATAAGGAGTATTGACTATCATACGGAGGACTTTAGACTGAAAGGATTGGATGCGTTTGATGTTTGAAAATTTAGTTGTCCCCCACAGTTCAAGTCCGTAGGTCCAGATGGGTTTGAGTATGGTCTTGTATATTAATAGTTTGTTTTCTATTGATAGATTGGATTTTCTGTTAAGTAGTCTGTATAGCTGGCCAAATCGTCGGTTAAGTTCTTGTCTTTTAAGTCTAGTATGTGGGTTCCAAGTTAATCTTTTGTCTAAAAGGAATCCAAGATACCGAACTGTGTCTGAGACGGGGAGAGGTACAGAGTTGAAAAGGGTATGTGGACAGGATCTGCGTCGGAGGGTAAAGGTGACATGCTTGCATTTGGATTCATTGATCTTAATGCGCCAATTGTTGCACCATTGCTCAATTAGGGAGATGTGTCTTTGTAGAGTTAAGGATGCAGTTTCAGGATCTAGGTGGGATGACAGGATGGCGGTATCGTCAGCGAAAGTTGCTAGAAGGGTATCGGGATTGGTTGGAATGTCAGCGGTGAAGAGGATGAAGAGGACTGGGCCCAAGACACTGCCTTGTGGAACACCAGCCTCAATTGGATAATAGTTGGAGAATTCAGTGCCGCAGGGACTTGAAAGGAACGATTTGAGAGGTAGGATTTGAGGACTAGGTACAAGGATTGGGGTAGGTGAGTTTTGAGCTTGAAAAGCAAGCCATCATGCCACACCCGGTCGAAAGCTTGCGCTACGTCCAGAAAGGCACCGGTGCAATGTTGCTTGTTTTCAAGCGCAGAGGATATATGGTCAACAACGCGAAGGCCTTGCTGAACAGTGGAATGTCTTGAGCGGAATCCAAACTGATGGGATGGGATATTGTGGGTTTCGAGTATGGGTAGGATGCGTTTGAGAAGGATTTTTTCAAAGATTTTGGAGAGGTTTGGGAGCAAGCTTATTGGTCTATAGGATGAAGTATTATTTACAGGTTTACCTGGTTTTGGGAAGAGGATGATTATGGAGTGTTTCCATGTCAGAGGAATGTGAGTTGTGCGGAGGATACAGTTATATAGGTATGTGAGGAATATAATTGCTTTTTTGGGAAGTTGTCTTAGGATCTGGGAAATAAGGAGATCGTGTCCAGGGGATATTCGAGGTTTTAGGTGTCTTATAAGGAATTTGACCTCAGAGGGATTGACAGCTATAGGAGGCAAGGAGAGAAATAGAATAGGAGAAGAGAGGAATTCTTTAATTTCAGCAGTGAGGGTGGAATGGAGTTTGGGGTGGGAAGTGAATGTTTTGGATAGGTGTTTGGCAAATTCTTCAGCTCTAGTCTCATCTGACGAAGCCCAGGTTCCATCATCGCATCGAAGGGGATGGGAAACAGAATGGTATTTAAGGATTTTTCTGGTCAATTTCCAGAGGGAATTGTCATCGGTAGATAGGGAAGAGAGGTAGGAGTTGTATGATTGGGATCTAAAGGAAGCTAGTTCTTTTTTTACCTGTTTGGAATAATAATTGTATATTTTTCGATCATCAGGATGCCTGGTTCTTTGTCAGAGGGGCGTTTGGATTTAATTAGGTCAGTAAGGTCTTGGGGCAAAGGATTCTTTTTACGGTATGTTTTGGAGGGAAGTGGTAAGGATGCAGTCCAAACTGCTTGTTGGCTCAAGGTGGTGTAGGAACTCACTGCATTATCTAGGTCTTGAGCTGTTTTTAGGGATACTCTGAGGTCTATTGCATCTGCTATTGTTTGGCGGAAAAGGTTCCAGTTGACTGGGCCTCTGATGAATGAGGGAGGAGATAATTTGGGGATAGGAGATGCGGAAAGAGTTAGGTTTAGCGGACTGTGGTCTGAGGAAAGGTTATCAAGCCGTAAAACTGAATAATTTAACGGCCCTAGACCTTTGTGAATGAAGAAGTCAAGGAGGTCAGGGTTGCGGTTAGGATCGGTTGGCCAGTATGTAGGAGTATCAGGGGAAAGGGTGTTGCTATTGTGGGAAATAAGTGCAGACAGCAATGTTCGCCCGCGGGTGTTCGTGGTTCTGGCTCCCCATTGCTGATGTTTGGAATTAAGGTCTGCACCTATAAGGAAATGATGTCCTAAGGAATTAAGAAAGGATATGAAGTTAGGTTCGGTTATTGCTGTTTTTGGTGGAGAGTATGCTGCAACAATTGTGACAGGAAAAAGTGAAGTTTGGATTGTTATTGCTGAGGTTTGTAGGAAATTATGTACTGGTAAAGGATAAAAGTGATGGGAGAGGGATTGATGAATGATGGCAGCAGTACCTCCATGTGCTGTTCCATCAGGATGGTCAGTTCGATAAATCTTGTAGCTAGGTATGTTGAACTGTCGTTTATTAGTTAGTCGAGTCTCAGTTATTAGGGCTATGTCAATGTTATTGTCCTGTAGAAAAATTTAGTTCATTGATGTGGTTTCGAACACCATTCGCATTCCAGAGGAGAATGGAGAGGGGTTTTATTGAGGGTATTTAAGGAAATCTTGGTGGTGGTATAAGGTTAGATATGACATTTGTGAGTAAGGAGATATGTGGTGTGATAAGAGATCTGAATTCGGAGAGGAATGATGAAAGGAGACTCGTAAGATCATTGGAATTATTAGGGGGAGGGATGTACATTTGGTGGTGACTGGACTTTTGGGTGTTATTAAGTTGCGGTGGCGGATTATGAGGTTGAGGTTGAGTTTGTGGCAGGGCCTGAGGTTGAGTGGGCTGTTCTATTTCTCCCAGTATTTGAGCATAGGAGACTTGATTGTTTGTAAATCTTGTCTGTTGCCTTGGTGGTCTGGAAGTCCTGGAGGTCTCTTCCTGTCTAGGAGCTGTTAGGAGTCTCGATTTTAATATTTTGTAGGTCTGGAATCCTTTGTAGTTTGCTGGATGGTCTTTATGGCATAATGCGCACACTGCAGGTGTTTGCCTGGACTTACTGCATTCTTCCGATTTGTGTTGTTGCCCGCACTTCACGCAGCACGGTAAGCGGTGGCAATAACTTTTAGTGTGACCATAAGATTGGCAATTATGGCATTGAACTATTTCCTTCTTGCTATATGGTTTTTCAACCACTATACTAGTATAGTACCAGGCGTCTTAATTTGTAAATATTATCGACCCCAGTGGTGCGCTCTAGATCTACAAAAAATAATGGTAGGGCTATTTTATTATTTGTGCCCGGCTGCTCTTTATTTTCTTTAAATATATTAACAATTTGGCGGACACTGAATCCTAGATCCGTTAATTCTTCCTTGATTGCATCAGGTGGAGTTGAAGGGTGTAGGCCTCTTATCACTACTCTTAGGAGCACATATTAGGTAGTGGATTATTCCAACACGAATGTTTGAAGCATTATTAATAGAAGCTGAAGAATCATATTTGATCGTTTTATAAGATTTTTATTTTTAATATAATTAGCAAAACGCACCTTCATTATAGGTATCAGGACTTATTGCTCGGTACCGGGGCTATTAAGCATGCCAGTTTCCTTAAATCAAAACTGATTAGTTAGTAAGGTCCTGCCTGTAACATTTAAAATGGAACCATCATTTCAGTTTAATTATATTTAAAGAATTACTTAACCTAACTGAAAATCATACAACGACTGGCAAATCACTATGGACGACAAAAAACTTCTGAAGTTTAAATACTTTAATCACCCACTTCTTACTGAATCCCAAACCTGGTCCAAATCTGACGAAGAAAAAGCCCAAATATTCGGTCAACATCCCTTCAAAACTTTCAACACACATCCTGATATCCTTAATCCGACCCACAATGAATGTTTTGAATCAGAACTGGATACTCCTCTTCAAATGTTCCTTCCACCTAAAGCATTTTATCCCACAGAAATATCCAACACCATTCACAGATTACCCTCCCGCAAAGCTCCTGGACATGACCTAATAACCTCCCAGATCTTAAAACTTCTTCCTCGAAAAGCCATCCTATTCCTTACTTTCATATATAATGCTGTACTCCGATCTACATATTTTCCTGATCCTTGAAAAATATCTTCTAATCTCCACAACAGCATCGTTGTTGTTGGCTACCATTGACCCCAGGTAGACAAATTCTGAGACCTGCTCAAACTTGTAGAGATCAGAAGAAATGTGGTGCCTGTCAATCTCGGAGACCCAACCACCTCGCAGCAGGATCCAAATGTCTTAACTTCCACGAATTGATAGCTATGAATTTGAGGCATTGCCGCAATAACATAGCTCAGCATTCTATAACTCAAAGTATACCTTATCCACAACCTAAACATAAAGTTTCTCATATCCCTCCTCCATCAAATGATACTGATCTTGTCAGTTTATTTATTTTATTTTTATTTTATTTTCAACCCTCCCCTGCCTGAAGGCAATACGGGTATTTGCAGCAGTGGGATGTTACTGTTACATAACAACACACTGCTGCATTTTTTGGCTATTACATTTTTTTTTCTGAGCTGTGCACACAGCTTGCTCTTCTCTTCACTTGCATCTGCTTTACTTTTCTTCTTATTCTGGTGGCCTCCCCGGTGCAGCTTCTCTTCTTCTTCCCAAAGAGAAGTGGATTGGTAGAACAACTTCTTTCCATCCGTATATAAAACTTTTGAAGTGATCGTATCTTTCTTTGTCCATAAGTTGAGGAAGATCTCTCTCTGTTAGGACAAAGAGACCTGTTTCTCTCAACAGTTTCGCCTTCAGTGACTCATAGACCGTACAGGTAAGTACAACATGTTCAGCGATCTCTGGTACCCCACAACTTGGGCATAGGGGATCGATATTTATACCATACTGATCGAGCTTTGCTCGGAAACCCCATGCCCCGTGAGAATCTGTGAAATCCAGTAGTCCGGGAGGACCCAAGTCGCTTTTAGTCGCGAACTGACGGTGGGGAAGTACTTCCTTAGAGTAGCTCCTTTGGGAGTCGTCAACCACCGTCGGTTCCAGTCCTCTACTGTATCCTCCCGGAGAATCTTCTTCCAGTTTCTTGGATCATCTCTTATTCTCACTCGGAGGTAATCCGGTAGAGCCGCTAAGCATTCTCTCCTAATCTGATACCGGTAGTAGACCTGCACAGTCTCATGAGACACCGTCCTAAATGATCTGGATACTCGAAGCAGAGCCATCCGCTGAATCGTGGCCAACCTACATTTCTGTCTGTGCGAGAGATTTTGGCTCCAGGCAGGGGACGCATACCTCAGGATACTCACAATAACACCTTTATAAATGGTCATAGTTGCTGGGTACCTGAGGCCCCAAAATGCGCCCCCAATACGACTGAGTCCGTTAAGGGTTAGGGCTACCCTACTTCTCAAGTAGTCCAAGTGAGGTGTCACGTTGAACTTTCTTCCAATCCTAATCCCAAGACAGGTGACAACCTCACTTGGACGTATTCTTGATGCTTGTATAACCATTGTTATAGGGTGAGCCCTATCAGTCGTGCCTTTCAAGAGGATGGCCTGGGTCTTGGCGGCGGCCATCCTGAATTTCTTCTTCTCGCACCACTCTTCTACTAAGTTGGCGCACCTTTCAGCTTCTTCTTTCAGTCGGGTTCTGCTGTTCGAGGCTACCACAACGGCCAGATCATCTACATAAGCCGTAGCGGGGAACCGCTCCTCTTCCAGTACTCCCAACAACTCATTGAAGACTAAATTCCATAGGGCAGGACCTAGAACAGAACCCTGGGGACAACCTCTTTCCATGGAGTCTTCAACTTCGAAGAAGTTACCCCGTATTCTTAAAGTTCGGTCCTGAAGATAGCTTCGTAATAGCTCGTACAAGTTGCTGGGAGCTTCATACTTCTGCAACTGTTGGAGTACGCAAGGCCACCAAACACTATCGAAGGCGGAGGTGATATCAAACAGGAGGAGCATAACATACTTCTCCGCCTTCTCTTCGACGTCATGGCGCACTCTTAGCAGGGCATCCACGGTTCCCCTACCCTTAGTGGATCCGTACTGCCGTGGATGGCTCGCTCTTGAGAAGACTGGTCGTAGGCTCAACAGGAGTAGGTTCCCTAACACTTTGCTCATAACAGGGAGGAGACATATAGGCCTATAAGACTTGGCTAATTGCTTGTCCTTGTCTCCTCCCTTGTAAAGGAGCCTTATGTCGGCAATTTTCCAATTTCGTGGAAAGCATCCCCTATCAAGGCAATCATTGAATAACTCCAACAATGTATCTTCGATATAGGGGATACTATTCTTTAGCATAGCCGCATCGATTGCGTCTAAACCGAGAGCACGACCAGTCCTTTGCCTGTCCACAGCAGCACGGAGATCCCATATGTCCCATGGTGGGCACAAGTCCGTACCAGATGGACATACCGTAGTGCGCCTTATGAATTTCTCTTCTTCATTATCTTGGGACGGATCATCTCTGGGGTAGATTTCCGCTATAAACATCTTCGATGTCTCTTCCAGAGTGGTTGCATAGGTAGCTCCGCACTTGAGCGCAGCAATCACTTGTTGTGGTGTTAGCTTACCCAGAGCCACTCTGTAAGGAATACCCCAAGGATTCTTTGATGACTCCTCAACAATGAACTCGTCCCAAGACTTCCGCTTTTGTAAGCGCACCTCATTTCGATATGCCCTGGCTTTAGACTTGTACTCGTCACGAAGTGTAATGCGCCTCTCGTCACAAATACACCTCTGATACGACCGCCGGGCCTTGTAGAGCTCTCTCTTCATCATAGATAAGGCCGTCGTCCACCATGGAACAGGTCGAACTCTCGCCTTCCGATGCTGGAGGGATTCTTCAGCAGCATCACGGATGACAGTTGTGATCCTGGATACCCTGTAATCCAGATCATAAGTCTGATCCATGTCAGCCTCATCCCATTCCTCATCAACCAATTTTCCCTCCAGAGTCGACCGGAAGGCGCTCCAATCTTTTCTTCGGGTTATGTAACCCTTGTCTGTGCCGTGGGAACTAAATGAACTTTCCACCAGCCTAAAAGATATCGCCTGATGGTCGGAACTCGTCTCAGATCGAAGGGTCCAATCGATGATGCAGTTTGCCAGCACCGGTGATGCCAAAGTCACATCGATCCAGCTGTGGCCTCTTGCACTAGAGAACGTTGGGATAGCGGAGGAATCGTTTATGACTAGTAGCTGGCTCTTTGCTATAAATTCACCAAGCTGGACGCCTCTTCTATTGGTTCGATTGGACCCCCAGACCGTGTTCCAAGAGTTGGTAATTGAGCAGATAATCACGTTCCGAGTGCAAGTGCAAGTGCAAGTGCAAGTGCAAGTGCAAGCCTTGTCAGTTTATTAGCATCTTTCCTCTGTGAATTTAAATGCCTCGTTTCTTCTTCAAGAAAGACTTGTGAAATCATATTTCATGTCCTTGATATTCCTTTTGTTTTAGACCTTATCCCAGAAAAAATCTACAAATTAAACCTGAATCTTTTGTATCATCGAAATTCTCTAGCACAATTCTTGCATAGCTGCATCCATCCCTCCAATCTTACTATAATATATATATATATATATATATATATATATATATATATATATATATATATATATTAATATATATATATTAATATATATATATATTAATAATTGTTTCATTAATGAAGTAAAATTATGTATCCAATATCAGATGGCCTATATTTATTATAATGAGAGTGATTGTTTATTTAAAATGCAAGTTTTATTGTGAAGTGCGGAAAACGACATATTTTGTAAATATTTTGATTATTTGTACAAGAAATCATGATCTTCCACAAATAAAGGAAATCAATCAATCAATCATATATTTTTTCGATACCTGACGTAGGCTCTTTATCAACGAAAAGCAAAGGTAGCGCCTAATTACTCCTGCTTCAAAACTTTGGTTACCTGACGTACATGTAAAGCAATATAGTTCCTCCTTTATTGGGATGGGTTGGGATGTCAGCTGTATAGAATGTATAGAAAGGACCTAAGATACCACCTTGAGGAACAGCTGCAGACTGGGAAAAGCGGGATGTATAAACATTGTTGTGATTTACTTTAAAGTATCTATCAGTAAGGAAGGTATGGATAATGAAAAAGTATTTAGATGGTAGGAATTTTTGGGGTTTGTACAGCAGTCTCGGGTGCCAAACTCTAACAAACGCCTGTTCAACGTCAAGAAAGACTCCTGTATAGAACATTCCGCGCTCTAATGCAGAAGTTACTACGTCTACCACACGATGGCGTTGCTGTATAGTGGAATGGGAGGAGCAGAATCCAAATCGGTAGTCTGGGATTATGTGATTAGAATTTAGGATGATGTACAGTCGTTTTAAGATTAATTTTTCTACGATTTTTCCAATGATGGGTAAAAGAGAAATAGGACGTTAAGAGGATGGGTATTCTGGTGGCTTTTTGGGTTTGTGAATCATTTTGACAATAGATATTTTTCAAGGATCAGGAAAATATGTGGACCGGAGTACAGCATTATATATGAAAGTAAGGAATAGGATGGCTTTTCGAGGAAGAAGTTTTAAGATCTGGGATGTTATTAGGTCATGTCCAGGAGCTTTGCGGGAGGGTAATCTGTGAATGATGTTGGATATTTCTGTGGGATGAAATGCTTTAGGTGGAAGGAACATTTGGAGAGGAATATCCAGTTCTGATTCAATACATTCATTGTGGGTAGGATTAAGGATATCAGGATGTGTGTTGAAAGTTTGGAAGGGATGTTGACCGAATATTCGGGCTTTTTCTTCGTCTGATTTGGACCAGGTTTGGGATTCAGTAAGAAGTGGGCGATTAAAGTATATAAACTTCAGAAGTTTTTTTTCGTCCATAGTGATTTGCCAGTCGTTGTAAGATTTTCAGTTAGGTTAAGTAATTCTTTAAATATAATTAAACTGAAATGATGGTTCCATTTTAAATGTTACAGGCAGGGCCTTACTAACTTCAATCAGTTTTGATTTAAGGAAACTGGCATGCTTAATAGCCCCGGCACCGAGCAATAAGTCCTGATACCTATAATAAAGGTGTGTTTTGCTAATGATATTAAAAATAAAAATCTTATATAGTCATCAAATATTATTCTTCAGCTTCTAATAATAATGCTTCGAAAATTCGCGTTGGACTAATCCACTACCTAATATCTGCTCATCAATTTCACACTACTTCATTATTTACAGATGTCTGCTAAGCAATCATATGATTGATTGCATTTTATAAAAATTTAATAAATCCTACAATTGCGCAATAATTGGTTTTTTTTTTTACGGGGCGTGGTTAGTTGCCATGGAAAATGATAAAATCAATATTTTGTTTGAGCGCATGTACAACATCTCAATATATTTCAAATAATAAATTATAAGTCGGCTATCTGTTTAATAACGCATTTTTAATTTTAAAAAGTACTTAAAATTACACAATAATTCATAATTTTGCTATCCATTATTATTAAATCTATTTAGCTACATCCTGATTAATAAGCCATCAAAAGATTTATCGCTTACTAAACCGCATTGTACAAGAATTTGCATCTTATTACTTAACATATCCACACTACCATTATCCATACTGGATGCTTTTTATGAAACAAAAAATTTATTATTGCCAATAAAGATTATATATTGAATAAGGATTACAAATAACTCTCAGTTATCAACATTTAAATGTGTGGGTTATCATATGCAGAAAGTAAGACCAAGGTGAATGTGATCATGACCTAACCAAGTTAATTCAGTTTGGATTCTATTCTAGAACACTGACCTTCTCAAGCAAGAAGTGCCATGGCCCTTGGCCCTAGCAACAAGTGGCAACCACCAAGAATGGACACCTGCTTTACATTTTTATTATACTTTTCATAGGCAGTGACAATGTATAAATATAAGTTTTTTTGTATTTTGTCGTGGAAGGAATTTAGATGGGGGAAGATAAGAAAGTAAATTTCGCTAATTGGCTCCAACAACGTCATCCTCGTTTCTGAGCTGATACTGATTTAGTGATCGCAAATATGAATACTTTTAACTGCTGGAGTGTTCTTTCTCAGCGTTCAAGAAGACTTATCTCCTGAAAATTCATGAATTTTGAGTTTTTACGTAGTTGCAGCCAATCAGTGGCATAAATTTCATAACCAAAAATAAGGTTAGTGATATACTCGATCTCTGTTAAATCCCATCTCAGTTAGTGGTGTGTTTCGTAATTTACAATTTCGTTATAATTCACGAAATAGTTTTAAGTAATCACGGCTGTAATATTTTCTGAAATTATTAAAACCTTTCCATTTTATATATATTTAATGAAGTTTAACGATCAACAATTATAATTATTATTATTATAAATATTCCGTGTTAAAGAAAGAATCATCTGCCAATACAGTTCTGGATAATAGTGAACAGAAGGTGATGGTCCCAAAATACATTGTGGCCAGTGTGGACGGAATTAAAAATGCTATTTAACAAAATAAGCAAACAATTAAAGAATAAACTGGACCAATATTTTATTTATTCTTAATATATTGGGTTACAGAATACATGCGCGTAGATATAATATTGATCTGTCTATCTCCATAACAACCAACCCCGCCCAGCTTCTACATAAAATTTTTTGTTTTTATTTTCGCGTATCTATATTCTGATTTTAAGGTATAAAATAAACTTGGGAAGTGAAAATTACCTCTACTTTCTTGAATAACTGCTATTAAAAAAATATTAATAACTGCCTTTTTATCTTTCGTCCAACGAGGCTACATAGTTCCAAATTTCCTGCATTATCTCATCTAAATTTTTCCTGTGCCTGTTAAGTTAACCATTAAGTTTGAGAAGAAAAATGGAAGGAAAGATGATCAACTCTGAATTCTTGCTAAAAATATTTTATTTATTCGGTTTTTTTTTTCACTCTTTGTAAAACTTTTTAAAGAAATAGGTATAGAGAAATAGAGATAGTTACCGTGCTGTAGTTATTAATGCAGAAGTTCGACGAAATCAGACCTACGACTAAATCGTGGTCACATCTCATCTTGCAAGTCATTGGAACTGAGCACCTATGATTTTGGCAGAAATTTTCTACTTCAGTCCAAATACCATCCCTCTTCCAAGTTGAAGATTGTACCATAGGTATTACTGGGTGAGGGTGGATTAGTGGTGAATGTGTAAGAAAACAAATATCTCTTGAAGTGGAAACAGAACTTCATGTTCTCAAAACATATTCAATAAATTAAAATATATATATATATATATATATATATATATATATATATATATATATATATATATTAATAATTGTTTCATAAATGAAGTAAAATTATTTATCCAATATCAGATGGCCTATATTTATTATAATGAGAGTGATTGTTTATTTTTATTTTTTATCTTTTATTATGATATTTACAACTGTATTAGTATGAATACATCAAGTAAATTTGTACAGAGAAATATTATTACATGAAACACGCTTGTTGAGAAACTACCCACTGGTAGCACTCTAATGATTTTTTATTTAAAATGCAAGTTTTATTGTGAAGTGCGGGAAACGACTCACATGAAGACACATTTTGTAAATATTTTGATTATTTGTACAAGAAATCATGATCTTCCGCAAATAAAGGAAATCAATCAATCAATCATATATTTTTTCGATACCTGACGTAGGCTCTTTATCAACGAAAAGCAAAGGTAGTGGGACTTTATTTCTCACCCCTGGCAGCGCCTAATTACTCCTGCTTCAAAACTTTGGTTACCTGACGTACATGAAAAGCAAGAGTCGTTAGTTCCTCCTTTATTGGGATGGGTTGGGATGTCAGCTGTATAGACTGTATAGAAAGAACCAAGGATACCACCTTGAGGAACAGCTGCAGAGTGGGAAAAGCGGGATGTATAGACATTGTTATGATTTACTTTAAAGTATCTATCAGTAAGGTAGGTATGGATAATGAGGAAGTATTTAGATGGTAGGAATTTTTGGGGTTTTCACAGCAGTCTCGGGTGCCAAACTCTAACAAACGCCTGTTCAACGTCAAGAAAGACTCCTGTATAGAACATTCCGCGCTCTAATGCAGAAGTTACTACGTCTACCACACGAAAACCTTCCTGTATAGTGGAATGGGAGCAGCAGAATCCAAATCGGTAGTATGGGATTATGTGATTAGAATTTAGGATGATGTACAGGCGTTTTAAGATTAATTTTTCTCCGATTTTTCCAATGATGGGTAAAAGAGAAATAGGACGGTAAGAGGATGGGTATTCTGGTGGCTTTTTGGGTTTGTGAATCATTTTGACAATAGATATTTTTCATGGATCAGGAAAATATGTAGATCGGAGCACAGCATTATATATGAAAGTAAGGAATAGGATGGCTTTTCGAGGTAGAAGTTTTAAGATCTGGGATGTTATTAGGTCATGTCCAGGAGCTTTGCGGGAGGGTAATCTTGTGAATGGTGTTGGATATTTCTGTGGGATAAAATGCTTTAGGTGGAAGGAACATTTGAAGAGGAGTATCCAGTTCTGATTCAATACATTCGTTTTGGGTCGGATTAAGGATATCAGGATGTGTGTTGAAAGTTTTGAAGGGATGTTGACCGAATATTGGGGCTTTTTCTTCGTCTGATTTGGACCAGGTTTGGGATTCAGTAAGAAGTGGGTGATTAAAGTATTTAAACTTCAGAAGTTTTTTGTCGTCCATAGTGATTTGCCAGTCGTTGTAAGATTTTCAGTTAGGTTAAGTAATTCTTTAAATATAATTAAACTGAAATGATGGTTCCATTTTAAATGTTACAGGCAGGGCCTTACTAACTTCATTCAGTTTTGATTTAAGGAAACTGCCATGCTTAATAGTCCCGGCACCGAGCAATAAGTCCTGATACCTATAATAAAGGTGTGTTTTGCTAATGATATTAAAAATAAAAATCTTATATAGTCATCAAATATTATTCTTCAGCTTCTAATAATAATGCTTCGAAAATTCGCGTTGGACTAATCCACTACCTAATATCTGCTCATCAATTTCACACTACTTCATTATTTACAGATGTCTGCTAAGCAATCATATGATTGATTGTATTTAATAAAAATTTAATAAATCCTGCAATTGCGCAATAATTGTCTTTTTTTTTACGGGGCGTGGTTAGTTGCCATGGAAAATGATAAAATCAATATTTTGTTTGAGCGCATGTACAACATCTCAATCTATTTCAAATAATAAATTATAAGTCGGCTATCTGTTTAATAACGCATTTTTAATTTTAAAAAGTACTTAAAATTACACAATAATTCATAATTTTGCTATCCATTATTATTAAATCTATTTAGCTACATTCTGATTAATAAGCCATCAAAAGATTTATTGCTTACTAAACCGCATTGTACAAGAATTTGCATCTTATTACTTAACATATCCACACTAACATTATCCATACTGGATGCTTTTTATGAAACAAAAAATTTATTATTGCCAATAAAGATTATATATTGAATAAGGATTACAAATAACTCTCAGTTATCAACATTTAAATGTGTGGGTTATCATATGCAGAAAGTAAGACCAAGGTGAATGTGATCATGACCTAACCAAGTTAATTCAGTTTGGATTCTATTCTAGAACACTGACCTTCTCAAGCAAGAAGTGCCAGGCCCTTGGCCCTAGCAACAAGTGGCAACCACCAAAGAATGGACACCGCTTTACATTTTATTATACTTTTATAGGCAGTGACAATGTATAAATATAAGTTTTTTTGTATTTTGTCTGGAAGGAATTTAGATGGGGGAAGATAAGAAAGTAAATTTCGCTAATTGGCTCCAACAACGTCATCCTCGTTTTTGAGCTGATACTGATTTAGTGATCGCAAATATGAATACTTTTAACTGCTGGAGTGTTCTTTCTCAGCGTTCAAGAAGAATTATCTCCTGAAAATTCATGAATTTTGAGTTTTTACGAAGTTGCAGCCAATCAGTGGCATAAATTTCATAACCAAAAATAAGGTTAGTGATATACTCGATCTCTGTTAAATCCCATCTCAGTTAGTGGTGTGTTTCGTAATTTACAATTTCGTTATAATTCACGAAATAGTTTTAAGTAATCACGGCTGTAATATTTTCTGAAATTATTAAAACCTTTCCATTTTATATATATTTAATGAAGTTTAACGATCAACAATTATAATTATTATTATTATAAATATTCCGTGTTAAAGAAAGAATCATCTGCCAATACAGTTCTGGATAATAGTGAACAGAAGGTGATGGTCCCAAAATACATTGTGGCCAGTGTGGACGGAATTAAAAATGCTATTTAACAAAATAAGCAAACAATTAAAGAATAAACTGGACCAATATTTTATTTATTCTTAATATATTGGGTTACAGAATACATGCGCGTAGATATAATATTGATCTGTCTATCTCCATAACAACCAACCCCGCCCAGCTTCTACATAAAATTTTTTGTTTTTATTTTCGCGTATCTATATTCTGATTTTAAGGTATAAAATAAACTTGGGAAGTGAAAATTACCTCTACTTTCTTGAATAACTGCTATTAAAAAAATATTAATAACTGCCTTTTTATCTTTCGTCCAACGAGGCTACATAGTTCCAAATTTCCTGCATTATCTCATCTAAATTTTTCCTGTGCCTGTTAAGTTAACCATTAAGTTTGAGAAGAAAAATGGAAGGAAAGATGATCAACTCTGAATTCTTGCTAAAAATATTTTATTTATTCGGTTTTTTTTTTCACTCTTTGTAAAACTTTTTAAAGAAATAGGTATAGAGAAATAGAGATAGTTACCGTGCTGTAGTTATTAATGCAGAAGTTCGACGAAATCAGACCTACGACTAAATCGTGGTCACATCTCATCTTGCAAGTCATTGGAACTGAGCACCTATGATTTTGGCAGAAATTTTCTACTTCAGTCCAAATACCATCCCTCTTCCAAGTTGAAGATTGTACCATAGGTATTACTGGGTGAGGGTGGATTAGTGGTGAATGTGTAAGAAAACAAATATCTCTTGAAGTGGAAACAGAACTTCATGTTCTCAAAACATATTCAATAAATTAAAATATATATATATATATATATATATATATATATATATATATATATATATATATTAATAATTGTTTCATAAATGAAGTAAAATTATTTATCCAATATCAGATGGCCTATATTTATTATAATGAGAGTGATTGTTTATTTTTATTTTTTATCTTTTATTATGATATTTACAACTGTATTAGTATGAATACATCAAGTAAATTTGTACAGAGAAATATTATTACATGAAACACGCTTGTTGAGAAACTACCCACTGGTAGCACTCTAATGATTTTTTATTTAAAATGCAAGTTTTATTGTGAAGTGCGGGAAACGACTCACATGAAGACACATTTTGTAAATATTTTGATTATTTGTACAAGAAATCATGATCTTCCGCAAATAAAGGAAATCAATCAATCAATCATATATTTTTTCGATACCTGACGTAGGCTCTTTATCAACGAAAAGCAAAGGTAGTGGGACTTTATTTCTCACCCCTGGCAGCGCCTAATTACTCCTGCTTCAAAACTTTGGTTACCTGACGTACATGAAAAGCAAGAGTCGTTAGTTCCTCCTTTATTGGGATGGGTTGGGATGTCAGCTGTATAGACTGTATAGAAAGAACCAAGGATACCACCTTGAGGAACAGCTGCAGAGTGGGAAAAGCGGGATGTATAGACATTGTTATGATTTACTTTAAAGTATCTATCAGTAAGGTAGGTATGGATAATGAGGAAGTATTTAGATGGTAGGAATTTTTGGGGTT
Source organism: Nezara viridula (assembly GCA_928085145.1). Lineage (NCBI taxonomy): Eukaryota > Metazoa > Arthropoda > Insecta > Hemiptera > Pentatomidae > Nezara > Nezara viridula. Next base: position 56,914,352 of record OV725078.1, on the reverse strand, counting down.
TTCACAGCAGTCTCGGGTGCCAAACTCTAACAAACGCCTGTTCAACGTCAAGAAAGACTCCTGTATAGAACATTCCGCGCTCTAATGCAGAAGTTACTACGTCTACCACACGAAAACCTTCCTGTATAGTGGAATGGGAGCAGCAGAATCCAAATCGGTAGTATGGGATTATGTGATTAGAATTTAGGATGATGTACAGGCGTTTTAAGATTAATTTTTCTCCGATTTTTCCAATGATGGGTAAAAGAGAAATAGGACGGTAAGAGGATGGGTATTCTGGTGGCTTTTTGGGTTTGTGAATCATTTTGACAATAGATATTTTTCATGGATCAGGAAAATATGTAGATCGGAGCACAGCATTATATATGAAAGTAAGGAATAGGATGGCTTTTCGAGGTAGAAGTTTTAAGATCTGGGATGTTATTAGGTCATGTCCAGGAGCTTTGCGGGAGGGTAATCTTGTGAATGGTGTTGGATATTTCTGTGGGATAAAATGCTTTAGGTGGAAGGAACATTTGAAGAGGAGTATCCAGTTCTGATTCAATACATTCGTTTTGGGTCGGATTAAGGATATCAGGATGTGTGTTGAAAGTTTTGAAGGGATGTTGACCGAATATTGGGGCTTTTTCTTCGTCTGATTTGGACCAGGTTTGGGATTCAGTAAGAAGTGGGTGATTAAAGTATTTAAACTTCAGAAGTTTTTTGTCGTCCATAGTGATTTGCCAGTCGTTGTAAGATTTTCAGTTAGGTTAAGTAATTCTTTAAATATAATTAAACTGAAATGATGGTTCCATTTTAAATGTTACAGGCAGGGCCTTACTAACTTCATTCAGTTTTGATTTAAGGAAACTGCCATGCTTAATAGTCCCGGCACCGAGCAATAAGTCCTGATACCTATAATAAAGGTGTGTTTTGCTAATGATATTAAAAATAAAAATCTTATATAGTCATCAAATATTATTCTTCAGCTTCTAATAATAATGCTTCGAAAATTCGCGTTGGACTAATCCACTACCTAATATCTGCTCATCAATTTCACACTACTTCATTATTTACAGATGTCTGCTAAGCAATCATATGATTGATTGTATTTAATAAAAATTTAATAAATCCTGCAATTGCGCAATAATTGTCTTTTTTTTTACGGGGCGTGGTTAGTTGCCATGGAAAATGATAAAATCAATATTTTGTTTGAGCGCATGTACAACATCTCAATCTATTTCAAATAATAAATTATAAGTCGGCTATCTGTTTAATAACGCATTTTTAATTTTAAAAAGTACTTAAAATTACACAATAATTCATAATTTTGCTATCCATTATTATTAAATCTATTTAGCTACATTCTGATTAATAAGCCATCAAAAGATTTATTGCTTACTAAACCGCATTGTACAAGAATTTGCATCTTATTACTTAACATATCCACACTAACATTATCCATACTGGATGCTTTTTATGAAACAAAAAATTTATTATTGCCAATAAAGATTATATATTGAATAAGGATTACAAATAACTCTCAGTTATCAACATTTAAATGTGTGGGTTATCATATGCAGAAAGTAAGACCAAGGTGAATGTGATCATGACCTAACCAAGTTAATTCAGTTTGGATTCTATTCTAGAACACTGACCTTCTCAAGCAAGAAGTGCCAGGCCCTTGGCCCTAGCAACAAGTGGCAACCACCAAAGAATGGACACCGCTTTACATTTTATTATACTTTTATAGGCAGTGACAATGTATAAATATAAGTTTTTTTGTATTTTGTCTGGAAGGAATTTAGATGGGGGAAGATAAGAAAGTAAATTTCGCTAATTGGCTCCAACAACGTCATCCTCGTTTTTGAGCTGATACTGATTTAGTGATCGCAAATATGAATACTTTTAACTGCTGGAGTGTTCTTTCTCAGCGTTCAAGAAGAATTATCTCCTGAAAATTCATGAATTTTGAGTTTTTACGAAGTTGCAGCCAATCAGTGGCATAAATTTCATAACCAAAAATAAGGTTAGTGATATACTCGATCTCTGTTAAATCCCATCTCAGTTAGTGGTGTGTTTCGTAATTTACAATTTCGTTATAATTCACGAAATAGTTTTAAGTAATCACGGCTGTAATATTTTCTGAAATTATTAAAACCTTTCCATTTTATATATATTTAATGAAGTTTAACGAGCAACAGTAATAATAATTATTATTATAAATATTCCTTGTTAAAGAAAGGATTATCTGCAAATACAGTTCTGGATAATAGTGAACAGAAGGTGATGGTCCCAAAATACATTATGGCCAGTGTGGACGGAATTAAAAATGCTATTTAACAAAATAAGCAAACAATTAAAGAATAAACTGGACCAATATTTTATTTATTCTTAATATATTGGGTTACAGAATTCATGCGCGTAGATATAATATTGATCTGTCTATCTCCATAACAACCAACCCCGCCCAGGTTCTACATAAAAATTTTTGTTTTTATTTTCGTGTATCTATATTCTGATTTTAAGTTATAAAATAAACTTGGGTATTGAAAATTACCTCTACTTTCTTGAATAACTGCTATTAAAAAAAAATTAATAACTGCCTTTTTATCTTTCGTCCAACGAGGCTACATAGTTCCAAATTTCCTGCATTATCTCATCTAAATTTTTCCTGTGCCTGTTAAGTTAACCATTAAGGTTGAGAAGAAAAATGGAAGGAAATATGATTAACTCTGAATTCTTGCTAAAAATATTTTATTTATTCGGTTTTTTTTTTCACTCTTTGTAAAACTTTTTAAAGAAATAGGTATAGAGAAATAGAGATAGTTACCGTGCTGTAGTTATTAATGCAGAAGTTCGACGAAATCAGACCTACGACTAAATCGTGGTCACATCTCATCTTGCAAGTCATTGGAACTGAGCACCTATGATTTTGGCAGAAATTTTCTACTTCAGTCCAAATACCATCCCTCTTCCAAGTTGAAGATTGTACCATAGGTATTACTGGGTGAGGGTGGATTAGTGGTGAATGTGTAAGAAAACAAATATCTCTTGAAGTGGAAACAGAACTTCATGTTCTCAAAACATATTCAATAAATTAAAATATATATATATATATATATATATATATATATATATATATATATATATATATTAATAATTGTTTCATAAATGAAGTAAAATTATTTATCCAATATCAGATGGCTTATATTTATTATAATGAGAGTGATTGTTTATTTAAAATGCAAGTGTTATTGTGAAGTGCGGGAAACGACTCACATGAAGACATATTTTGTAAATATTTGGATTATTTGTACAGGAAATCATGATCTTCAACAAATAAAGGAAATCAATCATATATTTTTTCGATACCTGACGTAGGCTCTTAATCAACGAAAAGCAAAGATAGTGGGACTTTATTTCTCACACCTGGCAGCGCCTAATTACTCCTGCTTCAAAACTTTGGTTACCTGACGTACATGTAAAGCAATATAGTTCCTCCTTTATTGGGATGGGTTGGGATGTCAGCTGTTTAGACTTTATAGAAAGAACCTAGGATACCACCATGAAGAACAGCTGCAGACTGGGAAAAGCGGGATGTATAGATATTGTTGTGATTTACTTTAAAGTATCTATCAGTAAGGTAAGTATGGATAATGAGGAAGTGTTTAGATGGTAGGAATTTTTGGGGTTTGTACAGCAGTCTCGGGTGCCAAACTCTAACAAACGCCTGTTCAACGTCAAGAAAGACTCCTGTGTAGAACATTCCGCGCTCTAATGCAGAAGTTACTACGTCTACCACACGAAGGCCTTGCTGTATAGTGGAATGGGAGCAGCAGAATCCAAATCGGTAGTCTGGGATTATGTGATTAGAATTCAGGATGATGTACAGGCGTTTTAAGATTAATTTTTCTCCGATTTTTCCAATGATGGGTAAAAGAGAAATAGGACGGTAAGAGGATGGGTATTCTGGTGGCTTTTTTTGATTGTGAATCATTTTGACAATAGATATTTTTCATGGATCAGGAAAATATGTGGATCGGAGCACAGCATTATATATGAAAGTAAGGAATAGGATGGCTTTTCGAGATAGAAGTTTTAAGATCTGGGATGTTATTAGTTCATGTCCAGGAGATTTGCGGGAAGGTAATCTTGTGAATGGTGTTTGATATTTCTGTAGGATAAAATGCTTTAGATGGAAGCAATATTTGAAGAGGAGTATCCAGTTCTGATTCAATACATTCGTTGTGGGTCGGATTAAGGATATCAGGATGTGTGTTGAAAGTTTTGAAGGGATGTTGACCGGATATTTGGGCTTTTTCTTAGTCAGATTTGGACCAGGTTTGGGATTCAGTAAGAAGTGGGCGATTAAAGTATATAAACTTCAGAAGTTTTTTTTCGTCCATAGTGATTTGCCAGTCGTTGTAAGATTTTCAGTTAGGTTAAGTAATTCTTTAAATATAATTAAACTGAAATGATGGTTCCATTTTAAATGTTACAGGCAGGGCCTTACTAACTTCAATCAGTTTTGATTTAAGGAAACTGGCATGCTTAATAGCCCCGGCACCGAGCAATAAGTCCTGATACCTATAATAAAGGTGTGTTTTGCTAATGATATTAAAAATAAAAATCTTATATAGTCATCAAATATTATTCTTCAGCTTCTAATAATAATGCTTCGAAAATTCGTGTTGGACTAATCCAATACCTAATATCTGCTCATCAATTACATACTACTTCATTATTTACAGATGTCTGCTAAGAAATTATATGATTGATTGCATTTAATTAAAATTTATAAATTCTACAATTGCGCAATAATTGCCTTTTTTTTTACGGGGCGTGGTTAGTTGCCATGGAAAATGATAAAATCAATATTTTCTTTGAGCGCATGTACAACATATCAATCTATTTCAAATAATAAATTATAAGTCGGCTATCTGTTTAATAACGCATTTTTAATTTTAAAAAGTACTTAAAAGTACACAATAATTCTTAATTTTGCTATCCATTATTATTAAATCTATTTAGCTACGTTCTGATTAATAAGCCATCAAAAGATTTATCGCTTACTAAACCGCATTGTACAATAATTTACATCTTATTACTTAACATATCCACACTTCCATTATCCATACTGGATGCTATTTATAAAACAAAAAATTTATTATTGCCAATAAAGATTATATATTGAATAAGGATTACAAATAACTCTCAGTTATCAACATTTAAATGTGTCGGTTATCATATGCGGAAAGTAAGAACAAGGTGAATGTGATCATGACCTAACCAAGTTAATTCAGTTTGGATTCTATTGTAGAACGCTGACCTTCTCAAGCAAGAAGTACCAGGCCCTTGGCCCTAGCAACAAGTGGCAACCACCAAAGAATGGACAATACTTTACATTTTATTATACTTTTATAGGCAGTGACAATGTATAAATATAAGTTTTTTGTATTTTGTCTGGAAGGAATTTAGATGGGGGAAGATAAGAAAATAAATTCCGCTAATTGGCTCCAACAACGTCATCCTCATTTTTGAGCTGATACTGATTTAATGATCGCAAATATGAATACTTTAAACTGCTGCAGAGTTCTTTCTCAGCCTTCAAGAAGACTTATCTCCTGAAAAGTCATGAATTTTGAGTTTTTACGTAGTTCCTGATGATACTGATGTCAAGAAAGACTCCTGTATAGAACATTCCGCGCTCTAATGCAGAAGTTACTACGTCTACCACACGAAGGCCTTGCTGTATAGTGGAATGGGAGCAGCAGAATCCAAATCGGTAGTCTAGGATTATGTGATTAGAATTTAGGATGATGTACAGGCGTTTTAAGATTAATTTTTCTACGATTTTTCCAATGATGGGTAAAAGAGAAATAGGACGGTAAGAGGATGGGTATTCTGGTGGCTTTTTTTGTTTTTGAATCATTTTGACAATAGATATTTTTCATGGATCAGGAAAATATGTGGATCGGAGCACAGCATTATATATGAAAGTAAGGAATAGGATGGCTTTTCGAGATAGAAGTTTTAAGATCTGGGATGTTATTAGTTCATGTCCAGGAGATTTGCGGGAAGGTAATCTGTGAATGGTGTTTGATATTTCTGTAGGATAAAATGCTTTAGATGGAAGCAATATTTGAAGAGGAGTATCCAGTTCTGATTCAATACATTCGTTGTGGGTCGGATTAAGGATATCAGGATGTGTGTTGAAAGTTTTGAAGGGATGTTGACCGGATATTTGGGCTTTTTCTTAGTCAGATTTGGACCAGGTTTGGGATTCAGTAAGAAGTGGGCGATTAAAGTATATAAACTTCAGAAGTTTTTTTTCGTCCATAGTGATTTGCCAGTCGTTGTAAGATTTTCAGTTAGGTTAAGTAATTCTTTAAATATAATTAAACTGAAATGATGGTTCCATTTTAAATGTTACAGGCAGGGCCTTACTAACTTCAATCAGTTTTGATTTAAGGAAACTGGCATGCTTAATAGCCCCGGCACCGAGCAATAAGTCCTGATACCTATAATAAAGGTGTGTTTTGCTAATGATATTAAAAATAAAAATCTTATATAGTCATCAAATATTATTCTTCAGCTTCTAATAATAATGCTTCGAAAATTCGTGTTGGACTAATCCAATACCTAATATCTGCTCATCAATTACATACTACTTCATTATTTACAGATGTCTGCTAAGAAATTATATGATTGATTGCATTTAATTAAAATTTATAAATTCTACAATTGCGCAATAATTGCCTTTTTTTTTACGGGGCGTGGTTAGTTGCCATGGAAAATGATAAAATCAATATTTTCTTTGAGCGCATGTACAACATATCAATCTATTTCAAATAATAAATTATAAGTCGGCTATCTGTTTAATAACGCATTTTTAATTTTAAAAAGTACTTAAAAGTACACAATAATTCTTAATTTTGCTATCCATTATTATTAAATCTATTTAGCTACGTTCTGATTAATAAGCCATCAAAAGATTTATCGCTTACTAAACCGCATTGTACAATAATTTACATCTTATTACTTAACATATCCACACTTCCATTATCCATACTGGATGCTATTTATAAAACAAAAAATTTATTATTGCCAATAAAGATTATATATTGAATAATGATTACAAATAACTCTCGGTTATAAAAATTTATATGTATGCGTTATCGTAATTGGAAAGTAAGAGCAAAGTGAATGTGATCATGATTCGACAAAGCTAATTCAGTTTGGATTCTATTGTGGAATACTGACCATCTCAAGCAAGAAGTGCATGGCCCATGGCCGTAGCAACAAGTGGCAACCACCAATGGATGATGCTCTGCATTTTATAATTTTTATTTTACTTTTATAGGCAGTGACAATGTGTAAAGATAAGTTCTTTATATTTTGTGTGGAAGGAATTTAGGTGGGGGAAGATAAGAAAATAAATTCCGCTAATTGGCTGCAACACCGTTATCCTGATTATTGAGCTGATACTAATTAAATGATCGCAAATATGAATACTTTTAACTGCTGGAGAGTCCTTTCTCAGCCTTCAAGAAGACTTATCTCCTGAAAAGTCATGAATTTTGAGTTTTTACGTAGTTGCAGCAAATCAGTGGCATAAATTTCATAACCGAAAATAAAGTTAATGATATACTCGATCTCTGTTAAATCCCATCTCAGTTAGTGGTGTGTTTCGTAATTTACAATGTCGCTATAATTTACGAAATAGTTTTAAGTAATCGCGGCTGGAATATTTTCTGAAATTATTAAAACCTTTCCATATATATATCTTTAATGAAGTTTAACGAGCAACAATAATAATTATTATTATTATAAATATTCCTTGTTAAAGAAAGGACCATCTGCAAATACAATTCTGGATAATAGTGAACAGAAGGTGATGGTCCCAAAATAAAGTTTGGCCAGTGTGGACGGAATTAAAAATGCTATTTAACAAAATAAGCAAACAATTAAAGAATAAACTGGAAAAATATTTTATTTATTCGTAATATATTGGGTTACAGAATACATGCGCGTAAATATAATATTGATCTGTCTATCTCCATAACAACCAACCCCGCCCAGCTTCTACATTAAATTTTTTGTTTTTATTTTCGTGTATCTATATTCTGATATTAAGGTATAAAATAAACTTGGAAAGTGAAAATTACCTCTACTTTCTTGAATAACTGCTATTAAAAAATATTAATAACTGCCTTTTTATCTTTCTTCCAACTAGGTTACATAGTTCCTAATTTCCTGCATTATCTCATCTAAATTTTTCCTGTGCCTGTTAAGTTAACCATTAAGGTTGAGAAGAAAAATGGAAGAAAAGATGATTAACTCTGAATTCTTGCTAAAAATATTTTATTTATTCGGTTTGTTTTTTCACTCTTTGTAAAACTTTTTAAAGAAATAGGTATAGAGAAATAGAGATAGTTACCGTGCTGTAGCTATTAATGCAGAAGTTCGACGAAATCAGACCTACGACTAAATCGTTGTCACATCTCATCTTGCAAGTCATTGGAACTGAGCACCTATGATTTTGGCAGAAATTTTCTACTTCATGCCAAATACCATCCCATCTCCAAGTTAAATATTGTACCTAAGGTATTACTGGTTGAGGATGGAGAAGTGGTGGATGTGCAAGAAAACAAATATCTCTTGAAGTGGAAACAGAACTTCATCTTCTCAAAACATTTTCAATAAATTAAAATTATAACATTGAAACGAGGCTTCAGCGTTATGTTGTGACATATTGATATAGGTGTGGGAAACTTCCTTTTGTGCCATATGTTGGGGAAAAAAATTGTTTTTATACATGATAATGGACGAGAACACATTGGAAATTGTACGGAAATTCAGCAATGAAAAAGAAACTCATTGTCAAGAAAAAGTGTAAGGCATTGTCTTGACTAAAAATTAATATAATATCTCTAAGAAGACTTTGGCGGATGTGGAAAAATAACTTAAAGTGCATACCTGCTTGATAAGATCCAAATTTGCCATGATTAACTAGCAATAGTTTATGTATAGAAGCAGGCTGTACTAATGGTAACAAGACTACAGCTTTCATGCAGATACATCGGAAGACTGAAACTCAATGCTGATAATCCAACATGGAAAACTATTTTCCAACCAAAAGTTTGAAGATCTCCAGAAAATCAAATATTGCCTGCTCTACTTGGAATTAGAGCTAGGAGAAAACAACCGAAGAATTCCATTACCTACCATGGGCCATAAAGCTACCTACATTTTACTCAGCGCTCAATAAATACAAGACAAATTCATAATATCAAAATAAAAAATAGATTTCACTTAAAGTTCAAGTTCGTAGGTCCAAATAGGTTTTAGGATTGTCTTCTAGATAGTTGTCAATCTATTGTCAATTGAAAGTTGAGATTTTCAAGTCAGTCGTCTATATAATTGGCCGTATCGTCTTGTTGTATTGGCTCTTACTCAGTCTCCACTGGCTTTAAAAAGGATGGATGGGATCTCTTTCACGTGAGAGCGACAAGGCATGGTTCAGAGTTCCCTAGGCTTAATGTAAATGTTGTAAATAGAAATGAATGTGTAACAAGTATTTTTTTTTTATTTCCTACTTTGCTATTCTTTAAAAGTACTTTTTTTTCCTTTTTACATTTTTTTATTTTAATGTATATATTTTTACGTACTTGTTTTCTTCTTATTTTATTTTTTCTCAATTTATATTTTAAATTGTATATATAATGTATGAATGTAAACATAGAGCCATATTGCTCAATGCTCTAGATTGTGGCAGATTGTATTATTTTTCTTCTATAAAAATATATCTTGATAATAATATCTTACATGTAGTTGTTATCACACATCAATTTAATTTAAAAACTAGTTCTGCTGTAAACTATTACGTGGTTTTGTAACAAATCAAATTTAAAAAAAACTCATTATAAGATAGAAACTGATTGATGGTATTTCAATGTTTAATATAAAAAAAAGAGCGAGATTAGAAATTTTATATACATTTAAATAAAAACTTTGTCAAGTAATACTTAAAACAAAAATAATAAGAATTTTTTTGAACAATATTCCACAAATGATTTATTACACTGATATATTTCAAGACATATTGGAGGAGCTTGGATAGAACATTGATTTGTCTGTCTCCATGACAACAAACCACGCCCCATTTCGTCATAAAATTTAATGATTGGGTAACTAAAAATTCGAGTAAAATAATATTCTTATAATATGAAGGGACTTGAAACAAAGTACATTTAATCGTACTGTACTTAGGCAACTTACATTGCCTACCATCTAAAGGAAATGTTCAGTGATGTTAAAAATTTTAAATAAAGCAGAGGATTAAAAGTTGAAAATTAATTTAATTACCTAAATCAATAAAAATATTAATATTAATATATTAATATTAATATTATCAATAAAATTTAAAACAAAATTAAATAATTAGATTTAACACAGGTCAATTTTAATATGGCGACGAAATAGACACGCCGTAATCCGGGATTTCTTTGGGACTAGATGGTTACTATGTACTAGAGTGTATTTTGAATATGAAATTACCTGGCTGGCTAAAACGTTTGTTATATTGAGAAAACTTCAGTTTAGTCTTGATAACAATTTTTCTGTCCGACAGGTCATTTCAAATTCAAAATAAACTCTAGTATACTATAAACCCTTAGTTTTAAAGTAACCCCGGTTTACGGTTATGGTTTTCACGGTCTGTTGAGGAACAATGAATTTTAATTAAATTTTAAACGTTTTTATCAATGAACCTATAAAATTAACAACTCATTCACACATATCAGATATATAAACCTTTATAGAGCAATATGGCTCGTAAAATTCTGACCAATATGGCTAATATCGTAAATTGAGGGTTTGAGGTCATGGAACATAATTTTTTTTTTTTTGGGGGGGGGGAGTGTCGGTCTTTCAAATTTTTGGCGTGGCCACAGAGTTGTGACCGTAGTAGCCCAATAGCCCAGTAATATTTTTTTGATAAATTTTCACTAAACTTTGAGTGATATATTGTATATGATTCCACCCTCAAAATTAAATTTTCCATTTTATTCATTATTATACCATTCCATAAGTCTATCAACTCAAAACGGAGGAATTTCTAAATAGCTTTCATTGAAAGGGGAAAACAACTGGAGAAAATATAACCACATTCTTTAAAGATTATTTTTTTTTTAAGGCCAATATAAACTTTGATTACCGTAGTGACAAACTGATGTGCTTTCCCCAGCAATTATAACATAATGGGCGCCAAATGGCCACTACTCCAATCTGTTTCTTACCTATCTGCGCTACTGGGAAATATCATGGAAACAATAAATATGTAATATTCTAACCATACTTAATAGGTTACACACACCAAAATCAGTAATTTAGATAATGCCTTTTAGCTAATTTTGATATATTTTTTGTATTGACATATCCATGAGAAATAATGCCAATTAAGCGAAAGGTATTTTCCAATTAAATTTACCGATAAGTGATGGAATGCCTCACTCTTTTTAGACTTCATTATCAAAAGTGAAGCACACTGTTTTCTGACCCACCAATATGCTTTTAGTTTGGCTGGGAACTACACACGAGGCTGTTAAAACTTTTCACCAATATTTTACTTCAATCTTGCTTGTCAAACTATCAACTTGTTGAGGCAACGTTTTCACCTACGGTGATTAATAACAGTTTTGTTAATTTTTAATAGGTGTTTTTTTTAATAAAAAAGTTATCGATTAGTAAATATAAAATTTTAGAATATAAAGTTCATTAATTATTAAATAATCTTTTTTTAGTTAATCTTATATTATGTAGTCCTGAAAATATTGTAGAATTTCACGTGTTCTTTATATTATTTTTTTTTATCACAAAATGTTTGAATTTGAGGGATTATTCTTCTGTATGGGTTTCAACACTTACCAACAATATATATTTTTTTTAGCTTGTTAGAAATAATTCAAACTTTACTAAGATGCCAAAACATGATTTTCGTATAATTTCGGTTTACGAGTTTAAATTCGATGGGTCGGAACGGAGCCCAAACGGGTAGACATTAATTAAGTGTGGTTCAAAGGAATGTGAGTAAGTGCACTGTTCGACGATAGTTTAAAAAAATACAAGAGGAAGACTTCAGTCTTGAAGAAAAAGATGGTCGTGGAAGGACCTTTTTAATTCATGCACAGGCGGATCTACGAGGCGGGGGGGGGGAGCGAGGGAGGCCTTTCGGGCTGAAGGAAAAATCCCCCCCAAAGGAGCTTTGGTCAAAGAAAATCCCAACACAAGTTTGAAAACTTGCAGAGAACCTCAATGATTAAATAGACCATCGCTAGCCACCTCAACGTATTTAGAAAATGTAAAAAATCTTGAAACATAGAGACCTCATACATTAAGCGACCACAAAATAAATCTGTCTTTTATATACATTTAAATAAAAACGTTGTCAAGTAATATTTTAATAAAAAATAATAAGAATTTTTTTGAACAATATTCCACAAATGATTTATTACACCGATATATTTCAAGACATATTGGAGGAGCTTGGATAGAACATTGATTTGTCTGTCTCCATGACAACAAACCACGCCCCATTTCGTCATAAAATTTAATGATTGGGTAACTAAAAATTCGAGTAAAATAATATTCTTATAATATAAAGGGACTTGAAACAAAGTACATTTAATCGTACTGTACTTAGGCAACTTACATTGCCTACCATCTAAAGGAAATGTTCAGTAATGTTAAAAATTTTAAATAAAGCAGAGGATTAAAAGTTGGAAATTAATTTAATTACCTAAATCAATAAAAATATTAAAAATGTAAAATTTAAAACAAAATTAAATAATTAGATTTAACACAGGTCAATTTTAATATGGCGACGAAATAGACACGCCGTAATCCGGGATTTCTTTGGGACTAGATGGTTACTATGTACTAGAGTGTATTTTGAATATGAAATTACCTGGCTGGCTAAAACGTTTGTTATATTGAGAAAACTTCAGTTTAGTCTTGATAACGTTATGACTTTTGTGCTGCACTTCTTTGATGAAACAGTAATGAACCTCGCCCTCTTTATTCTCCAGTCTTCTCGCCTACAGACTACAATTTTTTTAGATATCTGATCCACTTTTTAAATGGTAATAATTTTAATCGAAATTCGTTAGGAAATGTTTTCAGAACTATTTATCAATAACGAATCAATATTCTATTAAGAAAAAAAATTAAACGTTGTAATATAAATAATATAAGTTGTAACAAAAATGTATCGAGAGAAATAGAGCATATGTTGATTAATCAAAACAGTTTCTTATCATTTATTTTATTTAAAAACACAAACCTGCATAGACCTAGTTCACACTTGCAATCCCTTCTCAAATATTTTATCCAGAACGCAACGTTAATAGAAGGAGTCGTCAGAGTGGATAATGTTGCTTAAAATTGGTCTTAATCTTGCAAAGTGCAAGTCCAAAATCAAGAATGCCTGACTGTTGCAAGACCAAGACTGGTAAAAAAAAATCGTTTTTGTGAGTAAGAATTAAGGCAAAATAGTTACTAATACTTGACAAGTTAGGTTTCCACTATCTGAAAAATTACAGTAATATCTCTATACTAATAGGGTAATAGGTAACTGCAAGTCTGTTGCGAGACACTTGCGTAGGACCAAGACTGGGTACGCGACTCCATGAATCCTCTTTGTCTCCCATTTGGGCAATACTAATAGTGGACAAAATAAAAGTTAATAAAAGCCATATAAAATAAAAACTGCAATAGTATAACGAGAAAAATACTGAAAATATACCAATCCAATTACAATTTATTTATTTGAAATATATCTTGAGATAGGACTATACACTCGCTATGAAACAATATTGATCCGTCAGTATCCATGACAACAAACCCCGCCCAATTTCGTCATAAACTTGAAGGTTGTGCCAATATAATTTTTTAAAAATATAAATGTCTTCGTTTTTTTTAAATCTGAAACGAATAACCATTTTACATTGATATATTATATAAAAAATACTTAAATATAAAATATGAAAGAATTTAATAATTAACTAAAGGAGAAATAAGAGATCGTAGCAGAGAATAGTTGTTATGAAGGAACCAAAGGACCAAGAGAGCGTGCCCGAGCAAACCCGATCTCGCCCGAAGATTAGAACAGGCTTCCATAGTAACATGAGCTTAATATAATACGGGCTCTGACAATATTATATACATGTACATATGCGGTTAAATAAAAATATCCTAAATTTGTTTATTTTTTTCGTTGAAAATTAACCAGTGAAATGGTTGAGGAAGAAGCGCAGGGATCTCTTGAAACCTTGCTTTCCTTCCACATGTGGGGGGATATGTATTGTTCGGAGTTCCCATGGCCGACTGTAAATAGTGTAAATTGGTATGCCTGCATCTAAGATGTTTATTTTCATTACTTTTTTTTTTTAAGATAATTTTAATTCTATTTTATTCATTTATTTTCATTCTATTATTACTATTATTTATATTTTCTTCCTTCACTATGATATTTTATTTTGTTCTTTTGTAGCTTTATATTATTTAAAGTTAGCTTATTTTTTTTTTAAATTTGTAAATATGGTGTGAATGTACTCTCAGAACTCTATTATAATGTCCTGTATTGAGACAGATTGTAATATTTATCAATAAACAATTAATCAATTAATTAAAAAAATTAGTTGAAAATTAATACATTCTGCCACATTGGAGGGCAACAATAAAATATAAATCAATATAGCGTTTATAATTTTTACTTTCACTTCTCCTTCGTCTGAAAATACTTATTTCTGCTATGAGGGTGGTAAGTGAAAGACGTGTGATATGCTCAAAGCCACGGATTTTTTATTTAATACTTTATTTGAGTTAGGTCTTTTTTATCTCTTAGATGAACCAGACTATGATTGAGTAATTTAAAAAAAAATATTTTTATTGATAAATAATACATTTTGACACATTTAAGGGTACTAAATATTAGAAGCTGAGTGAAGCACATTCCTACTATATATGAAATACAATACGAAACATTATAACAAAGGCAAAAACTGTAATAATAACAAAATAATTTAACTTAGTATGAATTTAAGGAAAATACAGAAATTCATAAAAATAAGAAATATATATAAAATTAAAAAAATCCAAAAAAAAAAAAAAAACAATCCTACTTAATTACGATATTTTGCAATCAGCCATGCAGAAAAACTATAACACCTTCCTAGAATTGACATCCCTTCATTTAATGGACGCACAGAAAGCTGTTTTCGATCGTTGAATGACGATTGAAGTATAGCAGGTATCAATGGTTTTAGTCAAGTTTAGAGAATTGTAATTTTTAAGGATTGTGGATTTTAGAATCGATTATGCGAAGAGAATTCAACGTGATCGATATAGAAAATACCCGAATATGTTGATCTGGTAAAACTTTCAGGGAAATGAATAGGTAGTTTTAGTCACCTTCCTCACTTCAAAACAAGAGGCTTTAAAGATAAGTCGAGAGGTCGGTGGTGTTTTGACGGATGGTTTTGGATGAACTGAATTGGTGTCTAACGTAATTGAGTTTGCATCACCACTTTTCGATAAATAGCTTACAGAAATGCGGGATTGATCGGTGGAAATTGTTGAACAGTTACATATCATAGTCCTCCTTACTCATATCTCCCGTGTGAGCTAATAAAAGAAATAGACAACCTTTGAATATCTGCATCCAAAAAACATAGAATCATATATAAGCAATGAAAAAAAAGTATATGCCAGCTTGAAAGATATTTTTAATAACGAGATTGGTTATCTAGTATAATTTAATATTCATATAAAAATTAATTCTCAGATTCCTGATTATTCAATATAAAACATCTTATATTAATTTATTATGTGAATTTAGAAATATACAAACGGGATAGTTCAAAACATCCGCAAAAAATCGCACTATTTTGTTATGGAAACTATGAGATGTTCTTTTAATTTTATTCCAATGGATCTTTAAAAAAAAAAAATTGAATATTGAATATTCACATTTCTCAGCTTCGTAAGATTTAATAAATGCATGTAATTGAATACAACTAATTTTTATTAACTAATGGTAAATATTAGTTAAAAAACAAATAGATGTATAAAAAAAATTAATGTGGAGAATAAAGTTAGTTAACTGTTACTTTAACTTTTTTATTTTTTTACAGATGAATTGAATGAACTGATTTCAACATGTTGAGCAATCAAGACATCATGCACTCGGATAACCTGAATTCATTCCAAGACACAATTCTATTATGGGTAAGTAAAACTCAAAATTATTGTATTATTTAATCATATTGAAATACACGTTAAGAAATTACTAATATAACATAGCATACTCGTATATGGTGCTACGCCACGTCGCACAGTCGACAGAATGCATCTTTTTGGGGACAAAATTTCGTAAAAGATAAATGATATGAGATTGGTAGCAGTTGATGATTGATTTTTAGAGCTCTGTTTGTGCTGAATCGGTTGATATCTGAAACATGTTCATTCGATCAATCCTTCATGATAATTTAAGGGCTCTTTTTTTTTTTTTTTAGAAATATAATAATCTGTCACGTTGACAATAATTATAGTGATATATGAACACATTCACACCATATATATGTATATACATACATACATACATAGTTGGCACAACAACCCGTTACCGGGTCTAGGCCTCCTCCAAAAGTCTCCGCCAGTTGGCTCTATGTGTTGTTGCAGCACTCCAGTTCCTAACGCCGAGGAGATCGCGTGCGTCCGCTGTGACGGAGTCAGCCCACCTCACATTTGGCCTACACACTCTTCGCTTGCCATGAAGCTCTTCAGCCAATGTTCTCTTAGGGATCTCGTCCTCCTTCATCCTTGCGACGTGGTCTGCCCATCGAAGTCTACCAATCTTGATCCACTTGATGATATCAGGATCTCTGTATTGTCTTGAGATTTCCTGATTCTTCCTCCTTATCCAGGTGTCTCCCTCCCGCACCGGGCCAAAAATTCTTCTCAATATCTTCCGTTCAAACACCTGAAAGAGGTTCTCACTGGCTCTAGTGAAGGCCCAGGTCTCTGACCCATACGTAAGTAGCAGACGAATCAGGGTCTTATATAGGCCGATCTTGGTCTTGTTGGAGAGGTGTCTGCTTTTGAAGTATTTTGCTAGTCCAAAATAGCTTCGATGAGCTGCGGCAGTTCTTCTGTTGATCTCCTGGGATATGTCAGCACACCATATATACAGAAAATATAAAATTAACAAAAGTAAACTAGTGACTAATTAATAATCAAAAACTATGTACAATAAAAAATAAAATAACCTATAGATAAGTAAACTAAAAACATAAAAACACAGTCATACCTATATACAATATATAAAATCAGGCGGGTAACCCCAAATAAGGCTTCTCCCTCCAACTATAGAAGGAAAAGCAGGACTCCAAGAGATTCCTGCGCTACTCTCTCAATCGCATCACTGGTGCTAAACCAATGGATTTAAAGGCTTAACTAAAATTTTAAGCAATCTTAATTTTTCATTCAAGTCAAAAAAACTTACTGTTAAATATTTGTTTCCTGCATTTGTATTAAAGTTTTTAACGTAGTTAACAAAATATTAATAATATTCTATAAAAGATTCATTAAAAATATAAATAACATTTTTAATATATTTTTTAAATTGTTGTAAAACACTACATCATTTTTGTTTGTAAGCTACATTTTCTTTGCTATAAATAAGAATTAAAGGGATTATATATATGTGTGTGTGTTTGTATATATAATATACACAAAACTAAATATAATATAAAATGATAAAAGTGAAAAACCTTTTATCATGTCGTCTGAAGAACATTTGAAACACACACATCTTAATTTGTGATCATGAATAATCTATCGCATTCCCATTTCGACTCTGGACGTTAGGTAGTCTTAATTACATAAATATTCTTTTATATTAATTAATTTCTTATCAAACTATATTGAAATTTTGTTTTGTAAAATTGCATCCACAAGCAAAGCTTCTTCATTATACCAACATTTTCTGAAAGCTGGACATTTTTTGGTAAATGGTGTTAATAATTCCTTTATTCCATCTGACATATGTTTATAACCAAGAACTTAAATGAAATTTTAATGCATTCTAAAAATCAACAATCGAGTATTCAGAAAGAAACAATGTATTCTTTACTTAACTTTATTGTTTTATGCCAACATTTCTTTACTTTTTTTTGCGGTTCTTCTACTCTTAAATTTGAAACATATATTTTTGTTTCCTCGACACATTTAAAAAAAATGTAGTTCAATCAGTACTTATAAACGAGGTTTGGTTCTATGTATCTGTATATGCATCTCATTTAAGGTTAAATATATGTTAAAATGTTAAAGAGTCCCTCAATGATTTTAAATTATCAACGAAAATCTTTTCTGCTGTAAATCTCACCACAGTTTCAAAATATAGTTTCTTCGATAAGTACGTTTTCACTAAATAATTTTACCTTATTTTAATATGCCCCCAATCACAATTAAGTTAATAAAAACAATACTTAAGAATTGGTTTAATTCAAGTTCAGTTTTATTTGGACATACTGATGACCATACCACAATTTTTTATTTTATTGTTTTATTGAGTATTAATAGTCTGCCACACTGAAGGGCATTGATACTAGGGCTATGGTATTCATTCACACAATATGTACATAAGAAAGGAAAATAAATAAAAATAATAATAACCAAGTAAGAAGAGAAAGAAAAATAATAGATATATATAAATAAAAAGATAAAGTAATATACAAGATAAGTAAAATAACATATTAAAGACGAGTGATAATAAAATAAATAAAACAAATTCAAACCTATGTACAATATTTAAATTGGCCCAGGGGACTCTGGATCAAGCTTTGTCCCCCAATTGTGGAAGCCAAAGCAGGACTCCAGGAGATCCCAGTTCATCTTTCCCAGCCGCATCACTGGTATTGTAAGCCAGTGGAGACTGATGGAGGGCACTAGAGCAACAGAATCTCAGGACTTGAATAAAAAATCTGCCCAGTGCCAGAACTCCATTATATACAGTTTTACAAAAGGTCGCGGGGTCACTTCCGTTTTAACCTACGAGGAGGATTGTAGGGATGGCTGGAGCTAGATAGAGACTGTGCTACAGGATTAGAATGATGAGTGAGATTCTGGTGAAATTTGGAAAATTTGTGCGGGATTAGGTCAAGTACAAATGGGATATTAAGGTTATTGTGTAGGGTTTTATTGGTCACATAAAAGGGAGTATCGAGTATTGTTCGAAGAACTCTAGACTGGAAGGATTGAATGCGTTTGATGTTAGAAAGTTTTTCTGTCCCCCACAGTTCGAGTCCGTAGGTCCAGATAGGTTTCAGAATTGTCTTGTATATTAATAGTTTGTTCTCAACTGAAAGTTGAGTAGTGTAGTATAGTTGGCCATATCGTCGGTTAAGTTGTTGTCTTTTAAGTCTGGTATGTGGGTTCCATGTTAGTCTTTTGTCTAGAAGGAAGCGAGGATACCGAACTGTGTCGGAGAGGTGAAGTGGTATGGAGTTGAAATAAACTGGTGGACACGACTTGCGCCGAAGGGGGAAGGTGGTGTGTTTGGATTTGGATTCATTCACAATACCAGAAATAAAATTAAAGATTTTTAGTAAGAAAAGGTCTTTTGACTACTGAACCAATGAAACTCAATTTACTCACCGAGAAAATATAAATAGATTTTACAACGATTAATACGTTTCATTACAAATACGTTTCACAACGACTAATGGCTGTAATTAAGTACTTAAATGATCTTATCAGTGTTTTCTTAACAATTAAGTTAGAGGCTCCACTAAACCATCAATTTCCTCTCGTATCCAATCTTTACAATCCAAAATCCTACGTAAAATCCTCAATGCTGCTTACTTTGTTACAAATAAAATAATCATAAAGACCTCAATGTTCCATATGTTTCCGATTTGGCCAAATCCAGATACCTATCCTTCCATAATAAACTTCATAACCATCCGAATCCTCTTGTTTCTAACCTTGCTTCCTCTTCGGTTGCCTGATAACCCTCCGAGGCGTCTGAAAAGAAGATGGCCTCGTGATGTAGTTAAGTAAATATATTATTAGAGTGCTACCAATATGTAGTTTCTCAACAAGCGTTCTCATGTGATTGTATTATTACTGTGTGACTTACTCCTCAAGCATGAATTAAGAAGTCCAGTCAATACAAACATGTTTGAAAGTAACTAGACTAAATCTGAAGAGATGAGACAACAGGAGGCTCGGAAGTACCTGAGGACGCATGAGGTGAAGAAGCAACTTCCGGCAACGACGACAACGACTCACCCGTCATCCAACAATAGGACCCAGACCAAACCCAACGCGTTAGCGTCAAGGCTAACGCCAGCTCAGAACTGGCCTCGTCGAACAAGGAGGACGCCTCCACCATCTCTTCGGAGAAGTCGGAGATGTCTCTTACCGAGGCCATCGCGGTTCTGAAGGAGGATCAGCTTAATCCCAAGGATATCTCGATCAAGGCGAAGAAACCAAATGAATAATAAAATTGTTATTTTTTTTACTAGATATATTTTTTTTATAATACAGTTGTAAATATTAATGAATAAAAAAAAATAAAAAAAGAACAATTTTATTATGATCTGAAGAAAAAAAAAAATCATACATTCATTTTACGGGCCAAAACACGAAAAAAGGAGAGCGTTAATTATTCTGAATTTGTTTGTAATACCGGATACGAATATGTGTATTTAATATCAGGCAGTAAAAAGAAATAGATGATCTCGGTCTAAATAATATTTTAATGTTGAAATTTAATATTTGAATTTTAAAATTTTCATGAAATATAACAAAACATTTTAAGTCCTAAATAATTATTTAAAAATCATTCAATGGCTTTTTTGAACAGATTAGTCTGAATGAGAAAGACATATTTCACTATCAATAACATGGATTCTAGTCATTTGTCCTGCTAGATTCTCAACCGGCCACACTTGGCGTCTTCTTCTATGATAGCCGTGGTATAAAAGCAATAAAACGAACGGCCTTAATTTATAAACAAAAAGAATTTTATGGCACCATAAATAGGAAAAATGAATAGAATTACTAACTATTAAAAACCTTTGTCACCATTAATCATAGGAAACGATAAGCGTGTGGAAATGGAATTCAAGGTGAATATATCCACTTCATCCATCTTGGCAGCCAACGGTAATGTCTCCTGACATTTCGACGATGCCAGCCATCAGTCTTCGAGGGTCCCCTTTCTTCATGGAACCATTTAAGCCAAGACGATGAGGAGTGAGAATTTGGTAAAGAACATTTTCATGTTATCAAACTTAATTGTGTAACATAAAACTCGTTCGGCAGAAGTCAAAATTAGTTGGAAATACACCTGTCACTGAACAAATAGAATCTTGTACACACAGAATATATATATACTCAGAACTTGAGTATTTATTTTTTTTATTTTTTAAATTTACAATTGTATTAAATGAAAAATACAACAAGTAGATATGAAACACGTAACATGCTATGTACAACATAAAGAGAAACTACTCATTGGTAGCACTCCAATTATATTTCTATATTAGAAGGACCCGAGGTCATCTTCTTTTCAGGCGCCTCAAGTGGTTATCAGGAGTAGAAGAGGAAGCGAGGATGGAAACAAGAGGGTTCGGATGGTTCAGAGGTTTATTATGGAAGGATAAGTATCTCGATTGAGATAAATCGGAAACATATGGTACATTAAGGTCGTGATGGATGATTTTATATGTGACAAAGTAGGGAGCATTAAGAATTTTACGAACGATTTTGGATTGTAGAGTATTTTATTTTTAAAAAAAACAAAAACATATTTAAATAAATATTCATGTTGACCGACCAGTTTCTATAAGCAGTTCATTAATCTCTGGTGCTCTTGTCCATGTGTCAGTTCTTTAATTTTGCGATTAGTACGATGATGAATATCCGAGACTTTATTTATTATTTTCTTTCACTGGCCCTCAGGTTTCCAATCTTGTACTTCTTTGTTTGCTGTAATAGTTGGCCCCCTTTTCTGTGAATTGTTTCGATATTCCATTACGCCCGTTCTTCGTAGCCGTTTTTGTATGATTGCAAACGGTCCTAATTAGAGGCTGATTGTTGTTCTCTTAATTGACTCTAAGATAAAAGATAGATTATTGGCAAAAAAACACGAAAAATATTACATATTAAACCTAAACTCATGTTAGGTTGTATTATTGAAATATTATATGAGGAAGTGGCTCATGAAAGTAATCTCGGTATAACTAATATTTAATTATGATAATGGTTGATAATAATAAGAAGAATAAAGTTATATAGAGTTTTTGAAATTTTCATGACATAGGAAAAACGTAGTTTCAACTGGTTTCGGACAGAAAATGGTATAGAAATCATTCATTGACTTTTTCTTTAATTACAAGCTTTAGTGAAATGATATAATAATAATAATAATACTTTATTTATTCTGGCACGAATCCCTTTAGAATAATACAGAAAGATATAAATATGGGCTAGGAGCCTTAGAGATACATAATTAAAAATACAGAGCAATTAAAGTCATAGTAAAAAAATGAAAAATTATAAGTTACTTTCTAATTTTAATCAGCTAATAATAAAAAATTGAAAAAAAAAAGATGAAGTAAAAATAATGAAGAACGAACTAATAATTGATATACATATTTAAATTAGTATCTGTTTACAATTTCATGGGGACTGGATGGATAAGAAATAATTGAACAGGCGGGATTTAAAGGTAGGAAAGGTATTGGATTGACGAATGTGAGAGGTGATGGAGTTCCAAAAAGATGAGGATCGGATAATGAAAGATCTGACGAAAGAAGCGGTTCTGTGGGCCCTCATGTATAAATCAGAAGACCGGGAACGAGTATTGCGGGAACGAACAGAGGATTTGAATTGAAGGAGCTCGGAGATGTATGAGGGGCGGTGGGATTAGATGACTTGAAAGAGGAAGGCTGCCAGGATGCCAGGAAATATATACGACGGTAGGAAGGATAAAGCCACTTCAACTCTGCATAAAAATGGGAAACAGAGGCATCCCTTGGCATCCCGAAGATGAATCAAACAAAGCAATTTATCAAACGTTTCGATAAACGTATATATATATATATATATGAGACATTATTCTGGAAAATATTTCATTAGCAATACCATCTCTTCCATTTCCAGCAAGATTCCATATCGGAAACACTGTGCGCTGAAGTGGATCGGAAACTAAGGATTCATCGGATCGGAAATGGTAGGATTCATGATTTTTAGATGTTAATATTCCAGAGGAAATTGTAACGGGCAGTGAGTAAGGAGAATAAAGTTATATAACTATAATCAAATGATAGTAATTAAACATCGCAAATTAAAAATCTACTATGTCTTTTCTTAATTTAACACAGTGCATTTCAAGTCTCAGCATAATAACTTTAAAAATACTTGACACGTGAACAATCGTGAAACTTAAGTCATAGTTAGTAATTATCTCATTTTAAAAATGTAAATTATTAAAGAAAACGTAACAATAACAAAATTAAACAAAATTGTATTTATCATATGTAAAGTAAAATAGTATACTATTGCATTTAACTCATTCAATTTTTCGTTTGGGGGTTAGTTAGGTTTCCCCATTCTGAAAAATGACAGTAATATCACTACAGTATGTAGTGATAACATTTTTAAAAATTTATTAACTATTAAAAAAAACGTCTAAATCGGACCAGTTTAAGTAACGTTACAGACGTTACAAACATTAGCAATTTATAAATCCCCTTCTTTAGATGATAATAAAAAATCGTTATTTCCTCTGGCTAATTTTCTCATGTTAACACATAATGCGATTTGGCATTCTTCTTCAGTTTTCTTTTATTGTCCCAGAGGTTCTAAATGCGTGTGTACAAAGAAAGTTCATTGAACAATTTTTTGAAAATGAAGGAAAAATAAGAAAAAACTACAAAAAAATTGTATGACTGTAATCCTTAGTGTTGCCGAAATGCAAGACTCGTCATGATCTTACGCACTCAGCGGTGATCTTGATCTTGCGCAAGAATTATGTAGATTTCTACTAGCTTGTAGCTATTAATTAAATACGTTACTTTAGATTCTAGATTGACATGAACACAATAAAGTCCAACCAAATTAATGACATTAATTTGACAATACATTATAGGTATTAGTGTTGCCAAAATTCGGTCTTGGTCTTGGTTTTGCACTTTTGGGAGACCAAGACTGCCAGCATTATTACAAGATCGGACCCTCTTGCGGTCTCGCAGTTAGGTCGAACTGAGACTATTTTGAGATATAGTACGGTGCTTTAACAATTTAATCTTGCCTTAAATCTAAACAGCGTTGTTTTTCTTGTTGAATTGCATATTTTAGTATAGTTCTCCAAATAATTTAATATTTGCTAGGACCGGAGCAATATAAAAAAACATTTTTGTGAATAAAAATTAAGAAAAAATAGTTGCTAATTCTATATAATTTTAGTTAGTAATTGTAATAAATTGGTAGGGCTAATTATTCTGAAAATTACAATAATAACTCTATAGTATGTAGTGGTAACATACCTACCCAGTAAACATTTTTGAGACGGCGGCAAAATGTTGCCAATGCAATTAGTGTGTTGAATCGGATGTATATATCGAGATAAATTTCCCTGTCTATACTTACTTAATACATACACATTCAACGAAGAGTAACTTTTGTTTATAATTATTGCAAGCTAGTTCTAATTCTTGTTGTGATTTCCTCGTATTGTTTTACTCACATGAATGTAAATAAAATGTATGTTGATATGATATAAAAATATAACATTAAATAAAATTTCTTTCAAGCGAAGTTAGTGGAACACACATTTACAAACACCGAAAAGTACACATGTTTACTTAATTTTATCATATAAGACATAAAACTTACATAAGATTCATAAAAGTGTATATTATCGAGTATAATTATTATTTTTCTCTCTTCCGTATAATAGTATTTATTTCTTTTGTCTTACGTTTACGGGCTCTTTGCCCATCCTCAGAGACAATTTTTAAAATACTAATGGTTATATCATTAAACTGCATGGCAAAAAACATTGTCTTTATATTCCAAATTACATTGAAATAAATACACGCATGCTTAGTAGGATTATTTCTATTGTAACATTGCTCGTTTATTTTAAAAATTAAATAAATATTTAATATTATTATATAGCTCGCCCTTCAGGCGGTACAATCAGGCGGTCTTGGTCTTGGACTTGCAAAAATTAGGCAGTCTTGGTCTTGCTCTAGCAACAATTTGGTGGGCTTGGTTTTGGTGTTGCAAAGTGTAAGACCAAGACCTATTTTAAGCAAGACTAGATACAGCAGAAGATAGTTCGTTCGATACTGATGACGTCGGAGTACAGGGTATAATGGACAGAAATGGAACTACCTTCATGTCTGAGGGTAGCATAAAAACGAGGGAAAGAAAATGTGTCCTGTACCCATGAATTTGCATTGAGCAACTACAACCTCTACCGAAAAAGATTGGAACAGTATTGAACTCAGAAGTAATAGCTGGAGAGGCAAAAAGAATTTATAGGATGTTATATTGTTCGGGAGACTATCTTTCAAGAAAAGATGAATAATGGAGAGTTCCCATAATAACCATTTCTTGCAAGACTTGTTATTAATATGCTGCCAAAATATTTATTGTTTGAGATAGGCGGCCTCAAATATATTTCTTTTTAAAGGATGGAAGTGAACTTTCTATAGCCATCTGCTTTTGCCTACCTTTTATGGCTTAACTTAAGGACCATCGAGTGACTGGTCACAATGAAACGAATCACACTCATCCCACAAACTCCCTCCAATAAGCAGAGTCAATTGAGAATTTTAATATTCCCTATTACTTCAAAATTAAAACAGATAGCCGTCTATTCAAGTAGACGTATATCGTCAATGCTCTCCGCAATGTTCGACTAATCATGGTAAAAGGTTTGTAAATTATTATATGCACTTAATGGAAATATTGATAATGACTTCCGTTAGCGTTATGGTTCAAACAAACATAGCCACCACTTAATAGCCATAACCATGTGAGAAATAAAGGGGGTTACATTATAATAGCTGGAATAATCCTCTTCCAAGGGAAACAAGAACTAAAAATGCCAATTATTTTTTAATCTGTAGTAAGGCAAGAACAATACATTCTTTAAGAAATGAATAAAATATCAAGCAATGATAATGTCATTTTTATAATTTTTAAAACTATAAACATTTCAAACGTGTATTGTAATTTTTAATTTATCTTATCCATAATCCAAATCCTCTAGCTCAATCCCTATCCAGCTCCCTTCATTCCTACAATCCTCCACGAAGGTTAAAACGGCAGTGGCCCAGAGATCTCTTGTAAATATGCTTCTGGAGACCTGGCAATGGCCAGCTTCTCCACTCATGTCCCAAGCGTCTGTGGCTCTAGTGCCCTCTTTCAGTCTCCATTGGCTTCTAATACTAGTGATGCGGCTGGAAAAGTGGTACTGGGATCTCCTGGAGTCTTGCTTTGCCTTCCACATGTGGGGGAAAAAGCCTGGCTCGGAGATTCCTGGGCGAATGTATATATTGTGTATAGGTATGATTGTGTTTATAAGTTTCTTTTTATGTTATTGTTTACTTTTTTTTCTTTTATTTTCTTTCTTCATCAGTATTATTTATTTACTTTTTATATTTATATTTATTTCTCTATTATTTGTATATATTGTTTGAATGAGAACCCTTAGCCCTAATACTTATAGCCCTCCAGTGGCTGATTGTATTATTATTCAATAAATAGATAAAAAAAAAAAAAAAAAAAAATTAATTTGTCATATTTCACCCATAAATAATTTCGCATTGGTAATTTAAACTCAAAACATGAGAATTTAATATTGTTTGGATTCTTCAAACAAATTTACTACCAGTGCACATTTATCAATTTCCATATATACATATATTGATAAATCTCTCAGACAAATCCAAATATGTATTTAGTACGAGTACACGGCATTTGTCAAGATGCCACTTAAAGGATAAGAGCGTCGGTGTTTTAATTACGTTTATTGAAGAGATTTTGATTACCAAATATTTTTAGTCTTTTGTTGATTAAATCAAAAGGATTTCTAACGCGTATAATGAGTAGTAATTAACACGTATAGCAAGTAGGGTATAGGTAAGCAGTCTACGTGCGAAGCATGGACTTTCGAAATTTAGTTAAGAGGTTTATAGCGATTATCTTTGTGTTTTACTATTAGCCACTGCGAATGCGAATCGAACTGGAAATAGCAAAGATTTCAATATGAATATCATTTTATGATATTTAAATATTTATATATTTAAAAACAATGAATATCATATTTCTCAGAATCATGAGGAAGCTTATTAATAGTACATCTTACAGATGGATCTTAGGGGAGGAAGGGGCATTCTGTTTGAAGCTCCCTCTCCCCAAATGTTAAAACATAACCATGTCTTATGAAATAAATATTTAAAACATATCTGTAAATCTATTATTGTTCGTGTACATTTAATTGAACTTCAAGAATCAATTAAACAACATTTCATATAGGTAATTAGTTAGTTTCTTTCTTTTTCTCCCTAAGTAGTAATCCTTATTTATAAAAAAAAAAAAAAAAAAAAAAAAAAAAACCATTCGGGCTGAAGCACCCCCCCTTCCTCCCCAACAAAATGCAATCCTGGATCCACTAGTGGTAATCTCAAAATAAATTTTCTCATTTTTCTTATGTCTATAATAAATTTTCAAATAGAAGTTAAGTCAAGAATACACAAAAAATAATAAAAGCAATTTATAACACAATAGTCAGAAAACAATTATTTTATGAACAAACAATAAACCATTTATCAATCTATAGTATTTAAAAATAGAAAAAAAATATTTATTTATTAACAAGAATTTTATATATATATTAGATTTTTTTTTTTTTTTTTTTCTATTTACCTTTAACTTACTTTTGATATCTACAGATATTGTAACCATTATCTATTGATATATATCCTTTAATATGTGATGTCATTTTAAAATTAGAAATATAATTTTTTTGTAATTTCTATGATATATTTTGAGTCTGGAGTAGTAGGTGGTGAATATTGTTGTCATCTATTAGCAACAGAATATCTTTATTTTCGAAATTCATTAGAAAGTTAGGCTTCCAAATATATATATATATATATATATATATATATATATATATATATATATATATATATATATATACATATATATATATATATATTTACTTTAATCAGTATACTTTGTTTAATACTACTTATTATTATTTTATATTTATATGTACATAGTTTTATTTATTTTTTTAATTTATTCTTAATTACTTTCATTTATTGTTCTTGATGTATGTACCGTAAGATGGAGTAAATTTGGGACTGCTAATATTCACTTAATTATTTAAAAATGCATAAATATAAATTTAGGACCTCTGAATAAGTTATGTTTCAAGTTTTACCTTTCTTCTTCTTTTCTCCTGGAGGCATTTATGAGTTGTTATGGTGGCATTTTTTACAACACCCCAATAGTATTCTAAGAATAGTGTAAAATTAGGATTAAACTTTATCAAGCATACTTAAAAAAGTCTGTAAACATGTTTTGTTTTTTTTATTTCTTAAAGACATTTACAACTGTTTTAAATAAATACATCTAGTAAATTTGAACATAATGTATATAATGACATGAAAAACACTTGCTGAGTAACTACCCAATGATAGCACTCTAATGATATGTTTACATTAGGAGATCACGGGGCCATTTTCTTTTCAGACGCCTTGGAGAGTTATCAGGAATTGAAGAGGATGTAAGGTTAGAAACGAGAGGGTTGGGATGATTCTGAAGTTTATTATGGAAGGATAGGTATCTGGATTGGGCCAGATCTGAAACAAAAGAAACATTAAGGTCATTATGGATGGTTCTCTAAACATGTTAGACATATTTTTTTACTTTCTTGTCCGAGGGAGTGTTTCAATAGTTTTAAACCATCTCAAGACAATCCACACCATTTCTCAAAAAAAAAAAAAACAAAAAAACTTGTAAATATAGTACAGTAGTTTTTGTGATTAGCAGTTACAATACGAGTTTACACGGGGGTACTTTGAGGATATAAAATCTCCTCATTTTTTAGACAACTTGAAGTAAATCTTAATTTATTTCGTCATAAACCTCAAATTAATTAATATAGACTTAAAGTTTAATAATCAAGGACGTTTTCTTAAAAGTGGGTTATCTTCAGTATAGTCGAAGGGTAATAAAAAAAATTGAATAATTAATGATTTTTTAAAACCAGAACTCAAAATCGTTTAGCCACTTAAAAGTACTCTTTAAATGGTTGTAACAATGACAAATTCTATTTTGATTTCAAGTAAATCTTTTCTAGTCTATATTGAATCAATTTTTAATTACTTAAATTTAATATTTTTTTAGTTGCCACTTACTATTCGACGAAAAAAGGGACTTACTTTAAAAAAACAGAAAACTTAAATTATCTACTTTTCTGCGGAATATTGGACCACTGTTTACTTTTTTGTAGTTTTTGAGGTCTGCTTTCAGTCCTTAGAATATTTCTCTCTACTTACGTGATACTCTGTATATTGATTTCTATTTTTTGATTGTTATATGATTCGTAGTGAATATTAATTTTCAACAATTGTAAGTGTAATTTATTTTCACTGTATGACATGAGTATGACACCAATAGAGTTTCAAAACATTGTAAAAATGTAGTTGTTTAATTTTTTTTAAATCTGGAGTGTCTACACACACGACTTTCCCACCTATTTCAGAAAAGTTTTTATATCTTTGCATATGTCCGACAAGAAACAAAAAGAAAATTGAATTAGATTTATTTTCCTGAAAATTGATCAAAGAAAAAATTTGATTACGATTTTTTTGATGAACTAGAGCAATGTAAAACGGCTTAAGGTAGATCATTGTAAAAATTTCAATACCCTCTAATATTCCTGATCAAAAATTTTTTGCCATATCCTAATATAGTCAAACAATGATTTGATACATAGAATATGTATGATACATATAATATGTACTTAGCGAGTTAGGCCTCAAAACATTTTGCTTTTCTTTATAACTTTTTTTCTTAAATTTTCTCGGGAATTTGGTCTATGCACAACAATTTAAAAGACAATTATTAGAACATTATAAGGAAGTTTCATCAAAATCATTAGAGCCGTTTTCGCACTACAGTCAATAGAAAAACATGTTTTTCATTTATTGCGCGACAGCTATTGCGCCTGGGTCACCCAATTTGTGCCACAGGCATCACTAGTCAAAACCCTAAAAAATAAAAAAAGAATTAACAACATCGGTTCACTAGTTCCCGAGAAAATCTTGGCACAAACAGATAGACAGACCAATGGCTAAAATTGTGTTTTTCGGACTCAAAGTGCTCTGAAACATTTAGATCCGTCGAAAACCGCATATCGGAAATATTATCCTTACCTAGTAAAGGTAGGAAATTAAAAATAAGACAAACCAAAATGTTCATTATGTTTCGTCTAAACATGGCGTTCTCAGGTAATCTTTCATGCTATTCAAATCTATATAAGATTCATTTACGTATTGAATGTATTAGCTGCTCATGTCCTCAATCTTTTTATTTTAAACTTCTTTTTGGTTATTATTGCCATTTAAAAAGATAAATTATTAGTACTTCACATTAAACTCTCCTTTAACGATAATATAGTTGTTTATTTATTGACTGAACCTCAGGTTCCCCAGAAAAATTAGAAATAAGTAGTGTTGCCCAAATGCGAGACCGAGACTAGACTTGGTCTTGCAAACTCAGTCTTGGTCATGGTCTTGCTCTTGCGTAAGAGTCTCGCAACAGTCTTGCTATTATTTATTAACTTATTAATATCGAGAAATTGCTATAATTTTTTAGATAAGAGAAACCTAACGAAGCCCGAATGAAAAATTAGAGGAGTTCAATGCAAAAGTATATTGGTTATAACAATTATGTACATATATAACTAAGATTGTCAAGTATTAGTAACTATTTTGCCTTAATTTTGATTCAAAAATCGATTCTTTTTCCTGGTCTTGTTCTTGCATATTGCAAGACCGATTCTGGGCAACACTAGAAATAAGTAGGACTCAGCTAGAAAAACATTGATTGACACTGACTTTAATTAAATAAGATCAAAAAGAAATCGAGAAAAGTTATTTCTTTTTTTTTTTTTTTAAATATAGGCATTTTCAATATAAAGAGAAGAACTACATTCGTTGAAGATTGCTAAGTTAATTACTAGAAAGCATGAAAGTTATAATTGTAGATAATTAGTTACAACACCTGCTTTAGACAATTACTTTTAATTTCTCGTAAATCATAAAAGTGGGTCATAAAACGAATGCGTTTAGTTAATAATATTAATACAAAGGCGCGCTTGAACTATTTTTCCATACATTTCTCTAAACCATTTTATTTTTTTATCACACGTTTGCTGATCCTTTGTTACAGCGTCTGCTACACTTGTTTTCTTCTTCTTTTTTTTTAAAGTACATCCTACCATCAGGTTTATAAGCTTAGTATAGTTTCTTGGCCAAAGATTTTGCTAGATTAGAGCTAACTACAGACTTTTTTTAAAATTTAATAATAAATCTTATTTATTGAAAAAAATTACAATTTGTCTCAAAGACATTTATAATTGTGTTCACAGATCACATTCACACTCTATGTACAGTAAATAAAATGAATTATACAGAAAAACAATATATATACAATAAATAAGAATAAAATAACCTAAAAATAAATGAATAAAATAACATATACATAACTATATACAATATTTACAATCTGGTGAGAAAACTACAAACCAGACTTGTCCCTCCAAGTGTGGAGGGAAAAGCATGGCTCCAGGAGATCCCAGCACTTCTCTCTCAACCGCGTCACTGGGGCTAAACCCAGTGGAGATTGAGCAAGAGTGCTTAAGCCACATACACTCATGTCGTGAGTGGAGAATCTGGCCATTGTCAGAACTCCAATATTTACAAACTATAAAAGGTCGCGGGGCCACTGCCGTTTTAACCTCCTTGGAGGATTATATGGATGGGTGGTGCTGGATAGAGATTGTGCCAAGGGATTTGGATGATGGGTAAGGGTCTGGTGGAATTTGGAGAATTTTGATGGGATAAGGTCTAGGACAAATGGGATAGTAAGGTCATGGTGTAGGGTTTTGTTGGTTACATAGAAAGGAGCATCCACTATTGTTCGAAGGACTTTGGATTGGAAGGATTAGATGCGTTTGATGTTAGAAAGTTTTTCTGTTCCCCACAGTTCAAGTCCGTAAGTCCAGATAGGTTTCAATATTGTCTTGTAGATCAGTAATTTGTTTTCAATGGAAAGTTCAGATTTCCTGTTTAGTAGCCGGTATAGTTGGCCATATCGTCGGTTTAGTTCCTGTCTTTTAAGTCTAGTATAAGGGTTCCACGTTAGTCGTCAACTACAGACTATAGAGATTTTTCACTCAATTTAGAATAACAACTATATTGAGGTAGGGAATGCTTGTTTGTTTATTTAGGCTTTAAGGCGTAAAACCCCAGAGTCATCAGCGCCTGTTGGTCATATATTTTTGTTCACTGGAGTACAGATACTCCTTAGAATAGGGAAAAGGTAAAAATAATAAATAAAAGGAACAAATAAAATTAAATGAATAATAATAAAGAAAAAATAAATAATATATATCAATAAATAGTAAAAGAAAAAAAAATATAAATAAAAATTATATGCGTTTCTTAATTTTGTTAAATAAGCTATGTGTATTAAAGAAACGTATAACTGCTTTTATGTTTGATTTATTATTATTTAATATCACTGATATATACGGTCAAAGAGATAACCTATTTAAGCTTGAGGTATAATTGGGGCATTACTGAATAATATGACTGACAACGAGAGGGCTATTGCAGTATTGGCAAGTTGCAGGTCGTTGTTTATAGATAATATATAAATTTTTATGACATATTCTTAACGTAGTCATGGCGAACTCTACTCTGCCATTAGAACGGTTTGGTGTGGTTCCGTGCTTTACTGATTGTTTGATAAGTTTTAATTTGCTTGTTGGGCTCTCGTTCCACATGGACTGCTAGCTATCCAATATTTCTTTTTTGAGAGGAAAACTCATTTCTGGAGGGGTCAATACCTCTGCCTGAGAGCGTGAGTGCTTGTTTTGCTGCTATATCTGCAATCTCATTACAAACTATTCACACGTTTAGAGTATGCTAGAACGTTCTACTGATATCGATCTAATACAGATATAATGGAACTAGTAATTGTCTAGTTCATCGGATCTGATCCCAGTTCATTCTGTATTAATCCTGGATTCATTCATGGAATCCAGCATCTTCTCAGTTCAACCTGTCTTAATTTAATCCCGCCTTAGGAGGTATCTATTTGCTATATTTTGGGGTTTATAAAGCCTAACATAGAACCCACATAACAGACCTAAAAGACAAGAACTTAACAGAAGATTTGGCCAGTTATACGTACTACTTAACAGAAAATCTAACCTATCAATCGAAAACAAACTATTAATATACAAGACCATACTGAAACCCATCTGGACCATCTGGACTTGAACTGTGGGGGACAACTAAATTTTCGAACATCAAACGCATCCTATCCTTCTAGTCTAAAGTCCTCCGTATAATAGTCAATGCTCCTTATTATGTCACGAACAATATCTTACATCATGATCTTAACATCCCTTATGCCCTTGACGTTATTCCATCCCGATTTTCAAATTTTCACATAAACCTAATCCACCACCTATAATCCTTAGCACAATTCTTATTCTGTTTCATCCATCCCTACAATCCTCCTCGATGGTTGAAACGGCAGTGGCCTCGAGAACTTTTGTAAATATGTCATTGGAATTCTAGCACTGACCAGCTTCTCCAGTCAAGTCATGAGTGTCTGTGGCTGTAGTGGTCTTTCTTAGTCTCCGCTGGAGTCTAATGCTTCCATTGGCTTGTATCTCTTAGAGCCTACTCTTGCCTCTACACGTGGGGAAAAGGGCTGGACTCGGAGCTCCCTTGGCTAACTGTAATTATTGTAAATAAGTATGACTGTTGGTTTTGTTTGTTTTTTCCATTTACTCATTTCTAATAATTTATTATCATTAATATTAATTTATTTATTATTTTTTCCTTAAGAATTTTCTGTATAATTTCACGACAAGCTATATTTCTTTGTTTTATTACAGTTTTATCTTTGTTATATATACATTATTATCTTTTATATATCTTTTTTTATATATTTAATTTTTTTCATATTTTATCATATTGTAAATGTGGTATTAATGTGCCTTACAGCTTTAATACTCAGTACCCTTAAGTGTGGTAAAATGATTTATACCTCAATAAAAAGATTAATAAAACAAAAAAAAAATGCATTATTTTGAGGTTTAATAAAGCTAATGATCTAATAAACTAATAATCTGTCTAATAACTTAAAAGTTTTTTTACGCGCTCCTGTGGCAAAAAACTAAAAGCGCTGATGTCAATACCCCATTTCTGCTGATTAAATGCATTCACTATTTACTTCACATATTTTAAAAATTAATTGGTGATTTCTAAATTTTTTACTTGAAAACATTTTTGCTCTTCGTTCGATATTGCACTTCAATTTCTAAATTAGCCATTTTATTCTTCTCTGATGTTATAGCTTTAATAAAAGACTAATATGACGAAATCAAACTAAATTTTGAATGTCACTGACCAAAAACTAATTTAATTTAAATTAATTAGTTCGGACATTCTCAGCCCGTGTGTGCTTTTTCATCTGAAAACGTTGTTGTGATTTAATGACTATTTTGATTTTTACCCCCTGACTAATACTAGGCACTCACAAATTTTGCCATCCATTTCGGTTTCATCAGCAGACGATAGTCATGTCCTACAGTAACATCTCTTCATGTCAGTTCCTCGAGCTATTATTTCGTCTCGAGATGTCTCATACGCCTTTCTCACGACCCCTTCGTGGTCTATCATAAGTACGTGACAGGGCAGTATATACTAAAATAGAAAGTGTTCAATCAATGAACGACTGACGATTTATGACCCAAAGGTTGTGAAAATAAGAACATATGTGGTCTACAAGTTATTTTAAATTTGTGTTAATCCCAATGAATACCATGATTTAATCGCCAGTATTTTCCAACCAACTAGTTATTTATAATAGTTTAACATTAATACTCCCATTCTCAATAAAGCTAAACTTA
Organism: Nezara viridula; assembly: GCA_928085145.1. Classification (NCBI taxonomy): domain Eukaryota; kingdom Metazoa; phylum Arthropoda; class Insecta; order Hemiptera; family Pentatomidae; genus Nezara; species Nezara viridula. Next base: position 56,879,059 of record OV725078.1, on the reverse strand, counting down.
ATAGTCTTTTACCATAACGTTGCAGTAAATAAGCGGACGTATGTACGCTTTATTGGTAAAATTTATTCATGAATTCTAAGGCTAGTAAACAAGGCGAAATTAAAAATATGGACGCTCCAAGACCCAAGAATGTTTGCCGTCTCTTCTTACCTTAATAAAGCAATCATTATAGTAATTAGGCAGGTGGATTTAAACAATAAAACGGAACAGCTAAATAATACTTGCAATTAAATTAAATTAGTCAAGCACCTGAACTTCCCTCGTAGATAAGGTACTCCGTCCTCGAGAGGAGGTAGGACAGGATGGGACCGGTGGGGGGGGGGGCTCCGTGTTATCTATACAAAGCAACTTATAATATAAAACTAAATATTATAAACAATAAAAACTATGGGTGTAAATCCAACAAAAAGTATATTATGTTATAAATAAATTAAAAGTCAAATAATAATAAAAATTTTCAGAGCAACAAAAATAATAAATTTTTGACGGATTTCCCTTTTTCATCGAAATCTGGATCCAGTTCTAACATTTTAGAAAATTTAACCTTGGTGTGAATAATATTAACCACCGCTTTCAAAAGTTTTGAAACATCCTCCATAGTAAAATAAGTGGGCATTAATTATACCTGGAAACCTATTTTTATTACATATATAATAGCTTCGTCCAATTAAAATTAATTTTCAGCTGATATTCAGTTGAATGGAATAATTTACTTTTCTTCTATGCAACTGTGCCAAAAAATGTAGTGTTTACAGTCTGACGAAGATTGGACGATTTTTATGAGCTCCACTGAATGATAATGTGTTTATTATCATAAAGAAAATAGGTAGAAAATATAATATTTATATAAATGTTACAACACATAGACAATGGAAAATTCCGAACTTTTATCTGTTCTCAACTCGATTAATTTTAAAAAAAATAAATATTAAAAATTTGTAAAACTTAAAAAAAGAGTAACAAATCGATTGTAAGTAGTAAATACCTAACTAGATAAATTATTTTGTATAACAAACAATATAACGATAACAAACAAATACTATGTATAATAAAAAAAAAATCATTTCACTAATTATTCACAAACGGCCTAGGGCTCTTTGCAATGTGGCGTGCTGAACGTAATTTCTTAGAGCTTTCCAATAAACACCTTTCAATAGAATAAATTATTCTTCCGGCGAATTTGTCTGCCAAGAAAAATAGTTTCCCCAAATCTCGCTATAGACATGGCAGGGCTACAGAAAGTGAATGGTGTCTTCTTTTTCCCCGGAATTACAATCCGGACATTAGCGGATCCAGGATTTAATTTTGCCATAAAGATTTTTTTTTTTTATATATATATGAAATGGTGTTTAAGTAATTCCTAAAATCCTTTTAAATGTAATCACACGAACAATATAATTCTTTAAGAGCTATTTTTTAAATATTTTGGGAGGGCTTCAGCCCCCCCCCCCCGTAGATTCGCCCATGAATCCGGACAATTATCGTTGTCATCCTTCCCCCACGGTTCAATACTTCAACGATTCAATGCGGTCGGAAATCGACCTTATTGGTACAGTGTCAAAACAGTCATTGAGATAGGGTGATACAGTGTCAAAATCACATAAACTTGCATACATAGAAAAAGTGAGCTGAAGACATCTTTCTAGGTTGCTTTGTTTTTCTGATTCCTCAATCGTATGTTTAACTGAGATCAATTGACGTGCAGGTAGGCGATATTTGAAGTATCAAACTTAGTTTGATAATACTCCTTCAATCCAACCACTTCCGGTACCAAAAACTTTATTTGTTATCACTTACTTTGAAAAACGGATATCAGGCATCTCCAAACCTTTAAAACAGAATCAAAATGTTATATACGATACCTGTTTCATGGGCTAATAATATAATTAGGTGCATAACTCAATTTTTTTTTAATAAAAAATCTTTTGAATTTCTCTAATGCATCAGAGTGCTCGGTAAACTTGTAACAAACCACCACCCGTGAGACTCTCTTATATACTTCTAATTTACGTGTATAGAGGACATTTTTTTAAGAGATGAAATTATTCCAAGCAGGTTTTAACAAGTTCTACTGCATAAATTTCGTTTGCATAAGTCACTCACTCTGACATAATAAGAGTTTGGATCTAAATAATAAATGTTAGCAAGGTTTTTGAGCGAATATTCCGAAACCGAAATATCACGACTATCTCTTTGTTCTTTCCGAATGAGGAGGATCATTAAGAGGAGTAATCGTAGAAATCTCAAAGTTTTGAATGGCAGTAATGGTGAAGCGCTTTTCGTTTTCTTTATAGTTCAGTGGCAAGCAAAGCCTTGCCCTAGCTTGTCAACTCTTAAGCGCTTAATCATTACTTTCACCTCAAGCTTTTCTACCACCCGCTTTCCTTCTTGTTATTGTATAAAATACCGTTACCGTTACTAATATACCATAATATGTGAAAAAAAAAATTTGTTCACACAAAAAAAAATTGTAAGAAATGCAGAAAAAAGGTTTGTCTGTCATTCTTTTTGTCAATTAACTTTTGAAAATTAATTGTTATCTTATTTTCTATTTTGAAGGCCAGTACTTTGGTTTTATTTCATATGACGATATGAATTTTCATTGATAACCATTGAACTTCTAACCATTTAATTATTCTTTCTTATATTTTATTGTGACGTTTCGGAATATTTTTTTCATTTTCAAACACACATCATTTAATACGGCTCTACTCTTACTGCACTTTTCATGTATCTGTCTATTGTTTTACATATTATAACGTCAAATAAATTATTTTAATGATCAATAATAAATGGTCCAAAGTTTAATGATTATCTTTGAATATTAATAGTATTCAATTTAGTTAATAGTATCCAATGGTAGAATACTCCTGGATAGTGAAAAACAAAACAAAAAATACAAAACACGAAGGTTGGTTAAAAAAGATTTCGAATGGAACCAGAGCTAGGCTAACATATTGTTCAGTTAGATATTGATAGTAACATCTTGATATTGTTCTCTGAGCTACACAGAGTTATGCATTGCAAGTGAATCGAAATTTACAACATCTGATAGACCTATTATCTATATCGCCTATAGTTTCTATTGCGCGTTTAAGAAATAATATTATTTTCTAAAGAACACCTAATCGATTAGTGAAAGTTTTTATTCTCAACTCGTCTCACAGTATTTACTTATTTTTCAGCGGAATTTCGTTGATTATTCATTTAATACAGTTCACATATACATCAGAGCAGTTGATATTTACTGTTGCATTTATCTTTTTTTCCCGTTTTATTTGTCTTCTCTTATGATATGCGGTGTTAACACCAAGCGATGTCCAGTGAGGTGCCCACTAAGAAGACTTGGTCAGACATATCTACATCTCGTGGTTCTCAAGAAAGACAAAAAAACTCGTTGCAGCCTACATCATACACCTCCAATGACCACAGTGAACTTTTCAGAACGAGAACCTCAGCCTCAACCAGGTACTTTTCGCAAGAAATGGTTAAAGAATTCTCTTTCTTTACTCCAAACCAAGTGCTTCAGAATGACAGAAAAGTATTGCAGTCTCCAGCAATACCCAGGGAACCAAGGCTTCCTCCGATAATTGCAAAAAATTTCCATATATTGTTATTCCACATACAACAACTAAACTAAATCTGCACTGGCAGTTATTATTGCGTCAACAGGACCAACGATACAAAAATAAGACTAGATACTGCTGAAACCTACCGAAAAATAGTGAAGTACCTATTAGAAACGAATACGAATTTTCATACGTACCAGCTGAGGCAAGAGAGAGCATTACGAGTGGTGAAATTTGCACTCCTCACAGTTGAAATTACGAGATAGAATAAAATAATAATACTGAAGTTATAAAAGAAGGACTTACGACGCTTGATTTCAAAGTACGCCAGGTAACCAACGTTTTGAAGGAGAATAAGGAGCAGCCAGGTGTAAAAAATAAAGTTCCACGACCTTTATTTTTCGTAGACCCAGAGCCATCACCTGGTATCAAGAAAATATATGAAATCAAGAGATTGTATTACACTATCGTGAAGATAGAGAAGCCATACCCCATGAGGGAAATCGTGCAGTGGCACAATAGCCAGGTGGGCGGCCATACGAAGACTTATTGTCACCACTTGCCGCGTTGCGAGAGATGCGGTAAACAACACAAATCAGCAGAGTGCACCAAACCACCAGCGGATCCAGGAATAATATTGGAGGGGGCTTCAGCCGGAAAGCTTTTTTTTTTTCATATATATAACGATAATCACTTTGAAAATAAAGAAAGAAACTAACTAGCTGTATGAAATGGTGTTTAAGTGATTCTTGAAGTCCTATTAAATGTAATTACAGGAACAATAATACTTTTTTTTTCTGTTCTTCCCTACCTCGCCATTTAGGCTATACGGGATTTCCCTGGGCCGGAGGGTGAGGGCGATGAATTTAAAATCCCCTCCGGCACCGGGACTCGAACTCGAACTTATTTTTGTCTCTCAAAACTTTATATATCTGGTTGCCGGGCAACTCCCGGTGCTGTGCACACGCTTTAGCCCATTCGGCCACCCTGCCCCCAAGAACAATAATACTAAAATAGATAACTTTTTTATCCGTAAAGCATGGTTACAATTTACCATTTTGGGGGGAGGATGGGGGACTCCATCCCGATACCCTCTCCCCTCCCTCCGTAGATCTGCCTGTACACCAAACTAATACAAGATCTTGCAGTTTGTTCACTATGCCTAGAGAGAAACATGACCAACTACAAAGGCTGCCAAACTTATAAGAATCTCAAATCCAGATACCAGAAGACTCGGATTCAAGTTGAGATAACCAGATCAAGAAGATAACCTTCTAGAATAGTGAACAGTAATATATCTGTTTCCGAACTACTTGGAGGTAAGAACCCAACCAATAATTGTGAAGCTCTGATTCAACAACAACCTCAACGCCAACCTCAATATCCTGTTTATCCTAACATACCTAACCAATCTCAACCCTATCAACCTGAAATTTCCCATACTCTTCTCTCAAATGCCACAGTTCTCGCCAGTTTGTTTTCATCATTCCTCATTGAATTTAGATCGATGGTCAGCCCACTCCTTATAAATCTCGTATCTCATTTCATCCCTCCTGTAAAAAAATTCTTAAATGACTCCCATAAACAAATATCTTTTTTTTTTATTTTTTATTAGACTAGCATAATTATATCTAAAATAAATTTTAATTAGTATTTTTCTCAAAGATATTTAAAAGATTTAATTTTCAGGGCTTAAAGTTTTGTTTCTTTTGTTTGCTATATTTGTATGTTTTTTTTTAAATGAAAGATAAAAGTGAGTATGAATGGTTTACCCTAATTTCTCTGATTTTTTGTTAGATAAAACGGAAGAAGGTGATGCAGTTAATGAATTTTGAATTGAATTCATAAACTGCCTCAACTTCTTCCGGTTTTTTAGTCTTCTGGGGATACTACTGAAATTAAACCTACCAAAAGTTGTGTACATCAATAAACTTAATAAGGTATATATGCGAATTAAATAAATCAATCAAATATATACATTACTTTTATGCGGAAGATTTAAAATTTATGTTGAGTAATAAAAGCAAAAGTTTGAATGTCGATAACTCAGCTGGATGTTAGTAAAATCTAACCAAATTATGTTGGTTTAGTTTATTGCTTCATGCGCAACAAAATAACAAAAGTTACATTCTATAACCCGTCCTCCCATCTTAAATAATATTGTGATTTTAAAATCGTAAATTTGCACGTTTTTTAGTTATTTTCCATCATAGCATTCTTCAAAAGGGGTTTTAAAAAAAATAAGTAATAGAATAATTTCTTCTCGGAATTAAATTTTCTGATTTAAATGAGATGGCATGAAAAAAATTGAAATTTTCAGTAGTTTAGAAAATTCCTAAAAAATTTTGTTGATCTATTAGGTACTTAAATCCTCTTTACATACTTTAATGTTCATATAAAGGAAATATAAAAAAACAAAAATTGCCATGTAAAACAAAATTCCGACTTAAGTTTTGGTTGGTTAAGTTTTGACCACTGTGCGCCACCCTATCATCCAACTCAGATCCCGTAACAGCATACTTAAATCTGCAAAGACACCTCTCCCCGAGTAAGCACTAGTCTAATAAATGGCGCATTAAAATAAATGAATCTAAATACAAACACATTACATTCACGCCCCGGCTCAGATTCTGTTCACCAGTCCACTTTAATTCCATCCAGCTTCCTTTCTCAGACACAGTCCGGATTTTGGCTCTTCTTAGACCGAAGACTAGCGGGGAACCCACATACTGGACTGAAAAGACAAGAAATAAACAGAAGATATGGCCAACTATACCGACTATTGACTAAAAAAAGTCAACTTTCAATTGAACACAAATTACTGATCTTCAAGACAATCTTGAAACCTGTTTGGACCTACGGATTGCAACTATGGGGGGACAGCAAAATTTTCTAGCATCAAACGCATCCAATCCTTTCAGTCCAAAATCCTCCGAATCCTTCTATGTAACCAATAAAACCCTACATCATGACCTTAATATCCCAGTTGTCCTAGAACTTATCCCTGATTTTTTTTTCCAAATTCCATCAGAACCTTATAAATCCCCTTGCAAAATCCTATCCAGCTCCACCCATCCCTACAACCCTCCTCGAAGTTTGAAGCAGCAGTGGCCCAGAGACCTTTTGTATATATGTTGGAGTTGGCAATGGCCAGATTTTCCACTCAAGACATGAGTGTATTTGGCTAAAGCGCTCTCGCTCAATCTCTACTGGCTTTAGGACCAGTGACGCGGTTGAGAGAGTAGCGAAGGGATCTCTTGGAGTCCTGCTTTTCCCTCTATAGTTGGAGTGATAAGAATGGCTTGGGGTTCCCTGCCTGATTATATATATTGTATGTAGGTATGGCTGCGTTTTTATGTTTTAATTTACTTATCTTCAAGTAATTTTATTGTTTATTTTATATAGTTTTTGGTTATTAATTAGTTGTTATTTTATGTTTTCTGTATACCTAAAGTTTTGAATGAGTTCATATCTCACTATAATTATTATCCGTGTGGGAGATTGTTATATTTCTGAATAAATATATTTTTTAAAAATATGTAAACATATTCATATACCAAAGTATAAACAATTATTTAATTTTCTGTTATTTTATTAGTCATCTTCCCTCTGTTGTTATTCACTTTAATGCAGAAAACTATGTAATAATAAATAAATTTTAAAGAGGAATTATAATTATATCCTCGGTAATGTTATGTAAGTAGCGAATCTATTTCCAACAAAATTGGAGGATTCTAGCACTCATAGCTCGCCTCGAGATCGTTATATGGTTTGCGAATACATTTTAAAATACTATCACTGAGATAATAAAAGTCTAAACCGTTATTTCGATTAACCATTCGCATAAAAGAAAAAATAAATATCATTCCAACAAGGCTCAACAACTCGTCATTGAGGACCTATAAAAGATCAGCCTAGATTCCTGGCCCCGTTGTCGACTTCAAACTAATAAAACAATGGGCACAATGGTGACAATAGACAAAGCTCGTCATCCGGGAGCTCGGCTAGCTCCTTGAAACCTCTCCGCTGGAGCTTCGGAAACGTCTTAATTTCCTCGACGGACTGTCGAGAAGTCAGGATATAGTTGATGAGAAACATCCCGAAAATGGGTTATGGCTTCAGCTACACCACCTAAGTGAAACTCCGGCATTTAGGAAATATGTAGGAGGGTAGAGGGGAAGAGACAAGATTAAGGAAACATGATAATAACAGGAATCGAAGTTATTATCGTTTTGTCATAATTTGTTATTATCGTGAAGAGTCATACACTTTTTTTAAATATTTAGCAAACTTATTAAGAAAAAGTTCGCGCATTAAAAGTTATTCTTATGCCCTTATGACAACAATTTTTCTTTAAAAAGTTCAAGGTTCACCCAAACTTTTAGAAAAAATAAAAGTGTGGGCTAAATAACATTTTTGCACTAAGTTGGGATTATAAAAGTTGTTGTAATATTAAATCAGTGAATTAATGTTTACTCATACTAGTGTTTATTTTGATGATTTTGGTATGATAATGACAAGAATGAATTTTCAATTTTGGAGTTTCTGAAATCACTTTTTTTATTCCTAGGACTCCACCAGGACAACTTGGAATCCTTATACCAGACTGTAACGACAGGAAACTGCTCGACGTTTCCGACTACTTCAACACTTACTAGACAAACGCTCTAACCTTCCAATTAATTACAAAAGACTCATTTCATGACTATAATAAGGCCTATTTGGACTTACGGAGTTGAGCTATGGAGCTCCACCAAACCTTCAAATTCCTCTCGTATCCAATCCTTACAATCCAAAATCCTTCGTAAAATCCTCAATGCTCCTTACTTTTTTACAAATAAAATTATCCACAATGACCTTAATGTTCGTTATGTATCAGATTTGGCCCAATCCAGATATCTATCCTTCCATAATAAACTTCATAACCATCCCAACCCTCTTGTTTCTAACCTTGCTTCCTATTCAATTCCTGATAACCCACCGATGCGTCTGAAAAGAAGATGGCCACGTGATCTTCTAATATAGACATATTATTAGAGTGCTACCAATGGTTAGTTTCTCAACATGTGTTTCATTTCATTATATCCATGTGCGAATTTGCTAGATATATTTGTTTTTATACAGTTTTAAATATCATATAAATAAAAAAAAATGTATAAAAATCTTTTTTTATCATTGTATAAAATAAAATAAAATATTTTTATGAAATTCTTTTTTTTATTTTTTTTTAAAAACATATTATGAATAAGTTTCAGAATAACTATTTGTTGCGAACTATCATGAAAAAAGTTATTTGGATAAAGTTTTCAAAGAACTTCATCAAAAAGTAATCATAATGAAAAAGTTCAAGTTCAATAAAAACTTCATGTAGGATAAAAAAAAAATGAATAAGTTTAACTTGAACTTTTAAAAATAAAAGTTAACTAATATTTTCGATCCCTGGATAACTGTGTTCAATTCACGGGAAAGGGGAGGGGATAGAAATCCATACATAAAGGAGTAGCACAATAATCGGATAAAACCAAGGAGATCTTCTTCGGTTCTAGGCATCTTATTAGTTCCCTTCTTTTCTCTCTTCTACTTTACCTCAATAACCGTCACATCCATTTCTTTACGACAGTCAAAAACCTCGGATTTTTCTATGATCAGAACCTCTCTTGGAATAACCACATCTCCCAGATTACCATAAATTCGTAAAAATCCTTAAACAAATCCTAAGATTCCTTGATTCTATTCCAGAAAAAAAACCAAACAGCTCCTTGTAACATCCCTTGTGTTCCCCGAATTCGACTACTGTTGCTTGGTGTATGGATGACTGTCCACGAGACTGGAGTGACTTATGAATTGCCTCATAAGATTTATCTTTTGGATTCCCAGTCGTTGCCATGTTTCCAGCTTGTAGACTTAGTTGAAGTGGCTCTATCCTGCTTCCCGACGGCAGTTCCTTCTAGGTATTTTCCTTTTCCAAATCCCCAGAACCAAAAATCTTCCCTAAATCCTAGAACTCCTTACTCCACGTTCCTCTATCCACTCTCTTAATACCAGATCTCAACCTATAGATGGATATACTCCCTTCCATAAAATCACTTTCCTCAGCAAGCCCTTCGTCATTCGTGCTACCTCCTTTTGGAGCTCTTTACCTATTACCATACGTCAAACAACATCCAAAAATTCCTTCAAACAGTTCATATTCCACCCCCTACTACACATCCAATTTTCCGCAATCTTATAAGAAATTTTAGGCTATGTAACTAAAGTTTCTCATCAGCAGTTAATTGATAAGAGCTACTTCATTTTCATTTAATTATTGTTTTCTCAGTATTTTGTTGATTATATTTGTATTTTCCTTCGCGTTTTGGTATATATTTGAATTTTCCTAAATATTTGTATTTTCCTTAGTTTGTTTTTTATGTATCTGTATTACATCTAAATACCAGACTCAATGTACATATTTTTTTAATTCTACTATTATTCTAAGGGGACGTCAGCCCCAGAATAAAATTATTTCTCTTTCTTTCTTTCAATAATCAGTTTATTACCAGTAATATTATATAACTATTATCTATACGGTTTATTGAAAGATTTTTGAGTTATTTTTATGTAAATGGGTGGGAGATATAGAGGATACTGCCCCTCCCCCCTTCATAGTATATGTTGAGGAACAGAAAGTGCTTCGTTCCCCGGGCCTATGAGCAACATTATCAGTTTATCTCAAGATTTGAAACTTTTTTTTTTTAAATGGTTCAACTTTAACTGTTTTAAAAAAACATTTTTAAAAAAAAGGTTATAGGCAAACATTTTTTTCAAAACCGTTAAATAAAACTTCTAGCTAAAAAAATTTTGACATTTTAATACATCTATAAATGTCACAAAAAATTATTTGTTCAACTTTTACTTATTCCCTCTAAAAAAAAGTTATAAGTACATAAAATCACAAATTATAATAGAAGTTCATAATTATTACACTGCTCGGTACACTGAGTGAAAAACTAACAAATTCCGGTTCCTGAAAAATATTTCGATGTTAACTTTGTAGAATATTGTGTTGGCAAATAAGTCCTTTCGGTTTTACTGTTTATTTTTATATCACTATGATACACCTCTTTTCTGATGAATTAAACCCCACGGTGGATTGTTCATCCTGTTTGTAATTTGTCAACGTATATATCCGTTAACTCTTGTTGAAACTAGTTTAGTATTGTGTTTGCTACTGTACTGTGAATATGGAAGAAAATATCATTCATTATCGGCATGTTTTGTTGTATTATTTTTAAAAAAAGGTAAACGTGGTGCAGAAGCTCATAGAGAAACTTGTAGTGTTTATGGGAGTGATATTTTAACCGAACGCCCCTGTCAAAATTAGTTTGCTAAATTACATTCAGGAAATTTAGAAATCAATGATGCTCAACGGGTCGCCAACATGAAATTGAAACATGCAATATTAAGGTCATTGTTGATCAAAATCCCACCCAATCAGTGCGATACATTACTATGGCCCTAAATGTGTCGCACACAAGCATAGAAAACCATCTGCACAAAATCGGATTAATGTTTGAGTCCCTTACTCTCTAACCGAAATCAACTTGGCAATACGCATTTCCTTTTGTGATTCACTACGGGAACGGCAACGAAACGACCCATTTTTGAAAAGGTTGGTAACAGGAGATTAAAAATGGATATTTTACGATAATTTAGTCCGTAGAAAATCTTGGGGACCTAGTAGTGAGGCTCCTAGAAGAATGTCTAAACGCGGATTTCATCCAAAGAAGAATGCTTGCATAAAAAGAATGCTTTTCACATGGTGGGATTTCAAGGGTGTAATTTTCTATGAGCTATTGCCATCAGGACAAACAATTGATTCAACTCTATGCTGCTCACATTAACAAAATTGTGTCAATCAATTAAAAATAAACGCCCAGAACTGGCAAATTGGAAGAGTGTTATGTTCCACCAAGACAACGCTAGGCCCCACCTTCCCTATTTACCAGACCTAGCTCAATGTGACTACCACTTATTCCGGTCTCTGCAGAACTCTATGAATGGAAAGAAATTACAAAAGGAAGAGGACATCAAAAAATCACTTGGATCAGTTTTTTAATAATAACCTCCAGACATTCTGTGAACATAGCATTATGCTGTTAGTGGGAAGATGGAAAAAAGTCATATTAAATAATGGTCAATATATTTTAGATTAAAATAAATTTTATTTCTATAATACATTGAGTTTTATTTCACCCTGAAAAACGGAAAGGAATTATTTGCCAACCCAATATTATATAAAGTAAAGTTTTATTTGTTAACGAGGATTGTTTTATGGGAAAAGTAAAACCTTTAATTTTTTTTAATTAACGTTATACATACTACTATGTTCCATAGCTTGCAAACCTATTTATTTGTAATTTTAAATGCATAGAAAAATTGTTATGTTTTATATAGCTATGTGCATATACTGATGATTATATTTTCTGTTCATATAAACGTAAAAGCATATTACTTTTTTCATCAAAACCTGTTGAAGTAAATTGTTTATAAAAGCTGTTATATAAAATCTTTTATTAGTGAGGTTTGATAATAAAAATTAACGAAACAACTTTTTTGAAATAGCATGTAGCAATAAAAGTAAAATTTGAACAAAAACTTTTATACAGCTACATAGGTAAAAGTTAAATACTTACTTGAAATCATAACAGTTAACTGTATCATTCGATGCCTGATTTACCTTTAAAAAAATTATATCAGCTTAATAATGACCATAATTCACTAGGATTATGGTTGACATTTTTTCAATTATGACCTAACTTCATTAATACTATCGTAAATATTGTTTTCTTATCACGCATACTGAAGAAAAATGAAATTGTGTTTCATAACCTTAAAATCCGTCCAAAACAAAGGCTACGTATATTAAGGATAATGGCAATACAAAAAATTTAGAAATCATTAAACATTTTTTTTTCTCTGTTCCTACGGCACATTGTTAAGGTATTACGTCCACGAGACGTGTTAATATGGCTCGTAGACTAAAACGTTTGGAGAAACCTGATTTATTTCAAAGTTGTCTTCTAGGTCATGGTCAACCATTTTTGCTAGGGATTTTTGAAAAATATATTGATTTATTGATATTTTTAATAAAATATATACTAATAATAATAATAATACATTATTTATTCTGGGACGAGTCCCTTTAGAATAATACAGAAAGACATAAATATGGGCTAAGGAGCCACAGAGATACATAAACGAAAATCCAGAGTAATTAAACAGTCATAGTAAAAAAATATATAAGTTACTTTCTAATTTTAATCAGTTAATAATGAAAAATAAAAATTGAAAAAAAAGGATGAAGTAAAAATAATGACGAACGAGCTAATAATTTATATACATATTTACATTAGTATCTATTTAGAATTTCATGGGGACTGGATGGATAAGAAATGATTGAACAGGCGGGATTTAAAGATAGGAAGGGTATTAGTTTGACGAATGTGAGAATGGATGGAGTTCCAAAGGGGTGAGGATCGAATAATGAAAGATCTGTCAAAAGCAGCGGTTGGGTGTGCCCTTATGTATAAACCAGAAGACCGGGAACGAGTATTGCGGGAACGAACAGAGGATTTGAATTGAAGGAGCTCAGAGATGTATGAAGGCCGGTGCGATTGAATGACTTGAATGAGGAAGGATGCCAGGAAATATTTACGACGGTAGGAAGAATAAAGCCACTTCAACTCTGCATAAAAATGGGAAACAAAAGCGTCCCTTGGTATCCCGAAGATGAATCGTATAAAGCAATTTATTAAACGTTTTAATTTCGCCTCGAGTTCCCCAGAGACGCCCCCATATACCGAACAGCAATAGTTAAAGTGGGGGAAAATTAAGGAAGTGACTAGGATCCTAGGGGTTTCAAGTGGAAATAGGTGACGAGAATAATTTAGACGTTTTAGAGTGGAACTGATACGTCGGGAAATATTGGATACATAGTTTTTTGCAAGAAAGTGTTTGATCGAAGTTTATTCAAAGAATTTTGACGGTGGGGGATAACTATACATTCAATTTGATGGGATTATTATGCAGGAACAGAGTTGGAATATTAGGAACAGTTTTAAGGAGGTGATTGGAGCCTATTAAGATTGCCTTCGTCTTTCCCGCATTCAACTTCAACTTGTTAGCTCTCGCCCAGTCACAAATTCTATCCAAGTCTTCTTGAAGTTTTTCTATGGCAGATAATAGGTCGGAGGGCGATAATCATTTGGAAATCATCTGCATAGATATGGTATTGGAAGTGAAGGATCTTGAGGGTGATGGATCAGCGATATATTATCCCCACATATTTATTTTGATATATTGATTATCAATCAAGTTATTATATTATTAGCGATATTGAAATTTTACTATCAATGACCAATATTTGAAAAAAAATAATAAACAAGAGAAAAAATAAATTAAAAATGTCAACACTAATGAGAAAATCATAATTAGAGTATTTCTGAAAACAATAAATGAGAAATATACATTTTTTAAAATTTCTTGGTAATATTTTTTTTTGTTTATGATAAAATGTTAATAGGATTACTTGTTATCAATTCCATATTCATTATGTATCTTGGCAAAATGGGGTTTTATTAATAAACGTTAATACTATCATGTGTTTTTAGCAACTTATTCAATATTGTTTTTTAAAGGAAGGAGACGGTCGGGGGTGGCGGTCATAAATAGACTAAATAATGGGAAAACTATTTTATTAAAAGCCAACGTTTCGTCCAGACTTTAACTTTGCAGGTCTTCTTCAGGGAGGTGTGGTCAGCTAGGAGCTTCACTTAGAACTGTATTGTGTTCTAAGTGAAGCTCCAAACTGAACACACCTTCCTGAAGAAGATCTGCTAAGTCGGGTCGAAACGTTGGTTTTTAATAAAATAGTTTTACCACTATTTAGCCTATTTATGACCGCCACCCCGGAACTTCTCCTTCCTTTATAATGCAACTAGTCAACTATTAAATATTCAATATTGTTTTTTTTTAGTTTGTTTTTTTAAATTAACAAATATAGACAGATTGTAATATTTTCAATAAACAAGTTGAAATAAAAAAATTAACAAATGTATCTGTATATTAGGTATCACCATTATCAGACTATATTACACTATTATTAATATTTCGACATGTTTTCAGAATATCAAAATTATATGTATCAATATTTCATTTGAAATTCTTATTCCTTCCTCTTATCAAAAATTAAAAATATCGATGTCCAATATTTCGGATTACTGTATGTGTGAAAGTGTGTGTGTGCGCGCGCACCTACGTGCGTGCGCGTGTGTATGAGAGAGAGATTTTGAAAACGAGCTTAAAATTCATTGAAAAGTTTAAAGTAAACCCAAAAACGATGATTTTTTTTTTATTATAATATACATAACTCAAAAACCGAAGGCCCTACTTATAGGAACATTGTTTCGGTCCAAACACTATTGTAAGGTTTACGAATAAGTATACCGAAAAAATAATGCAAAGTCACAACCATTCTTTAGTTAAATCGAACGAGAATGAAATTAGCAGTTTAAAAACTTGAAAAAAAAACCTTTTTATTCTAAACCGGTTGTTCTGAAGCGGAACTGTTTTCCAATCGAGAGTCGGAAGTAACGACGTCCGATAAAGTCGAATCGAAAACCTCAAGGTCGTAAGTGATGGTACCATCAAGTATGCATTGTTATTCAACAGCCTGATGGTGTTACGATCTGGCAGCTTTGAAAAAGAGATGCGGTAATAGACAGATATTATCGTTTGACAAAATATGAATGTAACGTGCTGTGTCGTATGAGTGTATGTATAGTGCTGATATCCACACCATATACTGTTTGTCACATTGATTGAAAATTGTAACGAATACTCTCATCCATAGCAGAGTTTCCACTCTGGTTTGGGGATGGGATCGATGAACTCCCTAAAAAAAAGGCTCGGAAGTTTGTACTATGTTTAAAAAATATGAGTGATAGTCAAAATAATTATTATAAACGAACAATATAATAATATACGTAAATTTTTTTTTCTATTTTTTCTTAATGATATTTACAACTGTATTAAAAAATACATCTAGTAAATTTGAACATATGGAGATAATGTCGTGAAAACACTTTCTTAGTAACTACCCAATGGTAGCACTCTAATGATATGTCTACATTTGGAGATCACGGGGCCATCTTCTTTTCAAACGCCTCGGAGGGTTATCTGGAATTGAAGAGGAAGCAAAGTTATAAACGATATGGTTGGGATTATTCTGAAGTTTATTATGGAAGGATTGGTATCTGTATTGGGCCAGATCTGAAACACAAGAAACATTAAGGTCATTAGGGATGGTTTTATTTGTAACAAAGTAGGGAGCATTGAGGATTTTACGATGGATTTTGGATTGTAAGGACTGGATACGAGAGGAATTCGATGGTTTCGTGGAGCCCCATAGCTCAACTCCGTAAGTCCAAATAGGCCTTATTATTGTCATGTATATGAGTCTTTTGTAATTAATTGGAAGTTTAGAGCGTTTGTCTAGTAAGTGCTGAAGTAATCGGAAACGTCGAGCGGTTTCTTGTCGTTTCAGTCTTGTATGAGGATTCCAAGTTAGTCGTTTGTCCAGGTGGGGTCCTAGGTAGCGGATTTGCTCAACAGGGATAAGTGGAGTATTGTTAAAGGAAACTGTAGGACAGGAAGTCATTGGTTTATGACGAACGTAAAAATAAATTTATATATTAGTTACTTACGCACATATGTTAACAAAGCAATTGAATATATTTCATATTTTTATTTAAATGTTTCAAGCAGTGAGACGAACTCTCAATTCTCAATCATGTTTCAAATTTTCTGCGGAAAATGTACGAGTGAATTCACGTAAAAAATGAAAGAGTGAACACGAATGAATCCTAACATCCTAGGATATGTTGCTAAATATAACTATTTTTTAATATAAACTAAAATTTCAATAATAGGAATATATACCGTGAGAAAATGCCTGCATACCTACTTCTAAGCCTTAGCTTAGCTATCTAATTGAATTTTTCTATTTCTTAATTAATTTTAATTTTTATATTTTATTCATTTATGTAGATTAATTGTTATGGATTTTGATTTCTTTTCTTTGAAACATTGGGGGAAGATAAACGATAATCTCTTCTCTCCACACGAAATCTGTACCTATGCTCTTATTGTTTTAAAGAAGTGAAAGAACAAGAAAAAAAAAAGTTGATCTTCTAAAATAATAAAACTAACAACTTTGGCAAGATATTCAGGACTTTGTATTGAATTGTATGATAATTAGCAAGTTGTAAATTAATGTGTCTGTTATTATGTGTATATTCCATTACGTTCAAGGGCGTACGCAGCTTTCATATTAGGGAGGACAAGACGGAAACGATTTTTTTTTTTTTCTCTAAAGTTTATTATTATTAAAATTTATAATTTTTTTGAATATGAAATACAATATATATATATATATATATATATATATATATATATATATATATATATATATATATATATATATATATAGAATAACTAATTTTTAGCCCGTATTACCTAAGAGGTTCGACACGGGAAGACCCCGCGATGGAACCATTGATACCAGGTAGGGGCAAGATATTTTCAGTAAACATCACAATTAGGCATCAGCTAATAACTCAATCAAGGAAGATAACTACAAGAACAAATAGGAACTGTCGAAATTCGCCGTATCAAAGGCAACCACCAAGATTTTCTACAGAACGATCAAGAGTGGAGTGTCCTATTTGTCTCTGTGAAATTTTCCCAATATGCAGGATGAAAGCTATCCAGTGTTGTGGCTATGTATTTTGTGGAACTTGCATTACTAAATGTGTGAAGAAATTTAAAGCATGCACGATGTGTAATCAAAAATTAACAAACAGTGCAGTTCTAAATTTACGTTTCTGTACTGAATAAATACATTAATTTGTACAATATTAAGAGATCGTATGTTATACAAAATTGTATATCTGATATGGTATATAGTTTTTATTTATTAATTCTAACATTATTGTAAAATGTTTGACGTTAAAAAAAAAACAAAAAAAAATTAAATAATTTAAAAAAAAGAAAACTTATGAATGTGGATGCGCTTTGAAAAAAATTAAATGCTAACTTATATACAAAGTTAACATGTTGGTTAAATTGTTTTAATTATCTATATGTTGTAAAAAGTGTCTTAAAAAGACAATGTTATTTGTTGAAAAGTGATTTATAAAAAGTTAGATATGAGAATAACAAATTTTTAAAATTAATTTTCTTGAATTTTCGACAAACCTTTTGTGTTATGTTTTATTTGCTTTCAAATCATTTAGGAGGAAATGCCCCCTTCCCTTACCTGCGTGTACCAACGATTACGTTTCTGTCTTAAAATGTTCAATAATTGTTTGCCATCATTACGACTCAGATATTTACTGCAGGACCTGAAGATATACTACGTTCAACGGATGGCTTTAGTATTTGAAATTATGGTTTCGGTGTGTTATATAAACAACTCTCAGAGACTGCATTATTTATCTTAATGGTTTTTAGAGCTGCCGCGATTGGAAGTTGTATATAAATCATTATGAATAGAATTGATAATTATACCATTGAAATCAACGAACAATATTATTTTTCAAGATTTCATTACTGTATGAGAAAAAAAAAAAAGAATTTGCTATCATATTTTTTTTTCACACCAATGAAATCTCATCTCAGGAGACTTGGAAGGGCTCTTGAACTCGAAATTCCAGCGCGGCGAAAGGGGGAAAGCCTTGGCGAACCTTGGGCCAATGGGAGACACCCCACAACCGGAGTGACCTAGTGAGTAAGGGAGGTAAAAGATAAGAAGAGTGAAAGAAGTGGATGAGGAGGGGATAGGGAGGAAAGATAACGGTAAGGAGGGGAGGCAGACAGACAGTTGAGCTTCCCAGAAGCCTCTTCAATGTTAGCCTGAGTTGGTCCACTCTCTGCATCCCTCCTCGAAGGACCTATTTACTCTACAACTTGTATGGAACTAACGCTAACCCAAGGTTCCTCCGCCATTCATTCTTCATAATCTTCTTCCTTTGTGGATTAGCCTCCTTCCTCCTGCATCTTGCCTATACTTGCTGGGTGTTTCACTTTATCAAAAGGTACAGTATATTTTGAGTTTTTTTTTTTTTTGGTATTTCGGAGGAAATAGAAAAAGACATTAAAAATAAATTTTAAAATAATCATCTAAACATTTTTTTCGGTTATATAAAAACAACATATCATACAAAATACTTCAATTCAATCGGATTTCCACTTTTCCTTATAAGAAAAACCTATGATACCTAGATCTCTAAAACTGTAATTTCCACCCCTGTTGAAAGTCTCACTCATTATTCTACTTTCTAATGCAATAAAAAAATATACATATATATTCAAGTATTATCAATTATTATTTTATACTAAATTTGACATAATTTTAAAAAATGAATTTTATGTCTTTGTATTATTTTATTTAAAAAGAAAGCTGGCGTTATGGCAATTACTGTTCCAGCGTTTCTAAAGTACTTTTTTATTTCTCATTGCAATTGCAATGTTCTATACTTTAATATCTTTGCGGCTCTGATTAAATCCCTGAGAACAGAGTCGCAACCATTTATTGTATGAGACAGGTTTACTCTAGACAATTGATTTTTAAAAGAAATAATCACTAATATATTTTATGAAGTAACATTTTGAAAAAGCCAAATTTTCAAATATATTCTTTTTTTGATTTGATATTAATCACCTATTTCAATTTTTTTTTTTTTTAAATCTTATATGACTAGTCCTATTTGAATTATGGGGAACCTCAAAAATTATAGATCCGTAATGAATAGCACGACACTGAATAAATTCGCTTTAGCCAGTGTAGGAGTATCAGATCGAAAAACCGAAAAACTATTCATATCCGGCATTCGTGATTTTCCGTACCACAATATGGTAACAAGACTTCCGATCAGAAAATCTATATTTCCGCATGGAATAGTAATGATCTTTGATATAATAAATTACATATTAAGAACTATTCTATTTAAATGTATAGCTTGATAAATAAATAGAAATAAGAAATTAATAATGTTATAATTAACTAATAATACTTAAAACTGAAAATTCGCTCTACAATAGCCAATGATTCGAAAACACTGAAATCTTGATGGACCGATCGGTTAAAATAAAATAAAATGATTTTTTTATGAAACTATCTTGTTTAATTTTATTTTTATTTTAGGAAGTTTGTTTAAATAAAAATGTATAAATATCACGTAAATTATTTAAAAACGTATTACATTCGGCCATGAGTTAAGATATATTTGTAGTGAAGATGGATACTAAAAATCGTTATAATTTAAATTTTTTATTTTTATAATTTTATTAAGAAATAATACATTTTGCCTAACTTGAGAACATTGAGTAATAATAGAGTTGTGTTAGACTCATCTATGCCATAAATATAATTTTAAAAAACAATAAAAAATTATAATAAAATAAAATAAAAAGAAAGCTTAATATTACAAAATAAATTAAAGTTGATATAACATAAAATAAATAAAAATATGAAATTCATAACTTCAAATACAATATCTAATTATGTAACTCGTGCTTTTCGAAATTTCCCAGAATAATTTAAAAAAATTGAAATCATTATTTAAAATATTTATAAAAAACTTAATATAACAGTTAAGTAGAGGAGTGTAATTAATTTCTGTTTTAGTCAATGATTCGGACTCTTTAAATAAGTTTGAATATAATTTTTTTATTATTATAGATAAATTTATTAAACTCCTAAGATTTAGTTAATTTATCTTCAAGCTTTTCTGCAATTTAATAGTAATAAGAGATTTAAATTAATAATAAGGTCGCAACACCATAGTTGATATATAAATAGTTGCAATGATTAGCTGCTTATTAATTGTGTTAAATTTTACCTTTTTTTAAAAGTATATATATATATATATATATATATATATATATATATATATATATATATAAATGAACAAAGCAAAATGCAATCCAATCAAATATGACCAAAAGGCGCCCATATTTGTTATCTACTTAATATATCCAAAAAAAGATTATTAGATGTTTGTGACGATTTTCGAGCCGGAAACCCGCCGAAATGTATTAGCATTTTGTTAATTTTAGGCTTGTAGTGACATCTAGAGGGTTATAAGGGTTTCTGCATCGCAATTGAAATGTAGAAAATTTTACTATACCATCAGTCATGACAAAAATTGGTGATGGTACTTCTCAAAAAAATTCTAAGCCTCTGTTTCTGTTGTTTCAGATATATAATATTGAACAATATCTTCTTTTTTTTTTTTACAGTAATATTCTACTGCAGAGACAGTCGTGAAAACTTAATCTGTTAAAGTTAAGTTATTGTCACAAAACTCATTTCTTAGAGAGGAGGGGATGGTTAAACCTATTAAACGTAATGTAAACTTAAAAAAAAGAAATTTACTCAGCTCTATACAAATATTTTGACTTTTTTTTATGAATTGATGGATGACTACTGGCATTTAGCTTAAGTATTATGGATAGTTGGATTGTTTCATTCTACATGTAAAAATAATGTTTTAATGTCTCATCCGTATGCAATAATACACTAGCGGATCCAGGATTTAATTTTAGGGGGGGGGGCTTCAGCCTGAAAGATTTTTTTTTCATATACATATAACGATAATTAATTTGAAACTGCATTTGATTAAGTGGTTCTTGAAGTCCTATTAAATATAATTAAACGAGCTAAAATACTTTAAGAGATAGTTTTTAATATTTTTTTTCTGTAAAACATGGTTACATTTTACCATTTTGGGGGGGCTTCAGCCCGAAAGTCCCCTCCCCCGTAGATCCGCCTGTGCAATAATATATCCCAAAAAAACTGAAGCAGTTGTGATAATTTTTTTTTTTCATTTGGCTGTTTTGTTGTTTAATGACGTCTGACCTCAAAATCACTTATTTTAGTCTATGAAATTCAATTTCAATGCAATTTAATTGTATTATAAAACTACAACCTTGAGAAAAAACGTTTTGTCCAATATGTGAAAAAAATTACTTGAAATAAAAAAGAAATAACAATGCAAAAGATATATTTGTACCAATTACATACAAGTAATTTTTCATTTAACGCTTGGTAGGGGAAGATCCAGAAATTAGTTCTTCATCAAGAACATTTTTCAGGATTAATTCTTTTATGACTTTCAACATCCACTACCTCGAGATATGGAGTATTTTTGAAAAGTAAAATGCTTTCCTAAATCTGTGACATTTGATACTCAATGAATTAAAGTAATTCTAATTTGGTAATTCGCTTCCTCTGTGGCTTACTTCAAAGGAACACCTTCAGTAGTTTTTTTTTTCCTTTTTAGTAATGAAAAGTTTGTTTTAGCATTTTTTTTATACCGCCTCTTTTGGTGGTACATATCTTTAAAAAAGAACCATTGCTTTATATTCGAAATAGTACTAACTATAGATAATTATTACAAATGTTCCTGTTTAATTCTATTGTTTTTAAATTACAAATTTGTGTGAATAAAATTTTATAATTTCATTCAAATTTTGCTACTTTTTAAAAATTGCTACCCCCAGACAAGTGACTGATCTAGTAACTACATCAGCTATTGATTTTCTGAGAGCAATCATTTAAAACATGTCCTTTTGATAAAACCGTTCTTTTACCATTATTATTGCAAGTGTTGCCCAAAATCGGTCTTGAACTTGCACTTTGCAAGACCAAGACCAAGGCCGCCTAACTGTTGCAAGACCAAGAGGAGGACTGATAAAAAAAATGGTTTTTTGAATAAAAATTAAGGCAAAATATTTAATAATACTTGACAATATTAGTTACTATACGTAAAGTATTTTTATAAGCAATATACTTTTGCATTAACTCCTCTAATTTTTCATTCGGACTTAGTTAGATTTCTACTATCTAAAAAATTACAGTAATATCTCTACAATAATATGCTAATGAGCAACTGCGAGACTCTTACGCGAGACCAAGACCATGGCTAAGACTGAGTTTGCAAGACCAAGACTCGTCTCAGTCTCGCATTTGGGCAACACTAATTATTGCCACAGACGCGTCAAACAAAACGGACGCTAATAACATATATGATCTCTTTGGACTCCTACAGCGTATTAGATACTTATTTACTTTAACATACTTAAGGCATTCATCGTATAAAATGGTGCAGTTAGATCCATACATTAAGAATAATGTAATTCATATACATCAAATAACTAGGAGTAAGGGGCAGGGGTGCCCAGAAGGGTCTCATGGTGTAAACTGAACCTTATATTTGAAGGTCAATTAGGTATTACAAGGCTATGAATTTTCAGAGAAAATCATATTTTTATAATTTTTTTGTATTATTTATTTATTGAGTATTACAACACTCTATCTCTTGGACATTAGTTATAGTGAGGTAGGATAACATTCACACTATATGTACAAAGTTTATAATAATAATAATACTTCATTTATTCTGGAACGATCCCCTTTAGAATAATACAGAAAGACATAAATATGGGCTAAGGAAACTATTGGCGGGAAATATTGGATACATGGTTTTTCCAGAAAAACGTTTGATCGAAGGTTATTCCAAGGTTTTTGACGGTGGAGTAAAATTTGATGAGATTATTATGCAGGAACAGAGTTGGAATATTAGGAACAATTTTAAGGAGGTGATTGGAGCCTAATAAGATTGCCTTTGTCTTTTCCGCATTCAACTTCAATTTGTTAGCTCTCCCCCAGTCACAAATTCTATCCAAGTCCTAAGATTTATAGGGTTTTAATCGAGAAAAAGTTTCAAAACATGGAACAAGAGAAAACTAAATAAACTATAATGTTTATAATTTTACTTTCATTTGCACCATTTTTATGAAGAGTAAAGCAACAAAAAGCTGTCTTGAGATGTTGGGGGACGTGCGCTACCCTCATTGGAGTGGTTACTCTACATCGAACAAGAAAACTTGAATTGCAAGTAACAATAATATTGATTGTAGTGTAGAGATTATACGGAGATATCTTATATTTCTTGCGCATTCAACTTTCATCAAAAGGCAATAATAGATAAGAAGCTAATTCATACTAAGACCACACTGGTGCATTGTACTTGAGAAAATGTCAATTTCAACAACTCGGTATTTCTTCTCAAAAGCTCTATAACACTGAATAAACAATAATTTTAAAATGTCTCATATATATATATATATATATATAGAGAGAGAGAGAGAGAGAGAGAGAGAGAGAGAGAGAGGCAGACTTCGAGAAGGAAGATTCGGATCGTTCTCCCAATAAAAATAGAGAAGGATCGGGAATATCGTTTCGCCTCATCCAATATTTTGATTTTAAAAAATTAAATAAAAAACAGTGGCTATTAATCTAAATGAATGAATAAACTAAAAATAATTAAGAAAATAGGAAAAGTTGACTATAGCGTAAGCAAAGGCCTAGTAGTTAGTGTTGGCCAAAATCGTTCTTGGTCTTTCACTCTGCAAGACCAAGGCCACCTTAACTGTTGCAAGACCAAGACCAGAACTGGTAAAAAAAAAAATCAATTTTTTGAATAAAAATTAAGGCAAAATAGTTACTAATACTTGACAATCTTAGTTACTATATGTAAATAATTGATATAACCAATATACTTTTGCATTTATCCCTCTAATTTTTCATTCGGGTTTAGTTAGGTTTCTCCTATCTAAAAAATTACAGTAATATCTCTACAGTAATAAGCTAATAAGTAACTGAAAGACTGGAGGGAGACTCTTGCGGAAGAGAAGGCCATGACCAAAACTGAGTTTGCAAGACCAAGACTCGTCTCGGTCTCGCATTTGGGCAACACTACTAGTAGTAGCTACTCAAGTATTTTACCACGGCCTATGTTCCTGTTATGGACATTTTTTTTTATATTCAAAGATAATTATATATACCAACATACTCTAGGATTTCTTGATTCATCCATGTGGAATATTGATGAAGATTTTATCACATTTCGAGCGGCAAACTAGAAGCATCGTAGAACTGAGAGTTAATTTCACTCCCTTAAACCTTTAATTAGAAATATGTGATATATTCACGCTTCGTTAAAATATTTTCAAATATACTCATTTGTTAAAAAAAAAAAAACTAGTATATAGTTTTGTATATAAAAACAATATAATATATAAGTTTATTATTTTATATAGTATTATATTGTTCGTTTCACAATAATTGTGTTAATCATCAATTATATTTTTTATAAAAAATATAAAATCCAGATTTTCTAGACACATCCTTCGGGTTTGGTGCCATTTTCTCATAATTTATCATATGTCTATTTTTTAGGCCAAATGTCACCAAAAAAACAGTGTTTTTCCTGTATGCTTTATTCAACGTTTCGGCTTCAGGAGCCATTTTCAAGAACCTGCAAAACTAATTTTAATTTATTTTTTACCATTCAAATACAGCCTCAGACACATATTATTTAACATCCACAAGTAATACATTTAGTTTAAATTTTTTTTTTTATTTTGAATAAACTTATATCATCCACCTACCATGCACCGCGCCATAAAATTTTTAAAATTTATCATTGCGATTTATCATTGTTTTTTGGTGACCTTTGGCCTAACATAGACATATGATAAATTATAAACTCCTGATACTTTTGTGGGGGTCCATTGCACTCTCCCTCCCACTCAGAATGGAAAGTCGACGCCTGCGCTCATATACAATATTCGTTTTCATAAATTTTCTTCTCAAACATAATATTTTCTCTAGGCGTTATTTAAACTTTTGTTTAAAAAAAAGTTTAAAATTTAAAAAAAAAAAGTTTATTATTTGAAAAAACAAAACAATTATCAACTCCAAGCGGATTCGGACCCCTTTTCCAGAGTACTTACGGTTACAGAGAAATTTCCAGCAAAAACCATTACCGAATAAGTCAAGGATGTCAAAAATAAAATAAAAAAAGACGGAGAAAGTTTAGCGTCGATTTTTTTTTTTTTCACTTAATAGCATTTGTGTCCGAAATTACAGTTTCTTCGGCTCAAAAGATACGTGTCACGGAGTAACCATTGTATCACTACCTCCTTAATCTTTCAAAATTGGGAAATTTGACATGTGGAGCAAGAAGAAAATTCTTTAGAGTCCTGTAGACTTGGACGAGAGCGTGAAGAATCCGTAAAATCTCTCATAAAAAAAGGGAAAAAATTAATTAAATTCGTTCAAAATGGCATCGATATATTTAACATATCTGTTTCAATTCAGAACTTAATTTGATGTCCATGTAATTAAAACAATAAATAATAAAAACGAATAAGTTGATTATACATAAAGATATATATATATATATATATATATATATATATATATATATATATATATATACATTTAATTTATAATTATCTAAGTCAATATCGGCTAACATTATGCTATATTCAGGCGATTTGTAATGTGATCTTAAATACTATGTATAACTAGTTTTTGAAAAATCGGTCATTGGTCTTGCACGGTCAAGACCATTACCGCCTAATAATTGCAAGATCAAGACAAATATTGACAAACAAAAAGCGTATTTGTGAATAAAAAATAAGGCTAAATATTTACTAATACTATACAATTTTAGTTACTATATATTAAGAAATGGTAGAACCAATATACTTTTGAATTTAATTCTTCCAATTTTTCATACAGGTTTGATCAGGTTTCCCCATTCTGAAAAATGACAGTAATATCTGTAGAATATAGTGATGACATTGTTTAAAATATTATTAAATTTCCGACAAAACTATAATAAAAATCTTCTAAATCGGACCAGTTTTAGCAACGTTAAAGTGTATTGAATTTTATACACCGATTTTAATATTTTATACACCAATTTATTTATCCGTTTACATTGCTTTAGCTCATCAAAGAAATCGTACTCAATATTTTTTCTGATCTGTTGAAAGGAAAATGAGTCTAATTCAATTGTGTTATTTTAATGAACATATTTAAAATTGAAAAATAATTGTTTAAAATCGGTTGGAAAGTCATGTAAGTGGACACAATACATTTTTTATTTAATAATTGGTGAAATTGTATAGATTATCTTTACTCTACAACTCTTCCATTTCAAGATGGGGGCCTATTACTACCTTTATTGGCAATGCCTTTAATATATTGCCAAGTTAATTCTATTAATTAATATAGTTAATTCTGTTTGGGTCAGTAAGACTGTAGCGTTTTTCTAAAATCTAAACTAACATGTTTGATAAATATCAATAAGCTAACCGGTAGGCACTTGCGAGGCTCTTGCTTAAGACCAATACCAAGACCAAGACTGTGTGCGCAAGACCAAAACGAGTATTTGCATTTGCATTTGGGTAACACATTTATGACATTCTTGCGTTATTCTTATATTATTTGACCATTTGGTTCCCCGGGGCTTTACATTCGGTTTTCACATGTTTCACAAATAATAATTTTTTTTTTTTGTATGGTTACTAAGGAATGAAATGGTGACATTAAATAAGTCTACCTCAACCACATGTTAATGTTAATGTAAAAAAACTTAACGAATGTGAGGAAGCGAAGTTCTTCATGCTAAAACATGCTTGCTATGTCACAAAAGTTATGCATAATGAATGTTACCATAATTTACTTAACATTGTCCAATTAACATAATAGATGATAACTAAAAAATAATTAGTTTCAAGGCATTTGTTTAGGGTTAAGGTTTCATATCTATCCAACATTTGGTTAAATCAGTAACAGCGATTTTGTATCAAAACGAAACGAATGTAACTACTATTCGCATAAATTTAATATAATTTATTTTAACTGTTCCTTCAACCAATTGATCATATAAGTATTTTTATTATAAACATTTAGAGGACAGAAGGAGGATTTTAGTTGATTTTCTTATAGGTATTGATTAAAGAAACGAAAATCATCATTTATTTTTATCTTTTCTCATGTTGACTTAAAATATTTATGGTTTAGTTATGTTTGTATCATATTCATAGCCATATAGAAGAAGAAGAAAAAGACTTTTTATTAATTAAAATTACATAATATAAATTATAAGACAATACAAAATAATATTTTTGGATTTAAAACCGAAAATCAGACGTGCTACATGGTCAGTAGCAGAGGAGTCTGTGTTTCATGACAAAATTATATTTCAATCTATTTATTTACAACTAATTAATAAGAAAATAAGAACAATTAAATTTACAATGTAAATTTATATAAATATTTTAATTAAAAAAAGAGTGGTACCAAAATTCTCCAGTTTATTAACTGTTAAATTCTTTGGTGAGCTTTATTCAATAGGAGAAAGCAGACTTGCAGTAATTTACTAATTATATCCAATTGTTTCCATTTATTAAATCTATTACTTGATCCCGAGATAAATTTCTAGATTTTAACCATTTAATTCTAAATTCATAAAGTATCGGACAAGCAGCCAGGAAGTGATAGAGATCTTCTGTTTCGTTTGTATTACACTACAAATATTATTTGTTTGCTTGAAGTGTTTATAATTTAAGTTCAATACATCAGCTCTAATTAACGATCTGATCACCTTCAAT
The DNA here is from genome assembly GCA_928085145.1 of Nezara viridula. Lineage (NCBI taxonomy): Eukaryota > Metazoa > Arthropoda > Insecta > Hemiptera > Pentatomidae > Nezara > Nezara viridula. Next base: position 56,850,914 of record OV725078.1, on the reverse strand, counting down.
GAGCTTTTGTCATCAATATAATTTACTGAAGTTAAATAAGGATAAAAAGTGATAGTCCTAGAACTCTGAACTTTAATTACATATTGATTACATGTGTCTTTCTGAATTTGAGTTCTTAGTAAATATAAATTAGCTCTCCATAGTTTAACATCATCACAGTTAGATCGATATAAGTTGAAATTTAATCCATGCAGTTCTATCAGATTAAATAAGTACGTAAACCATGCGATTTCTTTTTTAATTATCTGTAGTGCTAATATTTTTGGATATCGATGTGGTGGAAGATTCAAAACTTTTCATAGCCGTATATATTTCCGAAATACTAATAAATTTTATTTATTTAAACTGTTTGAAGAAAAACATCGTTGTTTAATAAACTTTAATTACATATTAATTACGTTATGGTTTAAAAACAAATTAAATCGAACCTCAAATTTGTTATCTAAGACATCTATAATTACATTTGTGATTAATTTTTCTTTAAAAAGTTGATATTTTTTTTAACCCGAAATGATTTAGAAATGATAAATGGCCAATTAATAGAATACTGCCCCAAATGCTTTCTGATATAATATTTATAGATAGATAGATAGATAGATACATAAACTAATTCAACGTGTAAGGTTTTGACAATTGTTGTTTTACATTTATTTTTATTACTTTCTTAGTATTCTTTAACTAATTTAATTGATTCTAAAGTTGATAGTATTCAAAATTATAATTCACCTCGTAGGTGGTATAATTAGGAAATTCAAGTCAATTTATTTTGTTTCTAGGATACACTCTGTTGCGTTGCATCAACTTTCACTTACCACCCAACTAGCATAGAAATTGTTTTTTTATAAAGTTAATAAACCTAAAGAATAATATTTTAAACATAAAAACAAACTTTGAACAAATAATATGAACTATGACAATTCTATGCACAATGTATTTTTCTTTCATTATGATAAAAAAAAAAATCCGTTTCCAGCTCGCACAGCCCATTCCAACAGGTTCCATATGTACTAATTTCAAGGCTGGACAGGAGGCCGTCGTACAGGGAAGCAGAATAAATAATAAGGCGACTAAAAAGAAACTTAAATTCCAATATTGTATTTCTAGCAGATGCGGCATCAGTACGTCAATCCCTTAAGTACAAATGGAAATCTAGACTCCAGAACCTAGCAGGAGACATTGAAAAACTTCATCTCCAGTACAAAAGAGTAGTACTCCAATGGATACCAGGGCACTGGAATGTTGGTGAAAAATTAAAAAACTTCATCTCCAGTACAAAAGAGTTGTACTCCAATGGATACCAGGTTACTGGAATGTTGATGCAAAATTGAAAAACGTCTTCTCCAGTACTCCAATGGATACCAGGGCACTAGAATTTTGATGAAAAATTGAAAAACTTCATCTCCAGTACAAAAGAGTTGTACTCCAATGGATACCAGGTTACTGGAATGTTGATGCAAAATTGAAAAACGTCATCTCCAGTACTCCAATGGATACCAGGGCACTAGAATTTTGATGAAAAATTGAAAAACTTCATTTTCATTACAAAGTAGTACTCCAATGAAAATGAAATAGCCGACCAACTAGCAAAAGAAAGAGCTGCTAAGTGACAAAGGTGGGATGGTGCCTATTTACATTACAATCCTGCAGATGATTATTACAAAATGAGCAGAAAAGAGCAATTTTTACTATTTAGACTCAGAGCAGGCAACAATAGGATGAGGGCACACCTCTAAGAGAAATTTAAAATTTGAACCTTTCTTTCGCTGTAGAACAGGCTACCAGAATAGGGACATAGGACATCGACTAACACATTGGGCCAAACCCCATTGACTTGGTGATGAAGCTCTACGGTGGTCTGAAGGATCTCAGAAAGACCGATGAGTTTATACTCTTAAATCTCTTACCTCACCATTTGAGGAAAGTTAGAAGAAGAAAAAAATATATAGTTTTTCATATATTTTGTATAGAAATTTCATTTAGTTTCCTATGGAAACGTTCATTTTCCATTAAGAAATATAAAGTAACTATTATTAACGACGAGGATTAAAAGACATCAGCTTTGGTTACTCCCTATTCCCTTCGAATAGCTTATCTGTTAGATTTCCATTTCCAATATCATTTCCATTCCAACGGTCATAAATCATACATTAATATTAATACTCTCATTTACCGAAATTTGTTTCTAACTTGTGAAAATATTTATCTCACTTTCTCCTTTAGCTTTCATAGTTTAATGACGATATGAATTAACTGATGTTAAAGACCATTCAATTATACACCGATTTGACGAGCTTAATCAATATCGTTAGAGCCGTTTTAAGAAAATTGTAATAATTTATAAAATAAATGATACAATAGAAGAAGAAAAATATATTTCATTGTGGGAATAAGTCCCCTTAAAATAACTACAACGTACAATTTAATGACAATTGTCTGGTATTAGAAATAATTAGGAATATATTAAATTACAAGGTTATCTAGATCTAAAATTAATTTAAAGAAAAGGCACTGTTAGACATATGAAATTATAGATAAATTCTTATGTGCGAGTTCATATTTTTGTACACATTATTAATATGTATGACATATAACTATCTATAGGATAACATGAAATGTGACTGACAGACCAGAAAAACGTGAACATTACTTTACACATATTCGGAAGATTGATTGCTGAGGAGATGGATAAATAAATTATGGTTAAATGAGGTCAAGGAAGAGGATTTGCGTATAGAAGTTGGTAGATAATTCCAAAACCATGTAGCTCGTATGACAAAGGATTTTTTAAAGGATAGAGTTTTATAAGAAGGAATAAATAGATTTGAGGGCTTGGATTTCGTGTTAAACGAATGGACAGAGGAACAAGGAGTAAACATCTCAAGAAGGTAAGAGGGTTTTTTGGTTGAAAAGGTTCGAAAAAGGAATACACCTAGGAAGTATTGCCGACGGAAGACTGCATAGAGCCACTTCACCTCAGCATACCAACTGGGGACGTGGAGCGCCTGGGAACTACCAAGATAAATCTAATGAAACAATTCATTAGTCTCTTTAATCTGGTCTCAAGCCCACCAGACAGTCTACCGTATACAAGACATGATCGAAATGAGGGAAAATAGAAATATTGATCAAATATTAGCCCAATATTTCTAGCAGAAATGTGGAAACGGTTAGGTAGGCAATTGAGGTAGAGTAGGTGATAATAAGGAATGGAATTAATCCGATGCTTGGAACCAATGAGAATGGCTTTGGTCTTCACAACATTCAACTTTAGATCGTTGCTAACTGCCCAAGTGTTGATACTATCAATTTCTTCTTAAAGCCTTTGGATCGCCTCAACCATTTTGGTTGTATGAGAGGAAAGGTATATTTGGAGATCGTCAGCATATAGGTGATATTGTAAATGATGGATGGAATCAGGAAGGTCGTTGATGTAGACGGAGAAAAGAGTTGCAGAGGGCGAAGATCCCTGAGGAACACCGCGGGTTAGTAAGAGGGGGCAAGAAGGAGGTTTATTAGATATGATGACTGTTTGGGATACTTGATACAAGAAGGAATGAAACCACTTTAGAGCACTATTTGATATGGAGACGTTTTGAAGTTTGGAAAGGAGGATTTCATGATTGACTGAATCGAATGCTTTTGGGAAATCAAAGAGGACCAGGATAGTGATTTTCTGTTTGTCTGTGGAGAAATGAAGGTCTTGACTAATTTTCAAGAAAGCAGAATGGGTGGAGGACTGGGATCGAAAACTAGACTGCAGGGGATCGAAGAGAGCTTTTTGTTTTAGGAAGGTGTTAAGCTGTGAATGAACAATTCTGAGGACAGAGCAAAGTAGGTCTTCTGGTGAAATAATGTCAAAATAGAAATTTTTATGGTCAAAGAAAATGTTTGGAATGCAGTATGAGGAGGAAAGTGGTAATGAGTCAGGGTTGGCAAAGTGGAAATTCAGTTGATCGGAAGTAGGGTACAGGGTAGGATGTACAGGTTTTTGACTTTAATACGGAGAGAATTTTAAGGATTTTTCATTTGGACTCAGGATCTGGGATTTGTGATAAGGAAGTATGAAAGAATTGTGTCTTAGCACACCGTAAGGACGATTGGGTAAGATTTCGAAAAATCCGGATTACGTGCGCGTCTAAAACGCCTTCTTTCAGCGTCTCTTCTCCTCGTTAATTCTCTTACTTATGAATTAATCCAGGGTGCAGGAGGGCGTTTGAAGGTTGTGGTCTTTAAGGGTGCGTGATGATTTAGGAATAGAAGAAAGTTAGAGAAAAGACACTCCACCATTTCATCATTGGAGGAATAGGAATAGATGGGATTTGAGGATTGGGCTAGAAATTCGTGGAAAGGATTTAGTTTTTCAATGGTCAATGAGCCAAGATCTCGCCATGTGATTTGTCTGGGAATGATCTTAGGAGCCGGGACGTATTGGAAATCTTGATGAGGTCATGGATGGAGACCTCAAAGGAATGAGACCGGATTCTGGTAGGAGGACAATAAGTTTTGAGAGGAGTTAAATAAAAAAAAGATCAAGCCATGTACTTGAGAACTGAGTATGGTGAGTAGATTGAAAAGGAACGACAAATATGTCTAGAGAACGAATAAGATCTACAAGGTATGATTTGTCGGGAGAGTTGGAGGATAAATTGGAATTTTTCTCTGTGACCAAAATCCTCAACTAACTTTCCAACCTTACTTGTTGCAATAAATTATTTTTTAACAATTTATAGACATAATTTTAAGTAAAACGTTTTTTAAATATTTCTCATCCCCAAGATTGCACTTATCCCACTGACATCCTACATTGGTGCAAGCTTCAACACCTTTGAGAAAGATGTTTACTTCATATCTGGAAACTTGTTGTGATAAAAAGCCCCATTAATTGGAATGATGGTATACGGAACATAATTAATATTTTCTGTGGTAGAGGCAGCTGAGTGAGGTTGAATTCAACAAAAATAACTAACTTATCATTAGTCCTACTATTATTACATTGTTGTATGAAGCAACGTAGGTAAAAAGAGAGGGATCGAAGGCAGGATCAAATCGGAAATGGGGAGGGCGATATATGATTACGTAGCGAAGGGAAAAAGAAATCTGAGAAAATTTCTACAAATAAATACTCTAAATGGGGAATGTCGGAAGAGGGAGACTTGGGGAGGATTTTCGCCCTCAGACTTTCATGAACGTAAAGTTCGACACCCCCGCCTGTTCGGTCTGCCCGGTCATGACGGATGAGGGTGTAGTTAGGGATGAATATAGAGGAGGAGGAAATATTTGGTTTGAGCCAGGTTTCCGTAACTCCGAAATTATTATGGAGGTAATAATCTTGAAATTAATCAAAGTGGGCCGCAAGGGATTGGGAGTTAACATGGTACTTTAGTGGGATATTAGTCATTTATGATAAGGACGGATATACATCATTAAAAATTTGGAACTAAAGGGACAATCACAAATGAGTGAATTTGAGTTTCGTAAGACCAAGAAAATGCAGTAAAGCAGAGTAAAACAAGACAATTTATAGTGAGATTTGACAAAATATAAAATATGCGCAACTGATAAAAATGAAAGACTGTTAACACTAAAAAAATAGTGTAGAAATAACAAAATAAGAATAAAGACTATGTGCAAATATGTACAAAAATAAGTAAAGTAATAATCTAAACGAACAAAGCTCCTAATATTCAGGTTAATAAAGAACATAAAATAATATTCCTTATGGGAAAAATTAGATATTGAGGAAGATTTGAAAATAAATACATCCTGGTATCTACGAAAATAACATTAGGCAGAGAGGTGACTATGAGGTTTCCGTCATTGAAATGCAACTAAATCTTCGGCCTTGTTGATGATCACGACATGCAATCCATCGTCTTTTCGGCACCTGACACGCCCTCTGGAAAACCAATATGGCACTTGCTGTGAGTTGATTTTAGTGGAAAGGTTTATGTAACATATCTAACTTGCATATGTAATTTTAGTGACTTTTTTAAAAATTTGTTCATTTTATTGTTGTTGTTTTTTAACTGTGCTGTTCACATACACACAGATGCAGACATTTTTGCGAGACTTAGAATCAGAGGACTTTTAAAAACACGAATTTCCGTCGATAACTGGGATTCGTAATTTTTCATAATCGCAATACTTTCCCTTCCTATATATTTCATACATGGACCAACAAAAAATATAAAACAATTTTATTTTTAAATAGATTTGATAAAATCTTTTGAATTTAATTAAATTTAAAGAATTGAATAATAATAATAAGATCAGAATCTTACTATTGTTACACCTCGTAGTCTATCCATTCTAATAAACGACCATCTGTTGGGATCAATCTATAACTAAGGACCATAACGTGCCAAACAATTAATAAGATATTCTGGTTATACGAAAAAACTAAAAGACGCCTACAATAATCGAGAGCAGTTCCCGACGATGACAATATTCAAAAAGTGATTGGAGAAAAGATGATAAAATGTTTTATATAGAACTGAAACAACTCTACAGCCTAAAACAAGAAAAAGGTGTTAGTTGTCCTTCATCATTTCGAACAACTGAATGGTACCAGAGGAAACGATAAAAAACAGCAAAGAATTAGGGGTTCCTGACTAGAAGAAAGTAACAAAGATGTGCTACAAGGTTGAATATATTGGTTATAAACAAAACAAATAAAACGGGAAGAATCATAGATCATAGCATCATTGCAGGTCTTAGATTCCAACATAGTGACCACTAGGGTTGAATAAAAATATCAAGCACTTTCGTTGGAGTTAAAAACGCTATACCATTTAGAAAAAGTAAAAATAACTCGAATAATCATATCTGCAAATGATCTAATAGTGAAAAGCACAATAGATGATACTTAAGATCTTGACTTGGCCTATTTCAAATCAGCACAAAAACAGTCCTGCTCGAACATACAAGATTGTAAAAAAAATTCGAAATAAGTAAAATTGTTCATCTATATTTCCTTGAATGTTTTTTCCGGGATGGGGGTACTATTTCTGAAATCTGACAAAGCGATGTAGATAAATAAATATTGATTATTATTATATTTATTTATAATAGTTTTATCTTTTAAACTATTATTTCTGGATAGGAGTTGAACATTTTAAACAAATTGGACTATATTGCAGAATCTATTAAATGGAAATAATAATAAGAAACTTGGATTTTTTTTTTTTTTTTTTTATGAGCAAGGAATAAAATTAGCAACATTTTTCTGTGTTTAATACAAAGATGGGCAAAAAGAATTTTTGAGTACCGATTGTTTTCCTCAAATACCTGCCCTGTCAGAGTATCGAGGAATTTAAGCACAACTTCAGTCGGTGATTGAAGAACAACTGAAGTTATGATTAAATTTTTAGTATATGAATGTATGTATATATATATTTTTTTATTTATTTATTTTTTTTAACGCCTCTTGACTTATTTGACTTCCGCCAATATAGTCTTGGAGCCCGTGGCAAAAAAGGTATCATATTTCATACATATAAGCTTTGTTCTTGTAAATTATATAAGACAGTATATATATATATATATATATATATATATATATATATATATATATATATATATATAATGTATAAACATGTATGTTGTCTTATATACAGATTATGAGCTATGTAATTACGAAAGTAATTTGTCTGTATAGTTTCGGAGTTTAATCATTGAGTTATAATTGCTCTAACCTTTTAATGGATGAAGATATGATAGAAAAGTAATAGATAGATAGATAGATAGAAAAATAATTTTATTCTGGGACACAGTCCCTTGAGAATAACAAAATTAAAAGATCACATCTGGCCAAAATAAAATCAATCGAAAAAAAGAAATAATGTAAAAAAAATATAAGGTAAACATTCTATATAAAAAAAAAACGAAACTATATACAAAACAATTAATACTATAACAAGGCACTTAAAGCTATTTGCACTAGTATACACTTTTAAGAAAATAATAAAGAATTAAAAAATAAAAATGTATCAATGAATCAATCAATGAATTTTTATGTATCAAATTCTCTATTAAAATCAGCTCGAATGGTTAGCAACTATCTGACTGTTCTTGGGATAGGAATTGGAATAGGAGGATTTTGAATTTGGATATGGATGGGGAATGTCGAATTTTGATAGGGAGGGAATTCCAGAAATTGACAGAGCGAACAACAAAGGAATTTTGGAATGAGGCAGATCTGTGAGAAGGCATGTAAAGATTAGAAGGTCGAGATCTTGTGGACAGGGAATGGACTGAGGATTTGAACTGGAGAAGATTGTAGGCGTAAGAAGGACGATGACTGTTGATGATTTGGTAGAGGAACGTACCTAGGAAATATTGTCTTCGGAAGGAGGGGAAAAGCCACTTTAACTCAGCATAGTGGTGAGAAACATGGGAGTATCTTGGGGCCCCGATCACAAATCTTACACAGCTGTTCATTAGTCTTTTCAGTCTATCACGGAGCTCCACAGAGAGGCCATCATACACCACACAGCTATAGTCAAAGTGGGGGAAAATGAGAGAGGAAACTAGGAGTCTACGCGTATGTTGAGGTAGGAGATGGCGGAAGCGATGGAATAGTTTGAGGGTGGAAATTGTCCGTCGAGAGATATGAGAAATATGGTGATTCCAAAGGAGGTTTTGATCAATGAAAAATCCTAAGTTTTTAACAGAGGAGTAGAAGGAGATTGGCTGGTCATTAAGGTGAAGGATGGGAAAGTCTGGATGGGATCTAAGAAGGGGCTTGGAAGCAATGACAATGGCCTGAGTTTTGGCGGCATTTAACCTTAATCCATTTACATTTGCCCAGGCACTGATTCGATCTAGGTCTTCTTGGATCTTGGCAAATGCCCCCAGTAACTCAGGAGGGGAAAATGATAGGTAGATCTGTGAATCGTCTGCATAAAGGTGATGGGAACAATGGAGAATTGATTTAGGTAGGTCGTTAATGTAGGAGCTGAAAAGGAGAGGAGATATGCTTGAACCCTGGGCAACTCCAGAGGATAAAGAAAGGAAGGCAGATAGTGGTTGGTTGGGTATGGAGACTGCTTGGGTACGTTGTGAGAGGAAAGATTGAAACCAAGAGATGGAACTATTGGAGAAGGATAATAATTTCAGTTTGTTGAAAAGGATGGAATGGTTAATGGAATCGAAGGCTTTGGAGAAGTCGAGAAGGATAAGGATGGTTAACTTTTTATCATCTATTGCAGTTTGAATGTCGTTGGTGATTTTAATTAAGGCGGATTGTGTGGAGTAGCTGGGACGGAAACCAGATTGGAGAGGATCAAGTTGGTTATACTTTTCAAGGAAGTTGGAGACTTGGGATTGCACCAATCTTTCTAGGGGTTTCGAGAGGTTGGAAAGAATTGAGATTGGGCGGAAATCTTCGGGTGAGGTCGGATTAGAATTTTTATTTAAAGGAAGGACAATGGCTTGTTTCCAAGATGTTGGGAATACTGAATTCTGAAGGGAGAAATTGTAGATGAAAAGAAGGACTGGGAGGATTTCAGGAAGACATAATTTTATTAGTTTGACAGGGATGCCGTCCGGTCCTATGGAGTTGGTGTGGGATTTCATTACAGCGGTTAAAAGGTCTGTAGGGGAAATGTCGGAAAAATAAAAGTTATTGTCGTTAAATGGTATCTCTATTGGGAAGTCGGAACAGGAGGATAAAGGAGAGGTATTAGCAACAGATATAAAATGCGAGTTTAGATCATCAGGGGATATTGGAAAGGCTGGAGTAGGGGATCGGGAAGGATCACAAAGTTACGAAGCAGTCGCCATTTTGATTTTATGTCAGGAGTTGAGGAAAGGGCTTCGTGGAAGTAGAGGGACTTCGCACGCCGGATCCTTGTTTGTGTCAAGTTGCGAAGCACCCTGAACGCTTGGTAGTCATCTGCAAGCCTAGTACGTCTGAAGCGTCTACGAGCAGCGTCGCGCCTATTCTGCAGGTCTTTAATTTCCTGACACATCCAAGGAGCAGGCCGGTGACGAAATGTAGAGGTTTTGAGAGGGGCATGGGTATTGAGGATATTGAGGAGATTGGTAGTAAGAATATCGACCATAGAGTCGATAGAAGTGCAAGAATATATTTTATTCCAATCTAGGATTTCCAGGTCAGGTAATATTTGTTCTCGTGTAAGGGAATCTAGATGGCGGAAGGTGATAGTTCGAGGCTGAATATGAGGAGTTTGGATATTATATGTTATTTGTATCAGATCGTGAGATGACAAAAAGGATACTGGCAGTTGTGAAGAGGAGAGGAGGTTTTGTGCAGAGTCTATAATATAGAAATCTATCCAAGTCTCGGACCTGCTAGTATGGTGAGTGAGAGAAAAAGGAACGATAAAGAGCTGAAGGGAGAAGAATAGGTCTTCTAGATAGGATTTGTCATTGGAGTTAAATAGGAAATTGGTATTGAGGTCACCTGAGATGATTATTCTGGGATAGAGGGGAACGAAATTCAATAGGGTAGATTCAAAGGACGTGTGAAATGGAACAAGAGGAGGACGGTATACCACAGCGTAGAGGAGAGGAGAAGTATTACAAAGGATTTCAACTAATAGGTATTCAATTTGTGGGTGGTTGGAAGATGGGGATAAATCGAGTATTCGGGTCTTCAGGCTATTGTGGACATATATGGCTACTCCACCGCCAGTCCGGCTTACCCGGTCATGACGGAAGAGGTTGTAATTAGGCAGGGAGACAGAAGAGGATGGGATATAAGGTTTGAGCCAAGTTTCGGAGATAGCTATAATATGGTAAAAATTTTGAGTGAAATATTGCAGGAATTCGTCATAGTGCGCGGGGAGGGATTGAGAGTTAACATGGCAGATGATTAGAGTACTAGACATGAGAAGTATTTGGAAGGAGACAGTCAGAGTTCAGTAGAGAAACACTAAAACAAATAAAAAATACAGAAAAGCTATTACAATTAATGAAAATGAGAAAAAAGAAAGTGTTTAAAGAAACAAAAAATAGAAAGCATATAGTAAATAATACATAGGCTAATATGTGGAAGTGAAGAAATACAACTAAAAGCGAAAATCTTTCTTCGAAGGGAATTTTGTCAGTAGTTATTTTGATAAGGATGGAGGGTAGACGAATTCTGTGTAGTCAGGTAAATATATCGAGGTCCGAGGCCTGTTCGATCATGATAACCTTATGCCCGTCCTCTTTTCGACATCGCACCTTTCCAGCGGCAAACCAGCAATATTTGATTTTCCCCGCTGCTTTCTTCTGTCGGGCAAGCCAGTATAAGTGCCTGTTCGTGTGAGTCATCTCCTCTCCCAGATATATCCGGTGGCAGTCATTCTCCTGCCAACCGATATCCCGCGTGGAGAAATCCCTCTTAACTTTTCTTTTCGATATTAAATCGTCTCTGACTGATTGCCTGACAAATCGCACGATGACAGACGGCGGTCGCGGGTCATCTTTCCTGCTTCTGCGGCGATGCACCACATCCAGATCTTCTGCACTAAGCTTGACTCCCAGGCTGGCTCCTACACTGGTCACCAGACCAGCGGGCGTTTCACCAGCTCGCTCCGGTATCCCTCGGATCTCCAGTGATCTGGATAACAGGCCCTGCTCTGCATTATTCAGGCGAACTTCTAGTTAACAATCTACATTCTTAAAGAAAATGTAATATTAAACAACTTTCTTTCTCGTGACTTTTTCGTAAAATGAAAAGATAAAGAGTTGGCAAGTCAAATAATGATAAAAATGCGATGCAACAATTTTTTTCCTCGAAATTAGTGAATTACGAGGACAGATATCACGGAAACTATTGAATACAGCGAGAAAAGAAATATATCCATTTCTATTGAAAATTTTGTCAGCTTTAATTTCACATATGACATTATTATTGATACAACGCATAGTTTCACTGATATAAGCGAAGAAACAAAAAAAGTAAAATTTTTTAAGCTTAAATTAAATTTTTCAACTTGAAATCTACGGAAAGGGGGTAGTTCAGTATAATTTCATGTCTTAAGACATGAAGTAATATAATAACTTTAAAATGAAAGGGTTGGTAGCTTTATATATTTATAAGCCCTTTCAACATATACGCTTACAACTTATGTAGAGTCTCTATCTATCTTCACATGAACGCCATTTTGTATTCCAGTGGCTATATGCTGGCAGACGTGATTTTTTCTCATCAGGCTTGTGGATATGATCAATTTATAATGAAAAAGCTTAGTATGAAATATGACACCTTTTTTCCCACGGACTCCCGGTCTATTAGTCTTCTAGCAGCATTGGGTTTGTTCTAGATAGCTTTGGCAACAAAAGACCGTCTATGGATGAAATATCTAAGGGGCTACTTATATCCTGGAAAACCACATCGCGATTCCCAATCAAAGTAGGCGGAGTATGGTCTTAAATCCTACGCCCGGTCGGTGTGAGTTGCCTCCAGTAGTATAACGAGTCTCCCAATACCGGAAAGGAAGGTTTTCCTCGGTGAATGGTCACCCTGAATACTTCAAACTGCCTTCACCCACTCAGAGATCTTGGCCTCTATTGGCTACACAATTGCCTAGATTTTAAGTTCTATGATTTGCTGTATGATGGTTTGGTGTTGAAAATAAAATCTAAGGGAGAAGCCGTTATTGAAATACAGTCTTGTTAAAAAAAAAATCGCACGCTTATGCGAAAGAAGTTGACGGGATTGGATAAAATCGGTATTAGAGCCTCCAGAAATCTAACATCACAATACGAAAATTTCATCAAATCGAATTAGCGACAGTATATTATGCCTGTCATATGGATTCGACACGGAACCAAATTGTCATCGATTATCATTAATGTCTAAAATTTAAGACGCCAGTAAAAATATTCAATCTGTGGACATACAACTTTTTAAACCTCCGTACAAAGAAAAATATTTTCTAATTTTGTAGTAATTAAGCAAAAATCTTTAATTACTATCTCCATCTAGACAGAAATAGGCAGTTCATTTTTTTTTATTTTTTTTTTTACATTTTTTAATTCTTACGCCATTTGTCCTCGAAAAATTCTCCAAATTTCACCAGAACCTTACGTACCATCCAAATCCTCTTGCACAATCTCTATCAAGCACCCATCCCTATAATCCTCCAAGAAAGCTGAAACGGCAGTGGCCTCGCGACCTTTTGTAGATTGCATATATTGGAGTTCTGGCAATGGGCAGATTCTCCACTCAAGACATGAGTGTATGTGGCTTAATTGCTCTCGATCAATCTCCGTTGGCTTTAGTACCAGTGATGCGGTTGTATATATAGGTATCCTCGCCTGATTGTATATAGATATGCATGTGTTTTTTTTTTTGCTTAGTTTTAATTTTCTTATTTTTACGTTATTTTATTTTATTATTTATTGTATATACTTTTGATTATTATTTTTCTTCTATTTATTTTATATTGTTTATACATATAGTGTGAATGTTATCCTACCTCATTATAACCAATGTCCAAGAGATAGATTATTGTAATACTCAATAAATAAAAGAAAATTCTTCTGAGTAGCCAGGACCAAAATTTAATCAATGGTATATATTTTATCATCTAGGAGCATTTAATGAGTGTTTATAAAGTTCTTACATCACATTCAAATACTGCTTTAAGATTTAAAAAATAATTTAATAGTTGGAAGATAATTTGAACTTGCTACTTAATGGTGTGTAATAATAAATAAATGGGGAAGTTATCACTGCGAGTGAAATAATGAAATCACTTGAGGCCCGAAGCAGGTTAATTTTGGGTGATCTAAATATAAATAAATGTAAGTTTAAAATAACTGCTATTTAAAAAAAAAAACACAACTGAATAAAAGAAATATTTGGTAAAATGCATCACATAACACTCACTTCCCACCCTAATTTCAGGTTAGGGATTATTTATTTATTAAGTTAATAAACCTTAGAAAGCATTAATTTAATAATAAATGCAAACAATTTATATAGTCTGGGGCAAAAACCCATTTTTATCAAACTAATAACCTCTGCCTAAAACTTCTTAAATTTTAGTTTTTTAATTATTAATTAATTTTCTTAGAAAAGGGAAGTTTTCAATTTTTCAATCTGCAGAACGGTAAACTCTGTCTACTTAATGAAGTACGCATGTTGTGCACATGAACATGTCTTTGCTTTCCACTTGAATCAATAGATGTTCGATTACGGAATTGATAAAAAAAATATTGGGCAGTGACGTCCACTCTCTAAATGTCCAAATAACCACATTATATAGGTCAAACGTCTCAATATTTTTGTTAGCCATTTTTCCCCTAGATTCTGTTGTTAAAATATCTTACAATTCAATTGGAAATCAAATGGGTATTGATGACTTATTAGTACTCCATTAAATCAATTAATGTTTTGCGAAAACGCTCCATTTCTGGGAATTTTCATAAATAAAAAAGTCTTAGGTAAGGTAAAAAAGGCTTACAATAAGTTTAAGCCATTCATCGAAGTTTTAGACGTGTGTTAATAATTTCATAAAAAGGGGTGGCTAGGGACTGCGGACTAATATAAATTATGATAATCATGTCACTATTAAATTTTGTGGTTTACTAGGTTGAAAAAAAATAATATTTGTTATAGAAATTTCATTTAATTTCAATGATAAAATTAAATTCCCATTCAATGGGCACTGTGGGGCCAATCGCCGATCTAGGAGACAAAAACAACTTTGAAAATATGAGAATTATAATAACATCCTTTTTATAGATAAGGTGACCTTAAAAGTGACCTAGTAAAATTTCGAAGTTAATCTAAACTCTTACTGAAAGGTACGGAAGATGGGGTTTGTGCGATCACCCCCTCTGCCCTAGGTAGGCCCTAGCTTATTGTATAAAGGCAGAGCTTTCCGGAAAAGATAGGTGCTACTATTTTAGTCTTATCGTATGTTGTGACTTGGACTTTTATCGGTTGCCTGAAGTCCTTACGTAAATTTAGGAATTTCACTTTCATTTGATGATTTTATCACTTCTTCCGCACTTTTTTTTTGTTTGTTGTAGTATCTTCTGTACATTTCTCATTCCAGTAGGAATAGACACTTGCTGAGCAGTTTTCGGTACAATATAATTATATTTTGAGACAGATGAATAAATTCAATACCCGACGGATTGAACAAACAATACTTTTTTTTTTTTTAAACTTATTTATTGAAAAATATTACAAGCTGTCTCAAAGGACATTTATAATAGTGTTCATAGATCACATTCACTCTATGTACAATAAATAAAATATATTATAGAGAAAATAATATATATGTATATATATATTTATATGCAATATATAAGAATAAAATAACCTAAAAATAAATAAATAAAAAGAACAGATGCATACCTATATGGACTATTTATAATCAGGCGAGACAACTCCGAGCCAGACTTGTCCCTCCTACTGTGGAGGGAAAAGCATGATTCCAGGAGATCCCTACACATCTCTCTCAACCGCGTCACTGGGGCTAAACCCAGTGGAGATTGAGCAAGAGTGCTTTAGCCACTGCTAACACACAATACTAAAGTACATATATGGTAGAACCAAAGACCTAATTTTAATTAAACCGCATAATTTTTTTTTTGTTTGCATAAATAATTATTAAAGCATAATTATTAAGTTCACCAAATCAGTATATTCAGTTTCAATTGGGCAAATATTATTTTACATTTATTATAAATGCATATGCATATATTGCATACTTATACGGTTTCAAGAAAAAATGAAATGTATAGAAATATAAAATTAACATATAGTATCGAAGATGGAATTCCAGATTATAATCGTTGCACTGTTCTCAATGAAAAAATTGAAAATAAGTCAACTAAATAATTCCACCAGAGTTACCAAATAGTTGACATGTTTATACTAGTATTGCCCGAATACGAGACCAAGACGAGCCTTGGTCTTGCGCTCTAGCGCAGGATTTAATTTTGGGGGGGCTTCAGCTTGAAAGCTTTTTCTTCTATAAAAATGACAGTATTTACTTTGAAAAAAAAAGAGAGAAACTGGTTATCCATATGAAATGGTGTTTAAGTTATTCCTTAAGTCCTTTTAAATGTAATTAAGCGAACAATAATACTTTAAGAGATGTTTTTTAAATATTTTTTTCCATAAAACATGGTTGTATTTTACCATTTGGGGGGGCTTCAGCCCGAAAGCCCCTCCCCCTCCGTAGATCTTTACATATAGTAGCTAAAATTGTCAAGTATTACTCTATAACCTTAATTTTTACTCCTAAAATCGATTTTTTTTTTTTTTTTTACCAGACTAGTTCTTGGTCATGCAACACTATTTTTTGACATTCTTTGTTTATTGAGAAATATTACAATCTGTCTCTGTTAAGGGCACTTATAGTAGAGTATTGACTTTTTAGAATATATATATTCTTCATTTTCTGGCTTTTCATTTTTCACACTTCTTAAGAATGTTTTTCGAAAATTGCATCTTGAACAGCTTACATGTTCTCGATATCATTTTTATTCTTAAATTATGAATACTTAAGTGTCTAATTAAAATATCTGCTAGGTCGGCTTAAACAGTTCAATTATAAAAAAAAAATTATTATTTCTTAATGATATTTATAACTGTATTAAAAAAATGGTAGCACTCTAATGATATGTCTACATTAGGAGATCACGGGGCCATCTTCTTTTTAGACGCCTCGGAGGGTTATCAGGAATTGAAGAGGAAGCAAGGTTAGAAACGAGAGGGTTGGGATGATTCTGAAGTTTAATATGGAAGGATAGGTATCTGGATTGGGCCAGATCTAAAACATAAAAAATATTAAGGTCATTATGGATGGTTTTATTTGTAACAAAGTAGGGAGAATTGAAGATTTTACGAAGAATTTTGGATTGTAAGAATTGGATACGAAAGGAATTCGATGGTTTCGTGGAGCCCCATAGCTCAACTCCATAAGTCCAAATAGGCCTTATTATTGTCATGTATATGAGTGTTTTGTAATTAATTGGAAGTTTAGAGTAAATGCCATTGATGGTATGTTTTATTTTCCTTGCATACTGATGATTTTTTTCTTAATAATTAGAAAACTATTAAATATTATTCCGAAGAGTATCGAAACCGTGAAATTCTTTTAAGCTTTTATATTAAAGATAAGCTATTATAGTAAATTCTGTTTTTATTATTTCATTCACAAATTCTGTTGTTATTATTATTCTGTAAAATTATTTCATATCATTATTCATCAAATACTTATTATCATTCATCATTCACTTCCAACACTCTAAAATGTGTTTTTTATTTTTTTATAACATTTTGGCGTTTCACAACTCTGAACAGAACAAAATTCTCCCTTCTTCTAGTTTAATGGAGCTAGCATTCCACAAAAATACCAAATGGAATGGAGTCAGAGCGAAAGATAGGTGGGCAGGAAAATACGGAGGTGGGGTGGGGGTAAAGGGGAGGGGGATTGCCATCACACATAAGAATATTTGAACCTTAAAACTGGACAACAGTCTAAATCATCCATCATAACTTACTCATCAACCTGTAATCGAATATCTTTTCATCATACAAACCATTTCTTGTATAATCAATCGGTCTCCTTTCCCTTAGCATTGTCAGAAGTTCAATTATAATTGAATGGTAAATGATAATTATCAGGCGTTTCATATTTTATATTTATTTTTTCTCATAATAAATAGAGTATTTATGTGTAGCTCAGGATAGTTGTATATATTATTAAAATGAAAGGTTTGTGTACCATGTTTTTAAGTGAAATTAGGGAATTCTTTTTGTTTACTTAATGCTTGCGGATAGAGATGTTTGAATGGTATTGTGTATCGCTTGGGTCTTCTAGCTATAGGTGCAGAGTTTCGATTTTGATTAAGGGGAGGGAGGCGATGAACCAAAAAAAAAAGGAATTTTTTATTGTGCGTAAAAATTCAACATAATTATTGTGAAACAAACAAATATAATATTGAATGTTGAATTTAATTTGTTTACACATTGGTATAGTTGAGAGGATGTTTATTTTATAATTTTACTTTCTATATATACTTGAATAAATATAAATGAAAATATCTGAAATACAAGGAGGAGGGGAGACAATCTTTATAACATTGGTACATGTCTGGAACTTTTTCAGCTAAAAATGAATAATGTAAAAAATTGAAAAATATCTTTGATGTTGTAGTGTGTAGAATCTCAAATAAAAAATACGTTTTTCACAGCAGACTAATTGAAATGTGATAAAATAATAAAATCCTAGGATATGTTTATTGATATATATTATTATCTTTGAATATAAATGACAATTTATTTAAATGACAAGTAACATATTGGTATCGATAATACAACTAGTCGACTTTGCTATTTTTGCACCTTTTATTCATTCATGTAGTTTATTTATTATTGATTTCAATTTTTATTTCCTCAAATTATTGGGGGTGAAACAATATTCTCGCTCCCTCAACATTTTCATAGGGGGAGGGAGGAGTTACATATTAATTATGAAAATAAAATGTAAGCTAGTTATTATAGATATCATCTTCCTATTCTGCTTTTATTAGATGGTGAAAATTATATATATATATATATATATATATATATATATATATATATATATATAGGAAGGTTATTTATATAATATATATAATCTTCCTATTCCTTTTATTAGATTTTGAAAAACAAATCATAAGATTTGCAATTTTTGATTGGAATAATTGATGATACTATATTAAAATTTATTGAAGAGTTTTATAGGATGGAATTTTTCTTGAAGTATATTGCTATTTAAAATATTTTGTATGTTAATTTAATGGTCGTGTGAATATAAATTTTGCACTGCTGTTTATATATTGTATTGCGATATTTTGCAGTCTGTTTTCTTTTGTTTTCTCGTGTCTTGAACTGTCTAACTGAGATTATAGATTTCTTAGGCACACTATAAAATTTATCTATTGTAATAAAATCGTATCTTACCAACTCATAAGATATTTTATCAAGTTTCGTCTAATATTTTAAACTATTAAACTGTTTTTTTTTTAAACTAATTTATTTTATTTTATTGGCTAACATTCTGTCACATGGGCAATGATTATAGCTAGGAAAGAGTACATTTATACTGTATAGCAAATATAAATAAATAAAATGAAACAGAAGCAAATTAACAACTACATAATGTCCAATATTTATTGTATATACAATAAATAAAAATAAAATAACTTAGAGATAAGTAAATTTAAAAACAAACAGTCATACATATATACACAATTTACTATCAGTCGATTGTATAAATCATATAGTATACAATCATATTGTATAAATGTACTCCGATCCAGGTCTGTCCCTCCAATTATGCAGAGAAAAGCAGGACTCCCAGAAGATCCCGGTGCTACTCTATCAACAGTGTTACTGGTACTAAAGCCAGTGGAGATTGAGCGAGAGGTACTTTAGCCTATATTCATGTCTTGAGTGAAGAATTAGGACATTGCCAGAACTCTAATATGTACGTATTAAAAAAGTTCACGGGCCATTGCCGTTTCAACCTTCTTAGAGGATTGTGGGGATGGGTGGTGTTAGACAGCAAAATTGCGCAGGGGGATTTGCATGATTCGTAATGTTCTGGTAAAATATGGAGAATTTTTCTGTGATAAGATCTAGGACAGATGTCTTGTCAAGTTCATGGTATAGGGTTTAGATCGTTACATAGAATGGAACATTTACTATTGTTTGAAGGTCTTTGGACTGGTAAAATTGGATGCGTTTGATATTAAAGAATTCAGCGGTTCCCCATAGTTATGGACCGTAGGTTCAGATGGGTTTCAGGATTCTCCTGCAGTAATTTGTTGTCAATTGAAAGTTGAGATTTTCTAGTCAGTAGTTTGAACAAAGGCTGTATCGTCGGATAGGTCCTTTTCTCTTTTGAATCTAGTATGTAGGTTTTACGTTAGTCTTCTGTCTAAAAGAAAGCCTAGATACCGGAATGTTTCCGTGAAGGGAAGCGGTATTGAGATGAAATGAATTTGCGGACAAGACCTTCGTCGAAGGGTGAAGGTGACATGTTTGCATTTACCTGTACATTAATGCGCCAATTATTAATGTTCAATTAGGAGAAGTGTATTTGTAAATTTAAAGATGCTATTTCAGCACCTGATTGTGGTGATAAGATGGTGGTGTTATCAGCAAATGTTGCCAGGAAGTTATCGGGATCGTAAAGAGGGAGGATATAAAGGATGGGGGCCCGAAACGCTTTCTTGAGTTAATGTTGAAGTTGATTTTTAATATAATAACATGTATTGTAACATGCATTATATTTTAACTCAATTTTTAGCTATAAACCAACAAAAAACATTGGGGTTGTAGTTCTGAAGATGGGAGTAAATATCCCGAAGCGTTAACATGTAAACATGTAACTTGAAAATACAACAAATAAATCAATTGTTGTTTGATTTGAAGTCATTATTGCCAAAAACAAAGAATACATACAACTTTCCAGCAAAAAGAAAAAGAAGTTAATATAATAAGTTTTGATTCATCTCTAGTTGCGTTTTTAGCAAAATTGACTATAATAAATTATTGGAAAACTTTAATTTCTTTTTTCCATTACCTAGGAAGTATTACAATAAACATAACTGCATAAATACACATTTTATGTACAAAAAATAATGTAAAAACATTTGTAAAAATGATTTTCAAATATTTATTATCTACAGTTGGCAATGAAAATGGTGAGTTTTACTTGAAGTAAATTTTGTCTTGGTTGATGTGAAGTAATTGTTAATTATTTAACATCATTATTTTAAATATTTTTTTTAAATAAATAGGCAGTTTATTGATACAATTATGTTTATCATAATATACTCCAAATCATGAGAAAATAAGAATCAAAAGCTTTTTCAACAATTCATTGTAGTCATTTTTGGTGAAAACACGCGTGCATTCAAGTCACAGGATATGAAATCACATACTTTTTTTTTACACAGCTTGAGGGAATCTTAAGATTTTCCCTAATAAAACTTAATTTAGTTAATATTGACTTAGAGCTTATTAAACGAGAAAGTTTTTCTAATAGAGGGCAGGAGTGCCCGGAAGGGAGTTTTATGGCACAAGTTGCGCCATCTAAATTAATGAGGGGGGCACAATCCGAAGGGGTTCTAATTTTTTGAAAGGAAAGGTTTCAGATCAAAAGATAAGTGGAATCATGGAACAGAAAAAAGGATGTGTGATGTTATATAATCTACGAATATTCAAATTCTATTTTCGTTTGCACTGTTTTTAAGTAGAAGAGGGCAATAAAATATCTTAGGACTGATGGGGGAAGGTTTATGCGCCATCGGCCTTAGGGGGGATAGTTACTCCTGATAGTGGGTTAACTGTACATTGTAGTTGCAGGGTGATAAAAATAAAGTCGTGGATCATTGAGTGATTTTTTTTAGAAAAATGAGCTTAGCTTACTTCAACCGCCCTTAAGTCCTATTTTAATATTTTTACCAATAACAGCCTATGCTTTCATTTAAAGTACTAGTTTGCTATGAAGTAATTGTTAGTTACTTAAATTAAGATTTTTTTTGGTTATCGTTTCCTTTCCTCAAAAAAAAAATGACTTACTTAAAATAAATAATACTTTTATATTCTACTTTTTCAAGCTTTGGGGCTCCATTAAACCATCGAATTCCTCTCTTATCCAATCCTTACAATCCAAATTCCTTCGTAAAATCCTCAACGCTCCTTACTTTGTCACAAATAAAATCATCCATAAAGACCTTAATGTTCCATATGTTTCCGATTTGGCACAATCCAGATAGCTATCCTTCCATAACAAACCGCAAAACCATCCGAACCCTCTCGTTTCAAACCTTGCTTCCTCCTCGATCCCTGATAACCCTCCGAGGCGTCTGAAAAGAAGATGACCTTCAAATATAGAACTTTAATTTGAGTTCTACCAATGGGTAGTTTCTCTTCATGTTGAACATGTCATGTTACCAATGTCACATTTACTTGTTGTATTTTCCATGTAATACAGTTGTAAATTTCATTAAAATAAATTTTAAAAAAAATATTCTACTTTTCTGCGGAAAACTGTCCATTGTTGATATTAACTATTTGTAGCTCTTGAGATCTGTTATCTCCTCTCTAATTACTTCCCTCTACTTGCGGGACACCCTGTGTGTGTGCGTGTTTTATAATTAAACATTTTCTTACTTAACGCTTCCTATTAAACAAAAAACTTGACGCTTAAACAAACATGAATCTTAAATTTCCTACTTTTCTGTTGAAAATTATGCAATTGTTTATATTAATTTTTTTGTAGATCTTGATGTCAACTATCAACCTTTTAAATATTTCCCTCTACTTACGGGACACCCTGAACTATACATATATTATTTATTTATCGCGGAACTTGCCAACGATGGACCACGCATATTCATTTCTAGTTTTTTTTTCTTTTTTGCCCATATTATTTTCTTCCATCTCCTCTGCCCATTTCTTACTTTCTTGCTTCTTCTTCTCCGCCACAAGAACCTGTTTTATTTTTTACTATTTTCCAGAATTTATCCCTATCTTGGTAGTTCCTCTTTGATACCCATTTTTGATACTACTTCTTCTTTTGTTTGTTCCGTTGTTTACTTTATCAAATATTTGTTTATTTATGGTACTCCGATCCATTCTCTTCATATACCTGAAAAACTTTAATCTCCTTTCTCTCATCGATGATTTCAAGTTTTCAATCTGCTAATAAAGCTCATCTTTCTTTATTAATAGGTATTCCTATCCCGCCTTTCTCGCCCCGTATATTATTCTAAGTTTTCATTAGCGATTCCATTATGGTAAATCCCATGTTCTCCGCCTCATACAGTATCACCGGTGTTATGGCTGTTTCATAATGTCTAATTTTGGTTTTCCTGGAAAGATTTTTTTTTAATATATATACGAACTACTGAATAAGAACCGTAATTTATCCAATTTTACTTCCCTACTCTGTGTTCCTTGCATGTCTGCTCCATTGTAGTTAACGAGTTCCTCAAGGTATTTACGAGTAAACTGTTGCTCCGAACTGATTTTTCTGTATTTAGTCTCGATTTTTTCCTTGTTCTCTTATCATTAGTCATTATTTTGGTTTTTTAAATTATATTTTTAACCAGACTCCTTCTGCTTTTTCATTTAGTTCATTTATCTGATCAACTGTCTCTTATTCACTTTCCGCATTTTCTTACATTTTAATAAAAAAAATTGTGATTGCTCACCTCTTGTTCAATTAACGAAAGCTAGTCACCTAATTTTAACTCCTCCCCCCTATCGTTAAACCTGAGATAATTTTATTAATAATAATAAAATATTAATAATAAAAAATATTGTATACTATGCTCATACATATTGTTAATCCTATATAATTGTATATTAATTTTGAATATTGTCTGTAGTGATTAATAAATATGCTGTGTTGTTAGCAACCCAATGTAATTGGGCAGCACCATTTTATTTTATGATAATAAAGTGATTCTCTCTCCATATTAAAGAAAATAAGTTTTAATTTCGAACGGTTTACTAATTTCCCCCCTGAATTTCATTTTAGAGTATGTCCCAGTCAATGTTAATTTAATTAGTAGCAAATGCCTAAAAGTACCCTTTTTTCATTAAAAATCACTTTATTAAATTATTGTAAAGCTTTAATTTCTCTTTTCATCAATGACTTAGGATGTATAATAATAAATATAAATGCATTAACACACTTTTTATTTATAAAAAAAAATTGTTATAAATAATGATAATAATTTTCAATTATTCATCATCTAAAGTGGTAATAAAAATTAATTTTTAACTATGATTTCTATGATAGAAATTTATCTGTATTTATATGTGATTAAATAAGTGTTTCTAGTCCTTGAATTAATTATAAAATAAAGAAACCAGCTGGTTGCTTAAACTATTTTCATAAAAACATAAATATTAGGATTAAAAACATTTTGTTGGTCACTTGTAAATATAAGGATCAAATCCTGTAATAGAGATCTTAGTAAAAAATCGCTTTTATTTTATTATTATTACTATTATTTATATATTATTTATCATTACGTAATGCGGACACACTGGTGCCCGCGGGCTCTGGGTTGTAAACCCCTGGATTAAAAGATACTTTGTTCTCCTCTTCAGAGTTTTAGTATTTCTAGGGAAATCCAACCAAGAGAAGTCTATGACATACCTAATCGGAATCGTAAAAATTATACAAATTTTGAACACAAATGTTTATCAATTTTGAACTTTCACTAAATTGGGATTCGAAATAAAAACATGATATTATTTGACGCTTATTTCCAATTGTGCATTTTCCGTAACCTTGAAACGCCTAAAAAGTGTCGCTTGCTTTACAACATCAAAGTAAATGAATATGTTGGTTCCAATATCTACCTATTGAGCCAAGACCGCTGGAATTTGCCACCTCTTATCTACTACCCGAAGTCAAAGAAAGAATTTAATTAGTTTGAAAAAAATGAGATATCTCAATAATTATGTCTATCCTTTCCAGAGCTATTTCTGAATATTGCAATCGATTTAGATTCTTTCCACTTATCTGTCATTTTTTCCTTATGCAGACTCTTATTTATATGTATTTCGAAAATAATATTTTCGTCTAACGACTGTATACTTTACTAACTGCCCACTGGTAGCACTCTAAAAAAAAATGAGTGCTTCTTTTCATCTTCCATTCCATCTTCTTTTCAGACGCCTCGAAGGGTTATCAGGGATCGAATAGGAAGCAAGGTTAGAAACGAGAGAGTTCGGATGGTTCTGAAGTTTATTATGAAAGGGTAGATATCTGAATTTGGCCAATTCGGAAACATAAGGAACATTAAGGATGATTTTATTATTGACAAAGTAAGGAGCGATGAGGATTTTACGAAGGATTTTGGATTGTAGGGATTGGATGCGTGAGGAATTCGATGGCTTTGTGGATCCCCAAATCTCAACTCCGTATGTCTAGATAGGTCTTATTGTGGTCATGTATATGAGTCTTTTGTAATTAACTGAAGGCTTAGAGCGTTTGACTAGTAAGTGCTGGAGTAGTCGGAAACGTCGAGTGGTTTCTCGTCGTTTAAGTCTGGTATGAGGATTCCTATGTCAGACGTTTGTCCAAGGTACTGGATTTGTTCAACAGAGATAAGCGGGATATTATCAAATAATACTGTAGAACAGGAAGTCATAGGTTTACGACGAATGGGCTAAAGCGTGTGCACAGCACCGCGAGTTTCCCGGCAACCGGATATATGAAGTTTTGAGATACAAAAATAAGTACGAGCTCGCGTCCCGGTGCCGGAGGGGATTTTAAATTCCCTGCCCTCACCATCCGGCCCGGGGAAATCCCGTATAGCCTAAAATGGCGAGGTAGGGAAGAATAAAAAAAAAAAAAAAAAAAAAAACCTAGGATACTACCTTGAGGAACACCAGCGGAGACTGGGAAAAGAGAGATGAATAAGCATTATTGTGATTTACTTTGAAGTATCTATCAGTTAAGTAGGAACGAATAATGAGGAAGTATGTAGAATCTAGGAATTTACGGAGTTTGTAATGCAGTTATGGGTGCCAGACTCGACCAAAAGCCTGTTCTACATCGAGAAAGACGACCGTGCACTACATTTCGCGCTCCAATGAAGAGGAGACAACATCCACCACACGATTGTATTGCTGGATAGTAGAATGGGATTTGCGGAATCCAAATTGGTGATCTGGGATTATATGATTCGAATCTAGAATGGGATACAGACGTTTTAGGATGAGTTTTTCTAGGATTTTGCCCAAGATGGGTAAAAGGGAGATAGGACTGTAAGATGATGGGTATTCTGGTGGCTTTTTGGATTTGTGTATCATTTTAATAATAGAAAGTTTCCAAGGGTCAGGAAATAAGTGGATCGGAGTACATAATTTTATATATATATAGGGGTTTTGTACTCATCGAAGGAAATTAAACAGAATTTCGGTCAGGATTCTGGTGAGTAGAGTGATAAGAGGTTTTATAGTGTTTTGGAGGCCCAATAGGAAGGATGATAGTATGGAACCTATGTCAGATGGATGTTGGTTGTGAAATGGATTTAGGATAGGTTCTTGTGTTGGGTAAGGAGTGTTAGGTGGGGGTGGGATCCATCGTTGTGTGCGAGATGGGTCTGAATTTGACGGTACTTGTGCTTGTTTTTTTTTTCTGGACATTAGGATGAGATGGATGAAGATACTGTGGTGGTAATTTAACACGTAACGGTAGATTATGAGGGGGGATTTGCGGACGCGTATGATGAGATTGAGGATTGGGAGTATGAGGTTTGGATTGGGAGGTGAGGGGCCTGGCATTGAGGCTACTGCCTCTTGATGGTAGTTTGTGTGTAAGATTTAATGGAATCCTGATGAGGATGGTTGATGTCAGTTGAAGTAGACGGTTCTTGTTATATGACATTAGTATTTTTTTCGGAAATTTGAAATATTTTCAATTTCTGGTGGCTTGGTGTAACTTTCATTTTCAGTTTACGGCTTTTTAAGTCTATGTTCCGCGTTCTCAGGTTGTAATGATTTTTGTAGACTATGCATCCTTTGTAGCTTGCCGGATGGTCTTCGCCGCAAAGAGCGCATTTAGGAGGCTGGTCTAGAGGTTCCTGAAAAGTGTCAGATGCGTGTAATCCGGCACATTTTACGCACCTGGCCTGATGATGACAATAGGTCTTTGTGTGACTCAGTTCTTGACACTTATTGGATTGCACTATCACTGGTTTATGTCTAGGCTCTTCAAATTTAACTGTTGAATATATAAATCGGTTAACTTGAAATATCTCGGTGTTATTACTTGCAGGCTCTAGTACAACAAAGAATAAAGGTAATGGATATTTCTGCGTTGGATGTAGCACGCAAGATACGTGCCTAACGTTGGTCTTGATGTCGTTTACTCCGGGAGAAACAGCGTAAATTTGTCTGGTCTATCAGATCGGCAATTTATTGACCAAATGATATGAAGTTATCAATTTTGGAAACAAAAATAGGTCGCGGCTCGGGGTCAATAAAACCTTGATTCTCAGTAGGCTTGTTAGATGGGTTACTAACAGGAACAGAGTTTTTGCTGGCTGTGAAATTAGGTGCAGTTTGTGCTGATTTTGAGGTATCTTATTGGCTTCTAATCTTGGATGGTGATTTATTTTGCTTGGCTGTTTGTTTGGATTTATTTAATTTATTTTGTTCGGCTGACAATTTATTTTTTGTCGATTTTTTTTTTTTCCTTATTGGGTGAGTTGCCCGCTGACCTTGGGGCAGAGTTTTGGGTAACAGTTTTGAAGTTTCTCTAACTTCTGAAAATAGTGTCTCGTCATCTGTATCTTCATATGAAGAGTTCTTGTCCAAACTCATATTTTACATGTTAATGATAACAAGAAAAAAAAATTATATATATATATATATATATATATATATATATATATATACCTAAATATTTACAAAATAAATACTTTAAAAAAATACACTCTTTATAAACTTGAAACAAAAATAAAATAAAACATTTCTGAGAAAAAAACAAAATAGAAAGAAAAAAAAGAATTAAAACAAAACTGTCTCTGAGGAAAAAAAAAGACTATAAGTCTTTGGTTTCAAACTGAGACCAGCTGACGAGAGAGAGCTAGTATGTAGACCTTGCCCTTGAACTGGACGTATGTGAGATAAGAACGGTAAGGGAATTAACGGCCACTTGGGCTACCCAAACGAGCGCCAATTTGTCACATGTTCATTTTTAATAAATCTTGACTCACCTGTGTATCCGTGATCGTAAAAATTTTCAACTGTTTATAAAGTCACTTTTGATAAAATATTACCACAGGGTTTTAACTATTAAGCACATATCAAAGTAAGAGTCACAGAGCTACATAAACGTTATACTGCAGTTGCGGTTATACATCTATTCTAGACCTGGTGCTAAACAGGATACCATGTTATATTTTTATAATAGACCTACTTACATGAAATCTTCAGTTAAGCACGATATTTGATGAACGGTGACGGTTCGTCAATTTCGCGTTACACCAAGAATGCAGAGTTCACGTACAACTTAAATTATTATCATGTTAAAAAAAAAAGATTAGCACTATTCCCTCTAAGAACTAATATAAATTTATAAACAAGCTAAAGCAACTCCATAAATATCAATATATCTACAGAGTGTTATCTAACAAAATTAACTATGGGGTTATTATTTATGAAAAAAATAAACAGCCTGTCTCGTAAGTAGAGGGAAATATTTCTCAAGAACTCCAGCAGGAAAATAGGAAATTAAAGTTTTGTGTTCTTTAAGTAAGTCACGTTTTTTGTTGAATAGGAAGTGATAACTAAAGAACTATTTAATTTAAGTAACCATTTAAAGAGGACTTTTGGGCGGCTAAACTAAGCTAAGTTCACTTATTTAAAAAATCATCAATTATCACGATTTTGTTTTTTTTATAACCCTCCAATTATACAAATACCCCACTTTGGAAACTTATAAATTGAAAAATTATCTTTTTTATAAAAATTTGGTTAGTTCGAAGATTTTTTCACACTACCGTATATGTCTGTCGCCTTTCCTGATGAAGACATTGGAAAAATATTTGACAGACATATAAGAAAACATTTATTAGCTATAAGTCCAATACTTACTTACTTACTACGTAGCTCCACAGCCCGGGGTGGGCCATGGCTTCCCTGACAACATTGCACCACTCATCTCTGCAGAACGCTCTCCTCCTCCATTTCTTTATGCCAAGATTTTCCAGGTTCCTTACCACATCCTGAATTCAACGTCTCCGAGGTCGTCCTCTCCTTCTGGTGCCATACATCTTTCCAAGCAGAATTCTTTTTTGTATTCTCACTTCATTCATCCGCGTTACGTGGCCCAACCATTCAATTCTCCTTGCTCGTATGAAGCGGACAATGTCTCAAGATCCATATAGCTCATATAAATCGCTGTTCTTCCGGATACTCTTTTAATACAGGTCCCTACATTTTACGGACAATTTTCCTCTCGAAATCCTCCAACGCATTTAATATGGGGATGCAAAGGGTCCAAGTTTCCGCAGAATATGTCATTATTGGTCTTACTAATGTTTTATACAATCTTATTTTTGTCTTTCGTGACAACAGTGATGAGCGGAAGAGTATATTTGCTTAATAAATCCGGTTACCTGCCATGATCCGTCTATTTACTTCTGCTGATATTTCATTTGTGCAATTAAACTCTACATAAAGAACGGAAAAGGATTTAAAATTTTCAAAAGAAAAACCTTCAACGCACAGATCTTATCTAGCTCTTGAATCACTGCCTAAACTTACAAACATGTACTTGGTTTTGTTTTCATTGACTTATAAACCAAGCACTTCACCTTCCGCCTTCAGCCTGAAGAAATTGATAAGAGATTGCTTATTCCTTGCCACTAAGCAAATATCATCAGCATATACACACATTTGTGTGGATGAACGCAGTATATTCCCATTGGAGTTTAGCTTCACAATCGCACTATGTAGTGCAAGGTTAAATAGTGTAGCAGATAGCGTATCTCCTTGCCTAATTCTAGCAGTGACTGCAAAACCGTGACTAAGTGTACCATTAATACACACTTTAGCATTATTGCCATCCATGGATATTTTTATGAAGCTAATTAGCTTATTTGCCATGTTGAAATCTCCTAGCGCACATATCATGTTACTTCTGTTCACACTATCGAAAGCACGGCGGTAGTCTATAAACAGCATGTGAAGGTCAGTTATATATTGCCAGGACTTTTCATTAACTGTCTCATTACAAAGATTTGATCCATCGTCCCTCAGCCCCTGCGGAATCCGTATTGGTATTCCTGTAGAACATTTTCGGCATACTGATTTAATCTCTAAACCAATATGTTGGAGAATATTTTTTACGCTACTCCTAAGAGTGCGGTATTCCTCTATAATTTTCGCAGATCAGCATGTCTCCCTTTTTATGTATAGGGTAGATTAAACTAGTTTTCCACTCTACTGGCATATATTTTTTGTCCCATGTATCCTAAATTAGCAAGTATAATTGATTATTTAGCTTCTCTCCACCTTTTTTAAAGAATTGCGCAATCAGATGGTCTTCTCGAAGAGCTTTGTCATTTTTTAATTTGTTAATTGATTCTACCACTTCCTCAATTGAGAGCAGTTCTAAATCAGTCAAGTTTTCTAGCTCCGGTGTCTCGTCAGGGTCTGTGATTCTTACATTCAGAAAACCATTGAAATGTTCAGAAATATGTCCAATATATCTAAATCAATTTGCATACCAATTAGGGAAATCTTGTGAGGTGGCGTTGCATATTTTGGTTTCAGGGCTAGAAAAATCCTTAGAACAAATCATGGTAGCTATCTTCCTGGATATTGAAGGTGCCTTCGATAGAACCCTTTAGAGCGTCATTATCGATAGACAAAGCAATAGAAAAGTTGATGTTATGTTCTCTTGATGAATTGTGATAATGGTGGAAGGCAGGGTTCTAAAATCATAATTAGGGCACACAGAACTGTGGGTCAGACCTAGCTGTGACTGTCCACTGGGAGATGTGTTCTCTCCCTAACTGTGGTGTCTAGTGGCTGATTCTCTGCTTTTAGAGCTGCACGCAGCTTGCTTCGCTATCCTAATTAAGGGAAAGCATCAGAGTGTAATCTCGATCTCCTCAAAATAGCTAAGGACATATGACGAGCAGAACCCTCAAATGCTTGTAAAAGAGCTTTAGGAAGCAATCGGGGACGCTTACTTAACATGGTCCATTGCCTAGATGTATAGTACTTTACTGAGCTCTGCTATGGTGGTACAAAGCAAAGACTGGAGCAAACAAAACTTTATTAGAGAAGTGCCACGGAATATCCTATCTGATGATAACAGGCACAATGGATTCAATTTCAAAAGCTGCTATGGGGATAATGCTTAGAATGCACCCACTGCAGCTGGAGGTTGAATCACAAGGCATAAGACCATTGAATAGGCTTAATAAACAAAATAATTGCTTTAATATCCTTGTAGAAGGACATGCCAAACTGCTTGAAATGAAAGTGATTGAAAGGGTGATAGTCATCCACTCTAACACATATAAATCCGGGAATATCTTGAAACTAAATATAGCTTAAGTATAAGTATCAATAAGCAGCATGAACCTAAAAATGATATAAATTGTTAAACAGATGGCTCTATTCCAGATCAGTAGAAGTAGTATTGCCCAAAATCGGCCTTGGTCTTGCAATTTGCAACACCAAGACTAAGGCCGCCTCACTGCTGCAAGACCAATACCAGGACTGGTAAAAAAAATCGTTTTTTTTGTTAAATAAAAATTAAAGAAAAATATTTTCTAATACTCGTCAATTTTAGTTAATAATTGGTACAACCAATATACTTTTGCATTTAACTCCTCTAATTTTTCATTCGAGCTTAGTTAGGTTTCTCTTATCTAAAAAAGTACAGTAAGATCTTTATAGTAATAAGCTGAAAAGTAACTGCAAGACTGTTGCGAGACTCTTGCGCGAGAACAAGACCATGAACAAGACCGAGTTTGCAAGATCAAGACTCGTCTCGGTCTCGCATTTGGGCAACACTAAGTAGAAGGCAGCTATAGGAAATATAAACCCAGAGAAGGTTTTTCAGTTCCCCTTCGCCAGTGTGCCTCAGTATTCCAATCTGAGGTACTGGCAATTTGCCACTGTGCCTTTAACCTACTGCATGACCAACTGACTGGTCAAAGAATACTGGTTAAAGAATCTATACCAATAATCAGGAAGTATTAACAAGCAAACTAACTTCCCAGTTAAACTCTCTGTCCTGTGATTCTCTCTTCCTATTCCAGACTCTAGCTTCATCGTGTCTCACTCCATTCCATCCTTCCATCTTTATCTTCCATTAGGTTCATCCTTTTATGCCATGGAATTATTCTTTTAAGGACGCTTATCTCTAATGCTTTATACCCACTCGCCTAATAGTTTGATATGATGTCCATTATGAACATGTCCAAGGATTAATTACTTTGAGATAACTTAAAACATTGCGCTCTAAATCTTTCCAAAATATGTAAATGGAGACCAGACTTGCGCTGAATACAAAAACAGAATTCACCACAAATTTTGACAATTTAAATTCAGTAGTGAGGGAGATTCTGTTCTTCTTAGAATTTCCTGAACTCTGAAATTTTCTGAAACCAAGAAAACTGCCGAAAAAACAAGACCAATTATGAAAAAAAAATCTAGAATAACTGTACTGTTTTATTATTTTAATTTTGAATAAGCTTAGATCAAAGTTTTAGCTTTATTCATTCATAATTTTCTTCTATAATTTATACATTTATGTTTAAAAAAAAATGATTTTAATTTTGTTTGAAAGTACATAAAGTGCCTGCATTCCAACTATATTTTGTCACAGAAAACTTTCAAGGGGATATTTTAGCTACAAAAAAGAGTTTTCAACACAAATGAAACACTAATATGCTGTCTGATTATTTTCGGACCACAATAAACGTAATTAATAATTGCCTTATACAATAAACCATATGTAAAGTATAATAAAGAAAAGTTATTTCTTGCTTTTTAGGTAGGTCAGAATTTTTTTAATGTTGTTTAGTTAGAAATGTAAAAATGATTAATATGTCTGAAATTATAAATGTTTGTATCTCGGAAAAAATTAATATCGTATTTGAATTCAGATGAAAAAATGCTGTCTGAATAATTTTTTTTTCTTTGGTGTTATTCTTGGTAGAAATCGTAAACACTGTTCCAACTTTCTGTTTCATCTTGTTATTAATTAGTTAAAAAAAGGGTGTGTATTTAAGTAGTTATTTTGATCAGTTCAGTTTCATTTTGTTTAGTTTAATTTATATACATTACATGTAGTATTATTATTTTTCTGTTTATTTTTTGTATATAGAGCGTGGATAAGCTTCTATTACTTCTATTACTACCACTATTGTCCTTAGATATGACAGATTGTAATATTTCCAAATAAAGAATTGAATGAAAAAATAAAATAAATGAATTAGTTAATATTAAATTTTCTCCTGTTTTACTAAGAACGGTATAAGGTTGGGTTGATTTTCCCTTTTATCATTTATTTGTTTTAAGTAATGGTGTTCAGATGTCAAAAACGTCACTTATCTAAAAAAAAAAAAAAAAAGGAAATTGAAGGTATGAATAAAAAGATAGATAGTTACTTTTCTACTCATTACAAAATTAATCTTATTTGTGAAATATTTTCTTTAAGGAACAGTAAAGTGTTTTCAAATTATTACTTTAAAAATACTTAATCGTAGAGGATGTTAAACCAAACCGTATTTTTGGTTCTCATATATTAATAAAATTATGGTATGCATAACACATAAAGGGATCACTTAAATCATTTAACCTATGATTCCGTGGAACTGAAGAACTAATAAATAGAATAACTGTTTATAGTCAATTAACATCTTAATCTAATTAATTAGCTTTATGTTGAGCACCAGTTCTTAATTTACCTTGATTCATTCTATACCTTTCAAATATCAAGTTCTTACACCAATGGTCAGTGTAACTAAATAAAATACCTTTCCCTAATCAACCCGTTTGTCTGGGTTTATTAATTCTAACTATTGGTTAACAATTATTATTAACAATATAAATTATTTTAATATTACTTATTACTACTAAATAATGTGGGAGTATAGTTTCGTAAATCTCATAATTGATGATTTGCCTCTTCATTCTTACAATCGAGCCGAAATGCCTATAACACAACCTAAAAAAAAATGATTTCTAATTGATTAGAAAAATCAGATTTTTTAATTAATATAAAAAATTGGAAACTGTTTAGTTGATGGGTGGGGAGGGAACATTTGTATCATTCGAGTCAGCAGTAAGGTATGAAACTGATAATGGAAGCCGCAATATTTTTTTTTTATAATTAACTGTTGCTATTTTCAATAATCAACAAATACACACCCATGAATCTACACAGTTTTAATTTTCTAGAGATAGATTAATGAAAATCGCGAGAAAACTAGCGAAGGCAACAGCTAGCTCATGGAGATCACATGTGGCCTCCAGGGCTTATTATAGATTCCCCACCTGTGCTTTAATTGATTTTAAAAAAAATATTTTATAATTTATATTGAATGAATACTATAGCCCTAGTACCAATGCCCTTCAGTGTGGCAGACTGTATTAATACTCAATAAAAGGTATAATTTATATTAACATATCTAGTTTCCATTGCAACAAAAGGAGTTACAATTATCTATATAAATGTTGTAAATTTCAATTTAATACTTCTTTTTTTTATATATATAATTATATGTATATATATTTATTTTCAGATTAAAATGGCTGAAACTGTTATGAATAATACACAAACAATGCTTGGCCAACTGTACGAATACTATTTGTGGACATTGTCATTAGCAGGTAACTTTTTTAAGTTGTTCGAAAGATCGATATACATACTCTAACTCTATCGACATGTTGCAAAAGTATACTTAAATGGTTAAGGAGTCAGCTAGTGATAATCTATTTTATTTCCCACAAATAAACAAATGCCCTTTGTGTTTGGATCAATTTTTCAGTAGGTAAAACGTGTACCCCTTATTTTTCAACCCTTTTTCTAAACAACTAAACTACTTCCCAATTCTATCTCTCGATCAGACATCTTGGAATTACTCCTGATAAAATTCGATTGTTCAATTCCTATTTTACATTTAATTTTTTTTCTTCTTACTAAAAACACTTGCATATTGCTTACCTACTCGCTTATATTCCTCGTTTCGAAGAATGTAATGTGGTTTAAATTCTTTATTTATTTGTCTAGTAGTGTAAATGGACCTGACCAGCGAAAAATATAACCCTGGTATCTTGTCCATCAAAAATAAGTAGAAACTATAGGATTTGAGAGTAAGACATTATATACAGTTATAAACATAGATATATACAATTATATAAGCAAGTAATATGTGTTGCATGCAGACATGTGTGATTGCAGTAACTTTGAGAACATGGAAAGAACATACTAAAACAATTCTGGTGCGGTGCGCGCATCACACTAGTTCCTCTTAGCACCAAATTACTATTCATGTTTCTTTTGAAAATATCAATTTCTTTAACATTATTCACTGTAGTAATGTTTCCCTTTATTATAATATTTTATATTTATTTTCATTTTTTTTTCTGAAAAATTCTTAAAGGTATATTAATCTATAGGTAAATTAAAAGTGAAAAACTGTTTTCACGGACAAGTGAAAATTATTAACTATAACCATTCATAGTAGGATATTCGTCACTAACTATTACCTTCTACAACAATATTAATCTGATATTAACTTATTTAATATTATAAAAGTAGACATTACTAGTCATAGGAGTAAGCATGTGCTAAAGGTTTCATGTTGTAAGTCAGTCAGTGGTGTAAACGTTTATAGTAATTCTATGGCAATAACTGGAACTGTTAGGACGTCCAAGTTCTTGACAAAAATGTATAAAACGTACTTCTCAGTTTATTTATGGAAAAACTTCTACAATCCATGAAGTCTTGTTGGATCTGTATTTTGTTAGGAAGTACTCTTTCTAAAACATGGGCGTGGATCCATACTGGATGTTGGGGATGCGTCTTCCTCCCTTTTAATAGCTGAAACGGTCTTTTCGTGCCTATCAATGTTTCCCATGATCTCGTATGTTTTCAAATGGAAAAATCCGGAAATACGAGTCAGATACCATCTAATGAAATATTAGAAATTTGTACCAACAAGTGTTAAGAATAAATAAGTTGACTATTATTATTGTACGTCGTTGTGTAGACAGTGAAATCAGTTGGATAATAGTGTAAAAAGGAATGTAACTCAAATTTCGTAAAAAGCAGCCAAACAGAAGTGCCGCTTTATTATAAACTTAAAATCAAGAACTAAATCTGATCCCCTTTTTATTTTTCTCCTAATGCATTTCTTGTTTCATCATATATATATTTAAAATATAAAATTTTAAAATAAAGAATCGAAATTTTTTTAAAGCAATGGTTACGTAAGGAGTACATAAATAAAATACATTAATTGAATTAATAAAACCAAATCATTTGCAAAATGTTTTTTTTTTTTTTCCTATGCCATAGTCATTGGTCATTCGACCATCCGACATCTTGCTGCCCAATATAAGTTTGATTTTTGTATGTAATCATTTACATATGTTTGATTATTTATATCCGACAAAGCCGGACATTCGTTTAGGTGGTCTGCATCCACTTCCGCTTGTTCACATAATTTACATCTAGGATCCTCAGCTACGCCTATCTTGTGGAGATGACTTTGTAGATAGTCGTGACCAGTGGCCAGGCGGAAGCAGGCTCTTGGTAGGTCTTGGTAGATCTCTTCTTGGTAGGTCTGCTGGGATCGGGTTTTCCATCAAACATCCATAACGTATCCCTTCCACCTTGTCTTTGTGCATATTTTTTGTTTCCTCCTTCACTACCATCCTCACCATTTGCCGAATTGAATCGTAGGATTTTGGATGGACTGTTTGTGGCAATTCTGCTCCCCTCCTGGCGAGACTATCCGCTTCCTCATTTCCTGGAGTCAAATGTATATGAACTGAAATATTTTTATTTTAACTAAATTTCAAAACGAATATCTGTATCTTCGTATATATAATATGAATACAATAACATACTGACTATTTCATTTATTTAATAACTTCCTTGTTACAGGATTTAAATTTCTCCTGCATAAATATAAAGATGTTTTGTCTATTGAGGTTCCCATCTCATCTCTAAATTGAAACAGTACGACACCCATCTCCTAAACCAACGGTTGTAGAAGGATATGATTTGGACATGATCACGCTTAACTGTTAGGTTTCACCCCTTATAATAGTCACCAACTTTATTGAGTGTGTCTTAGGTTACTCTAGAAAAGTTTTCCGAACTGAGGTAGAGTGTCAATCCACCTCTGTGGAACAGAATAAATAATTAAATTTCTTACTTGGCAGGTTTTTTTTTATTCATATCTACATAAATTTGGCGTTTCATTTCAGATGGTAATGCAATTTTCCAAGAACAACTATCGGTTATCTTAGGCTTCAGTATATGATCGTTCTCTAAAGTTAAAACAAGGTTCATTTTTGATGTTCTGACAACGTCAAGTTCTGTTTCAGGTAAAGAGTATTTGTGAGGACTTTTATTGTAGTATTTTATTTAAAAGAAATCTGCAGCTGAATCACACATAATTCTTGTTCAGATTTGCAGTGAGTATGCTTTGTCGAAAACGACACCGAGACTAGATTCGGTGCTTCAAAAACCACTACATTAATGTTTTAGGTATAGAACGCTCTGGCGCACCGAAAAAGTTTTATGAAGAAGAATTGGAGAAATCGCTTCATGAAAACTCATATCAGACTCTGGTTGAACTTGGAAAACCATTCCTTGTAGATGATACAGCGGTTTCGAAACGTTTGAAAGCGTTAAGAATGATCCAGGAACCAGGACGTCGAACGACATGTTCTCTCGTGTGAACTGCTGCTTCACCGGCAGAAAAGGAAAAGTTTTTTCATCTTATCGTGACTGGTGTGGAAAAATTGATACAATTCAATAATCCTAAGCTTAAAAAAACGTAAGGTGACCCCGGCCAACGGCTTGAAGCTTCTCCTGTGTATTTTATTGTGTAATTCGTGTGTTGTAATTTATTGTGTGCTCCTCGAACTGAACGAAACTATGACGGGAGATTGCTGTCAACTTCAATTGATGCATTTGAGCCGAGCCCTAAAGGAAAAACTTTTACTATAACTTACAACAAGGTGATTTTATTACATAATTACGCTCGGTCACGTAGCAAAAACCCTACCTAAAAACGCTTAAATGGATCCTGCCCCATCCGCTGTATTCACTGGATGTAGCCCCTTCCGATTATCACTTATTTCGCTATATAAAACATAGTCAGATTGAGCAGCACTTCCATTTTTATGTACCAAGAAATCGATAGATTATTTTATAGCCTTAAAAAATGATTCGATTTTACAACGTTGAATCCAAATGCTTCAAAATATGGGGAAAAATAGTGACTAATCAATGGAAATATTGCCCCTTTTATGGCATGTTTTTTACTAGATTTAAATAACAATTTTAAGGAAAACATTCAATTAAATGTATAATTTAATTTAACTTAAACTATTTTATTGAGAAATATAACATTCTGTCACATTTTTTTTTTTTATCGGCTTCCGCCATCAGAGATCTTGCAGCCCAGTACCATTCCGATTTAGGCGACGTTGTGTATCTTACGTTCAAGAAGAGTGAGCATACACCTTAATCCGCTGGGTCTATATTCTGTCACAATATGGACAATTATTATAGTGAGACAAGAGTTTATTCACATCATATTAAAATGGACTAATTAAAGTAAAAAATAATATGCCGATGTTATGTAAGTTTGAGGTATGATGGGACCATTCCTGATAAATATGACTGACAAGGAAAGGAATATTGCTGTATTAGCATGTTGGAAGTGGTTATTTATTGATAAGATATAAATGAGTCAAATTTGTATGACCTATTTTTAATCTAGTCGTGGCGACCTCTCCTCTGAGATTAGAACGGTTTGATCAGGTCTAGTGCTTTACTGCTTGTTTGATGACTTTTAATTTGTTTGGTGGACATTCGTTCCACATGGACTGACACCTATCCGATATTTCCTGTTTGAGAAGAAAATTCATTTCTGGAGGAGTCAAGATAGCAGTACCTCGACCGTAAGCCCTAGTTTGGCTGCCATATTTGCAAGCTCATTACCAACTATTCCCACGCAAACGGGAATCCATATAAAGAATACAGAGTTTCCCAGATTTTACAGGTCTGGAATACTTTTTAGGAGATGGGAGGGTTCGGATTTATATTCGGAAAGTGACCCATTTCTTATTAGTAATCGAGAGAGATGGAGCATTGTTTTGGAAGTTTTTTGGATCCAAGGTACGTTTTGAATTTCTGTTTTGTGCAGAGCTATGTTCTTAAGAAATTGAACTGCTGAATAAATTCTTTCTGACTGTGGTAGTGTGGAATAGGGTTTATTTCTAAAAGCGTTAGAGAATTTTGGCTAAAAATGTAGTTATGAGTAGGATGTTTATTTTGGAGATATAGTTTTCAAAGATAGTTAACGGCCTCTTTCTTCTAAATAAAGAGGTATCCCGGGTTCAGAATAAGGATGGGGCTTGTCCGAAACGCGCCAGTCGCCATCTTAATGCTTGTATGATGGGCTGAAAGTTCATTTAGGGTCCGATAGTGGGAAGAACCCTATACAAAGCACTCATAGTCTAATTTAGAACATACTAAAGCTCAATACATTTTTAGTAGCTTAAGACTGTCTGAGGCCCAGGAATTACCGCTCTAATATCTTAGTGTAGATAATCATTTTGTAGTGGCTGCTTTTAGTGCAGAGATATGCGGTTCCCAGATTATTTTTCGGTCATAAATCATGCCTAAGAATCAATGTTGGTTCGAGTATGGAGCCACTTCAACTCGGCATACCAACTAGACACGTGGGAGCACCTGGGAACTCCAAAAATGAACCTAATGAAACAATTTATAAGTCTCTTTAATCTGCACTCAAGCCCATCAGACAGACAACTGTATACAACGCAGCCATAATCTAAATGAGGGAAAATGAGTGAGGAAACTAGGAGCTGACAGATTTAAAGGGGCATAGAATCACGGAATATTAGGAACTGTTTGAGGGTAGCAATGGATTTTCAGATTATTTGGGAAATATGATTATTCCAGGACAGATTCTGATCAAACATTATCCTAAGGTTTCTAACGGAAGTGTGGAAATGGATAGATATGGCCGTTGATGTAGAGTAGGGGATAATAAGGGGTGGCATTAATTAGATGCTTGGAACCAATGAGAATGACTTTGGTCTTCTCAACATTCAACTGTATATTGTTGCTCACTGCCCAAGTATTGATATTGTCAATGTCTTGTTTAAGCCTTTGGATTGCCTCAAGCATCTTGTTCTTTGGATTGCTTCAAGCAGAAGTGAATGTTTTATAAAGGTTTATTGATATATCTAGAGCAGCGATAAGGGCTTTAAAGGAACACTGAGTTAATAATTAACAGACGTTTATAGATAGATCTATAAGGCAATTGTTACTGTTTTTAATTCTGAATTTATATTATTGTAGTATTTTAATTGGATAAAATTGTTCTTTCGAAAAATATATATAGATGTTTTCAGACAAAAATGTATGTTATAGTATTTGTTAAATTGTATTTACTATGTTCGTAAATGAAAGGAATTTCATAAGTCATTATACTTTCTTTAGATTTGCTGTTACCCTGTTTTTTTTATTATTTACCGTAATAAACACTCCTTCCGGATTGATAATTGATTTATGGTTAGGATCTTCAATATCTGCAGAAGCAACGTCACTTTCTTGAGACGGCCCGGCGTCTTCAGAGTTGACGAATACAGAAGGGGCTGTTCGGGTGCTGTCGTAATTGACTCGATCTAAGCCTAAAGCGCGGGAGGTCGGAGGTTATAGGGAGGAGGAATGGGGGGCAGGAAGGAGGACGGAAGGGTGGTGGGGAGGGCGGTAAGGAGGGGATTAACAGTGTGGTTGATAAAGGAATTAGTGTTTGTTGTTGTTTATTAATATTTTTAGTTTAATAATTTTTGTTGTTGATATTTTCTCTAAAGTTAAAAATTGAATACATTTGAATATCCATATTTTTTTTTTCAGTTTTATTTAATTTTTTTTAGTAATTCTCGTCAGCGAAAGTTCTGTTAAAGTGAGTTGGATTCTGTTCTTTATAGAATTTTCTGCCCTTCTTCAGAAAAAATGTTTTTATGGTCTGTATTGTTTTAATCTCTTTTTTGATTTTAAAAATAGGGCATTCTTTGTCCAGAATTGAGTGTCCGTTACCGCAATAGGCGCATCACGGAGGCAAAGTGTATTTATTGTTATTGGTATGTCTTGCCTCTCTGCATTGTATGCACTTGCTTTGTTGTTTACACTGGTTGGTAGGGTGATCAAATGATAAACAGCCAAAACACCGCATGGGATTAGGAATATACTGTTGGACTTGACCGTATGGAATAATACTATTTTTATTGTGTCAGGTGTTCGCGGTGTTAGGAACGTGATTATGATCATTCATTACTATTCTTTTTTATTTTAATACAAATTATGTCCTTTATTTTATGTGATAACTCGATTTCCAAGAATTGTAGATCAAAACATCGAATTAATCCTCTACTAAAGTTTAGAGTATTGTAAGGAGACACTTGAATTGAAAATTGGCCTCTAAAGTTATCACATTCTATAAGTTTTTCGGATTGATTTGTATTTTTTATTTCAATCAGCCTTTCTTATTTTTCTGAGCCATTTCTTATTTTTCTAACTTATTTTTAAGATCTGCTACTAAACCTGTCAAAATGTATTAATAAAGAAAGGTGGCACTTTCTGAAAGTCATTTTCATCGGTTCTTTGTACGATGAGGAACGTTGTTCCACACTAATATCAGAGAAAAAGTATCGGTACAATATAAGTATCAGAATACAAGTATAAATACAAATATGATTATTTAAATGTATTCATATAATCATAGTATTCTAATGTATCGATACATTGGAACCAATATTTTGGTTTATACTTGGTTGTTATCAATATTTTTGCTTTTCTTTTTCTAATAATCATATTATTAAAGAAAAAAGTTATAATAAATAAATAGAGTATTCTAAAGTATCAATACTTTTGAAACAATATTTAATTTACATTTGGTTGGTACCGATTCTTTTGTTCTGATATTAGTGTGGTATCGATTCATAGTTACTATCGGAAACTTCTAATAATCTGATTATTTTATTTTTATTTATTCAGAAATATAACAATCTCTCACACGGATAATAATTATATTTCGACATGAACACATTCACACCATATATGTAGAAAACATAAAATAAAAAAAAGCAAAATAACAACTTAATCATGATCTGATTATTAAAGAAAAAAAAAGTAAAAATAAATAACTAAACTATCCTATAGTATCGATACTTTAGAACCAATATTTTTATTTATACTTGGTTGATACAGATACTTCTTCACTGATATTAGTGTGGCATTGAATCGCAGTTGGTATCGGAAAAAGTATCGTTTAAATAGAATGAAAAAAATTAATTATTAAATAGAAGAAATACTAGAAAATATCAATACTTTAGAACCTACTTTTGAATCATACTTGGTTGTTACCGATGTTAGTTCATTGGTATCGTTACTTTTGGTTATTTTTTAACGATTCTCTTTTCGTGTCTGTTTACGAATTGTTATAATCTTTAGTTTTTATTTAATTAACTTTTTTTTTAAAGATAAATGATAAGTAATAAAATAAATAAGTTTTCAGAGGTATTATGCGAAGCCATATTTGATTTATACTTCTCTAGTTGTGATACTTTAGGTTAAATATAATTTGGTGTTAATACTGTTTAGTAATCAAGCTAATTTAATAATTAGATATATTGTCAATTAATTAAATAATTTTTACTTGAATAACCGTTAAAACAAAGTGAATACTTAAAAGTTTCGATACTTGAAATTAGGTACCGATACTTCTTTGGTATCGTTAAAGCGGTAATAATTATCCAACTTTATAACAAAACACGAAATACTTAAATTAGTGAAACATTAATATAAGTATTCTAAACTAAATTATTGATTTCGATCTTCTTAGAGTAACTAATACTTAAATGAGTGTAATAGAAGTATACCAATAAATATCGTATGATTTGGACCGATATGTTTCTTTTAGTGATCGTTGGTAAAGATACTTTTACTGTGAAATGAATGTGGTATTTATACTTCGTTAGTATCGGTAAACCCTATTAATAGTTATTACTACGACTAGTGAGTAATTAAAGTTAAAGGACAAAGGTCTAAGTTTCATCGAATGGCGGTAGAAGGTTTCTTCTTTTTCTTGTATGGGATGTGAGTGAGATGCGAAATTCAAGATTTTAAACTCTCCCCCCTCCCCTCGGATCACTTTTGGAAATCCACAAAACTGCTAAATGTTTGCACTTTTTTTCGGTTTTCGCCCATGAAGAAGCACGTTTTAGACAAAAACACTCGATACACTTTTAGAATAGAATAAATATAATACAATTTATGACCAAAACAGATTCGGTAAGTTTAATACTTTTTGTTTTCAAAGTTTTGGACATTTTTCGAACTTGAAAATTTTAAGCTATTTTTCCTGTTTGATTATATGCAATTGTCTTTATATCTTCAATAACTGTTCTTATGTGAATCAGTGAAGTAAATTTTTATTCATTTTAACATTTTGAGGGTTGTGGAGAGAGAGGAGGGGTGGGGAGGAGGAGAGGTTTGGTGCGAGAGGGGAATCACTTTTACAAACAGAAGTCTGAAAATGGAATAAAAAAAAAATATTTACCCAACTATGTATATCAAGTACATACAAAAATTCTAAATGAAGTGAACAAAATTTTCGAAACTTGAAAATTTTAAGCTAATTTCATGTTTATGTCTTCAATACCCTGTCTTAGTGAGTACTGAGTTAGTGAAGTAAACATTTATTTAAGTTATTATTTTGAAGGAGTAAAATACATGGGTATAGGAATGGCTAAAAATAATAAGAGATAGAAGAAACCGTATGTTCATTTATGTGAATTTAATATCATAAGCTAATTGATAAAATAAGTGAGTCATTTATTGCGTACAATTTTTTTTCTAGTAAACCAGCGGGCTTAAAAATAAGGATTTACCTCATCTTTCAAAACTCTCTTCGAATTAGAAATTTAATTTCAGAGACCAGTATTATACATTGGTACAAATCATGGCAAAAGATACAAATATATAAAAAAAAAGAAATTCTCCTCGGACTGTTGAGATGGTCCATAATATTTGAAAATATAACCCGAAACTAATGGAAACATTATTTGGTGGAATAAATATGTAATAGACAAATCAAGAGAATAGCACTATAACAATGCCTTTTCTAAAGATCTTCTGATTAAGTGCATTTTCTAAAGAATAGTTTCAAATATGTCATATTAATCAGTGATTTAGAAAGATAGATGTATTCTCTAGATGTTTTATTGCAAAGCGTTTTTCGTCATTGTTGGCCGTTTAATTACAAATGACGCTTGATTTTCAACATTAGTTTGAACCACTTACCAAAAAAAGTTGACTTTATTGGTATCGCTTACTCACTACCGAAGT
Source organism: Nezara viridula (assembly GCA_928085145.1). NCBI lineage: Eukaryota > Metazoa > Arthropoda > Insecta > Hemiptera > Pentatomidae > Nezara > Nezara viridula. The sequence goes on along the minus strand of OV725078.1, from coordinate 56,806,761 downwards.
TAGGGAAGCATTGTGTTCGCCCGAGAGGTTAAAAAAAGTTTGGTGCTGAGAATCGAAAATTTCCACTCGCGTTTTACGTTTCAGACATCAAGAGCTAACGAATCGGAGGCAGTGAAGACTTTATAAGTAATGGTTTTATTCATAATGTTACAAATGGCATCTAAAATACAGAGTAATATACTATGGATAATGGGTTGACTACACGAGTTCACTCCAGGTCTCCTACAGTGAAGAGTGTGACTTCAAGAATGTAACTACATGAGTGATTTGTTCTTAGGAGCATGGGGTTTATGTACCCAAGAATAGTGGGGGGGGGGGTTGAAGGGAAGAGTGGGTGAAGTCGGAAGAGGACGGCAAAGGAAGTTATCAATAGTTAATATTCTTAAGATGTCTGTCAGAAAGTGCCCTTTGGCTGAAATCGGTTATTGTTCCCTCTTTATAATGGGTCTTCTGTCCCGTCAGTATATTCTAGATAACTATTTCTAACCTATCAGAGATAGCTTGACCTGGCTATCTAGGGTTTTGTGCTTTTATGATTTGAGTCGTGAGAAACTAAAAGATAAAACATGATTCACCAATTGGGTTATTTAACAAAATAAAATTAAATTAATATCACTATAATTATTTGTTACGGGTCCATTCCATAACTAAGGATCAAATTTGGTTCAGTGTCTTTCTGTCTGTCTGTAGTCAAATCGATGTGACGGGCATATCACCTAGTACCGTTCATCCGATTTTCATGAAATTTTCAGGGATTATGTGGATTGGTGCCTAGAAGGTCCCATATCAATTTTATTAAATTCAATCTAGCACTACCACATACGCACGCGCAAACGTATTTTTTTAGATATGCCAATATTTCAGAAAGGGCTCGTGCGATTTGGCTCAAAGTTAGATAAAAGGTAGGTAATAGTGAAAAATAACGTAATGTCAATTTTATTATATTCCGTCCACTAATTTTTCGTATATGTACCCGAACGTGTTTTCCTTGATACGTCTGTATCTCTAAAACCGCATGTTCGATTTGGCTCAAATTTGGAATGAAGTTAGGGATTGGTAAACAGATTATCATGTAGGTATGAATTTTACCAAATTCTATCCACTTCTCCTAGAAAAAATGCTTTCGCTTTCGGATAAGTAACCGTATTATTTGGCAAGCCTATAGATTGAAAATTACGCCTTCAATTTGACCCAAATTTGGAAGAAATTTTTACAATAGTATAGACATTTCCTAACATGAATTTCATTGAATTCCATTGTATAATTAAAATTAATATAAATAATTGTTACAACAATGTAATGGCAGTGAAATGTGAAAGGCACTGATCATATGGAGTGGGAGTTAGGTTATGACAATATTTTTATGGGGATATAAAATTTTAGCTATTATTCAAAGAGTTAATTTATACTGTATTGTTTCGTCGATTCAAAACGTTATTTAGATTTCGTGTAATTTTTAATCAATTAAATTAATTTTTACTCTGAGTTTGTAAAAAAGAAAAATGTTATTTGTGATTGTGTTTATTTCTATTGAAGTTCAACCAGCTCGTCCGAAAAAGGATTCTCCCAAAGATTTTATTCTCATAGGAAAAATTTTAAACATTGTAATATAGATATTTTTTAGACAATGCAAACCGTGAGAAAGCTATAATGACATTCCTTGGCAGAAGATTTATTTATTGGCAAGGCCAATTTTTTTTTATCATATTTTGTTATACTCTGACTACCCAGCTTTATTAATACAGTGTAAACACACACACACACACATGTACAAATAAATATTTTAAAATGTATCTATAAATATATAAACATAAATTTAAATTACTCTAAAAATCAAAATGAACCTTATCTTTCAGATCAAAGATCAAGAGGATGGTTGATGGTAGATTCGCCGGTGCCTACTGTATTATATACCATTCTTTATTTGGTCATTGTTGGAATCGGACCAAGGTTGATGAAGGATCGAAAACCTTTTAAACTTACTTGGTGTTTGGTTCCATATAATTTAGCCATGAGTTTGCTCAATCTCTACATTGCTATCGAGGTTAGTATCAAAATATTTAATTTATCTTTTACCTTATCAAGGATAAAAATATAACTATAGTTTCATATAACAACTAAGCCTGCTAGTGCAATGGTTTGTGAAGGATCTGTAGCGGCCGTTCCAGAACACTACGTAGTTCACAAGTCCGCAGCTCCAAAGGCATGCACTCACGCATTAGTCCGACAAGTACTATTAATTTCATATTATTATAATGTTAAAACTGCTGTTAAATTTTGTAAATATGTGTATACTAAAAATTAATGGTTATAAGTTATACAGATCCAAGCTTAAAACAGACACTAGTTGATACAACTCACGTAGTATGATTACTCTTGAGTCCTTAGGACGCTGATATAATAAATTTATTGGAAGTAACAAACTATAATATCACGGGGTGAGGGAGGGCATCGGAGTATGGAGATAATGTTTGGAATGCATCCTATATGCCCATATGCCATATATAATATATGCCTATTAAAAAATACCATCTGGGGCAAGTATTGTGTTGTTTTAAGCCATTCTTGATGACAATAAAGAGTTAAGTCACACAAAATACATTAATCTAAAACAGTATAGTATTTTAATAGATGATTCCTTTTACAGTTTAATTGAGTTTATGAATCTAAAATAGGACACAGTTAAAAAAATTCTACTATACCTGCTAGTAGATAGATAAAGTCCTTTGTAATGGTATTGTAATGTACACGATCGAAATGTTCATGAATTTCATATTATAGCAATCTGTGATTTTTGAATCATGCAAAGTACATGAACCTATCTATACCTATTCCTCCATTTATTAAATGATGGAGTGTCTAATATTCTCCTAATCCTGAATCAACCTGCACCTCTAAAGACTTCCACTGTTCGACGTCCTGTTGTACTCTGGATCAATCCCAGAATCAGAGATTCGATTAAGAGAGGAAACGCTGCTTTGTGACATTTCAGACGCACACTAAACCCGGATGATTACATTTTTTTCAAACTCCTTCGAAACGTTACCCAGTCGTCCTTGCGCCGTGCTTAAATACAATTCTTCCTTATCACAAACCCCAGATCCTAATACCAGATGGAAAATCCTTAAGAATCTAACCATTGTTAGGTCAAAAACTTGTACATCTTATCCTGTTTCTCTTGTTGAAGTGAAATTCTAATTTTCCGATCCAATTCCTATACAATTATCTTTTTTACACTGTATTCCAAAAACTCCCTTCGATCGTGAAAATTTCTATTTTATAAATATTTCACCAGAACACCTACTTTCCTCGGTCTTCAAATCTAAATCAAATAAATATGGTTCGGAGCTGATTCTAGTGAAGTTAATCAAACTATGCTTTCCTGTCCTGTTGCATGTTTATAATTTTTCCTTACGAAATTCCAGTTTCCCATCAGTTTGGAAAAAAAGTCGTAGTTCGCTCGTTGAGCCAAATCCCCTCTAAAATTTTCGACTTCAGACTTATCTCCATTCTCACCAATCTTTCAAAATCACTGAAAAGAATAGTTCATTCACATCCTAATATCTTTCTTTCGCAAAAGGATCTCCTCAAACCTCTCCAGTCTGGTCTCCGACTCCAGTATTCCATACAATCTGCTTTGTTGAAAATCACCAAAGACCTTAAATCCTCCGTAGGCAAACATAAATTCTCCGTCCTGTTTCTCTTTGATTTTTCAAAAGCCTTTGATTCAGTCAATCATGAAATCCTCCACTCCAAACTCCAAAACCTCTCAAAATCAAATAGCTTCCTAAAATAGTTCCACTGCTTCTTGTATCATAGATCCCAAAACTCTTATTGACTCATATTGTTCCTCAAGGCTCTTCGCTCTCTCCAACTCTTTTGTTCAGCTATATTAACGAGCTCCCTGATTCCATTTATCATTCACAATACCACATATATGCTAACGAACTCCAATTCTACCCTATACCAATTTAAGGTGATTCAAAGGCTTCAAGAAGATATATACAGTAATATATCGTTGAGAAGACCAAAGCCATTCTCATTAGTTCCAACCATCTTTTAATTCCATTCCTTATTATCCCCTACTCTACCTTAATAAGATGCCTATTCACTTCCACACTTCCGTTAGAAACCATGAGGTAAATTTTTATCAATATATGTCCTGAAATAATCATATTTTCTAAATTATCCAAAAACCTATTACTACCCTCTAGCGGTTCTTGAAATTTCGTGATTCTATGCCATTAAAAACCCTTGATTTTCTTGTCTCCTCTGTTATTTTTTCCACTTCGAATTACGGCTAACATGTATACGGTACTAGATCCAGATATTAGATACTAAATAATAGTAGTAGTTCGTAATCTACCGAAAATTTAACCAAGTGATCAGCGGAAGAAGGTTTGAAAATTGAAAACAGGAGAGATGACGACCTTAATGCCGAAAATTCTGGAGTCAGACGGTTAACCGAAAGCATTTGGTTATGGTAGAATTTAAAAAATTACAAAAACTGAAAAAATTACGTGATCAACAGCAGGATAAAAATATTAGAATACTTTCAGAGCGCAGTAATTTTAGAAAATATGAATATATTTTGGAAGCTTTTCACGGATCTGACATGCAAATTTGAAAAATTTACCAGCAATTATGCGATCAGCAACTGGCAAAAAACTGTTGGAACAGTTTTAGACCACTTAGCAGGTAATTAATTTAATAAAATCTGACAAACTTTTAGAAACTTTTCATGAATCTGAGAAGCAAATAGTTTCAGACAACTTTGTAGGCATCTGATTTAATAAAATCTGACCAATATGTAGCACTTATTACGTGTGGGGTAGCATGACGAAAAATTGGGATTCGTTAGTCCAAGGGTTTTCGCTGCTTTCTATTTCAATCTATCTAATTTCTTTTTTTTTTTTTTTTATTGAAACTAATACATTCTATCACACTGAAGGGCATTGGTACTAGGGCTATAGTATTCATTCACACAATATGTACACCAGAAAGGGGAAAAAAACAAGTAAGAAAAAAAAAATATATATATATATATAAATAAAAAGATAAAGTAATATACAAGATAAGTAAAATAACGATTAAAGCCGAATGATAATAAAATAAATAAAACACTTTCACACCCAGGGGACTCTGAATCAAGCTTTGTCCCCCAAACGTGGAAGCCAAAGCAGGACTCCAGGAGATCCCAGTGCTTCTATCCCAGCCCCGTCACTGTTATTGTAAGCCAGTGGATACTGATGGGGGGCACTAGAGCAACAGACGAAGAATCTGGCCAGTGCCAGTACTCCAATATATACATACACTGACATGCAAAAAAATCCACCCACTTGATTTTTTCATATTTTCATCTAAAAACGCTCGGAGAAGATTAAATGGGTATGGATTAATGGCTTTTCGTCCAGTAAGACGACCAGAGTTGACCAGAATTCACAGAGTAACAGGAAGAATGGAGTGCTGTACTTTTTACAGATGAGTCAAGATTCGCTCTTCGATCTCCAGACGGGCGTAAAAGGGTGTAGAGAAGAAGAAACGAAAGATATGAAGCCTGTAATTTTTCCCAGACCCAACCTTTCTAACGTGGTTCCTTAATGGTGTGGGCTGGGATTTCAATGGAGCGCCGCACAGAATTGTTTGTTGTTCGTGGAGGGTCTTTTACGGCCATTCGCTATGTAGATGAGATTTTGGAACCTCATGTGTTGCCTATCCTCAAAGAAATCAGCGATCGTTCTATTCTAATGCACGATAATGCACGCCCACATGTCGCCCGCATAGTGCAGACGTTCCTTCAACAGAACAATATCGAGGTTTTAGCCTGGCCAGAACGTTCTCCAGATTTGAAGCCCATTGAGCATTTATGGGATAACCTCGAAAGACGAATAAGAGCGCGTCCAACACTGCAGGACCTTGAAAGGGCTCTTCGAGAGGAATGGGCTATCCTCCAGCAAAGATATACTTAGAGGCATTTTTAAACTTAATATTGAAACAATTAATAGCCGGAGACTAAGAAATGTGTTGCAAGAAACGGCACTGAACTAATGATACTGAATAAACATTTTGATTCCATAGAAAGTAAACATTGGAATCTAGAATCATTTCATTGAATTAAGGATTAAGGGTTATTGTCCTCTATATTAACATTCCTAATTGAAAACAAACAAAAAGATAACCAATTTATTCATTAAAAACAATAGACCAATCCAAAGCAGAAATATTTTTAGATGAAAACATGAAAAAATCAAGTGGGTGGAATTTTTTACCTAGTGTGTAAACATCACATCTGTGGTTTCTTTATTAATTTTTTATAAAACGTAGTTTACTGTTATATTTGTTTTACTAATAAATGTTTTGGGCTCTTCAACCACCTGGGTCATTTTAGCCCTATATTACAATTTGATCAGTTACTACACACATAACAAAACTACAGCCAAGAAATACAATTTAAAGTTTAAAAATTTTAGAATAGTTACAGATGAATATTATGGTACAATTGAATTAAAGTTATTAAAATTGAAAGTTAAAGATTTCAAAGGAGATAAGCTAACGATGAAAATACAAATAAAGGTTAAAGATTTTAAGAACAATAGCTAAAAAATACATTTTTAAATAATTAATATTAATAGAAGCGAAGTTAAAGAGTACAGTGTAAATATTAAAAAGTACAAGAACCATTAAAATTAAATATTAAATATTAGAAAAAGAGAAGTTAACAGTGAACAAGGCGATTTAAATAAAAGGTTAATGATTTCAGGAATATAATCTAAAAATACGGTTTAAAAAATAAAATTAATATTAAAAGAAGAAAAGTTGAAAAGCACAATTTAAATATTAAAAATTACAAGAAGAAAAATTGAAAAAAACATTATAATTAAAAACTATGATTAAAAGAAGAAAAGTTAACAGGAATATTTATAATTTGAAGAGGAACCTACAAACTTAAAAATCTTAACAGGTATATTTACAATTACAAGATGTGATTAAATTTTGTGAAATATTTTGATTTCCTTAAGGAACAATATTAAGTTTTTAATAGCATTGATGTCCTTTTGGAGTGATTCTTCAAGGTCATTTCTGAAAAGGCGTTGATCCCTAAGAGATTGGAATGCATAATGGTTAGGATATGGTTCACTGTGAGAGGAACCCCGCAGGGAATACATTGAGTAGGAGAGTCTTTCCTCATTAAATACTCGTGGGTAAGTCTAATATGTCCGATCCTTAGCCGGGTCAGTACCGCTTCTTCCCTTCTGGCCAGCATGATATTAGGAGTGACTCCGGACGTATGGCTCCTCAACCCTTAGCTTATTGTCTCCAGTGGCAGACCAAGTTCTTTGCCAAACCAACCATGATTTTTCTTTGATTAAAGAGACAACTTCAGAAGTTGAGTGTTAATGATTGGTTGACTCTCTTTGATAACTCTCTTCGCCATGCTATCTGCCATCTCATTGCCTTTGATACCGACATGACTTGGTAACCATAAAAATTTTACCATACATCCAAGCATCTCCAATGTTTTAAGATTAGTTAGAGTATCGACAACTAACCAATTTTGAGAAAAAGGCGATATGAAGGCAGATTTTGAATCTGAACAAATCACGGCGCGGCTAGTTTAGCGTCAATGAATTTTACGGCGCGGTTTAGAGAAAATAGCTCAGCGGTGTAGGTAGTAAAAATCTGAGGAAAGGATAACATTATATGATTATTTTCCATCACCATAGCAGCGCCTGCTCCTTCTTTGCTTTTAGACCCGTCGATGTAAATAAATGTCCATTCCTGATGGGCGTTTTTGAAGCGATTAAAGTCTGTTAACGGTATAATTGGCGTATTGCTTTTTGATTTGGTTTTGTTAAGTTTAGGAATAGGGAGTGACGAGGGTTATTTTTTTGAATTTTCGAATTTTGGGATGTATGTGAGTGTTAGATTTAAGTCAGTGAGATAAGATTTATATCTTTCTGGAAACGATAGGCGGTATTTTTTGTGATTTTAAAGAAATATTATGCCTTCAGAAAACAGACGGTTTAGAGGGTGCTGGGGAAGAAAAATTACTTTTATGAAGTAGGATACAGAAAGTGTCTTTCTTCTAAAATCAAAAGGCATAACTCCTGCTTCCACGTGTAGGCTTACCATTGGACTAAAGCGAAAATCACCTAAGTCTAATCTGACTGCGGTGTTTTGGATTGGGACTAACATCTTTTTGGTATTTTCACTGGCTGAATTGTAAACTATACTACCCTAATCAAGTTTACTTAAGGCGAGGCTCCGGTATAACATAAGTATGCTTGTTTTGTCAGCTCCCCATGAATGCCAACTGACCGTTCTTAACAAATTAAGTGACTGAAGACATTCACTTTTGATTTTTTTTTTTATATAAGTTGCTAACGTCAGATTTTTATCAAATATTATTCCCAGGTACTTACTACTTTGAGAATATTCAATTGGCTCTCCGTTTATTTTAATATTGTTTACATTGGGATTTCTGCGTCTCGTGAATAATATTACTTGGAACTTCGTTTTGCGAACCACGCAACGACTCTGTTAACGGTGTTCTGTATAGATGAAAGGGCTGCCTCCTCGAAGCCATCTGACTTGCTTTCCCTTCCGGGGCGGCTACCTAGGAAAGGTGACCCTAGGGTGTGTTGAGTTATTGACCTTGGTCTGTAGTGTTGGGGGTGAGTGTGGTGTGCTGTTATTAGCGTATTTGTGTGAGTGTCTGTGTACTGTTCTTCCAACTTGGAGGACCAGTGGCTGTCTGCGGTACTTTGACCGGACGATGGGGCCGCCATCTCCCTACGCCTAATGAAACCCACATACTACACTTAAAAGAAAAGAACTCAACTGACGATATGAGCAGCTAAATAGACTACGGAAAATAGAAAATCTCAACTTTCAATTGACAACAAATTACTGATCTACAAAACAATCCTGAAGCTGAAGTAGCCATATATCTGAGCTCTGGCAATGGCCAGATTCTTCACTCAAGCCATGGATGTCTGATTATAGCGCCTCTGCTTAGCCCCTACTGGTCCTTAATTCCAGTAACGCGGCTGAGTGAGAGACGCTGGGATCTCCTGTCTTTCCTTCCACGGGGGAGAGGGGGTAAAGGCTTGGCTCGAAGTTTCCCTGAGTGGATGATTTTTTTTCTTATTCTTAATTATTTTATAAAAGTATGTTTGAATTTAAGTTGTTATTTTGATTAGTTTAAGATTTAATTTTTTTATTTATATAAATTTAGTTTTAATTATATTATTTTTCTGTTTAATTTATTTTTCACGAACAGGCCTTAAAGACCACGCGAATATCACGATTTCAAGGCTTCCTCTTCATCTGCCTCCTCTTCTCCCATATGTCCCTCATGAGCTCCGCGTGCTTACGTTTTCTCTCCTCAGACCACGCAACACCCTTTTTGGAGCGCTTCTTTCCAGCAAGAACCGTTATTCCCTTGAGCGCCTTTCTATGCTCATTTCTGTCCAAACAATTTCTGTTCATATCATCCTTAACCTGTTTGAAATACCCGCTAAAATTTTTATGACTGTGGATTCGCTGAAAATTTTTATGATTAAGTCTTTCAGGATTCATCCTCATCATATGGTCATAGAACCCCAGCCTTACCACCCTAGCGTCAGTTTCTAGATCTGTTGTTTCCTTATATATTTCTTCATTTGACCTCAACCTGTATCCTTTAGGTGTTCTCCTAGGTCCGTAGATTCTTCTGAGAATTCTTCTTTCTATTTTCAGAAAACTCTCTAGGCTGGGAAGACAAGACATTTCTGCTGCGTAGAGTACCCCTGGCTTGCCGACCGTGTTATAATGTCGTATCCTAGGTTTTAGAGACAAGTTCTTCTTTTTATAAAGATCACTGGTGGCGAAGCTTAATTTCTCTATTTTGGCGATTCTTTCCTTAAACCCTTCTCTCTCTGACCCATTGCTGCATATGATTTCTCCAAGGTATTTAAATCTCTGAGTTACTTTAATCGTTCCGTATTTGGTTTCAATTGTTTTCTTCTTAAAATTCGCGTCCGTGGTCATCAATTTCTTATTCTTAAGTATTTTATAAAAGTATGTTTGAATTTAAGTTGTTATTTTGATTAGTTTAAGGTTTAATTTTTTTATTTATATACATTTAGTTTTAATTATATTATTTATTGTAAATAGAGTGTAAATTTTCTCTCTGAATACTATTAAAATGTCTATATAACTATAAATGTACCTCGAGACAGATTGTAATATTGCTCAATAAACAAGTAACTTTAAAATTGTTAGTTTTATTTTTTTATACAAAATAAATTGGTGAATTAATATTTCTTTTATACTAAATTTTTATGAGATATTTCCCTAAATAAATATATGTTATCATAGCTTACTTTGTAATTTTTTTCAGCTATTAATAGCTTCAACAAGACTTAAATATAGTTATGTATGTCAACCTATCAGGCATGTTGATCATAAAGAAGAGCTCAGGGTGAGTATCCTAATTTCATTCTTTATAATTTAGAATACTTAATGTATAATTGATTTAAATTGAAACAGTCAAGCCTGATAAAATACAATATAAAAACATTAGTATGTTAATAAACTTCAGCTGAAGTTGTAGAAGTAATTATGGAACTTACAAAATTTTACCAAGACTCGGTTTTACAATGGTTGAACAGCTTTCTGCATATGGCACTCTGTTTTTTATATTCAATTAGATTTTCTGACGTCATAGATTTCTAAAAATTCTTATATGGTCTATAAGGTTCTTTGGTGGCTTTTTTTAAAGGCATCATTAAACCACGGAACAAGTTGTATCTTCGGTTGGCCCAATGTCATCGGTATCGATGATTTAGCTGCTTGCACGTTTGTATTAGTAATGAATTCACAGCCCTTGTCTATATCCACTTCGGATAGAGAGGGTTGAGGTGGAGACGCCAAGGAAGCGACAGTTGACCAATCTGCTCTGGTGAGTGCCCATCTAGGATTCCTGTGTGTGGAGTTCGTATTTATGAATTTTATCAGTATAGGGAAGTGGTCGCTACTGCAGAAATCGGGTAAAACCGTCCAGTCTATAACGTTATAAAGGGCGGAATTCCAGTAAAAAAGATCAAGTGCTGAATCAGTTGCATAGCTAGGGCTGAGGAATGTTTGCTCTCCAGTATTGAGTAGGAGAATATCAGAAATATCTAAAAAATGCGCAATTATTTTTTCTCCGGATCCACATAGAGTATTGTAGCCATTGAGGTTCTTAATAAGTAGAACAGAAGGAGGAAGTTAGCTATCTATATCTAAGAGGTTTTGTGATTCTATTGAACGATCTTGTGGAAAGTATACATTGCAAATTGAAAAGCTTAAGCCGTGGTGAACTCTGATTGGAACGGATTGAATATGCGCGTCAATTGGGATTGATTCAGAATATTCAGATTTATGTACATCTATTAATACTGAATGGTGACTGTGGTTTGGATACAAGCCATCCTTTCTATGTATTTTAAAAATTTTAACGGTGAAGTTGTCTTTTACAGTTATTTGTAAAATACCTCTTGAAGAACAAAGCAACATGGGTCAGTATCAGATATTAATATTTTTAAATTATTAAAATGGTTTTTTAAACCATTGCAATTGCATTAATGACATGATTGGGAATTTTAATTAATGGAATATAACGATGCAGTAAATGTTATGCTGTGCTATTTTACTTTCATTGCTTGGGTTATCTGTCTAACCTTTTCCTTTTTTGTAACTTACTTTACTGTAGCCGTTGTCAGAGTTCGAAAAAATTAACCTCTGTTTAGGCAACTTTCTATTTTAATAAAAAAAGTCAATTAACTCTGATGAGTTCAACGTAGGCAACATTCGACATTATTTTTGACAGTGAAGTATATTTTATTGAATTGGTAGGTTATATGATTTATGAAAAGTAACTCCCCCTTTTATGCTGGCATATAAAAATGTTACTTGGCCTTTAAAGGATGAAGGGTGCCCTCCTCCAATCTTAGTTCCTCTCGTCTCAGATCTCTAGTTCCTCTCTCTCTATTCTTATCAGATCTCTGTTTCTACAACACACCGCAAGGCGGCGTTCGGGTACAAAGTTACGTTCACAAAACAATTTCGATATACTCGACGCTGCCTTCAAGTTGGTCTTTATTCAATGGTTCCTGTTATGAAGACGCGGAGGGCGAGGATTGAGATATATGTGTGGTGAGTGAGGGTGTCGTGGGAATAGAGGTGGTTTTGGCGAATAAGGGAAGCAAGGAAGAAGAAGAGAAGTGGGGTGGGGAGGGAGAAGGCTGCGCGAGTACCGCGGCTGAGGACCTTGTGACCATGGTTCGGTCTATCTTAAGTGCAAAGGATTTTGATTATTAGAGAAAAGGAGGGTGAGGAGAAATTATTAGAAGCTACCTTTGTTTGGTGATTCTTAGAAGCTTTGAACTTAAACAATGCATCTGTTTGTGTGTCTGTTTCCTGCGTTTATATGTATTTTTTTTAGACTTAATGACTTTTGGAAATAACTTATTGAACTGTTGGGACTTTTTCAAACTATAAATGTTTTTTTAGCTTCATTGTAAGATACTTTTTTAATAAACTTATGGTTTTAATTTCTTTATTAATCTGGTAAATAGGACATTTTTTATCCAAAGTGTTATGTTTTTGACCACCGTTAATGCATAGCGGTCCTTTAGTACATTTTTCTTCATCACACTGAGAACAGATAATTTTGGGGTTTGTCCATTTTAATGTAAATCTATCACTTACCGATTTATTTAAATATTTCCAATTTACTTAATATACAGGTCTATTATTAGGTTCTCGGGGATCTACTTTTTAGTAATACTATAGATTTTAATTTAAATCGATTCATTTAAATTTTACACATTCATTCGCTATCAACGTTCACTGCTAGATTTTTAGAGGCTTGTTTTTAAAAAAAAATTGATTATGTATTGATTCATTTAATATTTTTAATATGAGGGTCTAGTCTTGATCTATTGGCATATTGTCGGACATGTTTTATATGAAAAACGTTCGAATTTATGTTTAGTTCTGACAAAATAGCATTTCGTCTAAAATCTTAAAGAAATAAGAAAATTCTCATTTGCATATCATATTTGTGTAAATTTACAAACTTCTCAGATATAAAGATTGATTATTATGTTCCAAGGGAAGAGAATTGAGTTTTCTAGGACGCTTTTTATGAAAAACATTCAGATTTAAGATTGCGCGGTAGCTTGTCATATTTTAGTAAATGTTCTAAATTTTCCGATAAGGGGTTCATTCTTATTTTGTTGATGGCGCTTATTATGAATATTTTATCGTTTTTAAAACTGTGTAATCGACTGTCATGTTTTTATAAATTATCCGATTTCTTTGATGTAAGGGGCTATTATTCCAATATAACAGGAGGTTTTTATGAGAATAATATCAGTTTCATGAATGCGCAATCGCACACCGATATTTTTTAATTCTTTGGATTTCTTTGAAGAAAGGATTAATAATTACGTTTTCGGATGCACTATTTATATAAACACTTATGAAGTGTCGTCCGACAGCATACTAATTGATCTATAGATCGCACAATCTTAAAGTCGACAATATTTTCATAAAAATCGCCCCTTCAACATAAAAGTTAACAATTATATTATATAAAGGAATTAGAAAAGTAACAAAAATCTATGCACGTTTACACAATTTTTAATCACGTATTATTTTTATAAAAGCAATCCTTAATAATAATAATTTCAGATCTGATACCAAATAAATACATAAAGTTAAAATAAATCAAGAGTATTCTAAAACCTACCCTCCCCTTTAGAAAAAATAATAATAATCTTGATAGTGAATAAATCCATACAGTTTAAATAAATAGATAATTATCAAGTTTCATTAAAATTAATACCTAGTATTTTTAAAAAGTATTTCCCCCTCAAACCTGATAATAGACTTATCTATCGAATAAATCCAAAATATTTAAATTAATCAATAAATAATCGATTTATATTAAAATCCATAGAATTTTTAAAAACTAGTACCCCATAAACCTAATAACTAACATTGGTCTCGAATACATTCAAATGTTTTTATAAATCGGTACATAATGGATTTAAATTAGAATTATTAGTATTTTTAAAAGTATACTCCCATAAACCTGATTATAGACCTATACATAGAGTAAATCCAAAATATTTAAATAAATGGATAGGTAACCGATTTACATTAAAATATATTGTAATTTTAAAACTAGGCCACCTAAAAACCTAATAGTAGATCTTGATATCGAATATATGCAAAATTATAAAATAAGAATATACGTAATCAATTTACAATAAAGCAATTTTAAAAACTATTCCCCGAAAACCTAATAATAGACCCTAATATCAAATAAAACGGAAAAGTTTATATAAATCGGTACATAACCTTTTTACATTAAAATCGATAGTAATTTTAAATATCTGGTGTGCATATCATCATACAACTTTTAGTTACCGCTCTATTTCGAACAAAAAATTTTTTCAATAAGACCAAAATTCGGCTATTTCAACAAGTTTTTGACTCGCATTTTTTATCGAGTTAAACCTTAAAAATCATATTTGTAAATTTCCGTCATATTCCTCAATGCTCAGTAAGACCGTCAAAATAACACAAACCCTCTTTATTATATCGACTGTAGGCAATAAAAACCTCATAACTCTATCTGTTTATTTGAATCAGATTCCATTCTCCGAGCTTTATAAACTAAGAGAGATTTGAAAGTACTATGCATATATTTAACTGTGAAAAAGTGATGATCGTACTAAATAGTAAAAATTAACAGGAATTAAATCTCTATCACTTTTTACATATATTTAAATTCTTTTTTTTTCCATAGGAAAATTTACTAAAATACAATTACAAGATTTTAAATACTGTATCGAATGGGTTGAAAGTCGTCACACTAATTGTAAATGTATAATGTTGTGATTTCACAGAAGGAATTTTTTTTGGAAGAAAACAATGATGTATATCTAATTATTCAAGCATAATATCTAAAAGTATTAATCTTCAGTAAATGTGTTTAAGGTTATAAGCATATATTGTACTCATTCATGAAATATTTTTATATTCCCCTTTTTCTTTAACACAAGTGACTACAATATTTTTTTTCCAATTCCATTGCTTCGCATATGTGGATTATAAATGATTTTATTTAAAACACGAACAACTTTTTTAAAAAATTATATTTAGTGAGATAATTTCATTTAGTCGCATCGAAAATATTTAAACAAATCTATATGTGATCGATTTACATTAAAATCTACATTTTTCAGGTAGTTTCAGACTGTTTTATATGTTTTAGTAGATCAGAATATTTGTATACAAGTAAAAACTGAAATCATCCTATATTAGTCGGCAAACCTAACTCAATCCATCCAAAAATAGAATTTACACACGAAAGAGAAAAAGACAACAGCTTAAATTATCTAGACGTGACAATAGTAAGACAAAAACAGAAATTATATACTAAATGGTACAGGAAAACTATAACTGCAGAAAATATTCTCAACTTTTATTCTAACCACCCCAAAACGCAAATTATCGATATAGGTAACAACTTAATCAATAAAGCAATCCGAATTACCAATGATATATATACACTGACAGGCAAAAAATTCCACCCACTTGATTTTTTCATGTTTTCATCTAAAAATATTTCTGCTTTGGATTGGTCTATGGTTTTTAATGAATAAATAGGTAATCTTTTTGTTTGTTTTCAATTAGGAATGTTAATATAGAGGACAATAACCATTAATCCTTAATTCAATGAAATGATTCTAGATTCCAATGTTTACTTTCTACGGAATCAAAATGTTTATTCAGTATCATTAGTTCAGTGCCGTTTCTTGCAGCACATTTCTTAGTCTCCGGCTTTTAATTTTTTCAATATTAAGTTTAAAAATGTCTCTTAGTGCTGAGGATGTTGCGCGTGGTGTGGCACTTATTGATGATGGACGTTCCATTAGATATGCAGCTAATGCCATTGGAGTTCGATATGAAACTTTACTAGACGCCGTCAGGCGTTTTCGGGAAACTGGTTCTTAAAATAGAAGGTCCGGTTCTGGACGGCCTAGGGTAACAGAACCACGGGATGACCGGTTTTTTACTTTGAGAATTTTACGAAACCGGCACCTTACCGCTGTTCAAGCGATTCATCAGCTCTAAGAAGTTCAAGGTGTGCAAATTTCTGAACGTACCGCTCGGAGAAGATTAAATGAGTATGGCTTTTCGGCCAGTAAGAGGACCATAGTTGACCTGAACTCATAGAGTAACACGGCTGGCTTTTGCTCGAGAACACAGCCATTGAACTATGGACGAATGGAGTGCTGTACTTTTTACAGATGAGTCAAGATTCGCTCTTCGATTTCCAGACGGGCGTGAAAGGGTGTAGAGAAGAAGAAACAAAAGATATGCAGCCTGTAATTTTTCCCAGAGTCAACCTTTCCAACGTGGTTCCTTAATGGTATGGGCAGGGATTTCAATGGAGCGCCGCACAGAATTGGTTGTTGTTCGCGGAGGGTCTTTGGCGGGCATTCGGTATGTTGATGAGATTTTGGAACATCATGTGTTGTCTATCCTCAACGAAATCGGCGATCGTTCTATTCTAATGCGCGATAATGCACGCCCATTTGCCGCCCGCATAGTGCAGGCGTTCCTTCAACAGAACAATATTGAGGTTTTAGCCTGGCCAGCACGTTCTCCAGATTTGAACCCCATTGAGCATTTATGGGATAACCTCGGAAGACGAATAAGAGCGCCTGCAACACCTCCTGATACACTGCAGGACCTTGAAAGGGCTCTTCAGGAGGAATGGGCTATCCTCCAGCAAGGGACATTTCCCGACTGGTGGAAAGTATCCTGAGCGTCTTCAAGAAGTAATGAAGGCAAGAGGAGGAAACACGCGTAACTAAACGATGATGTAATTAATTTCTTTTAGAATAATAACGGTTCGTTTTTCAATTTTGTTTTCTCTTATTTTTCTTACCTAATCACATTTTGATTATTAAAGGTAAAAAAGATTATAAAATTCCATAAATGCTAAGCATTATCTACAAATACCATGTATTATATACAAATACAACTTTTTTTACAAGCGGCAGAAATATTTTTAGATGAAAACATGAAAAAATCAAGTGGGTGGAATTTTTTGCCTGTCAGTGTATATATATATACATATATATATGAAACAAATTAAGCAACACATTTTCAATATATTAAAAAATATTTTCTATCCACATGAATTGATAACAACACCGTGGTATAAAACAATAAATAAATATAAGAAACTACCAACAGAACAAACTGACAAAACACAACCCAAAATAGTCATACAGAAATTTTTTTTTTAGCTTTAATTTTTTTATTCACACCTGTCATAATGGTAATGACAACCAGTAAATGTGAGGTCGATTGCAAAATATAATGTCATGAAAGGCATGAGGAGGATCAGTGCCCAGCGGCACCTCACTCGGCGTGATATCTACATTAGGCGAGGAGGTCCCTCATCCAGCTCCTCTTCAGTCTCCTACAGACGTTACCTGGCATATTCGTAGTGGCCATGTCATTTATAAGTGTATTAGGATGTCCTTGTAAGTTGTCATGGAATCGTTTGTAATGAGTTCGTATATGTTCGTTAACAGTCGGCATATGGATGTCAATATATAAAGTTATGTTGCTAACGTACCAAGGTGCTTTTGTAATTGTTCTGAATGTTTTTGCTTGAAAGATTTGAAGTTTGTTTAAGTGAGTATTTTTAGCAGTTCCAAATATCTGTGATGCGTAAGTCCAAATAGGTTTTAGTAAGTAATTGTACGTGTTCAATTTCTGTCTAAGTTTAAGTTTTGAATTTTTCGAAAGAAGTGAACTCAGAATTCTTAACCTTTGATTTAGCGTTTTTCGTTTACTTATTATATGTGGGCCCCACGTCATTTTTCTGTCAAATGTCAGACCAAGGTAGTGAACGGTGTCTGTCTGTGGAATCTGTGTGTTGTCAAGGAAAACTGGAGGGCATGTTTCATGTCGAAACGTAAATGTAATGTGCTGTGATTTGTCTTGATTTAGTCGGATTTTCCAAATTTTGAACCAGTCATGTAATCTTGTCAAATACTGTTGTAGGGTATGTGAGGCGTATATTGGATTTTTGTGTTGCTGTGTCGTCTGCATATGTCGCTGTTAAAATGTTGGGACTGCAGGGTATGTCATGGGTGTATGTGATTTAGAGTAGTGGAGCGAGTACTGAACCTTGAGGTACTCCTGCTGAGATAGACCTGATGGAAGATAACTCTGACCCGTGTCGGACCGAGAAAGATCTATCGGAAAGGAAGGATTGTAAAATTAGATAATATGTAGTTAGGAGTATTGTCTTGAGTTTAAAGAAAAGACCCTGGTGCCAAACGCTTGAGCAACATCCAGAAATATGCCAGTTGCATATACTTTCTGCTCTAGTGCTGTAGATATGTAGTCCGTTACTCTATGGAGTTGGTGTACAGTTGAGTGATGTGCCCTAAATCCAAATTGATGGTCAGGTATTATTTGGGTGTTTATCAACAATTATATCAACAAGTCTTTTGTTCAGTAAGCTTTCAAAAATTTTGGAACAGATAGGTAGTAAGCTGATTGGTCGGTATGAGGAAGGTGAGTTTTTGTCCTTGTTAGGCTTGTGAATCATTATTATATGTGAGTATTTCCACTGCAGTGGAAATTTAGTTGTCCTCAGTATTGCATTATAAATAGTTGTCAAAAGCACTAGAGCTTTTCTAGCCATTTGTTGGTGCACTTCAGCGTTAATCAAGTCATGTCCAGGAGCTTTTCTTTTAGGCAACTTTTTGATTTGTTCAGCAATCTGGGAAGGTGTGAATGAAATAGGAGGTGAAGTTAGTTGTAAGGACACGTCTAAAGTGTTTAGTACATTGTTATCGTGCACAGTGTTAGTGAAGTCTGTGTGTGGTACAAAAACAGAAGAAAGATATTCGGCAAAGAGTTCTGATTTTTCTCCGTCCGTCACGGCCCAGGAACCATCTTCTCTTCGAAGGGGTGCTGACACTTCACGATGCTTAATAAGGTTTTTGGTATGTTTCTACAAGCTTCCATCGACGGTTGAGAGATTTCTGATGTAGTTGTCATAGGTTGTTCGTTTGAATTTTCCAATCTGTCTCTTGAGTTCATTATTAAATATGTTGTAAGTTCGTTTATCTGATGGGAGTCTGTCAGTCTGCCATATTTTGCGAGCTCTAATCAAGTCCCTTATGTATTGTGGGTACATTGGTAGCAACTCATATTTTTGAGGTTTTGCTACTGATGAAGACCATGCTGCTTCTTGAATATTTCGTGTGAAGTATTCAACGGCATCCTCAAGTTCTTCTTCGTTTTTAATGGATAGAGGAACAGAGAGAGCAGTGTCCAAATGTTTCTTGTACCTGTCCCAATCTATTATGCCATTGATCAGGGACAGTTTTTTTGTAGCTTCACAATTCTCTTCAAACAATACCAAATGCAAAAGGGGATGATCAGAGCAGAGATCTGAACTCGTTGTTATGGTGTGAGGTGTTGTTCGGAGTCCTTTATTTATGAAAAAATCGAGTAAGTCTGGTGTTTTCCGTCTAGAAGTTGGCCAGTAAGTAGGTGAATTAGGTGATATTGTGTCTAATGAAAGCTCATGAAGAACATACCTAAGATTTCTTGCTCTTGGAGTAGATAATCTGGATCCCCAGAACGGATCTTTGGCATTGTAGTCGCCTCCTGCAACAAAGCATCTACCAAGACGTTTAAAGAAATTACTAAACATCGTGGGTGTCAGGACATGCCTCGGAGGGCAATAAACCGCAGCAAGAGTAATGTTTTGTCGTTGTGTTGATAGTGTAATGGCTGTAGCTTGAATCTCTGGTGTTATGGGTAATTGTAATGGATTATGTTTTAGAATTGTTTTGATAATTATAGCAGTGCCTCCATGTGAAGTTCCGTCAGGGTGGTCAGTTCTGTAGATTTTGTAACCACGGATGTAAAATTTAGAATGTGGTGTCAAGTGTGTTTCTGTTATTAGTGCAATGTCAATGCGTTTCTCGTGTAAGTATATGTCTAGTTCGGTTCTATGTTGATTCACTCCGTTTGCGTTCCATAGTATAATAGACATGGAGCCCACAGTCGTCTGATTACGGGGCTATATTTTTGGGTAAGAGCGAGAGTAGCCTGAGATGGCTGTTGTAGAAGACTGAAGAGGGGCTGTATGAGGTTATTGAGACCGCTAATCAAATGTATGATATCACCTGAGGCGGTTTCAATAGTAGGGAGCGTTTGGGCAATGCCCCTACTCATACCTATAGGTCTCTGTTGTTGGTTTGTTGCCGGTGTTGGTTCTCGTTGCTGTCTCTGCTGCTGCAGTTCTGGTCCTGAGTGAATCCAGCAATGAAGGCGCTGAGGCTGATGTAGTGGCGGGAACTCTTGTAGTTCTGGTGGTGGGGATTGAACTCTAAGAGGCCTCTGCAGAGCATGGTTTCTTGTTCTTGTGCGGCTCTTCCTTAGCTCTTTCAAAGTATCGCAACCTCTGTAGTTAGCAGGATGTGGTCCTTGGCAGTTGGCACATTTTGCGACTGTTTCTCTAGTCTTTGTACAGGAAGTGCTTTCGTGAGCCATACCACATCTGACACACCTCGGCTGGTGGTTGCAGTACGTCTTGGTATGGCCGTACTGCTGACACCGTATACACTGCGGAATGATTCGCGGGGTTTTATCTTCCGGGAGTTGATACGTGTGAAAATCAGCTCCACCCCTTCTAAGACTGGTCACTAGCCTACGGTATGCTTCTACATTTTCAGGATACACGCTGACTCCTCTTATAGACGTTTTTAACCTGAAACTGTTAGGTCCACCTTCATTGTGAAGAAAGGTTACTAAGACTGTGTAGTCTTTCACGTCGTTTATATGAATAGGTGGAGGTCTAATAATAATGGGATTATTATTTGCTGTCTGTCTTTCTTCCGGAGTACTAGATAAAACTTCAAATCTATTGTCGGTAGCAATAGTATCACTAACCTTTAATTGCTTATGACGTGGATCTCTGTCTGAAGCTACATGTCGTTTTCGTCCAGACACAACTTCCCAGGACATAGCTTCTTGTGCATTATCGTTGTTGACTTCAGTTGGTGAACCGTTCGATGCCGATGGTTCCGCCATTTTTTTAGCTGCACCAGTAATTTTACTTCTTTTGATTGCACTTATTTAACTCACAAATAGGGAAGAGATAAAGGAAATTAACATGCAGTTAATTCACTTAAACTTGTGCTAATTTTATAGAATTTGGAGAGAGAAATAAATTACGTTTGTAACCTTCAATCAATCACCTGGTTCTCCTCTTTATCCGTGAACTTAAAAATGTTTAACTGTTTATGATGTCACTGTTAATCAACTATTAACACAAAGTTTTGACTAATAAACACATAGCAAAGTAATAATCACAGAGCGAACTGAAAACTAAACTGCAGTAGCGGCCATGACACTTCTCTCTCCTCATACAGAAAATAAAAATAAAAATGACAATGAACTAAATATCAACTTCAATACACATCGGCCACCAACCCAAACTAGTTTCAAACAATTCTTTAACACTAGTTAATTAATCACAACAAAAGATAACGAACAAAACCAAAGTTTAGAATATATCAATATCTACAAGTAATAACAGTGAAAAATTTAAATCCATAACATATATTTAAAAAATTATACATCGACGATTTCAAATTCGCTCTCAAACCCACGCACCCTATACGAAATTTACCGACAAAGACAAAAGATCCAACACCTAATCAGAACAATAGAAATTTAGTTTATAACATACCTTGTTGAAACTGCGAAAAATCATATATAGGTATGACATCAACTGATAAAAATACTATAATCACAAAAGTAACGTAAAACCCAATTCAAAAACAACCACTGCCTTATCTAACCACGACAAAATTCACAGACGTGAAATAGATTTTGATAATATTCTGAGTAATTGAGGAGGAGAGTGAACTGTGTATTGGATATGGATTGGTTAGGATGGCAATATGATGAGCAAGTGTGAGTGAATAGCAGCAAGTCTTGATAACTACAGCGGTGGCTTCTAGGAAACCATGAATAGGCTTAGCAAGTAGACGATGAGAAAGAGGCTGATGAACAATGGCAGCAGTACCGGCATGTGCTCTCTCGTAAGGTCGGTCGGTTCGGTACTCCAAATATTGCGGTATTTTGAAAAACTGTTTAGAAGTTAGTCCTGTTCACATCAACGATTTTGTCAAGTAATAAGGTGAAGGGATAGCCCTTCAGGTATATGACAAAAACTGCAATATTTTGTGTTGGTTTGGTTCAATCACCAGATTTGTGTTATTCGCGGTATTTCAGAGGTCGTATGTAAGGCCATTGATGCACTGAAAGATTAGGGTATAGTTTGTCTACTTTTACCCTTTTTAGATTCTTTTTTGTCATTTATTTTTCAATACTTTGTGATGGCGTCAGGTCTACCAAAAACAAACGCAATGGGAGATTGTTTTTTACTCCTGACTCTTCTTTATTTTCTTTTAAAACATTTAACACAACACAAGTAATCGAATGAAATTTTTAAAACTTATTTTCGCATATTACATTACAGTGTTTTTTATAGAATTTGGACTTACATAATTGTAAACATTATCGGAATATACTAATGTACTTAAGATGGCTTACATCTTCTTTATCCACATCCCCTGATCGATCCTCCTGTTTCCAACTTCTAAAAACCAACATCTGACGTGGGAGAGTTAGACGCTATCTGAACTCTAGCTGGCTCATTCGGGCCTGAGAACGTCTCTCACTTATCGCTATTTCAAATTTGGATAACCAACCAAGTTCAAAAAAACAACAGGCGATGACGACCTGCCTGTTTTCGACACAAATCGGTACATTTTTATAATTATCGATTTTGTAAAAATGTATTGACAAGAAAAATTTAAATCCGGCAATAAATGGTCTAAATACAGATTATCCAATATATTAGAACCTTCTGGGGACAGTATACTTACTATATTTTTATAATTTTGTAGTTTAGTTCCAAATTATTTTTGAACTCATAAATGTTTCTTCTCACTATCACTTTTCTTTAAGATATATAATGTTATTATATATATATATATATATATATATATATATATATATATATATATATATATATATATATATATATATTATATATATATATATATATATATATATACAATAGAAGAAATAACTCCTTTGCAATAATTTACAGAAGGGAAGATTCCCAATCTACCTTACTAGATAATAATAGCCTTATATTTGTATTTGATTATTATATGATATACATACAATGTAAGCATATAATCAAATGAAATTGAATATTTTTATTATTAATGACCTATTTACAACACATACATTTTTGCACTTCACATCAGCATGGGCCTTACCAAAGGGAGTAATTGTCTAATCTTCCCAGGTGACTAATCCTACAGGGAAGAGTCCTTACTAGGTAAACCATACTACCTACCTAGATAAGCCTTACCTTACTAGATAAGCTATGCCAATTGCAAATGTTGATATAACAAAGACTAGAGTTTATCTGAACTTTATAAAATCGATGTTTCAAATATCTCCTTAAAATATGTTTTATCAAGGCATGATTTTATTTATCTATTGGTTTTCAAATTTTTAAAACAAAGTTTATATTCATAAATGATTTTTTTTTTCAGATAGTCAATGCAGTGTGGTGGTATTATTTTTCAAAACTTTTAGAATTTTGTGATACCTTCTTCTTCATCCTTAGGAAAAAGGAAAAGCAATTGACATTTCTACATGTATATCATCACTCAACAATGTTTTCATTATGGTGGATTGGTATTAAATGGGTTCCAAGTGGATCTACATTTTTACCAGCTATGGTTAATTCATTCATACATGTATTGATGTATTCATATTATGGCTTGGCAGCTCTTGGACCCAACATAGGCAAATATTTGTGGTGGAAGAAGTACTTGACAATGTTGCAGCTTGTATGTAATCAAATTTAATTAATATAACTTAAGAACTGTAAATATAAACAATAATTTAACCTTCAGTTGCTGGCACCTAATCTGTGAGATGAAGTATATTTTTTGTGTGTCCAAGGACAGAGTTAGTGAGTATAATCTTGTATTAACTTTTTAAGTTATTTTAATTACGTTATATTTTTATTTATTGTTTGATTTTTTTCATGTAGATTATTTATGTGATTATGTAATAATCTTATTATAAAACTCAAACATTACCATTTTCAATTTAAGGATTTTCCACTTTTCCCTCAAGTCTGTACAGAAATTTAATTTTCAATCTCACAGATGAGCTATGCCCAAACATGTTAGAATTTGTACTGTGCCGGACTGAAGGTTAATCGAGTTTTATAAAGTTATCTGGTCTATTTTATATTAAGTTAGAGATATCTTTAGATGATCAGATATGATTCAATTGTAGTTTTGGAAATTTACAGCATTATTCATTCAGATAAAAATTATTTTTTATAGCCATTCATATTCAATGATTTAACATAAAATACTGAGCCTTGTGCTAAAGTCTTGAATTAAGCCTGTGTGTCTCATTGGAAAGAGAAGGGTTACATAAAAAAACATTGTTGGCATTTTTCAAATTTGATAAATATATTGCTTGCAAGTAAATGTAATACTATTTACTGTTATTCAAAATAATAAAAACTAATAATTTCAATATGTACTAGAAAAATAAATAAATTATTATTTTTTTTAATTTTTCATGCGATTCAACATTGTATGATTCATCTAATTTACTTAAATATATCTGATAACAGAAAATCAAATCTAATTTTTAATATATTTTTAAAAATAGAGAAAAATAATTGAATAGTTTAGCAATCTTATCAATAGAAAAGAGTGTAGAGTAATCAATTAATATTGACAAAGTGTAGGTGGAATTTGCAAAAATGAATGTCCAATGTTTTTTTTAGTATAGTATTAGCTTTATTGTTTTGTAAAAAATCAATATCAAAATAATAAACAGTAATTTTCATATAGTTTTCATTTCCTGTTCAGGATAAAATAAATTAAACAATGGAAAGTAAAGTTTATTCCAGGGCATCTTAGTGTCCTTGGAATAATGAAAGTGATTAAGTCCAGTACCATTTGTCTGAGACAAACATGAGTAAATTAATTAAATTAAAGACTGATACATATAGGTATGTTTACATATTTGCTAGTAAACAATAAAAATAATAGAAAGTCATTATTAACATAAAAAAATTTTTATTATCTATAAACTTAACATACACAAAAGACAAATGCATATTCATACAAATATATGAAATTTAACTCTAAATACTAAATGGAAAGGTAGAAACACCTGAATATCACGAAGATGAATCTAATGAAACAATTCATTAGTCTCCACGTTTCTTGCCTATCAGACATTAGTTTGTATAAACAGCAGCTGGGGAAAAAGAAAAAATCTAGGAGCTGGAATGTTTTATGGGAGCATAGAATCATGTAATCTAAGATAACTGTTTAAGGACAGTAATTTAGTTTCAAGCCAGTTAGAAAATCTGATTATAAACTAGAAGGATACACACTGATCAGAAATTACATTAAAGTCTCTAACAAAGGTATGGATGTAATTAGATAGGCGATTGAGATAGAGTGCAGAATAATAAGGAAGGTAATTAAAAAGGTGGTTGGAACTGGTTAATGTATAAAAAGTAAATTTTATTCTGAAACACCTTAGAATAACGAAAACGTACAGTTACAGTACCATTTGTCTGACATAAAATTATAATTATGAAATAATTAAATAGGACATGCACAGTATGCACCCTAGTTCACCTCCTCTAGGTAGTCTCCTCAGATGGAAGATCAGATTGATTAAATCCAAATAAACAATGAAAACTCAAGGAAAACTAGCTATACTAATCAATCGAAAACAACACAGGGTTCACTCACAGTGAATCAAAGCAAGACTGACATACACAGGGTTTAAACATTGGACAGTGGGGTGCTGTATCCTTATTCTGACTTGATTTACTTTAGATACTCTTGTCGAAATTGGAAAGATATAAAATATGCCTTGTTACAATCAAAGAAATGTGGTGGAAGGAAAAGAGACTTGTTTAGAAGTGTTTTCATACCTTTTATTAGTGCTGCATGGAACAATCTCATAAGTTTGTAGAGTCATTTATGGATAGAGTTTAAATCCACACATTAAGTTGCAAGCTATTTAAAATACTCGTTTGTGAGATTCTAAGGAGGAGGGAGGTGGTGGGGGTTTTAAATTTACAGCATGTTTACCAGATTTCATTTGGTGAGGGCCAAGAAACATTCCACAACATTATTAATCAAAGTGTAGTTAGCTTCCTTAAAGGAGGTATTAAAATAGCCTTTGGAAAATTTAATGCGAAAATGGGAAATAAATCTATTTATAGACCAATAATAGAAAAGTACAGGACCATGAATATTCAAACTAAATCAGTCAATCATTGATTAACTTTACGACATCTTATGATTGGAAGCACGGTGGTTCCTTGAAAAAATAGTTATAAGAGCAAGTGGAGGTCACCTGATAGTACTGTGGTAAGTTAGATTGATCCTGTTCAAATCAATGGTCATTATAATCATGGCTTAATCTTACATTCATCAGCCCATAATTTATTAATAATAACCAGTACAACAAACAGGTCTAAATTTTAAGATTAAATGTTAAATTAAATTAATAGTTTTAACATTAATAGTTCTGTTTCTGGATTTTAATATGATGGGTTGAAACATAGGCACACATTAAATACAATAAATTCCACTTACATCAACATTACACTAATTTTGACTCCATTGGCCACACTCCCAACCAAATTGTTCTTAAAAGGTTTAAAATATAAAATTTAATTTATACATGAGCTAAAATAAAAACTTCTCAATAAGCACCAATCGTTAATTATGGATCAAAACCTGAAATTGAAACCCTACTTTTGTCACTTTACTTTAGAGACTTTTTCTCTCTGTTCTAAAATCTTGGTGTTTTTATTTCTTACTTTTAATGTGTTGTTTTTTTTTTCTTGTTTTTTTTGTTATTTCTACAACTACTCATAAATACTTCTAGAAAATTAAAAAAGAAAAATAATCAAACATAGAATATCAGGGTCCTTTGAGCCTCGGGGTCTGAGCAAAATTGTTCCTTTGCATTCCTATCACACAGTTGATATGTTTAATGATCCAGGTTCAAACTCTAACTTGGCATACAAAATTTTCTCTTTGCAAAACATTGTCAAGATTCTATCATATGGGGTAACAAACACCTCTCAGGTCCATTCAGGATGGTTGGGACACAATACCAGCACCACTGTCTTCCATAAATACCACAATATCAAGAATAGATCACCTCTACCAGTGTATTCCATCAAGACCCGTTATAGGCTGTTGATAAATAATTAACATATATATATATATATATATATATATATATATATATATATATATATATATATATATATATATATATATATATATATCCAATATAAGTTCACAAATATTTCATTGATGAAAGGTTAAAGCTTTGTTGTCTAATATACAAGCAATTTTCTTTATAGCCTTTAAAAAAATAAGAACATAGGATAAAATTGCTATAAAGAAGCAACATTTATATATTTCTTTTAGTAGCATTTTAAATAAATTGTTTCTATGTTTGGGTAAATTATAGTAAATAGTAAAAATATATTCTCCTTTAGATCCAGTTTACTACAGCATTAATTCTGGGCATCAATGGGATTAGATCTGGATGTGATTTTCCTTTATGGATGCAATATGCTCTAGTAATCTACATGATATCATTCATTGTGCTGTTTGGAAATTTTTATGCGAAAGCATATATAGAAAAGGTAAATGACATGTTATTTGTTTTAAAGGTAGTTTATTTGGTTAAACATTCTTATATATCTGGTTGTATCCTATTTCTTGTATTTATGACATGTCAGTTTTGATATGATATAATATGAGATATAATATATAACAGAGTACAATAACAATTAATTAATTTGAGAGTTATTTTCAAGTTATTAATTAGTAATAAGAATTTTAATTTAATTTATGATTTATAATGTAAATTTAATTTTGTATGCATATGCTTATTCTTCTAAGTAATTAATAATTATCCATTTGAGATTAATTATATAAAATTTCCTAAACAATGGCCTAAAAAATATTAAAAAGTTCCTCAGTACCAATCAGTCCAATCATCTAGTAACACTAGTGGATCCAGCGAGAGAGAGTCCCCCATCCCTCCCTGGAAGTAGGAAAAAAATTCCGATAAAAGTTAAAAAAAACAACTATTTAAGGAAAAGAGAAATATAGGAAAAATTCATCCTCTAAGACAAATTATCTAATATAATATAAAAATAAAGTTATCATCGTGACCAGCATAATAATTTCTGCCAGGGTGCACACCTAACCCCCCACCATTTCCTGATTCCAAGGATTCTGGCATCAGACTTACTCCATCTTTTCATCTCAGTTTCGGTCTGCCCACTTTTCTTTTTCCACTCAGCTCCATGCTCATTAGCTTCTTTGGGATTGAGGTCTCCTCTATCATACGTGTCCCTCTCATCTCAGCCTTGCTCTCCCGATATGTTTCACCACATCTGGCTGCTTGTATAAGTTGGCTAGTTCTTGGTTACATCTAATTCTCCATTCATCATTCTCCTTAACTGTGCCTAATATCTTCTGAAGGACCTTCCTTTCAAAAACTAATATTTTACTCTCACAGGTCTCTGTCAGTGTCCATGTTTCACATCAGTAAGTCAAAACCGGTTGTATAATGACTTTGTACAGGAGAAGTTTAGTTGATCATAGTATTGAACGAAAATGAAAGAAGGGCAGAATGCTTATCAATACTGACCTGGCAAAACCAAAATTCTTCAAGTAGGAAGGATGTGGAAAGATGTTGAAGATTTCTGTAATGGAGAAGAAACACAAGTTATCTCCGATATCATTTAAAATTATAGAAGGGTTTGGACAAGTGTATTCAAAAATCTTATACAGAATAAGGAAAGCTCGGTCTACTATCAGATGTAGATTAATTTTTTATTGGAAGGCAATAGGTGGGCAAAAATGTGAAGCTTTACATCTTTAAGTCAGTGTACTTGACTGTACTCCTATATGGAGTTGAAAGCTAAGTATTGAGAGATAAACAGGAAAAAACTGTATACACAATGAGAGGATCAGGGGAACTATGAGTCCTCTCGGTGAAGTAAGTCTTAGAAGCTTACCAATTGAAGTGGTTTGGCCATGTCCTCAGGATGAAGAAATAACAAAATCCACTGAAAACTATGAACTATGCCCCTGACAGTAGATTGTCTCAAGACCAAACAAGGATGTTGTACCTGGAATACAATGACCGTTTGTGTGCAAAAGGAGAGGACAATATCTCTGCCAAGTCAGGAACCTGGTAGAAATTGAGAACAGTGGAAATCCTGGTTAAAAGCTCCCCTAGGCTGATGGGCACAACAGTGTAACGAAAAAGAAAGAGTTGACTGAATTATGAAGCCCTTTATTAGTAGACTTAAGTATCAGGATGATCTGGTGAAATATAGTCCTACCAACCTAAATCCGAGATCTTCTGATTGCACAATCACAAACTCTGATTAAAACGAAGATTTGGCAAGCAGTCAGCCTACCTCAAACCTTCAACCATTTCACAATCATCACATCAACCTTGATGCCTGACCATTGAGTCTTACAATACACATTTGATCTTGGTATAAGAAGTTGATAGTGATCACCAGCTTTTCTGACATTCTTCTTTTACACAATGCATCGCTTATAAGTTCTCAAGTTGGATATATCACATATAAGTGATACAAACTGTTACTTCATGAAATCATTAACAAATGGAGTGAGTGATTGAGATAATAAGTGACATTTATTGGGTTAATTTATTCATTTATAAAATATTTTACATAATGATCATTTATTTACTGAATTTTCGTTAGTCACTTTACATTTATTGATTATTCAGATAAAGCTAACAAAACATTTATATATATATATATATATATAAAATATGAACAAACATATTAATATAAAATTTCTGCCAAAAATATTCATTGTGAAAGCTTTTACTACTGATTAATGTTCCAATTCCATAGAGTGAATAATCAAAATAATATTGCAGGGAAAACGAGCAGTTGGATATGGTGAATATAGTTTCCAAAATACGCACTATTATCAAGCTGGCACATCAAAGAAGAAATGGGATTAAGCAGCAAGCTGCAGAATTAATTTCATGGTGCAATAAAGGAAAAATGGCTGTTGAAAATTCCATTTATTATTGGTCTGTGCATTAAAAGTTGAAGTGACTATAAAATTGTGTTGATGTGACCAATATTCTTATTAAATTTGTTGAACTTATATAATAAGCAAGCCTAACTGTTTTTCTTGTGTCTGTTTTATATATATATATATATATATATATACTTATATACACACACATATATATATATATATATATATATATATACTTATATACACACATATATATATATATATATATATATATATATATATATATATATATATATATATGTGTGTGTGTGTGTGTATATAAGTATGTATTAATTCAGTTTATTGTGGAATGATATAAATTTATTTGACATTTATTTATTAAAATATTTTATGCTTTGGAAATAAAGAGAAGTCAGTTACTTCCAAAAATTTAAAAATATCTGAAATAATTTGCATAATATATTTAATTACTAATGAGCATTGAACTCAAAAATGTTAAACTTATTTCTCAGGTTAACTATGAGAAATAAGAGTGTGTAAGCCAAACATTTTTAATAACATAGATTTTTTTAATAAAAAACCTTTCCATATAAATAATGATAAAAATATTAAAACAGTGTTAAATTCGTACTTTAATAATAATTAATGTAAGTATATGTATCATATACTATTAGTAATTTTAAAAACATAATTATAAAAATTGCATTGTCATGTAAAGCATATTATTAATTTATTTTTTATTCTTTTAAAGTCGATTAAATATTAAGTCGGATAAAATTCACAGATAGTTGTTCTAAATCTTTAAATATAATGGAGAAAATGGCTCTGAACTGATGTTTACCATAACTTAAAACAAAAACTCTTTTTACAGACCAATTTATAACTTATATATGTCCTTAATAGAGCAGATTTGCTGATGAAAAATGTTCTGAGAGTTATGATTAAGTTAAAGTAATTTTTCTCTTGGCATTTGTAAAATAAATTACTATTAGATGTAAAACTCCTTTCTATTTTCAGTTATTAGATTTAAAATAGTCTAACCGAACTTTTTGAATATAAGTCGTATCACTTCTGTTCAGAACATATTCTTAAAGTGAAACATTATCTTATAATCTTTCCATTGCAATATTTGTTAATGGTTAATATTAAAAATAATGTGAAACCAGATTTTTTGAAAAGGTGAAACAAAAGTAAGATATCATATTGGGTATGTAATGGCAAAAGATTATAAAAATATCAATAAATTAAAAACTAACATCAATATAATTCATTCATACATTGAATGCCATTATAAAAAGTTATTCAATACCTCTTTATCATTAACACTTTTGTTAATATAAGCCAAAAATATTTTAATATTAAATTGGTCATGCTTTTTAGCTATGTAATCTAACTTGGCTTTGTAATTATACTTACAGGCAGTATCAAAAGTATTCGCACACCATTTATAAAACATATAAAGTAAAAAATATAGCTATTAGTAGGTGGTAGTAATTTAAAATAATAAAATCATTTAATATAAACATCAACAGTTTAATAAAAATATTTTTTGATCATATAAATCACATAACATTGCTGTATGAATCAATTATTCAAAGTAATCAATTAACAATATGAGTCTAAACTATTCAGTATTCTTACATTTCATTATTCCTATTCTAAATTTATTCTATTACTACATCAAATTTATATTAAAACTTATATCAATATATAGTAGGACCACCTATGGTCCTAAATAATTTTTGTATAAATAATGCAGAAATTTTGATCCTCTACTTTGTTACCAAAATCTTTAAATTATGGAAATTAAAAACTTTGAGTATTTTTACTTCATCCTTTTGATGATGGCGTGCAGAAAAATATCATTTTCCCTGTTCCTAAATATTTCGTTACTAATTGGGTGATTTCTTTTTAAAACGGTAACAAAAATCTTATCTGATCTAATTTATTCGAATCTATAAATTCAAATGATTCGACTGCTGTAGCATTCATACAACCCCAGACCATGAATAGGTAGTGAATTATCTGCATGTTTAACAGTCGGGAATTATATTCCTTGTTTCCATTACAGCATTTCTTTCCCACCACACTTTTTGACTTCCACGGTAATCAAGTATTTTAATTTTACATCCATCAGAAAATATTACCTGGTTAAAAAAATCATTGCTATTTTTTATATATTCTGTGGCTCACACACACTTTTTTTTCTGACCACATTTATGAAAGTTTTTTTTTAGCTGTTCTCCATTGAAGTCCATCATTTTTAAACATCAGTTCATGACTATAACATTCATCATTTCAGATGTTTCAGCAACTTGTTTGTCCACTAACTGAGGCAATAATTCATGGGCTAAGTTTTATTACAATACTCCTTTCGGATGTGAAAGTAATGTTTCTAAGATGTCCTATTCTCTAATTAGAATTAATGGCACACTTGAATTTGATTTCTTTATTGGTGAATTGAGTCTTTAGCGTTAGAATGAGAACCTGTTCACAATTTTTCGAATTTCTCAGAATGATCAACGCTCATTGTATAGGTTTACAATAATTTTTCTTTCTGACTAACATAAGTCGTTTCATTGATGTATTCCTCATTTCAGCTATATACACCACAGTAAGAATAATATGCATACCTACACAGACGTAGATGGACTGACTTAACATTTGTAAAAGTTATATTATAAATTTAATACATTAATAAGTAATAAATTATGATAAAATAAATAATAAAGTAAATTTAGATCTATAAAAATAAAGTGTACGAATAGTTTTGACTCATGTATTACATTGATTACTTTGAATAATTCATTTGCACAAAAATTTTATGTAATTTATATGATAAAAAAAAAATTAGTGGCAGGGGTAGCCGTACGGGCTAAGGCGCTTGCAATAGGTAATCAAAGGTAAGCAACGTCGAGCGTGGTTAGTACTTGGATGGGTACCATCCACCAGGGAAAACCAGCCATGCTGCCCGAGTCTCTCCTCCCGGGTATGTGAGGCCCGTCATCCTACTGGAGGCAACTCACACCGACCGGGTGTTGGACTGATGACCCTACTCTGTGTACTTAATCGGGAATCGGGATGTGGGCTACCTGGATCTTAGTAGCCCCCTGAGGTTCGGTCCATGGACGGTCTGTTTCGGGGAAAGAAATATAGGTCCTCGTGCACCTGTTGACTCCGAGCAGCCATAATCCATGGACCTAGATCGATTCGTCACTGTCCTTGAACCCGAGTAAGTCGGTGGGAAGGACACTGCCAGATTGGCCCCAAAGGTATCGGCTATGGAGCTATGGGTGGCCTGCCGCTGCATCGTGGAGACCATGGTTCGTAGCAACGTGATGTTGGGTGACCCCCTCCAGGCTATCTGAGCTCCCGCAAGCAACGTACGTCGGTAAGGAGACCACCCCTAGTGGCCAAAAATCTTCATGGTCTGTAGTGACAACTGAAAAAAAAAAATATGTTTTTAGTTAAATTGTTGATGTTAATATTAAATAGTTTTATTCTTTTAAATTAGTACCAGCTAATAATAGCAATATTTTTGAGACAATAATAAAAATATTGTTGATTTTTTAAAACTGAAAGAATGATGATTTTAAAGTTGCTGTACAAATACTTTTGATCCTGATTTAATGTAGCTGTGCATTACCAATTACTTGTGTGTGTGTGTGTGTGTGCGTGCGTGCGTGCGTGAGTGAGTGCGTGCGTGCGTGTGTGTGAGTGAGTGTGTGAGTAAATTTTGTATTTATCTCCTCGTTTGAATAATTATTACCATCGCTATGATTAAGTTATAAAAACCATCAATTAAGGCATTTTTAAAAAAATGTTTTGTAATCAATATCTTGAAATTTTAAATTGAGCTGATTGAATTTTACTAATTTATATATCATATAAAAATGATAAAAAATAAAGAAACTTACTTCAGCACTTTTAATATCCAATGAAATATTATTGACACAAAGATTTTAATGGCAAATTACGAAGTTGTTACCATTATCAGTACCTAGTAGTAACACGCTAAGAACGATTTCCCAATTGTGAGTGACAGCAAAACCTATTCAACACTATGCTTAAATTTGTTACCATCACAATATATAATAAATTTATTTAATTCATAGGAAGCAAAGTTTTTTTAAACTACCTAGCATAATTTAACAGTTATTTTCTGTATTCTATCATAAAAATGTGGCAGTTTTTGTAAACTAAATTAAATTAACACAAAATAATATAAATTCTATTAAACATAACAAATCTTAAAATACATTTTTAAAAAATGTAAAATATACATATGAGAAAATTAAATTATAATAATATAACAAATTCAACTTTTGTAAGACACTATCCTAAAAATATTAGAATATAATATTATATTTTTATTCAAAAGTTATTATATATACATATAATTCTTCTGGGTTTAAATGTGGAGAGATAGTAAAATTAAGCAAATTTATCTGATGAGGAAATAAAAAAAAAATAAATTGTGTGAATTTCTCAAAATGTTACAAAAATGATTTTAACCACTCTCTTTTCTTTATAATACATATAGATCTTTTGTTTATACATCTGTATTATACATGGGTTCATGAATATAAACTGTATACCCAACAGTGTTGCTTCCATTGATTTTATTTTCAAATAATTGGCAATTTAAGATAGTTTCATGGAATTATGAATCTGTCCTACTATAAATCTGCTATTATAAATTTACTCATTATTTTCATTTCATCACTCCATATTTTTAATATAAATGTCATCAGAATTTATCAGTGTTCCAATATTTCTCTAATGGTTTATTGTACTAGAGTTTTAAAAGAAAAAAAATGTAAAAAACATTTTCTTGATGGTGAAAAAGAAAAGTGATTAATTTTCCAATGGAATCAAACTTGGTATTGAAGATATTTGTATGATAATAATTGTACAGATCTGGAACATTGTTAGTTGTAGGACTATGATATGCATGTATTTTCAAGAAAAAGTACTAAATTTAGTGAATTCACATTTATAATAAGAGAATAATGTAAAAAAAAAGAAAAGACAAATTTTTGAATGATATTTATATTGTGATATATCAATGATACATTCTAATCCTCAAGTTCTTACCCCTTCCTTAGTTGATTGAATCCACAATTCCTCATAATTTTAGTTATAACGAAGTTTTCTTCAGAAATTTGAATGATTTCAAATACTAATTATAATTGTTTAAAAAAGTGAGGAACAAATTTTTTTACATTTTTTAAAGTAATGCTATACCTACAGGCTTAACATAGTTTTTGTTAGTAAAACTAAAATTCAGTTTGTGAGGAACCTTAAGTAATGACATTGAGAATACACAATCCTATAATCGAGACTATTGGCAGCCTGAGGACTGAATTTATGCGGAAACTAATTGCAAGTTGAAATTGCCATTTAGTTTTTTCCTTAACCCTTAGATTACTTAAAAAATATTTACTAACATGTACATAAATTAGAAGATTACGATAACATCTTTCAATACACATATACATATATATATATATATATATATATATATATATATATATATATATATATATATATATATGTATATATATATATATATATATATATATATATATATATATATATATATATATATATATATATATATATATATATGTATATATATATATTTGTGAATATTTTGTAAGTAATATCATTTATGGAAAAAACAAAATGTGAATTATTAGTGTCATATGAGTTCGCCTTCGGGCTGCTCACGAATCATCATTGAACTATAGATTCATGTATTATCAACCAAGGGTGTCCAGAAGAGGGTTGGATGGTGAGCCATCAAATTTTTTTTGAGGGGTGGGGGGTAGGGAAGAAAGCACATTATTACGTATTAATGAATGTTTGTCATGCTTTATTTGCAATTTCTTGGACAAATTATCAAAAATTACCGATTATAGAAACTTTTTTTTTTTTATATGATATTTACAACTGTATATAAAAAAAAAAAAAAAAAAAATACATCTGGTAAATTCGCACATGGATATAATGACATGAAACACATGTTTAGAAACTACCCATTGGTAGCACTGTAATAATATGTCTATATTAGGAGATCACGGGGCCCTCTTCTTTTCAGACGCCTCGGAGGGTTATCAGGAATTGAATAGGAAGCAAGGTTAGAAACAAGAGGGTTAGGATGGTTATGAAGTTTATTATGGAAGGACAGATATCTGGATTGGGCCAAATCTGATACATAAGGAACATTAAGGTCATTGTGGATGATTTTATTTGTAACAAAGTAAGGAGCATTGAGGAGTTTACGAAGGATTTTGGATTGTAAGGATTGGATACGAGAGGAATTTGAAGGTTTGGTGGAGCCCCATAGCTCAACTCCGTAAGTTCAAATAGGCCTTATTAATGTAAATGAGTCTTTTGTAATTAATTGGAAGGTTAGAGCGTTTGTCTAGTAAGTGTTGAAGTCGTCGGAAACGTCGATCTGTTTCTTGTCGTTTCAGTCTGGTATGAGGATTCCAAGTTAGACGTTTGTCCAGGTGGAGTCCTAGGTAACCGATTATAGAAAGTAAATTATAAAAATCCTTTCAATGAACTGTGAATTTTTGGAAGTACCGTATTTTGGTCTGGAAACTTTCAAACTAGGGAACAAGTAGAACAGGCCTCAGCCAGTTAAATTGTAAATAAGCTACAATTTTAATAATTTCTGATAATGAATGCCTGTTTAAGGAGAAGGCTATTGTTGTTGAGTAGTTTCGGGAATCGTGACGTATTTTCAATCGCAGGTGGCTGAGTAGAACTTTTCTTACCCGGATTTAGGCTTTTTTTGTAAAGTTTGCAACCTTTGTAGCTTGCAGGATGTTGTTAGACGCAAAGAGCACATTTTGCAAGCCTATTGTTGGCAAGTTTCAGGAGCGTGTGGACCGGCAAATTTGACGTACCTGGCCTGCTGATGGCAGTAGGTCATTTTGGGTCCTAGCTTTTGATATTTAGTGCATTGTACTATCACAGATTTTTGTATGGGTTCCTCGAATTCCACAGATGAGTTTACAATCCTCTTCACATTAAATAATTCAATATTATTACTACCATGCTGTAAATCAACGAAAAACAACGGTAATGGATATTTTTCTGTCGACTGTAGTACGCATGGTATGTGCTTAACGTGAGACCTATTTCTTCCAGGTCTGTTTTGATAATGGATATGGAGGTAGCTGAGTGTAGCTCTCAAAACCACTCGATATGCCTTTTCTTTTGTTAATTGGTAGTAATGAAAATCGTAGCTTCTAGTCGTGAAGTAGTTAATAAGTATTTTATTATTTTCTTTAGAATTTGTATTGATCTTAATGTGATTAATTCTGGAAAAAAAACACCGCAAATTGGTTTTTCACACAAGATTTACAATTTCTTGGCCAAATTATAAGAAATCACCAATTGTAGAAACAATAGTAAGTGTTGGCACGGGTTCAGAAAAACCTTGACGTATCGGAGTATTGTTAGTTGTGTTAATAGCAAGAACGAAATTCTTGCTGATTGTAGTACTTGGTGAAAATGGCTACGGGTTGATGGTACTTGATTTACTACTATTTTTGGGTGGTGATTTATTTTGATCGGCTGACTATTTTGATTTAGTCGATTTATTTAGCTCAGTTGACTGTTTGGATTTAGTAGATTTGTTTGTTCTTTCTTGTTAGGTGAATTAGTTAGATATGAATTTTAAAACAAAGGTTTAAAATAAAATACTCCCAAGATATTTTATTGCTCATCATTTCTTAAAAACGGAGCAAGCTAAAGTTGAATTAGAAAAATCGTAGATCATACACTTCCTTCGGTCTGTTCTGTTTTCCCTTTGTCCCTTAGTCCGAAAATTTGCCCCCTTAAAAATTCAAAAATCCATCAAAATATGACCCCCTCAAAATTTTTGATGGCGCAACTTGCGCCAGGTAACCCTCTTCTGGGAGATTCCGCAATCGTGCAGTGAGTTTTAGTAACTTTTATGTTTTCTTCGACATAAGGGCGCTTTTCATGATAACACTGTATAATTTGAGATGGAGCAATCACGCATCTTTTAATCATTACTAACCTATAATCTAAAATATTATAATGATTCATATCACTCGCTTATAACTTAAGTAAATCTTAGCGTACCCACACGCTGCGTTACATATGTAGTTATACATATGACAAACATATATATAAAAAAGAATGATAGTTTTATTCAACTAAATAATCGTCGATTTGTTTACGAGTTTCTTCGTGTCCAAAGACGAGGATTTTCCAGCTTACTATTAATGTCTAGTCCTCTCTCCTCCTCCCGAAAGCTTCAATTGTTCGGTGCGAAAACTTCTGCTCTTTCTGGTTTCTCCAGCGCTTTAGATAGCCAATTCATTTTACTTTATAATTAAAATTAGCCAAAATGGACTCGTGTATCTTATCAACTCTTAACTATTATTAGATCCCACTTTCCGGTACACTAAAGTGTCTATCTTTATCTCCCATATCATGTCCTTGACTCTCATAGTTTAGCGCATCACCCTTCTGTTCTTTCCCTCTTTTTCTTTCCCACGGACTTTCTCCCATAGTTTCCCGAATTCTATACGATTATTAACCATCCCCTCTGACAACTCTTCGCCCACCACAGTTCTTTTGCTATCCCATCGTCGTCCTCGGAGTCCAAAGAGAATTTTGAATGGCCGAAATTCCGTTATTGTGTGGACCTAATGGTTGTACGCTGTTATTGCATTGAGCACCGCAACATATTGTTCCAAGCCCTTATCTGTGTGATATATTCGGGGATGATCTCTCCAGCATGTTGTGTAGTCTTTTGATACCTCTCTACTGTTTGGGTGTTTCTGGCATATTGATGTGCATTGTTATGTCAAGTTATTTCATCTCATTTCTGATTACATGGTTGTTGAACACCTTTTCTCCCTCCGACCGCTTTCTTTCCGGAATTCCATAGAACTGGAAGTATGCTCTGTTCACTGTCACTGTGCAATCACTGACTCTGCTGATCGTTCCTGCTCTGAATATGCCATCGAAATTTCGCTAAACAGGTCGATCGTTTTAACCCATTTGTACTCTTTCGAGGTAAATATATTTATCTGTAAGTCACTTTGCGGAACATTCTGCTTAAGTGTAACTTTTGGCAGGTGTCGATCGTACTTTGTGGTTTGCCACATTTAGCAAGACAATATCACTTCTTCGATCGTATTTTTGATCTCTCAACAAAAATATGTTATTTTCAGCGTCTGTAACGTCCCATTCACTCCGCGATGATTTGTCGTCTCTTGGTGAGCGAGTGTTATATCTTTTTGTCGTTCAGTTTCATTCAAAGCCTCTACCACGAGGTTACACCGACCGAACGTCCGCCCAATCCCAATCTTTTGATATGTTCCCATATCGAAGCTTTCCCTACGTGAAAATAATGTGTTTGGCCGGTTAAGACGCGCCTTTCAATACCCTACAGATCTGGTCTTCTCTTACCCCTGATTGTGATGATTCCGCACTTGCTCTATTTTGTGTGTTTCCCCTTCATCAATCCCAACCTCTTAGTCTTTCAAACAATCTGGCGTGTCTTATTGACAAGCAGGCTTGCCCCATTGTGCGCCGTTATAAAGGGGATGCCTAAAAATGTTGTTGCTAATTATATTCGTTCAAAATTATATTAACTTTTCTTCAGAATATTTATTTAATTGTTATATGGCGGGTCAATTTTTAACCCACCTGTTAATTTTTAAATTATTATATTATTATTAGCACAGACAGATCTGGCAGTTGCCTGGTGTAGTAATATTTGAGGAGCAGCAAACATTGAATGATATTGTATTTTCAGATTATAATTGGAAAAATTCCAAACCATTCAGCCTTATGTCTTCAAAATGCAGGTATAAAAAAACCAGATAACGTTTCGCCAATTCAGGCATCATCAAGACATAAAAAACGGCTAATCTAACATCGAAGGTAAGACAGAAAAGCAAGAAAGAAAGAAAGAAAGTAAATTTTATTCTGGAACATTTACTCCCATCAGAATAACTACAGTGAATGACAATTTTCAGGCGGTTGTGAATAATTAAACGACAATTAAAAATAAATTAATGGTTGTCTAATCTTAATATTAAAATAAAGAAGCATGTAAATTTTTCATAATAATAAAAATTCTTAATACTAAAAATGAAGACACTGCAGTAAACATATGATCTGGACTAGACATATGAATTTAAAGATGATTACATACTGGTGAGGTCACGTATTTGTACAAATAAGCATTATGACACATTCATAGATATCTGTAAAATATCGGTATAGTGTAACTGGCATCTCTAAAGTATAAAATAACTTCATTTTGCATATATTCGGAAGATTGATTACTCAGGAGGTGGAAAAATAAATTATGTTAAAATGAGGTCATGGACGAGGGTTTCCGTAAAGAGGTTGTTAGGGAATTCCAAAACAATATAGCACGTATGACGAAGGATTTTTTAATGGAAACAGTTGTATGAGAAGGAATAAACAAATTTGAGGATTGGGATCTCGTGTTGAACGAATAAACAGAGGAACAAGGACTAAAGAAATCAAGAAAGTAAGATTTTTTTGGTTGTAAAGGTTCCGAAAAGCATTCCTTTTATTATTAATTCCATGTAGAAAATATTGCCGTCGGAAAACTGGATAGAGCCACTTCAACTCGGCATAGCAACTGGAGTCGTGGGAGCGCCTGGGGACTCCAAGTATAAATCTAATGAAACAATTCATTAGCCTCTTTAATCTGATCTCAAGCCCACCACCGTATACAAGGCAGCCATAATCAAAGTGAGGGAAACTGAAAGAGGAAACTAGGAGCTGACGGATTTTAAGGGACATAGAGTCACGAAATCTCAGGAACTGTTTGAGGTTAGCAATGGACTTTCGGATAATTTGGGAAATGTGATTATTCCAGGTCAGATGTTGATCAAACATTACCGCAAGGTTTCTTACGGAAGTGTGAAAATGTTTCGGTATCCCTTTGAGGTACAGTAGAGGATAATAAGGAATAAGGTTAATCAGATGCTTGGAACCGATAAGAATGGCTTTGGTCTTCCCAGCATTCACTTTTAAATCATTGTTCGCTGCCCAGGTATTACTACTGTCTATATCTTCTTGAAGCCTTCGGATCGCTTCAAGCATCTCGGTAGGATGGAAGGAAAGGTAGATGTGGAGATCGTCCGCATATAAATGGTGTTCTGAGTGATGAATGGAAAAAGATAGGTCGTTGATATAGATGGAAAAAAGAGTTGGGGAGAGTGAAGATCCCTGAGGAACACCACGAGTTAGTAAGAGAGGGGAGGAAGGAGTTTTATTGGGAATGATGACTGTTTGGGATCTTTGATACACAAAAGAATGGAACCACTTTAGAGCACTATTTAATATGGAAAAGCTTTGGAGTTTGGTAAGGGTGATTTCATGATTTAAGGAATCGAAAGCCTATGAAAAATCGAAGAAGACTAGGATCGAGATTTTCTGTTTGTCTATAGATAAATGAAGGTCCTGGAAATTTTCAGCAAACCGGTTGGGTGGAAAACTGGGATCGGAACCAGACTGGAAGGAATTGAGCGGAGCTTTTTGCCCAAGGAAAGTATTAAGCTGTCAGAGGACTATTCTTTCAAGAGGCTTTGAAAGATTGGAGAGAATGGAGATGGGTCTGAAATCGGAAACTTTGGAGGGAACCCTAACTTTGTTCAGTGGGCGGATAATAACTTTTTTCTAAGGTGACGAGAAACTGGAATTTTGTAAAGAAAAATTGTAAATATGTAGTAGGACAGGCAAGATGACTGGAAGACATAATTTGATTAACTTACAGGAATTAGGTCCGGGCCATCGTTTGTTCTAGATTTTAGGACAGAGGAAAGTAGATCTTCTGGTAAAATAGAAATTTTCAGGGTCAAAGAGAGCTTTAAGAGTACAGTATGAGGAGGAACATGGTAATGAGTCAGGATCGGAAAAGTGGTAATTCAGTTGGTCTGAAGAAACAGCGTAGGAGGTGCAGGTTTTTGATTTTACCACGGAGAGGTTTTTAAGGATTTTCCATCTGGACTTAGGATCTGAGGTTTGTGACAAGGATGAATGAAAGAATTGTGCCTCAGCACGTCGCAAGGAAGATTGGATAAGGTTTTGAAAAGTCTTAAAAAAGAAGTAGTCATCCGGATTACGTGTTCGTTTAAAACGCCACCTTGCAGCATCTCGTATTTTCATCAACTCTCTTATTTCTGAATTTATCCAGGGAACTGCAGAGGGTCTGAAGGGCAAGGTCTTTAAGGGGGCGTGCTGATTTAGGAATAGGAGAAGGTTTGAGGATAGACACTCCATGATTTCATCAATTGAGGAGCCGGAATAGATCGGGTCTAATGCTTGGGCTAGTGATTCGAGGAAAGGGTTTAGTTTTTCAGAGGTCAATGAGCCAAGATCCCGCCATGAGATTTTCCTGGGAGTGAACTTAGGAGTCCGGACATTATAGGAAATCTTAATGAGACCATGATGTGAAAGGAAGGAAACAGAGTGCTGAGCGGAGGATAATAAGTTTTGATTGGAATCGATTAGAATAAGGTCTAGCCAAGTGCACGAGAACTGGGTATGGTGAATAAGTTGAAATGTAACGATAAATAGGTCAACAGAATGCATTAGATCTATAATGTATGATTTGTCTGGTGAGTCAGAGGACAGATTGGTATTAAAGTCGCCGGCTATTATTACATTGTTGTAACGTAGAAACGTAGGTAAAAGGGAGGAGTCGAAGGCAGGATCAAATTGGACATGAGGAGGGCGATATGTAATGATGTAAAGGAGGAATTTGATGAAATTTCTACAAATATATACTCCAAGTGAGGAAAATTGGGAGAGGGAGATTTGTGCAGGATTTTTGCCCTTAGACTCTCATGAACATAAAGGCCAACACCACCACCTGTTCTATCTATTCGATCATGTTGGATGTGGGCATGGTTAGGAATGGATATGGAGGATGAAGGAATATTAGGTTTGAGTCAGGTCTCCGAAACGACAATAATATGATAAATATTATGAAGGAAATAATCTTGGAATTCATCAAAGTGAGCGGAAAGGGATTGGAAGTTAACATGGCACGTTAATGGGATATTAGTCATTTAAGAATAGAGAAGGATATACATCTTTGAAAGTTGGAAAAGGAAAGGAACAATCGTAAATTAGTG
The DNA here is from genome assembly GCA_928085145.1 of Nezara viridula. Lineage (NCBI taxonomy): Eukaryota > Metazoa > Arthropoda > Insecta > Hemiptera > Pentatomidae > Nezara > Nezara viridula. The sequence continues at coordinate 56,763,281 of OV725078.1, read as the reverse complement.
AATTTGAGTTTCCACTATGTAAAATGCAGTAAAACGAAGAAAAATGAGATAAACGATGGCGGGATTTAATAAAATGAAATGTAATCGCAACTGAAAAAAATGAGTGACATTTTACTCTAAAAAACAATAAATAAAATAATAATAAATAGATACATAGAGGTAATGTACAAATTCTCACAAAGATGAGTAAAAACATAATTTAAAAGAAACACTCTCTGAATATTTGAACTAATAAAAGACATTAAATAAATAAAATAATATTCCTTAGAGTAATACGAAAAAAATGACATAGTAAAGTTCCGGTGACTACCAACAAAACATGAAGCAGAGAGGTAACTATTGGGTTTCCATCATTCAAACGCAACTAGATCTTTGGCCATGTTGATGATTATGACCTGCAAACCGTCATCTTTTCGACATCTAACACGTCCTCTGGAAAACCAAACGTATTTCATTTTTTCCCGCGGCCTTTTTCTGTCTTGCAAGCCAGTAAAGATGGCTGTTGCTTGAGTTCATCTCTTCCCCTATGTAGATTCTCTCATCACTATCCGAACCGAGGTGCCTTTTTATCCTTCGAAGTCGTATCACTTCGTTCTGGATTGTCTGGCGGACAAAACGCACGATGATCGATGGTGGCCTGGTGTCCTCTCTTCTTCGATGCTTTCTCTCCAGAAGATCCAGGTAATCGGTATTAAGTTTGATGCCCAGGGCCGCCCCGACGGACAAAACTATTCCCTCGGGCGTTTCTCCGGTCTTCGTTGGGATCCCTCATAGCTCGAGCGAGGGAGAGAGTTGGGTTTGTTTTGCGCAGTTTAGTCTTACCTCCATATTTTTTGTTTCTATTTTGAGATTTTTATTTTATGTGAGAAGTTTTTCAATTAACTCTTCCTGTTTTTTGTTCCTTTATAGTTCTTCCATCGATTTGAGTCTTTCCGAATTTTCAATTGTCAAAGTTGTTTGTTTGTCTATCGTGCTTTTTATGTCTTTAATGTCATCAGTAATTTTGCCTAGCTCGGCAAGAACTAATGCAATATTATCTTCCATATAATATCCAACTGCCTATATAATTCCATATAATTATCCATATAATTCTAACTGCTAGGGATTACCCATGTACTGCTTAGTTAGCCTCACTTGTGACTCACAAGTGCGACAGCACCATTGCTTTATTTTTATCGCCTCAACATAGTTAATATTAACACATTTATAGTGATAAATATGTTTACAATTAATGCAAACGGTTAACTGTGGGAAATCTTGAGTAGGCAATGGGAGTAAGTGATGAGAGAGGGATTGGTGTACGATGACAGCAGTACCGGCATGTGCTCTACCGTCAGGATGGTCAGTACGGAATGTTATGTAATGTGGAATTTTGAAATGCTATTTTATGGTCAGTTGAGTTTTTGTAATTAGGAGTATGGCAATGTTCTTATCTTGTAGTAAAGATGTTAGTTCGTCAATGTTTCTAACACCATTCGCATTCCAAAGGAGAATAGATATGTGTTTGATGGGAGTAATTTAAGGATTTTTCACCGGAGGGATGAGGTGAGATAGGGGATTTGCGAGGAGTGATATGACTGGAGGGTATTTGTGAGCGACGCGGGCTCTATGGATTGCTCAATATTTATAACCTGAACACTGATAAGTATGATAAGGCACTGATAATCCCCATCTGCCAATGTTTATAACCTGAACACTGATAATTGTTATAAGGCTCTGATAATCCCTATGTTCATATGAAATTAGACTCTCGTATGATAAGAAATATAAATATATTTGGTGTTGCCTCTTTTTTGTCTGTTTCTTATTAATATATATATATTAATAATATATAATATATATATATTAATAATATATAATATATATATATTAATAATATATAATATATATATATATATATATATATATATATATATATATATATATATAAGAAATATAAATATAATAATAATATAGTAATTTATAAATAAGAAATATAAATAACAACAACACTTTAAATAACAACACTTTTATTTTACAACATACATTATCATTTCATTTATTTATTTTGGGAGGCAGATTAGCTTAATGCTACTTAAAATAGCGAGGAACGGGTCCTCTTCTCTGTGAGCGCGCCGCCACAAAAATTCATATAAATATGAATCGAGGTGTAGCCTCGCAGTTTCTCGCTGTTTCTTATTTCTCCACTTAGCAGAGCCCCATAAACGTTCTATATGTTGAGTATGGACCCCATGGATCAATGAAGTTATAACGGTGATTCACCTGGAAATGATTGTAGTTTGCTTCATTCAGTTGTTGGTTGGTGTACCCTTTCCAACAGTCCGAATGAATGGTGCTTCTCTCTTCTATATTATTTTTAATACATTCTAATAACGTTCATGCCTTTCTGTCCTTTATTTTTACGATGAAACAGTCGTCTGTTTCTCGACAAACTGCTCCAAACATCCATTGTTCAGGAAGAACTCTCCCTAAATGATTTTTTCGTTTAGAAAAAAAGACTCTCTTCTACTTCAACCACTTTCCCAGGTCCTCCAATTTTCTTTGTTGACGTGTATAACATGTTATGGACACAAAACTCTCTTAAAAATTTGTGCCACATTATGATACATTTGTTCGATAGTTTCAGTTGCTCTTTGCCCCACTTTATTGTTGTCAAATTATGAGACTACCCATTAATAAATTTTAAAGCGGTTAAAAAGGTAATCTTCTACCCCTCAACCACGTCTCTTTCCTTATTGATACCTTTTTCTTACAACCCGTACGAAAGCATCTCCGTTTCGTCTTCCCGTCGAACTTCATTCCATGACCTTCATCACAATATTTCACCTTCGCAATTATCCCTGCATCTTAAAAATATTTGATAGCCTCTTCTTTTGAAGACGGTAATTCCAACAATGTAATTACATCCATTTTAATAACGCATAATGAATAAACACATGCAACAGCTCATATATACATGCAACACTATATAAAAAGGCAGGTTACGTGACGTAACATAACATAAGATAAGATAAGAAGGTGACATAAGATAATATAAGAAGGGAGGTTTAGCAGAGCCCGCATCGCTCACAAGTACCGAGTGGAGTAACTAGGAATTTGAAATCGGTGAGGAAAGCTGCTAACAAACTGGAGAGATCTTTTGCATTTGAAGGAGGAGGAATTTGAGGTTGTTTTTTTTTTCTCCAGTGATGTCATATATTTTTTCAATACCTGGTGATGGCTCCAAGTCCACGAAAAACAATGGTAATGGGATCCTATTTCGTAATCCTGGCTGCTCCCTATCCTCCTTCAAAACGTTTGTTACCTGGCGTACATTGAAACCAAGCCTCGTCAGTTCTTCTTTTATCATTTCAGTTGGGGTTGGAGAAGTGCAAATTTCTTATCATCACACGTAACTGCCAGAGCAGATTTCGTTTAGATGTGTACACAATACCTGGAAATATTTGATATTTTTTTTTTACAAATATTGGAGGAGGCCTTGGTTCCCTGGGTATTGCTGCTGACTCCATTACTTCTCTGTCAGCGGTAAAGAGGATGTAAATCACGGGACCAAAGACGCTGCCCTGGGGAGCACCGGATTTAATTGGATAAATATCGGAAAATAACGTTCCGCAGCGTGCTCGAAAGGAGCGGTGAGAGAAATAGGATCGAAGGATTAGGTATAAGGACTGAGAGAGATGGATTCTAAGCTTGTAAAGCAGCCCGAGATGCCATATCCGGTCAAAAGCGTGTGCTTTGTCCAGAAATGCACCCGAACAGTATTGCTTGTTTTATAGAGCTGCTGATAAATGTTCAACGACTCGAAGTCCTTGTTGAACAGTGGAATGTTTTGAGCGAAAATCAAACTGATGGGAAGGAAGATTTTGGGATTCTATGAGTGGTAAGAGTCGTTTCAAAAGGATCATTTCAAAGATTTTTGAAAGGATTAGGAATAGGCTAATTGGTCTATAGGATGTCAAACTGTTGAGGTTTGCCTGGTTTTGGAAAAAGGATAATGGTGGAGTGTTTCTATAATAGAGGAAGGTGGGTGGTAGGTAGTACGCAATTATAGATATATGTAAGGAATACGACTGCTTTGGATGGAAATTGTCGAAGGATCTGAGGGGTAAGAAGATCATATCCAGGAGATTTAAGAAGAATTAGCTTTTGTAATTGAAATTTCACTTCGGAAGGATGAATTGTTTTAGGAGGCAAGGAAAGTGGGATAGATGATGTAAGGAATTCTTCTACTGTTACGGTGTGGTCAGGATGGGATTCTTGATGGGGAATAAATGTATTGGAGAGGAGTTTGGCGAACTCTTCGGCTTTATCTTCGTCTTTTTAAGGATATGTTGAGATCAATTTTATCGGAGATGATTTGGCGGAAAAGTTCCCAGTTAACTGGGCCACTAATAAATGGCGGTGGTTAGAAGTTTTGGGAACTGGTTCAAGTAAAAACATTAAGAATTAGAGAACTATGGTCAGCGGAAAGTTCATTTATATGTGTAATGGAACAATGGAGGGGACTTAAGTCGCTGTGGATAAAGAAATCAAGAATATCAGGATTACGGATTAGGATCTGTTTGCCAGTAGGTAGGAGAGTTGGGGGAAAGAAGGTTAACCGGTTAAGAATTGAGTGCAGACAGCAGGGTTCGGCCACGAGAATGCGTGGTTCTGGAACCCCATTGTTGGTGCTTGGCATTTAAGTCTTCGCTCAAGATGAAGTGATGTCCTAAGGAATTGAGGAGAGAACTGAATTGGGCAGTGGATATGGATCGGTTAGGAGGGCAATACGCTGACGCGAGGGTAACCGGAAAGGAGGTTTTTATTACGTTAGCCGTGGACTGTAGGAATTCGTGTGTAGGTAATGGGAGTAGATGATGGGAGAGGGTTTCGTGCTATTAAGAAAATATACAAAATCAAGAGAATGTACTACACTACCGTGAATATAGAGAAACCGTACCCCAAGAGAGAAATTGTGCAATGCTACAATTGCCAGTCGTATGGCCACACGAAGACTTATTGCCACCACTTGCTGCGATGCGTGAAATGTGGTGAACAACGCAAATCAGCAGAGTGCACCAAACCTATACAAAATCCTGCTGTTTGTGCCCATTGCCTATAGGGACACCCGGTCAACTACAAAGGTTGCCAATCTTATAAGAACCTCAAATCGAGATACCAGAAGAACCGAATTCAAGATAAGACAACCAGACCAAGAAGGAAACCTTCTAAAATTGTTAGTAATAATATATCATACTCTGAACTACTTGGAGGTAAAAACACAACTAATACATGTGAAGCCCTGCAACTACCTCAACCGCAACCTCAATATACAGTTCATCCAAACATACCTAACCATTAACAACCTCAAATTCCTTCTCCCTAAAATGCCACTGATCTCACCAGTTTGTTGTCATCATTACTCATTGAATTCAAATCAATAGTTACCCCTCTCATATCACTCCTTACGAATCTCGTATCTCACCTCATCACTCCTTTGAAAAATCCTTAAATGACTCCCATCAAACACATACTCCCAATAGCTTCTCAAGATTTCTTACAATCAACCGCTTTTGTAATCAAAACCTTCTCCTTTCTGGTCACCCTTGCATCAGGATATTGCCCTCCTAACAGATCCATATCTTAAGTCCAGTTCAGTTCTCTCCTCAACTCCTTAGCTCATCATTTCATCCTGGGTGCAGACTTAAATGCCAAGCATTAAGAATGGGGTTCAAGAACCACGAATTCTCGTGGCAGAACATTGCTGTCTGCACTCAATTCCCAACGTTTCAGTCTCCTTCCATCCAACTCGCCAATCTACTGGCCGACTGATTCTAACCGCAATCATGATATCCTTGATTATTTCATCCTCAGTGGTTTAGGTCCCCTCAATCATTCACTTACCCGTCTTGGCGAACTTTCCTTAGATCATAGTCCATTAATACTTCAATTGTCAATAGCTCCTATTCCTAAACTTCCTTCACTATCCTTCATCAGAGGCCAAGTTAACTGGAAACTCTTTCATCAAATCCTTTCCGATAAAATTGACCTTAGAATAACCCTGAAAACCCCGGAAGACCTCGATAATGCCGTACATTCCTTTACCGCCAGCATTCAGCAAGCAATCTGGACTGCTTCCTCCTCAAATCTCTCCTCCAAAATTCCTAAGAAAAATAATTTACCTCATTACCTGCTAGACCTAATTCACATCAGTCGCTGTGCCAGAATATTATGGCAACGTTCAAGACACCCCACCGATCGCCGCGGTTACAATTATTACAGTAAACAGTTAAAATAGGAATTGGCCACCTTCAAATCCCTATCCTTCAACTCCTACCTAACTTCCCTCTCTGTTCGTGACAATTCTCTATGGAAGATCAACAACAAAATCCCATCATATTTTCCAGACCTTTCGTCGATGCGATGGCTCGTAGGCAGCATTTGATGAAGATAAAGCTGAGGAATCCGCCAGAAACCTCTTCCGAACATTCACCTGTCACCGAAATCCAACCCCACCCATACCACAACAGTAAAAGAATTCTTTACATCACCCATTACACTTTCCTTACCTTCTAAAGCAGTTTACCCTTCTGAGGTCACACATCACTTATAAAAACTTCCTCTCCGCAAATCTCTTGGATACGACCTCCTTACCTCTCAAATCTTTCGACAACTTCCTCCTACAGCTGTTGTATTTCGCACTTACTTATATAATACCATCCTAAGAACCACCCACTTTCCTCTTTTGTGGAAACATTCTTCTATTATTCTTTTTTTCCGAAAACAGGCAAACCTCCTAACACCTCGAAGTCCTAGAGACCAATTAGCCTACTTCCGATACTCTCAAAAATCTCAGAAAAGATCATCCTGAAAGGAATCCTACTCTTTATGGAATCCCGATATCTTCCTTCCGATCACTTCGAATTTCTTTCAGTCCACTTTAATTCCATCCATCTTCCTTTTTCAGACACAGTCTGGTATCTTGACTTTCTCTTTGGCCGAAGACTAACATGGAACCCACATATTAGACTTAAAAGACAATAACGTAACCGACGATATGGCCAATTATACAGACTACTGCTATGTACTGAAGTTTTGCTAAAAGGTATGCTATAGTTGGTTTTTAAAATTATTATGACAAGGTAAACGAAACCTACTTCTGACATCAAAAACAGCGTCGAGGGGCAGATCAGGTACACCTACCTGGAACCTGCAAGGACCGACCCTATACCTGGCTCAAGGAAATGGTCAGATTAAAAACTAGTAACGGGCTAAGTAACTGGTTACACAAGGAGTAACCCTAGTTGCTCCACAGAGTAATGAGGTGACGTTAAGAACCAATGAGAACCATTCTTGCCACACCCTGAAATGTTTGTATTAATTCTACCGGAAGCAAGAAAAGAGGTCTTATGTGGAGTTCCCGCCTTGAGGATGGGTCTCTTGTTTTCTTCTGGCTTGGGACTGAAACGATGGCTGTACATACACTACGATCATCCTGGCAGAGCTTTGAACCATGACGAGATGATCTCAACTTAGCAGAGGCAGCGATGAAACAAACCAACTACACCACGTTATATATAATAGATAAGTTGTAATTCCCAACCACAATGTTAGAATATTTCGTGGCAATATAATTTTCAAAACAGTCCATCTGAAATCATGCCTTCACTGTTAATTATTGAATTCATTTATTCTTGTAATTATAATTTTTAATTCTTGTAAATATAATTTGTATATATTTTTTATTAGAAATTGAAATAAATTAAGTTTTTTAGTATAAGTTATTTCAATTCTTCCACCTATTTATATCATGATGATCACAGGTAATGTTTGGAATAAGAAAGCATGATAAACACAAACCAGCGTTTGATAAAAGAAATCCAATTAATTAATTTTGGACAAATCAATATATTATAGATCCAAATTTATTTTACTAATTTTTATTAACTATTTTTTTATTAAAAATTTCTGGGTAATGATCATCAATAATTATCCAGTGGTATCCCGAATAAAATTTGAAACCCCAAAACGTAGCAACTTTAATGTCATCCCTTTTTTGAGGGTAAAACATAGGACTACTGACTAGAAAATATAAACCTATTTGGACCTACGGACTTGAACTTTGGAGGGCAGCAAAATTTTCTGACATCAAATGCATCCAATTCTTTCAGTCCAAAATCCTCCGAACAATAGTCGATGCTCCGTTCTATGTAACCAACAAAAACCCTACATCATGACCTAAATACGCCATTTGTCCTCGACCTTATGCCTGAAAATTTTTCCAAATTCCATCAGAACCTTATAAATCATCCAAATCCCTTAGCACAATCCCTATCCAGTTCCACTCATCATTACAATCCTCCTCGAGGTTTGAAGCGGCAGTGGCCCAGAAATCTTTTGTAATATATATCTTGGGATTCTGGCGTTGGCCAGAATCTCTCTCCAAGACATGAGTGTATGTGGCTAATGCGCTCCCGATTAAACTCCACTGGCTTTAGTACCAGTGATGCAGTTGAGAGAATAGCGCAGGAATCTCCTGGATTCCTGCTTTTCCCTCTATAGTTGGAGGGACAAGCCTGCCTCGGAGTTTCCTCGCCGGATTGTGTATATAGGTATGTATCTGTTAATTTTGTTTTGTTTAATTTTTAAGTTATTTTATTTATTGTATATAATTTTTTATTATTATTTAGTTGTTATTTTCCTACTGTTTTTTTTTTTTTTTTTACGTACAGTGTGAATGTGATCTTACCTAACTATAACCAATGTTATAGTTTCTTTGAGGTTCGGAAGTATTCCAGATTGTCTTCGCTAGGATTATTTAAAGCTTTTAATTTAGCGGCTTTTCTTTTTTCGCACATGTTTAAGCAATCTTCATCAAACCACGGTTTGTTATTCTTATTATCCTTTTTTCCTAGGCACGAATTCCCGACCGCTTTAATATTATCCCTGATCTCTGCCCATAACTTGTCAGTATCCTCGTGGTCCTCCTCAGAAAGCTCTAAATCTACAAACCTATTCTTAACATCCAGCTCGAATTGAGTTCTAATTGATGGATTAATTTTTTCAAATTAAAATTCACAAAATCGAAACGGTTCTTTTCTCTTTTTTATATCAAGTTTTTGTCGAAGTTTCGCGATTACTAATTCATGATCCGACCAACATTCTGCTCCGCGATATGACCTTACATTAATTATACTGCTTTGCCAGCTATGTTGTATCAAGACATGATTGCTTTGATTTCGTGTTTGCGAATCCGGTGATGTCCAAGTATATTTATGAATATACTTGTGTTTAAACGTAGTACTTTTAATTATCAGGTTTTTTGAGATGGCAAAGTTTATCAGACGGATCTTATTATCATTACTATATTCGTGCAAACTTTCTTTACCAATCGTCGGAACATAAACTTTTTCCCATCCTATCTTTGCGTTCGCGTCACCTACAATTATTTTCATGGAGTTTCGCGGTATTTTATCATAAACCAATTCGAGTTTATCGTAAAATTCACATTTGACTTCATAGTCACTGTCTTCGGTCGGATAATGTATGTTTATACATGTGATTTTAAACCAACGTCTCTGAAATATAGCTACCGAAATTCTATCACTAAAGAATTGTACGTCCCTCAAAGCGGATAGCATTCTATTTCTAATTAGATACCCGGTACCTAAACAATGATTCCCGCTTCCTCCGTACCAAATCGTGTACTTTCCTTCCCTCATCGAGCCCTCCCCTGGCCAGCGAACCTCTATCAAAGCCACGAGATCCAAATTGTACCCATTAACTTCATTCGCGACCGATTTTAATCCCCCTGCAGTGTTTAAACTCCTTATGTTTCACGCACCAATATTTAAATCCCTATTTTTCAACTTGCTCCATGAATCCCCTAAAGCAGTCCCCACCCGGAGTAACGAACGGGGGATTAGTTTACCTCCGGATAATGAGTGTTTTACCTTAGGGAGATCCATGAATATTTGTGGTGTATGGTGAACTAAAGATATGTGAGTAGGGCGTTCAATCCTACGTCCAGCAAGTCTGGAGGGCCAATGCCTCCAGCAAGTCTGGAGGGCCAGTGCCTCCAGCAAGTCTGGAGGGCCCCTCTCATTGTTGGTCAGCGAGTCCATCGGACTTAGCCGGGAGGAACTTCCAAGGAATTTCCACCGACCATCCCCACATCCGCCACCCGTGGGAAACTCCCCATACGCGGTAATGAGTGTGTGTGTGTGTGTGTGTGTGTGTGTGTGTGTGTGTGTGTGTGTGTGTGTGTGTGTGGGTGCGTGCGTGCGTGCGTGCGTGCGTGCGTGCGTGCGTGCGTGAACAGTCTAGCTCAAAAACGAAAAGTCCTACGAAACTGTTATTAAGTATTTAAGATAGATATATGACTTAAATGTTACAGCAACGTTTTTCTTATATTAACGGTGGAACACATTTTAATAATTTTCTCAAAAACAGCTCTAACGATTTTGATTAAACTCGGTGCATCATTGTATAATTAAGTGGTTTTAAATATCGTATAATTGGAGTGCTGCCAATGGGTAGTTTCTCCTCATGTTGTACATGTCATATTACTTGTTCATATTTACTTGTTGTATTTATTATTAATTACAGCTGTAAATTTCGTTAATAAATAAAAATAAAAAAAAAAATATCGTATAGGTCTTACCCCATTTATGTCACTTTACAGCGCTTAAATGCCCAACGTTCATATACATCTGCCCCTAAAGTATCATTAATATGGTTTATTTAAATATATATATATATAAGATAAAGACCGGAGACTGGCGATATCAGCCTTAATACCATCTTGAAATGTAAACAAACATGCTAATTGTATATAAGGAGAATTATTGAACGAATAAAGCAGTGTTAATTCAGAAGCCGTGAGTGTTGCATCTCAATCCTTTTCCTTCTTTTTTTTTATTTCTGGAGTCCGCCGACGCTTAACTGGTGCCGAAAACCGGGACAACGTCAGGAGAACACAACAATTAATTTTTTTTTTAGCTAAGTTTATTTTTTTTTTTTCTAGTCATAAGGAAAAGGAGAGATGCCAACCGAGGGCTTAATTAGACCGGGAGTATTAAGCGCACCGGAAATTCCTCAACCTCAGGAAATTCCTCAGATCAACCAGATACCTCAGATCACGCAGACCCCTCAGGTCCCTCAGATACCTCAAATCCCTCAGGTATCACAGATTCCTCAGATCCAGGAGATCCCTCCCTTACCGAGGGACACGTTGGCACGCCAAGCTCACGCCAACGCATTGGAATGGATGAAGATAAGAGCAGCAACTACGCAGGACTTACGGAGGGCCATTGCGGACCTGGAACGCTTCGGGGGCGAGGTGAGCTCGACCATTTCTTGAAAGGCGGAGATCGCCTCATGTCAAGAATCGAGGTAAAGGTGGCGGAGGACCTGGTGAACCTAGGGGACGCAGAAGCACTAAAAGCAGCTCTTGTGTGCCGAGTAAGGAGGAACGTCCTGAACCAGATTCAAGCAGACGAGGAGACTCCATGGTCGGTGATTAAGGAGCGATTGAAGAAGGCTTTCGGAGGAGGTAGATGGACACCGGAAGAGGATATCTTCCAAATGTTTAGGGAGCGGCGGTCCCAACGACAGACGAGGGGACAGTACGCGGGGGTACTCGTGGCGAAGTACAACCGCATAACCGAGAAGATGCGTGAAACGATGAGCGTGGGAGAGGTTGAAGCCAGGATGGAGTTCCTTTCGACAAAACTGAAAGTCCAGCTGGCTAAGGAAACGGGGAGGAGGGACGGACTGCCCAAAGAGCGATCGTTCCTCGAATGTGCCCAGGAGATGATCGACCTAAGTGCAAGAGAGGAAGAGACGCGGATGGACATGGAGGAACCAGGATGGATCCGAATGACGGATAGACGACCACGGACAGCCCCGACAGGTTGGAGGAAGAGGGAAATAAGGCAACAGAATGGAGAAAAGGCCATGATGGGTGAAAGAAGATCCGGACAGTCGTCGAGGCCGAGGAATGGTCTCCGGAGGGAAGAGAGAAAATGTCACGGGTGTGGGAAGCCGGGACATTTGGTGGCGCAGTGTCCGCGCACTAGATGCTTCGAGTGCGGGACCGAAGGGCACATAGCGAGACAGTGCCCATACATGTTTCGCAGGAGAGAGAGACCTCAGGACGAGCCGATGGAGGTGAATGTTCAGAAAATGAAAAGGCGAGCTAGGGTGCAGCAGAGGGACGGATCTTCGGAGGAGGCAACCGAGGAGTCGGGAACGCAGCAGCGGAGGCGAAGGAGGTAGGGGCAGCCAACGGAGCGAGCAGCGACGAGCGGCGGCAGTAAGGAGGAAGCGGGGCGACATCTGAGGAGTGTGTCAGCAGAGAGGCGACCGCACAGCAACATGCAACAGTGTCCGAGGTAAGCCATGCTGGTTGCCAATTATTGAAGTAGATGGGGGAGTAAAGTGTCTTGTGGACACGGGTAGCTCGAGCACTATCATGACTCGAGGGGCGTTAGGGAAAGTGTGCGGGAGCGAGAGGGTACTCCGGATACAGAAATGCGACTGCCAGCTGATCACTCTGGGTGGTCCCTGTAGCGTAGAGGGGGAGGCGATAATTAGGCTTGATCGGTGGGCAGGGAAAGAGGGTGAGCTAAGGGTGCATGTGGTAGAGAACATGGCACGGGAATACCAAGTCATAGTAGGGTGCGATCTGTTAGGGCAGGTAGGGGCGAGCATCAGAAACCGTAGAGGAGCCTGGAGTGGTTCTAATAAAAGATATATATATATATATATATATATATATATATATATATATATCTTTTATTGACAATAACTATAAAAAATGGCTCAATGTGAAGTTTCAAAGAATGTGATAATTGGAAACTGGAGAAAAAAAGAAAAATGCTTATCCAGGTTGAAAATGAATCTCCGGAAATAACAGTCAGAAGGAGGTATACGTATAATATATCGTTGGAAAGTGGAGAATTTTAGACAAAATAATATCAAATAAATAAAGTTATTGAAGGTAACGGAGAGTGACAAAAAAAAATATAAATAATAATTTCAGAAAATGAACATTATTTAACTTAAATCACATGTTCCCAAGGAAATTTTCTTACTAAATGTAAACTTTAAAAAAATTTCTAAGCGTGATAAAAAAGTATCTAAAATCCACGGAATTAAGCCAATGCCATTGTTTAAATTACTATTTTATTGTACTTGTGCTAAAGAAGAAGTGAAATATAAAAATATTTCATGAATATATTTATAAACTTAAATACATTTACTATAGTTTAAGAACTCTATATATGATATTATATTTAAATAATTAGGTATCTATTGGCCGTTTATTCCAAAAAGTCATCAAGTAATCTTTTAGAAAATTAAATTAGAGAATAATTTGATGAATTTTCCCTTTGTGAAATCCCAACGTTATATACTTGAAATTAGTGTGACAACTTTTGACCTATCCATGGCAGGCAATAGAAATATAGTAATTTAATTTTAGTAAACTTTACTATGGAAAATAACGGTTTAATAACTATTACAGTCCAGTCAGTCCATAATCATTTATACAGTGATGGAAAAAAGTATTTGCACATCATGTTTTTGTGAATAAATGAGTTCAAGGAACGAAAAAAACTTCGCTTTCCTCTGCAAAAATGAAAAGTACATTTGTTAAAAACTGAGAAAAACCTTTTGGAAAAAAATGACAACACTCCATAATGAAACAAAAAAAATTAAAACAATAAAAGTGCTTGGAAAAAAGTATTTGCACACTATGACTCACAAGCTCTGTTTACTTTGGCATTAATCCTCCTGTGTCCATAGGTCATAGGTTTGTTTATTAATTTATCTCTAATCGTTTATTACCAGTATTCTCTAGTCTTTCAATCAGTTTCCTTTAGTCAATAGACAATTATCATGCCAAAGACAAGTGAACTGTGTGCCGCAACTCGCGAAAAAATTGTTTTACTGAGGAGTCAGCAAAAAACATATCGCCAAATTGCCGATTTCTTAGGGTTGAATTTTTCTACAGTGAGATACGTCATAAAAAGGTATAAAGAACGTGGTTTAACTGAAAACAGTGAGCGTAAATGGCATCCAAAAAAGTTAACTCCCAGGCTGAAGAGGAAAATCAGAAAAGAAGCTCTTAAAAATCCTCTGATAAGTTCTCGGGAGCTGGCTACCATGGTCCAATAAACGTCTGGAGTTCAAATTACTAGCAGAATAATTAGATATGCCATGAATTCGGAAGGGCTCCATGGTAGAGTTCCGAGAAAGAAGCCATACATCAGTGAAACGAATCGCAAAAAGCGACTTGCTTTTGCTAGGGAGTACGTACAGAAACCCTTAAGTTTTTGGGAAAATGTCATGCTTTTCTGACGAAAGCAAATTCAATTTGTTTGGTTCAGATATTCGAAGGACGATATGGCGACATCGTAATGAAGCCCTAAAGAAGCAAAATGTTTTAACAACTGTAAAACATGGTGGAGGACATGTTATGGTTTGGGGGTGTGTTTCCTACCATGGCGTGGGAAATCTTGTGAGCACCGAAGGCATTTTAAATGCGGAAGGCTATGTGAACATTTTGCGACGTAATTTGCGTGTTAGTGACGAAAAAATGTTAATCCAGGATCAGTACTATTTCTAGCAGGACAACGATCCAAAACATACTGCGAGGAGAACAAAGGAGTGGTTAATGTTTAATGTTCCAAGATATCTCCACACTCCTCCTCAGTCACCAGATATAAATATCATTGAAAATTTATTACACACCCTTGACCAAAATGTAAGAAAACACCATATCACTAGTGGACATCACCTTAAGCTTCAGAGACTGAAGTTGTGTGGTTTATAAAAACAGATGGAGCAGAGGCAACTACATTTTTATTGCCTACCGTCGATATAATAAATAGACTTTTTGTAATTTTAATGGTCTTAATTGTTATCTGTAAGCTTTAAGCTATAGCTCCGTTAAAAGTGTACTTCAAAAATTTTATAAGAGCCCAACATTGCCAGAAAATAATTACTATTCAAAATAGAGCGGTAAGGGAAAATTGTGTGTTGCGTGCACCAGATTGTTTTTATTTATATAGTTCTCTTGTGCAAATTACCGACTTTATATGTCTATAACTCATATTTTCATTTATTTATGCTTACTGTGCTTACCTTTGAGCTTTATTTTTATAATTTTATTATTTCATAGCTTAATTATTTCGTGATTATTGATTTTATATCTGCCGAATGAGACTATAATTGTACATCTCAACTGTTCTTGGAGTACTAACTGTCCCAAAATAAAATTTATTTTGTTTCTTTCTATTAACTTTTAGTAATTGAAAGCTTTTTGTGACGAACCGCACGATATTTTGAAATTTATGTTCAGAAATGGTATGTTTTTATTCTATGATCTCATTGGAACGAAACAATTATAGTAACCATCCTGTAACCTTCGAAAATGTTTTCAACTTTTGGTTTGATGGTTTTCTCAGTTTTTTTAATGTTGATACTTACTGAACATTTAGTTCAATCCATGGATGTTTACAGAGTTGATTGTTCTACTTTGCGAATGGGTCAGTATCTTTGCCCTGATCCTGATAATTTGGATTTCATTGATCCTGCCACTCAGCAGCCGAAAGGTTGTACCAAAGAAAATAAAGCTAAAGGTTAATTTTCTATTTATTTCTTCTAGCATTCAAAATTATAATTTTAAACTGTAATAAACCATATCCTGCTATTAATATAATCTCATAATTGTACTTGAATTGTAAAAATGTGTTCTGGAATATTCCTAGATGTTTTCTTACATTATGTTTTCATGAGGATATAAAGACTATTGAGCAGACAAACACAGTCAAGTTACATTAAAATAAAATCATATATTTCTTTTCTTTTTTTTTTATCACCCTTCAACTGTACTGCAGTTACCCCACTTTTGAAAAACATTCTCGTTTGATAAGCTTTAAGTCAATATTAATCAAGTTGAGGTTTATTAAAAAATAATTTAAGATTCAACTCAAGTTGTGTAAAGAAATGATCTTCTTCTTTCGACAGCACTACGGTTCTTGCAGAACCCTGGCCTCCTCCACAATTCTCCTCCATCTGTCCAAAGCCGCTCTTCTCCACCTTCGGACTCCAAGTGTCCTCAGGTCCTCCTCCAGGCACTGCAATCTAGGACGCCCTCTTCTTCGCCCTCCACCACGGTGTCCATCCAGAAGCTTCTTCGGGATACACTGCTCCTCCAATCTCTGCAAATGTCCCAGTCACCTAATTCTACTTGTCTTGATGCAGGTGACAATATCCGGGGCTTTGTATACATCATGGAGCTGTTGATTGTTCCTTTGCCTCCACCGATCTCCCTCCCTCAAGGGGCCAAAAATCCTTCTCAGGACTTTTCCTCTTCCACACTTTCAGTACTTGTTCTGACTTCCTGGTGAGGACATATACGGCCTTATTTAACTGCCAGGGCAACACCTTTGACCTAAGTACTTTTCCGAGAGCCCAGCAACATCTAAAGAAATGATGTATTTTCTATTCAGTCACCTAAAAGTATCTGTGTTTTCAGCAAAAATGACTACAATTAACTGTTGCAAAGCTTTTTTTTTATTGTTTTTAGGTGTTATGGGATTTATTGTAATAAAGATAATTGCCTAAAACATATTTTATTTAAAAAAATAATGATTTTTAAAATATTTTCCTTATAAGGTGATTTTGAAATATTGTTTTTCTCCCAGATTTCAGTCATAGGCATTGATGTGTATTTATTGTATAAGTGACAAACTTAATGTTTCTATCCCTTTGTTCTTTTTCCTCTTTGGGATTTTCCTTTTTGGAGAAACTACAGAGCAATTATTTTCTTTTCCCTGAACTAGTAGAACTAGATTAGCTATGCTTTTAACTGTTGAATATTAATTTATTGAAGTCTTTTTATCCACTTCCAATAAAGGTGTACATTACAATATCTATATGTAATATATGGCAAGGGTAAGTATTGTGATCTTGAAAATTTTGAAATCTGAATTTTCAATGAAAATATATGTTTTGAGGTCCTCTGAGTCCAATAACCAAGTCCGGCAAAATGGTATGTGTGTGTGCATGTGTGCGAACAGCTTATCTCAATAATGAAAAGTCATGCGAAACTGCAATTGGGTATTTGAGGTTTTTATAAGCCTGAGATGTTACAGCAACATTTTCATCAAAATCGGCTAACCAAAAGTGGTACTTTATATCATTGATTTAACACATTTTTACAATTTTCTCAAAAACGGCTCTAACGATTTTGATTAAATTCAGTATTTCAGTGTATTATTAAGCAGTTTTTAATATAATGTAGGTTTTATTCTCATTGATGTTCTCTAACATAGCTTAAATGACTGATTTTCAATATTAGCTTCCTCTAAAGTACCTTTATTTTTTTTTATTTAAAATAATTAACCATTTCACATTAATCTTTGATATAAAAAATAGTTAAATATGAAATATGAAAGAATTAGATAATTATCAAAAGGAGAAATGAGAGATCTTAATGGATAATAGTTCTACTAGAGGAATCAAAAGAATATGAGTTTGCCTGAGCTCACCTGACAGCTTAGAACAGACGGCTTTAATTTCATGTAAACTATTTTTTTTTTATATATACACATAAGCAGATAAAAATTTTATATATAAATACATTTTTTTTTTTATTCCAACACTCCATATCTTTTAAAACATTATGCCCAAGCAACTGTAGTGAAAATGGAGGAAAAACTATTTTGCTGCACTCTGTGCTGGAATAGCTTTGAACATTATAAAAATATACTATCAAATAATTAAGAAAAAATATACATTTTTTTTAATTTGTTCATTAATTTAGCATATACTTTATTTATATTGTGTAAGTCAATTTTAAAAGGGATGGCCCTATTTAATTTATTCTCTAATTCTAATAGCCTCCAATATCAATATTTTTTCTTCTATATTTAATGTTTTCTTTATATATAATTAGCACATCTTCAAAATCAAAAATGTGCCCAACAATTAAAAAATAAAATATATACTCTTTGTTTATCTAAAGATTTTTTTTTTTGTCATTTGTTTTTAAATGTGTGTTTGGTAATGTGAGTTCCCCTTTTTTAGAATGAAAATACCACTAAAGATTGACTGACAAAAAGAAGAGTTTGTCTTATGGAAACAAAAAATCAATGAATATTTTTTAAAAAATAAGACCAAAAATAAAAATTTATATATTTAGGTATTTGGCTCTGCCATTGGTTCTGTTCTTACAGTGAACTTAGCAGAGTGAGCAAATCAGGCATAAAGCTCTATAGTGTGTCCCACTTATTTTATAAGATAGAGATAATATTGAAATAGAATTTACAGTAATTTTTCTGGTAAATTTCAAACTTGGCAAGTTTAAGCAATTGTCATAGACTTTAGTTTTCCAAATTAGAATTCCTATTTTTTTCTGATACATCAAATGAAGAATTTAGAACTTACTTGAGTTATGATGTAGCATGAGTATGAGCTAAAAAAAAGCTTTATTAATCCAATAGAAAATTTGTGCAGCAGTTGAAAACCAAAAAAAACTATGACTTGAAAATGGGCAAAACAGCCTGCAACATTGTCAGTTGATGAAATAATAATAATTAACAAATTAAAGCATAAAAAGGGGATCTTTTACATATTTTTTTTTCTTAAAGATATAGGCGTTTGCAAATTTACTTTTTAATTTTAAATTGTTTTCAGAAGAAGTTAGTCGAGGATGTAGTAAAAAAATACTATATTATATAACAGTATATTTATTGCGTTGTCCAACGTTTAAACCTACGTCGTAGGTCTTCTTCAGGGCTGTATAAGATACAAACAATATATATTAATTATTTAATTATATATGAACAATATATATTAATTATAGAAATTTACAGTATATGTTGACGACTATTGACATTCTTTTCAAGTTTTAAATTGTTTTGTATGATTTAATATTTAATGTTTCTTAATATTAAATGTTTGGATATTTTGGTTCATTTATAAATTACTTTTTTAATTTTAGTTCTTTGCAAGGCAGCTGATGGGATTATTTGCCTCGAATCTAACACAACAGCTTTCAAGAAAGAAATACCCTGCAAATGGACGTATGTGACTTATGTTTTGTAATTCTAATAATATATTTAATTTATTTACTATTGCTAATGGTATACATGAATATTTTTTCATTGTGTACATTAATACACATAATTTAAACAATATATAATGTACAGTTAATACACAGGGTGTCATGTAAGTAAAGGGAAATATGTAACTGAAACACCACATAACTTGAACACCTTCAGTGCTGGTGACATGCCCTGATGATGACCCATATGCTTGGGTTGAAATGTCGCAACAATAAAAATCTTAATCACTGCATTCTGACTATTTTATCACCCATGATAAAACAGTCGACTAACTTCCTTCGGAAATATATAAAACTTTTATAACAGACCTCAAGAGCTGCTAAAATGTTTATATAAACGGTCCGATTTTTTCACAAAAAAAAGTAGAAAATTTAAGTTTTGTGTTTTTACTTCCATTTACCTGTATTTACATATATAGGTAAGTGAAAGTATTGCGATTGTGGAATGTTTCGAATTTCAGTTTTCATCAGAAATACAAGTTTTAAGGTCCCCTGAGTCCAAATAACCAAGTCCCGCAAAATGATCTGTGTGTGAGTAAACTTCCTAGCTCAAAAACGAAAAGTCATACAAAACTGATATTACTTTTTTAAAGTTTTTATATGCCTGGGATGTTACAGCAACTTTTTTGTCATAATTGGCTAACCGGCGGTGGCACTTTATATAATCGATTTTACACATTTTTACAATTTTCTCAAAAACGGCTCTAATAATTTTGATTAAACTCTTTAGATGTATGTATTATAAAGTGATTTTTAGTTTAAGGTCTTATCTTCATTGAAGTTCTCTAGCAGGACTTAAATATCGCATTTCCAAAATTTCTTCATCAAAAATACCTTTAATTTTATTTATTTAAAGTAATTAACCATTTCACATTGTAACAACTAATACAAAACAGATAAATGCAGATCATAAACGAATTTGATACATAACTAATGGAGAAATGAGAGTTAGTACTCCTGGATAGATGGCATAGAAACTGTTAAAGCGGAAATAGTCGAGGTCGCCCGATTCTCTGATCCTCCTCCACTTAAGCTACTCACATCTGTGCACGGTTATTTGTTATTTTATTGTTAGTTTAGTTGATAAACATTACTCAACATAACATGCTGAATGTTGAGACTATATATCTACTATATTAACTCTTTTTATTTTTTAATGTTTTGGATAAAGTTCAGAATTTTGACTACAGACCCACTTTTAATTTTTTTTTTTTTTTTTTGCCAAGATTCACTTTTACTTCTTATTAATTTAAAATGTTTTTTTTTTATTTACCTAGTAGCAATGAATTAGTTTTTAACATTTCTCTAATTCCTTTAATCTATATCTTCTTTAATAATGAAATTTGAATACAGCCACAATGTTTTGTGTGGTAATTAATTATTTGAAATGAGTATCTTATATCATCTGTAGTTTTTTACTTTCCTACTTATGAAAGCACATTTTTCTACTGAGGATAGGGTGGTAGGTGAAGGTTGTGTGATGGGTGCACCACACCAGATTTTTTAAAGATTTTTTTTTGTTGAATAGGAAATGATAACTAAAAAAAAAAAATTTATTTTAGGTAATTATTTCAAACTAGACCTAAGTTTCTTTGAATGCTCGTAGAGTATGTCCTTGTTAATGCCATTTAAAGAATACCAAAAGCTGTATAAAGGATATTATACCTTTAAGCTGCTAAACTACATTATTTTATTTATTTATTTTTGGCCCTATGGTCCTGTAAGAACCTGGGCCTCTCTTACGATCCTTCACCACTGTCCTCTATCCCGAGCGAGCATTCTCGATCTTCGAATTCCCATCCTTTTCAGGCTGTCCTCTACCTGGCCCAGCCATCTCAGGCGTGGTCTTCCCCTTCCACGTTTTCCAACAGGCCAATCCTCTGGCAAGCGTTTGGGAATTGGGTCTCGGGGCATACACGCCACATGGCCCAACCATCTGATCTGGTTTCCTCTCACAATTGAGATCAAATCCTCCCTCGCATAAATTTCATATAGTTCTTTATTAGTGCAAATTCTCCATGTTACCTGTTCGCACACCGGGCCATAGATTCTGCGGAGAACCCTTCTCTCCCATGCGAGTAGCCTTTTTTTCCAATGCTTTGGAGATCACCCAAGTCTCAGAGCCATAGGTGACGACGGGTCTGATGACTATACCGTGATTTCTGTTCTGTGAGAAAGAGATTTTTTGCAATGCAAAACAGCACCTATTCCTGGCAGTCATCCTTGCTTTTAATTCTTCTACCATTTCATTGTTTTCTGTGATTAGTGCTCCCAAATATTTAAAATTTTCGGCCACTTTTAGGGTGTGGTTACCAATTGTGACGCGTTCGACTGTTTCACTTGGCTTTTTTGACGTTTGCATGTAAACAGTCTTCTGTTTATTTATTTGTAGCCCTAGTTCTTTAGTTGCAGTTTCGAATTCTTCTAATGTCCCTGCTAATGATGTTTTATTTTTTGCCGTTATCACATCATCAGCATAAGCCAGATGCTGGGTCATTCTTTTATAAATCGTGCCACCAGGATATGTCCGGATTGTCCTTATTGCATACTCCAAAGCAATATTAAATATGATAGGGGATAAAGGATCTCCTTGCCTAAGCCCATCTTTCACCTCGAAATCCTCCGACAATTGGTCATTAATTTTCACATCTGATCTACCACTTTGGGTCATTCTTGTCAAACTGACCAGTTTTTTGGGAATCCCTAATTTTGTCATTGCCTTCAGTAATTCTTCTCTGCTTATACTATCATATGCCTGTTTAAAATCTATGAAAACATGATGTAAATCCATTTGGTATTCGCATGTTTTTTCTAACATCTGCCTTATCGAGAAAATGTGATCTATAGTTGATTTACCAGGTCTAAAACCACACTGGTATTTACCCAAAACCTTCTCGGACCAAAATTGAACTTTTTTATTCAACAGAACTGCAAATACTTTGTATACTGTATTTAACAATGAAATGCCTCTATAATTATCGCAGTTTGTTTTTTCTTTTTTTTTTTAAAACAGAGCATATGATAGCAGTAGTCCATTCTTTAGGCATTTACATTAAGTTCTGTTTTTCATAAAATTATGGATTATTTGCTATTTTTTTTCTATCACCCTCCAACTCTACAGTTATCCCAATTTTAGAAAAACATTGTTGTTTAATAAGCTTTAAGTTCATATTAATTAAGTTGAGAGTTGTTTTAAAATAAGTCAGTGTTAATGTCACATCAACGTATATTAAACAAATTATGTGATATGATATTCTGTCAACCCAAAGAACCTGTGTTTTGGTATAAATAACCATAATAATTTATTAATTTTTTTTGTCCATGACAAAAAATAGAGTTTTTTTTTTTATAAAAACAAGATTAAAAAATAGTGCTTTGGTAAAAATGGAAAATCTTAAGTTGTAATGCCCAAATATTTTTAAGTAGAAGTTTATTGTTAGAATTAACCCTTATTGTATTAAGTGACTTACTAAATGTTCCTGATCACTATATTTATGTTTCATGAAAATAAATTCAAGCATTGTTGAATTTAATTTTTTTTTAGAAATATTAATTGATGATTATTAGTTATATCTTTAAATATAAAAAATCTGGTGTGCACATCGCACGATTTTCACTTACCACCCTGTTATTAACAGAAATAAGTATTTTCAGACAAAGGGGAAGTGAAAGTAAAAATTGTAGACACTATATTTATTTACATTTCATTTTGGGTATTTTTATTTGTTTAATTACCCTTATATATATACAAATTTTAATTTTTATATCACTCTAATGTATACAATTACGTATTAAATAATACCAATGATAGCATTTATGTAAACCGCATATGTACATTATATTTTCGGAGTCCAGTTTATATTAAGCTCATGTTACTTACGTATGGAAGATTGTTCTAAATCTTTCCAGTGAGCTCAGGCGTGCTCGTACTCCTTTGGTTCCTCCATTACAATTATTCCCCGTTACGACCTCTTATTTATCCTTTAGTTAATTATCAAATTCTTTCATATTTTATATTTAACTATTTCTTATGTCAAAGATTAATGTGAAATGATTAATTATTTCAAATAAAAAAAAAATAATGATACTCTAGAGGAAGCTAATATTAAAAATTAGCCATTTAAGCCCTGTTAGAGAACATGAATGAGCATGAAATCTACATTATATTAAAAACTGCTTAATAATACACTGATATACTGAGTTGAATCAAAATTATTTCAGCCGTTTTTGAGAAAATCGTAAAAATTTAATAGATGATATAAAGTACCACTTCGGGTTTTGATTTTGACAAAAAGGTAGCTGTAACATCCTATGCTTATAAAAACCTCAAATATGCAATTTCAGTTTCATACGAATTTTCGTTTTTGAGCTAGGCTATTCACAAACACACACACACTCCATTTTGTGGGATTTGTTTATTGATTTGTTGAACTCAAAATCTCAAAATGTGTGTTTCCATTGAAAAAAATAATATAATGTAAGAAGACTTTCTTTTGTCTGATTAAGGCGATTTCTGGAACAAAATAATCTATTCATTGTGAATGTTGCCTTTTCTGAAAAAAGGCTTTAGTAGGGAAGTAGGATTTCCATCCTTAAATTTTCAAATTCTTCAATCTTCCATCCAAATGTAGCTTTGATGACCAACTAAACATCAACACCAATCTAAATTAAAAAAAAAAAAAAACTCATTTTTCGTTTTTGATAGAGGTATCAAATTTGATGGGATTATCATGCAGGAACAGAGTTGGAATATTAGGAACAGTTTTAAGGAGGTGATTGGAGCATATTA
Source organism: Nezara viridula (assembly GCA_928085145.1). Taxonomy (NCBI): domain Eukaryota; kingdom Metazoa; phylum Arthropoda; class Insecta; order Hemiptera; family Pentatomidae; genus Nezara; species Nezara viridula. The sequence goes on along the minus strand of OV725078.1, from coordinate 56,739,372 downwards.
AGATTGCCTTTGTCTTTTCCGCATTCAACTTCAACTTGTTAGCTCTCGCCCAGTCACAAATCCTATCCAAGTCTTCTTGAAGTTTTTCAGTGTCTGATAATAGGTCGGAGGGCAGGAAGGACAAGTATATTTGGAAATCATTTGCATAGATATGGTATTGGGAGTGATGGTCATTAATGTGAATTGTAATAAAATTTAAATAGCAAACCGAGTAAGAGATAGAGAGGAACCTTGAGGGACAGCACAGGAGAGGGGGAAGATCTTAGACGGAAGTTGACTTGGGACGACTACATACTGGGACCGATTTTGAAAGGAAGAATTTGAACCAACGCAGGGTATTATCCTATCTCTTTACTTATTTGTCCAAAACGTTTTTCCACTTTCTTAGTATTTTTATTCTTATTTAAAGAAAATATTTTTGATTCAGATTTTTCTGGTGACATCTGAACTGTATTAAAATGTGACAGTAAATACCAATTCATATTTAAAAGAATTATTTATTAAAATTCAGTTTTCTTTAATATGGAGATAACATATTCTTCTACATCATTCACTAAATTTATTTAATTATTGAAGGAAGCTATTCGGCTGTTCTACATATCATGGGTGATAAATAGTCAAGACGCAGTCATTATAAATTTTTTTTTATTTGTGTCAACGTTTCAACCCAAACATGTGGGTCATCATTAGGGCTGAAAATAATTCATTTTAACCCTATCTGACTAGCAAGAGAGGAGGACCGTAATAAATTACGTGATAATTAGTTTTTATTTAATTGTTAAATTTTTTTTTCATTTTAATGATTGTTTTTTAAGTTTTGTTTTTTGTTATATTATTGTTGCTAGTTTTTATATTTTATTTAGCCTGATAAAGGACCGAAACCGGTACCAAGAAAGAATAAACAATTAATTATATACAGAAAGGCAACGCTTTTTTATTGAATTGTATTGCTCTCCTGTAACATCAAGACTCAATTCAAGAAAAAAAAAAAACTACAATCATAAGGACGTTATATTACCTACGCCAATGAAACAAGAAATTTCACAACTAATGAAAATATAAGAAGACATTTATTTTGTTTAATTAGTAAAACTAAAATTTTTAAGTAATGATTCTCGATAACATTTTGATTCCTTTCCTTTTTTCCTTGCAACTTATGATTTTTGCCTTTATAACTTCTTAAATATACCGTATAAGTTCAGGGGGACTTCTATTAGCTCTTGCAAGATTAAGATATGAGAAAATGGACCTAATTAGATGAATTTTTATTTAATATGTTAATAAGTCCGTACTAGTGCAATAAATTTAATTGCCAGAAACAATTAAAAAAATTATTTTTACTCATTTTATTCTGTTTTCAAGACGTATAAGATGAGCTGTATTGTAAGCCATATGTGTATATTATTTCATTATGATAAAAAATCTAAATTTATGAATTGATGACAGCTGAATATTTTTAAGTATCTAACTAAGCGAAGCGAAACAATGGTAATGTGTTTGGGTCATTCGCTAATATCTTTATAACGCTGTTTTTGAGTGAACGGCTGGAACAATTTTTAAGTTTGATAGCTCTATTTACTGAGTAAATAATAATAACGGCAACAATGCACAGACCAATAAAATAAACATAATCAAAATAAGGTAACATAAGAAATGAAAAATGTTAATCTTAGAATAAAGTATAAAACAGAGAAAAGAAAAGAAATAGAAATGAATAAAAATTTATTGAAATAAAAATTCTTTCACTAATGCCTAACACTAGCAATAAGATTTGTTTGTTTACAAATGGTTTAAGCCAAGTTTTGAAGATTGCGATAATATGATAAAAGTTTTAGATGAAATATTGCAGGAATCGTCATAGTGGGCAGGGAGAGATTGAGAGTCAACATGACAGGTGATTAGTGTATTAGACATGAGCAGAATTGGGAAGAAAACAGTCAGAGCTTGGTAGAGAAACTGTAAAACAAATAGAAAATACAAAAAAGCGTTTACAATTAAGGAAAATGACAGAAAATAAAGTGTAACCAGAAACCAAAAATTAAAAACGTGTGGTCAATGATATATAAATTAATGTGTGAATGTGAAAAGATATCTCTATGCGTAGAAATGAAAATATTCCTCTGTAGAAAATTGAGTTCAAAATTATTTTAATGAGGATGAGAAGTAGACGAATTCTATGTAGTCAGGCAAATATATGGAGGTCTGAGGCCTGTTCAATCAGAATAACTTTATGCCCATCCTCCTTCCAATATAGCACCTTTCCGGTGGCAATCCATGTATGTTTGATTTTCCCCACAGCTCTCTTTTGTCGAGCAAGCTAATATAAGTGCCTGTTCGTGGGAGTCATTTCTTCATTCAGATATATCAGGTGGCAGTCATCCTCCTGCCAACCCGATATCTCTAGTTGAGAGGTCCCTCTTGGTTTTCCTTTTTGCTATTAAGTCATCTCTGACTGACTGACAAAGTGCGGGATGACAGACAGCAGTCGTGGGTCATCTTTTCTTCTTCTGCACTTTGTCCAGGTCATCTGCAGTAAGCCTGATGCCCTAAACTTGCTCCAATGTTGGTCACCAGCGTGGTGGATGTTTCGCCCACTCGTTCCGGTATCTGGATAATAGGCCCTGTTCTGCATTGTTGAGGCGGACATCCAGTATATATATGTGTGTGTATATGTATATATGTATATATTGTAATGTAAATATTATGTAGTGATTTTGAATAGTGGCACGAATGTAGTGACGTCACGAACTACTGTCAAAAATGGACAAAGAATGACAGATGGTGGGGAAGAAGAGCCAGATGAGGGCAAAAGGTAGCCAGCCAGCTAATGAAGAGGATTGAGAAAAGAAAATGTGAGTTAACAAATAGTGAGTATCAACAAAGGAAGATTAGAATATTGAAAAAAGTTGAACACAACAATACAGAGGAAGATTCACTGCGGAACAGGGTGAGTGAAATATAAATAGACAGTTCGAAAGCGAGCCAAGATTAAACCCCGACAAATGAATGGAAATTCATAAATGTTATGTATAATTAACGTGTGCTTTTATATTGTATAATTGAGGATGTTTGTTTGTTGTCTCAACTCAACTTGAGAATTAATTATTGATTAAAATAAATATTATTTGATTCAGAAACTGTTTTGTATATTATTCAAAGGAAATGTAACATTACAACATATATTGTAACATCTCTCTTATATTTTACAAATAATAATAATATAACCTCAGAAGCTCACTTCTTACCATTGGGATACTTCCTAAATAAATAAGAGGTTTTTTAATAATAAACTAAATTATAAGAGTATTAATATATTTATTTATCTCAGGTGTGGGTTACTGACAATAAGATCAAAACAATCAGACAAACTAAAATTAACTATACTAAACACTGTTTGATTTTAAAATATAGTCAAATATGGATTGGCAAGCTAACCTATTTTCTATATACTCTGTTTCTTGCTTTGTTGCACTAAAGTCATTTGTCTTCTAGCATTTTCCTATATTCTGCCAAACACACAGAATGGTGGCACTTTCCTCTATTCAACTTAACCCTGGGAGATCCTCTCTCTTGTAATTCCAAACAACTAGTCTCTCTTCCAAACAACAATTTCAAAGATGGTAATACTATTAATGGATTTTACCCACTAGAGTCAGGATTCCTTTTCCTATCCTCTCTTCACTGCAGCCACACTGCAACTGCTTGCCAAAACAAATACCTTTGTCCCTCTCTTCTTTGGGATTTTCCTTCTTGGGAAACTACAGAGCAACCATTTTCTTTTCCCTGCACTAGTAGATCTAGATTAGCTTGCCTTTTAATTGTTCAACATTATTCAACCCTTTTTACTCACTTACAATAAAGGTGTACATTACAATATGTGTGTATATAAGTTTATATCGCAAGGATTTGAAAGTCTGATATACGAAAATTTTGGATAACTTGAAAACTATTTTCAATTTCTAGAGCGCTCTAGTGGCCAAACGAAAAAAGACAATGAGCTGTTTCCATTTTTGTTTTTTAGAAAATTTTATCAGCTTTCTTTTTTATGCTAATGATTGTTCTCTAGGATGCGTCATTTCGGAGTTATGAGCGGAAAACTGAAAAAACTTCGGAAATTTTAAGTTTTTTATCCATTTTTATAGTGAATGAGGATTTTCAGACTCAGTACCATATAAATCCGTTTCAAAAGAACATATAAATCCGTCTAGAAAAATTCTTCAGCAATTTTTTTCTGAATCGACTACTTTTCATCTGTTTATAATGATTAGAGTTTCTTTATAGAGTAAAACATCGATAATAAAGAAGAGTTTATTGTGGAAATACATTACATACACGAAGACCCATATCTAGGGTGGGAGTATATTGTTATGATCACTGATGCCACATCTGACAGTGTTGCAGGTGGAATATACAAAACAGATAACCACATCAAATAATTAATTCTAACACCATCGCCAAATGACTGGAATAAATGTTGGTATTATAACTTACAGGATTCTTTCTAGTTTTATCATTGGCTGTCAGAATGATCTAGGATTTGGAATCATTTACTTTATGTTATTTATAACAGAAAAAAGTTTAAAGATTGAAATTTCTTTATCAAGTTGAAAAATGATAGAGCTATTTAAGAATAAAATCAAAGCAGGGTTTCTTCATTATTAAAGTTCTATTGCTCTCAAATTATTGTCTTGTGGAAGCTGTAATGATTTTTTTAAACCACTTTCTTCATTTCTGAGGTGATGTGTTATAGACAAAAAATGTATAACTTATTATTATCATTATTTAAGTTTGATTTTATTGTAGTCAGTCGAAAAACCAACTGAAAATAAAATAGCGTAATCCTGAAAAATGTTTTACCCATAGTTTTGAACTCGCCAATAGTAGGGAATATCTGATTAAAAAATTATAAAAACCAAAAATGTTAAGAAACAGTCTGTGTGATTTTATTTTTGACTCTATAATTGTCTGTTGTTCCAGCCTAGCTTGATAAGGTATTGCATGAGGACACAAAACAAAACTCCAGTGATGTACTGTAGATTCAATCTATTATTAATAGATTCTGTAATTAAATTTAATGAATGAATTTAAAATTTGGCTTCCCCCCTTCCATATTAGAGGGGAGAATCATGAAAATTTATTTAAGACAAGGGAAGGTCAGGTAATCAGACTGACAGAATCTTGTAAACACTCTGAATGCATTAGTGAAACATAATAAATTTTAATTAGAATTGACGAGTTTTCAAATCTGTTTACCTGAGGAGGAGTAAATAAATGAACTTCCTCATTTTTCATTACGTTATACTATCTATTGCCCCCAACCACACAACAATTAAGCATTTTACTTTTGTGGTTGAAAAAAAAAAAACAATTTAATATACAGTTAAAGTTGATTTAAACAATAAAATAATATGAATTATTATTAAATATTAAAATTATAATATATAATAATATGGTGAAGAAATATTGAAAAAATATATATGTTATTAACAAGAAGTTGAAGCGTGTGTCTTTTTAGTTTGGAGGACTAGTTTTACAGGTCCACCACTGATTGCGCCAGGGGGGTAGAGTGATTGCACTTCTTTCTTCTATTTATTTTAAGTGTACTATTGATGAAATACAAACCTAGCATCTGTGGCACTGTTTCCATAAATAATGGTTTGCCAGTACATTTTGAGACTGCAATTCAAAAAAAGGTGGCTATTTATTAGCAAAGAAATAAAATGTTTTTATTTTGACAAATTTATATCAATAATTTTATTTAATATACATTGCATTAAAATTTAATTTTTTTAGTTGTGAGATAGACCAGCTCAGAACTATAAGAATATCATTTGGTCTTTTTTTTTTTTCCTCCATTCTCCACATCTCCCTCTTCCTCCCAGAATATTGTGTCTTCCTCTCCTCTGACGATGTCTTCCCCACAATCCTCCTTTCTTTCCTTTCCACTTCAAGTACTCTCATTTTGTTTAACCTGAATTAAACCTTATCCAAACAATCCTTACTCGTTATCCCTAGTTGTTTTATTTTATTTATTTTTTATTATGTGGTAATCAAAATGTTATAACAGCTGGTGTATTGACTTCTTATTCTCAATTACCCTTATATATTTAACAAGTCTATTAAAACCATTTTCTAAAAGGTTCTTTAAACCAATGACACATAAATTAAACTTTTTTTTTCTGACAGGAATGGGTACTCCTTTGAAACAGCATTGCTTCTCTCTGTCTTCCTGGGAATGTTTGGAGCAGACAGGTTCTATTTAGGTTACCCAGCCATAGGTTTACTGAAATTCTGTACCCTTGGATTCATGTTCTTGGGTCAACTAATTGATGTTATATTAATTGCTACTCAAGTTGTTGGGCCAGCTGATGGCTCTTCCTATGTCATACCATATTATGGTGTTGGCATAAGTATTGTTAAAAGTGATAACTTCACCTATCGGTTGCCACAAAGTGACTGGTGAAAAAATAAACATAAATCTAATTGAGAAGTTCTTAATTTATTTATTTTTATTCTGGCATTTTAAATATGGTATAGGTGCCGTCACTCGTGTAATAGAATCTTTTCAAATCGTTCCTGAATAGCAGAGTTAACAATTATTAAATGTTAAGTTACTTAGAATTAAATGGATAAAATTATCTCTTGAACTACTTGATATAACATACTGGCAAAGGCTACTATAGTTGGCAGTTTTCAAATACTATTGGTGAGCTACAGTAGATTGAAAAAGTGATCACAGTTATCAAGTTAATATTAATCTACCATCTTGTTATTGTAGTTACATGACTACAACTATTATTATCATCACTGGTCAATGATTCATATTTCAGTGAAAATTGCTCCATATTCATTGGAATTCATGTACACATGAACAAATAAGTTTGTATTTTGACAACTATCCTATAATTTAATATTTGACAATTTAACAAAAAAAATCAATTAAACATTCTTTGACTGGCTTAGCTTCATGAAAATATCCTCTTAGCATTTTTTCTATTTTAGTTTTTCCTGTTTTCTACATGATTATTATTAATAATTTTTTTAATTTTAAATTCATGTAAATCCAAGATTAAATAGTTTTTTAATGTCATGTTATATTCATTATTGTCAAATTAAAATTATCATTGAAGCATTATTTTTTATGCTTATTAAACTTCCTTAGTCATTGAACTACAACTACTAGTTGGTAGTTGCGGTAGCTACTACTTTTACTTTTTTCGCATTACTGCTGAAAAAAAAAGTAATTAGTGTAAAAAAAATAATCAAAATACCCCCAAGAGTGTGTTCACTTATAACATATGTTATATCATATATTTACCATATGAATACTTATTATTACGAAGGCTTGAAATGCTAAATTTTTTACTATGGCTGTTTTAATTACTGGTTTTACAGTATTAATGTAATATGTTATTGTAAGGGCTGTGAAAAGATTTTTTAGAACTATTTTATGCAGTATATTATTAATGTAAAAGTTTAAAAGTTATTTAGTAACAAAAATTCCTATGCTAGAATGTTAGCTTAAATTAAAATTGTCTATAACAATTTGTGCCTAGTAATATGATACATGGTTTTCGTTCTAAGAAAATAATAAACCTGTTGTAATTAGAACAAATATTTTTAAATTGTATGTACAGTATAATCTCAGTTATCCAAACTTCATTGTTTGAAAAACTTTAATAATACAAACTAAAAAAAAAATCTGAGGGAAGAAACGATAGTAAGAAGTTTTATTCAGAAAAATAAAAAAAGGATGCAGCGAACTAAAGACGAATTTATAACATAGGGCGCTCACTTATTCAGTTGAATTTTTTTATCTCAAACCATATTTTATAAAATAGAATGAAAATTTGCATTTATATATTGATTTTTAATTTTTTATTATATATAGTTTTCTCAAACACTTTTTGTAAATTGATTGCATAGGTAATCTGGGCAACTCTTTGCTCCAATTAGTTTGGATATCTAAGATCGCACTGTACCTTGATTGATCATCTCATTAGAATTAAGGTTTTTCCATTCAAAAAGTTTGATTGACTAGATAAAAGTTATTAGTCTGTCAGTAGAAAGTTTAGAATAAGGAATAATGTGGATGTGGTAACACCAAACATTCAAACTGTCATAAATAAGAATGACATTTTTGTGATTGATTAATGCTAGGAGTTTCTTTTTCTCTCTTTAAAGCTGCTGAATGTATTTATAAACATTAACCATCAAATTTTACTTTAACAACTTCTGATGAATTTTACCACAACCATCCAACTTTTATTCAATAATATTCTTTTTCATGAATGTTCATTTTTCTTTTAGATGTGATTGATTCTTAAGGATCAACTGTCTTTAGTGGATAATATTGCAGTATGTTAATAATTTTCCTTTATTTTTCTATCTTGTCCAAAAAAGACTAAATTACCCATTTCATCACATTACCCATGTGAGCAAACTTGTGATGATTAATTTGTAATCTTAAATATTCCCTTCACTAATATTGCCCCATACTCACCTAACTTGCTGTTTTTCCTCAATTATTGCAGGCAGTGGCAAATAGTTTATAGTGATGTGTTCTTCCTTTCTGCTATATCTTCTTGTTGATTGACTAGAGTTTTACTCTAAACCACGTTTAAAAGTTTTTTATCAAGATTAGAAAAACTTCCTGACCTCTGTTGATTAAATGAGAAAATCCATTTGTATCGGTGACTGATAGTAAATAGATATTAACTACAGAAGCTTGGGTAGATGGTAAAGAAGTATGTATTTATGTGAGTCCACCTAATACTTTTGTTAAGAAATGACATTAAACATGGTTTCTGGTTTATCTTGGCAGTTCCAGTAATGGAAAGAGTACAATACCTAGTACTAACCTTTGATAGAAGAATAATAAGATCAACATAACAAGAAAAACAAATCTCATAACTGCTTACTTATGCTTCTAAACACTGTACAAATGGCATATTTGTATCTGTTTTGCTCTTAGGAATGATTTTCCAACTGCACAGATCCTCTTGTTGGGATCAATCTTTTGGCTTATCATTACATTATTTGTTTAAGCTTCATTTACTAATAAGCAAATTTGCTATGCTTCTCTTATCAGAATCTTAGTTTTTCTCTCAGTGCCTTCTTCATTATTTCCAAGGACTGCTATTTGATCTGCATATGCTAGAATATTATGATTCTGACATTTACTCCTCCATTTTCACATAATGATCTTATCACTTTCTCCAGGGCCAAGTGGAACAGTACCAGTGAGAGTCCATTTCCCTGACTCAAACCAGTTCTTACTTCCAAGGTTTCGGATATTTATCTGATCAAGACACCGCATGTCAGATCATTGGTACATGTTTATATCGATCCCACCAATATCTTGGGAACTCTCAGTTAAGTCATGATCGTCTAAAGACAGTTTTTGGGCATGGGAATGTAGTGTGCTTGGAAATGAAAGAAGAAGAAAAGTAAATTTTATCCTGGGACATTTAGTCTCTTAAAAATAATAATAATGAACAAAAGCTATTTGTCTCGTGTAAAATGACAGAAAATAATTCATTTATGGAGTGATGTAACTTTATAATGAAAATAAAGGATAAGCATAAGTAAACAAATAAAATTATAGATAAATAAATATCAGTATGTTTACATATTTGCACTGATAAGCAACATAAATAACTGTGGAATAATAGTAAAATGAGGCTGGCAACACTTATACACGAAAATTTAATTCTTACATGTATTCGGAAGATTGAATACAATACAAGAAAATGGATAAATAAAAGAAGTTAATGATGAGATTTGGTTTATGAAGTTCGGGAAGGAATTCCAAAATAAGTAGCATACATTATAAAGAACTTTTTAAAGGAAGTAGTTCTATTTGAAGGAATATGCATGTTATGGCTGAGATCTCATGTTTAGGGAATGGTCAGAGGAACAAGGAATAATCAAATAAAAAAATTAAGAAGGTTTTTTGGTTGTAAAGGTTTGGAAAAGGAATACACCTAGGAAATATTGCGGTCAGAAAACTGTACAGAGCCACTTCAACTCGTAATATCAACGTGGGAGCAGCTGGAGACTCCAAAGAAGAATCTAATGAAACAATTCATTAATCTCTTCAATCTGACAAGGAATAATCAAATAAAAAAATTAAGTAAGTTTTTTGGTTGTAAAGGTTTGGAAAAGGAATACACCTTGGAAATATTGAGGACAGAAAACTGGAGAGAGCCACTTCAACTCGTAATATCAACGTGGGAGCAGCTGGAGACTCCAAAGAAGAATCTAATGAAACATTTCATTAATCTCTTCAATCTGATAAGGAATAATCAAATAAAAAGATTAAGTAAGTTTTTTGGTTGTAAAGGTTTGGAAAAGGAATACACTTCGGAAATATTGAGGTCAGAAAACTGGACAGAGCCACTTCAACTCGTAATATCAACGTGGGAGCAGCTGGAGACTCCAAAGAAGAATCTAATGAAACAATTCATTAATCTCTTCAATCTGACCTCAGGCCAATCAGACTGTTCATTGTATACAAGGCAGCCATAATCAAAGTGGGGGAAAATGAGAGAGGAAACTGGAAGCTGGCGGGTTTCAAGGGGCATAGAATCATGGAATCTCAGGAAATGTGAGGGTAGCAATAAATTTTCATATAATTTGAAAAATATGATTATTCCAGAATGGATATTGATAAAAAATTACCCCAGAACTGAAGTGTTGAAGCGAATAGGTTGCCCATTAAGATAGAATAGGGATTAACAAGAAATTGAATTCATAAGATGCTAGAAACCAATGAGAATGGCTTTGTTCTTCTCAATGTTCAACCTTAAATCATTGCTTGCTCTCCATACGCTAATACTATCTATATCTTCTTGTAGCCTTCGGATCGCCTCAAGCATCTCTGTAGGATGAAAGGAAAAGAGGTGTAATTGGGAATGATGACTGTTTGGGATCTGTGATACAAGAAGGAGTGGAACCACTTTAGGACACTACTTGACATGGAGAGGTTTTGAAGTTTGGAAAGGATAATTTTGTGATTAACTGAAACAAAGACTTTTAAAAAATCAAGGAGAACCAAGATAGAGATTATCTTATTGTCTATTGACAATTAAAGGTCTCAGGTAATTTTAAACGAAGCAGATTGTGTGGAGTACTGGGATTGGAAACAAGACTGGAGAAGATTGAGGAGTTCCTTTTGCTCAAGAAAGGTATTAAGCTGGAAATAAAATAGTCTTTCTAATGGTTTTGAAAGATTCGAGAGAATGAAGATAGGTCTGAAGTTGGAGAGAACTGGGACATTGGTGTATTTGTGTATATATACATATACGCACATACATACATAAAAACAAACATATATACTCCACTAATACTGAAATTTGAAACCAGAGTGGAGGAGATTAAGGAGTGCCTTTTGCTGAAGAAAGTTATCAAGCTGGAAATAAAAGTCTTCCCAGTGATTTTGAAAGGTTGGAGAGAATGGAGATAGGTCTGAAGTTGGAAACTTACATATATACACACATACACACACACATATATATATATATATATATATATATATACATAAACACACACATACATATATATATATATATATATATATATATATATATATATATAATATATATATATATATATATATACACAAACATACATATACATATACATACATAAAAACAAACATGTATACTCTGTTAACCAGGGACTGGGGGGGGATGATTTTTATATCAATGGTAAAGGAAGTTTAGCATAGGAGATGTTAATTAAAGAGACCTTTTTTTCTAATACAACTGCCATAAGAAAAAAGCTCAAAAGTCCTTTCAAAATATGGATCCTTGGGGAAGAAAGACATTTTAGAGAAAGTCAGGGTTGATCTATAAACCTTGTTCAAAGAGGAGGCAATTTATATACAGTAAATTTAAAAAAAATATGTTTAGTCCTATTAGTAATTTTATATTGGTTTAGCGGGAGTGGGGTAGCTCAGTGGTAGGGCACTGATCTTCCATTGCTCAAGGTACTGGGTTCGAATTCTGGCTCATTGCAGAAAAATTATTAATTTTTTTCATCAGCCGTAGGGCGACCCTGGGATCAGGAGACCCTCCTGGGGCACACCCAGCATTTATAAAGTGGGTACCCTTAATTTAATATTTAATTAAGGGGGAAAACCTGACAGTTGAACATAATCTGAGTCAAATCACCTCCTTGCACAACCGTTGACTAAGAAACACTACTTTCTCTAAATAGTATCGAACTCAAGACCCTTCATAAATGCTAGTGGTACAGATTTTATTTTTTATTTTTATATTGGTTTAGCTTATCAGAAGAAAAGCTAAAACACAAAGAAAAGATTCTATTCATACTCTTTTCTATTTATTCCTTTAAAACTAATCATCTCTTTTGGATGAACCCTAAATTCATCTTTTTTAATGCCTTATAATAGGATGAGAATGGAACAGTATATGATTTTCAATGTTGGAAACACTAACACTAAAAATTACACTGGGTGAGAAGCAAATAAAAAATTGTTTTAGTATACATATATGACTGTCCTTTATTGCTGAACTGAAGAAAAGTAGTGTTTCTTTATCTGTGATACTAATAAATATTGTTCACTATATTGTTATCTTTTTAAAAAAACAAAGGTGATAAGAAAATGAATTGTACATAATTTAAATATAATTTTCCTGTAAATTGGTTTAATGTACTTGAAAATAAGAATAAAATTTTAATATAACAAGATTGATGAACAAATGTTTTTATAATGTTTATATTTAATAGATTAGAGATTATTTATTTGTGAAAAGTTATTAATTTTTTCTAGTTATGAAGAGAAGAGATAGTACAGAGAAAAAACCAAAATTTGTTCATTCATGAAACTTGATTCATAACTGTAGGCAGAATATTTTTAAAGTAGTTTGCTCAATTTTTATTTATGTTTTGTTTCTGAATCAAACAAGACTATCCCCATTACAATTAACACCACTCTAAAGTTAGCACTTTATGACTAGTTCGAGTGTGTTAATGAAGAAAAACTTGTGAAAATAACATAGTTTATTACCATTTTTAGTTATCTCAGCCAATTTTTTAAATATAATAAATCTACATGGCCAACATATTTTGGTTTTTGTTGTGTACATTACATATCTTGAAACCAATTACAAAGTGAAAAATTCATTTATAATTGATTTTGACAGTTAAGATGGCTTGGACAGGACAAAGAGATGTAAACAAATGTTTAGGTATAAGAGTTATGATTATCAATTTATTATTAAGGAAACCACACCACTGTGAGTTCATTGTAATGTTTTCACTTTTACTTGAGTCTAAACATAAAATATTTACAATTTTTTATTACTTCATTAGTATATATTATATTTTTTTAAACTATTTTATTTTAAAATAATGTTTATGTATTTGAACTTTTGTAAATATTTAATAAATAAAAAGATTTATATTACTGTCTGCTTTTTATTTTTTCAACATTCTGAAAACATTTCTACGTATATTTACCATAGAGAAATAATAAAATTAACATTGCGAAAATTTTTAATTCATAAAATATTTTTTAATACCTACTCAAACAGACCTGGGCACAAAATATTTCAAAATACTACACATTTCAATTCTGTACAGAAAAAAAATATTTCAAATGTTAATGACTTCTAGTATTAACTTCTTTTAACTACTATCCCCATCATCTTAAATGTCGAAAACAAGTGCAGTTGCATTCTTTACTTTTTGATCAGTTCCAAGATATTTTATATACATGTCAGGAATCAATATAATTTGGATCTATAGATTCATTCCATTTAATAACATGTATTCTAACTCCTGCTAAATTTATCTTTTCTTCATACCACAGATTATGAATTACTACATGAATATAATAAATGCATGAGATTTCATATTTAAAATAAGATGAAAAATCTTTATTTTAGCTCATCATCAATTAGTTTCTATACATTAGTAACTATGTAGGTTCAATTATTAATTTATTCTTATATTACATTATTAAAAAAATAGTGTGTTTTACCTAATAATATTGACTCCATTGTTATGGGTGTGGTTATATTCGATTTAGAAATAAAAATACTATAATAATTGATAACCTACTCTACTTGCTTTGGACAAATTATTTTTCCAATATCCTGCAAATGACACTCCCCCTCCCCCAAAAATTTGGGCAGACTCTTTGTATCTTAATTCTTACTACTAAGGCAAAGTTATAACCCAAGTTTCATAAATGTATTAAGTGGGATGTCTGAGCTAGCTAACACAGGTGAAAATCATGTCTTGTCCTGGCAACCTGATAAACTGAAAATAACATGATAAAATATTTACGAGTTCACTTCCTGGTACCAGGGGGGCTGATACCTCTGGCGTTAATCCTTTGCCCTCTCCCTGAAATGGAGAGGACATAAATATATATACTAATTTTGTTGTTTAATAGAGTTTATTTTCCCTGTACTTTATTATATTCCTGAACTGTATTATATTTCATGTGTACAGATAAAAACAGCCTTGTTTTGATTATATACATATTTATTTTAGGAAGCGGGGTAGCTCAGTGGGTGAGCACTGACTTCCAGGGCTCAAGGTCCTAGGTTCGAATCCGGCTAATGACATTAACCGTGGATCGACCCTGGGATCAGGGAGACCCTCTTTGGGCACACCCAGCCCCTATAAAGTGGGCACTCTTAATTTTAAAAATAATTAAGGGAGAAAACCTGGCGGTTGAGCATAATATCGTCTCCATCACCTCCCTCCACAAACGTTGGCCTTGTAACTGTACTTCCTCACATAGTACTGCACCCAACACTCTTCATGGGTTGTAGTGGTACAGGTTTGACACATTTATTTTATTATTATTTACATATTACACTATCCTAAATTCATGTGAAATTTTTAATTGTATTCTGCACCTGACACTTATTTTTAAATTTGACACCATACTGTGCCGTGTTAATGTAATTATATAAAAAGGGGTGATTAAAAAATATTGTATGACTTGGACACTTTAGTGAATTGTCAGTCAATCCTTACGTACTTATGTTATTAAAGACCTATCCTCTTAGCATTAACAACCTTTTTAATAATGTATTTGAAACTATCTGATGTTTACTTTCTGAAGAACTATCAAACTTAATTTTTTTAATTGAATATGAGGGGGTAGCGAATCTATAAATTAATTTATAATACAGGATTTACTGTCCCTTAAGTAGAATGAAGAAAATGTTCTTATGAAAAATAAATTAAACAAAATATATCTAAGAAGAAGTTTGGGGATGATGTTAATTGGTTGCTGTCTCTGGGCAGAACAATTAATATTTTTTCAAAGCTTTAATGAGTTATTAATGCTTTCCAAAACATGATAAATACGCTTTATTCAATATAGAAAAGCTTAATTAAAATCTGTGCTAAAATTTGGACTGCTGAGGAGGTGTGTGGAAGTGAAAAGTGGGTGGTAAGAAATAGTTCACTAAATAGAGGATTATAAAAAGGAAAGCACATCAAGTTTGGAAAGCATATCTTTGAGACAAAATCTTTCCATGCTTAACTGAATAATCCAGATTTAGGAATGAGCCCCAAAAAGTATCCTTTTAGCAAAAATGAAAACATGGTAGGAGTTCGGAAACAGTCTGGATAAAAATCATGTTTCTACAAGCAAATTCAGGAATATACCTAATCCTGTCATAAATATTGTTACAAGAAAATATTTACAGATTTCTACAAAAATAAAATATTTTTTTAAAAAACATTATTAGAAAATAAAATGTAAATCTATAGAGAGTAAAAAAAAAAAGAAATTACTCAAAATGTCCCCCTTTTGCCTTGACAAGACATTTAATCTCCGTGGCCAGTCACCAATAGCAGCACGCAGCGCTTCTTGAGAAAAGTGCTCAAATGCTCGAACCAGAGATTTTTTTAGGCTTTCCAAGTTAGGATGTGCTCTGTGGTATCCATCCTCTTCAGTTCGGACCAAAACCGATAATATAGTGGATTGAGATACTTCCTGAGGGCGAATCCGAGGCAGAGATGAACTCTGGAATGTTATTTTACAGCCACTGCTGAATTGACCTGGCCTTTTGAGCTGCAGCGGAATCCTGCTGGAAAACCAAATGACTTCATATCATTTAGAAGCTTGACAACGGTCTCTAAAATATCGTCCTGATAGTTTTTAGCGGCTGTTTGAATTCCTTTTTCACAAAAATGGAGCTTTGTGGTGCCATCAAAGCAAATTCCCCACCAAACCATCACTGAAGAAGGGTGATGACCTCTTCATCTGTTCTTTCAATTACTTTAGAGCTGTGTGCGTACACACGATTAAATGACTATTAAATTTTTCTTCAATTGTGAAAATTTTCTCATCGCTTAACAAAATCTTTCGATGAAGACCATTGGTGTAACGGTCCAGGAGTACTTTTTATCTATCCACTCTATTTTTTTTATTTTTTTTGGAAGTGTTAGCCTTTGTCCTGTCATACTTCAAAATGCACCCATCCTGAGGTCACTTTTTACTATGCGAGACGTTGATGTGGCAGAGATTCCCATTTCCCGAGATATGATTCCTTGTTTTCAATTGGGATTTTTTCTGATTCGAACAGCCAAGTTTTCACAGTGCGGGGTCGACCCGGTCGAGGTCTGCCACATACAGATAGGGTCTCATTATATCTATTTATAGTGCGGTACACGAACATACAGCTGATGCCCAAAGTGTTGAAAATCTCTGACCTACATTTTCCAACTAACATTTAAGGCGATCACAGCTAATCGGTTTTCTTTATCACCCCACTCCATGTTAACTGAGCCAAAGAAAAATACAAACTAATTGGGATTATTATCCTGACATGTAAAGAAATTAACTGATAGAGGTAAGGATATCTAAATAATACCCAAGGATGTAAACAAAATTCAACTTTTGTAACAGTATTTATGGCAGAACTAGGTATGAGAGGCAATATATTCTCTACCCTGGGTGATATTTGGACCGGTGGAGAAGTTACGACCAAAATATTTTCACTTGAAGGTTGCGGAATATTAATGCTCGATCCACAATCCACAAAGGGTGAACTTTTTTAATCTATATCCAAATCAAGTAGATAAAGAAAGAGGATAAAACAGATCTAATCGACTCATATATCCAGAACTCACATGGGCTTTAATGTTTGCTGTAACTTAGGAATTCACATTTTTAACTTAATTTTTAATATTTTTAACTTACCACTATCAAAACTATTATATGTTTAGTTTTTACTCACATTTTGTTATGTATTAGAAATAACAATAAGTATAAGAAATAGTGTTAAAATATTAGTGGAGTTCATCAACATCCCATTTTCATTTACTCATTACCTTCAAAGTTGATTTAAAAGTGGCTTACGAAAAAGTAAATCAGAGTTAGAGGATAAAACTATTACCAACTTGCAGTTTGTTTGTTTATTTCATTTGCTTATATAAATTAATTTTTCCCAAACATATTAGTGTACAGTAGTATTGAAGGGAGTTAATTGACTGATACAAAAATGTTATAAATCATATAACCATATAAAGCAATATATTTTACACTACAATAAACGCAATTGTATTCAGGAAGAACACTGGTCCGTGAGGAAAGCATCTTCTGCTTCAGCTCAGTCTTCGGACGGCCTTCCATGAGCGCGTCTTTTTCTTTCTAGATTGAAGTGTGCCGCGCCCAGAGCAGATTTCTACCCTTAAACAAAATATTTGTAATTCGGGTTGTTCTGCTCTATCACTAGCTGAGGGAACTCGTTCTACGTGAGGCTGGGTCTCCCTCAGCATTTTGCACTCCGGTGCATCAAAGGTGCAATGACAACAAGTTCACAATGGCATGCTCAGCCGTCTCTGGTATTACTCATCTGCGGGATAGAGGATCAATATCTTTACCAAGGCTCTGCGGCGTAGCTTGAAAATCCCCATGCCCTGTGATGAATTGCGACGTCCAGTAGTCTATTGCGGCTCCGAACGGTGAGGAAATATTTCCTTAAAGTAACCCCTTTTGTGGTTGTCACCAACTGACGTAAAGTGTGGCCGATTGCTTGTGGGACAAGTGTATAAAAGCGAAGTTGGAGATTATGATAAGAAACGTGTTTATACCATTATGTAAGATGTTTTGTAACAAAGAAAAAAATAAATAATCCGAGGGCAATGCCAATTGAGGATTTAAAAAAATAGCTAAATCATATCTTTTCAATTCTTTCATATTAGTATTGAACAGTATACAAATATAACTTTTACTTTCACTTACCTATATATGAAATATATTGTTACGATAAGCAGGGCTGCCCATCCCCCCCCCAAGGTCGATGGTGCAAGAACCTACCTCCTCCCAAGATATTTTATTGGTCACCTTTTCTTAAAAACAGAGCAAGATAAGGTAAAATTAGAAAAATCGTAGATCATATACAACTACACTTGCTGTTGCCTGTTCCATGTTTTCCCCTTGTCCCTTAGTCCGAAAATTCATAACCCCGTCGAAATATATCTCCCTCAAAAATTTTGATGACGCAACTTGCGCCATGAGACCCCCTTCTGAGCACCCCTGAGGGTAATTATTGCGATCATGAAAATTTTCGAATCCGAGGTTTCAACAGAAACGTTTTGAGGTTCCTTGAGTCCAAATAAGTCTTGCAAAATGATATATAAATATATATATATGTCTGTGTGTATGCGAACATTCTAGCTCAAAAACTAAAAATTCGTACGATGGGACAAGGGGTTGAAAGTCGATTGCTGTGTTACTTCTACCATGGGGGTAACTGATTTGCTTACTGTAGTGAGCTTTTTAACTTGTGAATACTTGAGGTATGTATGATATGAAAATGAGTAAAATACAATAATTGAGGAAATTAATTGCAATATTTCAGATATAGATATGTAGCGGCAGCTGATTCCCGCCTCTTGCTACACTGGACAACTAGTTCATCTACCCGCTACCTGGCAGCGCCATACAAGCTCGCTCTACAAATTCTATGTACCAAAAATTGTATTTTAATTTTTATTGTTATATGATAAAATACTCAAATTGTAAATTGAATATTTATATACGTGGTAAATACTTTTTATTAATAAAGTTTAATGGCCATAACATATACTAATCAAAGCTTAAAATAACTGTTACTGTAACGGCTCTTGATAGCCGGTTTAGTCTTGACGGAATGAATACCGCAGTAATATCTCAAATTGTTAGGTCCCCGGATCCAATTGTCGAGGTATAGTACACAGAGGATATATACAGTTACCAGAAGGCCTCGACAGTGCATGTTCATTGTATACATACAGGTGTTTTCGGGTGATCTTATAATGGTCCTTGACTGCTCTTGGTCAAGAACCATTACAAGAACCACTCTTGGTCTGCGGTGTAAAGGATCAATCTTAACTCTTCGCAAGGATGGTAACCACAACCAGAGATTTATTACTATAATAAATTAAAATCAAAACTACAATTTTTGGTACATTGAACGGGCGAGCTTGTATGGCGCTGCCAGGTAGCGGGTAGATGAACTAGTTGTCCCCTGTAGCATGAGGTGGGAATCAGCTGCCGCTATAGATATATGATGGTGCACCTTTGTACTAGGTAAGTATTTTCAGACAAAGGGGAAGTGAAAATAAAAATTATTGACGCTATATTTATTTACAATTCATTGTGGGGATTTCTATTTGTTTAAATACACTTATATATATATATATACAGATTTTAATTTTTATATCACTGTATTCTATACAATTAAATATTAAACAATACCATTAGTATTTATGAAAACCGCATATGCATATTAGCATAATATTGTTGGAATCTGTATTATAGGAAGCTCATGTTACGTATGGAAAGAGGTGTATGCCTGTTATAATCATTCAGGTGAACTTGGACAAACTCGTATTCCTTTGATTCCTCTATTACAACTATTATCCGTTACGATCTCTTATTTCTCCTTTAGTTAATTATCAAATTCTTTAATATTTTATATTTAACTATTTCTTATATCAAAGATTAATGTAAAATGGTTAATTATTTCAAATAAAAAAAAATAAGGTACTTTAGAGAAAGCCAATATTGAAAATTAGCTATTTAAGCCCTGATAAAGAACATCAATAAGAATAAAACCTAAGTTATATTAAAAACTGCTTAATAATACACTCTTATACTGATTTTAATCAAAATCGTTAGAGCCGTTTTTGAGAAAATCGTAAAAATGTGTTAAATCGATTATATAAAGACTGATAACATACACACTCACACCCACTGACACACACACACACACACACACACACACACAATTTTGCGGGGCTTGGTTATTTGGACTCAGGAGACCTCAAAACATGTATTTCCGTTTAAACTGAGACTCGAAAATTGTCACGATCGCAATACTTACCCTTATTATATGCTGCATATATAGGTCAATGAACTATAATTTTGACTAGAATTGTCAAAATCTGAGACGGATTACTATAAATGGCTCTGCGGTATGGAAATGAGTTCTCTAAGAAATAAAACTCAGAATAATTTCCGATTCCCATCATAATCAGATTCCGATCAAATCGGAGACCAAATAATTAGTACCTTTCTTCATCAAAATGTTTCCAACAGCAGCTATTTTAAGAAAAGAACAACACTTTCTAATGGGAAATATACAAATTATTGTGACCAGTTTTATGATTCGCATAGATTCTTCAAGGAGACTATAGTTCCTGTAGGTTGCAATGCGTCCTTATTCTCCCACTTATCACTCGCAGTTTTCTGACATCTGGTTAGACCTCTACTCCCCCTTCAAAATCCTTTCCTGCTCTCAACACCCCATACCCTTTCTATCATCACACGATCTGATCCAAACTTCGAACGACCCACGCGTAAAATAATTTACTCCCAAAATAGTATTATATTTAAACCTCATTTTCAATGAATTCCTTCAATCTGACCTTCATTCTGTCCAGTGGTATATCATATCTTCCTATAACTCCATTGATCCTATGGTATCCACCCTTACTTCATACTGACAATCCATACTAGACATGCATGCTCCTCTGAAAACCAGAACCTTACGTTATCCCACTGCTCCTTGGCTGACTCCTGAAATAAAGGAAATGATAAAGAGAAGGAATATAGCTAACCGCGAATACCGTCAAACCCGTTATCCTTTTGACTTTGCATCTTTGAAAGAACTTTGCAATGGAACCCAATCCACAATACGACTTGCTGAATCCAAATACTTCCATAATGCCCTTTCTAAAGCTCCTAATTCCTCTCTCACTCTTTCTCTCTCTCTCTCTCTCTCTCTCTCTCTCTATATATATATATATATATATATATATATATATATATATATATATATATATACCATTGTAATATAGATAACTGTAAATAATAAAATAAATAATAATAATATAGAAATAAAATAAATAATAATATAGAAAACTGCGTGTGATAAGTGGGAGAATAAGGAACAAGATAAAGATTAAGGAAAAATATTAGGTCGGTAAAGAAGTATTTTTTTGAAGATTTTAAGAGAATATTTACATTAAAATCACCGGAGATGATGACATTGGAGTAGGAGGAAACCAGATTGACAATGGAGGATTCGAAGAGAAGGTGGAATGGTACACGAGGAGAGCGGTAGACTACAACATAAGGAGAGGAAACGGAAGAAATTTCAACAAGCAAATATTCAATCTGAGGGAAATCATGAGAGGAGGACTGTAAAAGGATTTTGGCCTTAAGACTACCATGTATTTATATAAAGTCCGATACCACTTTCCGTGAGATCAAATCTGTCATGGCAAAGGAAAGAGTAATTGGGTAGTGAAATTTGGGAGGATGGGATAAAGGGTTTTAGTCAGCTTTCAGATACTGCTATTACGTGATAAAAATTATCTAGAAAAAGACAAATTCTATGAGGATATTGAATGGATGCATACCTGTTATATATCAATATAATTGTGGGCAACTTTGACACCAAGGTTCGTAGAGAAACAACATACAAGCTTATTTGATCCTGCAGTCTAAACATGGAAAGCAACAATAATGGTCACCGGATTATAAGTCTTACTACAAACTATAGACTAGCCATAGGCACCACTCTCCTCAACCTGTTTTCGATCACGCGACCCCCACATTTTCCCCCACTCCCCTCTAAGAGGCTGGTTGTACCCGACCATCATTTTGTTTTTATTGCAATTTGAGAGCCTTAGAGCTTTGTCTGCCATTTTGTTTTCCTCTTACCTTCCTAATATTTATCTTTTGTATAACCTTCTTAATGTTTACATTTTCAGGGTCATTTTTCCTGTAGCTTTTCTAATGTTTATATTTCATGTAACTTTCTTAATGTTTACCTTTTCAGTGTCACGTGATCAGTCACGCCCCTTTTCGATCGTGCAATATTCACATCCCCCCTCTCTACTATAAGAGGCAGAGTGTACCTGATTGCCATTTTGTTTTCCTGTAACCTTACTAATATTTATCTTTTGTATAACTTTCTTAATGTTTATATTTTCAGGGTCACGTGGTCAGTCACGTGACCACCATCATTTTCCTGCAACCTTCCTAATGTTTATCTTTTATATAACCTTCTTAATGTTTAACTTTTCAGTGTCGCGTGATCAGTAACGTCACCGTAGCTAATTTATTATTTTATATAGCATTTTCAGTAGTCCTTTTATGAAGTCCTTATTTCTTATTGATCGCCCGATTCACAGTTTTTATTCCTTACTTATCTACTTATAAACAATAGACTTTGAACCTTTAATCCCTAAAACATCAACATACCAATCTATAAATAGACACGCTTTTCAGAGCTCTACCTCATTCAGTGTTCTAAAGTGGATGGCTGCAACATCTCTGGAAACGTGTAAGTAAATTTCATTTAATCCTTCATTTCATTTTTGGTTTTTTTTTTTCTTGTCTAATCTTGCTCTTCTTCTGATGAGATCCGCATCGGTTTGTTTATCATATAAATCTCGTGGAAGTGAGAAGCGGCATTGGTCTCCTACAAACGTACGATTCTTTTATCAGAATGTCTGCTCCTTCAATTCCTTTAACATATATGCAAAACGATATCGGCTCACGCCTCTTATATTTGGTTGTATTTACTAACGATTCATTTATAGAAACTAATACGGATTCGAAGTCAGCATAGATGACAAACGGTACTTCACTTTGCCCCTCCTCATTTGAGAATCTGATAAAAGGATCTTTCGTTGGTAACTCTAGTCTTATCGGTTTTGTTTTCAGAGCAATATATTTTATGTTCTTCAAGTTTTTTCACTTGCTCGTTTCCTATATTATCGAAATGTTTGAAACAGCACTTGGAAATTGATATTTTATGTCTATGATGGTTAATTTGATTTCCGACTAATTTTTCAAAGTTAATTTTATAAACATAATGGGAAGTTTGGTCATCAGATAGGAGTAAAAGATCCCGATGGTCTTTCAATTCCGTTTTGCAGACTTTCAAAGGATATATTTTTTCTTTTTCATCCAGACCATAAACATTGATAGATATATCGTTTATATTTTCGAATTTAGTTATTTCGTTGAGAGAAGTTGGGAATGAAATACAATTAAAATTATACAAACGTTCTAAATTGTTTTACTTAGTAACACGTTGAGCATCCTTTTCCACACATTCTAAAATAGAATACTTAAAACAGTAGATGTCATTATCACGCACATTAATGTAAGCTTTCTTCAATCCTATAGATGCCGGAAGAGGAAGATATGTATATCCCCTTAACGGTAAATATTTGTTAGAAATTAAAGGTAATAAGCTAGAAGAGGAGTTGGGGGAAATCATCACCAAAAATAATTATCAGAAAATTCCCTTTTCTACTGTAGATTATCAAACAAGTGACATTGAAAATGTTCAAGGTCAAGGTAATGAAAGTCTTGAATCTAAACAGGAACCTATTGTGAGTGAAGTTGATGAACCTGTATTAGCCATACCCTCCTTAGGCGAGTATAGAAAAATTAAAAAAGAAGGAACTATCTTCTAGGAGCAAGAAAACGTAGCCTCTACATTAAATGATGAATTTGAAAATCTCAGAGGAAATATTAAAGAAATCGGTGGAAAATAGGCAGGAATTAGAAAAGGCCAAGAAGAAATATTATGTATTAGGTTCCATAATCATCAAAGAGTTATTTTTCCAGGTCGATAAGAAGACCCATGAGCTCTTAGCCAATTAAGAAGAATATATAGGCCCCACAACTTCAGCCGAACCCCCGATGTAAGAACGGACGTCTCCGAAAGTAGAAGGTGAACCAGCCAAAATAGAAGGGTGGAACAAAAAACTATTGACTCATAAAATATCATTACCTATAATTAATAAATTTGTTTATTATAGGAATAGAAAAACAGAGCCAATCACCATTCCTATTTTAAAAGATGATGTATATAAGGGTTATATAGCTCTGAACCATGTTAGGGCAGGCCGTTTAAGGTCTTATTTTAAGACATGGTAGTCTTTGTTCCATTCCAGAGGGCAAAAAGGGGTTTTTAATTTACCGTCCCTTCCGTTGACGAGCTAATGGGTTCTGGCGAAACCATCGTTAGGTTACTCATTCTGGATAATTGTATACGATTAATTGTAAATATAATTTTGTAAATAGGATGTTAGCATTTGGACTTTAACGACAAATTTCTAGGGCTGAATGTAAGGAATCTCAGGCTGAATCGACTAAAGAAAATTTATGAAAGAATTAGTTAATGAAAATATTATAAATATTGAATATGTTAACACAAATGATAATGTTGCCGATATATTGACAAAGTCATTATGCAAAGAAAAATTTGTTAAATTTAGAAATATACTGTTAAATATAAAAAAAAAAAAAATTAATTAATGTTTGCGACTGAATCTTTAGTTATATAAATTTCTCCATTATGTAAAGCTTCAATCGAGGGGGTGTTTTAGAATTAATTAATTTATGTTATTTGTTATTGTATATTCTACGTACAACACTGTTACTGGCAACACTGTCATATGTGACGTCAGTAATCACAACCATGTATACTCCCTCGATATGGCTTCTATGTTTGTAGTGTTCTTCCACAATAAACGTTTCTTTATTGTCTGTGTCTGTTTCATAAAGAAACCCTAACCATTATTAACATTCCTCTCCTCCGACCCTCGGCTTCACACTCAGATGCCGTTTTGGGAAGTTGTTCGCTATTCACTCTTTTAACATATTCATACTACTTCAATCTTCTTTCTTTCATTATCTCTAATATATTATTCCTAACTTTCGTGCTTTCTTTAATGGTCTCATTTCTGATTCTCTGCATCCTTGAGAATCTTGCCGACCTCCAACAATCCATCTCCACAGCCAGGAAATCTTTTGCTCTGTGATTATACCCTGGATTTAATGGTTAGAGATTGATTTAGTGATAGACCTACCTCTCTCAAGACAATTTAGAAATTCATTGATCAAAATTGCTTTTTTACACCATTTGAAGTAGAGAATTTATTTTACATATTATAATTCTTCAAGTGTTTTATAATATATAGTCATAGTATTTCTATAGGAGTGAAAAATGGAGGTCTAAAAGTAGTTTAACTGGACTCTCAGGGTCCAGAATAGTATTTTATTACACCAAACAATTTACTTTTAGTGAATTACACTACAGATGTGCCTGAAAATAGATAGATAGAAAAATAAACTTTATTCTGTGACAAGGTCCCCTAAGAATAAAAGTAATGAACAAATAAAAAGAAATCCATATCTAGCCAAAAACTAACTTAATAAAAATTCTAACAGTATATACAATACATAAAATAACAGTATATACATAAAATGTTCTCTAGAATAATTGTAGTTGTGAAAGATATATATATATAATACATATCCTCATCAGTGATTAATATTTTAATTGGTTAATTACTATTAATCAAAAGGAAAAAGAATTTAAATTGGTTGTTTTGTTTTGGGTTTTTTTCACAAACTTGACCTCAAAATTCCGCTAAAGACAAAAGAAGACATTAATGGTGCCATAGAAAATCTGACATAATCAATAACAGACAGTGAAAATAATAATACCTTTATCAATAAGATTAACAACCCACAAAATACTAACTTGCCACAGCATATTCGCATCTTATTAAAGGAAAAACGCAGAGCATGATCGAAGTGGTATCGAACTAGATACCCGACAGATAAAGCGCATTACACCCAACTGACTAACAAACTGAAATCAGAAATAAGAAAATACAAAATTCAAAATTTACTAAATTTTACTGAAAAACATACACCTACCGATAAATCACTATGGATGACCACTAAAAGGCTCCTGAAATTTAAAGACTGCAACCATCCACTACTCACTGAAGCCCAAACCTGGTCCAAATCCGACGAAGAAAAATCCCAAATATTTGCTCACCACCTCTTTAAAACCTTTAATCCACATCCCGATATTCTTAACCCAAATCACCTTGAATGTATTGAAGCAGAACTGGATATCCCACTCCAAATGACTCCTCCTCCTAAAGCCTTTCATCCTTCAGAAATATCCAACATCATTCATAGGTTATCTTCCCGCAAAGCTCCTGGACACGACCTAATTACATCCCAGATCCTAAAACTACTTCCTCGGAAAGCCATTCTATTCCTTACATATATATATAATGCTGTACTCCAATCGACATATTTTCCCGACCCTTGGAAACTATCCATTATCAAATTGATACATAAACCCAAAAAGCCACCAGGATACCCATCCTCTTACCGTCCTATCTCTCTTTTACCCATCATGGGAAATGTCCTAGAAAAACTCATCCTAAAACGCCTGTACCCAATCCTAGATTCTAATCACATAATCCCAGATCACCAGTTTGGATTCCGCAGATCCCATTCCACTATCCAGCAATGCCATCGTGTGGTGGATATTGTCTCCTCTGCATTAGAGCGCGGAATGTACTGCACGGGAGTCTTTCTCGATGTAGAACAGGCTTTTGATCGAGTCTGGCACCCGGGACTACTTTACAAACTCCGTAAATTCCTACATCCTACATACTTCCTCATTATCCGTTCCTATCTAACTGATAGATACTCAAAAGTCAATCACAATAATGCTTATTCATCCCTCTTTTCCCAGTCCGCTGGTGTTCCTCAAGGTAATATCCTTGGTCCTATCCTTTACACAGTTTATACAGCTGACATCCCAACCCATCCTAACACTGTTATTACCACGTATGCCGATGATACATGTGTCCTATCCGTTAATAATGACCCAACCATTGCATCCCAAACTCTTCAATCGCACATCACAAGCCTTGAAGAATGGTGTCAAAACTGGAGGATTAAAATAAATTCTAATAAATCCCATCAAATCACCTTTACCCTTCGACGTAAACCTATGACCTCATGTCCCACAGTATCCTTTAATAATACCCCACTTATCCCTGTTGAACAAATCCGATACCTTGGACTTCACTTGGACAAACGTCTAACTTGGAATCCTCATACCAGACTGAAACGACAATAAACCGCTCGACGTTTCCGACTACTCCAACACTTACTAGACAAACGTTCTAAGCTTCCAGTAAATTACAAAAGATTTATATACATGACTACAATAAGACCTATTTGGACTTACAGAGTTGAGCTTTGGGGCTCCACTAAGCCATCGAATTCCTCTCGTATCCAATCCTTACAATCAAAAATCCTTCGGAAAATCCTCAATGCTCCTTACTTTATCACCAATAAAATAATCCATAATGACCTTAATGTTCCTTATGTTTCCGATTTGGCCCAATCCAGATACCAATCCTTCCATAATAAACTTCAGAACCATCCGAATCCTCTCGTCTCTAACCTTGCTTCCTCTTCTATTCCTGATAACCCTCCGAGGCGTCTGAAAAGAAGATGGCCTCGAGATCTCTTATTGTAAATACATTTTGTTTTTAGAGTGCTACCAGTGGGTAGTTTCTCAACAAGTCATTTCATGTTTTTATTTTCTGTTATCAAATTTACTTAATGTATTTAATTTTTTAATACAGTTGTAAATATCATGAATAAATTAAAAAAAAAAAATTGGGTTTTCACTTGTCTAAAAGGTAGAGTCCACTTAGCAACTGTATATTTCTTTCAATTGTTCACTGACAAGGATTTATAATAAATTAACCTTTATAATTGATATTGTAATTAATATAATTCCTCTTACCATACCAGGTAGATATTCATTAAAGTAAAGATTTCAATTCAATTACTATCAAGAAATATAATTTATAATAAACAAATATACATTACTAGAAATTATTTAATATTCAAATAAAAGAAATTTTTGATGTATATGCAATGTTATGAATTAATTAATATAAAATAAAATATGAAATAGAAATTTAGAAAATGCAAATTAATTTATAGACTTAAACTAAATAAAATTATTTAAAATTTTATCTGATGTTCTAATGTTTCTCCTTGAGTAGGATCGAATTAATATACTAATCTTTAGATTTAAAAGTTTTAGCACCATAAAATTCTATCTTTAATATTTGTAATTATAGAATTTAATTTATTTTTGAGCTCTGAATAATTTTTAACTTTTAATGTTATTTCTGCATAAATGATACATTAGAGCAGGTGTCTCCAAACATTTTGGTCTGAGGGCCATATAGAGACCTCCATTAATAGTCCAGTAAAAAAAAGCCTTACCCCAACATTAAAAAAATAAAGATGAAATTTGTCAGATATTGTTTATTAAGCTCCCCACAATAAGTAAAAAGTTACAAAGAGTCGGGAAGAAGGACAGACAACTGATAAATTGTTAGTTTTTTGAGAATATCTCAAAAACTATGATTTTTTTTTTTTTGCAAATATTGTTCAGTACAATAATAAAGTATTTAAATTTTTTATACATTGATTTTATTGATTTTTTTAATGATTTGAACGATCGAAAATGTTAAAAACTAATCAAACTTGAAAAAGATACTAGGAACATCATAAATTTTGTGGTTGAAGTAATTTTTGCTTAGTGTGGAAATAAAGTAAATGTAATATAATAAATATCTCCGTAACCATTAATTTTATCAAAAAAATGTATTGGTTAATTTTTATAGAGAGTTTTCTCATGTGATGTTTTTTCAAAACCTAAAAAATATCAGTTGTCTGTCCTTCTTCCCCTTCCCCCATCAAAACCCGACACGGGATTCTTTGAGACTTTTTACCAGTTATTATGGGGAGGGTAATGAACAATTTCTGACAAGTTTCATTTTTATTTTTTGAATGTTGGGCTCTATCCCTAATTTTACTAGACAAGTCCCGCGAGTCACAGCTTGTGATGAAAAAAAATATCTTGTTCCATAAATGACACATCAGTGGTGAAATGGCCTTTCTAAAATTTTTAAAACTTTACCATGTAATCAAAGAAACTTTCGCGGGCCGGACTGAAAGTGCCGCATGCGGCCTGCGGGCCGTAATTTGGAGACCCCTGCATTAGAGTACTTGTGGTTTGTTGGATAGACAGTGGGGCAGTATGAAGTTGGAGTATTTCGTTTTTTTTTTGTTTTGTTTTTTCTGTTGGCATTACAGACCTTGTAGATCTTTTTTCCGCCTTAACAAGCCTGTTTCATCTCTTTCTGTCTTGGGCTATTTCTTTTCGGTTATCTGCACGTAGCTCTATTGCACCTTTGTTGATTCTATCTATCCACCTGCTTTTTGGTCTTCCATGTGGTCTTTCGCCTTCTATTGAGACATTCGTTGTTACATAGAGGCTTTCAGATGAATTGCTACAAGCTACATGCCCCGCCCATCTTAACCTTCTTGCCTTTATGTCATGAGATATTGATTGACCAGTTTTTGTAATTGGTCTGTATTTCGTTATAATGAATTTAAATATGAAGGACTGTTAACACTAACACTTGACTACAATCTCAAAATATTTAGTTACGGCTTAATACTGAAACATGGTTTGTCCTGAGCACTAGCGGAACCAGGATTTAATTTTGGTGGAGAGCTTCAGCACGAACGGTTTTTTTTTTTTTTAATATACAAGGATTATTACTTAAGAAGTACGGTGTAGGGATGTGGCGACCCCATCGCCTGGTCATAGCACCGCAGACAGCCACTGGCCCTCCAGATTGGGGGAACAGTACACTGACAATCATACAGTAAACTAATAAACTAATACAGCACATTGCACTCACCCCCACACCACAGACAAAGGTCATCAACACCCTAGGGTCACCTTCCCTAGGTAGCCGCCGCCCGAGGGGGAGCAGGACCGCATGCTCTGAAGTGGTAGCACCACCATCGGTTTAGGATGCGAATAGGTTGATGTCCCCCCTGTCCGAAAATTAATTCATCTCGAAACCTCAAATAGAACATAACGATTGATCTCAACGGCGACGACTCCGGAACTGTGTAAAGGACTTTAACCTCGGTGGCCGATGAAGAAACCAAGGATGAGTTTTATGACATGCTTGAAAGAACATACGACCTTTGCCCAAGATATGATGTCAAAATCATTGCAGGAGACATTAATACAAAAGTTGGACAATAAAAAATCTACCGACCTACAATTGGAAGCCACAGTATCCATAGTCATTGCAGTGATAACGGTCAGAGATTAATATATTTCGCTGCATCACGCATACTTGTGATAGGAGGAACTTTCTTTGTGCACAAAGATATCTACAAAGGCCAGTGGACCTCCCCGAATGGTGAATCAGTTAACCAAATCAACTATATACTCATAAGTGCAAAGAACAAGTCGGATCTAATTAACGTTGGCTCATTTAGAGGAGTCAATATGAACTCCGATCACTTTTTAGTAATTGCACTCGTTCAAGCCTGTATCTCAAACATTAAGACCAGACGGGCCCAAAAGACAAAAAAAGTATAACGTTGATGGTCTATGATCAGAATCGACTCAGGAAGATTTCGCCAAGGACATTAGAGACAAGCTTTGAGTGGGGATAGATGAAACTAGTGATATAGACTTTAGATGGGACGAATATTGCAAGGTAATGAAGCGGGTGGCTGAGGATATCCTCGGAGAGCAGGTCAGAGATTCCAGAACCCAGTGGCTCGATGAGGAGTGTAAGGTAGCTACCGAAAGAAAGAATGTGGCGTATAAAAGAATGCTCCTGAGAAGAAATTCGCGAGCCTCTCTCCAAGTGTACCGCCGACCGAGAAGGGAAGAAAAACGCCTATATCAAAAGATGAAGAGAAAATGGGAGAATGATAAAATTGCGTCGATAGAAAGCCTCAGGTTTGATAATCAGATCAGAAAATTCTATCAGGAAGTTAATACAGGAAGGAAGCCATTCAAGCCAAGGATTACTGCCTGCAGAGCCGAGGATGGATCCTTTTAACTGAATCAGGTCAAATATGGGCTAGATGGAAACAGTATTTGATGACCTCCTGAATGGCAATTATGAAGTAGAAGGATAGGTAGAAGGAATCTTTATTATAAATCGAACAGCAAATGGTGAGCTTGAATCTCCCAATGACGATGAGATCACAGACGCAATCGAAAGGTTAAAAAACAATAAAGCACCAGGCCAAGATGATTTACCAGCCAAACTGTCTAAGTATGGGGGAGATATTCTTAGGAAAGTGGTACATGAACTGAACTTATTACTGTCTGGCTGGAAAAATCGCTGCTTGTATCCTGGCAGAGAACTATTATTTGCCCTATTCATAGAAAGGGCAATCAGCTGGACTGCAATAATTACTGAGGGATCTCTCTCCTTCCAACTGTCTACAAGATCTTTTCGCTTATCTTGTTTCGGCATCTTCTCCCGTTCGCTGAGACAGTAATTGGTGACTTCCAGTGCCTTTCCGACAGGATAGATCCACAACGGACCAGATCTTCTCTCTCGGAATCATTCTCGAGAAACGAAGAGATTATTCATTGCCAACACATCACCTATTTATCGATTTTAAGGCGGCCTATGACAGCATTAACAGGGAACAAATCTATAATGCGATGGATAAACTTAAGTTCCCTAAGAAACTAATCTGCCTAGCTCGACTTACAATTAATTAACACGGTAGAATGTAAAGTGGGAATCCAGATTGGGGGGTCAGAGGAGCTCTGTACAAGAAAAGGAGTAAGGCAGGGAGAATCGCTGACCTGTCTCCTGTTCAATGTGTCACTTGAAAAAGTTCTCAGAGACGCGCGGAGACAATTGGATGGGACCATCTTTAACAAGTCAATACAAATCCTGGCATACACAGACGATATTGATATCATCGGGAGATCACTTCGCGGCGTAAAGGAGGCTTTTCTGGCTCTCGAACAGTCTGCGCGGAACATGGGACTGCCTATAAACGAAAACAAAACCAAGTATATGGTTACTGGCATAAATGCACCACATCCACAAATCTCGATTAGTGACTACAATCGAAACGATTAAACAATTTGTTTATCGGAGCTGCCAAGTAAATGCCAACAACGATGTATGAAAAGAAATACCTAGGAGAATCCTGGCAGCAAATAAATGTTACTGTGGCCTGCGGTGGTAACTAAGTAATCTTGATCTCCAGAGTTAACGAATCTTAGACAGTGGAGACTTTATGAATAATGGGTTTATTCAATATGTTATAAATGTCATCTAAAATATAGAGTAATATAATATGGATATATGAGTTGACTACATCAGTTCACTACAGGTCTCCTACAGTGAAGAGTCTGACTCAAGAATGCAACTGTATGAGTGATTTGGTCTGAGGATCATAGGGGTTATATGCTCAGGAATAGTAGGGGGGATGAATCAATTATGGAACGTCTAGGAAGCGTGTGAATGAAGTTAAGAATTGATATCCTTATCTTTTAGAATTGATATGAACTCTGTGAGAAAGTGCTCGTTTGTTGAAAACGGTTATTGTTCCCTAAGTCTTGATAAGTGTCTTCTGTCCAGTCAGTACATTCTAGATAACTATATCTAAGCTATCAGAGATAGCTGGACCTGGCTATATAGGGCTTTGATAAAGGTCATGAGAAAGGTCAATGAATGATTAAATTAAATAAAAGTTAATATTAATAGTTGTTACGGATTAAGTCCATTCCGTAACTCAGGAAAACAAAAGCGACTGGGTACAAAACGCTGATTCGTCCTGTCCTTACATATGGAGCGGAAACGTGGAGCTTCTCCAAAACAGACGAAAACAAGCTGTTGGACTTTGAAAGAAAAGTACTAATATGGACCAGTACGTTCAGGTAACGATTGGAGGAGACGGAGTAATGCAGAACTGACCGCTATACATAATTATACAGATCTACCGGTTCATTATAATACAGCGTTTAAAATGGGCGTGTCATGTAATCAGGGTAGATGAGAATATCCCAACCAGCAAAATTATGCTGACGCGTCCAGAAAGAAAAAGTAGAGTTGGAAGACCTAGATTGCGCTGGATGGATGGAGTCGACTTGACGATGGAGCGCATTGAGATAATGGAGAGTACATTTACTCCTCATCCAGAATCCCATACTGCAAAAGTAGAATTCCTCTCTTCACCAATTCCACTCTCCTTAACCCCTTAAGTAGTTAATCTTTCTGAGGTCAAATACCTTTTACGTAAAATCACACCTGGCAAATCTCCTACGATCTGAGTTCCTAAACCCACAGATCCTTTGAACTTCCTCCCAAAGCCATCATATTCCTCACATATATTTATAATTACATCTCAAGAACTACCCACTCCCCTCTCTTATGGAAACATTCCACCATCGGCCTTTTCCTGAAACCAGGTAAACCTTCCAACAATATATCATCCTATAGACCAATTAGCCTACTTCCAATCCTTTAAGAATATCCTAATGAAAAGAATGCTACCCATAATAGAATCCCAAAACCTTCCTACCCACCAATTCGGATTTCATTAGCTTAACACTCGGCAAGGATGGTAACTACAACCGGAGGGATCAAACTCCGGACTTTTGGGAGGATGAGATATTAATGGAGGGATCATTCTCCTGACTTAGTAGACTCCTGGCGGATCAGCATCCAGACTTGTATGGAGAGAGAATAAGAAAAAGGTTTTGGATAATTTTTAAAGAAAAAGGCAATGTGATGCATTAATACGAAGAGTATATAAATCACGTACAGTTAAGTAGGTGACTGATAATCCTAATGCCCAAAGGGCTAGATCATTCTTTCATGCAAAAGATGGGTAACGAGAATCGTACCCGATTATTCTGGTCTTATTTTTTCAACAGTTGATTTATGTACCTTATATATCTTTATTTAGAGACTAACGGAGGAATCATTCTCCTGACTTAGTATACAGGAATACTAACGGATACAGGAATACAAGTCTGGATGACGGATCAGCATCCAGACTTGTAAGGAGTAGTAAAATAAACATATTTTTACAACACATATTTTACAATGAAAGAAATGTACATTTTAAAAAGTCAATTATACAAAAAAATATAATATAAAAATCATCCCGTGATGTGAGCATCTTGTGATGGCGCAGTCTCGTAGCGGGCGCTTGAACTACGTGCAGGGCCACTACAGGTCCCCGCACAGAGCCGCTACACTCTGATCCTACCTCTCTGACTGCTCTTTACAAGTTTGCTGTGGTACTGAATTCTCAAACTGTTATTCAATTGAGGTGGGAGTTCTGCCGTGCAGCGTATTGGATCCCGTCCTTTACCATTCTTTTTATCGCAGATATCCCTCTCCATCCTGAAACCCTCCCGGCAACATTCGCAGATGATAACGCTATCCTTTCAACCAACTCAGATTCTAAAACAGCGTCCTTAAACCTACAAATGCACCTCCTCCTAATTGAATATTGGTGTAAGAATAGCGCATTAAGGTAAAGTAAACGAATTGAAATGCAAACATTACCATCACCGTTTGTCATAGATTCTGTTCACCAGTTTATTTTAACTCCATCCAGCTACCTTTCTCAGACACACTCAGGTATCTTTGTTTTCTCTGGTTAGGCAGACGACTGATCTGGAACCCTCATAATCCACCCAAAAGACAGGAATAGAAAATATAACCTGAATAGAAAATATAAACTTTCTATTGAAAACAAATTATTGATCTTCAAGATAAAACTGAAACCTATTTGGACTTATAGACTAGAACTGTGGGGGACAGCAAAATTTTCTAACATCAAATGCATCCAATCCTTTCAGTCCTTCGAACAATCATCGATGCTCCTTTCTATGCAACCAACAAAACTCTACACCAGGACCACAACATCCCATTTCAAATCTTCTTGCACAATCGCTATCAAGCACCACCCATCACTATAATCCTCCAAGAAGGTTAAAACAGCTGAGGTCCCGCGACCTTCTGAAGTTTTTAGGAACTGGAGTTCTGGCAATCATCAGATTCTCGATTCAAGACCGAAACTAGCGTGAAACTGCATGAAAATAATTGTAGGTGACGCGAAAGCAGAGATAAGACGATCGGTAAAAAAAGTTTACACTATTGAAGGAAGTTAGTTGACTGTTCTACATATCATGTATATTTTCAGGCGATTTGCGAAATGGACCAAAATTGCTTGAAATGTAACAACTATGCATATAGTTAAAAACCAATGTTTCAGCTATTGTAGGATTAACAAGAAGTACCTAATTCTGTCCAGCACATTCCGTTAGGTTTAAACAATATATACTGGCAAACCAGCTCTAAATATAAAAATGATGGTTTTCATTTCTTCACCTATTATCTCACATCAGGGCATTATTAATGCTATAATTAAGTTTAAAATTACTGGATATGAAGGGGAAATAATATTAGTTTGTCAGTAATGCAGTAAAACTTCCCAATTGTAACTTTTGTTTTCCCCCCGAAACCCAATGTCCAACCGTAGTGTTAGCTTGTCCCAGTGAGCGTCATTATAAATTAAGAATAGTTCTGGAATACTTTGTAGGAGGTAAGAGAATTTGTATTTATATTCAGAGGATGACTTATTGCT
Organism: Nezara viridula; assembly: GCA_928085145.1. NCBI lineage: Eukaryota > Metazoa > Arthropoda > Insecta > Hemiptera > Pentatomidae > Nezara > Nezara viridula. The sequence goes on along the minus strand of OV725078.1, from coordinate 56,703,503 downwards.
TTCGCGTAATCGGGATAGATGGAGCATTGTTTTGGGGGGTTTGAGGATCCAAGGTGGATTTTGAATTTCTGTTATGTGTATAGGTATGTTCTTACTTTAGAGGAAGAAATTTTGACAATTCGCCATTTAAGCCCTGTTAGGTTACATTAATGAGGAAAAAATCTATCTTACATGAAAAATTACTTAATAATACCTTGACCTAATCAAATCAGTTTAATAAAAATTGTTAAGAGCCATTGTTACATAAAATCAATGATATAAAGAGGCACTTCCCATAACCCGATTTCAACGAAAATGTTGGTGTACTGTCCCAGCCATACAGAAATCTCAAATATGCAATTTCAGTTTCATATAGCTTATCATTTTTTAGCCAGACTGTTCACACACACATCCTTGGTTATTTGGATTCAGTAGACCTCAAAACGTGTATTTCCATTGAAAACTCGGATTAAAAAATTTTCAGTCGCAATACTATCCTTTACTACACATTTAATATATAGGTAAGTAAAAGTAAAAAAAAAAAAAAAAAAACATGAACATCTCCCATCCCAGGAAATAGATACAGAAACGTTAGGTTGAACATTATCAAAAATATTATAATTTTAGGGAACCAAGAATTTCAATTAAATCAAACTGATAAAAAATCATACAATTTATTTTCATAATAATACAACAAAAACATTATACAATGACAGAAGAAATTGAGCAATAGGGCTATTAGCATATTAATATCACAAAATATATTTTAACATTAACAAATTACAACTAAAAAATTGAAAGGCTTAAATAAAAAAAACTAACACAGGTAATTTCAGAAATATGAAGAAAAAAAAGAAACAAAAAGTTAAATAAGATAAAAAACAAATTACAGCAATCAATCATAAATAAATTTTCGGAGGTTCAGTCAATAAAAAAAAGCAACTATATTTTACAGACGTTAAGACACCTGAATATGTCCTCATATTCATGCTCTACAGAGAAAAAAAAACAGTTTAAATACAATTTATTTAGAAAAGAATTATATTTTTAGAAATTACAAATGAAAATTTCCAACAACTAGAACAGACATTGACTATTGAGGAGAAAATGGTTACAAATTTACTTTAGAAAAATAAATAACTTTAGCGAGTAATAATTACTTTTTGGAAAAGTTTTCTATAACCCCGAGATATTTCACTATGGGGCATAAATGTGAAAACAATTAAGTCACAAAATATAGTTGTTTATTAATTGATTGAACCTTAGGATCCTTAGTATTCTGTTGGTTTTCCATATTAATATTTTTTAAGAATTTTTAGAGCAATATAAAATAATTGAATAAAACATAAATAACAAAAAGGCGTATTAATTTAGACAATTAGTAATAAATTAAATAAGTTATGAACTATGAAGAAGAAAATACAATCATAATCACTAATAATTTTAATGAATTTGGAAATAATACAAAAAAAATGTACCCAGATATACAACAGTAGCCCCTAATGAAGTCATTAATTGGAAAATTAAAAAAAATTATTGACGACAGCATTAAAAAAACCTTAATTTCTATGAAACAAATATCACATTTGTGCTATCACAGTTCAAGGACATAATAATCTCCTTCTTTTCTATCCACATTATTAATATTCCACCACAAGGAACAATGTATAATGGTGGAATATGTCAAATTCATGAAGAGTGTCATAATGAGGAATCATTGAGTTACTGCATTTCTTCACTAAGAATAGTATTATTCCTCATGTAGAATAATACATAGGCAGCTTGACCCTGAAAATAAGCATTACCAAATATAAATTGTGAGTATGAGTACCACATTCAATTAACAATATTAATAAGCAATATTTTGATTTATCTATAACATAGGGTTTTTAATACCCCTCCTCTTCACCTAAGCTGTAGAACAATAGTTCTATACCATGAACTATTTTAGTTAAGCATATTTTCCAAATGATGTAATCCGGATGATTTGTGAAATCCTGAATATCCTTGCTAATTACAAATAAAATCTCTGTATACCCCTTCTCTCTGAAATTATTTTCCCGATTTGGAGTATGACTGCCTGATATAAAAAAGATGTGGAGGGTGTCTGGTGAGAAGAGATTAATAAATTTCATAAAAAAAATTTTCAGGATTTTAACCCTTTGAAGATAAAGTGTCAGGTGGAAATAGTAGACACTAAAAAAAAACAGCTGCCGCTATATCTTGTGGATATTTCATTTATCTTTTTATAAATTTAGCGAAGTATTTTTGTGTGTTGCTAGATAAATTGCAGCTTACTTTTTTGGAAGGAAGCTAGGTAATATATCACACTCCTTGAAGACATGTAAAAATAGAATGTCTTGTAGCTGCAGCTCCAAGATAGAAAATAAAGGTTTTATGTTTCAAGGTCCAGAAATTACAAAAAATATCTCATGGAAGTGGAATAACAAAATCAAAATAATAGTTATTGAAGGAAGTTAGTCTTATAGTAAAACTTCAAAACTGTTCATGACCACAATATTGATAATGCCATATAAATTTCTTATATATGTAAGTGAAAGTAGAAATTAGTCACTTTTTTTAAATGATACTAATGATGCATGGAATTTATTCCAAAATGGATTCATGAAAACAGCAATCGCTATCAGAAATGTATCGAAATGCCATGTAATAAAATATTTTGTTAGCCATTTAAGAATATTTTATATAAAATATTTAAAAACTACATTTTGTCTGTCTATATAAATTCAATAAGGTTTGACACTTACGAGGATGTCCTCACTTCTTATGGGTGTGACATTGTCATCGTCATAACAGTACCATCCTTCAGATTTTTGGTTTTTGCAGTATGCAGTGTCTAGAAACAATATTAGTAATTTTAATCATAATTATGGTAAAAACAACAATCAAAATCAAATGTAACTGAATAATTAAAATAACAAAGAATAAAAAAAAATGTCTTACAATGGCCTCCAGACAGGGTCCCATAATGGTTTATAACACCCACTAGATCATATTTTACATCTTGCTCAGACGGATTTATAATATATTTAGCTAATCTAAGGTTAGTCAGTGGAAAATCTACTAGGGAATCAATTTTATCACCCCCCTTTGTAAATGAGAATCTTTTAAGTTGAATTATTAATATATTTGGTAATTTCCAAAGATCAAATTTTTTCGTAACTCTGCGGTGTACTTGGCATGTAGGACAGTACCTGTTAAAAAAAAAAAAGAAACATTCTGAATGAAATCACAATAAATAGTTGTTAACAAATACTGAATAATCTATATTATATTTAAAAAATTGAAACTCACGAAAAATTTATACATAATAATTAATATGAAAAACTAAATACAATAGAGAACTTCATGAATTTTGAATTTTTCTTTTCAATGAAGATAAGGTTATAAGAATGAAAACACCAAAATTCCTGGAATTTTCTTATGCTTGTTTGCAAAGATAATTAGCGTTATAGAAAAGGGGTGGGGACAGATCTATGTCATGAGGGTGGAAATACAGCTGCATTAGGGGCTGCTGGTGTCTAGCTCATACCGTAAATAGAATCTCACTCCTTTGGAGACTTTATCCTTTAATACTGTCTTACTTTGTAAAACAGTTTATATTTTATTTTTTAATTATTACTAGAGCCCTGATTTGAACATCTTTAACCATTCACTTAAATGGTGTTCAGTATACAATAGTATTTGTAGAATATAAACACCATTAAACATAAATAATCATAGTCACACTAAAAAGAAGAAACATAAACTAATATTTATGTTTGTAGAAAATGATATTTGCTAGATTTCTTGAAAATATCACAGAATTCAGCCAAATTTTACTAAATTCAAATTATTTCTAAAGTTTTTTTTCTTCTTATGCAATATGATCATGACTCTTCTGCCATGAGACTGCTTGCATCCCAATAAAGTTAAGCCGATTGTAACCAATTAGTATAACCAGCAGAAAAATTCTGTCTCATTTCTTCGAGATGAGAGAATTCATGTAAATGGCTTTATGCCATAGCAGAGGAAATGCTGCATAATTAGTAGTGAAGGTCATCTGTCACTTGTATCTTGTTGAGGTGAGCATTCAAATAGTCATGATCAATGATTGATAAGAAAGTAGCAACTGAGCCGTGCGAGGGTAGATCAAGTGGAACACAACCATTTGGATTGAGAAGGGTAGTCCACTATTTTCCTCTTGTGCAATGTTAGTAAATAAACTTACAGCATTTGATTGTTTAGGTTTTTTATAAGTATTAGTAGAAAATTTAGTTGTTAATGGAGGCATGACCAACTGGGGGCCTTGTTTGGCTAGGGCATCAGCCTGTTAATTACCTGAGGTTCCTACATGTAATGGGATCTATTGCAGCATCAAGCCTAGCCTCCAAGTCTTAAACATGTAAGTGCAACTGGATGGTAACTTGATAGGCTATCTGCAGGTCTGTCCTTAAGAATGGGTAGGCTCTTAGCCATACTTCAGCCAACACAGAAGTGACATTGCTGTTGAAAAAGATCATTACTATATTCTTGGTAGCAGGGCCCAGGTTGATTAGAAAAATTCAAGTAGGATTTTATCTGGACCAGAACTTTTTCTCTCCTTAGTCCTTTGAAACGCCATTTCTGCCCCATTCTGGGTAAAGTCAATGTGTAGTAGCTTGTGCTCTCCAACAAGTGGACATGTTGGAATATCAGTCATTTTTGAGTATTTAGCTTTTGTTCTTGGATGAAAATTGTTCACTGCTGCAAAGTGTTAACAGAGGAAACACGCATTGTCTTGGTCAAAAGTTAGGCTAACTTCACCCTTCTTGATTGGATTTTTTTTTATGTGGAGGATCATTGTTCAATCAGGAAATAAGCTGGTGTGTTTTAAAGTCATTTTAAAAAAAAAATCCAATAGCTGGAAACTTCTAAAGGCTGACTTTTTGATTGAAGATAGCTTGATCATTGGGGTTTCGAGTGGATTAGAATTTCAAATGTCAATTGCAACATTGTTAATGCCCCTTTTATTAAAAATAAAAATATGGAATTTTTCATTTCTCATATAATTGGTAACGAATAATCTACTTTTTAATTAAAAATGAATAGAATGAAAAATCATTCCCTACATTGTTGTCGGGGATCAGGTAATGCCTTTTTCATTTTATTTCAGAATTTTAACAATGGGAATTACGTATTCTTGAAGATTGTGAATCATTAAATTAGATAAATACTGTAGGAAAACTCATGACCAAAAATTCAAATTAATAAAAATTTTAAGACATTCATGAATAAAACTAAAATCTATTGACTTTACTTAACAATTCATCAAAGCAGAACGGCTAGATATTGAGATAAACCTTTATTAATAACAACAAAAATGTTTGTCTACTCCAATTCATATAGCAGACCAGGGCCAACCCAAAGAAGAAGAAACTTAGAAAAAAACAAGAATTAGAAAATTCCGGCAGGCAGTTCTTTAACAGAACTTCATGTACTTCTGATAGCTCTTGAAATTAAAAGGATATAATCATTCACTATGAGACCACCAGCCTTATATGATAATGTGACATCCATAAAGGAATAAAAGCTTTGTTGATGAAAACATTTGAAAATAGTATGCAAAATAATTTTGGGGTCTGTCAAGTAATCTCGGTAATCGACAGAGTATTTTATGTCCATTATGTGTCATAAGGTTCTTCTAATGGAGGAATTATGTATATGTATATTATAAGTATATATTATGACTTCATTGTATCAAACAATGGATACTGTAATCATCTAACTACCTACATAAAAAAACAAACAATAAGGAAGAATTTAACATCTAAGAAACATTGTAGACATATATTTGGAAGAAACATGGAACAAACAACTTCTAAGGAAAACATCACAGAAATAAGACAAACAAAAAAAAAAAAAAAAAAAATCTACAAGCCGTAGTTGTATACATAATAAACATTGCTTTAGAAAAGTTCAAGGAAAACTCTAAGATGATTGTTACAGGATATGACACAGATTTGTTAACACTATGCATAGTTATTGATCCAAAGGACAAGGAAATTTATTTTTAGAAACACTAAGTCAGCCACAAGCCGACTAAATGATATCGTAACATTAACATGTTGATAAAGCAGCATAATGATATGTAAATAATTCTTTCATAACAAATTCAATGACAAGATATGACACTATATCCTGCTTTCATGGCTTAGGAAATTAATTGGAGAGTTAAATTTAGGAGGGAAGCTTAGAAATAAGTTCCTGTATTTTTGCTAAAAATACAGAAAAAAAAAATAGTTAAATAAAAGAAGATCTGCTAATAATTGAAGAAAAGTGTGCTATTGAGCAATATGGATTGAATAGGTTTACTAAGTTGAATTAAGCTTATTTCAAATTTATGAACCTGGTTAAAAAGACTAAACTACAAGCAAACTTTAAAATGTCACAGTGAAGTTCTAACAACTGAGGCATTTCAGTAATTTATTTAAAGAGTATACTTGCCAGAACAGGAGGAAGGAAGTTAAAAGGAGTTAAGGATGGTAAAGAAAAGAACGAATATCAATCTGTAACTTGTTTGTTTATTCAGGCTTTAAGGCGTAAAACCCTAGAGTAATGAACGCCTGCTTTTTTTAAGCCTTAAGCCATCTGCACTGAATGTTGTGTTACACACAGTATCATACTTCAGAAAATTTATTCATGGGAGTTATTGTAGGTACACAAAATCACATTTGCTTTGTACACATAACCTTGAAATTTTGAACACTGCAGTGAATATTGGCCACAAAACCCCAATCCACAGGTGAAGATCAAGACATAATTTATAAATCTGTATATATACTTTTTCACTCAAAAATGTAACAAGAATATTGTAGTAATTATTGAAAAAAAAAATTTAGGCTACATATTTTTTACCATTCTTTATTATTTTTCACTTTTTTGGCTAGCTTTAGGCTTCCACAATAAATAAATGGCTTGGAAATGACAGAAGCCAAAAGGTAGCCAAGATAGAAAAAAATAATAAAATTGTGAAAGATATGCAGCCTAAATTATTTTATCAACTAATAAGAACTTCCTCTTAATAAAAAAAAAGTGAGTTTTCTTTAACTCCATAACCCATAAGCTGCTGGCTAGTGCTCTGGGACACAACTGGTCTATTTGTGAGAAAGAAAGAAGAAAAAAAATTATAAAACAAATATATCAAACAGCAATATCAACTGCTCTGATGTACACGTGAAATGTATTCAATGAAAAAATCAAAGAGATTCCGCTGAAAAATAGGCAAATACTGAGAGACCAGTTGAGAGCACAACCTTCTAATCAGCTGACCCACTGCCTTCGGACATTACTATTTTAAGACATATGCTATCGGTTCCAATATAAGAAAGAAATTTTATCCCTAAAAATAATTAAGATAAATAAGTGAGGCTGCAACAACCAATGATGAGGGTCTGACATGCACTAATACTTTACTATCTGTTAGAGTTTCCCCACCACCAAAAAATTTAAAGTTAGCTATACCATTTGAAAGAGCAAATAAAATGCTACATCTTTCATTTGATGCATTGTATATCATTAAAAATAAAAGTGTCTGTTTAAACCATAAAATATAAACTCCAATTTGAACTTTTTAAAAATATTTTAGTAAATTCTGGTAAAAATGCTATTTTGCAAAAACATCATAGGACTTTTTTAAAAACCAGACTTAGAGAAATAAAAGGATACAAGTCGTATCAATGTCAACAGTAACAAGGCGGATTTATGAGCAATAACTAAAAGTCTCAAAGTAGATATTCAAGAGAGGGGGGAGTGCAAGCAAGAAGGGATGGATTGGGGACTACTGGGAAAAGTTATCTATTAGTGAGTTCTGACAACTGGCAAAAATTCAGCTTGTCTTGAATTTTTTACAATATAAAACCTTCATTGCATGGAGCAAAAGTAAAATTTTTTGAAAAGTAAGTATTGGTATAAAAGATGAGTAAAATGGAGGTTTCAGGTAACGATAACACAAAACGCAATGTTTGACCTTTATATATATGGTTCATAAGGAGATATGTTTAATAATGCATTATATATCCAGTTTTGTTAAGCAATACTTCACAAAGAGAGTATATTTAAAATGTTATTGAAGAATTTTTGGAGAGCTAATACACTAAAAATGAAAAGATGGGGCTTAAAATAAAATCCAAAGAAAATGACTAATAACGTATGACTAATCTATAAAATAAAATAAGAAGACGAATTTGCAATATTTTTCATCACTATTACTGAATTAATTATTTAAAAAAATACCAGGTGTTTTCTAATCCCAATTTTTCACATGTAGTAAATAGGTCGAAGCAATCGTTGATGCTTAATTTTACTTTATCCTTGAAATGGCTTGAATGGAAATCTGGACCATAATCTGGAGGTCTCTCAGTATAATATAACTGCTTCTGGTCGACAGACAACTGAACGAGCAATATCTTACGACTCACTAGCTTCAAAGAGTCACCTATATCAACTATACCTGAAAAAAAAAAAACCACATTATCAATAAAAAACAACGAACATTTACATAGAGTTGACTACCATTACAGCTCATCGTTGTGCAATCAGGTCTAATCTACATTATCCCTAGATCAAAATAATTTTGATAAGAGTATTTATTTGTTAAACTCAAAATCGTAACTATAATGGGAGAGGCAAGTTCCTAAACCAGGGCTACCAAACTGTTAGAATAAAATTCCCTGACTATTTCCTATTTTAAAAAAGTTTTCCATGACCAATATGTCAGGGGACACAAATATTAAAAATGTATAGTTTATAACTAATTCATTTATTATACATGATTGAAAATTGATAGATTAGAGTAAAAAAAAGTCTGTTCAGTCTTTAAAATAACAAATATAATATTCTAGAGGAAGAATTTTTTAAACTTGATTAGGATTTGTTATTTTAGAATACTAAACTTTAAGTAATTTATTTTTATTGCCTTCATTTTATTTTCATAAACTGAGAGGATGGAGAAAAGTTGATACTTGACGCTTCTCTATTATAAAATAAATGAGCTACGTGCAATTCTTATTTCAATATAGTTCCACATAACCAAGTTAGTTTTTTATTGCCACAGAGAAATAATTATCCATGAGATACCAACTGTGAGGCGGAAGGACCGAGGGGACTATTGTTCTGTAAAACACACGTTTCTTGACCACCTGATAAAGTTAAGTTTAAATAATAAAATAATTACAAGTTCGCATCCTGGTGCCAGGGGAGTTTTTAACTCCCCCGCCTTCCACCCAGGAAAAGCCCTGTCTCTGGGTACCCTAAATGGCATAGAAGGGATGGACCCAAAAAAAACTGAGACATTTCGGGTTAGTGTATGGAGCACCACAGGTTAGATGAACGAGTGCTTGCCAGCCAATGAATTGCTACGACATTAGCTACATGTTTAAAATAAATATGTAATTTAAATAATTTAGTAACAATCTAGAAAAAAATTATATATATATATTTACAGCACATATTTTTTATATATCTTTTAAATGTTAACAGAGAATTTTATCTAAGAGTTCATTTTAAAGAATAGGAAAGCTCTATATCAGAAGCAAGTTATAAACAGTATAGATAAATTTATAGTTATTTATTTATATGATTATCCAACCATAAAACATATGATTAAATAATTACCAACCAGATATGATACCGCATATAACAATCTTATATAAATATATATATATATATATATATATATATTAATCATAATATCAATACCTGAGAGATTAGAAATGCAGTTGTCATCATCATCAAATTCTAATTTATTAGGAGTACAACTCCCACTTAAGCTGATATCCAGCAAATAAAGAGCTGGAACAAATAATGACGAAGGATGTTCACTATCAGACGAGGAATTATTTGGATCTAAAATAAAATAATCAATTTCAATTAAATAATCCAGAAATGTTTATTCAAATTATATCTTACAAATAACCATTTGCAAACTGCACAGTTAAAATAGGCTTAATTGTGGATTGATGGTTGACTGTAATGAATAATTGAAAAAAAAAAAAACATTGGTTGGGGTGATCATTAATATGTATTTTATTTTTATTTTTGCTAATATTTCACCCTAAGGATCAGGCCTTTATCAGGGCTAAGAAAAAAACCAGGTAACAATAGGTGTGAGAAACTATTAACAATAGAAATAAAAATAATATGTAGGTGAAAGGTAGTCTAAAAAATGTAAGTACAATAAGCTTAAAGTAAAATAAAGCAGGTAGAGTAAATTTAAAGTAAAATAAAGTAGGTAGAATAAACTTGAAAGGAAATATAATTTAACTGTAACAAAGTTAGGAAATTATGAATAAAATAATAAGAGTAACAGAAAACTATGAAATAAATAATAACTGTAAAAAAGCAGGGATAAATGATATAAACATAATGAAATAGGTAACATAAGAAATGAAAAATGAATTAACAACAAAATGTATGAGATGAAAAACGTAAGTGTAGACATAAAATAAATGGGTTGACGTAGTTGCTAAAATATGATGTCATAGTATGCTAAAAGGAAGTGAGATAATCATAGAATAAAATATAAAACAGAGAAAACGAATATGAAATTATATAAAGAAAATAATAGATTTATAATTTAACATATGTCTATTTTAGGCCATAGGTCACCAAAAAAACACAGTTTTTTTTATTACCTGTATGTTTTATTCAACGTTTCGGCTTCAGGAGCCATTTTCAAGAATCTGCAAAACATGCACCGCGCCATAAAATTTTTAAAATTTGTCATTACGATATGATTCGTCCTAATTCATTCTTTTATTTCAAAGAATGTCGTTTTCCGTTTCTCTATTTGCAGACGGTATCAAGAAAGTATTGTTCTTCAATAGGGCATTCATACAGTCCTGTCAGCACGGCCCATTTGACTGGTGAACTTCATCAGTTAGTTCACGACTATCATTTTTCATAGGTTTATTTATTTATACAATTTCTTTCTTTTATTATCATATAGTTTAACATTTTTTTTGGTTTGTAATTAATTATTAATTTATAAATTACAATTTAATTTTTTCTTTCCATTGGAATCTTAAGTGTGAAAGATCTACAGCTGTCACAGATGGGTTACAACCAGAGACCAGGCATAAAGGATGGGTGTAGATTTCGAATATTACAGGTAAATTGATCATTAAAAAAAAAAAAAAAAAAAAAAAAAAAGCGAAAGTATTAGATATCAAGTATTAAATACTTCAAGGAACTGATATTTCAATTTTTTATTCTATCAGAACATTTTTTAAATCTCAATAGATAAATTAAAGGAAGCATATCAGACTCATTAAAAGTAAATCAGAGTCACTAAATAAAATAATAAGATCTTGAGAAACAATTTGTTGAAAAAACTTACATACTTCCATTATAAATCAATTGAAAGGAATTAAGATAAGGTAAACTATCTATTTCTCCAGTTAATTATCCAAACCAAAAGTTTTCTTCAAACAAGGAATAAAAAACCTTTTTGGGCTTTGGAACGAATGTATTTAATCTAACAGATAAATATTTTTAATAACAATAATTTAAAGTTTGTTTTTCTATTATTTATCTCATAGCCCAGGAACTGACATTTCATAGATCCCAATGCAATAGAACAAATCAACTTCAAAACTAAAATAACTTAATTGTTAAACTGTACCACTGTCTGATGAATCAGTTGTTCCGAAGAAATGACGTGACATATGATTAAGTACTGTTGTAACAATGGTTTCTTTCTCCAAATAATTTGAAGGAAGAACTATGAGCAATGGCATCCCAAAAAGATGGTTGAAACTAAATCTGTCTGATGGCTTGCACTTCTCCCAGAAACATACGGGTAAAACTGTGTATTCTGTACAACTTCCAGCGTTAATATCTATCTGATATCTGGAAAATAAAATTATACTAAATTTATTCTAAAACTGAAATAAGAAAGTATATGAATTAGATTATTTATTTATTTTTTAAATATTTTTTACTAACTTCCTAACACTTAGTACAGTAAACATAAATGTATTCTTTAGACATTTTATAAGGTATATTTAAAGATAGCATCTTTTCAACACAATAGATATTCATATCAATAAATCCATTAAATTCAACATATAAGAAATTAGATGTTATATCTATAATTAAAACTAATTATAATATTATTAAAAAATAATGTATGTAGTGTATTACAAAATTAAAATGTTATTAATACAATTTTTAGTACATATGTTGGTGAAACATCCTGACAATACCCTCCCCATAATATATCATTTCGATGATGTTTAATGTATAGATACTGATGTATCCATGGACTGTGTTGATACCTTAGTTATTCAGAAGACTATTTGATAAAGAAGTAATGAGAAAGGTATTCTTGTGTCTATTTACATGAAATGAGGATCTATAAATACTTATAATTCATCAACATCAACCTCTTCAAAAAGCTGTAGAATATGATTCGCCTGGTCTTCCTCCTTATCTTCCACAAGTACCGCATCTCTAAAGACTGAATCTGGCTCTAGTGGTTTAAAGTGAGTGTCCAATATCCAGAGACTACGTGAAGATAGAAAGGAACACTGATTTGTAGACTGCCATCTTCGTTTTCTTGGCAATCTCATTTCAGTCGAGGAAGCCTCTCCTGACCGAGCAGAATATCCTTCTCGCAGCTTCGATTGGCTGCTTTATCTCCTTGCCAATAAATCAACTTTTATTGAGCCGAGCAAGAAATTGCTGGATCCAAGTATTAGGTTGTCCAACAAGTTCTTTCCTTTTTTTTTATTTGTTGTTTAAGGTTGATTTACTGTGTTTTATATGAACCGTTCTGCTCTATTACCTTCTTCCATCTCTTAGGAAGCCTCTTATACCTTTTTCTCTAATTGTTGAGACTTACTTGCAAAATATCCATCGAGATGCGTTTATATTTTGGTGTTTTTGACATTTATCACAAAGAGAATTTATTAACAAAAGAAAAAAGAAATGATCAGATAGGGCAAGGTCCTAGATGGAAGATGGAAGAAGGTAATAGAGCAGAATGGTTCATATATAACACACTAAATCAACCTTAAACGATGATGGGAAATATAGGATAAATAACCAACCTAATCAACAATCTAGAACACAAAGCATGCTGCATCTAAGATATTCAGAGATTTATGTAGCTTTTAATTATACATTGCAAAATACATACCAATACAATGTAATTAGTTTTAAACATAATTATAATTAGTAATAAATATAATTAATATTTAAACTAATATATTAAAATGTTAATAACAAAAGTATTGTTCTTAACTTGTTGAATAAATATCATTCCAAAGTTTCATTCAAGAAATTCACATTTAAATATTCATGTTTCATGATTTGGAAAAATATTGTTTGTTCAACTTAAAAAGCATTTCAACCAATACAATTTTGACATATTACAAAAGAATTTCAGGGTTTTACCAATATAGTGCTATAAGGTGTTCCAACAGGACAAGTATATAATCTATCAGTGGGATTATATACAAATACTAAATTAGACAAATAATTGATTATATCAATTATACATACACATGAAACAACTCCTTGTCCTCATAGAGCTCTAGTGGTTCATTGTACGAATAGAATCTGTGAAAGTGACTGTTATTTAAGTCTGTAATAATTAACTGATTAGCGTTGCAGGAAGTTTTAAGTGCTACCTCATGGCAAAGATCTTTTATAAGGCTCTTCCTTGAAAGTGTTACTCTTAAAAATATTTCCCTTTTTTTGGGATCATAAGGAATAAACTTGACCTAAAACAAAAATGAACAAAATAAAGGATGAACAAAAAAAAAAATATATATATATATTTTAGAAAGTAGATTACATTTAATTATGATAGAATATTAATTTTTAATGTTAGAACAACTCTTAGTAATTATAATGGAGTAATAGAAAAAATAATAGAATGGAAATACTACTAAGTGAAAAATCACTATAAAGCTTGGGTTTATCTTCAATAAACTACAGTATTAAGATGTTTTAAGAATATCCCATTTGTGAGGAGATTATCGAAATGATTTTTAATGTTAGCCCAAGACTAGACCCTCAGAACTATTGGTCCGGGATTCACTAAAGATTTAACCATGTAAACAGTGGCAGAAGGTTTGAAAATTGAAAACAACAGAGATGACAACCCTAATGACAAAAACCCTCGAGTCAGATGGCTAACTGGAAGCATTTGGCTATGGTAGAATTTAAAAAATCGTAAAAACTTCCAAAAATTACATGATCAACCATCAGGAAAAAACCTACTGGAATAGTTTCAGACAACTCAGTAGATGACAGATTTAATAAAGTTAAACAAAATTTTGGAAGCTTTTTACAAATCTGACAGCTTTAAAAATCTCAAAAAGCGACAAAAATTATGTATTTTGGAATATGAGTGCTATAGGGGTTATATCGTTTAGGACCATGTTAAGATAGGCCGTTGAATATATTATGTTAACTCACGGTACTCTTTATCCTATTTCAGTGGATAAAAAAGGGGTTTTTAACTTGGTGTCACTTCCGTTGACTAGCTAGAGGGTCCTGGCGAAACCATTGCTAGGTTACCCAATCTGGATAACTTGTAAATATATTGTGAAGATGTCATCGTAAATAGTGTAATTAGGTTGTTGGTAGATAGGATAATAGATATGATTAGGATTTTAATTATAAATTCTATGAACGGAAGGTAATGGACCTCAGGGTGAATTATTGATTTAGGTTAGATTAAAGAACTAAAATATAAATATAATTTCTGATAATAATATTTAAAAAGTTTAATAAATTGTAATTTGTTTTGGCAGAAGAAAGTTAGAAATTGCCTTAATTAATTAGTGTGTTCTCTCTGTTTATTCCTATAATAAAAGTTATTATATTTTACAATGTTATGTCAATAATTTAAACAGTTATTTTTAAGTTAATTGTAATAAGATATGGAAATTATATTGTAATATTTTTTATTTAGATATTTTTTTGTAAATAATGTATTTAGCTTATTTTATTACTTGTATATCAATCTATTTTACTTATTTATCTTGCACATAAATTACATGAACAAGTATGTTATATTATATGTAATTACTGTATGTAGTTTATATATTGTTTAAATTAGTTTAAAATTAAGAGTTTTTGCCTATTTTTCAGCGGAATCTCTCTGATTATTCACTGAATACAGTACAAGTGTACATCAGAACAGTTGATATTTACTGTTTGATTTATGTTTTTTTAAAAATTGTTTTTCTTTTTTCTCTTATGATATGCGGCATTGTCACCAAGTGATGTCGAATAAGGTGGCCACTAAGAGGACTCGGTCAGATGGCATTAGTAGCCCTCGTGATTCACCAGTGCGAGAAATCGCTCCAATAACCACAGTGAACACTTCAGATCCAGAACCTCAGCCTCAACCAGGTATTTCTTACCAAGAAATGATTGAAGAATCTCCTTTCTTTACTTTAAACCCGTTCCAAGTGCTTCATAATAACAGAGAAGTAATGGAGTCAGCAGCAATACACAGGGAACCAAGGCCTCCTCCGATATTTGTAAAAAATATCAACAATTTTCAGCTATTGTGTACACAACTAAACGAAATCTGCTCCAGCAGTTATTCTTGCCTCAACAGGATCAATGATACGAAAATAACACCAGATATTGCAGAAACCTACTGAGAAATTGTGAAGTGCCTGTCAGAAACTAATGCAAATTTCCATACGTACCACCTGAAACAGGAGAGATCGTTACGAGTGGTAGTAAGAAATTTGCACTCCTCAACCCCAACTGAAGTGATAAAAGAAGAAATAGCGGCACTTGGTTTCAAAGTACGTGAGATAACCAACATTCTGAAGGAAAATAAGGAGCAGCCAGGAGTAAGAAATAAAGATCCACTACCTTTATTTTTCGTGGATCTAGAGCCATCACCTGGTATTGAGAAAATATATGAAATCAACAGATTGTACTACACTATCATGAAGATAGAAAAGCCATATCCCAAGAAGGAAATCGTGCAGTGCCACAATGTGGTGAAAACACAAATCAGCAGAGTGCACCAAACCTATACAAGATCCTGCAGTTTGTGCCCTATGCTTAGAGGGACACCCGGCCAACTATGAAGGCTGCTAAACCTATAAGAGCCCCAAATCCAGATACCAGAAGAATCGGATTCAAGATGAGACAACCAGACCAAGAAGAGAACCTTCTAGAATTGTTTATAATAATTTATCATACTCCGAACTACTTGGAGGTAAGAACCCAAATAATACATGTGAAGACCTGCCGCAATATTCTGTTCATCCTAACATACCTAACCATCAACAACCTCAAATTTCTCCTCCTTCAAATGCAACAGATCTCACCAGTTTGTTAGCATCTTTCCTCACTGATTTCAAATCCCTAGTTACTCCATTCATATCATGTCATTCACTCCCGCCACCCTTCTTACATCTCCGAGCTCCTTCAATTTAAATCCTCTGTCCATTCCCGATCTTCAGACTTATATATAATGGCCCACTGAACCGCTGCTTTCGATAAATCTTTTATTATTCGATTCTCATCCCTATGGAACTCCATCACTCCCGACATCCGTAGCTCCAATACTCTTCCTACTTTTAAATCCCGCCTATTCAATCACTTTCTTTCCATCCAGTCCCTCTAAAATTGTAAATAGAAACTTCTGTAAATATGTATAGATATTATTAGTTTATTTTCATCTCAATGTTCTTTCATTTATTTATTTCTTTCTTAATCGATTTAATCTAGAAGAGAAAGGATTTAATCTAGAGAAGATTTAATCTCTTTTTTTTCCCCTCTATTATATCTATTAGTGAACTTTCTAAATACATTTATATATATCGGAGGCTCAAAAGCCCACATTTCTGTCATTGTTAATTATTCTAAAGGGATTTGTCCCAGAATAAATAAAAGATTATTATTATTATTATTATTTTTGAATTTCACACTTCCTTGGCTTTTGCCAGAAATATTCACCTACCCGGACCAAGGTCAAGGATTAGGCTCAAAATTTAAACTATATTTAAGAACTTCTGGACGATGTTAGCTGTACCTAAGAGAACTGCTTTTTGCCCTTTTTCCAACAATTTCTCTTGCAGTTTCAAATTTTCTACAGAGCGAATGGTATCGTCTGGGATGAGGCCATTGCTGGAAATTACAACTGGATATACCTGGACTTGTTTCAGTTTGTAAAGTTGCCGAAGCTCTTGACACAAGTCTTGATATTTCGTAATCTTTTCAGAAATAGTCTTTCTGATATTATCATCAGTTGGAACCGCTATATCTATGACATACCCACTTTGTTTCTTCCAATCAATTAATACAATGTCCGGTTTGTTATTAACTACCGTGTGGTCTGTAATTATAGATCGATCCCAATATATTATTGTCTTTTTTTTTTTACAGCACCGGTTTGGGCTCATATCGATAATAAGGTACCTCATATGTTATCATGATATTTAATGAGGCCAGTGCTTGGTGAACAATTTTAGCCAGCTTATTGTGTCTCATCAGATATTCTTTACCTGCCAATGCTTGACATCTCGACGAAATATGTTGGATTGACTCTATTACATTTTTACATAAGCGACATCAGTCACTTACATTTTCTCCACATATATATTTTTTGTAAGCATTGGTGGATACTACCTGGTTTTGTATGGCCAAAATAAACCCTTCAGTTTCGGGAAATAGGTATCCTTTCTTAAGCTATTTATTAGAGGCCTCCTAGTTAATTCCCGATTGAGATAAAGCATTGTAAAAACGATCATGTAGTGCTTTACTCTTCAAAATTTTGATCAGATTTTGTTTGGGGGGGGGGGGACTTCTTTATGTTCCTTTGAAACTAAGTTTAAAGCTGTGTAGTCATTATCCAGCGATTTTATGGCTGACCATACAGGAGAGTTTCTTAGTTGGAAAGTGCATCTTAAATTATTTTCTTGCTCTCTACAGCTTCTTAATAAGCAGACAAGTCCCCTTCCTCCTTTTATCCGTGGCAAGTACATCCTCTCAATCAAGTAGTGAAAATTAAACAATAATGTAGCATTATTCAGAGGAATAAAAACATCAATGCAACGGATTGGTTCCCTGGCTTGTTATTAATTGAAAATAATGATAATTGAAATATTTATTATATCTACCATGCCTGCAAGCTTTAATCAGTTTACAATTAAGAAGATAAAAATACTTTTAAATTGAAACAATTACCATTTAAAAAAAAAATTTGATTTGTTTAAAGAATTTCTTACACCACTGTATAAACCTATATACATACATACACATATATATATATATATATATATATATATATATATATGTTTGTATATATATCTCAGAACTATCAGATTTAGCGCACTATTTTAGAAGTTTAGATTACTGGACTATAAATAAATGTTTTTTGAAAACAATGCTAAGTATAATCAATTAGATTATTCGAACATCAATTGAAGAACATTAACTTTATAATACTAACCAGAAATTTCAAATTTTTATACTTTACTAAATTAAAATTATTGTTAAAATAATAATACAAGTTACCTTAAATTGGTTTTCCTGATTAATGGGTAATGGTAGAGACAGACTTGAAAAAGGATCAAAAGCAACACTTAAATATTCACAATGAGGGCATATAACTCTTGACTTTAACAACCCATGGAAGTTATCCACAATAATGGAGTCATTTCTTAATTTGTAGTTTTTCCAAGATTCTAATGCAAAAACCTGAAAGAAAATTTTTTTAGGAGTTAAATTGGAGGATGGAACAATAAAAAGTACTGCAAGATAAATTCATAATGAAAATAAATATTTATCAATTAATGGGAAACATATTTATGAAAACATATAACAAGTTTGCACTAATTTTCAAAAATCTACATACCGCCTTTATTTGCTAGTTCAAATTAAAAAAAAAAAATTTGAACAATGTAGTACATGATGAGTTGTACAAAAGAGTACATGATCAAGTTTAATTCTTTTTTCATTCCTACTCACACAGCAGAAATGAAAATTTTTATATTTGATAGCACTGTACACTAAAAGTTTAAGGATATCAAAATTAAATTTATTTAGTTATTTTGAATAGACTAACAATAATTTTTTATTACAGAACAAGCAGGAACAACAAAAGTTTATAATAAAAATCAATTTTTTTAATTGATTCAATATATTGTAAAATACTTTAATATGATTAACATAAGGTCAATATTATCGTACAATATCAATTAATGTACTATATATTGACAGTAATAATGATCCTCTAGAACCAGCTAAAACATGTTTCAAAACTACAGGACCAGTTTAAAGTTGTTTGAAAGTTATAATAAAAATGACCATTTAATAGCAACATTCAAGACTAGTTTGGCTAATAGGATTTTTAACTTGGGCTATCAGATAACTCACTAGCGGATCCAGGATTTAATTTTGGAGGGGGCTTCAGCACGAAGGATCTTTTTTTTCATATGTATAACGATAAGTAATTTGAAAAAATAAGAAAGAAACTAATTACCCATATGACATGGTGTCTTAATGATTCTTGAAGTCCTATTAAATGTAATTACACGAACATAATAGTTTAAGAGATAGTGTTTAATATTTTTCTCTATAAAATATGGTTATATTTTACCATTTGGGGGGGGGGGGGACTTCAGACCTAAAGCCCCCCCTCCCGTAGATCCACCTGTGAGATGACTTTAGGAAAAATAATTTATTGAGAGAGAAACACTTTATTTTCATAAAAATATAAAATATAAAAGATTGCTGCCCAATTATATTGGGTTGCTATATACACAGCATACTCTTCAATCCTTAGGACAATAGTGAACTTATATATAAATATATGAACTTATAGAACATCAAGTAACCACTAAGCTGAGGGTGAGTTAAAGTTAAAAAGCAAGCTAATAAAGACAATCTTACGTGATCTTCTTCTCCCTGGTAATCTTTGTTGGGTATGTATGGTTTGTTGGCAATTCTATTAAGATCTTCGTGCAACCCATCTAGTAGAAAAGTAAGTAATTCCTGAGCATCGTGTTGAGCACAACCACAAAATTGAGGATTGAATTTCCCAACTTGCACCTGTAATATGAGAGAAATATTTTTATTTAAAATACCTATTATATTTTATTATATACAACCAAAATCTTTTAATATATATATATATATAATGTTCTTATTTATTTATTTTTTCTCCCCTTCCTTGCCTTTTAGGCTATACGGATTTTCTCGGACCAAAGGGAGAGGGAGGGGAATTAACGACAAGTTAAATGAACCCCTTGGCACCGGGCACACACGGCACAGCACCCGGTGTGGTGCTGGGCACATACGTTAGTCCCCTTGACCACCCCACCCCCATATATATATTATTTGTATTAACACTTTAATTTTTTGATGAAGAGCTAGCTTAGTTAAAGTAGTGTGGGAGGACAGCTTGATTATCATCAGCCTCCTACCAACAAGTGTATTATTATTGTTTTCATCTCATCTCCTAGCCTTTTAAATTAATTAAAATGGTTAACAGCAAGATTCATACTGTTTGTGAGACAAGACAAAACTAAAGAAGACTAAGTAGAAAATAACCTATCAAAAATGTCTAAGTTTATTTCATATGCACTAAAATTGATAATACAGACTCAGAGAAACTGAAAGAAATTTTTTGAAATGGGCAAGCCACGATTGTGAATAGACATCGCTGACATCACCATCTATTGAGTCAAATAAAATGACAGGCCTAATGAGGGTATTACTGGGGTCATGAAAATTAAGGCAAAACTTCAAGGATTTGACGAGTTTGAAGACATTAAGGAAACTCTTCAGTCTTGTTCTCTTTTGAAAATATGGAGATTATTGAAAATTGAAACACTCCTGGAGGAACAAAATAGTAAAGTATGAAAATTAACCCAAGAAAATAACACTTTAAAAGAGAAATTAATTGAACTAGACAGCTGATTAAATTACTACAGAAGACTTCTTTTTCTCCTAGTAACCTAAGATGATCACCTTACCACTATCCTAATATCCTGCACCAATGATTATGATCCTGCCTGACAATATTCCAGTAAAACTAATAAAATCCTGACTTCCAGTCCTTATTCCCATACTTTACCATATCTATAACTTTTCATTACAAAACCACATATTCCAATATTCTTGGATCATCTTAATCTAAAAAGGTAATTATAATAATTAAAATTATAACTACATTAAATAAATAAATAAAACAAACATGGTTGAAAATATTAATAAAAAATAAAAGGATTAAAATAATACTTAATTTTTTTAATTTATTTTACAAATTTTAAGTTTCCATCCACATCTGTATATTTAATTTTCATTTTTCATTGTTTACACATAAATCTTTAGTATAACATTATCATATTATTTTCATACTGTTTTTATTTTTTTACACCATTTTTCTTATTCTTTTTTAATTAGTTATTACCTTTTTTTCATTTAAACCTGATGAAGGTCTATAACTTATGCCAAAGCAAGTTTAAGAAAATACTGCATTCTTGGGATACTAACTTAACTAAAAACAAGAAACAATTTTTAATTCGGAAAACATTTTTTTAATCAGTTCATTTCTTATATATTGGGTTGGCAAATAGGTCCTTTCGGTTTTTCTGTTTATTTTTATGTCACTATGATACACTTCTTATCTGATGGATTAATCCCTAAGGTGGATTGTTTATCCTGTTTGTAATATATCAACAACTATATCTGTTAACTAGCTTGTTGAAACTAGCTTAGTATTGTGTTTGCTATTGCACTGAGAATATGGAAGAAAATATCGAATACTTAATAGTTGACAGTTGTATTTTAGAGGAAGAAGATGGTCCGATGCGGCAGTCATAGATAGACTAAAATTTATGGGGGTGATGCCTTGACCGAATGCACCTGTCAAAATTAGTTTGCCAAATTTTATTCAGGAAATTTTGACATCAACGATGCTCAACCATTTGGTCGCCAACATGAAATTGAATTGAGCAACCTTAAGACTATTGTTAATCAAAATCCCACCCAATCAGTGCGAGAGATTGCTATGGCCCTAAATGTGTCCCACACAAGGGTAGAAAACCATTTGCACAAGCTTGACTGTGTTTCCAGGCTTAATGTTTGGGTCACAAACAAACAAGCATGTCTGTTTGTGATTCACTATGGAAACGGCAACAAAACTATCTATTTTTGAAAAGGTAGGTAACAGGAGATGAAAAATGGATATTTTATGATAATTTAGCCCGTAGAAAATCCTGTATAAAATGTAAAAAACCCGGATTGCATCCAAAGAAGATAATGGCTTCCATATGGTGGAATTTTCAGGGTTATATTTACCATGAGCTATTACCATCAGGATAAGCAATTGATTCAACTCTATACTGCTCACAATTAACAAAATTTGATCAATTAATTAACAATAAACGCACAGAACTGGCAAATCGGAAGGGTTTTGTGTTCCACCAAGACAACGCTAGGCCCCACACCTCACTGATCACTTGCAATAAATTATTTAGCCTTGGATGGGACCTTTTGCTTCACCCTCCATATTCACCAGACCTAGCTCCAAGTGACTACCACTTATTCCGGTCTCTACAGAACTCCATGAATGGAAAGAAATTCCAAAAGGAAGAGAACATCAAAAACCACTTGGATCAGTTTTTCAACAATGAACTCCAGACATTCTATGAACATGGCATTATCCAGTTAGTGAAAAGATGGGAAAAAGTCATATTAAATAATGGTCAATATATTGTAGATTAAAATAAATTTTATGTCTACAATACACTGAGTTTTATTTTATCCTAAAAAAAAAACCAAAAGGATTATTTGCCAACCCAATACATCTATAAAAGGCGATGCAAATTAAGGATAGAACATATCAAGTTGAAGGCCAAACTTTCTGAATAATATTTTCAAACTTTGGAAATAATATTTTGAAACGAATTATCTAAAATAAAAAATTAATAATAAAATAAAATCAGAGAGGGGGAAGAGATATTTATAAAATATTATTTACCTTAAAATGCAGAGGGTTAGCGGAAGAGTATCTTCCTGACCACAGATTATGAATTAGTTCTCCGTAAGATCGTGCTATTTCTCCACCCATTCCCAAAGGATTAGTCACATTCAACTCTTGTAAATGACGTCCTTCTAAGAAGTAATTAGTGACTGGAAAAGAGTTGCTGAGACACTGAAAAAAATAAATTAATATAAAAAGAAAATGGTAAAAATATAAATATAATCACCTTTAAACAGCAGACAGGAACTCATGAAATTAAAAAAAAAAACATGTTAATAATAAAATGTAACTTTGGTTTTACTAAAAAAAAAAAAAAAAAAAATATGGGATAGATATTGTTTTGCAAACAAGCCACAAACTCTTGATTGGTAGAAGGAAGATATTATAAAAGTGGTGGAAGACTTTTGGCTTTTAACCTTTTACAGTATAGGACACTGGTTGATTCATTGATTTATCTCCTTCTCTTGATTATTTTTTTTACAAGAAATAGAAGCTGTGTTTACATTTTTTTAGTGCTACTAAATGAAGGTTTTTCAAAATTCCATAAATTTCTAGGAAGATGTTACACTGAAATTGGTTGATATTTTGATTAGTGTGCATTGAAACTCTAATATGTCAACAACTGTTTTAATAGTTAATTGTTTTATTTATAGAAATTTATTTTTTCTGCTAAAAGTTTGTAATAGTTTTGTTGACATATTGATTGAATATTTATTTAATAAAATGAATTAATTAATTTACAATTTGATAAAATCATAATTTAAGCAACAGGGTTGGGGGAATGACGAAATGTTTAACATACCAACACTACAACTGGAAGTAAAAGTCCAAGCAATGAAATAATTTACAGTCTAAACAAACAAAAGAATAGTTTCAGTATTCTTGTGCAGGAGGGACACTATATAAACTGCTTCAAAAAGTTAAGTGTGACTGAGTGCAATCGGACATACAAATCACAAAATACCCTGACATAAAATATTGTGTCCACATTGATATAAGCTTGGCCAGCAGTACAAACTGAATAATGGCCTAAACTGCTATACAAACAGCCCTCTCGACCCTATACCCCAAGAGCTGGCATCTACAGAAAAGGTAAACCTAAGATTTTTCAATTCCTCTGCACCAGCAGTCAGACAGCAATAGGGGCACTCAACAACAATTACACCAGATTAAAGGTAGCTCTAGATTGCAATGCAATTCTGAATTACCTTGCTGACCTTAATAAGATAATGACTGAATGGGAACCAAGCCACTCTTAGTCTAAGAGCCAGTGCAAAAAAATCGACACTATTTGATGAAAAGTTTGAAAGCATTTTTTTGAATATTTATAACATTTATATTAAAAAAATGAGTCTGCCGATCCGATCTTGCTACCTGTAAAAATGGTGACTGATTTAAAGAATATTAGGCCAGTAACTTGAGGAAATCGGTAGTGAATAGCAATGGCTGGAAAATAGTAATGAATATATCTGTGATTTTAAATATTTCAACAATATGGGTGTTTGGGCAACTTTCCAAATTTAATTAAGGCAAGGCAAATAACTCTCATGAGTTCTTATTAGGCAACATTCGAATAATTTATGCAGTGGACTGTATTTTAATGAATTGGTAGGTCATATGAATTTTGCAAAAACTTACCCATGCGAAAACCTATGCTGGCTTAGACATCTAATTGTTACCTGAGGAGGTGTTGACTTTGGCTAGTTTGAAGATGGAATGGGCAGTCGTACTGGGAGCTGGTATGAATTAAATTTTATCGTTCAGATCTTATCTGATCTGCTCCTACCACTTGCCACAACGAGACAGTTGGGCAGTATCCTTGCACAAACATATCCCCCACCGTAAAATATCTTAATACACAAAGAAAAAAAACAACTCAGAGATTGGTGATTATCAGGCAAGGCACAAACGAGAGGAATATTGCTTGGTTTACGATAAAGATTTGATTTTTGGTTTGGAATTAATTTTTGGAAAATTAGAAATAAAGTGAGCCAGATCAAAGATAGGCTAATAAATTACAATTAATTAAAAAAAAAAATGAGTCATCATTAAACTCAAGGAGAAAAAAAATATATTCATAGCAATAAAAGGTTTTTCCAGAAGGGAGAGGCACTAACTTGTGCACCAGTCGCACCAAAGTGGCTGTAGCTGTTCATCTTAATTTTACCATCTTAACTACATTGTCAGGCCTTAGAAGTATCTCTATAATCTTGACAAGCTGCCACTCCTGCAGTGGAACATATTTTTCATGTAAATTACAAGGGTTCCCTCTTTTAAATTTTCCCTGTTAGTATACCACTTGTCGCAAGCAACAGATTGTAGAGGTATTCATTATACCATCTCTTCCAAAAAGTACGAAGAGTCTTAGAAATCATCTCCCAACGGCTTGTCAAAGGAAACACAGGTGCATCTTCTTGGTCTGGTCTAACTCGGAGGGGTTGAACTATAAGAAAGTGTCCTGGGGTGAGGTAATCCAGGTTATCCAAAGGCTGACTGCTAATATTACAGATAGAACGGGAACTGAGAAGGACTTCAACTCGTACCAGGAGAGTATAAAATTTCTCATATGTCAATGCATAATCCTGGAGAACGGTAAGAAAGTGTCTCTTACCTCATTCAAACGCTGCCACCCAAATGAAGAGATGCTAGAATAGAGATGAGCAAAGGTCCACTTTATACCCATCAGACTTAAATGGTTAGAAATGGGTTCGCTCTGGCCCTCAACAAATTGATAAAGCTCCTTCAACCTCTTGGATGCTCCAACAAAATTTGTTCTGCAGTCACTATAAATATGCGACGGCAAACCACAACTGGCAATAAATAAAGGAGTGGATAGGTCTGTCACAAGTTCTAGATGGATGGCCTTGATGGACATGCACACAAAGAGAGCTAGCCAACATTTCGATTAAGGAGCATTGCGCTAACTGGAAATCTTCATAATGAAGGGGCTGCCATAGTCTATTCCAACTCGCTGAAAAGATTGAACCTCGGTCACCCTGAAAGACCGTGAGTCACTCATTTTTGGAGCCTGTGGCTTCGCATTATTTTTGTGGCACGCAACACATTCATAAATCCAGCTTCTATCGAGTCTTTTTAGAGAAGGGATCCAAAATTGGCGATGATTGAGTGACTGGATCAACAGGGGCAACCATACAAACAATACCTGTGGTAATGGTCACACAAAAGGACTGCTAAATGAGAATCTTTAGGTATCAGCAGCGGGTGTTTACTTTTTTCTTCGATTGAGAAATACTTCAATCTACTTCTCACCCTGAGAGCTCCGTCCTTATCCAACAATGGAGTGAGCCTGTTTAAGGAACCCTTATATGATTTGCCACCTTCAAGACAATCAATTAATTCAGAGAAGAATTTCCTCTGAACGAGTCTGACATAAATTATCAAAGAATCCTTAAGATCATCAGCAGTCAAAACATCTTGCACCCGATCTCTGCAACATTTAATAAATTTTAAAATGAAAGCAAAAACCCTTTGCAGCTTCAAAAGGCTTGAATATTATTTCAGGCAAATCAACAAATCATTAGATCTTTCAGGAGCTAAAAGAGATATTGTTTTTACTTCAGGCAGAACGGATGGAGGTTCAATATGGTAAATAGGCGTGAGAAGGAGGTAACGAAATAAATGCTTGGCCGTTCCAATAAAGCTCATGGGAAAGAATCTGGTGTGGTGTGAGGCCTCTCGATAAACAATTGGATGGATTCTGTTTTGTAGGAATATAGTACCAAAAACTGGGTTCTGTTACTTCAAAAATCTGTACTATGTGTCTGGCAACCTAAATCTCAAGTTCATGAGGTCGTGTCTGTAACCAATAGATTAGGTTACGAGAATCCGAAAAACAATATACTTTCTCAATTTGCAAATGACTGTTAAGTTTACCAATACACACAAGTAGTCTAGGGGCAAGAAGAGCAGCATTTAATTCTAAACGAGGCACTGATTGAACCTTAAGTGGGGCACCTTACTTTTTGCCCTGAACAAATGAATTTTGGTAGCTTCCCCTGGGCACCCAGCTCTCAGGTAGATCACACACCCATAACCCTTCTCGGAAGCGTCTGAAAAGATAATTAGTTGAATGGATGATGCATTCTGGATGACAATGCAACGAGGCAGGCAAACATTTCTCAAGCTCAGAAATTCTTCAAGGAAAACCTTCCACAATGAAGACACACTAGAGGGCAACTCATCATCTCAAACATGACTCTGCAGATAGTCGTGACCAGTGGCCACGCGGAAGCAGGCAACTGCATCTTCTCGGAAGTTCAGCTGGAATCAGATTATCTTTCAAACACTCACAGCGTTTCCCTTCCACTTTGCCTAAGTGTGCTTTTCTTATTTCTTCCTTCACTACCATCTTTACCATTCCTGATTTACGGAGATTTTTTTATTCCTGTATCACTACTTTGAAAATATATTAATTTTTATGTTTAAGAACTATCTTAAACATGAAGAAAAATTAAAATTCTTATACTTAAGGTATCATCTGATTCTGCATCAAATGTAGAACAAATGAAAAAATTCTGGTACACGTAACCCACAACTTTCACGTATCGCTCTACTTTGAATAGAAATTATTTTCTTGCAATGTTGGGCTATCATAAAATTTTTGAAGTGCATTTTTAACCGAGCTAAAGCATAAAGCTTTCAGTTAAAAAATCATTAATACCATTAAAATAACTCTAAAAATCTTATTTATTACAGCAACGCTTGATTATGGATCGTACAATCTGTTTACTGTCTATTAGTTATTAAACTGTTATTTTCCATTGCAAAGTTTACAAAAAATGGAATTACAAGATTCACATTGCCTGTCATAGATAGACCAAAAGTTATCACACTAATTGTAAATGGATATTGTTGGGATATCACAAATGGAAAACTCATCAAATTAATCACTAATTTAATTTTCTAAAAGTTTACACAATGATATTTCGGAATAAACGGATGATATATACCTAATTATTTAAATATATTATCACATCTAGAGTTATTAAACTACAGCAAAAGTATTTAAGGTTATAAACATATCCATGAAATATTTTTATATTTTCACACAAGTACAATCTAATATTAATTTAAACAATGCCATTGCCTTGATTCGATGTATTTAAAATTTTTTTTTTTTTTCAAACTTTATGACTCATATTTTTTTGGTCACTCCATTACCTTCTACAACTATATTTATTAGATATTATTTTTTTCTAAAATTCTCCACTTTCAAACAACATATTATACGTATACCTTCTGACTATTATTTCCTGAGATTCATTTTTGACCTGGATTAGCATTTTCTTTTTTTTTCCCCTTTATTCAATTATAAAATTCTTTCAGAAGTAATAATAGGCTTTTTTCATAACTCTTAACAATGAGAGATGGTTAATTATTTGAAATAAACCAAATTAAAGGTACTTTAGAGGATGACATTTTAAACATAGGGCATTTAGGCCCTGTTTAAGTGACATCAATAGGTATAACACCTTAATGATATTAAAGATTACTTTAATTAATACATCGAGTTGAATCAAAATTGTTAGGGCCATTTTCGAAAAAATAGTAAAATGTTTAAAATCGATAATATAATGTGGCACCTCTGGCTAGCTGATTTTAAGAAAAAAGTTGCAGTCACATCTGAGCAATATACAAATCTTAAATACGTAATTTCAATTCCGTACGACTTATCGTTTTTGAGTAAGGCTGTTCACACACAGACTACTTTGCAGGACTTGATTATTTCGACTCAGGAGACTTCAAAACATGTATTTCCGTCGCAAACTCAGATTAGAAGATGTTCACGATCGCAATATTTTCCCTAACTATATATTACATATACAGGTAAGTGAAAGTAAACATTTGAAATCTCCAATTCAATAAATCCTGATTTTACATAAGCAGATAGATTTTACATACAAATCCAAAACATATAGCGGTGTGAAAAAGTCTTCGAACAAATCATATTTTTATAAAAATGGCAAATGTTTCAATTTAAAAGTGTTTTTATATTCTTAATTGTAAACTGATTTAGTGTAGCAGACATTGTAGATGTAATATATATTTAAATTAGCATTATATTCAATTAACAACAAGCCAAGACACAATCCATTGTGTTGACGTTATTTTCAAGGCCTAAATATTACTACCTTATTATTTAAATTCCACTATACTTTGTTTTAAGCTGAATGGGCAGAATTTTTTAGCAAGATAACTAAAAAAAAAAGTCGATATATTGCCATTTTTAAAAATAAGAGTAACATTACAAAAAAAAATTATGAAATATGGAATGTTAAATTAAATTTCCGAAAAGAAAAGCGGAGAATTCCAATATTAAAACAATTTTTACAGATTCATTCAGCTGCCTAGGCTCTTGATGTTAACAATGAAGAATCCAAACTGAAGTGGATAAAAAAATAATTTTAAGGTAGCAATATTCAGCTCCTGAAAATAACAACACAATGAATTGGTTTCTTGGCTTGTTTTTAAATGAAAATAATGCTAATTTAAATATATAGTTCTGATTTTTATAAAATTTAATAAATAGACGGGGAGTGAGGTAGCTCAGTGGTAGTTAACTAACCAACTAGCAGGCCTTAAAAATGGATAAGGTCAATCCAACAAGCCTACTAAAATTTGGGGATATGACAAAAGCAATGTTTTAATATAAAAAAGCATATGACACACAACAAGCCTACCAAGGTGACAGTGAATTACAAGATTTAAAAAAATACTCTGACCATTTTAGATTTTTAATGTTCTACTTACTGCTAAAAAATAGTAGTTTTAGAATTTGTTAAAAAACATGGTCCAATATAAAATAACTATATTAAATAACACTATCTTGTCTTCTTTCCTAATATTTACAGTAAAGATCATTATAATTTTTAACATAAATAAATGGAGTTTTAGAACATATATCTATTAATTTTTGAGTAGCTAATACAAATAAGTTTTTTTAAAAATTATAATTACAAATGTTTCGGAGTTCACTTATCTGGGATCTGTAGTTACTCAGGATAATAACCCTAATATTGAGATGTGAAGAAGGATCATAGCGGCAAACAGGTAATTGCCAATTGATCAAGCTCCACCTCTACAAGAAATAGGTGTGCCCCATACTTCTTTATTGATCGGAATGTTGGAAAAATTCGAAGGCCACTCAAAAGGAACTCCTTATTTTTGAAAGAAAAGTTCTCCATTCAGTTTTTGGGGAGTGAAAGTTGGAGAGGAGTGGAAGTAGTACACGGACCAGGAGCTTTACAATGCTTTCAGAGAAGCTGACGTGAAAGCAATGAAGTTGAGGCGTTTAAGATATGCAGGGAATATTGTCAGAATGGCGGATGAAGAAATGGCCAAAATATTGCATGCACAGCCAATCTACAGAACAAGAAGAGGGAGACCAAGGCTGAGAAGGTAGAATGGTGTGGCAGGAGGAATTGCCTCCATATAGCTTCCTGGCAAGCTTCCCCATACATGCCAGGACAGCATGCTGGGAGTTAGGAACTGGACGGCGTCGGCACAGGACCTGTAACCGGATTGTAGTGCCGTGAAATAATAATAATAATAATTACAAATGTACCTGTAGAACGCTATTCATATAGCAGGTATTGCCCAGGTTATAAAGTCCACAAATTCCAGGCTTAAATGTACCTTCAGGATAGATTGTAGCACGAGTTGTTCTCGGGGACATCAGAGACGTTTGTGTTCCCCTGTTTGTTTAACAACAAAATTACATTAATTTCAAAATAAATTAATAATATAAAACAAAATATTAGGTTGACCAAAATGTATCAGATTAGTCTGTATAAGATGATTACAATATTTAAGAGGTCCTGCATTATCTTATATTATACTATTAATTTACTCATAAATTATATTATTCAGTAAATATGTTAGCTGAGTTAAGGTAGTTTACACTTTCTTACTTTTAATGAGAAAATATAACACATAGTCAAAGAAACTTGGAATAACTGGGATCCCTAAAAACCCTACAAGAAAATGAGATACAGGACGGAGTCAGGGTCGATATGAGAGGAAAGAAATGAAGAGGACATGAAAACTGGAGATCAACTAGATGGTGAGGATTACCATCCAACTGATGGATAACATCTCTGGTGAATGGTGTTACATGCACATAAAAAATTACTAAGACTGTCCTTGTTAAGCAAAGTAGTTAAAGGTATGGGCTTTCCTTTGCTCGTGGAGGAAGCTAATGAGCAGATGGAGCAGTAAAAAAGAACATTGACAAGATTGTCTGAAGAGAAAGGAAAAACTATAACCTTATTACAACAGACTATGTGCTACCTCCCGATTCATTAAAGGAATGGACTTACAGCTAAAAACTACTTTAAATTCTAGATAATCCACATATGAACACAACTCCGATCAGTCGGTTATAATATGCTGTATTTTATATAAAATTTTGAATTGGTGTAAAATAAAGAGTAAATCACGACTTAAAAATCCTTATTTATTAATATAAACCAAATTTCAATTTCAATTAAAAATCGAGCTTAAACTACTTTTTAAAAAAAAACTATTTATTCAAGATATTTACAACTGTATTACAATATAAATACATCAAGTAAATGTGTACACAAGAATATAATAACTTGAAAACGTTTGTTGAGAAACTACCCACAGGTAGCACTCTAATAATGTGTCTACATAAGGAGATCATGAGGCCATCTTCTTTTCAGATGCCTAGGGGGGTTAAACTACTTAAAACTATTTAATTTATGTGTGTTATCACAATAAATTGATGCTATGATTAAGCAAGTAAAAAATAAATTTAAATTTAAATTCACTTTAAATCCATTTTTATTCAGAACTTCTCTGTAAACAATATGTTCTTTTTGAATGTTCTGTTATTGTTTAGTGCATAGCCTTGCCCATTGCCATTGAAAATATAAATTTCAATATTTTAAATGAATGTGCTCTACTTGCTGCCACATATAATTGTCCATGCGAAATTACTGGACGTCGCAATAATACACACATTTTTCCAAAACTTTGACTATGCGATTTTATTATGGTCATAGCAAATGCAGTTATTAATAAGAACGTTGTTCTTTGAAAGTCGAATGTCAGAAAATGTTAAATTAATTCTTGGAATTAAAATTCTTTAATTTAAAGTAGCCCCCGTTAGTACTTCACTCTCATTCGGGTTTGATTAACTAATGCTTGTGCAGTATTCAAGTTAAGAATGAGCACAATTATTGAATTTACTTAGAACATTCCAATAACATTCAATGATATCATATCTTCAAATAATAGTCCCGATTACTTCATTAAATGTGAAATTTTCGATTTAACAAAAAACAAAATAATGGAAATCGACTTTGTAAAATAAAACATACTAAATGTTTAAAATTATATATCTCTGCAACAAATAGTTATAATTCGGATGATTTTTTAATTTTATTTTATAGGAAATCAAGAAAGCTTTCAAATAAATGCTGGTATTATCGATAAAAAATGTGTACTTTGTGAGTTATTTGCAAGTAAAATACTGAATTCATCATAAACATTTATGCAGCTTGTTTTCGGGAAAGTATGTTATGCAGATGAATTATAAAGGTTTCCAGGGGAAGACTTTAGCAAAGTTTCATTGAAATCGTTGAAGCCTAATTGGCGCTACAGTCTAAAGCGAATCACGTTTTTCGGCCGTCATTTCGAAAGGAAAGGTCTGATGACAATGAAACGTATACAAAAACACTTCTAAATATTATTGCGACGTTGTGTCAAAATTTAAAAGAAATCGGTGAAGAACTTTCGGAGATTAGCCGTTTTGAACAAACTACCATCCCCACATATATTATTACAGTAAGGCTCAAAATCGGTTTTGTACCAAATATAAGCTCCTGTCATGCTCCAATACCATGAATGGGGTACCGTTGGATTCAGAATTTCACGGGGGGTTAGCGAATCTTATTCTCCACTTTTGTTTTTCTTTCAAAAATAAATAAAGTTGATAAAAACATTTTGCTAGGCTTCAATACTGGAACGGTGGTAGGCCTGTAGATCGATACGGGACAAATTGGATCTTGAAGATTTTGATGCGTACAGCAAGACCTGGATAGTTCCACCTGAACTATTGGATCCTGCGTTTTTAAGCCCAAAAACGTACTATTTTCAAGATAATGCAAGGCATAGGGTTCGCATCCATACAGCCTTACATTAATTGTGGTACTGTCATTGAATACATGTCTCATTTCGTCAACTTGAGGTCTCTATGATCGAGAGAGGAGGAGTTTATATTATTTATCGATGGTGTTTTTGATCGGCAAGCCATATCATCGTTAATTCTTCACCTAATCTCAAGATTGAGCCACCAATTTCGAAGTTTTCCTTCTCCTTCAGCCGGGCAAAATAGTCCAATCACCTCGAAAATCGAGGCAAACAAGTTACAAACTTTATTTGCGAATAACTGAAAAATTACACTTTTCCCTTGGTTATGCCCTTGATTGTATAAAAGATTACTAAATTCCCTACAAAAGGAAAAAAAAAAATCATCAAAATCGGACTACTTTTAACAAAGATACAGCTTACTGAAATTTGTGAACATATTGGTTCCAAACAAAAATGAAGATTTAAATTAATTTTTGTTTTCTTTGTCGATTATATGTATCAATAAAGTAACATTTGATTTCTTTATCTTTTGATACCTTGCATTATTTTATTTTCTTATTAATTTGGCATTTGATAACAACATGCTGTGTGAATTTTTCGCATGGGCCTACTAGTTTATATTTTTATTTACATACTATTTCATATTTTTATTTATTGATAACACTAAAGCTCGTCAATAGCTATTAAACAAAAAAAGAAAAAAGGAAATCAGTTGAATAATAGAGGAGTAAAAGGGGCTGAACCGTTTTGTGTTTGCCTATTTATATGATTCTGAGATGCACCCCTCCAATTTTACGTAATGTTGTTCTTATAACCTTCTCCAGTGCTAAATTAAAAAACATCGGTGAAAGTCCATTAGTACTTCTCCCTGACGTAAGCCATTTTGAACTTAGAAGGCTTCAGATACTTATCCTTATATTAGTTATAGAGATTTAGGATTATTTATATGTGCCTTGAATGTATATTATACATTCCTAAAAGGGAATTTACCTTGACAGACAGCATACATTGTCAGCTTTAATTTTATATAGATCATCACCGCTAGAATGTATAGTTTTCCTGATGTGAGAACCAGAGAGTGGAAAACTGATAAAAATGAACTTACAAATTTTTTACGTGAAATCCGGTATGGAGTAACTGACCATTGTTTCATGTTTTAGGATGGTAAATGCTATAAACCTAAATGGTTTGTAGCTTTACAACTTCCAGTTAAACAAAAATGTTCCTGGTTCTCTATCTATAAAGAGAATCCTTATACTGCCATTTCTGAAACCTGGAGGAAGAAAAATGTAGGACCAACGATCTCCATTTGGATAACAAGGACACACAGAACTATGGATTAGGCCAAGGATTGGATATTCACAGGGAGATTGCCTCTTTAATATACGCATAATACTATGCACAATGATACACTGATGACATTGCTATCCTGATAGGAATAATATCGAAGTTATTTCTCAAAACTACTAAAATCAGCAATAAATATCTTGGTGGATGAGTGTGGAGTCAATGGGTTAAATATGAACTCAAACAAGGTTTATGTCTCCATTTCGATTAAAAAGAAAAAATTGGTAATAAGATTACCTATTACAAATTAATGGTATCCAACTAGCCCCAAGTAAGGTGGAAGAATTTCTAAGATTAACTATGGATCACAAATTGAATTGGAAGAATCATGTAACACAACTAAAAAAGCTCTCAAATCCCTATTGGCAAGTTTAAGTGCTGTGGGAAAACTCTGGGGCAAAAATCACGCATGGTTTATTGGATATATATCACAAGATATATATTAGACCAATGATACATTCAGCTGCTCTTTGATGTAACAGAGTTAGAATTGGTTTCAACAGGATTTTACTTAATAAACTAGAAAGATTAACCTGTAAAATAACTACTCCAATGGTTGCAACCGAAGTACTGTCAAAAGGTCACAATTTTTGGATTTCCGCTTATCTCGAAAACAGTACATCACAGGGGGAAATTTTTCTTACAGTAAATTAAAGTTTATAAAATTATCTAAAGCTTTTATTTTATAGGTTTTATACGAATTCTAAACTGTTTTTGAGCAACACGCTCGAAAAAAGATGACACTTTCGAAAAAAATCATTTCACTTCATATTTTTCATCAAATATTCCTTCATATCGTCTAAGATATTCATTTAAAAGAAGTTGTAGAGCCTTAAATTCCCTATTATAATATATATATATGCAAATTAATCTCCAACCAGTCTATAGTTACAACTATTTTAAAATTGTTCATAAAATGTGGTCATTTTCAGAAAAAGTTGATTTTATCATATTTTTGAACCACAAAGTTTGTATGCGTGTCCATACATATATGTGTGACCAAACTTTAAATCCAATTATTAAATAAAGTAGAAAAAAATTGTAATTTTTTTGTTATTTATTTAATGAAATTTACAACTGTATAAATAATACAACAAGTGAAAATGCACACATCAGAAATAATGACATAAACAGACTTGAAGAGATACTGCCCACTGATATCACTCCCTATTTAATTCTAGGTAAGAAGATCACAAGGCTGGATTCAAGTGGATTCGGATGGGACTGGAGTTTATCATGAAAGGATAGGTATCTGGCTCGGGCTAAAAATTATGTTAATTGAAAAAAATTTAATGTTTTATTTTTTTTTTATTAAGGAGTTTTTGACTACTGTGGTTATCCTTGACCTAAATATCCGTTAAGATATTTTTCCATTTTTCTCTATCTAAGGCTTGTTCTTCTCTGATGCCATGACCCGCAAGGCTTTCTTCCATTTTACCTTTGGTCTTAGTTCTCCATTCTACTTCCAGAACCATACATATCTCTGGTAATCTTTCAGGTGTCATTCTTTTCACATGCCCAAACCAGCATAACCTTTTCTTTTAAATATTTGCTATAATGTTTGTTTCCACCTCCATCATTTCCAGAATTCTTTCATTTTTTCCCTTCTGAATTTTCTTGCTGCCCTTCTCCAAATGTTCATCTCTACTGGTAACAGTATTTTTCGTTGTCATGCATTGATGACCCATGTATCCAAAGAGTATGTCGTTATTGGCTGGAATATAGCCTTCAATATTAGCCTCTTTATACTGGGCTGTATATCCGAGCTCCAAAGGATACTATTGAGTATTGCTGTGAGACCTACCTTTCTTCCTTCACCAATTCTTCTGTCGATATCATTTGTGAATGTGCCTTCTCTATTAAATATTGACTCTAGGTTTTCAAATTTCTCAACAATTTTTATGCCTCTTTTATTGTTGTATTTTATAGATAATAAAAGTCTCATTATAATTTTATTCTATTTTGTTATATTAATTAAAAACCTCATTGTTATCACTATTTTCAATAACTTATTAATATTACACTCACAAATTTAAATGGATTCACGTTTTCATTCACTTTGGACATGCAGGTCTTGGCAAGGGTTGTTTGTCCATGGCATCTTCACCTGCAGTAGTATTAAACGGTGGTCCAGACCCCCTTACCCTACACTCCCCCTCATCCCTATAAATTTCATATCGTTGAGTTCTTTGCAAGTATTTATTCAAAAAAGACCAATGGTCCCACAAACAAAATTGAATAGACTGTCCCAAAATGGTGTCCAACATGGCATATTGACTATTTGACTTAAATTAGTTTTTCATTACTTTTGTTCGTTTGTCTAACAATTTGTGTAGTCACACTTTAAATCCAGTTATTTAATAAAGTAGAAAAAATAAAACCGGCGTAGGGAAGTAGCGACCCCATCGCCCAGTCGTCAGACTGCAATCAGCTCCAGGTTGGGAGAACAAAAACTCTGACACTCACACAGTACACAATATACAGCACACTACACCCACCCATACACAACAGATAAAAGTCAACTTATGAGGAGGCAATTCCTCCACCTGACTCTGGGGTAGTGGGCTGATACCCCACTCCCCTTAAATTAATCAAATCACCAACAATGTAAGAAATAGAGATTGACTGATTTTGTGGAATATATTCGACAGCGTGGAAAACGGTTTATTCGACTTGCAACCTGGAAAGTACATGGCCTGAATGGAAAGGAGTGTGAACTGGTGGAAGAAATGAAGAGGGCAAAGGTCGATATCCTTGCGATTACAGAAACAAAGAAGAAAGGCAATGGCAAAATCAAAATACTGGACTACACTCTTCTGTTCTCGGGTGTCAGTGAAAATGAGAGGGCGGCCAAAATGGAGTAGGATTTTTATACCACAATGACTTAATGCTTGTCAGTCAGAGGGATGAAATATGTGAATGATAGAATAATGGCTCTGGATATCCAGGAAGATGATAAAAAACATTCACTTATAGTAGCATATGGTCCCAATGATAATTCTAGGCATGATGAAAAAGAAAAGTTCTTTAATGACCTGCAAAGGGAAGTTGATGATTGTGAAGGCATCCAAATGATTTTTGGAGATTTTAATGGCAGGGTAGGCTGTGAGAAGGAAAAGTGAGATGGAGTCGTTGGAAAGTTCGGCAAATTCAGTGTCAACAATAATGGTGAAAGAATTTTCAGTTTTTGTGTTGTAAATGCATTAAGAATAGCAAACACTCTCTTCCTACATAGAAAAATCCATAGATTCACCAGAGAGGAGCCAGGAAAAAGTGAAAGATCTGTAATAGATTATTTTCTAATAAGAAAAGAAGAGGTTGGCAAAGTAATGGATGTAAGAGTTAAGAGAGGGTATGAGATTGGAAGCGACCACTATCTCCTGGTGCTGGACAGATTATGGAATGAAGAAACTCCTCGGAAAAGGCACAATAAGAAGATAATAAATAGGATGGCAAGAGAGTCTAACAACCCATGGGATAGTGATGACATAGAGCAGAGCTGGTCATAATTCATGAAAATTATTCTCGATGCTGCTAGACTGGTATGCGGAGAGAAAAGAACAGGATCTGGGTTTAAAAGAAGTCCTTGGTGGACCGATGATGTCAAGAAGACGGTTCAGGAAAAGAAGAAAGCATGGAGGGACTTCCTTAGCCAGAGAACATCTGCAGTCTATAAAAAGTACAAGGAAAGAAGGACCGAGGCCAAGATAAAAGTTCTTCAAGTCAAACAAAAATCATGGAAAGAGTTTGGTCACAAAATGGAGAAAAAAGCAAAAGAGAACCAAAATATCTTCAACAAAGTCATAAAAGAAATAAGGAAGGAAAGGATTTTATGATAGGAAGAAGATATAATGAAAAGATGGAGAGAGTACTTCAAGGAGCTGCTGGAAGAGAGAAACGTTGATCTGGATGAGATCCACAATGCGGAGACGGAGTATTCGGAAGATGATTTTATCACCGAAGAAGAACTACAGGATGCTATCTCTAAGATGAAGCTGGGCAAGTCTGCAGGGCTTGATGAAATAACTCCTGAAATGATGCAGTAAAGGTAAAGAAATGTTTCTCCATCTCTTAAATTTGATTTAGCATCAGAAAAGGATACCGAAGGACAGCGAGATTGCTGTGGTAGTGCCTGTTTACAAGAAGGGAGACAATAGAGAATGCAATAATCATCAAGGCATATCTCTGCACAGTGTGCCAAGTAAGCTTTATTCAAGAATCCTTGAAGAAAGGGTAAGAGTAGTCGAATGCCAGATCAGAGAGGAGCAGTATGGATTAAGAAACTCGAGGAATACACAGGACCTGATATTCACTTTGAGGCAGGTCATAGAGAAGGGAAAGAACTTTCTGTCTGCTTTGTGGATCTTGAAAAGGCATTCGACTGAGTCAAAAAGGAGGATGTAGAGCGAGCTCTGTCTGAAAGACAAATTGACATTGGCACGATCCTGGCTGTTAGGAGTCTCTATCGAAAGACCAGAAATATTATAAGGACTGGCAACCACACATCCCAGGAGTTTGAAACGACGCAGGGAATACGGCAGGGGTCCAGCCTAAGTACCCTACTTTTCATAATGGTGCTGGATCAAGCGTTGAGGAAAGCTGAACCCAGACTGCGGCGTTTTCGACTGGGATATAAGAGTTAGGAGTCTACAGCCTACTTTCTACATAGTCTTCGGTTTTGCCGATAGCCTCATTATATTCGCTGCGGATGACCGGGACTTACAATACAACATATGTATCATGCAAGAAGAGCTGTCCAGCATTAATAGTGATATTAATCCACAGAAGACAAAACACATGAGAATATTAAGGTTGAAAGGACAGATCCTGGAAAAGGTGCAGGATTTCAAATATCTAGGTGCATACATCAATGAAAGTGGCTATATCAATGGAGAGGTGTCGTAAAGGCTGGGAGCAGCTGGAAGAACGTTCCACTCAATCTGGAAAGGTTTCCTCAACAAAAGAGAAGTGACGAAGAAAACAAAGACATCCGTCTACAAGTTGACGTTCCTGTCCATCCTCTGTTACTTCTCTGAATCATGGAACCTTACCTCAAAACACAAGGGGCAGATCCAGACAATGGAGGTGAGGGAAAGACCAGGAGAGATAGGATCTGCAACACGACATTAAGATCAAATCTCGAGGTTCAGCCGATAGAAACCACTCTAGAATAGAATAAACTTAGATGGTTCGGGCACCTCCTAAGGATGAACATGGAAAGAACGACCAGGATAACGTATGGATGAGAGTGGTTAGGGTAGAAGACCAAGAGGAAGACCACGGATCACCTGGGAAGAAGGCGTGCAGGAGGCATTCAGGAAGCGAGGGCTGGACTGGAGCAGGAGGAGAGAGCTGGTACAGGAGAGGGACACATGGGTCGAGCTCTATAGAGGACATCCCCACACTGCGCAGCGGTAGAGAGAGAAAGGATTATTATTATGATGATGATGATGATGAGAAAAAATAAATTAAAATTCGTGTTAATTGATCCTTTTTAGAAAAAATGTTTCTACTTTATTAAATAACTGGATTTAAAGTGTGGCTACATGTATTATTAGACAAACAAACAAAAGTTATAGCAAAAACATATTATAGCCCTATAAGTATGCCATTTATGGGTACTGGAAAAGAAGAGAGTAGGTGGTAACAGAAGAACCGCTTTTTCCGCCGATTATGAACATTTTCTAAGGAACTGTTTCAAATATTTTAAAAATTAATTACTGATTTAGGAGGATAAATGTATTGTCAAAATTAAATCAAATGCTGAATCTCAGTGACCGAAAAACTAACTCGAGTAAGTCAAAGTTGTCAATACGCCATGTTGGACACCATTTTGGGACAGTCTATTAAATTTTTTTTGTGGGACCATTGGAAATTTTTGAATAAACAGTTGCAAGGAATAAAATATGAAATTTGTAGGGATGAGGGGGAGTGTAGGGTATATGGGTCTAGACCACCGTTTACCAATAATGAGGGTGAAGATGCCATGGACGAACAACCCTTGCCAAGATCTGCACGTCCAAAGTGAATAAAAACGTGAATTCATCTAAATTTGTGAGTGTATATTAGTAAGTGATAACCAAGGCCTGGATTTTTATGAAGTAAAAACCCACAGAATATGCCATATATGTAGTAAAAAAACACATTAAATATACTGTAAAAAAAACATGAAAAATGCAATAACTGGTCTCTAAATATACTAAACTAACTAATTAATTGATTACTAATATATCAACAACTTATTTTAATATAATGATGTACCTAGAAAATGTTTTAAAATGAAAAGAAACTATGGAGGGGTTGAAAACTACAATCATTTCAATTTTTTTTTTTTTTTTTTAATGTCTTAACTAAAGAATGAAAATAACATATAAGGCTCATAAGGTTATCTATACATATATACATTATAATGGTAACGAAAACATAACATGAATCACATTAAAAAAATTTAAACATTGAAATAGTACAAAGTATATACAAATGAAAAAACAATAATTGTATTAACACATAATTAAATAAGCATAGTAATAAAATATAACAAATATGGAATAGTAAGTATGTAAACACTTTAAAATTTTGTAGGTTAATGGATAAAAATCTAATGTTAATCTTTGTTGAAACAATAACAGAATTAACAATCTGTGGAATAAATAACATAAAATAGATAATAAGTTTGAATTAGTCTGCTTAGGAAACATGTTCTGTATTAAAGATAATTACCAGAAGCATTTGTAAATTTGCCTCTGCGAAATCTAACCTTTTATAATTATAAAATGATCCTTCCACATCAACAGGCAAACTTATATCCACTTAAAATTATCGGGATGTTGTCAAATGTCGCTGGAAACAATTAATTTTCTCCATTTAAAATTTTATTAATACCTTACAGAATTGTGAGACCTCAATCTTTTACAGATACTTCTTTAAATAACTTTTTTTCATTTAAAGTGTCACCCACTTCGACTGGTACCACTGGTTTTCCATCCATTGTAAAAACTACTTCATGTCTGTTGTTTTAAGGTTCAACCCAAGATTTCAACATTGATGAAAATTAAGATACTTTTGGCATTTTAAATAAACAGAAATATGATCTCTTGCTAAGGTAACAAACAAAAATAGAAACTTATTATGATATTTATGTGGGGCAAGAAGGAGATATGGATTTCCAGGAATTGGAGAACATCTATAAATGAATTTCTTTCTCTGATGAATATCTTAGACCATATGGAGGAAAGGAATGTTTGATGAAAAATGTGAGGCAAAATGATTGTTTTTTTTTTTTAGAAAATTTCATATTTTTTCCGAAAATGTAGGTCGAAAACGGTTTAGAATTAACATAAAACCTATAGAATAAAAGTTTTAGATAATTTTATAGCCTTTAATTTACTATATGGAAAATTCCCCTGAAGATGCGCAGTTTTCGAGATATAAGCGGAAATCAAAAAGTTGTGAACTTTCTTACCCCTTCCCAACCACCCACTCGCTCACCACCTGGACGTCAGGAATTTTGATACTTTCACACCCTAAGAACCCTTGACAAGTTTCTGAAAGAATCGCTTAGGGCCCTGTTCACACACTTTACACCCCCTTTTTGGGCATTCATTTACTGGACTAGTATTCAGCAACAGAGACCTAAAAACGGCCTAAATTGCTACACAGACAGCTCGCTCATAGCCGAAGTTGTAGGAAAAGGATAGATCCAATAAAGGCATACCCATTTCTCTGGGAAAATATGCAATAGTATTTTAGTCGCAAATGTTGGCAAATTTTCATCATTGTGCCTTAACACTGCTGAAATATAGACTGAAAGGGAATAAAATTATTATTTACACTGATATTCAGGCAACCGTACAAACAATAATTAATTATTCCACAAGATCAAAGGTTGTTAAAAAGTGTAATGCAATCTTAAATAACCTTTCTCTGCACAATAACATATTATTGTGCACCAGGGCATGCCGGCATTACAGGTAACCATAAAGCTGATGAAATATCCAGGAAGAACACTGAAAATATTCCCTTTACACCCGAACAACATTGTGGTATAAGCATGAGCTGTGCCAAACGGAAAATCAGGGAAGTTTATTGTGAAAAAACAAAGACATAGTGGAAGCGCAAAGAACAGATTTTATGCTAAACAGCTTTTAAGAACACAATAGGCCTACATAGGTCACAGTGTATTATGCAAGATGTAAAAATAGTGTTAAAAACAAAATTCACTATTTAGGAATTATGGAAAAAGAAGACAAAAACATGTGAAAATTTCATAGTTTTTTGGCATATAATTCGGAAAACTGATATCTTGCATCTAAACATTGTGATCTAAATACCACAAAAAACACGAGGAGCAGTAGAGAAACCAGCAGCTTTAATTCTCTTCACTTACATAATCCATTTAACTGAATCTGATCTG
Organism: Nezara viridula; assembly: GCA_928085145.1. Lineage (NCBI taxonomy): Eukaryota > Metazoa > Arthropoda > Insecta > Hemiptera > Pentatomidae > Nezara > Nezara viridula. Next base: position 56,660,613 of record OV725078.1, on the reverse strand, counting down.
TAACTTTAACACCATCAGTTTTCAAAACAGAACAGAGCACACAATCAGTAAAGATGAATTATCTTTTATTAAATGAATAAATGACAATAAATTCAAAAATAAAAAACTTGAGCATACCAGCAAATCTTAAAAACTATCTTAAAGAAATAAAGGATAGATGCAATGCTAAGAATTCATAAAAATATTTTAGAATTTAAGGAGTCATCCAAAAACTAATGTGGCACGTCGGGGAGATAAAATATAAAAACATTTATGAATAAATTAACTAACTCGGACAATATAACATTAAAAAAATCACACAGAAAAAAAAAAAAAAGAAGCCTTACATAGTTTGCTTAGATGTACTGGGCTGAGCAAGGACATCAGAAACGGTTTCTTCATCTCTGAAATAAAAAAAAATTAAGAACTAACTAATAATATAAATGATCTGCATAATATTTCTCACTTCTTCGGTGCATACTATTTATTTTCAAGTTTAAGTAAAGTTGACAAAATTTAAAAATTGGTGTAAAATTGGATGATAATAAATAAACTTGAAAATAAATGAACTGTTTTGAAATTATAAAAAGAAAAAATTAGCTAAGGCAATAAAAAGAACCAATGAAGACAATTATTTTAAGTTGTTCATAGAAAAGCAGAAAATTCAAATGTATTTAAATGGCCAGCAATAATGAAAAAAATCTTGCAATAAAATATATGAAACAATTATTCTTTGAAAATTATCTAACAGATAATTAATTATTCTTTAAAATTGGAACTTATATCCAAACCCAGATTTTTTTTTTTAAATCAAGAACATAATCCATTATTCCCTACAGTTTTCCAAAAGATCCACCTAGTAGCCAAAAAAAACTAGTATGTGAGAACTATGAGGTTATAAATCACAAGATATATGAAAATAAAATAAAAACTATTGCTTTAAATTCATCAATACATTTATAATCGATAATTATGTTGACTATTGATCAGCTCAATAGCATTTTAAATTAATTATATTATATCTTGACCATTTTAATGAATATTTTAAGCCCTTTTTTAGAAAATGTCAAAGAAGATGACCCAAATCATTAAAACAATTGTTTCGGAGTATAGTTTTTGATTTTGTAGAGTTATTTCAGGTTTAGTCATCGGCGAGGGGTGGCCCCCTAAATACAATCTGGTGCGCGCATCACACTACTTTCACTTACCATTCTCTTCTTAGCAGAAATAAGTATTTTCAGAAAAAGGGGAAGTGAAAGTAAAAATCATAGACAGGCGCTATGTTTATTTAAATTTTATTGTGAGTATTTTTATTTGTTTAATTATCCTCATATATACTGCCACCGAATTTATCTGGGTGAAGAGATGACTTGCATATACAGACACCTCTATTGGCTAGCCCGACAGAAGAGAGCGGTGGGAAAAATCAAGTACATGTGGTTTGCCGCCGGAAAGGTGCGGTGTCGAAAATAGGACAGACATAGTTATCCTGATTGAATAGGCCTCGGATCTAGATGTATTCGACTGACTGACTACCTAGATTTTGTCAACCCCTTATTCTCATCAAAATTCTCTTACTTCTGGTCTTAGTGCTATCTCTACACTCTCACTCACCAAATTTATTTATTTTTAAGTACATTCTTATTATTTATTTTTTATATATACACTTTTTCTTCACTAAGTTTTATTTACTATAAACACTTTTTTGTACTTGCTATTCATTTTGATTTCTCGCAGCCTAACACTAACTGTTCCTTAAAATTCTTTTTATCTTTAGTTCCCTAATCACATGTCAAGTAAACTCTCAATCCCTTCCTACCCATTATGACGAATTTCTGCAATACTTTACTCAAAACTTTTAACATATTATACCAATATCCGAAACCTGACTCAAACCCTGCATACCATCCTCTTCCGTCTCCTTGCCTAGTTACATCCTGCTCTGTCATGACCGGGTAATCCGGACTGGCGGTGGAATAGCCATGTTTGTTCACAATAGCCTGAAGACCCGAATCTTCGATACTCAACACCTTTAGATCACCCTTAAGTAGAATAGCTTTTAGTAGAAATCCTCTGCAATACTTTTTCTATCCTTTACTCTATGGTATATCGTCCTCCACTCGTGCCATTTGGCCCGTCCTTCGAATCAACCCTATTCAATTTCGTTCCCCTCTATCCTACAATAATTATCTCCAGTGACCTCATTACCAATTTTCTCTTTAATTCCAATGACAAATCCTATCCAGAAAATCTATTTTTCTCGCTTCACCTATTAATCGTTCTTTTTTCCTCCACCTACCATACCAGCAGATCTGACACTTGGCTAGACTTCTACATCACTCTGAACAAAACTTCCTCTCCGCTTCTTAATTTCCAGAATCCTTTCTATCATCTCACCGGCTGATACAAATAACGTATAATATCTGCACTTCTCCAATCCACCCTCGAACTATCACTTTCCGCCATCTGGATACCCTTACTCCAGAAAAAATATTATCTGACCTAATACCCTTGGCTTTGATTGGAATATATTATTGCTCCTCTGTAGAAACCATGGTTGATATTCTCACTACTAATCTTTTCAATATCCTCAATACCCATGCTCCTCCCAAAACCTCTACCTTTCGTCATCGGCCTGCTCCTTGGATGTCAGGAAATTAAGGATCAGCAGAAGAGACATGGCGCTACCCGTAGACGCTTTAGATGGACTAGGCTTGCAGATGATTATCAAGCATTCAGAGTGCTCTGTAACACGACACAGACAAGGATACGACAAGCGAAAGCGACCTACTTTCATGAAGCCCTTTCCTCAACTCCTGATATAAAATCAAAATGGCTTCTGCTTCATAAACTTTCCCTCTGAGAACCTTCTAGATCCCCTTCCTCAATTTTTCCAATATCACCTGATGATATTCTTTCCCTCCCCTTCCTTATTTAACGACAATAACTTTTATTTTTCCGACATTTTCCCCACAGACCTTATTACCGCTATAATGAAATCCCGTACCAATTCCGTAGGCACAGATGGCATTCCTATCAAACTAATAAAATTATGTCTCCCTGAAATCCTCCCAGCTCTCCTTTTCAACTACAATTTCTCCCAGCAGAATTTAATATTTCTGACCTCTTGGAAAAAAGCCATTGCCCTTCCTTTAAACAAAAGCCTAATCCATCCTCTCTAGAAGATTTCCGCCAAATATCAATCCTTCCCAATCTTTCAAAACCCCTAGAAAGGTTAGTGCAATCCCAAGTCTCCAACTTCCTTGAAAAATCCAACCAACTTGATCCTCTCCAATCTGGCTTTTGTCCTGACTACTCTACACAATCTGCTCTGATTAAAATTACCAGTGATATTAAGACTGCAACAGATGACAAAAAACTAACTATACTTATACTTCTTGATTTCTCTGAAGCCTTTGACTCAATTATACATTCCATCCTTTTCAACAAACTAAAATCATTATCCTTCTCTAATAGTTCCGTCTCTTGGTTCCAGTCTTTCCTCTCACAACGAATCCAAGCAGTTTACATACCCAATCAACAACTATCTGCCTACCTTCCTTTATCCTCTGGAGTTCCCCGGGGTTCAAGCATGTCTCTTCTTCTTTTCAGCTCCGATATTAATTACCTCAATGATTTAATCATCCATTGTTCCCACCATCTTTATGCTGACGATTATCAAATCTATCTATAATTTTCTCCCACTGAGTTATAGGTAGCATTTGCCAAAATTCAAGATTTAGATCGAATCAGTGCCTGTGCAAACTTAAATGGATTAAGGCTAAATGCTGCTAAAACTCACGTCATTGTCATTGGTTCCAAGTCACTTCTTAGATCCTACACCAACTTTCCTTCACTCTATCTAAATAACCACCCCATTACCTTCTACTCCTTTGTTAAAAATTTAGGCTTTTTCATAGATCAAACCCTCTCCTGGAATCACTATATCTCTCATATCTCCCGTCATGCAATTTCTACCCTCAAACTATTCCATCGCTTCCGCCATCTCCTACCCCAAAATAACCGTAGTTTCCTCTCTCATCTTCCCCCCCCCACTTTGACTACAGCTGTGTGGTGTACGATGGCCTCTCTATGGAGCTCCGTGATAGGCTGAAAAGACTTATGAATAGCTTCGTAAGATTTGTAATTGGGACCCCGAGACACTTCCGTGTCTCACACCACTACACTGAGTTAGGGTGGCTCTTCCCCTCCTTAAGAAGACAATATTTCCTAGGCACAATTTTTTATCAAATCATTAACGATCATCGTCCTTCTTATGACCACAACCTTCTCCAATTTAAGTACTCAATCAATTCCCTCACCACAAGATCTCAACCTTCTGACCTATACATCCCTTCTCATAGATCTGCCTAATTCCAAAACTCCTTTGTAGCCCGTTCTGTCAACTTCTGGAATTCCCTCCCGATCAAAATTCGGCATGCCCCCTCCATATCCACATTCTAAAACCTCCTATTCCAAAAACTATCAGATACCTGTTAACTATTAATATTATATATGTATTGAGTAGCAATCATATAATCATATGATAATACTGTTTATAAGAGATAGTACATGTATTTCCTACTTTCGACACCACTCAATTTTTTTTTTTTATATTTTTTTTTTATTCAATTATAACTAACTTTTTTTTATAAATATATACAAGTAAAAGTTTTTTTTTATGAAATGAACTTATTCTATGTTGTCTCTTTTTCGTTCCTCATTTCTTAAAGTGTATGTAAACGGTAGCATTTAAGAATATCTCATATATATATATGTACATAATATTGTCGGAGTTCGTATTATATAAAGCATGTTATGTATTTGACAAAAAAAACAAAACTAAAAATGATTAGCCAAAAATGTATGTAAACGAAATGTAAAAATATCATTAATTTAGAAGTTATGATTAAGAATTTTAACATATCTATTAAATAAGACAATAAAACAACTTACATAGTCCTGATCCATTCTCCGGAACTGTTCTGTGTCTCCAAAATTATGGAGTGATTATCCCCAATACCTGCAAGTTGAACACTAAGGCCCAAGTTGACTAGATCAAAATTGTTTGAACCTAGACATAGCCAAAGACGGCTTCTTTGTGACTTATTAATTGAGTATTTTTCACGGAGCGTGTTATGAATCGAACCTGAACACAATAACCAAAGAAATCTACATTAATGACATAATAAGTGTATCTGAATAATCTTTATCAATGACATGACTGATTTATACAATCAGACTTAGGTCCACTTGGACTGATGACTAAATAAAAAAAAGATTTTTTTTTCGGTTTTGACATTTTCTCCATCCAGATGTAGAGCAAGAAGATAAAATTGATTTCCTCTAACATCTAGATGATCCAATCGATTCCAGCCGCTGATCTCCTCTAAGTTACTCACAGCGTGCATTTATTTAATTGTGATTGTTGTTTAATAGTAGCTTAAATTTAAAGTTTAATTGTATGTCTATAAAAGCTATGTAAGTTTTTTACTCATAAAATGGCTACTGTAAGTAATAAAAATAAGAGGAAATCAAAAGATTCTGAAACAATAATAAAACAGCACGAGAATTTAAACTATCTCATTCGACTTTTTCAACTACATTTAAGGGAAAAATAATGAAGCAAGAGAACTCTTGCAGAAATAAAAAAAAATAGACATCAGTGAAATCAATGATCATGGGAAAAAAAAAAAAAAAAATGGAAAAATGTTGTGACTTAGATGGATGAATTATTAGGAAAAAAAGTGTCAACAACATTTAAGACAATCTAAACTAAAGTACGTAGTCTTTTTGAAGATTCAATAAATCAAAAAAGTGACAATTGTAACCAAATTTTAAAAGCAGCCTCTGGCAGGGTTGACAAATTTTGAAACTGTGAAAACTACATTTGTGAAAATGGTTGGGAAAAAGCAAGTGCAGATTTCACAGCTGCCAAAACATTTAAAGCTAATTTGTATGAAACTGCCTTAGGGTAAATGCACCAGTAGCTGACATGCTTAAGGAAATTTCTGAGAACTTTTACGTATAAAAACTTAAATATTTTTGATATTATATTTTTCATGAATTCATCTTATAGAACTATTTCTCACCTAACCAAGACATATTTCAAATTCATTGTAAATAATCTTGTTCAGTGGTGTTGGTTATTTGGATCGTGAATTTAAAATATTTTTAAAACAAAACCCTGGCACTGAATATTGACTTTTTGAGGGTGTTTAATATATATATTAAACACATGTATATTTAACACAAATATATATAATATATATATTTATATATATATACACACATATGAAATGTGGGACTGAGTAAATACAACTTTGAAAATTGATTCGTCTGGTTAGTTATTCTTCAATTGTGAGGCATACAGGACAACTAAATAAAAGGACTATCCACTGCTGTATAACAAAATAATTTATTTCCAGAATTGTAATAAATAAATAAATGAATTTATCTGCTCTTAATCTTCAGTATAGTGGGCTTCTCTCCTCTGGTAACCTCCTTCCTTCTTCCTGTCCCGGCCTCAAGTGCTCTTTGTTATCCCGTGTCCTTCTCCAGCTGCTGCTAACTGCCGTTAATTTTCCAGGTTTCTTCGTTCTGTACCTTTTTTGTAGATTGGTTATCGATTTGATACTTTTCAATAAACCACTTAGTTCCCTTTTTCGGTTATTCATTACAGAGGGCGCCATCTGTCAGCTCCTCTCCCTCAAACTTTCCACATGCACCATTGACTTATATATATATATATATATATATATATATATATATATATATATATATATATATATATATATATATATATAAGTCAATGGTGCATATATATATATATATATATATATATGTATATATATATATATATATATATATGCTTACTCTTTTCCATTCAACCTTCCGTTTTCTTTTTCTTCAATCTCATTAAAGAAATTACTTTTATGTTTTCTTTAACCTCACTTTTTATATAAATCAGGTACTCCATTATAAATAAATATTATCTATAATAAATCTCTCATCCATCATATTAGTTCATTTTTCAGTCAAAAGTTAAAGAGGGCGCCATCTGCCAACTCCCCTCCCTCCCATTATAAATGTGTTTGTCTGACTTTACTTCTTGAACAGCAGGTTTGTTAATTTTTATTATCATAGATCCTTCTCGTCACTCTATTTTCTATATATGATATATTTCCTCATACATTTTTTTTGTTTTACATTATATTTTTTGATAGATTTTACAATATCTTAATGTTCTATTTATATCTATTATTTCCTTATATAACTTCATATTTCTTTTCTCTGTTTTATACTTTATTCTAGATTACCATTTTAATTTCTTATGTTACCTTATATTTTATTATGCTTATTTCATAGGTGCATGCTTTGTTACAGTTATTATTATTTATTTCTTAGTTATCTGTTACTGTTATCGTTCTACCTACTTTGTTTTACTTTAATGTTAATTCTATCTACTTCATTTTACGTTAATTTGTTCTACTAAAAATTATTAGTCTATACCCATCACCTTTTTTATCTTAATTCTGTATTATTCAATGTTATTATACCTATTGTTATCTGGTTCTTTTTCCAGCCATGATGAAGGCCTGAACTTCAGCGAATATAAAAATAAATAAAATTATTTATTTTTTACCATTTCAATTTGACTGATCATCCCAACCATCCTTCTTTTCAATTATTCACTACAGTCACCCATAAACCCACAATTATTCTTATTAAAACATAATAAGAAAGTTTATCAGTTTTTAGTACGAAAAAAAAAAGTGTTAAATTAGACAATAACTTGATAAAAACAGAAAAATTCTACACCCATTTTTAACAAATTTATACAAGATTGTCCCTACAGCATTTAGGCACTTAATGCTATTTTCCAACTGAGGTATACATTTAAAAAAATAGTGATTATCGAAATGCATCGTAAGCATACAGTTTTTGATGAAAATATTGTGATTTGAATATTTAGGTATCTAAATTTTTAAAAATATGTACAAAAGTTGACTATTATATTATTTAGGTATGATTTTAAAGTTATTCATTAATGTGATATTTTTTCTAACTGTTGAAGATCCAGAAATTCAAAAGTGACAAATTTTTGCTATTGGTTTACCATTTTTTAACTGGTCTACAGCATTATACTAATAAGTGCATTCTTTCAAAATAAAGAAATCCAATGCCTGGATTGGCCTCCTTGCTCTCCAGAGCTAAAATACAAGTTTCTTAGCTGTGATCATCGGCATCGATTTTCGTAAGAACAGGTCTACAATAGATCAAATTTTCACCCTTAAACAACTGGGTGAAAAGATGTATTAATTCAGCCACCCTCTGTGGATACTATTTGTGGGCTTTGAGGCAGCTTACAACTCTGTAATAAAAGAGAAACTCTACAGTCCAATGAAAGAAATGGGTATACCTAGAAAACTTATTGGAATAAGTACGTGTACCATGGAAAATAATATATGCGAAGTCCGGATAAGCGGAAATAGTAGTGTGAACACAGACTCAGATAGGGTGACACACTGGCAACACAACTGTTTAATCTAGCACTGCAGAGAATTTTTAGCAAGATGGGACTGAACCAGGGTTTTACAATATTTACCAGAATATTTTTACAAATCCTAGCATATGCAAATGGCATAGCAATTATTGGGAGACCACAAGCTGCTGTGGAGGAAGCCTTCTGAAAGAAGGAAGCGAAATATATGAGGCTAAAAGTGAATAAAAATAAAACCAAAATTATGTGCATTAGGAAACATGAAATGGGCCCACAACAAGTTAGATTCAGAAAATATGCTTTCGATGTTGTTCTATGCTTCCAATACCTGGGAGCTACAATAACAGAAAAGATGGAAGAGGAAGCTGAAATAAGAAGTAGATTAGCAGCAGCCAACAGAGCAAATTTTTCCCAATCCAAAAATTGTAAGAAGCAGGTTGTAGTAGATAGATCCCAGTATTTACTCCTGTATGTGACATTGTGTGAGGGAATGAGAAGGAATATATAGGTATGTGAGGTTGCACTATGAATTGTACTCAATTGTGCAGTAGACAAATTGTTCATTGAAAAGTCTCATATCGATAAAGAATCGAAGAAGGAAGAAGCTTGAAAAAGGAGTGAGCAGGTTGCAGCAGCGGGAGAAGAACACCAGGGAGAAAAGAAGGCACTAGAGGCAGGGACAGGAAGAAAGGAGGTTATCAGAAGAGAATGGCACAGCACTAAAGATTAAGAAGATCTAGCCTACAGTTTTAAGACTTTAATAGATTCACATATTACAGTTGTAAAATAAATTGTTTTGTAAGGCAGGAGTGAATAGTCCTTTTATTTATAATTTATCATATGTCCTGTATGAATGCCCTATTGAAGAACAATAATTTCTTGATACCGTCTGCAAATAGAGAAACGGAAAACGACATTCTTTGAAATAAAAGAATGAATTAGGACGAATCATATCGCAATGATAAATTTTAAACATTTTATGGCGCGGTGCATGTTTTGCAGGTTCTTGAAAATGGCTCCTGAAGCCGAAACGTTGAATAAAGCATACAGGAAATAAAAAAACTGTGTTTTTTTTTTGGTGACCTTTGGCCTAAAATAGACATATGATAAATTATGAGAAAATGGCACCAAATCCGAAGGATGTGACTAGAAAATTAATCCTTTTATTTAGTTGTCCTATAGGCCTCACAATTGAAGAATAACAAACCAGGTGAGCCAGTTCATTCAAAGTGTATTTACTCAGTCCCACATTTCATATATATATATATATATATATATATATATATATATATATATATATATATATATATATATATAATATATATATATATATATATATATATATATATATATATATATGTATATATGTATATATATCTATATACATTATGTATATATGTATATATATCTATATATATATATATATATATATATATATATATATATATATATATATATATATATATATATATATATATATATATATATATTTCTTATTGTTTCTTCTCACTCAGTGTCACAAAAAGTATTAGGTTCCCGAATTCCCAATGACAGTTTAACACCCTCAAAAAGTCTATATCCAGTGCCGGAGTTTTGTTTTAAGAAAATTAAATTCACGAGTGTAAATAGCCTATTCCCCCAACGAAGCGGAAGGAATATACAATTCCCACCAAAAGGCATATTTACAATTAACTCTCAACATGTTATTTACAAGGTTACTTATTCACACTGCGAAAATAAGGCTACAAATGTCTTATAAGGTGAATAGTGACTTACACATAGGAAACGGGGCTCAACAAATCAGTTGCACATACACTTGATTGCTTTGAGAGGATGATCCTAAAACGCATCTTTGGACCAGTCAAAGAAAACGAAGCTAGGCGTCTGCACCGAAATGCAGAGTCGTATAGTGAATACCAGGAATTGAGTATCTCCAGCTTCGCTAAATGGAAGACTATAGGTACTCTCTAAGAGAGTACAGAAATGAACCAATTTGGTAGGCACAGAACAACTGGAAAAGGCTCACATTCCACACCTTTTTGAACTAGCTATTGTTAAAAGTTAAGATGTAGGCATCAATAAAAGTACCTATAAGCCTTATTTTTATGTAATTTGTAAACTTTATATTCTTCATTCAATTAATTTTGATTTGATTAATGGAAAATATTAGTTTCGTTAACATCGAGAATTTTTGATATCTAAATAATTTTTTTTTCTGCCAACCCCACATCCCTATAAATTGCATATCGTTGTGTTCCTTGTTACTATTTATTAAAAAAAAACCAATGTCCCCACACAAAAAAAGTGAACGAACTTCCCCAAAATGGCGGATTGACGACTTTGACTTTGGTTAGTTTTTTGGTTACTGAGAATCAGCATTTGGCTTAATTTTGTCATAGTTGGTGTTTTATCAAAGCTGGATAGTCATAGAATAATAAAACATGAAAAAATATTAAAATCTAATTGGCTTAAGCAATAAAAAACACCAGTAAAGTAAATTAAAAAAAAAAAAAATTGAAAATCAAGCGTCGTTTGTAATAAAACGGCCAACAATAACACCAAACGTGCTGGAATAAAACATATGGAGAATATATTCTTCTTTCTAAAACACTGATTACTTTTTAAAATACCTGAAACAGTTCTGTAGAAAACGCACTTAAGCGGCAGAAAAGTGGTACTGGCGTGGGTGCCTTCAGGCCTCTACCACACCATTCAGTACTCATAAATGGCTTAGTTATAGTGCTATAATAACGTTTTTTGGTAAATTATATTGATTGTATTAACGATCAAATATTAATAAAATAATTTAATTATAAAAAACATTTAAATTATTTTTCCAAATTTATTATTATTATTTTTTAAAATTTAACTTCCTTAATTCTATACAGAGGTCGTTTAAGAAGGCCTCTATTAAAAAAATTATGTAATAAAAAACTTAATTCAAAAATACTTTGCTGAATATCTTGAATTTTTTATTTAACGTTTACAATTTAACACTTTGTTTTAAATATTTACTGATTCTAAGAGGTAATTTAAGTTGTATATACTTCCGACGGAAATGAGTCATATCAATACCTGTTTTATAAACTAAAATAATATATACCTAATCTGAACTACATATAATGAATAGTTGAAGGGTTGTTTAGTAAACTTCATATATCACTATTGAAAAAATCATTTTTATTTTCTTTATTTTGTTCGGAAGTAGGACCATATCCATGGATGGGTTACCAGACCAACGCACAAGCCCAATCTGGAGTTTTTAGTCACCTCCTATGACACAGAGAATATGTCAGGGAAATTCTAGGCCACATCCATGCAGGGCCATAGGACGTTGCTGTGTTGGGAGGAAATCCTGGTTTTGGAAACAGGATAATAGTGACATGTTTTCACAAAAGAGGTAAGTGGGTGGTTCTTAGGATGGTATTATATAAGTAAGTGAGAAACATAACAGCTTTAGGAGGAAGTCGTAGAGGGATTTGAGAGGTAAGGAGGTTATATCCAGGAGATTTACGGAGAGGAAGTTTTTGTAAGTGATGTTTGACCTCAGAAGGATTAACTGCTTTACTTTAGGGGGTAAGGAAAGTGGAATGAGTGATCTAAGAAATTCTTCTCCTATTTGGTATGAGTGGTGTTGGATTCCAGATGAGAGGTGAATGTTCTGGAGAGGTGTCTGGCAAATTCCTCAGCTTTGTCTTCATCAGATGCTGCCCAGAAACCATCGCATCGACGGAGGGGATGGGAAATATGATGAGATTTTAGGATTTTGTTGGTGATCTTTCATAGAGAATTGTAATGAACAGAGAGAGCAGTAAGGTAGGAGTTGAAGATTTAGGATTTGAAGGTGGCCAATTCCTGCTTTAATCGTTTACTGTAATAATTATAAGAGCGGCAATCGGTGGGGTGTCATAAACGTTGCCATAATATCCTGGCAAGGTGTTTGATGTGAATTAGGCCTAGCAGGTATAGAGGTAAACTATTTTTCTTAGGAATTTTTGAGGAGAAATTAGTAATTGTATACTTCATTAATACATACTTAAACAATCTGCTTTACTAACAGACAGCCGTACTTCGTTTTTTAACTCAAATGTGTTATAACATCTGAGTTCTAGCAAATAAACCTCGACCATCGTATAGTTGAAGCCAGCTAAAATGGCCTGAAAAGATAAAACACAATAAATTAAGCCTTATTGTTTTAAATTCAATTATTAAATCAAGTTTGACATTTATTAATCATTTTTTGAATTGTTATCCACCATATCTCAGAACTGATTTGTGTTGAGCTCTTTTAGTGCTGAATAACCTTGTTTGTAACATTTGGGCAAAGTACATATACATTGAGTAAGTGAACATGTCTTACTATCAGCCTTCCGAAAGAATTCTCAATATAAATTGATGAAAAGTAATAAATAGTCTAATTAGTTGAAAAAAAAAATAGACAATGGTTCATGGATTTAACTTTTTGTTATATTTCTTACTGATTGGTGTCTAGAGTGCATATTATAGAAAAGAACGATAAAATAACTTATTAACAAATAAACACAGAATAGTTTAATTGAGACTGTAAAGAAATGGCGAGATAAAAATCTTTTAGTCCTTTCACTACTGTAATAGTCTGAGAGCCGATGCATAACATTATCTGAAGAAAAATTTAAATGAATTTTTTTGTATATAACACTTATATTAAAAAAAAATAAGAGACTGCCACAGTTGGATTATACTACCTAAAAAAAATTGGTAGTTGGTTTAAAGAATATTAGGCCAGTAACTTGAAGACAGAAATGGGGAAATTTATTTTTCCGAAAAATGTGGGAAACATTTTTATTTTTTTAACTAGTATATATGGATTCAAACATACTATTTACAGCCGACAAAGCATACTTTTTCGATTTTTTTTATTTCATTTTTCACTTAACCTCTTAAGTGGTGCATTAAAGCGAAAAACACACTGTTTAAGAAATTAAACAATGTTAAATATGGTGTTGAAAGAGTACCTAAACTTAATAATTTGGTTAAGTGGTATGTACGGTTGATAAGTACCGTCAAAGAACCTTGATTTTTACCAAATTAGTCAAAAGCTAATTTCAAAAGCTAAGGCTCTGCAGCTTGCAAATGAGTTTCCTAAGAGAAAAACTCATAAAATAAAAGTTGTAAAGCATCAAATTCCGCATACACTGGGTACCAATAGTGTTAATATAGACCACTTACTTTACTCGAAATTGGTAATCTACCAACGGCTGAAAATTGGTAATGAAAGTAACTGTTAAATATTATAACAGATAGTATGGGTGTCTATTCATCTGAGCTATTCTTGTTCAGAGTCTGCTGTACACAGTATAGGACACATTTCCACCTCTCAGCAGCGAAGGATTTTGAGAAACGAGGTGTCAAAAGAAACCACGTTTCAGGTAGTAAGTGATTTATATTAAAACTACTGGTGTCCAGTGTATGCGGAATTAGATGCTCTACAACTTTTATTTTAATTTTTTCTCTTAGGAAACTCGTTTCCAACCTGTAAAGCCATTTAATGTAATTTGTAATTACTTGCAAATTTGGTGAAAATAAAGGTTCATTGACCATGGTTATCGACCATACCACTTAACCAAATTATTAAGTATGTTTTTCGCTTTGATCCACCACGTAAGAGTTATAGGTGAAAAACAAAAAAAAAACAAAAAATCAAAAAAATATGTCTTTGTTGGCTATAAATAGTTTTCCCTTGGTGGCTCATGTAAGCATTTTTTTATACATGTTTGAACCCATATATACAAGTTTAAAAAATTACATTTTTTGTAATCTAGTTTGACATTCTCATTGGACTACCTAAGATCTCATTGATTTCATATTATCTACTTCATTTTTTATAGAATGCTAAGCAATTACAAAGTGAAACTTTCACTTTCAAAATTCCAATCATACAAGCCTTATGTTTCTAAAATATAGGTAAAAAAAAAAAAAATAAACCGTCCTCATTTCACCAATTTAGGCATTATCATGACAGAAAAGAGAACAAAATGATGACCAAATCTCTCCATGACATCCAAACATACACTGGAATATACATTTGGATATCTTGAAGTGATGTGATCGGCGGTTTGTTCTCTTTTCTGTGCTGATGATGCCTGATTTGACAAAACATTGATTTTTTTTTTTTTTAAATTCTTTAATTGCACTTTAAAGATGTAAGGCTGTTTGGTTTAAATTCTTTAAATTAGAACCTAACAGATTATGGTTAAATATCATATTTTTTTTTGTTTATTATACTTCACTGGACTATACTTCAATGCTATACTATTGATAAAAGTATATTCACTATCTGGTAAACATTTCAAGAGCAAACTATTAAAAAGCCATCTTTAATTGCTTCAAAGTTGCACACAAAAAGCCTTTGGTAAACTTATACCTCCATCAAAGAGTGGAGAACATAGAAATGATTATTTCATAATACTAAAAGTTAAATCAATACCTTTCTTTCTATTGGAGCTTGATCTGGGTAGTAGCCGTACCAGCTAATTAATAGCTTCCAACATTCCTCGGAAATAAGCTCATAATCTATATTTTCGGCCAATCCTTTTTTTAAGTCAACACCATTTACAGCTGTAATAAAAAATTAAGAAAATAAATAAACAGTCACAAATGTTATTTTAGGAAACAAATTTAATATAACTTCATAGAAAGTAAGAAGATTAAACCAACTTGGATCTAGCAAGATTGGAAAAGGAGCTTGATAAATATCACATCGATGTAGCTGTTCTATAGGAGATAGCTGGAGGAATGTGGAAAAGACGGAATTAGAGAATTATCTGCTTATTAACAATGGGCACCATGCAAAAGTATATGGGACTGGATTCTAGATGGGAAAATCAATTAAGCACACTAATCAATGAAAAAATGTTCACAGGACGACTTCGAGGGAGATTTTTCAAAATAACAATCATGTGTGTGAATGAACCCCCACAGAGGATAGGGAAGAATAGGAGAAAGATATTTTCTATGACACAAAATATATAGAATATGACGAAATCCCAAAGAAGGATGTAAAAATAATCATAGGAGACCTAAATGCTAAGTTAAGTACATAAATTTAGACCTAATGTAGGCAAAGAAAGCAAACATGATTATTTTAATGATAATGGACATTGTATAATTAACTTTGCAATGGAAAAAGTATTGGTTATAAGCAGTACAAAATTTCCACACAAAGAGATACTGGTCTCACCAGATGGCCAGATCAGAAATCAAGTACACCATGTTCTCATAGAATCTGGGCATGAATCGGATATCAGAGTTTGTACCTGGGCGATAACTGTGGAAAATGACATCTCAAAGGAAATTGAGAGAAGAAAATTCATTGCAAACTGATGTTACTTTGGGTTAGGAATACATTTAAGGAGTATCTGTCTATGAGAACAAAATTATGGCTGTATAAGACACTGTTCAAACCGATTCTGATATACAGCTCAAAGTCAAAGGTAATAAATATCATGGACAGATGAATGAAGTTTATTGGCTTTTGAGAGAAGAATTCTGCGACGCATTTATGGATCTAAGAGAGTCGGCCAAACATATCTTAGAAGGGGTAATCAAGAAATACATAGCCTCCTAGGTGAACCTGACATTGTGAAGCATATAAGGCTGGGAAGAGTGAGGTGGGCTGGCCAAGTAGCTCGAATGTCATAGGATGAGATTCCCAGAAAAATAATGAGTGAGGTCATTCATGGTATCAGGCATAGAAGACCATGTCTTAGTTAGATGGATGGCGTAACAGAGGATGCCCAGACGATCCTGGGGATCGGGAACTGCAGAACTGCTGCTTAACAGCATGCAAACTGGTAGTTATTAGAGACCAGGAACCAGTAATGGCCTGTCGAGCCAATTGAAGATCATTGTTGCACTAAGAAGTATACATTATACGTTACTTTAAAAGATAAATGAGGCTGACAGTTATTCTAGAGGAACAACCAAACCTATGTTAATCAGAGTGGGAAGGTCAAAATTCATTCCGTGGGGCCGCCAATAAATAATTTTCAACCAATCTAAGCCGAATTTGAACTGGTAATGCTAGATTTGAGAAGGTTAAAGTTTATGTTTAAACATACTCAGCTATCACGACCTCAAAAATCACATTTTGATTTCTCATTTCATTTACATTTTACTCCTTTATATGACATTGAGGGAAGGAATGAGAAGACCTAGACGTAATGTAGGGTTGCACTATGAATTGTACTCAATTATGCAGTAGACAAGCTGTTCATTGAAAAGTATCAAATCGATAAACAATCAACGAAAAAGGTACAAAGGAAGAAGTCTAGAAAAAAGCCAGGTGGGTGGCAGCAGCTAGAGGAGGATGCAGGAGAAGAAAGAAGAACTCACTTGAGGCATCGGCATGAAGGCAGAATGACGTGACAGCTGAAGAGAAGCATACTCCTCTGAAGATTAAGAATATCAAGCCTACAGTTATAAGACTTTAATAGATTCATTTATTACAGTTGTCAAAATAAATTGTTTTGTTTTACAGGAGTGAATAGTCCTATTTAGTTGTCCTATATGCCTCACAATTGAAGAATAACAAACCAGGTGAGTCTATCAAGAGAAGAAGAAAGAGAAAAAAATAGATAGGCTATCAAGCGATAACGGAACCGGCTGGGAGAATCAGTCAAAGGAGAAGGAGCCAAGAAATAATGACACGCTCTTCAATATTTCTGGAGATAAGGAAATTTCTACTTTCGATGTTGAATTATCAATGGAAGGAGAATCAGTGATATTTTCTGTGGACACAGGCTCTTCTTTAACGTTGATGCCTCTTGAGCTGTATACAAAAAATTTTAGACATATAAAGCTGCAGGAGACTAATAAATTGTAAAAAACCTAGTTCGGGGGTGTTAATAAATGGCCTGTTTGCGCGGCAATTGTAAATAGCTTGTTTGGGTGGCAGTTGTAAATAGCCTTCCGTTTTGTCGGGGATCTAGGTTATTTACACTCCTGAATTTTAATTTTTAAAACTAAACCTCGGCATTAGATATAGACTTTTGGAGAGTGTTTAACTGTTGTTGGGACTCAACTTTTAATGATCAAGATGTTGCTCTGAGGATGAAGTTTGGAAGATTGAGATGGGCTGGCCATGTGGCAAGGATGGAGAATGAAGCAATCCTTAGCATGATCCTGACAGAACCTCTCTATGGCACAAGACCAAAACTAAGATGGTCAGATGGTGTGGCAGGAGATTCAAGGGATGTCGTGGGAGTCAGGAGCTGGATGATGGTTGCACAGAACAGAGATGACTGGAGGAAGCTGGTGGACGAGGCCAAGACTCGTCACCGAGTTGTAGCGGCGCCACGATAATAATAATAACAAAAGTTGGACGTCTAAGATGGGCAGGGCATATTGCACGCATGAATAGTAATGAAGCATCTAAACTGCTCCTAGAAGAAAAAATATTAAGACGTAGAAGAGTTGGAAGACCACGTATGTGTTGGGTGGATTGTTAATCAATCAATTATCAAGTTAAAAACCATTTTGGTGAGTTCAACTATTGTATCTGACATGGCTATTATTGGATCCCATTTCGGCTTGCTGGTTGCTATTAAAAAAATAGAACAGAAAAATTTTTCTCTGTGTGACCACATAAAATATTTTTTAAAAAATCCTGGACACCAACTATTAAAAAATTGTAATCATTGCCTGAGCAGAAATTATGCCCGAAATGAAGGAGATCCCAAGTTGCTGAGTTGCTATAAAAATTTCCCTCTGATGAGTGTAGAAGTAGGAAGATCATTTTCTAAATTGAAACACATTTTAAGTGACAAGAGGCACCATTTTACCAAAAAAAAAAAAAAAAAAATAGAAATGTACTTAATAATAAACTTTAAATAAAAATTGAAGATTCAGTTTAATTTTTTACTTATTTACTTCATTAAATTTTTTGACAGATAAAAAAATTATTATTTTACCAAAATGTATAACAAAACCCAATATTGAGAAAATTTTTTGTGAAAATAAAAGTTTTTTATTCCAAATTTACCCTGTGCTACATATTGTTTCCAAAATACCCATTTCTTTATCCACAAAAATAATAAAATGCACAATTTTTAAACATAATAAATTTTTTTTATTTATTTATTTGAAAATTAATACATTCTGCCGCATTGGAGATCATTAATATTAGGGCTACATTAAACATTCACACAATATATACATACAAATGATAACTAAAATAGAGATAAAAGAAAAAGAGTTGTGGAAAGTAAAATAAGAAAATTAACATACATAGGTAAGAAAAAAAAAAAATTATTTAATATTCCTGAAAAAATGAACACAGTATTTAATTTAAGCCACATAGAAAAAATTTATAAATTATTCGAATGTGTTTACCAAGGATAGAAGAGTTGTCGATAGGTCCAGGATTACTGCAGGATTGGTCAGTTCTCATAACACCAATGAATTGTTTTAAAGCTTTCATCCATCGAGAATTGACAAGATACCTAAAAAATAAATTGGATATTAGCAAACAAAACAATTTTATAAATAATCTCAAACATAACAAGATAAATACATTAAATTACTTCTATAAGAAGTCAGATAACCAATAAAAATGAACATATGTTAACCTCAAGTTAAACTCACTGTTTATTAATGACAACACCCAAACTAATTATGGCTTTCTCTAATACTCTGCTTGTTTCCGTGCTGACCATATACATAGTAAATCACACAAAAAATAAAAATAAACATAAACCAATTAACAAGCCATATTGTCAAAACATTTTTATAAACTATGTTCTTTTCAGCACAATTTATAAAATGCTTTATACTCTCTTAGCAAAAAGAATTATATCCATACTGATTACTGGTTATTGAGGGAAATTCAGGATGGAAAACAAGGAGAGGAGACCAAAGTTGCACTGGCAGGAAGAGTAATGGAGGGAGTAAATCTGAGGAAGCTTGGAGTTGGAGGGAGAATAATCAGGAACAGTTATGAATGAATGACAATAATTGTATTATTCTGGGAGACTAGTGCCCCTTTAGAACAAATTATAAATACAGAATATATATTAACTTCCTGGTGTGTCCATAAAATACAATTAAATATTTACAGGATTATTGGTAATAAAATAAAAGAAGCCAAGTAGAATACCAAAAGGTACAACTTTGATGGGTGGATAAAATATCTGAAGATCACATTGTAAATAGAAATTCGAGTGTTTAAAAGTAGATAGAGGTGACTAAATAATCTTATAAGGCCCCCACTGTGACAGCTGACAGTGACAATATGTCTTCGTGTGGCTGTACAGCTGACAATAATGGCACTGCAAGATTTCTCTCTTGAGGTACGGTTTCTCTACTTTCACCATTATGTAGTATATTCTTGTGTATCATTAATTTTTTCGATACCTGGTGATGGCTCCAATCTACGAAAAAAAAATAGTGGTGGGATTTTATTTCATAACATTGGCTGCTCCTTGTTCTCCATCAAAACGTTGGTTAGCTGACGTACATTGAAAGCAAGCATCGTTAGTTCTTCTTAAATCACTTCAGTTAGGTTTGAGGAGTGCGAATTTCTTATCACCACTCGTAACACTCTCTCCTGTCTCAGCTGGTGTATGTGAAAATTAGTGCATTAGTTTCTGATAAATATTTCACTATTTTGGTAGGCTTTCAGCAGAACCTGGTGTCATTGGTTCTGTTAAGGCATGAATAACTGCCAGGGCAGATTTTATATAGTTGGGTGCAGAACAACTGAAAATTCTTTATATTTTTCACAAATATCAGAGAAGACTTGGTTCTCTGGGTATTGCTGCAGACTTCATTACCTCTCGGTCATTTTGAAGCACTTGGTACAGGTTTGGAGTAAAGAAAGGGGATTCTTTGACCATTTCTTGCGAAGAAGTGACTAGTTGGGGCTAAGGTTCTGAAATGTTCGTTATGTTCATTGGAGGCGTTTCTCATATGCAGCGACGAGGTTCTTTGTTTGGCTGATGAACCACGAGGGGTAGAGCCATCTGACCGAGTACTCTTAGTGGACACCACTTGGTGATAATACCACGTATCATAAGAGAAGAAAAAAAAAAAAAGAGTTAAAAAAAAAAAAAAGCATCAAACAGTAAATATCAGCTGCTCTGATGTAAATGTGAACTGTATTTAGTGAATAATCAGAGAGATTCCGCTGTAAAATATGCAAATACTGAGAGACGAGTTGAGAGCACAATCTTCGCATTAGCTGATCCACTGCCTTACTTTTTAATAATTAATAGGTCATATTGAATAATTATTAATGTAATAAATTATTGAAGGAAGTTAGTCAACTGTACTACATATTACAGGTGATAAAATAATCAGGACACAGTCATTTTAAAGGTTTTTATTGGTTCCGTTTCAACCCAAACATGTGAGCCAGCATCAGAGCTGAAAAATTGTTTAATACAATCAGAGATATAATAAGTCAGGTAATAGTTAGTAATGAAAACATAGTGATTGATGATACATGAAATAGGCAAATGAAATATTTAATAAGTAGTAAAAAATAATGTATGTAATCAATTTATATTTTGGACAATTAAATTATTACATCAATATTAGTTTGTTAATACAATCAATATATTGTACCAAAACGTTATTTTAGCACTATAACTAAGCCATTTATGAGTACTAAATGGTGTGGTAAATGGCCTGTAGGCACCTACACCAGTAACACTTTTCTGCCGCTTAAGTGCATTTTCTACTGCTTTAAATATTTTAAAAAGTAATCAGTGTTTAAAAAAAGAAATATATTTTCCAGGTGTTTTATTTCAGCATAATTTCCATTGTTGTTGGCTGTTTAATTACATATGATACTTGATTTCCAACTTGAAATTTTTATTGTTGAAAAAGTTGACTTTACTGGCTTTTTTTATTGCCTAAGCCAATTATTTTTTAATATTTTTCCATGTAGTATTATTCTCTGGCTATCCAGCTTTAATAAAAGACCAACTACTAAGAAATTAAGCCCAATGCTGATTCTCAGTGACCAAAAAACTAACTTAAGTCAAAGCCGTCAGTCCGCCATGTTTGGGGCAGTGTCTTTACTTTTTTTTGTAGGAATATTGATTTTTTTTTAATAAATAGAAACAAGCATCACAACACTATGCAATTTAAAGGGATGTAGGGAGGGGGCGGGGAGGAGGAGATTGCACGGTAGGCCCACCATGTAGCATGTTTAGGTTTAAACGTTGGCACAAATAAAAAACATAAAAATGACTGCGTTCTGACTATTAATCACCTAAAATTATTTATTTTATATATATTTTTTCATTTTCATTTTATGAAACTATTTAAGTATATTTTGACCAATTATTAAAGACACCTCTTCTCCACATTTGACCTCTCTTCCTATTCATCCACATTTCCTCAGTTCGGCAATCTGTTATGGTCTAGCAACATGGAATAAATTGTATTACACCTTTAGGATCACTCATTAATATTGTAATTAGTATACAATGTATTTATGTAATATTTATTTGTGGATCACAAATTTAACTTAAGCTGAAATTCGGCGTTTATATTTATATTACTTTTGCATTCATTATATTTAAAGGTACAGCCCGATGTTGGATTTTTACAAACACTCCTGAGGCGTACACACCCATAAAGTCAATTTTTTTAACAAAAAATTTTTCCAGTTGAATATTTAATTAAATGGGCAACAATAACGGAAAATAAAACATCTGGAGAATATATTTATCTTTCTAAAACACTGATTACTTTTTAAAATATTTGAATCAGTTCTGTAGAAAATCAGCATATCTATCTATCTACGTGGCGCTACAACCCTGGGTGGGTCTTGGCCTCCTCAATGAGCCGCCGCCATTCGGCCCGATTTTGTGCTGCCGCTTTCCAGCTTCTGATCCGTAGCAGGCTCCGTGCGTCCGCTGACACTCCATCAACCCACCGAAGCCTTGGCCTACCAGGCCGTCGTGTAACATGAAGGGCGTATCTCCGTAAAGGTCATAAAGCTCTTGGTTCCTCCTAATCCTCCATCCATCTCCATCTCTCACTGGGCCAACTATTTGACGTAAGATTTTTCTTTTGAAAATCAGGAGATTATTTTCGTCACTTCTTAAGATGGTCCAGGATTGGGAAGCATAGGTAAGAACCGGGCGTATAAGAGTCTTGTATATGACCAGTTTAGTGCCCCTGGTAATGGATCTGCTGCGGAGAGTTTTCAGTAAGGCAAAATATGCTCTATTTGCTGCCACCAGCCTTTTCTTTATCCCAGCAGAGACATCTTTTATTGGAGTTACTAGAGATCCCAAATGCGTAAACTCGTTCACCCTTTGGAATGTGTAAGGGCTAACACTCAGTTCCTCGTCGCCACCAGTCCCTGTATGCATGTATTTCGTTTTTTCCTCGTTTATGGCCAATCCCATGGCTGAAGCAGCGCCCATTAGTTTCCTAAAGGCCTTTACCAATGCCGATCGTGTCCTGGCTACGATATCCAGATCGTCAGCGTATCCCAATATCTGTACAGTACGGGTGAATATCGTCTGGATTCCTGAATCCCGCACAGTCTTCTCCAGTGGAAGATTGAAGAGGAGACACGCCAGTCCATCACCCTGTCTTAATTGGAGGGAAATGCTTCCGAGCAGTCAGATTGAATCCGTACCTGATACCTTAAGGTACTATTTCGCTGGCACGGTCCACGACCGCGACTGCTCGAGGTTGACCACTACTTTAGTGGAATAGAAAGGAACCTATTTCGCTGGCGCTGCTCGGCAGTCTAGGTATGACATCATATCTAAGCTGCTCGTATTTGACTCCTCTTGAAGCAGTGGAGCTGTTGGCGGTTGTAGGTTATGTTATCATATCAGAGCATTGTTTTGATGATAAAAGTCATGTCAATACGTTTTATTTTGTTTCTTTCAAGTCTGGCAAAATTATAAAAAATATCATTTAAAAATGAAACGATGCAATAGTAAATTATTTTTTTAAGGTTGAAGTAACAAGATTATTTATTTATTTATTCCACCAGCAATATTTTACAGTGAAATACAAATATACTTAAATCCAAACGATATTAAATGAATTATCCAACAAATTTTATCGTCAGGTAAATCCTAAAATCCACCCATTGAAAAATCGATTTGTATTTTTGAATTAAAGTGGTGATTTACTGATTACTATTGATAAAACTATAAAACATCGCCTGCTGGGATTTAATTACAAATATATGATATTTATTACTAATCAATTATGTATTAATTACTATTACTTTTCAAACTAATGATATCTAATATCAGAGGGACTTTGATGATGAGCATCACATCGAAATACTGATATTCTTTCTCTTTATGAACAACATTTTCTCTTCTTTTTCCAACTCAAATAAAAAAGCGGTAGTCAGAGATGTTTATTATTAAAGGTTGTTCATTTTTATTATTATATTATGTCCATCTTTTTATCTTCGAAGATACAGCGAAATGTTTGAAGGTTATAGGCAGGTTATAACAACCCCAGTGAGCAGTTTCAGCGAAATAGCTATGCCAACAGCGGTTGGCAGCGTGGAATAGCGGTCGCTGTCGTGGACCGCGCCAGCGAAATAGTACCTTTACATCTTTCATTGTTAACTTCACGAGTCAAAATTGTCCTAAGGGTGAACACTTGATCAACAGTGGATCTGCCTTTCCGGATGCCAGCTTGATATTTCCCGTTCCGCAAATGGGGTAAGTGCTGAAAAGGATATTCCGAGAGGATTTTGTAGGCACAAGACAACAGAGCTATGCCACGGTAATTCGTGCAATCAAGTTGGTCTCTTATCTTATGGAGTGGACATATTATAGCATTAGTCCACTGTCGTGGCACTCTTTCCTGATCCCAAATTGTCAGGACTATATCGGACAGCGCTCTATGCAACTCATCTATCCCATACTTGAAGAGCTCGGCTGGCAATTCATCCGGTCCTGGCGCCTTATTGTTTTTCATGAGAAGGATTGCATCCATTACTTCCTCAAAGTCCGGGGGCTCGATATCTCCAAGATTGTTAGGCACATCTCCAGCAATGTCGAATGCTTCTATATCTTCTATAACCGCTTCATCATTTAATAACAAACGGAAGTGCCTAGCCCAACGATACAGTATATCTGACTTATTGGTAAGCAGTGTTCCATCTTCTTTCTTGCATGTTTGTATCCTAGGCTTAAAAGTGGCACGTCCACTATTGACCTTCTGGAAGAATTTCCTGCTTTCTTTTACACTCCAATGGGCTTCTATATCCCCCAGCTCCTTTCTCTCTGATGCTCTTTTCTTATTCCTGAGGAGTTTCTTCTCCTGCCTTCTTTTATTTCTATATTCTTCCGTGGCTCTCCTGGTGAAGCGCTTATTAGAAAATGAACATACATGGCAGAAAAGGCATAGGTGCCTACAGGCCTCTACCACACCATTTAGTACTCATAAATGGCTTAGTTATAGTGCTATAATAACGTTGTTGGTAGATTATATTGATTGTATTAATGAATAAATATTAATACAATAATTCAATTGTCCAAAAAATTAAACAATTTTTCTTAATTTACTATTTAACTTCCTTTATACTGTCATCACCACATATGATGACACATGTATCATATCAGTAAATAATGACTCACCAATTGCATCCCAAATGCTTCAATCACACATCATAAATCTTGAAGAATGGTGTCAAAACTGGAGAATTAAAATAAACTCCAATAAATCCTGCCAAATTACCTTTAAGGATTGTAAAAGGATTTAAAATTTGTTTTAAAAAGGATTTTGTGGTGATTATGAAATGGAGAAGGCAAGGGATGGGGGTTCAGATAAGGTCAAACTATTTCAACAATGAAATGAAGTCATGGGCAATAGAAATTGAAAGCATTAAAGATATTTGGAGTCGCATTAGGATCAAGGACATACATTAGTAGTAGATACTAGTAATATTAGGTCATGTACATATCTTTTATTAAAGAAAATGTAATTAGGAAAGAGAGATAGTATGGAGTCAAGAAGGTTGTTGAGGAAAATTCACAAAGCACGACAATCCTATTCAACCTATCATATCAAATATCATCCCCCAAACTTAGTAATTTCCTTTCCTTCTCCCCTTAGTCAAAATATTTAATTTTGAGCCTTTTACACGTTTTATTTATAGATCAAAAATTAATTCAAAGTATATATATTAAACAAGATCTTCAATTACTATCTATTTGTATTGTATTTGCAACAATATATCAGTTAATTTAATTGTAAAGCCGGGTATCCACTATGTTTGCGAACATACTAGATTAGAGCGCTCTGATGGCTGTCATTCTTTGCCAAAACTCAAAAGAGAGTGGAGGAAGATCGTGGAGGGACAACAATCAAATGTGTAACTTGTCTACAACATTGAGCAATACTTCTCTTCATTAATAACGAAAATATTCATTTCAAAGTTTTGAATTACACTTCATTCAAAATGATTGTAAATGTTGATACATTTCAACATTTATTGTCATAAATTAATAGCGTCACTATTAAATTTATAACTTAATTATTTGCTACAAATTAATTAATTTATTGTCATTGGTTTAACCTTATAAACAATTAAAATAATGTTCAATTAAAAAAGCGAATAAGTGAACACAGTCGAACAATTGAGGAGCACCTTTGGTTTGCAAACATAGTGGATTCCCGGCATAATGTACTATTTTTTACATCGCTTACTTATAGCTTAAGTATTTTTTAATTCTAATTACCTTTTAACCTTAACATTTAGTTTTGATTTTTTAAAATATTAAATGATAGTTAACTACCATGCAAACATACACAATTTCCACATGCGCAATAATTTACATGAAATAACTACTAGTTAAATGTTAAATGGGATTGTTAGTTAAAGGAGAGCTGAAACAATATACTACAAACAAAATACAAGTAAATATGGCCAAATGTTTGGTTCGAAACGTCGGCAAACTGAATAAACATGATAATTGACTGCATATTCAATACTATTTTTCTTCATTAAAACTTACTATGTTATTTGCTTTATTATAAGAGCCACTGAATGCAAAAGAGATGAAAGTTAATTTATTGTAATTAACGAAGCAAATACAAGCATTCAATGGGAGAAATGAGCATGATTCTAAGAGGCTAACCAAATGATATAATTCAGCACCAACTATCAATAAATCCACACTAATCCAGTTATACTCCTTTGGGTCAAATGTTGTTATAAACAAAATAAATGGAAAAAACTAAAAACAATATTTACCAGTTTTCACCGGCAACAACTGATTTAGCTAATTTACAAGACAGTATTTCTTTTTGCTCTTCAGGAGAAGGGCTATCCTCCCTCTGTTCTCCCATAGTTAACTTCAAAAAGAAAACTTGATAGAATCTTCTTAAAAGATTAAATATCAAAACTTCCCAGTTGCCTAAATAAGAAATCGCTATACCCACAACAATAACTAATATGACCGTTACTACAACAAGCATCACGGCTCTTGAAACACTAACAGGGAGGTTGCAAGTTTCGGAGATAAGGTTTACACAAATTATTTATTAAAACTTTTTATAACTTAAATAGCATCATTTTTTGGAGGTTAATAAAATAAATGTTATTTATTTAAGAAAATATACATAAAAAACTTACTTTTAAATATTACAAACAGTTGTTTTGTTTATTAACTAATTGCATATCAGGGGATAATTAGCCTTAATTCTTTATTAAGTACTATTGGAGTTATAATTAAATAAATTATCCATTAAAACTTTTTTAATTTTATAAAATCCAAATGCAAGAAGTCATAACAATTATACGAAGACTGGCCAAGTGAATATCAACATCATAACTAAGATGACTTCTTTGTATAAACATTAAATTCGTTGTTTAAATCAAAATATATTCATTCACATATCTAAAGCTAATTATCAATAAGACTGTATGGAAGATATAAAATTAATATTAAAATATTTATTAGGCAACTAGATAAGTAGATGTCTCAGAATAAAATTTACTTCTTCTTTTTTGATTTCACAAACTTTCATTCAACTCTCCATAATCCAACACGATACTGAAAACTTCGTCATCAATTGTAAAAGCTCTTTCAGAGACAATTGTCATGAACCAACAAATTTGGAACTCCTGAAATATGGGATTTTCAAACTGGGCGCTGCACAGTGGACCGAAACATATTTTTGGGGACAAAATTCCGTAAAAGACAAACGATATGAGGTTGGTAACAGTTGATGATTGGTTTTTACAATCTGTTTGTGCTGAATCGATTGATATCTGAAACGTGTTCGTGTGTCCAATCCTTCATGATAATTATGGGCTTCACTAAAATATTTTTTTTTTAAAATATTCCAGAGAGGCCACCGTACACCACGCAGCCGTAGTCAAGGCGAAGGAAGATGAGAGATAATGGTAGGAGATGGCGGAAGCGATGGAATAATTTAAGGGTTCAAATTGGCCGTCGAGGGATGTGGGCAATATGGCGATTTCAGGAGATTGTGTGGTCAATGAAAATGCTTAGGTTTTTGATTGAGGAGCTGAAGCTGATGGGATGGTCATTTAGGTACAGAATAAGAATGTTGGTATTGGATTTGTTTTGGATTATGTATATATATATATATATATATATATATATATATATATATATAACGATAATTACTTTAAAAGAAACTATATGAAATAGCATTTAAGTGATTATTGAAGTCCTATTAGATATAATTACACTAACAACAACACTTTTTACTTTCACTTACCTATATATGTAATATATAGTAAGAGTAAGTATTGCGATCGTGGGAATTTTTGAATCTGAATTTTCAACGGAAATACACGTTTTGAGGTCCCCTAAGTCCAGATAACCAAGTCCCGAAAAATGGCCTGTGTGTCTGTGTGTATGTTTTTATAGCTAGCTCACACTAGCTCGAAACCGAAAAGTCGTACGAAACTGATATTACATATTTAAGATAGATATATGGCTTGGATGCCCTAGCAACTTTTTCCTTAAAATCGGCCAACCGGAAGTGACACTTTATAACAACGCTGAAACACATTTTTGCAATTTTCTCAAAAACGGCTCTAACGATTTTGACGAAACTAGGTGTATCATTGTATAATTAAGTGGTCTTTAATAACATTTAGGTCTTATGGCCGTTGATGTCATTTTACAGGGCTTAAATGCCCAATGTTCATATGCGTCTTCCTCTAAAGTACCTTTAATATGCTTTATTTTAAATAATCAACTATCTCTCATTATTAAAAGCTACGAAAAAAATGCTAAATATTACTTTTGAATGAATTTGATAATTGAATGAAGGAGAAAAAAATAAAAATGCTTATACAGGTCGAAAATGAATCTCTGAAAATACAAGTCAGAAGGTATACTTATAATATATCGTTGGAAAGCGGAGAATTTTACAAAAAAACAATATTTAATTAAGAAAGTTGTAGAAGGTAACGAAGAGCGGCAAAAAGATTATGAATAATAATTTTTGAAAACTGATAATATTTAACGTAAATCATATGTTTTTAAGGAAATTAAATGAAATTTTCTAACTCAATGTAAACTTTAAAAAGTATTTTTACATTTGTAGAAAGTATTTAAAATCCAACTAATCAAGGCAATAGCATTGTTTAAAAAACTATTTCATTGTTCTTGTGTGAAAGAAGAAGTAAAATATAAAATCATTTCATGGATGTATAAAGCATATGTTTATAACCTAAAATACATTTCCTGTAGTTTATAGTGATTATATATTTGATATTATATTTAAATAATTAGGTATCAACGTTTATTCCGAAAAATTGTCATGTAACTTTTTAGAAAATTTTTATTTTTTTTTATTTATTTCTTAATGACATTTACAACAGTATTACATAAATACATCAAGTAAATTTGGACATAATAGATATAATGACATGAATACACTTGCTGAGTAACTACCCAATGGTAGCACTCTAATTTTAGAAAATTAAATTAGTGAATAATTTGATGAATCTTCCCTTTGTGATATTCTAACAGTATCCACTACTATTTCATTGTACTTGTGTGAAAGAAGAATTGAAATATAAAAAAAATTCATAGATATGTTTATAACCTTAAATATATTTACTGTAGTTTTAATAACTCTAGATCTGATATTATATTTAAATATTTAGGTCCCTATCGTCCGTTTATTCCGAAAAATCATCATGTAACCTTTTAGAAAATTAAATTAAGGAATAATTTGATAAATTTTCCCTTTCCGATATTCCAACAGAATCCACTTACAATTAGAGTGACAACTTTTGATTTTTTTTCGGCAGACAACGCAAATCTATTAATTCCCTTTTAATAAACTTTGCAATGGAAAATAACAGTTTAATAACTAATAGTCGTACAATCCACAAACGCCGCAATTTTAGCTTACTCATTTGGAGAAACTGAAGTGGACAAAAACCTCTTTAGAAACGTTTGATCGTTTTCTCAGAGTCCAGATGGTGCTTTGAAGGAAGAGGCATTCAAAGTCATCTGTAGCGACATTGTATCATCCTAGGAAGATAGGAAGGCGTTATCTAACCAGTTTCTTGAATTTATGCTGAAAGGAAGAGAATAATCTTCGCAACTACACAGTAAACTATACCTCCATTGTCCTTTCAACTATTGCATCATTAGATGTAAATTACACAGCTCTGAATTCACGAAGCTCTGGGATCCCGATTAGTGAAGCAGATGATGCCACTCTATCAGAAATATGGAATCTCCCCAAAATTTGAGCTAATACCTGAACACCGATATATCGGATTTACGACGTAATTTTATCACGATTCATAGAATATCACATGGAATAAGTATTATTTCTATTCCTAATGAATGTATCAATCAGTTTCCAAGGTTTTGACATAAACATAAATTTGGGTGAAGAGAGATAAATCGGCCTCACAAATTGTTTTTTTTTTTTTTCAGGGTCCACCCCTTTCTCATCTTTTAGACTAAACGGCGTTTTCCCGGATCAGGGGTTGGTGAGGGAAGTCTCCTTACACCAAGACGAGAACTCGTACAATGAACATGGAATCGATATAAACATAAATGTGAGCAAAGACCTATATATCGGTCTAAAGACTTAATTTTATCGAGATTTATAGAGTTTCATAGTTTTTATTTTGTGATTGTCGTCTACCAAATATTTTTCGGACCATGCCATAGACCGATGTATAGGTCTTTTAACATTATTTTATTATAATTCATTGCGTTTCACGTGGGTCGTAAGTGTCATGGCCGAAACTGAGGTTCTATATTCGTATCGTTCCGTCTTTGCTAGTTTGTTATGTGCTTATTATCTCAAATCCTGTTCTCAGACTTTGTAAACAGTGAGTTTATAAACAATTTAACATTTTTACATTACAATCAGTGAGGTGAGTGACTTTTATTAACAATTAGCAACATTAAATTGGTACTCGATTGCTAGAGACAGTTTACGTGGCAGATAATTCCCCTCAGCGGGTCTTATCTTTCAAATTCAAGGTCACGGCGCTTTATTTTACGTTCAGAATATCTTGAGTTCGTACCTAAGACAGTATATATTTTTTTTTTCTCTGTTTTTATTTCTTAATTGATTATTTTATTTTAATATTTTTTTTTTCTACTGAGACTCTATTTTATTTATTTATAAAAATGTTTTTTTTAATATTTGTATATATATTTGTAAATAGATTAGTTATTAAGTATTTGTTTTGTAAATTTTCTTATTAGTGATACTTTTTTTTTTCTCTCTTCTTTTTGTATATATTATTATTTAGAGGTATGGATTCTGATAAGAACATTTCTTTTGACGAATCAGATGAAGAGACTCCTTTCTCCGAAATCAGTGAGACTGATTCTCAATATTTAACAAGGCGAACTCTCCAAAAGCGCCATAGAAACTCTGCCCCCGGTTCGGCGGGCAACTCACCTAATAAAAAAAAAAACAAATCCGCTAAAACAAAGCAAGCTCTCAAAGTAAATAAACAATCAATAACTAGTAATAATTCAGCTATGAAACCTGACACTAAACCATCAACTAACACATCCAGTAACAATTCTGTTACAGCCAATAATAAAATTAACGAAATCACTGAACCTAGAACTTTCACTGAACCAGTGCCACCTCCGATTTATGTAAGCAAGATTGACAATTTCATTCAGTTCGGTCAAGAAATAGCTAATCTGATCGGACCGACCAACTTCCGGTGTTTTTCTCGAGTCAACGATATAAAGATTAACACCAATACTAAAGAAGATTATAAAAAACTTATAAATCATTTGACAGCACTCAATCACGACTTCCACTGCTATCAACTAAAAGAAGACAAAACATATAGAGTGGTTTTGAGAGGTCTTCACTCTACCACACCCACTACCGCTATAAAAAAAGATCTGGAAGATATCGGCCATTCGGTAAGACATATATCTTCTATTTTACATCCTATTGATAAATATCCACTGCCATTATTTTTCATCGATCTAGAACCAGCCCGGAATAATGCAGAAATCTTCGAAGTTAAAAGACTGCTGTATTCTGTTGTAAAATTTGAAGAGCCGAGGCAGAAACCAATAGTCGTTCAATGCACCAAGTGCCAAAACTTAGGGCATACAAAGGCTTACTGCCATCACTCGGTGCGTTGCGTTAAATGCGCCGGGCCTCACGCCTCTAACACCTGCCAGAAACCGTTAAATGAACCACCAAAATGTGCCCTTTGTGGTGAGGACCACCCTGCAACCTATCGGGGCTGTATTATCTATAAGAAGCTGTATAAGCAAAGAACCTATAATTTATCATTAAAAGAAGAACAGAAGAATTCTACCCAGGCACAGGTACAGGCACCTGAACTCCTAAATTTGGCAGCGTTTCCTCAACTGCCGAACGAAATAATACCACAATTGACGCACAACCCTTCTACATCAACAGATCATCCCCATCAAGACTCTAGGCACCTATATTCAGACACTACGGTGAAGAATCAACAGCCGCGACGTCAGACGCCTCAGATTTCCAAAACTAAGACTCAGGCTTCCAAACCTAAGATCCAGACCTCCCAATCCAAGACTCAAATCTCCCACATTCATTCAAAATCTCCACGTCAGCAAATGCCTCCTCACCAGATACCTATACGTGTAAAATTACCGCCCGAACATCCAACTCCTGTTTATTCCCACCCTACTGCTCATATTTACTCTCCTTCCCAAGTTCCAAGGGTACATCCTTCATCAGACATTCCTTATCATAAGATCTTTCCCTCACGAACTCCTAATCAAAACCAACCTGACCAACAAAACCCGATCGATTTAATAAACTCCACCCTTGCGTCCTTCCTGAAAGATCTCCAAGAGACTATCAAGCCACTAATTACCCTCCTCACAAGAATCCTTACCGAAATTCCCTTCAATCTCTCACGATGAGCACTAAGCCCCTAGCTGTTCTTTTATGGAATGCTAACGGACTACAAAACCACCGAGACGAACTCGACATTTTTCTTCATGACTATCACATTGATATTGCTCTACTGACAGAAACTCACTTCACTCGACGTTCATATTTCTACATACGTGACTATATCACTTATAGATCAGACCACCCCGACAACACTTCCCATGCCGGTTCTTGCATCCTTATCCATAAATCCTTATCCCATTCTCTCATTCCTTCTACTCCAACGGAGGCTATTCAAGCAACCTCGGTTATCATTTCAACTCGTCCTTTCCATTTAACATTCTCAGCTGTATACTGTCCTCCCGGTCATACTCTTACCTATAACTTACTTGAATCCTTATTTCAATCCTTCGGATCGCGCTTTATTGCTGGAGGAGACTACAATGCTAAACACCAACGATGGGGTTGTCGATCATCCAACTCCCGTGGTAACATACTATCTTCTGTCTCAACTTCCAATAGTTACTCTGTCCTCTCTCCTATGAATCCTACCTATTGGCCAACATCCCTCAAAAAACGCCCTGATATCCTCGACATATTTGTCACCTCCCAAATTTCCTCTTCCCATGTCACAATAAAATCCCTGGATGACCTCTCCTCAGATCATTCTCCAGTTCTGCTTTCATTACACACAACCTTCGCTCCTAAGCCCTCGTCCTATCCTACACTGATTACAGGACGAGTAAACTGGGACAATTTTCGTAAAGACCTGGAAAATAAATTGGACCTAAATATTCCACTTAAGACGAAACGTGATATTGACACAGCCATAAAAGAACTCACTACATCTATAAGTGACAAAATAAAGAATAATACATCTACCAATAAAACTGACAACTCTCAACAGACAAATTTGCCGCAGCATATTCGTATCTTATTAAGGGAAAAACGCAGAGCAAGATCGAAGTGGCACAGGACTAGATATCCATCAGATAAGACATATTACAACAAATTAACTAACCAACTAAAAGCTGAAATTAGAAAATACAAAGTTCAAAATTTACATAACATGACAGAAAAACTTACTACTTGTGACAAATCACTATGGTTGACCACTAAAAAACTCCTTAAATTCAAAGATTTTAACCACCCACTTATTACTGAAACCCAAACCTGGTCCAGATCTGATGATGAAAAATCTCAAATATTTGCTCAACACCTCTCAAAAACATTTAATCCACACCCAGACATCCTTAATCCAACCCACCTTGAGTTTATTGAAGCAGAATTGGATACCCCACTCCAATTGACTCCTCCACCTAAAGCATTTCATCCTTCAGAAATATCCAATATCATTAATAGATTACCTTCTCGCAAAGCTCCTGGCCATGACCTAATCACCTCCCAGATCCTAAAATGTCTTCCTAAAAAAGCCATATTGTTCCTAACCTATATATTTAATGCTGTACTCCGCACCACATATTTTCCTGACTCTTGGAAACTATCCATTGTCAAAATGATACCTAAACCCACAAAGCCGCCAGAACACCCATCCTCTTACCGTCCTATCTCCCTTTTACCCATTATGGGCAAAATCCTGGAAAAACTCATTTTAAAACGCCTGTATCCCATCCTAGACTCTAAACACATTATCCCAGATCACCAATTTGGATTCCGCACATCCCACTCCACTATTCAGCAATGCCATCGTGTGGTAGATGTAGTCTCCTCTGCATTGGAGCGCGGAATGTACTGCACGGGAGTCTTTCTCGACGTTGAACAGGCGTTTGATAGAGTCTGGCATCCGGGACTGATGTACAAACTCCGTGAATTCCTACCACCTACATACTTCCTCATTATACGTTCCTACCTTACTGACAGATACTTCAAAGTCAATCATAACAATGCTTATTCATCTCTTTTTACTCAGTCTGCCGGTGTTCCTCAAGGTAGTATCCTAGGTCCTATCCTTTACACAGTTTATACAGCTGACATCCCAACCCAATCCAACACTGTCATCACCACCTATGCCGATGACACGTGTATCCTATCAGTTAATAACGATCCTTTAATTGCATCCCAAACTCTTCAATCACATATCACAAGCCTTGAAGAATGGTGTAAAAATTGGAGAATAAAAATAAATTCCAACAAATCCCATCAAATCACTTTTACCCTCCGTCGTAAACCTATGACCTCTTGTCCTACAGTATCCTTCAATAATACTCCACTTATTCCTGTTGAGCAAATCCGCTACTTAGGACTCCACCTTGACAAACGACTCACTTGGAACCCCCATACCAGACTGAAACGACTAGAAACCGCCCGACGTTTTCGACTACTGCAGCACTTACTAGACAAACGATCTAAGCTTTCAATCAATTATAAACGACTCGTATATATGACAATAATAAGACCTATTTGGACTTACGGAATTGAGCTTTGGGGCTCCACTAAACCATCGAATTCCTCTCGTATCCAATCCTTACAATCCAAAATCCTTCGTAAAATCCTCAACGCTCCTTACTTTGTCACAAATAAAATCATCCATAAAGACCTTAATGTTCCATATGTTTCCGATCTGGCCCAATCCAGATACCTTTCCTTCCATAACAAACTGCAGAATCATCCGAATCCTCTCGTTTCAAACCTTGCTTCATCCTCGATCCCTGATAATCCTCCGAGGCGTCTGAAAAGAAGATGGCCTCGGGATCTTCTAATATAGAACTTTAATTTGAGTTCTACCAATGGGTAGTTTCTCTTCATGTTGTACATGCCATGTTACAAATTTCTCATTTACTTATTGTATTCTCTATGTAATACAGTTGTAAATTCCATTGAAATAAAAAATAAAAAAAAAAAAATAAAAAAAAGCGTTTCACGTGGAATATTATTTACACTGATAATAAATGAGCCAATCAATCGCAATGGAATCGATATAAACACCAAACTGATTATAGATCGATTTATCAAACATAAGATTTAATTTTATCGAGTTTAATAATTTTTTTTTAAATTTCTGTGCTTGTCTTATTCCAAATGTTTTTCGGTCCAACTCATAGACCGATATTCCGGAATTTTGACCTCATTTTATCATAAATATTACAGTTTCATTTATGTTAATAATAAAGTGGCCAATCAATCGCCATAGAATTGATAAAAACATAAATGTGAATAAAGACCTATATATTGCCCTTAAGATTAAGTTTTTAGAGTTTGATAATTTTTTTTTAATTTTGTGCTCGTCTTCTTTCAAAATTTTTCTGTCCAATGATATATCGGTTTGAGAAAACTGTGTTAGTGGTGCACAAAAATAAAATAAAAATAAAAAAGAAGAAACCAAACTCAACTAATCTTGATATAGTATGCCTGGGAGGCCAATATATTGGTCTTTGGAATATCGGTATCTGCTCAAATTTGTGGAGGAGAAAGACCAAAAAAATACATGAAAAAATAAAATGATTTATTCTGTTGTTCCAAGTTTTCTTTTGTTATAATGATGTTTTTATTTTATTATGGTATGATTGTGTTTCATACATCCTAAATACTTAATGCCCTTAATTGAGGCAAAAAAAATTGATCAAACACTACCAATCTCAATAAAATAAGGTTATAAGGCCGATATATATATCGGTCTTTGCTCATATTTAAGTTTATGTTGATCCCTTGACGCATTTATTAGCAATAAAAATAATGTTCTACAATTTATTTTTTAAATGATCAAACTCTAATAATATCGATTAAATAAGGTCGATTAATATTAATTTGCGCATTTATTAGCAATAAAAATAATATTCAAAGTGAAATTCTTATAATCTCGATAAAATAAGGTAGCAAGGCCAATATATTGATCTTAGGAATATCGGTATAGCTCAAATTAGGGAAAGGGGAGGGCAAGAAAAAAAATTAAACAAAAATTTGCCTAACTCTATCAATCTCAATAAAATAAGGTTATAAGGCCGATATATCGGTCTTTGCTCAAATTTATGTTTATGTTGATCCATTGACGATTGATTGAGACAGTTATAAACAATACAAATAATATTCAAAGTGAAATTCTTAGAATCTCGATTAAATAAGGTCATAAGGCCGATATATCGGTCTTTAGAATATCCGTACCTGCTGATATGGGTAGTGTATACGCATAATAAAAAAAAGGCCGATATTAATATCGGCATCGGTCGGTCTCTATTCATAAACGGATGCAGGATAGACACTCAGGTGTCGTTGACATGGCTGAAGAGTGGTATTATCATTCCATAAATAGAAGGATTCTTGCTTGCTATTCACGAATAGTTAATAACCACAAAAGAGTACAGAAGACATATATGTGGAGAGTGTACCAATAACTGAAGTCGGTTATGCAAAAAGGCAATTGAATCAACTCAACGTGTAACATCGGGTACAATACTTGCGGGTCAAGAATACTTGCAGAGACACAAAAATGCAACTAGGGTAGTGCACCAAGCTATGGCTCAGAAAATGGAACTCGCGGATGAGTATTGTCTATATTATAAATATCATTCAGAACCAATCATCTCCATGCGCAATGTCAAGGTGTTCTGGGATCAATCAATCCTGACAGATCACATCATCCTCCACAATAGGCCTAAAATCCTTATAATAGATAAAGTTAAGCAATCTGAATTTATAATAGATATTGGCGTTCCTTCTGATGATAACCCAAATAAGATAACAGCGAAAAACAAAAAGAGAAAGTACGCAGAATTAGCTGAAGAGATAAAACAATTGTATAGCTTAAAAGAAACCCGAATTCTGCCGATTGTGATCTCATGCAACGGACTGATACCAGAGGAAACTTTATCTTCTTTTCTGCATCTATACCTGCCGTCTAGTTTAAAAATGTAACAAGCAGTATTGTTGGAAACAGAAAGTATCATCTGGAAATTCACAAGTAGTAAAGAATCATGAAAATATATACATGTAATTCTTGGCTGACCAAATAGGTTCCCAACTAATGAATATAATAAACACTACTGTATATGTAAAAAATAAAGAGTAATAATAATAATAACCCGTGAGGAGTTTTTAGTCTCCCATCGGGCGCCTCCCCAGGTGGCGGATAGGTGAATGAATACTCACCAGATATGAAATGAATGGACAATTAATTTTATTCTGGGATCTCCTTAGAATGATAACTGAGTTCAGAAAATATATACTTCAGTCTGGCGCGTGGATATGATAAAGATATAAATAAAAAATACTAAAAAAAGATACAGATATATATTTAAAAAATACAGAGAGAAAAATAAAAGGGCTCTTATTATTTAACTATTGGTGAGCAACTTTATTTACACAGCCTACAACTTCTTATAAGCTGGTGGAAGTTTGAATGTGTAGTAGGTGGTGGAATAGAAGTTGTTTGAAGGAATTTGTGAACGTGGTTTGGCTTATGGAGATAGATAAGAAGTTCCAAAAGGAAGTAGCACGAATAACAAAGGATTTTTTGAAAGAAGTTGTTTTATGGGAGAAAATATATGCCTACATGTAGATTTTCTATTCAATAGTCTATATAGTTGTCCGTATCGTCTGTTAAGTTGTTGTCTTTTAAGTCTGGTGTGTGGGTTCCATGTTAGTCTTTTGTCTAGAATAAAGCCAAGATACCGGACTGTGTCGGACAGAGGAAGTGGTATGGAGTTGAAGTAGACTGGTGGACAGGAATTGCGTCGAAGAGTAAAAGTAATATGTTTGGATTTGGATTCATTTACTTGGATTCGCCACTGAGGTAAAGTTGAGGAGAGAAAGGAAGGGAACTAATGAGGTGTATGAAAGCGATGAGGTTAGCCTTAATTTTATCTGTGCTCAACTTCAATTAATTTTTTTCTGCCTACCTGTGGATACAGTCAATATCGTTTTGCGGTTTTCGGATTGCTTCTGGCATCTCAGAAGGTTGGAGCGATAGGTAAATTTGGAAATCGTTTGAATATAAGTGATTGCGGGAGTGATGAAAAAAGTCAGGAAGGTTGCATATACAAATGGAAAAATCTAGTGCCCGCAACAGACAACTTTCAGTTACTCTTTGAACTTTGCTCAACTTTGAATAGAAATTATTTTCTGGCCATGTTGAGCTATTATAAAATTTTTGAATTGATTTCTTCAAGGAGAAAACGGATGAATGAAAGATATTTTTTTGATTAATCACTTTGCATAATAAAGTCCATTAAAGAAGTTGGAGGCTGCAATGCGTCCAGATCTATTGGATCTGCATAAAAATTGGGACCGCGAGAATACCCGTATTTTCTTGTGCTCGAATAAAAGGTTGTACGAAAGGTAAATTAAGTTCATTTTGTTTTTCAATAAATTGTCCTCCATCATGTATTTCACAAGCGAAACTCAGTTCGGAGTCAATAGCACAAGCTTTCGCATCACACGGCATCTCAAAAACTACATCCTCTTTTCTTTAAATAAATGTTTTTTGTCACCACAAGCACTCTCGGATTTCAGCTTCATCACGTCTAACGGTGTCAGGGAGAATAGTCGAGGTATGGGCAGTGGAGTCCTTATTTTATTTTATAATCCTAAAATTTATTTTGTAACAGTGTTAGACATTAGTGAATACTGGATATGTGCTTAATTTAAGGAAAACCATGGCACTGATACGTTTATTTTAATTTTAGTATACTTTAAACCATCTTTGAATATTGGTCTCGTATTGGAATTATTTGAGCCGACTCTCGCTAGATTACTAAGTAGATATACTCAACATTTGTTTTTGTTTTTAGGTGATTTTAATGCTAGGATTGCTAATTTTTATCAGGATGATTTTGAGGCTTTTAAAGGTTCTAGTTTAGCCCATACTCGAAATAGCTTAGATATGGTTGAAAATAAAGTGGGAGAATTATTGGTTGAATTTATGGAGAATAACTCCATTGTAATTTGAACAGCCAGCGATAATCTCGGTCAGTATACTAACATTAACTCAAATGGTAAAAGTGTGATTGCTATGGTGTGGTGTAACCACAGTCATAATAGCTGATGTTTTCAGGTTCAAAACACTTCCTTATTGAGATAACGTTCTTTATTTTCCCTTATTTTCCTAATAGTTCTTTAAAACAATTAAATCCCGGTACTACTCTGGTCAGATGGGATAACGCTAAAAATTTCATATACCAACAATTAATTATGAATTCACCTAGGGTAGGTTTCACATAAACTCAGAATCGGTGGAAATTATTCAAAATGATATATTGTTAGCTATACACGATACTTCAAACTTACTCGGATTAATAAAAAAAATAAAACTTCATTCTTATTACAAAAAAAGAAATAAGCCACGGTTCGATGTTGAATGTGTGTTAGCTTAAAGACATGTACAATCCGAATTAAAATCAATTGCAAAAAATTGATATTTTAACAGTGCCGTACTTAAATACAATGCTACTAAAAAAAAAAAAAAAAAAGTTAAATCGAAGCGGTCTGAATATGAGCTTAGTATTATGAATGATCTGGGAAATGTACATGATGCAAAAAAAAATTGGGGAACAATAAATAAATTCAGAACTCGGAAACCACAACCAATACCGATCAGTTGTGACCAGTGGTTAAAATTATTTCCCTGACGTACTCCCCCGCGGGAGCAATGTGATATAGTATTCTGTGGAGTCCTCCATCCACTTCTAGATTCGGAAATTAGCCCGGAGGAGCTTCAAGCCTCCTTAATGAAATGTAAAAGCGGCAAATGTCCTGGCAGAGACGGTTTCAGTTGCGAATTTTATAAGAATCTGCATACTAACTGGCAATTATGTCTTTTACATTTATGTAATAAAGTATTTTTAACTGAGACTATACCAAGCTCCTCGGTCAAAAGAGAATATACAATGCTGTTCAAAAAAGGTAATCGAAATCTCCCGGAAAATTATCGTGCGATTGCTCTGGTAAATTGTATAATGAAAATATTCACCCAGATAATTCTAGATAGATTGCCATTTACCGTCCTCCCATAATTCCCTTTGATGATTTATTTGAGAACTCCCATTACAACTTGATCCCTTCCTACTCCAATATTATCCTCACTGGAGACTTCAATACCAATTTGATGATACCATCTTCTGACCATTTCTACCTGACCAGCCTCCTCCAATCCCTCAGCCTTTTATAGTACCTTACAACCCTACCCATCATACCCAATTCTCAGAGTCCTGGCTTGATCTGTTTATCTTGGATTCCCTGGATAAGCTCTTCGCAGCGTCTCAGCACTCGGTTCCGTTTCTGTCTTCCCATGATCTTATCCAGATTTCCTACAATATCCCGATCCCATTTTTTTCTCCTCGAACCATATCCTTCCGAAACCTCAATTCCCTCACCTATGAAGCCCTGTCGCATGATCTCGACGCTACTCAGTGGGATGCCATTTATTCCTTAAAATCCATTGACGTCATGGTAGAAATCTTTACCAAATATCTTCATGCCATCCTCGACTGCCATGCTCATCTCCTAACTAAAACTACCCGACATCCCCCAGATCCTTGGCTGGCATCCGCTCTGAGAGAGTGCATGAGAAGAAGAGATGCTGCAAGAAGGCGGTTTAAAAGTACCCAACTCCCGGAACACTACATCGCCTTCAAGCAACTTCGAAACAGCTCTCAGTCTGCTATACGTCGAGCCATATCCCGTTATTTCCATCATTTCGTATCCAACACCCCAAACTTCAAGGCCAAGTGGGCTATCCTAAAAAGACTGACCATTTGTAACACATCTCGAACCCAGTTCATTTCCTTTTCTGTCGATGATCTTAACGCCCACTTTGTCTCCTTCTCCTTCTCATCCTCATCTCCTGCGACCATACCACCTCCTATGTATTTCCCTTTTAACTTTAATCCTGATCACTTCTTTTTTTCCCATATTACATCTTAACTCCATTCAGAAATCGCAAACCAATGATTATGGACCCGATAACATCCCAGTCAGACCGATCAAAGCCTCGCTACCTCCATCCTTTCAATCCTCTACCATATCTACAATTACTCACTACAAAACGCTACCTTCCCTACATCCTATGAAGAAGACTTCCAATCCATCTGCTCTTAATGATTTCCGTCCAATTTCTCTCCTCTCAAACCTTTCTAAACCTTTAGAGCGACTAGTTCAAACCCAGTTATCCGACTTTTTAGAACAGAATAACCTCCTAAATCAACCTAACAACCTAAAATCTCGAAAATCCTCTGCACACGATCTCCTTACTTCCCAGATCCTCAGACAACTTCCCAAAAAAAGCGATTATATTCCTTACATACCTATTCGGCAGTATCCTCCGTACAATCCACTTTCCTCTGGTGTGCAAACGATCCATAATTATCCTCTTCCCTAAACCAGGTAAGCCTGTTAATAATACATCATCCTATAGACCGATAAGCTTACTCCCGATCTTTTCAAAAATCTTTGGAAAACACCTTCTCAAACGCATCCTGCCCATAGTCGAATCCCACAATATCCCTTCCCATCAGTTTGACTGTTCCCAACTTGAAACTTCCCATCAAGACATTTCACTGTTTAACAAGGCCTTCCTGTTGTGGACCATATATCCTCTGCTCTTGAAAACAAGCTATATTGCACTGGTGCTTTTCTGGACGTTGCGCAAGCTTTCGACCGGGTATGGCACGATAATTTTCTTTTCATATTCAAAATCCATTTACCCCAACTCTTATACCTAGTCCTCAAATCCTATCTTTCAAGTCCGCTGCGGCACTGAACTCTCCAAACACAATCCAATTGAGGCTGGTGCTCCACCATGACCTGAACATCTCATATGGCCTTGACACCATTCCATACAGATTCTCAAACTTTTACCAGAACCTTATTCATCATCCTAATCCTCTAGCGCTATCCCTATCTAGCTCCGAACATCTATACCATCCCCCTAACGGCTGCGGCCTCGAGATCTCTTGTAAATATGCTTTGGGAGTCCTAGCAATGGCCACTCAGGTCCCTTGCCTTTCCACTCAAGCCTAAGCCTCTCCATTCAATCCTTGAGCGTCTGTGGCTCTAGTGTCATCTTTCAGTCTCCACTTGCTTCTAATATTAATAATGCAGCTGGAAAAGTGGCACTGGGATCTCTTGGATTCCTGCTTTGCCTTCCACATGTGGAGGAAAAAGCCTGACTCGGAGATTCCTGGGCGAATGTATATATTGAATATATGTATGAATGTGTTTGAATATATTTTTTTCTGATTTATTTAGTTTTTTTTTCATCTGTATTATTTATTTACTTTTTTATATTTATAGTGAAGGCAACCTGTCTAGGGGAAGGCAACCCCAAAATCAAACCACTGTCCTTGCAGTTTAAAAAAGGTTGATCGTAGGGCCAGCACCCCTTCATCGGAAAAAATATTTCGCTTTCAAACCCAAAACAGAAAGAAAACCGGACGGATCTAATCGGCAACGACTTAAGGCGC
The DNA here is from genome assembly GCA_928085145.1 of Nezara viridula. NCBI lineage: Eukaryota > Metazoa > Arthropoda > Insecta > Hemiptera > Pentatomidae > Nezara > Nezara viridula. The sequence goes on along the minus strand of OV725078.1, from coordinate 56,617,356 downwards.
GGAAACGGAACATGTTTTTTGGTACGTGGAATGTTCAAGGTTTGAGGACCAAGAAAAACGAAGTGGAAAATGAACTGAAAAAGCAAAATATCGATGTGGCAGTCCTCAGTGAAACTAAAATCAAAGGAAGTTACAATGAACTTTCAGGAGATTTCGTGTATATCTACAGTGGAGTGGAAAAAAGTGAGAGAGCTAGAGCAGGGGTTGCAGTGGTGATTAACAAAAGATTGCGCAGGTATATTAAAAATTATGAATGTGTAAATGAAAGAATAATTAAACTTGAAATGGCATTGTTTGGAGAAGAGGTTGTTATTTTTGGGATCTATGCTCCAACTGAAGATTCCAAGCAATCCATAAAAGACACGTTTTTCGATGATATTTGCGACTTGATAGAGCGAACACCTGATCGTAAGATTGTTATCTATTTGGGCGACTTCAACGGACGTGTTGGCAGCAAGTTCAATGATGAGACCGTGGGACGCTTTGGAGAAGAGGTAACTAACGATAACGGTGCAAGATTAATTAGTTTATGTGAGCAATTAAACATGAAAATATTAAATGGATTCTTCAAGCATAAAGAAATTCACAAATTCTCCTGGCACCAGCCCACTAAAGGTCTAAAATCAATCATAGATTATATAATCCTCAGGCGCACTGCTAGGATAAAGGTGAACGATGTTAGAGTGATGAGAGGGGCGGAATGTGGTTCGGATCACTTTCTTTTAAAGAGTATTCTGAATTTTAAACCCCATAATCTTCTTAGAAACTCTCCAGTGACCAGAGGAATTTCAGACTCTCCGAAAACGATTCGATACTCAATTGAGAGTATGAAAAATCAAGAATCAGTAAAAGGACTGTTCCAAAGCCGACTGATGGAGAAATTGAATCATGAGAAAGATCTGAATGATCGGCTAAATTACGAAAATATAGTAAAGTGCCTGCATGCCGCAGCTTTAGAAGCTGTCGGAGAGGAAAGGAAAGAGGTTAGAGGAAAAAACAATCCTTGGTGGAATGAGGATGCTGAAGTGGCTGTTCAAGAGAAAAAATATTTATACAATAAATGGTTGAGCTCTAAAAATGAGAAGGACCTGAGGGAATATAGAAATGCCTGTAAAAAAGTAAAAACTATTAGAAGGAAGGCATTAAATATCTATTGGGAGAAAACCTGCAAGTATGTGGACACTTACATTGATGCACAAAACTCTAGTGCTGCTTGGAGGACATTAAAAAAATTGAAAAATCCCAAAAGATGTGGAGATAACTTCCCATTGATCAAAGAGCAGCAATGGGTGAATTACTTTGAAGAATTATTTCATGAGGAACGACCCGAATTCGCATGGAACCAATCCGATGAAATGATATCAAATAAGGAAGATATACCGCCAGTTACAATCATAGAACTGGATTCAGTTCTCAAAGGAATGAAAAATAGAAAATCCCCCGGCCCTGGTTCTATTCCAATTGAATTAATTAAAGCAGGCCCGACCGAACTCAAAATGGCACTGGCAGAAAGTATGACACTTCTGTTAAATGGTGGAGAGATCCCCGAAGAATGGAAACAGGGTTATATCACTCCAGTTTTCAAAAAAGGCCAAAAGAAAGACGTTTCCAACTACAGAGGTATTACTGTTACCAGCTCGCTGAGTAGATTATACGGGCGGATAATTAAAAGCAGAATTGAAAATGATTTAAAGGAAGAGATCAGCGAGGAACAGGCGGGTTTTCGAGCTGGAAGATCATGCACTGATCACATTTTTAGTCTCTCACAGCTTATAGAAAAGAGGATGGCCCACGACCGTGAACTCCATATGATATTTGTAGATTTACACAAGGCCTATGATTCAGTACCTCTAGCGAAATTGTGGAAAGCTTTGGAAGCCACATCTATTAAGAGATACCTCATCAGAGCAATTCAAGAGCTCTATAAAAATATAAAGGGGCTATAAAAATAGGAGATAGAGTGTCTAGAAGCTTCTTCATTAACAAAGGATTGAAACAGGGCTGCTGCCTTTCACCCCTGATTTTCAACATTTACATAGAACAAGCCCTTAAAAACTGGAAAAGATCATGCTGTGGAATGGGTGTTCAAATCGGGAATGATGTCATCTACAATTTGCAGTTTGCCGATGATCAAGTCATAATCGCATCGGATCCGGATGATGTTAGCTATATGATGAGGAAGTTGCTAGACACGTATTCCAGATTCCAGGGTCTGAAAATCAGTGAAAGTAAAACAGAGTATATGGTTTTCAACGCTCCAAATTTGCCCCTTGAAATTGATGACTGGACGCTAAATGTCAGCCAGCAGTTCAAGTACCTCGGATACTGGCTATCTTCAAAGGGTGGTAGTGAGGTTGATATCGAACATAAAATAAATAATGGGAAAAGAATAATAAGTTCGATAAATTCAACCCTATGGAGTAAAGAGATAAGATTAGAAACTAAAAAGAAGATATACCATTCCTTTGTAGAAAGCGTAGCCACTTACGGATCAGAAGTCTGGACACTGACAAAAAAGATAGAAAATAAGTTGCTTTCCATGGAAATGAATTTCTGGAGAAGAAGCTGTGGCATATCCAGAATCGAGCGGATCCCAAACGCAGCTATTAGAGACAAGGTCGGATGTCAAAAGAACATCCTTCACCTGATCGGGACCAAACGGTTAAAGTGGTATGGCCACTTAATGCGGATGGATGAGAACCGCTGGCCAAAGAAAATCTATAACTATATGCCACCTGAAAGAAGGAAGCGTGGAAGGCCAAAGAAGAAATGGACAGAGGACGTGGAAGAAAGCATGGCAGCCAGAGGGCTTCGTGAGGGAGATTGGATGGACAGGGAGCAGTGGCTTTTGGGTGTTGGGGATATGACTCCTTAAGTTGTATAAAACCCAAATTAAAAAAAATATTTATAGTTATTTTTCTATTATTTGTATATATTGTATGAATGAGAACTTTCAGCCTTAATATTTATAGCCCTCCAAAAGTGGGTGATTGTATTATTATTCAATAAAAAAAAAAAATCTTGAATTTAATTAAAAACTTAAGTATGTCGGGAAGTTCATCTCCTTTTGGAGTAATATAGGACTTAGGAGTAAATTGTTGAGCTACAGTGGATTTAACTCTGACAGGACGCAGTCATTATAAATTTTTTTTTTATTTGTGCCAACGTTTCAACCCAAACATGTGGGTCATTTTCAAGGCCTGATTCGAGCACTGAAGGCTCCTCAAGTGAACTCCTCACTTGAAAGCCTTCAGTGCTCGAACCACGCCCTAAAGATGACTCAAGATGACCCTCATGTTTGGGTTGAAACGTTGGCACAAATAAATATTTAAAAAAATTATATTATAGCGTCCTGACTATTTAACACCCATGATATGTTGAACAGTCGACTAGCTTCCTTCAATAAATCTGTCAGGTTCCCGGTTGCATTATTTATTTACTGAGAATAGGACTGATTTCTAAGTTATCATTCCAAACTTTTGAATTTTGACCAGTTTGCATCTTTGTATCGATGTTTTACTGTAGGTGATGTATGACTGGATTTAATTTTATGCGAAATGATACCGAGTTGTGGTCCTGTGAAATTATACGGCTCAGTGAATAAAACGATAATAATATATCAAGTGTACTGAGCTTAGAGCGGCCGTTTGTGGGATAGTATTTAGGGTTTCGGGAAAAAAGTATTTGTATTTTTAGGCGTGTGGGAGCATTTAAAAGTAATTTTCCACTGAATATTTTTACTGTTTAGATTTCCCATGATAATTACCTGCTTGTTTAATTTTGTTAATTTGACAATTATTAATTAAGTGTACATTAACGGCAACCGCTTCGAAAGATTTCAAAGGAGGTAGTGGGCAAGATTGTTTAATAGATTTGTCTATGATAAGCATGACGCCTCCTCTATATCGATTTATATCTGATCTATAAATTTTGAAATTAGAAATATTCATTTTTTCAACACTTTCTAGATGGATTTCAGTTATAGCCAGGATATTGGGAGCGTTAGTGGAAACAAATTCCTTTAATTCCAGTCATTTATTTTTAACGAATTGTTTGTTCATTATTTTTTAAATTAAATATTGATTGAAGTTTGTAATTGAACTGAAATATATCGCGTATAATATTACTAGAACCATATTATTGAATAGGATAATAATGCTAGATTTTAGGGATCGTGGATAGATAAGCAACTTATCCAGTTTAATGTGATTGTGATATTTATTTTTTTATTTGTTTATTTAGAAATATTACATTCTGTCACATCAAGGACATTTATAATAGTGTTCAGAGAAAGCACACTCACACTCTATTTACAATAAAAAAAAAAATAAAATAATACAGAAACTTAATAATAATAAATACAATGAATAAAATAAAAATAAATACAATAAAATAAAATAAATGTATATAAACAAAAGAACTAACCTAATCATACACACTCGGGCTTGAGTGGAGGATCTGGCCATTGCCAAAACTCCAATAGGTGCTTATTTACAAAAGGTCTCTGGGCCACTGCCGCTTCAACCTTCGAGGAGGATTGTAAGGATGGGTGGTGCTGGATAGAGATTGTGCAAGGGGATTTGGATGATAGGTAAGGTTCTGGTGAAATTTGGAGAATTTTTCTGGAATAAGGTCTAGGACAAATGGGATATTAAGGTCATGGTGTAGGATTTTGTTATTTACATAGAACGGAGCATCAACTATTGTTCGAAGGACTTTAGATTGAAAGGATTGAATACGTTTGATGTTAGAAGCTTTTGCTGTACCCCACAGTTCAAGTCCGTATGTCCATATAGGTTTCAGTATTGTCTTGTAGATAAGTAATTTGTTTTCAATAGAAAGTTTGGATTTTCTGTTTAGTAGTCTGTATAGCTGGCCGTATCGTCGGTTGAGTTCTTGTCTTTTGAGTCTAGTATGTGGGTTCCACGTCAGTCTTCGGTCTAAATGAAAGCCAAGATACCGGACTGTGTCTGAGTAAGGAAGCTGGATGGAATTAAAGTGTACTGGTGGACAGGAACTGCGTCGGAGTGTAAAGGTAATGTGTTGGCATTTAGATTCATTAACTTTAATGCGCCAGTTATTACACCAGTGCTCAATCAAGGTGAGGTGGTTTTGGAGATTTAAGGATGCTATGTTGGGATCTGAGTCGGATGATAGAATAGCGGTGTCATCAGCAAAAGTTGCCAGGAAGGTATCGGGATGGACAGGGATATCGGCGGTAAAGAGGATGTAAAGGACGGGACCCAATACGCTACCTTGAGGAACACCTGCCTCAATTGGATAGCAATGCGAAAATTCAGTACCGCAACGAACTCGGAAGGTACGATCTGAGAGGTAGGAACGGAGAACAAGGTACAAGGACTGAGGAAGATAGTTTTTCAGCTTGGAAAGAAGCCCGGCGTGCCATACCCGGTCGAAAGCTTGAGCTATGTCCAGAAATGCACCCGAGCAATATTGCTTGCTTTCCAATGCTGCGGAAATATGATCAACCACTCGGAGTCCTTGTTGGACTGTAGAGTGTTGTGAACGAAATCCGAACTGATGGGAAGGAAGAGTTTGGGATTCTATAAAGGGTAGGATGCGTTTTAGGAGGATCTTTTCAAAGATTTTTGAGAGAATAGGAAGAAGGCTAATTGGTCTGTAGGACGTTGAGGTGTTGGGAGGTTTGCCTGGTTTCGGAAACAGGATAATAGTGGAATGTTTCCACAAAAGAGGAAAGTGGGTGGTTCGTAGGATGCTATTGTATATGTATGTAAGGAATATGACAGCTTTAGGAGGGAGTTGTCTAAGGATCTGAGAGGTAAGCAGGTCGTATCCAGGTGATTTACGGGTAGGTAGTTTTTGTAAAAGGAATTTGACCTCAGAAGGATTAACTGCTTTAGGCGGTAAGGAGAGTGGGATGGGTGAATTAAGGAATTCCTCTACTGCTGACGTGTGGGTGGGATTGGATTCTGGATGAGAGGTGAATGTAAGGGAAAGGTTTTTGGCGAATTCTTCGGCTCTATCTTCGTCAGATGCTGCCCAAGAGCCATCACCTCGACGGAGAGGATGTGATATGTGATGGGGTTTTAGGATATGTTTGGTGGTCTTCCATAGGGAATTGTCATGAGAAGAGAGGGAAGTGAGGTAGGAGTTGAAGGATTGGGATCTGAAGGTGGCCAATTCTATCTTTAGTTTTTTGCAAAAATAATTATAGGATTGGCGATCGGTGGGGTGTCTAGTACGTTGCCATAATAATCTGGCACGGCGTTTGGTATGGATTAGGTCTATGAGGTGTTGAGGTAACTTATTTTTCTTAGGAGTTCTTGAGGAGTGGTTTGGAAAGGAAGCAGTCCAGATTGCTTGTTGGATAGTGGTGGTAAAAAAGTGTACGGTATTGTCAAGGTCATCTGGGGTTTTCAGGGTCATTCTGAGGTCAATTTTATCGGTAAGGATTTGGTGAAAGAGTTTCCAGTTAACTGGGCCTCTGATGAAGGACGGTGGAGAAGACTTAGGAATAGGAGCTAGAGATAATTGGAGTAATAATGGACTATGATCTGAGGATAGTTCGCCAAGAGGGGTAAGGGAATGATTGAGGGGACCTAAGCCACTGTGGATGAAAAAATCAAGGATATCGGGATTGCGGTTAGGATCTGTGGGCCAGTAGGTAGGTGAGTTGGGTGGAAGGAGACTGAAACGTTGGGTATTGAGTGCAGACAGAAATGTTCTGCCACGAGAATTCGTGGTTCTTGAACCCCAAACTTGATGCTTGGCATTTAAGTCTGCACCCAGGATGAAATGATGACCTAAGGAGTTGAGGAGAGAACTGAACTGGACTTTGGATATGGATCTGTTAGGAGGGCAATATGCTGATGCAAGGGTGACTGGAAAGGAGAAGGCTTTGATTACAATAGCGGTTGACTGTAGGAAATCTTGAGTAGGTAATGGGAGTAAGTGATGGGAGAGGGATTGGTGTACGATGACAGCAGTGCCGGCATGTGCTCTGCCATCAGGGTGGTCAGTACGGTATGTTAAATACTGTGGGATTTTTAAATGCTGTTTTATGGTCAGTCGAGTTTCTGTAATTAGGGCTACGTCAATGTTCTTGTCTTGTAGTAAAGCTGTTAGTTCGTCAACGTGATTTCTAACACCATTCGCATTCCAAAGGAGAATGGACATGGGTTTTGGTATGTGGGTCATTAAGGATTTTTCAAAGGAGGGATGAGGTGAGATACGAGATTTGTAAGGAGTGATATGAGTGGAGTGACTAGGGATTTGAAATCGGTTAGGAAAGATGCTAACAAACTAGTGAGATCTGTTGCATTTGAAGGAGGAGGAATATGAGGAATTTGAGGTTGTTGATGATTATGTGTGTTAGGATGAACAGAATATTGAGATTGGGACTGAGGTAGTTGCTGCGGCAGGGCTTCACATGTATTATTGGGGTTCTTACCTCCAAGTAGTTCGGAGTATGATAAATTATTGTTAACAATTCTAGAAGGTTCTCTTCTTGGTCTGGTTGTCTCATCTTGAATCCGGTTCTTCTGGTATCTGGATTTGAGGCTCTTATAGGTTTGGCAGCCTTTGTAGTTGGCCGGGTGTCCCTCCTGGCATAGTGCACACACTGCAGGATCTTGTGTTGGTTTGGTGCACTCCACAGATTTGTGCTGTTCACCGCATTTCACGCAACGCGGCAGATGGTGACAATAAGTTTTCGTGTGGCCATACGCCTGGCAATTGTGGCACTGCACAATTTCCTTCTTGGGGTATGGCTTCTCTATCTTCACGATAGTGTAGTACAATCTCTTGATATCATATATTTTTTCAATGCCAGGTGATGGCTCTAGATCCACGAAAAATAAAGGTAGTGGAACTTTATTACTCACTCCTGGCTGCTCCTTATTCTCCTTCAGAACGTTGGTTACCTGACGCACTTTGAAACCAAGCGTCGCTAGTTCTTCTTTTATCACTTCAGTTGGGGTTGAGGAGTGTAAATTTCTAACCACCACTCGTAGCGATCTCTCCTGTTTCAGCTGGTACGTGTGGAAATTTGCATTAGTTTCTGACAGGTACTTCACAATTTTTCGGTAGGCTTCTGCAGTATCAGGTGTTATTTTTGTGTCGTTAGTCCTGTTGAGGCAAGAATAACTGCCGGAGCAGATTTCGTTTAGCTGTGTACACAGAAGTTGAAAATTTTTGATGTTTTTAACAAATATCGGAGGAGGCCTTGGTTCCCTGGGTACTGCTGCTGACTCCATTACTTCTCTGTCATTATGAAGCACTTGGAACGGGTTTGGAGTGAAGAAAGGAGATTCTTCAACCATTTCTTGCGAAGAAGTACCTGGTTGAGGCTGAGGTTCTGTATCTGAAGTTTTCACTGTGGTTATTGGAGCTATTTCTCGCAGGCAGCGACGAGTTCTTTGTTTCACTGGTGAATCACGAGGGGTACTAACTCCGTCTGACCGAGTCCTCTTAGTGGGCACCTTACTGGACATCACTGGCTGACAATGCCGCATATCATAAGAGAAGAAAAAAAAAATTAAAAAAAAAAAAAAAAAAAAAAATATTAAAAAAAAATATGTAGCAAACTGTAAATAACAACTGCTCTGGTGTACAGTTCAACTATATTCAGTAAATAATCAAAGAGATTCCGCTGAAAAAATAGGCAACAACTGAGAGAAGATTTCAGAACACCGTGATATTTATAAATACGATTGTTGATCATAAGTGAATGCTTAAAGGTCTTGTACAATAGAATATTGTTATTAAGTGTGAAGTCATTTGAATATAATTCTAATAATTTTAGGATATTATCAGTTAATTATTTTGACACTTTTAAATAATATGAAGAAAATCCTTCTTCTGCCGAGTTCATTTTGGCCAGTATTTGTTTGAATATTTTTTAATATAGAAGAAATATTGAGGCCGTTGAATACTGATTTAATTTCCTTAAGCATATCCATCATAAAAGGTTCCTTTATCTTGTTGTAAAAAAGTCTCACGTGGCCATTTAACTGAGGATTTTGGAAGCTCTGTAAATTCTTTTTTATATTTTATATATTAATTGGAGTGCTACCAATGGGTAGTTTCTCCTCATGTTGTACATGTCATATTACTTGTTCATATTTACTTGTTGTATTTATTATTAATTACAGTTGTAAATTTCGTTAATAAAAAAAAAAATATATATATATTTCTCAGACTAGATAGTTGGACTCCACGAGCTTGTTTACTGAGTCTTAGAGTAGCATTTTTTTTTTTTTTTTCATAGAGTGGATATTGTTTAAAGTTCGCGATGTGTGTATCCTTGCAGATGGCTCATTCCGGAATTTTCGTTTAGGGATTCATTGTAGTGATGTTGACCGAAGTATTTCAGACATGCGTGTTTTTTTATGACAGTTAATAGATAGATGATTATAAGCTTTGAAACATTCGATAACTTCTTTTTTATTAGTATATTTTCCCCAAGAGAATATGACATTGCCCACTGCATTTATCTTTTTAATAATATTTTCTTGCTGTTTTTCTTCTGGTGTGGTAATCCATATTGGCAATCTTACATGTGGTATTTCCTTTTTTTTCATCATTTGAATTTTTTTGTTAACTTCTATTCCTTTCGCAATAAGGCCATTTTTAATAAAACCTCCATTTTTAAGCCATTTTTAAAAAATATTTAAGGGGAGCTCCTTTCATAACAATTTTTGGTTTAATTTCACTTTTTGGGGTTTAAGAATGAGATTCTCGGAAAATGTCTTTTTTCTAATAATTGTGATTGGAACTTTTTAAAATCTTCGATATTATAAATTATGAAAATAGTTTTGTTTTTCCTGTATTTGACATTAATTTCACATATTTTATTTTCATTTATTGATTTTAATAACCGTTCATAATTATCAAATGTGTTATGGACAATTATTGGAGGGCTTTATAAACGGGATGGATTATATATATATATTAAACGATTTTTTTGTTAATTTTTTTTCTAAAGCTATGTCTAACGTCATTGTAACATTTATTATTTTCAGCTGGTAACATTTCTTTTTCGGTTGGACTTTGTTTTTCGAGTTGATTTTTTACTCGATTTTTTTTTTTTTTTTTAACTTTTATTATGATATTTACAACTGTATTAGTATGAATAAATCTAGTAAATTTGTACAGAGAAATATTATTACATGAAACACGCTTGTTGAGAAACTACCCACTGGTAGCACTCTAATAATTTGTCTACATGAGAAGATCACGAGGCCATCTTCTTTTACTCGATTTATATTTATATTATGCATTTTATCCTGGGAAATATCATATCTACCATTGTTAGAACCTGGCATTTTTCCTGCTAACTAATACAGTAAGAAATTAAAAAAAAATTCTGTAAAATTATAAAATACTTTAACTTATCTAATTATCACAGCGTCATCTGCGCCATACGTGCCCGCTCACTCATTGTATCCAAATTTCTATTATTATTTCTCCCTATTGTAGTGAGAAAAACTGAAGTCATAAATATTAAATATGTATATACCTTGTGAATACTTTTTAATAATAAAGTTTATTGGCTATAACGTTTACTGATCAAATATTTTAAATGAATGTAACTGTAAGGGCTCTTTATAGCCGATTTAGTGGTGGCGGAATGATTACCGCAGTCCTCCTAGGGATTAAACAGGTTCTCGGGTCTCACATTCCCCGGGAAGTACACCTTTCCATCTTTTACAGCGATGTCAGCAGACAGGGGTGTCTGGAAAGACAAGTGGACTGAACTCGCATCCCAATTAGTCCGGAATCTACCGAAGAATTAACCACTTGATCAGCAGCAGAAGGTTTAAAAATTGAAAACAGTAGAGATTTACTTGGTAATGGAAAAAAAACATCGATTCAGGCGGCTAACAAGAAGCGTTTAGCTCTGGTCGAATTTCAAAAAGTGAAAAAAAAACTGCCAAAAATTACGTGAAAAAAATGGTAAAAAAACCAACTGGAATAGTTTCAGACCACTTTGTAGGTAACAGATTTAATAAATTCAGACAAAATTTAAGAAGCTTATACGATTTTTTTTTTTTGATTTCTTGATTTTTTTGTTTAATTCTTAGTGGTTACATACTACTTTTTAAATAATGTGTATTATGTTAGAATTTTTATAAGTTAGTTTTTGGCCAGATTGGTATTTTATTTTGTATTAATTCATCTTTGTTATTCTAAGGAGACTTCGTCCCAGAATAAAGTTCTATTTTATATTCTATTCTATTCTACGAATCTGACAAGCCTATTTGAAAAAACCGCCAAAAATTACGTGATCTGCAGCAGAAAAAAAAACGACTGAAAATTTTATACCACTTAGTAGGTACCAGATTTAATAAAGTCAGAGAAAATTTGGGAAGCTTTATACGAATCTGACAGCTTTAATAAAAATCGCAAAAAGTGCCAAAAATTACGTGATCAGCAGCAGGTAAAAAAACAATTAGAAAGGTTTCAGACCACTTTATATTTAACAGATTTAATAAATTCAGACAAAATTTTGGAATTTTTATACTAGTCTAAGAGCTTTATCATAATAAGTGCCAAAAATTACGTGATCTGCAGATAAAGAAATTTTTTGACTGATTAAATGAAATCAGACAACATTTTGGAAGCTTAATAGGAATCTGTGAGGCCTTTAGAAATCGCAAAAAGTGTCGGAAATTATGAGCGGAATTGGGATAAATGTGGTCGCAGTTTAAGACAGTTGTTTGTTTACGTCAGACTTGGGCAAAAAGTGTTTTAATTATGATTTAAAATAAAGTATATAAAATATGAAGTATTTTGTGTTTTTAAAATACAGTTTTAAAATACATATTTTAATTACGAAGTATTTAAATTGTTTTCAGTAAAATTAATTGTATTAAATTTTTTTTTAGTGTTTTAATTACAAAATACGAATACTAAATATTTGCTAGTGGACGATCAACCAAAATTCCAGAGAACCTACTTTATTTGGTAATTTATTTTCTGTATTTAAAATACAAAACATATTTGATTATCTTGGAAATAAAATGCAAATATTTTTGGGGAGGATTTTGATTTTTTTAGATCCCCTATTAACACTTTCATGAATTTATTTATGAAAAAATTCACTCTTTATGGAAATCATATTCATTGGTCCTTTATATTATGAGGAATTTGATTTTTGTTTTAGTTATATTATCTTCAGGTAATAATTTAATACGACCACAAGGTCGTTTTCTTTTTGATTTAGGTCTTCTAAGGTCTACGGATTCCTCCATAGATACAATCAATTAAAAACGAAAAAACATACACAGATAAACAAAAAAAAAAAAAGAAAAAAAAAAGAGAGAACAAAGTAATACGGAAAAAATAATTGCAAACAAAGAAAAAAAAAAAGAATTTGTTTCTTATCTGTTTGTTGTTTTGGTCAAGCACATTGCGACGTCATATATCGCCTAATTCCAAACACTAACTGAAAGATTAGGTGTACAGGTTAGAATCATAGAATTGTTAAATAATTATTTAGGGCCAGTTGTACAATTTCACTTCAAGTCAAGTTCAAGCTTGAACTACAGTCAATCATTCATGATTGACTGTATTGCAAGCTTGAATTCAACTTGAGCTCCAATTGTAAAACTGGCGTTTAGTAATTACCTCTTAGATTATTTAAGACTTTTCAATATTTATTTTTAAACCTTTTTTAGGAAATTAAAAGAAAACTGCAATTACAGAACTTATGGCTATTCAAGTAACTGGTTTTATTTCAAGGAATAATTAAAATAGGAATAATTTAACTTAACCCAATTGTTATCATATGTGTACTTTTAAAAATTATATTCTAAGATCTATTTTAAAAATTGAATGCTGGACATCAATAAAGGGGTAAGTGGCAAAATATTGATTTTAAGATATTCGATTTTTGTATTTAAACATTTTTTTTTTTAAACCTGAGCCGATTTTTATTTACTTCGTAGAGTATGATTTATATTATTAATTAATTAATTTTTAAAAAGTTCAATCTTATGAATCAAAATAAATGTTTTATTTAGAAAAACATAGACAGTGTTATGTGACATGACATCTAACAGTCCAACATTTCAGGAATTATTTTATATAAAGTTTATTAAATACAAATTAGTGTCCATTGATCAATCCTACTTGGAGAAAGATCTATGATTTTCTTTTAAGTGTAGCAGCAGTTGTTACTCATTAGTACTTGTATTTTTTTATTAGGTTATAATAAATATTGAAAAAATAATGTCGTCGAATATATAAGAGATAATCTCTTTGTATAGAACTTTTAAAGAAATCCAAATTTCCAGTTCATTAACATTTTCTTGTCTATGGACAAAGAAGATTCGCATAATAAATGGCAAATTTATTATTTATATATTTAGGGGTGCTTGGTTTGAGAAATTCTAAATAAAAGCTAATCAGATAATTCAAGTGAACATTAGTAGGCGAAAATTTTGAAGATTAGAAATATTGAAAAACATTACATCAAATTAAAACCAAAACATTTCCGGACAATTTGGCTTTTAGAATACGTTTAAAACTTTAATACAAATATATGAAAAAATATTTAACAAATTAAAACAAATTGATTGCAGAGCAAATTAAAGAGTGGGACAAAAAATCAATCACAAGGTGTATAGATGATTTATTTATCAAGATAAATGAAATGTAATACATAGACTTTAACAACAAATATTCATATATGAATTAAATTTACAGCAGAATTAAACAGAGACAGGATTAAATGATATTTGAATATGGGCATAATTTTCATGATTTTTTAATTTTGATTTAAAACAACCAAGATATCAAATAATAAAAGTATGTGATATATCTTAATTATAATCAATGGTTTCAAAAGATTAACCGATAAATGAAAATATTAGAAATAAAATTTAACTAATAATAAATAAAAATTTGGATGTACAATAATAAATATATAATTTTGGGTATTAGTATTGTTGGGTTTATAAATATAATAAAGAACAACTTTTATTCATGAGCATTTCACAAAGCATAATAATAATATATAACATATGTTAAGTAATCTAACATATGTAAATAAATTAGATATATTTTCTAACACCCTCTAATAATCGAATTTATCACAATCAAATTTTTTTTTTATTTACTAGTCCAATGACATTATACAAGTTTTCATACTTGCCTTTGTCTTTTTACTTCCTTTTCTTATCCCTACCTTTCTCCTCTTTTCTGGTCTTGTTAGTGCTTCTGCGGGGTTTATATTATCTGATTGAGGCAAGTAGAGCTTCGTGATCTGTGCAAGTTTTATGGGTCTTTCTTTGCTCTGGCCGTGTCTCCATATTTTTCAGGCTCCTCGAATCCATAATGTGGTTCATCATCTGACTCGAGCTGTAATTCTTCATTATTGTCAGGTCAGAACTTCATTAATTCCTTCAATTATTGTACATAGGTGTGAATTTGTTATTTGTTTAGTGAATTTATTTTGTTAGTATTCGGCTAATCTGTTATTTTACTTATCTGGTATATTACTTTATCTTTTTATTTATATATATCTATCTATATATATATATTTCCTTTCTTTTATACATATTTTGTGATGCCCTTATACATAATGCCTTTATACATAATGCCCTTTAGTGCGGCAGACTGTATTAATACACAATAAAATAAAAAAATCTTTATTATCAACATCTGCGATTATATATTCACATATTATTATGGGAACTTCATTCATTTTCTTATTTCAGGCAATTTTTTATCAACTGATATAAAAAATAGTCCGTTGTCTACAGCTCGAATATTTTCTAGAAATTTAACACCTCTTCAGATGATAACTCGTTAACGCTTCTTAGGGTTGATAATTCTTTAAGAATTATGACTATCACTGTACCCAACAAAAATGCACCCACAATACCCTCCAATCTTCGCTCTTTGCATCATTTTTACCCCTATTAGTGATTAATCTCATGGCTGAAATCTAAAAACTTTTGTCGAGGTATTGTACGGTTTACCCAGTTATCAGAAGGCCTCGACAGAGCGTGTACAGTTTAGAGTAATATGACTTAGAGGATGAAGATGTTAAGACAGGATGACCTCAAGTGTCAGGCGCATGAGTACATCCACATCACGCTCGGTCTGCAGGGTAAAGGACGAACCTTAACACTCCGCAGGAATGGAAACCCAAACTCAGGAATGAAACTTTGTGGGAGGATGAAATACTAACGGAGTGATGAATTTCCTTACTTAGTATATAGGAGTGGAAGCGGACGGATCAGCATCCAGACCTTGTATAGTGATAGAATAGGAACAAAGGTTAAAGGAGCATAAAGAAAGAAATGTCAGATTAATAAAGAACCAAAATGCGTATATCGGCTATATTGATCGAACTGCTGGGAAGGTCTACATCCCGTGGGATGAAATGAAATGAAAATATATTTTATTATTCTGGGACTGTTGCCCCTTCAGAACAAATTATTTGTGCTAAATTCATGTGTAAGTGGTCAAATGGAGTAGATATTTACAATATGGTTATTTCAAAGCAAAAATACAGACGGAAAGAGAGAAAAGACATAAAAAGCGTAAATATACTACATAATAATCATACATAAAGCGTACATAATGCAAACGGAGAAAACTAAAGTAACAGAAATATTTTCTGGGGGTACTTAGATAACTCTTTTAGGTATATGTCGTGATCAGGCGGATTGAGATTAGAGTAGGTGTTCAAAGAGGAAACTGATTGCGTGTGACGTATATCAGCATGGAACGGATATGGATGGAATTCCAGAGTGAGGCGGCTTGAATTGCAAATGATTTGTCATACGCAGCAGTTCGGTGAGGAGGTGAATAGAGGTCGGAAGTGCGAAATCTAGCAAGACGGGATTAGATGGAGTATTTAAATTGTAAGCTATGGATAATATAGGAGGGTCGATGAGTTCTAATGATCTGGTACCGAAAGGTAGCTTGGAAGTACTGACGGCGATAGGATGGATAGAGCCATTTCAACTCGGTGTAATACTGGGTAATATGCGGATCTCTTGAGATTCCGAAAATAAAATGTAATGCGCAGTTCTTTAGGCGTTTAAGTTTGACCTCGAGATCTTCTGAGAGTCCACCGTACACCATACAGCCATAGTCGAAGTGGGGGAAAACAAGAGAGGAAACTAGGAGTTGACAGGACTTATATGGAAGGAGATAACGTAAGCGATTGAACTGTTTTAATGTGGTGATAGAACCACGGAAAATTAGGGAGATGTGCGGTTTCAGGAGAGGGTTTGATCAAAAGTGACACGTAAGTTTTTAACGGTAGTATGGAATAAGATAAATGAGTTGTTCAGGAGAAGATTGAGAGATGTCGGGAAAGATTTGAGGAGTGTGGGGATCCAATCAAGATGGCTTTCGTTTTCTTAGCGTTCAGAGTGAGCCTGTTGAGGTTTGCCCATTCACTTATTCTATTAATATCTTCTTAAACTGCGTTCCGGTGTGTGGCGGCAGATGATTAGTTGTTCGCAGTAGATTTGATGGCAGGCAGCAATAGACCGCTACACTTTCAAATAACTCAGAGTTACTTTTCTTCCTATCCATGCTTCTTCTGGAGTCATTTCTTGAAGAGCTTTTGTTGAGCTTCTGTTCTTCAGTTATACAACAGTATCAATACATAAATTTAATAAGATACATAAATTTGTAACTCTGTTATTATTCTTGGGGACAGTAGTCCCAGAATAAAATTATTTTTTCATTTCATTATCAAATACTTCACTCCAATATTTCCTTTCTAACCCCAAATACTCCAACATGGTTGGCTTACTCTTTCAACTATGAAGCAATTTACTCTTTCTGCAGATCCATTTTAACTTGGAGTATATGATGTTGATCTTTGGTGAATGATTCCATTTTCTTTTGGAAATGTTTCAAACCTAAAATTAATGTATTCTCTAAGATTATCACACTTTTTTTTTTTCCTACGCCCAAGTAACGCCTGCTTGGTCAGCCAAGCGTGCCCCTGCAGTCCAATATAATTTTTCTCTTCTAGCATAAGGGCTGTCCATTGCACTAAAGGAACATCTTATGGCTTGCAATGCAGGGCATGTATCAAGATGTTCTCCTGTCATCATATCCACGGAACACATAGGGCGTTTCGGGCTATCTTTTATACCGATGCGGTGGAGGTGCTTCTGAAGGAAATCATGTCCTATGAGCATTCAAAAGCATGCTACGGCTTGCCCTCTAGGGAGGTCTATAGGGATTCTGCCGGTTTCTTCCAGCAATCCACTCCATCGCTTCCCTTAAATTGTTTGCACATATTTCTCCTTCAGTGAACTTTGGAGAGTCTGGTTTATAATTCTTTCCGTTGAATCCGTGCCCAGAGGAATATCTGGTTGGATCATTCCAGAACCTATTCTGGCCAGTTTGTCAGCTTCATCATTTCCGTGGAGGCCGCAATGACCTGGTATCCACTGGAAATCGACTTCTGTCCCATTTTACTTTAATCAGTCCAAATATAGATGGCATTTAAGAGCAATTTGATTCATATTATATCCATTTTAGAGAGACAAGTCACTACTTGTTGCCCAAATGACGAGGTCATCTGCCTACAGCAGAGCATATTTGTACCCAGAATAGTTTCAGTGAGTTCCGTGATCAATCATGATGTTAAACAGGAAGGGACACAGCACCGAACCTTGTTTTGTTTGGCGATATGTCGAGACAATGTTTTTATATCGCACCCTTATAAGCCTTTGATGTAAGAAAGAAGATATAGTCTTGAGCAGATATCCTGTGACTCCCTTGTCGACAAGCTTACTCACCAGCTTCTTTCTCCAAACTCTATCATATGCCGTCATAAAATCTACGAATATTGGCAGGGTGCTCTGTTTTCTTTGTAAGCCGTTTTTTATTTCTTGTGTTAGACGAGGTACTTGTTCAATAGTGTTTCGATTTTTCTTGAAGCCAACTTGGTTAGAAGATATTACATCATATTTTTCTATGTATTTCTAAGTCGTTCTGCAACGATTCTCTCGTAGAGCTTGGAGAAAGTGCTTGTTAATGCAATAGGTCTGAAATTTTCCAGTATATCTCATTATTTTCCTCTCTTCAAGATTGGTACCACTTCTTCTTTCCTCCATTCACACGGAATATGTGTTTTACAAACAGTGTTTAAAAATGTTACTACTGTTTCTTTGGCCATATCTCCCAGGTGTAGAAGAAATTCCAACACTATGTCATCTGGGCCTGCGGTTTTACCTTTCTTAGATTTAGTAAGAGGATAATTTAGTTCTTGCGTTTGGATATCTTTCCAGAATAGTGTATAATCTTCTTCACTTATTACACAACAATGTGTGGAGTTTGTGGCTGGATTTTCGTTTTCATTTTTTTGGTTTGTAATCACTTACTTTTGAGTAGTGTTTGCAGAAGAAGTCGGCTATTTCATTTAGCTTGTTTTTTGTTTTACCATCGAAAGTTATTGGATGGTTTGCTAAGTTTGATTTATTATTTATTTTTGAAAGAAATTCATGTGCCCTAACTCCATCTTTTCTGAAGTCCATTTTCTCCAGGAACGTTCTAAATGAGTTTTGTTTAGCTGAAATAACTTTTCTTTTGAATATAGCTGTTTTCCTTTTAAGTAAACTTATAATTGCATGATTTTTGGAGCTCTCAACTCTTTTTCTAAAATCATCTCTTTCTTCTTTTAGCTTTTGCAGTTCTTCATTCCAGAAAGGACGATATTTTCGTATTGTTAGGAATAGTCTTCAGGGCACACCTATATAAATTTCCTTTTATATTAGTATATGTTTTATCTACGTTTCCGTTTATGATTAATTTATTTGTGATGAGTTCAACTGTCAATTTCCTGAAAAGCTTCCAGTCCGTTTTTTTTTTAATTCTATCGTGGCAGTTGTGGTTCCTTGGGCTTACTATTATTATTTTGATTCAGGTTCAAGTTAACCACAAGGATATTGTGTCCGAAACCTGCTATAGCTGGTAATAGAGTATGTTATCAGATGTTGAGGTGTGCGCCAATACATCAGGGCAGGAGGTACTAACAGTGAAAGAAAGAAAGGTAGGATGTTTTGTTTCATTTTGAATATATTGTGCAGGGTTTGAATTAAGAAAATCTTCAAATATTCTGCCTACAGTATCGTGATATATCGATTATACCAATTAGTGATTGAGTTGTATTAACCTTACAGAGTTATCTTTGATTTTGAATAAAATAGTTGTGTTCACTAATATTGTAGTTTTGTGCTTTAGTATTCCAAGTACTTAACATTTGGCGACGAGGATGGGATAAAGAAGCAACTGTCACCTGTAACATTTTTAGTTGAAACAGACGATGGTATTACATGCAAACGCCATGTGGACCAAATCGTCAAATTTCTCCATGGGAAAAAAATAAGAGAAGAGGATATTTCTATCAATCAACAAGAGAGCAACGAAATAATCAGTCATGAAAGTGGGAGCCCTCCTTGAGAGCTGGAGAAGACTCAGTTATTTGTGTTCTTAGTTTTATACAAGACTTATATGTAATTTTGATCATTTTTTTCATGTTTTTAATATGTTTCTATTTTTATAACTATGATACACTTTCTTTAGAAAGGGGGGGGGGAATGATATATCACAAGTATTAGTGTTATTATATCGCCATATAGTGGAAGGGGCATTTCAAGTCTCCATATAGTATACTCTCTCATTCCCGTTTCTGTCCAACCATGTGAGGTCCGGTCTGTTTTAGGAGGGTTATACATTACGAATATTCGGATTTGTCGCTTGCCATGCCACAAATTTGCTTCCAATGCCTCGGATTTATCATTTGCATCTTGTTGTTTCTTAATTTTCATATCCATAACGATGGATACCTTATGCATAATACCATAATAGATGCCATGCATAATAGATGCCTAGCTAGCATAATACCAGATGCAACCTGTCTTGCTCTTGGGAAGAAATATGTTTGGTATCCGTGAGTTCGATGCATAACAGGTTTGTCAGTTGCTGCTCCTCCTTCGACGATTGCAAATAAGTCTTTCTGTCACTATACGTTTCAATTCGGTGAGTTTATCTTTGGTTAAACCGCCTGCGTTCCAAAAGATAGCTTTGAGTTGAGTCTCGCCTAAGTCTTTAGAAAGCTTGAGAGCATTTGGCCGTTTTTGATAGAGCCTGGGTATGTTATTGCTTTGTATATTGGGCTGAGTTGGTGATAAATGTGATCGTTTACTTACCGTGTTTACGGGTTATCCAGGGGGCACTTGGAACAACTAATTGTCCGGACGAGATCACTTCACCCTTTAAATAGTTTTTATTTTATTTTATAGTTTTTTTTATTTTTTTATTATTTAAAATTTCTATCACTCCTGAAGATCATGGTTTTTTCATTTCCTTGGTTTCTACAACTGCTACTGGTGGGAAGAACTAGTCCGGCAAGAATGGTTCTTCACTTTGTAAAGACCACCTATATTAATTCCTCTAATAACAATATTACCTCTCACCTCACAATGCTGCCAATCTATGCACTTTTCAGCATCAAACAGTACTTTGAAACCTTTTTCAGTTATCTTGCTGGCTGTCATTAAATTTTTAGACAGATTTGACACAAATCTTGACACAATCCAATGGGACTCCATATACACCTTTAACTCCGTTGATTTTATGGTAGAAACTTTAATCAATCATCTGCACATTATCCTGAACCGTCATGCTCCTCTTAAAGCTTGGACAATCAAGTATCCCTCAGCCCATTGGTTGACGCCTGCGATATAAGATTGTACTAAACGAAGAGATGCGGCTAGACGAAGGTTTAAGCGCACTCGACTTTCCGAAGACCATACGAACTTCAAGCTGCATCGAAACAGTATGCAATCCTTGCTACGTTTTGCCAAATCCCATTACTTTCAACTATCCCTATCCAGTACTCCGAACTCCAAAGCCATGCGTGTAATCCTCCTTAAATTATCGTTAGGCAAACCCACCCAAATCCAGAGTACTTCTATTTCAGGTGATCTACTCAACATACATTTTGCCTCCTGTTCCTCCTATCCCTCTATTCAAACACCAGTTCCACCCCTCACATATCCCTCCTTTAATCCTAATCATTTTTTATTTTCTCATATTACGTCCACTGAACAAAATCTATGATCCCACAACCCCTAATGATTTCCGTACGATTTCCCTGTTACCTAACCTTTCCAAACCTTTAGAACGAATAGTACAATTCCAACTATCCCATTATCCATTAAAAAAATAATCTTTTGAACTGCTTCCAGTCCGGTTTTAGACCTGACTACTCTACTCATTCCGCCCTCGTTACAATCTCCTAAGGTCTCCACACAGCCATAGACAAACAGAAACTCACCATACTGATCCTTCTTGATTTCTCAATAGCATTTGACTCAGTTGACCATTATATCTTCCTAACCAAACTTAAAAATATTTCCTTATCACCTAGTGTTCTTAATTGGTTCCAATCCTGTCTCACCGCCCGCTCCCAGTACGTTGTAGTCCCTAATAACCCTCCTTTCAGTGCCTCTACCCTTGTCCAGAGGCGTCCCACAAATTGCTGTTTATATTCCACACTCTTTTCCATCTATATCAATGACCTCCCTTCCTCTATCACGCACTGTCAATATCACCTATATACCGACCACCTATCAATCCGGCTGACTCATCAAATGCCATCCTGAAACTGCAACAAGGCACCAATAGAATATACGCACGGGCAAACCTTAATAAGCTCACATTAAATACGGAGAAGACAAAAGCCATCCTGATCGGACCCCCCGCATCCATTTCAGTACCTCCCAATCTTCTCCCGAACAACTCAACAATCTCTTTCCATACTACCGTTAAATACCTTGGCGTTACCCTCGATAAACCCCTCTCCTGGAAACCACACTTCTCCCAATTTTACCGCGGTACTATTTCCACCTTGAAACAGTTTCACCATCTACATTATTTTCTTCCATTCAAAACCCGTCAACTCCTGGTTTCATCTCTTGTTTCCCCCACTTTGGGTACGCCTGTATGATGTATGGTGGACTCCCGGGAAAACTAAATTTAAGCTAAATTTAAGCGTCTAATGAATTGCTCAATCTCTCCCTTGAATCTCAAAGGATACGCATATCATCCAGTTGTACACCGAGTTGAGCTGGCTTTATCCGTCTTACTGAAGTCAGTATCCCCTTGCTACCTTCCTGTACTGGACTATTAGAATTAGGCGACTCTCCTATATTATACAGATCCTACAATTCAAATACTCCTTTCAATCCCGTCCCACCAGATCTCGTACGTCCGACCGCTATCCTCCTCCTCACAATCTTTTCTGAATTAGATTGTGAATTGAATACCTACATAGATTACCTACTATCTAAGTACTTGAATAAGTTGTCTCCTTCTGGAATGCTATCACTTCTGATATTCGACACGCAAAGTCAGCATCTTCTTTCAAATATCTCCTCTTCAAACACCTACTCCATTCACAATTCGGTTGATCATGAAATGCACTTAAAAATCTAAGTCGAAAGAATCTCAAAGTACTCCCAGATACTTTGATTATTTTGTGATTTATTGATGTTTTGTTTATTTATTTTACCTTCTCTGTCTATTTTATATTTATGTACGTTTTCATATCTGTTCGTTATCTGTACTTTTATTTTATTATCAATCATCCTGTAAATATATAATTGTATTTTATGAACACACCAGAATGTTAATATATACTATGTATTTATAATTTGTTCTAAAGGGATTCTAGTCCCACAATAATAAAATTATTTTCATTCAAAAAGAACATTGGAAACGGATATGTTATTATTTAGGTCAATATTTCCCACACATTCTGATATTAATGTATTTGTTAATACCAATTAATGCATTGAAATATTTTGATGTATTACTTTGAAATCTTGTAACCACAATTTATTTCTAAACATATATGAGGTTGCTCCTGAATCTATAAGCTATCCTTTGAGTAACTTTAAACTTTAGACAAGGCAACCAATAGTGTAGTCTTTTTGTTGTTTTACACTACTGTTCTTTTTAATTGCTTACATTCATGACTTTTATTACATGCTCTCTTACAATTACTATTACAGTTGTACCATATGATGCAACTTTCAACTTTTTTGTACTTTAAAACTAATGCAGATTCTTCATCAGAGTTATTTTTTTCGCTTTCTGTATTAGCATCGATCTAATACATGTTATAGCATTATTTAATTTATAAAATAACTTAGTATACAATAGTACAAATAAAACTAAAATAGTTTATTTAGAATCTAATTACCAACCTTTTAAAGATGTTCCAAGGTTTGTTAATATTTCTGAGAATATGCATAAATTTTATAGAAGCCAACAAATTCAGAAGATACTGCAAGAGCTCTTATTAAACAAAGATGTACTGGTTGTACAGTACCTTTTCCTTATTTTTGAGGCCAAAATAAAGTTTCATTTGGAACAGAAGGATACATAAAAAGGATGTCATAATCACTTGTTCTTCTTCATTTAGAATAGTATAGAAAATAATTTTATTCTGGGATGAAGTCCCTTCAGAATAACAAAAAATTACAAAATTAAAATGTAATATCTGGACAAATAAAAATAAAAATAAAAAGGAAAGGTAAAGATAAATCAGTAAAGAAAATATTAGTTATACATACTGTATACAAAATAAAATAAAATAAAAAAATTATATACAAAACTCTTGAAACCTTGCCAAGACACTTAAAACTTCGTACAATTGTAAAATATAAATATACACTTTTAGAAAAAATGAAAAATACAATACAATCTTCTTAGCAGTAAACTCTGTGTTTCTGTTGAAAAAAAAAAAGAAAGTCGAATCTGCTAATAAGTATTTCAGTTATGAGCTGTATGTAAATACATTATTATGAATAATATGTAATTTTACATAAAAGGTTAACGGGTATCTGACTGTTTTTGGGAACGGAATTAGAATAGGAGGGTTTTGAATGTAGACAGGGATGAAGAATGCCGAATTTTGATAGGAAGGGAATTCCAAAAATTAACAAGAAGGAGTTATGGAACGAGGCAGATCTGTGAGAAGGAATGTAAAGGTCGGAAGGTCGAGATCTTGTGGAAAGGGAGTGGACTGAGGATTTGAATTGGAGAAGGTTGTAGGCGTAAGAAGGACGATGATTGTTGATGATATGATAGAGGAATGTACCTAGGAAATACTGTCTTCGGATGGAGGGGAAGAGCCACTCTAACTCAGTGTAGTGGTGAGAGACATGGTAGTATCTCGGGGCACCAATTACAAATCTCACGCAACTGTTCATTAATCTTTTCAGTCTGTCACGGAGCTCCACCGAGGCCGTCATACACCACACAGCTGTAGTCAAAGTGGGGAAAGATGAGAGAGGAAACCAGGAGTCTACGCGTATGTTGAGTTAGGAGATGGCGGAAGCGATGGAATAGTTTGAGGGTAGATATTGTCCGTCGGGAGATGTGAGAAATATGGTGATTCCAGGAGAGGTTTTGATCAATAAATAGTCCTAAATTTTTGTCAGAGGAGTAGAAGGAGATTGGCTGGTCACCAAGGTTTAGTATGGGAAAGTCGGTATAGGATCTAAGGAGGGGCTTGGAACCAATGACAATAGCCTTATTCTTTGCAGCATTTAACCTTAATCCGTTTAAGTTTGCCCAGGCACAGATTCGATCTAGGTCTGCTTGGATCTTAGTGAATGCTACCAATAGCTCAGGGAGAGAAAAGGATAGGTATATTTTCGAAAGGTCTGCATAAAGGTGGTGGGAACAATGGAGAATTGAGACATGGAGGTCGTTAATATAGGAACTAAAAATAAGAGGAGATACACTAGATCCTTGGGCAACTCCAGAGGATAAAGGCAGGTAGGCAGATAGTGGTTGATTAGGAATGGAGACTGCTTGGGTGCGTTGTGAGAGAAAAGATTGGAACCAAGAGATGGAGCTATAATTTATGTCCTGAACCATCAGTTGTTTTCATAAATACAGGCCACAAAATTTCTCAATCACGGTGCCGCGGCATTTTTGTGTAATTCTTAAAGTGTGCCACGGCATTTTTGCGTGCTGTGAAATTCTTAAAGTGTACCGCCAAATTTTGAAAATGTATATTTATGAAAAAAAAAATCGATCTCAAATTCCTTATTAAAAATATTCTTCTTATAATTTTTTTTATTTTTATTTATTGAGTATTACAACAATCTGTCACTTGGACATTAGTTATACTTACTTACTTACTTACTATGTAGCTCTACAGCCTTGGGTTCCCGAATTATAGCATGCCAATCATCTTTATTGCTCGCTATTTCCTTCCACTTTCTCACGCCCAATGTTTTAAGGTAGCTCTCAACATCCTCTAGCCATATTTTCCTTGGTTTTACCTTTTTTTTTGTGCCATACATTGTGGAGAACAATGCCCTATAAGGCATCCTGCTGTGGTCTATTCTAACCAGGTGGCCTAACCATTCCATACGCCTAATTTTAACGAAATTAACTATGGTGGCGCTATTATATAATTTATATAGCTCCGCATTTTTTCTATACATCCACACACCCTCTTCACAAACAGCTCCATAAATTTGTCTCAATATTTTTCTTTCAAAAATAGCTTACTGTTTGTAAAAAAAAAAAAAAAAAATTTAAAAACAAAAGCAATGTTCCAAATTCATGATTAATTAATTTGGAATCTTGACAATTGACAGGAATTGTACTACCACCTTTCCAAACTATTAAAAAAAAATTGGCTAACATTAGATCATAATCCTTTATTTAACATCGTTATCTACTCCCTCTGGAAAGTGACTAAAATAATCCAACATTTAATGGTAATACCTTCGTCATTTTCTCTCAGACTCTGAAATTGTATCCCTAATAGCCTTAGAGCCGGGGCCCGAAAATAGACTTCATTGTTGGCGAAGGTTTGATTGTAAATTACAAAAGTGTATGTTATTCTGAGTAAAAATAATCTTTTGTGCCGTTCCAGAGCCGCTGCTTTAAAAAATGGCGGCTGATTTAAAGAATATTAGTCCAGTAATTTGAGGATTGAAATGGGAAATTCATTGCGAAAAATGTGAGAAAAGTTTTTATTCTTTTAACTTGTATATATGGGTTTAGACATCTAAAAAACAAAATTGCAAACGCGGGCCACCAAGAGAAAGCCTTTTACAGCCAAAAAAGTCTTATCCGAAGACCGTTTTATCAGCAAGAAAGATTCGTTAGAAGCACGATGTAAACCGAACTTCTGCGCATACATACATACATAGCACGGGCGGATCTACGGGAGGGGGGAAGGCTTTCGGGCTGAAGCTCCCCCAAAATGGTAAAATATGGCCATGTTTTATCGAAAAAAAATTTAAAAAGTATCTCTTAAAGTATTATTGTTTGTGTAATTACATTTAAAAGGGCTTTAAGAATCAATTAAACATCATTTCATACAAGTAGTTGGTTTCTTTCTTTTTTTCCAAAGTAATTTTTCCAAGGCTGAAGCCCCCCCCCCCCAAAATTAGATCCTGGATCCGCTAGTGATACATAGGCAACAAATGTATTAGAAAATGATATGAAAGGACCAGTTTTGTCCCTTTAAAAGAAAAGAGATACTAGGATATGTAATACCCATCGAGATTTATTCCGGTTTAGTGGACCGAAAAAAACTAGTCTTAATATCAGCTAAACTGCTCCAGGATTTGACCCTCTTTTAGCAGCATCTTGAAATATTCTGTTCATCTGTCTACTATATATTAGTTTAGCCATATAATGGATACTGATGATTTGTATTAGGTTTTATTATTATAATTATATCATTTTTACAATTGAGACCTTCTTAAACGACCTCCGTATAAAATAAAGGTATAAAATAAAGTTAAATTAAAAAAAAAATAACAATAAATTAAAAATAATAATTGTTTAATTTTTTGGACAATTAAATAATTGCATTAATATGTGATTGTTAATACAATCAATATAATGTACCAAAAATGTTATAATAGCACTATAATTATGCCATTTATGAGTACTGAATGGTGTGAGGCCTGTAGGCACCTATGCCAGTACCGCTTTTCTACCGCTTAAGTGCATTTTCTACGGAACTGCTTCAAATATTTTAAAAATTAATCAGTGTTTTAGAATGAAAAATATGTTCTTAAGATGTTTTATTTCAGTACGTTTTGCGTTCTTGTTGGCCGTTTAATTACAAACGACGCTTGATTTTTAACTTGAAAAGTGTTTTGTTAAAAACATTGACTTTACTGATGTTTTTTATTGCGTTAGCCAATTATTTTTTACTATTTTTTATTTTATTCTGACTATCAAAATTTAATAAAAGAGCAACTATGACGAAATTAAGTCGAATGCTGATTTTCAGTGACCAAAAAACTAGCTAAAGTCAAAGTCGTCAGTCCGCCAAGTTTGGACTCCATTTTGGGGCAGTGCGTTCACTGTTTTTATGGGAACATTAGCTTTTTTTAAATAAATAGTTACAAGAAACACATTGATATGAAATTTATAGGGATGTGGGGAGGGGGGGTCTGTGTTGTACACAGTGTATCCACCCCGGACTCAGCACAAACTAAATTTTACCCACCCAGTCCCAAAGTAACCCCATCTTATGGTATATACTTTTTGATTATTATTTAGTTGTTGTTTTACTTATGTTTATTATATATATATATATATATATATATATATATATATATATTATTTTTTTTTCGGTTGGCACTACAGACCATGAAGATCGTTGGCTGCGAGGTATGGTCTGCTTACAGACGTATGTTTCTTGCGGGAGCTCAAATAACCTACAGGGGGTCACCCAACCCCACTTTGCTACGAATCATGGTCACCATGGTCTCTATGGTGCAGCTGCAGGCCACCCGTAGATCCGTAGCCGATCCCTTTGTCGCCAATCTGGCAGTGTCCTTCCCACCGACTCACTCTCGTTCAAGCATAGTGACAAATTGGTCTAGATCCATGGATTATGGCTGCTCGGAGTCAGCAAGCGCACGAGGACCTATATTTCTTTTCCCGAAACAGACCGTCCAAGGACCGAACCTCAGGGGGGCTACTAATATCCTGGTAAACCACATCCTGAATCCCGATTTAAGTACACGGGGTAAGGCCATCAGTCCTATGCCCGGTCGGTGTGAGTTGCCTCCAGTTGACTGACGGGCCTCATATACTCGAGGAGGGGAGGAGAGACTCGGGCAGCATGGCTTTCCCTGGTGGACGGTTACCCAAAATAGAGAGGTCACCCAACCACGCTCGACGTTGCTTAACTTTGATTACCTATTGCAAGCGCCTTAGCCCGTGCGCCTTACCCCAGCCCCATATATATATTATATATATATATATATATATATTTTAACATATATTGTGGATGCGATCTTACCTCCTTATGACATAACATAAAAAAATGTTATATTTTTTAATGAATAATAAATAATATTAAAAAAAATCCTGTAAACGAATCATTATATGATTTAGCATTGGTGTAGAGATTTGCTCATTAAAGTAAATGAATCTAAATGGAAGATTATGACTTTTATACTCCGACGCATCTTTTCTGCTGGATGATTTTAAAATCACACTGCTTCCCTTCTATGATACAGACCGATACCTGAGCTTCCTTTTAGGCAATATACTAATATAGAACTCTCATGCCAGCCTTTTCTTTTTTTTTTTTTGTTCTTCTCAACCTCGCCTTTTAGGCTATACGGAGTTTTTTCGGGCCGAATGAAAAGGGGTGTGAGGGTGGCGAATTCAAAATCCACTCCGGCACCAGGACACGAACTCGTACTTTCTAATCTCTCAATAAACTTCGGCTATCCGGTTGCCGGGTAATTCGCAGTGCTGTGCACACGCGTTAGCCCATTCGGCCACCCCTTCCCCGTCTCTCATACCAGACTTATTAAAGACAAGTCCTTATTCCACGGTTTGGACAATTATATCGACTCCTGAACATAAAATAGCTTCTTTCTTTGAATACAAATTACTTATCAATGAGGCCATGTTGAAACCACTCTGCACATAAAGACTTGAGCTGTGGGGGACAGCTAAATTTTCATACATCCAACGTATCCAATCCTTTCAGTTTATAATCCTTCGAATAAGAGTCAATGCATCTAAGTTATCCTCGATGTGATTTTATCTAGTACTTAATAGTAATACCCAACAATCATTTGAGTAAAACAATTAGTTTTCATTTTTCAAAGTAAATATTATTATTACTACAATCGATTTTGGTAATATTAATAATTTTATTGGCATTTTACAGTTTCTATTCTTTAGATTATTATAAATAGATTATAATATAAAAGTAGTGGTGGGAGATAAAAATAATGTAATTTAATACTCTTAGTTATTTGGCAATAATTACTTCCAACAACAATTGAATATATTTCTTGCATTATCAAAGTTACATGTTAACAAGTTTACGTTTCGGGATATTTACACCCATCTTCAGAACCATAATCCCAACGATCTTGTGGATCCAAGGCTAAAAAAATTGTTTGAGTTAAAATATAGTACATGTTACATTACATGTCAGAATTTTGTTGTTACTATAAATTTGTAATTACCTTAAAAATAATAATAATGTGCTCCATCGTCAGTTTCTAGTTCATGTTATAAACATCTATGCATATAACATCTAGAGCAACCCAGCAATTTAAAAATATATATCGGTGTATTAAGAGATCCTTATAATAGAAAAACGAATAATATATTTTCTTTCACTTACCTATATACGTAATATATAGTACTTACACTTACTATTGTAAGTACACTTAGTATTGCGATCATGAAAATTTTTGAATCTGATTTTTCAACGTAAATAGACGTTTTGAAGTCTCCTGAGTCCAAACAACCAAGTCCCGAAAAATGGTCTGTGTGTATGTTAGCAGTGTAGCTCAAAAATGAAAAGTCGTACGAAACTGATATTACGTATTTAAGATAGGTATATGCCTTAGATGTGATAGCAACTTTCCCCTTAAAATCGGCTAACCGGAAGTGCAACTTTATATCAACGCTGAAAACATTTTTACATTTTTCTCAAAAACGGCTCTAAAGGTTTTAATTAAAATCTGTGTATCATTGTATAATTAAGTGGTCTTCAATATCATTTAGATCTTATTCCCGTCGACTGTCACTTTACAGGGCTTAAATGCCCAATGTTCATATGTGTCTTCCTCTATAGTACCTTTAATATGGTTTATTTTAAATAATTAACTATCTCTCATTATCAAGAGTTACGAAAAAATACTAAATATAACTTTTGTAAGAATTCGAATCGAATAAACGAGAAAAAAAAATGGTTATGCAGGTCGAAAAATAATCTCCGGAAATACCAGTCAGAAGGTATCTAGTATAGAAAGTTGTAGAATGTAACGGAGAGTGGCGAAAAAATTATAAATAATAATTTTTGAAAACTAATATTGTTCAATTGAATATTTAATAGTTGACAGTTCAATTATAAAAGAAGGAGATGGTCCGAGTTGGCGGTCATAAATAGGCTAAATAGTGGTAAAACTATTTTATTAAAAACGAACGTTTCGACCCGACTTTACAGTTTTTCTTCAGATCTAGAACGGACAAGATATAAAAAGATAGAGAATTGTGGAAGTTACATAATATTTAAACAAAAAATATAAACATTGTGAATAAGCATTAAATACATTAAACAGTAAGTAAATTAAAATATAAACAGAGTAACCATACTACACAGTACAACAGATTAAATAAACATACATCCATAAAGAGTACAACCTCCCTTTCTCCCAACTCCCCACAATCACCTACCACTCCTTTCATACACAAATCTCTCCCCTATATTCTTATTCTCTGAGATAATATACAAAAATTCCTTAAATCGACTATAACCAACTTACGTCTTGGCCTTAAGTCCCATAACAAAATTTCTTTCCTTTTCACCGACTTGAAGGATCCCATACTTTTACAACACCGATCTAATGTAGTTTACCGGATACCTTGCTCTACCTAATTGTAATAGCTCCTATATTGGTAAAACCAAAAACCATCTCAAAACCCGCATTTCCTAACATAAAACATCCATAACTTCCCGGAATCCTTCCGCCTCCAAACTATCAGAACATGCCTTAACCCTCAACCAATCATTTGATTTTGAAAAAACCTCTATTCTTGCCACGGTCCCTAACCACGAAAAACGACTCATTTCCGAATCCGTCCACATTCATATGGAACAGAATCCTGTTAATCATAAAGTAGATAAAAACTGTATTTCTTTAACATATAGACACATTTTAAATCTTATAAGTGAAAAATAACTTATATATTACATCCAATTATTTTTATTTTTATCTACTTTCAATTTTTATTGATCAATTCAATTTAATTGTTTATTATTCTAAGTATTTCCGCTTTGTATTATCTCTCTTTTATTTTATTTCAATTTTTGTATTTACATTCTACATCAATGTATGATCATCCGTTTTCACTTTGTATTCATTTTTCTTTTTAACCATGTATCAATATTATCTAATATTTAAATGCAATATTCTTACATATGTACAACCAAATATAATTATAATTATTCATTTTTTCCCCACTCTATACTTCTAACTTATTTCTGCAATATATGGTCTCTTATTTCTGTATTTATATTTTACTTCTTCCATTTTTTTTATTATTTGCATTGTACTCTTATCTATAATCTCTTAATTCTATTAAATATGTATATGTATACATTTATAATTTAATATTTCATAGATATGGTATTTTTTACATTGTATCCATCCATATCTTCAAATTTTAGATACTGTAATTTTCTAGTTTTTTCCCCATTACCCAAACAAGTCAGAGAATTGCCCAATACCTGCCCTTATCCTTGTTTTCCAGTTCTAAATGAAATTCCTAGCTGAACACACCTAATTTTATTCTTCTAATTTTATTTACTTATTTATTTAATTTTTTGGTGTTCTTTTTTCTTTTCTTTCTCCACATTCCTTTATGTCTATTATTTCATATTATATCCTTTTCCCTTTTCTTTCAATCTCTCCTGTAGATCTGTAGAAGTATATTCACATTTGCATATATTATATATTACACAACAACAATTATTACCATCTATTTACTTCAGTTTAGGATCTTGTTACTTAGCTTACTCTGTTTATATTTTAATGTATTTACTGTTTATAATTTTAATAAGCTTATTCACATTGTTTATAATCGTTTGTCTAAATATTATGTAACTTCCGCAATTCTCTATATTTTGGTATCTTGTCCGTTCTAGCCCTGAAGAAGACCTGCAAAGTTGGGTTGAAATGTTGGTTTTTAATAAAATAGTTCTACCACTATTTAACCTATTTATGACAGCCGCCCCGGTCATCTGCTTCCTTTAATATTGTTCAACTTTAATCACATGTTTTCAAGGAATTTAAAAAAAAAAATTATTTATTTAGAAATATAATAATTTGTAATGTGGACAATAATTATAGTGATATATGAACACATTCATACCATATATACAGAAAACATAAAATTAACAAAAGTATAATAATAAATAAATAATAATCAATAACTATGTACAATAAAAAATAAAATAACCTAAAGATAAGTAAATTAAAAAGATAAAAACTCTGTCCTACCTATATAAAATATATAAAATCAGGCAGGGAACCCCAAATCAGGCATGTCCTTCCAACTATAGAGGGAAAAGCATGATTCCAAGAGATCCCTGCGCTATTCTCTCAACCGCGTCACTAGTTCTAAGCCCACTGGAGATTGAGCAAAAGCGCTTTAGCCTTATACACTCATATCTTGAGCGAAGAATCTGGTCATTGCCAGAACTCCAAGATATATACTACAAAAGATCTTTGGGCCACTGCCGTTTCAACCTTCGAGGAGGATTGTAGGGATGAGTGGAACTAGATAGGGATTGTACAAAGGGATTTGGATGATGTAGAAGGTTCTAAAGGGATTTGGAAAAATTTTCAGGGATAAGGTCAAGAAAAAATGGGATATTAAATTCATGATGTAGAGTTTTGTTGGTTATATAGAACGGAGCATCGACTATTGTTCAGAGGACTTTGGACTGAAAGGATTGGATGCGTTTGATGCTAGAAAATTTTGCTGTCTCCAAAGTTCAAGTCCGTAGGTCCAAATAAGTTTCAGAATTGTCTTGTGAATTAGTAATTTGTTGACAATCTAGAGTTGAGATTTTCTAGTCAGAGTCTGTATAATTTGCCGTATCGTCGGTTAAGTTCTTGTCTTTTAAGCCTAGTATGTGGGTTCCACGTTAGTCTTCGATCTAAGAGAAAGCCAAGATACCGGATTGTGTCTGTAAAAGGAAGCTGGATGGAATAAAAGTGGATTTATGGACATGGTCATCGGCGGAGCATGAAGGTAATGTGTTTGCATTTGGATTCGTATACTTTGATGCTCCATTTATTATACCAGTGCTCAATCCGGGAGAGGTGTCTTTGCCGATTTAAAGATCTGAGTTGGATGATAGGATGGCAGTGTCATTAACAGATGTTGCCAGGAAGGTATTGGGATGGACAGGGATATCAGCGGTAAAAAGGATATAAAGGACGGGGCCCAGGACGCTACCTTGAGGAACATCGGTCAAGGAAATTATACGAAATTTACTAGCTAAATATAAACTATTAAAATATTTTTACGTTTGATAAAAGCATTTAAATTCACCTAATTAAGGCAATGCCATTGTTAAAAAAACGATTTCATTGTATTTGAGTGAAAGAAGAAGTGAAATATCAAATCATTTCATGGATGTATAAAGTATATGTTTATAACTTTAAATACATTTACTGTAGTTTAATATTTATAGATGTGATATTATATTTAAATAATTAGGTATCAACGTCCGTTTATTTCGAAAAATCGTCATGCAAACTTTTAGAAAATTTAACTAGTGAATAATTTGATGAATTTTCCCTTTGTGAAATCCAACCATTATCATGTCTTCCTCTAAAGTACCTTCAATTTGGTTTATTATAAATAATAACTATCTCTCATTATTAAGAGTTACGAAAAAATGCTAAATATACTTTTGAAAGAATTTGGTAATTGAATAAAGGAGAAAAAAAAAAGGAAAACCCAGTCTGAAAAGAAATATCCGGAAATAATAGTCAGAAGGATACATATAATATATCGTTTAATAATATATAAATCCACGTTGGTAACTAGAGAATCAAAAAAAAAAAAAAAAAAACCAATATCTAATATAGAAAATTGTAGAAGGTAACGGAGAGTGGCTAAAAAAATATAAAAAATAATTAATAAAAACTAACATTATTTAACGTAAATCACATGTTTTCAAGGAAATTAAATGAAATTTTCTTACTAAATGTATACTTTTAACATTTTATTTTAAGTTTGAATAAGTATTTAAAATCCACGGATTCAAGGCAATGGCATTGTTTAAGATACTATTTCATTGTAATTGTGAGAAAGAAGAAGTGAAATATAAAAATATTTCATGGATATGTTTATAGCCTTAAATATATTTATTGTAGTTTAATAACTCCAGATCTGATATTATATTTAAATAATTAGGTATATATCGTCCGTTTTTTCCCGGAAAATCACCATGTAACCTTTTAGAAAATTAAATTAGTGAATAATTTGATGAATTTTCCCTTTGTGATATTCCAACAGTATCCACTTCCAATTAGTGTGACAACTTTTGACCTGTCTATGACAGACAATGCAAATCTCTTAAATCCATTTTAGTAAACTTTGCAATAGTAAATAACAGTTTAATAATTAATATTCGTACAATCCTGAAGCAACGGATTGTACAACCCATAATAAACCGGCGATATAATAAATAGGATAGGATAAATAAATAGGAATTTACAACTGTATACATATACACAATATGTAAACCTGCTAAAAAATAAAACATGATAAAAACTAGCAAAGGAACTACCCATTGGTAGCACTTCAAATATTAAATTAATTTAGGAGGTCCCTTGGCCATCTTCTTTTCAGACGCCTCGGATGGTTGACAGGAATTGTTTTGGATAAAAGGTTATAGGAATAGGGTAATCAAAGAGTTTGGAATCAAAAGAGGAATATCTAATTCGGGGCATGTCTTCAACAAAGGGAATGTCGAGGTCTTTATGAATTATTTTATTTGTAACATAATAAGGACTATTAAGGATTTTACTGAGGATTTTGGATTTTAAGGATTAAATACGGGAAGAATTTGATGATTTTCCTATTAAAAGATAAATCTGAAAAGATATTTTACATTGTAAACTCAAATATCACATTATATTAAAAAAAAAATCTGGTGCGTGCAACACACAATTTTACTTACCGCTCTACTTTGAATATAAATTATTTTCCGTCAATGCTGGGCTATTGTAAGATTTTTTGAAGTGAATTTTAAACGGAGGTAAAGCTTAAAGCTTACAGATAGCAAGTCATTAAGACCATTATAATTACAAAATGTCTATTGAATATATCGACGGTAGGCAATAAAAATCTAGTCACTCCATCTGTTTTTATAAACCACACAACTTTATTTGCTTTTATAAACCACAGAATGACTAACTCCAATTTCGAAATTTTTGAGTAGTGTCATTTTAGTGATATTTTTAGTTGAAAAAGTTATCTATGCAGACAGTGAGTAAGTTGATTCCGCAGGTGGTGATTGCAGTGTTGAAATATAGAACTGAGAATAAAGGTATAAATTTAGGTACTTATTTCTTATGAAAGATGTTCTTAGAAAAGATAGTTAATTAAATATCTGTAGAAAAAAAGTTTTTTTAGTCTCAACGATTAAAAAAGTATATTTTAAATTTAGCCAAATTTTCACCTCTTCAGGGAAAAAAACTAGAGACCATATCTTTCCTCCTAATTTTCCGATTTTAACGATTTTTTTTTTGTTTTTTTAGAAAATTCCATAAAATTTTAAAAAACCATTCGATTTCGATGAAACGTCTTTCATTTTTTAGGAAATATAAAAACCTTTGAAACATCTTATCACAATATCAACAAGAAAGTGTATAATTTTTGAGTTATTCGGAATTTAATTTTACCATCCGTCGTAACTTTTTTTCCAGCTTCTTTTCGCTGAAATATGTTATATAGATAAATTTAAAGGGTGTCGAGAAAATTACTTTAGCGAAGTTTCATTGAAATCGGTACATTCGTTTAGGCGCAAAAGTTTATAGCAACGCAGGTTTTTCTGCATTGTTATTTTTTTTTTCTCCTTTATTAACTTATCATGTTTTTCAAAAGTTATATGTAGCATTTTTTCGTATCTCTGAATAATGTGAAATGATTCACTTTTTAAAATAAACCATATTAAGTACTTTAGAGGAAGATACATATGAACATTGCGCATTTAAGCCCTGTAAAGTGACATCAACGGGGATAAGATCTAAATGATATTAAATACCACTTAATTGTACGATGATACACCGATTTTAATTAAAATATTTATAGCCGTTTTTGAGAAAATTGTAAAAATGTGTTTCAGCGTTGATATAAAGTGGCACTTCCGGTTTGCCGATTTTAACAATAAAGTTGATCTCACATCAGGCTCATATACAAACCTTAAATAATTAATATCAGTTTCGTATTATATTTTGTTATGAGCTAGACTGTTAACACACACACACAGACCATTTTGCGACATTTGGTTATTTGGACTCAGGTGACCTCAAAACATGTATTTCCGTTGAAAACTGAGATTCGAAAATTTTCACGATCGCAATACTTACCCTTACTATATATTACATATATACGTAAGTGAAAGTAATAAATAAATAAATATATATATATATATATATATATATATATATATATATATATATATATCAATTTAATTGAATATTTAATAGTTGACTGTTGCATTATAAAGGAAGGAGATGGTCCGGGGTTGCGGTCATAAATAGGCTAAATAGTGGTATAACTATTGTATTGAAAGCCGACGTTTCGAACCGACTTTGCAGGTCTTCATCAGGGAGGTGTGTTCATCTAGGAGTTTCACTTAGAACTGCTGAGTTTGTATCTGGCCGTTGTTGGCCCCGTCGTTTTTGAGTCACATTGAATATTTAATAGTTGACCGTTGCATTATAAAGGAAGGAGATGGTCCGGGGTTGCGGTCATAAATAGGCTAAATAGTGGTATAACTATTGTATTGAAAGCCGACGTTTCGACCCGACTTTGCAGGTCTTCGTCAGGGAGGTGTGTTCATCTAAGAGTTTCACTTAGAACTGCTGAGTTTGTATCTGGCCGTTGTTGGCCCCGTCGTTTTTGAGTCACATTGAATATTTAATAGTTGACCGTTGCATTATAAAGGAAGGAGATGGTCCGGGGTTGCGATCATAAATAGGCTAAATAGTGGTAAAACTATTTTATTGAAAGCCGACGTTTCGACCCGACTTTGCAGGTCTTCATCAGGGAGGTGTGTTCCTCTAGGAGTTTCACTTAGAACTGCAAACGTCGGCTTTTTAGTACTGTAGTTTTACCACTATTTAGCCTATTTATGACCGCAACCCCGGATCATCTGCTTCCTATATATCAACTTAGTTTTTGTATCTTCATTTATTAACAAAGCTAATTGTACATATTTAAATTTTTTTTAGTTAATAATTTTTTTTACTTAGCTGAAAAAATGATATTTTAATTATTTACATACATACATACATACACATATATATATATATATATATATATATATATATATATATATATAAAATTCAATGAAAGGATTAATTCATTACATATATTACTCGAGAAACAAAACAAAAAATTAGAAAAATGCCCAAAAAAGTTGACTAATTAAATAAGTTATTTGTTTAGATGAATAAATTATTAATTATTTATTTATGGTAGTCATAAACAACATTACATTACAAAATCAGTGAAAAATATACATATTTGGACCACTTGGACTTTAAAGCGCATTTCGTTCCTTAATGTTTTTATTGATATGAACGTTGACATCTCTAATACTATCATAATATATAAAAGCTTTGTTATTTGTTTATACTTCTAGTTCAGTTATGAATATAGTTAAATTGACGAATTGAACATTGAAAAGATAAAATGCGCTTAACTTGAGTGGAGCAGATACTACGCCTTCGTGCACTTTATCAGCCGCTTAACCTTCTTACATATTAACTTGACTGCATGAAGTGCATAGGAAATTTAATGCTCAATCAAATTGATTATGATGAATTTCGTCGAGAGATACATGGATATAAATTTTGGGGAATAAACCGACGAAAACAGCGTACTCCTCATCTGTTGGTCCTACATCAAATGGCTATTAATAAAATTTATAGTTAATTTTATCTAATTAACTTTGTTTAGAATAATAATTTCAATAAAATGCATAGTTTCGGAGCCATGTCAAAAAAAGTGCAGAATTTCCATCAGGAACTTCCAATGAATCATAAAAAACTAAAGAGAAACCGACTATTTCGATTTTTCTAAGTACTTTTTTCTTTTTTCATCTAAGTACCATTCGACTGGACTAATTTGATGACTGACGTCATCAGTTTTCAAAACGCAACCAAGTATATCGTCTGTCAAGGTGAATTATCCTTTAGGAACATATTCTTTACGCCATATCAAAATTTCAGCCGATATAATAAAATTTTCTTTAATTAAAAAGAAAGCTTGTTTTTATGTATTAAACGTATAATTTTGAAAAATAAAATCATAACTGAAAGGTGTAAAAATTATTTATTGTTCACTCTGACAATCAGTATCTTATGTTATTAAAACTATCTCTCATTTTCCGATATTTGCCACCAATTTTACTTTTATTTTTGTATGTTTGTAGTGATTTTCACAAAAAAAATTCACGATCGACATTTTTATTTCGTCCAGCTAGATAGACTGCAACGGTGCGCTGGTTTTCAAGAAGGGGGGGGGGGAAGAAAAGGAAAGAAAACTGCATTTTTCTTTTTTCTAGGATACTTAAAAAATATGTTTTTTTGTAAAGACTATTCATTACTTTAACATATCTATACAAATGATGCTATGCATCTTTTTCTATTAAGTCAATGGTTAACGAGGTATTTATAAGATTATATTTTTAGTATTTCAACTTTAAGCAAAAGTTGCTCCAAACCATGAAATTGATGTTGTTCATAGTACATTTTGAATTTGAGCATGTTTAAGTTGAATTCGTTTTAGATTGTTCGAATTATTAATAAAAGTGTCTTTGTTTTAACAATTCTGAAAAATCGTTGACAACAGAAGTTGAAGATGAATTAATTGAGAATTTCATGAAATTGATATGAAGTTTAGATTGTGATCGATTTCATACAATTGTCAATAAGTGATAGCAGATCTTAATACATACAGAAACTTAAGTTATGTATTTTTCAGTCAGTTACGTTTTTTGTTGAATAAAAAGCGATAAATATAACAATACTTAATCTATCTATCTAATTTTCTTTATCTATCTAATTAAACTAGATAAAATTTAAATTAAATGCTAGTAAATTTTGTCTTATTTATAACCATTTAATGGGTACTTTTAACCAGTTAAACTACGCTAAGTTAGTTTTTTTCAATAAAATCAAGGATTCTTGGAGTATTTATTATTACCCCCTAACTGAACTACAGATACTCCACTTTTAGAAAAACCTTGTTTAATGAGCTTTAATTAAGTTGAGGTTTGTTACAGAATAAGTTGTAGTTTGGTTTTTAAACGATAAAAAAAGTTATTTTGTTTTTCTTTTATTTCATTATCATTAGTATTTTATTTACTTTTTTTAAAAATTTAAAAATTATTTATTTATTTCACTTTTGTATGTATTGCGTGAAGGAATACTTGTTGCCCTTCACTGTTGAAGATTTTATTATTATTCATAAAATTGTATATAAAAATTCACATAAAAATGAATTGTAAATAAACAATTTCTACCTCGAAGGGGAATTAATTACCTCCAGGATCAAAAATGTTGTTTTTTTCTTCTGAAAATGAGGTTTATGTTAGTTTAGTCTCTTTGATGTTTCCATTGCCACTATTTTTAAGAAAAAGATGGGCTAGACCATTTCTGTAGACATTTAATAGCTCTTGTACACGTTGTATTGAACAGTCTTTACGATAACTCTCTTAGTTTTTGAGATATTCTCAAAAATACTAAAAAAAGTTAATTTTCTTCCTCTCCTCCATGAAAATCCGAAGTGGGAAACCTAAGAGCTTTTTACCATTAAATAAGAAAAAGGTAATAAACGATTTGTGACAAGTTTAAGCTTATATTTATGTTTGGGTAAATCCCTGATTTTTATTTAATCATGGATGAATCTCAACTTATTCCTTAAGAAATATCTAGTCAATTAATATGGACTTAAGCTCATTAAACAAGAGAGATTTTCTAAAAGTGGAGTACCTGTAGTCTAGCTCGAAAGTTATGAAAATATCGGGAATGATTCATGATTTTATGATAAACAGAACTTACCGTAGTTTAACTGCTTAAAAGTTCCCTTTACATGATTTTAGAAAAGACAAAGTCCTGTATTTAAAGAAAAATGTATGTAGTTTTCAATGAAGTGATTAGTTCTAATATAGATCAATTTTTTTTTTGTATCGCTTTTTGTTCAACTGAAAACGTGGCTGACTGAAAAAATATAAAATTCAAGTTTTTTTTATTGTCTGTGTGAAATCAGACCATGGTTTTGTAATAATATTTCCTTAGGTTTTAAGGTCTGCTATCACTTATTAACAATTATATAACATCAATGTCAATCTAAACTTCATACCAATATTTTGAAATCATTAATTGATTGATATTGAATACAATTCTGTTGTCAATGACTTTTTAGAACCATTAAAGCAAAGAGACTATTAATGAAAATTAAACTGCTAATATATTCAGTGAATCATAAGCTTGTCAACTATAATATTTATACAATAAACAATCCGTTTCAGATTAATAATAAAACAAATATAAATATTGTGAATTATATTAACCTGTTATTAGGAATCTAATAATCGATTTAAAAGAAATTAATTAAAATAAATAATCAGAAAGATTTTTATTCCATATTTCTTTAAATATTATTTTTACTGAATAACATAACTTCAGAATAACCTGTTAAATGTAATAGGATATATTAAAAAAAACAAAAACAGTATTAGATACTTCTTCAGAGAATTGAATCTCTTAGTTCAAGAAGTGCAAAATCATTTTTACTGATTAATTATTACGAATAGAGATGTATTTTTAGTTTAAAATCTGTAGCATGGTACGGATTTAAACAGGGACACATTTTTTAAAAATTTCTGTAGTAAGTTTTAAAAAAATTCTTACTAATTCTAAAATGGTAAAGTATTATAAAATGCAGATTTTGCAAGTACTTATGACCAAGTTTTTATTATTATCTACCATCACTGAGTGTTTATTGCTTGTTAAAAATAGTTGAAAAACAAATCAAAGAAATATAAATAAGAAAAACATCAACAGTAAAAATGCAGATCTATAAGATTAGTGCCATGATTAAAATTTAATTGACTACTCGTTTTTTGAAATGTTTACGTGAAAAGATGACGAATGAAACAATGTCACTAGGTGATTAAAAACAGCGAAAAGCAGTCTATTGTTATTACTTACGGGGTTCACGTGATTTTCACAGATTGATGATGGTAAAAATAATATTTCATTGATAACAGCTTCGTGCATTCTATGGTGGCAACATATGTCATTTCGATTTTCCAGGCTTTTAGAATAATCACTCACGAAAATGATACTATATATAATCTAGCTTACCCCTTGTCTATTTTTTAAGTAGTATTAATGTTATTTAAATGTTTTCGGTAGCGGTGGGACAAAGAGAGAGGGTGCTAGGGGTAGGAGCTGTGACGTAACGCCTGAGCTGTGAACAATTGGAGACAGGAGACCGGTGTAAGGAGGGAGTGCTGTCAGTATGCCGACAGCCACACACACACTAGGAGAGGGCGCGCCGCAAATTCTGCTAGTGGACACTATTTCTTGGCTACTACCTGTCAACTGACACAGATATCGATCAGTTCATTCTCCAACAAGTGATATTCAGCTGTGGCATCGATTGTCGTGAGTGGGGCCCAGAGGGAGTGTAGTGTGACTACCGGGTTGAGATAACTGGACCCAGTGATATCTCGCGTCAGGTTGGGTGGGGGAAGTGCAGCTGCTCTACTCACATCACATATGCCTACGCATCGAGGGTAAATATGAACAGTCTTAGCTGAGAGGTTAGTTAGTGCGAAACGGCCTTCAGTAGCCCTACCGCCGTAGCGCCCTCTATCTACCCTACTCACCCGCCCCCCCCCCTACCGCCTCCCTCTCAGTGTATTGATCGACGGTTCTGTGCAGTAGCCTACCACGCAAGCATGTACAAACTCTCCGTGAATATGTCGCTTAGTGCCGGTATCTCTCTCTGTTATGTGGTTTATTGAATCGGGAAACGCGGTTTTGTGTGCCTTGTGTGAATTTTCGAGTGCCGGAGTGGCCGTACGGTTGTATCTATGAGAAGCCATGGAGGCGATCGTGGAAATGGCGGAGAATCAATCGTTAGGAGAGGGACTTGTGTCGGTGGAGACGGTCGATTCGGGGGGCCTGAGCACGCATGGCTTGATGTCGGGCCGCGGACTCGACATTTCCCGGCCTGTCGTCGCCAGGAGAGGAGTGCTTTGCGAGGACTTGGAAGTAGACGTCAAGGAGGAGAGTGGAGGAGAGTTGTCCGAGTGCGAAGAAAGCAAACAACTTTCTGTAATAGTTCAACCTCACGAGCAAGACGATTCTCGAGATTCCCGATTACTCAGTCCTGGAAAAATTTCCCCCTCCTCAGTGAGTGGGATTTCTGTCAGTGTGGCAGGTATGATAGACGCGGGTGATTTTCGTTCCTTACAACCGGAACCTACTTATCAGACTCTTACTTCAGTCAACGGGAGGATGTCTCCTCCTGGTTTCAGTCCTGGTTCCTCATATGCTACACTTACCCCTTTGCAACCTTTACCACCTATTTCTACTGTATCAGACAAATTCGCTTACGGACATCCGGGAAATGTAAGCGGCTCATTCACTGTTATGCAAAACAATGGACTGGGTTTAAGCATGGGTGTCAATTCTCCTTATGGTTATGATAAACTGTCTTCTATGGGAATGTCTCCTCACCATTATTCTCCAAATAATTTGTCAGGTATGGGGCTTTCTCAACAGCACTCGCCTCTCTCTCCACAGAGTACCTATAGCCAGAACGGCCTTAACTCTCCTCCCAAAAGTATGTCCCCGAACGGATATGATTCCCCGTACAATCAACGAGAATTAGTACGAGGGGGATTGGGTGGACAGAGCCCACAACTAAGTCCTCCTTCAGCCTCCTTACATTCACCTCCTAGCACCCTTGTTGGTGGTTTTACTAGCTCAGGGACGATTCCCTCTCTCAACGGCCTGACAACCATCACACCTCATACCCAAGCTCCTTCTGTGGTGGTCTCCCCCCATCATTCTCCACCAGCTCTTGTACAGCGAGAAGCTGTTGTTGTCACTGCTCCTTCACCTCCAAAACAACAATCGACAATTGCTTTAAAAACAGTGACACAACCTTCTTGCCCTTCAGTAGGCCCAGCAAGTAACGAATTAGAAGAGATAAATACAAAGGAGCTAGCTCAGAGGATTTCTGCTGAACTCAAACGCTACAGCATCCCACAAGCTATCTTCGCTCAGAGGGTCCTCTGCAGGTCTCAGGGAACCCTCTCAGACCTCTTGAGGAACCCGAAACCTTGGTCAAAGCTGAAGAGTGGGAGGGAAACATTTCGAAGGATGTGGAAATGGCTCCAGGAGCCAGAATTCCAAAGGATGTCTGCTCTAAGGCTAGCAGGTAAGAAATTTAAATTTCACTTCCCGCCCCCGAAGCTCCCTACGAGAGCGATGTAAACAGACTGGTATCCACGTGGCTACAACTGCCTAACTTTATTGATTCGAAACATGTGGCCACTTCCTACCTTCACCATCTAGCTATTATCAATATGGTTTTTAGGTTTACATATGAAAATAATGATATTGATGTTTAGCATTATTTTGAAAAGGGTAATGTAAAGATCATATTAAAAATTTTAAACATGAATATTAATTTTTTTCATGAAATACGTCGTAGACAAATTGAGCACGACGGATTTCATTTTTAAGGTGTTATTTTCATATTACAACAAACTTTTTTCAGTTTTGTCATGTTTTTATTTTGCAATTTTTTTTAACTTTAATTTATTTTTTAATATATTATTATTTACATCAATTCTATTCTTTGTAGCTTTTGAGTACTCTCTTGTTTATTAAATTGTCAACAGCATTTATTTTTATTTTGTTCAAGCAAACTCTGGTTGACGATTATTTTGATAAATATCAAGAATTTTTATTTTTATTATAAGTCTGCAATTATATTTTACTTATTGAAATCTACGTGTGTAGAAATCATATGAAAATATTATATTAATCATTGGATCATGTTTTAGCTACACAGAATTTTCACATTTTCTTTTCTCTTTTTCCAATAAGCATAAGCACTAAATTAACTTTTTAGATTCCAGATATTGACATGATAATTATCGTTAAATTAGTCATCAAAGAAGTGCTAAGCAATAATAATATTTTGATAGTTATAATTTATATAGTTTTCAACTGTTTGGTCGAAATAATTTAAAAACAAGATGGTGTTGAATTTTAGAATTATTGACTATTTATCCGACATCATCATCATTAACTTTATTTTTTTAATTGAATC
The DNA here is from genome assembly GCA_928085145.1 of Nezara viridula. NCBI lineage: Eukaryota > Metazoa > Arthropoda > Insecta > Hemiptera > Pentatomidae > Nezara > Nezara viridula. Next base: position 56,572,683 of record OV725078.1, on the reverse strand, counting down.
ATTATACAAAGTTAAAATCACTCCAATTTTCCATCAGTTCACACCTTCGATAAGCTGTTATAAAATGTATTTAAGTATTTTTAAAATGTTTATATTTTATTTTTTGTTGTAATAGCTTCAGGTTTATTATATATTAGGTTATATACGAGTATGTGCTACGTATCATTATTTAAATGTGTATTCTTCAAATTTAACTAGATGAGGAATGAATTTTTAACATTTTCATTTTATTAAAAACTTTAATACTATATATTCATCTATAAACATAAATTTGAAAACAAGTTACACATCAGAAAACCATTCTATAAACAATATACACACACGATTTTTTTATTTCAAATTTACTGAAAATTTCTAAAAAGGACAAGAACTAATGGATAACTATAAGTGAAAAAATTTGTTTTCTGATGTCGACGGTAAGGAAGTCTACCTTTTACCTACTACTGACTACAATCATATTAGAAATAATGAAATGACTAGTTTATTAACTCTCAAACTTTAACAATTCTCTTTAATAATTCCCTAATTTCAGGAAATCTCTCATTAGCGATCTTCCCCATCAGAAAAGAAAAGTATTTTCAACCGTACCTTCGTTGTCAAAGAAAATTATGTACATGTTGAGGTTAGAAATTGTGACGATAGGGGTACCGGAACTTAGGTTTCAAGTTTTGTGTATCCGGGATTTGGTGTCATCCGAGAAGGGGTCCCGCAGGCACTCTTAAAGACTGCTGTATCAAATTTCGATGAATATTTTTTTTTCTTGTTCACAGTTCCTCCCAATTTTAAGGATGTGTGTAAAAAATAAAGAAAAAGTAAAGATTCAAGAACTCCATTATTTAAGTTTAAATTAATGTGATAACGAATCCAATTTACTAATACACGTTAGGCGTTAGTAAAGTGTTTGTGTATATATATATACTTTTTTTTTGTTTTCATCCTAAGATTATTTATTCAATCCTACCAGTCGTGAATTATGTATTACATATCTGATCCTAAGCGTCAATATGAAGTATTGTATAATTTCTGAAATAATAACTATCTTTAATAATTCATACGCAGACAACAACTTTAATTGATTGAAATAACAAAATAATTGATAGGAAATGGTTACGTTAGTTCTAAAGACAATCAATTTAAGAGAAGTACTTAGCGTTTGTAAATGTAGCGTTGAAGGCTCGCCAAAATTGGAATTGTTCTTAATCAGTAAGTTTGTAAACGGACTAAGTTGTGACTAGTGACTAATCGTTTTTCCTCGACTACTTACGATGCTTTAATGACTTTCCAAAATACTTTTTTGGACAAGAGCTTAAAAAACTACCTCGGAGATAGATAAATACTCTTGGTGTTATCCAAATATACTTACGGAATATTTGACAGAAAAAAAAGTAGAGGGAATATATATATAATCATAATGTATTAAATATCTGTTTTGTTTTGTGAAGATTTATATATGATTTTAAAATAAAAGTTATAAACTTTATTACAACATTCATGCGTTTTCATGGAAATGATATTTTAGTTTGACATTTCGGCTCGAGAAAGTCTGCCATCTTTAACTAATTATTTGTTACTAGCAAAAAATACTATCAGTTTTTCTTAGGGTTTAAATAAATATTTTTGCTGTATTTATTTATTTTTTTTAAATACAACTCAAATAGCTTTTTCTTGCTGAATGATAGAGCTTTAGGATTGGAAGTCGTTTAATTTTATCCAGTGTGAAAAAATCTGTCATTGATAATTTTATTTCTTATTTACATCAGATTTTCAATGTTTGAAGAATTAAATTTATACTATATATAATGAAAAAAAAAAAAACATTCAGTTTTTATTATCGAATTTTAATGCCTGCTCACACTTAACTTTTATTATACTGACCTTTGAGGCATACAATTAAGTGTGAATAGACATTAAAATAAAGATCAAAATTTAAAAACTATGGAATATCATATTTTTAACAATAAACCTTCATTGCATTAGAATAAAAGACAAATAATGAAATAATAATTATAAATTAATTTATAAAAAAAAATATAAATTATGATAATATAGAGAAAAAATATTTAACTGAAGGATGTATATAATTAAAACTAGATAAAAGGAAATTCTCTTTGTATAAATAAACATGAACAATTTTTTTTATCATATTTTAAAACAATAATTAAATAATAAAAATCGAATAGGTAGAAAATAAAATGGAATCGTTTACCTATTTGTTTGGCGGAAGTTTATTTATCATTTGTACGACACAAATTTGCCAGTTTACATATATATATATATATACATACATCTTACCAAGTGAATAATAGTCTTTGATTTTAATACATTTCCACGCTGATTAAAATGAAACTACTTCCAACTCTGAAAATTTTAAGCTAATATAGTGTTTCAGTTTTTATCTCAAGCTACTAAAATAATATTAAAAAATTTTGTTTGCAACAATAATTACTATAACATGATTTTTAATATGTTGTCAAATAAATCAGAGTTATTCTATGCAATAGGTGATAAATGATTTTTAAATTTAAGCATCAAAAATGTATTCTAGAAAGGCAATTAATATTTCACAAAAAAAAAAAAATAATAAATAAAATCCATAACGGACCAGTATTATGAAAGATCGGCACATTCGACTGTAAACATTTAAAATAAAAATCATTCTGCTCATTTTTCCCTTGAAATACTATTTATTTTTATTTCATTATTCAAAAACCGAACATGTCTGAAGTAAATAAGGTCCAGTGAATCGATACATCAGATATTTTATCTTGTCACTATCTTGAAAACCAAGGAGTGCCAAGAAGGAGGTTTCATGGCACAAAGAGGGCAATAAGAATTTTTTAAGTCGTGGCACATTCTGACAGGTTTTTGAATTTTTCGAGGGGGGGGGGTACATTTCGACGGGATTATGAATTTTCGAAATGAAAAGTTATTACGCTAAAAATGTTATTAAGAAGAGAGCAATAAAATATCTTATGACGGAGGGGGGGGGGGAGAGTTCGATCGATCTTGGGGGGAATGTTCACCCCTGTGATAAACTACTTTATTTTTTATGCCCAAATATAAATGAAGTAGGGTTAACTTATTTTTTTCCGTTTATTTTGTTTTCTTTTTAAGTCAAGTTCTTAAAAATAACAAGCGGTAGATTGGGCTATTTGTTCCGAGAGACGTATTACCGTGAGTCAATACAAGTTTATGTTATTATTATTAATTTGACTTAAATGTTTGCCTTTGTGCTTCATTAATAGCGAGTGCAGACAATAGTTAGAGGAAACTGTGCCCAACATTAGCGTGATTGGTTAGTTTTCTCCCTTGTTTGACTTCTATAGTTATTGTTTCATAAAAATTTGGCTGAATTTGTTATGAATAAATATTTCGCAGGCTGTGAAGAAGATGTAGCCGAAATTTGGTATATATTGGTCGAGTAGTTTACGCGGTTAGTGGCTCCAAACTAAAAACGGACTGCTCTTTTATATGAGCCTTTCAGTTGACAGAAGGACTAACTCAACATTTTCGAGTAAAGTAATTTTAGTGACATTTCTAGTTAAAAAATTTATGATATCTCTACAGAAAGTGAGTAAGTTGATTGAAGAGTAGGCGATTGCAATGTTGAAATATAGAACTGTTAAAAAAATGTATAAAATTTCCCACAAGAAATATCAATAAAATTAATAACAAAAAATGCTGAAGTTGAATTACTGATTCTGTCAACTGAAACGCTCATATAATAGTATGATTTGCTAAAAAAGCAATTTTATGATGCGCGATAGTGTGAATTTAATTGAACAGATTATATATTTACGAAATATTATTATTTTCATGATGAATAATAATTGCTGTATCGTGTTTGATATATGTTGCATAACTGTAGAATAGAATATTTAGCTTTTAAAACCTATAAATCGAACTAATTTATCGAATATATTCATAGAAAACTATAAATATTTTTTAGAACTGAAATATATTTTCTAAAGAAGAAAATTGATAAAAAATTAAAATTAATAAATTAATTTTTTAAAGAAGTAAATGCACAATTTGCTTGTAAGAGTTACACACAATCGAAACTGGAAATTATCTTAGTCGCTACGCACCTCATGGCTTTTTAATTAAGAAATTAATTATATTTTTTATTATTTTATATTTGAACAACTGACCTAACTCCGTTGAAAATATTTTACAGACTTTTGGCTTCAACGGAGGGAGTAGGTAGACCAAAAACTTCGGTTTGCTATATTCTCGATTGTTGGGATCTGGTAACTTTTCAATTTTATTAAAGTTAGGTGATGAATTCAACTGGAGAGGAATTGAAATGGGCAGGGGTGAGAGCTAACTCCAGCTGGGGTCTACCTCCCCTTTATTTTAAATCTCCAGCGGACAATGGAGAAGCACAGCTGCCTCTTACAAGGGGGATAAAACCTGAGGAGTCCGAGCTCCATTTGATTCTCAATTTTCATTTTTATTACAATAAAAAATATAATCAAGTATCCTGTGATAGAAATTACCCAATGGAGCCCCAAGTATTCGTATAATGATGACTTCAATTTCATGTATAACGATAAATTAATTGAAAATAAAAACAAAGATTTAGAAATAAAAAGAATTGAAATTAAAAACAAATAAACATTTAATTATACAAGCCTTTTTTAAATTTTGTAATATCTTCTCTCTCTCTCTCTCTCTCTCTCTATATATATATATATATATATATATATATATATATATATATATATATATATATATATATATATATATATATATACTTTTATATATTTATTTTATACGCTTTTGTACTTATAACATTCATCACATACAATAACGAACCCCAGCAACAATTACAGCATTCGAACTTGAAACGAAATTCGAATATTTAAGACACCAATAACCATAATAGAGTAATTTTTCGGTAGGTTGAAAGTTGCGAGCACTCATTCGAAACGTCACTCTGAAAATAATTACTTAAGTGATTATGTAAAAATAATTATGATAATTACAATGAATTTGTTTATGATAATTTTTAAATCGAAAGCCTCAAGACCCAACGGATTGTCATTTTGCCAATTCAGGCACCATAGGAAATACATTGCATCTAAATCATATTATTGTATAAAACTCTTACGAAACTATTTGTTAGTTACTTCATAACATGATTGATAATTACAAATTATTAAAATAAATGGATGGATTATTTATTGCTTTATAGAAATATAATACAATATAAATTGTAAAGATTTGGCAAGATCACTTCCGTATATCTTGAAAGATGCCCATGTACAAGACAGTAGTAATTCCAGTAAATAAAATTAATTTTCCAATCACATAATATTATATATTATAATATCACATAATATTATCACATAATAATATTAACAATGTTTTCTTATAATTCGACCTTTATATATTATAACTTAAGATATGTATTAAAATTGGATAATAGGTCATGAAATACACTTAGATGACTTTTTAAAATGGTTTTATGAACTTCGAACTTTTTACAACAATACACAGTCATCTAAGTGTATTTCATGACCTCTTATCCGATTTTAATACATATCTTAAGTTATAATATATAAAGGTCGAATTATAAAAAAACATTGCAATATTATGTGATTGGGAAATTAATTTTATTTACTGTAATTACTACTGCCTTGTTATTGGTTACAATTTTGTTTTTCTTGTTTTTATTGATATAAAGACATGGGCATCTTTCAAGATATCAAACAGCGATACGGAAGTGATCTTGCCAAAAATGTAAAAATATATTCAAAATTGCTTAAAAGGCTTTCGCATTTGGAACCACAAAGGGTATTTCTTCTAAAATGTAGAAAATATAATCTGTTTCCAAAACCACATTATAGATAGCACTAAGAATATTTATCACCTTATTCCTAAAAGTTCGAAGTTCATAAAACCACTAAAAAGTCATCTAAGTGTATTTCATGACCTATTATCCGATTTTAATACATATCTTAAGTTATTATATATATATACATATCTAAAGTGTGTACACTCTACAGAGGGGTATATATATATATATATCAATACCCCTCTGTAGAGTGTACACACTTTAGATTTTCCACAGTTGATTAATTTAGATTGTTTTATTTATTCATAAATTTTAAAATTCGAGAATCTTATTATTGTAATTTTTTTTTAAATAATGTAAAAAAAATATAGCGTTAATAATATTTTTGTTTTGGTCAATTTACATTATATTTCTATAAAGCAATAAATTATCTAAACAATCGATCTAGTTATTTTAATAATTTGTAATTATCAATCATGTTATGAAGTAACTAACATATAGTTTCTTAAGATAATATGATTTAGATGTAATGTATTTCCTATGATGCCTGAATTGGCAAAACGACAATCCTTTTGAGGTCTTGAGGCTTTCGTTTAAAAAAATTATCATAAACAAATTCATTATAATTATCATAATTATTTTCACATAATCACATAATTAATTATTTTTAGAGTAACGTTTCGAATGAGTGCTCGAAACTTTCAGCCTACCGAAAAATTACTCCATTATGGTTAGTGGCGTCTTAAATTTTCGAATTTCGTTTGAAGATCGAATGCTGTAATTGTTGCTGGGATTCCTTATTGTATGTTATGAATGTTATAACTACAAAAGCCTTAGTTAAAGTAAATGAATGCAAACAACAGAAAAATAATTAAAACTTAGTAATGAATATGATTCAATTAAAAATATTTTCTTATAATAAATAAATATACAATTTTTCCGTTGTATAATTTTAAATAGATATCGTATTATAAAGTATCGCCATCAATCTACCATATATTTAATTTTTTTTTTTGTTCTTAACTTAATAGTGTTAATAAAAAAAAATCATTTATCGAGGAAAGAGGGAGACCAAGTGTTGGATAATAGTTTTTTGTTCATTAACAAACTTATTATTAACAATTAATATGTTTGCATATGGATAGTTATATGATACTTAATGCATATAAGGAATAATTCAATGCTTGAAAAAAAAAAAAAAAAAAAATGAGTATTCTTAAAGAATTCTCATAATATGTTTAACCCAATAATTTTAAATTCAATTGATTAAATATAATAAAATAAATTATGTTAAAATAATTCAGTAATGAGAAAAACACCCGTGTCTAGAAAAATAAAAGTATTTCCTGTACTCTACTGTAGTGTGTATAGTATATATGTAGTACCACTACATACATCTCAAAATATTTATGTTAGAAAGGAAACATTGAATTTTAATATTATTTGCTGGGACAGTAAAATTTCAATATAAGGCACCTCTTCGACCCGATAACTTGGAACGATCTTGTAAGTTCCAGAAAGAAATCAAATAAATAAAAAGAAACAAAGTAGACAATTATTTTTTATTAATTATCTCTTTTATAGTAGGAGTAACAAACTATTAACATTCATCCACAATTAGAAGATCGAGAAGTAAGCCATTGTTTATATATAAAAATCACCTTAATTAGTCAAAGATAACCTTATATTATAAATAATTTTCTTGTTTAATCTTATTAAAACTAACAATTATAGCCTTAAATAGTTGGGCTGTCTTAGCAACCTAGTGCAAAAAAAAACCAGATCTGTTTAAAAAAAAAATGTATTTATTGAATAATATAACATTCTGACACAATAACAAATATAAAATAATTTATTATCGTAATGAAGATAAAACATTATTTAAAAAAATCCCATTTAAGTCTTCTTATTTGAATTATTTGAAAAAATCCTATAAATTGAATTTCTGGTGTAGGCATGTTTAAACATGATCTTAAATTTTTGTTGGAAATTTGATATGGTGATAAAAATTTAAAACAATTTAACTAATAATCTAGGTATAAATTAATTTAATTTATAATGTTATTTGATATGAATCTTAAACCTTGTTCGCTATCACTGGTAATTTATTCGCTTTTATATCGTTAATTTGCTGTGTATAATCTCCTTATATTTAAAATCAGTAAAAGGTGTTCTTTCTTTTCCAATTGGAAAAGTGGATTATTTCTTATCATTGGTTCAGCAAAAACAGATTATCAAGAATAATCTCTTTCGTTTGAGATCGAGTAATTTTTCTTGATAAATTTTGTATTATTTGTGACAATTTTTTTTTCAAGATCCCCTGATAGCTGACCAATGAGAAGGAAAAAGTTGTTCACTATATTTATTCCGAGGATAGGCAAGCCACCCCAACCATTTGATACAAATTACAAAGGCCTACGTACAAATTGGCTGTTTCGGAAACAAAGTTTTTGAAAACCATTTGGCTGGAAACAAAAGACTGAAAAATGTTTGGCCATTTATATACATTCCGGTTATATTTTCTAATAGGAAAAATATTGAAAACATTTTTTCACAGCATTTGCATTTTTTTTTAAATTTCCATATCCTTGCTTGGAAATATTAATATTAAAATAATGGGTATATGAAAAACCAGTTTCAAAATTAAATTTACTAAATATATATTTCGTTTATTGAAGCCACGTTACATTGTAAAACTAATTTATATAATTATAATTATTTTCTGTCCTGCAACGTTTTAATTATTTCAGAAGAAACATGGACGAGATTTTTTAAAAAATATTTTATACTCATTTATACATTTTGTCATTTAAATGACTTAAAAGGATACTTTTTGAAACTAGTTTTGTTGCATCTGAAATATTTCAAATTTACTAATTTTAAAAGGCGGAAAAAGCAAGATGTGAAAAAATGAAATATGTCCAAAAGGTACTATATAGAAACTAAATCTAGTTCAATATTGCTAACATTACATTGATATTAATATTGTACTGTTTTTTTCCGTTTGTATTGGAATCCATCTTTAGATATATTAAATTTTCTTACCTGGTCTACTCAACATTTCCAAAGAGTATTTAATCAATCGTTGGTTAAATTACGTTCAGAGGACGAATTAGCTTTCAATCCTCAAGTTTACGATTATGTTTATTTTTGTTTCAACTAATTCTTCTTTCACTAGCTACCATTCCTAACCAACTACCACTAATTCTTTTACTTACTACCACGCATTTTAGATTGTTTTCCAAAAGAATAATCACCATTGTTACTTTGACTTTCACTCTTTTAGGTTATAAATAATCGAACCTGCATGCGATACACACTCGGCCCTTGTTCGTCATCGCCCTCAAAACATTATTTTTTAATGTGTTTTTAATTTGACAAAATGAACAAATCTTAAGGAACTAGACCAAAAATGGGATCCGAGAATGTAATTATTTTAGGTGTGAATAAATCATCAAAATTAAAAAATGCCTAGATCATGAATATGTATGTAGCTCCTACTAAAAAAGCTATTAATTTATCTTATAAATCCATTAGGTTAAATTTAAGATGATAAAGTTTATGTTTAAAAAAAATATTTTCCTTAATTTTTCTGTTCAAATTTGTCTCTTTAGTTATACTGCGAAAAAAAAGCTTGTATAACGTGGGTTTTACGAATTAATATAAAAAACGCAAAATTAAGAAAAATATTTTTTTAAATAATAAATTTTAACTTCATAAATTTCACTTAATGAATTTATATAATAAATTAATATTATTTTTTAGTAGTGCTTAAATACATAAATTCTTGAACTAGGAGTTTTTTAATTTAGATGTTTTATTTACAAAAAAATATGACAGTTTCTTAGACGTTCTAATATGGAACGATACCAAGACTAAAAGATTGCATTATATGATACATGCAAAGGATCAGTTTTACATTATGGGGTTTAGTCTTTGCTTTGATTTCTTTAAATGTTATGCTATCTTTCGAATGAACAATAAAATTAGAATTTTCGCTGTGACATTGGAGGGCCAAGTGTGGTAGGTGTCTCTTGAGGAATCATTACCACAGTTGGAGTTAGTTATTTACCAGTCTTTGGTTGTTTATTCTATTCAAAGTAAACCTTTATTAGATATAAAAATAATTAAAAAAAAATTGTATACTAATAAGCGCAGATTTCGAGAGGGGGGCATTCACCCTCTCCTACCCCATAAAAAAAACAGAGAGAGGCGAGAATATCGTTTCGTCTTTCCTCTTCCCCCTTCCCCCAATAATTCCAAGAACAAATATAAAATCAATAACAATTAATCTAGATGAATGAATAAAATATGTAAACAAAAATAAATTAAGAAAACGGTCAAAATCGACTAGATGGCTAGAGGCCTAGAAGTAGTTACGCGAGTATTTTACCACGCCTTATCATTAAAATTTTAGCTTATTTTATTATATTTTTTTTTTCTGTAGGCATTACAGACAATGTAGATTAATCGATGAATTTTAGCATATATTCAAAGATAATTATATGAAGCAACGTATACTAGAATTTTATTAATGTAGACCCTTCCGTTTGAATGTAACATTTCCGAGGAAACTTTGAAGCATCGGAGAATTAAACTTCATCTCACTGGCTCAAAGCTTTAAATAAAAATATATATTATATTCAATTGCTTTGTTAACAAATTTTCAAAAATACTCATAAGAAAAAAAAACTAATATATAAACATATAAGTAGGTTTATTTTTATATATAGTAGTATATTGTTTTACAATAATTATTTTTATTATCACTTATAATTTTCATACATAATATAAACTTTCGAGACTTTTTTTTTGAGAGGGAGGGGCGATTCATGTGTTTACTACTTATTAATGTCACGGGTTTATTAAAATTCATAAATTCACGCTTTACTTTTTTTCCTGAAATTCTGTTTTTAGTGTAAATATCTTGATTAAAAATTTTAAGCTGTAATTTATACATATAATAACAATAACAATGGATTTATTCATTGTATAAAGACCATACGGCTCTTTATTTTTCCTTAACTTTAATCTTATTTTGTGATATATTTATTTAATTTATATATTTATTTAATTTATAATTTTTATCCATTCAAACTTTAGTTCGGGTTCGTGAGAAATTATTTAACTTGGGGACAGGATGAGTGTTACCGCGCGCTCAGTGACAAATCCTCGTACATCCTCGCACGCCTGGCAGTAAATATATTTAATGTTATAAACATATCCATGAAATATTTTTATATTTCACTTCTTCTTTCACACGAGTACAGTGAAACAGTATCTTAAACAGTGCCATTGCCTTGAATCCGTGGATTTTAAATACTTCTTCAAACTAACAAAAAATGTTAAAAGTTTACATTTAGGAAGAAAATTTCATTTAGTTTCCTTGAAAACACGTGATTTACTTTAAATAATGTTAGTTTTTAAAAATGATTATTTATATTTTTTTAGCCACTCTCTGTTACCATCTACAATTTCCTGTATTAGATATTGTTTTGTTTTTTAAATTTAGACTTTCCAACGATATATTATACGAATACCTTCTGACTCTTATTTCGGGATATTCATTTTCGGGCTGGATTTTTCTTTTTTTCTTTTATATTCATTTATCAAATTCTTTAAAAAGTTATATTTAGAATTTTTTCATAACTCCTAACATTGAGAAATAGTTATTATTTATAAAAAAACCAAATTAAAAGTAATTTAGAGGAAGACACGATAATTTAGTGATTTCACAAAGGGAAAATTTATCAAATTATTCACTAATTTAATTTTTTTTAAACTTACATGACAATTTTTCGAAATAAACGGACGTTGATACCTAATTATTTAAATATAATATCAGATCTAGAATTATTAAACTCCAGTAAATGTATTTAAGGTTATAAACATATGTTTTATGCATCCATGAAATATTTTTATATTTCACTTCTTCTTTCACAAAAGTACAAAGATATAATTTTTTAAACAATGTCATTGCTTTGATTCGATTGATTTTAAATAATTTTTCAAACTTAAAAATTATTTTAAAGGTTGACATTTAGTTAGTAAATTACATTTAATTTCTTTGAAAATATGTGAATTACGTTAAATAATGTTAGATTTAAAAAATTATTATTTATAATTTTTTCGCCACTCTCCCTTACCTTCGACAACTTTCTGTATTACATATTGTGTTTGCTAAAATTCTCCGGTTTCCAACGATATATTAAACATATACCTTCTGAATAGTATTTTCGGACATTTATTTTTGACTTGGATAAGCAATTTTGTTTTTTTCTCCTTTATTCAATTGTCAAATTCTTTCAAAAGTTATATTTAGCATTTTTTCGTAACTCTAAATAATGTGAGATGATTATGATAGTGATGATGATTAATCGTTAAAGCAGTTTTTGAGAAAATTGTAAAAATGTGTTTCAGCGATGATAGGCAGTGGAACTTCCGGTTAGCCGATTTTAACGAAAAAGTTGCTGTCCCATCTAAGGCATATACCTATCTTAAATGGGTAATATCAGTTTCGTACGACTTTCCGTTTTTGAGCTAGGCAGCTAACACACACACAGACCATTTTGCGGGAGACCTCAAAGCATGTATTTCCGTTGAAAACCTAGATTCGAAAATTTACACGATACTTACCCTTACTATATATTTCATACATAGATAAGTGAAAGTAATAAAAGGAAAACTCATTATTAGGAAAGAAGGTGACTTACTATTAAAAGTAATAAATATTAAAATTTTTTTTTTAAAATGAATGTAATTATTTTTTTTTTAATTTCTTTATTCAGAAAAAAAACTTTATTTTTTATTTTATAGTCGAAAATATTTTTAAAAAAATACAAAAATAAATTTATTTAGGCGGTCATATCTTTTAAGCATAGAAAAGATAGACATTAATATAAGAATAAATATTTAATGGATCCTGGCCAGTGTTGCCGTTCATACAAGGATCCTAGTACTTGTACGAAGTTTTAACATATTGCGAATGAGAATTAACCAGCCTCGTACCTCGTACATGATGTTTGCTTATGTATACAAAGTTATATTTTTATGGATAAAGTTTAGATTTGTTTTACGATTATTTTGACTCTGTTATTATTTATATTAAGATGTAATACCTAACTTTTGTCGCGTTATAAACAAATAAATTACAAGTATATTTACTTTTATTATAGTATGATCATTACTCGCTAATTCTGATTAGATAATAATAGATAATTTGATTCATGTGAAGTTGTCATATTTTTTTTTATTTTCGAAAAAAAATCAAATCATCCGCGAAATTGTTGAGCAAAAAGAAAATTGTTTTGAAAATTCTTATTTAAATATTTTTCGAGATGCAAAATACAAACCTCTTCTTCATTTTCCTTAAAAAAAAAATAAATAATAGCTCCTTTGTACGGTATAAAAGGTTTCAATATTGAACCTACAAATACCATAATTATATTCCAAATGTAATTTTTTTTTTCTTAAACCGGAAGGGTGTATAGAGTATCAATACATTCACAGAACCTGTTATGTTTTCCCGATACGGTCAGAAAATTAGAATAAAGCATTTATTGTATACGTTATATTGATAAAAGAAATTTTGTTTTTTGATTACTATGGAAATTTGCATTTTAGGGTTTAACGAGGTGCGAAATACAATTCACAGCTTTCCAAAAGAAATTTATATTTAAAGGCCTTTCGACATACCAGAAAGGATTATCAACTTTATTTTTCCCATTTAATATTTATTAGAATAAAAACAGCATTTAATTCGAAACAAATTAAAATTTAAGAGTTTTAAAGAACGCAAGAAACGAATCTGAATTGGTTTTTCAAAACGAAAATTTACTTTTCTTGATGCGTCTTTTGATTTCTGCAATTAATTATACACCAGGATTAATTAAATACAAAAAAAAAAAAAAAAAAAAAATAGGATTTTCTTATTTTACAGAAAAAGCGAATCGATTGATTCCCGAAAATTGTAGCAAACAATAATATATAAAAATATTAAAGTTTTTTCTCAGTTGCTAGGATGCATTGGCAAGGATCATTCCATCTATGGGTCTATTATTTTTCGACCTATTATCACCAAAATAATTTTTATTGAAATAGGTGACCACACCTCCCTAACCACCTTTTGTCAGATGGGTTCGTATTTACGTGTATATTAAATCTAGGGATTTCTCAGCTTTAACATTGATAAAAACAGATTATTTTTTTTTTACGAAAAAACAACTTTCTTTTTTCGTGAAATAAATGATTTCCCCCTTGGACGAAATGCAAGTGAATTGTTAGCATAACTGGATAACTATGAGTAATTATCCAGAATAATTAGTTAAAAGTAGTGTTCGCCCAGTGGTCGAAACTCGACCATAATTTGAGGAATACATGATTTTGCATTTTTCAAACATTTATTTTTCTATTCATATATATTCGTACACACAATTTTATATGTACTTTATGTATGTAATACAAAATGTATATATGTAGGTTTTGAAAAAAATAACATTTACATTTTTATTTATATACACTGTTTCAAAAAATATTAATCGGTTGAGGAACAGGATAAAAAGAGAATGAACTGTTTTGCCTTTGCCTTTTTATATAATGATGATCATCGAATATTATTGATAGGTAATATTGATTATGTAATAAATCAGTATTAACCTACCAAGCTAACTTAGGATTCTCCATGTTAAGAATAATCTACAACAAATATTGTCGTTTATAGTTTTTGATATTTATTCCTGTTAACATTTACTCCTATTTTCGATTTTGAATAAAACGGTAATCTATTTTTTTTTTTAAGCATTTGAACGTAAAAAAATCTTTTACAAGATTTAAAATTTTTTGAAAGAAAAGGCGTTTTGAAACTTTACTTAATTTACCAATTTAAAATAAAACTCTGAGTTTCAAAAATTTATTTTTAAATGAAATATTTTTCTGTCGTCATCGTCATCTACTTCGTTCAGCAACTTCGTTATCCTTTCCTACTTAACTGGCTAAGTGCCGACAGAAAGTTTTTCGGAGGGGGGATAAAAGTACTCATTGATAACTTGAGCCAAAATACCTATCTTAGAAAAAAAATCCTCTTTTTTTTGGTTCACAACAAAAACACCAATTTTTCCAATCCTTTTATGATAAAAACATTAATGAATTACTATAACAAATTCTTTGGACATTGATGCAAATATTATAAAAGAAGGTATAACATGTATATGTTAAGGAAGTCATTTTCTTGAATTTTTGCAGATAAAAATTCGAATTAAAATTATTTATTATATACGTAGATATTTGCCCATAGGATGTATTAAGATGGCCCAGGTGTAGAGCAGAAATAATCAGCAGTTATTTGATTTGCTTAGTAGGGATTATATTTTGTGTTAGTGCAAAATTAGTGGTTGGTTAGGTTACGAGTTGCCTTAGGCGATCAACAACTTGGTTATTAAACCTTTGAGCTATGGTGTTATTTTAAATTTATATTTACGAATGTATAAATTTAAAATTATATTTGGAGGTTTTTACAATGTTTTACACATATTCATATGCAGTTATATTCAGTATATAACTGATGAATAGTATATAGACTCATGAATTGTTTCATAAGATACGTTTTCGGGATCCCCAGGCGTTCACATGCTTCACTCTGGTACACCGAGTTGAAGTGGCTTTATCCTACTTCCCGACGACAATTCCTCCTTGGTGTTTTCCTTTTCCAAGTCTTCAGAACCACGGGCGGATCTACGGGGGGGGGGGGCTTTCGGGCTGAAGCCAAAAATATAACAAAATATAAAAATATAATGTTTTATGGGAAAACAAATTAAAAAATACCTCTTAAAGTATTATTGTTCGTGTAATTACATTTAAAAGTACTTAAGGAATAACTTAAACACCATTTCATATAGGTAGTTAGTTTCTTTCTGTTTTTCCAAAGTAATTATCGTTATTTTTATGAAAAAAAAAAGATTTCGGGCTGAAGCCCCCCCCAAAATTAAATCCTGGATCCGCTAAGTGTTCAGAACCAAAAACTCTCCCTACATCCTGGAACTCCTTACTCTACGCTCCTCTATCCACTCTCTCAATACTAGGTCTCAACCTATATACTTATATATTCCCTCTCATAAAACTTCCTCCTTCAGCAAATCCTTCGTCATTCGTGCTGCTTCCTTGTGGAACTCACTTCCTACTTCCATGCTCCTTTCATCCTCGTCCACAAATTCCTTCAAACAACTCCAGTTCTAACACCTACTTCACATTCAAACTTCTCCTAACATGTAAAATTACTTGCATCTGTACAATATTTAATTTCAATCCATTGCACAATTGAAATAACAATTAACACTAAATTAGTTTGTATTTTTATTAAGTCAGACTAAGACCCATAAATTTGTAACTCTTTTATTATTCTTAGGGGACAGTAGGCCCAGAATAAAATTATTTTTTCATTCATTATATATTATTTTTGCCAAAAAAAAGTAAGTTAGTGGTTGATCTGGTTTGGATTAACTTCTTATTTTAGTTATTTTCAGACAAAAAAATTATATATTTTTGTTTATCTCTTAAAATTTATTTTTATTTTCAGTTATAACTTATTAACCCCCCTGTATCAGTTTAGTGGTATTTATGAAATACATTTTGATAAACCTTATATAACTCATATGAGATGCAAAAATTATTCAAATTGATGTGCAGGATTTCTAGTGAAGTTTGGTGTATTGTCGATGTAATAGATAATAAATTGGAATTGAAAATATGTTTAAAAGGTAAAGGAAGGTTTGAGGGTTTTCGGGGAAAAGCCGCAAATTTCGCGGTTAAACCTGGCTATAAGGATTTCTTCCCGTTTAATCGGGTATAAGAATTCCACCGTGCTGGGGAATTCGACTCATTTTGACCTCTCACTGGCACAGAGTCTCACTAATACTCATTCTTTACCTCACCCTACCTTTATGGATGCTTCACATACCTAACTTTAGCCAATCCTTTCCATCATCTATTTTTTTTTCTTGCTTTATTTATTATTAGTTTTTTTTAAAAACATATCAATGTGAAATCGCTATAAACAAATTTATATAATAATCTTTATGATTATAATAATAACATGTATTACAGTTTCATCCAATTTGGATTTAGATTATATGTACTTGCCTCTCAAGTGCATCTCAGGAGTTGAATAACATCCGAAATTTATGAGACAAAGAAAAGCAACCATTACAAAATAAAATAAATAAATAAAAATTAAAATATTTTGCCTAAAAGTATCTTCAGTTTAATTCTTATATATTACTAGCTTTACCCGGCCACGCGCTGCTGTGGCTTAGTCTGGCAAAATGAAAAAGAAAGAAAATAGAAAGCACATATAAGTAGATTAGTAGCAAAGGACAGCTATCATTTGTAAAAAGTTGGGAAACAAATTTGTCTGTAAAATGGCTTCATTTTAAACTAATTCTAACGATTTTTTTTCTCATGATTCAAATTGAACATTCGACTAGAAATTATAAAATTTTCGATTAATCAATCAAAAAAAAAAAAAAAAATGCTTGCCGACCTTCGGTAGTGAGAAAGCAAAAGGAAACAGCCTTTTCTGAAGAGAAAGCACTAAATGTTTAAAACTCTATAACTCTGCAACGAACCGTCCGGTTTCGATGATTTTATTTTTATTTTGTCAGTAATTCAGAAATCTTTCAAATAAATGTGGGTATTATCTGTCAAAAATTGTTTACTTTTTTAGTTATCGTCAAATAAAATATTGAATTCATCGTTTTTCAGGTTGTTTTCGGGAAAGTATGTTATACACATAAATTAAAAGGGTTTCAGGGGGAAGACTTTAGCGAAGTTTCGTTAAAATCGGTAATGCCGTTCTGGCGCTACAGTTTATAGCGACACATTTTTTTGCAGCTTTGAACAGAAAAACATTTACATTTTTATTTTTTTTTACATGTATAAAATTATCGTAAGACTGGATTACTATGCCAGAAATCTTCCCAGGTGTGTACGGAACAACTTCCCAAAGTTTCACGGCGATCGGTTGAATGGTTTAGTAATGCACTAAGGACAAACATACGGACAGACAGACATACATTCATTTGTATATATATATAGATTACAGATTTTTTTTTTGTATGAGCATACTTATACTAGATAAGGCAACATTTCTTGTCCTTAGGGAGAATTTTTTTTTTTTTTTCTCAAATTTCGAACGATTTTTTAGAGCAAAATTTCCTTATTTGTCTATTTGTTGAAGCAGCCTGTGTATCCGGAGACAGATACTGCCTTTGGAAAAAGATGAACTAACTAGGAGTTTCCGGGAAGTTGATGAGATTGAAAGCCGTGTGAAAATGACCCTTAATATTCCGTTCCAAGGAGAAGCATCTGAAGTTCGAACTAGCTTGCAGAGATTGAGTTTCGCCAAGGTTATTTAAATCATCGCTTGAGTAGGTGATAAGAACATTGCATGAAACTGGAGGGGTGCACTTCGGGATGAATCATAAAATCCTTGGATATGCACTTATTTAGCTGTTCTTGGAAGCAAATAGGAGGGCATTTAGCGACTTACTAAGAATCTGCTAAGCGAAGCAGTGCATATCGGCCTGCAAGTAAATGAAGATAAAACAAAATACATGGCAAGAAGCCGAAAATTCCATCTCTATTAAATTTCACTGCGTTTAAGGTATTAGATCTCGAGAGTAGACCAATTAAAATACCTCGGATCAAAAATGAATAACTCGGATTTCTGTTGCTTTAAACTTTTTTTGGTTACATGCACTATTTAGCAAAAAAAAACAAAAAAAAAACGCACATTGATCGGTAGTATAGTATACTCACTCGCCCATACACATACACATATATTTAAATATATGTACATATATTTCAAGGTCTATGATTTCTCGTTTGAGAATATAATATGAGGAAGATGCTGTTTTGAAGATTTTTTTTTATTGGATTATCTCCTGCATTTATCATGAAAAAATGTATCCCTATGCAAAAGAAGGAAACGGAGTTTGATCAAATAGATCCAGGAACTCCCCTCCCTCCCCAAACCCTCAAAGTACCTGAACATTGTTTTAAAATAAAGTAGCTGCAGAAGATGTTATGCATGCCAAATGGATTCGAACATGTAAAGGCATACAGTTTATAATCACATATACCATAAACTACCCTTCCATATGTTCACTGCCTACCTACATTCAAAACAATTATATTCTTTTCAATCAGGTATATTAATTTTAATGTTAAATGTAATATGATGAAATTGATACTAGGGCATTTGTACAAAATTTCCTACAACTCCAAGTTATACGTGTCATTTTTGAAATATAGCCGTATTAAAGAACACGCATTTACGCATCTGTAAGCGAAAGTAGTCATTAAAAGATGTAGATGGAATTTGATAAAATTTTTTCCATCTTGATAATTTTTTTTCATCAGTCCCCAACTTCCAATTAGCCAAAGTGAACGAATGTTTTTTGAGATATAGCTGTATCAAGAAAAATAAGTTTGTGCGTAAGTGGGCATTAGTGAATTGATACAGCACTATTTTTTCATGAATTCTCAACTTGCTTCGAGCTAAATTAAATGACCGTTTTTGAACTATAAGTATATTTAAGGAAATTAATTTACGAGTGTTTAAGCGAAAGAAGTATATGGAATTGATAAGGGGCCATCTAGGATTACTAGGATTAACGCTAATAACTTATATGCCCGTGACATAGATTTGATTAAAAAAAGACACGGAACCAAATTTGTGCCTTGATGTGTAAAATGTAAAACACGTGAGGAGAATTTCGATTTTAAGAACAAAAAAAATTATTAACCTTCGGTACAAATCCAAATTTCCCCACCCAAAGTAATAAAAAAATAAATCTGTACTTGATAGTTAACAAGAGTATTGACTGATATCGTAACTTATTTGTAATAATAAAATCATAATGACAATAATTAAAGTTTTATGGCACTCGAAGTTTTGATTCCCATACCAATAATAGCTGTTTATATATATTAACCTCCATACGCCGACGATCGTCCTAACTAAAATCAAGAAGATCATTCTTAACAGAATTCTCTCTCTTAAATTTCTAATATTAAACTGTTGGCTTATGATATTTTTCAAGATTCGTTCTTGTTAAGCCCAGCTACTTAACGTACCCATTTCAAGCGACATATCAACATTTTTTATTAACATATCAAATAATCCGAAAATCCATTGTTACACTCAAACAGTTCCTAAGATTCCGTGATAACATGCCCCTTAAAATCCGTCAGATCCTAGTTTCCTCACTCATTTTTCCTCATTTCGATTATGACTGCCTTGTATACGGTGGACTGTCTGGTGGGCTAGAGGTTCTCCAATACTTCCTAGGTGTATTACTTTTTCGAACCTTTTAAACCAGAAAACCTTCTTACCTTCTCGATTAGTTTACTCCTTGTTCCTCTGTCCATTCGTTCAACACGAGATCCGAACCCTCAAACCTGTTTATTCCTTCTCATAGAACATACTTTAAAAAATCCTTTGTCATATTTGCTATGTTGTTTTGGAATTCCCCACCATCCCCCAAACGCAAATCGTCACCCTTGACCTCATTTAAACATAATTTATAGAACCATCACTTCAGCAATCAATCTTCCGAATATGTGTAAAATAATGTTAACGATTTTCAGACCTGTCAGTCGCATTTAATGTTATCTTAAAGATAATTATATACCATCCAGATAGTTCATAAGTACAAATATGTGAACTCGTATATCTGAATTAATCTGTAGGGTTAAATAAATTATATTTAATTATATATTATGTATGACAAAGGATTTTTTTCATATGTCTACCAATGCCTTTTCTTTATTGTAATTTTAGATCTAGATAATCTTGTAATTTCATTTGTTTCTAATGCCAGACAATTGTCATTATCTAATTATCTATTATAGTACAATCTAGTTATCTAAGGGGATGAAAATGTATTTATCTTCTTCTTCTTCAAGCGCAATCACGCGTTGTGTAGCCTCCTTAACCCTTCAGTGGAATTGTCTTTCGTTATTTTCTCGGAAAATGCCTTAATTCTACGGTTTAGGTTTATCATAAGCACTTTAAAAGGTACTGGAAGGAAAGAGATTCCTCTTTATTATAAGTATTAACTACCAGTTGTCAACCCCTTTTTGTGGTTTGGCATTTATCCAGGTCTTTTCAATAAATTAATCTATTTTATAAACTCAAACACCCCCGCTACTTCGGTTAGTTCACTGGAAGTATGATCGGTTCCCACCGCTACATATAGTTTTAATTTGCGATGGTTATCTGGATTTTATCTTTACTAGACACCATCAACTATTCAGTACTCAGACATTTAAAAGGAGATTGACCATCATTTTCCACATTAAAAATACTTTCAGTCTGTCTTAAAATTACTCAATTGGTCTTCTAGGTTAGCTACGGTTATTTGTATCCCTATTCAAGCGATTTGTACAGGCCTCCTGTGTAATTTTTTATTCTATTAGTTTACATTTCAACTATTTTGTATTGAATTTATAGATATTTTTATTCGTTAATGTATGGAGTCATATTGTTTTTGTTAGAGCATTTTTTAAGTAAATTATATCTGGATTAGATTATCTGGACATTTTTAGACAGTTAAAAATATAATATAAATGTAAAAAAAAATATGAAATATGAATATAAAATTGAATAAAAATATGAAAATTATATTAAAAAAAAATGCTTAAAATTACTAGAAAATATAAAATTTATGACCATATTTTTATAGGACAATTATAAAAATGTCCGAGTAAAGAAATAATAGCAAGGCATCAGTTAAACGAAGTTTTTTTTTCCTTTCCGTCTTTTTGTTTTGCTGCAACTTCAAACTTGAAACAACTGTGCAATCATTCCAGAAGCCTGTGAAGTACATATTCATTTGTCGAAGTTTTGGAAACCGACGGCGTATGGCCGATCATTGATAATCTTCATCCAGCCTATTAAAAGCCTCTCTCTCGCGGACGAAATTTAATTTGTCGGTACAGGCAATTGATTGTACATGGATTCAGTCAATTTTAAGATACATTATTATTTACATCGAAGTGGTACCCGGGAAAAACCTTTGTACCAGTAGGTGGCATAGCTTCTATAGCCGCAACATCATTTTCTTCTTCTAGGAAGCTGCGGTCTTTATAATATTGTTCCGTGCCCTTTGTCATTGGTTGAGTGTGTATCGGGCTTTGGAAATTGGATGATCCACATTCTTGGTCGGGGCCACCTTCAAAGCGAAGCTTGGATGCCTGGAATATTTATCTCTATCCGGCTGGAATGGGGATTTTTTAAAAGTAATATTAAAAGGGCCCAGAGGATGGTATGCCCCGTGGCCCAGTTGATTGGCAGCCATAGATTAATTACCTTAGCTGAGGCAAAAACCGCAACCTGGAAATATTTTGTTATGAAATACCGGAGGTATGGAGCAAAACCAAGCCCACCCCCTTCACTGTCAGGAATCCAACGAATTCCTTCCTTCTACAGCCGCTTCTTTTTTACCTGCTAAAACCAATAAGTCACAAAATTACAACTTCCTGATTTTTTTTCTTTTAAATAATGTTTTTTATCCATTTCCCTCCGGCCCAACGTTCTTGGTTCAATAAAGTCAGAAGAGTCGATCTCTACCCTGAAAACACGGAATAGCCATCCAGTTTTAGGCAAAAAAAAAAAAAAAAAAAACTTAATAACTTGGGAGATAAAAATTTGTTTTTGAAAATTTCTCTCTGACTTACCGCATCATTCTCTGACTTCCGGTGTAACCGAATAAATTCTCCGGTTTATGTATATATATATATATATATATATATTTATTTATTTTATTTTATTGTTTTTTCAGTTGGGCGCTACTGACCTTGTAGATCTTTGACCGTGAGATATGGTCTTCTAGACCACATCCCGATTCTTGATTTAAGTACACGGGGGTAGGGTCATCATTCCTACGCCCGGTCGGTGTGGGTGGGGGGTCTCGGGCAGCGTGGTTTTCCCAGGTGGACGGTTACTCATCCAAGTGCTAACCACGCTCGGCGTTGCTTAACTTGGTTACCTATTATTGCAAGCCCCTTAGCCCGTACGGCTACCCCAGCCCCATAATATATATATATATATATATATATATATATATATATATATATATACATACAAATGAACTGAAATTATGATAATTGTGCGTGTGTTTTATATTTACGCTTAATTAGGATGAAGGATAATCGGTAATAAAGCGGTAATATGGACCACATGATATAGTCAAGATACAGTATATAGAGCAGTTGCTTACAACTACTGCTTTATTGGTCAGTACTTATTTGCAGGTACTGACCACAACTTCGTGGTCTATGGTGGGTTTATGTGTTTACTTGAATTTCGTTTTGGTCTCTAGAACTCATATATTGATCATTAATAGTGCCAAGCAGACTCTCTCTGACTGGTCATAAAAAAAAATTACCTAAAAACAAAGAAATATAACTTGAAGAAAAAATAAATAAGTAAATATTAATGATAATAAATTATTATAAATGAATAAATAGATTAAACAAACAAACGAAAACATAACTAACAGTCATACTTTTTTTATTTTTAGTTCTATATTCACAAAGTAATAACTTTACAATACATACTGTTAAAGTTGTGCGTAAACTATTTTTTGTTCTTTATTCACAAAGTAATGACATTTACAATACATACAATTATAATTGTGTATTAATTATTCAAGAAAACTTTGCTCTGAGTGATATTCATTTGTATCATACATATTATAAATAAAAAAACAGGTTTATGATAACTAAAATATGCAATGAACTAGTTGGCCCGTGCGAAAAATTCGCAAAAATTTTTGTTTAGTGAAGAAATAGCAAAACAATATGGAAATAAGTAGTACCTATGTATTATGTAAGGAAGGAATTAATATTTTTTCCTTGGTTGATTACAATATTCCATTAAACATAATAGACCAAAATATTTGTACAAATTGCTTTGCTAGGACCTCTTTTTATGCGCTGACTGGAAAGATAATAAAAGTAATAAAGACAAAATAATGCCCCAATCATAGGATATTCTAAATTATTAAAAAAAATAAAATTTCAGAACAACCAAATGTCTTTAAGAAATAATAAAGTTAATGTAGAAGCCAGGAAAAAAATGTAGTAGACTATTCTACTCCTAAATGCAATATCTTTAAACAGGAAGACATTATTAAGTATACCGAAACTAATGGACTGTATCTTTGTTAATAATTGTCCGAATTTTACGATTTTCTTTTTGTTTTGTAGGTAATTTAGTAATCTTTCTAATCATTATGGGAACAATAATAAATACATACTTTTTGAGTTATTTGCAAATAATGTTTCTTTTCCTCCACAACTTTCTTCACAGAAATTTCGGGGGATAAGACTATTTTTCGCATATGAAGAACTAGAATATCTTCAAAATGAGTGGTCAATCATTGGATTTGATGAGGAATTGACGAAGTTATAGCGTACCGACAAAAAAACATCTTTTAGAAATATCTAACAAAAACACCGTAATTTTTTTGATATAACATCTGTAACGGAGGTCAGTAATTAGTCAAAACTGTATTGAGTGCAACAAAACATCGATTAGAAATTTTCCATTTATTATTTTTACATCTTATTAAAAAAAATATCTATATCGATTTCTGAATTAAAACGGTGTTTAAATTTTGAAATATTTTAGTTCCACGTCAAAATAAAAAAAAACAGGCGTCACCTCTTTTTGAATTATAGCTCATTACAAAGAGGATGAAATGCTGAAAATTTCCCTCGCTTAAAGTATGCAGGTCCGAATTTTAGTTTTTAATCCAAATGATAAAAAAAAAAATCTTTATCATTTATTTTTTTACTATATATTTTTCCCCTTTTCGCCTCTTTACGAAGATGAAATGCTGAACATTTTCCTGACTCATAGTAGGCATGTCCGATTTTTAGATATTTTTATCCAATTGCATAAATTAGGCGGCTCTGACTTCGTCCGAATGAGCGTACGTCCCGAGTTCCGAGTTCACTTTTCATAATTTAATTAATTTTTCCCTACGAGGCTTCTGAATAGAAGATGGCCTAGAGATCTCCTTTTGTAAATACATTTTTAGAGTGCTACCAGTGGGTAGTTTCTCAACAAGTGATTTCATGTTATTATATTCTTTTGTTCACATTTACTGAATGTATTTTTATTCGTAATACAGTTGTAAATATCATCAATAAAAAAAAAAAAAAAAAAATTTGTTCTCTATTTCGACAAACGATAGCTAATTCATTCAATAGACTCAGTTTGATAAATTCAATTCTTGCTTGAAATGTGTAACAATTCAGGATTCCTGATCCTATGATCAGTATTTTCTAAAGTATGAGTTATGGGATAATGGAGTATATCTAATACGCAAGAGATTAGCCACTAGCGGATCCAGGATTTAATTTTTGGGGGGGGGCTTTAGCCCGAAAGATTTTTTTTCGTCATATACATATAACGATAATTAATTTGAAAAAAAAAGAAAGAAATTAACCACCTATATGAAATGGTGTTTAAGTGGTTCCTGAAGTCCTATTAAATGTAATTACTGGAACAAGAATTCTTTAAGAGATAGATTTTAATATTTTTTTCTGTAAAAAAGTTATATTTTATCATTTTGGGGGGAAGGGGCTTCAGCCCGAAAGCCTCCCCCCCCCCCGTAGATCTGCCTGTGGATTAGCCACACATCTACTCTCTTAGTTTTGTATTCTTCAGTTTGGATAGAGTCTCCAAGTTTTGTTTTTCTTGAGCATGAGGCATGGTGGCCGCAGAAAGTAGGAAATTAATCATGGCGTCGAGTGGATGAGGGATTAGAAGGCAATGATCCGTGCTAGCAGTCAATCTTGCATTCACGTCAACACCTCCCTCCTAGCTACCTAGCCATTTCCTTTTAATCGCTTTTTCATAAGCGGCTAAAGGCCTACCTACCCCTCTTATGTCACTCAAACTAGGGTTGCATAAAAGCCGGAGGCAGTGTTTTTATTAAAAAAATTGGTAACTGCAATGTTTTCTCGTCGAATACATAAATACAACAATATAAAAAAAATACATCGTACTAAATAATTAGCATATTGGTATTGTATTGATAATAATTGTAACTATACTGAATTTCATTTGAAACTAAAAGAACACTGAAGTATCCTTATTCACTTTAGATAGATGTTAAATGAATAACTCTTATAATTAAAAGAATTAAAAGCGAATATTTAAATTTTACCTATATATTAGTGTTACACTTTGCAAGACCAAGACTACTTAACTGTTGCATGACCAAGACCAAAATTGTTTTAAAAAAATCGTTTTTGTGAATAAAAATTAAGGAAAATTAGTTACTAATACTTGACAATTCTATCTCCTGCATGTAAAGAATTGATATAAACAATATGTTCTTGCATTTAACTCTTCCAATTTTTCATTCGGGCTTAGTTAGGTTTCCCCTATCTGAAAAATTATGTTAGCATCTCTATAGTAATAGGCTAAAAGGTAACTGCAAGAATGTTGCGATACTCTTGAGTAAGACCAAGACTCGTCTTGGTCTCGCATTTGGTCAACACTACTATACAATAGAATAGAATAGAAAATAATTTTATTCTGGGACGAAGTCCCTTCAGAATAACAAAAAAGTACAGAAATTAAACTACTATATCTGGCCAAATAAAAACAAACATAAAAAGTAAAGATAAAGATAAATAAGTAATGAAAATATTAGTTATACATACTATATACAAAAAAAAAAGTCTGTATACAAAACTCTTGAAACCTTGCCAAGACACTTAAAATTATGTACAATGGTAAAATATAAATATACACTTTTAGAAAAATAAAAATACGTTACATTCTTCTTAGCAGTAAACTCGGTGTTTCTGTTGAAAAAAAAAAAAGAAAGTTGAGTCTGATAATAAGTATTTAGGTGAAAGCTATATGTAAATACATTATTATGAATAATATGCAATTTTACATAAAAGATTAGCGGGTATCTGACTGTTTTTTGGGACAGGAATTGGAATAGGAGGGTTTTGAATGTAGATAGGGATGAAGAATGCCGAATTTTGATAGGATGGGAATTCCAAAAATTAACAGAGTTTTGGAACGAGGCAGATCTGTGAGAAGGAATGTAAAGGTCGGAAGGTCGAGATCTTGTGGAAAGGGAATGGACTGAGGACTTGAATTGGAGAAGGTTGTAGGCGTAAGAAGGACGATGATTGTTGATGATATGATAGAGGAACGTACCTAGGAAATATTGTCTTCGAATGGAGGGGAAGAGCCACTTTAACTCAGTGTAGTGGTGAGAGACATGTTAGTATCTCGGGGCACCAATTACAAATCTCACGCAACTGTATATGTAGATGTATAAATGTTGTTATTAAACTTTTACTTTTATTGGTATATACCATTTGAAAACAGTTATTTTCTTAACTGTTATTTTCAAGCATTATTGATAAATGTTTCCATATATCAGTTTTTATAAACCATTTACTTGAATAGGTTTCAATGAAAAAAGTAGTATAATTTTACGTTTTACTAACAGAAAATATAATCATCAGTATATGTATATATATACATCTATATGTACATAGCTATATAAAACATTATAATAATTTTTCTATGCATTTAACATAGCAAATATTTACAAGAAACGGAACAAGATGAATGTGTTACGTTAATTCGAAATCATTGAGGCATTTAATTTTCTAATAAAACAATCATTGTATTAACAAATAAAACTTTGCATTGTATCATTTTCCAGAAAGTTGAGATTGAAATATTTTACAGGATCACCGGAATTTATTAGTTTTCCACTCTGGGTATTGAGCAGTTTAATAACTTTGAACTTTTATTATAATTTGTAATTTTTTGTACTTATTGCTTTTACTTCAGAGGAAATAAGTAAAAGTTTAACAAATACATTTATATATGTATTATAAAAATAAAAACTGTTTTAAGCTGTAACTTTTATTTAACAGTTTTGAAAACAACTTTTGCCTTTAACCTGTTATTTATAAAAGTTTTTTCAAACAGTTAAAGTTGAACTCATTTGTAAAAAAAAATAATAACTGTTTCGATCTCTGATTTCTGAAGTAAATTTAGAACTATTGGAATTTTGCATGAACATACAGAATATGAAGAATTCATTTTCGGGTTTAATTGAAAATCGGTATAATTAATGAATATAATTCTCGTAATAAATGTTGTAAAATAATAATAATAATCATAAACAAAGTTATACCCTCATACTTAAACCCTGCATCCCCTACTGACTTATCAGTTGTAGTTGTTACTGTCTACCAATAGGGTTCCTTTTGAAATTTAATGCGAATCTCATCTTTTTAGACTGCATTTCTGGATAATTGGAAAATCATTACATATAAAAGTACAGTAATACTCACAAATGAAGCCGCATATTAAGAAAAAAAATAATCATGTTTCACCTCACTCAATTCTTTACATTTCTCTTAATTTTATCAGGATTGTAAATATAACTTCCAGTCAAACATTAAAAAACTATTAATTCGGTAAATAGTAATAGTAGTCGCTCGAAAAACTGTTATTATGATTCAATAAAGCAAAGAAAAAATATGTCAATTTACCATAATTGTAGATAGATATATAACATGTATGCCCAAACGTCAAAGTACTCCCCTTTAATACTTAAATATATGAAAAGATATTTAATAGAACCTCTGTCTTTTTTTTATACAGCATTCTTCGGTTATGATTCATTGATGAGAAATTCATCAATCAAGAAACCAACAGTTGAATTTTTTAATTAACATCAACTAATCACACACATGATGCAAATATCACTATTAAATTGCAAATTACTTTTTTCATACGTTATTCGACTAAAATATATTTTGCTATAGTTTATCCTAAGATCATAAATAGTTGATTACTCAGATATTTATCAATTTTGAGAGGTGATATAATATTATCTTTGTTCAAATTTTAAAAATTAATAGCATCTGGTATATGGGTGTTCTGATAGCTTATCGTCCATGGTAATTTGGTTCCTCGTTTTTGAAATTAATTATTGTTCATTTAAAATAGCCTTGTAAGCACATAAATAACGTATAAAAAAATCTGGTGAGGGCAACACACAACTTTCACTTATCTCTCAACTTTGCATAGAAATTATTTTTGGCCATATCGGCCTATTATAAAATTTTTGAATTGCATTTTTAAATGAGCTGAAGCTAAAAAATTACAGCTAACAAATCATGGTTGATTATGGATTGTACCATCAATTGATTATGGATTCTAATAAAATTATTAAACTACAGTAAATATATTTAAGGTTATAAACATATGCATGGAATGATTTTATATTTTACTTTCTCTTTCACACAAGTACAATGAAATAGTTATTTAAACAATGTCATTGCCTTTATTAGGTGGATTTTAAATATTTCTTTCAATCTTAAAAATATTTTAAAAGGTTGCATTTAGTTAGTAAATTTCATTTAATTTCCTTGAAAACATGTGATTTACGTTAAATATTATTAGTTTTCAAAAAATATTATTTATAATTTTTTTTGCCAATCTCCGTTTCCTTTTACAACGATCTATATTCGATATTGTTTTTTCTAAAATTCTCCGCTTTCCAACGATATATTATACATATATCTTCGGACTGGTATTTCCAGAGATTCATTTTCGACCTGGATAAGCATTTTTATTGTTTTCTCCTTTATTCAATCATCAAATTCATTCAAAAGTTATATTTAGCTTTTTTTCATAACTTTTAATAATGAGAGATAATTGATTATTTAAAATGAACCATATTAAAGGTACTTTAGAGGAAGACGCATATGAACATTGGGCATTTAAGCCCTGTAAAGTGAAATCAACGGGGATAAGGCCTAAATGATATTAAAGACCACTTAATTATACAATGATACACCGAGTTTAATCAAAACCGTAAGAGCCGTTTTGAGAAAATTGTAAAAATGTGTTTCAGCGTTCATATAAAGTGGCACTTCTGGTTAGCCGATTTTAACGAAAAAGTTTCTGTCACATCCGGCCCATATACAAACCTTATATACTTGATATCAGTTTCGTACTACTTTTCGTTTATGAACTAGACTGTTAACACACACACACACACACACACACTCAGACCATTTTGCGACACTTGGTTATTTGGACTCAGGGGACCTCAAAACAGGTATTTCCGTTGAAAACTGAGATTCGGAAATTTTCACGATAGCAATACTTACACTTACTATGTATTTCATATATACGTAAGTGAAAGTAAAAAAAAGGAAGAAATATTTATTAATTTGTTTAATCTTGTAAATGATTTTAATGAAATTTTTTCTTAGATCTCGGACTAAATTTATGATAATTAAGGTTGAGAGAAAAGTGTATGTCACCGAGGGAAGGCAGAAGGTAGTTGAGCGGAGGCTTCCAAGAAGATATCGATCCAGGAGCATTCCACCCCCTACCCCACCCCCCACCATCCCTCCCTCCCAAGCTACCCCAACCCCATTCGGTTAATAGCAATAATAGTCACCAATTGATCATGTTATGTTTATTTGAGGCATCAATGCCGTTTATGCTACGTTTATAGACTTAATGAACATATCGAAACTGATCAAAAATTATTTATATTCTTAAATCTTCAGAGCTATAAAATACTTTTTTAACTAAATATTATCATGTAAATGTTTTACCGCGCAATTATATAAACATTTATAATTCGACTGAATGATAATTTCAATAGAATCGATTATATTGTTGTATAGAAGTCAGACAAAATTTCTTGTTTCTGATAGTAGAATAGAATAGAAAAATAACTTTATTCTGGGACACAGTCCCTTGAGTACAACAAAATAAGATTACATCTGACCAAAATAAAATCAATCGAAAAAAAGAAATAATGCAAAAAAAATATAAGGTAAAAATTCTATATACAAAATAAACGAAACTATATACAAAACAATTAATACTATGGCAAGAAACTTAAAGCTATTTGCACTGATAGACCAGTATAGACTTTTAAGAAAATAATAAAGAATAAAAAAATAAAAAAAATGTATCAAATTCTCTATTAAAATCAGCTCGAATGGTTAGCAACTATCTGACTGTTTTTGGGATAGGAATTGGAATAGGAGGGTTTTGAATGTGGATATGGATGGGGAATGTCGAATTTTGGTAGGGAGGGAATTCCTACTATAGTACTAAATTAAACGTTATGAATTTTGTATCTTAATGTTATTCCGCATTGTGGATTGCGGGAGGAATTGATTGAAATTAAATAAAAAATCAGGTACACAAATTTAATACATCAAAACCTCTGATAGAAGGTAATTGTTTTATAGGCTTCCTAGCTTATACAGGAGTGCAGTTTTGTTAACAATGTTTCCGATACTGTTCGTGAATTTTATATTATTAGTAAATACTTTAAATTAATATTTGTATTGTATAATTGATCATTGTTATTCTTGTTTTTATATATTTTATCCATACGTTTTTATTATAAGGATGTAAACAATATTTACAGTTTCCCTTTTTTTATTTATAGTTTATACATTCATTAGGCTTAGGGTACCATTTTATATCATTTGAATTCACCTTTGTGCAAGGGCGGATCTACGGGGGGGGGGGGGAGAGGCTTTCGGGCTGAAGCCTCCCCCCCAAAATGGTAAAATATAACCATGTTTTATCGCAAAAAAATAGTAAAAAATTATCTCTTAAAGTATAATTATTCGTGTAATTACATTTAAAAGGGCTTTGGGAATCACGTAAACACCAGTTCATATAGGTAGTTAGTTTCTTTCTTATTTAACAAAGTAATTATTGTTATTTTTATGAAAAGATAAGCTTTCGGGCTGAAGCCCCCCCCCCCCCACAAAATTAAATCATGGATCCGCTAGTGCCTTTGTGCCTACTATTTGATTCACTTTCACAATTTAAATATTAGTCCCTAAATTCACTCTACTTTTTTTTTAAACAAACCTGATCTGTATTTTTAGAAGCCGCAAGCACCTCCTGCTCCATTCGACAACTTCTTCCAATCATTCCTTGTCAATATGGTTCCACCTAATACAATGTGATCATCACCGGTGATTTCAGAATCTCTCGGTAAATCCATTCTTACTAACGAATTGATTTCCATCAATCTTAATCTAGTTCCCTATTCTTCCAACCGTCACAAACAATTTTCCGACACTTGGTGTGGACATTTAGATCTTTACATCTGTGACTCTCCCGTTAAAATGCTTTCTTCTTCTCAACTGTCCATTCCCTTTCTTTCATAAAACATTCTTATGACCTACCCTTTAAATTCTTAACTACCAAAATGGTTTATATCAGATCTCAATGACCATTTCCTATCTTTCGCTCCCAATCCTTTTTCTACTGCCGATATTAAACAGACTTTTCTTTCCTCCCTTGTGTCATTCGATGAACTACTATCTTAAAATCTCATACCAATGATGAATTATGGTCCTGAAAATATTCCAATAAGACTAATAAAATCCTGTCTTTCCGTCCTTATTCCTAAACTTTAAAGTTTTCTTTGCAAATCTCCATATTTCCATCTTATTGGAAAACTTCTCTTTAAATAAAGCTTCAAATTCTTCCTCACTTCCTTACTGTTTCCCTCTTATCCAACCTTTTAAAAGCTGTTCATCGTACAAATTCAACTTCCTAGAAGAGCGTTTCCTGATTATTCCTATGCAATCTGGCTTTCCACCTGGCTACTCAACGCAATATGCTCTTCCAAAAATAATCCATGACTTCCAAAACTTGATTGAACACCTAAAACTAACTATCCTCATCCGTTTAGATTTCTTCAAGTATTTGACTCAATTGGCCAAAACATCCTCTTTGCCAAACTACAAAATCTTCCTCTATCTAAAAATGTCCTAAGCTGGTTCAAATCCTTCCTCTCAGATATATCACAATATTTAGCTGTACCAGTTTAACCTCCATATAAAATACTCTATCCTCTCGTATGATGTGCCCTCAGGGTTCTCTATCCCACACTGGGTTTGGTACTTATATTAATGACTTCCCCCTCTTAATCCATTAATCCTAATACCATATATACACTTACGATTTCTTGTCCTTTTTTCCTTATGGTCTATTACCAGCTACTAAATTACTTCATAAGGAATTGAATATAGTCTGTGACTGGACAGATGCTTATAAGTTGAAGCTGAATGCGGAAAAGACAAAGCCATTTATAAAATGCTCCAGTCACCTCCTTGAAACTGTTTCTAATATGCCAACCCTGTATCTAAATGACGATTCCATAAAATTTTATTCCACCATTAACCTTTGAATAATCTTTGATCGAACTCTTTCCTGGAAAAAAAGATGTATTCAATATCTCCCGCCGCTATTCCTTCTTAAAGCTTCTGGCTGTTACCTTAATATTTCCCCACTTTGACTACTCCGGATATTTTTGGGTATCTCTGGAGATCTCGAGGCAAAATTGAAATGTTTGATAAATGTCTTTGTCCTGCCTGTTCAATCACTTCCTATCCATCAAGCTCCCAAAAATTTGTAAACAGATGTTTCTCTATATAAAATTTTAGTTTGTTTTTAATTATTATTATTTCCCTTTTCTTTTATTTTTGTTTTATTGTTAAAGTTAGAGGTGAATTTATATTATATAATTATTTTTTATTTTGTATATATAAGACTCAGAACTCCACAACTCTATTATTGAATTTTATTCTAAAGGAGTCGTAAACCAATGACTTCCTGTCCTTCAGTATCCTTTAACAACACCTCACTTATTCCTGTTGAACAAATCCGTTACCTAGGACTCCGTCTGGACAAACGTATAACTTGGAATCCTCATACCAGACTGAAACGACAAGAAACAGCTCGATGTTTCCGACTATTTCAACACTTACTAGACAAACGTTCTAACCTTCCAATCAATTATAAAAAACTCATTTACATGACTATGATAAGGCCTATTTGGACTTACGGAGTTGAGCTATGGGGCTCCACCAAACCTTGAAATTCCTCTCGCATACAATCCTTACAATCCAAAATCCTTCGTAAAATCCTAAATGCTCCTTACTTTATTACAAATAAAATTATCCATAATGACCTTAATGTTCCTTATGTATCAGATTTGGCCCAATCCAGATATCTGTCCTTCCATAATAAACTTCATAATCATCCCAACCCTCTTGTCTCTAACCCTGCTTTCTATTCGATTCCTGATAACCCTCCGAGGCGTCTGTAAAGAAGATGGCCACGTGATCTTCTAATATAGACATATTATTAGAGTGCTACCAATGGGTAGTTTCTCAACATGTGTTCCATGTCTTTATATCAATGTGCGAATTTACCAAATGTATTTTTTGTATACAGTTGTAAATATCATATAAATAAATAAAATAAATTCTAAAGGAACTTGTCCCAGAATAAATAAAGCATATTATTATTATTATAAACAAGTTTTTTTAGTGTAATTGTTTTACTGAATAGAATTTATCTTTTGCAGTTGTTTATTATTATTGAATTAATATTCTTCGTATTATATTATAAAATAATAAGAATTATATTATAAAATAATATAATACGATAATAAGGATCATGATTTTACTAGTATTTTTTTTTTAATTTGATATGATTTATTCCATTTATTATTGCTCAATCGGAGTTTAGATGATAGAAACATTTTCAAAGAAAATATCACAATCCCTAGTCCTTATTTGATTATGCATGAAATATAATGGTTCGTTCTATATAAAATATATTTCCTTTATATACTCTCAGGCAGTGTATTCATGGAAATATTGATTGATGAAAATTGTAGTTATATAAATAAATGTACATATATTTTTTTCATTCCATTTTTTCTGATTCCAGTTAAATTAAGCCTGTCACTGGGAATTCTACAGAACAATTTATTTATTTTTAAATCAGGGCATGCCAATAAAATAACTTTTATTTACCTGGAACTGACAGTTAATTAGAACAATCTATAGGAAATTAATACGTTGGTATTCATAAATGTCGGCTAGAGTTATGATAAAAAAAAAAAAAAAAATTTAATACAAATCCCATATAATGAACAATAATGATTATTATCTTTCTAGCGTAAAAATTTTTTTTCAATAAATGAAACTAGATTAACTAAAGGTGTATTCAAAATTAATAAATATTTAGAAATAGAAAATTTTATATACTATATGCATGAATGGGTATAATCTTGTATTCGAGTATCTGATTCATTATAATCTCGAAAATGGATATGGTCGAGGAAATCTTTCAATTTCAAATATCAGTACGAAAATTAAGACAATAATTAATATATATATATACATATATATATATATATATATATATATATATATATATATATATATATATATATATACATATATTACAATAACCGTATCTTTATTTATAAGTATAATTTAATAATTCAAATTTTTTCATAGATTATCGATTGGTCAACGCTTCAAACTCTTGTCTATTTTTCTCATTTAGAGTCATAATTTTGAATTTTTCCTACATTTTTTCATTTGACACATCCATACAAGATTTTGTCAGTGGTTACCTGAATAAGTTATATGAATATTCCAGGCTGTTATTATTACAGTATATATATATATATATATATATATATATATATATATATATATATTAATATACCTGGAGCATATTATCAAATTTATATGTTTACGTTGCCCAATAGATATTCTTTTAAAGATTAAATTATTCTTACAAATAAGTATATGATTATTATTAATTAAACTCATTAATTTTTCAGTATGTGTGTATTTAAATTGTTATATTGATTAGTTTTTTTACTTAATTACTTATTTAATCCAGTCCTCTGTTATCGCTGAGCAGTGTGAGGTTCCTTCTTATAGAGCCTGATCCAAGAATCTCTATCCTGGGCCAGCTGTCTTCTCCTACTCCAGTCCATTCCTCTCCTGTCAAAGGCTTCTTTAATTCCTTCTTCCCAACTTTTTCTTGGTCTTCCCAGTGGCCGCCATCCCTGTGGTCGCCTTCCCTCCACTTTGACCTCGTAGGTAGCTCTGGCAACTCAGTTTTCAGCCTTCGCGAGACATGTCCAAACCACCTAAGTTGGTTTTCTTGGATTATTTCCTCTGCAGGCCTCAGGTCCAGATTAGCTCGTATGGTCACATTTCTAACGCGATCTCTTCCTGTTTTCCCCTCTATTTTCCTTAAATATCGCATTTCCGTAGCTTGGATTTGGCTTTTGTGCTTGGAGGGTCCAAGACTCGCTTGCATATGTTAATATAGGAAGGAAGGTATTCTTGAAGACAATCTTCTTAGTGGCCTTTGAGACTTTCTTTTTGTCCAAGAAGCCTGACTTGAGGAAGTAGAAGCATTTTCCTGCCTTCTTAATCCTCTCTTTTATGTCTCCATCAACCCATCCGAACCCAGGTATCTAAAATCCATTACTTGCTCCAGGCGGATTCCACCTGGAACGATCCGGTCTCCTCGGTCACTTCTTCTCCCAATCCTCATAAATTTTGTTTTGGAGATATTAATTTCCATGTTTATATTCCTCATCTCAGCTTGAAGGATCTTGAGGTTAAACTGCAGATTACGGCAGTCATTTCCGAACACCCCCATATCGTCAGCATTAGTTTTTTTTTTAAATATAAATTTGCTTGTGGTACTATTGTTTTGATGTATGATTTATTTTTATTTCTGGTATATTGAGTGTGAATGAGCTACTATATCACTATTTAATATTACTCCATAAAGAAATTTATTAAGGAAACAAAAATCAAGTCAGAATTGTTTTTTGCTATTATCCAATTTGGATTTATACCCCTGTGCAATCCAAAAATATCGTACCTAAAATACTGTCAATACAGTTTATAGTCACCATTTAAATTATATATATATATATATATTTAAATATATATATATATATAATTTAAATGGTGACTATAAACTGTATTGACAGTATTTTAGGTACGATATTTTTGGATTGCACAGGGGTATAAATCCAAATTGGATAATAGCAAAAAACAATTCTGACTTGATTTTTGTTTCCTTAATAAATTTCTTTATGGAGTAATATTAAATAGTGATATAGTAGCTCATTCACACTCAATATACCAGAAATAAAAATAAATCATACATCAAAACAATAGTACCACAAGCAAATTTATATTTAAAAAAAAAACTAATGCTGACGATATGGGGGTGTTCGGAAATGACTGCCGTAATCTGCAGTTTAACCTCAAGATCCTTCAAGCTGAGATGAGGAATATAAACATGGAAATTAATATCTCCAAAACAAAATTTATGAGGATTGGGAGAAGAAGTGACCGAGGAGACCGGATCGTTCCAGGTGGAATCCGCCTGGAGCAAGTAATGGATTTTAGATACCTGGGTTCGGATGGGTTGATGGAGACATAAAAGAGAGGATTAAGAAGGCAGGAAAATGCTTCTACTTCCTCAAGTCAGGCTTCTTGGACAAAAAGAAAGTCTCAAAGGCCACTAAGAAGATTGTCTTCAAGAATACCTTCCTTCCTATATTAACATATGCAAGCGAGTCTTGGACCCTCCAAGCACAAAAGCCAAATCCAAGCTACGGAAATGCGATATTTAAGGAAAATAGAGGGGAAAACAGGAAGAGATCGCGTTAGAAATGTGACCATACGAGCTAATCTGGACCTGAGGCCTGCAGAGGAAATAATCCAAGAAAACCAACTTAGGTGGTTTGGACATGTCTCGCGAAGGCTGAAAACTGAGTTGCCAGAGCTACCTACGAGGTCAAAGTGGAGGGAAGGCGACCACAGGATGGCGGCCACTGGAAGACCAAGAAAAAGTTGGGAAGAAGGAATTAAAGAAGCCTTTGACAGGAGAGGAATGGACTGGAGTAGGAGAAGACAGCTGGCCCAGGATAGAGATTCTTGGATCAGGCTCTATAAGAAGGAACCTCACACTGCTCAGCGATAACAGAGGACTGGATTAAATAAGTAATTAAGTAAAAAAACTAATCAATATAACAATTTAAATACACACATACTGAAAAATTAATGAGTTTAATTAATAATAATCATATACTTATTTGTAAGAATAATTTAATCTTTAAAAGAATATCTATTGGGCAACGTAAACATATAAATTTGATAATATGCTCCAGGTATATTAATATATATATATATATATATATATATATATATATATATATATATATATACTGTAATAATAACAGCCTGGAATATTCATATAACTTATTCAGGTAACCACTGACAAAATCTTGTATGGATGTGTCAAATGAAAAAATGTAGGAAAAATTCAAAATTATGACTCTAAATGAGAAAAATAGACAAGAGTTTGAAGCGTTGACCAATCGATAATCTATGAAAAAATTTGAATTATTAAATTATACTTATAAATAAAGATACGGTTATTGTAATATATGTATATATATATATATATATATATATATATATATATATATATATATATATATATATATATATATATATATATATGTATATATATATATTAATTATTGTCTTAATTTTCGTACTGATATTTGAAATTGAAAGATTTCCTCGACCATATCCATTTTCGAGATTATAATGAATCAGATACTCGAATACAAGATTATACCCATTCATGCATATAGTATATAAAATTTTCTATTTCTAAATATTTATTAATTTTGAATACACCTTTAGTTAATCTAGTTTCATTTATTGAAAAAAAATTTTTACGCTAGAAAGATAATAATCATTATTGTTCATTATATGGGATTTGTATTAAATTTTTTTTTTTTTTTTTATCATAACTCTAGCCGACATTTATGAATACCAACGTATTAATTTCCTATAGATTGTTCTAATTAACTGTCAGTTCCAGGTAAATAAAAGTTATTTATCTTAATCCTCTCTTTTATGTCTCCATCAACCCATCCGAACCCAGGTATCTAAAATCCATTACTTGCTCCAGGCGGATTCCACCTGGAACGATCCGGTCTCCTCGGTCACTTCTTCTCCCAATCCTCATAAATTTTGTTTTGGAGATATTAATTTCCATGTTTATATTCCTCATCTCAGCTTGAAGGATCTTGAGGTTAAACTGCAGATTACGGCAGTCATTTCCGAACACCCCCATATCGTCAGCATTAGTTTTTTTTTTAAATATAAATTTGCTTGTGGTACTATTGTTTTGATGTATGATTTATTTTTATTTCTGGTATATTGAGTGTGAATGAGCTACTATATCACTATTTAATATTACTCCATAAAGAAATTTATTAAGGAAACAAAAATCAAGTCAGAATTGTTTTTTGCTATTATCCAATTTGGATTTATACCCCTGTGCAATCCAAAAATATCGTACCTAAAATACTGTCAATACAGTTTATAGTCACCATTTAAATTATATATATATATATATATATATATATATATATATATATATATATATATATATATATATATATATATATATTGTATTGATTCTGATAAAATTAGACAAACGAAATTTAAACACCCTTAGGCTATCTTATCCTATCTAAGGTAAGATAGGATATGAAGGAAAATAAGAGAAAATATCGACTTGTGCCCGGAGAGCTCCCTCAATGAGAAACAGCTGATGGACTAGGTCGCTCGATACCAACCTGTTGCCGCCACCTCCCTCCTTTTCTTTGTCATCCCATCTACCATCTTCTGTATTAACCCGCCATCGGAGGAATAAATCTTCAGTAAGCTAAAACTAAAATTACAAGAAAATTTCATAATTTAAATATTATCCTAAACTGTTGTCCCTTAAGATTATTAGATATATTTTATTTGATAAATCTATATTTTTAACAGTTTTCCTATTTCATTTTCCTAATCTTGCAGGATTTCTTTCATTTCCGTTCCCATTTGTAGATCTTCCCTAATATCAGCGTACCTACTACATTCTAACAATATATGCTTCACTGTTCTGGGTACTTGGCAGTGCGTGCAAGTTGGGACTTTTAATCCTCGCAGGAGGTATCCATGGAAAAATCACAGTGTCCGATTCTTAGGTGACATAGTATTCTTCTTCTCGTCTAGACCTTCGGTTTGATGTGTTCCATTTTATACTTCTTCTTTTTTTTTTTTTTTTTAATTTCTTGAAGTTTTGCCGAACTCATTTCTCATTAACTGTTCCATTTACTTTGAAATGATAAGGCAAGTTGGTCCAATCTTCTCGGGGGACGGTCTCAATTATTGTGGTTTTTAGAGTTTTTTGATGCAGAGCGGAATTTTTAGCTGCATCGGCTCTCTCATTTACCCGGATACCACAGTGTGAGGGCACCCAGATAAGGGCTCTGTTTTTATTTTCTTCCCTTATTTCACCGCATGCGTCAAATGTTTCTGTTATGACAGGATGCTGGTTCGTTGATTGTCCTATGGCTTCTATAACGGACATTGAACGGTTACGATAGCGTGGTCTTGAAAGCGGATGTGTAAGAGTGCTTCATTTATGGTCGTGGCTTCTCCTGTAAAGAAGGAGAGAGCACTCTCCTGGAAGTTTTTACAGGAATTCTTCACTTTCTGTAACGACTGAAGAGCTTTTTTTGAGATGTGAGACATATATTTTTCTGTAGAAATTTTTGGGACCAGATGGCTAAGCTAAGATCTAGAAATAGAAGCGCAGGAATTTTTTAAGCTCCATGTTTCTATTATAAAAAATTTAGTTCATATTCAAAGATAATTATATGTAGCAACATATCCCATGATTCACTTTTACCATTTTTAATTTTAGTGAATTAATTTTTAGATGATTATACATCGAAAAATATTAGAATCATGTCCCGCCATTCGTTCCAATGACCTTTAGAAATCAAGAAAAAAAACTTATATTCTTTCAAAGAATTGTTTTGTTGTTTACGTTTCTCCTTGCTTTTCCCGCATTTCTAGGTTATTATATACTAATCGATTTTTTTTTTGCTGTGTAGAAGAAGAAAAAAAATATTACCGATAGTATTAAGTAACGTCTGTAACGTATGTTTCCTAGGTATTTTTTCGTAAGCTCATACATTTTTTAACTAATTGTAAGCAAGAATAGATATTGGGCCTTCATGAGGTCATGTTTTCTCGTCATTAATGGTCTTGTGATAGTTAGTACTTTCCTGCGGGACTCCCTGTTATTTCGGTTTTTCCTTTTATAGATTCTCTTTAAGAATAATGTTTGCAGGCATATTCGTCAAATTTTCCAACCGTCAGTCATATAATGGGTTAGAAATTCCTGACAAATGACGATTCCCGCTCTCTTCGTGAAATGGAGTGAGCTAAAAGCGGCGGATATTTAATCATTATATATTAATTTATTATCTAACATAATGATTGCTAAGCCGTTATAAACCTTTGTAAATATATAATTAAAATATTAATTAGATCTAGAATAGATATAAAAGTATTGCATATGAGTAAATAATCATATCTTGTAAAATATTACGTATTTATTATGAAAATCTATTTATTATTAATCATTAAACAGTAAATAAACAAGGTTATTTGAAGAAAATGTCTACGATATTAAATATTAGCTGGGAGTAGGTTAAATGTACAATGTGTTGTGTTAGGTATGAATCTATAAATATAGTACAACCACTTTGGACTATGTTATCGAGGTGATCTATTTAGTTCAGGGAGAGAACAGGAAGGGATCCATGGTACTCCATGGTAATTTTGAAAGTTCCAGGATAATTCTATGCATTTGCTCCACAAGAATTGTTTCGTTTGACTTTTTGCAATCGTTTGAAAATTGTTTTTCAAGTTTTTGGTAATTATGGAAATTCCAGAGTAATTCTGTGCATTTGCTCTACTGAAAATTTATCGGTTTCTTCCAATTGTGAAAATGTTTCGAACTGCTTCATTGAGACGTCTATGTCAATAATGAACAAACAAATGACAGCTGCCACCGTTGACTTGAGGATATTTATAATCAATATTTGTTGTCGTTTCTGAAGACCTGTGGCGTGAAGGTAAACATGATAATAAATATTCTGGCTAGATTAGCAATAAATGTTAATATAGTTCTGTGTCATGCGTTATATATTAAAGAAGATATAAAATGGGTAGGATGCACAGTCAAAATATTATCAATTATAAGAATAAAGTGGATGAGAATTAAACGGTATGTGTCAAAAAAAGCGTCTAGAAAATAAACTAAGATAGAATAATTTCGTACTGAATTTTATAATAAACTCCTGAATCCTTTTTTCTTATACATGTATTAAAAAAAAAAAAAATTAAAATATTATTTTGCTTACTGAAAGTCTAACATTGACATTTTCTGAAAATTACAATGTTATAAAAATAAAAAAAATCTAAAGTTTTCGAGAAACTAGTTTTTCAATTGAATGAACTAAATTTGAAATCAATCAAATATATCTAGATTTTAAAATTCACAAATTATAATATCTTATTATATATATATATATATATACATAAGTAAATAATATCTTCAGAAGCTAAGACAAGAATATCTAAAATTCGAAAAAAAAACTAGAATTTTATAATAAGATATCACGCGTTCGCTACTATAGTCTCATTTATTTTTGTATTTTCATACAATATTTCTGCTAGAATTTTATATTCACTGCACAGATATTGGAGTATGTTTAGTAGTGATGCTATAAAGCTTAGAAATCTGTTGAAAAATAACTGAGTTATTGAATTTTGTCCAAAAAGAATTTGGGACAACTGTGCGGGGCCCGGTAAACAGTTTTATAATTTGTTAGAAATGAAAAAAATAAAACTTCAAGTAAATATAGTGCATAAAATATCGATCGTCATCACATTGTTAAACACACTTACGAATAAATGCAATTATACCCTGACTACCTGTTCAGTACAAGACCTCTATCAAGGGATGTGGAGCTCTTCTATATGAAATTTATGTAAGGTATGTCAGTTTCATGTTGTGTTTTAGACCATTTGGGTTTAATAGAGGGTGGACAAAGAACCGCTAACAGCTGAACTCCATATGACTAATGTCACCTGCTCGAGCTGTTGGATAAAGCTAAAAAGGGGCTGAATTAGGCTGTTCAAACCTGATAGTAACTGAAAATTTTGAGAGAGAATATTATCTAAACTGATTATTATTATAATCTGTTATTAAAATTTATTTTTATTTTTCCTTTCACTTTGATTTGATAGTTCAAAGTTGTAAAATTGGCCGGTGATGTAATATGTTTCAATGTGAAGCTGCTCATGGGCCTGAACGGACAGTCGGGCAAAAAAGTACCACAACCAGCTGTTGTGGATAGTGTGTCATTGAAGCCAGTGAGGGTTATTCGTGGTTTGGGGGCTTGTTCTAGTATCTCGATTTATCTGATATCACGAGAGGTTCATTTATTTTTCCAAGTTGATTCAAAACTATATTTATAAAGCACAGCAGCAATTGGACATAGGTACATTAAATATGGTATATGGATCGAAATGATAAGTTGAGATAAATTTTCTCCGTCAGAATGTCAGTTTTCTCCCATAACACTCAGATAATTATCGGAAATTACTTGATAGGTGCATGGGACAAATTGAAGTCCCAGGGATATATTGAATATCCGATGGGTACATAGGAGTTAGTGTTGCCCAAATGCGAGACCGAGACGAGTCTTGGTCTTGCAAACTCAGTCTCGGTCATGGTCTTGGTCTTGCGCAAGATTCTCACAACAGTCTTGCAGTTACTTATTAGCTTATTATTACAGAGATATTACTGTAATATTTTAGATAGGAGAAACCTAAATGAAAAATTAGTAAATGAAAAGTATATTGGTTATACCAATTATTAACATACAGTAACTAAGATTGTCAAGTATTAGTAACTATTTTTCCTTAATTTTTATTTAAATAATTGATTTTTTTTACCAGTCCTAGTCTTGGTCTTGCATCAGTTAGGTGGCCTTGGTCTTGGTCTTGCAAAGTGCACGACCAAGACCGATTTTGGGCAACACTAATTGGAGTCTCCATAATTAGAGCGGGATGGAACAGGGTCATTATTAATAATTATTAATAAGTTCGGATAATAAGAATAATGTTAATTTTAGGCCACATTAAGGCCGCAGAGCATTTTGGTTTGGATAAAAAAAAAAAAGAAGGATGTTACAAAATGAATCATGGTATCAAAATGACCACAAAACCAAAATATAGCACACCACACGTTATTCCCATTCTCTAGCTCCATTCGCTAATTTCAATTCGATGCAATATCAGAAATTTCCACTTCTAATAATAAAACTTTTTCCGATTCATCTTCTAGTTGCTCGTCGCTACGACGCACAGTGGGGCGAGTAAGCAAAATCTCGCGACATCCATTTAAATCAATTTAACTCTATTTTTTTTTTTTTTTTTTAGAGCTCCAAAAACTAAATATAATAATAAACTGTTTTATATTTTTAGTTGGCAGAATATACATGTGTCACTGTTTTTTTTTTAATAGTTCAATTGAATAATAATCATAATTAATTTAGCCTATATCTCAATTTAACCGAGATTGTTTTTAAACCAATACCTTTGATTGATTCTAAATAACTTGTTTAATTTTGGATTAAGAAGCTCATCTATTTAAGTACGATTGTTTTATTTCCCCTAGTTTTTTAAATTTTGACCTTTATATTTTAATTTCTATTCATACTTGATTCTATGCCTCAAGGTCAGACTAATAAAAATCAAAATTAACTTTTGATAAT
This sequence comes from Nezara viridula, assembly GCA_928085145.1. Classification (NCBI taxonomy): domain Eukaryota; kingdom Metazoa; phylum Arthropoda; class Insecta; order Hemiptera; family Pentatomidae; genus Nezara; species Nezara viridula. The sequence goes on along the minus strand of OV725078.1, from coordinate 56,528,217 downwards.
TCCTCAAGGTAGTATCCTTGGTCCTATCCTTTACACAGTTTATACAGATGATATCCCAACCCATCCTAATACTGTTATTACCACGTATGCCGATGATACATGTGTCCTATCCGTTAATAATGACCCAACCATTGCATCCCAAACTCTTCAATCACACATCACAAGCCTTGAAGAATGGTGTCAAAATTGGAGGATTAAAATAAATTCTATCAAATCACCTTTACCCTTCGACGTAAACCTATGACCTCATGTCCCACAGTATCCTTTAATAATACCCCACTTATCCCTGTTGAACAAATACGATACCTTGGACTTCATTTGGACAAACGTCTAACTTGGAATCCTCATACCAGACTGAAACGACAAGAAAACGCTCGACGTTTCCGACTACTCCAACACTTACTAGACAAACGCTCTAAACTTCCCTTTAATTACAAAAGACTCATATACTTGACTATAATAAGACCTATTAGGACTTACGGAGTTGAGCTATGGGGCTCCACTAAACCATCGAATTCCTCTCGCATCCAATCCTTACAATCCAAAATCCATACTTTGTCACTGATAAAATAATCCATAAAGACCTCAATGTTCCATATGTTTCCGATTTGGCCAAATCCAGATACCTACCCTTCCATAATAAACTTCATAACCATCCGAATCCTCTTGTTTCTAACCTTGCTTCCTCTTCGATTCCTGATAACCCTCCGAGGCGTCTGAAAAGAAGATGGCCTCGTGATCTTCTCATGTAGACAAATTATTAGAGTGCTACCAGTGGGTAGTTTCTCAACAAGCGTGTTTCATGTAATAATATTTCTCTGTACAAATTTACTTGATGTATTCATACTAATACAGTTGTAAATATCATAATAAAAGTTAAAAAAAAAAAACTTTTGATAATTATTTTGATTTTTATTAAACTTACTTTCAGGCATACACTTAAGTGTGAATAGAAGTTGCCTTATTAATAATGCATTAATATGGGATAATATTGGGGGAAAGGAAAATCATAATTTTTTTATTAAGAGCTAGTTCACCTTTAGTTTTTACTTAAACCTAAGGGTCTGTGCTTTGCAGAATCTGGTACTAAGGATGAACCATAAGACAGCTTAAATATAAAAACATAGGATTTTAAAAATATGTAGAACTATTACGACGTTATTATTTTTTTAATGTTGCCTCATGTTTCATTTATTCTGTTATATTAGGTTTCCTTTTCTTTTCCTTTGTTATAATTTTCAATTGTTTTTGTTTTATTGTATATATAGTATGACTGTGTTTCACGCATCCCAGATAATGTATTAATTTTTTCTCAATAAAATAAGTTAAAAAAAAACAAGAACATTTAGCATAAGGAATAAAAAACAAAACAAATTTAAATAATGTATAGCCCATTATATATTTATCAAGTTCGAACTTTTCTTACCAGAATAATTCGAGTCAAATCAGTTCGGTTTGAGTGAAAATAAATCTAAATAATAACTAGAGTGCTACCATTGGGTAGTTATTCAGCAAGTGTTTTCATGACATTATATCCATTATGTTCAAATTTACTAGATGTATTTATTTAATACAGTTGTAAACATCATTATGAAATAATAAAAAATAAATAAATAATAACAGAGCCTATTTTTTTTTTCCTTCTTTGGGAAATATTTCTAATATAACCTTTGGCTATGAAAAAAAGATTACTTTATGTTTCTTTAATAAAAAAAAACTTTAAATAATTATTAAGATAAAAATCAGATGAAACGAATAGTTCTTGTTAATGGGACTTCTTCACTATTACCGTTACTTTTAAGGCTTCGACGGTGGGAAAAAGAATCCTTATAAAGATTATTGTGTGTCCTCTAGCTGTGTCTAAATGAACTTTCAATACAATTTTGGATCACTTGAAAAAACCTTCCGGAGTGGATTTCAAGGGTTATAAGTAGCAAAATGAAAAAAATGCTTTTCGTCGCTAGACCTGAAGAATCATTGACTATTTAAAAATTATCTTACGTACTATTATTATAATATTGTAATTATTAAAGAGCTTATTATAAGTTATTTCTTATCGCAATCACTTCGAAATTATATCCATTAAGCTCACTTAAAAGTACACAAAGTAGAGTCAGTATCAAAAGGAGTTAAGTTTTAATTGTTTAAGTTCCCAGTTTATTTACTAATTTTTGGATTTCTTGAATGCATAGAAAACATTTAAAAAACTTCTTTAGTCTTTCGTCCACCTGTTTTTTTTCATGACGCTTTGTTCTCGTAAACAAGCCGTTTTGATTGAAAATTGCAGGGTGAAATGGTGGTAGATTAAAAAAGTACATGAACATCCAAAGCAGCTCATAAATTCTTTCGTAGAAGAAATGTATACAGCAAAACTAGAATTTTTTTTTGAGAGAGAAGAATAGTTGGGGTGGTCAGTCAAAAAAGAAGGCAAAAATAAATGATAATATTTATTTTTACATATGCCAACGTTTCGACCTGAAGTTCAGGCCTTCATCAGGGCTAAGAAAATAGCCAGATAACAAATTATGAGAAACATAAGTAGTGATGGTAAAAAAAAAAAAAAAAAAATATTTAAAAAATAAAGTAAAATGAAATTGTTAGAATAATGATTATAGTAAGAACTAAGAGATAAATAATAATAACCGTTACAAAGTGTGGAATGATGAAGTAAGCATAATCAAAAATTGTGACATAAGTGTTAAAATGGGAGTCTTAGAATAAAATGTAAAACATAAAAAAGAAATATGAAGTTATATAAGAAATGAAAATAAATAGTAAAATTAAGACATTGAGAATGGAGTAGTTAGATAGAAAACGTCGGCATATTTAAAAATAAATATTATCATTTATTTTTGCCTTCTTTTTTGACTGATTACCCCAACTATTCTTCCCTTCATTATCCACGACAGTCAACCATTTACCAATTATGAATTTAGAAATTTTTTTATAAGAATAACTCAAGTGATCTTAACCGACATCTTAGTTTATTGTAGTTTTGGCATGCAGAACTGTATTTAATCTTATCTTCATTGTTTCAAATTTAACATGATAAAACTTTCTCTTTTACATGAAAAGCTTTTTATCTTCATTCTAGCTCATGAATTTTTTTTCAATAAGGGAAAACAGATGACTTCAACGCATACATTACCTAGTAGCAGATGCCCCTTTAACGAAGCGTTTAACACTTACTGCGTGTTTTTAATCTCTAGGATCTCTTAGGAGTAAATTTAATTTAAAAAATAATAAAAACTATTCTAAAAAATGGAGTCATATTGTGGTTCACTATATAAATACAGACGAAAAAAAAGAAATTATAGCGTATGAGACAAATATATTTAAATATAATATAAAATAAAGATATGGTAAAAAAAAAAAAATAACGTTTGTCATAATAGGGACTGCCTGATAGCTGAGAAAGTACGTACATGATATTTACCGTTTTTTATTATGAATCTAAAGGGCTTCATAATTGTATTTATGTTTACTCAAACTAGTGTTTACAATTTAAGATAAATTAAATTTTATCAATCGAAAAAAAAATAATGAAATTGTTTATTTTATCAATAACACGAAATAGAATACAACTTGAATTAGGTAACTGGATTACTGTAAGATGATCTTCACATCAAGAAGATTTTTTAGCCCTTTCAAAAAAATTCTGAATGGCATTCACTCTAGCATTGTTCTGCTTTCTTTCATTCCTAGCGTCCAATGTCAATTCTATAAAGCTTTTAGTCCATCTATATTTCTATGTTCACAATACCAGACAAGACATTTTGTTGTATAGATTTTTTATCATTATTTTTTACTGGTACGTAAGGACCTTTTTTTATATTTTATTAATATTTTTTTTTTATAAATCAGGTCCTATCTTATCTCAGAACGTTGGCAGTTGGAAAATACATATGACGTAAACAGTAAAACATATATTATAAGAACATCTTTTGATGATAAAAACTGTTTATCTAGTTGTATTGTCAATTTTAGATATACATATATAAATTTTATTCATATTAAAATGAAATATTTCAACTCAAGAAAATCCGAGCTTATTTTTATTTATCATTATTTTGTATTTTATTTTTAATGCTTGTTTAAATAGATAAACTGTCAAGTTAATAAACACATTATTTTCATTTTTCATAAATGGAAACTTGAAAATGTGTTTTACGCAACGATGGGTGAATCTCATCAATTGAAAAAATGTGTGCGCTATCTCAACTATACTTTGGATTTCTGGCAAAAGTGATTATTCATTTAATCACCATTATCTAAAATACATTTTATTCGTTTTATTTAAATTTAAGAAAAATCATAGGGTCATAAAAATTCTCCATCATTCGTCAAACTTTTTAATTTTTCATCCTCCTAACTGTTTATAATTCTCATAGCTGTAGACGACAGATGAATTTTTTTCCAAAAAAAATCTTTGTTTACATTTTTTTTTAATCTCTTATCACAACGATAGGTTCATATAAGTTGAATTTGTAATAAATTTGCGTATCGCGTAGTAACGGCAGAATGGCATTTTTTTAAGTCATTTTTTTTTTTTTAGCAATAGTTCACTGAAGCATAATGTAGATTTCAACGAACTTGAAGCCCTCCCCCCCTCTACAAAATGGTTAAATATTACCATGACTTAAGAATAAAACTATCTCTAAAAGTATTATTGTTAGTGTAATTACATTTTATAGGACTTCAGTAACCATTTCGTATGGATAGTTAGTTTCTTTCTTTTTTTCCAAAGTAATTATCGTTATATTTAAAAAAAAAATTCGGGCTGAGGCCTCCAAAAATGAAATCCTGGATCCGCTAGTGCCAACGAGGAAGTAAAAAAATGTTTATTTCGTTAGCTTATTTAATCGAACTAGTGTTCGACCATAGCCATTGAAAATTTGAGGAAAACATAATTAAATAAAAAATAAATTCAATAAATAAAGAGCAAATCACAATTCAAAAATCCTTATTTATTAACATAAACAAAATTTCAATTTCAATTAAACATCATGTTTAAAATGATATATCTCTGCAACAAATCGTCCGATTTCGATGGTTCTTTTTTTTATTTTGTAGGGAACTCAGGAAGCTTTAAAAAAAAAATGGTATTGTCCTTAAAAAAATGTGTACTTTTTGAGTTATTCGCAAATAAAATACTGAATTCATCATAAAAATGTATGCAGCTTGTTTTAAGAAAGTATGTTATATACATAAATTATAAATCATTCAATGGGAAGACTTTCATTATGTTCGTTAAAGCAGCATTGGATTGAATAAGAGTCTAAAGCGAATCACGTTTTTCCGCCTCCATTTCTAGAGGAAATGCCTGATGATAATGAAACGTATAAAAAACACTTCTAAATATTATTGCGACGTTGTGTCAAAATTTCAATGAAATCGTTGAAGAACTTTCGGAGATTAGCTGTTTTGAACAAACTACCATTTATATATTTATTTACAAAGAATTCCATATTTTTATTTATTGTTAACACTAAAGCTCGTCAATCGCTATTAAACAAAAAAAATAAGGAAGAAAATCGGTTAAATAAAGAGGAGAAAAAGGGACTGAACCGTTTTGCGTTTGGCTATTTATATGATTGTCATTTCGATAATATAAACTATAAATACTAGATTATTATTATTATATTGTAATTCTTAAGGAGCTTATTATAAGTTATTTCTTACCGTAATCATTTCGAAATTATATTCATTAAACTCACTTAAAAGTAAACAAGGTAGAGCCACTATCAAAAGGAGTTTAATTTTATAAGTTCTCAGTTTATTTACTAGTTTCTGAATTTCTTGAATGCATAAAAAACATTTAAAAAACATCTTTAGCCTTTCATCGCCCTTTTTTTGAAAATATTAAACTGTGCGATTGCTCTAAACCAAACAGGAATACGGATGAAGTTCTATGATAAAACAGGTCAATGGGCCCTTTTTTTAAGTTGGAGTAGAGAAGTGGGTACGGATAGCGAGAGAGACCAGGTGTACCCACATTCATACAGCTGTCCCTTACAGCTGCCTTCATCGGCTCCCTCAATTTCTAATAATCTCTCTCTCTTTTTTTAATAACGCCTACACTATTTCACTATTAATTTAATATAATATAAATTAAATATTTCTTTTTGTTATTGCATCCTATTCAACAAAAAACGTGAATTACTTTAAAAAAACACAACACAATTTCTTTCTTTTCTGCGGAAAATCGGAACATTGTTCATACAAATTGTTTTGTTGTTTTTGTAAACCCCTTTAAATTCCTTCTATTCACGGGACACCCTTTTTAAATCAATTTTTTTCTCAAAAATTTTATAAGCAACATTAACAATGAAAAGTTATATGTCGAACTATAAAATTTACCAATTAATTACTTTATTCTAAACAATAATCCAACACTGTCATCACCACCTATGCCGATGACACGTGCATCCTATCAGTTAATAACGATCCATCTATTGCATCAGCGAACTCTCCAATCACACATCACAAGTCTTGAAAAATGGTGTCAAAACTGTAGGAATAAAATAAATCCCATCGAATTACCTTCACTCTTTGTTATAAACCTATGACTTTCTGTCCTACATTATCCTTCAACAATAGCCCTCTTATCCCTGTCGAACAAATCCGATACCTAGGACTCCACCTGGACAAACGACTCACTTGGAACCCCTATACCAGACTGAAACGACTAGAAACCGCCCGACGTTTTCGACTACTGCAGCACTTACTAGACAAACGCTCTAAGCTTTCAATCAATTACAAACGACTCATATGTATGACAATAATAAGACCAATTTGGACTTACGGAATTGAGCTTTGGGGCTCCACTAAACCATCGAATTCCTCTCGTATCCAATTCTTACAATCCAAAATCCTTCGTAAAATCCTCAACGCTCCTTACTTTGTCACAAATAAAATCATCCATAAAGACCTTAATGTTCCATATGTTTCCGATTTGGCCCAATACAGATACCTATCCTTCCATAACAAACTGCAGAACCATCCGAACCCTCTCGTTTCCAACCTGCTTCCTCCTCGATTTCTGAGGAGGAAGACCCTCCGAGGCGTCTGAAAAGAAGATGGCCTCGGGACCTTCTAATATAGAACTTTAATTTGAGTTCTACCAATGGGTAGTTTCTCTTCATGTTGTACATGTCATGTTACCCATGTCACATTTACTTGTTGTATTTTTCATGTAACACAGTTGTAAATTTCATTAAAATAAATTTTTTAAAAATTCTAAACAATCAAATACTTTATTTTTGATTATTGTAGCACCGATAAAAATCTTATAAAATTAGTGCTTGAAATCTCATTTGTAAGTTGCAAAAATTAAAGCTTTTTAATAAATTGTAGTGGATATTATTATAACTGAGACCGCAAATACTTTGAAGTGACAGAATATCAAATTTCATAATTTTTTTTTTAAATAACTGAAGGCAAATCTGAACATACTGTCTAACAAACCTCACCTAAATATGAAATTAAACCTTATTAAATAGGATAGTTTTTATAAAATTTGGATAAGTCTAATCGGAGGGTAATATAAAAAATTCGTGAAGAATAAATGATTTTATGAATAACTGAACTTCGCGAAGTTCAGCCGGTTAAAAATCCACATTAAAAGCTTTTAACAAAGACAAACTCTACTTGCATTTAAAATAAATTTTATCTAGTTTACAATGTTTTAATCAAATAATGTATATTTTTATTTTTTACTGTAAGGCCTAACTATTATATATTTTTTTTTTTTGGCTTTAAGATTATAATCAAAATCCTGTTTGCCAGAATATTATGTTTATTTCAAGCATTGAAGTCATAATTTTGTTTTTGTTATGAATTATCTAAGTATACTGTATCCTCCTCGATCATGCTCTTTTATTGTTTTAGAAATATAAAAGCTTGCAGGATATCGCTAAATGTAGTGGACTTCGTCACGTAACTCACAATTTGTTGTCGCCTTTATTTTTATCAAGTTTAAGAATTTATTTGTTTTGCCGTGATTGGTTCTCAACCTCATTATATTTTTCACCTCATCTCTTTCTAAACATATTCCAACAGAGGCGAACAGCAGTTTTAAAGAAATTCTCGCATGAATGAAATAGTGGTATTTATCTCAAAATATTATTTGAAAGTAAATTTTCTTCTGCGACATTTAGTCCCCTCAGAAAAACTATAATGAACAACAATTGTCTGGCGATTATGAATAATTAAATGACAATTAAAAATAAATTAATTCACAAAGATGTCTAACCTTAAAATTAAAGTAAAGAAAAGACACAATAGTAGATATATGATCTTGAAGAAGACATATGAATTTAAAGATAAATACATACAAGCGAGTTCAATTATTCGTAAAAATAAGCAATATGGCACATACATAGATATCTGCAAGATATCAGTATAATTGAGCTGACATCTCTAAAGTTTAAAATAACTTTATTTTTACATAGCAAACAGATTACATAAATAAACAGATTTGAGGATTGGGATCTCGTGTTGAAAGAATGAACAGAGGAACAAGGAGTAAAGAAATCTTTAAAGAAAGAGTGGGAGCGCCTGGGTACAATTCATTAGTCTCTTTAATCTGATCTCAGGCCCCCCAGACAGTCTACCGTATATAAGGCAGCCATAATCGAAGTGAGGGGAAATGAGAGAGGAATCTAAGGACCTGACGAATTTTAAGGGGCATAGAGTCACGGAATCTCAGGAACTTTTTCAGGGTAGCAATGAACTTTCGGATAGTTTGGGAAATGTGATTATTTCAGGACAGATGTTGATCAAACATTACCCCAAGGTTTCTTACGGAAGTGTGCAAATGGATGGGTATTAAATTGAGGTAGAGTAGGGGATAATAAGGAATGAAGTTAATCAGATGCTTGGAACCAATGAGAATGGCTTCGGTCTTATCAATATTCAATTTTAGATCATTGCCCGCTGCCCAGTTATTAATACTGTCAATATCTTCTAGCCTGATTATTCATATGATCATTAAAAATTCGTTAGAGCAAACGCTCAGACCAGAATCCACCCAGATGACCGTACATCTTTCAAGCGTCATAATTAAAAACCGCGTGTGAAATATTGAATTAGCTGAGCACAACGTGAAACATTGTGGTATGTTTGATGGCGTTTATGGTGATATGCTATGATAATAATCTAACATAGACATTTACGGGGTCCCAACGTCACGGTAGGTATATTGCAGCTGTCCCACATCAGCCCTCTACATTGTGCTTATTAGTTATGCTCTACTAATCCTTCAATGCTTTTATCTTATTTTAGTGCTTGAAAATTTAATGTTTTAATTTGTTAATTTCACACAAGATCTCAGAGGTCAATAAACATAAAGCTATAAATATTGCTCAACTTTCCTTGTGTATACATTTCCAAATATTGTTGATGTTTAATTAAAGCTAAGTGATGTTTTGTCATGTTTATTTTTTTGTAAAACAAAGTAAATATTATTTTTGATGCTAAATTTGAACAGGAATTACAAAAGCTGTCAAAATGACTTTTGATAAAACGTTCGTTTTCATTGGCGGACAATTTTAATATCAAATAGAGATGGTGCTATTGAATGAGAATTAGGCAAACTTATCTTTAAAATTATATTAAAATGTGAACGAATGTATTCATATGATATCCTAAAAGTTATTTGTTAAAATCCCTAAAAAGATAAGTGATGCATTATAATCCCCTCTTCTGTTGGCTTTCATTAAGCAAATAAAAGTTGTTTTCGTTTTATTTATTTTCTGCTTTTAAGTAGCAACAGTAGCCTGAAGTCGAAAATGAGTCGAACTTTCGACCCTCCACCAACAAAACATTTTGGTAACTGACTTATCAGGTAATTATTAAAATAAATTAAAGGATCCTTTATTTGAATTTAAACTGTATTAAAAGCAAAATAAACTGTCAAAGTTTGGAGATGATAGGTAATCGTGGGCAGGCATGGGGTAAGGATCGAAGGGTTATGGTTGTTGCTTGATGCGATGCTTTAAGCGCACAGTGGGCTGATTTAGCAATCTAGCGGGACAAAAGTAAAAATAGGCATTTATATGAAAAATTACGATATGTTTACAATATAACTGATAATTAGAAGGAAGGAAAAACATTATTTACTCAAAAGTACTCTATGTGTAAACTAAATTCTATATAGAATCTATAATTAGTTGAATATTGATGTGCAGAGAGCTTCCAAGTATGTTATAACATTAACTCTAAATTATAAGAGTAGAATACTTATTTTTTTTAATCTGAAATATAGCGTATTTTTCATTATATTGATATAAATATTATAAAGAATATAAAATTAGAAATAGTATCCATATTTGGAAAATTTAACTGAGGTAACTGACTAAGCACAAGAGAGAAACACTTTATTTTCATATAAAATATAAAAGGTTGCTGCCCAATTATATTGGGTTGCTATATACACAGCATACTCTTTAATCCGTAGGACAATAAATAGACTTATATATAAATATACAGAAGTGGTTAGTTTGTATGAGTATAATAAAAATATATTTAAATTTTTTTTTTCCTTTCATTGTACATGCTTTTTTTTTTTTTTTTTTAAATATTTAATTTCCCTTTCTCTCACTTCTCTCTCTTTATCTCTCTTTTATACACCTCTCTTATACACAATATTAAGATGCTTAAAATTATAATAGAACAATAACAAAAAAACAAAAGTGTATACATCTAGAATTAAATAAAATTTAATATAATACAAATATAATAGACATTTTTCATTAAATAAATACATAAATTAAAACTCTCGGCCTAGCCAAGCACGTGGTGGTGAATGTTTCCCAGGGATTCGAGGACTATATTTTCAGCCAACCTCGCTACGCCCTTAATGTCGACACCTGGATACAAAAAGAAGTTGAGTGTTTGTTGCGTTGTCTAGGACTTGTTCATCGGGCCCATACAATGTTTCTATTCATGATTGCTCTTATTGTTTTTTTCTTTGACTAATTTTCCTTTTACTAATTGCACCCATTTATAAACAGGCATTGTATGTCGTATTTCATAAAAATATTCATTATCAATGTTTTCACTTTTGTCCCTCTAAATTACCTAAATCAACCCACTGTGTGGCTTTTCAAGCGTCTATACCTTTGGAAGGTAGGAGTAGAGGGGAAAACTTACAAAGCCTCAAGGGGCGCCTGATTCCTCTGGTTATATTTCTTAAGAATATTAGTTTATTATTAAGTTTAAAAAAAATACTAGAAATAAAATAATTATTTATTAATAACAGGAACAAACAAAAACATGTAAATTATGGGAAAGATATATTATATTGTGAAGAAATAGCTTGGAAATTTAGAGACGTATAAGGTCATTCAGCTTCAGGATTTGGTTTATTCGCATTCATCACGCTCGATTTTCTACGCGTTGTAACCTGTAACCGCATGTACATCATTAGAAACAAACTTTTCCAAATTTCATTGTGCTCTATAAAATAATCGATAAAGAATATCGTTGAACGTTATCTTATAATATCGATTTTAGTTTCTTTTTTGGCTAGAGACCGACAATATGCTATTATCAAGGCAATAATTCTCACACAAGTTGTGACACAATACGGTGTTGTTACCACTTTTTGAGACAGCTTGCTCCATCAGAGGTCGCTAATAATCCCTACTAGTAGTCTCAATCGAAAAATTCACACAGTATAATTGTTCAGTGATCAAACGACAAATCAATGCTAGGTATCATAATAATAGAGAAATCAATTGTTACTTTCTCGCTAAATAGAATCGACAAAGGAAACAAAAGTAATTGTTCGATTTCGAAGTTTTTTGATAGATTTTTGTAGATAGATATAACCAAGGGAAAATTTTTGTAAGTTTTGAGTTATTCGCCGATAAAGTTTATTTTCTTTCATAACCTTTCTGCCTGAATTTTCGTGGTGGTTGGACTATTTTTCCCGCCTGAAGGAGAAGGAAACCTTCAAAATTGGTGGCTCAATATTGGGATTTGATAAAAAATTAACGATGATATGGCTTACCGACAAAAAAACATCTTTGATAAAGATATAAACTCCTCTTCTTCCGATCATAGGGATCTCAAGTCGAAGAAATGAGACATGTGTTCGATGAAATTACTACAATTAACGCAAGATAGTGTGAATGCGAACCCATTGGAATGTTTCATTTTTTGCCACAAAAATCTGCTCAAAACGGTCGAATAAACTGAACTAGAAGGAAGTTTTCTTCATTAATTTAAAAAAAAAAAAGCTCAAATATTTTTCCAGTCCGAAATAAAATAGAAAAAACTTTAAAAGAGTATCAAATTGGCTATTATTTTGAATATGAAGTTATTTTTTACTATTAATGATAATTAACATATTTTAAAATAATCGTTAAAAGAAAAAAAACATAAATTATCTGGAATCGTCGAATGCGAAATCCGAACATAGACAGACGGAAGGGAAAGGGATGAAAGGGTTAAAGTCATGTGTAGCACGTGGTTATTGATTGGACGCTCTGTTTATTGTGAGTCTCCATGGCGACCCAGCGGGCCACAATACAGAGGGATAATGCCTGGTACCGATATTCCATTGTTGACAGCTTTACTCATTAGTCATATTAATTAATTCAACGATAATGTTTTTTTTACGGCAGCAACATTTGTACCCGTACTAAAACATAAACGTGTTTTTAGATTACAATTATGAAATTAATAGGTACGATAAAACGTTCAAACATAATCTTTATGACAATGTGTAAGAAATATAAAAGGGTGCCTCGTTAGTTAAAGGAAATATACTCATACTCAATATTCGTAAAAAGAATAAATTAGTATGATCGAGAAGGATGCAATCTGCTCAGAAAACCCATATGGAAAGCAAATGGTTTAAATGTTTGAAAAAATATAAATGTCTGGAAAATTGGATTTTGTTTAAAACCTTAAAGTAAAAATAAATATATATATATATATTTTCAAGTTAATTTATTATTAGCCATATTTACACCAATTTAAAAAAAAAATTTGTCACTTAATGACTACTCATCACAATGACGACGTTTCGGCTCGTCGAGCCATTTTCAAGTCTAAAATACCCATCATGTACCTGTCCTTTTCACTTATGCGAATTGCAAGCGTCTAGTTTCTGAGCCACCCACATGTCATCCATCTCATTTCTATTCAGTGATGGATGACATGTGGGTGGCTATATATATATATATATATATTTTAGCCAGTAGAAAATAAGAATAGCCCAGATTATTTTATTCATAAGTTAACATTTATGAGTAATATTATATACGTAAATATTCTTGATGGCAAATATAACAATCGATTTTCCACATCGTTATTTTTTTTAAAGCTTATTATCTTACTATATCTTATAAATGAGATTTTGTTTAAAATCATAAAGCCAAAAAAAAAAAATAATAATAATAGTTAGGCCTTACAGTATAAATAAAAATATACATTATTTGATTCAAAAATTAGTCTTCATCATTTATATCATATACGTAAATAGTACTAATAAATAATAAATTATTTCAAGTATTTAGGGATATCCTTGATGGTAAATTTAACAATTAATTTTCCAAATATTTTTTTTTTTAATCGTATTAAGTATTTTTTTTTAAATGATAAACATATTTTTTTTGGAACTTAAAATGAGATCAAAGAGACAAATCATAATTTTGTAGAAGAAGAAGAAAGTAAATTTTATTGTGGGATCATTCAAATGTCTGGGGCACTATATGCTCTTTATCAGTGCTTCAATAATAGAAAATTTGTAATAAAATAAAATAAAATATTTGTTATTGTGTTTAGAATAAAGTAATTAAGAGAAAAATAAATTTGATACTTGAAATATTTTATAGTTCGCCGTTCCATTTTTAATGTTGTAGATAGAATATTTGAAGGGAGTTCCATAATTAGAGAGAAGTATTTAAAGGGGCGATAGAAGACATCAAGACCTACGAAAAAGTTTATATAAACAATGATCCTATTTTTCGCAAAAAATAAGGAGATTTAAGCTTTGTATTTTTTAAAGTTAGTCAAGTTTTTGTTGAACTGGAAGCGATAACTAAAGATGTATTGTAAATATTGTAAACTAGATAAAATTTTTTTTAAATTAAAGTAGAGTTGCTCTCTGTTAAAAGCTTTTAATGTGAAATTTTAAGCGGCTGAACTTCGCGAAGTTCTGTTATTCATAAAATCATTTATTATTCACGACTTTTTTATTTATTATTTTATTTAAAGAGACAATTTATAAAGAGAAAAGTCCTAATTTTATACGATTTTTATCAATGCTACGATAATATAAAATATTTGTAAGGGTGTTTAGAATAAAGTAAGTAAGAGAAAAATAAATTTGATAAATTAGTAGATAAAGTAAGTCACGATTTTTGTTGATTTGGAAGCGATAACAAAAGGTGTATTTGATTGAGGACGTTATCGATTACTCGATTGTAAACTATATGCAATTTATTCTAAATGCTAGTTTTTATATTATTTTATTTATTTATTTAGATATATAATATTCTGTCTCGTGGACAATAATTATAGTGATAAATGAACACATTCACACCATATATACAGAAAATACAAAAGTAAAATAATAACTAAATAATAATAAAAAAGAACCTAAATGCTAGTAAAGTTTTTCTTTTTTGAAACCTTTTAATATGGAATTTCAAGCGGCTGAACTTCGCGAAGTTCTGTTATTCATAAAATCATTTATTATTCACGATTTTTTTTTTATTAACCTCGGATCCGACTACGTTCATCCAAAATTTAGAAAAAGTACCGTATTTAATAAGGTTTAATTGCATATTAAGTTGAGGTTTGTTACACAGTATGTTGAGATTCACCTTTAGTTTTGTAAAAAAAAAATATAAAATTTGACAATCTGTCACTTCAAAGTACTTGTGGTTATAAAACATAATAACCACTATAATTTATTTCAAAGCTTTATTTATTTATTTTGTATTCACCTTAGATTTATTGTAGTAAATTAGTCACAAAAAGATACTTTTATTTATTAAAAAAATAAATAAATGTAAAAACCAATGCTTTAACAAAATCTCATCCTCTCAAGCAGTAATCCACATGTTTCTTTACAACATTTGTCATTAAAATTGATCCTAATTGTATTAAGTGACCAACTAAATATCCCTTATCCTAATATTTATGTTTCATGAAAATAATGTAAGCAATTGGTGTGTAATTTTATTTATAGGAATGTTAATTTACAATTATAAGCTATTACTTTAAATTCGTACTGATCAACACGATAAGGTTCAATTTTCATAAAATAGGTGTGTATCAAAAAACACAAGCCCACTATTAATATCCATGGTACATTTTTGGAAAAATATTATATTTTTGCATATTTAAACAAAAATTAAAGTTTTGTAATTATTTATTGTAGTTATCTCGGCTAAAAACATAATTACCCTAGGGTTACAGAATATTAAAGTCCATATTGTTTTTTTACATTTTACATAATGTTCAATATTTTATAACATAATAATGTTCATAATAATACTTATAATAATGTTACACAACGTTCTTGTTTTATAACAAACTTCAACTTAATTAATATGATCTTAAAGCTTATTAAACAAGGATGTTTATCTAAAAGTGGGGTTATTGTGGAGTTGAAGGGTCATTAAAAAAACAAAAAAACACGGATAATCAATGATTTTATGAAAACAGAATTTAGCGTGGTTAAGCCGCTTAAAAGTCCCTTTTAATAAAGACAAACTCTTCTTATCTTTAAAGGAAATTTCATCTTGTTTACTATGAAGCAATTGTTAATTACATAATCTTCTACCATCACCCGATTAAATATTTTCGTTTATTTACGGGGCACCGTGTATATGTTATATATTGTTCGCTTATTTATTTTGTATGTATAATATATACACACTTACATACGCAAGGGTATAAAGTGTGTGTGTCTGTGTGTGTGTGTGGGTTCTCCTACAGGATTGACCAGCACTTCTTTTGAAATAACAACTACTGCATTAAGTGTAATTTAACACATAAAATTATTGAGTCATTTAATGTTTATCTAGTGATGTATCTAGACAATTTGATCCGGGATATTTTAGTTTTGGGTATCTATAAAAAAAAATAAAAAAATAAAAATACATTTAGAAATTTAAAAAAAAAATATTATTTCAAAATATAAATATATATATATAATCTGGTTTAGAGTTAGCTGTTTGTAGACTATAAATATAAACTTCATTTGTTGTGTATCATTTAATTAATGACTATAAAAAAGATTTTGTTTTGTAACACCATGTGTTTTTAAATTAGCTGGTTAATTTCTATAGGTTGGGATTGGTTAGAGCCTGAAGCTTGCTTCTTTACACACACACACACACACACACACACACACACACACACACACACACACACACACACATATATATATATATATATATATATATATATATATATATGGTTGTTCTTCCTTATTCTATGCTTAGACTGGCTAATCAATTGTTTTGCTTTAATTAGCGTGTATTAATATGATTAATTAAATAAACTGAAAAATCAGTTTTTATTCAATCAAAGAGGATTTTTATGATTTTTTTTTCTTTTGGGATGAATTCAATCATTCGATTTAAAAAAAAAAAAAAAGAAATTTCATGTTAAATTTGTCCTCCACATCCCCAGAAGGAACATCACTGCATCTAATCTTGTGTTAGTACCAATAAGTGATCAATATTAATCTAACAAACTAACAAAATTAAATTATTTACTTCATAAACTCCTTTATGAAAGGTCAAATCTTATTTAAATGTTTGACCAAAGATTTAACCCCTAGCTTTTGTATTTATTTCTGTGATTATTGACAATGTTAGTTTTAAATGCATTTTATATTTATTTTATTTATTTATTTATTTAGATATATTATATTCTGTCTCGTGGACAATAATTATAGTGATAAATGAATACATTCACACCATATATACAGAAACAACAAAAGTAAAATAATAATAAAAAAGAACTATGTACAATAAAAAAAATAAACTAAACTAAAGATAAGTAAATTAAAAACATAAAAACACTGCCATACCTATATACATATATTTATTTAAATATTTTTTTTTAAATTCTAAATCTTATTAAATTTGGTTAATTATCTTTTTCATTCAATAATATTGTTACTTAAATTGATTGTTTTAAGATCATTTAAAGTTCATAAACATTTTTTTTTTTAATGTTACAATTCAACGCAATATGTAAATAGTGGAATTTAAGTCCTTATAAACCGGGAACTATTCTTTCAAGTTTGCGCCGTTACTTCCCGTTTGAAGCCTTAACCTCATAAGAAATTTATAATGTTTCTCCCCAGTATCCGTTGGTTACAGCCCTCCTACAATCTTCAAGCTCTAAGTGATCTTTACCTTGGCCTATGTCCGTGCTCAATCAACAGACTTTTTGTATTTAATATTTAAAAATCCGCTTTAATTATTCAGATTAATAAGACCACATTCTATTAAATTATAAAAACAAATAAATTAAAGATCGTATTTCCTAAGATTGAGAAATCTCTCCTCAATGGATCCTAGATTGAAAAAGATGACGTATATTTGTTTCGTAAATTTTTATTTCAAAATATACTCAATCATTGAAAACTAAGCACTGAATTGTAGAACAGACGGGACCAGCACGAAATTTGGAATAACTTATGATCCCACATATTATCAATTAATTGGTCGAATGTTTGTCGTTTTTTAAAAAAAGAAAAATTAAATTTCAAACATACTATCCTATGGATGTTCTGTAAGAAACATATTTTTATCTCGCTTAATTTACGGGATAATTAAATAATGCTCCAGGGTAATTGTGCTTGTCTAGTCATAAGGTTCTAGGCATGGAATAGAGAATTGAATTTAAGTCTACCAAAATCAGGCGCATATGGTTTTCGTGTTTAGAACATTTTTCAAGTACTCAAATAAAAAATCTGATGTCTCCACCCACACGACTTTCCTACCTATTTCAGAAAAGTTTTTATATCTTTACATATATCCATCAAGAAACAAAAAAAAAAATTGAATTAGATTTATATTCCTGTAAATTGATCAAAGAAAAGATTCGAGCACGATTTATTTGATAAACCAAAGCAATGTAAACCGACTTAAGGTAGAACAGTGTAAAAATTCCAATACCCTCTAATATTGCTGATCAAAAACTTTTTGTCAAAGCCTAATTTTGCCAAACAATTATTTCTGTTGAAAGTAGAGAAAATAGTGAGGCTTGTGTGATGAGGGTCACAGATTTTCTTACTTTAACTTTTTTATCTTTTTTTCTCTCGTTCACCGCTTTCTTACATTGGATTGGATTACATTACATGAATTACATTACATTGGGAACCCGTAATCTTACATTGAAAATTGAATAGCTGTAACTTCGATAATATTTGTTCGAAATTAATTTTTTATATAGTTTTGTAGGGGATCTCATCTTAAAAAAAAACAGGCTAAACAGTGTTCTTTAAAAAACAGGCTCTGAAACGTATAGATCCGCCGAAAACCGCATATCGGAAATTTGACCCGATCGCAATACTTTTCTTACCTAGTATAAGTAGGGAAGTAATAAATTAAAACATGTGTACAAAATATAATAAGCTGTATCATCGCTAATACTGCTTCGATTCTGATGATTCATTTTTGTTTAGTTGATTATTTAATTACCTTTCAAAAGATTTATTATACAATTACCATAGAATATATACTTAACGAGTTAGGTCCCACACATTTTTCTTTTCTTTATAACTTGTTTTCCTGAATTTTCTCGGGAATTTAGTCCATCTACGAAAATCGAAAGGACAATTATTAGAACATTATAGGAAAGTTTCATTAAAATCGTTCAGCCTTTTTCGCGAGACAGTTTATAGTAAAACATGCGTAGCAGTTATTGCGCATGGAGCATCCAATCAGTGTCACAAGCATCAGTAGTCAAAACCCTACAAAATAAAAAAAGAAGCAACAAAATCGGTTCCCTAGTTACCGAGAAAATCTTGGCATAGACAGACCAATGGCTACTAATATGTTTTTCGGACTCAGGGGGCTCTGAAACGTATAGATCTGTCGAAAACAGCATATCGGAAATTTGACCCGATCGTAATACTTTCCTTACCTAGTATAGGTAGGAAAGTAAAAAGTAAAATAACGAAAGATCTAATAATGCAGGGGTACTCAAAATGACATATTTTATATTATGTCATGAAATATTTGCCTGATTCACACCATACGAATCACGGAATAATCCAAATACATTAGCGTAGACTATCAATCTGGTTTTAAGTGGAAAAGTTCAACGATAAAGCAGATATTTACCTTACAACTAATACACTTTTAAAAATAAAAACTTAGACTTTTTCTTCAAATTGTAATTAAAGAAAAAAAAAATCACTTTGTGTGATTACACAAATAAAAATAGCCACAATGAGATGTAAACAAATATAGCGTCTATAATTTTTAGTATCATTTCGCCTTTGTCTGAAAATACTTATGTCTGCTAAGAAGAGGATGGTAAGTGAAAGTCGTGTGATGCCCGCAGCAGATTTTTTTTTTCTTTAATTACAATTTGAAGAAAAAGTCTAAGTTTTTATTTTTAAAAGTGTATTAGTCGTAAGGTAAATATCTACTTTATCGTTGAACTTTTCCACTTAAAACCAGATTGATAGTCTACGCTAATGTATTTGGATTATTCCGTGATTCGTATGGTGTGAATCAGGCAAATATTTCATCACATAATATAATATATATATATATATATATATATATATATATATATATATATATATATATACATATTTTAATTTTTATATCGCTGTAATCTATACAATTAAATATTAAATTATGTCAACAACAGCATTTATGAAAACCGCATGTGTATACGTACATAACATTGTTAAAGTCCGTATTATATTGAGCTCATGTTACGCATAGAAGCCTGTTGTAATCTTTCGGGCTAGCTGTGGTGCGCTCGTATTCCTTTGGCTTTTCAATTACAACTATTATCCTTTAAGATCTCTTATTTCTCCTTTCGCTAAATATTAAATTCTTTCATATTATATATTTAGCTATTTTTTATATCAAAGATTAATGTAAAATGGTTAATTATTTCAAATTATAAAAATTAAAGGTACTTTAGAGGAAGCTAATATTGAAACTTTGCCATTAAAGACCTGTTAGAGAACATCAATGAGTACAAACCTTATATTTAATACTACATTATATTTAATACTGCTTAATAATACACTGATACACTAAATTTAATCAATATCGTTGGAGCCGTTTTCGAGAAAATCGTAAAAATGTGTAAAATCGATTATGTAAAGTTCCACTTACGGTTAGCCGATCTTGACGAAAAAGATGCTGTAACATCTAAGGTATATACAAACCTTTTCACTTTCATACGAATTTTTGTTTTTCAGCTGGACTATTCACACACACACAGACCATATTATGGGACTTATTTATTTGGAATCAGGGGACATCATAGTGTGTATTTCCGTGGAAAACACAGATTCAAAAATTTTCACGATCGCAATACTTACACTCACTATATATTACATATATAGGTAAGTGAAAGTAAAAACTAAAGCATAATAAAGAGGCTAAAATAGTTCTTCCACTATTTAGTCTCTTTATGTCCGTCATCCCATCCTTCCTCTAAAATATACAACGGTCAAACATTAAGTATTCAATAAAGTATAATACGTTTAGGCTAAAACAAATCTAACTTTGCCTATTTATTTTGGTCATTTTAGGAATAAATTAAAATATAATCTTTTTATATTCATTAAGTTAAAAATCAGAAACGATTATGGAGTGACCAATTATTTTTCTGCCAGACAAAAAAATAAATGTAAAATCACACCCAGTTTCCAAATTACTGGTTTGACACAACCAAAATAAATAACCCGTTTCTCGCAGAGTTATGGGTCTGCGTTTGGTTTTCCAACACTCGGGTGAAATAAATTTTTCTCTCAACAAATAAATAAAATAAAGAAAAAAAAAAAATGAAAATGATGACCAAGGTTGCAGGTGGTTTCCATCCGACCCTTATCACAACGACAGCTGCTCACACAGATATATCACCTAATTTGAAAGTTATAGCTTAACGACATTTCTATCTTAGTATATTTTGAAAAATGAACATCTTTGATTGTTTAAAAGAAAATATATAAATTGTTCTAGTTTTTTTTTTTTAATTTTTTTCATTTCTTAATGATATTTACAACTGTATTAAAGAAATACATTTAGTAAATTTGAACATATGGATATAATGACGTGAAAATATTTGTTGAGTAACAACCCAATAGTAGCACTCTAATGATATGTCTACATTAGAAGATCGCGTGGCCATCTTCTTTTGAGACGCCTCGGAGGGTTATCAGGAATTGAAGAAGAAGCAAGGTTAGAGACGAGAGGGTTGGGATGATTCTGAAGTTTATTATGGAAGGATAGGTATCTGGATTGGGCCAGATCTGAAACATAAGAAACATTATGGTCATTATGGATGGTTTCATCTGTATCATAGTAGGGAGCATTGAGGATTTTACGAAGGATTTTGGATTGTAAATATTGGATACGAGAGGAATCCGATGGTTTAGTGGAGTCCCATAGCCCAACTCCGTAAGTCCCAATAGGTCTTATTATAGTCTTGTATATGAGTCTTTTGTAATTAATTGGAAGTTAAGAGCGTTTGTCTAGTAAGTGCTGAAGTTATCGGAAACGTCGAGATGTTTCTTGTCGTTTCATTCTGGGATGTTCTAGTTTAAAAAATAAAATTGACCATCTTAACGAATTACCATATCCTCACATGTGAGTTATTTTTTATTTATTTTTTCAAGCAACTTGTTTGTTATTTAAACTGCTCTGTTTATATAAAGTTATAATTTGATTATAATTTCTTGTCCTCAAGCGGTAGTAATTAAATGTTACAAAACTACTAAAATTGACATCTTTCGATTAAAAATTCTGTACCATAAAAATTGCCCATGTAGTTCTACCACTCGATCATCACCAAGATTGCACCTAAAAGTGTCTAATCCAAACTAAGATTAGAGACTACGATACGCTCCATAAGTCCCCCATATCCGTCCCACCATTGTTATTTATGGTCACATTATGAAATTCACCTAGGAAATGTTAGATGGTGGAGGGTAAGTAAATCGCAATAAAACAAGATTAAGTATTCAGATCTACTTTTCTTTTCAGAACACTTAAAAGGGGAGAATACTGACGTGATACTAGGTTGAAACATATTGTACCCATGAAACCATAACAACACGTAAAATTCTAACAGTTTTATAATATATCAATCAATTTGTTTGTTTATGTGAAATAAGAAAAAATATTCCTGGTTATATTATAGCAATTAAAATATATAATAAATTACAAAAAAACCAAAACATGCTGGCAGTAAAATAGGCCAAGTATATTTTTGTAATGAAAAAAAAAACATTCAGATTTGTTTTAACCGTCCTTTAAAACTATTTTTTAAAATTTATTTATTGAGTATTACAACAATCTATCACTTGGACATTAGTTATAGTGAAATAGAATAACATTCACACTATATGTACAGAAAAATATAAAATAAATAAAAGCAAAATAACAATAAATAATAATAATAAAGTATATACAATGAATAAAATAAAATAATTTAAAAAATAAGAAGCAAACTTTCAAACTCTTAAATGCGCATTTGTTGTTGACCGTTTGAAAGGTAAATTATTGGTCTCCCAGAACACAGCTCAATAAGCTTTAGATTTTGCGTCTTTATTTTTTATCTCCAATTTTAATTTGTTTATAGGGTTCTGGTTATTGCCATTTCGTACAGTATAGGACCCTTAAATTCTGCTAATTTTCCTGGGAATAGGTGGTACCATATTGAAGCTATCACGATTTTCTTTTACGATTAAAAGAAAAAATTAAATTAAAAAAAAAAAAATCGAAGATTCTATCCTGGGAGAACATTTAGAACAAAACCTTTTTATTTTTCCATTGCTATGAAAGTGTTGTTAGAGGTGTGAAATACAAATATCAATTTTTTTTTCCTTAAAAAAATATTCGATTTCACTTTGCTCTGTCAGTCGGAACAATTTCTTTCAATATTGTACTAATGCCATTCCAATATTATACTTTATTCCAAATATCATTTAATTTTTTTCTAAACCGGACGTCACGTATTTTCTTGTTTATTAACATCCTACCTACTTCATCATAATCTTCAAGTTCATATTTTGTCTTTTGTCTTGCCAGATTCAGTCGGCCAGTCTAAGCGATATATACAAAGCTGAATTATGATATCTGTATTCGAAAGTTAAAATGTAATTTTTGAGAAATTGTCTGCTAGAATGTCAAAAGTATTCCCTGATTTATTTCACATCATGAGTTCTTCCAAAACTTAAAATTTAATTTAATGAATTTTTTCTACTTAAAAAGAATATATTTTAATATAATCCAAGTACTAAGTCATATGATTACGACAACAATAAACAGATTATAATATTTAATATAGGCTATACCATCCATGGTTTAGTGTTTGGGGTAAAAAGCTCAAAAAATAATAAAGGGAAGGTGGTGGGAGATCATAAAATGACAGGGGGTCCCATTGGTGGGGAGGGAGAATATATTGAATTAATATCTATTCAGCTGGAGCCATATCTTACTGGAGTATATTGTTCTATTCGAATTTCGCGGTGTCTTTTGGGTTTGACCAATCGCATTTAATATAACAAGCGTGATACTGTCATTTTATTCATGGCCGAAATGGCATTTCATGAATACTGGCTGATATGATTCACTTGTTTAGTTCTTCCTGAAAACTTACTGTTTAAATATAAAGCATATTACAGTTGTATAGATTAATGTTTTTTTCTCTAATAGTAGTACATTGTTCTTACATTTTTTTATCGATTTATACTAGATAAATAAAATTGTCGCCATAGTTAAAACAGTCATGATGGTTCAAATGTGAAAGTAAGTTAGCTAAGCTGGAAAAATTAGATGGTATATTCTTTTTTGTTGACTCGATGTTGGAGTGAGGTTTTTGAGAAACCTTTTAACATTTTTTTTTTCTTCATTTCTTTTACGAAGTTACAATTTAAAGTAAAATCTAATTTCGAAAAACGTGTTTCCGGTATGAGGTGATTGCTAGGGTGTGGAGCACTAGCGGATCCAGAATTTAATTTTGGGGGGGGCTTCAGCCCGAAAGATTTTTTTTCATATACATTTAACGATAATTAATTTGAAAAAAAAAGAAAGAAATTAACTACCTATATGAAATGGTGTTTAAGCGGTTCTTGAAGTCCTATTAAATGTAATTAAACAAACAAGAATACTTTAAGAGGTAGTTTTTAATATTTTTTTCTGTAAAACATTTATATTATATTTTACCACTTTTGGGGAGGGGGGGCTTCACCCCGAGAGCCCTCCCCCCCGTAGATCCGCTTGTGGTGTGAAGGGGAGGTGGTGCTTGTTAGGGGAAACGCAGCGCGTGCTTCCTTCGCCAACAGGCAAACTTATCTCAGACGAACTATATAACCCTACATTCTTTCCTTTTCTAGTATAACTAATAATGGTATAACTAAGAATACTCCTTCAGACTCATCTTAGGGATTCTATCATGCTCAATCCTCCAAACCATCTTATAGATCCTTTTTCAATATTGGAGGATATTATGTAAGACAAAATAAAGGAGATTAATTCTTTAAAAAAATATCCAGTTTTTATCCTCCAATGACCTTGTTTTTTTGATGAACCACTATTCAAGTGAAAGATTTTTCTTTTCTATATATTTCAAGTTTTTTTAACACTTTTTTGAATAAGTGTCTAAGTTTCATTTTTAAATTTACATATATAGACTCATATATATTACTATAATAAGGCCTATTTGGACTTACGGGATCGAGCTTTGGGGCTCTACTAAACCATCAAATTCCTCTCGTATCCAATCCCTACAATCCAAAATCCTTCGTAAAATCCTTAATGCTCCCTACTTTGTCACAAATAAAATCATCCATAATGACCTTAATGTACCATATGTTTCCGATTTAGCTCAATCCAGATACCTGTCCTTTCATAATTAACTTCTGAACCATCCGAACCTTCTCGTTTCCAACCTTGCTTCCTCTTCTATTCCTGATAACCCTCCGAGGCGTCTAAAAAGAAGATGGCCTCGGGACCTTCTAATATAGAAATATAATTGGAGTGCTACCAATGGGTAGTTTCTCCTCATGTTGTACATGTCATATTACTTGTTCATATTTACTTGTTGTATTTATTATTAATTACAGTTGTAAATTTCGTTAATAAAAAAAAAAAAATTACAAGTCTAGGGACATTCAAATGTACTTGTTTTATATGGATGAGCGGTTACCTATTATTTCGGGAGATGAATTCCAGTAGCTAGTATTCCTATTTCCTTACATTATTTTTATTTATAAGATATAGGACTTCTTAGCATGTTTAGTTTCTTTCAATAGAACTGTCCGTTTAACTTCTCATCTACATCTTCCTGTCAATTGCCTCCTCTTCCGACAATCTATGCTGTTGTGATACTTTATTTTCACACTATATTCGTGGTCCTCCACTCTTTCTATTATCCCATTCCTGTTAATAATGGTTAGGGTTTCTTTACGAAAAAAACACAGACAATATAGAAACGTTTATTGTGGAAGAACGCTACAAACATAGAAGCCATATCGAGGGAGTATACATTGTTGTGATCACTGACGTCCCATCTGACAGTGTAGGTAGAATATAAAATAACAAATAACATCTATTAATTAATCCTAACAATTCCATTATCAATTTCGGTATTAGACGTTAATCCATCCATTTAAGTGGGCATACTATTTAAATATTTTTTTATTGACCACTTCTGAGATGTTTCTTTTTACTTTCATTCTTTTTTCAGATTCCCCCGTTCATGATATGTTCCGTCCAGATACTAGACAGAACTCCAGATATCTATCTCTAGAGTTAAAAGTCTTTTATCATGTATTCTGTTGAGGATTCAAGGTTCAACACCTTATACTATTATAGTTTTACCAAATGCCTTCTTTAAGGATGTTGTATCTCGGGAACTTCGTTCAAGATGCTTGCTTAAATAAATATGCCGTATTGGATTTCGGGCCCTAAACAGAGTGCATGATAAGAACTTTTAACTGTAGAGACGGATTCCTGGAGGTCTGTCTTAGAATCTGGATGTTAGGAGCAGCGAAATCAGAGAAAGGATGAAGTAAGAAGAAATATCTTAGAAGTGGTGGGTTATCCGATTTATATATAGTCTTGCAGATTAACAAACAGATTATGAAGGTGAAACAATGTTTTCCAGCTCCGCTACTGCGGCATGCACTGGTTCAACTTCTCCAACGTAGTTGCGAAGGGAGGCAACTACAACTAAACGCCCTTGAAAAAGTTGGGCATAGTATCCAGCTCCAGTTTCTCCGCCGTTCGGGATGGAAGATATATCAGTATAGACGCGAGTCCAGAGGACTGGGACTGGGAATTCAGAATTTATAGTTTGCAGTGTTAGTTGTTTTAATTCAAAATAATAACTAAACAATATCTATATTATAAATTATAATAACAATCAAATAAAAAAATAACAAACTTGATGATAAATATAGTAAAATAATATCTTCAACACGGGTATACTTATTTACACTACGATGAATACTATGTACCGCAATCCAAATATATTATAAATATAATAGGTATACATTATATTATTTTTTTAAACAGGAATCTTGAAAAGTATTGTTGTATTCAACGTGTTAATGGTAATAATATATATTTTATTATTGGTATTAATATATATATATATATATATATATATATATATATTTTTTTTTTTTTTTTTTTTTTTTTTTTTTTTCGAACTTACCTAAACCCATCCATTTTTTTAATTCTCAAAATATGGTTGATGTCCCTAGCATTCGTGTTTCTTGTTATCTTGATCTCTTTCTTGTTATATGTTTCTTGTAAGTAATACAGGTATACATTTTTTAACATACCGGAGAAATAATATAACAATAATTTCCATGGAACATTGGTTGTAAAATCATGCCTTAACTGAGTGAAAACATGATATTAGGAATCCCCACAAAAATTCTGATTGTGAGTAATAATTATAATGTGTTGTTATAAAATGACAATGATAAATCGAAAGTGCTCATACAACAAATTCACTCAATACTGATGTTATTGTTTTTCTGGACCTTTAGTTTTTAATTTTAATTTTAGCGTATGATTTAGCTTCGAACAGTTTTGGTACATGATATTGATCAAGACGCGAGAGATCCCAATGCTTAGAAGCAGATAGGTCAAAATATCATTTTGAAAAACACACCAAGTTGATTCGAGTATAGTTCCTGATTAAGTTGTCAGTTAAAATTCGGTTTAACTTTGTCTTCCTTGTAGTGAACATGGTTCCTACGAAAATAATATGTAATGTGTAAAAAAAGGCGATGAAGAATAATTGCGTTTCAAAAAATATGAAGTTATTACAAGTAACGTATCAATAACTAAATTTAATACCCTAAACAAATTACTGATACTTATTGAATCCTTATTCTCAATCTTAGTATTTATCGCGATTTCTTTCTATGAAATTCATTGTTTGTTACACACGTGTTCAATTGCATGCATCAACTGATATTTCATTAAACTGCGATCTAAAGAGTCTCAATACCTTTCGTGTTAGAATCTCAGTCATCCAAAATTAGTTTTTTGATATTAATTCAATTCACTTCAAAACCCTGCCATTTAACATGTTTTTAATTTTCTTTATAATGAAAAGAGATTGCGGAGTTCAACACGACTCATATTTTAGGGTTTGTTGATGAAGGTTGGGGAGACAATCTGATAGCGTTGGACCACAGAGTGTGCCTTTATCGATCATCCCTTACCCGCGCAACAACAAAACCGTCGTTCAAAAATAAACAATCATGGCACGCACATCTAACTATGCGTATTTAAAAAACTATATATTAATTATATTTTACAGCTATTAATATCTTTCTTTTTTTCCCTTATCATTTGCTACCCAATAGTTTTTAACCTCTCATCTCAATGTATTACCGACGACCCTCCGAGGTTGCCCTTTGAAAAGTAGGTCACGTGTATTTCAAACTTAAAATGGCTTGCGTTGAATGGGTTTTTCCCACATCTCTTCCCAAAATGTATTCCTATGACAATAATCTGTACAGATGTAAATTTACGCATTCCAGCTTCGTTACATTTCAATAAAAAAATCTTTATTGTGACCTTTAAAACTTGTTCAATGTTGTTGCTTAACATGAGATTATATATATATATATATTATACAACTTAATATTAAGGTTTTATACAACTTAAGGAGTCATATCGCCAACACCCAAAAGCCACTGCTCCCTGCCCATCCAATCTCCTTCTCGGAGCCCTCTGGCTGCCATGCTTTCCTCCACGTCTTCTATCCATTTCTTCATTGGCCTTCCACGCTTCCTTCTTTCAGGTGGCATATAGTTATAAATTTTCTTTGGCTAGCTGTTCTCATCCATCCGCATTAAGTGTCCATACCACTTTAACCGTTTGGTCCCGATCAGGTGAAGGATGTTCTTTTGACATCCGACCTTGTCTCTAATAGCTGCGTTTGGGATCCGCTCGATTCTAGATACGCCACAGCTTCATCTCCAGAAATCCATTTCCATGGAAAGCAACTTATTTTCCATCTTTTTTGTCATTGTTCAAACTTCTGAACCGTAAGTGGCTATACTTTCTACAAAGGAATGATATATCTTCTTTTTAGTTTCCAATCTTATTTCTTTACTCCATAGGGTTGAATTTATCGAACTTATTATTCTTTTCCCATTATTCTTTTCCCATTATTCTTTTCCCATTATTTATTTTATTTTCGATGTCAACCTCACTACCTTCCTTTGAATATAGCCAGTATCCGAGGTACTTGAACTGCCGGCTGACATTTTGTGTCCAGTCATCAATTTCAAGGGGCAAATTTGGAGCGTTGAAAACCATGCACTCTGTTTTACTTTTACTGATTTCCAGACCCCATCTGGGATACGTGTCTTGTTAGCAACTTCCTCATCATATAGCTAGATTATATATTTAACGTGGTCATTATTAATATCGACTATATTATATATTTAACGTGATTATTATTAATATCCACTATTGAAATATATTAAAAATACTGCTCGAATAATTGAAATTTATCTAATTCCAATATTTTATTTTATTCATCGATACAATATGATTGTAACCAATCCCATGCACATAGCTTAGCAATTCGATGAAATATTTATCTATGTGTACCAATTAATTAAAAGTTTTTAGTAATCATAATCATAATTTTCGTATCATTTAATACTCAACAATACTTATTGAATCCTTCATGGAGAATACTCGTGGAGCAGTATCTTGGAATACCGGGACCCGGTGAAACAGATTTTCCTCTCTCTGAGGAACAAGGTGACTCTGATAATATTCTGCTAGCATTGTGCCTCCCCATCCCCGTTTGTTTGGCCATCCTCCTCTCTTCGCGAAACATCCAAACTTTACTTACACAGGGAGGCTAACCATTCCACAAATTTCCAAGCAAAATCTTCGAAAATCCTTGGCGTGGTATCGGTTAACTAAATTAAGCACGGGAAGAAAATTAAGAATTTTTAAGGAAATATTTTAACATCAATTACAGTATACGTAGTCTTATCTGAAATCATCTAAAATTTGACTCATGGGAATGGGTTTCATATACACTGCAAAGTATTTATATTTACCAGTTATACAATAGTTGAAAAGAACGCTTGCATAGGCTAGTGTTGCCCAAAATCGGTCTTGGTCTTGCACTTTGCAAGACCAATACCAAAGCCACCTAACTGATGCAAGACCAATACAAGGACTATTAAAAAAAATCGATTTTTTAAATAAAAATTAAGGCAAAATAGTTACTAATACTTGCCAATTTTAGTTACTATATGTAAATAATTGGTATAAACAATGTACTTCTGCAGTTAACTCCTCTAATTTTTCATTCGGGCTTAGTTATGTTTCTCCTATCTAAAAATTACAGTAATATCTCTATAGTAATCCGCTAATAAGTAACTACAAGACTGTTTGCGAAACTCTTGCGCAAGACCAAGACTCGTCTCGGTCTCGCATTTGGGCAACACTAGCATAGGCTGATTGGTAACAACATTATTATAATATTGATGAATGTATACCTCACTCTCACAAATATCTTAAATATCAGAAAAATTGTCTCAACGAATAGATTTATTATCGTCATAAACAATTGTCTTACATTTATGATTAATTTCTGGATTTCGATACAGTGGTACTCTCATTAGCTTTAAACTAGAAGACGAATTAAAGTAAAAAATACTTATTTCATGCTTCTATTTTCTAATAATTTATCAAAACTAATAGTTGTTTCTGGCCTACATTTTAAGACTCGTTTTACGGCGGTGGTCACAACGACAGCCATGGATTAAACTAAGTAACGTAGGGTAAAGGCACCTATTATTGAAGTATTACCAATTATTGGCAGTTGTTTATTAAGTTTGATAAAATAAGTTATAACTTATCAAATTTAAGTTACAAGTGTCAATAAGTTAATAATAGGAGCCTTTACTCTATGTAGTGCCATAGAGTAAACTAGGACATTATTACGTTTGCTGTCTTGGTAACACAGCCGTGTAACGTTTTGGATGATACTCAAGAGCAGGGATGGGCAAATGCCAAAATTATTACTCAGTTTCGAGTATTTTACTCAATTATCGGTCTCTTCGATTCTGATTAATTTACTCAAATATTCAGCTTGCCCGATTCTGACTATTTTATTCAAATTTTGAACTGCCCAACTGAGTATTTTACTCAAATAGCTGAATCTGCCCCACTTTGGGTACTTTACTCACATCTTATTATAAATTATAGTTTCAAGTATCATGTGTCGTAAATCTATGACTTCCTGTCCTACAGTATCCTTTAATAACACCCCACTTGTCCCTGTTGAACAAATACGATATCTTGGATTCCACCTGGACAAACGTCTCACTTGGAATCCTCATACAAGACTGAAACGACAAGAAACTGCTCGACGTTTCGGCTTACTCCGATACTTACTAGACAAACGCTCTAAACTTTCTATTAATTACAAAAGACTAATACACATGACTATAATAAGACCTATTTGGACTTACGAAGTTGAGCTATGGGGCTCCACTAAACCATCAAATTCCTCTCATATCCAATCCTTACAATCCAAAATCCTTCGTAAAATCCTCAATGCTCCTTACTTTGTCAAAAATAAAATAATCCATAATGACCATAATGTTCCATATGTTTCCGATTTGGCCCAAATAATAAACTTCATAACCATGCGAATCCTCTAACCTTTTTCTCTTCAATTCATGATAACCCTCCGGGGCGTCTGAAAAGATGATGACCTCGTGATCTCCTTATGTAGAGATATTTTTAGAGTGCTACCTGTGGGTAGTTTCTCAACAAGCGTTTTCAAATGATTATATCCTTGTGTACACATTTACTTGATGTATTTATATTGTAATACAATTGTAAATATCTTGAATAAATAGTTTTAAAAAAATATCATATAAGCACAGTTAAATATATAAATTATATTAACAGATGTGTCATTGTTATAATTACATAAATATTGTTAAATATAGACTGTTAGTTGTTTAACTCACTACTAATAATAAATTTCACATTTCTTTTTTAAATATTATCGGCATTACGATTCCTTTATACGTATACTTTCATTTAAAATTTTAATATACAGTTTTATGATATTTTTTAAAGATGTAATTTTTTAAAACTAATCTGCATTTTAATATAAAGGCACTGCGTTTTGGCTTATTTGAGTTTTTTTTCAGATTTCTTTAATCGGATATCTATTTATATATTTTCAGATCCGTAGTTTTTGGAAATTATGTCCATTTTGAGATTACGCCACTGCGGTTTGACTTATTA
Source organism: Nezara viridula (assembly GCA_928085145.1). NCBI lineage: Eukaryota > Metazoa > Arthropoda > Insecta > Hemiptera > Pentatomidae > Nezara > Nezara viridula. Next base: position 56,496,217 of record OV725078.1, on the reverse strand, counting down.
AGTATTCGTTTGACTCGTCCACTGCCGATCCTAGAGCGCTTTATCCTTCAGAAAGTTCGCAACGAAGTGATCTGTCTCCGAAAGACAAAAAGAAACTACTTTTAAGAAACTAGTTTGAATTACCATTGCCAATATTTTTTATTTTCTATATTAATTATCTATGTTACTTTGAAAAACTATTTTTTTTCATGTTAAAACTCACACTTTTCTTTGCAGTTTTTTTCTTTTTCATCACATTTTCTTTTTATTCTTGGGCAACTTTAACTCCCATAATTACTATTGTTTCTTTCCTTTCAAATTTTTTACTGATTTACATCCCCCTTTATACTTATTAAATAGTAAATCCCCCTTTATCCTTAATGGGATATTCGTACATTGTCTTATTAACTTCCCACTTCTATCGTTTCATAGAAAATGGGAAAATACTAGCGGAAAATTATTAGTGGTACGCTAAAGTCATTCTTGATTAAAAAAAAAAAAAACTGGTGCGGTTCGCGCATCACACAACTTTCACTTACCACCCTCTTAGCAGAAATAAGTATTTTCAGACAAGGAGGGAAGTGGAAGTAAAAATTATAAATATTGATTTATATTTCATTGTAGGTATTTTTATTTGTATAAGTACCCATATATATACAAATTTTAATATTTATATCGCTGTAATCTATACAATCAAATATTAAATAATACCAACAATAGCATTTATGAAAACAGTATATGTATATTTACATAATATTGTCAGAGTCCTTATTATATTAACCTTATGTGACGTATGGAATCGTGTTCTTATCTTGCGGAAAATATTAAAATTAGAAATAGAAAATATTTGATAGATAAGATAACATACTAACATGGCATTGTTTTATATATATGTACATAAAAAATTCACAATTTAAGGGTATTTTTTGGCGCTTTGTTTTAGATGACATAAAAAAAAAGTTTTTGCAAGCCCGGTTAATGAGCTTGATTCTTTTCGAAGAAGTGTAATTGAAACTTACGAAACAGTAACACGTATTCGTATGTCGTTCGGTCATTGTTGCGGTGGAAGAAAGATGCCAAGCCTGTCCTAATTGTTCCAATCACTTTCAACAATATTTTACATGAACATTGGCGTTTATATTTCTTTATATTTGATATGGTAGTTAGAACACATATTAATAAACTTATCATGACTTGAATAATTTATAACATGGATCTTTGGATGTGGATATCTCCTAAACAAAGACAACTTTATAGGAATTATTTGCTTGGTTTGAGATCCTCTAATCATATTTCCAGTTAGAACACTTAGCCCTGAAGCATCCTGTGTATATATATAAAATAAATAGCAATCTTGTTCAAAGTGATTGAAATAATTACGACAGGCTCGGCATCTTTCTTTCACAGCAACAGTGTTATAATAGTTTTAATAAATAAAATAAATATGTTAAAAACCGGAATATATTCTAGGCAATTGGCAATAGCATCGATAATATTTTATAGCGTTTAAAACATTTAGGATTAGGTCAGAGAAAAGATTTGTCGTATCCTATTTATCAATTGTCGGAAATTATACATGACACCGTTTAGGATTTTAGATCACTTATATATTCAAATAATTATTTATAAATAGTATTCTAACGATATTTTGTTTGATATATTAAACAGGTGAAGGAAAAACTATTTATGTTTACTTTATATATAATATAGTTTGTTTATTTATTTTTATTTTATTTTATTAATTAATTTTTTATTGTATGCTTTATTTAATTTTTGTATATTTTTAGTTTTAATTTATTTTTTAATTTAAGCTACATCATTTTTTTTTCTTTTTATAAACGAGCAATTCATTTTTTTTTTAATTAGGTAATAACGTTTGCAGGCAGTTATTTAATTACACAGACGTTGACAAAATTTCCATACTATTTTTCTTTTTCATTTATCCAAAAATTTCTTAATCGTTTATATCTTCGTAAACAGGTTTGCTAAAATAAAATTTATAACAAAAGAATGTGAATTAAATAAACAGCGGTTTCATTTCATTCCAGATCAACCGAATATTAATCTCATCTCTTTTACTTAAAACACGCTCGAAACTTTTGATTCCTTCGAAATAGAAATAAATTTGCATAGAAACCTAACGTGAGGAATATTGGATAACGTAGGAAGCCAATTGTATTATAATATTAATTAGTTGAAAAACATATTGCTCTAAACACGTATAGATATTTGGTTTCCGAAAAATGTAGTCAGAGATATAATAAAATATGTAGTCTCATCTGGCTTTCATAAAAAAAGTGACATTTTTCCCGCACAAAATGAGAGTCAAGAAATAATTAAATTACAAAGTTATGTTACTTTAAAATTGGAATAAAAAAGGGCAAGCATAAGTGAACTAATGAAATAATAAAATTATAGATAAATAAAAGAAAATAAATGAGCAATGTTACTGTGGTTCTAGACTGATAGAAAGAATAAATGAAGATGCCACGAAATTGCATCAGCGAATCGGTAAATAATTTTCCAAGTTAGCCAGAATAGAGTAGCTCTGCTGGCAGAAAAAAAAAAAGGAATTATAAATGATTTTGTGATGTAACAATTATGAACTAGAAATGTATTAAAAAAATATATTAATCAACTTATTTATAACTTAAATATTATGCAGTCATTGTAAATATAGGATAATAAACTAAATTTTTAAATAATGCCTATTAAAACATAAAAAAGGAATCATTAAAAAACTGTTTTAAAATACCCCTCGTGAAAATACATAAGATTTAAAATTAATGCATCCTTTTGATGTATAATATTAGAAATTTTAAGTTATTCTAAAAAAAAAAAAAAAAAAATGATCTAAAATTTCGGCAATGAAGAATAAAATAATTTATAAATTTAATCAATAAAGGATTATTGTTTTACTAAAACAACACATTACTCCCACAGATTTTATTACATTAATAAACAATCTTTTTCGCAAGAAGTTTTATCTTCTCTATATTATGACGTATTATTCATTATATTGCCATTTTCAAATATTAAAGTAAAACAACAGCCATAACGTCATTTTTTTTTATTTTAGTATACTACTCAATGGTAGTTATTGTTTAATTAATTTTTTTTAATTCCAATTGTTTTCTTTTTCTCTCTTTATCACAATTACATCGTTTTTTTCTCATTTTGTTAACAACTGTTCTTTATTGTATAAATTACAGCCTAAAATACAATATGCAAGTGATTAGAGTCTATTTGTATGATGAATAATGGATCTGTCGGTAATAACAGGTATCAAAGAAAAAGATATTAAGGAAAAATGTTTTTAACAAAATGAAAAAAAAAATTAAGAAAATAACTAAATTTCAATATTAATTTGACAATTCCTAACATAACGCCAATGATCCTGTAGGATAGAGACGAATACAAATTAAAAAAATACTATGATAGAATGACTCTTATGACTATATTATTTTATCTTTTTTAGAATATTTGAAAGTGCTATTAAACGTAAAATTATAATATAGAGAAAATAAAACTTCTTGTTAAAAAGATCTTTTATTTATGAAAAAAAAAATCAGAGGGAGTAATGTGCTATTTTTGTTATAACATTAATCCTCTATTGATTAAATTTAATAATTATATCAAGATCACACACACAAAAAAAAAAAAGATGTTTTTCATAATGTAATTTTATCAGATCTATTACATAACATGATGTAGCTTAAACATTATTTATTTATTTTTTATTATTACTTATTTGTTTTTAATTATGAGACTTTATAAATAGACTTTTTATGTTTAGATTGTGGTGAGTATATGAAATGAGTCTGCACTCGCATATAACCAGAGCTGCTTATTACGGATTATAAGGTATAGAGAATAATATAAATCCTACTAAACTAAAAAATTTCCAAATTGCAACAAAACAAGTAAATATATGAGAGGGTGAGCTTGCCAGTTGATTACTAAATATTACTTATAACTTAAGAATAATTATTACTTTTCTAGAAAATTATATTTATTTATTTAAAATCAATTCACTTCACTAAAATTGGTTTTGTTTTTTTAATTGGTGAAAGAGAAAGATCAATAAAATATAATATTTAAATTTATTAATTCTACAAAAATAAATATTGAAGAGTGTGTATTTCAAAATGGATATTATTTTAATTTATTTAATCTGTCATTTTTAAGAAAGCATGGTGTGTGGTGTATATGAGCTTTGGAAGTTATTTTACGCTGGTTTTCATTTGATTTGATTGAAGTTTTATTTTAATTTATTTAGTTTTAAGAAGGATTTGCTTACCTTATATTCTGTAATAAACAGAAAATACATTTTATTACCAATTTAGTAAGAACTTGAATGCTTTATTACAATTTTTATAGAACATAAAAATAATTAATTTTTATTTTTAGAAAATCAAAATAACTATGAAATCATTCAACACTTGAATCTTTACTTTAACATATATCATTTGATGTATTTCGAAAAGAAAGTGGGTTAAGTGCAAATTTGCCTTTTCTTAAAGTGGTCAGGTTTACTCTTTCATAGGGAGAGATAGCACAAAAATGATTTAATTTAGGTTATTCATGGTAAACTAAACTAAATTTCTTTAAAAAAAAAAATTGGAATTCGACATTGTCAAAACCATTAAAAGAGAACTTTTGAGCGGCCAAACTACGCTAAGTTGTGTTTTTAAATTAATCATGGATTATTCGTTATGTTTTTTTAACAAACTTTAGAAAACTTCCATGTTTAATAAGCTTTAATTGCATATAAGTTTATTTGAGATTAATTTTAGAATTGAGTTGAAAATCACTTCTATTAGTGTGTAAGGTATGTGAATTTATATTCTATCACCCCAGAATAACGGCATTTTCAGCAAAAATAACAACCAAGAAATTATTACTAACACAAGTTTAAATTCCTTCTCTTTCTTTTGACCTGACGTCTATTTTAGTAAATTTTTATTTTTAATTTTTTTATTATTTGAAAATTAATACATTCTGCCTCATTGGAGGGCATTAATATTAAGGCTACATTAAACGTTCACACAAAGATAAAAGAAAAAGAGTTGTAGAAAGTAAAATAACAAAATTAACATACATATGTAAAAAAAAAATTAGAGAAAAACTGAATGAAATAAAAATATATAAAACACATTCACACCTATATACAATATTTACATTCGCCCAGGGGATTCTGATTCATGCTTAGTCCCCTAAATGTGGAAGCCAAAGCAGGACTCCAGGAGATCCCAGTGCTTCTCTCCCAGCCGCGTCACTGGTATTGCAAGCCAGTGGAGACTGATCGAGGGCACTAGAGCAACAGACACTCAGGACTTGAGTGGAGAATCTGGCCATTGCCAGTACTCCAATAAATACATATTTACAAAAAAGTCGCGGCGCCGTTTTAACATCCGGGGAGGATTGTAGGGATGGCTGGAGCTAGATACGGATTGTGGTACAGGATTTGGATGATGAGTGAAGTTCTGGTGAAATTTGGAAACTTTATCTGGGATTAGGTCAATAACAAATGGGAGATGAAGGTCATTATGGAGTGTTTTATTGGTTACATAGAAGGGAGCATCGACTATTGTTCGAAGGACTTTAGACTGAAAGGATTGAATGCGTTTAATGTTAGGTTTTGTTGTTCCCCACAGCTCTAGTCCGTGGGTCCAGATAGGTTTCAGGGTTGTTTTGTAGATTAGTTGAGATTTTATATTCATTAGTCTATATAGCTGTCCGTATCGTCTGTTAAGTTGTGTCTTTTAAGTCTGGTATGTGGGTTCCACGTTAGTCTTTTATCTAGAAGAAAGCCAAGATACCGGACTTTGTCTGAGAGAGGAAGTGTTATGGATTTGAAATAGACTGGTGGACAGGAGTTGCGCCATTTTAGTAAATTAATTTTGAAAATACATATTTTATTCTTAAAAAAATACTGCTTTTTCAAAAATTTATTATTCAAGATGATAATAAACTATTGTTTATAACACAGATATATATTATGGAAAGTGATCCTTATCGTATTAAGTAACTGATTAAAAAAAAATATTCACATTTAGTTGAAAAAAAAAAAACTGGCTGATCAAAAGTTCCCTTTAAATGGATTTAAAAAAGACAAACTACATATTTTTTAAAGGAAATTTAGTCTTGTTTACTATGAAGAAATTTTTAATTATCTGAATTAAGTAATTTTTGTGCTATCGCTAGTTATGAAAGAGAAAGTGTGACCACATTAAGAAAAAGCGAAATTGGACTTAACTCCTTTTCCTATCGAAATCAGCTCATACATCAAATGAAATTTTTTGTAGGAAATATTTGTCTGGAATCACCTCCCACAGTTTGGCCATTAAGAACCGAGGCACCCTGAGTATATTAAGTACTACTTTGGAAAGTGTAGTATTTTTTTAAATAAATACGAATGGTTACGGTTGATCCTCCTGTAACGATCTCATTTCCAATGAGTATGGGGCGTGGTGCTGATGAAGAAGTACGATGGTAATGTGAGACATGAAGCACCTGGGTTTCATAGTCATTTCTTCTAATCGAAGGAGCGGCAAAAAGCTTTGTAAAGTTGCGTTGTTGGGTTTTATCAAAACTTTAATTTTATCATGCCCATCTCTTCCATTACTAATACAGTTAATAACAAAAATTATTCAGGTACCTTTGGGGTAACTTTGGGACAGCGGATACAATTTAGCTTGTGATGATTCCGTGGTGGATACACTGTGTTGGTTCAGTTTGCAAAAACGTGTTCTGTGTGGGCATGTATTGCGCTACTACCTTGCGGCGGTTTGACAAACCTTAGCTCACCACACTCGTTCAGTTAGGTTTTATTTGTTTCCATTGTTGTTGTTTTGTTTTTTTTTAATTCTTATTTTTATGAAACTTTCGCTCGAGTCTCAAGAGTAGTGTGCCGCAAGATAGTAGCGCAGTACATACCTACACAAAGCACGTTTTTGCAGACTGAACCAATACAGTGTACCCACCAAGGAATCACCGCAAACTAAATTTTACCCGCAGTCCCGAAGTTAGCCCATCTTACGGTAATTAAAATTGCTTCATTATGAACTGGACTAAACTTCCTTCAAATATAAGTAGAGTTTGTCTTTATCAAAACTATTTAAAGAGGATTTTTGAGCGACTAAACCACGCTAAGTTGTATATTTCATTGAATCATGAATTATTCCTTATGTTTTTTTTTTTTTACATCCTGCAAATATACTACAGATACCCCACATTTATAAAAACTTCCATGTTTAATAAGCTTTATCGCATATAATTTTATTTAAGGTTTATGTTAGAATATAGTTGATAATCTCCTGAAATCTATATGGTTTCCATAATCTGTCACCTCAGAGTACCGGTATTTTCAGCAAAAATAACAACCGAGAAATTATTGCATGCACTTAACAAACCTTTATTCTTCAAAGTTACCGATTATTTAATATTAAACCTAAACCTATAGATTCTTAACGTAAATTTCTCAAATTGAAAATGGGAATGTGTGGGTAACATGTAACATCGGATGTAATCTTTCTATCCCCTATACATCATTATTTCATATGGAACGGATGCAAACCGTTTTGAAATTAAAAGCCATTTTTAAAAGCGAGATTCGGAAAATACGATTAAAGCAAAAATTGGGATCCATTTCATTTGTAATAAAAACGTATTATAAAATAAAATGGTCTGGTTTTTTCTTCAAATTATTTAATGTTAACTAATTTTAGTGTGTTATGTTATCCACACTTTTCATAGTTTCTTAAAAATATTTCACAATAAAAAAAATTACTTTCACTCTTTTAAAATTAACATCATATATTTTTTGGTATTATTTTTAATTGTAAAAGATTGTAACGTAAATTTTTAGTTAAAAATATTTACTATAAAACGAAATGGGTAATAAACTCTATTTTAGAATTTTCTATTGCATGTAGTAGAGTAATTATATATAAAAGAAATCAGCGAAAGAAAATATAATTCAATTTTATGTATATGTAAATATATATATATATATATATATATATATATATATATATATAATCATCATTTTTTTAATCGCTGTTAAGGTCTACTTTACTGTAAACCCGTATGTTACCGAATAAACAACAATAAACAAAGAACATCAAATTGACTATATTCGATCGAAAGGACACATTCCAATTTTTTTATTTACTATTTTTAATTTTTAAGATTTTTCATTGTTAAAACAATTTAAATACTAACATATATTATTCTGCCGATTTTCTCTATCAAAATTACATCATAATATTTTTTTTTATCGTAGTACTTTTGAGTGTTTCATGTTACACAACTACTGAATATTTGTAAAAACAAAAAAAATAATCGTGAAATTTTTTACCAAAATAGTTTCAATTCTTTTCCATAAAAATCAGTGGTTTTCAAATTCTAGTCACAATGTTCAAATTCAAAAATATATTCAATTATTCAGGATAAAAAGATCAATCTTTATTAGTGTATACATTTTTGATATTATGTAAAATAAAATAAAAACTTTTTACTTTTACAAACGAAAATTCTAATCATAAATATATTTGTTTGATATTTTTTCTTGCTATAAAACGCTGCTGTGCCTGTCAGATTTTTTCCTCTTATTTTGTACAAACAGTTGCTGTAGTCATATGGAATATAGTCAATTTGAAGTACCATTATATATTATTGAAGTTAATTATAAAACTATTCAGGAACATATGGGATTATGTTAAGCATTTTTCCTCACAGTTCATCTTCTGATCCTTGTTCTTCTGAGGGTCTTGAAGATTTTTTATCCCGATCCTGCCATATGTTTTTGGTTTCGTTATGCGTTCTTTTAAATATATTTAATTCCCTAATATATTTCACCATTAAATAACAGGAAAACAAGATTAATTTTAATTTCTAACCAATAAAAATAATTAAATTTATTTATTTAAGATTGAAGTTTTATTTTCGTTCCAACTACTATTACAACCGAGGTAAAATTTCGGATCCTTATCAATAAATTTGCTTCCTTATCACTTTTATCAATAAAATTTCGGACCCTTATCGAAATCAATTTACAACTGCCAATATAGTTAATTATATTTAAACTATATAAGATTATTTTTTATAAAGCTCTTATTTAATCTCACAGTCATTACAATTTTAAAACATTATTACAATATTTAAAAACATATTATTTTTCAACGTTTCGGCTCCAATAGCAATCCTTAAAAATTCTTTTTCTTTAAACAAAAAACAAGACAAAACATTAATGAGCAATAAAATAACATTATTACTAAACAATTTTCCTGAAAATGTTTTTTTTTTTTATTTAAAGAAAAACAATTTTTGAAGATGGCTCTTGGAGAAAAAGGAAAATAAAAATAAAACATTTTATAAGAAATAAAACAATTACTACCACACAGTAGTATTCTCTATATATGGATGTATTTTAAAGAGAAAAAAAAATAGTAATAATATTATTTGAATGTTGAAATTTATTATTTTTTTTTTTAAAGAAAAATAATTTTTGGAAGTGGCTTTGAAGAATAATATTTTTTCAAATATTGTAACAATGTTTTGAAATTGTACGTAAGAACTGTGAGATTAAATAAGGGTTTCATAAAAAAAAATCTTATATAGAGTAAATATAATAATAATAAACAAATCTCACATAAGATATGAAAAACCTAAATAAAGTTGTTTTTTATTAATTAGTTTGGAAAAATGTTGTCCTGACTGTCCGTCTGTTTGTCCTTAGTGCATTACTAAACCATTCAACCAATCGCCATGAAACTTTGGGAAGTTGTTCCGTACACTCCTGGGAAGGTTTCTGGCATAGTACTTCTGTCTTACGATAATTTTATATTTGTAAAAAAAAATAAAAATGTAAATGTTTTTCTGTTCAAAGCCGCAAAAAAAATGTGTCGCTATAAACTGTAGCGCCAAAACGGCTTTGCCGATTTTAACGAAACGGCTAAAATCTTCCCCCTGAAACCCTTTTAATTTATGTGTATAACATACTTTCCCGAAAACAACCTGAAAAACGATGAATTCAATATTTTATTTGACGATAACTAAAAAAGTAAACAATTTTTGACGGATAATACCCACATTTATTTGAAAGATTTCTGAATTACTGACAAAATAAAAATAAAATCATCGAAACCGGACGGTTCGTTGCAGAGTTAATGAGTTTTAAACATTTACTGCTTTCTCTTCAGAAAAGGCCGTTTCCTTTTGCTTCCTCACTACCGAACGTCGGCAAGTATTTTTTTTTATTGTTTATTTGAAAATTTTATAATTACTACAGTAATTGAAATTATCATTTGAATTGAAGTTATATGATTCTCCTTATGTGGGTCAATACTATTATACGTTTTTTTTAGTAATTTTTAATTTAGTTTTATAAGTTCAACTCAGACTGTTTCTGATTATTATTAATGACGGCGTATTCACTCAGATGATTGTGAATGTTCAATTTGAATCATGAGAAAAAAAAACCATTAGAATTAGTTGAAATTGAAGCCATTTAACAAACAAATTTGTTTCCCAACTTTTTAAAAATGACAGATGTCCTTTGCTACTAATCTACTCATATGTGTTTTCTATTTTCTTTCTTTTTCATTTTGCCAGGCTAAGACACAGCAGTGCGTGGCCGGGTAAAGCTAGTATTTTATATTCATAAGATTATTACTATTTTTTTAAACTATACCTCTCTTTATCTGTTTCCGCCATCAGAGATCTTGCAGCCCGGTACCATAAGATCACGAATTTTTGTTTTGAGTTGAAAAAGGTGCTGCAAACATTATAAATGAAAATTCGGTCAGAGGTTCCCTTTTATTTATTTTTATCCTAGTAAAAACAATCTTATATTGCCGTTTAGGGGTCATTTAAATCTCGGAAATCGTCTTCCTGCCATTTTTTCCTGTAGAAAGAATAAGTAAGAGAAATGTATCGTGGAAGGCGTGGCTGAGGCTGTTGGCTGGCACAGGCCTGTCGTTTAAAAACCATTCTCGCCCTTCCTTTAGCTAAATGATGTATAAATTTCGATAAGAGCTTTACATTGCTTTTTAACCGAGGCACCTAAGCCTCCTCCTTACCTCCTCCATATATCCGCCTCACTCGTTGGCTATGAAGACAGATTAAGTCTCACCTCCCAAGTTTACGCCATATCCTACTTGGGATGAACTATACATGCTGCCAAGTACCCACCTCTGAACCTATATAGGGTGCTAATAATATTATCATATATTATTAAAATGAGCAGAAATCTCGAAAATAATAAGACGTAAAGTGATTATTCTATAAATGGAAAAATTCAAAACATAAAGCGACGAGTCTCTAATATACTGGTGGTGAGTTGATTTTCTAACGTTTTGCCAATTCAGGCGTCATCCGTACAGAAAAGACAAGATCACAAATGAATGAATGAATGAAAATAATTTTATTATTCTGGGACTTGTGCCCCTTTAGAACAAGCTACAAATACAGAATATATATTAAAATTTTGGTGTGTCCATAAAATACAGTTTAATATTTACAGGTTGATTAGGAATACAATAAAGTTATAAGTAATAAAAATATATAAATACGTGTAAATATAAAATATACAGAGAAAGTAATTAAGTAAACGAAATATCGATGAATCACAAAGTAATCAGAGTATCTGGTCGTACTTTGAGGATTTTACAGCTTAGGTTTTTAAGTGCATTTCGTGATCAATCGGATTGGGAATGGAGTAGGTGTTTGAAGAGGAGAGATTTAAAAGAGGATATTGATTTTGCTTGTCGAATATCTGAAGGTATGCAGTTCCAGAGGGAGACAACTTGTATTAAAAAGCATTTATCAAACGCAGCAGTTCGGTGAGGAGAATGATAGATGTCGGACGCACGGGATCTGGTCGGACGGGATTGAAAGGAACGTTTGAATTGAAGGATCTGTAGAATATAGGCAGGTCGCCATGTTCTAATGGTTTGGTATAGAAAGGTAGCAAGGAAATATTGACGGCGGTAGGACGGATAAAGCCACTTCAACTTGATGTAGAACTGGGTAATATGCGTATCCCTTGAGATCCCGAAGATAAAGCGGATTGAACAATTCATTAAACGTTTAAGTTTAGCTTCGAGGTCTTCCGAGAGTCCACCGTACACCATGCAGCCATAGTCGAAGTGGGGGAAAACAAGAGAGGAGATCAGGAGTTGACGGGTTTTGAATGGAAGAAGATAACGTAGATGGTTAAACTGTGTGCAAGGGTTAAACTAGCAAATATGCAGAAAGAAAAAAAAAACATTTGCTTTAGACAACTCAAGAAGCTAAATACATACAGAAGAAAACAGAGGTTTTCATTAACACGGCTAAGGAGGGTTATCATTTGTTTCCTCCAGTATGTATCTGAATGGCTTCCCGAGTTCTTAATCGTGAATGTTTTTTTTTTCCCGCATATATGTAATGCTATTTTTTCTGCCCTGACGGTGTCTGAATTTTCGAAAAGTTGGCATGTTAACTCTTCGCCTGTATGTTAGTAGTGTTGCCCAAAATCGGTCTTGGTCTTGCATTTTGCAAGACCGCCTAACTGTTGCAAGACCAAAACAAATTCTGGTAAAAAAATATCTTTTTTTAAAATAAAAATTAAGGCAAAACAGTTAAACATCAAAATAATACAACTAAAACTAAATGTATACAGATATATATATATATATATATATATATATATAATATATATATATATATATATATATATATATATATATATATATATATATATATATTTGTCGCTACAATGGTTTTCTCATAAAATTAATTTAATTTCTTTTTCCAATTGTATTTATCTACTTACTGTTATATTATTTCTCTTACGCCGCGATAGTGCAATATTGTGATCCCATTGCTCATCTGCTTTCATTAATAACATTTATGTTTTAAATGTTTGTCTTAACATAAAAATTGAATACTTTTGATATTTTTTTCTTTCCAGGAGGATTTGCTTATTCTTTCTATACATGTAATGTTTTTTTTATATTACAACCATAAGTATTCTTGAGGGGATTTTATTATTTTTTTTAATTGTTTACAAATTATTATTTAAATTATTTTAGATACTGTTAGAATCTTTTTTGTTTTTGGCCAGATATGTATTTTTTTATTATTGTTATTCTAAGGAGACTTTGTCCAAGAATAAAGTTTATTTTCTGCTCTATATAAAATGCAAAAAAATAAAATAAAAAATAAAAAAAATATTCAAAATAAAAACGTAAATACAAACATTCTTTTACACAATATTTACAAAATTCATTCATTCAGGGAAACTCCGAGCTAAGCCTTTCCTGGAAAGTATTATGTATTCCTGTATTATGTATGTGAAAGTATTCCTGGTATTAAGGACCAGTAGAGGCTGAGCTGATATAAAACGCGCTATCATATAAAACGAAAATTGACTTTTTCTCTGCTTTTTGAAAATCACAGATGTCCGTATTTGATATGAAGCCACTCACTCATAAATATTAATATTTTAAAATTTTGTTGAACCCAGTGTGAAACCTCAAAATCAATAAATTCCAATTTTTTTTCATATTAATATATTATATTTTAATCAGCAGCAATGAGTACATATACTGTCTGATATATTTCTATCAAACAGAAAATATCAATTATTGTTGTTCGTTATGTTTAGGTATAAACAAAATGTTTTTAAAGCTAAACCGAAGATTTGTTATTTATTAAATGTAATTCCAAAAGAATAACTGTTATTTTAAAAATCGACAACCGTTGAAATATTAGACATCCCATTTCAAAGTTGAAACCAAATATCCTACGGTTGAAACCACAAGGATCGACTATACTGGGCATTCACTTATTTTATCAAGTTCTTAATTAAAACTTTAAAGCTAGGGGGAGAAATCCACTACCATACTACTCGATATCTGTAGGGAATTTTCATGCTATTCAGTAAGTGCTGTTGAAATCAAATAATTAGACATGATCTTGTTATAACCAATAAAACAATTTCTTTATCTGTAGTGATTTTAAATAGAATTAATTTTCATATCCATATTAGCAGACCTAAATAATAGTTTAATAAATCAAATTTTCTTCCACATTTAAATTTAAGTTTCAATTTACGATAAACAACCTTCTTTAGGTTATTCATATCTTATGTGTGTTTTTTAAATATTATTATATTTAATCTATCTAAGATTATTTCTTATACTTTTTAATATTTAATCTCACAGTCCATACTTAAAATTTTAAAAATTATTAATACATTATTTAAAAATTATTATTTTTTAACGTTACGGCTCCAAGAGCCACTTTCAAAAATTATTTTTCTTTTTTAAAAAAATAACAAAATAAAAAATTAGTAAAAATTTAAATAATATTATTACTAATTTTTTTTCTCTTTAAAATATATTTAGAGAATTCTCTATTTCTCGTATATAGAGAATTCTACTCTGTGGTAGTACTTGTTTTATTTCTTATAAAATGTTTTGTTTTTCTTTTCCTATTTCTTCCAAATATCCACAATTGTTTCCGCCTGTTTTTTCATTTCATCAACCTTGCTCCATAATTTCTTTTCTCTCTATTACACTCATTTTAACATCTCTGCACTGTATTCTAGACTGACTCACTACTTATCCGAAAAAATAATAATTTTTAAATAATGTATTAATGTTTTAAAATTTCTTTTCTCTCAATTATCCTCATTTTAATATCCCTGTGCTGTATTCTAGACTGACTCACTACATATCCGAAAAGTTAAAAAATAATAATTTTTAAATAATGTATTAATGTTTTAAAATTTCTTTTTTCTCAATTATCCTCATTTTAACATACCTGTGCTGTATTCTAGACTGACTCACTACATATCCAAAATTGTTCAATTAAAAATAATTTTTAAATAATATATTAATGTTTTAAAATTGTAAGTATGGACTGTGAGATTAAATAAGGGTTTTATAAAACATAATCTTATATAGATTAAATATAACAATATTTAAGTTTCAAGTTTCATTAAGTTTAAATAATTTTGGTCATTGCCTTGCCCTTATATGAAATAAATAATGAGAGAAGTATATATAAGCGATCGTGAAAATTTTTGAACCCAAGTTTTCAACGGAAATACATGTATACAAAGTCTCTTGAGTCCAAATAACCAAGTCACACAAGAACGTAGTGCTCAAAAGCAAAAAGACGATCGAAACAAAAATTACTTATTTAAGTAATGAAAAGGCCTGGGGTGTAAGCAGCAACTTTATTGTTTGAATCGACTTACCGGAAGTTCCGCCTTGTATTTTTGATTTTAAACTTCATTACAACGTTCCCGAAAACGGCTTCAACGAATTCGATTAAACTCTTTATATTGATGGGAAAATGAATGGTGTTTAATATCAGTATGCTCTTATCCTCATTTTAATAGCCTGATCTGAGAGTGCTTAAATGCCGAATTTCCAAATTATGTTTCTATACACACAGCATATGTGTGAATGTACTCTCTGAACTCTATTATAAGTGTCCTTAACTGATACAGATTGTTATATTTCTCAACAAAAAAAAATTATTATAGCAATCGATGAAAAAGATTTTTTTTTTTAAATCTCTAGTTTTTATCCTGAAGGGGTTATAAAGTTAATAAGATATGTTAAAACAGTAAAAAAAAAAAAGATGTTTTTTATTAGTACAAATATTAAATGAATAACAATAAAATAAACTATTATCTGTTACGGACTTAAGAGACCAAATGCAAGTTGAGATTGTAATCCGTCAACCACCAACCGCGTAATACTTTGGAGAATAACAAGGATGGTATCCATTGTAACATTTTCCGCCATTCAGACATATTTTCACAAATATATATTGGATTATTTATAATCTAGAATAATATAGGATACGTCAGTGAAATAAAAAAATTGCGATAAATTTGAATAGATTTTTCAAACTATAATTCACCAGCATTATGATGAATTGGGAAAACAGATTTTTAGTGTAGATAGGTCTCCCATTTTTATTATATAATTTATTAGTTACTTAATAGTAAAATAAAGTTCAATTTTGTTGACAACATATGAATTATCTCAGTGTAAAACAAAATTCAAATCAAAGACTAATAATTGCCACTATTCTACGTTTTATTTTATATATTTAAGCATTTGTTTATTGAATAATATTACATTCAGTCACAGTTAAGGACATTAGTGAATAGTCATACAGGAGTTCATCCACAACGTATATACAATAAATAAAAGTAAATTAAATAAATCAACAGCAGAGTAATAATAATAAAATAAATGTATATAAACAAAAAGGAACTAAACTAATCAAAACGACTATTCTATTTAAGAAAAGTATTGGAAAAAAAATGTAAGTTATGTGATTCCTTCAATATACTTATTTAAATTTATCTAAATAGTATGATATTCTGATTTTGGCATATAATATTAACAGATTCAGCTGTTCATCAAAAAAACAAATTTAATACATCGAAAGCAATGAACGAAATTTTTATTTTTAATGAATGTATTTTAAACAAAGACAATGTTTATTGAGACATTATGTGCCATTTTTCTAAACATCGTCACCTGGATAATTTATTTTCGTTTCATTTAGTAAATACATTAATTTAGCTTTTCAAAAATTAGGGAGGTAAAAACTCAGTATTGGAATAACATCCCTCTTCTTTTTTTTTTTTTTTTTTTTTTTTTTAATAAAAAGGTTGAATAATCAACAAAGAACTAATTAGCCTCTACTAATCAAATTTCGCCCTACCCCACATCAATGGTTCATATTGATTAATTACTTCATCTAAAACCGCCCTTACAATAAAATTTAAAATTCCTTTTTTTTTTTTTTATAAAAGTTTTGTCACAAAAGCAAGTGGCAAAAAAGGGGAAGGCTCTCTTAATTGAATTTTCTGTATTTACTTTAAGCAGAACTCCTCAGAAGTTTGTAACTTTCTCAATTTTCTTTTCTAAGTATAGCAATCATCTCTTTTTAAACCTCTGAAAGTTTCTCTCGTAAATCATATACTTAAATACTGATTACAATTTACATATAAATACATGATTTGATTTTGTATTAATCGTTGAAAGCAACTAATGCAATCTTTATAGGAACATCTATGATTTAGAAAGGGACCATTCTCCCATATTATTATCCAACCGCGCCTTTTCGTGATATATATTCTAACTATTTAAAAAGGGTAGGAATTTTTAAAGATCAACATATGCTGACCAACAGAGTATTTTTTATATACTCTTTCCATATTTAATTCATAAAAATAAAATTTTATTATTTATAATCAATAACTGAAAATTCATCGTTTTAAAACAGTAGTATCACGGTGGTAGTTTAAAATTTTAATTATAATACGGTTTCAGAGGAGCTCCATATTTTATCAAATTAAAGAACTCAATAAAATATGTCATATTTATTAAAAAATAAATAGTTAGGAAATACAATGTGTTCGTTATATGGAAATAGTTGAGGAACAAGATGAAAGTAGTTCGACTGTCATTCTCTTTTTCGCTCTTTTCAGTTTTATTTGACCATGGATTTATTTGTGAGCATCTTTATTTCCATATTAAAATCAACGTAAGATGTGGTAGCTTTGGAACTGGTTGGGTAACTTTGGTACAGCGGATAAAGTGTAGATTGTGGTAATTCCGTAGTGGAAACACTGTGTTGGTTCCGTTTGAAAAAAAAACAGGCTTTGTGTAGGCATGTACTGAGCTACTCAATTTATTGGGTATCTTTGGGACAGAGGGTTAAATTTTACCCTTTGTCCCAAAGTTACCCACTCAGTCTCAAAGTTAACCCATCTTACAGTATTCATTTCATTCTTCTCGGCCCTAGAGGTTATTAGAAGATAGATTTTCAACTGAAGAGAAGAGTTCATTCATTCTATATTTCCTGAAAATAAAAAACTAATTGAATAAAGTAATAAAAAAAAACATTCATACAAAAATTAAAATGCAATAGAGAATAATGAAAAAGTTAAAAACAGGCATATTTGTATACACTACCCACTATCAGCCAGAGATACTCCGAACCGAGTTTCCTCCACTTGTCCACTTTTGGACAGAAAAGTAGGACTACAGGTGATCCCAGCATTCTCTCTGAAGTACCTTAATATTATTACAAGCCAGTGGAGTTTGATCAATTGCGCTACAACCACGGTCCTATATGACTTGAGAAGAGAATCTGGCCATTGCCAATACTTAAATATATACATACAAGTTGACAATAGGTCGTGGAGCCATTACTGTTTAAGTGAAAGGTTCTGGTAAAATATGACTAGGTCTAAACCAAATCAGATATTAAGGCCACGATGTACATAGAAGGCTTTACTGTCGGAAACTTAACGTGACCGCATTGTCTTATAGATGAGTAGTTTGTAGCAGACCCGGGCAAAATGTACTTAATTACTAGCTTTGCCCTGCCACGCGCTGTTGTGGCTCAGTATGCTAAATGGAAGAGGAAGAAAATAGAGAACTCGTATGTTTGGCTTAATATCAAAGGACATCAGTCATTTTTAAAAGTTTAGAAAAACAATTAGTTTGCAACATTAATTTATTATTAATAAAGCTTCAATTTAAACTAATTCTAATGATTTTTTTTCAAATTCAACTTGAATATCCTTAAATAAAATCATCAGGAACGATTTGAATTGAACCCATAAAAAAAAAAAATGGATTTTTTCTCTTCTTTCTGAAAATGACAGAGATCCGTCTTTGATACGAAGCCACTCATTATTTTCATGTTTAATTTTATTATTAATATTTTTTAAGTTTAATTTATAGTTTAATGTTCAACTTTGTTAGGTTATTGTATGGTAAATAAAAATGAAAAATGTTCGTTTGTTCAAAATCTTAAATCTCGGAAAGTTCTCCACCGATTGCCTTGAAATATTGACTTAAAGTGGCATTCAAATACGCGGGTGGTTTTAAATACCCACTACTATAAAATATAAGTTATAACTATATCTATACTATAACTATCTATTTATTAAAGATTCACTTTCAGTTGGATGTAAAATCAACGAATGCTGTTCAAAATCTTTTAAGAGACCGTTTCAATGTTTAAGAATTTCAAATATCAAACGTTGTATTCATTAAATGCACTGCAATTGTGCTATATCGCTTACGATAGCGTCAGTTCCGTGTGCATTGGAGCTGCCTTCCACCTCCTTCAGATTTCGCATACCTCTCCAAAGATAATTCATTGCCCGCTTTTTCTTATAACAACAACTTGATTAAATATAGAGTTATAAAAACTGTAGAGGAAAAATAAACCTTACTCGTAAAAGAAACCTTACGGAAAATATATGAAATGATTTGAAAATAGTTTTCAAATGTAGTGTAAAATAAATAATTTATTAAAAAATAAACTAAACTAAAATCGCTGAAAAACGGGTTTCTAAAAGGAATCAAGAACATAAACGGTGATAATTATTACTCAAGGGTTCAATATTTTAAAATAATGGCATATCAAATATTTGGGACGTATCATACTACTTCCCGAATACACTGGGGGAAAAAATAAATTTTGAATTTAAAGAGGGTATAATTGTACTGACCTACATAAAGAGAATCATATCACTTCTTCAAATGATAATCTCAATTACTTCAGTATTTATAAAATTTTCAATTAATCAATAACAAAAAAAGGGGAGGGTTGGCTTTTTCCCAAGAAACAGTAGTAAATGTTTAAAACTCTATATCTCTGCTACGAATCGTCCAATTCCGATGATTTATTTTTTATTTTGTAGATAATTCAGGAAGCTTTCAAATAAAAATGGACATTATCAATAAAAACCCTGTGTAAATTTTTAGCTATTGGCAAATAAAATTTTGAATTCGTCGTAACATTTTTTGCGACTTCTTTTCGGAAAAATATGTTATACACGTAAATCAGAAGGATTTAAAGTGGAAAACTGCGATATTTTTTTTACACATATATTATAATTATCGTAGGACGGATTTACTATGCCAGAAACATTCGTGAGAGTGTACGCAACAGCTTCCCAGAGTTTCATAGCGATCGGATGAATGGTTAAGTAATGCATAAATGACAAACAGACATACATTCATTTTTGTATATATAGATTATTTTAAAATACATTATTTTAATTACAATGTATTTATAATACTTACAGAAAAGTTTAATTAAAATATAAAATACATTTACTATTTTGAATCTAAAAAAAAAATAAATAAATACGAAATACTCACTCCTATTGTACCTAGTCAACTATACAACTGATTCCTATCGAAATTTATAATTTGCTTTATAAATTATAGTTTTTTTATTATTTATTTTTTCTCTAAGGGAAGCAGCTATGAAAGGAGGGGACAGTAGATGTAGTTTAAAACAATCAATTGAGAAAAAAATATTTTATTCAATCAACATTTTGCTTCCTCACTATTTTTTAAAGAAAAATTGGTTTAAAAAATTATAATTGACCAGAAAGCTAATAAATAGACTACCGAGATATTAATTTCAAACCAAATTTTTTGGCAATTATCATTTGTATAATACCCGTTCCTCAACAATTTCATTCTTGAAGCATCCAAAACATTAGAGAACTACTCTACAGTTTTATTGCCAAAGATAGTTGTATTAAAAATTTAGCTGAAATATTCATAGCCGAGTTATTGCACGAACGATTAGCCTTACTACATAATTCTAAATTTGTTAATGTACTTTATGTATTTAAAATACAAAATAAAATACATTTCATGTATTTTAGAAATAAAACAGAAATCCATTTCAATGTATTTTTTATTTAAAAAAAATATATATATTTACGAACAATATATTTTATGTTTTAATTCTTAAAATATAAAATACAGAAAATGTTTTTTATTTTGTATTTTAAAATACTTTATTTGAAGTACTGTCCAAGTCTGGTTTGTAGTAAATTTAGATATGAGATATTCTGTTTAATAAACTATGCAATTGGCCTTATCGTTAAAATAAATAAATAAATAAAACCTGTGTCACCACAACTCACGAAGGGTATTTCAGTATTTCGTAAAGAAGTACTGTTTCTTACAAAAGGTCTTTCAAGGAGATTTTTATTCCGAAATCACGCTCAATCACTAGGTCCCCCCCTTAATTAATTATTTAATTAAGATTGGCCAATTTAAAGAAGCTTGTTGTACCCCAGGTGGGGCTATCGACCCTAGAGTCGATTAGCGGTAGACATAATAGAATAAATAATACGCTACCACAGCCAGACTTCAACAATTGCCTTTTTATACAGGTATGCGAGTTCCACGTTAATAGAAAACAAATCAAAGTAGTGCTTCAAACACCTTCGCTAGAGTGTCGTGATCATAGAAATTATAATATGACTGTAATATTAATATTTAGATGACTACATAAGTAAATATTTTATGAAACATCTTGATATCTGCAGGATCTCTGGATATTTATTTGCCAGTTGTAAAGCGATATTAAAAAAAACAATCTCAACATTAAGCGGTCAAATTGTTATTTTGTTTTTTTTCTCTTCTTAGTACCTTTCTTTACTAAATGGTGCCCTGAGAAAGATTTTTTTTAAACTATGACTACTGTTGATTGGTGGCTCATCGCTATTCCCCGTGAAAATTCCTTTACTTCATGCAATGTCAAAATGTTAATATTTCCTGACGAGGACAGTTTTTTTTTTTTTAACTTAGTCATGATTACAGCTTTTAACCTGAAATTAGTTAAAACTGGACTGAGAAACATTGTTTTCTTGTAACCTAAGCAAGTTTAAGAAAAACAAAAAAAATCCTGGAATCAATTTCCTCAACGTAAGAATAAATAAAAAATAGGTGATGCGATTTCTATGAGCATAACTGCAAAAACTAATGTTTTTTTTTTTATGTTTCAACAATAACTGATACTTTACCCTATTTCAATAGTATGAAGATTTGAATGTATAAGGCATGTATTTAATTTATGTTCTACCTAAGAAATGTTACTGTGGAGCCTCGGCTAATTTGGAGGAGGGAGATGCGCAAGGTTTCCCGTCAACAGGAGGGTACCTAACCCTTAGGATGAGGGCTAGCTAATGAGGGGGGAGATTAATCAGAGAAGCAGGGAGCCAATAGGGAGTGCACAATGTCCCCACCGAGATTGGCCGACCCAATGAATTAGGCTCCCTGCGAGGGAAGATGATTAAAAAAAACACGAGTTATCAAGTCTCCGCTCCTCCCAGGCCGGCCAACAATGCTCCTCCTTCTTCCGTTTTTTTTTTTTTGCTTTTGCTTTTTCCCTTTTTTTTCTATAGAATCTTTTAATCCAGCCCATCCTCTTTTTTTTTTTTTTTCTTATTTCCGAGGGACATTGTATCTTAGAGAGTATTTTAACTATTTAGGGAAAACCTTTCTGAAAGGACATCAGGTGGCTTCAGAGCATTAGCCAAAACTGCTAACTGGTCGTGCCAGGAACTGATATGGAAACCCCGTTCGAATCGTGACTCAATAAATTGATTAAGTTGTGCTGAAACCCAAAATCAATAATTCTTTATTCTAAAAATAGCAAACTCGATATTTATAATAATAATTATTATTATTTAAACTATTATAAACCCTAGTTTTAACATTCTTAGTTAATATAAAATAAAAATATTTATTATTTTATATTAACCTTTAAAATTTGGAAATAAATAATAAAAACGATGGTTCTAATTTTATATTTTTTTACTTTCACTTACGTATATATGTAATATTATAGCAAGGGTAAGTATTGCGATCGTGAAAATTTTCGAATCTCAGTTTTCAACGGAAATATATGTTTTGAGGTCCTCTGTGTCCAAATAACCAAGTGTCGCAAAATTTTCTGTGTGTCTGGTTTAACAGTCTAGCTCATAAACGAAAAGTAGTACGGAACTGATATTAAGTATTTAAGGTTTGTATATGCGCCGGATGTGACAGCAACTTTTTTGTTAAAATCGGCTAACCAGAAGTGCCACTTTATATGAACGCTGAAACACATTTTTACAATTTTCTCAAAAACTGCTCTAACGATTTTGATTAAATTCGGTGTATCATTGTACAATTAAGTGGTCTTTAATATCATTTAAGTCTTATAAAGTCGATGTCACTTTACAGGGCTCAAATGCCCAATGTTCATGTATGTCTTCTTCTAAAGTACCTTTAATATGGTTTATTTTAAAAAGTTAATCATTTCACATTATTCAGAGTTATAACAAAATGCTACGTATAACTTTTAAAAGAATTTGATAAGTTAATAAAGGAGAAAAAAATAAAAATGCAGAAAAACCTGCTATAGACTGTATCGCCTAAACGAATGTACCGATTTCAATGAAACTTCGCTAAAGCCATTTTCACGACACCCTTTAAATTTATCTATATAACATAATTCAACGAAAAGAAGCTGGAAAAAAAGTTACGAGGGATGGTAAAATTAAATTCCGAATTACTTAAAAAGTGTACGCTTTTTTTGGGATATTGATATGGTTTTTTAAAAGTTTATGGAATTTCTGAAAAACCAAAAAAAAAAAAAAAAAAAGAAATAGTTAGTATCGGACAATTAGGAGGAAAGATATGGTCTCTAGTTTTTATCCCGGAAGAGGCGAAAATTTGGATAAATTTGAAATATACTTTTTTACTTGTAGAGACTAAAAAAACCTTTTTTCTACAGATATTTAATAAATTATCTTTCCTAAGAACATCTTTCATAAGAAATAAGTAACTAAATTTGAACCTTTATTCTCAGTTCTATATTTAAACACTACAATCACCACCTCTGGAATCAATTTAATAACTGGCTGCATAGATAACTTTTTCAACTAAAAATATCAATAAAATGACATCACTCAAAAATGTGGAAACTGGAGTTAGTCATTCTGCGGTTTATAAAAGCAAAGAAAGTTGTGTGGTTTATAAAAGCAAATGGAGTGACTAGATTCTTATTGCCTGTCGTCGATATATTAAATAGACATTTTGTAATTATAATGGTCTTAATGACTTGTTATCTGCAAGCTTTTAGCTTTAGCTCCGTTTAAAATGTACTTCAAAAAATTTTATAATAGCCCAGTATTGCCAGAACATAATTTCTATACAAAGTAGATCGGTAAGTGAAAGTTGTGTGTTGCGCGCACCAGATTTTTTTTATTAATGAAACTTACAACTACGTAAAAACCAATATACATCTAGTAAATGTGATATACGTATAGTAATACAATGACATGAGAACACTTGTCGAAAAAACACACATTGGTAGCACTCTAATAATTGATATTTTATAATTTTTTTATTTAAAAGAATTACATATTTTTTTTTTTAATAATCAGAACAGAATTTTAGAGATAAACATTTTAATCTTCATTCAATGAAGTATGATGAAATGATAAACTAAGAAGTTATTACTACTAAAACTATATGAATAATTTTTTTGTACTATAAATTCTCATATTTTGTCGGTAATTGTTTCTATTCCTTAATTTGTATAAATTAATGTACAGTATTATTTATTTATCCCCATAACTATTTGTCCCGAAAAATTAGGCTCCATTTATTCAACGCTTGAAGATTATTTCCTTGGCTGGTTCGCTTGGTGGGCAATGATATTTTATAGTTTATGATATTTCCCATTTTTTATTCTGTCGGTTTGGTATAGGTCCACATTTTTGTAGTTTGAGAAAATATAAACTGAGTAAAGATTTTTTACTTATTGTTAATGTAATTATCTTTAAATTTCATTAAGATTTTAGTATGAAACTAATAAATTACATTAAAATTAATAAGAACTATTAACCCATCAGTATTTTTCACAAATTATATTTATGAAAAAATCTTACATTTAACCTAGGCTTGTTAAATTTTATTTCAATTGCTTAAGAATAAATAAAACAGTAATTGAATAATTTCGCTTTCTTTTTAATTTAATAATATTAATAAATTAATATGTTATTATACGTTAGATTATTAGTTTCATTCATCAAGTTAAAGATAAACCTAAAACGGAATATAAATCTAGAATCTAGCATCAACGTGTGATTCTATTCATCATTTTCTCTCAGTGTGAGCGGGCCTATATATTCAGTCCAAGAGAAAAATTTTAGGAAAATAAGTTTATTTTTCAATTGCATTAAAAATTGGTATTCAAGTGTTAATGACGCGCAAAAACAAAATCAACTTTTATTCAGCCCATTCTGACTATTTTTGTTGTCATGAAGTTTTCATAAATTCTGGGCCATTTTCCTCCAATGTTTTATTTATATGTTTTATTTATTTATACTTTTAAATGATGTTTCGGCGAGGACTTCAGCCATTTTCAAATCTTAAATAAGTCTCATGTCCTCGTATCCAGTCATTTCTTTTTTTTTCTTTAGCTAAGAAAAAGTAAAAATGTTTCTATTCATTCCGAGTTTCCCCTACGTCATCTATAGAGGAACTGTCCTTCTATAGTCACTGCATAGATTATACCACATGTTCCTGTAGGATCGTATATACATGCACTATTGTTCTTTTTAGACCTAATAGGGGCAACATATCAGTCGGGAGAGCCAGTACAGACGCCAGTTGGTAGAGGTAGTTTTCCTGCCAGCTGATATCCAGCGTGGAAAAATACCATTCCATTTTCCTTCTCTGACCTAACTTGTCCCGTACAGAATACTTTAAAAACCGACAAGAATGGATATAATAAAACCGGCATCTTTTGTTGGCATAAGGGATTCCAAAAAATCGATGTCCTCACCGTTGATTTTCATCGGCCACCAATGGCCACTAGGTCCGAGGAGGTCTCTCCCATTTGTACTGGAATGCCAGGGGGTCTCTACTGATCTACAAAGTAGCCCCTCTTCGGCTGTGTTTAAGCGTGCCCCGAGTACACCTACTCGGGATATAAGTGTTTTATTTTCTGAAGTTGTTAAACTAAACTTCAGTTGTTGAAGTTTAGTTTAACCTTCGAAGTAGCTTTCTAATTTTGAAAAGCGCTCGTTCAGCTCTCCATATTTTCCGAGAGACAAATTATGACTTTTCTCATCATAATCGAACTTGGCACTGATCTGATGAACCACCATTGATTTCACTTCTGGACAAACGGCAATTTTTTTCTCTAGCTGGGCAGGTATTTTTACCTATGCCACATTTTTACAGAGTCATACTTTTGCCGTGAAGTATTACGCGCCATTTATTACAAGTTAAATTAAATTTATCCTCCCTGCTGATAGCACTATTACAAATAGCTCACACAGAGGTGTTTATTTATTTAGAGGTGAGTTGTTGGCTTTTAATGAGTTGAAAGTTAGGAGAATTAATTGACGCTCTACAATCCACGTCTGGTGAAATAAGACCTTTTTCTTCCATGATTTAAATGAATCGTAAATATCTGAATAAAGTTGCTAAACGGATTAATTATAAAAAAAAAAAAAAACTTTCCGAAAATTAAAAAGAAATAATAAACGGTACGAAAATACGAAAATTATAAATAGAGAAATATATATATATATATATATATATATATAAATATATATATATATATATATATATATATATATATATATATTATATATATATACACCAGACATCCCAGAAACTCCCGAAATTGTGTTATAGGTGTTATAAAAATAATATAAAATACACCCACCCGACTCACACAATCTTCGATAAAGCATATAAAAAAGAAGTCGAACTAAAAATAGACTTTTTAAATATTAAAAAGCAAGTGATTATGTACACGACATCGGTCCTTATAACATCATAAAAAAAACAGGGTAAATCATTAATTATTTTTATCTATTTATTTATATTTATATTTATTTATCACTATTAATAATAAAAAAAATTTTTTGTGAATCATTATTTTTTTTTAATGATAAACCGTACAAGTAAATAAAATAGAAAGATAAACAAAAACGAACAACATGGAATTGTAATAAAAACTAATATTAATGTTTCATCATTCACATTATTTATTTATTTTATTATGATACATTTTCAGTTTATCTCAATTATTAAAAAAATCAATGATGCCAATCATAGTAACAACTAAAAAAAAAAGAAGTAATTTAACTAGATAGGCGCCATTTCTGAAGGAATTCGCCGTTGACGATTTGCCATGATATGAGATTCGTCAACGCATTCATACTTTTACATACTTGTGTGTAATGGCCAAATTTCGAAGTATCAATGTCCATCCCATTGCATGGGTGTCTGCTTGTATATCATATACTTGATTTTTTCCTAATTAATCTTCAGACCAAGTCTTGTAGGGCAGAAAATGTCTCTCTTACTGCTTGCAGTGATATTCCCACATTACTTCGTTGTCTACAAATGCTAATGACTACACGGACTTGTTGAATATTATTTCCGAGGTCTAGATACCAGAATCTCTACCTGATTTTTCTATTTCAAGATTGTAAATTAGGTGTAGTAGATCATTCATTTGACGGTTACTTTCCATTGATTGATTGTTTATAAAATATTTAATAAGCATATGTTTGTAACTCATTCAAGTTATGTCATGGTCATTTTTATCTGACTAATCACCTTCTCGTGAATCGGGAATGCACCAAATGCATTATAGAGATGAACATACGATAGCACCAATCAAAAATCTAGGAAGACGTGGTACGTCCTAGTTATTATTCAGTTATGCCAAATTCATACTATCGCTTTTATTCGCATCACGAAAATTCACTTAACCTTGTATTACCACTGGATTTAGCGCCAGTGACGCGGTTGAGAGGGTAGCGCACGGATCTCTTGGAGTTCTGCTTTTCCTTCTATAGATGGAGAGAGAAGCCTTCATGCATACTATAATTAAAGTATAATAATATAACAATACATACTATTATTTAAGTTGTTTCATATATTGTTTGAACCTTTATTGAGTTAGTTTTTGGCCAGATGTGTATGTTTTTTCTTTTGTAACTGTACATTATTGTTATTCTAAGGGGACTTCTATCTCTATTTCTATTTCTATATTTAAAAATGTCATTAAAGTCATAAATAATGCAGATATCTACTCTAGCTAAAGTTTTACATCAACCTCCCATACCTTCCATATTGGAACCCAATATGATGTCAATTCAGGATTAGTTTAAAGTCAATCAAGCTTAAAATTGGCTCTTTGCTTGTTGCCCGTAGATAGACTTGTGATGGGTTAGCTACCTGTTTTGTCACTGTGTGTCATGAATGGGATGTAACGGGCTTCTGATAAGGTCCCCCACAGCTGCCTTCTTATCTAACTCCCTGTCCAGCTGTTCTGCTCTTCTGCCATAACCAACTTAATTTCAGATACCCAATCAACTACACCCACTCTCCAATTACATTATTTTACATAATAAACTTTAATAGCAATTAATAACTTAATAATCCCTATATATCTTCACACTCTGGAAAATTTAGGAAAATCGGTTGCTTTGTATGGGTTCCCGGTCACGTGGGTATAGTTGGCAATGAGCTTGCGGACACGGCAGCCGAACAGGCACTCGCGCTTCTAGACCGAGGTACTCCAATCCTGACCACTCCAGAAATGAGTTTTCCTCTCAAAAAATAAATATCGGATAGTTGGCAATCTATGTGGAACGAAAGCCCACCTAGCAAATTAAAAGTTGTTAAAAAATCAGCAAAGCCCTGCAGCACATCAAATCGCCCTAATCGTAGAGAGGAAGTCGCCGTGGCCAGGTTAAGAATAGGACACACGAACCTAACCCATGCACATATCATCACTAAGCAGCCACCACCAAATTGTCAGCATTGCAATAGCCTTCTCACAGTCAACCATATTTTCCAAGAATGCACTTATTATACTTCAAGCCTAAATCGATTATCTCTAAAACCGGTTATATCAGCAGTATTAAGCAACAACGAATCAAACATAAAAACAGCGATAAAATTTCTTAAAATCCATAGAGTATTAAATAAAATATAAAAATAAATATATTTTTTCTTTTCTTTTTATTTTTTTTTAATATATTTCATTTTTTATATGTTTTTAAATATTTTTTTTCATTTATTACTCTATCTATCTATTATTAATTTTTGATTGTTCATTCTTTTTTTCTATTTCTCCTCTAACGAGTTTACAAATATAACCGACTCAAAGGCGTTGATGACCTTAAGGTTTTACACCTTAAAGCCTAAATAAACAAACAAACTTAATCCATACGTAAAGAAAAAAAAAACAAAGTTTTAAAGCCAATGGTGTACTTAGCATTTAATTTTCTTTATTAGATTTTGAGTAATCCCTTGTTAATCAATAAAAAAAGTAACCATCTTAAGGAAGACACAAAATTTAACTCGTTTTACATTGGGAATCGGCCTATACAACAAATGAACTTTTTTTTTGGAAATATTGTCTAGAATCACATCCCAAAGTTTAGCCATTAAGAACTGGGGCACCCTATACATACATATTGATAGATATATATCTGAAAACGAAAGTGTATCTGAGTATTTGGCAATATACGAGTACATTACTCTGTCAAAATTCCTTAGCTGGATAATACTCGCTTATGAAACAAAAAACTACATTTTTGCAAAACATTTTACAAAAAAAAATAGTTTCTAAGGGATCAGAGCACTCTATCAACTACTATAATCAGATATTTTCGCAATAAATGAAGAATATTTAGTGTAAATATTCAGACTTTTTTAAATTATTCGTTGGTTTTTTTAGCACAAAGTATAGATAAAACTATCTGTTTAATAAGAATCACTTTTCAATTAAAATAATAATAATAAAAGTGCCGGTTATTTAGTTACATTTTTTTTTTTTTAGTACTGGATTATTTGTTTATTGATATTACAGATATTACAATCTGTCTCAATAAAGGACATTTATAATAGAGTTCTAAGAGCACATTCACACCATATTTACAAATTAAAAAAAAAATAAATAAATAAGGTAATTACAAAATAATATAAAGCTAAATAAGAACAAAATAAAATATCACAGTGAAGGAAAAAAATATAAATAATAGTAATAATACAATAAAAATAAATGAATAAAATAGAATTAAAATTAACTTAAAAAAAAAAAGTAATGAAAATAAACATATTAGACGCAGGGATACCTATTTACACTATTTACAGTCGGTCATGCCAACTCCGAACCAGACTTGTACCACCACATGTGGAGGGAAAGCAAGGCTTCAGGAGATCCCTACGCTTCTTCCTCAACCACTTCACTGGTATTAAAAGCCAGCGGAGATTGAGTAAGGACACTACAACCACAGAACTCATGAGTGGAGGATCTGAACATTGCCAGAACTCCAATATATACAAGTTACATATTTAAGATAATTTTTTTCTCACCTTGGGGGGAGGGTTGCTCCCTGCACTTCTCCGCTGGATTCGTTAGTGGTCTATTCTTACATCGAATCGTTTATATATACATATATATCTAAATGTTTTACAACTTCCTTAAAGTTGAAGACTACGTTCCGCTCCAGCTTTAAAGAATTTGTAAAAAACATTAAATTTTATATAAACGAATCGATGACAAGAGAATCGACTTGGGTCCTCCCGGACCAATGCATGGGGCATGGGGGTTTATGAGCAAAGATCGTTGAATATGGTATAAATATTGATCCCCTATGCCAAATTTGTGGGTTACCGAAGACCGCTTAGCATGTTGCACTTACCTATACCGCATATGAGTCACTGAGGGCACAGCTGATAAAAAGAATTGTAATGGTTTAAAAATGCAGCAGTGGCTTGTTACGAAACAGCAACATCCCGCTGCAGCAAATTCTTGTAATTCTTAGAGTCAGTGGATGGTTGAAAATAAATAAATGATAAATAAACTTCCTTAACCTGTTAATCGGGGAATTCCCTTTTTAATTAGCCAGCATATCAAGGGCGAGAACTCTTTCCCTAGAGCGTATCAGTACGTCACGTCCGGCAGACGTAATTTCATATTATTATTTTATATATATATATATATATATATATATATATATATATATATGCTTAAAATAAATGAAAAGACTATAGAAATATTATTTTTTCGAATATTTAAAAACAAAGCACAAAGGAAAATATAAAATTACAAACAAATAGAAAAGAATACAAAAAAAAAAAAAAAAAAAATGGAAACATTGAATTATAAAATTATAAATTTTACAAAAAATTATAAAGATTACAAAAAAATTTTATATTTTTCCTTAAATAAAATAGAAATATTGAGTTAAAAAAATTAATATATATATATGTAAAAATTCAAAACTCAATTTCCGCGTGATTATTTTAAAACAGCTGTTAATACACAGTGCACGTTACAATATGGACACCATTATATAGATTCTTTCCTTTTTTCTAGCAAACTAGGCATTTTATTTATTTTTTTTTCCTATATAGCTTTTCATTTGTTCTGGAAAATGATGGTTTAGGTTTAGAGCTGCTTGTTGATATCTTTGAGTGAGTTTTCACTATGCTGTTATCTACAAATTTCTCTACACAATCTATCAAAAAGTGTAAACGATGCAAACGACCTTTATCTTTTTCGTATATCATATATGGATTGAAGCAACACATATCAATAATTTGTAGACATTTTTTCTTTAGCCTAACACCTTTGTTGTTCGAAAATCTACGTCCCGCCCGTTCCAGGACTCAATATATATTCCAGGGACGTATTGATATATTCTACGCCTACGCGAAATTGTTTACGTTTGACGCATTTATACGTCCCGCTCGGACAAAGGTTAAATTTCCCTGTTAATTGTATTTGAACAACTGCCATTGATGTGGTAATAGATAATCATTTTAACATTTATCTCTCAATTTTTTTTTTTATTTATTTCTTAATGACATTCACAACTGTATTAAATAAATACATCTAGTAAGTTTGAACATAATGGATATAAAGACATGAAAACTCTTGCTGAGTAACTAACCTATGGTAGCACTCTAATGATATGTCTACATTAGGAGATCACGGGGCCATCTTCTTTTCAGACGCCTCGGAGGGTTATCAGGAATTGAAGAGGAAGCAAGGTTAGAAACGAGAGGGTTGGGATGATTCTGAAGTTTATTATGGAAGGATAGGTATCTGGATTGGGCCAGATCTGAAACAAAAGAAACAGCAAGGTCTTTATGGATGGTTTTATTTGTAACAAAGTAGGGAGCTTTAAGGATTTTACGAAGGATTTTGGATTGTAAGGATTGGATAGGAGAGGAATTCGATGGTTTAGTGGAGCCCCAAATAGGCCTTATTATAAGTCAAGTATATGAGTCTGTTGTAATGAATTGGAAGTTTAGAGCGTTTGTCTAGTAAGTGCTTAAGTAATCGGAAACGTCGAGCGGTTTCTTGTCGTTTCAGTCTAGTATGAGGTCTCTCAATGTTAAAGTGATATAAAATGAAAAATGACAATTACGTAAGAGATACATGATGGCTCGAAATTCGGTAATTCTCGTAAATTCGGAAAAAAATTAATTTTAAAATCTCTTAAAAAAGATATTTGTCTAATTAAGGACCCATTATCTTAATATGAGTGAATACGTTTTCGCTATTTATTTATTTTTCTTATCCAAGCCATTAAACATGGGAAAAAAATAATGAATGGAGTGTTATCAACAGCATTTTTATCGAGGACTGGCTTTGGCAAAGCGGGGACAGGAACCCTCCTCTGGGCCTGGGGAGGATGGGGAGGGAAAAATAAGGAGATGGGTATAGGTGTGCTTTAAAATTATTATGAGGAGGGGCAGGAGGTAAATATGGAAATGTGGAATGGTGTGCTGCTGAGGCAGGCTGGCCGGGCTCCCAATGGTTGGCACATTATCAACCCCTAGTCAGCTTAACCGGCTCACCCTTATCGCCACCCTCCACTTCCTAGACCTTACCTCCACAAAATCTCTTAGAAATATTAATGATCCAAAAAATCATAAATAAATAAATAAAATTTGATGGGGAAACAGCAGGATTCTTAAAATAATTATAATCAAAGTCGTTGTAAAATACATCTTTATAAGCATTTTTTCGCCTTTCAAAGGGCTTCTTAAAAGTTTCTTCCTGTAGTCATTAATAATATTAAAGTATTATTTATATCTTTCAACGGCTTAACAAAATCTTGTTTCGAATTCAAGTTTACCCCCAAACCAGACTGAAACGACTAGACACCACCCGACGTTTTCGACTACTGCAGCACTTACAAGATAAACGCTCTTAACCTTCAATCAATTACAAACGACTCATATATTTGACAACAATAATATCTATTTGGACCATCGAATTCCTCTCGTATCCAATCCTTACAACTCAAAATATTTCCTAAAATCCTCAACGCTCCTTACTTTGGCACAAATAAAATCATCAATAAAGACCTTAATGTTCCATATGTTTCCGATTTGGCCAATCCAGATACCTATCCTTCCATAATAAACTTCAGAACCATCCGAATCCTCTCGTTTCAAACCTTGCTTCCTCCTCGATTCCTGATAACCCTCCGAGGCGTCTGAAAAGAAGATGGCCTCGGGACTTTCTAATAAAGAACTTTAATTTGAGTTCTACCAAAGGGTAGTTTCTCTTTATGTTGTTCATGTCATGTTACCAATGTAACATTTACTTGTTGTATTTTTCATGTAATACAGTTATAAATTTCATAAAAATAAAAAAAATAAAAAATTTAAGTTTATCTATGTTTCAATCACACATCACAAATCTTGAAGAATGGTGTCAAAACTGGATTATTGAAATAAACTCCAATAAATCTCACCAAATTGCCGTTACCCTTCGTCGTAAACCAATGACTTCCTGTCCTACAGATTCCTTTAACAATACTCCACTTATCCCTGTTGAGCAAATCCGCTACTTAGGAATCCACATTAACAAACGACTAACTTGGAATACTCATACCGGACTGAAACGACAAGAAACCGCTCGACGTTTCCGATTACTTCAGCACTTACTAGACAAACGCTCTAATATTCCAATTAATTACAAAAGACTCATATACATGTCGTTATTGGAATGCATAATATAAACAATTAATGTACTGTTACGTTATATACGCATAAGTATTATAAATAAAAATTAGAGACTCACTTTTAAAAAAGAAAAAAAAATGTTGTGCTTATTTTTTTTTGTTTAATTTCCAATTTGAAAAATATTCATCACTAATATGTATTGAGAAAAAAAATAGGTATGGTTTTCTTAATTTATATAGAAATTATTTACTTTAAATAATCGTTAATTAACATTTTATAAGACAACATAATGTTTGTAAAAGACATTGTTTTAGTAACTGTGATTGCTTATTTGCGGGAGGGAAAGGAATCGGAAGGACTAATAGATTAAAACTACATAACTTTCTTTTTATACTATTTCGGTGGGTCTTAGAGATTTGGTCCCTTATCTCATTTTCCTGAATCTGTATTTTTTTCTGAAACTTGATTAAATATGACTCATTACAAGTTGTAATAATCTATGATAATCTGAGTACTTGAACAACCTCAGTGCTCCACCACGCCCTGAAGATGACCGACATGTTTGGGTTGAAACGTTGACAAAAATAAAAATTTTAAAAAAGACTGCGTCCTGAATATTTATCATCCAAAAAATAATTATTTATTTATATTATTACTTTTCCATGTACTACTTCTTTTATCTAATGTACTGTTTCCTAACAGCAAAAAAACTGTTACGCTTAAACACTTATCTTTTGTTTGCATTACTTTGGAGTAATAAACAATAAAACTTATTTTAAACTATCCCAGTAACTGTAAGGCTATGATAATCTTTAATGCTTGAAATTTCAATCGAACTGAATTAACTGTATCGTTTAAACCACGCATGTTAGTTTAAATCATGAATTTCGCTTACATTATTTCCATAATAGTTATAAGTCGCGGTCCAAAATAGGCACCTATTCATCTTTATCAGATTCTTTGTAAGCAAAAATTCATTTTGACCTCGAAATTCTTGATTCAACCCAAAGAGAAGATGGTCCTTCGCTTTTTAGAGCAGTGATAAGGATTCCTGAAAAGAATATTTGCACAAAAAAAAAATTCGATCATCTAAACATTAATAAAAGATTTAACGATAGGTTCATGACTTTGAGTGGTGGATGAAAACTATGGGAGTGGATGTAGGAAAAAGAGCAAGCCTAAATAAGCTATTAGTAACATCATAATTATTTTTCGCATGTCAAATAATAACAATTTTTCGAAAATATCTTCTGATTTAACATTTATTTTCTCGCAGGAAAATTGAAAATTTAAAGAGTCGACAGACTCTCGCGAGGTAATAAGTTACCAATAACCAAAATAAAAAACGTATAAAACTTTAGGTTGTAAAATACTAAGAATTGGTTAGCGTTGTTTCTTTTATAGAATACCAACTCCCCGATCCACGAATCATTAGTGAATTTCAAATAACTTCATTTATATAGTATAATTTAAAAATTAGAAATTTTTATGATAATAATATTTTTGTATGTAAAATTATTAATTTAATGATAGTTATCTCGAATTATTTATATTTACCGCCTAGTTAATCACAAGACGTATATAATTTACAGACCTATGTACTTGTTTTCCTATTATGATAAAACATTATTTAAAAAATAAATGAAAAAATTATTAAATACACTTGATATAAAAATTATAAAAGTTTCTCTCACAAACTTACTTATATTTATACACCATCATCTTTTTAACACGATTATTGACCAAACGCTAAAGAATTATTAATAATTTTATTTAGTAAAAGTTTACAACAAATGTTATTTCTCCAAGGAAAGTGTAACTAAATATTGTTACAATTTAAAGATTGTTAAAAAAATATACCGTTATTTTATAGAATTTTATGAATATGATTATTTAATTTGTCTCAATATTTGTTTTCTTTATTGAGAAAAGAAAAATATTTTTTTCTATATACGTATAAATATAAATAATTAATTTGCATATAATCACTGTAAATCGACAATCAAAACAAACATCTTTATAATATATATTTTGTTATAATTAATAATAAAATATATATTGTAGTTTCTACAA
This sequence comes from Nezara viridula, assembly GCA_928085145.1. Classification (NCBI taxonomy): domain Eukaryota; kingdom Metazoa; phylum Arthropoda; class Insecta; order Hemiptera; family Pentatomidae; genus Nezara; species Nezara viridula. The sequence continues at coordinate 56,460,299 of OV725078.1, read as the reverse complement.
TCCGACCGTTGGTTATTCCAGCCAAAAATCTGTTAATAATCTGCTGTTAAAATCTTTTAATCCGGCGCTATGTGGGACGAAATGCTGGATTCTCTAGACATGGGTTTTTAATCCAGATATTCCCTTAAATTAACTTCAATTGAATACATACTCTAAAAGAATCTAATGGTAAAGTACGTTTGGTGCCTGGAGTAGAACGGATATTTATTTAATTTTATTAATTATTTTTAATTAAATTATTATTTCATTAATATTTATTTGCTATTTTACTTATTCATTTTTCTATTTCCTCTCCCAACTTAAATCAATTTTATATCAATAAAGGTACTTTAGAGGAAGCCAATATTGAAAATTAGCCATTTAATCCCTGATAATACACTGATATACTGAGTTTAATCAAAATCGTTAGAGCTATTTTTGAGAAAATCGTAAAAATTTGTTAAATCGATTATATAAAATACCACTCCCGATTTGCCGATTTTGACGAAAATGTTGCTGTACTATCGAAAGCTTCTAAATATATTAAAATAAATATGTACTATAAAAAACTTAAATATGCAATCTCACTTTCATACGATGTTTCAATTTTGACTGATAACATACATACACAGACCATTTTGCGGGACTTGGTTATTTGGACACAGGAGAACTAAAAACATGTATTTCCGTTGAAAACTTAGACTCGAAAATTGTCACGATAACTATTTCTGATGAAACCTTAATGAAAAGGAAAACAACACATAAGGCCCGGATTTTTGTGCGATTGCATATTTTGTTTGATTGCAGTTTTTACATTCACTTACCAATTTATGAAATATATTGTAAAGAAAATACATTAAGTTTTCAACGGAAATACAGTTTTGAGGTCCATTGTGTCCAAATAACCAAGTCCCGCAAAGTGGTCTGTGTTTGTATGTTTGTTTGTGTTTGTTAACAGTCTACCTCGAAAAGAAAAAGTCGTACGAAAGTGAGATTGCATATTTAAGATTTTTATATGCTTGGAATGTTTGCAGCAACTTTTTCGTCAAAATCAGATAACCGGAAGTGGCACTTTATATCATGGACTTAACACATTTTTCCGATTTTCTCTAAAACGGCTCTAACGATTTTAATTAAATTCATTAAGTCAGTGTAAAATTAAGCAGTTTAAAATAAAATGTAGGTTTCATTCTGATTGATGTTCTCTAACAGGGCTTAAATGGCTAATTTTCAATGTTAGCTTCCCGCGATATAAATATTAAAATTTGTATATATAATGGCTTTTATACAAATAAAAATATCCACAATGAAATATATATAAATAAATAAAGAGTATATAATTTTTACTTTCATTTCCCCTTTGTCTGAAATTACTTATTTCTGATAAGAAGAGGGTGTAATGGATACGTTTGCATATTTGATGATAAATGCATATAATTGCATATTAGGACTATTCCAAATAAAAAATATAATAATAATTAGAAATAATGAATTAAAATGGAACTTTAGGTTGATTTTCAATGTGCAAATAACAACAAAATAACTCTATATTCTGTTATTGAATTCTTAGAATATGGATTTTATTCATTTCCTAGCTTTTTATACTTCCTTCTCATTTCTTTTAATTTTTAAACATCAGACTCAGTTTCAATTTCTTACTTTCTTTTACAGGCGGTTATATTTTTTCTACTTACGATTCCTAAGATGAAACAGTTTTTTAAACAGCTTGAAAGTCAATAATTTTAAGTGGATTCAAATTTACTTCAATCACGTCTGTTGTACAATGATCATTTTCTTATTATAAAAACACTACATAATAATAATGCTTTATCTATTATGGGAAGAGTCCCTTTAGAATAATACAGAAAGACAAAAATGAGGGCTAAGGAGCCTCAGAGATACATAAACAAGAATATACTTTGATTAAATAGTCAAAATGAAATAATAATAAAAGAAATTATAAGTTACTTTCTAATTTAAATCAGTTAATAATACAAAATAAAAAATTTAAAATAAACATGAAGTAAAAATAATGAAGAACGATCTAATAATTTACGCGTACATACGATTACATAAGAAAGAAAATTAGCTTTTGAGAAAGACATTTAGAAATTAATTTATAAATTTTAGTCAGATCGCGTCGGTTAGTAATTTTTTATTTAACGGTGTTTTATTTATTTATTTTTTTCATGATGTCAATTATTTTTTTAATAATTATTGATTACGTGTTAAATTTTGTTTTAACTATTACCATATTCATTTGTGTTTTTAATTTATTTTTATATATTGACAATTAGTTATCATTTCTATATAGAATTTCCCACAGCCGTTTTCATTTATTACTAAATATAACTCAGTAATACTTCAATGTTTAGTTTTTAATAATGATTTCATATTATTAATTTAACCATTAATAAATCAATATTTTAATTTCTCGATTTATTTATTGTATTATATTTTAATTATTTTATTTAAAAAATGGAATAATTTTATTATTTTTTATTTCAACAATTTTTGTTGGCACAATAGTGTAATTTAAAGATTTTTTCACCGCATATTTTATGTTTTTTTTTTACTACATACGTTTATGCTTATTCAATATTTTTTTAGTGCATATTATATGTTACGTTTTGACCTCATATTATATGTTACGTTTTGTGGGTTTTTACTGCGTATTATCCAGGTTCTGTTTTTATTTTAATTAATTTATGAGAAAGGATAGATTTTAGAGTAAATATCACTTGGCTTGATCTTTTGATTTAAAAAAAAAAATTACAACTTTTTCACAATTAACATTTAAGCACTGCCATTTCTACGTACTAACATTTAAAATTTTTATTTGGTGTTACCTTACAATTCCTATAGAGTACATTAGTTTTTGTTTATTTTACAGTAATTGGATAACAGGTTTCTTTAGAAGCACTGCGTGTTGTAGCTCATGTCAAAGGAAAATTCCGAATCGGTAAACATCGGCGGTGGGTTATGTCACAAGACGTACGAGGACTTCGTATCACGTGTCGATCGTAACCTGACTGCTTATAATCAACACGTGATAAAAAATAATATTTTAACCCATGGCTATTTGCTTTTGGGAAGAAATAATTGAACCGTTTTCCTCAGGCACACCACCGCAACAAATTAGAAATCTCCAAGAATTAAAGTTGTTAGATTCCGATATGAAGTGGGTCGGATGTGAAGGAAAAATGAAAGGGGTTGCAAGAGAAAAACTTCTGTTTATTTAATGGAATTTATGTGGCGAGATAGTGTTGGTAATGATTCTTTTGAATATATATTAAAATTTCTTAATAATAACAGTTTAATGTATTTTGTTTTTTTAAAATTATTTTGTTAGTTATTAAATTGATTTATTTAATTTTTATTCAGGTTATAATCGTCATATGATGAAGCAAAAGTTTATAATCGTCACGTGATCCAGGACGTTTTTGTCTTTCACATACATTATGGTTAATTATGAGTTGCTTCCAATGGACCTAATATATATTTACACATATTTTGTTTCATTAAAAAAAAAATAATCTCCTCTGTGCATATCTTTCCTTAGTATTGCTTTTGTGTAATAAACGTTTTTGTATATATAGATAAGAAGAGGTAACAAAGACTATATCAGACAGTAAATCATTACACTCCTGCTTAAAACAGCCTAAATATCTAACTTAATCCACACTTACCGGTAGTGTTGCCCAAATGCGAGACCGAGAGGAGTATTGGTCTTGCAAACTCATGCTTGGTCATGGTCTTGGTCTTGCGCAAGACTCTCGCAACAGTCTTGCAGTTACTTATTAGCTTATTACTACAGAGATATTACTGTATTTCTTTTAGATAGGAGAAACATAACTAAGCCGGAATGAAAAATAAGAGGAGTTAAATGCAGAAGTATATTGGTTATACCAATTATTAACATATAGTAACTAAGATTGTCAAGTATTAGTAACCATTTTGCATTAATTTATATTAAAAAAATCATTTTTTTTTTACTAGTACTGGTCTTGGTCTTGCAACAGTTAGGCTGTCTTGGTCTTGGTCTTGTAAAGTGCAAGATTTTGGGCAACACTACTTACCGGGAAACACCGTTTTGTATTGTTTTATTGTCTCGTTGTTACGAAAGCGGTTTTTATTATGGGTATACCAACAAAATACCATAATTTATTTAAATAAAACACAGTAAACAACTTTCTAAATTTTAATGTAGTTGAGTATATCTTCAATAATACGGCGATTTCGATATCGGGACGAATTAGTTACACTATCTTAATTAAGTTATCGACATTCGTTATGTTTTCTCAGGGTATAAATATTTTTCGAGGAAAGGAGGAAAAAAATTACAGTTTTCCTCATCTTATATAAGAACATCTGAAAATAACAGATTATTTGCCTCGTGCACTAGACTGTTTTCGTAATAGCAGATTGTCAACTGAAATTGAGTTGTAATAATTATACTTCGAACGATTATTCCTTCACCACCATTGCCTACTCAAAGCTATCCCACATAGTTTGATCAGTTCAGTTTTCGAAAAAGCGATTTTATTCTATTTATCTAAACATTTTACATATTGTATTTAAGTATGACTGTTAGTTTTGTTATCGTTTTTTTTTTCTATTTACTCATTTATAATAATTTATTATCATTAATCTTTATTTATTTAATGTTTTTTTCCCTCAAGGATTTTCTGTATTATTTCACTTGAAGTTATATTTCTTTGTTTTTATTACACTTTTTTTTTTTAATATATATTCATTATATTTTATATATCTATTTTGATGTAATTAATTTATTTTATTTTATTCTGTTACATAGTAAATAAGGTAAATTTACAATTTAAGAAGTTGGTCGGGAGTACGGTTAGTATGAAGGGTGTCCCTTATGTAGGGGGAAACATTTTTAGGAGTGATAGCAAACCTCAAGGACTACAAAAAAGTTTTAAGTGAAATTAATCCGATTTTTGACTGATAAGTAGGCTTAGTTTTTTTTTTTATTTATTTATAATTATAACATACTGTTACTTGGACAATATATTATAGTGATATATGAACACATTCTCACCATATATACAGAAAATATACAATTAACAAAAGTAAAATAATAATAAAAAACTATGTACAATAAAAAAAATAAAATAACCTAAAGATAAGTAAATGTGTTTTTTTTTAAAGTAAGTTTTGTGTTCTGTTGAATAAGAAGCGATAACTACATAATTAACTAACAATTAATCCAAAAGAAACCGAACAAAATTTACTTCAAATGAAAAAATATTTTGACATTATTGAAACCATTTAAAATGGACTATAGGGTGGCTAAACCATGCTAAGTTCTGTTTAAAAAAAATCATAATTTATTTGCGATTTCTTTTTATCATCCTACAACCATACTATCTATAAACCTCATTTTTAGAATAATATCCTTTTGTTAATGTATATTTAGAAAGTGATAAAAAAAAAAAAAAAGGAATCATTTGTTTTTGTTTTCTTAAATGCCAATAAAAATGTCAACTATCGTTTAAAGTGAATTTCGTCTTGTTTACTAAGGAGCAATTGTTAATTACTTAATTCAAATATTCTTTTAGCGATATTTCCTGTTCATCGAAAAAGGTGACACTTAAAAAAAATGGACGCATATTGTTCGTCAGGAAGACACCAGAAAACATAATTTCTAATATTAAGGTTTTTATTTTTTTTTTGTTTTCATTGATATTTACAACTGTATTATAAAAAAAATACAACTAGTAAATGTGCACACAGTAATAATACAATCACATGAAAACGCTTGTTGAGAAACTACCCATTGGTAGCACTCTAATAATATATTAAATAAGTAGATCACGAGGCCATCTTCTTTTCAGACGCCTCGGAGGGTACTAATCTTAAGGTAAAATTTTCAAAACGAACTTCCGAAGATAAGAATGGTAATATAGATTTATAATTAAAGATATATTTTAAAAAATGAATATCTAACGGATAAAATCGTAGAAGGTAATGATAGGGTACCGAAAAAAACTAATATTATTTAATCATTGTCATTAGTTATAATTGAATATCTAACAAACAATTCCGTGAAAACTAAACGAAATACTTTAAAATTTACAGTGCACAGATTTGTTCTACTTTCTATGAATTGTCTAAAATTGATTTATAATTAAATTACCATTTTTAAGGTTTATTAAATTTTTTTTAAATTTAATTTGTAAGTGAAAATTGTATGACGAGCACCGGATTTTCGTTAAATACATTTTTTGATCTAATATTTCTGTTTGATTTTTTAAAGTAAACTTTATGCTGTAGAGGAAGCCTGTACTGAATTATTCTATTACTATTTAACAGATTATTGTTGAGCTTGTTATCGTCTTTCAAGGTTTCACGAGTTTTCGCAATTTTCACAACCAAACCTATAAACTATCTCTTTTGTTTGTCTAACATTGAGGTCTCCGGACAAACGTTAAGTCCCGCTTGCCACGGCTTGGGATGACCAAAATAACGACATATCCATGCCCAACAACATTGCAAGTCAAACATCCATATATCGGCGTAATCGATGTTTTCTATGATTTTCATGTGATAGTTAATGAACTTTTTACTATTCATTTTTTTTTAATGGAAACATTAACAAATGTTTTGGTTCATGCAGCATTATTACTACTTTTTTTTTTTTAATTTTGAATTCTCTTAAATTATTACATTATAGTTAAATTATAAAATTTGTATAAAATAAATTTTGTAAAAATAGATTAATACCTTGAGAATGGGCCTAGAAAGTATATTTTTTTAGTTGAGGGAATGTTTGGAATTGAATTGCGAAAGTTATTTTGTACTTTCAAAATAACATCTAATTATAAGTAAAATGAACCTTTCCTACCATTCCAAAGCCGCTGATTCCATAAATATTAAGACAAACAATCAAGGCGGAATTGGCCGTTCTCTAGGCGTAAAATGGTAAGATTCTCTCTTCCAATGTTTGACGATCATTGCCAATGATATACCGACCACGCTACTCGTCCAATACTAATTTTAAAAAACCTATTTGCCCAGCCTAGTAACGTGTACATTACTGACATTTTATTGTTGACGAAAACAAAGGCACCCCTTAAAACCAGACAAAGTTATTTATAGTTTTGTTTTTTAATTTTTTTCTTACGGTTGCTACTAAGAAGTTATGTACCAAGAAATAGTCACTGTTTATTCAATACATGTGTCAGCGAATAATAATCATAACTTATCTCTTAACATAAAAATCTTTAAAGATGTTAAAAGTTTTTTTTTAAGTAAATAATGATATTATTGTAATTAATCAATTAATTCTTTAAACCATAAATTGATTATATATATATGTAACATACTTAATGAAAATTTATATCTGCTATCCATGCACTTTCCTGTAAGTATATAATTAAAAATATAATACTTAAATCCTCCAAGCCAAACGTATAATTTATTATTCGGTAAGTGGGCGTTTAGTAATTTTTATGTGCTTTTCAACACCAAGATTTCTTCCGATTCTAGTATATTAGAATCATCATTGTTTATTTTGTTTGTTTAGGCTTTAAGGCGTAAAACCCTAGGGTCATCAACGGCTGTGAGTCGGCTATATTTGTAAACTCTTTAGAGGAGAATTAATAATTAACAATAGATAGAGTAATAAATAAAAAAGATATTTAAAAACATATAAACGATTAAATATATTAAAATAAATATTAAAAAAAAAGAAAGAACAATAAAATAAAAATTATATTTATTTTTATATTTTATTTAACAGTCTATGTATTTTAAGAAATTTTATCATTGTTTTTATGTTTGATTCGTTGTTGCTTAATACCGCTTATACATCCGGTTTTAGATACAATCGATTTAAGCTTGAAGTATAGTAAGTGTATTCTTGGAAAATATGGTTGACTGTGAGAAGGCTATTGCAATGCTGACAATTTGGTGGTGGCTGCTTAGCGATGAGATGAACATGGGTTAGGTTCGCGTGTCCTATTCTTAACCTGTTCATGGTGTTAGGATCATCATTTCTGCAACTAAACAAAGCTTTATTAAATCGTTGACACCATGTACGTTTGATGATTTCATACCAAACAAGTTAGGATGGTTTTCCTCACAGTTTGTTTGACGTTTAAAAAATATTTTAATTTTGAGACTGTTGAATGAAAGTATGTGAATCGAATATGCAAGTCTGATATACTATAGCTATGTTACTTCTATGAAATACTTAAACCGTTATGGTAAACTGCACTTTTGATATAGGATTACGATATAGGATGCACCTGTATAGGATAATAAATAGAACCTAATCCAGAACCTAATATGAAATCATAGGGTTACTTTATCGTTACTTTACTTTAGAGTTACTAAATCGTTACTTTACTTTAGAGTTACTAAATCGTTACTTTAGTATGAGCCCGAATTTTTTTTTATCTTTAAATATTTATAATATCTTTAAATATGATAACTATTGTTCGTATTGTGATGGAATGTTATTTTACTCAATATAATAGTTTTAACACGTTTTAATATTCAATTAAAAATTTATTTTTTATATAAATTCGGTGGATTATAGATTCCTTGTGGTCATGATAAATTTGCATAATATTTAATCATATTATTTTATTTTATTTTTTTATTTATATACAATTTTTTTTATTACATGATTGAAATGTATCTAAACATAATTGTACGAGGATTTATTTCAAGGTTTTAATAGAAAATTGTTTACTACATTATATATTAATCCATTACACATTTCCAGTTTTAGTTTGAGGAAGTACTATTTATTCAGTATAAGAGTGGCTCGTTAAATGACCATTACTTATCATTTAGCCCAAAAACGCACCGGTTTTTTTTTATATATCATTTTAAAAATTTATAAATGGAAAACCGTTCATCCAAAAAAAATCTAAATTTTTGTACTTTTCTTTACGTTAATGCAACCCAAAATTATGAAATGCTAAGACCTTCCCCTAAAGAACATTCTAAGAGGTTCGGGTCGACTATAGGTGGATGGCAGAACAGCCATGCGTTTTAGTCGGGTAGCGCCGCATCCGATGTCTTCTTCTTGTAAGTCCAGTATAACTCCGAAAAATATTGGAAACTCATTTCAAATAGTAGATGATACCACTTCGAATTTGAATTTGCTTTTTCAACTTTTTGATCATTTAATATATAATTAAAATTGTGTTTGATGATTCTAAAAATTCATTGACAACATACTGTAAGATTTCATATAATTGATGATAAGTGACAGCAGACGTTAAAACATACAAAAAAATTACTTTAAACCACTGCTTGAAACGGAAAATTTTTTTTTTTTAAAATGTCTGCATCACCGACGGAAAAAGTTTTTCCGTTCCTTTGTGACTAGAACTCATTTCTTTGCAACTTTTCAAGTGAAGATTTTACAGCACTTTTATTTTTAAAAACTTTTATTTAAAAGTTCTGTCCATTTCGCTAAAAAGGTAATCTAAATTTGACTTTATTTCATAGTTGCTTAATCAAACGTCATAACTCTCATATAATCCTGATTATCGATTAGTATTCATTTAACAGTGCTTTATTTTTTAAACTTGAATAAATCAAACTTAAACTTTTATCATAAACCTGAAACTTTATTACGAAAAAAAATTGTCGGAAACTATTAAAATAGAACTTTTTAAAAAAAAAGTTCCATAGAAGTTTCAATCCCTGCTTTAAACCATGGTCTGATCTCATACCGAAAACTTTGAAATTTAAGTTTTATATTTTTTTAACTCAACTATGTTTTTTGTTTAATAGAAAGTGATAGCTAAATAATATTTAATTTAGATTACTAATAATGGCTTAATAGTAAATTGGGAATAGGGTAGCTCACTGATCTTCCAATTTTCAAGGTCCCAGGTTCGAATCCCTCATCGCAGAAAAATTATTTATTCTGTTTCATTAGCTGTGATGCTAACCTCGGAGTAGGAGATCCTGCCGGGGCACACCCAGCCTCTATAAATTGAGTACCGTTTATTAAATAATTAATTAACGGAGAAAACCTGGCGATTGAGCGTGATCTCAGTCAAATCACCTCCTATGACAATCTTTCACTAAGAAATAGCACTTTCCCTAAATTGTTTTGAACCCTAGTCCATTCATGGGTTGTAGTGGTGAAGGATTATTTATTTTTTAATTGTAAACTAGACAAAAATCTACTTCAAATGCACGTAGACTTTTAAAACCATATAAAAGGGACTTTTAAGCAGTTAAACTTCGGTAAGTTCCATTTTTCATAAAAATCCTTGGTTATTCGCGATTTAACGCTCTTCATTAATATTGATGAAAATTTTCTTATATACCTGAGTGAAACATTTTAATTGAAGATCATAATAATGTATTTTTTTTTAACTTTAATTATGATATTTACAACTGTATTAGTATGAATACATCAAGTAAATGTGTACATAGAAATATTATCACATGAAACACGCTTGTTGAGAAACTACCCATTGGTAGCACTCTAATAATTTGTCTGCATGAGGAGATCACGAGGCCATCTTCTTTTCAGACGCCTCGGAGGGATATCAGGAATCGAAGAGGAAGCAAGGTTAGAAACAAGAGGATTCGGATGGTTATGAACTTTATTATGGAAGGATAGGTATCTGGATTTGGCCAAATCGGAAATATATGGAACATCGAGGTCTTTATGGATTATTTTATTTGTGACAAAGTAAGGAGCATTGAGGATTTTACGAAGGATTTTGGATTGTAAAGATTGGATACGAGAGGAATTTGATGGTTTAGTGGAGCCCCATAGCTCAACTCCATAAGTCCAAATAGGTCTTATTATAGTCATGTATATGAGTCGTTTGTAATTCATTGGAAGTTTAGAGCGTTTGTCCAGTAATTATTGGAGTAAGCGGAAACGTCGAGCAGTTTCTTGTCGTTTCAGTCTTGTATGAGGATTCCAAGTGAGACGTTTGTCCAGCTGGAGTCCTAGGTATCGGATTTGTTCTACAGGGATAAGATGTAATTTTAATAATGAATTATATACATAATCATAAAATACTTTACGGTAACGTATTTGTATAACAATGCAAATTGCTACTTATTACCTCGTGTAACATTCCTGGCTGTTAAACTCCTCAAATTTATCTTATATTTTTGTATATAATATAATAAATGTGTATTCTGATCTAAGTGATGCTTATAAATAACAAAGACTAATCTCTTAGATCCATATTTATATTCAACAAAATGCCTTTATATACTGGATAACATGTTATAGGCAATAAATAATAGTGAAATAACCATGATGAAATATTAATGAAGTAAAAAAAATTAAGGTATTTTTTTTTACAATTACATTGATGCATTCATTATTTACATACTTCATACCGATGGTTTTCGTATCTATTTAACTTCTAATAAAGACTTTGACAAAATATTTTTCAGCACGGTTATATATATAATTGACAAAAATAAGTATTCCGAAATATATACAGAACCTTTCTGCATCTACAAATGTTAAAGAGACCCTTCATTAAGGTTGTTTGAAGAATCCCAGGAAAATATTTAATATTTATGTCAGTTTAAAATTTACTGTTATTGTTTGTTTCGACGTATAGGCGCAAAACCTCTAGGTCATCAGCGCCCGATCAATTAAATAACACTACTTTTATACTGTTTAGGTAATCCTTCGTAAAATCCTCAACGCTCCTTAGTTTGTCACAAATAAAATCATCCATAAAAACCTTAATGTTCCATATGTTTCCGATTTGGCCCAATCGAGATACCTATGCTTCCATAACATACTGCAGAACCATCCGAACCCTCTCGTTTCAAACCTTGCTTCCTTCTCGATCCCTGATAATCCTCCGAGGCGTCTGAAAAAAAGATGGCCTCGGGACCTTCTAATATAGAACTTTAATTTGAGTTCTACCCATGGGTAGTTTCTCTTCATGTTGTACATGTCATGTTACCAATGTCACATTTACTTGTTGTATTTTCCATGTAATACAGTTGTAAATTTCAATAAAATAAAAAAATAAATAAATAAAATAAAACAATGACATATCCTAGTTAAAGTTTATCCTTCTGCCATATTGTAGTATGTCATTGTTCCAAATCCTTTACGATGTTTTCTTTCCGGTAGTGACATTTCCGACCGTTTAAGAGTACGTTTTACAATAAGTGATTATTTCGCCATTTGAGCCTGAATTTTTTTAAGCTGTCAAGAATGGACATTTATTTTTTTCTCGCATCGGTCATCAATGCACAGGTCATGCCATTAATTCCTACACGTCTAGGGATCCTAAAAGGAAGTTATGTTCTTTCGATTTGATATTTGGCTTATGAAAGCTACGTACTGAGCTTAGTAGGAACACTATGAGATTATACAATTCTATTTGATCTAGAGATATACATTAATTATGGAAATGCGCATTGTTTAATATAAGATTTATATTTTATTGCGCATTGTTTAATATAAGATTTATATTCTCATTAATATCATAGGATAATATATTTCATCGGAATTATAAATGTACCATAAGCATAATGCTATTTTTTGTTTGTTTGGACGTCTAGACGCAAAAACATGCAGGTCATCAGCGCCCTATCATCTAAATAATACTACTTTTATACAGTTTGGATTGTTAGTCCAAAAAATAAGAATGAAAAAAAAGAATAAAAATAATTAAATAAAAGGATTAATAGAATAAAATAAATAAATAAAAATAACAATAGACACTTATTGATCATAAGATAGAATAGATAAATAAATAAACTTAAAAAAAAATAGCAATAAATCGATAAATGAGTTGATATTAATAACCAAATGAACTTTTAAAATAAAATGAAATAAAGCAAATAAATAAAAAAAAAAAAAATAAATCTGCAAAGGATCGTAATTTATAAACTTGTCATATATGTTGTTTAAGTCTTTCATTATCTAGGAACTTGAGAACTATGGTAACGATTTCTGAGAGTGTCATGGTTCATCCCTCGGAACTCGAGTAAAATAAATAAGTAAAATAAATATTAACTGGCCTACATTAGAATGGAATTCATTCCGGTTGGAATTCGAGATTCGAGGAACCTCGCTCCATCTTGCTAGGTCAGTACAGTTTAACATGCAATCATAACTTTTCATCAGATTTAAAACCATGGATTTAAAAAATTTCACGTATGCATTTTGATATATTACTCATTTTTATATAACTGTGAGTTATATCGATTTTTCATTATTGTTAGCAATTATAAAAGGATTATTAATGTATTCTTCCTTTGCGTGATATGACATAATTGATTGATTGCGTTACCATTTACACTTGAATATTTAAAGAAAAAAACAAATTAAATTATTACCCTGTTAAGAAAAAATCACAAATTCCCTATTTACAATTTCGCTTCTAGAAAATATAGAGATTTGTTTTAGCTCAAGTTTTATAACCCTTAATAACATATTTATTATTAGACTAACATATATCATTATCACTCGGTGCTTGAGTAATTCCGTACACTAAACTCCATCAAAATTTAAATCTAGAAGATGAGGCCAAAAAAATGTTTCTCTCTCTAATTCCAGGAACGGTTACAATTTAAGTTATTACTTCCTCCTCGAGTATCATAAACAATTATTTTATAACAATCAATAGAAATAATTTTACTACTGTTATTTTTAATTTACTATCATTCTTAAAAGGGAACATTCGTAAACATGTTTGGATTCCGTAAATTAGATCTAATATTTTTAATTAGTTATTTATATTATTATCTTCCTTTGTTGCAATGATTTGTGAAACTTTATCATTTTTGTTAAAAGTAACAATTAATCAAATAAAAAATATATTAGTAAAAAATTTATATCTAATTATGAATATCCTAAAAACTATAAAAATTACACTAAATTTATAAATAATAACAAACATTTTTTTTTTTTTTTAATGTCGCTTATATTAAATATCTGATGTTTAAAATGTCCGTTTGGAGTCTTTCTCGATGTAGAACAGGCTTTTGATCGAGTCTGGCACCCGGGACTACTTTACAAACCTCGTAAATTCCTATATCCTACATACTTCCTCATTATCCGTTCCTATCTAACTGATAGATACTCCAAAGTCAATCACAATAATGCTTATTCATCCCTCTTTTCCCAGTCCGCTGGTGTTCCTCAAGGTAGTATCCTTGGTCCTATCCTTTACAAAGTTTATACAGCTAACATCCCAACCCATCCTAACACTGTTATTACCACGTATGCCGATGACACATGTTTCCTATCCGTTAATAATGACCCAACCATTACATCCCAAACTCTTCAATCACACATCACAAGCCTTGAAGAATGGTGTCAAAACTGGAGGATTAAAATAAATTCTAATAAAAACCATCAAATCACATTTACCCTTCGACGTAAACCTATGACCTCATGTCCCACTGTATCCTTTAATAATACCCCACTTATCCCTGTTGAACAAATCCGATACCTTGGACTTCACTTGGACATACGTCTAACTTGGAATCCTCATACCAGACTGAAACGACAAGAAACCGCTCGACGTTTTACTACTCCAACACTTACTAGACAAACGCTCTAAGCTTCCAGTTAATTACAAAATACTTATATACATGACTACAATAAGACCTATTTGGACTTACGGAGTTGAGCTTTGGGGCTCCACTAAGCCATCGAATTCCTCTCGTATCCAATCCTTACAATCCAAAATCCTTCGGAAAATCCTCAATGCTCCTTACTTTGTCACCAATAAAATAATCCATAATGACCTTAATGTTCCTTATGTTTCCGATTTGGCCCAATCCAGATACCAATCCTTCCATAATAAACTTCAGAACCATCCGAATCCTCTCGTCTCTAACCTTGCTTCCTCTTCTATTCCTGATAACCCTCCGAGGCGTCTGAAAAGAAGATGGCCTCGAGATCTCTTATTGTAAATACATTTTGTTTTTAGAGTGCTACTAGTGGGTAGTTTCTCAACAAGTGATTTCATGTTATTATTTTCTGTTATTAAATTTGCTAAATGTATTTTATTTATTAATACAGTTGTAAATATCATTAATAAAAAAAAATAAAATAAAAAAAATGTCCGTTTAAATATCTAATGAATTACCTGGAACATTAAGGTTTTTTTTTTTTAATCCAGCTATAAATTAGGTGTTAAATTATATGAAGTTCCTCTTTATGTATCAATAAAACAATTTTAATGCCTTAGACTTTGAGATTTGTACCCGGAAGTACTATTTGTTAAGAATTAATATTATATCGAATTGTTGTACAAATACAAATAAACATTGGTTAATCAATATTTAAAATTGTACAATCAGTTGTAGTGCGGGGGTTGGGCTGTAATGTTGAGAGATTATTTTTTTTTTCAAATGTTGGCTACACTGATTGGTGGTAGTGGGATTTCTCCTGAGGAAAACGAGCAGATGAATAATTGCAAAGATTTAAAATGGACATTATTTATTTTATTTGGAAAAATACATCATGCTAAGAACTTAATTAAAAGTTTTGTTCCAGTAAACTTCGTTCTAGAAAGAATTGAAATTTCTAGTGATTTCAGTTAACAAAGGTATAATATATAATGTATATATATATATATATTCACGATTAGAGGAGGGGGAGGGATAAATAAAAGATTGATTGAACATTTCTCGTAAGGAAGCGGAAGGGTCTTCAAATGGCGGGGATTAGGAATCAGCCAAGAGGAATAAGTGAGACCCTACATTTCCATTAGCTCATTTTTTGCGAGAGACTATTTATTTTAAAGTTGAACTTATTTTTTAAAATGTATATTTTTGATATTATTATTATATTTAACAATATTATTTATTATTATTATCTTTCTAGTTACTTGTAAATTATTTTTTTATAACACTAGTAGAATTACTTTTTCATTTTAATTAAATATGGAAAAACGTCGATCCGTTCTGAATTTTTTTATTCCCCATAATTATTTATTTCTTATTTTATTCACTAATTTTATTTAATAAAAAATAATTAGGTTATAGTTGGAAAATTTTCATCCTCACTGCCATATGTTTTAAAAATGTAGGCAAAGAAAAAACCCGTCAACGTTTCGCCAATTCAGGCATATCATCAGGGCAAAAGTTATCCCCAGGTATCACAAATCACTATCATTCTTGATCATGCCTTTAATATATTGTCAAGTTAATTTTATTAATTTGGTTGGACTTCATTATGTTAACGTCAATAAAACATCTAAATGTACCTATTCTGTAACGTTTTTCTAAGATCTAAAGTAACATGTGTAATAAACAGCTATAAACTAATATGTAACTGCTAGACTCTTGCGCAAGACCAAGACCAAGACTAGTCTTTTGGGCAACAACATAGGTATTATAACTTTAATGTCCAAGTCCCAGAATTATATGACAACACAACGGTCATGAAATTCAAATACATACAGTACTATCAAACTGCATAAGAGAAATAGGGCTCATCCCTAGTCCCTACGTATCGTTCGCTCTCACAAAATAAATAACAATTACAAAAGCCGATTTTGTAAATCTTTTCATCCAGTTATTTGAGATACAGATTTGGCCTTTGTTGAAATTTTTTTATGGAAACCTGCTCAGTAGAAAAATAGATTATAATACTACTTTAACAGTTTCTACAATCGGAATAGCTGTTTAAGTTTGCGCTACATTTTCTGATGAAGTACAGGACAAACTCGAGGTTTGTAGATAATGTATTATTTTTAATACCTAGTATAAAGATCCCGATAAACTCATTTCGATATCACAATTGAAGAGTTTTATTTTAGATTCTTATATTCTCAACTTAATTATTATAATATGTCGTTCTTATCATTTTTTTCATCGTCTGTCTATAATACCTATTTCCAATTATTTTACGACGTTGTACTTAGTAAAAAAAACAAAAAGTATTTTGATTTTTTCTTAATTATGATTAGTTAATCGATTGTACGAAATTAAAAAGTTTATCACTTTAACAATAGAAACATTTTCTCACTTTGTAGAATATGATAAAAGAACTAGTGGGTATATCACGTTTTCATGATTCCAGTTAATGAGGAGTCTGAAAAGTAATAAAGACGTTGAGAATTTAAAACAATAATAAAAAAAATGGTGTAAATCGATCAATTTTAAAGATATCTGAATGCATAGATTTTTCTATTTAACTTTTTTATTTCTATTAATGTAAGAGTTTGTAACTTGAAATACCGAGTTTTCGCCCGTGTGTCATAATTTTTTTTTATTTTATTTTTTTATTGAAAAATATTACAATCTGTCTCAAGTACATTTATAATAGTGTTAACAGATCACATTCACACTCTATGTACAGTAAGTGTCATAATTAAAAAAAAAAAAAAAAAAAAAAAAAAAAAAAACTATAGCGGTTACTAAAACTAAAGAGGTAGAACATTTTCTTTTGCTTCGTCAAATATTAAATAATCACTAAACACCAATTTCGTCCTTTATAATGTATGCTATACAAATAAATGATGTAAAGAAATTACATAATTATTATATAATGTCTGAAACGTAGAAAAATAAAACCTCATCAACCGGGTAGGCCCTTTTAGAGTCTTGTAGCTCCAGTAACCCCTTCTCGTTGGCTATATATATATCATATAATCAAGTGTGAGTGTGTTAATATATCATAATATCAAATATTTTATTGAACGATTTAATTTTATATTTAAATTTTTAACAACCTATACAATATTAATCATATAATTCTACCGTTTTAATACACCCTCTCGGCATTTGGAGACTCTTTATACAACTTTGATGGTGCTCCTTATACAATTTAGGCTCTTTATACAATTCCCTTAAGTTACTGCATTTGACGGAACCCATTTTCTTCTTAAATACTGGATCACCGTAATTTTTGTGAGTTACAGCGATAAAATGGTTACCAGGTTGCATATTTTTTTATTTATTTCGGAACTGCCAACTTTTAATAGTTCTGTTATGATTTCTCTTTGGCCCTTTGATCGATATCATCATCCGAATAACGTTCATTAACTATAGAATTCATTTGTTTACCGAAGCTATTTTTTTTTTTTTTTTTTTTATTTCTTTATGACATTTACAACTGTATTACATAAATACATCTAGTAAATTTGGACATAATTGATATAATGACATGAATACACTTGCTGAGTAACTACCCAATGGTAGCACTCTAATGATATGACTACATTAGGAGATCACGGGGCCATCTTCTTTTCAGACGCCTCGGAGGGTTATCAGGAATTGAAGAGGAAGCAAGGTTAGAAACGAGAGGGTTGGGATGATTCTGAAGTTTATTATGGAAGGATAGGTATCTGGATTGGGCCAGATCTGAAACATAAGGAACATTAAGATCTTTATGGATAATTTTATTAGTGACAAAGTAAGGAGCATTGAGGATTTTACGAAGGATTTTGGATTGTAAGGATTGGATGCGAGAGGAATTCGATGGTTTAGTGGAGCCCCATAGCTCAACTCCGTAAGTCCAAATAGGTCTTATTATAGTCAAGTATATGAGTCTTTTGTAATTAATGGGAAGTTTAGAGCGTTTGTCTAGTAAGTGCTGAAGTAATCGGAAACGTCGAGCGGTTTCTTGTCGTTTCAGTCTAGTATGAGGATTCCAAGTTAGTCGTTTGTCCAGGTGGAGTCCTAGGTATCGGATTTGCTCAACAGGGATAAGTGGAGTATTGTTAAAGGAAACTGTAGGACAGGAAGTCGTTGGTTTACGACGAAGGGTAAAGGTAATTTGGTGGGATTTATTGGAGTTTATTTTAATTCTCCAGTTTTGACACCATTCTTCTAGATTTATGATGTGTGATTGAAGCATTTGGGATGCAATTGCTGGGTCATTGTTTACTGATAGGATACATGTGTCATCGGCATATGTGGTGATGAAAGTGTTGGGATGGGTTGGGATGTCAGCTGTATAAACTTTATAGAGGATAGGACCTATGATACTACCTTGAGGAACACCAGCGGACTGGGAAAAAAGGGATGAATAGGCGTTATTGTGATTTACTTTAAAGTATCTATCAGTAAGGTAAGAACGGATAATGAGGAAGTATGTAGGTGGTAGGAATTTTCGGAGTTTGTACAGCAGTCCCCGGTGCCAAACTCTATCAAACGACCGAAGCTATTATTTTCATCTTTTTAAAATCGGTGTACATATTCGTAGAGTCTCGTCTTGTAAAACTCTTTATGTGTCACGAAACTCTTGGAAGTTGTTTACCTCGAGATTAGGAAGTATCTTTTTTCACAGGTTGCCACTGTCCGATTAAATAAATATATTTAATTCTAAGTATATAACGTATTTAAATAGAAAACAAATAAATAAATGGTCACAACACGAATACATCAAAACATCCAACATATTTATTCGGAAATGGAGAAATTTAAGTAATTAATAGTTTTTTCAGAGACTTTAAACATGGTACTTTTGCTACTTTTCAAGTCGTATTCGATAGGATGGGAAACAACGACCAGACTATCGAATTTTATTAACTTTTACTTTTTCATTAAACAAAAAATACTTACATATTTTCTTTTTATGATTAGGGGTCCAATTTTTTTCCGCAGTCTGATAAAATTATTGTTTTCATAACATCAATAAAATAAGTGGTTAAAATAATAATAATTTATTATTATTTATAAGTCCAAAGGTAGATGTTTATTTATATAAGGCATATGAAAATCTAAATAACAGTTACTCTCCTAAAATATATCTTTTATTATTATGACGTTTCCGGGATCCACTTGATTATCTCATCTTCAGGCTAGAATAAAAAACATTTATGTTATTTGTCTTTCTATTTTTAAATACATATATTTCTATAAATTATCAATAACTGGTTGCAAATCTAACCCGTTGCTCATCGTCCCATTATCTAATTTATCAAAAGACTTGTCATAAATATAATTTTAATAAATTATGCCTAAAAATGCAATAATGTTTTTAGTAATATTAATATTATATGTATATGGTTTCATAGATACTCTTCTCTAGGGAGATACTGATCAAATACTGATTTAATTTATGTATTACGGGTTTCAAGAGATTTTGTTATATCACATATTAATTGCGTGAGCTTAATGACTTACTATTTTGGCTGAATCCGTTTTATAATTTATTGCTTTATTAATATATTTTGTGATGAAAATAGATTCAATTATTTTTCAATGTGTACCACAGGCGGATCTACGGAGGGGGAGGCTTTCTGGCTGAAGCCCCCTCCCCCCCTCAAACAAAAATGGTAAAATATAACCATGTTAAATAGAAAAAAATATTTAAAACTATCTCTTAAAGTATTTTTGTTCGTGTAATTACACAAACACCATGTCATATAGGTAGTTAGTTTCTTTCACTTTTTTTCCCAAATTAATTATCGTTATATATATATGAAAAAAAGCATTCGGGATGAAGCCCCCCTAAAATTAAATCCTCGATCAGCTAGTGATGTGTACTATTAACCATAGTACACATAGTAAACCATATAGAATAGAATAGAATAGAAAATTTAACTTTATTCTGGGACTAAGTCCCCTTACAATAACAATGATGAATTAATACAAAATAAAATATAAATCTGGCCAAAAACTAGCTTATAAAAATTATAACCTTATATACATTGTTTAAAAAGTATGTAACCACTAAAAAATAAAATATATATATATATATATATATATATATATATATATATATATATATATGAATGAACATAAAATCCTCTCAAAATTACTTATCATTGTGATAAAAAAAAAAAAAAAAGAAAGAAAAGAAATTACATATCCATATACACATAACTACACAATTTATAAACAATAGGCTATCTAATAGAAAAATAATTTAATAAAATATGTAATAATATCTACAATGATTTGTATAATAATATGCAAACACTAAGATAAAATAAAATCTCATGATTACTCGTTGTATAATGGAAAAAAAAGGAACTATGTATACGTACATACTCGTATTGATACACAGAGAGACAAAAAGTATAAAATATAAACATATATACCCGAAAGAAAAAGCACACCCTGAGGCGAAGAGAAAAACAAATAAATAATAAAAATACATATACATATAATAATAATAATAAAAATAATGCTGAGAAAATTATTGCATTTAGAGTTTGTGACAAGTCTTTTAATAAATTAGATAGAAAGATGAGTAAAGGGTAAGACAACCTCCCACAAGGCAATCACAAGACTAATAGTTAATGATGTGATCAGTTATTGAAATACATGCATTTAAAAATATAAATACAAAAAAAAAAAAGACAAATAATATACATGTTTCTTCTTCTGGTCTGAAGATGGGATAATAAAGCTGATCCCGAAACGTCATAATGATAAAAGATACTTTTTTTTGGGAAAGTGACGGTTATTTAGTTTTTCATATACCTCATATTATTATTATGATAATTTAAAATGGAATATGGAAAATTAAAAAAGAAAAACAAATTAATAGTCAGGCGTAACTGGGGGATAGTTATAATAATAATAAGAAAAATAAGGGGTTAATTGTTTGCCCATTGAAGTTATATGATAAAAATGAATTATGTTAAATTGATTTGGTGGGAATTTGCGTTACATTATCAAGTGTATGGGTTTCATTCAATGGTTCAAAACGGCATGTGCGTGGCTGCAGATGGTTGGGCAGCACCAGTTGGTATGAGATCCTCCGCCCGTAACGGCTAACGGACGAACTGTCACTCGACCAATAATTAATAAAAAAACAAAAAAACTGTAATTTTTTGTTTCAATGGAAATAACATTTAATATATATATATATATATATATATATATATATAAACTACATAAAATGTATGATTTTTTATATTTATACTGTATGCTATTATATTTTTTTTTAATCGTTTATGTCCTAACGGTGATATTACTTTTATTAATATTGTTTTTATTATTTTTAATGATATTATTTTTTTTTAAATATTATTTAAAAGTTCTGTTGATTCTTCCTCCCCACCCCACCCCCAAAAAAAGACGATCTAGAAAATTAATTTTATTCTTAGCCACTCAAAACACATGGCACATTACAATCATGCGTAATCAATATAAAACAAATTACAACTCTAATTTAAGTCCAATCACTGATTATTTTTTACTTTCACTTTAATAAGTAAAAGTTAAACCTTTAACTTTATTACGAAAATAGTTCCTAAAAACTTTTAATTTAATAACTTTTTTTCTAAAAAGTTTCACGGGGACTGTTCAAATTGAACTTTTTAAAAGTTTCAACTCCTGGTAAGTACAACTGTAAAGATAAATGGATAAACATAGTGTACTACCAATGGGTAGTTTCTCAACAAGCGTTTTCATGTAATTATATTCCTCTTTACACATTTACTTTATTTATTTATACCAATGAAGTTGTAAATATCATACATTTTTTTTTAAATAGATAATTTTTTTTAAATTTTATTATTTCTTAATATTTACAACTGTATTAAAGAAATACATTTAGTAAATTTGAACATATGGATATAATGACGTGAAAACACTTGCTGAGTAACTACCCAATAGTAGCACTCTACATTAAGAGATCACGGGGCCATCTTCTCGGACGCCTCGGAGGATTATCTTGAATTGAAGAGGAAGTAAGGTTAGAAACGATGATTCTGAAGTTTATTATGGAAGGATAGGTATCTGGATTGGGCCAGATCTGAAACATAAAAAACATTAAGGTCATTATGGATGGTTTTATTTGTAACAAAGTAGGGGGCATTGAGGATTTTACGAAGGATTTTGGATTGTAAGGATTGGATACGAGAGGAATTCCGATGGTTTAGTGGAGCCTCATAGCTCAACTCCGTATGTCCAAATAGGCCTTATTATAGTCATGTGTATGACTCTTTTATAATTAGTTGGAAGTATAGAGCGTTTGTCTAGCAAGTGATGAAGTAATCGGAAATGTCGAGCGGTTTCTTGTAGTTTCAGTCTGGTATTTATTAATAAATAAGTCTGGAATGTTACGAATAATAAAAATCTTTTGAAAAAAACTGAGAGAGAGAGAGAGAGAAATATTTCATTTAAAGTAATGCTGATCTACTACATAGGGTTGTTTTATACACGGCGTAATAATAAATCCATATGAACATAAATATTACATTGCATTGTTCTATTATAAATATATATATAACTTTTTTTCTACCTTTTCATAACACTAGTCTTATAAAGGATGACTAATAAACTAAATTAAGCTATTAACATTGTATAACATATATTTTCTAAAAAAAAAATCGAATGCTAGGAATTCAATACTAAATTGCACACATACATACCGTAGTATTTCTACGCATATAGATAAAAAGATAAGACAATGCTGAACAATTTAAAATTGAATAAATAATTAATAAAAACATCCTCAATTACTATATAAATGATATACGATGATAACCAGAGATTCCAGAATACTATTTTCAGCCAATATCAGCCAAGTTCCCCAACAACAACACCTAGTTCCTCTAGGAAGTTCCTTGTTCTTTTTGGAATCGTTCCGTCCCAGAAGCCTCTGCCAAATTTTTGTACATTTCTGATAGGTATCTGTTTATCCGAAAACAATGATATATCGTCCAGGCCGTTACATTAACTGGTAACATTAAGTTGCAGGTATGCCTTTCTTAAATATTTTGTTTGAAAAATCATCTTCAGTCATCATCATCATCAAAATTTTGCGTTGAAGTCCTTGGAGGTCCGCTCTGATTATTTCAAACATAATTATTTCAAATTATGTCAATTGCCCTAATCTCATTGAAATAGCTGTTCCTTACTCCATAGAGAATTTATTCAAAATAATTTTCTTTGCTACCATCTTTTATTAAGTATTTATAGATTTGTATTTTTCTCATTTGATGCTTTGATTTCCTTTAATTTATGTACACATTATATAATTTTGTTTTAAAATAATATTTCTAAAATTAACCCGATGTTCTTCTAGGAAAGTGGGTAGAAGATTGACTTATGAAAATCAAGCCCAAGAATGAAGAATAAAACAGAATTGATGTAAAGTAAAAACGAAATAATTTTTTTCAGCCTTGAAGAAGTGTGCCTTGAATTTTTAAATAGATTTGAAGAGAAGATTTGTTTGAATCTTAATTATTTGTTTCTTGTTAAAGCCAAATAAAGTTTGATTTGAATGAATAAAGATAATAATATAATAAATTATAACATGGAGTAGATTTTTTTTATTTTAGTGATTAAATAGTTTTATTCTTCATTTTCAAATTTCACTTAAATTTTAAAATTTGATTAGAATTTTACCCATCAACTGGATTTCTGCCACACAAGAAGTCTTGTTCAAACATCGCTCATCATATCCACCCCATTTCACACAAGGATTGTCTAGAGTTTAATCCATCAATTTTTTTCTGGTTTCAGGTAATTGGTTGGCTGTTTCTTCTCCGTTGGACAGTGGTAATGTACAAAAATCAATAGCAATAATAAAATAATCATGTTTTCCTTTTTTTTTTTCTTCTTTTATTTGTTTGCTAAAATCACATAGCAGTCATTAAAAAAATATCCTCAAACACACCAGTAAAGTGTTAAAACACCAATATGAATACTGCTAACAGCTCAATGTGCATGTCAACTTAACGTATTGGATAAGTTGTAAAAAGCACCGTTTGCACCGATTTCACTATAGCTGGTTTATTTCTATGCACCGTAGAATTGTGCCTTTTCACATTAAAAAGGAGTACAGTTTGCCTATGGTATCAAAATTCAAAATTGCTATTTCTGAGCTTTATCAATGGCTTAATAAAATGCTTATGAAATTTATTGTGTTTAAAAAATATCTACTAATAATAAACTTAAAACATATCATTGCTTTGTAATTCTCCAATACTTCATTCTTATTTTTAATGTATCATTCAACAGCTGAACAATGAACCATTTCATAATTAAAATAAGTTTCTAAAGCATAATTATATAAATGCGATTTTTTTATCACTTAAAATTATAAAACAATTGAGAATACTTTATGTTACAATAAATTCCAAAAACAAATATGTATAATTTATAATTCATGAGACAATAATATAGATATTCATTTTACATTATAATTATCTAAATGGATATGGTTTGTTGATACTAATGGATCCAGGATTAAATTTTGGGGGACTTCAGCCCGAAATATTTTTTTTTACATGTATATATTAGGATAATTACTTCGGAAGAAAGAAAGAAACTAACTACCTATATCAAATGGTGTTTAAGTGATTCTTTAAGTCCTATTAAATGTAATTAGACGAACAATAATACTTTTAGAGATAATGTTTTTCATAAAACATGGTTATATTTTACCCTTTGAGGGGGGGGGGAGCTTCAGCCCGAAATTCTCCCCCCCCCCATAGATCCGCCTGCGTTTGTCGATATGCAGCTATTTAGCTGTAGAATTTGTATGAACCATAGTATTGCGTTGAACGAAATTTAACAAATGCTGAAAAAATGGACGGTGAAAAAATTATTCATAAAAAAAATTAATGTTGATTAATCATTCATCATCCAAAATATAAAATGTAGTTAAACTGATTCTAATAAAGATTAAACTTTATTAAGGTGAGGGTAATATTCGAAAAGCAACAACAAGTTTAAGAAATAATTATTAAAAAAATAACTTTTCTACCGCTTTTTAAGGCAATACCGTTATACCATATACCATTTTAATTATATACTTTTAAAATATTTAAAAGTCATTATATCACCTGTTATATATATATATATATATATATATATATATATATATATATATATTATTTGAAATTTATGATTTATTCGATAATTTAAATAAAAGGTGTTTTTAATGTGTGAAGGTAATGATTATATACTCCAGTTGAAAAATAAAGTTCAATTCAAAGATATGGAGTTTATAGCTTATTTATTTAATAATATTAATAATAATAATCATTTTGTCCGACCTGATGACAATATCTGCCGTTCGGTGTCAATATTTTTATAAAAGAATAACAAATACATTTTTTTGTTTTCATAAATTTTGAATAATCAGGTGTGGAGGAGACAACAAAATAAAATGTGCAATATGATAGACTATAAATAAAATAAAAAATAATTATAGTGATAGTATTATTTGACTTATGTAGTAATATAAGAATATGGTCTACCTAATTAATAATTTTTGAGCGCTAAATAAAAAGGTTACAACAGAATAAAATATTATAATAATAGGAAAGAATAAACTAAAGATACTGAAACTAATTCTATAATTCATTTACTGATGATTTATGATACATTAAATAATATTAGATTGTAAAATAAAATAAATACACCTTATTAAAAAAAAATTAATTGAATAAGAATTGCACGTCTTAATTAGTGAAATTTCCAACTGATGCGAATTCAATATAAAAGTTAACTTTAACCAGAAACTTTAATATTTTCCTCTTACTCCCATTATAATAATCCCCAGGTCACCTTACTATGAAATAAATTATTAATAAATTCTGTGTAACAATAACTCTATATTCTCCCAGTTCGTAGTTTTGTACAATTAAAAAAATCATATCCAAAATTTAATTCTTGTAAAATGAACCAAATAAATCCTTTTTTTTTTATAATATTATATACGTTAACAATATTATGAAAAAGCCAGTTAATATCTTATAAAATATTAAAATTTTGTGGTAATTTAAATTTTTAATTAATATTTATTTTAAGCTTAATAATTTCTTCTTGGATGCATTAGACCAAGCAATTGTGTTTTTAAAACTCTCGCCAGTCCAACAGCCATGAATTGAATGAAAAATATAATATATTTATGTCGCATCATCCATATCTGCTCAATATTATGTCATTTCAACTTTTAAATAATCAAATAATAAAAATTGTAGTTACAATATTGCATTGGACTCTAACCTTCTGCATTGGAATGATATTACTCACGTTTCTACCCTTTTTAAATTACAGATTTTTCTATTATTTTTGTATATTGCTTTAAATTTTAATTATACCTACATTACAAATTCATTAAAGAATTCAGCCTTATTTCATGCTGACGATTAAAATATCTGTTTATATAAATGTGCAACTTATTGAAAATGCCTGGATAATTATTTATTTCTTTTTTGACACAGTAGCTTCGTTATTTTAAGTACAAACAATAAAAGAAACCAAATGAGCAAATAAATATTTTATAAATTATAATGTTTTGGTTTTTACTTTCGTATAAAAAAAAATAGCAATAGTTTATTTATTTAGGTTTCATGTTCTTTATATGGAAGCAGAACCTTTTAAAATAAATTAAAAGAGAAATTGTTTTAATCTTATAATTTATAATAATTTATTAATTTCAAATAAAAAAAAAAAATTTTAACTCTATGTCTATCATATTATTACCTCTCATGATTATATTAGTCATAAACTAACATTTTTTAAATTTTATTTACATAAAATGAAGATAATCACGATGTTAGATTTTTAATCTAATTATTTGTCTAAATTTTCGTCTGTGTTTTTATTTTAGATCAACTAATTGTGTCTAGTTGTCTTCAGGTAACTGCTAAATTTAGAAAAATTATTGTTGAGATATAAACTGTTCTCTGAAGAATTTTTTTGGTTATAGTTAATATTTAAAATAAATTATAAAAGATATGCTTACCTCCAAATGAAGCAACCGTATTATTTGAAAAATATTATTCTAAGAATTTATTGCTTAAGCTAGGCATTTAATAATTAGTGTTGCCCAAAATCGGTCTTGGTCTTGCACTTTGCAAGACCAAGACTAAGACTGGTAAAAAAAAATTCGTTTATGTGAATAAAAATTAAAGCAAAACAGTTACTAATACTTGACAAATTTAGTCACTAGGTGAAAAGAATTGGTATAACCAATATACTTTTGCATTTAACTCTTTCAATTTTTCATTCGGGTTTAGTGAGGTCTCAAAAAAAAAAAAAATACACTAATATATCTATTGTAATAGGCTAATAGGTAACTGCAAGAATGTTGCGAGAATCTTGCGCAAGATCAAGACTATGACCAAGACTGAGTGAGCAAGATCAAGACTCGTTTTTGTCTTGCATTTGGGTATCACTATTAATAATATAATTAACGTGTAAACCGGTCGTTCAAATGCTTGAATATGTAAACATAATCAAATGAGTAATCGTGATTGATTTAAGAACCATAAAGAGTCTATATATATACTTATGAATTACATATGATAAAAAAAAATAATTTTAGGAATATGTATATATATATTGAAATATTTTCTCTTCCATATAATTATCTTTTTTTCTTGTCTTATATTTCGGAGTTCTCATCCTTAGTGACAAATCGAAACTGTTAAAACAACATTACACTTATTACATTTTTTAAATTTTTTGAAACAATATTTGTTAGAGTTGGTTTATTATAAAAAAAAAAAAAATATGACCTGTTAATGGCCCGCCATCCATCTTAATTTTATTAAACACCATGTAAGATACATTTGTTCGTATTTTTTATTTACATTTAAATTAAATGCATATATTCTTAGATGGAAGATTTTCAATATGAAAATATAAGCATAGTGTTATTTGGTATCATGAAAAAGTCAATTCTTTATCCTCTGTAACAATTTTAATTAGCTAAGTTCTATCAATGTGGCGATATTTGTAAGTGGTGGAGCTGTTTCATTACTTCAGCCTTCTTCCTCAATTTTTTTTTTTTTTTTTTTTTTTTGCTTTTCCTTTTTTTCCTCCTTGTCACATTACAATTTTTTGAAAAGTTTTGTTTTAAAAGTTTTGATTTGTCTCTGAGGATGGATGAAAGACCCGAAACGTAAGACAAGAAATAAAGATGATTATATGGAAGATAAAATATCTTATAATATATATTAGTCCACCTGAAACTTTGTAAATAGCTTTATCTCATCGTAACATACAACTATTTTATTTACAAAAAATCTTGGAATTGGGGCGTTTTCAAGCTGAAGATCTGCAAAGTTTTTCTATTTAATTAGGTACATGTACATAGGTGTGAATGTATGTATCTTTTTTTTCCTTTCTTATGTACATATTGTGTGAATGAATGCTATAGCCCTAGTACCAATGCCGCTCAGTGTGTCAGACTGTATTAATACTCAATAAATTAAAATTAAAAAAAAATGAGGTACTAAAAACTCGGAAATACCCATTTGCTTTCCACTTCAAACGAATAATAATTTAAGCAGAAATCGAAAAAAAAGGTGGCCTACAAAAATATTGGCGTGACCTAAACCCTTAAAATGTCAAAACAATGAGGTTATATAGGCCAAGCGGTCATATATTTTTGTAGGCCACATTTTTTCTCGATTTTGTGATAAAGTTATATTACGATCCAAGTGGAAAGCAAATGGGTATTTTCGAGTTTTTAGTACCTAATTAAATAGACAAACTTTGCCGATCTTCAGATTGAAAACGCCCCAGTTCCAAGAGTTTCCGTAAATAAAATATTTGTAGGTTACAATGAGATGAAGCTATTCACAAAGTTTCAGGTGGATGTTAATAATTTGATACAAAGGAGTCTGTATCACGGACTATATACACAAAACAAATAAAACGCTTATTTACCAAATAAATCGAAATATCAAATAATATATAAAAACAAAAATTAATTTTAATTATATAAATTGAGTTGTGTTATTTCGTATCATGAAAAGGTCAATTCTTTATCCTCAGCAACAATTTTAATTAGCTAAGTTCTGTCAATGTGGCGATATTTTTAAGTGGCCTGGTGGAGCTGTTTCATTCCTTCTGCCTTCTTCCTCAATTCTTTTTTTTTTTTTTTTGCTTTTCCTTTTTTTTCCTTTCTTTCTTCCTGCCCCTCTCAATCCCAAAGTGGGAAGAAATAGTGGCTAAAAGGCGGGCAGTGCCAAGTGAACCGGGACTAAACGGTAGAGTGGAGCTGGTGAGGGGGAGTTGAGGGAGCTAGGAAGAAATTTGA
The DNA here is from genome assembly GCA_928085145.1 of Nezara viridula. Classification (NCBI taxonomy): domain Eukaryota; kingdom Metazoa; phylum Arthropoda; class Insecta; order Hemiptera; family Pentatomidae; genus Nezara; species Nezara viridula. Next base: position 56,430,400 of record OV725078.1, on the reverse strand, counting down.
TTCTTAAAACGGTGATTGGCTCTTAGTTAGCTGTACGCTATTTTTTGGCTGAACCGAAAGAAAGAAAAAAAAAAGAGGGAAAAAGGGCGGAGAACTAAGTGGTGGGACAGGTGGCCAGTTTCCCAGGGGGCTTTTAGCAGCCAGGCTCAGACCATCGCGTCAAACTGAATTTCACTCAAATCCCAACACTTGTAATATACGCCATTCCTATTTCATATTGCCTTTACAACGCATGCTTCTGTCATGTTTTTCTTCTTCCATACCATTCTTAATCTGCACACATTTATATTTTTCTCGTAAACTTAAAAGTATCCCATAATAACATAACAGTTCAAAGGAGAATAATAGAATAGAGACTAAAATCATCTCTGCGATTTGCTATATCGCTAAATAAACTACTATTTTATAAACTTGAAGCAAAACGTCTGAAGAGCATAATCTCAATCCCAACTATGCGGCACAAAGGATAAAATTATTTCTAATGTAAATTCTTAAGTTTTTTTTTTATTTATTCCTAAAATTTACAATTGTATAAATTTATAAATACATCCAGTAAATGTGCACACAGTAATAATACAATCACATGAAAACGCTTGTTGAGAAACTACCCATTGGTAGCACTCTAATAATATATTTACATAAGTTGATCACGAGGCCATCTTCTTTGATCCAAGACACCTTGGAGAGTTATCAGGTATCGAAGAGGAAGCAAGATTTGAAACGAGATGACTAAAGGGGGATTGGGCTAAATCGAAAACATGTGGTACGTTGAGGTAGTTATGGGTGATTTTGTTTGTGATAAAGTAAGAAGCATTGAGGATTTTGGATTGTAAGGATTGGATACGAGAGGGATTCGATGGTTCAATGGAGCCCCAAAGCTCAATTCCGTAAGTCAAAATTGGCCTTATTATAGTCATGTATATGAGTCTTTTATAATATATATACAGTTAAGAGCGTTTGTCCAGTAAATGCTGGAGTAGTCGAAAACACCGAGCAGTTTCTTGTCGTTTCAGTCTTGTATGAGGATTCCAAGTGAGTCATTTATCCAGATTGAGTCATAGATATCGGATACGTTTAACAAGGATAAGTGGTGAATTGTTAAAGGATGCTATAGGACACTTGTGTTGTTGATGTCCTTTTCATTAAAAATAGTGATATGATGAAATTTTTAATTTCATATAAAATATACAACGCATAATTTACTTTTTCATTGACAAATGGATAGAACAAAAAAAATCCCATAATACTTGGTCGGAGATACAGCAATAGGGAACAGATTTTTTCATTTTACTTCATAATGTAAGCAATGAGAATTTTTCACGTTATATATTTAATTAGACAAATACTGTAGTACAACTACTTTTTTAATTTTTTATTGAACTAAAATTTTAGAAAAATTCACAAATAAAATGTATAACTGGCAACGGGGAAGAAGAATACACGATTTTGCAAATACAAAATTATATAACAGTGCTAAAAAAGATGTATTTAATGGCAAAATTGGCAAATGAAAAAAAAATCCTGTAGGATTTTCTGATTTATATTTACTATCCAAGATCTGTTGAGTACTGAGAAAAAAAGAAGAGAAACCTTAGAAAAATAAGAGATCATTAAAACAATTACATTTTTTGAGGGAATAGGATGTCAATGATTAATTTAATTCACAAGCTCCATATTTTTTTTCGTAACAAGCTTATTATAAATGTAATGTTTAATCAACCAGAATCTTCATCAAAACGGTTTATTTATTTCAGCCTTCTAACTTCAACCGTCCCCACCCCCCAAGTATTTTTCGTATAATCTTTTTTTACGCAGTTGATAATATTACCCTCACAGGCATCAAGCCGATATTCTATGAAATGATTATCTTTCGTACTTCATTACATTTCATTTTATTTCATTCCCGACAATATATTAGGTATCATAAATTATGATATTTAAAAAAAAAAAAAAACATCCTTAGGGCCCCTGTCATTATTTTAATTATGTTAACTAAAGATGGATTACGTTCAAGATCAATTTTTTTAACTCAAATTTGCCTACGTTTCAGCTTTTCTGGTTATACCACTTGACGAAGTTAATATCTCAAAAATTTAAAACAGATTATAAAATTTTAAAAAATTATAATTTTGAAGTTTTCTAATTCTTAACGGTTTCGAAAAAAAAATGTTTTTCAACTGAGCCTGATAATAACAAAACTTACGGGGCTTTACAACATAGAAGTTGCAAACACGTCTGACTGATTGCTAGTTTTGATCAACTTTCGAAATGTCTTTAAATGTGATGTTGGAACGGAAATCCCCAAAAAATCTCTAGAAATCTTAAATTGAGCCATCTCTGATATACGGTTACGAGACCTCAACGTTAACTAACCCTCTATAGAAGAGTATTGAAATATTTCAGAAAGATATTCACAGCGCGATAACTGGAGCAATCTTGGATTATAATAATAATGCGTTGAGAAGGGCAAATAAAAAAACTGCTTACAGGAATTGGTCAATCAATATCTCATAATATGAAGTTATATGGTAAGGCTGTTAAGATTGGCTAGACGTGTAGCTGGGAGTCAAATCATCGGCAAAAGAACAAGTGAATGACCAAATACCTGAGGGATAGATCGAATCAACAAATAGGCAATAAAGCTGCATGTAAATAACTGTAAAGAAATAGCCTAAGACAGGCAGAGATGGTAAAGGCGGCAAAAGATCTACAAGGTCTGTAAAGCAAACAGTATATATATATATATATATTAAATATCAAATATACAATCATATTCATAGAGTTAATATAGCATTAACTATAATCAGATTCGTAAATTTTCTTGCTTTTCGTCTGATAAGAATTACTCATTACGTATTGCATTATTTACACCAATCCTCTAAGAACTGTTTTTCTATAGCTCATCGGGGGAGGGAGGAGTGAAAAATTTCTACCTCTGATACCTGTGCCAAATTTATCTAAGAGAAACTAAGTGAATTTAGGTTGTAGTGTATATTCCAGTTTCTCTGTCATTGTCGGCAGTGTATGGTATTGAATAATTGACCCCGACTAATGGTACAAATTATTTTGAAAAATATTTATTTTTTTTGTCATATTTATTTATTTCTGTCACTTTTCAGGTATTATAAGAGATGATAGAAATAAATATATCTATATAAAAAATAATAATAATTAAGATGGTGAAAATTGTAAGCTTTGTGATAGATACCAATGAATAAATTTGAGTTTAAAAAATTGACCTTGAACGTAATCCATCTTTAGTTAACATAATTAAGATAATAACAGGGGCCCTAACGATGTTTTTTTTTTTTAAATACCGTGATTTATGGTACCTAATGTATTGCCGGGAATGAAGTAAAATTAAATGTAATGAAGTACGAAAGATAATTATTTCATAGAATATCGGCTTGATACCTGTGAATGTAAAATTATCAATCGCGTAAAAAAAAGATAAAAAGATTATAAGAAAAATACTTGGAGGGTTGGTTGAAGTTAGGAGGCTGAAATAAATACATCGTTTTGATGAAGATTCTGGTTGATTAGACATTACATTTATAATAAGCTTGTTGCGACAAAAATATGGAACTTGTGAATTAAATTAATCATTCCATCAAAAATGTAATAGTTTTACAATGATCTCTCAATTTTCTAAGGTTTCTCTTCTTTTTTTCTCAGTACTCAACAGATCTTAGATAGTAGATATAAAACAGAAAATCCTACAGGATTTTTTTTCATTTGGCAATTTTGACATTAAATACATCTTTTTTAGCACTGCTATATAATTTTGTATTTACAAATCATGTATTATTCTTCCCCGTTACCAGTTATACATTTTATTCGTGAATTTTTCTAAAATTTTAGTTCGACAAAAATTTAAAAAAAGTCATTAGTAGTTGTACTACAGTATTTGTCTAATTAAATGCATAACGTGAAAAATTCTCATTGTTTACATTCTGAAGTAAAATGAAAAAATCTCTTCCCTATTGCTATATCTCCGACCAAGTATTATGGGATTTTATTTTGTTCCATCCATTCGTCAATGAAAAAGTAAATTATGCGTTGTATATTTTAATATCAAATTTAAAAAATCATCATATCACTATTTTTAATGAAAAGGATATCAACAACATAAGTGTCTTGTAGTATCCTTTAACAATTCCCCACTTATCCCTGTTAAACGTATCCGATACGTATGACTCTATCTGGATAAACGAGATGGGAATTGAAGAGCAACTTTAAATGAGGCGTCCTCGACTTGCTAAGGTAATTGGTCTTTGACAAACAATTGTCACTGGCGGCTTGTTAAGTCCTTGCCGTACCCAAGCCCAATTTTTACCTAATCTTAGGCTGCCTTCCCCTCGACCAGGGCGGATTTGGAGTGATTGATTCATGTTTAAGTCTATAAATCTAGAGAACACGGCCCGCAAAACACGATCAATCCTTGCCAGACAAGACCTGATTGAATTCACAAGGTTCCTGTATTATCCCACCTTTTAAATAGCTTCAACCTACGCCCCTCCAACCTATATCCTCCCCAATGCCTTTTCTTTTTGCCTTATTTATTTCTTCATGCTTAGATTTACTGGGGGGGGGGGAGGGTTAACTTGATTTGATGCCCTCCGAAACATTCGACTTGAGAGATTTCTTTTCTCTCTGGTACAGGCTGTGAAACCGAATTCATTCGGATTTGTTGAATGAGATTACACTAACCTACTTCTAAACTTATATGTATTAAAAATATGATATTATATAATAAATATAATATGTAATTAGTATAAAAAAAATATATATATATATATATATATATATATATATATATATATATATTTTATTGACCCTCAATACCAAAATACGTGTGCAGCAGGTATCAGACAAATTGGAATAAAATTAAATTTTTGCATTTATTTGATTTCTTTTATATTCACATTTTTTTTTTTAATTTTTATATCTAGTTCTGTTTGTTTTTATATATATATTTCTTCATAACGTCTCTTATCTACTTTCTTCCAATCCATTCTTAATAAAAGACTTTACTTACATTGAATTACACGAAAAAGTCAAATTAAAAAAAAAATCAACAAAATATATTATTACAACACGTTAAGAGCGTTTGTCTAGTAAATGCTGGAGTAGTCGATAACGCCGAGCAGTTTCTTATCGTTTCAGTCTTGTATGAGGATTCCAAGTGAGTCATTTATCCAGATGGAGTCATAGGTATGGGATACGTTTAACATGGATAAGTGGGGAATTGTTAAAGGATACTATAGGACACTTATGTTGTTGATGTACTTTTCATAAGTGATATGATGAAATTTTTAATTTTATATAAAATATACAACGCATAATTTACTTTTTCATTGACAAATGGATAGAACAAAAAAAAAAAATCATTTTCAATACTTGGTCAGAGATATAGCAATAGGGAAGAGATTTTTTCATTTTACTTCATGATGTAAACAATGAGAATTTTTTACGTTATACATATAATTAGACAAATACTCCAGTACAACTACTTATGACTTTTTTTAATTTTTATTGAACTAAAATATTAGAAAAATTCACGAATAAAATGTATAAGATGTATTTAATGACAAAATTGCCAAATGAAAAAAAATCCTGAAAATGAAAAAAGAACACACTAAAAATAATTGATCAATTAATAACTATCTATTTGTTTTCTGTTGATATGGCCTGTAACCCATGTAGATCTTTTGCCGCCTTAACAAGCCTTCAACATCTCTGCCTGTCTTGGGCTATTTCTTTACATTTATTTGCACGCAGCTCTATTTCATCTTTGTTGATTCTATCTATCCATCTGCTTTTTGGCCTTCCACATGGTCTTTTGCCTTCTATTGAGGCATTCATTGTTACGTAGAGACATCCAGAGGGATCGCAACGAGCTACATGCCCCGCCCATTTTAAGCTCCGTGCCTTTATATCATGGGATATTGATTGACCAGTTTCTGTAAGCAGTTCTTAATTGGTCTTTCTTCCACATGTGTTAGTACTCTGATCCCAGATCGCTCCGGATTAATATCTAATTAATTAACATAATTAAAAATAATCACGTACCCTATGATTCGCCCATCCACTTTAATTAAATAAATTCCTAAATACTTCTAACAGTTCTTCCTGTACCAAAGTGTTCCATCTGCAAATTTTACTATTTTCAGGATAGGGACTTTTTGTTAGACATTTTATAAAAAAATATTTAATAATAATAGTAAGAGTGAGGTAAACTGAATTTGACATCAGAAAACGTTACATAATATATTACATATCTGACTTCTGCAACCATAATTTCAAAACCAATTTTCGTCATTTCACACATTTTCAGAAATACAGAGGTTTCAAAGTTGCATCAACAAAAATTTTGCAGCGGGACTCTTTTTCTTGCAGTATGATGAATTTTTTGTAGAGTTCCGATTTAAGGAGGAATTTCCAACCAAGGAAAAAAAAAAAAAAAAAAAAAAAAAAAAAAAAAAAAAAAAAAAAAAAACTAAACTACAATTATTATTATTCTAATTCCATTATTACCAATTTAAAGGAGAGAAATAGAATTTCTTGGAAGGGGAGCATGCGTCATTTAGAGACATGCTCTCCGGGGAAAGTGGACATTTCTCCATTTCCCCGACTATATTAAGAATAGAGTAATATCAAGATCATACATGCGATTTTATTATATATATATATATATATATATATATTTAAATAAATGAAAAAGCTTTCTCATCATGGGCAACCCATGGGCCAAGAAAAGGCAGCAGCAGTTTCAGGTTCATTTAACCAAATGGTCCAAATAGGTTATACAAAAAAAAAAATCCGCTCAGCTATTTTATTTACGAAAGAGCTGATAAATAAAAGAAAATTATTATTTATTTAATTAACTAATGATTAAATTAAATTTGAAGACTGTATACGAACGAACTCACATGTTTATTTATATACAAAATGTCTTAAATTATATATTAAACATCACATTCAAATTTTCCCATACAGCCTGTTCAATGCTAGTAGCTCTGTAGAAAAAGTTTTATTTATTAATTTGAACCATTATTCAATGGTTGCAATAAAACAATTGTTACCTAATATTTACTTAGTTTTAATATTGTTAGATGATTATTATATTTCAATGTAATGAAACTGGATTCGTATTCAATATCGAATAAATAAGAATTCCGAAAATCTATATTTAACGTTCATATGTCAAAACATTATTCCCATATTTGTCTGCTAACAAAGTTGCTGGAAACGGGATATCGAATGCCTTCCCGGAATTTATTTTCTTTCAAACAGTGGGCTCAGTAACTCAGTGTATTTGGGTACAAAATTATAATATTTAGATACAAATTAGTTATGCTTTGTTGAAAAACAAAGCATATTAATTTATCAAATATTTCTTTAAAAAAGGAAATACAGTTGCCTAAACGGAATATTGCTTATTAATTAGGTTAGTAAATGATTTAAAATTAATTAACCTAATTTTGAAAAAATAATAAGCCACATTGAAAAAAATTATAGAATAAAATATAGAAAATAATTATAATGACAAATCTCTTAATATATCCAAGCAGTCTTTAACGTCACTGTTGCTGTTTGCAGTGGTATTTTATTAATTTGAATCTTCATAAGTTCGCACAGATATCTAATAGGATCATAAAAGTTGGATTTATTTTGTTAGTATTCATATACGTCACGGCATTCCTAATTATTAGCATTATTATTGTTGGTCCCCTAAGTAAATCTATATAAAAAAAAAATTATTTTTAATTTTTTTGCAGTCAGTGTAGATCTTTTGCCCCCTTAACCAGCCTTCACCATTTCTGCCAATGTTGTGTTATTTCTTTACAGTTATCAAAATGCAGCTTTGTAATGATTTTTGGTCTTCCACGTGGTCTTTTGCCTATTATTGCGGTATTCATAGTTGTGTAGAGGCTTATTAATATCTATTTCTCAAAATGAATCTTAACTTTCCCACTCTGTTTAATATTAGACCACTTTAGCGGCAACTTTTAAGTAGACGTCAGGAATCGGCAAAATGCCTGTCTGATTAAACTCCCCTCCGTCCCGTAGTAGCATTACTAAAACCACTTAAGGAAACTAATGAGATAGGCGTATTCTTAAAAATCTTCTTAGTATTTATAAAATCGAAACGAAAATTGAGAGCCTTCATGATAATAAACAATTTCTTGATTATATAATAAAATTAAATAATATATGTTATATATCATATAGTTTTATGATAATAAAGTGATTCTCTCTCTGCATGAGTTTTTTTGTTTTGTTTCTTAATTTGCTTTTATAGTAAGTTCCTTTCTGAGTAATTATTTTTATTAGTAAATTTTTAATTTATTTTTCTCTTTGTAATAAATTACTTAGAAAACAATCCTAACTAGAAGTTTCATTAAATACCTAATCCAGGTATCAAGGAACGAAGAAGACAGTTTCATTTGGTATTATAACTGGTGGTATTTATTGATAACAAAATAATTATGCATTCAATTTAGTGTGCAAGAAACGACTCAAATTTAGATTGGTAAGAAATGTAGACGAATAATAATTGAATAAACAAAAAAAAATGAATAAAGAAAATGAAGAGTAAAATTAAATAAATAAATAATAATTACTTCTAGGAATTATAAGTCAGGTGTAATTTGGGAAAAATATAATTTTAATTGTTTTGTTTTTTAAATGCATAAGTATTGCAATCTACTATTGGAGACACTTTTACATGCATGAATTAAATATGGTAATTAATGTAAGAAACTAACAAGAATAAATGTTAAACTATTTATCTACAATGATAAATTTAAAATAATTATGAATTTAAACAATAAGATAACGAATAAAAAATTAAAATATAAAAAATACGTCCATTTTCATTCGACTAAAAGTAAATCCTCTGTAAGTTTAGAAAATGAATTTTATTTCATCCCGAGCCATTATTCTATATTTTTTTTTTCTTATTGATCAAGTTGCTTATTTCTTATTGAGTTAAAATTTTCGGAAAATATGTGAAGTCGTTTAAATCCTTCTTTGTTATTATGCCAAAAAGTCCTTATCCGTTAAGTATTGAGCAGTTTAGGATGAAGTTTACAGTATTATCTAGATTTTACTGTTCATGATTGTCAGTAATGAAAAATTAGATAACGTGTTGTCGTAAATTTTAAGACGAATTTTTAAGTAACCAAATAAGATCCAAAATCTTATAATCAGTGCCGGGAATACGTGGCTATTGCCCCATTCGCCGATCATCTGGTGCACTCCCCACTTGTTAAGAATTAAAAAAAAAAAATTAAAATTATTGATTTTATCTCATTAATAAAAGAACTGTGTTAGAGAAATATTGAATGAAATGAAATTCAAATATTATATAATATAAAAGAGCTTGAGAAATAAATTTAATTTTTTAGGGAGAGGTGTAACGTCATTGGCTTACGAGCATCAGATGTCTAAGGCCGACACTGTTTATAATATAGTATAACTTTTTACTGATACTTTGAATTTGTACATTTTTTTTTTATTTTTTACGATATCTTAATTTAATCCGCAGTAATTTTAGGATTTCATGTTTATATTTTAAATTTATTTTTTATTTTATTCGATTTACCTAGTCTTACACGATTGCCAGCACTTCTTTAAACCAATGATTATAATGTCATTAAAGAGGGTAATGAATTTAACTGAATGGGGAATGCTAAAGAACACAAAATAATTTTAGAGAAAAAATTATTCAGACAAAGCGAAACTATGCAATTAACATATTTTATGCAAAGTCCATAGTTATTGCCTAGAAATTCAAAAAGGTAAAATTTATTTTATTTTCAATTTAAAAGTGGCTAAATTACTTGAGTTTTTAATGCATGCCGAATTAGGAGGCACAGAGTATAGAAAATTTAAAGATTCAGGTTTTAGTGCACTTAGGGAAGATAAAAAAAAGTTAATATTAGGTGTTTGTTACACTTAAATAAGCTACATGTATCAGTTGTTTATTAATTTCTGTTTCATCATATCATGTTTATGACCTCAGTTGAAGAGCTTTCTAAATTATAAAATGTCATTAAGGAAGCGAAAAATTTGCTTTCAGAAAGTGATATTTTGAATGCGGTACTGAAAATGTGAATTTATGTGAACAAAATTTATAATTGAATATATTATTTCATATCTACTAACACAAATTTTAGAGTTTATACAGTTAGAAGTCATCGTGAAAAAAAGATGAAATATCTATTATTTTATTACTACCTTTCATTGTATAACAAATGACATTAATTCAAATTCTACCTCATCACTCATAAAAAGCTTCGAGAGGTCTATTGACTTTTTTAAGATATGTATATCAGATTCCTCGATTAGTGTATTAAGTATGACAGCCATTTTCAAATTTAATCATTTAAAACCAATTTACTGTTCTAAATTAGATTTTCTGATTTGTTACTTTTTAGTAACAACTATTATTTGAACCAATGATTTATTAAGAAGTAACACTTGTAAACATTACAATCTGTATAATGTCCATTGACTCTTTATAAATTTATCCTTTGTTTTTATTAATTTCATGAAATGTCAATCACACAGTGTTAGTTGTAATATGTATTATTCCTTAGTGTACAATACAAACAAAAATATACACCAGTAATATAGAATATAACTGTAGAATATAACCAATCAGATAAATACTAGATGGTGAAGGTAGCCCAATATATATTTTACTTATGATTTATTTTAAGCTATTACTAATTTATGATTAAATTAATTTATTATTATTGGACACTTTAAGCCAAAACATTTGACTTAGATAGGATAAGATATTAGTTTTCATTATAATATTTTGAGAAGTGAAAAATATTTACTAATTCTAATGGAATTATTATCAAGCATTATTTGGCTTAAGGACTCCATAGTTCTTAAAAAATGTGTTTCTGTATCTATTCATTTTTTTTTTGTTTCAAATAAGTTTTTAGCGTATATATTTTTCCACCCATATATCCATAATAATTTTAAATGCGATATATTTCAGTTTGTCTGTGATTATTGTGAATAGATGATTATTAGCGATGGAACTATTATTATTATTATTAACTATGAAACCAAACTATGTTGGTTTATATAAAACTTTCTCACTCTCTCTCTCTCTCTCTCTCTCTCTCTCTCTCTATATATATATATATATATATATATATATATATATATATATATATATATAGATAGATAGATAGATAGATAGATAGATAGATAGATAGATGGATAGATAGATAAACAAACACATCTGTATATACAAACATAAATATATTATAATTGAATGCAATCTACTTGTTAGTGAACTCTACAATTTAAATTTAAGTATTACATAATTATTCATTAATAATAAGAATACATCTAATTATAGCTAAGCAGTGGGTGAATGGTTGATGAGGAGTGAATATAATGATGATTAAATTAAATTAAACGTCTTTTGTTGATTATTGGTTATTTTTTGTATTACAAATGTAGTTTATAAGGTTTTGAAATTAGTTTTTCCTATCCTTAATAACTCTAATATGAAAATATACCCACATTCCTTTTATTCACATTTATGTCATCACAACCTTGCAACTTCTTAATATCATAACTGTTATTTATTGCTTCTAAGCCTCTGCAGACAAATTGATGTTGCTATTTCATGCATTTTTTTATATTGGACATTTTAGTAATCCTATGGAGTGATGTTAAAAACAACATGAGGGTATAAAATTAATATTTGTAATAATATGATTATTATAGTATTGATAATAAATACAATGTCATAAATGTAAAACTAAATATATTTTTTGTTTATTTAAAAAAATGTAAGACACATCTAGGATCTCCGAAAACCATATTCAATGGGTACTTGTATCGCTTTATTTCAAAATAATTAACGCATATTTTTCTTCACAGTTTTGCATTTATTTGATATTTAATTTTTATAAGGAATTTATAAACATTGGTATTTAAGTATTTTCATATCGGTGTTATTTGATGTAGTTTTCTGATATAAATTTTTCTCTACGATATTTATTTCATTCAACCTTATAATAGATCTTTAGATCAGAATTATCAGGAAATAGAAAATTAGATAGTTACATTTCATACCCATTTAGGTTGTGACAATAATTGCCCGGTAGCTGTTACATTTTATTTATGGAGGAAATATACACCATGTCTTTTCAATATTAAAGTGATATCATAAAATAATCGGTAACTGAAATAATTACTAAGTCATACTCTTGAATGAGTACTTGTTTATCATTATTGAATTATAAAGTTACCAATGAAGGATTCTAAACAAGATTTATAAAAAAAATTTATTTAACATAGGATAAAAAAAAGGGTTTTGTTTTCTTCATCAAATAAGAAAGAACAAATATTTTGCTCTTGATAGTGATATTTTGCTCCAACTAATAACACACACATATATATACTTGAAGAAGTATGTAGACCTTAAATTTAATCAGGTGTGATATAATTGAGCTTACATACACACACTCTATATATTTATGTATATTTAACAATTTAGAAGGAATAAATTGACACTTGTTATATTTGTTTTCTTTTAAAATAAGTGTTTATGATATTTTTCAAATTATATTTATACTTCATGTTGTTAGTAACATTTTCTTTTTTTTTTTTTTTTTTTTTTTTTTTTTTTTTTTTTTTTTGTTGATTCTGAGATTATTAGAGGTCATAGGAACTTTTTTGGATATTAAATTTATGTATAAATCTCATTAATGAGAAAGTCTTTTAAAAACTTGAAAAATTGAAAAATTTAATATCAAAATTTGATTGTTTGATGCTTTTGATGGTGATATTTAAATGTTTTAATTCTTGTTAATTTGCACATTGGTATGCCTTAGTGTTTTATTCGGATGTATGAATGAAGTACTTATACCTTCAAAAAACAGGTACTCGAAGAGAGCAATAGATAACAAAATAGATTGCACATAGTATATATTGCGCAATGCCAATGTTCAATTATATGCAACCATGTCTCAGGATGATTAATTTTATTCTTAAGTGTTTCTTAGGAACAAAATATATTACACACCAGTAGAAAAACAAAGAAAATATAACATGTAACTTTGATGTTTACTTCATCGTGAAATTAAAAACGACATTGTTCTATATTATCAAGAAGTAACATTAGTGATTAGTGACTAGTTTTAGGTTGTTTTTTTTATTGACTGGTTTCCTAATTTTGTTAACAAATAAATAACATAAAAAATAATTGTTCAAAATTTTGGTGATCATTCTGGGGCATAAAATGTGTAGATATTAATTTACAAGAACAAGCTTGAAATTCAGGGATGCTCACAATGCTTTTTGTGTTTTTGTAGGTTTTTCAGATTTTGCTCCATAATGAAACAGATGGCTTTTCCTCCATATTTTATTTCACATTGTTAATAAAATTTTAGATAAAGTTCAAATTTAATCTTAAACTTTGTCGAATAATTTATGAGCTAAAATACTTTTGAAATATGAATATAATAAAAGAAACAAAAAGTAGCCGAAATGAATTTTTATATTTATGTTTATATTTACATATAAAATAAAATTGTATAAAATGCATAGAAAGGAATATTCTTGCGTCATTATGGAGTGTATGATACAAATTACATATATAATTACAATTATTCTGAGTAATTACATATTAAGCCCATGTAAATTATATTCTTGCAGATTTTAATAAGATGGTTTACCTCCATACATATGTGATATTATAATATAATTACGTTTGCGTTCTGTAACTGATTTATATATGTTTATTTATTAAAAAAGAACTACATTCTCTCAAGGTAATAAGGATCACTCAAAGATTTTTTATATGAATTTCGATTGAATTAATAACACAATTTTATTTTTTAAACCTCATTTATTCCATAAGGAGAATATCCTATCACCAAAATGGTAAAGTTGAAGATATCATGCGAGAACAAGTTTCTGCACCTAATGTCGAAATGGCTAAACTTGTGTAGGCAATCCTAGAAAAAAAAAAAAAAAAAAAAACCTTGTGACATAAATTGAGTTGTGGAATTACCATTGTTCATTTCGAGTAAGTATTTCGTTGGCAATCTTATTAAAGGTTATTTTGTATTCGAAACGATTCTCGTTCAGACATCAGTGGTAGATTTAAATTGTGTTTACCGTAGACGGAAATAGTCGGTTGGGGGCGAAGGCTTGAACACCGAAGTGGTTCGTGGCTCGGTCAAATTGAGGTTATTTTATAGGATCTTGAGATAGGGTGAGCATTGTTAAGGGTTCTCCACGAACCACATTAAAATGCTGACTGCCATCGCTAAAGTTGATATTTGGCCAAGTAAGGGCCTCTCAACATCCTCCAGCCTTTCCGATTTAACGTATTGTCATTCAATGGAAATCGTTAAGTTATCGGCATCAACATTTCTTCGGAAAGGAATTGGGATTTGATAATTTCTGGTTACCTATACAATAATTATCGTTGTGTTGATAAATAATGTTATTGGCTATGAAAGTAATTTCTGAAAGAAATTAAATTGTTTCCCAGATACATTATCACCTCCATCACATATGACTAAATCCAGTAAAAGTTCCAAAATTAAATAAAAGCAGATTATTATATATTTTTTTTCATCATTGTGGAACAGAAAAAAAATCTAAAAATCAGTAATGTACTAAAAAGGTGATAATAATGTTTGGGTATCTTCTACTAAAACAAATTGTTTCGAAATAGTGGACTATTTTAATTTTCAATGAACTACGTATATTAGTTTTTCTTTTACTTATGAAGTTTTATTTCATTAAATATCAATATATCAGATTATCGGATAATTATTGATGGATGAAAATTTTATGAGGGTGACTGTCCGTTTAAACTTTTATAACTGCATAATAAATCATTTTTTTGTTAAAGCGTATCTTTGCCACTGCATTGGTTCCGGGTGGTGGCAAAGAATCAGTATTACTTATGAAAATTGTACGTCTTTGTATGGAGGTATTCCGCATAAATTTTCATATTAATGTTTGACTGCCTGACAGGTATTTTTGGCGTGATGGGTTAGTTAACTGAGTCATACACTTCATGTTGACCTGGAAGGTCGGGTAGTCGCTCTCTCACAGTGTCTCTCTGTTTCAATTCCAGACTGCGGTGTGCGCAATGTAAGCGTGAGGGAAGTATCAACGAAAAGGAGAAAGCCATCCTCTACGACTTGCTTGTGAGTGAGTCAATACAAATTTGCTACCTGACCCGCCCGGCCCAGCAAGTCCGCAACCCATTTGGGATATTGAAAATGTCTTAGTACAACCTTTATATGTGGTAGATCACATGAAGATCAATTCTATCTTAAAATCATAATCGGATTAAATACACGTATGAGTATCAATTGAGATAGGATGACTAACTTATTAATAACAGTGCCATTTGTTAAAAATTTTAACGTTTGAATCAGAACCTGTAAGCCAAACTAATAAGTAATGAACAATGTTACGCTGTTTGAATGCTGATTAAAAAAAAAGGCCATTTTTTCCCCCAAGATGTTAAAATATGTGAATTTACAATCATGTTGCATACCGAAGGAAGTCACGTATCTTAGGAAAAATATTTCCGAATATTTCTGTGTTATGTATATATATATATATATACTACAAATAGTTCGAGTTATTTGTCAGTCATTACTGAGGATTAAAGCGGTGTTATTAGCAACCGTAATAAGAAACTCGAAATGAAATACAAACGTGAAAAATCCAAATTAAATAATATTTCCAATTTTTAATAATTTCAAATTACTTCCTGGTAGAAATATTTAATTTTTTAAGTAGGAGGCGCTATTAGGATATAAACTTCTTTTCGAAAAAAATTAACATACGGAATCTATTATTTTAAACAAGGGGGATATAGTAAAAATAATATAGCACCTTTTTTCATCCACTTGTCCAAATACACTAAATATTACACCGGCTGTGATGAACTTACTCATCCTTAATCTACTATTGTCAGCATCCGTTGAGTATTTAATAAATTCAGTCCAACATCACCGGTCTCTGGGAAGTCAAGAATCCTGAATATTTTTTAAGTATGGAAAAAAACAACTATTTAACCGCTTAGAGATTGTTGAATGGTGTTTACTTAAAGGTGGTCAACTGATAATCTTGGATTCTCGGATCATTTATTTCATTTTTCTCTAGGATATCGCAAGTATTTGATTGTGACGTTAAATTAACGAATAATTAAACGTTTAATTGCATTATTAAAAGAGTAGCCGTCGGAAATATTGCTAGTTTGATTTATTTTTATTTAATTTTTGTACAGGCATTCACTTACGACGAAAATCATTTAAATATGACTACATTAAATTCTGTTGTTAGTATTCTTATCGATCTATCACCATTTTTTTCTCTTAAAATAGTCGAACGAGCGAATTAGACGTCAGCTAGTTTTTCAGTAAGTGCTCATGTAAATAGCTCTTTGGAAATTATAATTATAATGCATAGGGTTTTTGAGCTAGAATTGATACCACTATGACATTATATCTGTAAGTCGGTCGTAGCCCTTATTCTGCTGTTGAGAGCTACAGAAGTCTTTTCGAGTAGCATCACGCAGAGTTTTATTAAACTTTTACTGGGCACTTTTGCTTCTTACGGCCATTTTGTTTATCCCATTCAGAAAGATGACTTCCTTCTTTAAGCAACAGTAATGTTCATTACACCAAATCCTAATACTTTCATGAAAAAGTTTAAATTATATTCCAAACAAGTAACATACTCCTTCATACTTCTCTGTATTCGTACATCTTATGATATAGTAGTAAAGAAAATCAATAAACATATGATTCACCCCTTAAAAAATACTCCACTAAGTACAAATTTAATGTATCTGGTTTTGGCGTGAAAATTCTTAAGCGAACGTACAGTGTAACTTGATTATTTAAATATAGGACGTAGACGAAAATATCATTCCAGAAAGTAGACAATCCACCGTTTCAACCGATCTTAGATAAACGGTTCTTGAAATGTTTTCCAAGTATGATATATTGTTCCTCATCATTGAGACTATTTTATTTCATCTAATAAAACAAATTTATGATTTAATTTTTGTCAGTATTGATTGGAAGATATCTGCGGCTTATTATTGTCATGCATTAAGTTTCCTGATTTTACATTAATCCATAGAAGTTGGAGGATATTTGTTTTTTTTTTTGTTTTGTTTTTCGTTAAAATTGAAAGAGAGAAGGTCAATCTTTTCAGTCAAAAACGATGATTGATTCAATCAGGAAATATGTCTAAATGTATATTCCTCTTGTAGGAGAACCTGGGCCGTGGCGATAAGGTTCACCCCAATGCATCTGCTTCAACTTGTTTCTTTTTTTTTTATGTGAGGACCAAGGGCGGGCGAGCAGTGGGCTGCATGAGCATGGCATGATCCTCTTGCATCTTGTTCCCAACAGACCACATAGGTTGTTAATACCCTAATTTCCTCACTCTATTTTCTTTTTTTTTTCTAATGTTGTAAAGAATGTTTAGATTTTTTTTTCCGTTTCCGATCAATGTCTAATCATTTTTTTTTTCTTTTTACAGCTGCACAGATCCCGCAACGAGGAAGTAAGTACTAACTATCAATTTTCATCGCGTAACCGTAAGTAACGACTATATTTATTATATTATCTATCTGTCTTATATTCTTGATGAGTCCAATTTATTTTTAAATGAAAAAAATTAATTATGAAACAAACAGTGATTCATGATGAGTTCATCGTTTTTCGATGAATAGGAATCTATAAATAAAAAAAAAATATGTAATTTAAGTAATTAACCATTCCTTTGTAGTAAACTAGACAAAATTTACTTTAAAGGAAGGTATAGTTTGTCATTTTTAAAACCATTTAAAGAGTACTTTTGAGAAGATAAGCTAAGTTCTGTTTTAAAAAAATCATGAAATATTCGAGATTTTTTTTTAGTACGTTCCAGTTATACTACAGATGCCTCACTTTTAGGAAAGCGTACGTATTTAATAAATCTTAACTCCATATTACTTGAACTGAGGTTTATTACGAAATAAGTTGAGATTCAAGTTGTTTAAAAAAATGAGGTGATTTGATATCCTGACAAATACCAGTTCTCGCGGTTTCAGTGACAATTTCTACAATTAATTATTGCGAAGTTTTAATTTATTTTTTATGTGTATTAATTTAGATAATTTTAGATTAATTAATAAAATGTAATTAAAGTTTTTATAAACAGTGGTCAGATTTTTCACATACAAATTTGAAATTTAAGTTCCGTGTTTTTCAAGTGTCATTTTTTTTTGTTGATAGAAAGTGATAAATAAAGAAATATTTAATATAAGTAATTAAAAATTGCATCACTGTAAACTGGATACAATTTGATTCAAACGAAAATAGAGTTTGTTATTGTCAAAACATTTATAGAGGACTTTTGTGCGGATAAACTAAGTTAAGTTCTGTATAATATAGTCGTTATATTTATTATATTATTTATCTATCTTATATTCTTGATGAGTCCCATTTATTTTTAAATGAAAAAATTTAATTATGAAATAAACATTGATTCATGATGAGTCGTTGTTATGAAATAAACATTGATCGTTTTTCGATGAATAGGAATCTATAACTAAAAAAAATATGTAATTTGAGTAATTAACCATTGATTCGTGCTAAACTAGGCAAAATTTATTTTAAAGGAAGGTATAATTTGTCATTTTTGAAACCATTTAAAGAGTACTTTTGAGGGGATAAACTAAGCTAAGTTCTGTTTTTAAAAAATTACAACGTAAATATTAGGATCAGGAACATTTAGTTTGTCACTTATAAATATTTTAAAAAAATCGTTTAATAGAGATCTGGGTGAAAAACACAGCTTTTTTTAACACTTTACATAAAAAATATTTGAAAAAATATTATTTTTAGCATGTTTTCTTATTAATAAAAAGTGTATTTAGGCAATTATGTTTATTATAATATATTCCTGATCATGGAAGAACAAGAAATAAAAGCATTTCAACGATTTATTGTGGTGATTTTTGCCGAAAACACGGGTAAATTTTGGGTGACATGATATAAAATCACATAATTGTTTTACACAACCTGAGGTGAATCTCCAGTTTTCCCAAATAAACCACAATGTGATTAATATGGACTTGAAGCTTATCAAAAAGTGTAATACTTTTCACTAATTACATACCCCCGAAATTCAGTAGATTATAAGTTTGTATCTTGCAGACATGCTAATGAGCAATTATTTTAATTGCTTAGAGTAAATATTTTAATTCATCTCTTCAGTGATTTAGACAATTTAAATTCTACTGTTTTATATTCATTTAAAATAATATATTCTGCCAGTGAAAGTGATTTGTGGCAGATTACGATAAAACTTACTGAATATGAGTAAAAGTGGTAATTGTAGTAATATTATTGGAAATGATTTTTAACAGGTGACCAGAAGGATAAGATGAAGAAGTACATTATATAATAATTAAATTATATAATAATAATAAAGAACATCATACAATAGTCAAATAAAAATTATTTTAAAAATAAATAATTAAATATTTAAAAAATGGAAATGTTATAAGATGTTAAATAAAGTTTTGTTATTAAATTAATTAATAAAAGTGTATTGCTGTTGTAACTATCAAGAGGTATTAACAATGGCAGTAATATAGGTAGAGTATTTACAGTTAAGATTTCTTGTCTAATTTATGTTTTTGTTTTGTTGAGATAACATGTATATTTTTCGAGGAGGTACTTCGTTCATTTGAAGATGAGTTTTGAGACACTGGCCTATTCCTTGTTAGATTAGTATTTAGCTTATATTTGATTCAATAATTGATTTCGTTTTGTTTTCGTTTGTGATATTTTTTTCATTAACAATAATGTTGCTTTTATATTCAACTTGATTATTATTTCTTGAAAAGGAAACTACTAATTTATTACAAAAAATAATGTTATTTTCAGCATTAAAGCTTTTTAAACAGAATTCCATTATACTTATTTTTTAAAATAATATTTCTATAGTGCTAGTTAATTTCGCTACCTGCTCAACGAACCCCAGTGATAGACACATGCTGTGGGGGACGGATGTGGGTGACGACGGGAGCAGGTATGGGGAAGAGCCGCAACCTCAGCGTGTGTTCTAACAGAAATATTACCAATCTCTTGTCGTCTAATAATTAACTCAGCTTGTCTATAAGATACTTTATCCTCCACTCTAATTTGTCTCTCTTTTTCATACACAGGACATTTAGTACTAAATGCTGGATGATGGAAAAGACAATACATGCAATTAGGAGGGTTTTCGCAGAAATCATAATTGAATGAATCTTTACTACACTTCCCCCAATTAATAATTTTAAAATATCTTTTCTCATATATTTATAGCACGAAAAACACGAGTTCATAAGGTCTAGTTCTTATGGACATGAAATATACTAATATAATAAAGATATAGAAATATACAACATTCATTCAGGGAATTTTCTAATGTAAAAATCAATAATGAGTTAGCTTTATGTTTATTATATTTTGTTTTTATATAAATTCTTTTCACCTTGAAAACTCCATGATGATCAAATTCTTAAATTATTTTTTCTTCCGAACAATTTATAATAATTCGAGGCCGTCAGCAACCACATGTGAAAAAACATAATAATTTATGTAATTATGTAATAATTTTGGAGTGGTTCTACGTTTCCAAAATTAATAAAGTAATTTTTATTTTTACGGTCTAAAAAATAGTGCCATTTCTCAAAAATGTTATGCTAGCTTGTGGACTGTAGCTTAAAAGCTTTCAATGTTTCATAAAAGAAAGTGAATTGTCTTCTGGGACATTTATTCCCCTTTGAATAACTATAATAAACAACGAAATGACAAATGTCTGGCTTTAAAATACAATTACAAATGAATTAATTTACAAAGTTGTCTAACCCTAAAATTAAAGAAAAAAACACTGTAGTAGATACATTAATTTGAAGATAAATAAATACGAGTGAGTTCACGTATTTGAACAAATAAGTAATATGTCACATACATAGATATCTTCAAGATGTCAGTAAAATGTGGCTGACATCTCTAAAATACAAAATAACATTATTTTTACATATATTCGGAAGATTGATTACTGAGGAGACGGAAAAATAAATGGTGTTTAAATGAGGTTAAGGATGACGATTTTCGTATAGAGGTTGGTAGGTAATTCCAAAATGAGATAGCGCATATGACGAAGGAAATTTTAAAGGAAAAAGTTCTACGAGAAGGAAGCAACCGGTTTGTGGGTTGGGATCTCGTGTTGGACGAATGAACAGAGGAACAAGGAGTAATGAAATAAGAGGGTAAGAAGGTGTTTTGGTTTTAAAGTTTTTAAAAAGGAATACGCCTAGGAAATATTGCCGTCGGAAAACTATAGTTATAATATATTATATATATATATATATATATATATATATATATATATATATATATATATAATAGCGTCTGGGGACTCCAAAGATAAATCTAATGAAACAATTCATTAGTCTCTTTAATCTGATCTCAAGACCGCCAGCCAGTCCACCGTATACAAGGCATCCGTAATCGAAGTGGGGGGAAATTTGAAAGGAAACTAGGAGCTGACGGATTTTAAGGGGCATAGAGTCACGGAATCTCAGGAACTGTTTAAGGTTAGCAATGGACTTTTATATAATTTGGGAGATGTGGTTATTCCACGACAGATGTTGATCAAACATTACCGCAAGGTTTCTTACGGAAGTGTGGAAACGTATGGGTATCCCATTGAGGCAGAGTAGGGGATAATAAGGGATGAGGTTAATCAGATGCTTGGAATCAATGAGAATGGATTTAATAGATAAATACCAAAAGGGCTGTAAACCATAAAGATTTCATTAGCCGAATTATCACCCAATCACATCAATATACATTTTTAGAACATTTTCCTTTAATTTTAATAATGGATTTCTGACTTTCAGGGTGTAAAATATTACTTATGAAAACAAGAATTCGTTACAAAAATAATAAAAAGAAATGGGTACTCTCTGTAAAGAAGGTTCAGTATAGATCACGGTACAAAAGTTCACAGTACGCAAACTCTACCGAAGCAAAACCTGAACTGTTTTTAAATTTTTAATGGAATGATAAGTATCCAATTGGCATTCAAGTTGAATTAGTGATTAACTTGAATTCGTACACAACTATAAGGATTTCTTGTTAGTCAACGACTATTACTCGATCTAATCTTACTTGTTTTACAGAGATAGTAATTTTTTTCCCTCTTCATGTTTAATATAATGGAAATAAACATTCTCTTTGACACCATTGCCCTGTTGGTTCGTTCATATTTTTTTTTGTTTTCGAAAAGAGGAATCAGAATGAATTTTAAGTAATCGTTGTTATTAGCTTTAATACACACTATTAAAGTATCTTGATCCCTAATTTACAACAAGTTTTATAGTATTTAATTTGTAATATTCATAAATATCGAACTGAATAATTTCTTTGTAGATGACTTATTTAAATTAAATTATTTAATTTAATTTTTAAAGTATTTAAATTTAAGGTTGTTTTTAGTATATCCTTAATCGTACTATGTCATAGGTATAGTACCAATACCGACCTTTATAGATTAAAAGTGAAGACAGAGACTATCGGTATTCAAGTATTTTTGTTTTTTATCGTTTTATTGAGTATTAATACAGTCTGCCACACTGAAGGGCATTGGTACTAGGGCTACAGTATTCATTCACATAATATGTACATAAGAAAGAAAAATAAATATAAATAACCAAGGAAAAAAAAATATGTATATATATATATATATATATATATATATATATATATATATATATATATATATATAAATATAAATAAATAAAAAGATAAAGTAATATACAAGATAAGTAAAATTACTGATTAAAACTCTAGTATTAGTTTACAAAATAGTTTAATTTTCGTTTCTTTGAGAAATATAAAGATCTTATTTTTCTCAAGGAATTATAAAAATCTTGAAATAAAACTCAATTACATATGAAAATAATAGTTCGTTTTTTTTTTTGTTTTGTTTTTTCGCAAGTATGGATAAACTTATTAAATTCGATTCAAAGATGTTATTTATTAGTTAATTAAACAAACAGACGTCTAGTCTTCTTTTTATTATAAATATTTTTGAACCGAAATAAATAAATAGATTTTAAAATATATACATAAATATATATATACACAAAGCATCAAAGAGGGTGGTGAGATGAAAGCATTTATTCCAGACCGGAGGACTTAGTGTTTCTATCCCAACCGTTTTCGTTTACTCGATAAATCCTTTGCCAAACGGGGTCTTATACGCTTCTTTAACACAGACCGTTCGTAAGTTATATTAATGACGATCATTAAGATTTCCCTGATAGTATAAAAAAATTGATATGAGCATACTAAAGTTTAAATATTAGCATCTTTAAAAAAAAAGAAGGATATTGTTAATTATTTCATTAAATCCATTTAGTATTTAATTTTTATTTGTTTTTTTTTGTGATATATTAAGGTCGTAAACGACTTATTTTAGTATTCAGAATTCGATTTTTTTTGTAATATAACATGACTGCTTTGAAAACAGAAAAGCAATATTATTTTTATCTATCAACAATTTTAAAATTTCACACACATTGGATACATAAAATTATAAAAAATACATATATACCAAAACACGTTAGGTATATTTTATTGACTATTGAATTTATTGTATTAACTATTGAATAAAAACAGTGAAAATTTGTATATTCTAACAACTGAAAATATTCTCACAAACTCCAAAAACTATCGATAAAACGCTTTCTATGGTTTTTGGAGTTGTAGAAAAAAAAAGTAATTTCAGTATCCTACCAACATCGGCAGTCGTTGTTTTGTGACATGAGGAGAGAGAGAAGGGGCGAGGGGAGGGGGGAGATACATGGATTAAAAATGGAAACCCAATCCCCTCCGATGATCTTTATTACAGTGCGAAAGACTAATAATTTCGGGAAAATACAACAAAACTGAAAGTATTATTAGAATAATATTTTTTGATTTTTTTTTTTTTTTTTTTTAATTGATACCACACTTCTTACCTGAAGTATAAAGATATTAGATTATTTGCAGGTGGTTCATTATATATTTGGTCTGCATTGGTGAAATGTCGACTGGTTATTTATTTACACCTGTTAATATGCCAAACATATTGATAACACGTGGACAATTTTATAAAATTGGCACTTAACTACACATATCTTATGTTTTCTTAAAGAGAAAACTGAGATGAATCAAGCGATATGTTAAAATTTAAGTGAGTGGAAGAGAATATCAGTGAAATAAATGAATTGACATTTCGCTTATAAAATCAAGAAATTATGAAACGCCACAAAATCATTTCTTATCATTACATTTTAAAATGCGAATAAATACTACTTTAAGTTAAAATAAGTTTATATATTGTACATTTGACTGAATTTTACATTTTTAAACATAAAAAATGCTAACCTTAAAAATATTTAAATGGAAGACAAATAGAAATGTCAATCAGGATTCGGCAAAATAGTGCAAATAGAAATGTAACGATTAAAAGTTAAAATTGCGTAAAACTGAGTTAAAATATGAATTAATTTATTTTAAGTATTTAAAAACAAGAAATTGAAACTAAAATAGATACGGACTTCTGAAATGGTGGGCTATGGAGCCAGAGGTCCGTACAGTAATATTATACTCCAACTTCTACTTATTTATTGTATGATAATAAAAATATGAGTTCTTATATATAAAGAATACAAGTTTAGTGGTCCAATGAACCAAATTAAACTTGTCTATCATAGGAGGAAACTTGAGTTTAGACCTCCTTAAAATTTATCAACTACAATCATTTAATGATAGTTTTAATACTCCCATATTAGTAAAATCTTTAAATTACATTATCTGCCTTTTTAATACAATCTGAAATACTAAAACATGATTGCATGCGCATGTAAGGTACAGATTTTGGAACTGACAAACTATTGGGCATGTAGCTGAGTTTTCCGATAGTCAAGAATCGCTTTGAAACAGGTCTAATTTTTAACATCAGAATAAAAACAAGATTAAGTCAAATACGGGTACGAAATACCTCCACGTCACTGATTATTCCATAGAATAAATTATATTACACATTCCTTTACAAGTCTAAAGTAATAAACACAATATGATTAAAACAATCAAAATTTGATGTTTCACTTGTAAGATTAACTATTATTTTTCTGTTATATGTATGGTTATAAATATACTGTATGCACAGCTTTCCGTATATATTGTTTGCTTTCATTAAAAATCAACAACTGTTAAGCAAATTGAGGGAGGGGGGGGGGGATTCTCTTCAGAGTAGCCAATATTTCCTTACGGACCGATAAGTATGCGTTGCTATATCTAGAGCAGACTATTAAGGAAACCATTGTACACTTATAACCCAGGGATAAAGAATTTAAATATTTCATCGTAGAGGAGACGTTTTCTGTTAAGTCAATTTTTTTTTTTCGTAGTGACTGGTATTTTTTTTTTTTTTTTATTTCTTTATGACATTTACAACTGTATTACATAAATACATCAAGTAAATTTGGACATAATTGATATAATGACATGAATACACTTGCTGAGTAACTACCCAATGGTAGCACTCTAATGATATGACTACATTATGAGATCACGGGGCCATCTTCTTTTCAGACGCCTCGGAGGGTTATCAGGAATTGAAGAGGAAGCAAGGTTAGAAACGAGAGGGTTGGGATGATTCTGAAGTTTATTATGGAAGGATAGGTATCTGGATTGGGCCAGATCTGAAACATAAGGAACATTAAGATCTTTATGGATAATTTTATTAGTGACAAAGTAAGGAGCATTGAGGATTTTACGAAGGATTTTGGATTGTAAGGATTGGATGCGAGAGGAATTCGATGGTTTAGTGGAGCCCCATAGCTCAACTCCGTAAGTCCAAATAGGTCTTATTATAGTCAAGTATATGAGTCTTTTGTAATTAATGGGAAGTTTAGAGCGTGTGTCTAGTAAGTGCTGAAGTAATCGGAAACGTCGAGCGGTTTCTTGTCGTTTCAGTCTAGTATGAGGATTCCAAGTTAGTCGTTTGTCCAGGTGGAGTCCTAGGTATCGGATTTGCTCAACAGGGATAAGTGGAGTATTGTTAAAGGAAACTGTAGGACTAGTGACTGGTATAATTGTTTTTCCACACAAATTTCGAACGTCTTGCAGGTTATCATATGCCCTTACAATTGGAGTTTACGAACGTGGAGTCACGGATTTCAACGAAACTTTTTTTTTTGGTTATACTAAGTTGAAAAATATTTGACCCATGTCCGAGGGTTCTTGCGGATGCGCTCTAAAATTTTATTATTTTTTTATATAACCGTTTTCTGACTTTTCTCTGCAAAAATTTCTAAGTTATGGAATAACATTCGATTTTTTTTTTTTTTTTATATAAAATAAGAAAATTAAATATTTAATTGAATTATTATTTATCTTCTATTTATTTTTATTTTTTTAGATATAGTGTGAATTTTATCCTACCTCACTATAACCAATGTCCATGTGACAGATCGTTGTAATACTCAATAAATAAATAGAAAAAAAATTGTATAATAATTTACAAAAACCCAAAGAGGCTTCCAGTAAAGTATGGCAAGTAATTTTTTGTCATGAAAAACCAATTTAGATTCGTTTTTAGGGTCCTCTTAAACACTTAAATACGAGCTTGTTTTGATATAAAAAAATATAAATCTTTTGACTCAACTTTACGGAAGGATTTTATTTCATGACGTTTACTTAAATATTTATTACTTCTCAGGACTAAGTCAACTTTACTACAACAGTTAAAAATATAAAATGTTTCTCTTCAAAACCATATCAATATCGTTTAGATTTTACGTATTTATAAGGAACAATTAAAGAAAAACTCTCCAAAAGATTTTATTTTTTATCTCCAGGCCTAATATATTTGCGGCCGTCTGTACTGTGCCATCTTTTGTATATTGTAGGGCCTTAAGCCCAGACTAATGTTCGTGTGGATAAGTAGAGCCTTGCCGAAATTATAACGAATTTTGTAATTTTCGCGAGAAAAAAAATCAAAAGCGGAATTTTTGAGAATTTTTTTTTATTTTTCCTGTTTTTATAAAGCAAGCTTCGATACTTAAGAGGTTTTTTTAAAATATAAAAATCGATATTCAGAAAAATTGATATTTTTCATAATTTCAAAAGAATTAAGTTTTCATATTAATGTTTCAGAAAGGTAAATGTCTTTTTGAGGGTTAAAAAAAAATTGAATCTTTTTGATTAATCATTTAATTATAATACTTTAGATTTAACATCTCTTATTTTAATTCTATAACCCTTCGCATGGAATATTGACCATGAAAATATTTTGAATTTTTCTTTATACTTTCTCAAGTCTTAACCCAATTATTATTTTTATATATTATGCTCTCCTAATTTTCTACTTTTTCAACAACTTCACCTTTATGCTTTCTTTCCTGATGTAAAATCGGAGTTTTTCAAATTAAACGTACAGTAGTAAGCACCAGATAATGACCTAATTTAATTTATATCAATAGGACTCCACCTGAACAAACGTCTAACTTGGAATCCTCATACCAGACTGAAACGACAAGAAACAGCTCGACGTTTCCGACTACTTCAACACTTACTAGCCAAACGCTCTAACCTTCCAATTAATTACAAAAGACTGATTTACATGACTATAAGAAGGCCTATTTGGACTTACGGAGTTGAGCTATGGGGCTCCACCAAACCTTTAAATTCCTCTCGTATCCAATCCTTACAATCCAACATCCTTCGTAAAATCCTCAATGCTCCTTACTTTGTTACAAATAAAATCATCCACAATGACCTTAATATTCCTTATGTATCAGATTTGGCCCAATCCAGATATCTATCCTTCTATAATAAACTTCATAACCATCCCAACCCTCTTGTTTCTAACCTTGCTTCTTATTCAATTCCTGTTAACCCTCCGAGGCGTCTGAAAAGAAGATGGCCACGTGATCTCCTAATATAGACATATTATTAGAGTGCTACCAATGGGTAGTTTCTCAACATGTGTTTCGTGTCATTATATCCATCTGCGAATTTACTAGATGTATTTTTTTTTATACAGTTGTAAATATCATATAAATAAAAAAAAAAAAGGTTATATCATGAGCATAATTAGATTCGCTCAGGATAAAGTCCCATCCGTCCTTAAAACATAGACCGTTATAAATTGAATTTCTTTGGTTTTTATGAGATAGAATGATTGGGATTATTGTTAGTAAACGCGAAAATTATTGTCAAAACTTTACGGAAGGTAATAAAATAACTAAGGGCAAACTTTTATTCGACGGGTGCTTCTCATATAATATTTATGTAAATAAACTGAGATTATATAATAGCAGGTGGCCTTACGCAATTGTACTTGTCTGGAGGGAGAGAGTTTTGACGTTGGTCCAATATTGGGGTCCAACTAAGATGTTTTTGTTTGGATAGCATTATACAACCGCAGGAAAAATGGAAAAAAAAATCCTGACAGTTTTTATACTTCCTATTTATCTGAAACATAATTAAGACAATTTAATCTTGAAATTTCTATTCTCTTCATCTAAATCTGTTGAGCAATGTTGATGGCTGGATTTTGAAACCAACACTGACAGAATTTATATTTAAAAGTATTAATGTTTAGTTGGTTTGTCATTTTGTTAAAACATCGTTCATTTAATGGGTCATTCAATTTCAAATCAAATGTATTTTGAAACTGTATATATATCAGACTCAAGTATATGGCTTTTTCTATATTAAATATAACATCTAAATACCTGACAAATCTTTTTTTTCTCTTCTAGATTTTGTTAAATAATTTTTATTAATATGGATTTTTTTTTATTTTGGAAAAAGCCGAATTTCACCATCATTTGGATCACGAAAATGATCGTAGATTTACAACCGATGCACGTTGTTGCCGATTGCGAATCTAGCGTAACAAAAATATAGAAGCTGTGTTATTTACAATAAAATATTTCCTCCTTATCCAGGCTAATTTATAATTGTTAAAAAAAATCATTGATTTTTTAACCATTCCTCGTCTAAAACTTACTTTTTTTTTATATTTTTTGAAAAAAAAATTGTTTATCATGCATGAAATTCGCAACTGTATAAATTAAATATAAATCTAGTAAATTTGTACAAAGGATTAAAATAGCATGAAAAGAATTGTAGAGAATCTACCCATTGGTAGCACTGTAATAAAGTATATAAATTAGGAGATCACGAAGACATCTTCTTTTCAGACGCCTCGGGGGTATGAAAATTTTAAAATCAAAATATAACATTTCTATATTAAAATATTACTTAATTGGATAGCATCGATTTCTTTTTCATTGTCTGGTATTAAATACATATATTCGTATCCGTCATTACAAGAAAATGCAAAGCAGTCACTTTACGGTTTTCTTTTTTTCATGTAGTAGCCTATAGAAACGAATCCATATCTTTTTTTCAGGTGATGATAATTTTTTTTCGTAGTTTCTAATAAATAATAAGGCGAAGTTATTAATTTTTCATAATTTCGGAGTATGTGAATAAACGTTTTACAGTTGAAGTGACTAGGGTTTGAAGTTAATAAGATTACCCACAATATTTCAATATTACCAACTAATCTGAGTTTTGGTTTACTCTATAATCTTTTCAGTGCTTTACTGTTAAGAATCTGTCTCTTATTGAAGATCAAAAAAGCTATGCCTTGGAGTGCATAATTTCCTACAAAAATATTGATTAATTATCTTAAAATATAATTTTTAATTTGCATGCTCGTTCAAATAAATGTTGTATTCCAAGATTAGTTGTTTAAAAAAAAATCCTTTCCTTCTCTCAATGCCCCAGTCAACTCGTTTTCCATAAACGAGTTTTCCACCTGGAACATAACTCTTATTATTCCAAGAAACGAGAATGCGAAAACGAGAAAAATTTAAGTCTCACACTGGTGTAAAAAAAACGTTGCAGACCAAAACGT
The DNA here is from genome assembly GCA_928085145.1 of Nezara viridula. NCBI lineage: Eukaryota > Metazoa > Arthropoda > Insecta > Hemiptera > Pentatomidae > Nezara > Nezara viridula. The sequence goes on along the minus strand of OV725078.1, from coordinate 56,400,346 downwards.
GGAGCGGTTTTTCTGAATTTGAGAACTTATTATTTGACTTATATTCCGAGTGCCTAAAATAGCCTATAATTAGAAAATATTTAGTAATTAACTTGCTTGTTTGTATTCCATCATTGAACATTTAAAAAAAAAATAACCAGAAGGTCCTTATATTATTTACAGCTTAAAGACTGAACGAGTTTATTGGGTACATACTCCGATTGAGTTGAAAATGTATTAGTTAGTTATTTTTTTTAGTAAATCAGGATATTTGTATACCAATGACAGTCTCTATATTTATATAAAAATTACTTTATTTCTAGAGAAGCTTGCACCATATTCATCTCTTATTCTCTTATTTAACTATTTAAAACCATAGTAGCTTGGAACAAAGTTTGTTCTTCGTCTCATATTTTGTTTATTTAGAGAAGAGGGCTCCTCATTGTCTGACATCATTTCGCTGAATGAGTGATTTATTAAAGTACCTTATTGATATGTGCTTTGTGTTATTTATGCATTTCCTTACTAATTAACATTAATATGTTAATTAGCTAAGATAAATGGTATTATAACGGCATAATTTCAATTTCTTGACTTTTGTCCCGCTAGAATTGCTATCGACACCACAGTCCGATGGTACTAAATGGTCATTTGACAGCTCATTTTATGAGATTTCATAAATAATGTAATGATTTCAAAGAAAGAATAGTTTTCAGTTGTTTTCCAGAATTAAAGTTCAAAAACTTCCAAAATAATATAATTTGTTTTTAGTTGTGCTTTATTGCATCATATATTGGTTAAATTCATGCCGAATTTCAAGATGGAAAAAATATGGTATCATGAATAAATAAAATTTATATGTTAAGAAGATGATATAATTCATCACACCCCATTACATGAAACGTTCACTAATTTCAATTAATCAGGATTTGAAATCGATAATTTTTTTTTTTCACAAAATCATGTAATAATTATATTTAATCTTTTTATTTTTTATTTTGTTTATTTAGAAATATAATAAATAATCTGTCACGTGGACAATAATTATAGTGAGATATGAACACATTCCCATTGTATATACAGAAATATAAAATTAACAAAAATAAAATAATAACTAAATAATAATCAAACAACTATGTACAATAAAAAATAACCTAAAGATAAGTAAATTAAAAACATGAAAACCCATTCATACCTCATATACAATATATACAATCAGGTAGGGAACCCCAAGCCAGGCTTGTCCCTCCAACTATTGAGGGAAAAGCAAGACTCCAAGGGATCCCAGCGTTACTCTCTCAACCGCGTCACTGGTGTTAAAGCCAGTGGAGATTGGGCGAGAGCCCTTTAGCCACATACACTCATGTCTTGAGTGGAGAATCTGGCCATTTTCAGAACTCTAATATATATATAGAGGATATATACTAAAAAAGATCACTTGGTCACTGCCGCTTCAACCTTTGAGGAGGATTGTAGGGATGAGTGGAACTATACGGATTATGCAAGCGGATTTGATTTTTAAATAAAAATTTAAATCGATTTTTGATTTTTATTTATTCGATTAAAAATAATGATGAGTAATACGGTTTAACATAAATAATGATAATTAAATTTTGATAAAAAGAATTTTGATGAATAGAAATTACCTTTTACACACAAATTAAATTAAATATTAATATGTATGTATACAATATTAATGTACATACTTGTTTATATTATATTTCTGGAATACATATATGTATATATATATATATATATATATATATATATATATATATTTTTTTTTTTTTTTTTTTTTTTTTTTTTTTTGCTAATCAATTTCGGAAATAAATTTGCTAATAGTTGACAACAATATTTTCCACCTACTATACTACTCCTACTATACTATACCTACTCCACCTAGTATACTACTCCAAATTCAAAATATATCTCAGAGATCATAAAAAAGTATTACTCAAAAGTTATTATGATGGTAACTGTAAAGATTTTGTTGGAAAGGATTTGATTCAAAATGATCAGGATTTGATTTTTATTATTTATGATGAAAAATAAATATCCCTCTTAATAAAAATCATCAAATGATTTTTAAAAATTACAGAAAAAAACTTTGATCAGATTTGAATTTTATTTTTTAATTATCGATTTCAAATCCTGATTTAAACTTAATTAATCTAGTGTTAAAAAAAAACTTTTTTGGATAATATAAAGCATAACATTACTCTAAAATGTTATGTATTTGACAAAATATATTATTGCTTCTGGAAGAGTCCAGTCAATGAATGATTATAGAAGGAAATGGCGGGGACATAATTTTTGACTTTGAAAAATTCTTTCTACTAGTAAGGAGGTAAACACACTAAGTCCCCACTCCCATGCAGAAAGCCAGATGAGGGGGGGGGGGAGAGGGGAGAAGTCACATAGATGGTCACTTTTATCGACTAAGACGTTTGATACAAAATTATAGATGATAAAATTTGCAATTTGATTGAGTGCATACTTTTTTTCGCTATCTCGCTTAGTTTTCGAAATATCTGTCCTCAACTATCGCTAATGTGGAGTTACTGTATTTGACAGGGTAACTCTTGATTGCTTCTTTCTACGATTAAGTCATGGGGAAGAAAGTTGTTAATAATTACATTTTCTTTTAGAACATATGTTATTTTACTAGTTTATCTCTAAAGTTTCAAAAGCTAGATCAGTTTTAACTTTATATGTCAATTCCGAAAATTTGCAGAAAAAATAATTTTTATAATATGCGTTATTATTATATTGCTCTAACTCTCTATAAATCTAAATCTCAATGTATTTACATACATACAGTAACATTTATTGTACGAATAAATTTTTTTTAATGCAAATTCTCGGAATCGACATATAAAGTTATAACCAATCTAACTTTTGAATCGTTAAAGATAGCTTGTGAAATAATATATATTCCTGAAGAAAATTAAATTATTAAAAACTTTCTTCCTCATGACCCCATCGTAAAACGAAGCACTTAAGAGTTTACCTATGTTTACCTCCTTACAAGTCCAAACAATGCCCCAAAGTCAAAAATTTTATCGCTACCATTTCCTTCTATACCCCCTTTAATAGCATTCATTGGATGGATTACAAGTTTCGCAAAATAAAGGTGTACGCGAGAGCGCGAGTATGATTGGTAGTAGCAATAATATGAAAGAATTTCATTATTAACTAAAGGAAAAATATTTTCCTCAGCTAAAAAAAAAAATTTTAAGTAATCTTAGAAGCAATCAATTTTAGGAGTCAGAGATTTAAAAAAAAAAAAATCTGATATATAAAGTCGTAAAAGGTAATGGAGAGTAATTATAAATATAATGACTAACAAAAGTTATAGTTAATTTATTATTAACTATTAATTATTACAATATAATATTACATTATAAGTATTATTATTAATTAATAGAATTTTTCCCAGTAAACTATGTATAATTTTCATAGAAACTAAATTGAAATTTAAAAAGTCATTTTCAGCTTGACACACATAAATAGTGTTCTGGATTACTGTATCTTGTAATAACTCTTATAGCTAAAGGAATATTCATAAAGTTAATTAATTAACCTATTTTAAATTATATTTTAAGCGAGTTGGGATGGTAAGTGGAAGTTGCACCAGATTTTATGTCGTAGTTACGTTCGTGGTGCACCGATCTCAATAAAACTTTTTTTTACAATTCTTGGTCGAAAAATATTAGACCTATATCAGAGGGTTCTTTCCAATGAGCAGTAGGAGCTGAGAAAAAAAAATGAATATTAGTTTTATTGTATTATTTAGTGTATTCTCTTATCCTGGATTACTTTCAATAAGTAAATTTTTGTCTTAGAAAAAAATTCAGATTTGTTTATAAAACTTTTAAAACTGCTAAAAAAGAATTTGTTTTAAAATTAAAAAGTATAAATTTTTGGACCTGAATTCTGTAGGAAGTTTTTGTTGCGTTCATTAAAGCAATCATAACTCTTTAGGCTGTTTTTCTAATGAAACGTTAATCCAAGCCCTGGAAAACTAAATCATTGCTCTTCATAACCATATCTATAACACTTAGATTTATTGTCTCTATAAGAAACTTTGGCATTAGAACAGGTCATTAGGGAAGTAATGCGTACCGAGAAAGGGTTGGATCTGGGTTTGACAACACCCTATGCGGATGATCTGGTCCTGTTAAGACACGGAAACTATAAAACTAAATACGACAGCGTTAATGAAATGATAAGACAAAATATATGGTCAGCTGCAAAAATGGCGATATCGATATAGAAGGTAATATGTTTGAGCAGGTAGAGAAGTTTAAGTATCTAGGGACTATGATAAATAGAAAAAAAAAACAGAAATTGAAGAGGAGATTAAGGTTAGGTTGAAGGAGGGAAATGCTTGTCATTTCTCTCTGACAAAACTACTTAGCTCGCGCATCTCGTCCCGGAATATAAAGATTAGAATCTATAAAACCATTATCCTACCTACAGTTCTTTACGGATGCGAAACGCGGCCACTTACATTAAGGGATGAGCAACGTCTTAAGGTTTCTGAAAATAAAGCACTGCATAGAATATTCGGACCCAAGAAGGATGAGTTAACCGGTTAAGGATGAGTTCAGAAGGTTACACAACGCCGAATAGCATGAACTGTATACAGTTAATATATTTGAGGTGATTACATCAAGGCGAATCAAATGGGCTTGTAAAATTATTGGGCTTAGTAACTAAAGAATTCCTAAAAGGTTGATATTCGCTGTGCCGGATGGTAAACGTCCGAGAGGTATACCGAAGCGAAGGTGGGAAGATTACGTTAACGCCGATCTGAACGGACTGGGTTTGGACGGTGAACGGTGGTGGGAGTTGTGTAATAAGCGATTGGTTGTGCCGGCATCGATCCTTCGGGTTCGCTAAGCCTTTTATTTTTTTTTTATAAGAAATAAATAAAGAAAAACTCCTCAAATATTTTTTTATTTTATATTCCCAGTTCTGATTTCTTCACAGGGGTCTGATTTGTACCATTTTCTGTAATGTAGGGAGCTGAATCCCTACTAATTTTTGTGTGAATAGCTGGTCATGTTGATTGTATCACAATTTTTGTGTTTTTCGAAAACTTCGTTATTGTAAAAAAATAAATATTTTGCTCAATATTTCATTCTTTTTAACTGGAACAATATGCAATAAAATAAAATTATGAATACAGATAGATAACTTTTCAATTATTTACAGATACGAAAAAAGATAATGTCAAGACGACCCTACCTACCTAAACGAAAATAAGAAGGAATTTAAGGTCACATAAACTAGAAGAAATGATACAAACCAGACACTCGTAAACCAATTCGAACTGAGATATAAAAGAAAATATTTAAAAACAATTTCTTTATTTATTCCTTATAAAGGTGTAAAATCTAAAATAATATCTTATTGATATTGTTGTAAAAAGTAATAATTCAGCTTCTCAACAGTTGTAGTAATGTTGAATTAGTAGAAATTTCTGGAGGGGTTATGAATGCTTGACATGAAAGAAGATGTTCCCATAAAATCAATTACAAAATTAATATATTTTTATTTCAAAAGAAATCGGTATTCATGAGTTCTATGAGGTCATAAATGATTCAGAATCTTTTTTTTTTTTTGTCTCAAGATTTGTCCCATTGAAAGTAAGTCGTATTTTGCCAGTATATTACTATATTCCATCAGTTGTTACTTGTTAGTTGAAATTAAATAGGAAACACAAATATTCTTCGTGAAATTTATAATGGTTATATTAAATCTTAATATTCCATATTGATGGTCACATAAATTTTGTAATGGTTATATTAAACTTGGGCTTTAATAATTTAATAGTTTTGCTGACTTACATGAGTTTATAGTTTTACATGAGTTTCATTGAACTTACAAATAAGTTTATGAAACTCAAAAAATCACAAGGGGCTTTATATATGTACATATACATCATTTAAAAATAGTTGTATTCTACTAGCATTATTTTAATTTATTGATCTTAGAAAACTAATACTATAATCCACAGCTTGTGACACTAAAGTTATTCTCCTTCGTTTCTCGAACCTCTTACATTGGAAAGCACTACCGGATCCAGGATTTTTTTTTGGGGGGGGAGAGAGGGGAGAGAGCTTTAGCCCGGAAGATAATTACTATGGAAAAAAAAGATACTAACTACCTATGTGAAATGATTTTAAAGTGATTCTTTAAGTCCTATTAAATGTAATTATACGAACAATAAAACTTTAAGAAATAATTTTTTAATATTTTTCCCATGAAACATGGTTACATTTTACTATTTTGGGAGGTGTCGAAGCCTCCCTCCCTCCCCCTTAGCTCCACCTGTGTTTGAAAGCAATGTGTCTTGGATCCTCCAATCATTGGCATGTTGGGAAGTAACTGCTTTTAGCTAGACCAATTACATGTAGAAATTTATTTGTTCTACTGTGGTTTATTCTAAGACTGTTTAGCTTCACTAAGGTTGAGCGGTGGAGGTGAAATATAAGATCCGCAAACCATGGAGTCAATGCTATCTTCTGTTGAATTGCTTGTGATCCTTTACTTTCGGGGACATTCCTAGTAGTAAAAATGCTGCCATTCCTTCATCATATTTCCCCTCACTATTCATCAAGTCCAACAATGGAACTCTGGTATCAATACGATGGACCTGGTTTTGATTCGCAGTTTTGTCTGCCATCTCATTTTCCGATAACCTATGTGTTCCAGCACCCATTGGAAACCGTAATTATTGTTGGCTTTGTCTAAAAAAGATGTAATTTTAAAACAGATGTGTGTTTGTACTTTATTTTGATGGATAAATTTTAAGTGTTTAAATGCAGATTCTGAGTCCGTCAGAATAACTATTTTGTGTCTTATGTATGCATTTTCGGTGTATATTGTGGCGTTAAAGATGGCGTATAGTTCGGCAATGAAGAAACTGAATTCGACTGGTACTGATAAAGAAAATTTATGATTATTTTGTTTTTCTTTGGGTGGGGACAAACAAAGCTGCAGAGGTTCGATTACTTGTTTTTGATGCGTCAGTATAGACTTGTTGGTAATTAGGTAATATCGTTTTGTGAGTATGCAGGTGCTTGTTTCGAGAAATTGATGGGTAAAAACTTTTCTTCTCTACTTTGCCAGCTTATTAAGAAAAGCTATGGATATAAATTAAAGATTTGGGATTGAAAGATTTGACAAATAATCCCCCACGATTGCCGAGTGTTCTAAACCAGAATCTTTTTTCATGATAAAAATTTCCTTAACATGCTCTACTGTAAGCTTCAATTGGTTTCTGTCATATATTATAGATATTGGTTCGTTTAATACAATCAACAATACTGTTTTCTTTTTTTACACGAAAACAAAAATCAATTGATATATTATAACCTAGAAATTCAGGCAGAGTTTTAATAATTTTTAAATGCTTTAAAATAATATTAAATTTTTATGAACACTTTTTCCTCTGCCCGGAGGACTCGTTGTCAATAACTTTGGAGCATGGGTGAAATATTTTTCGAACAATTATCACAAAAGAGGTTTTATTGAAATAGGTGATTCCACGTCCGTGACCTCCTTTACAACTAATGCCATAGTGAACATATTACGAACAAATGATCAAAGAATCACGATATGCAAGAGAATAGTTTCAAATAATAAAATGTATTTTTTATAATTAAATATATATAATTTTACGTAGCTATTATTTTAGAACACTATGTTGTTTTTAACGGGGTAATAAAAAGATAATTTCTAAACTATGAAGTGTTTATAGTACAAACTAAAAGATATCAAACAGAAACCCTAGTTGTATTGAATACCAGAATGTCTTTATAATAATTACTGAGGGAAATGTTGGCAATATATATATATATATATATATATATATATATATATATATATATATATATATATATATATTAAACTTAGAATATAATCGGTTATCAAGTTTCAAAATAAAATAAATATTTAATATATTATGTTTTTGACAGTCGTTGACAGAAGGTTATATATTTAGACTATTATGAGTAATTATTAGTAATTATAATGATAATTAGAGAGGACTTTACTAGTTCCAATAGATTTATTTTAGTCAATCATTGATCCTAACATACAGGTATTTAACTACTTTTCAATCATTCATAACCAGTTTTCGATCTAAAAACAGTAATGCCACCGAACACTAAGTTTACCAGACGTCTCGCTTTTAATTAATACAATTTGTCCCGCATTCCGCGGCGTTTTCAAAACGTCCCGATTTTCGAAAAGAATACTCATCCTAGGGAACGGGAATATACGATTTTCGGAAATAACGTAACTATCTTTTTTTAAATTATTTTTGTTGATTTTATAATGGTAAATTTTAATAATAACGAACAATTGTTTATTAATAAGGAACTGATTATCGAGAACTGCTTAGCAAAGTTCGCATTGTTGATCAGTTGTTAGAATTCTACCACCATTGTTTGGACATAATGATAATAAACAACACGAAAATGATATTTTTAATGAGGTATTATTATTAAAATAATCTATAGATAAGGAAAATGTCATCAGCAAATTAACTTCTTTTACTCCTTCGATTATCGAAATGTTGTCACCTTCAATATATTTTTAGCATTTTGAAAAAGAGCTACTTGATCGATTACAAACTGCTGGCACAAAACATTTAAGTATTAAAAACTGTGTTATTATCGAAGTCGTAAATTAGACTTCAAATACATCATCAAATTATTCGCTCTCAAAAATACGCCTTTTGAACTAAATTCTCAACCTTATTCCAGCTAAATACTGTGTCACCTGATTAAAATTTGCACCGGATTATCATTCTGTAAAATTAATTATTGTAACAACAAATTTAAACTATTGTTTGGACTTTTTAATACAATTTTTAAGCAAGAACTATCTCCTTCCTTCCCCGGTCAATGGTACCCTGCTTTATCAAATTTAAAATTTGGTCAGTCACCTTACCGAAAACGAAAAACTTACCATAAGAAAGTGAATTATGAGAGTGGAATTGTTAAATTAATTTTATAAAATTCCTTTTTTGGAACGAAAATAATACATCGTAAACTGTTATCTCGTTTCAAATTATAATTATTTTGTACTAAAAGACTATAGTGCCGAGGCATTTTTCAGTGTGCTTTTGTGAATGTAATATCCCGTATCTACTAATTAACTTATAAACAAAAGTTTTGAATTGATTGATAATTAAAAAAATGGTGAGCAAGTTTGAATGATTCGTTAAAGGTTAGTGCCTGTTTTGTAATGTACATCAAACCAAAATGTTTTTAAAAAAATAATTCAGCCAGAATTAAAAATTAAATTTAAATAGTTCGAATTTTGTTTTGAATATCGTTTTTTTACAATTTATATCATTAATAATATATAATTTCAGACCGAAGCCCCCCCCCCACCAGAAAAAAATAGTAGAAAATTAATTTACTTATCATTGTTTCAGATTTGTTTCTAAATACTGAAACAATATCCACTTTCTACTATACAGGGTGTCCCGTAACTAGAAGGATATATTTAAAAGGTTAATATTTTTCACTTTAATTTCCTCTACTATATATTTCATAATTTGGTATGTGAAAGTAAAAAAAATAATAAATGGAGAAATAATCATTTAAGTTTAGCATTCGTGCATGTCAAATCTTCAATTGAAATTGGATTGGCATGGTTTAAAAAGATATAACCCTTTATTAACGGAGAATGAGTTTTGTGCGATTTTCATATTGGAAATTTGTTTTCAATCGTTCGTAGCGTCGAAATAATTTTATACATTTTTAATAACGGATTTTTGTGTTGTGTTAGGATTCATTAGCAGCGGTTAATAATAATAATAATAAAAATAAATAATAATAATGCTTTATTTATTCTGGGACGATTCCCTTAAGAATAATACAGGAAGAGAGAAATGTGGGCTAAGGAGCCTCAGAGATACTTAAATAAAAATACAGAGTAATTGAACAGTCTTGGTGAAAATGTATATGTATATATATATATATATATATATATATATATATATATGTATAATACTGTCCACTTTTAAAACGTTGAAACATTAAAATATACAGGGTGTCCCGTAAGTAGAGGGAAATATTTAAAAGGTTGATATTAGACATCAAGATCTACAAAAAAACTTCATATAAATAATTGCTCATCTTCCAGCAGAAAAGTAGGAAATTTAAGTTTTTCATTTTTCTTTAAGAGAGTGTCACGTTTTTTTGTTGAATAGGAAGCGATAACTTAAAAAATATTTGATTTACGTAACTAAACATTGATCAATAGTAAACTAGAAAAAAATTACTTGAAACAAAACTGGAGTTTGTCATTGTTAAAACTATTTAAAGTGGGCTGTTGGGCATACAAACACAGCTAAGTTCCGCTTAATAAAAAGTCATAAGTTATTTTTGATTTTTTTTTTATTATCACTCTTTAACTGTATTAAATTTACCCCACTTTTAGAAAAACTTCTCGCTTAACGAGCTTTAAGTCCATATTAATTAAGTTGAGATTTATAAGGAAAAAAATTTGAGTTTCACCTCAAGTTGTCTAATGAAATTTCATATTCAGTCTCCTAAAAGTGCCCGTGTTTTCAGCAAAAATGATTACAATTAACAGTTGAAAGGAATTTATTTCTTGTTTTTCTGTGATTTGGGGTATATTGTAATAAATATAATTGCCTAAAAGCACATTTTATTTACTGAAATAAAAAAATTAAAAATAATGATTTTTTAAATATTTTTTCAGATAAAGTGGTCAGGAAAATGTGTTTTTCTCTCAGATCTCCGTCATTTAAATTGATATGCATTTTTCAGTGACAAACTTAATGTTTCTAGTCCTAAAACTTACGTTTACAATAAAGAAACCTACTGATTCCTGTAATTATTTTCATGAAAACTTAAATATTAGGCCTAGAAAAATTAAGTTTTTCACTTATAAATACGCGTCTAGGTCTATGACAGAAATCTGGAAGAAAAATAGCATTTCACCACTTTGCGTGAAAAATCATTATTTTTAAATTTTTATATTTAAAAAATAAAACTAAGCTTTCAATCAATTACAAACGACTCATATATATGACAATAATAAGACCTATTTGGACTTACGGAATAGAGCTTTGGGGCTTCACTAAACCATCGAATTCCTCTCGTATCCAATCCTTACAATCCAAAATCCTTCGAAAAATCCTCAACGCTTCTTACTTTGTCTCAAATAAAATGATCCATAAAGACCTTAATGTTCCATATGTTTCCGATTTGGCCCAATCCAGATACCTATCCTTCTATAACAAACTGCAAAACCATCCGAACCCTCTCGTTTCAAACCTTGCTTCCTCCTCGATCCCTGATAACCCTCCGAGGCGTCTGAAAAGAAAATGGCCTCGGGACCTTCTAATATAGAACTTTAATTTGAGTTCTACCAATGAGTAGTTTCTCTTCATGTTGTAAATGTCATGTTACCAATTTTTACATTTACTTGTTGTATTTCTCATATAATACAGTTGTAAATTTCATTAAAATAAAAAATAAAAATAAAAAAAACATATTGGTAGGCAATTATTTTTATTAAAATACATCCCATATCGCGGGGAAAAAATAAATGTAAGCTTTACTACAGTTAATTGTAGTCATTTTTGCAGAAACTTTTTTAGATGACTAGATGGGAAATCACATCATTTCTTCACAAAACTTGAGGTGAATCTCAATTTTTTTTCAAGTAAACCTCAACTTAATTAATATAGATTTAAAGCTTATTATTATGCGAGGAAGTTTTTCTAAAATTGGGGTGAATTTAGTACAATTAAACGGTGGCAAAAAAAAAAAATCCCAGATAATTTATGAATTGTTTTTAAATAAAACATAGCTGTGTTTGTCCGCAAAATAGTCCTCTTTAAATAGTTTTAACAATGACAAACTCTACTTTCGTTTAAACCTCATTTTGTCCAGTTTACTATGGAGCAATGTTTAGTTACTTAAATCAAATATTTTTTATGTTATCGTTTCTTATTGAATAAAAAACGTGAGTCGTATAAAAAATGCAAATCTTAAATTTCCTCCTGGAAATCGGGCAATTGTTTATATAAACTTTTTTGTAGATCTTGTTATCTACCACCAATCTTTTAAATATTTCCCTTTACTTGCGTGACATCCTGTATATGACACAGCACTAACGGATTCAAGGTTTAATATAGGGAGAGGGGTGGAGGGCTTCAGCCCGAAAGTTTTTTTTATTTTTTTAAATATATAACGGTAATTACTTCGGAAGAAAAATAAAGAAACTAACTACCTACATGAAATGGTGTTTAAGTGATTGTTGGAGTCCTGTTAAATGTAATACTTTTAGAGATAATTATATTTTTTTTTTCCTTAGACACGTTTATATTTTACCATTTTTTGGGGAGAGGGGGGCTTCAGCCCGAAAAATTCTCTATTTATTGTAGTCTACACAAGTTAAAAATCTATTGGAAAAGTAAACTAAGAAAAATAACCCTTAGATCCTTACGTGCCTCAAATATTATAGTAAGGTATATTTTAATACTTTTAACAAAAATAAGCAAGTTTTTTGACGTATTTTAATTTCCTGTAATGAAGTTCTGGTTTCTACATTACACTTTTAATAAATGACAAAACTAAAAACTAGAGCTATTCTGCACTGACCTAAAAGGCATCAACGAGTACAATAAATATTATTATAATTTGACGATTAACTATTTTCCATTGCCTAACATAAGATATATTTTCAATAGAGTAAGCCATTTTTTTATTGAGTAAACTATAGCTTCAACTTATTTACTTACTTAAATTCAAGTCGTTATAAAGTAGAAGAAGAAGAAGAAAAAGTCTTTTTATTTATCAAAATTACAAAACAATACAAAATAAATTTTTTTTTATTTTTTTATTTAAAAGTACTACATGGTCTGTTGACCGTCAGAGGATTCTGTGTTTCATAAGAAAATTATATTTCAGTCTATTTATATACAAATAATTAATAGGAAAATAAGAACAATTATATTTACAATGTAAAAGTTATACAAATATTTTAATTACAAAAACAGTGGTACCAAAATTCTCCAATTTATTAATTGTTAAATTCTGTGGTGAGCATTATTCTATAGGGGAAAGCAGACTTGCAGTAATTTACCAATGCTATCCAATTGTTTCCATTTAATAAATCAATTACTTGATCCCGAGATAAATTTCTAGACTTTAACCATTTAATTCTAAATTCAGAGAGTATCGGATAAGCAGCACGGAAGTGATAGAGATCTTCTGTTTCTTTTGTATTACACATGCTACAATTATTATTTGTTTGCTGGAAGTGTTTATAATTTAAGTTCAAAACATCAGCTCTAATTTTAATTATCCATCTGATCACCTTTAATGAGCTTTTGCCATCAATATAATTTACTGAAGTTAAATGAGGATAAAAAGTGAAAGTTTTAGAATTCTGAACTTTAATTACATATTGATTATATAAGTCTTTCTGAATTTGAGTTCTTAGTAAACATAAATTAGCTCTCCATAGTTCAACATCATTACAGTTAGATCGATTTAAGTTGAAATTTAATCCATGGAGTTCTATCAGATTAAATAAGTCCGTAAACCATGCGATTTATTTTTTAATTATCTGTAGTGCTAATATTTTTGGATATCTATGTGGTGGAAGATTCAAAATTTTTAGGACATAATTGTGGATATAATAGGAGTTTAATTTTGAAGATAAATAACGGATCTATTTTAGTCTCAAAATGAATAAAGTGTGTTGGAGTATATTTTGGTAATTTAAATAGTTTTTTAAGAAAGAATCTTAGTAATCTTTCCACGGCTTCATAACTAACCCCGCCCCAGATTTGTGCTCCATAACACATCACTGCCCTACTAACGGAATTAAATACTTGTAATTTTTTGGATAGAGCTATGTCTTTGTTTTCGATAAACTGGTGACAAATCAAATTCAAACTCACCTTGGCTTTCGTTATAAAGTATTGACCTTCACAAATTTGAATTGAAATTCTTGATAATGACATATTCTTCACTCTAATTCAAATTTAAAGAAGAAGAGGGATATATATTCAATGCGGGAGATTTTGACAGCTGTATTATTACAATAGCTCTATAAATTATAACATAAGTATTTCAGCTACTAAATGAAAGCAAGTATCAAGAAAAAATAAAACCAAAAGAAAAAATGCCTACTTAAAATTAAGTGATGAATCCACTACTGTCATTCTGTGTATTTGAGGCGATAAGAAAAGCGTTTAGTTTATCGTCTACCACATAAAATGGAACGGAATGGATTATTATTACTTTTATATTCCCTTTACTAAAATGTGAACGTGATGGTCGAGCCGGTTTATGCATATGTCCCAGATTGCTCGTTTCTAAACGTTGTGGGTTCGATTATCATCTGGATCAGTTAATATTTATTTCTCGGCGGTCCTGAGAAATAAATCTTGACATTTCACTCTGGCAAGTACGTAGATTACAGGACTAGTTCCTCCCACCAGCGGCAGTAACAATACTAAAATTAGAATTCAGCTGTTTCATAAACATCACATCTTGTTAATGCTAATTATAAAAAAGGATATAAAAAGAGAATTGCATAAAAGTAAATTTCAGTTGATGTTCACTCTTCATAGTGACAACATCGTGTGCAATCGGAGAACTTTTTACTGTAGCCCAACGCTCAGTGTTTGCGTGGAGTACCTTTTTCTTCATTTCTTTTGATTATTTCATTTTTTGGTTTATTATTTTCAATAACCAACCGACCGAAAAATTCAAAAACTTAACCCCCTCTCAAAATTTGAGGTTTCACGTTTCAGGATGCGTAGAATCCGAAAAACGAATACAAAATTTTTTGTCCGTCCGCCGTCCGCGCATTTTCTGGGCCTACTAACTACTTTGCCGATTTTTTTTTTTCAAATTTGGATATAAAATCAGAGGTCATTTTCTTGAAGCCCTTTAAATTTATCTATAAAACATACTTCAACGAAAAGAAGCTGGAAAAAAAGTTACGAGGAATGGTAAAATTTAATTCCGATTAACTTAAAAAGCATACACTTTTTTGTTAATATTGTAATACGTTTTTTAAAGTTTACGGAATTTCCAAAAAAAAATCGTTAAAATCGGACAATTAGGAGCAAAGATATGGTCTCCTGTTTTTTTGTATGTGTTCTACTCCATATGTTATATCCTTTGGGTACTAGTTCACAAGAGTTCCGCACGGATTACGCGTGGTTCATAATCACTTCGGTCACACTTGTTCCTGGAATCCCGAATGCTTTATCCGAAAGAGAACGAAGGCGACTGATCTCTTGGGCCAGTTACTATTAACTTTCCCGCCATTTAAGTACTTCTTTAACCTTAACCATGTTCAGTTAAATAGCAGGAGCCGACTTACATTCGAAATTTAGGCTACACATGAAACCGGAATTGAACTTGCATATATTATAGATCTGTAAAAAATAAACAGTAATAGATAAAAATCTTTAACTATTACATGTATGAATGCTATTTCACGATATTATTTTTCTTATTGACGATTTTCATTATTCATTATCTTGGAATTATCAGTATATTCATAAATCTTTATCTGATATTATTTTCATAAAAAACGTCCTTGACATCTAAATAGTGGACTTTTATATCTAAGAAATCCAAAAATCGACGAACAATTTTAAATCCGACATTATATTCATAAAAAGCTCCGATGACTAGAAAATAGTGGATCCGTATATCTAAGAATTCAAAAAAGTTACATAAACTGATGCTTAATCTCAAATCAGACAGTATATGGGTACAAAGCGTCCCCCCCCACTAGAAAATAGTGGATGCTCGTATTATTATTATAATTATAATATAACTCTATTATTATAAACTAGATAGATCACATAAACTAAAAAAGGCTTGCTAAAATAAATTATAAATGCAATTATTCCAACTTCTATAGAAAAACTCGAATAACAAATAAAAAGAATAGATTACTTCAAATTATTTATTTTCCAAATGATAAAAAAATCTTTTATACACAGTTATAAAAGATAATATACAGTATATGCGTATTTACAACCTCTACATGTAAGCAAGTGTCCATAAAAATGTAATTTCTAAAATAATTTTTTTTTAACAGGCTTTTAAGAAACGACTCAAAAATTATTTTATGTATTTTTTTCTTTTTCTTTCACAGAGATAATCGTTATAATAAAAAATAATAATTAACTAATTAGTAAATACACAATTCGTTAATAAATTATTAATAAGGAAGTTCCATGAAGGGAATACGCTATTTTTTTCTCTCAAAAATGCGTGAAAAAGGCTTGTGTAATGGAGCAATAGCTGACGTCATAAAAGACGACACCATTCGGCTGTTTTCGGGATTCCATGAACAAGTGTGATCGAAGTGGTTGTGAACCACGCGTAATTCGTGCGGAACTCTTGTGAACTAGTACCAAAAAAAAAGTTCAGTCCAAAAATTGGGAACACCTTTTATTTATTTTTCTTTGTAACTAGGAAGGTAATGTTACTTTAGATGTATAATTGTTAGGAAATAATAAACCATTGTGGAATAATTTGCAGCGGTTTTTTTAAATGTAGATAATAATTTACATAAAATGGATATTTTTATTTTTCATTTTCTCCGTTAGTATAATGGCATCCGCATTAGAACAAAAACCTCCTGACATCCAAGAGAACATATTTAAAAGTAATGGAAAATGTTAAAAAAACTTAGCTATCAATGTAATTGGCTAATAATCAAGGCAATAATACATTCAAAGATTACAGTCCCTTTAGTGTCTGCCGGTTTTAAAAAAGTTATAGCCCACAAGTAAACTTGAAATTTTTGAAAAATGGCTCGATGTTACTAACTATAAGCAATGAAAAGAATTATATCAATTTAAACATTTCGAAATATCCCAGTTATATTTACAATGCATAAATCTCGTAATTTTTCCATGGGTGTCGCCCACGTCCCAGTCGGCTTTAAGTTTTCATACTCATAAACTTTTTATAGCACAATACTACCTCGATTATCCGTCCTAGTCGGATTTGATAAATGACCGATTAAAACTCTAACATTCGGTAAAATTAATATTAAAAGTCTGCACACAAATTAATTAACAGCTTGTATGTGTATTAATATATTATACATACTAATTGAATCAGTTTATTATAGCTATAGATGCATGATTTAATTTGAGTGTATAAACAATTTTTCTCTCTTTAGTAGTCACCACAAAGTCAGTTATTAATTTATTTTTATTTTTTACCGAACCTAGGTGTTTTAATAAATTACAATAAAATTAATGTTTAGGCTATTGATAAACGTAAAATCCATAATTCCTCTTCTTTCACACTACAGAAAGATTTTCACTAATTATGACACTAATAATCTTAGCTTCATTAGTCTTCTTGATTTGTTTACTCCTTACTCCTCTGTCCATTCGTTTAACACGAGATCCCAGTCCACAAACCTATTTATTCCTTCTCATAGAACTTTTTCTTTTAAAGAATCCTTTCTCATACATCTTGTTTTGGAATTCCCCTATTTACCTCCATGTGCAAATCCTCATCCTTAACCTCATTTAAACACCATTTATTTTTCCATTTCCTCAGCAATCAATCTTCCAAATGTACGATAAGAATAATATTTTTTTTAATTTTAGAGCTGTCAGCCACAGTTTACTGTTATCTTACATGTACTTATATATTATCGTCGTATAGTTGTTTATTATTACAAATTCATACATTGTTTATTATTACAAATATGTGAACACACTCATATATATTTATGTTGTTTACTTGCGCTTTTCCTTTATTTTAATTTTAAGGTTCTATAATTTTTTTTAAATAATAATAATAATACTTTATTTATTCTGGGGCGAGTTCCTATAGAATAATACAGGAAGACAGAAATGAGGGCTAAGGAGCCTCAGAGATATATAAATACAAATACAGAGTAATTGAACAGTCTTGGTTAAAAAAAATATATATATATATATATATACACATATATATATAAGTTGCTTTCCAATTTTGATCAGTTGATAATAAAAGAGAGAAAAAAAAATAGATAAACAAAAATTGGAGTACAAATAATGAAGAACGAACTAATAACTTATGTACATATTTTCAGTAGTATCTATTTACGATTTTATGGGGACTGGATGGATAAGAAATGATTGAACAGGCGGGATTTAAAGGTAGGAAGGGTATTAGATTGACGGATATGGGAAGGGATGGAGTTCCATAGAGATGAGGATCGGATAATGAACGATTTATCGAAAGCAGCGGTTCGGTGGGCCCTTATGTATAAATCAGAAGACCGGGAACGAGTATTGCGGGAACGAACAGAGGATTTGAATTCAAGGAGCTAGGAGATGTATGAGGGACGGTGGGATGGGATGACTTGAAAGAGGAAGGATGCCAGGAAATACTTACGACGGTAGGAAGGATAAAGCCACTTTAACTCCGCGTAAAGATGGGAAACAGAGGCGTCCCTTGGGATCCCAAAGATGAATCGTACAAAGCAATTTATCAAACGTTTTAGTTTCGCCTCGAGATCTCCAGAGAGGCCTCCATATACCGTACAGCTATAGTCAAAGTGGGGAAAAATTAAGGAAGTGACTAGGAGCCTACGGGTTTCAAAAGGAAATAGGTGACGGGAGTAGTTAAGACGTTTTAGGATAGAGATGGTACGGCGGGAAATATTGGATATATGATTTTTCCAAGAAAGCGTTTGATCAATGGTTATTCCAAGATTTTTGATGGTGGGGTGAAATTTGATGGGGTTATTATGTAGGAACAGAGTTGGAATAGTAGGGGCAGTTTTAAGGAGGTGATTGGAGCCTATTAAGATTGCCTTTGTCTTATCCGCATTCAACTTCAGCTTGTTTGTTCTTGCCCAGTCACAAATTCCATCTAAGTCTTCTTGAAGTTTTTCTGTGGCAGATAATAGGTCGGAGGGCGGAAAGGAAAGGTAATAATTATGTAGTTTAATTAATTTTTATTGTCTTCTACTTCCAGACAAATGTCACCTCATCATTGCTTCATTATAATTATTCTTAGGGACTAAATGTCCCAGAATATAGTTTCCTTTTCTATCTTTCTATAATCCTTCATCATAAGCATTCAGCGAATCATGCTCGTTTCGAATAATGTTTCTCCCCAAGGTTAAAATAAAGTATCGAAATAGCTTGCACAGTACCGGTGAGCACACTTAATAATTGAAAACATTTAACAAGAAGTAAACAAAACTGAAGGATCAATGATAGCACACAAATTATTGTTGAATAACAACATTACAGAAACATCCGAATAATAAAATAATTATTTATAGTAGGCCCGTGCGAAAAATTCGCACATCATATTGTTATCAAATGCCAGATTAATAAGAAAATAAAATATTGCAACGTATCAAAAAGTAAAGGAATCAAATGTTTCTTTATCGATAAATATAATCGACAAAGAAAACAAAAATTAATTCATCTTCATTTTTGTTTGGAACCAACATGTTTACAAATTTCAGTAAGCTGTATCTTTGCTAAAAATTGTCCGATTTCAATGATTTTTTTTTCATTGTGTAGAAAATTTAGTAATCTTTTATATAACCAAGGAAAAATGTGTAATTTTTTAGTTATACGCAAATAAAGTTTGTTTTCTTTCATAACTTATTTGTCTGAATTTTCGGGATGATTGGACTATTTTGCCCGCCTGAAAGAGAAGGAAGCCTTCAAAATCGGTGGCCCAATCTTAAGATTTGGTGAAAAATTGACGATGAATTGGCTTGCCGATCAAAAACACCATCGATATATAATATAAACTCCTCTCTCGATCATAGAGACCTCAAGTCGACGAAATGAGACATGTATTCAATGACAGTACTGCAATTAATATAAGTTTGTGTGGATGGGAACCCTATGCCTTGCGCTATATCGAAAATAGTACGTTTCGGGGCTTAAAAACGCAGGATCCGATAGTTCCGGAGGAACTATCCGGGTCTTGCTGTACGCATCAAAATCTTCAAGGTCCAATTTATCCCGTATCGATCAACAGACCTTCCACCGTTCAGGTATTGAAGCCTAGCAAAATGTTTGTATCGACTTTATTTATTTTAGAAAGAAAAACAGAAATGGAGAATACGATTCGCTAACCCCCCGTGAAATTCTGAATCCAACGGTACTCCATTCATGGTATTTGAGCATGACAGGAGCTTATATTTGGTACAAACCCGATTTCGAGCCTTACTGTAATAATATATGTGGGGATAGGTTATTTGCGATAGCTAAAGCTACAGTTAATTAATTGTAGTTGTCATAAGAGCTAATTTCTATACCTAAAAAAAAGAGCAGTTCATTTTAACTAACAGGTAATGTAACTATGAAAATAAGCTGCGAGCTAACAGTTAACTAATTAATAGCATATTTAGCGCAGATAATTTTACAAATAATTAGCCGATGCCCAACTCTGGTTCCAGCTACTAGGGAAGTTACCATTAAACCAAATATGATTGTAGAAATCCAAAAGTCATTTCATGGTAATTTTCGGATGACGTATCATGTATGTTACGGGTAATGTATGTTATTTTGTCCTGTTGAATCTTCCTTATTTTGTTCCATACAAAATTGCAAGTGGTGGTATGGGCGTACGCAGGGGAGAACCTAACAAATGGTTTGAAGAAAATTCGAGAAAATTAATTTTTTTTAAATATATTTTAAGTATATACATTCTATATAAAAACATTTATAAATTGTAATAATAATAATAACCATTTCCCAAAAGAATGTCCGTCTGATATGAAAGGTATGTTCGCCCTTGAAGGGTAGACCAATTAAAGGACTCAATAAATAATACCCATGTTTTCATATCAGTTATTATTATTATACATATAGCCTTTATAGAATATAAATTTATTTGTAATTGGGAAAGTTCCCATACAAACAGTATTGATAGAGTTAAAAGCTCAAAATCATAGTAAACGAAGATGTGCATTATAATATTACTACTGTAATCTAAATTCTCAATCCTGTTCAATTGTCTCTGATAACCATGAGTATCAACAAATATTGCACATTTATTTATTTTTATATTATATAAAACAAACATTATTGCTATCTACAATTATTTAATTAATTAGAAAATTTAAATATGTTTAAGCATTTTGAGGCATACAAAAGGCAAGTGTAATTAAGAGGATAGAAATAAATTCTTCTCATGTAATATTGTTTTCATGTTATTTTTTTCGGACTATTTGCATATAAATATATCCGCGTTGACTAATATCATTAATCATTGTTAACTTTCAATCATAATCAACAAATAATGTCTCATTTTTTAATGATCTTATGAAATTATAAAATTAATCTTTTTTTTTTTAATTTTTTACATCATAGTGCATTCGTTTTATTTTTGTTTGGTCTTGTATGATTAACATTGTGGAAAATGGATTTTCTGTAATGTTCTTAACTGTTATCCACTCGAACCTTTGTCATTTATTGTTAACGTCAAGAGCCATTTTATAAACTTGATTGATTGGAAGTTGGATGAGTTAAAGTTGAGTGTATCTGTAAAAATCGTTCTGATATTGAAATTCTTCGAATTTTTCGGTAATTTAATTTAACATTTCATACTTCACAATTTTTTTTTCTTTTTAACGTTATTTTTATTTCAGAAAATGACATAATCCTTGCTTCGTAAGCAAAATAACATATATTTCACAGACATGAAACTATAATTTTGTATCAACGAGGACTCACAATCGGGGAAATTCAAAAAGAAGTTGAAGGTCTATTTCTGTAATTCATCATTTCAACAAAAATGTTTTAAAAATCTAGTAACAGGACGCTTGAAACGTTCAGGAAAGACATTCTTTTTTATTGAATATCAATACATTCTGCAACATTAAAGGGAATTAATATTAAGGCTATATTAATCATTCACGCAATATGTACAACTAAGATAGAGATAATAAAAAAAAAGAAATATAGACAAATAAAATAAGTAAATTAATATACCTATGTACAAAAAATAAAATAATAGATAAAAGCTAAATGAAATTAAAGTAAATAAAACACATCCAAACCTATATACAATATTTACATTCGCCCAGGGGACTCAGAGTCATGCTTTGTCCCCCAATGTGGACCTAAAGCTGGACTCCAGGAGATCGCAGTGCTTCTCTCCCAGCCGTATTAGAAACCAGTGGAAACTGATACAAGCAAGTCTAAAAAACATTTTAAATTATTGTGCTTTCACAATCACTTAAAATCTAACAGATAAGTGGCTCAAGAAATGGCTGAGCTACAAGGACCCAAGTTTAGTCCTCAATTATTTGCAAACTCCTAATATTCAGCCTTAAAGGTCGCGTAGCCAAAACAACACCATTATAAACAAGCACAAGCAACTTCAGTTTACCATAGAATCCAAACATTTGATGGAAGAAGAATGGAACAAATTATATGGAGAGATGAGTCAAAATTTGAAATGTTTGGTTTCGGGAGGGGGTAGTTTTTTTGAGATAATTTGGAGTGGAATTTCTGAATAAATGTTTGCAAACAACAGCATAACGCGGAAGTGACTTCTTTATGGTTTAGGGATGCGTTCCTAGATATGAAGTTGGAGATCTCTTGTGGAAAACTGTACCATAGTTTCATACCATGAAATACCTGTGTTTAAGCTGATGTTTAAACTGGGCTGAACTTTATTTTTTCAGCAAGATAACGAGCAAAAATATAATATAATGTCCCAAGGTAGCATTAAATATAAAACAAAATGAAATTGTGAAATATGGAATGTTAAATTAAATTAGAGGAAAAAATTTTAATATTTGAAAAAATGTTCACAGATGCACTCAACTTCGAAGAGTTTAAAAACAGTCAGTTGAGTTATGCTTTGAATAATAAGGTAGCATTATTCAGAAGACAAAAAAACGGATTAGTCGCTTGGCTTATTGTTAATTGAAAATAATGCTAATTGAAATATGTACTACATATAAAATGTCTGAAAATTAAATCAGTTTCTAATTAAAATGATGAAAACAAGTTTAAATCGAAAAATTCATCATTATGATAAAAATTTGTATTTAATAATTTAGGACGCACTTAATTTCATGAGCCAGAATGGAATATTTTTATTCAAGTTGAAAAACCTTTGAAAAAAGACCCCCAACCTACAAAATAGTCTATTTTTTCTGGATTATATTTTTTACTGATTTCTATAACTGTACCTATAGTGCAGGCTGTCATCGATTGTGCCTGTTTACAAGCATAATAGTAAACAATAGAGTAAGATAAATTACACTAAAATAGCCATAATAAGTTATCGTTTCTACGAGTCTTCCTTGATGATAAAACTTTTTAATTTTTTTTTTGTGAAATTATATGATTTATATTTTGATAAAATTGCTTCTAAATGGTTTTCATTAACATCTTAAGAAATATTTTATTATTGGTATCAATGTAAAAATAACAGAAGATAGGTATCTTGGGTCTTTGTAGAATCAGCTATTTCTTGAGCCGCTCATTTGCTAGATTTTAAGTGATTGTGAAAACATAATAACTTCAAATGTTTCTTAGACTTGCTTGAACGTTTCAAGCCTCCTGTTTGCTAGATTTTTTAAACATTTTTGATGAAATGGTGAATTACAGAAATAGACCTTCAACTTATTTTTTAATTTCCCCGATTGTAATTCCTCGTTGATGCAAAATTATAGCTTTATGTCTGTCAAGGATATGTTATTTTGCTGATGGAGTAAGAATAATGTAATTTTATGAAATAAAAATAACGTTAAAACGAAAAAAAAAATTTGAAAAATGGAATGTTAAACTAAATTACCGAAAAAATCGAAGAATTCTAAAAATATCAGAACGATTTTTACAGATACACTCAACTTTAACTCATCCAATCTTCCAATCAATCAAGTTTATACAATGGCTCTTGACTTTAACAATAAATGACAAAGGCTCAAGTGGATAACAAGATGGGTATCTTCTGGAATTCTTACATTGATATCGTCTGGATAAGAGGAGCACATTATTTCAAAATTATAATTCAATTATACCTGTAGCACCGCTTTGAAATAGTCCTCCATATCAGATATACGTAAACAGGAAAGGTTGACAGAAAAGACCTCTCCCTGTAATATCCCTTCGTCACATCCATCTCAAAGGATAACAGCCCCTCTATTTTTATCCGGCCATGGACATTTTTTATAAAGCTAATAATTTCTCCACATAATCCAAGCGATTAAGATTTATGCCATAGGATATTATGGTTTAAACTGTCGAAATCACGTCACAATTAGTCTTTTATTAAAGATGGAAAGTCAGGGAATAATAAAACATGAAATAATATTAAAAAATAATTGGCTTAGCCAATACAAAATACCAGTAAAGTCAACATTTACAAAACATCTATGGTACATTATATTGATCGTATTAACGAAAAAATATGAATGCAATAATTTAACTGATCAAAAAAATTAAACATTTTTTTTTTAAAATATTACTTCCTTTTTTCAAATAGAGGTCGTTTAAGAAGGCATCTATTGTAAAAATGATATCTTTATAATAATAAAATTTAATTCAAAAATACTTCACTGAATATCTTGAGTGAATTCATTCAATATTAAAATTTCTTATTTTCTTCCTAGGAAATAAAAAAAAATTAAATTATTAGTGATACATTAGTTTTATCAAACAACCCGGCAATTATTGATTATATATAGTTCAAGTATTAATTAAGTATATATTTTAGTTTATAAAACAGGTTTTAATATGATTCATTTCCGGGAAAGTATATACAATTAAACTTATCTCTAAGAATTGATAAATATACAAAATTAAGTGTTAAATTGCAAATGTTGAATACAAAATTCAAAATATTCTTGAATTATTTTTTAGTTAAATTTTATATTTATAAAGATATCATTTTTACAAAAGAGGCTTTCTTAAACGACCTCCGTTTGAAATAAAAAGGAAGTAATATTTAAAAAAAAAAAATGTTTAATTTTTTTGGTCAGTTGAATTATTGTATTAATATTGTTTTCGTTAATACGATCAATATAATGTACCATAGACGTTTTGTAATTCTTAACTATACTGGCATTTTGTATTGGCTAAGCCAATTATGTTTTAATATTATTTCATGTTTTATTATTCTATGACTATTCAGCTTTAATAAAAGACCAATTATGACGGAATTAAGCCAAATGCTGATTCTCAGCTATACAAAAACTAACTTAAGTCATAGTCGTCAGTCTGCCATCTTTGGATGTCATTTTGGGGTGCGTGGGGAGTGCGTTCACTTTTTTTGTTGTGAGAATTTTTTTTAATAAATAGTTACAATGAAGTCTGGGAGGGAGGGGGGTTCTGGCCCACTATGTGCTACTATATTGTCTAAGACAGACCCATGTGCGTCGTGGCAATCTGATGAGGGGCCCTCAAAGACCAGACTTGAAAATTCATAAATATTTTAATAATTAAGGGTATCGAAAAATAAAAATATATATAGTAATAATAATGATATACTCGTTTTATACATATATTAAAATATACTTTAAATATAAACAATTACTGAGGGTAAATAAATAACGCAGAGATAATTATGCTAACAGATTATTAGTGGTGTTCCTGTTGTTTTGCCACCACAGCTACCATTTCTCCTCTCTTACAATCATACACGCCCTATCATTGTTTATACCATACCTGTTATTTTAGCTAATTTGCGAAAACTCATTTTTCATACTTGAAATAATAAAAAATTGCTTGAGAAGCATAATAGGCTAAGAAATGTGAGGTTTTAAAAATTGAAAATTTAAGAGTCTGATACTTAAATATAAATGACTTGGTGCAGGTTTTTTTAACACTAAATTTCTTAGTTTTCGGCATTAATAACTTCCAATTAAACAACAATTGAATTTATTTGTTGTATTTCCAAATTACATGTTTACATGTTGACGTTTCGGGATATTTAATCCCATCTTCAGAACTACAATTCCAATGGTTTTTTTGTTGATTCATGGCTTAAATCTAATATGCTCCATTGTCAAGTTCTAAATCCATATATTTAATTTAATATTATTTGTTATTTTATGTTATTTGTTTACTTTTTTTTCTTTTATTTACTTTATTCATCGGTACTATTTATTTACTTTTTATATTTATATTTATTTCTCTATTATGTGTATATATTGTATGAATGAGAACTCTTAGCCCTAATACTTATAGCCCTCCAGCAGTGGCTGATTGTATTATTATCCAATAAATAGATTTAAAAAAAAAAAAAAAAAATCCATATAACACGAATTCACCATGGCAGACACCCAATAATTGGTCTAAAAGCATGATGACGCTCTGGATATTATATACTATTTTTTTTTATTTATATGATATTTACAACTGTATAAAAAAAAATACATCTAGTAAATTCGCACATGGATATAATGACATGAAACACATATTGAGAATCTACCCATTGGTAGCACTCTAATAATATGTCTATGTTAGAAGATCACGTGGCAATCTTCTTTTCAGATGCCTCGGGGGGTTATCAGGAATTGAATAAATAGGAAACAGGTTAGAAACAAGAGTGTTGGGATGGTTATGAAGTTTGCTATGGAAGGACAGATATCTGGATTGGGCCAAATCTGATACATAAGGAACATTAAGCTCATTGTGGATGATATTATTTGTAACAAAGTAAGGAGCATTAAGGATTTTACGATGGATTTTGGATTGTAAGGATTGGATACGATAGGAATTTGAAGGTTTGATGGAGGCCCATAGCTCAACTCCGTAAGTCCAAATAGTCCTTATTATAGTCATGTAAATGAGTCTTTTGTAATTAATGGGAAGGTTAGAGTGTTTGTCTAGTAAGTGTTAAAGTAGTCGGAAACGTCGAGCTATTTCTTGTCGTTTATTCCAAGTTAGACGTTTATCCTGGTGGAGTCCTAGTTTTATATACTTTAATTTATTATAACATGAATTTAGAACCTAACAAAACATAACATATCCTAAAACAAAACAAAGAATAACATACAACTTCCCAGAAAAAAAGAAAAAAGAAGACTAAATTTGTTTAGGGAGGAAATACGAGTAGGCTGATTTCCCAAAATATTTTACTCTTCGATAGTAATTAATTAAAATAAACAGTTTTTCAAATGTAAAAGTGTTTCATTGTTTGTCCTATAATTTTACCAATCTTTATAATACCTGGTTAGTACTATTTTTGTGAAATATCACAAATATCTCTCATAAATATCTCTCGGAAATAAAAATGGTATTGCTAATAGGGTAGTTTATTTTGTTGGAATTGAATAGGAGCGTCCTTTGGTTGTTTGCCGACCTTGGCCTCGCTACTTCTCATACAGACTTGAGCCCTCTAATTGTTTATGAAACGAAATAACAAACTTTAAACATAACATGTAATACAACTTTTCTGTTATGATGCGAATAATAATATCTATTAATTACGAGGTCACAAACATCAACCAATATTACATGTAATTCATGCAATTACCATATAAGCAACTATCTTTGTATCAAATAATATGTTCCGTCTACAATTTCTTAATATTATGGTCAAGCTACAATATTTATATTCGATTGTAAGATTATGTATTTAATACTGAAATGATTGGCTATACGTACAAATTTTGGAAATAACATTTCTGAAATATTACCACAAGGGTTTTTTCATTATTGGTATTTTTATTTTTTACGTCAACCATGGTAACGTTGGCCACATTCGTCATTTGTTTCCATGTAGTCCAATGCAGTTGGTCATTTCTGTCATAAATCCCTTCATCTTCTTTGAAATAATTTCTTCTAATGCAAGCTAAAGAAAAAGATATTGGGCGCCCATGTCTACATTTGAGCAAATCATGCATTAAGTATCCTGGCTAAACAACCATAGGTAATCATGATTATTTAGAATCAAGAAGCTATTACCCACGAACTGGTCGTATCGCAGGTTCGTTTCAAGCATTCAAGTAGTCTTTCAAAATTTTCCCACCGTTTTCTTACAGATTTGTCCGGAGCAGGCTCCTTGCATTATGGGATTGTTTTTATTATTTGGGAGTCCTGGGTTTTAACGAGTAGGCGATGATAAAATTCAACAGTAACCTCGATAAATTATCAAGATTCTGCTTGTTCAAACCGTAGCAGAAGATTAACGTTGATAACCAATATTTTTTATTAAAGGGCTTACAAAAATACATCCTGCGGTATTAGAAAATATCCAGGTGAGATAGTGGAATAAGATTAATAATTTGAATTTGGACCAGGAGTACCGAAGTGAGACTGTCTAGAATACTCGTTTGCGAGAATTTTTTTTTTTTAAGAATTGGTCAACTGCAAGTGACACAATAGACCACTTCATTCCAAATAGACTCCAAAAGCAGATGTGAGAGCACTTCCTGTAATGGTTCAAATGAACCAACGCTCGAGAATTCAACTGGGAGACAGCGGTCAGACGGGTGAAATTGTGTCCTTTTTTCGTAAATGAGGGAAAGATGTGCTGCATGTGCTGGAAAAATGTCTTAACAGCTAATTCCCTCTGCATAACACCATGGATCAAGAATGAATGAATTTATGAGACTCCTAAGAGAACAGGATTTCATCTGCATTGACAAAGTTTACTTTAATGATACGGGTGGATCCACGAGAGACACGTCGATATTTTTGGATTTCCTTAAACCCGGAGGCCAGCGCTAGTCTTGGAACCAACAATGCGATATGAGAGTAATGGCCTCAATCAGGCAGGTGGAGTGTAAATGGTGAAGAAGTGCAATCCTTCTCTTTGTGTAAGTTGGATTTCGCTTAACAATCTTGGAGAGAATAAGGAGCTTTGTAAAATACTTGGATGTTGATATCGGGTCTATTGTGTTGAAGGCCAAGAATACTACTCTGAACTCCCTGGGGATTATCTATCACCTGAGTGGTAATAAGGATATTGGGTATATATTTATTTTTCATTATTATCATGTAATATTTTTTGTTCGGTTTTAAACTATATATGGGTAAACATAACTTTAGTATTTTATTGTTTTTGTTTTCATTATTTTAATTTTAATATCTCTATAAATATTTTATTTTAAATTATGCTATAACGGAATGATCACTAGAAAAGAGAACAATGGGATGAATGAGAGTGATGACATAACGATTTAAATAAGAAAAATAAGTTGAAAATGTATGTGCATTGTATTATAAATTGATAAGTATGTTGTTTAAATTTAATAATGTAATGCATGTTTTTGGGCTGCATTGCTGTCAAATAAGGCGTTCCTCTTTTAGCTGACTTCGAAGTTAAAGGACAGCTGATTATTGTTTGGCGACAATGAAGAATAAACCCCAAAGTTTTTTAAATCATTTTAGCATCATATTGCATATGCCAAAAATATTTTTTTATTTTTTATTTTAATGAAATTTAAACTGTATTACATGGAAAATACAACAAGTAAATGTGACATTGGCAACATGACATGTACTGCATGAAAAGAAACTACCCATTGGTAGAACTCAAATTAAAGTTCTATATTAGAAGGTCCCGAGGCCATCTTCTTTTCAGACGCCTCGGACGGTTATCAGGGATCGAGGAGGAAGCAAGGTTTGAAAGGAGAGGATTCCGATGGTTCTGCAGTTTTTTATGGAAGGATAGGTATCTGGATTGAGGCAAATCGGAAACATATGGAACATTAACGTCTTTATGGATGATTTTATTTGTGACAAAGTAAAGAGCGTAGAGGATTTTACGAAGGATTTCGGATTGTAATTCCGTAAGTACAAATAGGTCTTATTATTGTCATATATATATGAGTCGTTTGTAATTGATTGAAAGCTTAGAGCGTTTTTCTAGTAAGTGCTGCAGCAGTCGAAAACGTCGGGCGGTTTCTAGTCGTTTCAGTCTGGTATGGGGGTACAAAAATAATAAAATTGAGCATTTTGAAAAAAATAATCGTATTTTTTTGTTCAAATATTGAATTTGAAAATATCTTTCGCCTTTCTTTAGAGGTATCAAAAATAAGAATATGAGATGGTCTTGAGTGAATCGTGTGAAAACATAGGTACTATGATTTTCTTCCAGTGAGAAACCCGATCTTATTCGAATATATTTTATTCTTACAGAGATCGAAAGTTATGCTTTTGAATGCGAGGTTTGGAGGGGGAGGGGAAGAGATGAGGAAGAGGAGATTTATGTAAATCACTTTATAAGGAGGGTTCCGAGTAGGCGGGAGCACCTGCTGGGTCCACCTGGCCCCCACTGATTTTTCAATTACTCCCTAAGGTCCCACATATTGCTGGTACTTATATATACATTATTGGAGAAGGGTAGATTATAACAACATGTGTGCTCAGGCGTTATTGCTGTCCCCATGCCTCTGTTATAAACCAAGCGGTGGCTTATCAACAGTTTTATTGGATTCCTCATTTAGCTAAGCAGTTCTTACTAAGGGAGTACCGAGATTGAGTCATTGTGTTTATAAAGGTTTTATTTTATTATCTTTATTTCAATTCATAAACAAAAAAATTAAACTGCGGAGATGAGCTATGGGGCTCCACCAAACCTTCAAATTCCTCTCGCATCCAATCCTTACAATCCAAAATCCTTCGTAAAATCCTCAATGCTCCTTACTTTATTACAAATAACCTCATCCATAATGACCTTAATGTTCCTTATGTATCAGATTTGGCCCAATCCAGATATCTGTCCTTCCATAATAAACTTCATAACCATCCCAACCCTCTTGTTTCTAACTATGCTTCCTATTCAATTCCTGATAACCCCCCGACGCGTCTGAAAAGAAGATGGCCACGTGATCTCCTAACATAGACATATTATTAGAGTGCTACCAATGGGTAGTTTCTCAACATGTGTTTCATGTCATTACATCCATGTGCGAATTTACCAGATGTATTTTTTGTATACAGTTGTAAATATCATATAAATAAATAAAATTTAAAAAATCTGCGTTGGAAATGTCAAGAGATTAACTGATTACAATTAGAACACACCCCTTCCCATTTATGGCTCACTAACCCGGTCTGGGAATAAAAAACACATAAAAAAAATCTGGTGTGCCCACTCACACGACATTCCTACCTATTTCAGAAAAGTATTTATATCTTTACATATGTCCATCAAGAAACAAAAAAAAATTGAATTAGATTTATTTTCCAGAAAATTTATTAAAGGAAAGATTTGAGTACGATTTATTTGATAAACTAAAGCAATGTAAGCCGGCTTAAGGTAGATCAGTGTAACATCTAATATTGATGATCAAAAACTTTTTGCCATAGTCTAATTTTGTCAAACGATAATTTCTGTTAAAAGTAGAGAAAATAGTGATGCTTGTGTGAAGCGGGCAACAGATTTTCTTACTTTCACTTAGTCATCTTTTTTCTCTCATTCACCGCTTACTGACACCAGGATATGAACCAGTAATCTTACATTGGAAATTGAATAGCTGTAACTTCGTTAATAGTTGTCCAAAATGAACGATTTTTATATAGTTTCGTAGGAAATTTCATTACCTTTCAAAAAAAAAAAAAAAAAACATGTTAAAAGGGGACGTTGAAACGTCCTCAGTTACTGGAACGTTCAGTAGTTCCCGAGAAAATCTTGGCATAGACAGACAGAGAGACCAATGGCTAAAAACGTGTTTTTTGGACTCAGGGGGCTCTGAAACGTATAGATCCGTCGAAAACCGCATATCGGAAATTTTACCCGATCGCAATACTTCCCTTACCTAGTATAGGTAGGAAAGTAAAAAAAATAGAACACCGCCTACTCAACTTTCATACATCAAAAGTCCTCATTCTATTCAGATTCCTCACTTCTTCACAAAATTTTGTGGACATCAACACCAAAAGAAGATGTTTTATTAATTTATTATTATTATTATTTATATGATATTTACAACTGTATTAAAAAAAATACATCTAGTAAATTCGTACATGGATATAATGACATGAAACACATGTTGAGAAACTACCCATTGGTAGCAATCTAAGTTTTATTAATTTAAATTTGACATATTAAACTTAATGCTTAATTATTTTCTTTTAATATTTAACGATTTTTTAAAACATATGAACCATTATAACTTATAATCTCAATGCTTTTGATTTCCTGTTAAAATAAATTCGAGGTTTATGTAAGGTACATACTAACACGTTTTATCAAGAGATATCCTGCTGTCATTTAATATTTGAATGATGGGACTAGGCTTCTCAAGAAATTAGTGAACGGCCGTTATATAGAGGTTTCATCAATAATTCCAATTACTTCCGAGGTAAATTATCGATAACCCACCTATTCCGAAAATTCAGTTTGTTAAATTCAAATTATTTCATGGTTGATTTTTTTTCTATAGCTATGACAGTATATAATACGTTTATCATTAAAATTGAATTTCTATATACAAATGTATCTCTTTAAAAATGCGGAGTGGTAAATATATTAATTGGTCTTAAAATTCTGGATTTCGAAAAAGAAAATTACTTCATTCGAAAATTTTTATTCTACAAAAAAAGTCTAATTATAGTTAGAAACTGTAAATGGTAAATGATTATTGTTTTTAAAGAACTTTACTCTTTTAAAAGCAGATCGTCCATGGACCAAACCTCCGGGTGGCTATTTGACTTTCTGGAATATCAAAACCGGATTCCTGATTAATGTAATTATTAGAGTCATCAATTTTATGCTATGTCGTTAGGAGTTTTCCCCCTCTCCCCTCCCTCTGGGCTCACTGCCCTCATATAACTCGAGGGGGAGAAGTGGGGTGGCTTTTCGTTATGATTATTTACCCATTTCTTGCAGATATCCTTCCATTCAGAGGTGCCCAGAAGGGGGTGTACTGAATCCATAATAAAATTTGAGGAGGCACATTTGTCCAGAGTTATCAATTTTTGAGGGGACACATATTCACAGAGTTAAAAATTTTCGAGGAGACACATTTTTACGAAGTTATGAATTGTTGGAGAAAACCATATTTTTGTGTGGCTTCAATTTGGAGTCCTTTTCAAACCAGAGAAAAAAGGAAAACATGATATTGAACCCAGCTGGAGTATTCGTATTAAAATTGTAATTTTTATATTTTTTACTTTCACATTTATCATACCAGACTGAAACGGCAAGAAACCGCTCGATGTTTCCGATTACTTCACCACTTACTTGACAAACGCTATAAAATTCCAATTAATTACAAAAGACTCATATACATGACTATAATAAGACCTATTTGGACTTATGAAGTTGAGCTATGGGGATCCATCCAAACTATCCATAATGACCTTTGTGTTTCAGATCTGGCACAATCCAGATACCTATCCCTCCATAATAAAATTTAGAATCATCCCAACCATCTCGTTTGTAACCTTGCTTCCTCTTCAATTACTGATAACCCTCCGAGGCGTCTGAAAAGAAGATGGCCCCGTGATCTCCTAATGTAAACATATCATTACAGTGCTACCATTGGGTAGTTTTTCAGCAAGTGTTTTCACGTCATTATGTGCATATGTTCAAATTTACTAAATGTATTTCTTTAATACAGTTGTAAATATCATTAAGAAATGAAAAAAACTTTCACATTTACCCATTTACCGTTTTTTAGAAGAGGAGTACAATAAAATTTCTTGGGAGAGGACGTGTGCCATCGTTCTTAGAGAGTACACCACAGCTTTTATTTACATGATTTTTTTTTGTTTATTTTATTTATTGAATAATAATACATTCTGCCACACCCGAGGGCAATACCTGATTAATAGAGTAATAAAAATTTTGTTAGGTAACCATGAACTTATTAGTGAAGAAATTGTTGACCGTCAGAATAAATGCAAGAGAAGATGTTTGCATAGGGGAGGGAGTATGTGTAGCAGTGGAAAAACTCACAAATTAGAAAATTGATATTTACCCGAGCCAGATACCTATGCTTTCATGATAAACTCCAGTCCTATCCGAATCCACTTCTTTCCAGCCTTGCTTCTTCCTTGATTCCTAATAATCCCCCTGAAATAAGATGGCCTCGTGATCTTCTCACCTAGAATTAAATAGGGAGTACTACCCCATGGGCAGTACCTCTTCAAGTCTGTTCATGTCATGATTTCTAATGTGTGCATTTTACTAGTGGTATTGTTTATACAGTTGTAAATTTCATTAAATAAATAAATACATTAATTTGTACCGACAATGTTAACTAAATTTAAGGTCTTCGACAGGGTCAGCTTATTTTTCTTTAAATATTTTTTATCAATTAGGAGGTTCAAACAGAAGTAATTTCATTAAATTTAAAGGGGCGACCATCTTTCAATCCTTTTTGTTTAAGGGGCTTTTTGATTAAATGTACATTTCAACTGCAACAACACCTAAATTAATTATTTTCCCCTGCTTTATAGTGAATTAAAAACGTTGAATGCGACCAATAATTGAACACGTACAATTGTTAAAGTCACACTTAACGATTACAGTCAACAACTGGCTTGTACATGTTACGAATGACCGGTTGTGGCCTGATATCACGCAGGCTCCGGGAAGAGGTAAGGGATGGATGGTATACGAGCCGTCCATCCCTTCCCTCTTGCTTGCCTTTTAAGGCGCAATAATTGAGATTTAAGTGGCAATGACAATTATTCTGTCTCAGAATCCTAGAAACGAACGCGCAACTTTCTCCAGGCATGTATATCATATTGGCTGTTTATTGTAAGGCATTTACTTAAAAAGAAAACTTTTTTTTTTACTTAAAAAGTAATATTTGAGAATTATAAAAGATTTTGTTTTGAAAATGAAGCACTGATATTGGTTTCCATTATGTCTATAATGCAATTCTTTGAATTTGGGCTTACAACAATGAAGACGCCTCTAAGTATTAGGGAACTCGAATGGATCTTATTCTTCCATCAAACCATTGAAATGTACAATATAATATTACTATTCTTTTCTACTTTAAGCACACCAGTGAAGTTTTGAAGTGTTTTTGCATTTGAATTAAAATATCTGAGAAGCTAAAAATCGGACCTATATATTGTAAGCAAGAAAAATGTTCAGAATTTTATCGTCTTTGTAATGAGCTATTAATCAAAATTGTATCTTAACGTGACATCTTGTTAGAGAGGTGAAAAGGGTAAAATAGTGTCGAAAACCAACTGATAACGAGTTTTATTGAAGACGTGGACTAAAATTTATTAGAAACTAAAAATCAGACAGTAAGCAAGAGAAATGTTTTTTTCTCTTTGCATTGAGCTATTATTCAAAACTTAACGCGACCCTGAGTTAGAGAGGCAAAATGGGTTTCAGTATTGTCTTATAGATAAGTGATTTGTTTTAAATAGAAAGTTTAGATTATCTGTTAAGTAGTCTGTATAGTTGGCCGTATCGTCGGTTCAGTTCTTGTCTTTTGAGTCGAGTATGTGAGTTCCTGAGAAAGGAAGCTGGATGGAATTAAAGTGCACTGGTGGACAGGAATTGCGTCGGAGTGTAAAGGTGACATATTGGCATTTGGATTCATTCACTTTAATAATCCAGTTATTACACCAGTGCTCAATCAAGGAGAGGTGCCTCTGCAGATTTGAGGATATTTCTATATTATTGTGGATTTGGATTTAATGTCATCAGCAAATACCGCAAGGAAGGTATGAACAGATATACCAGCGGTAAAGAGGATGTAAAGTATGGAACCCAAGACGCTGCCTTGGGGAACACCGGCTTTGACTGGATAGATATTAGAAAGTTCTAATCCACAGCGTATTCGAAATGATCGGAGGATTAGGTGCAAAAACTGAGGTAAATGAATGAAAATCAATCAGTCGTACCATGCCCGTTCAAATGCCTGTACTATGTCCAGAAATGCACCCGAACAGTGTTCCTTGTATTTTAGGGCTGATGAAATATGATCAACTACTCGGAGTCCTTGTTGTACAGTAGAATCCTGAGAGCGAAAACCTAACTGATGGGAAGGATGATTTTGGGATTCTTTAATGGGTAGGATTCATTTCAAAAGGACTTTTTCAAATATTTTTGAAAGAATTGAGAGTAGGCTAATTGGTCTTCAGGATGTCAACTGTTGGAAGGTTTGTTTGCTTTTGGGAAAATGATGACAGTGGAATGTTGCCATAACAGGAAAGTTGGTGGTACGCAGGATACAATGATAGATATATGTGAGGAATATGACTGCTCTGGATGGAAGTTGTCGAAGGATCTGAGGGTTAAGGAGATCATATCCAGGAGATTTACGAAGGATTAGTTTTTATATATTAGAGAGGTGTCTGGCGAACTCCTCAGTTTTATCTTCGTCAGATGCTGCCCAGAAGCCGTCATCTCGCCAGAGGGATTAGGAAACCTGGTGAGGTTTTAGTAATTTTCCAAAGGAAACTGTCACAAACAGAGAGGGAGGATAAATAGTAGTTATAGGATTCGGATCTATAGAAGGCTAATTCCCGCTTTAGGTCTTTGCAATAGTAATTATAGGAGTGGCGATCAGCTCGATATCTCGTACATCACCACAGTGATCTGGTACGTCGTTTCATATGGATTAGGTAAAGGAGGTGAAGTGGTAAATTGTTATTCATAGGAATTAGGGGGAGGCTAGTTCCAATCAGCTTGTTGAATTGAAGTAGTAAAGGAATTGACGGCATAGTCAAGATCATCGAGAGTTTTCAGGAGTATGTTGAGGTCTATTTTGTCAGAGTGGATTTGGCGGAAAAGGTTTCAGTTAACAGAGCCTCTAATAAATGCCGGTGGTAAATAATTAAAAGAAGCTTATTAATCTTTTCTAAAATTGACAAGTGTATACTCCGGTTGGAAAATAAAAAAGTCTTTTATAATCCATGGTTTTGAAACAATATCTAACAAAACTTTATATTTTTATTTTTAAAAAATTTGATCTACTGTACTAAGCTGCAATTGGTAACTACATTAATTAGATTTTTTTTTTACTTTCACTTACCTATATATGAAACATATAGTAACGGAAAGTATTGCGATCGTGATAAATTTCGAATCCGAGTTTTCAACTGAAATTCATGTTTTCAGGTCCCCTGAGTCCAAATAACCAAGTCTCACAAAATGGTATGTGTTTGTCTCTGTTTGGTTTTGTGTTTGTGTATGTGAACAATCAAGCCCAAAAACGAAAGGCCGTACAAAATTGAAATTGCATATTTAAGGTTATGTAATTATATGCTTATGAATATTACAGGTTAACAACTGTAAATTTTCGTCAAAATCGGCTTACTGGAAGTGCGTCTTTATATTTCACGAAAATGGCACTAACGACTTTGATTAAACTCGCTGTATCAATGTGAAATAAAATTGTATTTAATATCAGCAAGGTATTAAGTTCATTGAAATAATCTGACAGAGCTTAAATGCTGATTTTTTTTTTCCTCTAAAGTTTCTTTAATTTTGTGTATTTAATAAAGTTAACCAAATCACATTGTAACAAATAATAAAAAATGGTTCAATAAAACATTTTAAAAAATGTAGTTAAAGGAAAAATAATATAATGAAGGTTCGATAATTGCCGAAGAGACCCAAGCGTGTGCAACCGAAGAGAACCAAAGAGGTAATAAGGTTGGTGATGGGCTGAGAACTGCTAACCAACAAACCCGAGCACAACCTCAAGCATGGGGAAATGTTAAGAAAGTCTTCTAAACGAAACACATGCATAATATTACATGTCATAGATGAAGAACGTGCGGGTTCCGATAATAGTAAATACATCTACATATGCGGTTTTCATAAAAGCTAGGGCTGGTATTTTTTAATATTTAATGGTATAGATTACGGCAAGATAAAAATGAAAATTTCTATATATATCAGTGTTTAAACTAATACAATTTAAATGCCTACAATGAAATATAAATAAATATATTGGCCCCCTTTATAACTGCCACTATTTTCGGACTAAAAAAAATTCGTGGGACTTAATTATGTCTTATAATTAAATAAATACTTAAAATATATAATTTTATTGTTAATTATACCAATGTGTATGTATGTACTATACGTAGAAAAAAATGGTTATTGACAAAAAAAGCCTAAATTCAATAGATTATAAGAGTAGAAAAAACATATGTCAATTAACTGATTTAAATAATATGTTGTACCGTCTATAATTTTTACTTTCAGTTTCCTATCCACGATGTTCCTACCAGCTAAATATTTTAATAGTAGTATTACTTTGTAATCGAGCTATGATTACCTAGATGTTGTGCGACTATAGCATCAAAACAACCAACCAACCTAAGTATGAAAAGACCTACTTTTCCTCAAAGTAGGGTTGTAAGTGAAAATTATGAGAAGCACCCTCCATACCAAATTTTTAACTATCGCTTCCTGTTCAATAAAAATTTGACTGTCTAATAAATAAAGATGAAACAATTTATCAAATACAAGATTTAATTTTAAATCTTCCCTATTTGGAATTCGACCATAGGCCAAATGAAGGTTTAAGATAGATTTACATTCCACCCTATATAAATAGATGCATATTTTACCATTTGATTATTTCTCTGAATCAGTAACAAAGTATCGTTAAATTTATTCTACTATAATTAAACTTTTTTTTTCTTATTTCACAGCTTGCAAACGGAAAGACGAATCAACGATCCACTCCGACCATACGTCTGCTCCCAAGAAACCACGATTGGTTTTCACAGACCTGCAGCGACGTACCCTGCAGGCTATTTTTAAGGTAAGACTGACTAATTTTTAAATTAGTTAACTGCGTAGTTGAAAAAATCACTTTATTATAATAATAATAACATGATATTATTTTTTCCTTATATTGTTTACAATAATAAAGATTAAAAAATATTTATAATAAGCATGGATACCCATCTCCCCCAAGGTCGATGACGCATGAACCTACCCTCCCCCTCTCCCAAGATATTGTTTGCTCTTCTCTTCTTAAAAAAAAATAGAAGCAGAATTTAAAAAATCGTAGATCATATACAATTAAACTTGATGCGGTCCGTTCCATGTCCCTCCCTTGTTCCTTGGATTGAAACTTTTCATTCCAAAATACATAACTTCAAAACCCGCTCAAAATATGCCCCCTTCAAAGTTTTGAAGCCACAACTTGCGCCATGAAACTGCCTTCTAGGCACCCCTGATAATAAGTAATATTAAAAGTTGTAATGTGTACTGGAAAATAATAATTCTTTTATACTTTTTACAAGTCTTTAACTATTGGGCCGCCCAAATAATGTTTTTTTAGGGGGTTCCTTTTCCATTTAATAGGAAGTAGTCATAGTGAGTATAAAAACATTTTAATTACTCACCATTTCCTTTGGAATACCCAAAGAGTTTTCTCTTTGTAGAAGAAAAGTAGGATTTTCTTTTTCTTAAAAAGCTTAAAGGAATAATACTGAAACAAATAGATCAAGAAGGAACTAATAATTCCAGGAGAAATCAGGAAAGGAACGCACCAACGCACCATGGTCCAAAATGGAAAATATGTCACAAAATTTATTACTCCTGTAAAAATTAAGTTGCAAGAACCAAATTCGGTGTATGCATTAATATTACTACATTCAATTTCGAACATGCATAAGCTCTAAGAGTATGTCCGAAACTAATAGTACCTACCTTCAGTCAAAGTGACAATTCACTCCTATTGTATGATATCACTCATATGAGTGATGAAACATTTTTGAATTGATTTCTTTTAGAAAAGAAAAAATTATTAATTAACCTCTATAAAAAATAATTGTAAATATATCGTATTTAGAACTTACCTGAAGTTAAAATTAATCTAAACCAATAGAATTTTTTTAAATACATAATGTAGCAAGAAAGTGATAAGAGAAGAAAACCCTCAAGACTCTTACTGGAAAAACATAATGAAATTTATTAATAAATGGATTATTAATATTTTTTTCGCAAAGATTAAAAAAAAAAATTTTTTTAGACACTGATATTGATAAATAAATATTTTAAAAATTCATAACTTTTTATTTTATTTATTTTAGTTATAATTTTATTTAGTTAGAGATTATTGATATGATGGAAGATATATTCTCTTAAATTATTTATGGTGTTACCTTAATATCTAGCCTCATGGTAATAATAAATGTAATATGATAAATATCATGTTATCATTTTTCCTATTGAGATGTTTTAAAAATCCAAAAATTAAATTTATTTTCTATGTTTTGATACTTATTAATGCAATTAATAAATATACACTACTAATTATTAATGCAGTTAATTTTTAAATATAAAATATTTTTTTGTTTTTTGTTTTTAGGAAACCAAACGTCCTTCGAAGGAAATGCAAGTTACAATAGCTCGACAATTAGGTCTTGAACCAACCACTGTTGGAAACTTTTTTATGAATGCAAGAAGACGTTCAATGGACAAGTGGAAAGATGAGACCGAAACTAAGCCAACTGGCAGTCATCAGTCTCCTAGTGACAGTATCGTGCAACAAGACCTCTTGTGACATACTTCTTACCCCGTACAACATCTCGTCTTTCTATGAGCTTACAAGGATAAGTGTCTTCTTTGCACAGACTTGCAGACTTTGGGTACACTATTTCTCATATATGATCTGCACAGTTCTTATATACTGAAATAGTAGACATTGCATGATAAGAATTGCAAAGCAAGAGATTTAGGGGATAAATTTCGGAATCCGTCCACTGGGTAAAGAACCCAACATTTTTACTGATAATAATGTTGTAACTCATAGCACTATACTTTAAATCACAAATGTCACTTTACACAATCAAAGAGTGTTTACAAGATATTACTTAGATCCACTTCATTACTATGAAATGGATTATATTATATTAGAATAAAACTTTAGTCTAAATTTATTCATTAACCATTTTTTAGAAAATTTTCATTGACCTTAAAAATGAAAACAGGTTATATTAATAAAAATATAGATTTCAAGACATTAATAATCCATAGGAGATATAATTTAAAGTTATTCAGTGCATCATCTTAAAAGTTACGGCAAAAAGGACATGTATGATAGGACATGATAAACAGTTGTTTATATATGAGCTATATTAACATGAATGGCATTTTTGGTATACAATTACTAAAATCCGTGTAGGTTTATACGAATGAGAAGTGTTACACTCTAAGCATTAAGAGAACTGTGTAAGATTGTGTAAGGGATATAGAGGTGCCTTGCATTGAGACAATAGAGCCCGAAAAGGGAATATATTTGTATTGAAGCTTTAATATTCCATTGCTAATGTTCAAAAAGTGTTGTAACACTGTGTAAAAAAAAAAGTTTTAAAAATTGATTGGGCCAAAAATTAACTAGGAACATGCATTGATATAATTTATTCTTCCTTTACTGATAGATAATAAAACATTTGACAGTTAGGAACTCTCCTAACTATAATTTATAAAATTTAACAAAATGACTTCTAAAAATACAATGTGTGTTTCTAAATTATATTTTTAATATATAAACATTAAATGAAATTGTAAGAAGTTATAAAGTTGGCATGCTTCTTTTAATAAAGTATATAATCTAATTATTGCTGGAAGTTGAAAAATATCCAGTTTTTATGGAGGCATTGACAACTTCATACAGAGGCTCAAAAATTGATCAAATATCATTCTGCATCTTCAAATTATTATTTAGATTTGATTATATACTTGAAGGAACATAATAAAATTGTTTACAATTTTAAAACATGGTTGGTTGTATTGTTAACAGTAGTATAAATAATCTAAATGCAACCAATGTATGCGCCTGAAATGGTGCAGAAGCTTTGGGGGCCTTATTTTCTTTTGGTTGAAATGTCCATGCATTCATAGATGAAAATGAACTGATGAAAAATGCATTCAACATAATGAAAAAAAAAATTGTCTTTTAAGTATTAATTACTTATTTATATTAAACACAATAATGCTAATACTCCGATTGTTAAGAGCGACTTTGTAAAATGTTGCTTGGTTAAATAGTACCTAAACAATAAATTTAAAATATTTATTTTTTCATGAAAGGGAAGGGGTGCATAGGAAAAACGTTAGCATTGGGGCACAGTCCTCCTTGGTTGTATCAGTGATTGTTAAGGGTCAAAATATATTTCAAAATTTTCATGGTGCATGTCTATTTATAAAATCAACCCAAATATATTATGCATTAATTAATTTAATATTACATAAATAGCAAGATGAATATAAGAAAATAAATATTAAATTCATGAATAAAGCAATGTATAATGTTAATAGTCAGAATCACATTAGTAAATTTTCTGCTTTGAACAATTAAACAAAGTAAAAAAAAAAAAAAAACTGTCCTACAGTTTTAGTGGAGCAGATTCTCTTTTTTTCCCCTGGAATCTATAGATAAGTTTTTATGTATCATTATTTGGCATAAATATACCTTATTATAAAATATACATTACCATAAAATATATTTTATATATATATATATATATATATAATAATAATAAAATATATATAATATATTATGTATTATCACAGTCTAAATTCCCTCTAAATACTATAAACCTTGGAGTAGCAGGACCGGAAATAGAATATTTGTTGGGGTGTGAAGTGAAGAACATAATATCACCTATAGCTATTAAATTTAATAATTTTCATTATTTCGTCTGAATTGTATACTACTTAATAAAGTAGTTTCAAAATGCAATAATTATTAAATGTTTAGTTATTGAATTCAATTTAAATAAGAACATTTTAAAATTGATATGTTATAATAATAATTATTTTCCAAAAGTTTTTAAGTGTTTACCTTTGTATTTCAATGTCTATTCACAATTAAGTGTATGCCTCAAAGGTCAGTATAATAAAAATAAAAATTATCAAAGTTAATTTAGATTTTTATTATACTGACATTTGAGGCATACACATAAGTGTGAATAAACAATAATTATTTACGGAATAGTTACTAATATTTAAATACTATTCTAATAAAAGATTATAGTAATATCCGTGAATATTATGAAATAATATAAATTATTCAAAATGATAAACAATTTTTTTTCTGAAACAAAAATACAAAACAAGCATTTCTAAAACATTTATAAAAATAACCAGTTTAATAACAACCAAATAAAGAAAATCACAAATTCAAAGAAAAAAAAAAATACAACGTAATAAGGCATTAGGGGGACAAGTATACTTCAACTGTCTATAAAAGTTATGGGAGACTAAAGTGGGGAAGGCTTTGATAAAATCCAGTCATAGATGGGAAAACATGAGACAGCTATCAGGATTTTTCCAATTCCCAATTTGCCATTTCCTTGTAAATTCTCTCTGAAAAAGGGTGCCAACTGTAATACTATTGGAATGGGTCTTTTGTCAAGCCAGAAGAGTATGTGGCTCATTGGGAATTTTTTCAGCCATTTCATTACCCTTTAATATCATGCCATATAATAATATACTTTTATTATTCACTTAATCAATTTAGTCTGGACATCTATTTTCATGTTATTTAATGAACTACATGGATTCTACACAAACAGGTTACATTGTTCTTAAAAATGAGAGAAAATATAACAAAAAGGAGAATAATATTATTCATAAGTCAAGCTTTAAAAACATACAACTACTTTTTTTTTAAATTTATTTATTGATGATATTTACAACTGTATTACAAGTAAAAATACTACAACTACTTGAATTTCAAAGACAAAATTATAATTATCTTACAGTTTTTTAATGAATATAATGTTTAAAAAACTAGTTATCTAAATGACCTGGTAAACTGCGAACAAGAAGTGATATATACATGCTGTATGTAACATGTTTTAGGAATATAAATTTTTTAATCAAGTTTCTTTGATTATAGGAAATGTAATAATAATGCCAACCATGGTGTATGAACACAATTTTTATAATAATTTAGGAATGAATGATGGTAATATTTGATCAATTTCATGAAAAATTGGATATGAAATATCTGTTATGTGATTGAATATTCCTGGGAGACCTTCTGATTTTTATTTATTTACTTTATATAAATATAACATCATTGTTAATTTATACATATATATATATATATATATATATATATATATATATATATATATATATATATATATATATATAATGGATTTAGTTGTATTTATTAACTTTTTGTGAGATTTTTGTTACTTCAAATATTAGTACCATGTAAATACACTTTGTCTTTATACACTAAGATAATATGAGAAAGGGGCCATTCGGTTACTAATGTTAAGGAAGTTAAAATGAATTTTATAAACTAATATTTTATTTATTCAATTATTTATTTATAATGTTTTTTTAAATTAATTTATTGTAATATATTTTTAATATATGCATACATCTTTTTAAAAATGTATGGGTGTATGCATATGTATTGTTTTACCAAATGAAATGTGGCAATATTTATAATGTACTGTATATTTTATATTTAAGGAAACTAAATCACATCACATCAAAAGATAAATAA
Organism: Nezara viridula; assembly: GCA_928085145.1. Taxonomy (NCBI): domain Eukaryota; kingdom Metazoa; phylum Arthropoda; class Insecta; order Hemiptera; family Pentatomidae; genus Nezara; species Nezara viridula. Next base: position 56,355,961 of record OV725078.1, on the reverse strand, counting down.
TTTGATATAATGACATCAAATTAAATAATAAATAATAATTTTTTTGTTGATTCGGGCTATTTTTGTAAAAGCTGATTCATAATAAAATCTAAAGATTTCTCTTGTAAAATTATAAAAATTGATGAAATCAATATATAATATAAGAGAATTATCATCTGAGAAAGGAAAATTGTATGTTTTATCAAATACAATTTACAAGTAGTTGCATACTACATTTAAAAGCATTTTGATCAACTAATGAAGAGCATACATACACTCCAAACAATAAAATAAATCACCATTTCTATTGTTAACAGTTCATAAGTGGCCCTTTCATTTTCATGATACACAAAATGCTTATAACAATGGATGAAGTATGCTTCGTTATCTTTAAAGATTGTGATTTAAAAAGAAAATAAGTTAAATACCAAAATACATTCCTTTTGTTAACGATTTCTAGTCAGAAAGATGTTTGAAATGGTTCTAGTCATTTCTTAAAAGTTAGTCATTGTGAGTATTAAACTAAATTCTAGTCAAAAGTTTATTAATTTATACTAAAGTAAAACCTTTTTTATAAAGTTAACATGTGCCTAACTTATTCCTATTATCAGGATAGGAAGAAAAATTGCTAGTAGAACTTTATATTTTACATGTGTTTAACCATTTATATGTTTGTTATTTAAGAGATAATGTTCCATAAAACATATATACTAAAAAAGCATCTATTATTTATCATTTCATGAGCTACAGAGTAAATTATACTCAATCAAGGGATAATTTATAATCTCGTGGTAAAAAGTTATTCCTTAAAAGTATATGAAAAGAGTAAAATGGTCATTAAAGTCTTTGAGGTGACAGGCTTATAAAAGTACGCTTATTCAGAAATAAATACCAACACAGTTTTGTTAATAAAAGAGTATAGTAATATTAGGAAAATAATGTTACATATTATTATAATGAGACTTAGAGATGATAAATAGTTAAAATATATTTAATTTATTTTAAGCATAAATGACCAATGTGCTTGTTTTCCAAAGGGCTAAATATTAATTATTGATACTTATAATACATTTCCAAATAAGGACCTTGTTTAAATAAATATTAATGTCATATAAATTATTTCAATATAGGCACATACTCTTAAGAACAATAAATTGTACATATAGCTGAACCATTTGTCTGACATAAAGAGGTAGATTGATTTTAGAATTTAATACCACAATTCAAGTCACATTTTTAATTCATTGTCCTTATTTATTAATAGAAAGCAAACACACACATATATATAATCTCAAAAATGTTTTAAAACTTATTAATTTTTTTAAAATGTAATAAATACAAAGACATTCGGGTGCATATACAGAAACATTCTTTGTGGTGAGCATTTACATTTGCTTATCACATTTAATGTTTAAAATAAACAAATTTAAGGTTAATTTACCTCTTTATTTCAGTACTGATAGTGTTGATCTTAATTTCAAGCACAAATTTTGTTGTTTAAATTGTTTTAATAGTTATTGTGTTAATAATTTATAATTGAAATAATGTTAAACTTAATATATATTAATGAAATGGATTTATGAGGTGCCTAATTTACATTTGCAGTAGTAAATAAACTCATCCTAACCACTTTTCAAGTTAATACTGTTTAAGGAAATATTTGTGGCAAGATCTGGGTTAATTGTTGTTTTTATTGGAGATTTCTTTTTCTTGTTTAGTTTGTTTCCTGATTTTTCAAACTACAGCAAATTTGAACTTAAAAACTGTTGACAATCACAATTGTATTATAACAGACCTAAAAAAAATAATAAAATAAATTAACTGCTGACAATTAACAGCAGCCAGAATAGTTTCATATAATAGCAACAAAAAAAAAACAAATCTTGAGAACAAAAATATTAGGATTCACATTGTATAAATAAAAATTACAGTATTTGCTTAGTTTTTCTTGGTCCATCATAAGCATTAAAGTATGTAAGCTTTAATTTTATGCCCTACAGCAATGAATGAATGAAATCAATATAGAATGTTTGAGAGCATATTTTATTTCCTAAGTTTATAAAAAGCTGCTGTAATTACACGAACTATGCACCAAAGTGTATGTAATATTCTATAAAATAAATGAGTTTATTGTGTACATTTGTATAGAGCACGTAGGCCCACAAACATTTAAAATGTTCTTAATATACTGTTTTATTTTATATATAGTAAATAAATCTTAGAATAGAATGTTTACAACAATGATTTTGTATTTAATTTAGTCCTGATTTTTCCCTTCCTTTTATTAAGGATTAGGGACTATAATACATTAAATATTTGGAGAAAGTAATTTAAAGAAAAAAATTTGAAGACTTAGTTTAAAAATATGTTGCGAACAAATATATATATAATGTTTACTAATTCATAATTGTAAAGTATGAATAATGGAACAGAAAAGTAATGAACACAGATAGGGATTTATATAGTTTTTGTTTTTGTTTGATTTAGGTAGATTCATAACCATTTTAAAAATTTTTATTTTTAACCCTATTATTGTTATATACCTAATTGATAAAAATATTTATGTAATGAAGAGTAAAGGGAAAATAATTAAAATGTACATTTTTAATACTGATTGATTGTATATAATGGCCAAAGATAATTTGTAAACTATAAATCTATATTGTACAGAAGTACAAAGTTTCAAATGCAGCATGAATTAATTAATATAACTAATAAGAATATAATTGTAGTGCGGTTTGTATAAACAAGCGCAATAATATAAATGTATATATGCCGAATAGTCACGTATGTGTGGGATTGTGCGAAAAGCACTTGCTTTATAGATCCTCTAAATTGTAAACATTGTCTCCTCCAAATTTATTCTTGTGTGATGTTAATGTCAATATTTAACTTATGTAGTAAAAATCATCTAAAGAATCCAATATACAAAATTATTTATCACTCCAATGTCCTTACAGTTACATAAATAAATAAACAATGTAAATATACTTACCAAAATCAAAAATATTAAATATTTTTCAGAATTCTATAGTTTAAATAAGTGGAAACTATGTATTTTCAAAACATTCCTTATTTCATTAAATTATAGAGTATATTTTTCATTATAGACAAATTACCATTCTGTTATTCTCCCAAAATTCATTAAAAATAAATTTGATAAAAACTAAATGCTCATTTATTAATTTCAAATCCTATCAGAACTTATGACTATAAATAGTATTTATTATACACAACCATTTCTACAAAATACACATAGTAAATGAAAGAGTTCCTGTTTATAAAAAAAATAATTTTGTCAGTTTCTCATTTATAGTTTAGTGTCATTATTATTGTTATTATTTCATTGTGTTTAAGTATAAAAAATTTAAAAATAAAATTGATGGTTTGAAAAAGTTATGATGGCATATTATTGTCAGACCATAAATTTAAGAAAATTATCAGTTGTATTATGATTTATTTATCCCTCAACATTGTACTATTTTGTCATGATCTTATACCGACCAGTCATAATGCATTTTATTATTAATGATAGGTGATACAGAGTTTTTAAAGAAATCAAGTAAAGCTACTGCAAGACAACATGTATTCATAACCATAATCATTGTCGGATTATATAATGCAGAGATCATGGGTGGGGTAAAAATATTGCTGACTACAAACTATGTATTAAATTACTTTAGGATTTGTTTTTATTTTGCGAATTAACCAATTGTGTTTCAAGGACCTCTTCTTTAAGTTAACTCTCCCTCCAGAACTTCTCATAAGGACATTGTGTGGAGGCTACCGTTCATCCATCCAAGCTCTTCCAGTCCTTTATAAGTTTTCTCGACTGAATTGAAACCCTTCCAAACCTCAAATCACGGTCCGAAAATTATTGCTATCCAACATCTTAACCTCCCTGATGTTAAACGTTTTAGGTCTTTACGAAATTCCTTAATCTCTGCCGTTGTTGGCTTTTTGTTCCACAGAAAATCGAATATCCTTTTGGATAATCTGGTTTTGTCCATTCTGTGCCCAAAAAATTATAAACTCCTCTTTTTAACGGTCTTCTAGATTTTTTCCACATTTTTGTAAATTTCATTGTTGCTCCGAAGTTTCCAGTCGATTTCATTCTGAAATGGGTCTACAAATGTTCGTAGTATTCTTCTTTCTAGTATCTCCAGCCTTTCCAACTTGTATTTCATCCATAGGTATTCACTGGTATACAGGTACTTTTTTTTTACTACGGTGTTGTAGTGATTTGGGATAGGAGGGGGAGAAAGAAATGCCCAGAAAACAACTGGATGGGAGGCTCCACCGGGCGCAAGGAAAAGGAAGACCATGGATCAGATGAGAGGCGACTATTCCCAGCAATACCTGCAACTTACTCAGCATTAACAACTAGTGAGCGACAGCACAAGATCGAACTACCTGGTGAAGGCTTGTCGAGGAAGCCAAGGACCACATAGGACTTTAGCGCCAAGGAGTGTGTGTGCGCGACACAGGATTTTATTTTGGCGTTCCAGCAGATGCATTTTTAATGTAAATGTTTTTAGTTAGCCCATAAGCTCGCTGTATTTTTTAGCTAGGTTTGGATTCGAAATTCCATGATGATCCTATGTAGGGTCTCTGTGTACACCGAATCAAAGACATTTTTTGGAGACAATGAATGACAAACTATATTTTTGTTACTCAATATTCTATGGGGGATTATATCAAGATCAAAGATCTGTTAGACACAGGAACGGCCTTTCCGGAACTGACCCTGGTATTCTCCAACTTGTTTGTCAAGGATTCCTTCAATTAAACTTAAAAGTTCCTTCGAGAGGATTTTTTATGTGACTGACTGGGTGTGGCAACAGGCCCCTGTAGTTGTTAACATTCTGCTTGTTCTCTTTCTTATGCAATGGATGGATCATCACCGTCTTCCATTGGTCCAGTATTTTTCTTTCTCCCATATTCGGTGAAGGTCTTCAAGGATTTCTGGTTCTGCTCATTTCACCATTTCTGCTAATATTGAGTCCTCTCCGCCTTATTGTTTTTGATACTTCTTAGGGTTTCCTTTATTTCTTCTTTTATTAATGGCATATCATCTTCCAAGTTATTAGAAGGAACCTGAAGTTCCAGTTTGATAGTTGGAAGCGGGCAGTTGAGGAAATATATTGCAGTTTTCTTGATTATTCAGGCCAATTTCACTTTTGGATAAAATTGAAATTATGAAATTATTGAAATGCCAATTTTAAGGTTTGGATAAAATATCTAGTGTTATATTTAGTGAAGTTGTCCTGGAGGTTTTGTAATTTTGCATTCTCAAACGATCGTTTGGTCTTGCGGAATATCCCTGATGTCCGGATTCTTTTCTTTGTGTTCTAAATTGTTCCAATTGTTCCATATTTCCTGAACGTATTAACCTTCTCTACACGCCAGACCTCTATGAAGTGTTTTCTCACATTCTCGTTCCACGAGATTGTCTATTTCCTTTTTTCCAGTCCAAGCGTTCTCTTGAGGGTTTTTTGATCCCTGTATTGGGTTGTGGCCAGGACTCTAGTTTAGTGGAGCGGATTTCTTCTCTAAAGCTTGTTCATTCCTTGGTGTTCTATTTGTTCACTTTGGGTTCATCTTTCTTTCGTACTGGAGAAATGTAGTGATCTGAATCAAATTTGTTACTTTTGATCACTTTAAAATTCATCACTTCTCTATTATTTGTCCTGATTATTGCTGCGCGGTCCAACAGGAATTCACGGTCTCGATGTATTGTAGTATTTCGTCCTGGATTTCAGTCTGGAACTTGTTTAAAGACACTCCGACTCATCTTGCATGCATGTCGTGAAACACCTCACAATCTTAGGTCTCGATTCATTGCGTGTTGCAATGATGGATTCCATTTCCAAGTTAAAACCTGTAACAGTGCTCTCCTTTAGCCAAACTTCCATTCTGAAATTGTATTATGTGGGGGTAGAGAATAAATTCCTGAGTAAGATCGCATTGTTATTCTAAAATGGGTTTAATCCAATAGATTATTTCCCCCTTTCTGTCATTGAGACCTGAGATTCCTCATCCGCCTTTGTGGCCGTTGTTCTTATTTTTGCTGTAATTCCAGAAAGGGATTCTTACCATTCGAAGCCAGATAAACCCAGTTTTTTTTAATGTGGTTTTTACTCCTCCCTGTCCTACTTCATTTCTAGCAAAATGAGATTCTGGATTTAGGGACTGGCATAACGGAGTCCTGAATTTTTTTTATAATAATAAATCTTTATTGATAAATATTACCTTCTACGCAGATTACGCATCATTCAGGATGCACACCATCGTAATAAACACTATTCAAGAACAGAAAAAACGTACGCAAATTTACTTGATGGAGATATCAAAATTAGAACATTAGGACAAATTGAAACCATCATAGTCTTAAAATTAATAAGTTTAAAGGTAAGGATTAAATTGAAATATTTGTACAAATATCGAATATAGAAGGGGAGTTGTTAATAAATATTTTCTTGATCCATTAAGAACTAATTATCTAAACTTTTTCATTTCTCTATCATAACTTAAAGTCCCAATCTTATGTAAATTGTACATTCGGTCATCTTTTTCTTGTTCTTCTATCGACTGCAGAACTGGAGAATGATCTGAGGAGAGGTCACCCAAGGATTTGATTGTGACATGGGAAGAGGAAATCATAGTGACATGGGAAATCTGAGTGACAAATATGTCCAGAATATCAGGGCGTTTTTTTGAGGAAAGTTGGCCAATAGGTAGGATTCACAGGAGGGAGGACAAAGTAATTATTGGAAGTTGAGACAGAAGACAGCGTGTTACCACGGGATTGGATGCTCGACAACCCCATCGTTGGTGTTTAGCATTGTAGTTTCCTCCAGCAAATAAATAAATTTAAAAAAAAATTGTTTTGAACAACTTAATTGTTACAGTAATATTTGTTGTTTAATATAATCAAAATAATATGCCAAAAAAGTCATTATAGCACTATAACTATGCCATTTATGATTAAGGATGATGTGGCAGAAGACAGTAGGCACTCACGCCATTATCGCCACAGTACCGCTTTACGGCCTATCATATGCATTTTCTAAAAAGTCGTTTCAAATATTGAATCACTGATTTGTAAATAGAAATGTATTTTCTAGGTGTTTTATTTCAAGATGTTTTTCGTTGTTATTGGCTGTTTAACAAACGCCGTGAAAAATATTGAAAAAATTGAATCTGCCGGTGTTTTTCATTGCCTAAATCAATTATTTTCTAATATTTTTTCATGTGTTATTATTCCCTGACTATCCAGGTTTAAAGGCCAATTATGACTAAATCAAGCAAAATGCTCACTCTCAGTGATTGAAAAACTAACTCGAGTCGAAGCCGCCAATCTGCCATGTTTGGAGACCAATTTGGGAGAGTGTGTTCACTTTTTATGTGGAAACATTGGCTTTTTTTAAAACAAATAGTTGCTAGAAATAAAACATGTGGTGAGGAGGGAGGGTGCACAGAATGGAGGTCTGGCCCACCGTGTATTTGTGGTCCATCTCCACAGTTATGCCAGTATTGCCCAACAAGTCCCAACATTCTTTCTCCTTTGAGCATAAGCTCTTTCTGTTCTAGTCATGACCTTTTAACAACTCGAATTTAATTTTATGCACCCTTTCTCCAAAAAAGTCCTCTGATCCTTATTCTTTCCAAAGAACGCAGAAGCACCAGATAGAAACATAACTTTGCATCGCTACTTCCTAGCTATGGTTTTTTCTTCTAGCAAGTCTTTTAAAGTATTTAAACCAATAACGTTACAGGTTGCTACTAATTTTATAGGATATACTAATGTATATCTACTTGGCATTTAAGTAATTTAATTTTTCCCTTGATACGAACCCTAGTCACGGTACTTGATAAATACAAAATAACGATATTCCGGGATTTCAATGGGGATTCCTCTAACATCCTACGGCAAAATAAAAGTACAAAACTTATAGTTGGGACTCCATCGGAGGGGGGCCAAAAGTTTGCGGAAATAAACGAATACCAAACAATTATTTTTATTGTAAAACATACGACGGTACTAGATAAATACAAAACAATGTTATTCTTGCCTACAGAGGGGGCTGCCAAATCATTCTACGGCAAAGGAAAAACACAAAAATAATACATTTCAAATTGTAATATAAAATAAAAAATTCCAACGTTCATAGTTAACAAATTCATCTTAACAAATTCCCGAACAGACAATATATATATATATATATATATATATATATATATATATATATGTATACATTATGAACGTTGGAATTTTTTATTTTATATTACAATTTGAAATGTATTATTTTTAATTGCAGGCAACACAGGTGTTATAAAAAGTTTTTTAAAAAAACAGATCTTAATTATTATTAGTTAGAATCAAAGTGTGTGTCATAAACTCTGCATGTAAAATTTGCTGAAATATAATTTTTTGTGCGTTCTTTTTTGAAATTGCACTCAATCACTACTTTAATCAAGTTCCCATTATTATTCACTTTTTTGTATTACGAAAAGATACTGGCATCCCTTGCGGGGAACGGGTAAATAGTAATTTTTTCCGTGAATTTAAGATGAGTTCATTCGAAAATTTAAAAAGAAAAAGAACAAATGTACGGAAAAGATTTACCTTGCACTACAATGATTTTATCCGATTGTCCAAAGGAGAGGATTGTGACTTATATGACATTCCAGCATCATTTTTTAAATTGAATGATAAAGCGGAGAGACTCTTTGGCTTAGACGCTCAGATAAAAGACTTCTTTTACTTATGTTGAGGATGATAGTTTAATAGAAAAAGAACTTGACGAGGTAGACACCTATAAAGAAAAATGGCTTTCGGTTGTCTCTATGAAAGATAAAGTAACTATTGAAAGAAACCAGAACTCAAGCACTGTATGAGAATCAGGATTAACAAATAAGAAAAGTTATAGGCAACCAAAACTTGAGCTGAAAAAATATGATGGCAGTCTAAGTGATTGGATAAGTTTTTTGGGCTAGTTTTAAAAAGGTACACAAACGTGAGGAACTGGACAATGAGGAGAAGTTTCAGCATTTGTTTCAGGCTACTATAGAAAAATCTCCAACTCGAAAACTCGTTTAAAGTTTTCCATCATCAATGAACTACCCTAAGGTAATTGAACAATTAAAAAACAGATTCGGTAGGAAAGGATTATTAGGAAAGGAGCCGACCCGAGCTGTACCAGGCGCTAGAAGAAATGGACATACCCAGGAAGCTGATTCGTCAGGTGAGGATGACCATGTTGGGGTCGAACAGCGTAGTTCGTATCGGATCTGACCTCTCTGAACCTATAGCCACAAACTGCGGTGTGAGACAGGGATACTCTCTTGCGTACCTTCTCTTTAATTTGGTGGTGAAGCGAGCAGTGCATAGATCGGGAATCCAAACACGAGCCACCCTATTCAACAGTACGGTCCAGTTACTAGGACACGCAGATGACTTCGATATAGCTGCCAGATCGGAGCGTGCCCTAAGAGAAGCGTTCTTGGCTTCTTGTTCTTGGCTCTAGAACAAGAAGCGAAAATTCTTGGCTTGGTCATCAACGAAGCCAAGACAAAGTATTTAAGAATAGGACCATCTGAGGCAGGGACAGGTTTCTTCGAAGTTGGACCATACAGATTTGAGAGGGTACGAAGTTTCGTATACCTGGGTTCAGAAATAAACACCCAAAACGACATATCCCAAGAGATCAACCGAAGAATAGCTGCAGCAAATCGAAGCTATTTCGGGCTAGCAAAGTACTTCAAGAGCAGACTCCTCTCCAAAAAGACCAAAATTGGCCTATACAAGACCCTGATTCGCCCGGTTCTTATATATGGGTCAGAGACCTGGGCTTTCACTAGAGCTAGTGAGAATTTTCTTCTGGTGTTTGAACGGAAGATGTTTAGAAGTATTTTCGGACCGATTCGAGAGGGAGACACCTGGAAAAGGAAGAAGAACCAAGAACTAGGCCGATATCAAGGCTGCACAGAATCCCTGATATCATCAAATACATTAAGATTTTAAGATTTCGATGGGCCGGTCACGTGGTGAGGATGAAGAGGGACGAGAAGTTGGCTAAATGTGAGGTGGGCTGACTCCGTCACAGCGGACGCACACAATATCCTCGGCACAAGGAACTGGAGAGCTGCAGCAACTGACAGGGCCAACTGGCGGAGACTTTTGGAGGAGGCATAGACCCGTTAACGGATTGTGCGCCAACTATGTTGTGTTAATTGAACAATTAAAAAACAGATTCGGTAAGAAAGGATTGTTGATACAACTTTACGTTAGGGAACCACAATATTTGGTCTTGAATCAGGCTACATATACAGGTAATATGACTATCACTTATTTATACGGCAAACTAGAATGTCAGTTGAGGTCTCTAGACAATTTAGGCCTAACCACTGATAAATGTTCATGTATGCTTATACTTTTGGATGAATCAGCGCTACCAGCATCAACTCTTAGACTTTGGGAAAGGTCTAGGATAATGAACGAAATTGGCATAGAGAAGGGTTTGGAAGATATGTTACTATTTTTACGTGGTGAAGTGGAAAGTGAGGAGAGGATCTTGTTAGCGAAATCTGTTTTTCCAGATGTCGAGTCAAAGAAGAGCCTTACAAGAGACATAAAGAAACATGACACCAAGGTAAATTACGTCCCAACCTCTTCAGACCTTGTAAGCGCCTAAATCTAAAGAAAATTGCGGTTTTTGTGACAAAGGACATGATTCTCTTAATTATTTTAAAGTATCGATCTTGATTGATTTTATTAGAAATAATTTGAACAAGAAAGATTATTGTTTTTCCTGTTTAAGAAGAGGAAACATGAAGAAGCATTGTAAGGCTATGATTAGATATCAGCTATACAAAGGCAAGCATGTTACATTATTATGTGCAAAGTAAAATGGACAAAATGCAGAGAACAGCTCAGTTAGCTCTGGTTAAAAAGTAGAACAATGTTTGACGAATATACATAGTAATGAGATATATTTAAAAACCTTGAAAGTAACGTTTAAAGATTATGAAAAGGAATACCCTTGTCGTTTATTTTTCGATGATGGTTCGCAAAGATCATATATCAGTAAACGAATGGTCTCTCTTTTAGAACTGTTATGAAAATGTTGGAACACAAACTATTGTCTATGGATTGTTTGGAGACAGCAGATCAAACACGGAAGATCATAATATTTACAAGGTAAGAGTGGCAAGTGCAATTACCGATTATGCTTGTAATTTTGAGGCTCTGGACAAAGAAACAATTTGCGAACGGTTACCTGTTATCAACCGATCTGGACCCTGGATCAAAGAATTTGAAAAATTTAATATTTCTCTTACAGACAAAGAATATGGTGACATATCCTAGTGGTTGGAGATATCTCTGGAAAGTTGTTGACAGGGAACCGAAAAATTCTAAAATGCGGTCTTGTTGCAGTTGAAACATATCTTGGTTGGACACTGATGGGGAAGACTAAGGAAGAAAACTGCTGTGCCACTGACAATGTCAGTGTAACCTCCCTAGATGTGTCTCTTTCAGATCTTTGGCGTTTAGACTTGATTGAAACTGAAGACCACATTACCGTAAAAACAAGAGAAGAACAAGCAATTGATGTGAAAGATTATTTTGAAGAAAGATTAGTCCGAATAAGAGAAGATGGTAGGTATGAAGTGAGATTACCATGGCGGAACGATCACCCACCACAGACAAATAATTTTCATAAGCCTTGGAAAACATTGACCGCTTTAATTGGTGCTAGACTGGCTTATAATATTAGAAGTGAGCTGGAAAAAAATCAGTGTTTTTACAGGAGAAACAAAGAACGTTGGGGGTATTTGTTTGAAACTGAGTGCAGGAAATCAGGTCATTGAGCAAAGAAGAGGAGTGGCGTCATGTTCCCGGTAAGTTGAATCCTGCTATTTAGTGAGTCGAGGATGAGATACATGTAAACTATTCCTATCTAAACGGCGAGAGGGTCCAGATTGTCTGTATTTACCCTATTTTGAATGGCTACTAAGTATTAATATACCAGACGAGACGGAAGTAGCTGTAGAACGCGAGAAGGCGATTTTCTTTGGTGCAACTTGTGCTTCGTGTAACCTTTTATGGACAAAAGAAATATGCAGAAAATACAACATCTGTTCACATATTTGGAAGGTTGTTGGGTGGATTTTACGATTCGCTGGTAGGAGCAATAGATGATGTGAAATGAAAGATTTTCTCACCGTAATTGATTTAAGAAATAGAAGTACCGAGATCGGGTTGCTACGATTGGTACAACTAGAATCATTTTCAGGAGAAGAAATTAAACGACTATCAAGATTAAAAACATTTATTGATTCAATTGATTGGGTACAAAGAGACTTACAAGCAAACTATGGGCAAGACAAGATACAGAAGATTTTCGAGCTCCGATTATTCTTCCTGGTGGTCATCACATTCTTGAAAAGTTGATTTTAGAGGAACATATTCATAACTGTCATCCCAAAGGACTAGGGCTATTGAACCGTTTAAGGGGAAAATACTGGTTACTACGAGGCAGAATAGCCCTGAAGAAATGTGTTGTTTGTCAACGTTTTGACTCCCAAAAATTGGAAGATGACTCGCCACCTTTACTAAAAAATACATAACGAGATGCAAAAGTTTTCGAAATTACTGGAAGAAACGGAGAAAAGGTGTGGATTTGTATATTTACATGTGCGGTCTATCGGGCGATACATCTGGAACTTGTTCCGTCTTTAACGACTGAAAAATTTATTATAAGTCTCAGAAGATTTATTGCACGCCGTGGGAGACTGAACTTCATATACAGTGATAATGGAACAAATTCCCGAGGAATGGATTCTCTACTAAAAAGGGTTGATCGGAAACAGATCATTGCTTGGAGTTCTGTTAGAAAAATAGAATGGCGTTTCAACCCACCAGGTGCAGCTTGGTGAGGGGATTTAGGGAACATTTAGTTGGCCTAATTAAGGTCTTATTGAGGAAGATATTAGGAAGAGCATGTTTAAACGCTGAAGAACTGTATACAGTATTCTGTGAATGTGAAAATGTGGTTAATTCAAGACCAATCACATATGTTTCTGAGATTACAACAGATCCTATCCCTATCTCTCCAAAGATGTTTCTTCAAGAGATTGAAGAAAGTGGAGTTCCAGATATGAATCAAATTTAAAAGTCTAAACTTGGTAGAAGATTTAAATATCGCAATAAGCTAAAAGAAGAATTATGCAAACGATTTAGAGCTGAATATATTGGATGCCTCCTTCAATCATCCAAGTAGAATAAAAAGACCCGTGAACCTGCTCTTGGGAGGTATTTCTTATTAGGTATGAAAATATAAAAAGTAACGTGGTATGTTTGGACACAAAAATAATTAAATTCTATTTTTGTAGTAAACGAGTAATATTATATTATATTACTATTCAAGCCACCCTCATAAGATGAAAATTAATATTGTTAAAACAAATTTTAAACAAAGTAATTAAAATAATTGATGAGACAAAACTGAAATAAATAAAAAGCAAGATATATAAATTGTTTTTGGACAATTAATATCCAAAAGAAATTGTTGAAAAAGCATGGAAAATTGGCATAAATATAAACAAAAATCAATAAAACTATTTTCAAGACAGAACAAACAAGATGTCTAAATATAGAGAGTATTAAATACAAAAAAATTACCAATATCTATATACGACATACCTGAATATAATTTTGGGTATAAACCTACTAATTAAATAGCAAATTGATATAACAACATGAAAGACAACATAGAAATAAATAAAACAACTGGTATGGTATATAAGATAAACTGTTTAAACTGCCCGTGAGTTATGGGGACAGTGAACAATATTTGAAAGATAGAATATATCAACTTAAAAATGATTGTAAAAATAATGAAAATCGAAAATATAAAAATAAAACTTCATTAACACAACACCATGCAGAGTTGGGCCATAATTTTGATTTTGATAAAGTTGAGATTATACACCATTAAATAAATAAACATAGAAGGAAATTCTTATATTGCCATTACAGAAAATTTAAGTGCAATAATAATAATATACAATAATACCAGTACCATCAATTTCAAAAAAGACAAACAAATATTAATAAATTGCATGCTGAATTAATAAATAAACTAAAAAATAAATAGAGTACATTTTTCTATACATGTTACTGATATTAAAATTAATTTGTTCTTCAATAAGTTAAGAGTTTATCCACCAGAGTTCAGCAAAATTACTCTCTTCTTCCATTCTCAATACAGTTGTTGCTAGGACAAGCAAAGTAAGGAGTCATATGGTGAAAATATGAATAGAGTGCAGATCAAAAACTTAAATAGTTTTTCTTTATACAAAATAAGACAAACAGAAATTATAAAATTTCTTTTTGTGCATAATGATTTTTTGAATAATAGATAAATAAATTTTGTTAAAAATCTTGATTTAATTAAAATGTGAAATAGAAAAAGAGAAAAACATATTATTTAAAGTTAGTAATAAAATATTATTGTTATTTATTTAAAGATTAATTTTAGAAAATGTAAAAAGTAAAATAATTGTTTTCCTGTTATATAGAAAGAAAAGTAAAGCCGCCAACAAATAATATTCTGACTGACAAATAGAAAAGCTTTATATTGTCTGGCTGAAATTGACAAGAAGAAATTTTAACAGATAAAATGTGGACAGGTGGTGTAAATTTGTGCAATAAATATATTTGAAAATAGCCATAAAGGCCGAAACGTTATAATAAAATTTGTATCTATATAATAATGTTTTAACTGTAAAATAAAAGATTGTGAGAAAAAGAAGGTTTTAGTTAAAACATACTATAGATTAAATATAATAATTATATAAAATAAATCTCACAAAAAATATTAATAACCTAAATAAGGTTGTCTATGATAATTATTATTATTACTATTCAATTTATTTATTATTTAATTATATATATTTACTATTTTTTATGTAAGTGTTTTATGAATGAATACTCTTCAATGTGGCGGATGACGGATTGTATTATTATTCAATAAATTTGTATATAGAAAAAAAAAAGGTTCAGCATTGATTTTGGAACTTTATCCTTTATCCTATCCTTCCAAATATTTATCCTTTGTCCTATAGTCATCCTAAAGACATTATATAAATCACTGCATTTCCAATTATACATATTCAGTGCTCAAATCAAAATACAATTCAAAATACAGAAATATTAGTAGATTTTACGAATGGTAAGCGTATTTAAACTTTAATGCAGATGTAATCAAACATAGAACAGTACACTAGCGGATCCAGGATTTGATTTTGGGGGAGGCTTCAGCCCGAAAGATTTTTTTTCATATACATATAACAATAATTAATTAGAAAAATAAAAGAAATAAATTAACTACCTATATGAAATGGTGTTTAAGTGGTTCTTGAAGTCCTATATTAAATGTAATTACACGAACAAGAATACTTTAAGAGATAGTTTTTTAATTTTTTTCTGTAAAACATGGTAATATTTTACCATTTTGGGGAAAGCCTCCCCTCCCCCATAGATCCGCCTGTGGAACAGTAGGTCAGCTGAGGGTGGCAAGTTTAATGAAACCTACATTCTAACATAGCAGAACGGTCTAAAAATTATTAGGCAAAGAAAATTACACCATATGTAACCCAAAAGAGCTGGAAACCTATACCATTTTTTAAATAGAATGCTCCAAGTAGAAAGACTTAAGAAATCAGTACAGCATGAATTTTTTTTTTTTTAACTTTTATTATAATATTTACAACTGCATTAGTATGAATACATTAATTAAATGTGTACAGAGGAATATAATAACATGAAACACGCTTGTTGAGAAACTACCCATTGGTAGCACTCTAATAAATTGCTCGTGATCTACATGAGGAGATCACTAGGCCATCTTCTTTTCAGACGCCTCGGAGGATTATCAGGAATCGAAGAGGAAGCAAGGTTAGAAACAAGAGGATTCGGATGGTTATGAAGTTTATTATGGAAGGATAGGTATCTGGATTCGGCCAAATCAGAAACATATGGAACATTGAGGTCTTTATGGATTATTTTATTTGTGACAAAGTAAGGAGCATTGAAGATTTTATGAAGGATTGTGATCTGAAGGTGGTTAATTCCAGTTTTAATTTTTTGTAGTAATAATTATAGGAGCAGCGGTCGGTAGGATGTCGGGTACGTTGCCACAATAATCTGGGACGGCGTTTGGTGTGGATTAGGTCAAGGAGGTGTTAGGGTAGAATGGTCTTTTTAGGAATTCTGGAGGAGTCTTTTGGGAAGGAGGCAGTCCAGGCAGCTTGTTGGATTGTGGTAGTAAAGGAATTTACGGCACTATCAAGATCATCGGGAGTTTTGCGGGATATGTTAAGATCAATTTTATCGGAGATGATTTGGCGGAAAAGGTCCCAGTTAGCTGGGCCCGTAATAAATGACGGTGGAGAAGGTTTGGGAACGGGTTCAAGTGAAACATTAAGGATTAGAGGACTATGGTCAGAGGAAAGTTCATTTAGACGTGTAATGGAACAATTGAGGGGACTTAAGCCGCTGTGGATAAAGAAATCAAGAAGATCAGGATTACGGTTGGGATCTGTAGGCCAGTAGGTAGGAGAGTTGGGGGAAAGGAGGTGAAAACGTTGGGAATTGAGTGCAGACAGCAGGGTTCGGCCACGAGAATTCGTGGTTCTGGAATCCCATTGTTGATGTTTGGCATTTAGGTCTGCACCCAAGATGAAGTGATGTCCTAAGGAGTCGAGGAGAGAACGGAATTGGGCATTGGATATGGATCGGTTAGGAGGGCAATGCGCTGATGCAAGGGTAACCGGAAAGGAAAAGGTTTTTATCACGATAGCGGTGGACTGTAGGAAATCATGTGTAGGTAACGATGAGGATGAGTAGGTGATAGGAGAGGGATTGGTGTACAATGACAGCAGTACCGGCATGTGCTTTTCCGTCAGGGTGGTCAGTACGATATGTTAGGTATTGTGGTATTTTAAAGTGCTGTTTAGTGGTTAGTCGAGTATCAGTAATTAGTGCCACGTCAATATTCTTGTCAAGTAATAATGTAGTTAGTTCGTTAGTATGTTTCCTAACACCATTCGCATTCCAAAGGAGAATGGATAAAGGTTTATTGGAAGGCATTTAAGGATTTTTTGGGGGAGGGATAAAATGTAATACAAGATTGGTGAGAAGAGATATCAAATGAGTAACAAGGGATCTGAATTCTGAGAGAAAAGATGTAAGTAAACTGGTGAGATTTGTGGTATTTGAGGGAGGAGGAATGTGAGGAATTTGGTGTTGATAAAACTGCTGAAGATTAGGTGAAGTTTTATTAGGATGTTGAGGGTGGGGTGGAGAATTTTGAGGTATACGTTGTTGTTTCGGCAGGGGCTCACAATAAGTAACATCATTCTTACCTCCTAATAAGTGTGCAAAAGACACCGTTGGGTCAATTATTTTTGAAGGTCCTCTTCTTGATGCGCTAGGTTCTCTTCTTGATGTCTCTGCTTCTTCTTGGGTCCGGGATTTTTGATATCTTGATTTGATATTCTTGTAGATCTGACTACCTTTGTAGTTCGCTGGATGTCCTTCAAGGCACAAAGCACAAACTGCAGGATCCCATTTCGGTTTTGTGCACTCCCCGGATTTGTGCTGCTCTCCACATTTCACACAGCGCGGCAGATGATGGCAGTAAGTCCTGGTATGGCCATATGCCTGGCAATTGTGACACTGTACGATTTCCCTCTTAGGATATGGCTTCTCTACTATAACACTTGTGTTCTTCTTATTTCGTATATTTTTTCGATCCCTTGAGTTGGCTCCAAATCTACGAAAAATAAGGGTAGAAGAACTTTTACTCCTGGCTGTTCTTTACTCTCCTTCTGTATTTGTAATCTGGCGCACTATGAAACCTAAATTTTTCAATTCTTCTTCTATTGCTTCGGTTGGTGTTGAGGGATGTAGATTTCTTATGATTACCCTCAAAGCTCGATCTTGCCGTAATTGGTACGTATGAAAATCCGCGTTGGTTTCCGTTAGATACTTCACAATTTTTCTATAGGTTTCAGCTGTATCTGGTGATATCTTCGTGTCATTTGTTCTGCTTAGACATGAATAGCTTCCAGAGCCTGTTATTTTGTTCAGTTGTGAGCATAGTAACTGAAAACTTTTTATGTTTTTAACATAAAATATGGGTGGAGGTCGGAGATATCTTGGTATTGAAGCGGACTCCATCACTTTTTTATCATTCTGAATCACCTAATAGGGGTTAGGGGTGAAAAACGGAGATTTTTCGGTTATCTCTTGTGAAGATGTACCTGGTTGATGCTGAAGTTCTTCAATTGTTTGTTTTGATGATGTTCCTGGCTGGGTTTCATTTTCTCTGGAGCTAATAGGCGTTACTGCAAGTGTTTGGCGACATTGGCGAGGCTTTTGTTTGACTGGCGAAGAACAAGGTGTTGAGCCTAATGGCCGAATTTTCTTGATAGACGCTCTACTAGACATGGCCTGATGGTGATATCGCATAAAAGAAATAAAAGGAAAAAAATAAATAAATAAAAAATAAAATAAATAAACCCTATAATTTATAACAAACAATAAATATCAATTGTTGTTATGTACTCTTGACCTGTTTTGAATAAATAATCTCAAAGATTTCACTGGAAAATAAGCAAATTCTGAGAGACGATGTAGAAACACGACCTTTCGCATCAGCTGATCCACTGCCATCATCAGTAATAAATTAAGTATTAATTAAGCTCTTAGGATAAATTAACGAGAACAGTTGGGTAATAGGGGTTCAGTACTACAATATTGGAGCTAAAACAATAAAATAATAATCACTGAATGAAATTAGAAAGGAACGCAAAATCAATTTTATAGGCAAAGCATTGTAGTGATGGAATATAAAATTAAAAAAATAATAATAACTGTTAATATGTAAGGAAAGAAATTGTAAAAAAAAACAACAAAAAAACAAACAAAAAAATGATATACATATGTTCCCTAAGATATTTAAGTGATTATGCGTAAAGATTAGGAGAAGAAAAAATAAAATAAAGTATACATATATATACACATAGCGAGAAGTGTGTTGAAGATAATTAGAAAATAAAATATATTTCACCGAAATACAATTTCATGAATAAAAAAAATTAGAAATTAAGAAAAACAAATTTTATGCAATGCTTAGTGAGTGGTAATGAAAATTAACTTTCAAAGGAGAATAAAACAATAAAAAATAAGAGAAAAAAAATAATGTCTAAAGAAAATTAAAGCCTTATAACAGATTTAACCAGCATCTGATTGGATTGGGAAGAGGAATTGGAATAAGAGGGTTTTAAAGGTGGATAAGGATGATGCATGGCGGATTTTTAGTGGGATGGAATTCCAGAATGCAGTGGAACGGACAACGAAGGAATCTTTAGCCGCCCAAGATCGGCTCCACAACAACAAACTGTCGACGCCACGTCACAACTGTTACTTACTGCCATTAAAGATCTTACTGAAGAGGTCAAGGGATTAAAATTCTCCCTCGATGCCAATGCTAACGCGGTGAAAGAATTGAAAATATCTCTCGAAATGCAAGACTTTATAACTTCAAATTCAAATTTACATCTCCTTTAATCCGACCGATTTCTCATATGCCATTCTAAAACTCCAGGAAGACATTAACAGAATAAGTTCTTGGGCAAACGTCAACAGGCTCACTCTGAACGCCGAGAAGACAAAAGTCATCTTGATCGGATCCCCCTCACTCCTCAAATCCTACCCGGTATCTCCCAATCTCCTCCTGAACAACTCACCTATCTTATTCCACACCACCGTTAAAAACCTAAGTGTTACTTTAAATCAAACCCTATCCTAGAAACCACACATCTCCCAAATTTCCCGTCGCACTATCTCCACCCTAAAACAGATCAATCGTGTACGATTTCTCCTTCTGTATAAGTCCCGTCAACTCCTAGTTTTCTCCCTTGTTTTCTCCCACTTCGACTATGGCTATACGGTGGGCTCTCGGGAGATTTCGAGGCCAAACTTAAACGCCTAATGAATTGTGCACTACGATTTGTTTTCGGAATCTGAAGGGATACGCATATTACCCAGTATTTCACCGAATTAGTTCTACCCATCCTATCGCTGTCATTACTTCCTAGCCACCTTTCTGTACCAGATCATTCGAAATCATCGACCCTCCTATATTTTTCACAGCTTACAATTCAAATACTCCATCCAATCCCGTCCCACTAGATCTCGTACTTCCGACCTCTATTCTCCTCTTCACCAAACTGCTGCGTTTGACAAATCCTTTGCAATACAAGCCGCCTCCCTCTGGAATTCCATCCCTGCTGATATTCGACAGTTCAATCAGTTTCCTATTTCAAACCTCTCCTCTTTAAACACCTACTCCTTTCTCAATCCGACTGATTGCGAAATATACCTAAGAGAAATATCTGAGCACCCCCAGAGACTACTTCAAATTATTTAGGTTATTTTAGTTTTTTTATATTTATGTACAATTTCCTTGTTCTTTTCTTTTTCTTCTTCAGTATTTTTATTTTTAGTCGACTCTTATTGTAAATATATAATCTAATTGTAACCACACAGACATACAATCTGTACTTACAATTTTTTCTAAAGCGACAACAGTCCCAAAATAATAAAATAAAATATTTTTTTCATTTTTTCACTTCTTTATTAGTATTTCTTCTATATGTGTTAGTACTCTGAGCCCAGATCGTTCCGGTTATCTTGTGGAGGATTTTCCTCTCAAATCTTCCAACACTTTTTTCTAGGATGCTGGTTATAGAGATAATTTATCATGAACAAATAAACATCTATAACTAATAAAATTAATAATTTCAAGGAAATAACCCATTCATCTCCTCTCAATGCTTCACTTCATTTTATTTATTTCGACAACGTTTGAGGCCAAGTTTGCTCATTTTCAAGTCGAACTTTTTATCAAAAATATTACAATACATTAAAAACATCAAATATCTATGAAAAAATGCAACAGCACATAAAACAACAATCTATAAATTTCCTAAAAAATCAACAACATGAATAATATTTCTACTTACATCCTTATCTAATCCTCACCTTCTTCCAATAATTATATTATAAATATTTATGAATACATATTAAATTTAACTAATTTAAATAATCATTCAACAAAATAATTAGAAATAATATGAAATTTAAAGTATTAAAATAGTAATCTCAATCCCAAAAAGCATAATAATATGTAAGCCCACAGCTCACAGTGGACTTTAGGATATAAAAAAGATAGGATGATAATGTGTAGCATTTGAATGAAAATTGTTGAATATCATTTTTTGACACCCAACCCATACCAGGTGCTTCAAAACGACAGAGAGGAGATAGATTCTGCACCGATACCTAGAGAACCACGGCCTCCTCCGATCTTTGTCAAAAATATTAGAAATTTTCAATTATTGTGTATCCAACTAAATAAAATCTGTCCCGATAACTTTTCATGCCTTAACAGTACTAGTGACACAAAAATAACGCCGGCCATACCTGAAGTATATCGAAAAATAATCAAGTATCTAACTGAAACACGTGCGGAATTTCACACATACCAACTGAGGGAGGATAGATCATTAACAAGTGGTGATCATTGATAGACAAATGGTGATAAGTGATAACTTACACTCCTCATCCCCAACTGAGGTTATCAAGGATGAGCTAACGGCGTTAGGATTCAATGTTCGCCAGATAACAAACGTTCTGAAAGAGAATAGAGACCAGCCAGGAGTAAAAACTAAAATTCCACTGCCCTTATTTTTTGTAGATTTGGAGCCAACACCAGGGGTGGAAAAAATATACGATATAAATCGATTCTACTATACCACCGTAAAGGTTGAAGAACCATATCCAAAAAAAGAAATCGTCCAGTCCCACAATTGTCAGGCATACGGCCACAATAAGTCATATTACCAACACAAGCAGCGCTGCGTGAAGTGCGGCGAGTCACACAAATCTAGTGAATGTACCAAATCAATAAAAGATCCTGCAGTCTGCACCCTATGCTTGGCGGCTCATCCGTCCAATTATAAAGGTTGCGAAATCTACAAAAACCTCAAAGCTAGATACAAGCCCTGGAACCACGATTGTTTTTTGTTTTTTTTTATTAACTCTTTATTTATACATTTGCACAAGATTTCAAGATATTTATTTTTGGGAACAATTCTGGGTAGCTGCGGTGCAGCCCAGCGTGCGTTCGCACGCCTTATGAAGGGACTGCACTTTCTCTTTTTTCTTCATCTTCCTCCGTCGCTTCCTCTACGTCCTCCGGCGGGAGTCCGCTCCCAAGGGTGAAGTGCTCCGGGCCCAACGCCTCCTTTCATCTCCTGAGATACTCAGTGAAGTAGGGGTAGCAGTCCTCGCTCATCAGCCTCTTCCATCGCATATAGTCCTGTCATCCTTGACAGCCAGGCTCTATGCCCAGCCATCTTTTCGCACCTCAAGACTACATGCTCCGCCGTGTCCGGAACCCCACAAGTGGGCCACAAGGGGTTGATATTCTTCCCATGCATATTCAGTTTGGCTCTGAAACCCCCGTGCCTCATAAGGATCAGTGATGTCCAGTAGTCTGGGCTGACCCACCTCGCCTCCTTTCTGGAACTAACGGTGGGGAAGTACTTCTTCAGGGTAGAAATCTTCTCGTTTCTCACCCACCGCTCGTTCCAATCCCGAAGTGAGTCCTCCTCCACCAGCTTCTTCCATCTTCCTGGCTCCTCCTCAGCCCTTCGTCGTAGTCCCTCCGGAAGCGAACCGAGTTCGTGTCTTTTGACATCGAACCTAATTACGTCTTCCTTTAGGATCAAATCGATGGGCATCTCTCCAGTCAATATTTGGACCGCCTCGTGCGACACCGTCCTCTATGCTTTGGTGACTCTCAGTAGGGCCAGTCTGTGGATAGTTGCCTGCTCTCCCCTTTTTTCTTTCGTCAGTCACCGATTCCACGCAGGCGGTGCGTACTAATTATGCCTAGGACAACACCTTTGTAGATTGTTCTGGTCGCGGAGTACTTGACTCCCCAGAACGCGTTATCTATCCTCGACAGGCCATTTAGTGTGCTGGTCACCCTACCTCTCAGGTACGCGACGTGTGGGCTGGGGTCAAATGATCTTCTGAACCTCACCCCGAGGTACGTGACCTCCTCACAGGAGCGCACCCTCGTTCCTCCTATGTCTATGTTGATTGGGTGGACTCTGTCGGTTTTCCCTTTCAGCAGCATCGCCTGCGTCTTCTCGGCCGCCATCCTCATTTTCCTCTTCTGCCATCACTTCTCCACTAGGATGGCCAGTCTTTCGGCTTCCTCCTTCACTCTGGCCCTACTGTTCGCCGTCACCAGCACCGCCAGGTCATCCACGTATGCAATGGCTCGGTTTCCCTTCTCCACCATCTCACCAAGCAACTGATCGAAAACTAGTTTCCACAGTGCTGGCCCGAGTACCGAGCCCCTCGGGCACCCTCTCTCGATTACCCTCTCCACCTCGAAGGAGCTACCTCGGATCTTTACTCTCCTGTATTTGAGGTAACTACCCACGAGAGCGTATAGATTGCTGGGGGCATCGTACTCCTGCAGCCTCTGCATCACAACGGGCCACCAGACGCTATCGAAGGCCGAAGATATGTCGAAGAGTATCAACAACACATACTTCTCCTCCGCGTCATCGACGTCCCGCTTCATTTGCATCAGCGCATCCGCCGTGCCCTTCCCTTTCGTCAAGCCGAACTGTCGTGGATGACCCGCCACGCGCAGCACCGGTTTCATCCTCTCCATTACCATGTGCTCCAAGACTTTGCTGATTACTGGGAGGAGGCTGTTCTTTATCTTTACCTCCCCCCTTATACAGCAATCTGAGGGCCGCTTCCTTCCATTGATATGGAAAGTCCAGGCACAGGTTGCATAAGGCCAGGAACTCGTCCTCTAATTGAGGCGCTTTGTTCCTCAAGATCGCTGTATCGATCTCGTGAAGTCCCGGAGTCCTTCCTATCTTCTGCCTCTCTATCGCCCAGATGTCCCACGGCTCTCATAGGTCCGTTCCGGGAGAATACTCCGTAGTTTTTCTGGTCATCCGATCCTCCTCGGTGTCCAGGGCTGGATCGTCCTTGAAGTACGTGTGGTCCACGTACATGGCCACTGCCTCTTTCAAGGTTTCAGCCTGTCTATCGTCCACTCTCATGGCAGCCATAAGTTGGGCTGGCTTCACCTTGTCGAGTGCGACCCTGTACGGTATCCCCCAAGGATTTTTTTCGGTTTCCTTTTCTACGAATTCGTCCAAGGATGACTTCTTTCGCTGGCGCACCTCCTTGCCATATTCTTTGAGTGTGCGCCTGCGTTCCGATCGGAGCACTTCTCTTCCCTCCTCGTTCCTGCAACCTTGGCACCTCCATGTAGCCCGTTGGTATTCGCGCTTCAGCGCTGTCAAAGCCGGCGTCCACCACGGCACTGGTCTTTCCCTTACCTTCCTCCTCCGAAGGGAAGCCTCTGCCGCCGCTCTCATCGAGCCTGTCGGCACGTGTATCCTGTGCACGATACCGCGCGCTTCGTCACCTTCTGGTGGTTACTCCCACTCTCTGTCCACCAGGATGTCTTCCAGCGCTCCTCGGTACCGCGACCAGTCCGAAGACCTTGTGACGTATCCACGTATCCACGTTTCCCTACCCCTCCTCTCTCGTCTTTTCTTCTCACTACATCAAGCTTGATAGTCCCATGGTCCGTGCTCGTATCAGACCTGAGGCTCCAGTTTGTAACCCGTCTCGTCATTGAAGCTGAGGGTTCGCTAACTATTATCAGCTGGCATCTGGCTATGCTGTCCTCAAGCTTCACTCCTCTTCTATCGGTGTTTTCGAGCAACAGGCCGTGTTCCACGAATTCGTGTCGGCGCATATCAGCACGTTACCGTACTGCTGCGCCACGGCCTCTATGTGCTCGATGTTTCCCTCGATGTCATCTTTCGGTGGCATATACACGGACACCAGGCAAACGCTGCGTCTCCCCACCTAATCCAGCATGCCGCTAACCTTTCCATGTCCAATGTCAAGCTCACCTCTCTCCTAAATTCCTTAGGACATCACTACATCCTTTTCCTGAAACCAGGCAAGCCTCCCAATAATACATCATCCTATAGACCAATTAGCCTACTACCAATTCTTTCAAACATTGTTGAAAAGATCCTACTGAAAAGAATCCTAAATATAATAGATTCCCGAAAAATCCCTACATAACAATTCGGATTCCGTTCCCAACATTCTACCGTCCAACAAGGACTCCGAGTTGTTGACCACATATCCTCAGCCCTAGAAAACAAGCAGTTTTGCTCGAGTGCATTTATGGACATAGCGCAAGCTTTTGACCGGGTTTGGCATGCCGGACTGCTATTCAAGCTCAAATCCCATCAACCTCAGTCCTTATATCTAATACTCCAATCCTACCTCTCCGAAGGCTCCTTTCGAGTTTACTGTGGTACAGAATTTTCCGACTGTTATTCAATTGAGGCTGGAGTTCCTCAAGGCAGCGTCTTGGGTCCCATCCTTTACATCATCTATACCGCTGACATTCTCGTCCATCCCGATACACTCCTGGCAACTTTCGCTAATGACACTGCTATCCTATCTTCTAACTCAGATCCTGAAACAGCGTCCATAAACCTGCAACGGCGCCTATCCCTGATTGAACACTGGTGTAAGAAATGGCGCATCAAAGTCAATGAATCCAAATGTAAACATATAACCTTCACCCTTTGTCGTAATTCCTGTCCACCAGTTTACTTTAATTCCATCCAGCTTCCCTTCTCCGAAACAGTCCGGTACCTTGTTTATCTCCTAGACAGGCGACTAACCTGGAATCCGCATACTAGACTGAAAAGACAGGAACTTAACCGACGTTATGGCCAGCTATATAGACTACTTAATAGAAAATCTAAACTTTCTATTGAAAACAAACTACTGATCTACAATACAATACTAAAACCTATCTGGACTTACGGACTGGAATTGTGGGGGACAACCAAATTTTCTAACATCAAACGCATTCAATCCTTCCAGTCCAAAGTCCTCCGTACAATAGTCGATGCTCCCTTCTATGTCACCAATAAAACCCTGCATAATGACCTTAAGATCCCATTTATTCTTGATCTTCAAATTTCATCAGAACCTTACCCATCACCCTAACCCCGTAGCACAACCCCTATCTAGCACCACTAATCCCTACAATCCTCCTCGCAGGTTAAAACGACAGTGGCCCCGTGACCTTTTGTAACATGTATATATTGGAGTTCTGGCAATGGCCAGATTCTCCACTCAAGTCATAAGTGCCTGTGGTTGTAGCGTCCTTACTCAATCTCCGCTGGCTTTTAATAGCAGTGAAGTGGTTGAGAAAGAAGCGCAGGGATCTCCTGAAGCCTCGCTTTCCCTACACATGTGGGGGGGGGACAAGTTTGGTTTGGAGTTCCCATGGCCGACTGTAAATAGGTATGCCTGGGACCAAGATGTTTATTTTTATTACTTTTTTTTTTAAAGAAAATTTTAATTCTATTTTATTCATTTATGTTTATTCTATTATTACTATTATTTATATTTTCATCTTTCACTATGATATTTTATTTTGTTCTTATTTAGCTTTATATTATTTTGAAATTATCTTATTTATTTTTTGATTTTGTAAATATGGTGTGAATGTGCTCTCTGAACTCTATTATAAATGTCCTTTATTGAGACAGATTGTAATATTTATCAATAAACAAATAATCCAAAAAAAAATATTGCTATTTTATCTCATGTAATAGAAAGCTATATCACAGTTACTATTTTCTACTACTAATTTTTGTAGGTATGATTGTGTTCTGAAGTTTTTATTTTATTTTATTTGTTTATTATTTTTTTTTTTTTTAACAAAGAAGATGGAAAAGAAAATTTCATTTCATACTTTTCCAAAGGACGCTCGAAGAAAAGATTAGATTTTAAAATGTAAATGGAAAAATACTGTAAACAAATCTTTTTCTTAGGATAACAAAATGTAAAAATTAAAGAAGAAAGCCTTTCTTTCTGCAATGGGTATTTAATGTAATCAAATTTTTAAATACCCAATGATTTTTTACAACTATTAAGAAAACATAGAATCATCAAAGCCAAAAGACTTGAGAAAAATCACTACATTGGATTACTTATGATATAAAAATGTAATATTTACAAAAATTCACGGAAAGAAAGCGCTTCTTTAATGTTAGATTAAATACTCTTTCTTTTTTTTTCAATATTTTAATTATTTAATTAATTACACTCAGTCTGGCCAGAGACGGCAGTGAGTAAACATCTACGGAGCGCTTTCTTTCAATTTGATATATTGAGCCCAATTTTGGTTTTTTCTTTCGTTGTTTCTTTTCTTAACAGTGTCATACTATCGAACGTAATCTTTAAAACTTCTTATATTTACGTATTTTCACGCTACTCAACGTAAGGAAAATATAGTGAGAGTGCTACGAGCCTTGTGAGTGTTAAGCTAATAATCCTATTAGTATTAGCAGTTGTTTGCTTGGCGGATCACAACATCAACTTCACTTGACATTAACTGTAAGTTATTTTTTATTATTAAAAATGGTCCAGTGCACGATTTGTAATAACGCTATTGCCCGTGAAGATAAATACAATTTATGTTGTACCAAGTGCAAAGTTATTTATCACGGCAAGTGTTTTAATCTCACAGACAAAGAGATAGAAGCTCAGAGAAGCACAAAAAAAACATGGATGTGCCTAAATTGCGATCAACCTAAGAAACTAAATTTAAACAATGAACCGCCTGTATCAGAAATATTAGCAGCAGTTAATAGACTGGATAGTCATGTTAGTGAGGAAATAAGGGATATGAAGACAGCCCTCGATAAATATGGAGACCTCAGCTTTGAACTGAATGAGAGGTTATCTAAATTAGAAAAACATCTCGAGGGCCAAGCCAAACATTTTGAGGAGATCATTTTGGAAAATAAAGCCCTCAAAGCTCGAGTGGGCGATTTAGAGATCCGCCTGAACAAAACAGAACAGGGTCAATTATCTAGATCGCTGGAGATCCGTGGGATCCCAGTGCGAGCAGGCGAGACGCCCGCGGCTCTGGTGACCAGTATAGCCGCGGGGCTGGGCATCAAGCTCGGAGTGGAGGATTTGGATGTCGTGCAGCGCCGCAGAAGCAAGAAGGATGACCCACGACCGCCGCCGGTAATAGCACATTTCGTCAGGCAGTCAGTGAGGGACGACCTGATAGCGAGAAGAAAAGTGAAGAGGGATTTCTCGACGCGTGATATCGGGTGGCAGGAAAACGACTGCCACCGAATTTATCTCGGCGAGGAGATGACCCCAACAAACAGGCACCTCTACTGGCTAGCCCGGCAGAAGAGAGCTGCCGGGAAGATAAGATACGTATGGTTCTCTGCCGGCATTGTGCGTTGCCGAAAAGAAGACGGCCATCAAGTAATCTTGATTAATCAGGCATCGGATCTAGAAGTTTTCGCCTGACTGCACAGGTTTCATCTCTTCTTCTCGTTCTTCAAAGTATTTTTTGTCTTCATTGGTGCCCAAATAACATTGAAGATTTTGGTTAAAATTTCTCACAGCTCCAGTTTACTAATTTGTTTATTTTCTTACTCTTATTTCTCACTTATTTTTTCATTATTCACTTTTATTTTGCTTATCAGTACTTTTCATAATTTTTTTTCAGAATATGATATATGCCTCATTTCCTCTATGCTAATTTCTGACTGTTTCCCATCAAATCCTCCCCATGTCTAGCATCCTAACCACCTGCCACGTTAACTCGCAATCCCTTCCCGCCCATTATGATGAATTCCTGCAGTACTTTTCTCAAAACTTTTTTCACATCATCGCAATCTCAGAAACCTGGCTCAAACCCTATATTCCGTCCTCATCTGTCTCCTTACCTAATTACACCCTCATCCGCCACGACCGGGTCAGCCGGACTGGTGGTGGAGTGGCCATATTTGTCCATGATAGCCTGAAGTCCCGAATCCTTGATTACTCCCCACCCTCCGAACATCCACAAGTGGAATACCTTCTAGTAGAAATTACCTGTAATAATTCACCTCTCCTTTACATAGTGATCTACCGTCCTCCCCTTGTTCCATTTGATCCGTCCTTAGAATCAACCTTACTCAACTTTGTTCCCCTCTATCCTAGAATAATCATCGCCGGTGACCTCAATACCAATTTCCTTTCTAATTCCAAAGACAAAACCTATCTAGAAAACCTATTTTTTTCCCTCCATCTCTTTATTGTTCCTTTTTATCCTACTCACCACACCCACAAGGCCGACACTTGGTTAGACTTCTTCATTATAGACTCCGAAATAAATCTCCTCTCCTCTTCTCAACTGCCAGTATCCTTCTTATCGTCTCACGACATGATCCAAATAACATATAATATCCAAACCCCTCTGATTCATCCGAGAACCTTCACTTTCCGTCAGATAGACACTCTCACCCGTGAAAAAATACTACCTGACCTTGAAACCTTAGACTTGAACGAAATATATTCCTGCTCCTCCATCGACTCCATGGTTGAAATCCTGACTTCCAATCTCCTCAATATCCTTAACACCCATGCTCCCATAAAAACCTCAACCTTTCGCCGTCGGCCTGCACCTTGGATGTGTCAAGAAATCAAGGATCTGCAGAAGAGGCGTGATGCTGCCCGCAGACGCTTTAGACGTACTAGGCTTACAGATGACTATCAAGCGTTTAGGGTGCTCCGCAATTTGACACAAACAAGAATTCGGCGAGCTAAAGCTTCCTACTTCCATGAAGCCCTGTCATCTGCCCCAGATCCCAAATCTAAATGGCTAATCCTTCGCAAACTTTCCCTCTGTGAACCTTCTAGATCCCCTTCCTCACTGTTCTTTTCCGTTTCACCTGACGATTTAAATTCACATTTTATTTCTGCCTCCTCTACCTCTTCTCTTCCCTCCTCTTCCAACTATGCTCCTGAGTCATCATTTAATGATGATGACTTTTATTTCTCCTACATTTCCCCGACTGACTTACTAACCGCAGTAATGAAATCCCACACCAATTCCATAGGACCAGATGGCATTCCTGTCAAATTGATAAAATTATGTCTCCCCGAAATCCTCCCAGTTCTCCTTTTCATTTACAATTTCTCCCTACAGAACTCAATATTCCCTTCCTCTTGGAAAAAAGCCATTGTACTCCCTTTAAATAAAAAGCCTAATCCATCCTCTCCCGAAGACTTTCGCCCAATCTCAATTCTTTCCAATCTCTCAAAACCCCTAGAAAGATTGGTACAATCCCAAGTTTCCAATTTCCTAGAAAAGTCTAACCAACTCGATCCTCTCCAATCTGGTTTCCGTCCCGGCTACTCCACACAATCCGCCTTAATCAAAATTACTAATGATGTTCAGACTGCAATAGATAATAAACAACTAACTGTCCTTATACTTCTTGACTTCTCTAAAGCCTTTGATTCCATTAACCATCCCATCCTTTTCAACAAACTAAAATCACTCTCCTTCTCCAATAGCTCCATCTCTTGGTTCCAATCTTTCCTATCACAACGCACCCAAGCAGTCTCCATTCCTAATCAACCACTATCTGCCTACCTGCCTTTATCCTCTGGAGTCGCCCAAGGATCTAGCATATCTCCTCTCCTTTTTAGTTCCTATATCAATGACCTCCATGACTCAATTCTCCATTGTTCCCACCACCTTTATGCAGACGATTCTCAAATATACCTATCCTTTTCTCCCCCTGAGCTATTGGTAGCATTTACTAAGATCCAAGCAGACCTAGATCGAATCTGTGCCTGGGCAAAATTAAACGGATTAAGGTTAAATGCTTCAAAAACTCAGGCCATTGTCATTGGTTCCAAGCCCCTCCTTAGATCCTATACGGACTTTCCCATACTAAACCTTGGTGACCAGCCAATCTCCTTCTACTCCTCTGTAAAAAATTTAGGACTATTTATTGATCAAACCCTCTCCTGGAGTCACCATATTTCTC
The DNA here is from genome assembly GCA_928085145.1 of Nezara viridula. Lineage (NCBI taxonomy): Eukaryota > Metazoa > Arthropoda > Insecta > Hemiptera > Pentatomidae > Nezara > Nezara viridula. The sequence goes on along the minus strand of OV725078.1, from coordinate 56,324,908 downwards.
ACATCTCCCGACGGACAGTCTCTACCCTCAAACTATTCCATTGCTTCCGCCATCTCCTACCTCAACATACGCGCAGACTCCTCGTTTCCTCTCTCATCTTCCCCCACTTTGACTACTGCTGTGTGGTGTATGATGGACTCTCGGTGGAGCTCCGCGACAGACTGAAAAGAATAATGAACAGTTGCGTGAGATTTGTAATTGGTGCCCCGAGATACTACCATGTCTCTCACCATTACACTGAGTTAGAGTGGCTCTTCCCCTCCATTCGAAGACAATATTTCCTAGGTACATTCCTCTATCATATCATCAACAATCATCGTCCTTCCTACGCCTACAACCTTCTCCAATTCAAGTCCTCAGTCCACTCCCTCTCCACAAGATCTCGACCTTCCGACCTTTACATTCCTTCTCACAGATCTGCCTCGTTCCAAAACTCCTTTATTGCACGTTCTGTTAGTTTCTGGAATTCCCTTCCAATCAAAATTCGACATTCTTCATCCTTATCTACATTCAAAACCCTCCTATTCCAATTCCTGTCCCAAAAACAGTCAGGCACCAGCTAATCTTTTATGTAAAATTACACATTATATATAAGACCATATTCACATATAGCTCATGACCTGAATACTTATTATAGATTCGACTTTCTTTTTCTCTTTTTTTTTTTTTTTTTTTCTGTTTCAACAGAAACAGATTTTACTGTTAAGAAGAATATACATTTATTTTTTCTGTATTTTTTATTTTTTCTAAAAGGGTTTATTTATATTTTAACATCGTACATAGTTTTAAATATCTTAGTATGGTTTCAAGAGTTTTTTATATAGATTTTTATATTTTATTTTGTATATAGTATGTATAACCAATATTTTTTTTCTTTTCTTTTCTTTAATGACTTATCATTATCTTAATTTGTTATGTTTGTTTTTATCTGGCCAGATGTAAAATTTTAATTTCTGTACTTTTTTGTTATTCTGAAGGGACTTCGTCCCAGAATAAAATTATTTTTCTATTCTATTCTATTCTATTTTATATTATGCTCTGTATTTATTTGAAATATTTAAAAAGTAATATTGCGGTACTTTGCAAAAAACATACATCAACTTGTTAAATTACATTTTATTTGCTTCAGAATAAACTAAATATCAAATCAACCTTCCTCTCACCTTTCAAATATATTTAAATTAATAAGTTATTTGGCAATACAGTATTGATTTTATTATAAAAGTAAATAATAATCTTAAAATGTCCAGAAACAAAGGTCGGAGGGTTAAAGTCAGTATTTTGGCTACGTCAGAGCTCAATTTCTCCCCACCATTTTCCCTCTGAGTGAGCGAACCTGGTAGTTTTACTGACCTTAGTAGAAGCCCGTCCTCAGGATATACCAATATCTGACAGTATATCTTTAAATCGCTGGTCAGGACAACGGGATTATCTCTTTAGCTTGTGTTAAGTCAATATCTCTTTGGTTGGTAACCATCAGAGTCAATTGTTAAAGACACGCAAGTGTTTGGAGTTGACGCTGTGTTATATATTGTATTGTATGTTATGTTGTGTATTGTTGTTATGAATTGTTTTATGTAAATAAAGTGAACAGTTGTGATAACTGTGAGTGAAAATCATTTAAACATGGCGCAGTAGGTCGTAGAACCGTTTTAATTTTAGTTTTCCTATCGGTCGCGGCACTAGCGGATTCAGGATTTAATTTTGGGGGGGCTTCAGCCCGAAAGATTTTTTTTCATCTACATATACCAATAATTAATTAGAAATAAGAAGAAATAAATTGACTACCTATATCAAATGGTACTTAAGTGGTTCTTAAAGTCCTATTAAATGTAATTAGACGAACAAGAATACTTTAAGAGATAGTTTTTAATATTTTTTTCTGTAAAACATGGTTACATTTTACCATTTTGAGGGGGCTTCAGCCCGAAAGCCCCTCCCCGTAGATCCGCCTGTGAGTCGCGGTAATGTAAATTTTATGAACAATGGAGTTCAACAAACCCTCAGAATTTGATGTAAATGCTGACAACCTGTCCGGGAGCTTCAAAAGAATCAGGACTGAGTTGGAGATATATTTTATTGCCACCGAAACTGACAAAAAACCCTGAGAAGTTCAAGTGGCTAGACTAAAGAATCTTTTGGTAGCATGTTGATTGAAACTGTACACAACAGTAACAAACCTAGAGCCAACTCAAGAAATCGTCCTTACTGTGTTAGAAGTATTACATAAACATTGTACCCCAAAAAAGAATGAAACTATGGTAATACATAAGTTTTTCAACAGAAAGCAAGCAGCAAGTGAACCATTTGAAAGATTTTTCACTGATCTCAAGTCACTAATAGTACCATGTGAAATGGTGAACAAGAAGATATACTGCTGAAAACACAAATAATTCTCGGACTCAACGACAAAGGTGTCCAAGAAAAACTTCTAAGAGAAGATCCATCGCTTGAAAAAACAATCAATTTTTGTAAATCAGTTGAAATGGCAGAAAGCAACATGAAAATTTTAAGAGAAACAGACATGAGTTCTGCATCACATGATGACAACAAAGCCGAGGTCTTATTTGTAAAAAATAAACCACAATGGAGAAGGCCGTCAGACCAAAGGACCTCTCAGGATGGTGGTGAATATGAATGTGAGCGCTTTGGGTACAAGCACACTAAAGGATGATGCCTTGCATATGGTAAGAAGTGCTCCTTGTGTTTTGGGCTGAACCATTTCGCTAAGAAATGCATACAGGGATACTTGAAAAAGCAAACTAATGAAATAAATGTGACTAACAACATCTTCAAATTGGATTCTTTAGAAGTATGTCCATGTGATGCTATCACTCAGAAAAAAAATGAATGGCTGACAAAACTACAAATTAATGACCAGCTTGTTGAATTCAAACTATTCTCAGGATCCCAGATAAACGTTATAATTACCAGAGTAACAGATGTGATTTGGTCCACCACTAAGACACGTACACCACTAGCGGATCCAGGATTAATTTTTGAGGGTGGGCTTCAGCCCGAAAGTTTTTTTTTTCATAAAAATAACGATAATTACTTTGGAAAAAAGAAAGAAACTAACTACCTGTATGAAATGGTATTTAAGTTATTCCTAAAGCCCTTTTAAATGTAATCACACGCATAATAATACTTTAAGAGATACTTTTTAAATATTTTTTTCGATAAAACATCGTTATATTTTACCATTTGGGGGGGGGGGGCTTCAGCCCGAAAGCCCCCCCCCCCGTAGATCCGCCCGTGACGTACACTGAAGGTCGTGCGGTTGTCGAGGGTAGATCCGAGTCTGCATGTGACACGTCCTTTAATGTTGTCGCCACCCAAACCCAATATCCTATCTGTTGGAGCCAGGGGTATTTGAAAATGAAACACAAATCTTTCCCCGGTGAGCTTCCTCAAAGGTGGAGAAAATATGAGTAAAATTAAAAGAAGAAAAAACGAAGGTAAAAATGAGACCTGTAAACATTAAAGACAAAACATGTGCACAAAACAATACCAAATAAAATTACTTAATTAATTAAATTTGTTAACATAAACAAATAAAAAATCCCTTTTTAAATATTTATAGGCTAAAAAAAATCTAAATATGAACAACAGTTAAAATAAACAATGGTGTTGTTAAATTAATAATAAATTGTCCATCAAATAACATAAACAAAAAATAAACTTTCAAAATTAAAAAAAAAACATCCAAGAAAAATAAATAAATTTAGCGAAGAAAAATATTTAACTAAATTACAAATGTCTTTTAGTGACGGTGATAAAAGAAAATATCAAAGAGGGAAGTAGATAAATAGAGGTACTTCCACTGAGGTTACTTCGTTCCATGTCCAACCGTCAATGGTGAGGGGTATCGATATGATAGGCCTATCGATATCGATGACTACTGCCGATGTCTCGAACAGCTGTAACTCTCGAAAATGATGGCAGCCAGATGAGATTTAATCCGGAGCGGCCGGTGTGATGTAGGGAGAAAAATGGACGTCCAGTAGGCATAGGCATAGGTCCAATGGCAAACAATGTTCGCTCCAGACTGACTCTAGATCGCATCCCGGCAGTATTATCGAAGTATTTTGGTTGTCTTAAAACTCAGTATTACTGCTGGGCTGGTGCGTATACACAAACGCGATAATACATCGCAAATGAAGCTAAATATATAAATACTATAAACATAGATACATTTCTGGAACAATTATATCTTAGCTTTTACAAAAAAAAATATATATATATATACAAAATTTCTTCATTAACATTTAAAAAGAGGTTAATCTGTGAGAAAAAAAATAAATGTAAGGAAAAATAAAATGCGTAGATTCGGGCCTTAACACTACCTCTGAAACGTTAGATCGGGCTGCCAATTCGAGCCAAGGTAGACATTACATCACCTTCGTTCACTAGAGCTAACGCGCGGAAGCTCTCGATGCTTTCGCCCTCAGCTGCGAGGTAAGCGGAGTGTGTGGAATACTCGCTGCCGGAAGCAGAGGCCTGATGATTCAAAACCCTCTGGAGGCGACGCGACGCGAAAATAAGCGGGTTATGATATCTTGCATGAGTGTCCCAGGTCAGTGTCTATTATGAGCCAGAATCGAACGAAAATGCTGAGAGAAGCGACGCCGGTTCGACGATAAGCGCATTTTTCAAATAGTGCAGTTTACTTATCGGTGTCAAGTGAGTATTATCGTGAATTAGCGAAACGTAGGTATCGCGTCTACCCCGAGAAATCCCCATTGAAAACCGGCACGTCGATTATCGGGAGTTAATGCGGATAAATCGAGAGGGTTGGGTCAGACTTGGCGCTATTGTCAACTGCAGCGCGATGCGAGTTTAATCTGCCTCTATTTTTCGTACCTCCTCCATACCATATGTACAATATTGGGGAGTCCGGTACATACTATAAGACCGGGAGACCTTTTCTTGTGAAATACAAAATGAAAATTTTGATTTAGGAATATCTGTGAATGACGCTACTTTGTTAATTTCCTTTTATTGTATTATTTCCAATTAATCTCCCTGAAGGGAAAATTAATTTTAGTGGGTTATTTAAGTACAATAATTGTAACATAATATGATAAGAGGCCAGTCTCATGCCTGTCGATTTGTCGCCTCTGTCCCGATGCCACGACTGTCCTCTGGCTTGTCTAAGCCGTCTCATTTCTCATCTCGTCCGGATTATTGCAATTAGTGTCCAGCTTATGTGTAGCCGGAGAGCTATAATGTGTCTAGCTGAAGGTCTATGATTCTCAGTTAGCCGTGAGCTGCTTGAAGTCGGCAGAGCAAGTGAGTGGGGAACTGTATGCTTATTTAAGCACATGAACTTTAATAGATAAGGCACCCATTGTTATTTATACTAGCGAATAATAAATACTTGGTATATAATACTGAATAATATATATATATATATATATATATATATATATATACAAAAAAAAAAACTATGGATGTAAATCCAACAGTCATCATCATTGAATGATGACTAAGGAGAAAAGTTGGAAGAGGAGGAAAGAGAAGAGGTAGAAAAGGCAGAAATAAAATGTGAATTCAAATTGGCAGTTTGTTAACGCCACAGCGTTTATTTATTTTATTTTTATTTTTACCAGTAATCTGGTTAATTGTTATTTTGGTTTGTCACATAAAAGGAAACCAATTAATAACTATATACATATTCTTAAGCCCATAGCTTATCTTGTTTATAATCAATAAACTGGTCAATAGTTTATACTTGAATTGTTATGGATTATAACTCTAGCCATAAACAAGTCCTAAGCCCTAAGACTTCTCAATACACAGTCTGATTCCGTCCGTCACAGAGCCCAGTGCTGCCAACTGCTATACTGCCCATTGCTGTCCACAATTGAAGAGACCTACTTCTCTAGTCGTGTTCGCCGCTGCCTACTTGCAGTTTGGTTATATGAGCGCTTATGAAAAATATACGTTTGATCGCTGTATGAGGTTTGGCTGGCACTCCCACGGCACAGTTTGTCCTCTTTTACGACCGTCATCTGCTTGCGACCCCGTAACGTTGTACCAATTTTATTATTTTTTGTTCTGCATAAATTTTATTTTAGGATTATTGATATATTTGTTTAATTTTTGTATTATTGGTGGTAATTTTGGGCCGTTTACATATAATTTCTTTATTTAATTTTCATAATCAAACTTTTATTTATATATAATATTTTATTAAATATTTCATAATTGTTTTTATTAGGATTGTACTCAGCTTTCATTATTTTCATTTTAGAAGTTATAATTTTATTTCATCTATCGAAGCAAGTGTAAAATTGATTTCATTTTAATTTGTATGTTTTCATTATTAATATGTGTAAATGTTTCCAAATAAATGTTCAAGACAGTCCGCTGGTGTTCCTCAAGGTAGTATCCTAGGTCCTATCATCTATACAGTTTATACAGCTGACATCCCTACCTGTCCCAACACTGTCATTACCACATATGCCGATGACACATGTATCCTATCAGTAAACAATGACCCAGCAATTGCATCCCAAATGCTTCAATCACACATCATAAATCAAGAAGAATGGTGTCAAAACTGGAGAATTATAATAAACTCCTATAAATCCCACCAAATTACCTTTACCCTTCGTCGTAAACCAACGACTTCCTGTCCTACAGTTTCCTTTAACAATACTCCACTTATCCCTGTTGAGCAAATCCGATACCTAGGACTCCACCTGGACAAACGACTAACTTGGAATCCTCATACTAAACTGAAACGACAAGAAACCGCTCGACGTTTCCGATTACTTCAGCAGTTACTAGACAAACGCTCTAAACTTCCCATTAATTACAAAAGACTCATATACTTGACTATAATAAGATCTATTTGGAGTTACGGAGTTGAACTATGGGGCTCCACTAAACCATCGAATTCCTCTCGCATCCATTTCTTACAATCCAAAATCCTTCGTAAAATCCTCAATGCTCCTTACTTTGTCACTAATAAAATTATCCATAAAGATCGTAATGTTCCTTATGTTTCAGATCTGGCCCAATCTAGATACCTATCCTTCCATAATAAACTTCAGAATCATCCCAACCCTCTCGTTTCTAACCTTGCTTCCTCTTCAATTCCTGATAACCCTCCGAGGCCTCTGAAAAGAAGATGGCCCCGTGATCTCCTAATGTAGTCATATCATTAGAGTGCTACCATTGGGTAGTTACTCAGCAAGTTTATTCATGTCATTATATCTATTATGTCCAAATTTACTTGATGTATTTATGTAATACAGTTGTAAATGTCATTAAGAAATTAAAAAAAAAAAATGTTCAAGATATACAGTCTACTTTCTTTTAAATACAACCGACTTAATTTAAATAACAGTTAGTCTTCATATGAAGTTTGATTAAAACTAAGAGGGAGCTTAACACAGCTGAAACGGGAAAGACTATTGAGGAAGGGGGTCTGGAAGGTTGACAGAAAGAAAGTTTGCGAAAATTAACCATTTAGATTTTTAATCAGGAGCAGATGCGAGGGCTTCATGGAAGTAGGTAGCTTTAGCTTGTCGAATCCTTGTTTGTGTAGCTTTAGCAAGCCTAGTACGCCGGAAGCGTCTGCGGGCAGCATCGCGTCTCTTTTCCTTAATTTCCTAACACATCCAAGGTGCAGGCTGGCGGCGAAGAGTAGTGGTTTTCAGGGCGCATAGATATCAAGGATACTGAGGTGGCTGGAAGTGAGACTGTCGACCATGGTGTTAATAGAGGGACTGGAATATAACTTTTTCTAATCTAGTGATTGGACATCGGGTAGAATTTGTTCACCTAGGAGTTCAGGTTGCAGTATGTAAATGTTCTAGGTTGTATCGGAGGGGTATGGATTATAAGATATTTGAATCAGGTCATGGGAGTTTAATGTAAATTATGTAGTTCCAAGAATATTAAAAGGATATCACAGAATAAACATAAACAAACTGTGCTAAAATAAAAACTATATTGTTCATAAGATAAATAAATAATCAAAATCTTCTGATTCACAAAAATAAAAGGAAACACAGTTTTGTACAATAAATAAAAAGGCTATGTGAATAAGAGGTTAAAAGGTTTGTGATAATAATCATACCACCACAAGACTTCTGTTTTACCTGTCACTTTCACCGTCCCCATACTTATATTTTTTGTCGTACCATATATAAAAATATGGTTTGTAGACCTATGTGTTTACAATGTGAGCGAAACTGGAGAAGGCTAACCAACTGTGTAATCAAGCCAAACAGGTTTTGTGCCATATCGATTAATGCTACTACACTACTCCCCTCCTGGTCGACGGAGTCGTCGAAATGGACCTTTGACTTTACAATTCTTCCTGACCGGGTCTTGTAGGGCGTTGGAGCTGGTTCTTGGTCTGGTATGTGCGTAGATTTTACTGTAGTTGGTCGTGATGCCTGTTCTGGTGGAATTTATGCTTCGTCATCTACTAAAATGTAGACTGACTTCAGCCTATCTATAGAAACAGTGACCTCCTTGTTGCCTATATGGATCTGGATAATAAATTGCTTGTCCATACAACGGATGACCTTGTGGGATCCTGAATATGGTGGGATAAGCTGTTTGCGCATGGCGTCTTCTCGCAAAAAAACATGAGTCATACTCTGAAGATCCTTGTGGAGGAATAATTTCCTGCTTATGTTGTCTCGAATTTTCGCAGATTCTCGAGTTGCCGTAAGGCTATACAGGGTTCTGTACACATAGTAGATTCTTCAAAAAATTCCCCCTGGTAGTCGAAGAGCCTGGCCGTTCAGTGATTCAGCTACACTACCTCCCATGTCTTCACGAAAGGTAGAGCGTAAACCAAGTAGACATGTCCAGTGGTCTGTGTCCAAATGTGCCATGAAAGCTGCCTTAATGCTGCGAGGCCACCTTTCTATGCACCCGTTGGTCTGTGGATGGAACGCAGTAGTTATTTTTTTTCGATCCCGAGAAGCACATTAAGCCTTTTAAAAATTTCCGCTTCAAATTTTCGGCTTTGATTGGCAGTGACTCTAACTGGTGTTTCGAAACAAGCTATCCAATTAGCGTAGAAAACTTCTGCCACTATTTCTGCCGTGATTTCAACTATAGTAATGACTTCGGACCAACATTTAGGTCTGTTGATCATTGTAAGGTAGTAGCTTTTGCCATCAAATGGCGGTAGGGGTCCCACGATATCAATATGGACTTGTTGAAATAGTCAGTCCTATCTGCTGGGACATCCCTAGAGGTCCTTGATTATGCCGGGTGACTTTAGCACATTGACATGGAATGCAGGTTTTGGCCCATTGATCTACATCAATAAATAGAGGTGAGTGATGAGCTTTCTGGTGGCTCGTGTTCCAGAGTGGCTCAGTCAATGCAAGCGCTGAAAAATCTGTTTTCTAAAATCAGACGGTACATATGGTTTGGCTTTCGTAGTGGAAATCTCCACAGAGTATAGGAATTTCAACTCCGGGAACTTTTATCAGCTTTAGACAGAGGTTCGGGTTAGAGTTAAGGAGTTGTCTAGTCGAATCTACTTTCTAAGATTCTGCTAATGCTGCGAGTTCATCTGGCACATGGATTTCCTCTAGACGTGACAATGTATCTGCTACTACGTTGTCCTTGTCCTTCCCAGGCTGGTAAAGGATTTTCGTACTGAATTGACTGATAAAATTCAGCTGTCTAATCCTGCGAGGAGAGGTGGTATCGGGCTTCTGTAAGAAGGCGTGGGTCAAAGGATTATGATCAGTAATTATTTTAAAATTGAATCCCTCGATCAAAGGATGGAAGTGACGTACAGATTCGTATATATGTGCTTAAGATTTGTCTTCGGTACATAGAGGCGGTCTCATGTGTCCCACCTTTACAACGAGTTAAAGTGGCTCTTTCCTTCTTTCCACAGACAATATTCCCTTGGATCTTTACTATTCCAAACGATCAACACCCGACACCCTTCCTACATCTACAGTCTCCTACAGTTTAAACCTGTGCTCCACTCCCAGAAAACAAGATCCCGTGTTTTCGACCTTTATATCCCTTCCCATAGAACTAAGACGTTTGAATATTCCTTTATTGCCCGATCCACTGCCTTCTGGAATTCCTTGCCTTCTGAAATCCACCATGCCTCTTCCTTGTCCTCGTTTAAATATCATCTTTACCAATTCCTTCTCACATAATAAAATGACGTTATACAATGAAATAAATATTGCGAAACAGATTTTGACTGAGGTGAATAGTTGTTAAAATTGATAGCGTTTTAATGTTAAAAATCAACCTATGTTTATTTTATTTTGTTCTCTTTTAAATGCGACAACGTGTAACGGGCTTTACCAGGATGACTTAGATGGTCTGCATATTCCTTCCTCTACCATCTGCCGAAATTCCTCCTTCACCTTAACGTAAATTTCTGGATGAAGCCGCCGGCTTTATTGGTGGCTGGATTCCCCTTGGTCTCTATCACGTGTTCTACGACGGTACGAGATGGTTCACGTATGGGCAAAGGCCTGGTGATTTCTGGGAACTCCTTAAGTAGGTATAAGTAAGGAAAGCCCCTAGGTATAGTTGGGATTGTCGGTAAAGAAACGACTAAGATACGTCCTCTAGAGCTCATACCAGTTTGCTGATCAACCAATTTGCTGTTATGTATGTCAACAGACAGCATATGCTCGTTTAGAAAGTCTGCTACGATTATTGTTTTATCAACATCCGTCTCAATGAAAGTCCAATTGTACGGGCGACGAAGTCCAAAGTCCAGGTAAAACTTCATTTTCCCATAAGTCTTAACAGGGCTGTTATTCGCCACTATAAATTTATATTCGGTGGCCTGGCCTTTGAAGTTACGAGGTTGGGGAAGATATGGAGATAAAAGTTCTATTATTGGCTAGAAACTGCTACTTCGTTCTCTTATCAGATACGAATAGTCAGCGTTGACTTCTTTAAGAGCAGAGCTGCATACAATTTCTTGCTATTCCTTTAAATCGTCTATGATAGTAGCAGAGTGCGGTGGCTGACGTAGACCTGCTTCTAGAACGTCGACGTCAGTTAGTGTACTCAAGCCAAAGAGGTTTTATGCTATATCGATTAGTGCTGATACAAGATGATAGAAAGGAGACTGGTAACTGCGAGGAAAAAAGGTTCTAAGCAGAATAAATAATATATAGATCCTACCAAGTATGAGATTTAGAAGTATGGTGAGTGAAGAAAAAGGAACTATGAAGAGATGGAGAAAGAAAAATAGGTTTTCAAAATAGGAGAGCAAATTGGTATTGAGGTCACCGGAGGTGATAATTCTGGAGTAGAGAGGAACGAAGTTGAATAGGGTTAATTCGAAGAATGGTTTAAATAGAACAGGTGGAGGACGATATACCACTGCGTAAAGGAGAGGAGAAGTATTACAGAGGATTTCTATTAGGATGTATGCAACATGTGGATGATCAGGAGGTGGGAGCATTCGAGGACTCGGGTCGTCTATTGTGGGTAAACATGGCAACTCCATCGCCAGTCCGGTTTATCCAGTCGTGACAGAGGAGGGTATAATTAGGCAAGGAGGCCGAAGAGGACAGAATGAAAGCTTAAGCCACTTTTCGAAGATTGCAATAATATGACAAAAATTTTGAGTGAAATACTGCAGAAATTGGTCAGTCTGGGCAGGGAGGGATTGAGCATTAAAATGAAAGAGGATTAGGGAACTAGACATGAAAAGGAATTCAGAAGGAAACAGTCAATATTTTGTGAAGAGTAACTAAAACAAGTAGAAAATACAGACAAGTGTTTACAATCATTAAAACCTTTTTTTTAACTTTTAGTATGATATTTACAACTGTATTAGTATGAATGCATCAAGTAAATGTGTACAGAGAAATATAATCACATGAAACACACTTGTTGAGAAACTACCCATTGGTAGCACTCTAATAATTTGTCTACATGAGGAGATCACGAGGCCATCTTCTTTTCAGACGCCTAGGAGGGTTATCAGGAATAGAAGGGGAAGCAAGGCTAGAAACAAGAGGATTCCGATGGTTATGAAATTTATTATGGAAGGATAGGTATCTAGATTCGGCCAAATCGGAAACATATTGAACATTGAGGTCTTTATGGATTATTTTATTTGTGACAAAGTAAGGAGCATTGAGGATTTTACGAAGGATTTTGGATTGTAAGGATTGGATATGAGAGGAATTTGATGGTTTAGTAGTCCAAATAGATCTTATTATAGTCATGTATATGAGTCGTTTGTAATTAATGGGAAGTTTAGAGCGTTTGTCTAGTAAGTGTTGGAGTAAGCGGAAACGTCGAGCAGTTTCTTGTCGTTTCAGTCTTGTATGAGGATTCCAAGTGAGACGTTTGTCCAGCTGGAGTCCTAGGTATCGGATATGTTCTACAGGAATAAGTGGGGTGTTATTAAAGGATACTATAGGGCAGTAAGTCATTGGTTTACGACGAAGTGTAAAGGTGATTTGATGGGATTTATTGGAATTTATTTTAATCCTCCAGTTTTGACACCATTATTCAAGGTTTGTGATGTGTGATTGAAGAGTTTGGGATGCAATTGTTGGATCATTAACTGACAGGATACATGTGTCATCAGCATACGTAGTGATGACAGTGTTAGGATGGGTTGGGATATCAGCTGTATAAACTGTGTAAAGGATAGGAACAAGGATACTACCTTGAGGAACTCCGGCAGATTGAGAAAAGAGGGATGAATAGGTTTTGAAGTTTCTATCAGTAAGATAGGAATTTTGACAGTTAGTACATTGTACTACTTTAGGTCTTTGTCTGGGCTCTTCAAAACGGACTATTGAGTATAAAAGACGCTTTACGTTAAATATCTCCGGGTTGTTTTTTGCAGGTTCGAGATCTATGAAAAATAGTGGTAGCGGGTATTTTTCCTTAGGATGAAGCACGTAGCTATCCATGATCCTTACGCTATGGCCTATTTCTTCCAAACCCATTTTGATTGCGCTTATAGAAGTAGTTGGATGAAGCTCTCTTTAAACGACTCTGTGTGCTTTTTCCTGTCTCAGCTGGTAACAATGGAGATCCTATTTTCGTGAAGTAAAATGTTCAATTAATATTTTGTATTTTTCTTTAGAGTTGGTATTTATTTTAATATCATTGACTCTGGAAAAACATGTAAAATTTGGCTGCCAATAAGATCAGCGATTTCTTGTCCGAAGGACATAAAATTTTCAATTTTTGCGACGAAGATGGGTGGCGGTTCAAGATCACATGTTTCTTTTGGCTTCAGAATCTTGTTTGTAGTATTGTTGGCTGTAACAGACTTACTGATTGAAGTGATTGGTGAAATTGATTCTGATTTGATGGCTAAAGTGGTTTTGCTACGCGTGTTTGGTGTAGTTTTGTTTGTTTCACATGTCTTTTTTGATTCGGCCGATTTTTTTTTTTTTCTTGTTTGGTGAGTTACCCGCTGATCCGGGGGCAGAGTTTCGATTGCGCTTTTGAAGAGTCCTTCTTTTTAAATATTGTGAATCGGTCTCACTGACCTCGGGAAATGGTGTCCCTTCCTCCGATTCTTCACCAGACGTATTGTCAGGTTCCATGTGAGAGAAAAAATTAAATAAAATCTGTACCTGTATAACACTAAAAAAAAATAAATAAAAATTTTACGAAATAAATTCTTAAAACTAAGCTATTTACACTATTTACAGTTAAAATAAGAAAAATTCGCAATATACATAATTTTTTTTTTTTTATTTATTTAGGCATAATATTCTGTCACAGGGACAATAATTATATTGATAAATGAACACATTCACACCGTATATGCAAAAAAAAAAAAAATTAAATTAACAAAAGTAAAATAATAATAAATAAAAACTATATATAATAAAAAAAAAATAACCTAAATACAAGTAAATTAAAAACAGTCACACCTATATACAATATATACAATCAGGCGGGGAACCCAAATCCCCGCGCTACTCTCTCAACCGCCTCACCGGTACTAAAGCAGGTGGAGTTTAAGCGAGAGCGCTTTAGCCACATACATTCATGTCTTGAGTGGAGAATCTGGCCATTGTCAGAACTCCAAAATAAATACTATAAAAGATCTCTAGGCCACTGACGCTTCAACCTTCGAGGAGGGTTGTAGGGATGAGTGGAACTAGATAGGGATTGGGCTAGGGGATTTGGATGATTGATAAGGTTCTGATGGAATTATGAAAATTTTTCAGGGATAAGCTAAAGGACAAATGGGATATTAAGGTCATGATGTAAGGTTTTGTTGGTTACATAGAACGGAGCATCGACTATTGTTTGGAGGACTTTGGATTGAAAGGATTGGATGCGTTTCATGTTAGATAATTTTGCTGTCCCCCAAAGTTCAAGTCCGTAGGTCCAAATAGGTTTCAGGATTGTCTTGTAGATCAGTAATTTGTTGTCAATTGAAAGTTGAAATTTTCTGGTCAGTAGTCTGTATAATTGGCCGTATCGTCGGTTAAGTTCTTGTCTTTTAAGTCTAGTATGTGGGTTCCACGTTAGTCTTCGGTCTAAGATAAAGCCAAGATACCGAACTGTAACTGAAAAAGGAAGCTGGATGGAATTAAAGTGGACTGATGGACAGGATCTGCGGCGGAGTGTGAAGGTAATGTGTTTGCGTTTGGATTCATTTACTTTGATTCGCCATTTATTACACCAGTGCTCAATCATGGAGAGGTGCCTTTGCAGATTTAAAGATGCTATTTCGGGATCTGAGTTGGATGATAGGATGGCGGTGTCATCAGCAACTGTTGCTAGGAAGGTATTGGGATGGACACAGTGGGTGGTTCTTAGGATAGTATTATATAAGTAAGTGAGAAATATAACAGCTTTAGGAGGAAGTTGTCGAATAATTTGAGAGGTAAGGAGGTCGTATCCAGGAGATTTACGGAGAGGAAGTTTTGTAAGTGATGTTTGACCTCTGAAGGATTCATTGCTTTAGGGGGTAAGGAAAGTGGAATGGGTGATGTAAGGAATTCTTCTACTGTTATGGTAAAGATGGGGTTCGATTCCGGAAGTGAGGTGAATGTTCTGGAGAGGTGTCTGGCGAATTCCTCAGCTTTATCTTCATCAGACGCTGCCCAGGAGCCATCGCATCGACGGAGGGGATGGGAAATATGATGGGGTTTAAGGATTTTGTTGGTGATCTTCCGTAGAGAATTGTCGTGAACAGAGAGGGAAGTAAGGTAGGAGTTGAAGGATTGGGATTTGAAGATGGCCAATTCCTGCTTTAATCGTTTAGTGAAATAATTATAAGAGCGACGATCAGAGGGGTGTCTTGAACGTTGCCATAATATCCGGACACGGCGTTTGATATGAATTAGATCTAGCAGGTGCTGAGGTAAATTATTTTTCTTAGGAATTTTCGAGGAGAAATTTGGAGAGGAAGCAGTCCAGATTGCTCGCTGAATAGTGGTGGTAAAGGAATTCAGGGCATTATCGAGGTCTTTTGGGCTTTTCAGGGTTATTCTGAGGTTAATTTTATCGGAAAGGATTTGATGAAAGAGTTTCCAGTTAAGTGGGCCTCTGATGAAGGACGGTGAAGGGGGTTTAGAAATAGGAGCTATTGATAATTGAAGTATTAATGGACTATGATCTGAGGAAAGTTTGTCAAGACGGGTAAGAGAATGATTGAGGGGACCTAAACCACTGTGGATGAAAAAATCAAGGATATCAGGATTGCGGTTAGGATCAGTGGGCCAGTAGGTTGGTGAGTTGGGTGGAAGGATACAGAAACGTTGGGTATTGAGTGCAGACAGAAATGTTCTGCCACGAGAATTCGTGGTTCTTGAACCCCAAACTTGATGCTTGGCATTTAAGTCTGCACCAAGGATGAAATGATGACCTAAGGAGTTGAGGAGAGAACTTAACTGGACTTTGGAAATGGATCTGTTAGGAGGACAATATGCTGAAGCAAGGGTGACTGGAAAGGAGAAGGTTTTGATTACAATAGAGGTTGACTGTAGGAAATCTTGAGAAGGTAATGGGAGTAAGTGATGGGAGAGGAATTGGTGTACGATGACAGCAGTACCGGCATGTGCTCTTCCGTCAGGATGGTCAGTACGGTATGTTATATACTGTGGGATTTTTAAATGCTGTTTTATGGTCAGTCGAGTTTCTGTAATTAGGGCTACGTCAATGTTCTTGTTTTGTGGTAAAGCTGTTAGTTCGTCAACGTGATTTCTTACACCATTCGCATTCCAAAGGAGAATGGACATGAGTTTTGGGATGTGAGTCATTAAGGATTTTTTAAAGGAGGAATGAGGTGAGATACGAGATTTGTAAGGAGTGATATGAGTGGAGTAACTAGGGATTTGAAATCGGTGAGGAAAGATGCTAACAAACTGGTGAGATCTGTTGCATTTGAAGTAGGAGGAATATGAGGAATTTGAGGTTTTTGATGATTATGTGTGTTAGGATGAACAGAATATTGAGGTAGGGGCTGAGATAGTTGCTGCTGCAGGGCTTCACATGTATTATTTGGGTTCTTACCTCCAAGTAGTTCGGAATATGATAAATTATTATTAACAATTCTAGAAGGTTCTCTTCTTGGTCTGGTTGTCTCATCTTGAATCCGGTTCTTCTGGTATCTGGATTTGAGGCTCTTATAGGTTTGGCAGCCTTTGTAGTTGGCCGGGTGTCCCACCTGGCATAGTGCACACACTGCAGGATCTTTTATCGGTTTAGTGCACTCCATAGATTTGTGCTGTTCACCGCATTTCACGCAACGCGGCAGATGCTCACAATAAATTTTGGGGTGGCCATACGCCTGGCAATTGTGGCACTGCACAATTTCCTTCTTGGGGTATGGCTTCTCTATCTTCACGATAGTGTAATACAATCTCTTGATATCATATATTTTCTCGATACCAGGTGATAGCTCTAGATTCACGAAAAATAAAGGTAATGGAACTTTATTACTTACTCCTGGCTGCTCCTTATTCTCCTTCAGAACGTTGGTCACCTGACGCACTTTGAAACCAAGCGTCGCTAGTTCTTCTTTATCACTTCAGTTGGGGTTGAGGAGTGTAAATTTCTTACCACCACTCGTAGCGATCTCTCCTGTTTCAGCTGGTACGTGTGGAAATTTGCATTTTTTTCTGACAGGTACTTCACAATTTTTCGGTAGGTTTCTGCAGTATCTGGTGTTATTTTTGTATCGTTGGTCCTGTTGAGGCAAGAATAACTGCCGGAACAGATTTAGTTTAGTTGTGAACACAGTAGTTGAATTTTTTTGATATTTTTTACAAATATCGGAGGAGGCCTTGGTTCCCTAGGTACTGCTACTGCTGCTGACTCCATTACTTCTCTGTCATTATGAAGCACTGGGAACGGGTTTGGAGTGAAGAAAGGAGATTCTTCAACCATTTATTGCGAGGAGGTACCTGGTTGAGGCTGAGGTTCTGTACCTGAAGTTTTCACTGTGGTTATTGGAGCCATTTCTCAGCGACGAATTCTTTGTTTAGCTGGTGAATCACGAGGGGTACTAACGCCGTCTGACCGAGTCCTCTTAGTGGGCCCCTTACTGGACATCACTTGCTGACAATGCCGCATATCATAAGAGAAAAAAATTTAAATTAAAAAAAAAAAAATTAACAACAAAAATGTAGCAAAAAGTAAATAACAACTGCTCTGGTGTACACTTCAACTGTATTCAGTAAATAATCAAAGATATTCCGCTGAAAAATAGGCAAAAACTGAGAGAAGATTTCAGAACACGTCCTTCGCATCAGCTGATCCACTGCCTTCGATATATATACATAATTAAACCAAAGTAAAAGTCTTAGAGTAAAATAAACAAATAGAATAAAGAGAGAAGAAAAGAGAAAAAAAAAAAAGTTTATCAGTTTGAATACAAACTCGATATCACTCGAAGGAAGTTGTGTTCGTAAATAGAGCATTGGCCGTGAATCTTACGTAGATAGGGCAAGACCCGTAAAGGGAATTACCGACCAGCTGTGCTGTCTCTACCGAACTAGTATCAATTAACTATTAAACATAATTGTTAATAAATATCTCTCACCTTAGTATTTAATGTGAAAATGTTTAAATGTACAAAAGCTCTCTGTTCACAAATTATAGCAGCAGTATTTGCAGAATTAGCCAGTTGAGAAGGAGACAAAGACAGAGCGATGCAAGCATTAAACTGTAGTTGCGGCCATTTTCAGATCGACTCTCATTAAAAATAAGGTAAGAAAAAGTGAATACAGGAACAATAAATAAAAAGGATGTATTTAAAAATAAATAAATTGGTGAGAGAAAGTGTAAAAGCGAGAACATTCCTTTGAAGGCAGTTGTGTTGAAAGTTATTTTGATGAGGATGAGGGATTGATGAATTTTAAGAAGTCAGGCAAATACATCGAGATCCGAGGTCTGTTTGAAAAAATAATTTGATGTCCACCCTCCTTTCGACATCGCACTATTCCCGCGGCAAACTACGTATGTTTGGTTTTCCTCTTTCTGATTTTCGTAGCTTTCTTCTTTCGGGCAAGCCAATAGAGGTGTCTGTTGATGGGAGTAATCTCCTAACTCTGATAAATCCGGTGGCAATCATTCTCCTGCTAACCGATATTTTGAATGGAGAAACCCTTCTTAACTTTTCTTTTTGCTATAAGTCGTCTCTGATTTACTGCCTTACGAAGCGTACAATGACAGGTGGCGGTCGTGGGTCATCTTTCCTGTGCCTTGTTTAGGTATTCCGCACCAAGCTTGATCTCCAAGCTTGCACCTATACTAGTCACCAGGGCAGCGGGTGTTGCGCCAGGTCGTTCCGGTATTCCGTGAATCTCCTCTAGTGATCTTCGTAAAAGACCCTGTTCGGCATTATTCAGACTAACTTCTAATTCGTCCACTCGGGATTTGAGGGCTTTATTTTCTATGATAATCTTCAAAGTGCTTAGTTTGTTTTCAAGATGTTTTTCAATCTTTCAACTATCTAGGGATGTTTTCATGTTCGTAATATCCTCTTTCACTGTAGAGTCGGCGATTTACAGCCGCCAGTTTCTCTGAGGCAGACGACTTGGTGTTTGATTTTTTGGTCAGAACACAATTATTACAAAGTGCTTTTAAGGCCCCAATTTCCTTGTTAGTTAGGTTGAAACATCTACTGTGAAAAATTATTTTACATTTTCCACATTAGATATTGTTCTTGTTTTCGAGTGTTATAATATTGTTGTAAATATTACACTGCACCATTTCAATTTATCAATGAATAATAACTTAAAATTAAAATGTAAAACAATTCCAGGAGACTGTGGTTGTTGTGATGGAAGCAGTAAACAGTGTCTAATGCTGTAAGGCTTACTAGATAAGTCTAGTAACTCCTGGAATTCAATTAGATTCACCTCTCCTTCTTTACGTAAATTGGTGTGAAAATCCGACAATTCAAACATTGAATACTAATATTGTTTTATAACAAAGAAAAAAACTGAACTTAACTGAAAGCTAAAATAAATAAAACCAGAATTGTTGAAGTATGAGAGTTATAGTAGTGTGCACACGTAGGTGGCTCTGGGCAGACTCCGAATGATCTATCTATGAAGTGATGTTTAAAACATTCAAATATTCATAAAGTTGAAGTAAAGATTGGTTGGGGTGTTCAGTCAAGAAAACGTAAAATTAAATAAGTTATATTTATTTTTATTTTTTACCGACCTTTCGGCCCAAAGTTTAGGCCTTCATCAGGACTAAGAAGAAAAAAAAAACATATAACAATGGTTATGGGAAATTATTAACATTAAAAAGAAAAAAATATGTAGGTGAAAGGTATAGCCTAAAAAATGTAGGTATATTAACTTTCCTTAAGTTTAAGCTGTTTTTGTTGTTGATTCCTCAAGTTATTCTCTTTTTAAATTTCATGAACTTAGTTTTTCTTTACATATTTTTAAAAAATATTTCTTCTTCTCCATACTGCCTATGTTTAACATCGTTCCTTTGAATATTGTCAAAGATTAAATGACTAAAATCAGCAGGTCATTACATTAAAAAAGGTGAAGGCAGCGCATAGTTCTATAAGGAATGGGTTTCCATCAGCAACGTCGGCACGCACTAGCGCCAACTCGCACCGCAGTTCTTCACCAATTCGCAGTTCTTAATTATGTACTTCACCTCGTCCCTTCTTTACAAAATCCTTAAATAACTTTAAAGAGTATCTGTATCCATTATCCTTTCAAATGTGAATGGTATTAAAAATCATACCGACGAACTAACTTCCCAAACCTTATTACTTGATAAAATCGTTGATGTGAACTCGACTAACCTCTAAACAGTTTTTCAAAATACTGCAATACTTGGGATACCGAACCGACCAATCTTACAGGATAGCACGTGCCGGTACTGCTGTCATTGTTCATCAGCCTATTTCTCATCGTATACTCCATACGCCTATAATCCACTGCTGTAGTTATCAAAACTTGCTGCTATTCCAATCCATATCCAATATACAGTTCAGTCCTGTAATCAATTCCTTGGGACATCATCTCATTCTATATGCAGATTTAAACCTCAAGCATCAACAATGGGGTTCCAGAATTACGAATTCACGGGGGGAAACATTGCTGTCTACACTAAATTCCCTTCCTTTCCATAGCTCTCCTACATACTTTCCCACCATATCCAAATACTCATGATTTAAAACAGCGAGTTAGGCCACATCAATTACGTGTCTAAATGAAATCTGCTCTGATCATAGACCTCTCATTCTCCAAATTTTACTAGATGCCATTCCCACCGTTTTTCATTAGAAGGAACTTTTTTCGTCAAATCCTTTCTGACAAAAATTACCTTTGATATCATTAACTAGTATTATCCAACAAGCTGTCAGGACTGCCTCCTTCCCAATCGAGCCCTCCAGAATTCTTGATGAAAATCCTTTACTTCGACATCTCCCGGATCTAATACATTGTAACGCCGTGCTAGATCATTATGGCAACGACATCCCGCCGATCGCAGGTTCTACAACTATCACTGCAAACGTCTAAAGCTAAAATCAGCCACCTACACATTCCAATCCTTAATTCCTACCTTTCCTCTCATTCGGCACGTCACAATTTCCCATGTAATATCAAAAATCCCAACAAAGTTCCCTGTCTTCTCCAACGAGATTAAGCGTCTTATTCGAGGAGAGAATCAGGATGGACAGGAATATGAGGGGTAAAAGTTTATAGATATCTATGGATATTTACACTCTATTCAGCCTCCATCTTCTTGTACGCCTTCTACGTCCGGCGTTCTTCCAAATCTGGATCCTATGTGACTATTACTGATGTTACTTGTTGATTGTAATTGCCTAATGTATTATGCCTTTAATAATCTCGAGAAAAAAACAATATTATATCTACTATATTTTAAACTAACGTTGATATAACATCTCATAAAGATGCATATTAATGACACAAGTGAGAGGGGCAATAATATTTTTAGGGGAGGGGATGGGCACCCCTGATTACTATAAGTTATAAAGGAATCTAAGTAAAAAGAGAGTATTATAAAGCAGGAGCAAATCGGATTTGAGGGGGCGGTATGTAATGACATATAGGAGCGAAAACAAAACTGAGAAAATTTCTATGAATAAATATTCGAAATGAGGAGTGTCGAGAGAGGGCGACTTGTATAGAATTTCGGCTCTTAGACGTTCATGAACGTAAAGACAAACATGTCCACCTATTAGATCCGTTATATCATGAAAATAAGTACGTAGTTAGGAATGGATACGGAGGAGGAAGGAACATTTTGATTTGAGTTACGTTTCTGATACAGCAATAATATGATAAAAAACATGGAGAAAATAATGAAGAAATTCATCAAAATGTGCCGGGAGGGATTGGGAATTAACGCAACAAATTAACAGGATATTAACCATATAATGAGAAGAAATAATGCACATCAGTGAAAGTTCGACTTAAAATACATTTTTAATCTTTAACTCGTAATACTCTAGTCCTTTCTTTAATCGAGGTGAAGTTATGATTGATCTCCTTGCCGCTGGACTAACATTGAATCTCTAACGGCTGTTGCATTTTTATCACTCCTCTCCGGAGTAGAATAATGTTTGGCCATCAATGTCAATAGTGCGTCTCCTTAGTCAATTTTAAGATAAGTACGCTCCATGATCCAATGGATAGACTGTGTTCAAAGCCGGTTTGTTTCGTACCATGTTTAGACAGTCCGATTTTCTGAGGCTTCTTTTAGGTTTCTTAATAAGGCGTTTTTTTTTTTATTATTTATGTTTTTATTATTTTTTATCTTTTTGTTACAGAATCATGCAAACGAGATTGGAACTTATGACTTTTCGGTTTCGATACAAATTAAAACAAAAGGTCCGTCCCCAATACGAATATTAATAACATTTAATCAATATTTAACAGGAGCTTGTGCCATAAATTATTTGACATTTTTTTCTTGTATAGCAATCAATCCCTATATTTATTTTTCCTTTGAACCTGCAGGCGATGCATAGTGGTAGCAAAGGATAAACATGAACGTAATTTTAATAAATTATGAAATTATTAATTAAGTTACAATTGAAAAATTGTAGATAATTTATAAGAAATACTGTTTTTTCCGATTTTCAAATCTAAAACTGAAGATTCTGATTATTTCTTTAAAGTAGTTTTACAATGATACAATCCATACCGACAATTTGTTAAACTGTTCGTCCCCCCCTCCTCTAAAAGTTAGAATTACGTTATGTCTGTGTATTTTGACTGAATATTTACCTAGAAGTCAGAATTAGTTTTTATAATTGTAAATAATTATTTAATAAATTTGATCGGGAAATTAATCTACGATTGAATGTATCCTATAGTGATGAGAATGGCAACACTGAAATGAGAACATACTTAGAAAGTTTAATAAGCCATCGCCCTGCTTCTCTCTGTATAACGGTATGACAGGCATTCCCAATTATATGAATTTTACTTCGGTATCAGCATTCGACTTCATTTAGGCTTAGTTATTTTTTCTCATGAATTACTTTAAAAACTATTAGATTGTTTAGAATCTTACTAGAACCTGGGGTAAATGGTGCTATGGCGGACTAGAAGAATGTATTTTTGAACTGCACATCATTAAGGATCTTTTACATCATATATAGATCTTATAGCAGGTCAGTTACAAATTGTTTATCAGTAATATTCTTCTTAATTTGTATTATGAAATAGAGCTTCTCCATTACAATTTTTTACCATGGTGTTAGTAACATTATGTTCCTGTTTCTTTTAATCTGAGATTTAATTATTAAAACTGAGTGAGACTTTTTTATGATCCTACAATAAATATACCTTATTCATCTTTATCTGTTAGCTATTAATGTTATAAAGATTCATATTGATTACTATATCAGTTTTTCTGAGATTATATATGTTTATCAATGAAGCAACAGGGTTTATTGTTTAATGTAATATATATATTTAAAGATGTTTTCGTATATTTTATTACTCTGGCTCTGACTTAATAGTAAGAGTTGGTTCATGCCGAATTGTTGTTTAAACATTGTTTAATGTTAATAAGTTTTACTCAGCTATTAACTTTCATTGTTTTACTCTCTTAATATTGATCGCGCTGTTACTCTCTTGAGTTAAATAAAATGTTTTTTATCAATTAGTTAAATATTTATATTCCAGGAGTTCTTGTCTTTTGATACTGAAAAATTAGGGCTCATTCTTGCCCTTTGTATTCATTATGTACTTCTATATCCAGTAAAAGTATTCGTTTCTTTTTTCAATGAAATGCAGTTGATTATTGTTCATAGTTTTCTCTAATCAAGTTCATTTATTGTAGGTCTTGATATTTTTAGTATTTCAGTTTTCATTTAAACTTAAGAATTTTATGAAGTTGAGATTTAGGCTTCATAATTTATATATACCTTTATTAAACTTTTGTTCTTTTTGTGTATGTGCATGAGTTTATTCTATATGTAAAAAATATTCTAGTATCGCTTGAATTGTTAACTGTTCTATTGAATTTCCTCTAAAATTTGCTTCCATATCAAATGGAAGGGGTGAGTCATGGTGTAAGCTTATCTTTTATTTTATCATATGCAATCTGCAATTCAGTTTGAAGCCTTTGGAAACCGATGAACATAATGTCTGGATATTTTAATGTATTTGTATCATGTTTTTCCTTTTTCTCTAATTTGTGTGTATAAATAAATGTTTGAATTTTAAAAAGTTGATGTTATTTGCATTCTTGTTATTTAAGTTTTTTTTTTTTGTTGTATTTTCTTATAATAATTTAATGCCATTTATTGTTTAATTTTTTAATGTTATTTATGCCACAATAAACATTGTTGTTTTGCATTAGATCAAGATAAAATAATAGGAAATTACTGAATGAATATTTAGCATATTAATTGTTATGTTTTTTAACTTTGAAAAGAAAAACATGGTGTCTTTTATTTTCTCTTTTTCTTAATTTCAATAAATTAAATGTATAACTCTCTTTAAATAGTATTGACAATTTTCTGGGTTTTTGTTAGTAATAAAAATTGTATTTCATATAATGGGTTCAAAAGCGAAGGGATACCAGTGCCAATATCATATTTCTCAGAATATGCAGATTTAATGTAAAATATTTTCGTAAGTTCCCTTAAACATTTACTTATATACAGTAGTTATATTACAATTGTGTATCCCTCAAATATTGCGCACTAAGCATTTGAAATAAATTAATTCCATATACCTATCATTATTTGTTGAACATAAACAAGGGTCAGTTGTTGTACCCCTGATTTTAAAGGTAAATAGGTAGTAGTGATACATCAGAGTATAGAATGGCAAATAAAAACATATATTTACAGGATTTATTAGTGAAGACTTCTGTAAGAATTTTTGAGAACCAAACCACAAATTTAATAATTCCTTTATCACCATATTCATTGGAAAAATTAATTACTTTCTATTCTGACTCCCTCACCAAAATAGGAATCAACTCTTCTTCTAGAGCTTTAAGATCTTTATAAGTAATTAAAATTCGTAACAACCATAGACTTGTAATATATGCCTTAGATACATGAATTGTCAACCAAAATTTGGAAAAAATGTAAACACTTACCTCTAAGGAGATTGGAAAGAGAATCATCAGTATTGTTCCGTATATTAACACATCACTCAATAAGTCTCCAGTCTGATACGTAGATGGCTACATTGTTGACAATGACAGACCCACATGATTTCGGGGTAGTAATAACAAAATACTTTTGAAGCCAAACAGTGGCTTGATACCAGATATAATGGGACTCTTCACCATGGAAATCTACTATTATTGACTGCTATGCTGAATTTAAATGCGGTCGTACAATCACCAATAATGCTGAGCTATCTGGTCGCCCTCAATCGGCAATTGTTCTGGAAAAACTTAAAAAATGTCCACCAAATAATTTTAAAAGACCATAAAATGAAGTTGCGTGATATAGCTGACACCTTGAAGATATCAGAAAGTAGTGTCTTTGCAATTTTATATGAACATTTGGTCATGCGGAAGTTGCTTTCGAAGTGGGTGTGGCGTTTGCGTTTACTCACATCGAACCAGAAACAACACGTCGAGAATTCAGAGTGCTGTTTGGAACAGTTCAAGCGAAATAAAGAGGATTTCTTGCATCTGTATGTGACAATAGATGAAACATTGATCCACCACTACATTCCTGAATCAAAATGATGGTCAGCATAATGGACAGCAGCCAGTGAAAGTTTTCCAAAGCCACCAAAAACTCAAAAGTCGACTGGCAAGATCATCGCATCTGTATTTTGGGACGTGCATGAAGTTTTGTTCATCGACTATCTTGAGAAAGGTAAAACTATCAATAGTGAATATTACATTTCTAAAAAAAAATAAATTGTTTTTCTTATTTAGACCGTAGACTTATTGAGCGATGTGTTATTTCCATTTATATACCATATTACTGTCATTATTAAGTTAATTCTGAATGCTAGCAGTGTGTTACAATATTTAAAACTTAAAATACAAACTCACTAAACTAATTAAAAGAGGTTACAATAATGTTTATTTAAACTGATTAAAGTATTGTCAACAGAGTGGGTGTTAATATAGTTGCTGAGTATAAAGCATGAAAGCATACATTTTGGTGCACATGAGGTTAAAGTGTCACTTGTACCCATTAGCCACAAAAAAAAAAAAACCAGCTGATTTTTTAAGTAGATAATTTTGTTACTGCTATATCTCAGCCAAAAGTAGACATTTGCTAGTACCCTATTGTCATCGACCTTCTATATGCATTAACGTGTCTACTATTTTACTGAATTATTGAAGGAAGTTAGTCGACTGTTCTATATATCATGGGTGATAAATATTCAGGACGCAGTCATTGTCAAGGTTTTATTGGTGCTGACGTTTCAACTCAAAACATATGGGTCATACCAGGGCTGAAAATATTTTAATACAATCAGAGATACAATATTATACGACATATAATCGTTAATAATAAGAAAATGGTGATTGATGGTACATGAAATTTGTAAAAAGTTATAAAAACTAAAAATAATGTATATAATCAATTTATGAAAAATATAATGTTTTCTCTTACTCACCGTGTTTCGAGCACTGAAGGTATTCAAGTACTGATACTATAGTAGGTAAGTAAAAAGGGGTCGGTAGAGGATTTTCCAGATATGCTTTTAAGTTAAGATAGCAAAAATTAGGTAAACGTAGTCAGAAGGAAGTAACATTTCTGTTTGTAGAATGCGAATGATTGGTAACTAAATTATTCTTGATGTATACAAGATTTGTGTTGTTTCTTATAGTTACAAAATTGTGACTATTGGGTAGTAATGAAATGTATATAATAAATGTAGGAGTAGTTACCTCTGTACGTTGACGGAGAAACAGGGAAAATGAAAAATAATTTTTAATTATTATAGACTATTGTTTTAGGAGTCGGAAAATGTTCGAATATGTATTTCAGATCTTTTCTTTATCTACATTGTGATTTACCGGATTATTTTTTTTCCAAATTGATGAATATAGCTTTTGAAAGGAGTCGTTTTTGGTGATTAGGAACTGTGGCAATGTTTGGTATTCCAAAATTAAATATGTAGTTAGGGATTATGGTGTGT
The DNA here is from genome assembly GCA_928085145.1 of Nezara viridula. NCBI lineage: Eukaryota > Metazoa > Arthropoda > Insecta > Hemiptera > Pentatomidae > Nezara > Nezara viridula. The sequence continues at coordinate 56,297,852 of OV725078.1, read as the reverse complement.
TCAGCTAGTTTTGAGGCGAACAGGTTGCGTGAGGAGGTGCTATATTTATTCGTTTTTTAGATAATTTTTTGTTTCTGGTATATAAGAAGAATTGCAGTTTGGGCTAGAGCATGTGATATGGTATACTATATTTGATTGTTGTAGGAGCGGAACAGGATCTTTGAGTTTAGTGTATAGATTTCGTAAGTTGCTGTTATTTTTTAAAACTATTTGTAGATGGGGGAGTTTGGAAGTTAAAGCTTTTTTTTTTAGATAGGACCGGGATGTGGTGGGAGATTGAGAGAAGTTTGTGGGATACTGGTGAAGATGAGGTTTGGATTGATTTTTAATTAGGTATTTTATTATGTGATCAGAAAAGGCGTTGGATTTCAGGATCTTGTGTAGTTTAGTTAGGTTATTGTCATGGAATTGTTGGTCAGCTAATGTTAGACTGCGGTGTAACAGGTTTTCAGCTACATTGATTTTTTGGTGGTAAGGATGTTGGTGAAAATATTTTAGGAGACGGCCGGAGTAAGTAGGTTTGTTGTACCAATTGTTGGATAAGGTATAATCATTATTTCTGGAAATCGATGATCGAGAAATGGGAGGGAATTATTTGATTCTATTTCAATGGTGAAACGGAGTCGAGGGTGGTATGAGTTAAATTCAGAAAGTATGTTTGGAATAGCATGGGGATTGAGCATTTATAAGAGGTTGTCAACATATTTTTTAATTTAAAAAAAATCATTTGGAAATTGAGGTAATATCAAGTCAATTAGGTTGTTAAGGACAATACTGGAGAGGTCTGGTGCCAGTCAATTACCCATCACCAGGCCGGAAATTTGATGAAAAAATTTGTTTTGAATAGATAGGTAGCCAAAGTTACAACATAGAGAGAAGGATTACATGTGTGGGAGGGAAATATGTGGTGCTATGGTAGACCAATTTTCTTCAATTATTTGGAGAGCACGGTCTGTGGGAGTGTCGGTGAAGAGACTTTCTGCATCAAGGAGGCTAAGATGAAATGTGATAGTATGTTCATGGATTTTAGTTGGTCTAATAGGTGGAAGGAATTTTTAATATCATATGGATTGTTTGACTGAGAGACTGGATGGATGGGAGAAGATAAGATTTCTATAAGTAGTGATTTTAATTTGTTTGGTATCGAGAAGATGTTTTAAATGTTGGTTAAATTTGATTGTGAGAGATGGTGTGGGGTCTCGTATGGCGGGGTGAATAAGTGGTTTGGTCGGAAAGGAGTGCAAATAATTTATCATTATACTCGGCGCTGTCCACAACGACAGTTTTGTTACCTTTGTCTGCACGAGTGGCAATGATTTGATTGTGGGAGTTTAGGAACGAGCGGAGTAGAGGAAAGATATTTTAGAAATTGTGATGAAAAAGGGGGTGGTATTGAAGATAGGTGCTGGAGATGGTTGGTGATACTATTGCATGTTTGGGTTCGGGAAATCGTCCATTCCTCATCGAACCCTCTGTCTATGTTTACCTACCTTTTGCTGTCTTAAAAGCACTTCTGGAAAATCCTCCACCGACCCTTTTACTTACCTACCAAAGTTTCAGTACTTGAATACATTCAGTGCTCGAAACACGGTGAGTAAGAGAAAACATTATATTTTTCATAAATTGATTATATACATTATTTTTAGTTTTTATAACTTTTTACAAATTGCATGTATCATCATTCACCATTTTCTTATTATTAACCATTGTATGTCGCATAATATTGTATCTCTGATTGTAGTAAAATATTTTCAGCCCTGATACCCACATGTTTAGGTTGAATCGTCGGCACCAACAAAAACTTTATAATGACTGTGTCCTGGATATTTATCACCCTTAATATTTCACTGTATTAATAACTTGTGATTAATGCTAAATTGCTTTTAGTACTGCGAGGTTTTCTACTTGGTTTTTGGAATATAAGGATTCTTATCTTGTTTGTTTTTACTTCCATTATGTATTAGTTTATATCCTGTAATAAATAACTATTTGTTCGAAGTGTGTCATTAATCCCCATTGATTGGATTCACCTGATCTTTCTATGCTACTTTGCACCTGTATCACAGCTAGTGGTGGCTTTTTAAATTTTTTTTTTCATATCTTTGTTAAAATTAATATTTAATTTGTACTAATCTTCCAAAAATTACTAACAGTTCACTTACTTATTTATATTGAGTGAAGTTCATTAATTGATTTAAATCAGTGTGATTAAATAGTAGCTACCACTCTATAGTTGTTTGGAGTAGCTCATCTTGGATCACTATGGTCAGGGCTGTTTAGACTTGACTCTCACTTGGTTAGTTGAATCCAGTCAAAACTGGACCTGAAGTGTGTTACTATTCTGATTATGAAGCTGGTGATGTATTCGTTAGTGTATTAGTTCCAGGGCAATTCCAACATTGATCCTATAGTGGTTTTGGTATACACTGTTTTAACTTGACGAATTGAATCTGATTGGAACTGGAGCCAGATCTGGTGGTATATTCCTTACTGTATTCGTTTGAGGATATTTTAAAATTTATTGGATAAACCATTAAAAGAAAATCTTCAAAACTTGGTTCTATTATGTTATTATAATTTAATACTTTTTTTTTTTTAATTTCTTAATGACATTTACAACTGCATTACATAAATACATCTAGTAAATTTGGACATAATAGATATAATGACATGAATACACTTACTGTGTAACTACCCAATGGTAGCACTCTAATGATATGACTACATTAGGAGATCACGGGGCCATCTTCTTTTCAGACGCCTCTGAGAGTTATCAGGAATTGAAGAGGAAGCAAGGTTAGAAACGAGAGGGTTGGGATGATTCTGAAGTTAATTATGAAAGGATAGGTATCTGGATTGGGCCAGATCTGAAACATAAGGAACATTAAGATCTTAATGGATAATTTTATTAGTGACAAAGTAAGGAGCATTGAGGATTTTACGAAGGATTTTGGATTGTAGGGATTGGATGCGAGAGGAATTCAATGGTTTAGTGGAGCCCCATAGCTCAATTCCGTAAGTCCAAATAGGTCTTATTACAGTCAAGTATATGAGTCTTTTGTAATTAATGGGAAGTTTAGAGCGTTTGTCTAGTAAGTGCTGAAGTAATTGGAAACGTCGAGCGGTTTCTTGTCGTTTCAGTCTAGTATGAGGATTCCAAGTTAGTCGCTTGTCCAGGTGGAGTCCTAGGTGTCTAATTTGCTCAACAGGGATATGTGGAGTATTGTTAAAGGAAACTGTAGGACAGGCAGTCGTGGGTTTACGACGAAGGGTAAAGGTAATTTGATGGGGTTTATTGGAGTTTATTTTAATTCTCCAGTTTTGACACTTATTTTGGCAGTTATGCTAATTCCAGTAGATTGCTTGCAATCAATTGGAAAATATTTGGGATTCATAGTAAAAATGTTTCATGAGTTCTCAACTTAAATATCTTTCTTCAACTGTTGGATAGCTAATTTTGGCGGTTTGAAAGAGACTTCTTTTAAGAGAGTTTAGTCGCACAGATAAAAATAAATCTGTACAGCTTAGTCATTTGGTGAGGCAATGTAAGGGGTCATTCTTGTCCCTGGTTAAGGAAAGATTAATCGACTTTTGCATTGATAATAGTTTTTATTGGGAACTCATTCTATCCACACATGAGGGTTCACAAAACAATACTCTCAAGCGAAGTATAGAACAGCAACATAATTTACATAATGTATGTTCCCAGTATTTGAAGATACTTGACCAATGTGAAAGTTATCCATGGAGTAGGGATAGTCTCCAGTCACTTTAGTAGATAGGTAGTGGTAGATACCAGAATCTTGAAAGGATGCTGCCTTCAACCCGAGAAGTATGAAACCATTAAGCAAGAGATTAGGATAGAATTTCTTAACTTAAAGTAAAACATTGAGAGGAGTACTATAAATCAAGATCTCTTACAAATTGTAAAAGGAGTCTGCAGCATGCACAGGGTAATGGGAAAAGGATACCAAATGGCGGAAGGTGGAACAAAGACTTTAAGATTGTGGTCAGCAAGAAGAAGTAAGCCTGGAAATATGCTGACGATATAAATTTGGCAGACACAAAGGAAAAGCTGCAGCAAGCCTTTGCTGAATGGAAAAAAGAGTTCCATCAGAATGGCAATAAATACATTAAAAAAAAAAACTGCTTGTTGTCCAGGTATGAATATGAAAATATACATATGTTATGTGATGGAGAAGCTCTTAAAGTAGTGACGTCTTTTCCTACTATGGAACCATTAATAGCAGGTCTCATAAAATAGATGACAAAATTGGAAACAGAAATAACAAGTCAAACCTAATAGCCCTGGAGCCAGTGCCCAACCCGACCTGATCGCAGACGAAGGTTTAAATGTAAATGATGAATGTGTATGTTAGTGTTCTAAGTAAAATGAACCTTGTCTGCCATTCCTGAGCAGCTGCTTTTAAAAATGGTGGCTGATTTAAAGAATATTAGGCCAATAACTTGAGGATAAAATGGGAAATATATTGTGAAAAATGTGGGAAAAGATATTTTTTAATTTCTGTACATGGGTTCAAACATGTAAAAAAACAAAATTGCTGACTTGTGCCACCAAAGGAAAAATTTTTACAGCCAAAAAAGCCATATTTTTTCGATCTTTTTTTGTTGCATGGTGCATCAAAGCGAAAAATTTACTCTTTAAGAAATTTAAGAACATTAAATTGTGCGTCAAATGAGTACCTAAACTTAATAATTTGGTTAAGTGTTATGTTGAAAATCACAATCAACGAACACTGATTTTTACCAAATTTGTCAAACATCGAGAGAAATCACTATAAATGGCCATTTAAAAATGAGTTCCCTGAGAGGATAGATCCATAAATAGGAGTTGTAGGACATCAAATTTAGTGTCCAATGGCCTAATATTCTTTAAACCAGCCACCATTTCGAAAGCAGTGGCTTTGGAATGGCAGATCATGTTTACGCTCAACCACCAGGTTTTATCCCTTAATTAATTATCTAATTAAGGGTATCCACTTTAAAGCGGCTGGTTGTGCCCAAGGAGGATCTCCTGATGAGGGCTGTCGCGTAGGTGGGACGACCGGGGCGATCGTCCCTGGGTACCATGGCTAGGAGGGCGCCACAGATTGGAGACAAACATTTAAGCCAATCAACAAAGAACCCAATTTATATTCATAATAATACTCTTATAGAATTATTATTAAAACTTTACTTAGGTAATAATCATTATTTAGTAATTTTGTCAAAATTATTGCATTATATTTTAGCTTTATCATTTTCCTCTGAGCCCAGGCTCAGCTGACAGCTGCCATGTCCTTTCTACGATTACTAATTTTGGTCTCATGATCATGTTGCTGAATGTATGCCCGTTAACGGAATTCCTAGAAAAGAGACAACTAAGTTGGTATGGGCATGTCTGCTGGATGGATCATCTCAGGAACCCAATTAAAACTATGGAAGTGAGACCGTGGAAAAAAGACCAAGAGGATGTCCAAGAACCTTCTATTTCACCCACGTGGATTGAATAAGGATACGCACAGGGAAGACCCTGGAAGACATGAGAAATCTTGCCAGGGACAGAAGCCCATGAGTACCGGTGGTTGGAAGCAACCCTACTCTGAAAGGCAAATGGATAGAAGAAAAAATAAAATACTGTGTTGTTATAAATCAATAGCCAATAGATCATCAGACTCACATCATTATTTTATAACTAGCTGTTGTCTCTGTGCCCCAATCAGGAGGGGTAAGCTAAATTTTGCCGTCTTCTCTAATAAAAGCCAACATTTTATATCAATATTTTAGGCAATGTATTTCAAGATAGGATACATCATAAGATATAATTAACTCGAGTTTTTAACTGAATTAATGTTAAAAGAACCAAAAAGTAGAAACAAATATTTTTACTTTAACTAAAGAAAAAGAATAATAATTTCTCGAAATTCGGTGCCCTCCGAATTCTGTCACCCGGAGAAATTACATTAACATTTATCAACAAAACCAATATTTGTTTTTTTAAATTACCAATATCAACATTTTAAAACTTAGAAGTAATCATACCATAATTTTGTATTAATCATTAACCTCATTTTTGTCTTTCATAAGAACTGGCTAAAACACATTTTATAAGAAATTATTGTATATAATTGTTTTAACATAAGTTGGTAATGAATTTTTCTCTTGTTTTTTTCCTTTCAACTTATCCACGTAGATTAAAGAAAGTATAAGACATTAATTATATTTAGCATTGGAGGATAATAGTCGGTTTTTTAACATTGAAGTTCTAATATTTGAAACATGCTCAAGTTAAGTTTGAACTGTATTTTTTATTCTTCAGTTTCATGAAAATTATTAATAAATGTTTTGACAAAGGATTTTATTAAATTTCAATTTTTTTTTTACATTTCATACCCGTGATAACTTATTAAAATTTTAAATAATTATATAAACTACATTTATTGGCAAGTTGACTTCAGTCTGCTGCTTGGTATTCTGATTTAATGTTTTAATGCTATGAATTATTCTACCCGAACATTTTCTATTGATTATGTCATCTGTTAAGTAAATGGCTTAAATATACATCATTTAAATGTCAGTTTAATATTTAACACAAAGAATCTGTTAAATTGTTTATTTATCAAAGTTATTATTTTTCTTTCAGATTATTCATTATGCGTGAATACAAAATTGTCGTTCTTGGTAGTGGAGGTGTAGGAAAATCAGCACTAACTGTCCAGTTTGTTCAAGGTATTTTTGTGGAAAAATATGATCCTACAATTGAAGATAGCTATCGAAAGCAAGTTGAGGTTGATGGCCAACAGTGCATGCTGGAAATTCTAGACACAGCTGGAACGGTAATCAATAAATTTTAAAATTACAATTTTACTATTAATATTTTTTATTTCTTTATTATTATTACTTTTTTATCTATACCTTACTTGACTATTCATTTTTTCCTATTTAATCATTGTTATTATTAAGGAGTTGGTCAGAGATAACATCAAATAAGTATTAAATATTTATTCATGCCTATGTTTCGACCATTGTGGGCCATTATCAGGTTTAAATAGAAATATTTTAAGAAGGTGAAATCATTGCAGGAATATAAAAAAAAATATTTAAAGATATATTAACAGAAATATAAGCACAGAAAAATTTATTGTTAGTAATAAAAGTTAAGAGATGAAAAACATTGGAATCTGAAATAATTATTGACAATAAAGAGTAGAAATCTGAGTATGATAAACAGATGAACCAATGTACTGATTGATGGAATAATGATTATAACTTCTTTAATTCTTTTTCAGACTCATTGAAATGTTTTTTAATAATAATGCTATAATAGGAAGTACCTGCTGTGTTATTAGGAAACCAAATTAAGACTGATAATAAAGAAATCTCCTGACACTAATTTTGGTGTTATAGAATAGAATAGAAAAAGCAACTTTGTTTTGGGGACTGAGGGTGATATGCATAGTTCTTCCTTACTTAAATACCTGTCCTTCAGTACCTGTTCTATGAGATCAGATTCCATTCCTTTAAGCTCCCTTCCTTACTACCACATAACGTTAATTTTCTTCAATGTGAGGGCAGAAGGTGGGTAGGATAAAGGTACCATTCTTATTCCCTAAACTCCGACTATAATTCATATCATAAGATAGAATATATATATATATATATATATATATATATATATATATATATATATATACTGTGAATTATATACATACACTTCACTTGAATGATAGTATCAAATTGGTAACTGGACTGTTTCAATGTACAGTAGTAGTACATTGTTTTATAATTATCTATGGGTGATTAAATATTTGATATTTAGTGCAGAGGAAATACTTTTTCCTCACTTTACAAGTTTTAGAAAGAGTGGCAGTCCTATAAAACAAGAAAACTATAGGTAAGTGTGACATTTGCTGTTTAATCCTTATCAAATCTAATAGAGATTGTAATTGTTCTCATATATTCTTTGTTTCTGAACATAAATTGATTTGATTATATTCATATGGAATATTTGTATGGTAATTGTAAAAATGGAATAGAAAAAACTTTTCAATGGGAATTTTATAATTTAAGTCAATTAGATTGGTCAATGCTTATCATACTATGTTTTATGTATATAGCATTTGTTTGATAATTTCTATATTGGATAGATAAAAGTGTTACAACGTGAATTATATAATGTAATATATTCAAATTTATCAATACCTGTTATATTGTGTTGCTTATTTATAGAGTTTGTTTGATATAACAATTTAGAACCTTGCAGTATGAATTTTATGTGTAAGCTAATTGACTCATAAAATTCACATGGTAAGATTCACATATTGTTATAGCAAAAATGGGAAGACAAAAACCTTACGATGTGAATTTTTTAATGTAAGTCAATTAGGTTTACTAATTGCTAACTTATTATACTATGTTATAAATTCATAGAGTTTGTTTGATAGTAGCCAACTAAGATTGGCAGAAACGCTAAAATGTGTTTCTATACACATTTATAGAATTATAGTGCATTAGTGTAATTTAACACCAAATTTGTCAACTGCTCTTATGTTGTGGTGCATATATGTATATGTATATATATATATTTTTATATATTAAAACGTCATACAGATAAGTTACAAGTTTATGGTTGTAGTAACCTTACACTTGACATAACAGTGGGTTGAATACTGCTTAGAAAATTGAAATTAATTATATATATATATATATATATATATATATATATATATATATATATATATATATATAATTTGTTGGAGTTACACAATATAGTGTTGTTTTGTTTTTTTCTGTTGGCATTACAGATCTAGTAGATCTTTTACTGCCTAAAAAGGCCTACCCCATCTCTGATTGTGTTGGGCTATTTCTTTCCAGTTATCTGCATGCATCTTTGTGATTATATTTATTCATCTGCTTTTTGGCCTTCCAGGTTGTCTTTTTGCATTCTGTTGAGGCATTCATTGTTACATAGAGGCTTCCAGGTGGTTGCTACGAGCTACATGCCCCACCCATCTTGACCTCCGTCTTTTCAAATCATGGGATATTGATAGACCAGTTTCTTTAAGCAGTTCTTTATTGATCTTTCTTCTCCATGTGTTAGTACTATGATCCCAGATCACTCCCGTAATCATGAGGAGGATTTTTTTCTCAAAATTGTCATTACTCTAGGGTGCTGGTTAGTATCCAGGTCTCACAGTCATATTAGAACTGGCTTTACCATAGCATTGTACTCCCTTATTTTGAGATATTTTGTGATTTTAATACCTTTGAAAGGGAGAAGAAAGCTCTGTTTGCGCTAGTTATACGCTGATATATTTCTGACCATTAATCATTCACTGAGGTTATTGTGGAGCCTAGGTTTTTGAATTTTTCTACTCTCGGGAATGATTTTCCTTCAACGCAGATCCTATTATTGGGGTGGAATTTTCGCCTTATTATCATATATTTTGTTTTGTTTTCATTTACTTGTAGGCCGATTTGCCCTGCCTCTCTTAGTGAGTCTTAGAGTCTTGGCGAGCTTCTTAATGTCCTTATTACTTCCAAGGACAGCTATATCAACTGCATATCCAAGAATTTTATGATCCATTTTGACGTGGTCTCCTTCATTTCCTCGTGATGTTCTTATCACCTAAGTTGAACATCGGTGATAAACCATCACCCTGCCCGTTCAAACTTCAGATACTTCTCCTTGTATTAGGACTTGATATTTAGGGTTATTAGTACAGTCCCTTGATATTTAGGGTTATTAGTACAGTCCCTTGTCAATCTCACCAACTTACCTGGAACTCCCAGTTCAGTCATCATTTTCCAAAGACAGTTCCTCCCCACAGAATTATAGGCTGCTCCCAAATCGACAAATAGGACTTGGACATCCCTAGGTACTTTCAACTATACATCTAACAACTGAGGTACTTCAACTTTTTGGGCTAATCAATCACAAGTCATTTGAGCTCTTGAAATTATATATGGTTCTTTTCAGTGAACCATATACAGAGAGGTGCCACCATTCAGTATTACTATGGATACTTTATTTTACTCTTATTCCTTTTCCTGCTGATGAAATTTTCCTTATCAATTGGTGCTGTAGCAAGATTGTCCTAAGAATGTTATTACACTATGCTCAAGTAAGATAAATGTACCTTCCTTGTTCCGTAAACTCTTTACACTCACTACAACTTATATTTAGCTGATAGGAAGTGCAATTTTCGTTATTATACTTCTAAAATATAAAATATAGGGAAATGAAATTTCTTTTGCCATTCAATGGTTAAATAATAAATAATTCTTTAATTAAAATAATATCACTCAGTCCCAAGGAAAAATTGAATTATAATATTTTTGACAAATAATTGTCATATTATAAAAGTTCAAAATATCTGTCCTGGACAAAAATTTCATGGACAATTTTAATGTTTGATTGCTATGAAAATTCATATTTTAGAGTTTTTTAGGGTGCGAAAAACGAATATCTACTTTGTTTCTCACTAAAAAAATATTTGCTTTCCCCCCCCCCACATTGCTACGCCAGTTTGTCAAATTTGTTATCAATATGATAGTTGTCTGTCAAAAAAAAAAATGGATTGAGAATATAATATTATAATACCAATTCACAAGAAAGGATCTCAGGCAGAATGCTCTAACTACAGACCTATATGCCTCTCGCCAGTTGCGTACAAACTATATACATCCATATTGGTGGGTCGCTTAAGACCACTAGTTGAGCACCTAATAGGAGAAGAGCAAGCTGGTTCAGATCCGGGTGCCAAACCCATGACTACATTTTCTCATTAAGAAATATTTTACAGAAATCCTGGGACCTGAATAAAAGTATGTACCTGGCGGCTTTCCTTGACCTTAAATCTGCCTTTGTCTCGGTTTCACGAGATGAAATATGGGAAGCTCTCAGATCTAAGAATGTTCCAAGAAATCTGACAGAGGCGATAAAATCTATATATCAAGAGCCCAAAAGAAAAGTCAGGCTGAACGGGCTAGAATCAGGTTGTTTCAATATTGCAAAGTGGGTGAAACAAGGAGACAGGCTAAGCCCATTGTTGTTCTTGTTGTTCATGGATGAAGTGGCATCCATTTGTAAGAGAAGAACGGAAAGGACATTCCCGGGACGTAGGATTCTTAATCCTGTAGTGATACAGCTTCTCCTCTATGCCGACGACGTGGTATTGATTACGGACTCAGTGGAAAAGTTGCAATTGACAGTTATGGAATGGTATGAAGAGCTCTAACGAAAAGGGATGCTTATAAATACCAACAAAAGTAAGATCCTACAAGTCAGAAGAAAGAAGGAAGATATCCACATATACTGTAATGGAGAAGAATTAGAAGTGGTGACAGACTTCACATACCTGGGTACAGTAATAGACGGATCGGGGAAGGTAGACACGAAATATCAAACAGAATTAATAAGGCAAATACAGTTTACTACTAGATATGTAACACTGTAGTAGGGAAGAGAGAAGTAGGCAAAGTTGTCAAGCTACACATCTTCAAGATGGTATATCTACCCATACTTTTGTATGGAGCAGAGAGCTTGTATTAACAGACCGACAGGAGAGCAGAATCACCGATGCCGAAATGAAATTTCTGCCAAAGACAGTTGGGAAAACAAGGAGAGACCGAATTCACAATGAAAGAATTAATCAGGAGCTGTGGATAGCCCCACTATTCGGCTATGTTATCAGGTTGGACGACCACAGAGATCCTCTAAAGACCATGCAATGTCCCAGATGGCAGAAGACCTAGGGGCCGCCCTAGAATGCTCTATCTTGACTACATTCAGCGACTCTGTAGGGTGAGGGACCCTTTAGAGTTTTTTGAAGTGCAAAAAACAAATATCTACTTTGTTTCTCGCTAAAAAAAATATTTGCTCTCCCCCCTCACATTGCTATGCCAGTTTGTCAAATTTGTTTCCATATAGTTGTCTGTCAAATATAATAGTTTCGCTGAACTGGCTCGTTACCTAAAGAATTTTTCAGAAAGAAACTAACTTTATATTAATTTTTCACAGCTCAAAATTATGTATTTTAATAGCAATGGAATTATTAAAATTCTTTGCATGAACTTTTTGTGTTGGATAAACCCTTCAAAATTTTGTAACGTACCACAAAAATTGTGATAATTTCTGAACGACACCACTAAACCACACTAAAATTATTAGACTTCTTAGAGCTTATTGATTAAACAAGACTTAGATGCCTTTTCAAACCTGTTACTAAAAAATATCAGCGAGAAATAAGACTTCAAAAAATTGTATAGGTAATTTATTATTTTAAAGATTATTTGTAAGTTTAGAGGTTTAATACACTTATAGGAGAGCAGGGTAGTTCAGGGAGTAAGTCACTGTGATACTATTCTCTCTGCCCCTGGTTTGAATCCGGCTGTGGTAATTACTTATTGTTTTACATCAGCTGTGGGTCAACTCTTGGAGCACGCCGGTTCTCAATAAAGTGTGCACTCTTAATTAATTATAGGGGACAAAAATGGCGGCTGAGTGTGGTATGGGTCAAATCACCTCCTTGCACAACCGTTGACCAAAAAACAGTAATTCCATGTCAAGTTCTGAACCTATGAACCCAAATGGTACAGTTTTTTTGTTTTTTTTAAGAACAGCAGATATATATCTTTTTTTGTTTCCTTTCTTTTTTTTTTGTCAAGTTTTTTTTCCATAAAAGTAATATAAGCAAGTTAAAAATATAAATTAAATTAATTTAAATTTCCTAATCTTGTCTTGTTTAATTTTCTTTTTTTTTAGAAGCAAATAATATTGTTACACTATTGTCATTTTCTTTATAAATATATATTTTTTTAGTTATATTTGGTGGTATAAACCCCTTTTTATCAAATTTTTAACAGGCATCTAAAACTTCGTGAACATCTTATCCTAACCTGATCCTGAAGATGTTAAAAAAGTTATTCAAAAGTTAAAAAATAATGAAGCTCCTGATGTGAATGAGCTCCATTTCTTATGGGAGTGAAGAGTTGAGAAGGTTACTTTACAATATAGTAATGGACATACAGCCTATTGAAGAAGTGCCTTCTGAATGGTACAAGACACTAATAAACTGCTCAAAGATGAATGGGGATATCTATATGATTCTTATTTTATTCGTTTTTATGAAAATGCCCTTTTCTCTTTTTTTTTATTTTATTAGTGATGCTCTAATTTGTTGTGAATCTTAGAAAGTGAACAACAAGTATTCTGTATTTTTAATAAATTAACTAAAGGATAGTCAACATGAAGAATAATCATTGTGTATCTCAATTTTAATCTAGTAATATTCTGTTTAACGATGGAAGGACATCATATTGAACCAGAAATTCAAGTATGGAAATAAGTGGTCAAATGTTCCGGCAAGTGGATAGCGCTGATGCAATTGCCATTTCCCAGATTATAGTCTCCGAGCTTTTGCCAGATTCAGACAAACCAGAAGTACTAGTAGGGGATGTGTTAGTGGATTTTCAGCACATTAAGACACCAATGGATGACAAAAATATTGTTATTACTTCTAGAAACAACCCTTTTCATTGACAGTGCTTGACAGAGTCTAAATGTAGTGTCCAATGTTCTACCAAGACCCATATTAAAACTAATCATTTGTAATAATTTGTGGCAAGTTGATCTAACTTCTTATGTTCCTTTAAGATGTGCAATAGTGTGTCACCTGCAACTCCACAGATTATGGTGCAATGAGCACCTAAACGAGGATACAAATTGAAATGCTATTATGTTTACAGACGAGTCACGTTTCTGTAATTATAGCAATGGTAGGCGCCAAAGAGTGCCAAGAACAGAGGATAGGTTCACTGCCACAGTTTGTGCTTTGTTCAATGCAGTCTAGAGGTGGGTGTGTGGTGGTATGAGTCTGCATCTACTTAGGACAGATTCGTCTCTGTATTGTGGAATGGTAGGCGCCAAAGAGTGCCAAGAACAGAGGATAGGTTCACTGCCACAGTTTGTGCTTTGTTCAATGCAGTCTAGAGGTGGGTGTGTGATGGTATGAGTTTGCATCTACTTAGGACGGATTCGTCTCTGTATTGTTAATCATCTTAGTTTGTTACGTTCAAGAATTTATAGAGGAGTACCTTCCTCAAATTTTATTGATGACAATACGCAGTCTCATAGGGGAAAAGTTGTTCATCAGTGTCTTGAAAATCTGGAAATTTCACATCTGCTCCTTCCTGCATTGTCTCCAGATCTCGATCCCATTGAGGATGTACTGTAGAGAAGGATTTCAGACCACCATCTGCAGCTTCAACTGAATGGAGTATTACCATTTTTATGACATGAAATTCCTTGTGAAATCAGTGAGAACATTATAATCTGTATGCCCAGTAGGTGCAGAGAGCTAGTGCATAAGATATTACACAAATTATTAAATTTAAATTCGCAATCATAAAAACAAGATCACATAAACATTTATTGTCATTAGTTTTCAAAACAACTTTTATAAAATTTTCTTAAGTCAAATGCAATATTTTTCTATTAATTTTCAATCTATTTCATAATAAAAAATTCTAGGGAAAATAAATCGTGCATGACTAGCAATATCTCTTAATCATTTTTGAGTAATTTTTGTCCAATACACAAGAAAGGTGTATTAATAATTAATATAGCATATCTCTACTATCCTTTGCCTATAAGTTATTCTCATGAATACTTAAAAAAAAGTTTCTTCCTCTTGCAGAATGGGAAATTGAGCTATATTAGGCAGGATTTTCGAGGGGGGAGATCCATCACAGACCAACTTTTCTCAGTGCAGATTGTTTTAGAGAAAGCAAGGCAACACAATATAAATATCTGTCATTTATTTATTGATTTCCAGAAAGCCTATAATAGCATCGTCAGAGTAGAGTTGTATTAGGGTTTGCTTCAAATAGGAATATCAGCCATACTCATATGCCTGATGAAGATAACTGTGAAAGAAGTACAATGCAATGTTGGAGTCCAAAATAACACTTCTGAAAGTTTTCACACACATAACAAAGGGGTAAGACAAGGTGACTGTCATGCATGCATACTTTTTAACTCGGCAGTAACATATGCGATGAGGAAATCAGGAATTCAGTTAAAAGGCAAGATATTTAATAAATCTGCTATGATCCCAGCTTTTGAAGATGTGGATATTGTTAATACATTTACAGATATGAGCATGGCATTTCTTGAGCTTCAGAGAGCTGTTTGTGTTGAGCTGAAGTGGAGCTAGTATGAATAAAGAAAAAAACAAACATACGCTCGCAGAATCTCATGGTATTCTCCAAAATCCCCACCATATAGAGATGTTTAATAAAACATTTGAGAGAGTTAAAGAGTTCATTGAGATTATTTGATTTATATGTGTTATAAAATATTTTGTTGAAATAAATAAAATCAATGAGTTAAAAATTATTTCCTTTTATTACTGGAGGTGTGATGATACTTCTTATAGTTATAAAGAAAAAAAGTTATGTCGTTATGAAACGAGTTGATCAGAATTGTATTCCTCGGTTAACTGTGAAACACTTTATTATCATAAACTATAGGAAAGAAAAGAAAAAGAAAAAAAAAAAAAAACCCTGTACCATTACAACCCATGAAGGATCTTGGATTCAATACTGTTTTTTAGTCAGCAGTTGTGCAAGGAGGTGATTTGACTGAGATCACGCTCTACATCCAGGTTTTTCCCCCTTAATCAATTGTTAAATTAAGGGTACCCACTTTATAGAGGTTGGGTGTGCACTAGGAGGGTTTCCCAATCCCAGGGCTGCCTGACAGCTGATGAAACAGAATAAATAATTTTCTGCCATGTGGCGGGATTCGAATCCAGGACCTTTGAGAGAATAGAGCATTGGAAGATCAGTGCCCTACCACTAAGTTACCCCACTCTCTAAAGTATCTGTTATATAATACCTAATTTAGACGACGTGTTTGATCCCTTTGCAGTTGTGTGTGTTTGGACGCATTAAATTTGTAAATTAACTATAAGTAGTAGTGTAATTTTTCCCCCATATTATTTTCAATTAGGATGAAAATTTATATATTTAAGCAAATACTGCGTGTATATATATATATATATATATATATATATATTGATACATTTCATGCATATTCAATGAAAAAGACACATTAAATGATGCTATAAAAAAGGTTTATTATTGAACGTTTAGCCAACTCTAACATTTTTTATTTTTTTATTTTAGGAACAATTTACTGCAATGCGTGATTTATACATGAAAAATGGACAGGGTTTTGTGTTAGTCTATTCAATAACTGCACAATCAACATTCAATGACCTCCAAGATTTGAGAGAACAAATACTTAGAGTTAAGGTAAATATTGTAGACCATTTTATTTCACATTTCCTCTTACTATTTCATATTTTAATCATCAAGAATTTTAATCTTGAAATTTTAATGAATACCGTACTTCTTATAAGTGAAAATTTCTATATTTGCTATATACTCATTCCTATATTAAGTTACTTCAGCTATAAAATAATACTTTATCTTATTGTTTAGTGTAGTTGTGCTTTTAATTGTGATACTGATAATAATAAGAGTTCAATCCAATCAGATTAAATGGTTTTGTCCTAACACCAGATATTTCCTTTTCCTTCTAATTGAGAAGTATATTACACTTATTGTAATGTTTTATCTTCAACTCCTGTTTTACTTTCTTTCCTGTGTGTGCATTTTTACTAGTTGTATTGTTTATACAGTTGTAAATTTCATTAAATAAATAAATAATAAAAAAAAACTGCTTATAATTTGTTCAATAATTGATTATTAAAGTTAAAGTTGCCAAATCTTATAAAATTATACTGAGCAGTTCTTGCAGTTATTTTAGTTGAAATCGTTTTTTGTAGCATCATATTTAAATCATTTTAGTTAAAATTAAAATTATTAAAGGATTTGAATCCATTGCTTTCAACTAGAGACCGGACTTTCTTGTAAGTGCACATTTTATTCGCTTGTGTGTAAAAACCTCGGACCCGAATATAAATGACATGTTTAAATTTTATATTGCACGTTTTGCCGTTTTTGGCTTAAATAGTTGCACGATTTTTTTTTTTTTTGTTTTTTTTTAAAACTTTTTACTTTTTGTTGTCTATATATTGTCACTTTCTGAGATAGTCTTTTGTTAACAACAAAACCAGTCCCGAATGTGTGGAGGCGGTTATCACAGCTATAGTATACAGTGTGGTTTCCTTTCTTTATGCTGCCCTACCCGGTCCACCGGTCCACATCTCAACAGTCCAGATTTTAGGATTTGCGGATGACCTGGATCTTGCGGGAAGGAGTATAAACGCCATAAGAGAAACTTTTAAAGCATTAGAGGAGCCTACAGCAAGACTGGGTCTAAGGGTGAATGTTGAAAAAACGAAGTATATGTGCACTCTACCTACCAACAAAGATGGCGGGAGTCATGTCTTTATAGGTCGCCATAGATTAGAAAGAGTGGAATCATTCATATACCTAGGATCCCAGATCAACCATAATAACTGCATTGAAGAAGAAATCCAAAGACGGATCCTCTCCGCAAACCGCACCTATTTCTCCTTTCATAAACTCTTAAGAAGTAGTGTGTTGTCGAAGGCCTCGAAAGTGAGAATTTATAAGACAGTTATACGACCAGTTCTTACATATGGCTCAGAATGTTGGACTACAACTAAAGCCCTTGAGCATTTGCTTCTCCGTTTTGAAAGAAAAGTGCTTCGCCGTATATATGGTGGTATATATGAGGGAGGCGCATGGAGAAGAAGAACAAATGCTGAGTTAAGAGCGAGGTACAAAGAAATAGACGTATCAACATTCGTAAAGGTATCAAGACTTCGCTGAGCTGGTCACGTCATAAGGATGGATCCAAACAAAGTCCCTTACAAGATCTTAGCTGGACAAATGTATGGTACCAGGCTGGTTGGACCCCCCAGACTCATGGGAAGACTACGTGGCTGCAGACGCGAGATCTCTGCTCGGTGTTATGAACTGGAAGGCAGT
The DNA here is from genome assembly GCA_928085145.1 of Nezara viridula. Lineage (NCBI taxonomy): Eukaryota > Metazoa > Arthropoda > Insecta > Hemiptera > Pentatomidae > Nezara > Nezara viridula. The sequence goes on along the minus strand of OV725078.1, from coordinate 56,279,864 downwards.
ATCACGGAACAGGGAGGACTGGCGGTCTAAGCTTGAGCAGGCTATGACTCAAATAATGGGTCGTAACGCCGAATAAGAAGAAGATATTGTCACTGAAGATATGGTTTATATTGCTTAATTCTTATTAATGTAGTTTTTAGCCAGATATGGTTTTTGTTTTTTGTTCATAATTGTTATCCTTAAAGGGATCTTGTCCCAGAATAAAGTTTATTTTCTATCTATCTATCTATTTATGTATTTATTTGTAGATAGTATGTTCTATATTTCTTAGCTGCTTTTAAATAAGTTGCATGTATTATTATCAAGTACATTTGTAATTATATATAACAAATATTGTTTGGTATTGTTGATCTCCATTTCTCACCCGTATATAAATGCAATGGCTATATATAATAAAAAATAAAGAAATATGTTCATGTTCAATTAGTTTAGTAATGGGTCCCATTCCATGCCAACTCCCTCCTCACAAATTTTAATGAAAATTTATATTTATTAAGTAAATATACAATTAAGGAAAAATGCCAAATTTTACTCTATTCTAATGAGTAATTTTAGAATTATGATCATTTGAACTTATAGGTTTTTGAAGTTCCGAAAACTATTTGATCCCGAAACCGGCTTGCATCCAAAAAAAAAAAAAAAAGCGAATCATAAGGTAAAAGACAAATTAAAAATGTACTTCAGAAATCTAATTGTATAGATCAATAATTTATAATTGCAAAATAAGTAAGCTACAGATAAAGAAAACATAAGTTAAATCAAAATTAAACATATTTACTTTAACACGTACATACCTGTGTACAATATTTACATTTGCTTGGGATCTCCGAATGAAGCCTTGCCCCCCTTATGTGGAAGGCAAGGGAGTACTTCAGGAGATCCCAGCTCTTCTCTCTTATCCTCATCACTGGTATTAGAAGCCAGCTGAGGCTGTGAGAGCTCTAGAGCCATAGTATTTTATTAAAACTTGAGTTAATAATAGTATATAATGAATTAAATCATATTAATTTTAGGATACTGATGATGTCCCAATGGTGCTAGTTGGAAATAAATGTGATTTAGAAGAGGAAAGAGTTGTGGGGAAAGAACAAGGAAACAATCTTGCTAGGCAATTTAATTGTGCTTTCATGGAAACATCAGCTAAAGCAAAAATTAATGTCAATGATGTAAGTTTTCCCATTTTTTTTTAAAGTTCAAGTTTTGTATTATAAATGAAAGTATTTAGTTATTTAATTTGTAATATGAAAAATATCTTGTATAATCCTAAGTACCTTAAATAAGTTTCTTTTATTTATTTTTCATCATTATAAGGACTGTTCCAATGTTGGTTAGTTTTCTTTCAAGCCCAATATTTTTAGATTTGCTTAAAAGCATTTTATTAAGTTAATCAGATGTATATCTAATCTATGTTATAATTATGTTAAAATTATACTATGCATTATTTAATATTATAGATGATGGTTAAGAGTTTAATGTGATAATTGATTAATATCTTATGTTTGCTTGTTTTAATCAAATTTTTTTTTTTTACTGCATCCCTTATCATCTTTCCCTTGATTAAATCTCTCATCAGTTAATTGTTCTGATAATATATTATTAAAAATATTATGTTATATAGGCGTACTTAATCAGTCACTTAAATTGTCATTGATTTATTGTTGATGGTATTTTACTTATGAAACTTCATAAAGCTCTACAACTAGCCAAAGATTCTTGGATTTTTGCTACACCAAGAAATCCAGTTTTTTGTGACAGCCATTCCGATGTTCGTAATATTGAATTTTTCTCTCATTCCATCCATATACTCTTGTGTTCTGAGAATCATAGGTGCAGAATCTCCGTTTTGATTGGGGATAGGAGACGATGGAACAAAAAAAAGAAACGCTAAGTTTATATTTGTGTTGAAAAATATCACACATCAATTTACATAATCAAATTAATTATTGTAAAATGAACCATATAATATTGTTTATTTTGCATTTTATTGTAGTCCTGGGAGTGTACTGAATTTCATGACACAGGGGCACATCATACTTCCCCATATTGTTTATTTAAAAATATATTTATATATACATTTAAAATGAAATGAAAAATAATTTTATTCTGGGACTGAAGTCCCCTTAGAATAATAGTAGAGTTTACAAAATTACAAAATATGTACCTTAGTCTGGCATGTAAGTATTATATAAATATGTACATAAAATACCTAGGAAATTGTAAGCACACACACATATATATATATACACACAAATATACTAAGAAAAATACGAATATATATATATATATAAAAATTAAAGTATCTAGATATATATATATATATATATATATATATATATATATATATATATATATATATATATATCTACAAAACATAATAACGATAAACACAGATATATACAATAAAATACTGAGATATAAAAAATTAATAAATAAAAATAAAATGACTTTATCAATTAACTGCTGGTGGCCAACATAATTTTATAACCCAGAAATTTTTACAAGCTTGCGGAAGTTTGAATTTGTAGTAGGTGGTGGAATAGGAGTTGTTTGAAGGAGTTTATGTAGGTGGTTTGACGTACGGAGATGGGTTTATACATTTATGTATTTTTTATTTATTTTTTTACTAATCAGTATATTTGAAAATATGTTAGTAAAACGATTGAATGTATTACATATTTTTATACATTGAAACGTGGGGAGGGGGGAGAAGGGACAGCTTCAGTAATATAAGAACATTTATAGAACTAACAAGGGAAGACTACAGTCAGCAGGTCATCAATCTCAATCAATATGTAATACATTCAATCGTTTTACTAACATCCTGAAAAAAACTCCAGAAATCTCTAATTAAGAGTATGCTATGATAAAACCAGTTCTGATATGTATGGCTGCAAGACCTGGACACTTACAAGCACCTAGAAAGCCTGTAAAGCCAACAGGAAAAAACATCGTTTCTAATCACGTACTGTTTGATATATCAACCACTTCTCTATAGCTATTATATGTAACTAACAATCAAAGAAAGTCTAAAAATCCTATTTATACTTTAAATAGCATATTTAAACAAACGCTTGTATGAGAAATCTCATAATTTAGATTAAGTAAATAGATTTCTATGTTATTTTAAACAAATTTATCTTTTTTTTCTTTTAATATTATTTATTGAAATTGATAACTGTATGGATGAATCCTTACTAACCCTAAAAAACACTACATAGCCAGCACAGCTGCCTATCACCATTATTCTTAAAAGTAATAGTATTATGAAAGGCATAAGTACTTCTCTCAAGTCATACCAACGTACTTAGCTGTCTGTTTATCAGGTTCACTGACAAATGGCCAGAGTGTGGCATTAGGGCCAGGCAATTGCCCGGGTACCCCTTTCTTTCTTTAGAAATAAAAATATTTATTACATAGAGCATAAGAATAATCAATTAAGTCAATAATAAAGCAGCTGAATTAAACACGTAAAGAATAATTTTTTTTTTCTTTTTTAATCTTTGTTTTGAGGGAAGAACCCATACTAATAGAGTTTATCTCAGTATAACAAACATTATTATCCTTATGGTATTACAACACTCTTTAAGGATAACTTTTTTAAGCTAAAAGTTTATATTCATTGTTTGTTACAGATATTTTATGATTTGGTTCGGCAAATTAATAAGAAATCACCTGAGAAGAAACAGAAGCAAAAGAAGAAGTCATTATGTTCTGTTTTATAAGGAAAAATCGGATTGGGTCTCTGTATATAAGGACACTATGAGACATTCTCAATCCATTATAAAACCATTCACACCTATGTTTCTAAATTAATAAATATTTTTTTAAAATACTGTACTGTTCCTGGATTCTACTACTTGATACCTAAGAAGTGCACTGAGTCCCTAGTTATTGTTTTCTTTTGTGTGTGAGTGGGGAAAAAGCATCATTGCCACTCACTATGTGTCTATCCATGTTTTCTATGTATAATTTTATTTTAAAAGCCTTTTTCATTTAAGAAAAAGTGTAAAAAGCATGATAATCAACTATTGCCCAACATTTGTTTAGGTAGAAATGTGTACAAAGGATTAAATTGAATATTTTATTATAAAGAATTGTATTAATAATTTTTATTGCTACTGCATATGAATACTACTAAAATGTATACTTATATTTTCCTTATATGTTTTGTTGTATGGATCTACAATGGTAATGCACTTATGTTTCATTGTGGATTTTTTTAATGTTATTTTTAAAAACCAGTGGGTCTGTTTTAAAAATGAGCACTCCATAATTATAAAGGGTGTCCTACTTTTATTGATAACTCCCTTAAATTTAATTATATTTTTATTACCATTAAAATGCACAAATGCAAATAAATATTCCATTATATTAGTCTTTTAAGCCATAATTTGAATTTCAACTACTTGAGGCGGCAATGCATTATAGTCTTGAAATCCATGCATATCACTGCCATTATTTAAATTTCTGATGGATTATCTTCATATCTACGTATACCTATCATTGCTTAGTAAACTGTATTAACATTTGACTTCATAATTTTAAGAAAAATGTATAGTATAAATGGTTTCATAAATTAAGAAATCCATCCTTATACATACCATTATGGTAAATTAAATAATAACCTCAATATATATATATATGTATGTATATATATATATATATACACATAGGAAAGAGCTATAGTTACTAAATACTGCTCTGATACCTAAATGTTTTGATAATTGTATTATTGTTATCGTTTCTCTGTGAAATAATAGATAATGTTTACCAGTGATTTGGTGTGTGTTAGAACTATATGTAAATTGAAAATCTGTTGTTTGTATGAAATATAAATAGTTTTGCAAAATATGTATATAAAAAAATCTTCCTACCTCTAATTTTATTAATTTTCAAAATATATTCCAAATAATTTTGAAATGGACCAAAGCCCCTCCATTTTTTTTTTACTGTTAAAATGGTGTGTAAATAATTCCATTTCTTTATTGCTTCTGATGTATAATCACACATAACTTAAATATTTTATCTCCAGTGATGAAAATTTCTAGTTAACAGATATAATTTTTTTTTTCTGTAATGTGCAAAGAAATTCAAATTAAACATAGATAGTACATTTAAATAATTAAATTTCAATTTTATACATATAGTTAATGCAAAAAGTATATGCGTTCTATGAACCAGACATAGATGCACTAAAAGTTCATATTAACCTTTCATTGCTCAATGCTAGACATCATTAATCAATAATGTATGGTTGTAATTACATCATTTAGCTCGTGCATTAAAGATAAATTTATTTTGAATTGTTTTGCAAAGAAAATGTTGTAGTAGTACTTATCATATTCTCATAAACTGCATCTGTGTTATAAATTATAATGTTAGGTCCTTCTATCCCTAAAAGATTAATGAAGCAGTTTTGAAAAATATATTTTATTATTGGAAAACAATTTGTTTATATGTTATGCAGTTTCAGTTTATCATTTTTTTATTGTAAATTCCAATAGAAAATATTGTTACATTATGTTTAACTAATGGAGTTTAATGTTGTGTGATTGACCTGTTTGCTTGGTTATGAAATAGCCCAGACTATCAGTAAAGTATTATTTATTATCTTTGATATAATAAAGACAAGAAATGTTATTTGGTTCCAAAGATATGTTGTTAGAGGTTATATTTAAAAAAAATATTTTTATTTTGATTACATTTTTTTCTGTTTTATTTTGATTTGTATCCAAGGTTATGATTAATTAAATGGATACAGTTTTTACAATTTATAAAAGCAATAAGGTAACTAATTTAAGTTAGTCATTTTGTTGAACATATTCTTGGTATATAAACGAATAGTTTCAATTAATGAAAGAATATTCCATTTAATTTTTTTTTTTGTTCTTTTTTGTTTAGATTCTGTAAAATCCAATTTTAGTGATTTTAGTCATGTTTACCCAATGTATGGTCTTTTCCCATCCTGTTTCAACATTTTTAATTTTTTATTAAGATTAAGTGAAAAAAAAAGAATATTGTCTTAATCATTATAATAGCTAAATTTTATAATTGTTAATAAATTTTATTAAATTACTTTTTCTTATTATTTTAAATTTCGCTTAGCTGAATTTAAACTACTTGAAATCCCTGTATCAATAAAACTTACTGTAATTATATTTTGTGTTTTTTCCCAATAGCATATCTATTTATCATTGTTACTTTTAAGTGGAAAAAAAAAAATAGTATTTATCATTTTCACCCTTAGACTGTGGGAGTTCATTCGAGTGTTCCTACCAGATGGCGGGTCCTGAAATCCAAAAAGACTTTCAGAAAAACTTTTTTTTTCATAAATTTGTATAAAATGCTATTTTGAGTCACCCTGTAAGATCTCAGCTTTCAAAATTGCATTTTAACTTTTAATAAATGGGACATATGCCTTCCCGGCCGCACATGGCAACGCAAGATTAGAGTGGCAATCCCGCAACACTTCTCTATCTTGCGTATTTGCTTATCTCTGAAAAGCAAAATAACTGAAAATTATCATAAAAATAACTAAGTGATCTTAAAAATTAAATTATATTATTTATGAAAAAGGACATCGATGGTGGGATTGGAATTATATATTTCTTTGCATATACAAATTTTTTCTTACCTAAAAAAGTTCCATATTGAAACAGCGCAGTTATACATTTTATTATTGCACTTACATTTATTTGAGTTTCAAACACTTACAGATTATATGAATAAATATATTAATTTTAGGTGAATGGAAAAATGATAAAACAACTTAAGTATCATCTTAATTCTATATATTTTTACATTTATTTATTACATTATATATATATATATATATATATATATATATATATATATATATATATATATATATATATATATATATAAGAAATGTAGAAAACTTAAATTTATTTTTTTAGTAGACAGATTAACGTGTACCAAATTCAGCATTCAGTAAAAACAAATTTAAAAAAAATGAAAAAGTTATAAAATTAACTTATTAATGTTTATTTGATGTATTAATCATTTAAATAGAATATAAATAAGATCATGTATATGACACAAATAACAGAGAAACGACATACCTTTGGTTCAGAATAAATCAGCAACTGATAGCTCCCAAATGATCAGAATCCGGAATGACTGCACTGAGTCAGCTACAGGAGACTAAAAATGAGTGCTCAGACCAAGCCACAAGTCAAATGGTGAAGGGATTTATCCTTACCTCTTAAAGTGGCAACAGCCAAGACGGGAAGGCATGTATTGCGGCTGCTCCAGTGACCCAGTTCACTGCCGGGAAAGCATATATCCCATCCACACCAGTGACTCAATTCCTAACAGGAAGGCATGTATTCCGTCCGCAGTCAAAGGGTCAAAGAAATTTTAGTAATATCTTGGAACTGTCTCAATTTAATGATTTTTTTAAATACCTCATTTGAGTATTCTGTTTAGGTTATATTTACTTAACCCATTGGTGGCAACACCTCATATGAATGTTTTACATCCCCTATGAATTAGGTGTACTTGTCCCTGGAAGTTTTAGTCCTTCAATGGAGGTTGTCCTTTATCTTTTGTCATGTGCTTTATTTGATTCTTGGTGGTCAAAGTGGAAGGATTTTCTTAGCTAGTACAGGTCAATGTTTGCAGGTAATTTCACTTTTGTAAAACTTAGTTTTCTTAAAGATGGTGTTCCAAGGTATTTTTCAGTACATTCTTTCAAACCACTTTTCAAATGCGTGTATTTTTATATTAAATATATATTGATTTTGGTTCATGTAAAGTTATTTTCAGGAATAATTAATTTTGAGATTAAAGGGTCAAAGAGAAAGAGTCTGCATATACTTATAAAGAGGGTGAAACATGATTAGAAAAGACAGTGTCTCTTCCAATTAATAATACTGATATCCATGACCAATTGTAGATTCAGGATTTAATTTTGGGGGATTGGGGCGCTAACCAATTTTTTTTTTAAATTATAGTGTTCTAAAAATAATGCTTTTAGGTATAACATTTTTATGTATATTTTCTTGAAATGCGCTTATATTTAATACTTGAAGTCCATGTGTTATAATTTAAAAATAAAATATATTGTGATTTGTTTAACTACTTGGTTCAGATCACTCATAAAAAAAATATGTACCATGATTGAAATATGAAAAAAATACTTTTTTTAAGGGAAGGGAGGGCTTCTCCCTCCTTTTGAATTCACTAGTGATCCTGACTACTTTTAGTTCGTTTCCCTGGGATCAGTATAAACTACCACCAGTATTTTTTGCATAATCCAGATATTTGATATGCTGCCTTGTTTTCTCTGACTAAAATTTTGATAGGAGTGGGGAAAGGATAAATATAAAAGTAACAATTATTTTAACGATTTAAACTAAAATAACTCATTCAAAACTCCATAGTTAAATGTAAAGAAAGTGGGCAGGTAGTTACTAAATAAATAAGTTTGTTTTTTATTTTAAAACCATTAATGGTTGTGCCAGGGAAGGTAGAGAAGTTTTAAATTTCCCTTATTACGGCGGATGGTAGGAGCAGATATAAAAGATAACACTTGAGCTTTGAGAGGGACTGGTTGTCTCGAGGACACTTCTTGACCAGCATTCACCCAGCAAGGTCTACACGGCGGAGGGCCCTCCAGTATGGACCTTGATTCCACCAGAGAGATAGCTCTAGAAATCTGGAAAATAGATTTGGGAAAGATCCGGAATATAAGTCTGCCTATGCTGCCCAGATGGATGAATATATAAGATTAGATCATGTCCGCTTCGCCAAGAACCCTTCTCCATACGTCATGACCCATTATGGAGTCATTAAGGATTCTCCCACGACAAAACTTAGAGTCGTATTTAATGGTTCGGGGAAGATGGTGGGAGGAAACTCACTCAATGACTTGCTTTTGACCGGTCCGCAGCTCTAGACTGATATTGCGTAACTTATAGATCATTTTAGATGCTTTCCTGTGGCCTTAACATGCAATATAAAAATGATGTTTAGGTGTATCCGCATTGCCGAAACTAATCAGAACCTATTGCGTTTTTTTTTTTTTTTTTGGAGAAGTGAATCTTCACAGCTGATCCAGGTTACCCTTCCATTGGGTTTGACATGCTCTCCCTTTATTGCTCAGAGAGTTATTCTATAGTTATTTCGGGAAGAAGGCCATAATTTTCCTAAAGCTGCCCAGTGTCATGACCAAATTTATGTAGATAACGTAATCACTGGTGTTCGCAATATTGATGAGGCTCTGGATCTGAACAATGAGTTGATGGCCTTGTTTGGAGGAGGTGGGTTTGAGCTCAGAAAGATTTCCAGCAATTCCGATAAAGTACTTTCTGTAATACCCAAAGCTAGTCAAAACATTCCGTTGAGCCTGGATGGAGATTCCTCGACTGTTAAGGTTTTGGGTTTGTTATGGGATCCTAAACTCGATCATTTCAGGTATTCAATACAGGAAAGTAAGCCTGTTTTTACAAAGCGAGGTATTCTATCCTTCATTGCCAAGATTTTCGATATAAATGGATATATCAGCCCCGTCATTTTTTCTGTTAAATGCCTATTACAACGTTTGTGGCTTCTTAAGGTTGATTGGGATGATGAGTTGCCTTCTAGTGTGTCTTCATTGTGATATGAATTTAGTTCATGAGCAAATAAGGAATGCAATTAAAAAAGGAAGTAAGAACTGCAAATTTAAATAAATATAGAGATAATGTAGAAATCGAAGATGAATCTAACATAAAGGTTAGAACTAGACATAAACACGAAAACCCATTTAGACTAGTGTATAAATAAAAATAAAAACCTTAAGCCGCATGCAGATAATATCCAAAGAAAACGAAAAACTAAAAGAAAATATCATATTCCAGATGATGAAGATAATATGGATATTGATTCTGATGATGCGACAATAGGAAATAATAAATCCAGAACATTCTTCAGGACTGGTTACGTTTAAATTATCTGATTGCAATGTAATACGAAAATACAAAACAATAATACATTATTTAAATTTTTCAAACTTCATAAATGAAATATCGATATTAGAAAGAGATTTAAGTATCTCCTAGTCTATTACTATTTAAGATTTACCTACACTACTTATGTTTCTCATACCTTGTTATCTGGTTCTTTTCTTAGCCCTGATGATGGCCTGAACTTCAGGTCGAAACGTCGGCTATAAAAATAGTATCATATAAATAGTATCATTTATTTTTGCCTTCTTATTTGACTGATCACCCCAACTATTCTTCTCTCCATTATTCACGACAGTCAACCATTTACCAATTATTATTTAAGATTTATTACAATTTACCGACATTGTATTAAAAACCTTCTCCTTTCCCGTCACCTTAACATCAGCATATCGCCTCATAACAGATCCATATCCAATGTCCAGTTCCGCTCTCTCCTCATCTCCTTAGGAAATCATTTCATCCTGGTTGCAGGCTCAAACACCAAACATCATGAATGGGGTTCAAGAACCACGAATTCTCGTGGTAGAACGTTGCTGTCTGCACTCAATTCCCAACATTTCAGCATCCTTCCCCCCAACTCACCTACCTACTAGCCCACTGGTCTCTTCTAAAAGTGTGGTATCTTTAGTCCAGTTGGGAGGTTATAAAACAAATCGAGAAAAATCCTTGGTTTTGTGAAAAATCGAACGTAACGTAGTTTAACTGCTTAAAAGTCCCCATGAAATGGTTTTAAAATAAACAAGAATTACTTTTATTTAATGTATATTTAATCTAGTTTACTGTTATGTAATTGGTTTTAACCTAAATTAAACATTTTTTTAGTTATGGCTTTTTATTCAACATAAAATATCTTTGGCTTAAAAATTACAAAATTAAAGTTATCTGGTTCTGATTCTTTAAGAACAATAATCGATAAGGCTTGGGAACGGAACAGAAATGTATTCCTCACATTCTTAGACATAAAGGCTGTATTCGATTCCGTCCCTATACAAGAACTATGGAAGACCCTGATGGACAAAAATATTCCAAGAGGTTTGATAGATGCTATAAGGTCCACGTATCAGGACTCAAAAGGCATAGTTAGAATAAATGGAATAGAGTCCGATATCTTTGCCATGAGTAAAGGTGTTAAGCAAGGAGACAGCTTGAGCCCCCTACTGTTGATTATATATATGGGCGAAATTTTAAAGATTTGTAAACGACGAACAACGCGAACAGTTGTAGGAAAATGGAACATGAGGACGATATTGACGCAAGTAATGGTCTTTGCAGATGACATCGTTCTCATATCAGACTCAAAGGAAAATCTGCAGCAAGTGGTGATCGAATGGGAGGCTGAATTAGCAAGAAAGGGTATGGCAATTAATGTCGGAAAGAGCAAAGTAATGCAGATTGAACTTGATCAGGAGGTTGTTGAAATTTATTGCAAAGGATAGGTACTCGAAATGGTGGAGGACTTCACATATCTAGATGCAGTCCTTTTTCTTTTTTTTTAATGTCTTCTATCATATATTATCGATTGTATGAAATTAATGGCAATCTCATATAATTAAATTAATGGCTCTGAAAACATAAATAGATCCTTATATCGGAGAAATACAAAAAACTCAAATAAGCTACAACGCAGTGGCGTAATCTTAAAACGGAGATCATTTTCAAAAACTGTAGCTGCGAAAACATAAATAATAATAATAATTTATTTTTCTTGGACGACTTCCATTATAATAATAAATAAGAATATAAATGTGGACTTTTGAGACTTAGAGATATACAAGTAAATTTACAATTTAAACAGAATAATGTAATGAAAAGAAAAATGTAAAGTTACCTTCTAACATTAATCAATTAACAAAAAATAAATGAAAGAAACATAAAATGAAGTAATTGAAAACACACTAATAATATATATAAAAATCTATAGGAATATATATTTACAATTTTTTGGGGACAGGATAGAAAGGAAGTGATTGAATAAGCAGGATTTAAAAGTAGATATGGTATTGGAGGGACGGACGCAGGGAGGGATTCCATAGTAGTCTAGTAAAATTAGGGATTGACCCCAACACTAAAAACATGAAAATGAAACTTGCCACAAGTCACAGGCGGATCTACTGGTGGGAGGGGATTTCGGGCTGAAGCCCCCCCCCCACAATGGTAAAATATAACCATGTTTTACAGAAAAAAATATTAAAAACTATCTCTTAAAGTATTCTTGTTCGTTTAATTACATTTAATAGGACTTCAGGAACCACTTAAACACCATTTCATATAGGTAGTTAATTTATTTCTCAAGAAGGCAGTGGATCAGCTGATTGGATGGTTGTGCTCTCAACTGGTCTCTCAGTATTTGCCTATTTTTAAGTGGAATCTCTCTGATTTTTTCATTGAATACATTTCACGTGTACACCAGAGCAGTTGATATTGCTGTTTGATACATATTTTTTTATATATATATATTTTTTTAACCTTTCTTTCTTTCTTTCTTCTCTTATGGCATGCGGTATACTCACCAAGTGATGTCCAGTAAGGTGCCCAAGAGGACTCGGTCAGACGGAGTTAACTCACCAGCAAAACAAAGAACTTATCGCTGCCTACGAGAAACATCTCCAACAACAAAAGTGAACACTTCAGATCCAGAACCTCAGCCACAACCAGGAACTTCTTCTCAAGAAATGATCGAAGGTACAAGGGGCAAGGAAAGTGGAATGGGTGATGTAAGGGATTCTTCTACTGTTGTGGTATGGGTGAGGTTGGATTCCGGATGAGAGGTAAATGTTCTGGAGAGGTGTCTGGCGAATTCCCCAGCTTTATCTTCATCAGACGCTGCCCAGGAGCCATCGCTTCGACGGAGGGGATGGGAAATATGAAGGGATTTTAGGATTTTGTTGGTGATCTTCCATAGGGAATTGTCATGAATAGAGAGGTAGGAGTTGAAGGATTGGGATTTTAAGGTGGCCAATACCTGCTTTAATTGTTTACTGTAATCCCCTTAAAGGATTAAAGAATCCCCTTTCTTTACTCCTAACCCCTACCAAGTGCTTCAAAATGACCGAGAGGTAATGGAGTCTGCAGCAATTCCCACAGAACCAAGGCCTCCTCCGATATTTGTGAAAAACATCAAAAATTTCCAGTTGTTCTGCACCCAACTAAATAAAATCTGCTCTGGCAGTTATTCATGTCTAAACAGGACCAACGATATAAAAATAACACCAGATACTGCTGAAACCTACCAAATAATGGTACCTCTCAGAAACGAATGCGAATTTGCATACGTACCAGCTTAGGCAGGAGAGATTGTTACGAGTAGTAATAAGAAATTTACACTCCTCAACCCCAACTGAACTGATAAAAGAAGAACTAGTGGAGCTTGGTTTCAAAGTACGTCAAGTAACCAACGTTCGGAAGGAGAATAAGGAGCAGCCTGGAGTAAAAAATAAAGTACCACTACCTTTATTTTTCGTGGATCTGGAGCCATCACCTGGTATAGAGAATATATACGATATCGCAAGATTATATTACACAATGGTGAAAGTAGAGGAACCATATCCCAGGAGAGAAATAGTGCAGTGCCATAATTGTCAGGCGTACGGCCACACTAAGATTTATTGTCACCATCTGCAGCGTTGCGTGAAATTCGGTGAACAGCACAAATCAGTGGAGTGCACAAAACCGATACAAGATCCTGCAGTGTGTGCACTATGCCTGGAGGGACACCCGGCCAACTACAAACGATGCCAAATTTACAAGAATCTCAAATCCAGACACCAGAAAAACCGGATTCAAGATGAAGCAGGAAGACCAAGAAGAGAGAGAGAGAGCCTTCTAGAATAGTAAACAATGGTGTATCATTTTCCCAGCTACTTAGAGGTAAGAGCTCAACCGATAACTGTCAAGCCCTGCTGCAACAACAACTTCAATCCCAACCTCAAAATCCTATTGATCCGAATAAACCTAACCATCAACAACAAATTCATCATATCCCTCCTCCTTCAAATGCAACAGATCTCACCAGTTTGCTGGCATCATTCCTTACCGATTTTAAATCCTTAGTTACACCACTCATATCACTCCTCACAAATCTCGTATCTCACTTCATCCCTCCTTTAAAAAATCCTTAATGACTCACATCCCAAAACCCATATTCATTCTCCTTTGGAATGCGAATTGTGTTAGAAATCACGTTGACGAACTGACAGCTTTATTACTGGACAAGAACATCGACGTGGCACTAATTTTGGAGACACGACTGACCAGAAAACAGCATTTAAAAATACCTCAGTACATAACATACCGTACTGACCATCCTGACGGTAAAGCACATACCGGTACTGCTGTTATTGTACACCACTCACTTTCTCATCACCAGCTCCCATTACCGACACAAGATTCCTACAATCAACCGCTATCGTAATCAAAACCTTCTCCTTTTCCGTCACCATAGCATCAGCATATTGCCCTCCTAACAGATTTAAGCGCCAAACACCATCAATGGGATTCTAGAACCACGAATTCTCGTTGCAGAAAATTGCTTTCTGCACTCAATTCCCAACGTTTCAGTTTCCTCCCACTGAACTCACCAACCTACTAGCCCACAGATCCTAATCGCAACCCTGATATCCTTGATTTTTTCATCCACAGTGGTTTAGGTCCCCTCAATCATTCCCTTACCCGTCTTGCCGAACTATCCTCAGATCAAAGTCCATTATTACTCCAATTATCTCTAGCTCCTATTCCTAAGTCTTCTCCACCGTCCTTCATCAGAGGCCCAGTTAACTGGAAACTCTTTCACCAAATCCTATCCGATAAAATTGACCTCAGATTAACCCTAAAAAAACCCAGATGACCTTGACAATGCCGTACACCTTTTCACCACCATTATCCAACAAGCAATCTGGATTGCTTCCTCTCCAAACCACTCCTCAAGAACTCCCAAGAAAAATAAGTTACCTCAACACCTCATAGACCTAATCCATACCAAACGCCGCGCCAGATTATTATGGCAACGTACTAGACACCCCATCGATCATCGCTCCTATAATTTTTACAGTAAGCAATTAAAGCAGGAATTGGCCACCTTAAAATCCCAATCCTTCAACTCCTACCTCTCTATTCATGACAATTCCCTATGGAAGATCACCAACAAAATCCTAAAATCCCTTCATATTTCCCATCCCCTCCGTCGAAGCGATGGCTCCTGGGCAGCGTCTGATGAAGATAAAGCTGGGGAATTCTTTCCAAGCTGAAAACCTATCTACCTCAGTCCTTATACCTTGTCCTCCGTTCCTACCTCTCAGATCGTATCTTCCGAGTTCGCTGCGGTAGTGAATTATCGATTTGCTATCCAATTGAGGCAGGTGTTCCTCAAGGTATTGTATTGGATCCCGTCCTTTATATCCTTTTCACTGCTGATATCCCTGTCCATCCCGACCCCTTCCTGGCAAAATTTGCTGATGACTCCCCCATCCTATCAACCAACTCAGATCCCGAAATAGCACCATTAAATCTGCAAAGGCACCTCTCTCTGATTGAGCACTGGTGTAATAAATGGCGCATCAAAGTAAACGAATCGAAATGGAAACACATTAACTTCACGCTCCGGCGCAGATCCTGTCCATCAGTCCACTTTAATTCCATCCAGCTTCCTTTTCGGACACAGTTCGATATCTTGGTTTTCCCTTAGACCGAAGACTAACGTGGAACCCACATACTATACTTAAAGCCGATGAGAGGCCACCGTACACTACGCAGTCGTAGTCAAGGTGGGCGAAGATGAGGGCGGGTACTAGGAGTCTACGTGTGGACATGGGTAGGAGATGACGGAAGCGATGGAAGTGTTTCAGGGTGGAAATTGAACGTCGGCATATGTGGGAAGTATGGTGATTCCAGGAGAGGGTTTGATCTATGAAAATATCTAAGTTTTTAACTGAAGAGTTGAAGGTGATGGGTTGGTCATTTAGGTAGAGAAGAGGAATGTTTTTATTGGATCTGAGAAGAGGTTTGGAACCAATGACAATGGCTTGGTTTTTAGCAGCGTTTAACCTTAATCCATTTTCATTTAAACACATATTCGATTTAGGTCTTTTTATATCATGCCACTCAGAGGGAGCGAAGGAGAGGTAAATTTGGGAATCATCGGCATAGAGGTGATGGGAACAGTGAAGGATTGATTTATGAAGATCGTTAATATATGAACTAAAAATGAGAGGAGATATGCTAGAGCCCTGTGCCACTCCTGAGGACAGAGTTAGATAGGAAGATAAAGGTTGGTTAGAAATTGATACTGCTTGGGTACGTTGAGAGAGGAAATATTGAAACCAAAGGATAGAGTTGTTGGAAAAGGATAACAATTTTAATTTAGAGAAAAGGATGGAATAGTTAATGGTATCAAAGGCTTTTTAGTAATTCAAGCATTCTAGAAATTCATCTCAATGGGAGGGATTGGGAGTTACGTGACAGGTAATAAGGATGCTAGACACGATTAGGATTCAGGAAAATAAAGTTAGAATTTGATGAGCAGACCGGATATGAGACATTAAATGAAATAATATAAAAATTTAAATATAAGAAAAAACCCATTAAAAAGAAAAGCATATGTGAAAGTAATAATCAATAGAAATAAATTAATTAAAAAGTTGCAATAGTAACATCATTCATTCCAGATTTTCAATGTGAGTCCTGTAAACTATGCCAAATTTTTTATCGATGTTGAGAAGTAAACAGGGATCGAAAAGTCAGCCAAAGACATATAGGTCTTGACTTGACGATAAAGACGACCTGATGAGCGTCGTCCTTTCGGCACCTCAGTCTGCCGCCGAAGAACCATATATATTTTATTTTCCCCGCTGCTTTCTTCTGCCGAGTGAGCCAGTATAGGTACGTTTACGTTGGGGTCATTTCCTCGCTGAGATAGATACGGTGGCAGTCCTTTTCCTGCTAACCGATTTCCCGCGTCGAAAATTCCCTTTTTACCATACTGAAAAACCTTTTCGAAAAACCTTATAGTTTTTGAGATATTCTTAAAAACAAAAAAATAATGTCATTTTTCTGTCACTCCTCCCCTCTCCCTATAAAAACTCGACGTGGTGTAATAAAAAATTTCTAACAAGTTTCATCTTTATTTTTTTAATATTGGGGTAAGGCTATTTTCTTCTCTAACTTTACTGGACAATAGGGCTGAGGATCGAATAATGCATGATCAATCGAAAGCAGCGGTTCGATGGGCCATTGTATATAAATCTGAAGACCGGGAGTGAACTGAGGATTTGAATTGTAGGAGCTCGGAGATGTTCGAAGGGCGGCGGGATTAAATGATCAGGAAGAGGAAGGATGCCAGGAAATACTTATGATGGTAGGAAGGATAGAGCAACTTTAAGTCCTCTTAGAGACAGGAAACAGAGACGTCCCTTGGGATCCCGAAGACGAATCGTACAAAACAATTTATCAAACGTTTTAGTTCGCCTCGAGATCCCCAGAGACGCCTACAGTGCAGCAATAGTCAAAGTGGGGAAATATTAAGGAGGTGACTAGGAGTCTACGGGCTTCAAAAGGAAAAAGATGGCGGGGGCAATTTAGACGGTTTAAGGTAGAAAAGGTACGGTACGGCATATATTGGGTACTTGTTTTGTTGTTTTTTTCAGGAAAGAGGCTGATCAAAGGTTATTCCAAGGTTCTTGATTGGATACAATTTTTTTGTTGGGATTGTCATGTAGGAACAGGGTTGGAATGTTAGGAATAGTTTTAAGGAGGAGAATAGAGTCTATTAGGATTGCCTTCGTCTTCTCTGCATTCAACTTCAGCTTGTTAGCTCCTGCTCATTCACAGATTCAGTTTAAGTTTGAACTTCTCGAAGTTGTTTGTGGCTGGTAATAGACCAAAAGGCGGATAGGACAGGTATATTTGGAAATCGCCTGCATAGATATGCTATTGGGAGTGATGGATCAGGAAGAGAAAGTCATTGATGTAAATAGCAAACATCGTAGGAGATAGTGAGGAAACTTGAGATACACCCCAGGAGTGGGGAAGGGTCTGAGGTGGAGATTGACCTGGAACGACTACATACTGGGATCGATGTGAGACCGATTTACTGGGAAAACAATTTTCAAACGTTTTAGTTTCGCCTCGAGATCTCCAGAGATGCCTCCATATACGGTGCAGCAATAGTCAAAGTGGGGAAATATTAAGGAGGTGACCAGGACAAACGCTTTGGAAAAATTTAGAAGAATGAGGATAGTAAGATTTTGTTTTCAATGGAGTTTTGGAGGTCATGGATTATTTTAAGGAGTGCAGATTGGGTTGAGTAGCCAGGTCGAAAGCCAGATTGGAATGAGTTGATAAGGGAACGTTCCTCTAGGGAGTTGGAAAGTTATTTTGTACAAAGCGTTTCAGTGGTTTTGAAAGGTTGGAAAGGAGAGAAATAGGAAGGAATTCGTGCAGTGAGGAAGGGTTAGAAGTTTCATTCAAATGTTGGATTAGGCCAGTTTTCTAGGAAGATGGGAATATGGAATTTTACAAGGAAAAGTTGTAAATAAGGGAAGGAAGGCTATCCTTTAAAAAGACGTTAAATCGAAGAAATCCTTAAAATTACAAAAAAAAAAAAAAATTATTCGAATCTTATTTTTATCTTAAATAACGAATAAAAAATAATAAATAATGCATGTTATCTGCAATTAACAAATAACATATAATTATCTGTCCAAAGGTCATCGAATAAGAATAAGGAATAAAAATGTATCTGTTATTCGTTATCTAGATAAAATTTCAAATAATTTTATTTGAATAACGCCCAACACTAATACGACTATTAAACAGAAAATCTAAACTTTCAATTGAAAACGAATTACTGATCTACAAGATAAGACTAAAACCTATTTGGAATTAGGAATAGAACTGTCGGTAACAGCAAAAATTTTTAACATCCAACTCAACCAATCCTTTCAGTCCAAAGACCTTCCAACAATATTAGAATCTTCGTTTTATGTAACCAACAATGCCCTAAACATGATCTTAATATCCCATGTGTCCTATACCTACAAATTCTCTTGTACAATCCCTATCCTCCGAGAAGGTTAAAGCGACGGTGGCCCGCGACCTTTTGTTGTGTATATATATATTGGAGTTGTGACAATGGCCAGATTCTCCACTCAAGGCATGAGTGTATGTGGCTAAAGCGCTCTCAATCAATCACCACTAGCTTTAGTACCAGTGAAGCGGTCGAGAGAGTAGCGCAGGGATCTCCTAGGGTCCAGCTTTTCCCTTCATAGTTTGAGGGACAAGCCTGCCTCGGAGCTCCCTCACCTGATTGTAAATAGTGTATATAGGTATGTATGTGATTTGATTTTAATTTCCTCATTTTTAAGTAATTTTTATTTTAATTATTGTATACACTTTTTTATTATTATTAATTTGTTATTTTTCTTCTGTTTATTATATATTTGTTTGTACATGTTGTGTGAATGTTATCTCACTACAATTAATGCCCAAAATGACAGAATATTGTAATATTCGATAAATTAATTTTAAAAAATATCCAAAAGGTGTAATCAGACTAAAAAAAAAAAAAAAAAAAAAGAATGAGAAGTGGGTGAGCAATAACACGCTCGGTATCTAAACGGTTTATTGGTCTCAATATTTCTCCATATAAAGTATTTATGTGTCTTTTACGTCTTTAGAGCTGTAATAATCCTAATACTCTTTCACTTCGAATCTTAATCCATTTTACGAATATTCTCGTAAACTAACAGCCGGTGGGTAAAGAACGGTGTGTATAGCCTTCAGATTTGATAACATAATTACTCCAGTATAAAGCATAAAAAACAAACTACAAAGACAAACAAAATCTAATGCAGAATTTAAAAAGACATAAACAACTCTTATCGCTAATTTTTACTTCAAAGAACAAAGCATATTGAATACTTAATAGTTGACCGTTGTATTATTAAGGAAGGCGATGGTATGGGGTGTCTGTCATAAATAGACTAAATCGTGGCAAAACTATTTTATTAAAAGCTAACATTTCGACCCGATTTTGCAGGTCCTCTTCAGGGCTAGAACGGACAAGATACAAAAAGATATAGAGAATTGTGGAAGTTACATTATATTTAGATAAAAAATTACAAACAATGTGAATAAACTTATTAAAATTATAAACCTCCGAGGCATCTGAAAAGAAGATGGCCTCGAGATCTCCTTTTGTAAATAAATTTTTAGAGTGCTACCAGTGGTAGTTTCTCAACAAGTGGTTTCATGTTATTATATTCTTGTGTTCACATTTACTGAATGTATTTTTATTTGTAATACAGTTGTAAATATCATCAATTAAAAAAATTATAAACAGTTAGTACATTAAAATATTAAGAACAATAAGTTTTATAAACAGAGTAAGCTAAGTAACAAGATTTTAAACTGAAGTAAATATGTGGTAATTATTGTTGTAGTATAATATATAATATAATATATGCAATTGTGAATATACTCCTAAAGATCTACAGGAGAGATTGGAAGAAAAGGAAGAAGGATATAATACGAAATAATGGACATAAAGGGATGTGGAGAAATAAAACAACAAATATAAATAAATAAGTAAATAAAATTGGAAGAATAAAACTAGAACTGGAAAACAGGTTCTAAAACCCAGACCCTTAGCGAAATTTGCTGACCTGGTTTGGGAATGGTGAGGTGGTAAGTAGTAAAACTAAAAGAAACCTGGAATATTAAAGTATCTAAAATTTGAAGATGTGGATGGATACGAGGGAAAATACTATATCTATGAACTAATACATTATAAATATATGCATATACATACATAAAAGTACAAAGTGAATAAAAACAAAAATGAAAGAAATTAAACGTAAATATAAAAATAAGAGACCATACATTGCAGAACTAATTTTAAAATATAGAGAGGAAACAAATATGAATAATTATAGTTATACTTAGTTGTACACATGTAAGAAAATTACATTTCAATCTTAGATAATAATGAGACATAATGGTTAAAACGTACAATGAAAACAAAGTAAAAACGGATGGTCGTACATTGATGTAGAATGTAAATGTAACATTAGAAATAAAAGAGAGATCATAATAAGCGGAAATACTTAAAAATAATGAGCGATTAAATAATCAATAAACATATAGGCACATTTTAAATCTTATAAGTGAAAAATAACTTATTTATTACTTCATTTCATTTATTTATTATTTCATATTGTATCTTTTTTCCTTTTCTTCTCCTGTAGATCTGTAAGAGTATATTCACAATTGCATATATTATATTTTATTATGCTACAACTATTGTTACCATCTATTTATTTCAGTTTAGGATCTAGTTACTTAGCTTACTCCGTTTATATAACTTATTGTTCTTAATATTTTAATGTACTTACTGTTTATAATCGTTAACGAATTCACATAAGTTATAATTTTTTATCTAAATATGATGTAACTTCCACAATTCTTTATATCTTTTTGTGACTTGTCCGTGCTAGCCCTGAAGAAGGTCTGCAAAGTCGGGTCGAAACGTTGGCTTTCAATAAAATAGTTTTGCAAGATTTAATCTATTTATGACCAACACCACGGACCATCTCCTTCATCAACAAATAATATTCTTCTTACTCCTAATTTATTAACGCTTAGAATTTTATGATCCTAGACTCTTTCAAAGCATATTAAAATAGTATACAAAAATCACTCTTGGTTGAATCTTACTACGGTTTTTTTTTAATACGTTTAGTTGTCAATGGTTTTTTATTCCTTCACGCATACTTTGAATCAATTGAGGGCCGAATAAAGATCACATTGAAATAAAGATGACTAATGGTATCAATCTCTGAAAAAAAAATGCATTTAATTTAAACGCGAGCTCGTCATGGATGAAAACTTTGACCCAGCCTTGAGCTCAAATATTAAGGTTTAATTTTTCCGGACCGCTTCTAGAAGTCGATAAGTGTGGGTTACATTATCAGATCCTGAGTCACGCTCAAGAACAATTCAAAGAAGCAATGATATCATCAATGAAAAAGCCAAGGGAAAATAATGCCAAGGATTACCTTGCAACCAGCAACTGTCTTGCTTTAAATTTTCTAGAGACATTTCGGACGTGTTAGTGAAACCATTAATAAATTATTTTTATTTCACCAGATAAATTTACATAAACAATATTACTTAAGGATAACATGGTTTAGGCAACTTGGTAATTCTATCGAAAGTTTCCAGTACATGGTTTTTACAATATTGAGAATTTTTTTTTACAATCGCCAATCTTATAATTTATTTACCTACAAGGTCAGTTTATAAGTATTGAATAAAATATTTTTGTGCTAATCAAGAGATTGAAATAAGAAGCAATGGTGTGAATATTATTCAAAACCAAGAAATTATAAACTTCTTCTTTTGATGGCACTTTCTTCCTTGCAGAACCACACTCCAAAATTCTCCGCTATTCGTTCCTGCCTAAAGCCGCTCTTCTCCACCTTCGGGCTCCTAGTGTCCTCAGGTCTTCCTCCACATCTTCCAGTGCCCGCAATCTGGAAAGCCTTCTTCTTCGTCCTCCACCAGGGTGTCCCTTCAGAAGCTTCTACGGGATATGCCGCTCTTCCATCCCCTGAAAATGCCCCAGCCACTTAAGTATCCTCTTGTTAATGCAGGTGACAATATCCGGGCCTTGTATAAATTACGAAGCTTTTGATTGTTTCGCTGCCTCGACCGATTTAGCTCTCTCAAGACCCTTCTCAGAACTTTCCTCTCCCATACATTGAACACTTGTTCTGAATTCCTGGCGAGGACCCATGTCTCACATCCATATGTCACAACTGGTCTAATAACACTAACAAATACGGCCTTCTCTAACTACCAGGACAACACTATTGACCTAAGTACGTTTTCGAGCGCCCATCAACATCTACTTCCGGCATTGTGATTTTATTTCTGCGTATTTTTATTCTTGCCTGTGATATTATTCTTTTCGGCAATGTTTGCTCCTAGGTATTTGAACTCCTGTACCTGCTCGAAAAAGTACTCTCCATTCCTAAGACCATTCCTTGCCTCACAATCACAATCACAGGAGGTCATCACATACTTAGTTTTGGTTTCATTAATGTCGATTCTCGCCATTTTTGAGGCCTGTTCACATTCCTAAAAGCTTCTTAGTAAAGATGCTCGTGTACAATGACGTCATCTGCAAAAGCTAAATGCTGTGTCAATAGATTATAAATGGTTCCCCAGGGTTTGTCCTAATGGCCCTCATCACTATTTCCAAAACAATCTTGAATATTATGGGAGACAGGGGTCTCCTTGCCTTAATCATTTGATGATACGAAGCATCTGGACTTTGCACTTTGTATTTTTACTTTCCCTTGTGTTGCTTCTAAGGTTATATGCACTAATTGTAACAATTTTTTTTCAGGATGCCCACCTTTGCCATGGCCTGATACAACTTGCCTCGTTCAACACTGCCGTATGCTTGTTTGCAGTCTATGAAGATGTGGTGTAGATCAATATTGTGTTCATAACACTTCTCCAGCATCGACCTTATGCTTGAAATATGGTCAATAGTGGATCTAATCCTTCTCAATCAACTCTGGTATTCCCCAACCTCTCTCTCAGATTACTGAAGTATCCTGCTCATCAACGAAATGGAGATAACTTTGTATGCTCTGTTTAGCAACGCAATGCCTCTATAGTTTTCACATTATTTTTTTTTCTCCATCTTATAAACTGGGCATATTAATGTAGTGGACCAGTCTTTAGCATATGTTCTGACATCCAGATGTCAAAAACCAGATGGTACATTTCTTTGGCAAATGCGTCTTCTCCAAGCTTCCACAGTTCTGCTGGAATCTAATCCTCTCCTGTGGTGTTGTAGTTTTTTTTTTTTTAGTTTTTTTATGGATGCAAGAACTTCTGCAATATTTTCCTTCTTTAGATCCTTTTCTATTAAATCACTATTTATATGCGCAGATCCGATTCGCCTAGGTGGGCTTGGAACGGTTCATCAGGCATTTTTAGGTTTTGGAGCATCTCGAAATATTGAGACCAGTAAGCCATTTATAAAGCTGATCCTTGGCTTGAAGGCTCCCTTGTGCTCTTTGAGGATACCGAAGAACTTCTTTCTATTTCTCTTCTCAAACTCCTCTTTCATTTGGAGGAACTTGGCTTTGTCGGCATCTCGCTTCCTTTTTTTGTACCTGGTCTTGACTCTTCTCCATAGGGCTTTATGCCTTTCTACGTTTGCTCTAGCCCTTTTTTGGAGTACTACCAGTTTGGCTCTATTTCTTTCCTCTACCATACTCCTGCATTCCTAATCAAACCATGTGCTCAGAAGATTCCCATGATTTATTAATAGGATCTCATTAGCTGTCTCTATAACCTCTTTCTTTATCTTGCTCCATCTAGCTTCCACACATTCGTCCCCATCTATAAGACTCTTGTTGATTTACATGTACCCTTTTGCATACCTCTTATTCTCGTCAGGGTCTTTCAGTTTCTCCAGACAGTACTTCTTGGTTTCTCCTGCCTGTCTCTTTGGTTGATTGGCAATCCTTTGACAGTATCACGACCATGTAGTGGCCTGATGAGCAGTCAGTACCTCAGAAGCTTTGAACATCTGTCACATCAGTAACATGCCTTTTTTCAATCATGATGTGATCTGTTTGATTCTTGGTTAGCCCATCAGGGGAAACCCATGTTTCCTTATGGGTGCTTTTATGGTCGAAATATGTACTTACTATACTGAACCCCGAGGTAGAGGAGAGGGAGTAAAGTCAATTGATTTAAATCCATTATCATTGCTCTCTACGTGCAAGCTATGTGGGCCGATAGTAAGACAGAATATACTATCCTTTCTGATTTTTGCATTTGTCCCCCAATAATATTTTGACACCATATATGGCAATCCGCCAACTATGGAATCAAGCGCAGCGTAGAAAGCATTCTTCTGTTCATCATCTTTATCCTCAGTTGGTACATTAATGCTAACCAGGCTTATATTGAAGTACTTTCCCTGATTCTGAAAGTGCAGATTCTTCATTTACCAGTGCATAGTTCATTATTGCATGTCTTATACTTTTCTTTACCAAGAATCCAGTGCCTAATACATTTTCCCAATGCCCACCGTTAATTTAGATTCTTGTCTAATCCAATAATAATTGAATATCTGAATTTAATATTTTAAATAAATAATTGATTTTCGATAAAGAAAAAGAAATTCAGAGAGGTAGAGTAGGAAAGAAAATGAAAAGATTAATTTTATAAAAACGGAAAAAGAGAAAGAAAAACAAGATCAGGAATGGAATATTATAATTAATAAAATTGGAATTATTTTATTTTAAGATAAGCTATGCAGATAGAGTGGAGTCAAATTAGCTATCTAAATTTTAATGTGTAAAGTGAATAGTGATAAATATTTGCATTGTGCGGGCGCACGGAGTTTGGTTATCGTCGAATTAAGATAAGGAGAGGAAAGATAGAGTTGGTGACACGGATATGTTGTCCATCGTGGTGACCGATTTGTCGGAATTAAAAATAAGTGATTTTGGTGTACTGTTTTTCATTTAACAGACGTTAGTGAACAAAAGAAACGTCCGAAAGGAGATTTGGCCCAAAAAATTATCTTCAACCAGAGGAATTCGACTCAATTTGGAGTTGATCATCTTAATTCTACCTTAACAGTCATTTAGTTTTTTCGCCATTTTTATTTTACCAACCCCGTTAGATAACAACAATAATTAAATTATCGGAATTATATAGTTTTTCTTTTTAATTGAATCAGATAATTTAAGAGTGTTTCACTATTATTCCTGAATAAAAAATATTGTGGCGCCCGCAAAAAATTTAGCAGTATGTCTTTTTAAACTTTTTTAACCCTAGCCGCGTCCTCTTAGCTGAGTTGCTTTTGCCACCGATATTTTAGTAACATCATATTGTGTAGAAAATTCCTGTTGGATTGCTCTGTGATTCATGCTTCGTTCATCTTAATCTGCGTGCCTTCGTATAATTGAGATTGAGTTTCAGTAAGTAGTTCTTTATTGGTTCTTCTGCGTTTGTACTTTGATTCCAGATCGCTTCGAGTATCGTGTGGAGGAGTTTTCTTCAATACATTTTCTTGCGTAGTGATTAATGTCTAGGTCTCGCAGCTATCTGAACTTGCTTTTTCATGGCATTCCATATTCTTAATTTAATATTCAAAAGATTTTTTCAGGATTTAAATACCCTTAAAAGAGAGATGAAATCTTTTTTTGCGCAATGTATACACTGGTCTATTTCCGACCGTTGATTCATTGAAGTTATTGGTAATTTTATTTGTCTAATCACATTCACTAGAACAAGTCCCCTTCTACGCAGATTCTGTTATTGGCCTGTTGTTGGGGTGGAATTTCTGGCTTAACGTTACAATTATATATATTTTCTAATCTCCATTTACAAGGATTTTATGATTCATTCCATATACCATATACCCCTCCATTTTCACGTGATATTTTTCCTATCACCTTCTTCAGCGCTAGGTTGAATAACATGTTATCCATCTGCCGCAAGTCTATTCGAATTTTGAAGGATACGTCTTCTTGTGTAAGGACTCGACATCCAGGGTAATTTGTAAACGCCTTCTTCAATCTTTCAAACATCTCGGAAACTCCCAGTTCAGTCATGATTTTCCAAAGGCAATGTCTTATAGGGGGAGGGGCTTCGGGCCAAAAGATTCCACTTCCCTAGAAATGTTATCACTTATTATTGCAGTAGTAGTTCATATAATCCCAATTATATCTTTCTCTTTCCCCAGGGGTTGCTCAAGGTTCTAGCATATCCCTCTTCTTTTTAGCACCTATATAAACGATCTTCATAAATCAATCCTCAATAGTTCCCATCACCTCCATGCCGATGATTCCCAAATACATTTATCATTCTGTTCTTCTAAGTTATTTGGATCGTTTACCAAGAAAACCTAGATCAAATCATAACCATAGACTCTACAACCCGGTACGGGTCTTTGCCGCATCCATATGTCACCTCCATTCCTCTTTGGCTTGTGCAATGGTCTGCCAAGCTCTAGTGTCCAGAAGCTTCTCTGCATCGGCTTCGACCTCATCTGCCCATCTGTCGTGGCCGTCCTCTCTTTCTTCTGCGATCCACGTACCCGAACAGTAGCCGCTTGATTAGTGAGTCCCCATCCATCCTTGCGACGTGTCCAGTCCATCTTAGCTTGGAGAACCGTATAAATAAAGATCAAATCAGTGCATGAGCAAATTTAAACGAATTAAGGTTAAATGCTGCAATAACTTAGGCCATTGCTATTGGTGCCAAGCTCCTTCTCCTATCTAATTCCAATTTTCCCACACGATACCTAAACGACTGACCCGTTCCCTTCAACTCCTCTG
The DNA here is from genome assembly GCA_928085145.1 of Nezara viridula. NCBI lineage: Eukaryota > Metazoa > Arthropoda > Insecta > Hemiptera > Pentatomidae > Nezara > Nezara viridula. The sequence goes on along the minus strand of OV725078.1, from coordinate 56,252,524 downwards.
TTAAAAACTTAGGCTATTTCATTGATCAAACCTTAGAATAACCAAATATCCTACATCACTCGGCAATCAATTTCCACTCTCAAATTATTCCATCGCTTCTGCCATCTCCTACCCGAACCTACCCGTAGGCTCTTAGTTTCTTCCCTCATCTTTCCTCACTTTGACTACGACTGCCTCGGTAGATCTTGGTGACTGATTAAAGGGACTTATTAATACCTTTGTCAGATTTGTCAGTGGAACCCCGAGAAGTTTCCGTGTCTCCCACCACTACGCTGAATTAGGGTGGCTCTTCCCTTCCTTACGTAGACAATACTTGCTAACCACATTCCATTATCAGATTGTCAACAGCCGTCGCCATTCCTATGCCTACGATCTTCTCCACTTTCTTATCATAAGATCCCAACCCTTCAACCTTTATTCCCCTTTTCACAGATGTGCCGTTTTCCTGGGTCAGTGGGTAAGGGCGGAGGAATAATGCCAGAGTTAAAAGACTCTCTTATAGATAATGATAAATGTTAAACAGGTTTGTCTGGTTTTTGTCCTCTTGTTTGGTTCTTTGTTTATATGAATAATCTGGTCATTTAATTTCAGTATATGATTTGATATTTAAAGAATAAAATTTATTTATTGTTGTTTATATGTCCTATTGATGATTTTAGATATTATACTGATGTTGATAATAGGCATTGTTTTAACCGTCATTTTTATAAAATTGATATCCTTATTCAACTTATTGATATAAGTTATCCTTTAGATTTTTGTAATATTTATAATGTAGCATAAAAAGAAAAAATATTGTAATACAATAAGGGTAATAATGTTTATAATATACAAATAGGCTATATTTGTATCTGTTCTTCCCTGAAAACAGATTAAGATTAAATAAAAAAAAATGTATATATATATATATATATATATATATATATATATATAGCTGAGCTTCACGCAATAGTCTCAGGTGTCCTTTTCTTCATGTCTTCCATAACCCCCAAAACAAAATAAATAATAACAGACTCATTGAGTTCATTAAAATGTATCAATAATATATAGCCGTGAACTCCGACTACTTTAAAGATCCATGCGTATGCTTAAACATATCGAAAATTTCAGTAAATATACTGATATACCTTAGCTTGCGGAAATGGCAGCCAAGCAAGCACTCACCCTCCCAGGCTGGGGCACTGCCATGCTAATATACACTGACAGGCAAAAAATTCCACCCACTTGATTTTTTCATGTTTTCATCTAAAAATATTTCTGCTTTGGATTGATCTATTGTTTTTAATGAATAAATAGGTAATCTTTTTGTTTGTTTTCAATTAGGAATATTAATATAGAGGACAATAACTCTTAATCCTTAATTCAATGAAATGATTCTAGATTCCAATGTTTACTTTCTATGGAATAAAAATGTTTATTCAATATCATTAGTTCAGTGCCGTTTCTTACAGCACATTTCTTAGTCTCCGGCTTTTAATTTTTTCAATATTAAGTTTGTTTTGTTTTTTTAAACTTTTATTATGATATTTACAACTGTATTAGTATGAATACATCAAGTAAATGTGTACATAGGAATATTATCACATGAAACACGCTTTTTGAGAAACTACCTATTGGTAGCACTCTCAATATTAAGTATAAAAATGCCTCTTAGTGCTGAGGATGTTGCGCGTGGTGTGGTACTTATTGATGATGGACGTTCCATTAGATATGCAGCTAATGCCATCGGAGTTCCATATGAAACTTTACGAGACACCGTCAGGCGTTTTCGGGAAACTGGTTCTTACAATAGAAGGCCCGGTTCTGGACGGACTAGGGTAACAGAACCACGGGATGACCGGGTTTTGACTTTGAGAATTTTGCGAAATCGGCACCTTACGGTTGTTCAAGCGATTCATCAGCTCGATGAAGTTCGAGGTGTGCAAATTTCTGAACGTACCGCTCGGAGAAGATTAACTGAGTATGGATTAACGGCTTTTCGTCCAGTAAGAGGGCCAGAGTTGAAAAGAACTCACAGAGTAACACGGCTGGCTTTTGCTCGAGAACACAGCCATTGGACTATGGACGAATGGAGTGCTGTACTTTTTACAGATGAGTCAAGATTCGCTCTTCGATCTTCAGACGGGCGTAAAAGGGTGTGGAGAAGAAGAAACGAAAGATATGAAGCCTGTAATTTTTCCCAGAGCCAACATTTCCAACGTGGTTTCTTAATGGTGTGGGCTGGGATTTCAATGGAGCGCCGCACAGAATTGGTTGTTGTTCGTGGAGGGCCTTTGATCACTATGTAGATGAGATTTTGGAACCTCATGTGTTGCCTATCCTCAACGAAATCGGCGATCGTTTTATTCTAATGCACGCCCAAATGTCACCCGCATAGTATAGACGTTCCTTCAACAGAACAATATTGAGGTTTTAGCCTGGCCAGAACGTTCTCCAGATTTGAACCCCATTGAGCATTAATGGGATAACCTCGGAAGACGAATAAGAGCGCGTGCAACACTTCCTGATACACTGCAGGACCTTGAAAGGGCTCTTCGGGAGGAATGGGCTATCCTCCAGCAAAGGGACATTTCCCGACTGGTGGAAAGTATGCCGAGGCGTCTTCAATATGTAGTGAAGGCTAGAGGAGGAAACACGCGCTACTAAACGATGATGTAATTAATTACTTTTAGAATAATAATGGTTCGTTTTTCAATTTTTTTTCTCTAATCTTTCTTCATTTTGATTATTAAAGGTAAAAAAGATTTTAAAATTCTATAAATACTAAGTATTATCTACAAATATCATGTATTATATACAAATACAACTTTTTTTACAAGTGGCAGAAATATTTTTAGATGAAAACATGAAAAAATCAAGTGGGTGGAATTTTTCGCCTGTCAGTGTTGACAAGCTTTTCCGTACAAAAAAATAATATGTTTAAATAAACCCCAATAAAAAACTAATAAATAAAAACCAATAAACACCTCCGTATATTTATGTTTATTACAATAAAATGATCCCTTTGAAGGCCCCTATATTGTTATTTTGTATTTTTCTAGTACCGTTTGGCCCCCCAAAAAAACACTCTTGACTGGAAATCAATGTTGACTGAGAGCCCACCGAGTAAATTGAGGGAGGAATTACCTTAACTAGACTAAGGATAGGGCATACAAACCTAACGCATTCTTTTCTGATAAACTAACAGTCTTCTACAATATGCTAACACTGCCATATAATAGTATTCTCACAGTCCGCCACATTATCCAAGAATATCCTTATAACGTATCATCCTTTCTTGATTATGTGTATGATAAAATAAAATTATTATTATTTGGGTATCTTTTTTACGCATGTACTTTTTGTAAAAACCCTTGAAGTATCCCAATTAGTTTTTGCACTCAACATTTTATGAATTTAGGTGCAAGCCATTAGAGATATACCACAGAGACGTAATAGTAGCATTGAAATTGATGCAACGCATTGGGACACGGGATGCATAGTTTAAAAAGAACATTGGTAAAAATTTCATCCAACGAAAATAATTAATTATGACAAAAGCCTTTCGAAATGAAGCTGATATAATTTCGCTAAGGTAACTTCTTGCTTTGGTGACGTCGCATAATGGAGATGTAACACAGCTAGTCCAAAATATTTAATTATTATTTTAATAGAGCTGATGCGAAAGGTCGTGTTTCTACATCGTCTCTCAGAATTTGCTTATTTTCCAGTGAAATCTTTGTGATTATCTATTCAAAACAAGTCAAGAGTACATAACAACAATTGATATTTATTGTTTGTTATAAATTATAGGGTTATTTTTATTTTATTTTTTTATTTTTTTTATTTTTTCCCTTATATGCGATATCACCATCAGGCCATGTCTAGTAGAGCGTCTATCAAGAGAATTCGTCCGTTAGGCTCAACACCTTGTTCTTCGCCTGTCAAACAAAAGCCTCGTCAATGTCGTCAAACACCTGCAGTAACGCCTATTAGCTCCAGAGAAAATGAAACCCAGCCAGGAACATCATCAAAACCAACAATTGAAGAACTTCAGCATCAACCAGGTACATCTTCACAAGTGATAACCGAACAATCTCCGTTTTTCACCCCTAACCCCTATCAGGTGCTTCAGAATGATAAAGAAGTGATGGAATCCGCTTCAATACCAAGAGATCCTCGACCTCCACCCATACTCGTTAAAAACATAAACAATTTTCAGTTACTATGCTCACAACTGAACAAAATAACAGGCTCTGGAAGCTATTCATCTCTAAGCAGAACAAAGAGACGAAGATATCACCAGATACAGCTGAAATCTACAGAAAAATTGTGAAGTATCTAACGGAAACCAACGCGGATTTTCATACGTACCAATTACGGCAAGATCGAGCTTTGAGGGTAGTCATAAGAAATCTACACCCCTCAACACCAACCGAAGCAATAGAAGAAGAATTAAAAAATTTAGGTTTCATAGTGCGCCAGATTACAAATGTACAGAAGGAGAATAAAGAACAGCCAGGAGGAAAAGTTCCTCTACCCTTATTTTTCGTAGATTTGGAGCCAAATCAAGGGATCGAAAAAATATACGAAATAAGAAGAATATACTACACAAGTGTTATAGTAGAGAAGCCATATCCTAAGAGGGAAATCGTACAGTGTCACAATTGCCAGGCATATGGCCATACCAGGACTCACTGCCATCATCTGCCGCGCTGTGTGAAATGTGGAGAGCAGCACAAATCCGGGGAGTGCACAAAACCGAAACGGGATCCTGCAGTTTGTGCTTTGTGCCTTGAAGGACATCCAGCGAACTACAAAGGCTGTCAGATCTACAAGAATATCAAATCAAGATATCAAAAATCCCGGACCCAAGAAGAAGCAGAGGTATTAAGAAGAGAACCTAACGCATCAAGAAGAGGAACTTAAAAAAAAATTGACCCAACGGTGTCTTTTGCACACTTATTAGGAGGTAAGAATGATGTTACTTATTGTGAGACCCTGCCGCAACAACAACACATACCTCAAAATTCTCAACCCCACCCTCAACATCCTAATCAAACTTCACCTAATCAACAGTTTTATCAACACCAAATTCCCCGCATTCCTCCTCCCTCAAATACCACAGATCTCACCAGTTTACTTACATCTTTCCTCTCCGAATTCAGATCCCTTGTTACTCCTTTGATATCTCTTCTCACCCATCTTGTATCACATTTTATCCCTCCCGCGAAATATCCTTAAATGACTTCCAATAAACCTTTATCCATTCTCCTTTGGAATGCGAATGGTGTTAGGAATCATACAAACGAACTAACTACATTATTACTTGACAAAAATATTGACGTGGCACTAATTACTGAAACTCGACTAACCACTAAACAGCACTTCAAAATACCACAATACCTGACATATCGTACTGACCACCCTGACGGAAAAGCACATGCCGGTACTGCTGTCATTGTACTCCAATCCCTCTCCCATCACCTACTCCCGTTACCTACACATGATTTCCTACAGTCCACTGCTATCGTGATAAAAACCTTTTCCTTTCCGGTTACCCTTGCATCAGCGTATTGCCCTCCCAACCGATCCATATCCAATGCCCAATTCCATTCTCTCCTCGACTCCTTAGGACATCACTTCATCTTGGGTGCAGCGGTATCACCGACCTGTGCGATGAAGAATTTTCCAAAAAATTTGGATACAAGTTAAAAAGTGACCAAGGTTGTGTGGTCCTCACAGGTTTCGCGGATGACCAGGCCGTGTCAGCGCGTGACAAGGGGGCTGCAGAAAAAATGATCGGCAGCGTTCAGAGGACATTTGAGGGAATTGGTTTGGCTATTAATCCTCAAAAAAGCGTGGGCATCGTTCTAAATAAAGGAGAGCTGGAAACCGCGATGCTCTCCCTTGAGAACGGAGAGTACATCCAAACAATGCAGAATGGAGATACAATCAAGTATTTAGGATGTACATTCTCGGGAGAGCTACAGTTCAACGAAGATTCGGTGACCAAATTGAACGAAAACCTGAATAAACTGGTAACCTCTCCCTTGCTGAAGCCGGAGCAGAAGCTAAACATTGTCAACCAATATCTGTTCCCGGGTCTTACTTACCCTCTCCAAACTGCGCCCCTCACAAAGCTGCGTCCTGCCGTACTTGACGGCATCGACACCATGATTCGCAGGAGTGTGAAGGCTATTGTTGGACTCCCTGCGAACACCTCCACGGCGATGTTGTACTCTCCCAGGAGGTATCGAGGATTAGGATTAATCCGCTGCCAATGGGAGGCTCCTCTACAACATTGGTCCATTGCTCAGCGACTGTCCAATGTGCCCGATGCCCTTTTTCAGTCGATCTTTGATTATTCGGCTGAGGTTGATGAATGTGCCGAGAGATTGGGGGTTGATCGGGTTATTCGGAATATGAGAGCTCTACGGCAGTCGCTTCGAGAAAATTCGTTTGAGGAATGGACCAATTGCAGGTGGCAGGGCATTGGAGTTCGCCATTTTAAAGAGACCCCGAAAGCCAATAAATACATGTATGATAAGCAAGTACTTTCTGGGTCTGAATGGTCAAATGCCCTGAAACTAAATATTAATTATGCTCCCCAGGTGTCAGCGGACAGGTAAGAGAAGTTGGGTCCCTCTGTCGCAAATGCGACAGAGAGCCAGAAACACCAGCACATGTGCTTGGAAAATGCCCCAACAACTCCCTCCTTATAACACGCCGTCACCACAGAGTCAAGCATGAACTGATGAGGCTCCTTGAAGAGAGAGAATACGCCTGTTTCGAGGAAGTATATTGTATAGATACGGATGGATCCACCCGATATGCCGACATTGTAGCATTCCCTAAGACGGGAAAGTCGGCGATGATTTTGGATCCGACCGTGAGATATGAGACCAACGACCTCGATCAGGCAGAAAAAGTGGAAAGGGAGAAAAAACAGATATATGAGAAATGCATCCCTTTCCTTAGTGAAAAGTTCCGCGAGAGTTTCGGGCCGAGAGAGTTCCACGTGAGAGGCCTTTGGTTCGGAGCTCGCGGAACGATACCAGACTCAACAAGGAGCTTCATGGAGGGCCTTGGTGTCGACATAAAGGACGTGGCAAGGTTGGCAGAGAGTATAATCCTCGACTCCCTGGGAATCATCCACCACCATGTGCATGGGAGCGGATAGGGGGAGAGTTTGCTCGCGAGGGGGAGGCATGCGTGTGTTACAGCATTTTTTATATTATTATTTATTGAACACGTCCACTGTACTTTATGAATTTTTTATGTATTAGGTTAGAAAGAGAGAGGAGAGAATGTGAGTGGGAACATGTATAGGGGGAGAGAAGGAAGAGAAAGGGTACAGAATGATAATAAATGAATGAAAGAAATAGTAAAAATTATAAAAAAAAAAAAAAAAAGAAAAAAAAAATAATATATATATACGTATAAAATATTGTATACTATGCTCATACATATTGTTAATCCTATAATTGTATAATAATTTTAAATAATGTCTGTAGTGATTAATAAGTATGCTGTGTTGTTAGCAACCCAATGTAATTGGGCAGCACCATTTTATTTTATTTTATGATAATAAAGTGATTCTCTCTCTATAAACTTGACATTATGCTTAAAAAATGCTATATCCTATCCTTCATTCTTGATCATTTTTTTTTTTTTTCCAAAATCCTACTTCCCAACCATCCAGTCATGACGAATATCCTGAATTCCTGTCACATCAATGCACAATCCCTTACTGCACACTAGAATGAATTTCAGAAACATTTCCTTGATAATTTTTACCACATAATTGCAATATCCGAAACCTAGTTAAAACCTTTTATCCCTTACTCCCAGATTTCCCTACCCAATTATTCCTTCCTACTATTGTAATAGTATAGAAAAGTAAAATTGTAAATAGTTACTACTGGAAATATGAATATAAATTATTAGAGTGTTCTTCATTATTTTTATTTCATATTTATTTTCAATTTTTTGTTTTTTATTTTTAACTGATCTAAATTAGTAAGTAACTTATAATTTTTTCTATTATTTTTTTTATTTTGACTATTTAATTACTGTATATTTTTGTTTATGTATCTCTAAGGCTCCTTAGCCCATATTATTGTCTTTTTATATTATTCTAAAGGGACTTGTCCCAGAATAAATAAAGCATTATTATTATTATTATTATATATATATATATATATATATATATATATATATATATATATATATATATATATATATAAATATATTTTTTTATTTTTTACATATTTAATTTTGAGTCTAAATATCTTATGCTTCAGGCAATTGGACATGTGTTTAGACCCGGATAAAACCATAATTGTTTTTCAACCGTATTCAGTAGCTTGTTTTGCAACTATCGGTATTATATGTATTAATATCTTCTCTATGTATTTGTTGGGGTTCTGTACAATGACGAACGTCCTAAAACAACTTAGCGTATACCATGCGCAAGCTGGTGCAACCTTTTTGGACGGATTCTAGCTGCCAGTTGTTTTGTGTGCTAATAAATTTTTAATAAGCTGCATAGTTTTTTTGGTTCACTATTTAATGAATAGTAGTAATTTTTAGTGGCCTGAATGAATAGTAAAGTGAGTGCTCACAAATTTCAGTAATTTGTATTTAGTTTTCGTATTTTCTAATTTTTTTATCAAAGCGTTTTTATTTAATAAAGATTTATTTTTTTGTATATAAAGTTTTTTATTGAACCAACCCACAGAATCCTTAAATATTTATGTTTGTACCTACATTTCTTACATTAGATTATTTTAGTAGTTAAATTGTAGTATTTATACCTACTCGAAAATGTATTAAGCCTGATTTGTCCAAATTTTTAATTGGCAATGCAATTTAACCAAACATTTAAAAAAATATATACACTACATCATAAAATAATATTGACACTCCTCTTTAATTTTCTGTCTTATATGTAACACTAATTCAAAATAGATGGAGTTAGTTAATGCAATCTTCTGCAGATCTTTAATTTCTTGACACATCCAAGGTGCAGCCAGATGAGGAAAGTTAATGGTTTTCATAGGGGCATGGATATTTAGGATACTGAGAAGATTAGATGTAAGAATATCAACCAGGGAATCCATGGAAGAGCAGGAATTCATTCCACTCCAGTTATTCAAGATCAGGTAGTATTTTTTCACGGGTGAGGTTCTCTAGATGTCGGAAAGTAAGGTTTCTCTAGGCTGAATTAGAGCAGTTTGGATATTTATAGCATATTTGGATCAGGTCTTGAGATGATAAAAAGGATATTGGCGATCGAGAGGTGAAGAAGAGATTCTGTGAGGAGTCGATAATGAAGAGAGAACTAACCAAGTGTCTGGCCTGCAGGTGTGGTGAGTGGGGAGAAAATGAACGATGAAGAGGTGAAGCGAGAAAAATAGGTTTTCCATGTTGGATTTATCATTGGTATCTGAGAGGGGATTGGTATTTAGGTCACCGAAAATAATTATTCTAGAGTAGAGGGGAACGAAGTTTAACATGGTTGATTCAAAAGGCGGATCAAAGGAACAAAAGAAGGACGGTATAAACGAGTGTTGGGGATACTCGAAATTTGGGGAGCAGTCAATTCAAGCGGAAAATTCAACATAATTATTGTGAAATTGACAAAAATAATATTTTAAATTTATTTGTGTTTATATTCATTTAGTCGTAACGGTTTTTATTTATTTTTTGTTTTATTTATTATATATACTTTAAAGTATCTTAAAAAAAATACAATTGAATACATGACGTATTTTTTAAAGTAAACACATGGAGGAGGAGAAACAGCCTTTATTACATTGGTACATTACTAGAACTTTTTCAACTAAAAATGAATGATTTAAAAAAAGTAAAAAATATTTTTGATTTCTTAATGTGTACAACCTCAAATAAAAATACAGTGTTTTTAACAGTCCGGCTAGTTTGCCGCGGAAAATGTGAATATAACGTGAAAATTGAGCGCTGATTGAATCATAAAATCCTAGGATATGTTAATATAGTAGGGCGTCCCGTAAGTAGAGGGAAATATTTTAAAAAAGCGATAGTAGACCTCTAGAGCTATCAAAAACTTCATATAAACTATGATCCGATTTTTTGCAGAATAGTAGGCGATGTTTTCTTAAGTGAGTCATGGTTTTTGATAAATAGGAAGCGATAACTGAAACATTAGTTAATATAATTAATTAAAATCGATTCACTGTAAACTAGGCAACATTTACTTCAAACTGAAGTTGATTTTGTCGTTGTTAAAATCATTTAAAGAGGACCTTTGGGCGGATAAACTAAGCTAAGTTCTGTTTTTAAAAAAATCATGAATTATTTGCGATTTTTTTTTTCATACTCCAACTACACAATAGACTCCCCACTTTTAGAAAACTTTCTTGTTTAGTAAGTTTTAAGACCATATTAATTAAATTGAGGATTTATTAATAAGTTGAGATTCACCTCAAGTTGTGTAAAAAAATTATGTTTTTTTAATATTTTGCCAACTTAAAGTACCCTCGTTTTCGGCAAAAATGAAATGCTAAAAATATTGCTGAGCTTTAATTTATTTTCCCTTTACCTAGGATGTATTTTATAAACATAAATTTGTAAATTCATTTTTTATTTATTATAATAAAATGTTAAATTAATGATGAATGGAATCGGGAAGGTCGTTGACATATGTGGAGAAAAGAGTTGGGGAGAGCAAAGTTTCCTGAGGAACACCACGGGTTAGTGAGAGAGGGAAGAAGGAGTTTTATTGGGAATAATGACCGTTTGAGATCTGTGATACAATAAAGAACGGAACCATTTTCAGACGCTACTTGATATGGAATGATTTTGGATTTGGAAAGGAGAATTTCATGATTAACGGATTCGAAGGCTTTTGAAAAGTTAAAGAGAATCAGGATGGAGAGTTTTTATTTTTCCATGGAGAAATGAAGGTGGTTAGGATAATGGAAAGAATTTAACGGAAAGTAATCAGAATATGGTGCAGAGAGATAGGAACCGATATAATATCCTAAAAAACATTGAGAATAATTAAAACTAAGGAAAAAACAAGTATAAATAAAAGAAAATGGAAAAAAAAGTTCTAAAAAAATAAGTAAATTAATGTGTGAGAGTTATAAGATGACCTTGTAAACAAAAACCTAAGAATTATTTGAGAACCAGGTGCAACCAAGAACACTTTAGAGAGGGTGAAGCAGTGACGAAATCTTATAATTCAGGCGAATCCGTCTAGGTTGGAGGCTTGGTCAATTACGATTGCTTGATGCCGTTCTTCATTTCGGTATTGCAAACCAGTAGAGGCGCCTGTTGGTGGAAGTCATTTTCCCGCTCAGAAAAATTCGGTGGCGGTATTTTTCCTGCCAACCGATATCACGCGTCGAGAAGTCCCTCTTGACTTTTCTTTTCGCGTTCAGATCATCCCTCACTGAATGCTTGACGAAGTGTGCGATAACAGGCGGCGGTAGGGGGGCATCTTTCCAGCTTCTACGGCGCTGCACCACATCCAGGTCTTCTACAGAAAGCGTGATGCCCAAACCTGTCTGTACTGGTCAATAGGACCGCAGGCGTCTTGCCTGCTCGCACTGTTATTCTGCGGGTCTCCAGTGATCTGCTTAATATATCCTGTTCAATTTTGTTCAAATGGACCTCTAGTTCGCCCAATAGACTTTTGATGGCTTTATTTTTCAATATAAGTTCTTCATAGTGTTTCGCTTGGCCCTCTAGATGTGTTTATTTCTTATTTAGCCTCTCACTGAGTTCAAAATTGAGGTCTCCATATTTATCGAGTGCTGCTTTTATATTTTTTAACACTGTTCATTTAAGTGGCTATCAGAGCGATTTACTGCCCCTAGTATTTCTGATTCTGACGGCTAAGTGCTTAAATTTGTTTCATAAAATGTAGATTTTTTTACCTGTCACAGGTTGGACGGAGCCTTGCGTTTTTAATAAATTTGTGGGCTTCGATTTCTTTATATGGTAAATTAAAACATTCACCGTTAAATATAACTTTGCATTTGGTGGAACAGAGATTATATTTATCATCACGGGTACCAGCAGTATTGCAAACAGTTCCCTGAACCATTTTGAATAAAAATAATTAAATATTACTTATAGTTAACTTAAATAAGGAAGTAGTTTATTGTGACGCAAAAGCAAAAACAGCGTCTATTGGTATTAGGATTAATGTAGACAGTCCCACAGCTCGACGAAATTCAAGAACCTCACTGTATCCGTCTCTGGCTAGACTGATGTATATATATATATATATATATATATATATATATATATATATATATATATATTTGTTATGTATTATATATAGCATAAAATCAATATTTTAAATAAAATAAAAACAAAAATGTTTTTTTGTTTTTTTAAATTTATTAAACGCCTCTGCCGTTGGCTATTAGGCAATTCGGCTTCTGGCAGCCCAATAAAACTCCGCCATGAATCCTTTGTTTACATTTGTTCCGATCCCATCAGAAGTACTGCGGACATCTGACAGAGCGGGGCAAACTGGGAGGTGCAAGTCGTACATCTCGTCCTGTTGGCAACGAGGGCAACAGGACTTTCCACCACTCCAATCCTATATAAATGCCTTTGCAGGTAATCGTGGCCTGTTGCCATGCTGAAATTTGCCACCTGATATATATATATACATTAGATAATGTATATAGTTCCATTAGTTTGTTTTAGTCAGTTCCTTATTTAAAAAAAGGAATATTTTCTGTCTGTGTATGCATACTCATGATCTTGTTTATACATATGTTTACTTATGAACCTATATATATATTTTTCATACAATACATTCCTGTTGTAAATGATTTGCATGCTCTTAAAGTGCTCAATTTATAAGTTACATATAAGTGAGTCCGAGCCAGAATAAATTCATTTTTATATTTCTAAGAGAGAGAGAGAGAGAGAGTGAGAGGAGAGAGAGAGAGTGAGAGAGCACTCAAATGTTCTTCATAATTGTTTTCTTTTTAAAACTGAAATTGTAATATTCATATTTAATAGAAGCGAATTCGTTTGGCATAAATAATCCTAGATTTGAGGGAAAGAAAAGCCATAAATTGGTTTATTTTACAATTTACCCCTTAAAAAATTGGTCCCTGGAAGCGGTGAAAGGGCTGGAGGGGGGAAGGTTGCGTGCAAGTAACTGAGCGATAAAGGTAGAGGGCTGAGGTAGAACAGGGTTGCACGGTATCGACTCGGCTCAGTCGAGATGTGGCCTGTTGTTGGAGTAGCCCTCCTAGTGGTGGCCGCCAGCCCTGCACGGCCCAGCTCCAAGACCAACAGCGTCCAGGTCGGAAGGTTGGGAGCGTTACGGGGGCAGGAAATGACTCTTGCAAGGACTCAGCGAGCCACCGCCTTCCTTGGTACCTCCTATTCCATGGCTACAGCTCCTAGGAGTGACAGTGGATCTCACATCCTTTTTTTATTCTTTATTATCATTGCCTAATTAAGTGATTCAACATTGACTTGATATAATTGTTGAAGCACCACAAGCTATTAGACCTAAACATGTTTATTCTTAGCGGATTGTTTCATGGCTAAAACCATCTTCAATGGTTTAAAGTATCAAGCTTAGTGGTCCTTTACATAGAGACTTATCGAATCCACTGATCCTCTATTGAGCTCCTGCTATGGAAACTTTTGATATAGTAGATTTTGACTATATTCTTAAAAATATTTTCTTTCAATAATTGAATATTAAATTTTGAGTGAAGTTCTATGTAGTGGGTAAATACTATAATATGATTAGGATATTTATAGATTTTTTCAATTTATAAGCGTTTATTCTTCCCTCAACTAATGTTTAGTAGTCAACGTTTCGCCAATTGAAGCTTCTTTAAGGCTCATATTTAATTAAATTTATCAAAGTAATTCAGGCAGTCGTATTGATGGAAGAAAGCATTGAACAAATAATTTATCACCGTCCAAGTCCATAGAAACGGTATCGTCTAATGCTGAGATAAAACATTTTTAAAAAATCCAGGCTTTAACTCTCCCCAATGTTGGAGTTGTTATTTAATGACATAAATGAATCATGATTTTTTTCCTCTGAAGATGCCATAAGTCTCTTTATTTGGAATCTATAATGTACCTAATTAAGAAATTACAATTAGATAACTATATCTATTATAACATTTGGACAATTCTATTTGAAATTTATAATGCCCGGACACAGCTAAGATTTCTCAGTTAACTAGATTCTAAGTTGATGAACGTTATTGTACTTTAGTGGATTATGAAAAATTAGGATACAAGGATGTACAGTATAAAGTTAATATCTAATATGTGATATGATTTTATGACCCTCGCATTCACTTCAATTTAATTATAATTACCTAAGTAGGTAAGGTAACTTATACAATGAATTTTACATCAGCATCAAACTTAATATATCTGCAATAAGTATAGAATGACTTTTCTCGATTCTTTACTTATTGTTTTGTTAAGGGAAAAATGTTATAGTATCGCAGAAGTTTAAATGCTATTATTGTATAATTGAACTTTACACGTAGCTAAGAAATAAGCGCCTATAGTCAAAAATACATCTTGCGAAAAAATGCAATAAAACCCATAATTTTTGTTAATGTGAAACCCAGAACAGACGAGGAAGCTCATACGGACCCGTTCAAATCCCTAAAGCGAAAAAAGTAGCAGAAATTTGAAATGCTTGCTAAAACTTCAGAATCTCAACTTCAAATTTTGTTAAGCGATAAACCGCGATCTTGAAGGACTTTTGCGAAAATGATTGTATTATTTAAGAAAAATGTTGCCTCAAACTGCTTTTCAAATTACATATTATATTTTAGTTGCAAATACGAGTATTAATTTCTTAAATACGGTGTTTTTATTTTAAAAGTTTCATAACATTCATATTAAGTTATTAAAAGGAAAGTACTTGATAATACGTACATAACAAAACGCTAAAGTTACATTATTTCGTTGATTTCATGGCCACACATAGAAGAATGCCGAGTTCGGTAGTGGGAAATTGCGACAGAGGATGTTTAAGTGTAGGGTGTTATAGTAAGATATGTTTTAAATTTTTACTTTTCAACTAATTATCTGGACAATACTTTGGCTCGATCCACTGTATGATAGGACCAGCTTCACAGAACTTTTGACAAGGCGTAACAGACTGAAATTTCGATGTCTTTCAGTATTGATAGACGAGAATAAAAGTATTTATATATCCTTACTGCTATGTGGCTGAAGGCTTCGATAGACTAAATTTTATTGAATGTTAAAGAGTGAACAGAGATCAGATGGTCAGTCTTTAGTAACAATGATTATTTGAATTTTTTTTATTTTTATTTTATTGAGTAATATAACATTCTGTCACATGGACAATGATTACAGTGAGAAAATAGTTCATTCACTCCATATTTACAGAAATCATAAATGGATAAAATAAAACAATAATCAAAATGTAAATCATTCCCGAAGAAGACTTTTGTCATCAATTAGGATTTTACTGTTTTCAAATGTTTTATTTATTTTTTAAAAGTATTTTATTGATTAATATGACATTCTATAACAATATAGACAATGGTTCAAGTGAGAAAAGAGTTCATTCAAACCATATTTACAGAAATCACAAATAAAGAAAAATAAAATAACTTGAAGATATTAATTAATTTAAAGATTATCTTGGAGTGCAAATCCCTTCTCAACGATCTAACATTCCGAGGCACCAATGTGGTCTTACAGTGGATTCCGAGCCATTGCGGCATTCCTGGAAATGAGGAAGCGGATAATCTTGCCAGGAGGGGAGCTGAATTGCCACAAACAGTCCATCCAAAATCGTACGATTCATTTCGGCGAATGGTGAGGACGGTAGTGAAGGAGAAAACAAAAAATATGCACAAAGACAAGGTGGAAGGGAGATGTTAAGGATGTTTGGTGGAAAACCCGATCCCAGGTGACCTAACAAGAAGAGATGCAGTAGCCTGCTTCCGCCTGGCCACTGGTCAAGACTATCTACAATGTCATCTACACAAGATAGGCGTGGCTGAGGATCCTAGATGTAAATTATGTGAACAAGCGGAAATGGATGCAGGCTACGTAAACAAATGTCCTGCTTTGGCGGATATTAGGAATAAAACATATGTAAATGATTATATAAAAAAATCAAACTTATACTAGGCAGCAAGATGTCGGATGGTCGAATGACCAATGACTATGGCATAGGAAAAAAAAAAAAAGATTAATTAATTAACTATTTTTATTTTATATTTGTTTATTGAAATATATTACATTTTGTCAAAAGGAAGGACATTAGTAATATAGTTGGCATTAGTGATATAGGAGTTTCATTCACACAAAACGTACTCTGTAATCTGAGGGGAGTTGGTAGAGAGATAAAGGTTTCTTCATCATTCCCTTAATTCTCTTTACTCTCACTACTACTTCTATTTAATTGCTAGGAATTGGTATTATTGTTTTATTAATAATATACTTATAAAATATAGGTAAATGGAATTTCTTGCTTCATATTACAATATTTTCTAAATATTTAAAGGTAGTCTAAAAAATAAAAAATTATTTCGAATTTTCAGTCATTTTTGCGATATATATGTCCACCCCACTTGAACGATAGTGTAGATAGAGGATCAAGTACGTAAATGAGGTAACGAGAATGTTTTAATTTACAATAAAGTTATTGTTTTATAAATATCTATGGATCACTAAATAAATATTCAGCGCGGAGGAAATACTTATTCTCACTTCTCAGGTTTTATAAAAAGTATCAGTTCTGGAAAACAAGAAAATTGTAGAAAATTATAATACATGCGATGGGGTAGGCAGAAGGATAACATAGCATAGGCTAAACAGAGTTCGAGATATGCAGAAACATTAAAACGCGAATTTTAGAGTATTAATGGGACTGGCAGAGATCCTGTTTTAATCTATTATATATTCGCCCAAAGGAAAAAAAGAAATAATATTGAAATAAAGATTTTTGACAAACTTTGTTAAACTTATTTATTTATTGAGTAATACTATATTCTGTCAAATGGACAATGATTATAATGAGGTAAGATTACATTAACACTATTTGTATATACAGAAAATATAGAAGCAAATAGAATAAAAATAGAAGCAAAATAACAACTAAACAATAAAAAAAAGTTATTAAAAAGATATAAAATAAAAATAAAATAAGTTGTTAAAATAAGTAAATTTAAATAAAAAAAACCACAGACATACATATAAATACTATTTAAAATCATACCAGGAAACTCCAGTCCAGATTTGTTGCAGCAACTATAGAGGGAAAATCAGGACTCCAGAAGATCCCTGCGCTACTCTCTCAACAGCGTCACTAGTGCTAAAGCCAGTGTAGATTGAGTGAGAGCGATCTCCACACTCCACATATACTCATGTATTGGGTGGAGAATCTGGCCATTGCCAGAACTCCGAGATATATATACTAAAAAAGGTCGCGGGGCGGCTGCCGTTATAACCTTCATGGAGAATTACAGATAATAGATAGGGATTGTGAATAGAGTTTTGAATGATATGTAACGTTTTGGTGAAATTTGGAGAATTTTTCTGCGATAAGGTCTAGTAGAAAGGGTATTAACGTTAACAACACTTATGAGTTCAGTTTAACAAATTAAGGTCATGGTATAGTAAGGTAGTTATCACATGCTTTGACAAAAAATTTGGGAAAAAATGAAATTATAAAGAAGCTTAATGGAAAAACTATGGATATCCATAGAATAAAAATAAACGTTAACGAAAAATTGATAAATATAAATATTGTAACTTTCTCGTCTCCATTACCACCAGAAACTTTTAAAATAGGTTATTAGAACATTAAAGTCCAAATGTACACTCCTGATCCGATTAGATGTTTTAGGTGTCTCATTTTTTTCCCGTCATACAATAAAATGCACAAACCCCAAAATTACGTGTTCTCAGCGTGCTGATGAAAAAATAATTCTAATGAAAATCGCACTAAAAACCCTAAATGTACCAACTGGGGTGAAAAACACTACCGTTTGGATCGCTAATACCCAATTTACCAGATGAATACAAAATTTGGAATAGTCAATATCACAGTCCGCTCCTCTAAATACCATAACATTTCTTATATCCGATCTAGATTCTATGAGAACATGGTCTATTAAATTTCTGGTCAGGCCAATTCTCTTTGTGTATTGGTTTGTGTGGGAATTTCGCACAGCTGATGACCAGTTCCTTTTTTATTGCAAAGTTAATTAATTCGGTGTCCGTTCGTTAGAGTAGCCATGTTTGCTTTCTTTGCCTAATGGTAGGTCTAAATGCGTCTTATTTATTGCATATTACATATCTTGGCATTTAGATCGCCTATGATTATTTTCGCACATTCTTCGGGATTCTATCATATTCTGTTTCTATTGTGTCATAGAAAATATCTTTTTCCTTCTCTTCCCTGTCCCCTGTAAGGGTATGCACACACATGACGGTTATTTTGAAAAATCTTCCGCTGTGTCGTTGTGTGAAAATTATTCATTGATCAGTTTATGCTCTATTATAGTGTGTTTCATTGATTTTCTAACCATGAATTCAGATCCACATATATTTGCATGGTGCCCACGGTTAATAAACAGATAGTTGCATCATTCCATCGTTCCTCCAACGTATCTCCTGCTACATCAAGTTGATAAATATCAAGTTCCTTCTCCAATCTTGCTAGATCCAGGTCGGTTTATTGCTCTTGCTTTTCAAGAAACTATATTATTTCCATACTTCCTTGTCGGGGTCGTATAAAATATCTAGGGACTATCTATATATCCAAGGCTGTATATTGTTTTCTGAACTCATAAGGTTTTTCACGGTTGGTGGGTAGCTGACCCTCCCAACCAACCCTCCTGCTTTATCGGGGCTTGGAACTGGTAACTGGTAAAGATGATTTTAGCATTCATTTTTATCAAATTATTAACATCCGCTTGAAACTTCTAAAATAGTTTCATCTCATCGTAACCTACAAATACTTTATTTACGAAAATTCTCGGAATTGGAGCGTTTTCAATCTGGAGGTCGGCAAATTTTGTCTATTTAATTAGGTACTAAAAACTCGTAAATACCCATTTACTTTCCACTTGATTCGTAAGAAACTTGAGCACAAAATCGAGAAAAAAGGTAGCCTTAAAAGATATTAAGCCTTTTGACGTGACCTATACCCCCAAATTGTCAAAATAACGAGGTCATATGGGCCCAATATTTTTTAGGCTATCTTTTCTATAGATTTCGTGATAAAATTATCTTACGATTCAAGTGGAAAGCAATTGGGTATTTACGAGTTTATGTAATTAAATAGACAAAGTTTACCGACCCCAGATTGAATACGCCCCAATTCTGAGAATTTTCGTAAATAAAATGTTTGTAGTTTTATTTTTTAAAAATTTAGATTAAAATAAATTATTGATAACATCTTATAGTCATGTCTAAAGTTCAGTTCAAATTAGATAATATCTTTACATAATATTTTTTTTACATACTTTATAAAATGCGCAGGTTGAATTTTAATGGTACATTTAGCATTTGACGGGGATCCAGAAAATTAGCCCAGAGTTCAGGGAAAACATTATAAGACAAATTATCCCCTGTGGCTCTTGGTTTCCCTCCACGGCCCTGAATAGGAACGCTGAATTATAAAAACGATACAAAATTTCGATTTTCTCAAGGCTGCCATTATTAGCGATGTAATACAGGGATAAAAGTGGGTTGTTAAGAAGTAACAACCTGGATTTATTCAAATTAAGCAATCGGTCACAGATTTATCGCAGCCGTGGTCTCACGACAACTTTCAATAAAGTCAAGGCCCTGCTACTATTTTAGAGTCATGTCTCGTGATACAAAAAAAGTTCATAAAACTGTTTAAATTTTTGTGAAGGTGAATTGCAGAAATATTACATATTATTTATTACATAAGTTATATTACACTGCTACTAGTTAGTTAATTTATTTCTGTTATTAAGGTTGTCCATTTGCTATCTGATCTCTATTATAAATGTCCTTAATTGTTATAGAATGTAATATTTCTCAATAAACAAGTTAAAATAAATGTGTATATATATATATATATATATATATATATTCTTATATATATATTTATATATAGGAGGATTGTAGGGATGACTGGAACTGGATAAGGATTGTGCTAAGGGATTGGGATGATAGGTTAGGTTCAGAAGAAAATTTGAAAATCGGGATGGAATAACGTCAAAGACATAAGGGATATTAAGGTTTTATGCAATATTTAAATTTACTCAATAAGCAAAGACAAGAATTTCCCTCTGCCGTTACTGAATTACAATAACTCACTATATATATACAGTTACAATATATATATATACAATATATATATATATATATATATATATATATATATATATATATATAGTTAAGTGAGTTATTGTAATTCAGTAACGGCAGAGGGAAATTCTTGTCTTTGCTTATTGAGTAAATTTAAATATTGCATAAAACCTTAATATCCCTTATGTCTTTGACGTTATTCCATCCCAATTTTCAAATTTTCTTCTGAACCTAACCTATCATCCTAATCCCTTAGCACAATCCTTATCCAGTTCCAGTCATCCGTACAATCCTCCTCGAAGGTTGGAGCGGCAGTGGCCTCGAGATCTTTTGTAATTACGTCATTGGAGTCCTGGCAATGGCCAGCTTCTCCACTCAAGTCATGAGCGTATGTGGCTTTAGTGCCCTCTCTCAGTCTCCAATGTATTCCCATCCTAGTGATGCGGCTGAGAGAGAAGCGCTGGGATCTCTTGGAGTCTGGCCTTGTCCTCCACAAGTGGGGGAAAAGGCCCGACTCAGAGCTCCCTTGGCTTACTGTAAATATTGTAAATAAGTGTGAATGTGTTTTTATTTATTTTATTTTATTTTTATTTATTTAATGTTGTATCATGTTTGATTTATTCTGTTACTCCAAGTATTATTTTATTTTATTTTGTTCTAATCTTGTTTTTCTTCTATTGTATATATGGTATGATTGTGTTTCATTCATCCTAAATACTCAATGCCCTTAATTGAGGCAAAATGTTTTTGTTTTTTTTCTCAATAAAATATTATTTTACAAATAAATATTGCTTAAGGTTTGTTGTTGGAGCTGTCGTGGCGGATACCCGATAAACATTAAGTTTATTGTCGAATTGAATTGAATATGATATTAATATGATAATAACAATATAATATTCCAATAAACTTCATAAGAACATGTTTATGCTATAACGGCTCAATAAATCACGTATTGTGATATTCATAATCAAATTAAAATACTCTCATAATTATATGTTTGCCTATTAAAAAATAATATGGTAAATAATATGATAAATTCTTCTTTTAAGCAAGACATCACCATTCCATTTGACAATATTATTTCAACTATGACTGAAGTTAAGAATTAAAGATTATCATAATAATTTCTTACCTTATGTTTTTATTGAAATGTTTAAGTAATTAAATAAACTATTAGCCTCGAGTGCTAACTTGGTAATCATTAAAATAGCTAATTGATTAATTAAAAAAATTAGCCATTATTTTGCGATTAATTTATTTCAGTTGTTGAAACATTCAGATTTTTTTCAGAAATTCGGTTTTAATATTTGTTGTCAATTTATTTTTTCAACATTTGAAGAGGGGCAGCTGCCCTATACTTCCTCTGAATACGCCTACGCTAGCAATTCTTGAAATAGACTGCCAGTGTGTAAGTTATCAGTAATGTACATTATACAGGTTAGAGTATATTGAATCAGATTTTAACCAAAATCAAAGGTTATTTTTCCGTGTTTTCCATAGGTAACACCGTAAAAAAAATTAAAAATAAAAGGAGCCAATATTCATGTTCGTCAAAGACAAGGAAGGAAAATCTCCTCGGACAAAATGACCAAACAGTGGATAGGTGGAAAGAATATTTCCAGAATATTCTTCTCTGAGGGAAGGGGATACACAACTACCTCAAATAGATGAAGAGCAGAGAGAAGAAAGTCACACGGTGGAGAATGACCATATAGAAGAAAGCTAGTAATGCCCAAATGCCCAAATGACCAGTCTTGGTCTTGCATAATAAATAAATAAATGCGCCCCATAGCAAAATTAAAGTACTTTTTCGAAGATCTATTTCATGGCAAAAATATGTTTCTCTGTTCCCCGATTTTCACAAAACCGTATTGCTCATCTTAGAGCAATCCTTCTTTTTCTTATTCTCTTTTCAATGATTAGAAAATATATCTTATTGGGAACACTTATGAAATATACCTCGGTAGTTATTACACTCTCTGTTTTCCTTTTGTTAAGAAATTTAACAATAATAGCTACTTCCCAATCTTTCGGAACTTCGAAACTAGGTTCAAAAGGTGTATTAAAATTCCCTTTGCTATGGGGCGCATTTATTTAAGCTTTTCAGGGGTTATTACATCGTTGCCCATAGATTTCCTCAGCTTCGAGTTCAACAGCGTTCTCTCTGCTTCGTCTTCTTTTGTGTTATCCAAAAAAGGTCTTGGCCTTGCACATTGCACGGCCAAGACCAAGATTGGTAAAAAAAAAAATCGTTTTTGTGAATAAAATATTTACTAATACTAGACAATTTCAGTTATTATATGTAAAGAATTGATGTAACCAATATACTTTTGCATTTAAGTCTTCCGATTTTTCATTCGAGCTTAATTAGATTTCCCCAACTACACTAGCTTTTTTCTATATGGTCATTCTCCACCGTGTGACTTTCTTATCTCTGCTCTTCATCTATTTGAGGTAGTTGTGTATCCCCTTTCCACAGAGAAGAATATACTGGGAATATTCTTTCCACCTATCCACTGTTTGGTCATTTTGTCCGAGGAGATTTTCCTTAATTGTCTTCGATGAACATGAATATTGGCTCCTTTTATTTTTAAATTTTTTTACGGTGTTACCTATGGGAAACACGGCAAAACAACCTTTGATTTTGGTTAAAATCTGATTATATATCCTCTAACCTGTATAATGTACATTACTGATAACTTACACACTGGCAATCTATTTCAAGAATTGTTAGCGTAGGTGTATTCAGAGGAAGATTAGATGGGGCAGCTGCCCCTCTTCAAATGTTGAAAAAATACAAATTAAGAAGAAAGAAATTAAGAATCGGATACAGGTGAATTTAATGATATGATAATAAAAGCTATTTCACTCTAGGCATCAAAAGGATATAGCCGATAGTTATTGAATAAAATTCCATTTTCTATAAATTATAAAGATAAAGTATCTCCATTCAAAAGGTTTAGGGAGGACAATTTAAATATAAGACCACAATGAAGAGGTTGCGTTTATTTAAGAAATTTAGGAGTCTATAACCATTGCTTATGATGTGGAATAACAAACCGTTTGCCGAAAGAATATGGAGTAAATTCCCTAAACTTAAAATGTTCATCTTGTGGTATTACTGGACATGTAGCGTAAGTTTGCATAACCACCGCGCAACTTAAAAACCGCAGCAATTCAGCTACACACATAGACTGTCAACTAACGAATCAGACTTGCGAACAAACTATTATGACTATTATGAAGTGTAAATAAAATAGTTCAACTTAATATTCAACCAATATAAAAACTATCAGAAGATTCCCAAAATCGGAAATAGTTTTTAAACATTCGAAATTGATACCGGGGCTAAGCTCAAACCTGAAACGCAATTTAAACATTTAAAAAGCCAATTCAACCCTCAAATATTACTTTTAAATCATATACAAACAAAGTTTTTAAACAGCTATGAAAAGCCAAGTTAGAATGGAATATATGGACACTGCGTCTTATAGGACGAATGTGGGTTAAACACTTGAAAATAAACTTACAAGATATAGAGAAGGAAGAAAAGACAGTTAACATTTATCAGAGTACCTTAACCATTAACTACGTTACGGACATTGAATACCTTTTGCCTGAAATGTTTGTCCGAAAAGTAGGATGTGTACCAGATTTTTTTATTAAATTGCAACTACGAGATAATTCTAAACCTATCTATACTACAGAAGGGAATGTACCGTACGCACTGCGAGAACAAGTATAAGCAGAATTAGATTCATTCGAAGCCGCAGAAATGGAATCCAAAGCACCAACAAGCGTTTGGGTGTTGTCCATGGTAGTTATACCCAAACGTGATGGGTCAGTCAGACCACTTCGTGAATACAAATTACTCAATAAAAAAAATTATATAAGGTTCTAAATAGCCTACGGGATTCAAGATATTTATGTCGATTAGATTTGTTTAAAGCATACTTGCATCTGCAAGCAGACAAAAATCTAGCAATATCCAAACCATTATTACACGCCGTGGAACATATCGCATGAATAGATTAAGTTACAGCATCAATACGGCTTAATCGATCTGATATTAAAATATTTAACGAAAATCATAACATATTTCGACGGTAACATGGCTCATGGCGAATCCAAAGAGGAATGTAAAATAAACCTGCTCGATTGTCTCTAGAGACTAAAAGAGTACGCCCTACACCTCAATAAAAAGTAGTCTGCATTTTTCCAAACGAGAAAAGATTATCTCGGTCATGTAGATGAGCAAAATAGAATTTCAAAATCTTTTTAAAAAATAGAGCTATTATCGATATGCCCTTATATAAACAAAAACCATAATGCTCAATGCCTTAAATTGTGACAGATTGTATTCTTTTTTCTTCAATAAAACTAAGAGAGCAGTATTATCGATATGCTCAGACCAACAAACATACTAGAGATTTGGCGGTTTTTGGGTATGGCTATATATTAATCTATATTCTTGCCAAATCTGCCGTTCTTGACTTCCCCTGCACCCAGTTACCCAGTAAGATAAAAAATATTTATACAATTCAGAAATGAGATGGGACATCACCAGCTGAAAAATATCTGAACCGGCGGATAAGAACTATCTTAGATGCCTTACGACTCTTTCACGAACAAAAATCCGATTAATCAATCAAGCCACGGAGCAAATCTCTCCAACTGGGAGATAGGGCAAATAAAAGATTTTTTTACTAACAAAATGGTGGAATGGAGGCCGAGAAAATCACTGAAAAGCTGAGATGTCATTACACAGTGCATCTTGAGAAAAGGGAAAACGTTGACAAATGATGGTGGGATTCTATCATACTCGGGTCAGTCGAGTGAGTAGTTGGTGTTAGTAGTTACGTTGTTGCTGATAACGAGGGGATAGAACACATAACGATCGCCATCAGTAGGAAGTTTAGAAGCTCTCTTGTTAGAAACAAAAGGGGGCCGATGTGGAAAACGATCGCTATCTCACGCTTTTTACATTCTGCATGAAAATAGTCTCAGCTACAATCAAACTCGAGAAAATGATGAAGCTGCTAGACTTCAAGGAACTCAAACTGCCAAAGGTAAACGAGGACTTAAAATTAAATTAAGCAACCAATTTCAATTACTTCAGACGGACGATCATTCCGTCGACGAACACTGGAAGGCCATTAAATCAAGCATCTTAGAAGTGACCTAATCTTGTGTAGGCTATGAAAACCTCTTGAAAAAGGAGTGAGTGACTAAGAAAACCTGAAAGGAGATAAAAAGAAGAAAACAGCTTAAACAGAAGGTCTACCTAAGTAAGACGAGACAGCTGAAAGCCAGTGCACAACAGGAATATAATGCCCCCAAGCGGCTGGAAAATAAAAAATAAACGTTGGGAACAAACAGCTACAGTTGGTCAACGATCATTCGCAAAGAGCAGAGGAAGCTGCGAGTATTGGGAATGCAGAGGAGCTTTAAAGAATTACGAAGAAAGGTTTCCGACTATCAATTAAGAGCAGAAAGGTACCTCTCCCTCCTTACCTCTCAAGTAGACTAGCTAATGCGTTGGGAAGAATATTTCTCGATGGCACTCGATGAACAGAAGCAGTGAGAAAGCTAAGTAACTCCAGTATGAGTTACTCATATTGCTCTTGAAGTTCCTTAAGTTGTAGAATCTCCATCAAGATTCAATGAGAACATAGCGGCCGTCTGCAAAATGAAGAACGGCAAAGCTCCTGAAATTTATGGCATGCCTGCGAAAAAATTCAAAGACGATTTTGGAGGCTTGATTAAGATAGGAGCAGGTAGGTTTTAGGGAGAAACGCAGCTGCATCTATTTGATAAACACACTAAGAATCAAACTGGAGCAGAGTGTCGAATGGCAAATCTCACTATATACGCAATTTATCGATTTTGAGTTTTTAGGCGTTTTTACATTTTGAAAAAGCCTTCGACTCGTTAAACCAGGACATCATGTGGAGAATCCTCGAAACGTATGGCATCCATAAAAAGTAAATAAAATCTCATTAGGTGTTTGTATGATGGGTACGAATACCGGTGTCATCCATGATGGATTGCTGTCGAATCCGATTAATATTGAAACTGGCGTGAAGCAATGCTTTCTCCTACTCTCTCCATCACCATTCATGACAGGATCATAACAGCTACGCTTAGGGGTCGAATACGCGAAATCCTGTGGGACCTAAACTTGAAGATCTCGCCAACGCTGATGATCTATGACTTTTTGCGCAGCGGTTCACTGATCTAAAGGACAAGTTAATGCATTAAGTCGAATCGTAATCGAGTTGGACTGCGAATCAACGTTGATAAAACGAAATAAATGTGAATAAATGAGTGATGTTGGAATCCACTTGCTCTGAGAGAAAACATCTTAGAGCAGCTGAAATCATTCACCTACTTGGGAAGCATGGCTACTAAAGAAGGGGGCTCATTGGATGATGTTAAAAACCGAATCAAAAAAGCTAATTGGGTGTTTGTTCAACAATATTTAATATGGAAGAACAATAAACTGTCCAATAAAACAAAAATAAGGTTGTTTAACATCAAAGTAAAATCAGTCCTGTTCTACGGAAGTGAAACATGGAAACATGGAAGGTGATCGAAACCGTTACCCGACTCCTTCAGACCTTCATTAACAGTTATATCTTGAGGGTCTGATGGCCTGAGAGGATCGCTAACGAAGAACACAAAAGTACTACGGAACAGCTTCCTATCCACGAAATAAGAAAAAAAAATTTAAATGGATTGAACACACTTTAAGGAAAGTAAGGTAGTAAAGTAATGGGATCGAAAAAGAAGCTCACCAATAGAATCACCAAGGAACAAGAAGAAGAGGAACAGCAAGAGAAACATGGCGGAGAACTGTGCAAAATGGCCTGAGCTGGGCAATACTTGGCCAGAGGCAAAAATGATTGCTGGAAAAGATCTGAATGGAACGCACTTGTAGTTGAAAGAGTTTTCAAAGTGTGGTGGTCCTAAACCGACAGGGTGGACTGTTGGCTACTCCAGGAGCTATTTCTCTGTAAACTGTTATTAAAAAAAAAATCATTGCTATGCAACAGATTCTAAACGTACACAACTGCTACACAATTCGAAGAAAGTAATAATGATAATGTTTTACGTTGCTTTACGTCAAATGTCATTATAAATTAAATTACTTTAAAGATCGCCTAATAGTTTAATACATTTTTTAGATATTTTAAGTGACCAAAATAAAAATATAAAAGCTTAAACTTATTTTTTTTTAATATGTTTTCTAAAATAAGAAGATCGAATGAAAATTTATTTTTAAAAAGTAAATAAAATATGTAATAATTGAAATTTTAATTTAATAATGTTTTATTCTGTTTATAATAATCAGCTATTTTGTTAACATTTCGTAGTTTTTCATATAAATATGCCTGTTTGGACTTTTGTCCTGCTAGATTTCTGAATGCACAGCTCACTGCACGCCTGCCGTAGGATTCGAGGAATGTGTTGTCGTTTTCTCTGAAGTCGATAAATATTAACTTGACGGATGGTTTGAGGGGGAGAGAGAAGGGAGGAAGTATTTAGTTTCACGCTATTATAGTCCCATCAGATGATCTACTGCCGCCAGCAATAGCACGTATATTCTAACCGATTCATTCAGAACTTACTTTATCTTCAATATGTGTTTATCATCATCATCAGTGATTATTTCACAAACACTTCATATGTCAAATTTACTATTATAAATTTTTATGAATTCACTTTCTCCTTGAATAAACCTGCTGATAGGGACATATTAAACGTTATCATATAACTTTTAAACCTACTCAACTTTAACTCAAGTTTATACTGAAAAAATAAAAAAAAATCCATTTGATACTTTTAAATGGGTCAACCTTTATTTTCCTGAAAAATCTTAATGCACGTTATTTATAGCATTAATATGAAAAATAAAAATACGAACAAGAGAGTTTAGTACAGATGAACTCATTCTTTTTAAATAAGTAAGATGAAATATTTTGAAATGTTCTATCCTTTTCAACTGAAGTATAAAATAATTTGTATATTAATTGAATGGAATTCCAGATTAAAATTGTTTACTTCTGATACTAAAAAATATTGTAGCCCAGTGTATGAAGATTATTTGACACGTAAATAAAAAAATCAAAATAGTACGTGTTTATGTTCTATATGTATCAAGTCTGAGTAATTCAGCAATACAACACTGAGAAAAAATTATGAAGTAATGATTTATATAAGTTTACTAATTGATAATGATTCCATTAAATTCATAAAAATGGTCTTAGTTTTAACATCCTAGAAGTTACTCACACAACAATTATAACATTTCCAAGAACAAAAAAAAAAGTTTGCCAAACATTAATCGTGGAAAGTACATACCATCTTTATAGTTTTCTTAAATTTTGCCAAACTCAACATTTCAGCTTAAAATATTAAATCACAATACGAGGATCTTTTAAAACTACAACAATAATGGTTTACTTTAATTTCTGATTTATTTTATTCTTCCCAGTGACCGAAAATGTGTAGATTCTATTAAAAAAAAGGTTTAAATTAAATTATAACCATGAAGTGTAACTTAACTTGAAAACATGCATGCAAAACATGTTTTATTCAAAATAATCAAACATTTACGAAATAAATTATTTAGATGTTTTGTATGGTTTTTCTTGAGATATTATGAGACCATACTTACAATATAATACTGTTTGACATATAATATGTAAAAAAATAATTGATTATTGTCCAACTGGAAGAAGAGAGATCACACATACAATTTCATACCTGCCTGTGTTATTTGTGACTGTACTCCCAACCATCCTTATAGATTATTAGAAACCCTTATAGGTTGAATAATTGTTGTCGTAGTGTGGTTTATTAAATTTTTAAACAATTTTGTATAAATCGTGAGATGCCGATCTATCACCATAGGATGTTCTTGGAAACGTTTTTCGTGCATTAGACTCAATTTGATTACAGTACCACATCCTACTGTATTAAAATTGAGTATATAATGACGTTTTCTCCTCTACGCAAAAAGTAGTCACATAGTTTTTCGGTCGTTGATTTGGTATTGGCATAAGAATTGGTATCCGAAAATAGGCTTAGTTTTTAATCCACCAATTAATGACACAGATACCTCAAGGCATTATATCTGCTGCCGCTTAGTCATCTAATCTATGATGCGATGTATGGTATGATTGATGAATCGAGCTGTTTTTCTTTTCCCTATCTCTTGAAATTGTTGATGAATTTTACTGAGTTGTTCTGAGAATCTTTTAAGAGCTTTTAAGTGTTTTCTTTAACAGTAAACTTACTATTGGTAACTAATTACTGACCTATATGACAATCCTGAAACATATCTATATAACTGCGGAATGCAGCTAAATTTTCTAACATCCAATCCTTTCTGTCCAAAGTCCTTCGGACAATAGACAATGCTGCATTTTACGTAAGCAGCAAAACCTTAGGCCATGGCCTCAGTATCCCACTTCTTCTAGACCTTATTCCTGGAGAATTCTCCAAATTTTACCAAAAAAATAATACGTCTGTGTTATTTTAATTTAGTTATCTTTAAGTTGATTCCATTTTTATTGATTCTATATACTTTTTGATTATTATCTTTTACTTTTAGATTTTATTTTCCGCAGGGGCTAGCTGTAGCGCACAGTTATTGGGGACTGGCGCTCCTTCAGCCTCCCGAGTTCAGTACACTACGCAAAACACACAGGACAATACACAATTCACTCACAGTGACACAAAGTCACAGAACACACCCTAGGATCACCTTCCCTAGGAAGCCGCGCCGGATGGGGGAGCACGTCAGGACGCTCTGAGGAGGCAGTCCCTCCACCTAACTCTGGGGCAGTGGGCCGATAGCCCGTTTCCCTTAAATTACTTATATCATGAATGCTCCAAAAAGATTAGCCGGACCGATAAACAGGAAACGCTACAACGCTCGTCAATTGGACTTCGCTTTGGCTTCATGGAACGTTTTAACTCTACATAGACCCGGAGCTACACAAACACTCCTAAACATCTTAAACACATATTCAATAGACATTGCGGCCATCCAAGAGATCAGGTGGTCTGGACAAGGCAGCCTTAAGAAAGGTCAGCACACAATTTATTATAGTTGTCATGACCGATTACACCCGTTTGGAACTGGATTCATTGTGGGAAAAAGAGTGACCCAGCTAGTTACAGATTTCAAGCCTATCAGCCCCAGGCTCTGTGTCTTACGAATCAAGGGAAAGTTTCGCAAATTGATTTATCTTCGAATTGAAAAAGTATTTACACAAAAGGCATTGAATTTTATTACACTAATATCATTATGCTCTATTTAAAATATAATGATATGAGACAGATTGAATATATATCGATAGAACACATATAACACGGATACATCTTAGCATACAGTAGAATAGACAACATGGCCGCTGAACGTGGGAGCTGGTGCACAATCGAATTTTAATACATAGAGATATATAAACAACTTGATGCCACAACGCTGGCCTCCGTTTTATAAAATATTTGTGGAAAAAAAGTGCCTTTCACCTCTCTCTCCTCCCTCCCTCCCCATACCGCCTGTGTTCTGGACAATAGTGCTTTTGTAAATGTAATTGCTGTAAAGCCAGATCAATTATATTTTAATGCTCTTTGGAAAATCAATGTGTCTTTCTCTACTTGACTGATACTTTTAGAGATTGGAAGTACTTGCGAAACGAAATAAAGAATGCGAAATTGAATACGACACTGCGTACTGTACTTCCTCCATATTTTAACAAAAATCAATTTGTAACCTGTAAACGGAGAAGAAATTGTGAAGTGTCGAAAGTTAGATTGGGCGAAAATAATTATATTGCTTTACATAGAGCAGAAGGTGGTTTAGAATGAAACTGTAGCAATTGGATATGAGGTGGTATTTATTGAAGAGGTTCTCACTAATCTGATGCCAGCAAATTAGAAGCACAGATAATAGACCAATCACATTACAAATTCTTATTTAAAACTTTAAATTTTTAATTATATTTATTACTTAGGCAGGTATATTTCAATTTAAAAACCCGGTTCAATTCTAAAGTACATTCCTTTGAACTGAATTCGTTTTGTTATCGTTGACTAACGGCCGTATCCGAAATTATTTTTGCATAATCTAATACTAAGTCTTTTCTAGAAAAGACTGTCGTGTTTTTTCCCCCAACGTTATTAAACTCTTTCAGAAAAATTAAATAATTCATAACCAAACTGATTCCGTGACCACAGTTATCTGAATAAAAGTAATTTGCATAATGCACGAAGCCGTACCTGCGAGACGTCTAATCAGATAGAAAATGAATAAGTATTCACAATCTATTCACCATCTGAATAGTCCAAATCAGTCTAATGATAGAGAATGAACATCCTATGAAAAATAGTTTGAAAATACTCTGCAGACCCGACTGTAACAGCATAAACTTATGAGTTTTCTACTGTTGTGACTTTGCGTATACATGGACATGATAATAAATAACAACCTTTATTTGTATATAGCAAACAATTGTAAAGCTAGGAAAAAAATTAATTCAAATGACCATTATTAATTGATGAAGATCATATATCAATGATCAATGACTAAGATAATCGATGACAACCTTCACCATCGGCACTTTCCATCACTTTCTTCAGTAGCTTCTAGTCATTTACTATCACTAATAAAATACTATTGGCGCCGTACCCTTTTTCTCAACTGGCCATCGCCAGAGACGATAAGACAGCACTTGCGTGCTACGTATACAAAATTCTGCATCTATCTCTCAATGTTAGTATCTTCGAAAGTGAAATTTAATTAACTCTTCGGCGCTATAGGCCAGCATGACCCTTGGCCTCCTGAGTTATTTTTCTCCACTTCTCTCTGTCCTGTGCTACTCTCTTCCAATTGCGAACTCCGAACTTCCTCGCATCTCGTTCCACTTCACCGTTCCATCTGCTTCTCGGTCTCCCTCTTTTCCTCTTCCCACTGAAGTGTGCTTCCAATATTTTTCTCTTCACCCGTTCATTCTTCATTCTGACCGCATGTCCTGCCCATCTCACCCTACTTGCCTTGATATAGTTAGTAATGTTTTGATTCTCTAATATAGCCTCAATTTCATTGTTAATTTTGATTTTCCATTCACCAGTAGCACCGTAAGTCCTTCTTATTATTTTCCTTTCGAATACTTTTAGTTTACGGCAATCCTCTTGCGATGGACACCAGGTTTTCGCTCCATAGCTGACTACTGTTCTTATAAGCGTTTTATACAGTTTTAATTTTGTGGCTTTTGACAACAATAGAGACTTGAAAAGTTTTAAGTTTGCATAGTAATCTCTATTACCAGCCATTGTTCTGTTTTGTCTATTTCTCTGCTGATTACATTTTCGTTATTTAGAGCAGAATCGACATATACGAATGTGGGTACATTTTTGAACTTATAATTCTTTGTTCTGATTTCACTGCAGGATCTTTTACTTTCTGCCGAGGACAGTTTGAGGTATTTAGTTTTGTTTTTACCGGACTGGTAATGCCGGCGACGCGGTGAGAGAGAAGCGCTGGGATCTCTTAGAGTCTCGCTTTGTCCTTCACACGTGAGGGAAAGGGCTGGACTCGGAGATCTCTTGCCTAATTGTAAATATTGTATTTAAGTATGAATGTTTTTCTGTTTATTTCTATTACTTATAATTTATTTAATTTTCCTACGAATTTCTGTATTTCATTTAATTTTAACTGTAAGTTACATTTCCTTGGTTTATTATAGTAAAAACAAAAGCCTTTGAAGGCAAAAGCCTTTGTTATATAGATTTTTATTATTTTTTATTTATTTATTTTTTATTATTATTTTATTTATGGTATTGTATATATGGTATGAATGTGCCTCACTCAGCCTTAGTACTCAGTGCCCTTAAGTGTGGCAAAATGTATTATTTCTCAATAAACAGATATAAAAAAAAAAAGTTTTGTTTTTATTGGCCACAAGACCTACTTTGTTACCACTATCGTATATGATCTCAAATGCCTCTTCAAGTGCCTTTTCACTTAGCGCACCTGTCACCAGGTCATCAGTGTAAGCAGAAATTTGCCAGGTCTTATCCACGATGGTGCCTTTTTTAGCTGCATCTTTGACAGCAGCATTCACAGCTATGTTGAATATCGTTGCCGATAAGGCATCACCTTGGCAGACTCCAGATTGTACCTTGAACAATCGACCAACTTTATTTCCCATAACAACTTTGGATGATGCATTTTCCATGGTCATGCGTATTAAATTAATTAGTGTATGTGGCTTTCCATTTTTCATTAGCATTCTTAACAGTGCTGATGTCTTGATGCTATGAAATATCTGCTTGTAGTCAACGAATGACAAGTGCACGTCAATATCATATAAAAAAAAATCAATACCTTATAACAAAAATTTGATCTGTAGAACCGCGGCCAGCTCTAAAACCACACTGGTAATTATCTAAAATGTCTTCATTATATTTTCGCAGCCTTTTCAATATTAAAGTAGAAAGGAGTTTATACAGGACTCCCAATAGGGTTACTCCTCTATAATTTGAGCACTGATCCTTGCTGCCTATTTTAAGAATAGGACATATTAATCCAATCCTCCAGTCATCCGGCATCTTTTCCTCTCTCCATATGTCACAGATCAACTCATATATTCTCAGAACCTTTTCCAGCGAAATCTCTCTGATTATTCACTAAATACAGTTCAAGTGTACATCAGAGCAGTTGATATTTACAGTTTGATATCTTTTTTTTATTGTTTTCTTATGATATACGGTATTATCAACAAGAGATGTTCAGTAAGGTTCCCACTAAGAGGACTCGGTCAGACGGCTTTAGTACACCTCGTGGTTCACCAGCCAAAAAAAAAAAAAAAACTCGTCGCTGCCTACGAGAAACCCCTCCAATGAACACAGTGAACACTTCAGAACCTCTGCCCCAACAAGGTTCGTCTTCGCAAGAAATGGTCGAAGAATCCCCTTTCTTTACTTCAAACCCCTAACAAGTGCTTCAGAATGACTGAGAGGTAATGGAGTCTGCAGCAATACCCAGAGAACCAAGGCCTCCTCAAATATTTGTGAAAAACATAAAGAATTTTCAGTTTTGCACCCAACTAAATAAAATCTGCTCTGGCAGTAATTCATGCCTCAGCAGGACCAATAACACCAGATTCTGCCGAAGCCTACCGAAAAATAGTGAAATACTTATCAAAAACCAACGCGAATTTTCTCACCTACTAGCTGAGGCAGGAGTGAGCGTTACGAGTAGTGATCGCCCCCTTCGCCCCTCCCCCGGAGTCTGCGCCTATGCCTATTACCCTTAATATACTCCATATATCTTAATGATCCATTAACTTTCCAAACTGAGCAGAATGTCAATAGTCATCTACATACGAGTATACTGTAACTTTCTATAATAATTATATATTGATGATTTATAATTAAATAACTAATATATATTGTTTGTATCTTATATAGCCCGTAAGTAGACCTACAACGTAGGCCGAAACGCTGGAAAATGCAATAAAGATACTATATTATTTTCTGGCCACACACCCGACTAACTTCTGAAATTCGAATCTAAGGTCAACCATCTCCATACCATTATAAAGAATTTACAGTTTTGCACCCAATTAAATAAACTAATAAAATCGGTTTCGGCAATTATTCATGTGTCAGCAAGACCAATGACACTAAAATAATACCAGATACTCATGAAACATCGAAAAATAGTGAAATATATATCAGAAACGAAGACGAATTTTCACACGTACCAGCTGAGACAGGAGAGGGTGTTACCAGTGGTGATAAGAAATTTATGCTCCTCGACCCCAACTGAAGTGATTAAAAAAGAACTAACGACGCTTGATTTCAATGTAAGAATAATAATAAACGCGCAAGGGGCAACTGATAGGTGCAGTTGCAGGGGTTTTACGATCCCCCGGTTTCCTGAGTACAGTACCTTATCTACAAATACACACACAACAGTCCACTAAATCATTTACACTAACAATAAGAACACATACAGTACACACCCTAGGGCTACCTCCCATAGGATGACCTGGCAGCAGGTATAAAATATTTCTACCCATCAAAATGGTGCGAACTAGGAGACAAATAGCCTCGGGCGAATCCGAAATGAGGGCTACTTCGGAGGAATTGGATATTCAGCCTTCGACATCTGCAGGTGGTGCGAACGGTGCCTCCGTGTCGTATGTTCCCGTAAGAATGGCTGTCATAGGATTCTCAACATTACGGTTCAACTGTGAAGTCTCCCGTTCGAGGAAGAGGAATCATTGGCCAAGTAGGTAGGCAACGAAGGATGAAGTGGGACCGCAATATGAATATTGCCGGAATCCGAGCTTACTTATTGGCTACAACCTTAGAAAAAGAAAAAAACTGGATACCACAGTAGAATCCACCATTACTAGAATGAAAAATACCCGCAAATAGTGGTATCATCCCAAAGACTTGCTGACCAGATAAAGCAAATAATGGAGCGCATTTTTTTATCAGAGTCAGAAATTAGGACAATTAAAACGGAAGGAGGCAATATACTGGACCAGAATTCGCAAAGAGAAATAGAACAAGCGGAAAATATAGAACCAGCTTCTGAGAATAGACAGTTTAACAAGACTTTTACGAACAACCAAGAAACTCCACAAAGCACAGAATTACGTAGCAAAATGTTAAAAGAGCATATTCTTTATGATGGAATACCCTTAAATAGCAGACCCACAATACCTAAGGTACCATACTCAAAAAGAACGTTAAGACGAATTAACGGTTAGTGGTGCTATATTTTTCTTAGACTATCTTCTTTTATTCATTTAGATTTAGGCTCTAGCAGGTAACACAATGGAGGATAAGGGGCATATTTGGTCTTTTAGGGTTGTCCAAAAGATTACTTGAAGATAAATTGAAAATAATGCACTGAAAATTTAAAGTTATGAATATTTAATTTTGTTTTCTATTGTGTAATAAAAATTTAGTGGGAATTGGTCTTTGTGATGATAAATTTAGATTAGGAAGAGCAGTAGTGGTCAATTTTGAGGTCTAGCCTTTACTAAGAGGGATTAGGGCACCCATGGGTAACAGACCTAAGTAAATTAATGAAATAAACACTTATATTATGAAAATATAATGAATGAATAACGTTTGATTCCAATATAGAATAAATGAAACCAATACAATACATATTCATGCTTCCATCATATTTGCTGGTAGTCAATGCGGCAGGTGTATATACATATACATATTTAACGGTTTAAGTTAAATAATCATTGTAGATAATAAGAGTGCTTTATAAACTTTATACTTTGCTGTCCATTAATAATAAGCCCATAATTTCACTTTTTATATAACATAAGCAATACTTTATGCAATCATAACTTATACAAACCATATATGTTCATATATATTCACAAACTATGTTTTTAAAAATCCATTACTAGTATATGTCATATTTTTTAATTTTATGTTTTTATAATTTTATAAAAATCTCTTCTTTTATAAAAATTATTCTGATAACTGAGTGTAAAGACATGGGTTAGGTCACAAATTAATTACTAAATACACAAACTTCATTCACCAAAGCTCAAAAATTGATTAAGTCTATTGTATTTCAGGGATTCCATATGCCAAAGCACCAATTGGTTCATTACGATTTAAAAGACCACAAACAGAACCCTGGCCTCAGTGGGATGGAACAAGGGATGCAACATCTTTTCGTCCTTCTTGTAAACAGCCTATGAATAAGATAGAAGATGGAGATAAGCTTGGTTTAGTGGAAAAATTACAAAAACCTATTGAATATAGTGAAGACTGTCTTTACCTTAATATTTATGTGCCTGATGGTGAGTAATACATTTTTTCCATGAATTTTTCGGTCAGAATGTTAAGCTCAAAAGAAAATAAATATAGGATGCATGTCCTGATGCACTATTTTTCATCAATTCGTGATGTGAAATCTATATATAAGCTATTATAAAATAACCTATCATAGGAATATTGATACAAAATAAGTGATTGAGATAGATTTTATTTTTTGCAGTTTATTTTTGTGCTAATATAGCGATATAATTAAAGAAAGTTATTAATATTAAAACAAAAAACAACAACTAAGAAATGGCCTATGCTACTATTCACTAGCATATGAACGTGCATGTGATAGCCTCTGTTTTTATGGATAAAAGGTTTTTAGAACTATTCCATTAAATAAGAGAAATAAAACGATGAAGTAATGCTCCTATACTTGTTCAATAAATAATTAAATTTATATTTACTTAGACCTTCATAGATGTTCTGTAACTAATAGTTTTATTTGTTAGGAACTGAAATGAACCTGATTTTCTTTTAATACTCATAGAGAATAATATTGCATTATGATGGGCATTTATTAGAGTAGGTAAATATCACATCTTTATAAGAGAGAGAAATACTTTATTAAAAGTAATGCTGTCCTACTACATAGGGTTGCTTCGTACACAGCATACTAATCAATCCATACGGACATCAATTTTATATTACATTTTTCCATCTTTCATGTATATATATATATATATATATATATATATATATATACATGAAAGATGGAAAAATGTAATATAAAATATATATATATATATGACATATCTTTGCTTTCTTTTTTTTTCTTTCCTTTCATAGCAATACTTTAACATATTATCAACAATAAACCATATTAAACAATAGACATAGCATAAAAAACATTTCCCCAAGATAAAAACAAAAAAAAACTTCATTTTCTCCTTAAATTCTCAAACGCCAGGAAC
This sequence comes from Nezara viridula, assembly GCA_928085145.1. Taxonomy (NCBI): domain Eukaryota; kingdom Metazoa; phylum Arthropoda; class Insecta; order Hemiptera; family Pentatomidae; genus Nezara; species Nezara viridula. The sequence continues at coordinate 56,214,413 of OV725078.1, read as the reverse complement.
TCAATACAACATCGCACACATATATAACACAGCAATTCCTCGAATGTAGAGAAAAAGATAAGACGGTTATTGACCAATTTAAAATTTTATAAACAATTAATAAAATACGTCCTCAATCAGTATATAGATGAAATTGGATGATCCCCAGGGAGTTCAAAATAATATTTTCGGCCAATATCGCTAGCTCCCCAACATCAACACCTAGTTCCTCGAGGAAGCTCCTTGTTCGTTCCAGGATCGTTCCGCGAGACCCAAACCCGAGTTCTCTCACGGTGAACTCTCTCTCTCCGAAGGTCTCGCGGAATGTATCTTTTAGGAAAGGGATGCATTTTTCGTATATGTTCCTCTTTTCCCTTTCCACTTCACCTGCCTGATCAAAGTCATTGCTCTCAAAGCGGACAGTTGGATCCAAGATTAGCGCTGTTCCTCCTGTCCTGGGAAACGCGACAATATCCGCATATCTTGTAGAGCCTTCTCTGTCTATGCAATAAACCTCATCAAAGCTGATGAATTCCTTTTCTCTAAGGAGCCTCATCACCTCGAACTTTGCCCTATGGTGCCGGCGTGTTATGAGGAGGGAATTGTTGGGGCATTTTCCCAGCCTTGATCAGGCTATACAAAATCCATTGACCCCATTATACAAAATCCATATCAAAAAAAGATTTTCAAATTTGCACTATACACCTGTCAACAGCGGGCACATCAGTTAGTAAAACTAGATTGCGGAGGTCACGTGACTTCATACAAAAACCCCAAATATCGTAAGTACCAGAAAACAATATGGTGACGGTCACGTGACTAAAGTCAAAGCTATAAGTCTCTTAAATCACAGTAAAACAAAATTGCAACCGGGCACACTCAGCCTTTTAGAGAACATTGGGGGAATAAAGAGGAGGTCAAATAATCCAAAAACGGCTGTCATCTGGTCACGTGACTAAATTTGACCGTAACCCGGTGGTTAAAGTAGGATAGGAGTTAAAAGGGGTGTAACTTAGAGGTCACGTGACTGGTCAAGTGATTAAAAACTGGTCGTGGCCTAGTGATTAAGACAGAGATGAGGTCCTAAAAGGCATCATACCGTGGTTTAAATTAAAATTCAACCTTCCCATCATTATGACGTCACTGAAATCCTGGCTTTCTGATTGGCCCTTTTTATCAAATTAATAATGTTCGGCATAAATTTGTGAATGACTTCATCTTATCGAAACCTACACATTTATTATGTAACAAAATTCTTAGAAATGAGGTTTTTTCTCTTTAAATTGATTTATTTAATTAATCACTAAAACCTCATAAATACCCATTTGCTATTAACTTGAATTGTATGATAATTTAATCTCAAAATCGAAAATAATGGTCACCTACAAAAATATTGGGCCGTTTTGTCTATATAACCTCGTTTTTTTGAAATATTGGGTGCGGAGGTCACTCTAAAGGACCAAAATTTTTGTAGGCCTACTCTACTCTCGAATTATTTATCAAATTATCTAACGATTAAAGTGAAAACTAATGGATGTTAATTAGTTTTAGTAACTAATTAAATTAAATTAAATTTCGGACTCAATCCCACCCCCAAAATAGTAAGAAATTATCATATCTTTAGAAAAGAATATTAACACATTATCTCTAAAAGTATTTTTGTTCGTGTAATTACATTTAACAGGACTTCAAGAATCACTTAAACACCATTTATTATAGGTAGTTAGTTTCTTTCTTTTTTTTTCCTAATGTAATTACCGTTATATTTAACAAAAAAAGCTTTAGGGCTGAAGCCCCCTCCTCCAAAAAAATGAAATCTTTACCCTATATTTCTGGTAAAAGGGATCACATTAATTTCAAGGATCTCCCTTATGTACCTAAAATCAGTTAAGTAGTCCTGGACCTTAAGAACCAACTCCGTAGTAGAGTTTAAATTTATGCCTCCCCAAACCATCACTAAGACTCCTCCTAAAGCAATCGTTGGAGAAATATTACGAGGAGCGTACCTCACACCCGCCTTCTCCACACTCTTTTGCGTTCATCTGGAGGCCATTGGCTGAATATGGACTCGTCGGTGAATAATAGACGGCTCCAGTATGTGTAGGTATTGCTTGGAAAAACTCAAGCGCTGAATTCGGTGCTCCCTGGAAAGCAAAGATACAGTTGCTGGAGAATGGGACGTCAATACACACTTACTAAGTCGTCTTCTCACTGTTCGTACTGAAATTTATACGCTCCTGAACCGCAGCAGGAGAAAAATCAGTCGTTTGTTTTCATGTAGAATTGCAATATCAAAGAGCGTCCATTTGTAACAATCTTTCGTCTGTGCCGAGAATTTGACCTTGGACGACCTTGCTCCCTTCTTCTGGTATGGCCAGCAGTCTCATATACCTAATCATCGCTCTGGAAATCGCGGATTGTGACCGCTGGAACCTCTGTGCAATGTGGCTTTGTGAAACACCTTTTTCCATAAGAACACAGATCGATTACTCTTCGGTTAATTCCCTACTATTTGACATCAAAATGTTCTAAATTACTTTACAACCAAAACTGTAGTCTTTAAAATGGTTTAAGCGCGTTAAAGTTGCGTGTACGTATTCAAGACTACTGTAGAACTGTGAGCATGAATTCAAAAAATTTGTTTAAGTTATCATCTTAATTTCAAGGAGTGATTGATGTTTGCAGTTTAAGGATGCAATTGATGAAGTATTACGCTAATTCAATTTAGCAGCATAGAAATATTTATTGTTTTCATTATCAAAAAATTATACCGAAATTTGTAAGTGACCCTTTAATTTTGTCCAGCGGCGTATAAAATAATTTTCTATATTCTCTATTACTATAGAAGTAGTTTCGTTCGATTCAGAAACCAAAAACCATAACAATCGGATATATTACTCGACTTAGTTTGAGCAATTATTTTGCCAATTTCTACTTCCCTCCCCCCTCTCTTAGAAAGGTTTGTCGCTCTGAGATTCGGGTGAGATCGGCACATCTCGATTCCAACCACCAAAATGAAGTTATGACCAACGTTTCTTGACCAAATGTATAAATTTGGTTATTTATTTGGTCGAATTTCGTCTATTTTTTCTGTACTATTTATTATTTATTATTTTCTATTCGATAATATTTGCTTGCTTAGGAAATAATAATTTGAATTAATCAAATGTAGGCTTTCAACAATAATTTATCATCATTAATACCTCTCTTAAGAGGAAAAAGTCATGTATTATTATATCTGGTATTTTGTGAATATTTTCTTCCTTAATTATTTATTTCAACAATCACATACCTAACAGCTCACTAATTACATGTATCGATTATTTATATGTAAGATAATTTGATAAAAAAATAGAGAAAAAAAGGTGGCCTTCAAAAATTCTGAACCGTTTGGCGTGACCTACCCCCCCAAATTGTCAAAATAACGATTTTATATAAGACAAACGGAATAATATTTCTGTAAGACATAATTTTTTTATCTATTTTGTGATTGAAAATCTATCTATTTTGTGTTGGTAAGTGAAAGTTGTGGGATGCTCGCACTGCACCAGATTTTTCCTCTTTATTATTTGTTGTTATGGAATAATAAATGCTCAAGATTTTTTTTGTTCAATTTTATACAGTCCATTATTTTTATTATATAATTCTTTTATTTTTTTACTTTTTTTTTTCAAAGTTAAATATTATTTAGGCGCGTTTTGCATTTTTTTTTGTGGAGAGTGAATTAGATTGAGTCGTCAGATCTCCGATGTGTGGCGCTCGGGTAAAGTCGGCTGGAGTCGACTAATTGAAGTGTTTTTGGGTATGGATTAAATTATCTCAGAAACTAAAAATCGGATCTGAATTTTGTTAGACAGAGAATTGTTCATAATTTCATCCTATCTGTTCAATTATTCAAAATTATATGATAATTATATGATTCAAAAGTCATGTATTATTATATCTGGTATTTTGTGAATATTTTCTTACTTAATTATTTATTTCAACAATCACATACCTAACAGCTCACTAATTACATGTATCGATTATTTAATGTTTCAAGGGTTCTTTCCCCACCTTCAGAAATATAATGATGGTTATGAAATTTAACAAATACTTTCAGTTGTAAGTTTTTTTGAGGCCATACAAACAATATTGCCTAAATTTAACGACTTTATGTGAAAATAATATTAAATTGATTAAATTAATGTTATAAAATTAAAAATTAAGGTACAAATAATTCTAAAAAATACAATGAGCTGATAAACTTATAATTTTAAAATATAGTATTAGAAATACTAACATTTTAGTAAATTGAATGGTTTGAAATGACGAATGGTTGACTGTGAAGATTATTTAAGGAATTTGGATTGTCAGGATATCAGTCTAAGTCAATGGTGGATCTATGGGGAGGGAGGGGGCTAAAGCCCCCCTAAATAGAAAAATATATTTTTTTCATAGGTCCATATTTGTTACTGTGAGTGATCTAAGCTAAATACTTAAACAGTATCAATATGTGTACTCTTTTTAAACCTAACCCATATACAGCTATCAAATATAGGTTCCTGTCAAGAAAAATATATTCAAAAGATTATCCATAAAATCATTATTGATCATGTACTGCGTTCTTCAAGGTCACTAGCCTTCTAGGACCTGTGTATATGTATTCTTTTTTTGTCTTCCATAGTAATTCCGTTATATTATATATTATATCTCCCGAAATAATTATATCCTGGATCCACTACTGGTCTAAGTGACTTAAAAACAGAACGAATTTTTACGTTTTTGAAGTCAACTAAGACTGATTATCCTGAAAAACCAATTTACTGCAGAAATGCAATAGTAATGAAATTGATAACATTAGGTATATATAAGCAACATTTTTTTTTTAAATCAACAAGGAATTGGTTAGAATGAAATTAAATAATCATCATTAAAGTTATAATTCAATGATACAATCATATATTAAATAATGATCAAAGAAGTATAATATATGTTTTTAATAGATTACCGTACAAGAAATTATATTAATTCAAATTAGTGTTAGTTAAGGTGCCCCCTAAGCAATATCAATGGCCTTTCGGAAGATGTATGATGGCTGATATGAGCTCTAAGTACCATGTTCATTTCTATAGAAGGCATGTCTAAAGAAAATTATTAAAATGAAGATGATACAATTTGCAGTAGTGAAATGGGGTAAGTTCCAAAGATGTTTTAGTACTTAGCCATTTTTAATTAATAGTAGCTGCCTCAACTTTTCTACTGGTGGTGCTATATATAATATTATCTTTGAAAATATTCAAGAATCCCGTAGCTGTTCATAATTCTTTTTAAATTTAAGAAAAGTTCTAAAAACCTTCCGGGCATGAAAAGCATAGGCCATTAAAAAGTATTTGGAACATAATAAAAAAATTCAGGTAGGCAATATTAATTTTTATAATACCCTATGTTTTTGCACGTGCATGGGATGTATTATTTAAAAAGGATTGACACCAAACACAAAAATAACATATTAAATGCTTTATAAAAAATAAAGTTTTTAGAATCAATAAGAAATAGTATCACAGTTATTAACATAAAGGCAACATAGTTGTTTCCATGTTTCACACAAATTAAAAATAAGTTAAAAGGTTAAAAATAATTTTTTAAATTACTGGTTACCTCAAATTATTTATTTATATGAACACTTAGTACCAAAAATATTAAAAGCCTTTGACTTTGATTTTTATTATAGTCATACTGCAACATGGAGCTAACTAAATCTAATTTTAAGCGCCACCAGTAGAGCTCACACCAGAACTTGGGTAATGTCTTAAGAATTAAAAGGATACAGTAAATTATTTAACAATACTGTATATCTCTAAAGAATATCAATTGTTGAGAAAATAATTTTAAAATTATTTTTATCAACATAAAAAACTAAAACCCATATATTCAAAATTTTCTTAAAATAATTACACACACACACAAATATACACTAATGGACAAAATTAAGGAGCCATCTTTCAATTTTTATTTTATTCAAGCTTCTTAAATTTTATTTTCTCATCCAAATTCGGTTGGTTGTAAACAAAAGTAAATTAAAAAGAAAAATAATTAGCTAGTTTTAAAAACAAGTACTAAGTAACAGAAGTAAAATTTCAGAAAAGAAAAAAAAAACATGTTAATTTGTGTTTGTATCATATTTTCACCTCTGTTACAAATCACAGTCGCTTATCTTGGGTTATTTTTTTTTTCTAAGGAGCAGCTTTTTATTCATCAAGAACAGCCATTTCTAACTCTTCGATATTAGATAGGATGTCGCTTCAAGTTTTTTTGTGGAAGGGAAAAAAATAAAAATTTTCATCAATTCAAAAAATTGAAAAAAAATTCCTACCTATTTTAACTATAGAAAGTTTTGCAATTTCAATAGACGGAACATTTTTTTCCATATCCCTGTACAACAGGCTCCTTCCGTATGTTGAACAGAAACTGGGTGATTATCAGGGTGGTTTCCCAGTAGGTAGATTATTGAGCAAATATCTGAGAAGATGAAGGAATATTAGCGGACAGCTCGGAAGCTGTTCATTGATTTCCGTGCTGCCTACGATACAATTGTAAAGGGTGAACTGTTACTAGCCATGCATGAACTGGGGCTGCCTAGTAAACTAATTCGATTAGTAAAATGTAAAATGGTGAGCACAATCTGCCGGGTAAAATTCTTTGGGCAATCAGAACCTTTTGCAGTGAAAAGTGGCCTAAGAGAGGGGGACCCAATAGCTTCTCTCCTGTTTAATATCGTTCTACAATCAATCATGAATATAGCAGGATTAAATCAGGAAGGAACAATATTTACGAAAACGACCCAAGTTCTGGAATATGCTAACGACTTCAATATCATCAGTAGATCCCTTCAGAGCATTAGGATTGCTTTCGAAGCGGTGGACGTATAAGCTAAAAACATCGGCCTGCATATTAATGGAGAGAAACGAAGTTTATGGTGTAGTACGTACCAGTAAGAAATCGCTGAATCAGAGGCGAAGTCGCTTTGTAATGGGTCCCTTCAAATTCGAAATGGTCAGAAGCTTGGAACTTCAGAAAGAGTGGCTCATAAATTGTATATTAGCGTTTCGGATGGTTTGCGCCGACATGGTGAGCCGAAGGGCCGATGGTAGGATGCTGATAGCAAGACAACTGAGGATTCCTGTTACCCTTACAGAAGAATAACAGATAAAGAGAGCAGATAAAGAGAGATGGTTGGCTGCTGTTGAGCAAGCCAAGGGCAGCTTCATGAGCCTGCTGTAATTAAAAGAAGATGGAACAAACTTCCAGAAAAAAAAAACTGTGGTTGGAACACAATAAAATTTTAATTTACAAAAATATATAGTATTTATTTAACAAAGTCATATTTACATTTTCCCAAATCTTTCGGGGTTGAATATTTAACTCACTTATTGCAAATGTTGACACGTTACAGGACTAATGTATGGTCTATTCAAATACAACATTGTATCGATATATAATAATTGCTGATCTTAATAGGCATTGGTATGGAATTTCAATTTAGCAATTGACTATAACTTGCTTATAATTTGTTTCCATATTCTTCTATCTCCCGCCATAAGCCACCAGTTATCGCCTACATATTGTGTCACCTCGTCCTTCCAGCTAAGATGCGGCCGGCTCCTTTTCCTGCTGTTCTCTCTTTGGATCCACTCAGTCATGCTTTGTACCATCTTTCATCTTTCAACCTCACCATACGCCCAGCCAAGTTTTTCACTTATTTAGTTATCGGGATTAATATGTTTCGCAACTGATATATTTCTTGTTTTTCCATGATCTCGGATGTTTTATAATAAACACAATTGCCTAAACACACATTTTATTTATAAAAAAAAAATACTTATTTTTTAAATATGTTTCTGATAAATTGATTATAAACTGTGTTTTCACCCAAATCTCTATTACAGGAATTGATATGCATTTTTGACTGACAAAATAAAAGTTCCTAAAATTTACGTTTAAAGTTTTAAAAAAAATCTGCTGATTGCTTCAATTATTTTAATGAAAGAATTAATATTAGGATCAGGAACATTTAGTTTGTCACTTATAAATACGAATTAATTCCTCTAATAGAGATCCGGATGAACAGTTTATAACCGATTTACCGGACAAAATATTTGAAAAATCAGTATGTTTTTTTATAAATAAACTGTGTGTTTAGGCAATTGGATTTATTAAAATACACCCCAGATCATGGAAAAACAAGAAATGAAAGCTTTTCAACCATTAATTGTTGTAATTTTTGCTGTAAACAGGGGTACTTTTACTTGACAGAATAAAAAACATCATTGTCGAGGTTATATGTGCAGAGAGGCAATATGCAAGTTACCAGAAGGCCTCGACAGTGCGTGTTCAGTGAGAGGGTTAGATCACTGAGTGGACGAAGTAAGATGTATAGAAGGATGACCTTAAGTGACAGGCGGATCAACACCCAATCACTCTCGGACTGCGGTGTAAGAGATCAAGCTTAACACTCCGCAAGGATGCTAACCACAACCGGAGGGATCAAACTCCGGACTTGTGGGAGGATGAAATACTAACGGAGAGATCAATCTCCTGACTTAGTATATAGGAATACAACCGGACGGATCAGAATCCAAACTTGTATGGAGAGAGAATAGGAAACAAGTTTTTTGATAATTCTTAAACAAAAAGGCAATGTAGGGCATTAACATAAAGAGTATATAAATCACGTAATGTTAAGTAGGTGATTGACAATCCTAAAGCCATAAGGGCTAGGAGATCATTCTTTCATGCGAATAACGAGAGTCGTACCCGATTATTCTGGTTTTATTATTTTATCAGTTGATTTATATACCTTCATCTTTATTTAGTAAAATAAACATATTTTTACAACACATGTTCTAAAATGAAAGAAGTGTACATTTTAAAACGTTAATTATACAAAAAATAAAATATAAAAATCATCTCGTTATGACGCAGTCTTGTAGCGGGCGCTTGAACTACGTGCAGGGCCACTACAGGACTCCGCACAGAGCCGCTACAATCTTTTTGCAAAACTTGAGATGAATCTCAAAATTTTACCTAATAAATCTCAACTTAATTTATATAAACTTTAAGCTTATTAAACGAAGAGGTTTTTGTGAAATTGTGGTAATAGTAGTATAGTTGGATGATGATAAAAAAAAAATCGGGAATAATTAATGATTTTTCTAAAAACAGATTTATATATATATAAAACTGCTTCATATATTCTACCATTGTTTTAGATTAATTTAATAGTAGTGTAGACTATAATTATATTTATAAGTTAATAAAAAAAAAAAGATAGCAATAGAAGTACTAAACCCACTCATCACTGAAAATTTCATATATTTTTTCACGCTTAGTAGAATATTTAAGGTACAACACGACAAATGTAAATAATATGAATAAAAGCTTCAGATAATCAAAGCATTATTTTACAACGTTGGTACTTAGCAAATATTGGATGAGTGCGAAGTGCTTCAGTCATTAGATAATTACCCATAATATAATACAATCATTATTTGCACGTTTTATTTAACTTTGTAGGAGTTATTTTCAATTCAATTGCATTGAAATATTGATAATCTAGAGCAACTTTGACTTGATAATCTAGAATGTTTGAGGACAGCAAGATCTCCCATCCTGGTCCAGGTGCTTTTGTTTTACACCACATTATAACTAAAATAACTGCATTTGCAAGTTACTCAATAACATAGGGCAGAAATATTTATCATTTTAATTTTAACTTATTAAATTAAGTGAGGGCTTAATTTTACAATATTTAAATTTTTTTCAGGCAGGCCGCCACCAGGAGATTGGTCAGTATTAATATGGTTTCACCCAGGTGATTTTAGCGTAGGCACACCAAGCATATGGGATGGTTCTACTTTAGCAATAAAACAAAAGGTATTAAAACTACAAGTTCATATTCCTTCCTTCTATATAATGCTGATGACTGTTTTTTATCAATATTAGGCTATCTATACTATTATAAAAGTATGAATAATTTTGAATATTTAAATAGCTATGAGTATTGTTTTAAGTTTGATAGAAATTTCAACATTAAAAAACTTGTTCGGTTTCGGCTTATGTATGTGTATATTGATTAATATTTTATCGACCTATAAATAATATATAACGTATTAGGAGTACCATATCTAGAACAAACCTTGACGTAATGAAACAATTATATGTTTACATTTTTTTTACTATTATGTTTACAGACTTTCTAGATCTAGTCGCCAGAACTAACATTCTTCTTTTCACCTATGCCTATCTTGAGTTACTGCTTTCCTGTTTCCTGCAGGCATCTCTGCAGCTTCTTTGTCAATTTCCCCTCCCTCTCACACTCTCTCTCTCTCTCTCTCTCTCTCTCTCTCTCTCTCTCTCTCTCTCTCTCTCTCTCTATATATATATATATATATATATATATATATATATATATATATATATATATATATATATATATATATATAAGTTAAACGTTGCGGGCTTTAAACACTTAAAAAAAAGAGTAAAGGTTCAACAAATAACACGCATGAAGTCAGAAACAAGACTGCTTTATTCCTCCTTATAATCCTCTATATATACATTCTAAGTTGTTTACATAAATGCTTTTGGTATTAAAGCTAATACTGTCCCGCTCCGTACCTTAACTCCCCCCCACCAGTTTACGGATACTCTCCGTAAACTTAAAAAAATAAAAAGACATAAAACAAAAAGAAACACTCTTATATATACAACGACAAGATTCTCTTGCCCATATTATAATACAGGTACGGAGTGTTCAGTACTTACAACCTAATTCAATGAAACACAAACAAAAATATTCCTTATACATCAAAATATTAAATAAAAAAAAAAATACACTTTCCTCAAAATAACCTTCTCACAAATGAAAGGCGTATTTCACTGCTTTCAAAATCTACACCAAGTTATGTAAGAGCACTATATACAAAACAAACAAAACAACAAACGAAAAAAAATCTTCCTTCGGGAGACGAGGGCACTCCAGTTCTAAGGTTGCTGTGACACTGTAATCGGAAATTTTAATTGTTCTATATGAACCGTCCTTCGTTTTTTTGGTTCGTTAACACTCTCAATCGTCACCACATCGTTGTGCTCTCTAATGACTATCACCCTGAATGGACCCTCGTATCTCCGCACTTCCTTTCCCCTATTCGAGCCTAATTTGCGATACACTATGGACCCTATTTTCAACCCCCTGTTACTTCCTTCACTTTGAGATTTTCCCGCGCTACCCTTTTCCGCTTTTCCCCCTCTATTTTATCCTTAACCTTCCCCCAGAGATTACCCAGTTCCATTTTGTTACTAACCATTCCTCATTGCTCGTCGTAGCTGTACCTCCCCAGTCCCGTTGCCGTCCGCGTAATCCGAAGAGAATTTCAAATGGAGAGAACCCTGTTGTCGTATGTATAGAATGGTTGTACGCTGCCACCGCCTTCCGCATTGCCACATCCGGTTCCAGACCTTTCTCCACCTGATACTACACCCTTAGATGGTCACTAAGAGTGCTGTGCAGCCTCTCTATCTCTATACTTCCTCTGCTCTTGGGTGCCCTGGAGTATTAAGATGCCAGCTGACACCTACGTTCTTCATCTCCGCTCTGATTTTGGCATTGTCGAACTCTCTGCCCCCGTCGGAGGTTATGCGATCGGGTACTCCGTAACATTGGAACCACGTCTGGAGGGCTCCTAAGACTGCCTCTGCTGACCGCTCCTGTACCAGGTACGCCATTGCCGCTTTGCTGAAGAGGTCTATGAGCGTGACCCACTTATACCCTCTCCATGTGAACGTATCCACTTGCAAGTCGCTTAGTGGTGCATCGACCGTGGGTGTCTCCTCTTGCATCGTTTTCGGGGGTGCCGATCGTACTTTGTGCTCGCGCACACCCTGCAGGACCCTATGAGCTCTGCGATCATTTTCTTCATCCCCCACCAAAAATATTTCCGACGCAACGCTTGAAACGTCTCCTGCGCCCCACGGTGGTTGGTCTTGCCCTGGTGGTAAGCAAGCGTTATGTCCTTCTGCTGCTCTTCATCCCGCACTGTATCCACCATCAGTTTGCACCGAATGAACGTCCTATCCATCCCTAATCGTTCATCCCGCCATAGCCTCTTTATCTTCTCCCAAATCGTTTCATTTCCTACATATAAGTGGTGAATTTTCCCTGCTTTCGACGCGTCTTTGAGAGCTCTGCAGATCTGGTCCACGCTGGCCCCTGGTTGTGACCAAATGGTTGTTATTCGGCTGTTGCCGTACTTACTATATAATATCTTCATCAGACCCGACGTCCTGGTTTTCCAGATGATCTGGCGGTTCTTATCGTTGACGATTTCCTCCCGTTCTTCCATGTCCACTGGCCTCTCTTCCGCTGGACTTTCTTCTTGTTGGGTATCAACATTTTCTTCCACCACTTGTACCCCCTCTCCCTCTGGCGTCCAGTCCCTCAGGAATTGTCTCACGCCTCCCGATGATTCAGCTGTATCCTCCTCTATGGCATTTATAGTTAGCGCTCTCGATAGCCAATCCGCCACCACATTCTCTCTTCCGGGCTTGTACACAATGTCCATGTTGTACTGGTTAAGAATCTCCTTCCAGCGTGTGACTCTAGCCGAAGATTCCTTTAGCTTGCCTACCCATTGTAGGGGTCTATGGTCCGTCTGCACGCGGAATTTCCTCCCAAAAACATATGGTCTAAAATGGTCGATAGCCCATACGATCGCTAACAGTTCTCTCTCCAGCGCACTGTATCGCGACTCTGCTTCCGTAAGTCGCCTGCTGGCATATGCTACGGGACGGTCCCCCCCATTGCCATCCTGGGATAACACAGCCCCCAACGCGTATTCGCTAGCGTCCGTTGTGATCGTAAACACTTTCGTAAAATCCGGAAATGCTAATACTGGCTCCTCTTGCAGCCTCGCCATGCATTTCCGAATGTTGTCTTCCATTATGGGGGTTACTATCACCTTGCTGCCTTTCTTTAATAAATTGTTGAGGGGTACGAGGTATTCCGCCATTTCGGGCACAAATCGTCGATAATAATTAAGGGTTCCCAACAATCTGCGGATCCCTTTTACATCCCGAGGTATTGCCATCTTCTGAATCGCCTCCACTTTCCGCGCGTCAGGTTTTACTCCTCCACTCGATATCGTGTGTCCTAAAAAATTTATGTGGCCCTGCCCTAACAGACATTTCTCGCTGGACAGTTTCAGCCCAAATTGTCTGACTCTCTCAAATACCCTACGTAGATGCTCTACGTGTTCCGCCTCGTCTTTACTAAATACCAACAGGTCGTCCATGTAAATTTGGCACATCCCTTCGTCAATTCCCCTTAGGAACTCGTCTATTAGCCGCTGGAATGTTATAGGGGCATTCTTGAGACCAAATGGCATTCTCGTAAATTCGTAATGCCCCCTCTCGAACGTGAATGCTGTCTTCAATTGATCCTCCGGAAGCATCCTAATCTGATGATATCCCGCTTTCAGGTCAAGAGTACTGAATACCGTTGCCCCGCTTAACCGATCTAAAATGTCCTCAAACTTCGGGATTGGGTATTTTTCATCTACAGTATTCTCATTAAGTTTGCGGTAATCGATTACCACGCGGTACTTATCCTCTCCGGCGCGCTTTTCTTCTTAACTGCCCATAGCGGGCTATTATATGGCGACGTGCTATCGACAATTATCCCCTGCTTCTTTAGACTCTCTAACTCTTCCCTAATGTATTGGCGAAGTGCCTGCGGATACCTCCTCTCTTTCACGTAGCTCACCTTTTCGCGCTTCAGCGGGATCTCGTGCACCGTTTTGCCCGTCACCCCCAACGTATCTCCCTCCTTGAAAAAGATGTCTTCGAATTTCCTTCTCACGACTACTCTCCAATCCTCCGCCCGACTTATAGCTCCCACACGTGCTCTCCGGTCCTCATGCCCCTCTATTGCCATCGTACTCGTATACCTGATTCTCCCCATCTTTATTTTCCACTCCTCCCTTCTATATGCGATTCGCACGCCCACCTTCCCCAACATGTCACATCCTATGATTACCTGGTATTCCCGCGGCATTTCTCCCACTACATGCACCGTAAGTTTACCTCCCTTGGCTGCCCACCTCCTCAAACCTATCTCCACTTCCCCTTCTACCCCACACGGGCCACCCAGGGTGATTAACTTACAATTACATACCTTGACTTGGAGTGTCCTCTCTCCATCGTACAGCTCCTTCAACACTCCCCGTGTCATGATGGTATTGGAACTCCCGATGTCTACCAGGCGTCGCACTCCTCCCACCTCTGTTATAGGTAACCAGCAGCTTTTACCTCTGATGTTACAACTCACTAGCGTGCGGTCACCCCTCGCCTGACACTCTCCTCAGATCCTCTCCACGGTTTGTCGGCGTCCACTCTTTCCGCTGCTTCTTCCTCGACATCTCTCCTTCTCCCGGCCTACTGGGTCCTCTATCTTTTTTTCTGTCTCCGTGGCCAAGGATTCCTCCGACGAGTCTCTTGATGACTCGCTCCTCCTTGCGTGTATCCTTCTTCTCCTCACTTCCTGGGCATTTACCTCCATCGGCTCAACCCTCTGTGAGCCTCTTCTGGAATAGATGTACGGACATTGCCTCGCAATGTGTCCCTCAGTCCCACACTCAAAACATTTCGTGCGGGGACACTGTGCCACCAGGTGTCCGCTCTTTCCACAACCGTGGCATTTCCTGTCCTCTCTCCGTTGGCTACCTCTTGCTCTACCTTGCCCTGGTCTTCGTTCGGCTCCGGTGGTCTTTTCTCTCCCGTTGTGTGGGGGCTCTCTCCTTCTCCAGGTTGTTGGTGAACTCTTAGGTCTCCTATAGATCACTCTATTCCATCCTGGTTCCTCCTCCTCTAACCGGGCTTCTTCATCTCGAGCGCTGGAATCTACCATTTCTTGGGCGCATTCAATAAACGAACGTTCCCGGGGTAGGCCATCTTTCTTCCCCGTTTCCTTCGCCAATTGCACCTTCAGTATGGTGGACAAGAAGGCCATCTTCGCTTCGACCTCCGGAGCTCCAGCTGTCTCCCGCATCTTCTCGGTGATCCGGTTGTAGTGAGCTACTAATGTTGCCGCATACTGTCCGTTGGACTGCCGTGAAGACTTCACCTCGCGAAACATCTGATAGATGTCTTCTTCCGTAGTCCATCTGCCACCACCGTAGGCCTTCTTCAGTCTCTCCTTGACCATTTCCCACGGCGTCTCTTCATCTGCCTGAATGTGGTTCAGGATGCTCCGTTTTACCCTGCACACAAGGGCCGCCTTAAGGGCCTCCGCATCACCAGCGTTGACGAGGTTCTCGCCAATCTTCGCGTAAATTCTCGCCACGAGCCGATCTCCACCCTTTAAAAAATGGTTGAGCTCACCTATTTCTCCAGTGAAGCGCTCGAGATCGGATATAGCCTCCCTGAGGTCCTGTGCAGTGGCTACCCGGATTTTCATCCACTCTATCGCATTCGCATGCGCCGCGGCAAAGGTTCCCTGCGGTAACGGAGGGATCTCTGGCACATTCATGGTAGCCGGCTGCCCTAAGGCAAATTCAGGCATGCTCGTAACGGTTCTCCTCTGGTTTAAAAAAAAACGTACCTCTGCACTCTCACCTTCCCGGGTTTCGGCACCAGTTAAACGTTGCGGGCTTTAAACACTTAGCTGCCTATTAAGCGGTATAAAACTATTCCAACCGTTTTTCCAACCTGCAGCTGATCGCATAATTGTTGGTACATTTTTCAAATTCGCATCTCAGATTCGTGAAAAGCTTCCAAAAAATATATTCAGATTTTATAAAATAACAATAATAAACTTATTGTGCTCTGAAAGTATTCCAACCGTTTTTATTTCGGCTGATGACCACGTAATTTCTAGGGCTTTTTGAGATTCCAGTTATCCGTCTGACTCAAGGGTTTTTGGCATTAAGGTTGTCATCTGCACTGTATTCAATTTTGAAATCTTCTGCCGCTGATCAAGTGGTTAAATTTTCGGTAGATCCCGGACTAATAGTCATGTGGCATCCTAAATATATCACAGATCTTGTACGCTGGGTCCGACAGTTTATCGTGCGTGTAAATTCTACCACAATATTTGAGCTTGAAGTTATCTTTCCGATGTGCTTTAGATGTAAGCTGAACATCTATCCGGTTTACATCGTCTGCTGCTTCAGCTCCTCTGACTGATTTCATCTGGTTGTTTGCCAGTTCGTTGACTTTGTATATATAAAAGGCAGTTTTGGGTATGGAGCTGATTAATTGCTTTTTAGTTATGCCGTCACGTATGCCCAACAAAAGCCTGTCTTGAAACCATGAATCTTTGACTCTATGGTTTTGTAATCACAGTCAGTGCTTAGCTTGCGCAAACTAGCTGCCTGCATTGCTGTTTATGGACTTTGATGCTTCATATATAGCTGAACCGCATACATATCGCTACTGAACAATATTAGTCTAGGGAATGAAAAACTTATCCAATTCTGTAATAACCTTACCGACCGTGTCCTTCTTATATGCTGGTAACTTAATATTTGTCGATACCTGCTAAGCATATCGATCCAGGAGCACCATTTACGTTTTCTATTGCACACCTGCACCTGCAATCTTCTGCAGAGTTCTGATGCTATAGAGTAAAGTGTCCACTAAGAATTCCAATTATCAGTGGAATTATCTTTGAATGTCATCTTCCCAGGCAACGGAATGTGTGGATTTGACATTTTCAATTGCTTTTAATTACCGAAGATAAAGGCTTTACTCATATGAAAGGCTGGGTTTAAATGAAAACAATTCAAACGTTTCCAGTTTTCGAAAATTGTCGCCAGCGACAAAAACGATAAGAGTCCAGTGATGACGCCTCTGAAACGATGTAAAGAAAATAAAATCGCGAAATTGCACTATTTCTGTTAGAAAATCAACTGTTGAATAATTAATTGTTGATAGTCTCCCGTTCTTGACTCGAACTTCTAAAAGTTAGGACGAAAATATAATAAAGTATTTCTCAATTTATATTTATAGAAAGCACTTAAGAAAGTCCAAATTGCCAATTGACATCACGTTTCGTAATGTTAAATTTGTTAAATTTAACTGGAAAGGGTGAGAGAAATAAAGTTCATTTATCACTGGCACGCTTACATGATACTGATTTATTTTTACGTAATATCAATCGTACATAATTGATATGTGGCCGATAACATATTGATATATCTGACGCAACGATAATTAAGAAATTTAGTCTTTTTAATTAAGGCTTTATAAATCAATGAATCTACTAATCGTCAAATGAGTTACATCTATGGATTCGATTTTAATATTATAACCTAAATATTTTTTCTTTTATGAATGTTAATCATGAATTATTTAACAAGTATATATTTTATTCTAAAAGAATTGATTCTTACAGACTTGAAGGAAAATTTGTATGAATTATAAATTTGTAAGCAATTTTACTAATGATTTTTTCTTTTTTCTTTAAGTTTTAATAAAAACATTAATCTCATTCTGGTTCTTGCAGGTCATAGTTGTAACAGCATCTTATCGCTTAAACATCTTTGGATTCATGGCAGCTATAGATAAAGAAACACCAGGAAATCTTGGCCTTCTAGATCAAATAGCAGTAATGGATTGGGTACAAGAGCATATAAAATACTTTAATGGATCAAAATATGATGTAACTTTATGGGGTCATAGTGCAGGAGCTGTAAGTATTTCATTACACTTACTGACAGAACTATCAGCAGGAAAGTTTCATAAAGCCATTTTAATGAGCGGCAATTTTTTAAGCTTAAAGCCTATTAAAAATCCATTGAGCATTTCAGACATATCTGAGCAAGTAAATTGTGGTAAAGATTCGATAAAAATCACTTTAGAGGAATGCCTGCAAAATGTAGATACAGACGATTTGTTAAAAATTGCTGAAGGTTATTCATGGGGTCCAGTTCTGCCTGACCAAAATAAGAATCTAATGCCAGTATACCTTGCACAAAATCCAGAAACACTGTTGATAGAAAGAGAATCGGTAGTAAATACTGTTCCAGTAATGATGGGCTATACTAATATTGAAGACGTACCAGTTATTGATATAAAATCGGATATAGAATTTCAAGACATTATTAAAAGTATGATTGATGATCGTGAAATGATTGAAAATTTGAATTCAAATGCTGACAATGAAACATGCAATGATGATTTATTAACAGAATCTGTATTATTTTTTTATTCGCCTTCTCAAATTTTAGAAGATAAAAAAATGTATTTTAACAAATATTCAAAACTTTTCATAGAAAAGAAGTATGGTTCTACAACCTTCCAATTGGGAAAATATACCAGTAAAAAAAATGTCACTTATATATATAGATTTGACTACAAATTGAAAACAGTAGGACTAGGAGAAACAAAAGAATATCCAGGCGTTCCTCAGCAACATGAATTACCATTATTTTGGGGAATGCCATATTGGGCAACATTATCACCACAGATAACTTGGAACAGTCAAGATAAAAGAACATCCGATATAGTTATGGGTTTCTTAGGTAATTTTACAAAATATTCTCGACCTGTTGAGTCAAAGCGCAACATGCAATGGGATGCCTTAGATATGTCAAATCCTAATATTTTTATAATAGATAAGATTCCTAACATGAGCGACAGTGAAACATTTGATTATAAATCCCTATCATTCTGGAATGATTATTATCCAAAATTAAAAAATCAAATAAAGCATTGCTGTAGTTTAACTAACGCAGCTAGCTATTTCTCACCTATAAAACCCTTACTGATCATATTATATATATTTTATATTTGATAAATATAGAAATATTTTATAAAAATAAATAAATTATATATTTTTACAGGGTTCATAAACAACAAATTTCAAATTCAGTTGTAAAATTGTAAAATATGTAGATAATGATGTAAATATTGTATTGTAGCTAATTTGTACAAAAATGTGTAAATATTTTTATCTTGTATATAATAAATTGTTTAAAACATGTATTTATTTTTATTTAGAAGTATGATATACCTTTAATGGCAAAATAGTTAACAATAGTTCTTGCTATGGTGGAACTACCTTGTTAATCTCTACCTATTGTAATAAAAAAACAGCTGTTGTTATGGGTATTCATCAAAGATAAAAGCGTTAATATCTATAGTTAGGCATTCTGTTCAATATGTAGTTATGTATGTCCCATCCTTTTGCCGTCCTATCCCCCTTTCACCGTCCTATCTCTCTTTCACCCATCATGGGCAAAATCCTATCCCACCCTAGATTCGAATCACATAATCCCAAATCACCAAATTGGATTCCGCAGGTTCCCATTCCACTTTCCAGGAATGCCCACGTGTGGTTGATGTTGTCTCACGGAATATACTACACGGGAATCTTTCTCGATGTAGAACAGGCTTTTGATCGAATCCGATTTATCTCATTCCAGATTCCTATCCTTCCATAATGAACTTCTGAATCATCTAAACCCTCTCGTTTCTAACCTTATTTCCTCCTCGATCCCTGATAACCCTCCGATGCTTCTGAAAAGAAGATGGCCTCGAGATCTCCTATTGTAAATACATTTTTTTTTAGAATGCTACCAGTGGGTAGTTTCTCAACAAGGGTTTTCATGTTTTTATTTTTATGTTATCACATTTACTGAATGTATTTTTTTCTTAATACAATTGTAAATATCATAAATAAACAAAGAAAAATAAAATCAATGTATGTTCCATTTTAAGTTGTATTTTTAAAAAGGTATTTTTTGTAATTTATTGCTAATAATTAATTGCTAATACATAACAGAAGATTCTGTCCACTAGTCCACTGTAATAGCATCCAGCTCCCTTTTCCAGACACAGTATGGTTTCTTGGCTTTCTCTTAGAAGCCAAGTCAAATTAGACACATTACCTTGCAAAAAGTTAGGTAATTTAAATTTTTTTTATATTGTTAGTTATAGAGTGAATATAAAAAATCCAAGTTTCCGTCCTTGAAAGCCTCGTGGGATTTGCAGCGAGTGCTCTAACACCATTGATATTTCTAACTTTTTTATAAACTCAACAGGAAGCGAAAGAAATGTTTTGGACAATTACACTGACCTTGTAGATCTTTTGCTACCTTAACAAGCCTGCTCCATCTCGGCATGTTTTGGGTTCTTTCTTTCCAGTTATCTTCACGCAGCTCTATTGCATCTTTGTTAATTCTACACTGACAGGCAAAAAATTTCACCCACTTGTTACCCATTAAGGAACCACGTTGGATGGGTTCGCTCTGGAAAAAATTACAGGCTGCATGTCTTTCGTTTCTTCTTCTCCACACCCTTTCACGCCCGTCTGGAGATCGAAGAGCGAATCTTGACTCATCTGTAAAAAGTACAGCACTCCATTCGTCCATAGTCCAATGGCTGTGTTCTCGAGCAAAAGCCAGCCGTGTTACTCTGTGAGTTCTGGTCAACTCTGGTCCTCTTACTGGACGAAAAGCCATTAATCCATACTCATTTAATCTTCTCCGAGCGGTACGTTCAGAAATTTGCACACCTCGAACTTCTTCGAGCTGATGAATCGCTTGAACAACGGTAAGGTGCCGGTTTCGTAAAATTTTTAAAGTCAAAACGCGGTCATTCTGTGGTTCTGTTACCCTAGGACGTCCAGAACCGGGCTTTCTATTGTAAGAACCAGTTTCCCGAAAACGCCTGACGGCGTCTCGTAAAGTTTCATATGAAACTCCGATGGCATTAGCTGCATATCTAATGGAACGCCCATCATCAATAAGTGCCACACCACGCGCAACATCCTCAGCACTAAGAGGCATTTTTAAACTTAATATTGAAAAAATTAAAAGCCGAAGACTAAGAAATGTGATGAAAGAAACGGCACTGAACTAATGATACTGAATAAACATTTTGATTCCATAGAAAGTAAACATTGGAATCTAGAATCATTTCATTGAATTAAGGATTAAGGGTTATTGTCCTCTATATTAACATTCCTAATTGAAAACAAACAAAAAGATTGCCTATTTATTCATTAAAAACAATAGACCAATCCAAAGGAGAAATATTTTTTGATGAAAACATGAAAAAATCAAGTGGGTGGAATTTTTTGCCTGTCAGTGTATTTATCCATCTGCTTTTTGCTTTCCACGTGGTCTTTTGCCATCTTTTCTGGTATTTATTGTTACGTAGAGGCTTACAGATGGATTGTTACGAACTACATGCCTCCTTATCTTAACTTCCGTTCCTTCATATCATTTGAAATTGATTGCCCAGTTTTTTTAAGCAGTTCTTTATTGGTCTTTCTTCTCTACGTGTTAGTACTCTGATTCCACATCGCTGTGATTATAGTACGGAGGATTTTTCTCTAAAATCTTTCAATACTCTTTTCTAGGGTGCTGGTTAGTGTCCAGGTCTCACAGCCATATATTAGAACTGGCTTTATAATAGCATTGATTACCCTTAATTTAATATTTCTTGATATTTTTTTTTTTTTTATATTTTGGGATTTTAATACCTTTGAAAAGGAGAAGAAAGCGGCGTATCTATGGATTTTATGATTCATTCCGACGTGGCCTCTTCCATTTTCGCGTGATGTTGTTCTTATCACCATATCCAGGGCTATGTTGAACAATATCGGTAATAGTTCATCTCTCTGCCGTAAACAAGTTCTAACTTTGAAGGTTTCAGATACTTCTCCTTGTATTAGAACTCGACATTCAGTGTCATTTGTCCATGTACTTATCAATCTCACCAACTTATCTGGAGCTTCCAGTTCAGTCATGATTTTCCAAAAACAGTTACTTTCCACATACTCATAGGTTTATTTGAAATTGAAAAATAGGGAGTGGACGGTACTTCTCATCGTTTTTCTTGGTAAATACGATGGCCTCTATTCCAAGCCTCAGGTATCCTTTCCTCTCCCCATATTTTCTGGATTTGTTGTCGTAGTTTGGCTCTTAAGTTGTTTCCCCCAACTTTAAACTCTTGATGGTAGGTTTTTTTGTCCTTGGGACCTTTCTTGCTATAAATTTTTCGATAACTAGTTCTAAATCCAGTATATCTGGTTTTTCAACCTATTCTGGGACGAGGTCCTCAGTGTGTTCCATGCCGTGTTCGTTCTTGGTCGACTTTATAAGTTTTTCTAAGTAAAAACTACAAATATTTTCCAGATGTTTTATTTTGGCGTGTTTATCATTATAGTTGGAAGTTTATTTACAAAAGACGTTTGATTTCCAACTTAATTTGAACGTATTAAAAAAATGATTTTATTGGTGTTTTTTATTGCCAAGGCCAATTATTTTAAAATATTTTTTCCAGCTTTAATAAAAGGCAAATTATGACAAAATTAGGCTAAATTCTGAATCTCAATGAGTGAAAAACAAACTCAATTCACTAAGCTGTTAGCCTGCTATGCTTGGACGCCATTTTGAAACAGTGTGGCCACTTTTTTTTGTGGAAATGTTTTTTTTTTTTTTTTTTTTTTTTTTGTATAAAAAATCGTATAGCATACAAGTATATGCAATCTGTTGGGATGTAAAGGGAGGGTGCACGGCAGAGGAGTCTGGTCCACCTTGCAAGATACTTATCAAAACAAAGAGCACTATTGCGAAGAAATCAAACAGTCTTGAGATGATAACAACCCGTAATAACGCCAAGCTTTTATTTGAATAATATTAATTCTTCAAAAATATGTTAGATAAAGTTCATTTGAAAGTAAAAAGAAAAACAGTAATTGTTGATGGCCAACTTCACTAGCATAGGTGGAAATAGTAGTAATAAAATTGTTCTTGAAGTGATAATGAAGTTGATGGCAAATCTCAGTTTCAGTCATTTGGAAACAATTATTTGCATTATTATTTAAAAACACATGTATGTATTGTTGTTATAAACTTATGTTGGAAATAGGAAGATTTGTTCCGGGATTGAAGATTCATATTAACCATATCAACAGATTATAATACTTACGTGCTACTAACTGATTTAATTAACAATTGATAATCTCAATGAAATGGCTACGATGGAAGAGAAGCGAGAAATAATATTATTTCGTGGTAAAGATAATTATGATGTTTGGAATGGTGAATTAAAAAAACAAAACATAGTTTGCTCTGTTAGTGAAAACGTTTTGCGGAAGTTGTCAACATGTAAATCTTCTATTAATGTGTTAAAAAAGTTGGAAAATATGCAAGCAGTAGACACAAAGGTAAGTAAATTATACTTACAGAACAAATTTTACTCTTTAAGGTGTGGAGATAATATCATGGATTTTGTTAAGGAAGTAGGTTAGAAAATCAATAACAGGTGACTTGCTAACAACAAAGGTATTAAATAGCTTGCCTGCTTCATTTGAAACCTTTATCAAGGCGTTCGAATGCTTGAATGACACATCATTAGAGATTTTGCGAAATAAGGGAAGTATGAAAGCACTAGAAAAAAATGCAAAATTATTAATTAGTAATTCAGACAGTAAGACAATTTTTGCCTCAAAAATAGTTACTGATGATCGAAAGGGCTGTAAAACGAGTGGACATATCCTTAAGGATCGTAAAATTTTAAGAAGAAGAAACGAGACGTTGCAGTGTTTTAAATGCGGTTTGGTAGGTGACAGGAAAATATTGCCAGCGCAAAGAAAATGAATACAAAATTAAAGAAAAGCAGCTTCAGCACTATTAGCTTGCAGGATCTTAAACAATATTATGGACAACCAGTGAATAGTAGACAAAGGAGCTACGAAGTGCATGGCAGGGATAAACATTTGTTGAGTAATTTAACTGAATGTCTAAATGAGGTAATAATGATCCTCAAAAAGGTTTTTTTTTTTTTTGTAACGCATTTTGACTTTCGCCATTAGTATTCTCGCAGCATTAGGACTGATCTAGGGAATAAGCTGTAATCGTTTGGTTCTCTTCTTATGTAGATGATATCCAGAGAACCCGTGGTTTATAATAACCGGGCGAGATTACAATCACTCCCTCTTCATCAGGATGATTGGCAACCTTTTGCATATGTTTTTATCCTGTTGTTGTTTTTTACGGGATAGGGTTATAAGCCCTTCGCCCAAAACCTGGAGGACCAAAGGAGCTATGTTATCAGGCACAGGGACCGCTCTCACTTTCTTGTATATCTCAGGGTGGGAACATTACCGTCCCCATACGGAAATCGAACCCGTGCCGCAGTGGTCTAAGCAATCAAGTAGGAACTGCACTTATTTATTTATTATTAATTATTTATATGTTGTTTGTTATTTAATCGTGCGAACGGGATTTAAACTCGTAGCATAAAATATTTGCAGGTTCCTTAACTCACTCGACCAGCGCGGCCCCATCCTCAAAAAGGCGGATGTATTATTACAACAAATAAATCCGCAGATCGATTTGAATCTGGAGGCAAAAGAAAATAATAAAAAAAATAGTGTTAAATGAAAAAACAAGTCTTTTTCCGAAGAATTAGAAAGAAAAAGGAAAACGTAAATTGGAACAAGCAAAAAAGTAAATGTGGGTCAAGGATGCCTAAAGAGCCTCTTCAGAGTCAGCTATCAGTACGGTATCATCTGCATATATCATCGCTTAAGCCACTACTGTTAGGTCCCAAAAACCCACTACTGCTCTTAGACTTCTCCTTTTGCATACTTTTCATACCTCATCCAAAAGGAGGACAAATAGTAGTGGGCTTCAGCTATCCCAAAGCCCTGCTTTTCTCCCTTATAAAAGTGGAAAGGCCGCGATGTCTGACCATTAAGTCTTATAATGCTCTTTGGGTCTTGGTACACCGATTTAATGGCACTCGCCAAGTTTGCTGGCACTCTTCTTGTTATTAGTGTGTCCCATATCTTCTGCTTCTGGGCTGAGTCAAAAGCCGCCCTCAGATTCAGGAATTCCAAGTAGACTGCTTTTCTCCGGTCCCACGCTTTCTCTACTATCATTTTTGACGACAAAATGTGGTCTTGCGTCTGTCTGAAAGCCGCTTGCTCTTCTTCAATGTCTTGTTCCACAATACCCCGCAGTCTCTGCTCTAATATATAGCATTTCCAAGTCAATTTCAACCTTTTCCAAATAAAATTTAACCTTTTCCAAGTCAAATTAAACCTTTTCCATTTCAAATTGAACTTTGGAATTTTTCATTTTTTTCAAAATGAAGGCCACTTACTATATTATCGAAGGTATAGCTTTTGGAAAATAAAAACGATAACGCGGTTGCATATCCATTTATATTAACTTTTTTAATGTTTTCAGTATAATATTTCCATGTCATATTCAATTTTTTCCAAGTCAAATTCAACATTTTCAAAATCAATTTAAACTTTTTCAAGTCAAATTCAACCATTTCCATTTCTAACTAAACCTATTACAATTCAAATTCAACCGTTTTCATTTCAAATAAATGTTTCGAATTTTTGATTTTGTTAAATAACGGCCATTCCCCCTCCCCACCAATATGAAGATCTATTATTATGCTCCCTTAAGTAAAGTTTTTCAAAATACTACCGATTTTATGTTACACTTACGGATATCGATTTTTTGTAACTATTGGGATTAATTAGGGTCTAGTATTATGCTGTCGTGTGCCTAGTTTTTGAAAATAACCTCCATTTTTAGATTACATCACTGCGTTTCGACTTATTTAAGTTTTTCTGGTTTATTTGATATAAGGATGTATTCTTATGTTTCCGAGGCCATAAATTTAGAAAATGACATCCATTTTAAGATTAAGAGAACGCGTTTCGTCTTATTTAAGCTTTTCGGATTTTTTCCATATAGGAGTGTAGTCTTATGTTTCCGGAGCCGTCGATTTTGAAAATGACATTCATTTTAAGATAACGCCACTGCGTTTCGACTTATTTAAGTTTTCGGATCTCTGTTATCACTTTATTTATTTATATTTTGGATCGGGTTTATTTCTCATTTTTTGACAGAATAGAAATTATGTGTTGTATTTCATTCCAGTGAACAAAATCGTCCTTAGGGCCCACAGCAGTCACTAGCGGATCCAGAATTGAATTGAAGGCTTCAGCCAGAAATTTGTTCTTGCAAATAATGAATAATACTTTGGGAGAAAAAGAAAGAAACTATTATGAAAAGCCTTTTATGAAATTACCTTTATGAAATATTGTTTAAGGGATTCTTGAATTTCTATTAATGTAATTTATTTCATAAGACATGGTTATATTCTACCATTTGGGGGTGCTACAGGCCCCCTTTCTCTTTCCCCCCCTTGCAGATCCGCCTATGACTGCAGTTACCTAAGCCAATTAATATATGATAAATATGAATAAACTTGTAAAGTGCTTAGGACATAAAATATTAGGTTAGGGTACCATTTATTTAACCTCCTTACTAGAAAGAAATGAAAGAAGAAATTATTTGATCATCTTAACTAACTATTCTTTAAATAAAAGTATTTTATATTTATGTTCGTTTATTTTCTGTTGAATCCACGACAGGACCTCTCAAACATGCAAAACTTTAAATTTGACCTTCAAGATACCGCAAGCTCGTTTTTTTTTTTTTTTTGTCAACTATGATTTAATTCCATGTTATAACTTCTTCTTCAAGCGAGACTTTTCGGTTCGTGGTATAAACCAAGACTTTAAAGAACAATCAAATCCTTCCCCACAAAAAAAACAAAAAGGAAACGGAAAAATAATCTTTTTTAAATTTCAGAATAAATTATATTATTTCAAAGCACTCGTGATTCATGAACACTAACAGGCAAATTTGTGATGCTTCACATGACTTCTGTACGGATTATGCGTGGTTCAAAATCACTTCCGTCACATTTGTTCATAGAATCCGTAAAAAAGGGGAATGTTGCCGTATTTTATGACGCCAGCGATTGCCCCAACCACACAATCCTTTTTCATGGATTTTTTAAGGAAAAAAAGCCGTATACCCATCATGGAACTTCCTTATTAACGAATTATGCATTCAATAATGTGTTAATTATTATTTTTTATATAAACGTTTATTAATCTGAAAAAAAAAAAATATATATATATATATATATATATATATATATATATATATTATATATATATATATATATATATATAAAATGATATTTGAGTTGTCCTTCAAGGCCTTTAAAAAAAAAACAACTTTTAGATATAAAATTTTTATTGACACGTGCTTACATGTAGTGGCTGTAAATACTTATATACTGTTTTCTTTATCTTTTATAACTGTGTATAAAAATTTGTTTTATCATTTGGATAATAAATAATCTGAAGTTATCTATTATCTATCGAATATGAAATTGTTCATCGAACTTTTGTGTTTTTTGTGTTTCTTAGATATAAAAGTCCACTGTTAAGTTGTCAAGGACGCTTTTTATGGAAATAAAGTTATTAAAAGCATCAGAAGTAGCTCTATGAGCATAATAGTGCCAGTAAAGTCTATGACATTCTTAAAAAACAATCCAATATTGAATTAGAAATCATATCGCATATGTTAAAATAGGCTTCTCCTTCTCTATATGGAGGAAGAAAGATTGATTTCTGAAAAGAAGACTAGATCTGCTGAAAAGTGCAAGAGGAGCTTGTAAGAAAAAAAATAAATCTCCTTTCACAAGCCGAGGACCTGATAAATCTTAGCTAAAAACTTATCATGTCATCTTAAGGGATTATCATGTCATGATCAGGATGTTTCCTACTTTATAGATTTGTAGCTGTCGCCACTGTCAGTGTCAACATATTGAATATAAGTTCTACATCAACAGTAATGAATAACATTTAAAGGGAGGAAGCAATTTCGACATTCTTCGCAATCCCACCAGATTTTCAACAATACTGAGGGGGGGGGCAAACAATATTCTCGACCCCTCTCTATTTTTATTGGGGAGGGAGTGGGCAATCGCCTCCCTGAAGTCTACACCTACGGACTTAACAGTATCGAATTTGTTCAACAAAATACCCAAGTGATTGAAAATAGGAAAAAACATTTTAAAGTTTAAGAGTGCTGAAAACTGAGATTTTTCTAAAACTGAGACCTAGTTAGATTTTGTATTACAACAATAAAACATTGTTAAAAAGATCTTTGAAAAATAATTATAAGGTAAAGTAAACACAACTACAAGTATATACTCATTACATACTATTTTTACTTTCACTTACGTATATATGTAATACATAGTAAGGGTAAGTATTGCGATCGTGAAAATTTTCGAATCTCAGTTTTCAACGGAAATACAGGTTTTGAGGTCACCTGAGTTCAAATAACCAAGTGTCGCAAAAAGGTCTGTGTGTGTGTGTTTGTCTGTCTGTGTGTGTGTGTTAGCAGTCTAGCTCATAAACGAAAAGTAGTACGAAACTGATATTAAGTATTTAAGGTTTGTATATGAGCCGGATGTGACAGCAACTTTTTCGTTAAAATCGGCTGACCGGAAGTGCCACTTTATATGAACTCTGAAACACATTTTTACAATTTTCTCAAAAACGACTCTAACGATTTTGATCAAACTCGGTGTATCATTGTATAATTAAGTGGTCTTTAATATCATTAAGGTCTTATCCCCGTTGATGTCACTTTACAGGGCTTAAATGCCCATTGTTCATATATGTCTTCCTCTAAAGTACCTTTAATATGGTTTATTTTAAAAATTTAATCATTTCGCATTATTCAGAGTTACGAAAAAATGCTACATATAACTTTTGAAAGAATTTGATAAGTTAATAAAGGAGAAAAAAAATAAAAATGCAGAAAAACCTGCGTTGCTATAGACTGTAGCGCCTAAACGAATGTACCGATTTCAATGAAACTTCGCTAAAGTCATTTTCTCGACACCCTTTAAATTTATCTATATAACATACTTCAACGGAAAGAAGCTGGAAAAAAAGTTACGAGGGATGGTAAAATTAAATTCCGAATAACTCAAAAAGTATACAGTGTACACTTTTTATGGTTTTTAAAAGTTTATGGAATTTCCTAAAATAACAAAAACCAAATCGGACAATTAGGAGGAAAAATATGGTCTCTAGTTTTTTTCCCTGAAGAGGTGAAATTTTGGATAAATTTAAAATATATTTTTTTAATTGTTGAGAATAAAAAAACCTTTTTTCTACAGATATTTAATAAAGTGTCTTTCCTAAGAACATCTTTCATAAGAAAGTATTACCTAAATTTATACTTTTATTCTCAGTTCTATATTTCAACACTGCAATCACCACCTCTGGAATCAACTTACTCATCACTTGTCTGCATACATAACTTTTTAAACTAAAAATATCTCTAAAATGACATCACTCAAAAATGTTGAAATTGGAGTCAGTCATTCTGTGGTTTCTAAAAGCAGATAGAGTGAATAGATTTTTATTGCCTGTCGTCGATATATTAAATAGACATTTTGTAATTATAATGGTCTTAATGACTTGTTATCTGTAAGCTTTAGCTCCGTTTAAAATGCGCTACAAAATATTTTATAATAGCCCAGCATTGCCAGAAAATAATTTCTATTTAAAATAGATCGGTAAGTGAAAGTTGTGTGTTGCGCGCACAAGATTTTTTTTTTAATAGTCGAGGTAAAAAAAATGTTGCCTGAATTCCAAAAACCATATTTATTGCAAAATATGTTTTATCAAGGATAAAAAATAAAGGAATGTTTAAAATGCCAAAGAAATAAATTTAAGACTACATTTAGGTTAAGTATAAATATAGAACTAAAATAACATTTTATAATTAAAAATCCATGTATCAAAGAATTTTCCTAAGCAAACAAGTAAAGTACAATGAACAACAACTAAATTGTTGGTGAGTAAAATCAATGTTTTAAAAAAAAATGAGTAAAATCAATTTACTCATTATAACTTATAACTAATATAACAGGTTTTTTTTTTATCCTTTTTTAGATGGTCTTCATTATACAAATATAATACTAAAAAATAACTTCCGATTCCATGAATCGAAGGTGATAATTCAGTGTTCTGATAATATCTATAGTTATTAATATTTCAGTTGTTTTCAAAAGTTAAATTCATTACTCAGTGAGCCAATCAATACCAGCCTTTTATGATATTAATTTTCATAATTAGAAAAATTATTCTTGAGAATGGTTCTACATCATAAAATCATGAAAAAGTATGTTAACCATACTCATCTTATTTATTATATATATATTATTTTGCAGTATAATTTATTTTATTTATTCTACATAAAGTGTGAATGTGATCTGTGAACACTATTATAAATGTCCTTGAGACAGATTGTAATATTTTTCAATAAATAAGTTTCTTATACATTTTAAGTTTCTTATTTTGTTAAAACTGTACACTTTAATTCTAATCATAGACTATGGAGAGCTACAATTTTATTACATATAACAGAAATGTAATACCAACTATACACCAATTTCCTTTCTTTTAGAAAAATAACACCAACAAACCAGATTACCAACTGGCTGTGTGCCCAGCGATACAGGGATGTTCAGAGTATGTCTACTGTGTATACATTAAAATGAAGTTAAACTTATAATTTTCGAACAACTTAAATTACAAAAATATATGGAAACATTTCTTAAAGCTACTGTGCAGAAAATTGGAAAAAAAAAGCTCCTCAAAATATATCATAAAACAGGATTATGAGAATAAAGTATTTAACTGTGAAAATGTATCTTCTGGACCAGTTACACTATGCCCATAAGTTTGGTCACAATGAAATATTTCATAGTCATTACCACCTTCACTAGTTTTGTCACCAAAGAAATGTATATGTTTGTAATCCTTCAGAAATTGTAAACAATATCTTTTATCCCAACCTTTAGGATAAACATCAAAGCTTATCTGTCCACCTAAAAATATAACATTAGTTGTAACATGACAAACAATATAGAAATTTTTAAAGTAAAATTATTTTCATAAATATTAGTTCTTTTTTCAAGAAAAAAAGTATAATTTTTTCTAAGCAGTAAATGAATGAATGAAAACATTAATAAAAAATTCTTTCATGAACACTCTCTGAAGACGAGTAATAAATATACTGGCATAAAAGAAAAAACTTTTTATTTGTGAAATAAGTTATTGGTCTTTTAAGCCATAGTCTATAACTGATAAAATGTAACAATTGAATTAAGATCCCACTATAAACACAAAACATTCTTGGAAATCTTGAATCTTCCTTTAGACTTTGGTTTTCTAATTAGTTTATCTGATCAATTTATAAACTTGATGAGTAGTACATCACCAACCTTCATTTTGTTTTCATGAATATAATTGTTTTAAGAACAATCTCTTGCCTAGGTGATATAATATATCCCAGTTAATACAGCAGACCATTACACTGAGCCAAGGTGGCTGTGTCTTCCCCTCCTTTCAAACACAATATTTTCTAGGCACATTCCTTTATCATCTTAATTAACAGCCATTGTCCTTCGTATGCCAATGATTTTATATAATTCAAGTCCTCTTTCCACTCCCTTAACACAAGATTTTGACTGTCTGACATTTATACCCCTTTTATACAGATCTGTCTCTTTCCAAAAATCCTTTGTTGCCTGTTCTACTACTTTCTGGAATTACCTCCCTTTAAAAATCCGACATGCCTTATCCTTATCCACATTTAAAACCCTCCTGCTCCAATTCCTTTTCAAAAAACAGTGGCTAACCATATGCTAAGTAACAGTATTTTATTTTGTATTACATGTGTATATGGAATGTCTTTCACCACTACACTGAGTTAAGTTGGCTTTTCCCCTCCTTTCGAAGACAATATTTCCTAGGTACGTTCCTTTATCAAATCATCAACAACCATCATCCTTCTTACGCCTACAACCTTCTCCAATTCAAGTCCTTAGTCCATTCCCTTTCAACAAGAACCTTCTGACCTCTACATCCCTTCTCACAGATCTGCCTCATTTCAAAACTCCTTTATAGCTTGCGCCGTCAATTCTTGGAATTCTCTACCTATCAAACTTCGGCATTCCCCCTCCATATCCACATTCAAAACCCTGCTATTCCAATTCCTATCCCAAAAACAGTCAGATGCTTTCTAAACTTTTGATATTATACATTTCTATTATATCATTCATCATCAAACGATATTATACTAGGTATATTACAATATCTTCCTGCTCTTAATGCCACTGAATGTGTCTATTGTTTTTTTATTTTTTTATTCTTATATAATTAAATCTGTACCTATAGCTAGAACTAGACAATGATGAGTCTATATATTATTCATTATTTAAATACTCTGACATTTTATATTGCCAGCTTTGTCTTTCCTTTGTTAGCAAAAACACACATCATTTTAAAGAAGAACTCAATGTATTTTATATTGTTTTATTTTTCAAAAGGGTATAATTATAATTTTTCCAACGGTACATAGTTTTAAGTTTTTTGTATATAGATTTTTTTTCCTTTTTGTATATAGCTAGTTTAACTAATATTTTCTTTACTTTCTCTTTTTTTTATTATTGTTTTATTTTGGCCAGATGTAGTCTTTTAATTATGTTTTATTTTGTTATTCTAAAGGGACTTTGTCCCAGAATAAAGTTATTTTCTATTTCTATATTTCATATCACTTCTCATACTATGGTGGTTCTTTTTTTCATTACTTATATCACAAAAAAAACTTGCTTTTTATGAAATTTAACTTATCTATTTACTTATAATTTTTTTCATATATATATCTAAGATGGACATAGATGGAGAGAAATGGTTCAGGTAATGCAAAAATCAACAAAGACTACGAAGCCAATAGAAAAAAAAATATTTTTTTGGTAAATCTTCAGGGCCACTATAAGCCATCAGTAAGAGGTAGAAATCTAGTGGAATTGAACTCCTATAATTTGATCAGGTTTTGTTTCTCGCTAGTTAGTATAGTAAAGTATTAGAGAGGAAAAATTTTGAAATGGTTTCTAGGCTTGTCAATAGCAGTTTGATTGAGATTTTCAAGGACACCCCACACAATTTCCAGAGAAAGTTCTTCAGCTGGTAACAGATACATGGTTAATGTTGTACAAAAATAATTTTTTAATTATTTTTAAACTTTAGATGGGCACACATATATTATTTTATCAAGGCTCAAAATTAGTTTTTAATCAAATATAAGCTCCTGTCATGCTCAAATGCCATGAATGGGGCACTATTGGATTCAGAATTTCATAGTGAATTGTACTCTCTACTGTTATTCTTTCTAAAATAAATAAAGTATATATTCTATACAATATTAGTTTTCAATCAAAGGTGCGTCGTATCTTTGTTAATTCTTCATCAAATACAATGATTGAATCATAATTTTGAAGAATTCCTTCTCCTTCAGATGGGATGGAAAAATAGCCATAGCACACCAAAATTTGAGGCAAAAAAGTTATGAAGGAAAAAATGTCATCTAATAATGTAACTATGGTGCAATAAATAATAAAATAATGATGTTCAAATGGCCTTCATTTATGAAAAAAAGAACTTTATGAACCATAAATAGGAAAAATGAATAGAATTTATAAAATTAATTACCTATACTGAAATCCAAAGGCATTTCGGAAAACTTTTCTTTCAAGTTTTTTACAAAAACTTCACGTATTTTGTGTTTTTTGTCATATATTTCAAAATCTTCTCTTTCAGCTTGGCTACATGACCTACCAATGGGGCAAACATTAATTAAGCCAGAACGAAACTCAATGAAAGTACCTCTTTTTAAAGGTAGTTCTAGTTCTGACATATAACGCAGGCAGTAGTTGATAAACTTCTGAATATCCTTTTCTCCAATATATTTCTGTATTGACTGAAAACAAAAATTCAAAGAAAAACATATGTCATATGCCTGGAAAAAAATAACACTGAATATTCATTATTATTATGTTAACCTGTGTAGCAAATATTTCTCCATCTTTCAAAGCAACTAACCCATTTTCAGAAAAAACATAATTGAATGCCTTCAGTACTGAAAAAAAAGAAGCTTAGTTGAGCAAACAAATATAAATAAGGCAAAGTATAAAATTATTGATATTAAATTAAAAATAAATAGCAAATATACCTTCTTTTCCACCTAATTGTTCAGATATTTTTGATAAATCAGAGCCACCAACAACACCAATGTCGCAATGTTTTTTTAAGTTTCCAAGTAAATATTCTAACAAATCTTTGTCGATGACCTATAGAATTTATTAAATATCAAACAATTAAAATATTAACAATGCAATGTCAAAAACACCATTCATTTGTTCAGCTAAGCTAATAACATTCTTAATTTTACTTGACTCAATTGAAACTGGATAGATCAGGGGTTATTAAATGTATAATTCCGAGAATATCTTGTTCAAATTTTATTTTTGTACTCCAACTCTACACTATGCATTTTACATTGCTATGATAGTAACTAGTTCAGTACCAACAAAATCAATAAGTTTTGACCATTTAGAATTTTTAATAAATGATTTATTTGAATAAAAACAAAATGTAAGAGAATTTAAAGTTAAAGTCAAAATTGTTTTGCAGAACATCAGGTGTCCATGGACTACAGTTATAGAACCTATAGGATGGTTATTAACTTGTTTTAAAAATCATAAATATTCTTAAACTACAGATGGTCCAGTAAGGGTAGAATGAGAAATGGGCTAATGCGTTTGCAAAACATGTGTTGCCCAGTGACCTGATAAACCGAAGATTACAAGTTCTGGTACCACGGGGCTTTTTTCACTATGGCATAAATACCCACCCTTACCCCTGGCCCAGAAAAAAACCCTGTATTGCTGAAAAGGCAGGTAAGGGTTAAAAAAAAAAAAAAAGAAGTTGGTCTCCCCATTGAGAAAATAAACAACCGAAATTCTGTT
Organism: Nezara viridula; assembly: GCA_928085145.1. Classification (NCBI taxonomy): domain Eukaryota; kingdom Metazoa; phylum Arthropoda; class Insecta; order Hemiptera; family Pentatomidae; genus Nezara; species Nezara viridula. The sequence goes on along the minus strand of OV725078.1, from coordinate 56,179,664 downwards.
AAAATTATTATTATTTATAATTTATTTATTATAAGTCATTACACCAAAAACAGAAACATAATCCTGATAAAAAATCAATAAATCAACACAATGATTACATGTCAAGTTTCATTTTATAAATGAAAAAAAATTATGTAGTTCAAATCAAAACAAAAAGTGAATAAAGAAATAACTTTAGCACATTTTTCAAAGGCAAACATTTTTACACAAGAGTTCTAAGATACATGAAACAAATAATGATGGCATAGGTAATGTTACATTAATAATAAAATAATTATTATATAATGAGTAAAATTCATTTCTAACATTATTTCTAAGGCAATGTACTCACATTAATTCATAGGATAAAACAGTGATTTCTATTTCTATTAAATACATGAATCATATGACATTTGACAAAGGAAGAAACCGATAAAGAAGGCTAATACTAATAAAAAGAAAACAAATCTTAAATTGAACCTTCTGAATAATACAATTACCTGAAATTCTTTACATGATAAGTGGAGATATGACAGAAAAAAACTTACTTTCATTATTTAATAACTAATAAATTTATAAATAATAATGAATGGTACTTTATACAAAAAAATTTCTTTTTATTTTACTCAAAATAAGTTCAAAAATCAGCAAGTAATCCTCCCCCATAGAACACTTGTTTTTTCTTGGTTAAAATGATCTTCAGGAGATTTTGTAACCCCAAGAGAGCAAGCTGCCCCCCGATGGCAAATGGAGATCCCTTCATGGAAATCATAATCATTGGGAGGTTGGCGTCAGTGTCACTTCACGGACCAATAAGAAGGTATATGACCCAGCCATACTTTCTCCTGATTAAAGTAAGATATCTGGGAAGCTAGTTGCCCCAAGCTCAAGTGGTTAATTTGGTGGGTGGTAAATTCACTGGACTTATTAGTGGGAAAATCATCCACAAACAAGTCTTAAATGATTCAAAGATTAATGAGAGGCCTTGGAAAGGATTAGACTAAATAGTTATCACACACCACTCATAAGCAACTTTGAACATGCCAAAATTTAGGAGAATTGAAGAGGATATTTCAGCAAAACTGATGGCTGCCATCTGAATGTTCATGGCATAAGCAAAGTAAAGAAGAAAGGAGACAGAGAACTCGGATTGCGAAGGGACAATACTATGATATATTTGAGAGTTACAACGAACATCAGAGCAATAGAAGGTGAAGGAATAATCATGAAGGACAATATATTGGCCAAGGAGAAGAATGGAAGCCTGTATATTTCAGAATAAGAATCATGTAAATAGAAATATATACCAAAACAAACAGATTTTACCCAGATATAAGCCATTACTAAAGATGCAAACATTTTTGACAAAAAACAATTTTTGACTGAATTAGAGTGAAAAGTTATTAAATCACAGAACAAGACGGAAAAAATCATAATGGGTTACCTTCATGCATTGAAAAAAAAAAAAAAAAAAGAGATGTGCACAAAAAATACCAATAGACTAGGAGCTACCGACCATTTCATTTAATGGAAGGACTTATAGCTAGTAACCATTTTAAATTCTAGATAAAACTGATCTGAACATACAACTTCGGTCAGTCAGTTGAAAACCGTTTCTTTCTATCCAAAAATTTTAATTAATGAGGCGAAATTTAACGGAAGAATCTACGGCTGCAACTTTGATATGATGTCAAGAATATGTCCTTGAAAGAGAATTCACCTTGAATAGCAATGTACTCGGTTGGGTTTTGAAAACTGACGACATCAAAATCATCAAATTAGGTCCGTCGGATGAGGAAAAATTCAAATAGTCTGTTGCTCTTCAGTTTTTTGGGATGATGAATCTGAATTTAATGTTCTTGAAAGAAATTTTCCATTGCGTTCCAAGATATATGCAAAAAACAGCAAAATTTCCTAATTTTTTTAGTTTTTTGGACACGACTCTGAAACCATGCATATTATTGAAATTATTATTATATACAAAATTAAAAAAGATAAAATTTACTATCAATTTTATGCATAGGTTTTTGATGATATAGGCCCAACGGATGAGGAGTTAGAGAATGTTGACTGTTTGCTTATTTCACAAGAAATATCTGCTTTCATCGTTTTATCCCCAAAACTCATAATCTATGCATCTCTCGAAAAAATTTATTATAATCAATTCGAAAGAGCATTGACTTTCCTATTTATCTCATGTTGACACGTTAACATGTGAGAGGATTAAGCGGCTGTTAAAAGACATTAAATCGAATATTTCACTAGTAGTATCTGCCACTCTTAACTTAAGAGCTTTTTATCTTTTCAATGTTTTTGATTTGGCTAATTTAACTGTATTTATAACAGAACTAGAATTTTTAGACAAATTACATAGCTTTTATATATTCTGTTGGCATGAGAGACTTCAACATCCATAACAATAATCAAAAATTTAAGGGGAAAAATGTGCTTCAAATTCCAAGCATAGGTTTTCAACTTTTTGTATATTAATGATTATAACAGAGATAAATAAAAATTTTGATGGACTTTCAATTTAATTCAAGCTTATTTATGTTTCTACATAAATTATTATGTCTCTACATACAACTCTTCGTAATACGTGAGTATGCGAAATGTTGTGTCTGAAATTACAGAACATGTATGTTCTCCAGATATTCCTCCAAGGAAAAAACAAATTAGAAATTGGAAAGGCAGCTCTACAGAGAAAGGAAATAGCAGAGAAATAAAGCAAAACTTGTAAAAGAGGCTAAAAAGAACGGTTTGAAGGATTTGATCAAACTTTAAGAAAGGTTGAAATGAAAACCTAACATCTTTTTAGAAGAAAATAAAAACCCCAGAAAGTCAAGAAGTGAAAACCTATAAGAAATACAAAAAATACTTCTAGCTTAGTAATGACTGAAGAGAATGATAGTCTAGACAGAAGCAGAACTACGCGCTGATTGTCCAAGATCCTGAATAACAAGAAACTGAAAAAACGGAATGAATGGCAGAAAAGATCACAATAATGACACTTTGTGAAGAAGAAGTGGTGATGGCTATAGAGGAGCACAAGATATAAAAAGCAGACAGAAAAAACAGTATTTGCTCAGAGCTTATGAAATATGGAGGGTAGGAAGTGATTAGAATATTTCAAGATTTATTTCAGAAATTGATGAAAATAATTGAAAATGGTATGCAGAGCTTTTTTGGTGTCTGAAAGAAGACATTGGAACTCGACGAAGGATTTTTCGTCCACCATGTGAGCATTATATGGTTCCTCTCATGGGAGAAACTCTTAATAAATATTTAGACTTTTTAGAATCCAACAATGGATATAATGTTACAGTTATGTTAAACGGAGGTCCTACTCATCCAATTACCTACATACAAGCACAACCAACATAGAAGAGATAAATACAGTTAAAATAGTTAAATTTAGAACTGAAGCTCAGACGGTAGTTTCAAGCTTACAATTACAAAAAATAAAATATTTACTAAAAGAACTGCTAATAAATGAAGAAAAAATGTGCAATTGAGGTATACCGAATGACTAAGTATTCAAAACTTTAATGAAGCTCAATTCCAAATTTATGAACGAGAATAAAAAAACTCTAATCTATAAACAAACTTCGATATGACAAAATTACCTCAAACAACTGAGGCAGGTTAGTAACTTATGTTAATAGTATACTTGCAAGTACAGAAATGGTTAATCAATGGTCTACCAAAATAGGGAAGCTAGAGGGAATAAAGAATGATGAAGGGGAAAAGAAAATACTTCAACCTGTAACTTATTTGAAGCCATTTGAAGTGAATGTTCAGTTATAAAGTAGTTAAAGACAGTAAAATAATTACGAATCTGCGTCCCGATACCGGGGAAGGGGGGACTTTTAGCCCTGGCATTAATCTCCTGCCCTCACCCGCTATATTATATAGGCACGGAAAACCCCCCATATAGCCTAAAAGGTGAGGAAGGGGAGAACAAGAAAAAAAATGTAAATACACTAAGTCAGGTGTACTTCATAAGTGTGAACACTGCAGTGGATATTAATAGCCGCAACAACCCAATCTTACATAAAGATCAAAACATAATTGATAATAACTAAAAATTAATATAGTATAAATCAATTAATCAATAAACTTATTTGGATATTTTTTCATTAAACCGCAGTTTAACCACTGACTAACATGTATATCATGAATTAGCTTAGCAAGGACTGAAAAAAAAACGTGAGAGCGGTTTGGTAATGCCATAAGACTGCTAGTTATTGCAAGTTTGGAATATGGTAGGTCCAAAGGCAAAAATAAAATTTTTATCCTGAAATAAAACTTGCAAATAATTAAAATAGCAGAGAAACCATTTGTATCCTTATTACTTCTTAAAAGGCATAGTAGTGGTAGAACAATATTAGTATACTCAAAAGACTTATATTACCATTTTAAGCTATAATATGCCACCGGGATTAATCTAATTTCATTGATAAAAATAATTAAGAGACACGTGAGGCCACAACAAACGACATTATGGCTAGATAAGTGCCAGACGCACACCAATACTGTGCTGTGTCTCCATTGGTGACCTCCAAAATACAATATTAGCTACACATTTTAAAAGAGCAAGAAATGCACAAAAACTTTCATTCTACATGTTTTCGGATATTATCAAAAATAAAAGTGCTGTTCGCTATAAACTAAATCAAACATGAACTTCAACTCAAAATTTTGAATATTTTCACAAATTTTGCTAAAAGAATTATTTTTAGGCATTAATATTATAGAACCTTTTTTAAAGAATAGATTTAGAGAAATAAAACAATACAAGCCGCATTAATGTCAAATCAAAAATGGTGGAGTTATGAATATTAACCGAAAGTTTTCAAATGGATGTTCTAGAGAAACTAGCTGGAATAGGGGTAAGGACTTTTGGAAAAATGTAACTATGAGTAAGTTCTAACGAATGGCTAAAATTTAGCTAGCATTACCAGATGTTCTTAGTAAACAATTTAATCACTTTTTGTATGATTAACAATAAAATTTGTAATTTTTATACATCACAAAAAAGATTGCTGACTAGGTCTTTTTTTAACCCCCCTCTCTGACCCTATAAGAAACAGAAATGTCCCCCTTAAATACAAAAATATCAGGCCACCTAAACAAAGATAGCAACAAGAACAAACAACACCACTAGTTCACTTTCAAAAAGTTTTTTTTTTTTTTTTTTTTTAAATATCGCCTTTGATAGTCAAATTTCAACATAGTTAAAAATAATATCGAACTAAAATATCAAAATATTTTTGTAACATCCTTAAGAGATCCGAGAATTCACGAAGTCCATTTTTACTGGTCAGCACACTGCCTCAAAAATGGCTCAACAGTCAAGGACAGATATTGAATAATACTACAAGTAATATCAAGAAACTAAGTAATTAACAATAAAGAAAAAAGATGTAAACATTTCGTTGACTCACTATATCGAAAGGATACAAAAATAAAAATAAGACAAAATAAAATAGAAAATAATTATCTTTATAGGAGTGGTCACTCATGGAAACCAAAGAGATTAGATGGATAAATGGAATTATCCATTAATTAAAATCAGAAAATAAAAATAAAAATGTGTGCACCTCTTGGACTGGTCATGTTTATTAATGGTTAGTGTGCTTTCTTTTACTTACATGCAGGTTAATATTTACCTTTGCTCATCTTCTTTGATGTATTTTTGGACACAGTGGATCATCATATTTTCAATAGTATACGAACATGAGAACTTATTCTGTTTCTTAAATCTTGCTATCAGTTTACAGCATTTAGTGAATATATTCCTGGAGAAACAGGTTGGTGGTTTAAGCTGACATAGGTTCCAATAAATGTTCTCAATATTTGATCCTTGCCCCGCCTGCAAAAATATGGACAACTATCTCAGCTGTTGCAATCTCAGCATATTCTTTAATAGAAGAAAACAGATCAAAGTGGATTGGAGGTTTAACATCAAATTTCTTCCAGGTTTTTCAATACATGAATAAACACTTATTTTTCAATTTGAACAAATTTTATGACCAGTAATGCCAATTTCTTTTAATACAATCAATTTTATTCTTTTTTATAACTTAAGCAATTGCTGCTAGGTCAATGTTTATATCACTGAAACCCGTTATTACTGAGCAATAGTAAGATAAGTGAAGAGGTGCATACATTATAGCTATGAGGGAATATACCAGCAAACACACCACTAAATGGATCACTGTCTAGAACCAACAGTATAGACTGTTTACAAGATATAGCAGATAATAACTTATAAATTTATAAGTCATAAAACAGAAGAATAGTGAAAGGTGATAACATTCAAAACCAATTTCTGAAAATTGAGGATGGTTACATTAAGACTTATAACACGATTACACTTACTTACACTGCCTTTCTATATAAACAAACATGTAACTTTTAAGTAACTTCATTATCCCCAAAATTAAAATGCTACATTTCACATGCCCACACATATATGCATATAATGGATCTAAAGCAAAACCAACAAGTAGTTCCTTCATTACATCTAACCGTTCAAAGCAACTTCACATTCTTACTAATTTTTGTTTTGAAATATTGAACATAACAACCGACATACTTTGCAACTGATGATAATCTAAATGATAGATTGAGGAGAATGGCCTTAACAAAATGGTAGAGAAAGGTGAGATTATCTTGAAAACATCAATTGTTTTTTTTTCTTATGGTGTGGATGTTATCATAAAATTTACCACTGTTCAACAAATAAGCATAGTACAGAAAGCAGTTATGTGCAAATTCTTTTCACTGATATTATCTATGAAAAGATATCTAATCTGAGTCGACCAACAGCAAATTCCTTTATCAGATTCTGAAATGGTGGTAAATAATAATAGATCCACCCAAGTAGGCCTTCATTTCTTGTAAATCAACATCCACAAGTTGTTCCCATTCCGGTTTTAAAATTCACATTTGAAATTTGCTTAAGCTATATTTGTGTACTGAACTTTTTTAAATTATTTTCAATTAGAAAAACAGAATAAAGCTACCAAATCGTTAACAGATTATCTGGTATGGAAACAATGTTTTTGGCTTTATTTTGAAACCCAGATAAAAGGTTTATCTTATGACTTCATTTGCACTTTTATTCTAATTTGATGTCACTCAGACCAATTGAGTTTCATGATCACTAACAATGAAATGTGCTTCCCAAAATCTAATGAACAAAATGTAAGGGATTAGTGGTAAGAACAATTACCCAACATATTACTCTCAAGTTAAAAAGCATTTTTTTTTTTTTCAGAAAAATGTAATAGGTAATGGTAAATTGGGATCCCTCTTTTCCCAGTAGTTCTAAATATAAACAGTGCTAGAAAGAACGAGCAAAATGTAAATCCATTTAGTTAAAGGTGAAATGGTAAGAGCAAGTTCTTAAACTTGGCACTGAAATCTGTAGAGCATCGGAAATCCATCATTGGATTTGCAAAGGGTTAGGGAACATCCTAAAAACAGTGTGTATACATTAAAAATAAACTAAAAAACATATGAACTAATCTTAGATTTTTATGTGTAACTATTTGATTAAAATTTTTTATTTAAAATCTGTCTGTATCGTTAATAAATGTTTAAAAAATGAAACAAATACATTTGCTGAGATAGCAAGATAAGATATTTATCATTAAGGTTTATAAGAAAATCTTATTATTAAAAATCATGTAAAAACAAGTATGAAATTAACATATCAGCTATGTTAAAAAAGTGACCAACTAGAATATACTTATAAGTAAAGTGAAAAAGATTTCCTGAACAAGGGTGACATTAGTCATACTGCATTAGAATTCTTATTGGTATCATAATGCTAGTTGACATATATTTAAGAGTAGCAAACTATTTTTCAATTGAAAGATTTTGAACTGCATGAAGTGCATTAACCAGATGGAAAAATCATTCTTTCCCGAAACTAAAACACAAACCTACCATTTGGAACAGCAAGTTTAATGTTAAATAAGATACTGTCAAATGGAGGCTAAAATATTTGAAATAGTAATTACAAATCTTCAAAATATAAAAGACCGTTAACTTAACTTTCGTGGTTTTGTTAATGTGCCATCTACATCGAATAAACAAATGGTTTCGTGGCCCTCCATATTCAGATGAAATGAAAGGAGATGAAAATTTTTAGTTTCACTGTTCCAACTGAGCTTGAACGTGGAACAGCAGGTTATAAACCCTTGACAGCCGGTTACAGCTTGACAACTACCATCCTTCCAACAACCGAAGTAATTATACATCGATAAGCACCTTTTTGTTGGAAAGAGATATAAGGGATTATAGTCAAAGTTAAGGAAAGATGGGACTGAAACAATTACAAATGTTTTAGAATTATTTTTGAAATTACCTCTGATAATTAAATAAGAAACACCAACATTTATTGAACCTAGAGAAAAAATAAATCCTTCATGAGTGCCTTATATAAATAATAAACAATTCACATAAATATTAGCAATTGCTGTTTTTCAGTTATCTGTATCCGTAACATGAGGCAGGGATTTCAAGATAAAGCTTTGCCACTCCGTCATGTGGCAATATAACTCGATAAATGTTTAATTTTCATGATATTTAATAGTATCAGTAGGAGATCAAAACTTTGGGCAAGTTCAAAATCTCAGCGCTAATCCACTGATGGATTTCCGATGCTCATCAATAACATCACAATGGGTTTAGGAACTTCCTCATTAGGAAGATGGCGTGGACCAAAGCTTCTCAAGTTTGTTTTATTTTACGGGTGTTTTAGTAAGTACGGGTAGAATTAGGATCCGCTTCTCTCATTGCTCCTCTAGTCTTGACCCAATATCATGCCGGTATTGACCATCATGGGAAGTTTGACCATTGTTTATTCCTTGAGGATCATTCACAGTAATAATCTCTTCCAGAGATTCTTCCATAGCATATCCAGTGGGTGTCTGTTAGAAACAGTAGTCTCTCTACAATCTGCGAATCTGATTTATGAATACCCTGGGTTTCCTTCTACAAGGTAGACTTCTTCAGTTAGTGGGTTTACTTCTATACTTCGATTTACGAATAGGTCGCCTCAAGAGAATTGGCGCAGGTTCCATTACCCTGGGGGGCGTTGTATTATTATATATTGGATGGATCCATAACGTCGTTCGGTTTTTGAGGTGGGAAATAAAACATTTTTTTTCATACGAAGAATAAATTTGATTCTATAATATATTTACCGTTTTATTAATGACCTCTTACCATCTTTTCTAACAGTTTTATTATTCCGCTCTCGTAAAACATCTGGAACTTAGAAGCAAAAAACTGATTGAGATACTTTTTCACATCTCTCTCTCTCATCAGCGAACGATTTCCCGTTGAGGGATGTTCGGAGGGACCGGAATAAGTGGTAGTCGGATGGTGCAAAGTGTGGTGAATACGGCGGGTGTAATAAAACATTCCAGCCAAGTTGCACTAATTTCTACTCAGTGATTATCTCGGAGTGAGGTCTAGCGTTGTCATGGTGTATTACAACACCTTTGCGATTGACTAGTTCTGGGCATTTCTGTCGCAATGCTTGTTCAAATTCGTTAACTGCGTGCAGTAGATCTTCGAATCAATCCTTTTTCGTTGTGGAAGTAACTGTAAAAACAGCACGCCGTCTTAATCCCACCATATGAAGAGCAAATTCTTTTCCGGCCTTCGGGATGGCATTAGGCGGCCGTAAGCTGTTATCTGTGATCTACTGTGCACTACATTACTGTAGTTGATCCACTTTTCGTCACTCGTCACTATCTGTTTTGTACCGGTTCAGAAGAAGGTTGCAGATTGATATTCGGTTGGTCAGGTTTGCTTCTGCCAATTTTTGTGACCCCCAAAAATCGAGGCGGAACACGTAGCCAAGCTTTTTTAAATGCCTTTGTACGGTTCCAGAACACATTTTCAGTGTCTCCGCAATTTTTCGTACCTGTAGTGACCGGTGTTGTTCGGTTAGAGCCTTGATATCACTCGAATCAACCTCGGAGGGCCGACCGCTGCGAGGTGCATCTTCAAGACTCATATCTCCGGAACGAATTTTGGCAAAGCATTTTTGAGCACTACCGCTTAAGGTATCGTCCCCATATATCTTACATATTCAGTGGATCTCCGAAGCTAGCTTGCATTTTTTAAAATAAAAAAAGCAAAAATGACGAAAATGGACTTTGTCATTTTTCATATTCACTACACTGTAGCACAAACAAAACTAATGCCAATAAAACCAAACACAACAGTTTCGAAGAGCGAACTTTGACCTTTCCGATAAGTATCATTATTGTGGATAAGGAAAAGAGAAGTGGAGATATTCGAAAATATTTAGCACTATTAACAAAATCCAAACGAACTTATGGATCCACCCAATATATTGGCTCCTTAATTACTCAGGATTACGACGTGGGAGAGACAATTCAAAGAAGAACCATTGCTAACAGATATTAGGCTAGGGAGACTGATTAATATTGAATCGCATAATCAAATTGCGTTTGTACAAACCTCTGATTAGGCCGGAGCTTACATATGAATCAGAGAGCTGAAATGAGCTCTTACAGCTGCGAAGTAGTGCGCTTTATAAATGTTCCTAGTCACAAAAGTCGCATTTACATTTTTGCGAAAAATAATTTATAAAGTTTTGCTCTTTGTCGAAGGTTTTCACTTTAGGGCCAGTAAAAAAATCATTAGAGTTTTGACCTGTCGGGTGGATCATTCATAAAAAACAATTCCTCCCTCCCCACATTTGACATTCTGTGTCAGTTTTTTTCGTTTAACTTCGAATAAGTTTAACAAATGCTAACAATGAATTGGAACAAAAATATTCCTCCTGAAATTCTGCAGAAAAAAGTGGTTAATTAATCATTTGAGAACACAACCTTCGCACTAGCTGATCCACTACCTTCTTCCAGTGCTTCAAAACGACAGAGAAGTAATGGAGTCTGCAGCAATACCCAGGGAACCTGAGCCTCCTCCGATATTTGTAAAAGATATCAAAAATTGCCATCTACCGTGTACACAACTAAACAAAATCTGCTCTGTCAGTTATTCTTCAATTAACATAATCAACGATACAAAAATAACACCAGATACTGCTGAAACCTACCGAAAAATAGTGAAGTTCCTGTCAGGAGAGATCGTTACGAGTATTGGTAAGAAATTTGCACTCCTTAACTCCAACTGAAATGATAAAAGAAGAACTAACGATGCTTGGTTTCACAGTAAGTCAGCTAACCAACGTTTTGAAGAAGTATGAGGTGCAGCCAGGAGTAAAAAATAAAGTTCCACTACCTTTATTTTTCGATGACCTAGAGCCATCACCTAGTATCGAGTAACTTTATGAAATCAAAAGAATGCTACTAGATTGAGAAGCCATACCCCAAAAGGCAAAACGTATAGTGCCACAATTGCCAGGCTTACGGCTACATGAAGACTTTTTGCCAGCACTTACCCCGTTGAGTGAAATGTGGTGAACAACACAAATCAGCAGAGTGCAAGAAACCGATACAAGATCCTCGTGTTAGTGCCCCGTGCCTAGAGGGACACCCGGCCAACTACAAAGGCTGTAAAACTTTATAAGAACCTCAAATCCAGATACCAGAAACCTGGATTCAAGATGAGACAACCAGACCAAGAAGAGAACCTTCTAGCATAGTGAATAATAAAGTATCATTCTCCGAACTACTTGGAGGTAGCAACCTAACAAAAAAATATGAAGCAATGTAGCAGAAACTACCTCAACCCCAACCTCAATATCCTGTTCATCCTAACATACCTAACCATCAAGAACCTCATTAACCTCGTGTTTCTCATATTCCTCCTCCCTCAAACGCCACAGATCTCACCAGTTTGCTGTCGTCATTCCTCATTGAATTCAAATCAATAGTTACCCCACTCATATCACTTCTTACAAATCTCGTATCTTACCTCATCCCTCCTGTAAAAAATCCTTAAATGATCCCATTAAACACATTTCTATTCTTCTTTGGAATGCGAAAGGTGTTAGAAATCTCCCCCACGAACTAATAACTTTAATACTGGACAATAACATTGACGTAGCAGTAATTACAGAAACTCGACTGACCAGAAAACATCTTTTAAAAATTTCACAGTACATTACATACCGTACTGACTATCCAGACGGTAGAGCACATTCCGGTGTCATCGTACACCAATCCCTTTCTCATCACTTACTCCCGTTATCTACTCAAGATTTCCTACAATCAACCGTTATCGTCATCAAGACCTTCTCTTTTCCGGTCACCCATGCATCAGCATATTGTTCTCCTAACAGAACCGTATCCAATGTCCAGTTCAGTTCTCTCCTCAACTCCTTAGTCATCAGACTTAAATGCCAAGCACCAAGATTGGGGTTCAAGAACCACGAATTCTCGTGGCAGAACATTGCTGTCTGCACTCAATTCCCAATGTTTTTGCCTCCTTCCACCCAACTCACCTACTTACTGACACACCGATCCTAACTCAATCCTGACATCCTTCATTTTTTCATTCACACTGGTTTAGGTCCCTTCAATCATACCCTTACCAGTCTTGACGAACCTTGCACAGATCATAGTCCATTAATACTTCAATTATCAATAGCTTCTATTCCTAAAACCCCTCCACAGTCCTTCATCAGAGGCCTAGTTAACTGGAAAATCTTACATCAAATACTTTTCGATAAAATTGACATCAGAATAGCTCTGAAAACCTCAGAAGACCTTGATAGTGCGGTACATTCCTTTACCAGCAATATTCAACAAGCAATCTGGACTGCTTTATCTCTGAATCTCTCCTCAAAAATTCCAAAGAAAAATAATTTACCTCAATACCCCAAGGCCTAATTTACATCAAACGCCGTGCCAGAATATTATGCCAACGTTCAAGACACCCCATTCAAGATCGCCGCTCCTATAATTATTAGAGTAAACGATTAAACCAGGAATTGGCCACCTTTAAATCCCAATCCTTCAGCTCCTACCTTACTTCCCTCTCTGATCATGACAGTTCCCTATGGAAGATCCCCTCTGTCGATGCGATGGAGACAAAACTGAGGAATTTCCCAGACAACTCTCCAGAATATTCACTTCTCCTCCGGAATCCAACCATACCCATACCACAACTGTAGAAGAATACCTTACATCACCCATTCCACTTTCCTTAGCCTCTAAAGCAGTTAATATTTCTGAGGTCAAACATCACTTCCAAAAATTTTCTCTCCGTAAATCTCTTGGACACGATCTCCGACAATTCCTCCTAACGCTGTTATATTTCTCATATAACTTATACAATACCATTCTAAAAACCACCCACTTTCCTCTTATGTGGAATCAGTCTACTATTATCCTATTTCCAAAACCAGGCAAACCTCCCAACACCTCGACGTCCTACAGATCAATTAGCCTACTTCCAATCCTCTCCAAAATCTTTGAAAAGATCCTCGTTGAATGAATCCCAAAATCTTCCTTCCCAGGATCATTTCGAATTTCGTTCACAACAATCGACAGTCCAACTAGGGTACCGAGTGTTCGGTAATATTTCCACCATGCTGGAAAGCACGCTATATTGCTTGGATGCATTTCTGGACATAGCTCAAGCTTTTATCCGGGTGTGGCACGCCGGACTTCTTTACAAGCTGAAAACACATCTACTCCAGTCCTTGTACCTAAACCTCCGCTCCTACCTCTCTTATCGCACCTTGATACCAAAGTTTCCAATTCCTAGTCAGTTGAAGCCGCTGTTCCTCAAGGTAGCGTCCTGGGCCACGTCCTTTATATCATTTTTACCTCTGATATCCCTGTCCATCCCGATACCTTCCTGACAACATTTGCTAATGACACTGCCATCCTATCATCCAACTCAGATCCCGAAATAGCTTCCTTAAATCTGGAAAGAAACCTCTCCCTCATTGAGCACTGATGTAATAAATGGCGTATTAAATTAAACGAATCCAAATATAAAACATTACCTTCACGCTACGGCGCAGATCCTGTCCACCAGTCCACTTTAATTCCAGTTAGCTTCCTTTCTCAGACACAGTCCGGTATCTTGGCTTTCTCTTAGACCGAAGACTAACGTGAAAACCACATGCTAGACTTAAAAGAAAAGAACTTAACAGAAGATACGGCCAATTATATAGACTATAGAAAATCTCAACTTTCTATTGACAACAAATTACTGATCTACAAGATAATCCTGAAACCTATTTGGCCCTACGGACTTGAACTTTGGGGATCAGCAAAATTTTCTAACATCAAGCGCATCCAATCCTTCCAGTCAAAAGTCCTTCGAACAATAGTCGATGCTCCTTTCTATGTAACCAACAAAACCTTACACCATGATCTTAATATTTCATGGAGTTCTGGCAATGGCCAGATTCTCCACTCAAGACATAAGTAAATGTGGCTTAAGTGTTCTGGCTCAATCTCTACTTGCGCGGAGTGAGTAGCGCAGGGATCTCTTGGAGTGCTGCTTTTCCCTCTATAGCTGGAGGGACAAGCAAGGCTTGGGGTTCTCTGCCTGATTGTATATAGGTTTAACTGTGTTTTTATGTCGTTAATTTTCTTGTATTTAGGTTATTTTTTTTTTTTATTGTACATAGTTTTTGATTATTATTTTACTTTTGTTAATTTTACGTTTTCTGTATATATGGTGTGAATATTTTACTATATTTATTGCCAACGTGACAGATTATTATATTTCTAAATAAATAAATTTAAAAAAAAATATTTTAATCTAGAATATATTGATCATTATTTAATATGACATTTTTTTCCATCTTTCCACTAACTGCATAATGCCATGTTCTTAAAGTATATGGAGGTTATTGTTAAAAAACTGATCCAAGCGGTTTTTGATATCCTCTTCCTTTTGGAATTTCTTTCCATTCATGGAGTTCTGCAGAGACCAGAATAGATGGCAGAGACCGGTCACTTGGAGCTACGTCTGGTAAATAGGGAGGGTGGAGCAAAAGGTCCTATAGAAGGCTCAATAATTTATTGCTAGTGACCAATGAGGTATGGGGCCTAGCGTACTCATGGTGGAACACAATACCCTTCCGATCATTCATAACTCTTCAGGATGTTCTCCAAATTCGATGATACTATATCCATTGGAAAGCTGAATTATTGCTCTTCAAATCCGTATGAATGTTTTGTTTTTTTTATTTAATGCCTACATAAAGAATAAATTTAAAAAAACTCCTCATAGGTTTTTAATTTTTCATCTGCATTCGTAGTTTGTTTACGAAGGTCCTGTTGATATTATTTTGCGTAGTTTATGTGGCCCTAAATTCCTGCTAAATTTCTTGTAGATAGTTAAAGTCATATAGAAGTTATAACATTTGTAGTGATTTTCGAAAAACAATCATGCGAGGGACCCAAACATTAAGCCTGGAAATAGTGCAAATGGTTTTCTATGCTTGTGTGCGACACATTTAGAGCCATAGCTTTCTCTCGCACTGATTGGGTGGGATTTTGATCAACACCCAGTTAGTTTTTGTTTTTTTTATCTATTCTATCTTATAACCTATAAGTGTCTATTGTTATCATTATTTATTTTATTCTATTAATTCTTTTATTTTTTATTTATCTTCTTTTTTTTTGTGCCAGCCACCTGAACAGTATAAAAGTAGTGTTATTTAGTTGATCGGGCGCTGATGACCTGGATATTTTGCGCATGGACATCGAAACAAACAAACATTTACATTCTGATGTATCGAGGAACATACCCTAATTGGCCTTGTAATTTAAATTGTTAAAAAAAATATTTAGTATTCTTATGCGATTCTCTAAAATGACTTATTTACAACTTACAAATAACTTATTTATTGCAACTCGTTTAATATGTTTTTAAAAGAATCATAATGCTAATTCACGTATGAACTATTGTTTATTTTTAATTAGCTAATAGAATTTAAACAAATGAAAACATGATAAGAACGTCTATAAAATTACAGCTCCAAGTATGAAATTTACAAACCCAGGTATATATTTGAAAATACCATGTTTCAATTGCAAAAATTATATCATTAGATTATTTTGCATACCTGCATTTAATTTGACTCAATTTTTTTTAACATTAAAAATTTAAAATCGTTTTTAAAAAAATCATTAAATATCATTTTGTACTTTTTGCATATTCTTGTAGCAATGAGTATACACTTTAATTTTCATCATCGTCTATGTGCTTCTGGGTGCCACTTTATTTGTATTATTATTTTTTCCAATACACCGAGTCATCATAACTAAAGCCCAGCTAGCAGAAATATGTTTCCAGCACAAAAAAGTTGATCGTATATCCATAGTCATGGAATAACTGTACCAATTGCTGAATGTAGAATTCCCTAGTGGCGGATGTAAAAAAAGGAATACCTAAGATTAGCAGGCTATTTTGTGTTAATTTCAATAATAGATCAAAAGAATCGCGAAAAAAAATTATTTGGAAAAAAAAATTCTTCGCTTCAGCAAGAGGTTCAGAAATTATTCTTGCTTCCTAAAAGACCAAGACATAATTTAGTCCAGCATGGACGATGTTACCTCAAGTGGAAGCCCACAACCATCATTTGAGGAATCATCCCAAAAAAAAAAAAAGGAAAAAGAGGAAGGCAAAAGAGCTTTTAGAAAGTTTGACATCTGCTAAGCTAATATTTGCTGCCGACATTGCCAAGAAATCTTCTATTCATAATCCAAAGTCTTCGTTAAGACGTCATCAAGCACTATCTCTATTTAGGTTTAGATTTATCTGAGAGAAAATATAAATTGTTAAGGTCTGTGTTAAATGGTGTGTACAAGGATTGCAGATTTAAATTCGTATAAAAATGCTCTGTTGCCAACGCAGATTACTGCGAATGAAATTTCTACTTCCGTAAATTTATAAAAACTCCTGCAACTAACATCGTAAAGTATGATAAAAATTGTATGTTACAAAAAAAATTTTAACAAACTGAAACTAATATGCAAATGGAGGTTTGACGGCACTTCCGGTCACAGATAGAATAAGCAAGTATCCGAAAATTCATCAAGCACTGATGAATATTTTTTTTTAGTAGGTTTAGTGCTAATACAAGGCACTAATACTGCAAGGCGCTTTTTTCAAACTCTGATTTTGGTTCTGAGATTACAGGTTTAAACAAAGTTAATTGTACAATTTTAGATTATTTTAAAGTTGTTGGCCGCTGGCGATTAAACTACCAGTCGAACTTTCAATATCTAGTGATGAATTTGACATAATGGATTCAGAAAGCAGTAGCGAAGAATATTATGGATCAGATTAAATGATATTTTACGAAATATCAATATTGTATTTTTATTGTGTTGTTAGATATTTTATATTGTATATAGATAGATATATATTAACCTGTATTCGAGTAGATTATGTTTCATTTTGAAAAAATGTTCTTTTTACAATTATATTTCAAAATTTGCCGTTTTTAAAACTAACTTGTTTTCCTGATATCTTTCATATTTTAAAATTTTTCTGATAACTTTCACACGTAATAACGTTGGGGTTCAATAAATTTAAAATTACATTATTATCTAAAACTATGACGTTAGGCGAAATTCCATATAATAGGATCGATTGTTTGGCTTAGACATTTATTTTAAAATGACGATTTTAGGGGAAAGACGCATTATCCGACAATTTGGTTAGGAATATGGGATATATTCGTAATCAGTGTTAAATTTCCTATAAGAATCAATAGAAATCAGAATTTTGTCAATTTGGATCGTTCACTCTGTGCTCACTGTGCGCTCCTCCCAACTCACTCTGTACATGTGCAGATCGTATTTTGTAAGTAGAGGGAAATATTTATAGGAGTGATAGCAGGCCCCAAGAACTACGAAAAAGTTTAAATAAACCTTGATCCAATTTTCGGTAAAAAAGTAGAAAATTTGAGTTATGTGCTTTTTTAACTGTTGTAACCAAGATTAAGAAAGCACTGAAAACAAAACAAACTCTACTCTCTTTTGTTTCCTGATCAGATGATTAATTGATATTTTAGCATGTGCATGTGCTCTTACATCTTATTGTATCTTGACTATCTTTTCTAAATGTTTGGATGTGGCATGCTGTATATAAATATTGTATATAAAATAAGTATCTTTTTTTTGTTATTTGTATCATCTTTATTATCTTAAATATCTTCCTTTTTATCTTTAATTGTATATAGTAATTATGTTTGAATTATCTCTTTTTCCTTGTATTTTATTTCTTTTTATTGTACATAGTATTAATTCTGTAAATATTTCTTTTTGTAAATAGATCTGTTAACCTTTTTTGCTGCTTTATAAAAAAATATCCAACCTATCCCCTTCTCACCTGAGCTATCATGGTAGAATAAATGATTTATCATGGCCAAATCATGGGTAAGTAACTTATATTCTCTATGATTATCTCTTTAGAGATGAAAGGCTAGCTAGTAAAGCCAGGCGCCCAACAAATAAAAATTCCTATGGAAAATTATATTTATTTAAAATTATTTTATTATCTTTTCATTTATCCTTTTTTTGGTTATACTGTCATGTCTTCTGTTGAATATTAAGCGATAACTAAAGAAATATTCAATTTAATTAATTAACAATTGCTTCACTGGAAACTAGATAAAATTTAATCTAAGTGAAAATAGAGTTTGCCAAAACCAAAACTAGTAAAACCATTTAAGGAGGACTTTTTGATTGGCTAAACTAAGTTCAATTCTGTTATTAAAAAAATCATAAATTATTCACGATATTTTTATCATCTTCCAACTATACTACAGATACCATACTGTTATAAAATCTTTCTCGTTTTATATATTTTAGACGTGAAGTGAAATAAATTAATTCATTTGTACAAAATGACCTTAAGCATTATTTAAAATTAAAACCTATGAATAAGAATAAAATTAAAGTACAGGGGACTTTATTAATTATTCTAGAAAAAAAGAAACGATTGATGAATTTAAATGATTAAAAATTACAAAGTTAAAAATTTAAATAGATTTTTAGCTTTTCACAGTTTAACCATGGAATAATCTTGCGTCTATATGCTTTCCGAATGTTTATTCTTAGAAATTCCTTTGACTCAGTCAAAAGATCGAAAACTGCCGGAGTATGTCCGAACGCCAACATTTGTCTATTGGCATTTATAACCCATACGGCCACACTAAGCATGGAACTAGGGACACTTAGGGGATCGATCGCCCTCCCTCCCCCCCCAATAAAAGTAGAGGGGGGCTAGAATCTCGTTTCCCCCCTAATATTTCGAATAACAAAAAAATAAATAAAATCCAAATCAATAACAATTAATCTACACGAATGAATAAAATATGTAAACTTCATATTAAGAAAACAGGATAAGTTGACTGGACGGAAGTATTTTACTATGTCCTGCGTTCCAATCATTAAATTTTTAGTTTATTTAAAAAAATAATTATATGTAGCAACAAATCCTAGAATTTTATGATTCATTCATGCGCAGTCTTCTATTATTTACTTGAAGATTCTATCACATTTTCCGGGGTAAATTTTGAATTATCGGATAATTGAGAGTTCATCTCACTGCCTCAAACCTAAAAAAAAATGTAAGCGTCTTTGATTGATAACGTATTTTCAAATATTATATTATTATATTTATACAATGTATATTTTATTTCATTGTCCAAGGTTTCGACCTACGTTGTAGGTCTTCTTCAGGGCTATATAAGATACAAACAACATACAAACAAAAATTAATTACAATCATATAATATACTAGTTATTTATTTATTTATTTATCACAATGGCGGGGCTCCTCAACCTCTTACGGGTCATTTTAGCCCTTACAAAATATCACATATAAATATCAAATACAAATATCAGTTATTTAATTAGATAGATAGATAGATATTTTATTTGTTTTGGGGGAGGGGGTTCCCCATACAAATAGAGCCTAGCTTGGCAATTGTACAATAATATGGTCTTACAAATTTACATACTATTACATATCATTTAAATATAAATAAACTTTACAATATTTTTCGTTTATAATGCGTTTTACAAAGCACGAAAAACAATAAAAGTTAAAAACATAAAACGATTACTGCATAATGATAGTTAAATGAACCTGTTACTATGGTAGAACAATAAAAAATAAAAATATGTATATATACAAACAAAATATTACTTTTAACATAAACTAAAAACAAACACTTAATATAACATGGGCTATGATCAACAATTTTGTAAATGTACTTTTTGTACTCCCATCATATAACAGTAAACTTTGTTTACTTTATCTATACAGTCGATATTCAATATAGTTTCGATGTTGTGGTTATTAGAAGATTCTGAGATGAAGTTATGGAGGAATTTTTGTCTATATTCATTGTATGCTGGGCAGTGAAGGAGAATATTATGTAGACTATTGTGGATAAATTGACTGCATAATATACAAATTTCTTGAGACTCAATCGAAAAAGTTGTGGTTTTTGCATAAATTCTGATTTGTTCTGGATTTGCAACTCTTAATTGACTAACACATCTCAATTTCTTTATATGAACTTTAAATGTAAGGTACGCTTCGGGATCAAATATACCCATTAAAAATTTATCTTTATATATGGATTGTTATATTGTTCGTTTTACAATAATATGTTGATTATCACAATTAGCATAATTTTTATACATAATATAAACTCCCGACACTTTTTTGGGGGGAGTCCATTGCCCCCCTCCCCAATCAGAATGGAAAGGCTGCCTCTATGATTAAGCACCTGTACAGATGAAAACCTGTAACTATATTATAACAAGCTACTAATGCCCAGAGCAGGAGGGCTGGAATAGAGTGGAAGAATAGAGGAGTGGGGGTGACCTTTGATATACAGCTAAGGTACAAAAAGAAATTGAATCGAAATATGATGTCCGAAAATAATTAATAAATACGCTAATATACTACTAAATGGTCTAACACACTTACAAATTGACGATAATTTTATCGATACTCTGATTCATTTGAAAAAAAAAAATTTCATTTGAAGATAAGGATTACTGATAAGATAACGTTTGCAAACAACAGTTGTATCAAGTAAGCAAGTACGAAGAGTCACAATTTCAACGATTCTTGACCGAAAGGAATTTTTTCGCTAAGTGAGTTAGACTTTCTTTTCAAATTATATCAGATATTTCAAATATTCAAAATTTACGAAACAGAAGGCGTTACTCAAAAAATTCAAATAAAGTTGAATTGTCATATTGCCTTTCGATCATCTGTCAGTCTTATGGCGATGTTTTATTTTTTTTAATGAAAACATTTATTTAAACATAAACCATTCATCTCAATGAAATAATATTTAATAACTAGTTAGGAAACAAAAAATATTATATTACATGGATTCTGCAAAGAAACCGTAGGTTCAATGCAACCGAATAAAATAGTAAATAAATAAAAAAATTATACATGGTAAAAGTTCTTTTAGCAGTGTTTTTTTAAATTTTTTATTTACACTATTATGAATTATAAATAGGTTTAAATATACCAATATTGATTTCGTGAAATATGGTAATTCAATATTTAATTGCTAAAACTAATTAATTAATAACTATTAATAACTAATTAAACTAATTAATAACTATTTAATTAATAAAACCTTGTAAGAAAATAATTTACATAAATTTTGAAATATAAGATAAGGAAATAATTTTTTTTCGCTCTAATGGTTATATTTAATTCATATTATTTTTCATTTCTTGATTTCATCTTATAATAAGCTCACTTGTGGCCAAAGGGGAGATAGACCTAGTTGAATGCTTCGATAAAATTATAGCTGACTTTAATTCAATTATGATAAAATTTAATGACAATATAGGACTGAAATTTATAAAATGAAGGTTTTAAGACCCAACAATGTTTTTTAGAAAAATTAAAAGATGAAGTGATGAATTAGTGGTATAGATATGTACTAGCGGATTCAGGATTTAATTTTGCCCGAAATCTTTTTTTTTTCATAAAAATAACGATAATTACTTTGGAAAAACAGAAAGAAACTAACTACCTATATGAAATGGTGTTTAAGTGATTCCTTAAGTCCTTTTAAATGTAATTACACGAACAATAATACTTTAAGAGGTGTTTTAAATTTTTTTTTTCATAAAACATGGTTATATTTTACCAATGGGGGGATCTTCAGCCCGAAAGGCCCCCCATAGACCCGCCCGTGTAGATATGGAATAAAAAATAGGAACTTAGCAGATCATTGTAAATATATTAAGTCCTGACTTGCAACAGAAATGTAAATTTGAAGAGGTATTTTACATGCTTGTAGCATAGAATCAACATTATATGTTGAATTGTTATCAACAATAATAATATTTGAAAGATAAACCAATAAAAAAGTTATAAAATAAAACAAAAATATATCACAATATACTTGGGCAGTACCAGATTAAGCCTAACCATTTGGGGAATAAAGCTGATTTAAAAAGTTTCGATCATCTTCTAAGAGTTCAGATGGTGTTATCAAAAAACAGAAATCCGGAATTATCTGGGATATCTTCCTAAAAAAACCGGAAGAGTTTGTCTTATCAGCTTCTTTTTATGCCTTTGGGAAGAAAATAACCTTTTGGTTTATATCAGAAGTCGTACCTCTAACAACCTTGAACTATTGCATCACTAGATCCAAATTACACAGCTTTGAATCTTCTAAATGCTGGGTCACCGAATAAAGATCCAAACAATGCTAATAGAATAATGCAAAAATAAATTACTCCGTAGACTATTATCATTCACTAATGGAAACATAAATTGATACTCCGGCATCATTAACATGGCCCAAAAGTAGAGATGGCCAAATACCAACCTAAGTACTTAGCAACGAGTATTTTACTCAATATTGATCTCCCCAATTGTGAGCATTTCACCCAAATGTTGAACTGCCCAACTTTAACTATTTTACTGAAATTATTTACATAAGCTGGCCTGTGCCACTTTGATTACTTTAATCATGACCTGTTATAAATTACAGTTTCATGTACCAGATGCCCATAGCTAAATATATAAATTATGATCATAGATGTAATATGTTTCTAATTACATCAATACTAGCTCCTATTCCTAAACCCTCCGCACCATCCTTAATCAGAGGTCCAGTCAACTGGAAATTCTTTCATCAAATCCTTTCCGATCAAATTGACCTCAGAATAACCCTGAAAACCGCAGAAGACCTTGACATTGCCGTACATTCCTTTACCACCATGATTCAACAAGCAGACTGGACTGCTTCCTCCTCTAATCACTCTCCAAAAATCCTTAAGAAAAAAAAGTTACCTCAACATCTCCTCGACCTAATCCATATCAAACGCCGTGCCAGATCATTATGGCAACACACTAGACATCAGCCGATTGCCGTTCCTATAATTATTACTGTAAACAACTGAAGCAGGAATTTCCTACTTCAGATCCCAATCCTTTAACTCCTACCTTACCTCTCTCTCCGCTCATGACAATTCCCTGGGCGGCGTCTGATAAAGACAAAGCTGAGGAATTCGCCAAACACCTCCCCTGCACATTCACTCCTCATCCGGAATCCTATCCTACCCACACTGCAAAAGTAGAAGAATTCCTCTCTTTACCCATCCCACTCTCCTTACCACCAAAAGCAGTTAATCCTTCTGAGGTCAACCATCATTTACAAAAACTATCTCCCCGTAAATCTCATGGATACGACCTTCTAATCCCGCAAGTCCTTCGGCAACCTACATCCAAAGCAGTCACATTCCTCACTTATATATACAATTGTATCCTACGAACTACCCACTTTCCCATCTTATGGAAACACTCTGTCATCATCCTTTTTCTAAAACCAAGTAAACCTTCTAATAACACAACACCCTATAGACCAATAAGCCTACTTCCTATCCTTTCAAAAATTTTTGAAAAGATTCTACTGAAACTAATCCGATAATAGAATTTTAAAACCTTCCTACCCCCCAATTCGGATTTCGTTCCCAACATTTCACTGTTCAACAAGGCCTCCTAGTTGTTGACCATATATCCTCAGCCCTAGAAAGCAAGCAATATTGTTCGGGTGCATTTCTGGACATTGCGCAAGTATTTGACCGGGTATGGCACACTGGATAACAAGCTTAAAACCTATCTACCTCAGGCCTTATATCTAGTCCTTCAATCCTATCTCTCTGACCGCTCCTTTCAAGTCCGCTGTGGAACTGAATTTTCCAACTGTTATTCCATTGAGGTGAGAGTTCCACAGGGGAGCGTCTTGGGTTCTATCCTTTACATTCTCTTTACCGCTGATATTCCTACTCATCCCGAAACCCTCCTGGCAACATTCGCTGATGACACAGCCATCCTATCTTCCAATTCAGATTCCTAAGCATCCTTTAACCTACAAAGTCACCTCTCTCTTATTGAACACTGGTGTAATAAGTGCTGCATCCAAGTAAATGAATCGAAATCCAAATACACCACCTTTACCCTTCGGGCCAAGTCGTGCACACCAGTTTATTTTATTTACATACCACTTCCCCTCTCCGACAAAGTTCGTTATCTTGGCTTCCTTCTAGACAAAAGACTAACATGGAACCCACATACCAGACTTAAATGATAACAGATTAACCGACGATATTACCAACTATATAGACTACTCAATAGAATATCTCAAATCCACAAGACAATCCTGAAACCAATCTGGACCTACAGACTCGAACTGTGGGACAACAAAACTTTATAACATCAAACGCATTCAATCCTTCCAGTCTAAAGTTCTTCGAACAATAGTCGATGCTCCCTTTTATGTAACCAATAAAATCCTACATAATGACCTCAATATCCCATTTGTACTTGACCTAAACCCAGAGGAATTTTCCAAATTTCACCAGAATCTCACTCATTTTCCTTTTAATTGTTTAACTCACTACTAATATCAAATTTCAGATTTATTTTTTAAATAATATGGAGTTTAAGATTAAGTTATAAGTATTCATTTATTTCAAAATTTTATATACAGTTTTATAATATATTTTTGAAGAGATGACTATTGAAAAATAATCTCCAATTTAAGATTACGCCTCTGCGTTTCGATTTACTTACCTTTTCCGGAATTCTTCCATATAAGGTTCTATTTATAAGTTTTAGGAGATGTAATTTCTAAAATGATATCCATTTTAAGATTACGCCACTGCGTTTTGACTTATTTAACATTGGTGGATTTCTTCGATATAGGTTTCTATTTATATGTTTTTGGAGGCGTAATTTTTGAAAATTATATCCCTTTTAATATTAAGCCATTGCTTTACAACTTATTTGAGTTCTTCAGGTTTCTTTGATATAAGAGCATATTTATATGTTTTCGGTGCCATAGTTTTCGGAAATGGTCTCCATTTTAATATTACGCCAACGCGTTTGGATGTATTTGAGTTTTTCGGATTTTTTCGAAGGAATTTAGAACCTATTTAAATGTTTATGGAGTCGTAGTTTTTAAAAATTTATATTTAATTATATGTATTTACGTTTTTCCTAATAAATAAAACTAATTAATGTTGTGTAATTTAGTAATAAGCTATTTCAGTATCTGAATATAGTTTATTTAACAACTTATAACTTATACAAATTTATTAAAACTTATATTAATAAATCAACTTATACATTTTTTTTTTAATTTTTTATTCAAAAAAAGAGTCTTTCAGGAGGATTTGAAAGGTAGGAAAGAATAGAGATGGGTCTGAAATCTAAAATTTTGGAGAGAATCGAAACTTTGCTAAACGGGCGGACTTTAACTTTTTTCCAAGCTGATTGGAAACAGGAATTTCGCATAGAATAATTATGCATTATGACAAGAAAGATGACAGGGAGAAATAGCTTGATTAATTTCACTGGACCTAGCTTTGGACTATAGTCATTCGTTTTGGATTTGAAGCCAGAGGAAAGCAGAACGTTATTGAGATAGGATCGACAAAGTAGGAATTCAGTTGATCAGGAGAAACAGGATAGCAGGCACACGTTTTCGACTTTAAGGCGGAGTGATTGTTTTAAATTTTCCATCTGGACTTTCTGATAAATAGGATTTTGTGCTTGAAATGAGAAAATATGGAATAATTGTGTCATAGTACGTCGCAACGAAGATTGGATTAGGATTCGAAGGATCTTGAAAGATATGTAATAATCCGGATTGAGTGTGCGTCTAAAGCGGCTTTTAGTTGGGTCTCTTCTCTTCATCAATTCTCTGGTTTCAGGATTAATCTAGGGAGCAGGACTTTTGAAGGTATAGGTCTTTAGGAATGCATGTTGATTCAGGAATAGAAGAATATTGAAGGTTATTCTATGATTCTTACAAGTTTGAGATTCTTACAAGTACGGCAGCCTTTGTGGGGTTCGCCGGTGTCTTTCTAGGCGTGGGGCACAAACTGCAGGATCTTGTATCGATTTGGTGCACTCTGCTGATTTGTGTTGTTCACCACATTTCACGCAACGCGGCAAGTGGTGGCAATAAGTCTTCGTATGTCACTGCACGATTTATCTCTTGGGGTATGGCTTCTCTATCTTCACGATAGTGTAGTACAATCTCTTGATTTCGTATATTTTCTCGATACCAGGTGATGGCTCTATGTCCGCGAAAAATAAAGGTAGTGGAACTTTATTTTTTACTCGTTTCAGGTCCTTATTCTCCTCCAGAACGTTGGTTACCTACGATGTACATTGAAACCAAGCGTCGTTAGTTCTTCTTCTATTGTCTCGCTTTGTCCTTCACACGTGGGAGAAAGGGCTGGACTCGGAGAACTGTCTTCTCTTACTGAGACTACTCGGAGAACTGTAATCTCTTACCTAATTGTAAATATTGTATTTAAGTATGAATGTTTTTCTATTTATTTCTATTACTTATAATTTATTTAATTTTGCTACGAATTTCTGTATTTCATTTAATTTTAACTCTAAGTTACATTTCCTTGGTTTATTATAGTTTTTGCCTTTGTTATATAGATTTTTATACTTTTTTATTTTTTTTTATTTATTTATTTTTTTTTATTATAATTTTTTTTTATGGTATTGTATATATGGTATGAATGTGCCTCACTCAGCCTTAGTACTCAGTGCCCTTAAGTGTGGCAAAATGTATTATTACTCAAAAAACAGATACAAAAAAAAAAAAAAAGTTCTTCTATTATCACTTCAGTTGGAGTTGAGTAGTGCCAATTTCTTATCACCACTCATCTCCTGTTTCAGCTGGTACGTATAGAAATTTTTATTAGTTTCTGAGGTACTTCACAATTTTTCGGTAGGTTTCTGTTGTATCTGGTGTTATTTTTGTACCGTTGGTCCTGTTGAGGCAAGAACAACTGCCAGAGCTGATTTCGTTTAGTTGTGTACACAATAATTGGATTTTTTTTTCTTTATTGAGTATTATAACAATCTGTCTCTTGGACATTGGTTATAGTGAGGTAGGATGACATTCACACTATATGTACAAAAAAAAAAAAATAAATAGAAACAAAATAATAATCAAAAGTATATAAAATAGATAATAAAATAAAATAACCTAAAAAATAAGAAAACTAAAACTAAGAAAAAAAAAAAAGCACATGCATACCTATATACAATCAGGCGAGGGAACTCCAGGAGAACCCTGCGCTACTCTCCCACTGCGTCACTGCTACTAAAGCCAACGGAGATTAATCGAGAGCACTTTAGCCACATACACTCATGTCTTGAGTGAAGAATCTGGCCATTGCCAGAACTCCAATTTATACAATCTACAAAAGAACGCGAGGCCACTGCCGTTTCAACCTTCTTGGAGGATTATAGGGACGGGCGGTGCTTGATAGGGATTGTGCAAGAGGATTTGGGTGGTACGTAAGGTTCTGGTGAAATTTGGAGAATTTTTCTGGGATAAGGTCTAGGACAAATGGGATGTTGAGGTCATGATGTAGGGTTTTGTTGGTTACATAGAAAGTTTTTTATTACTATTGTTCGAAGGACTTTTGACTGGAAGGATTGGATGCGCTTGATGTTAGAAAATTTTGCTGATCCCCACAGTTCTAGTCCGTAAGTCCAAATAGGTTTCAGTATTGTCTTGTAGATCAGTAGCTTGTTTTCAATTCAAAGTTTAGATTTTCTGTTTAGTAGTCGGTATAGTTGGCCGTATCGTCGGTTGAGTTCTTATCTTTTGAGTCTAGTATATGGGTTCCACGCTAGTCTTCGGTCTAAATGAAAGCCAAGATACCGGACTGTGTCTGAGTAAAGAAGCTGGATGGAATTAAAGAGTACTGGTGGACAGGAATTGCGTCGGAGTGTAAAGGTAATATGTTGGCATTTAGATTCATTAACATTAATGCGCCAGTTATTACACCAGTGCTCAATCAAGGTGAGGTGGCTTTGGAGATTCAAGGATGCTATTTCGGGATCAGAATTGGATGATAAGTTTGCGGAGTCGTCAGCGAATGTTGCAAGGAAAGTATCGGGATGAACAGTGATGTCAGCAGTAAATAGGATGTAAAGCACGGGACCCAAGACGCTGCCTTGGGGAACACCGGCTTTAACGGAGTAGATATTGGAAAATTCTCTTCCACAGCGAACTCGAAAGGAGCGGTCAAAGAGGTAGGATCGGAGGACTAGGTACAAGGACTGATGTAAATGGATTTTAAGCTTGAAGAGCAGTCCGGAGTGCCATACCCGGTCAAATGCCTGTGCAATGTCCATAAATGCACCCGAACAGTATTCCTTGTTTTCTAGGGCTAAGGAAATATGATCAACAACTCGGAGTCCTTGTTGAACAGTAGAATGTTGACAGCGAAAACCAAACTGATGGGAAGGGATATTTTGGGATTCTGTAATGGGTAGGATTTGTTTCAAAAGGATCTTTTCAAAAATTTTTGAAAGGATTGGGAGTAGGCTAATTGGTCTATAGGATGTTGAGCTATTGGGAAAAGGAAAATAGTGGAGTGTTTCCATAACAGAGGGAAGAGGGTGGTGGGAATTTTTTAATATATATTTTTTTAAATATCGGAGGAGGCCTTGGTTCCCTGGTTATTGCTGCTGAAGCTATTACTTCTCTGCCATTATGAAGCACTCGGAACGGGTTTGGAGTAATAAAGGGGTTCTTCAACCATTTCTTGCAAAGATGTAGCTGGTTGAGATCCGAATTGTTGACTGTGCTTATTGGAGCGGTTTCTCGTAGGCAGCGACGAGCTCTTTGTTTGGCTGATTAATCACGAGGGGTACTAACGCCTTCTGACCGAGTCCTTTTAGTGGACACCTTACTGGACATCACTTGGTGACAATACCGCATATCACAAGAGAAGAGAAGGAAAAAATTAAAAATAAAAGAAAAATATAACGGTATTCAGTGAATAATCAGAGTTCTAAGACTTCATTGTTTTTACGATGTAGAGCAGCGCCATCAGCTGAGCCTGATGCATAAATAAATAAAATCAACGGAAGATCTGAATGATTAATGGTAATGGCTAGCGTTAGCAATCTCTTCTTTGATTTTATTGAAAACGTGGATAGCATTTGGGTTCCAATTTACCACACTTTTGTCTTTCTTTCTCATTTCACCACAAATCTCAAATAGTTGTCCTTTAGTAGCTGCTGTCCTAGGTAGTAATTGTCTGTAAAAGTTGACAAAACAAAGAAATTTGTGAAGTTGATAAAAAGTTGTTGACAGAGGAAATTCTTGAATCACTTTCACTGGAAGAGGTCTTCTAGAAGAGAAATATCAAATTGATTAACCAGGAAGTCCACTTCTGTAACATTGAACACGGGCGGATCTACGGGGGGGGGCTTTCGGGCTGAAGCCCCCCCCAAAATCGAAAAATATAACCATGTTTTATGGGAAAATTTTTTTTAAAAATACCTCTTAAAGTATTATTGTTTGTTTAATTAAATTTAAAAGTACTTAAGGAATAACTTAAACACCATTTCATATAGGTAGTTAGTTTCTTTCTTTTTTTCTAAAGTAATTATCGTTATTTTTATGAAAAAAAAAGGTTTCGGGCTCCCCAAAAAAAAGTCCCCCCAAAATTAAATCCTGGATCCGCTAGTGACATTGAATATGCATTTTTACAAGTTAATGCTTATACCAAATTCACAAAGTAGTTTAAATAACAAACCTAGGTGTCTTCAGTGTTCTTCTTCTTCTAAATCCCGTAGAATTGAGTGGATAAATCTTAGGAATGTATGAGCAACATTTCTTAACACAAAAAGGATTAAAGAAGTCTGAGAAATTCAAATCATCTTAAGAGTGTAATCACTGCTGCCTTTGGAATATCCTCTGGCGCAACAGGAATATGATGAAATGTTGAATACACTTGATCTATGTTGCTAAAAATGTTCTTGTGTAATTGATAGTTGAAATCTTGTAAATTAGGTACAGAATACTTACCAGGGCTGGTTATGTTGTCCTGATATCTGTAATCATCGCAGGGTCTCCATGACCCATCCATCTTTGGTACCATATGGAGAGGGTTTGCCAAACAACTGTTTGAAGGTCTACCAATTTCTATGTCGATCATGTGTTGAAATTCTTGTCGTGCTTGTTGAAGTTTTTCATGAGGAAGACGGCGTGGTTTTGCTGAAATTGGAAGTCCTATTGTAATTGTGTGTACAATATCATACTTAACACCATGGAAGTTTGACACCATTGATAATTAAGGAAATTCGATATTATTTCTTGAAATGTATGCATTAGAGATTGTACTCTGGGTTGATCTGTAAAAAAAGAGATTCCCATTGAGATCAGGGATGTAGTACAATCATGTGAAATAAACACTTGTATTTAATATAAAAAAGAAGACTAAAAGGAACAAGGGAGTAGGCCAGACACGGATCGGAGTACCATTTGCAGCAAACAGTGTCAATTCTAAAGACGATTTCCACATGGATCATGTGGTGAACAAAATCAAAATCTTACATATTTGTATTAGTTAAGACGGAAAGTAATTTCGTTTTTTTAAATTAAATTCAAACACATAAATTTTTAATGAGTTTATTTATAATCAATGATGTAATCACTCTAATTGTCAATAACCTTTTGCCATCTCGTGTGCAAGGGTGGGGTGAGGGAGAAGGGGAGGTTTGGTCGGAGAGGGGAGACATTTTTTCCTCATCTAATACCATATTACAAAACATTCTGTACTCAATAAAGTCCGTAAATAGAAATAATATATCAGTATTTTTTGTTTGGGTCCTTCGGCATTACGGAATATCCATTAATGAGCTGGCTGATCGAGCTGCCCAAAAAGCCATTACTGATGGAATAACTTAGCGGGAAGTATCTGTAGAAGATTTTATAACCGTCATCCATGAAAAAATGAAGACAAAATGGGAACA
The DNA here is from genome assembly GCA_928085145.1 of Nezara viridula. Taxonomy (NCBI): domain Eukaryota; kingdom Metazoa; phylum Arthropoda; class Insecta; order Hemiptera; family Pentatomidae; genus Nezara; species Nezara viridula. The sequence continues at coordinate 56,148,380 of OV725078.1, read as the reverse complement.
GATATGGTCGAATGTAACCGAAAATAAATTGAGAAAGGTAAAGGGTGACGATTCCTCCTGGGAAGGAAGTAATTCTTATACGCCTGCATATAGGTCATGCACACATTACTCATGGATACCTGATGTCCCGTGATTCTTCGCCAACATGCCAAACCTGTGGGACTCCTGTGCAGAGCTTACGAAACATTTAGACTATCTTATGAATTGACAAACGACCTACACTTCATTTTACAGTACAATACAAATGAAATTGATAAATTATTTCTTTTCTAAAATGTTCTAAACTTGAAAATACAATATTAATTCTCAATGAAAATACAATGACCCTAGTGGTAGAAGCCTTAAAATAAAATAAAAAATAAGCTATTAGTTACCTCCTTTGCATTTCAGAAAAGTGTAAAATCAAAATTCAACAACTTATAAAATGAATAAAATAGTGACAGTTTTATTAAATGTATTCATTGTTCTTATTTCATAACATCTATAAGAGTAGATGTTATTTAATGTTTTTTTAATTTCATAATATTTAATTTTAGGATCAGTTTACAAATTTACCCTACAACATTTTTCAGTAATTCTTATATATATATATATATATATATATATATATATATATATTATATATATATATATATATATATATATATATATATATATATATATCCGAAATGTTATCTGAGATTCTCATTACAGTCTCTAAGTTTTTTAGCACACAAAGTTTTATTAAATTGAACTAATATTACAGAATTAAAAGTTCTTTCACAAATCATTCTGATTGGATGTCAATAAGTTAGAACGTTAATTGCTGAAGATCTGTGTCAACGATGGGATAAGAGAAAACATTATCTTAAAGTCTAGAAATCGTCCAGTGACTTCATGCTTAAAACTTTCTTAGAGATTATCTCTAATCTTAGCAAAATATTTTTTTGGCACTTCATATTTTCCTATTGAAGAGAAATAACAAAAATTGCCTTCACATCTTTTGGAATAACAGTTTCGGTTTTCCTCAAATGTGGGGAAGTGCAACATTTAATAGAGTTCACCTGATACGTCCGGAGATGGTGGGGAAAGTAAACTGACAGAGATAGGTTATTGGAAATTAATAAGGGTCACACATATCCAGTTTCAGGTGTTAATCGGGATATGTAGAGCTAAAATGTGACGTTTCGGCATTGTACTACTTGATTAATTTGTGTAATGATAGAATATTTTGAATACAATTTTTAATAATATTTGATACTCACATAGTTCTATATATCGCTACTATTAGTGCAAAACGTCGTTTGTAAAAATTGAGTTTTTTTTACAGAAGAGCATAAAAAATTCGTATTTCTTTATGATTTATTATGACAATTTCAGATTTTACTTTTCTCTGCTATTTTAAATAGTAGCAGACTGCTTATTGCATTTCAGACTACAATATGACAGTACAAAAAAAATATAAACATGTAAAATTGTTACACATGAACTTTCTAACAGTAGCTATATTTAATCCAGCTGCAATGATTCCGACATAGGTTCTTTTTATAAAAAAAAGTAAAACATGATAATAGATCCGGCCCACCGAAATGCTAACAATTAAAAGAAAAATCAAAAAGACAAATAAATTCCTCATTCATAATATTTAAACATTTAACATTTAAACATAATTTAAACATTTAAAATATTCAATAAGATAACATGTTTACCAAAGATAAATTGTGTATCCGGATGTATGCCAAAAGAGGAAACTCATGGGCCACTCGTGCTGAATTTATAAATGTCATTAAGAATATTACTGTTATGATTTTTTTTTAACTTATCAGACTGAAGTTGTTTTTATAACAGGAAAACATAGGATTTTAACAAGAATAAATACCTCGTTTACACATTTACCAACTCATAGGGGAATATCATTGCTTTTCTTTTAGCTCGTCCTGAATTATAATGTATACAAAATATTTATCAATTTACAATACTTATTATTAATTTACATTAATTATAATGTAACTGATAGGTTAATAGTCATGGTGACAGTTACCTGATTTTTATCAGTTCATTATCATATTGAAAATATCACTAATTTATTTATAGTTATAAATAGAGAGAAAGACAACTTTATTGTGGGACATAGACCCTTTAGAATAACAAAATTGTACCAAACGAAAAGCCTACTTCTGGCCTATAAGTTTGAAAAAATAAATAAAATTAAAAAAACAAACAAAAAAATAAAGAAAACCTTAAGCGAAAAAGCTATATACAAAACAGATAAAACTATGTATAAAGCACTTAAAGCTATGAACAAATCACTTATAACTATGAAAAAAATATTTAAAACTATATATAATGGTAGAACAGCATAAATATACACTTTAAGAGACGGAGAAAGAAAAAGAGACAAAATAGAATAAGTTCTTCTCATAAAAAAGCTATAAGTTTTCACTTAAAAAAGTCAACGTTGCATCTGACAATATAAACCTAACAAGGTGAATGCCGGATAAAATGTAATTACATCATAAAAAGAGCGTGTTATCATCAGTTATGGATGATACTTGTTGGCGTTTAATAGCATATAAGAAAAAATTAATAATGATAATTGAATACAAAATATATAGATGGATTGATTGCTGTCGAAAGTAGGAAAAACATGTACTATCTCTATCAAAGAACAGTTTTATCGTATAATGATATAATTGCTATGCAATATATATATAATGTCTACAGATAGCAGGTATCTGTTTTTCGAACAGGAATTGGAATAGGAGGTTTTTGACATGTGGATATGGAGAGAATTCCAGAAATTGACAGAGCGGTCGACAAAGGAGTTTTGGAATGAGGCAGATCTATGAAAAGGGATAGATCAGAAGGTTCAGATCTTGTGGTAAGGGGATGGATTGAGGACTTGAATCGGAGAAGGTTGTAGACATATGATGGACGATTATTATTAATGATTTGATAAAGGAATGTGACAAGAAAATAGTCTTCTTGATGAGGGGAAGAGCCACCCTAACTCAGTGTAGTGGTGGGAGACACAGGAGCCTCTCGGAGTCCTAATTACGAATCTTAGGAAGATATTCATAAGTCTTTTCAGTCTATCACGGAATTCCACCGAGAGGCCATCGTACACCAAACAGCTGTAGTCAAAGTGGGGGAAGAGGAGAGAGGAAGGACTAGGAGTCTCCGGGTGTAAAGTTAATGCTTGTTTTCTGGCAGCACTGCTGAGCCATTGTTAACAAAACAGGTTCGCTTCGGTGAGGTTACCAAGAGAGGGCAGTAGTCCTTTGTTCCTGATAGCGTAGTGTTATGTAGAGGAATAAAGGTGTTTTGGGTATTGTGATATAAAGTTTTCAACAAAGCCACATTTGTTTCCTGAAGTGATTTTCTGGGTAGGGATAGCGGAAGCGATAGAATAGTTTAAGGGTAGAAATTTCACGACGGGAGATTCCAGGAGAGAGAAGTTTGATCTATGAAAAAGCCTAAATTTTTAAAGGAGGGGTAGAACGTAATGGGATAGTTATTTAGGTAGAGTGAAGGAAAGTTGGTGTGGTATCTAAGAAGGGGCCTGGAACCAATGAAAATTGCCTGAGTTTTAGCAGCATTTAGCTTCAATCCGTTTAAATTTGCCCAGGCACTGATTCTATATAAATCTCCTTGAATTTTGGCAAATGCCACTAATAACTCAGCGGAATAAAAGGATAGGTAGATTTGAGAATCGTTAGCATAAAGGTGGTGGGAACAATGTAGGATTGAATCATTTTGGTCGTTAATAGGAGCTGAAAAGGAGAGGAGATATGCTTGAACCCTGGGCAACCTCAGAGGATAAAGGAAGATAGGCAAATAGTGGTTAATTGGGTATGAAAACTGCTTGGGTTCGTTGTGAGATGAAATATTGGAACCAAGAGATGGGACTATTGGTTAGATAGAAGGAAAATGGTTTTAGTTTGTTGAAAAGGGTGGAATGCATAATGGAGTTGAAGGATTTGGGCAACTCATGAAGTATAAGTATAGTTTTTTTTTCATCTATTGCAGTCTGAATATCACTGGTAATTTTAATCAGGGCAAATTGTGTAACGTAGCCAGGACGGAAACCAGATTGGACGGGATCGAGTTGGTGTGATTTTTCAAGGGAGTTGGAAACATCGGATTGCACCAACCTTTCTAGGGGGTTGGAAAGATTGGAAAGGATTGATATTGGGCGGAAATCTTTGGAAAAGGATGGATTAGGCTTTTTGTTTAAAGGAAGGACATTGACTGTTTTACAAGAGGTCGAGAATATTGAATTCTGCAGAGAGAATATGTAGATACAAAAGGAGATGTAGAAGGATTTCAGGGAGACATAATTTTATTAATTTGATAGGAATGCCATCTGGGCCCACGGAATTGGTGCGGGATTTCATTATAGCGGTAATAAAGTCTGTGGGGAAAATATTGGAAAAACAAAATTTATTATCGTTAAATGATACTTCTGGAGAAAAGCCGGAAGGGAAGGGTAAGGAAGAGGTAACAACAGATATAAAGTGGGAGTTTAGATCATCAAGTGATACTGGAAAAACTTAGGAAGGAGATCTGGAAGGTTCACAAACGGAAAGTTTACGAAGCAGAAGCCATATTCATTTGATTTCAGGAAATGATGAAAGGGCTTCATGGAAGTAGATAGATTTCGATAGTCGGATCTTTGTCTGTATCAGGTTACGAAGCACCCTGAACGCTTGAAATCATCTGCAAGCCTAGTCCGTCTGAAGCGTCTATGGGCAGCGTCGCGTCTCTTCTGCAGATCTTTCATTTCCTGACACATTCAAGGAGCAGGCCGATGATGAAAAGTAGAGGTTTTGAGAGGAGCGTCGGTATTGATGATATTGGTTGTGAGAATATCAACCAATGTGTCGCTAGAGAAGCAGTAATATATTCCACTCAAATCTAAGGTTTCTAGGGTAGGTAATATTTTTTCTCGAGTAAGGATATCTAGATGGCGGAAAATGATAGTTCGAGGACGGATTGGAGGAATGCGGATATTATACTTTATTTATGTCAGATCGTGAGTTGATAGAAAGTATACTGGCAATTGAGAAGTGGAGAGACGGCTTTGTGCTGAGTCGATGATGTTGAAGTCTAGCCAAATGTCAGATCTGCTGATAAACGTTTACAGTAAAGTATTGCAGGAATTCGTCATAATGGGCAGGAAGGGTTTGAGAGTTAACTTGACAGGTGATTAGGGAACTAGACATGAAAAGGATTTGGAGTGAAACAGTCAGTGTTTGGCAGCGAGAAGTCAAAATGAGTAGAAAGTACAAAAAAGCATTTATAGTAAATAGAACTAAGAGAAGAAAAAGTGTATATAGAAAAAATAAATAAAAAGAATGTATTTAAAAATAAATAAATTGGTGAATGAGACTGTAGAGATAACACTAAAAGCAGAAGTAAGAATATTTTTTTGAAGGCTTCTTCTTCTTCTGTTACTATCTCCTGTGCTACTCATGTCCTATTCCTAAGCATGGAGTAGCTGCCTCTGACCATCTTGTCCAACGGTCTCTGTCCAGTGCAAGTCTTCTCATCTCCGGCATGGTGCTTCCTCTCGCTGTGCCAATTCTCTCAATCAAGATTGCATTCATGAGCCTTGGCCTGTATTGAGGCCGCCTTTCTCCCGGTATTGCTTCTAGAAGCCACCTGGCCTTATGGTAATCTCCCATCTGTTTACATGTCAGAACCACTTCAACTGCCTTTCTTCAATCGTCTCTAGGACGGATCTAACACCTAGTTCATCTCGCACCCTTTCATTCCTTATTCGAGCTCGCATGGTTTTTCCTACTATTTTCCTTAGGAATCTCATTTCCGCAGATGGAAACTTGCTGTCATGGCGGTCCAAGAGTGTCCATTTTTCCGATCCGCACTGTGAGGAAAACTGATTTGAATAGCAGTATCTTCCCTTTCCTGATCAACTCCTGCTTTCTAATGAGTGTCATGGTTATTTGGTAGTATATTCCATTGGCCATTTTGGACTCTATTCATGACCTCCTGGTCTATTCTTCCATCCTTGCCGGTTATTGTTCCCTGCTAGCAGTAGGTATAGGCTTTACCTCTATCCCATGCCTTCTCTACAATCATTCTTAGGAAGAAGATATGATCCTCTGTCTGCTTACCGGGCCTAAAACCTACCTGTTCCTCTTCCAGATCTTCTTCCACTAATTTCCTTAACCTTTGTTGCAGGATTCTAGTGTATACTGTGTATACAATTGACAAACCCATGTGGCGGTAATTATCGCATACACTTTGGCTTCCCTTCTTATGGATAGGGATAATGATGTTGTTTTACCATTCCATGGGAATCCTTTTGAGATCCCAAACCTTTTGGAATAATATTTGGAGACACTTGACTAGCTTATTTCCTCCATATTTTATAAATTCGGTTGTAATCGCATCTGGCCCAACTGCTTTTCCATAATTTGAAGCCAATTATCGTCATTTTAATGAGGATAAGGGATTGATGGATTCTAAGTAGTCAACCGAATACATCGAGATTCGAGGCCTATTCAATCAGGATAACTCGATCCCCGTCCTCTTTTCGACACCGCACCTTTCTTGCGGCAAACCACATGATTTTCCACCCCGCTCTTTTTTGCCGAGCTAACCAATATAGGTGTCTGTTTGTGGGAGTTAAATCTGCAACCAGATAAATTCGATGGCAGACATTCTCCTGCCAACCCATATCCCGCTTGGAGAAATCTCTCTTAACTTTCCTTTTTGATATTAAATCATCCCTGATTAATTGCCTGACAATGCTTGCGATGACAGGCGCCAGTCGCGGCGGTCATCTGTACGGCTTCTGCGATGATGTATCTTGTCCAGGTCTTCTGCACTAAGCCTGATCAGATTTTTTCTTTAAGAGCTTCGATGTCTTTATCAGTTAGGTTGACACACCTACTATGAAAAATTGTTTTACATTTGACGCAGTTGACATTGTTCTTATCTTCGCGTGCGATAGCGTTATTGCAAATATTACACTGCACCATTTGTGCAGTCTTAATTGTGAGTCTTAAGGAAGCCGTAATTGGCGAAACCTTGATTATAAAACATTTATTTGGGATGAATAAACGCTAATAAATTGAAATCATCTATAAATATCCTAATAATAATATAGTATTGACCCACTACATTCTTAATTTAATGTTCATACAAGTCTTAATTTAATTTTCAGTTATTGAAATAAAATATTTATCAGTTATTATAATATTAGAAATATTGTCAAAACTTAACATATCAAAAGAAACCATTAGTAGGAGCTCAATATATATATATATATATTTTGTAATATATGAAGCACGGATATATAAAGATCTTTCTGTAAGTTTCCCTCTACTTACATATATATTATATTTAAAGGATGATAGCAAACCTTAAGAGCTACCAAACGTTTATATAAACAATGGTCTGATTTTCTACAGAAAAGTAGAAAATTCAATATAAATTTTTTTAAATGTCCCGTTTTTTGTTGCTGCTTCAGAGTAAACTAGATAAACTTTACTTCAAATGAAAGTATTATTATATCATTTAAGGAGCACTTTTTATTGGACAAATCAAGATAAGTTCTGTTTTTAAAATCATGAATTATTCGAGACTATTTTTAATCACCTTCCGTTACTCCACTTTTAGACAAACTTCCTTGTTTAATAAGCTTTAAGACCATTTTAATTAAGTTCAGGTTTTATTACGAAATAAGTTGAGATTTATCTCAATTTACACAAAATAATGGTGATATTTGATATGCTGTTTCATAAAGTACCCATGTTTTCAGAAAAAAATGAGTCCCTTAAATTATTGCTAAGATTTAATTTTTTTTTTCCGTGACCTGGGATATAACAAACATAATTGCATAAATACACTTCTTGTTAAAAAAAAATACATACATGTACTTTAAAAATAATGATTTTTCAAATATATATCATCTAAAGTAATTATGAAACTTTGTTTTTTATCCAAATTTCTATTATAGGAATTGATCCGTATTCATAAGTAACCAACTAAATGTTTCTAATCTTAATATTTACGTTTTCATGGAAACAATTCAAGCAATTACCAGATATATTTTTTCCTATTTTTTATTATGTCAGTATGGGACTCTCCTCTTTTTTTTTTTTTTTTCTCCCTTTCTTCGCCTTTTCAGCATACGTGATTTTTTCTCGAGCCAGGGGAAAAGGCGGGAGATCGATGCCAGAGTTAAAAGTCCCTGGGACCAGGATTCAAACTCGCGATCTTCGGTTTACCAGCTTGCCGAACAATACGTGTTGGTCCGCTCGGCCTCCCGCCCCACAATGTACCAAAAGCATCTTTAAGCAAAAGATATTGTGGTACACACTCTGTATAAAGGGTATTTCAGGGTTAAGTGACCAAACTGCAAAAATGAACTAAGGGCCTCAAAACAAAAAAAATATTTCCTCTGTAAGGTATGTCCGCAAACGCTTTGTTTAGGAAATATTCACACCTAAAGATTTTCGATGTTATGAATTATTTAAAATAGAATAGAATAGAAAATAATGTTATTCTGGGACAAAGTCCCTTTAGAATAACAAAAAAGTACAAAATTAAAATATAATATCTGTCCTAAATAAAAACAAACAAAAAGTAAAAAAAAAGATAAATAAGTAAACAAAACATTAGTTAAACATACTACATACAAAATATTAAAAAAAAAACGATATACAAAACACTTGAAACTATGACAAGACACTTAAAACTATGCACACTTAAATACAGAGGCAAAACATAAATATACACTTAGAAAAAAAAATTCAAATAAAAAATATATTACATTCTTCTTAGAAATAAACTCTGTGTTTCTGTAGAATAAGAGAAAAAAGAAAGTCTAATTTTACAGTAAGAATTGTCTGAGTATTTAATTGATGAATTATACATTATGTTAATCATTATGAATAATATGTAATTTTACATAAAAGGTCTGAATCTGACTGTTTTGGGGACAGAAATTGGAATATTAGGGTTTAAAATGTAGACAGGAAGGAAGAATGCCGAATTTTTATAGAATGGGAATTCCAGAAATTAACAGAGCGAGCAATAAAGGAGTTTTGGAATGAGGAAAATCTGTGAGAAGGAATGTAAAGATCTGAAGGTCGAGTTCTTGTGGAAAGGGAATGGACTGAGGACTTGAAGGTTGTAGGCGTAAGAAGGGCGATTGTTGTTCATGATTTGATAGAGGAATGCACCTAGGAAATATTGTCTTCCAATGGAGGGAAAGAGCCACTTTAACTCAGTCTAGTGACGAAAGACGTGGGAGTATTTCAGGGCACCAATTACAAATCTTACGCAGCTGTTCATTAGTCTTTTCAGTGTGTCACGAAGATCCACCGAGAGTCCATCATACACCACACAGCTGTGGTCCAAGTGGAGGAAGATGAGAGAGGAAACCAGGAGTCTACACGTATGTTGAGGTAGGAGATGGAGGAAGCGATGGAATAGTTTGAGGGTAGAAATTGTTCGTCGGGAGATGTGAGAAATACGGGTGATTCCAGGAGAGGGTTTGGTCAATAAAAAATACTATATTTTTGACAGAGTAGTAGAAGGAGATTGGCTGGTCATTAAGGTCTAGTATGGGAAAGCCGGTATAGGATCTAAGAAGGTGTTGGAACCAATTACAATGGCCTGAGTTTTGGAACCATTTAACATTTATAGCATTTAACCTTAATCCGTTTAAATTTACCCAGGCACTGATTTAAGTTATATTAAATAAATAAAACCTATTTATGTGTTCTAACTACTTTATTAATTAAATGTAAACATTAACATTCATATTAAATGCTGTTCAAAGTGAAGCTACGTCCGCAAACGCTTTGTTTAGGAAATGGATTAGATAGAATACTAATATGACATTTTATCCCTAACTGTATAAAAACTATTAACATAAGGTAAGATAAGGATTATTACTATTTGAAATTAGTATTGGAAACTTTCAATAACATTTATCAGGTTGTAAGAGGCTTTGGCAGAGTACTCGTCATTATGCCTTCCTTTTATACTAATGGTGAATATGCCGATATGGTGTTTGTATACGGTTTTTGCAATGGTAATGCTAATGCTGACCGTCGTGAATATGGCAGATGATTTCCGAATAGAAGATTACCAAACAAGTCTATCTTTAGCTCCACGTTTCAACGTCTTAGAGAAACTGGTACATTTGCTGCAATACCACGTGCTGATGGTATTTTTGTCCCTTCACTTTGTCAACAACGCCCAAATCACTTTGAACAACATTTAATATGAATTTAATGTTTACTTTTAGTTAATAAAATAGTTGGAACAAATAAATAAGTTTTATCTACTTAATATAACGTAAATAATTCTTAAAATGAAAATATTTAGGTATGAATATCTCCTTAACAAAGCGTTTGCGGACATATCTTCAGAGGAAATTATTTTCTTGTTTTGAGGTTCTTAATTCATATTTTCAGTTTGGCTACTTAACCCTGAAACACTCTGTAGACTAAACCATTTTGCCAACTACTGAAAACAGTTATTGTTAAAATAACCACACATCATGTACATATATTCTCTATTCTCTCAGTGTTTCAATTTATTGATGTGTTAAAAATAACTAAAAATTTTAACTGGTGGCAATGAAGAGATATAGTCTCATACTAAAGATACCTCTAACGATTTTTACTATTTATATCTATGGTCTAATTTAAAGTTAGTATATAAATGAATCATTATTATAAAATAAATAAATATTTTTAAAAAAGTACTTATATAATAAAAAATCTTCATTACATTATACACCTTTTTTAGACAGATAGCTACTATTTAAGTAAACTATGAGCTACGATAACATCTTAAATAGTCGATAAATTCTTTTAATATACTTCATAAATCATTTTACTGATGTTTGTTCATTGTCAAACATAGTTAAAAGGTTTCTATGCTACCAGTTTTTACTTTGCTTGCTACACACACACCAACAAGAATTAATTTTTTTTTTTTTCTATAAATGTAACATCTTAAGAAGTTATTAAAAAAAAGTATCCTTTTTAAAATTAATATACAAGTAATATTATTCTAATATTATTTTCTTATGTTTAATACTTATAAATTATATACGTATAAAATAGATTTGTTATCTATACCACTATGTAATCATTTGAAACTGACTGAAATAATAGATGAAATAATCATCTAAAATATTAGCACCATGTGTTAGTGGGACAGACATTGGGCAATCATCTAAGGCACTGTTACTCAAATAGAATCCACAGAATTACATGAGACCACGTGCAAATCATCATAATTGAACTAATCTCTTACACAACAAGGGTAAAAAGGGCTAACCAAATTAAAATCGATATGGCAACTTTAACTTCAGCGTCTTTGAATCAATGATTTTTCAAATTTAATTTAATAAACGATCAAGGAAAATTGCAAGTGGGACAGGGATTACTGATATGTGGGCGGAGATGGTCGAGTGCACAACACCACGCGTTGCCTGGCAACCCAGGTAGAAGATTTATGAGATAAAATAATACTTGGGGTCTCTTAACTCTGACATTAGCCCCCCGCCCTTATCCCCTGTCCCGGGAAAACTCCCGTATAGCCTAAAAGGCGAGGAAGGGGAGGACAAAAAAAAAAAAAAAAAAAAAAAAAAAAAAAAAAAAAAAAAAAAAAAAAAAAAAAAAAAAAAAAAAAAAAGGGATACTGATAATATCTAAATTTATTTTTATAATATCTACGCCTGGGTGTTAAAATCTAACACCACTGTCATCTTAGTTTAATTTTTGTTACGTTATAAATTTGAAATATATATACTAGACTGAAAAAAAATCATAGCGGAAGTTAAAAGTCATTACAAAGGATAAAATTATGTGTCAAATAATTACATTCTGACACACGTTCTACATTCTGACACCTTGACAATGGTTATAGGGAATTATGATCACATTCACCCTATATGTACAAAAAATAAAATAAAAAAACTGTACCACTACAGCCCATGGGGGGTCTTGGATTCAGTAGTATTTAGGAAAAGTATTGCTTCTTGGTTTATGGTTGTTATACCGAAATAACGCTCAACCGCCAGGTTTTCCCCTTAATCAATTATTTCAATTAAGGATACCCACTTTATAGAGGCTGGGTGTGCCCCAGAAGGGTCTACCAACCCAGAATCGCAATGCGGCCAATTTGAAATATATCTAAAAAAAAAATCTTGTAAATAAAATAAACAGAAGTAAAATAACAACTAAATAATAAAATTATATTTAAAACAAAATTTTAGTCAGTTTATTGTTTTGACATTATGTAACATACAGTGAGAAAACCCTTCAGAAATAATGGAAATCTATACCGAGTATTTTCGTCGTCGTGGTTTCTACGAAGGTAGATAGACAGATAGATAGAAAAAAAAAAAATTTATTCTGGGACTAAGTCCCTTTAGAATAACAATATTGTACAAAAGAATAGAATATTACTGGCCTAAAAGTTTGAGACAAAAAATAAAATTGATAAAATAAAATAAAAAGTAAAGAAAACCTTAGGTGCACAAACTATATACAATACAGATAAAACTATGTACAGAGCATTTAAAACTATGAACAAAACAATAAAAACTATGAACGAATCACTTGAATTATGAACAAAACTATATGTAAGGGTTGAACAACATTAACATACACTTTGAGAAATGAAGAGCGAAAAAGAGATGGAATGAGTTCATTTCATAAAAAAAACTTTACTTGAATATATATATATATATATATAAAAATAAACAGTTAATTATAATTGAACAAAAAAAAATGTATGAATTGTAATTCCTACGTCGATAGTAGGAAATGCATGTACTATCTCTTACCAAGTATTATGATTATATGATTGCTACACAATACATATGTAGTATTAATAGTTAGCTGGTATCTAACTGTTTTTGGAACAGGAATTGGAATAGGAGGTTTTTGAATGTGTATAGGGGAGGGGCATGTCGAACTTTGATCGGGAGGGAATACCAAAAGTTGACAGAGCGGGCTATAAAGGAGTTTTGGAATGAGGCAGATCTATGAGAAGGGATGTATAGGTCAGGTACACAACACAAGGTATCTATCCCATTGTTAATTAATAGGTAAATAATACTCTTCTGATTATAAAATTTTCGAAACTAAACATACTTAAATTCACTAAAAATAAATTAAACTTCCCTAATGTTTCAAAACTTTAACTATATAATAAACATAAGTCCGAAATCCATCGTATACGAGGTGTCATAATAAGTAAAAATAACATTTGAAATATGATTTCATTCTTCTGTAGAGAACAGGGATTAGAAGCATACACAATGTGTCATTATGTGGTAGTTGAAAATTGTAATGACCCAACTCGAAAATCTATTGTCAAAGAATTTATTTTAGAAACGTAGTTTTCAACTCCTTTTGGGATCTAAATTGGTATCCAAGCTCTTAAATATCTCTTCCGTAGTAAATAATTTTTATCTTGTAATATAATACTTGGCGGTAATGAAAACGATTAAAAAACCAATAATTGTGAGACAAAAGCAATCTTGGCGGGAGCAAGTGCGCAGGCGAAAAGCAAAGGATGATGGGAGAAGTCCTGTCGTCATAGCTACAGGCAGAAGGGTATCGGATCTATATGGAGCAGTGTGTCTCATTCTTCGGAGGGGTAAGTTCCGTCCCACGGCATACTTCGTATTTTCGAAATATATACTTAAATCTTCTTTGAAACTAATTGTCATATAGTGTTTCTGTCTTATAAAAGCCTTTTTGATCTTTCTAATTTGAAATAACTTATTTCCATCGTATCCATCGTTTAAAATGAAAATATTGTAATAGTTATTATTTTTGGTTATCCTGATCAGTCCAATTAAAAACATGTATTAAATAAACATATAATCATACATATAATCATATATATAAATATGTAAATATATATATATATATTTATATATATATTTTTTTTTAAATGCATAAATGCAAGTAGTCATTCGATGATTTAAATATTTTTTTTTTTTTGGATATCTACTATTTTCATATTTCAATTAAAGCTTATAATACTAATTAAATGATATATTTTATTAATCCATTCCTACTCTACAATATCCAAGGACCCTATTCCTTTTTTTTTTTTACCATTCAAGTAATTTAAACTCTACCACTTATAACATAATTTTATTGAAATATTTTATTTTAAATTCAGCAAGAATAATTCCTTCACCTTTATTTGCTAAGTTAAACACAAAGCTTTACTCGTTCTCATTATGAAAAATATATTTATTTAAAGGCAACAATTGGTTATTCTCTTTGAATATCCAACTGATACAGCTAGAACCCAATTATAGTATCAATAAAATAACTAAGTCTGTAACAGCACATTAGCTACTTATTGGTGCATACGTTATCAGCCATAATGTGCTCACAATATTTATCTATTCATTTAAGTTCTTTATATTTAATTTGTAATGTCATTAACATTAAAATTGACATTGATAAAATTAAGTGAATAGTAATTGTATTTTTCTGGGAAAATATGTGTCTGTAAAAATATTACATGTAAACTCGAAATATATGCTGTGAAGCATTCAGTGCCACTTTCTTTGAGTACAGATAAATAAGTACATAATGATATATAGTTGATTGGATAGTGCAGCACTGCAAATTGTTTAAGGACCATCATTTTATGAAAATTTTAACTAAAGCAAGAATAGACAAAAGTATGAAGTAATGATAAAATTAAGTCGCAAAACAGAGTGAAAATAATTAATGACAAAATGAAAAACATGTTGTGAACAATATTATACCTAGAACACTAAACATTATGACATAAAACATTCTTGCAGTGGAGTCATAATTTATTCAATTATCACGCCAATACTGGACAGTTTGGTAGTTTTTCATAGATCCTATTCACAGGCTGACCTATGAGGAAAAGTGGGGGAGGGATGGCTTTCGGGCTGAACTTCCCCCCAAAATGTTAAAATATGACTATGTTTTATGAAAAAAAAAATCTTTAAAAGTACTATTGTTTGTCTAATTACATTTAATCGAACTTAAAGAATCTCTTAAACAACATTTCATATAGGTAACTAGTTTCTTTCTTTCTTCCGAAGTAATTATCGTAGTATATACATAAAAAAAAAAATCCTTCGGGTTGAAGTCCCCTCCAAAAATTTAATCCGGGCTCCTATTGTATAGTGGTCCTATTGTATACTCTTTATTGTTTGCTCATTTTCAAGCCTTTCCTGGAACATCTTCATCCACTGACGTGAGCGTTTATCGTGAATACGCCTGTAATAATTCATCGACTTGCCCTTCTACGATGGCCTCATTATTAATTATTTTTTGCAAAACGGTCCTTTACAATTAATGCACAAAACACTTTCTTGCAAATGTACGCTTCTTTGCATCTTCATGATATTGTATGACTCTTTGTTCTAACTAGGCAACATGCGAGCGATGGACGCTTAACCGGAAGGTCAAAAAATCAAACATAAGTAATATTTGAATCCAAATCTGTACACGCGATGGACGAAGACGCTCGCGCTGCTTTGTTTTGATATCACACTGTCTAAATCGCCCCATCGCGAAATAAACAAACATATACCTAGACATGATATAAACGGCTAAACTATGCTAAGTTCTGATTTTCAAAAAATCTTGGTTATTGCAAAAAGTTTTCCACCATTCTCAATCTATTCTACAGATACCTCACTTATTTATCGTTTATTTATTTAATGAAATTTACAAATGTATAAACAATACAACTAGTAAAAATGCACACATTAGAAATAATGACATGAACAGATTTCAAGAGATACTGCCCAGTGGTAGCACTCCCTATTTAATTTAGGTGAGAAGATCACGAGGCCATCTTCTTTTCAAACGCCGAGGGAGATTATCCGGAATCGAGGAAGAATCAAGGCTGGAAACAAGTCGATTCGAATGGGACTGGAGTTAAACATGAAAGGATAGGTACTTGGCTCGGGCTAAATCAGCGGCATATGGAACATTAAGGTCTTTTTGAATGGTTTTATTTGTGACAAAATATGGGACATTAAAGATTTTGGATTGTAAGGATTGGATACGATAGGAATTCGATGATTTGGTAGAGCCCCAAAGCTCAACTCCGTATGTCCATATTGGTCTTATTATGGTTAATTAGATGAGTCTTTTGTAATTAATTGGAAGTTTAGAGGGTTTGTCTAGAAAGTCTTGGAGCAGTCGGAAACGTCGAGCAGTTTCTTGTCGTTTCAGTCTAGTATGCGGATTCCAAGTGTGACGTTTATCCAAGTGGAGGTAGCGGATTTGTTCCACAGGAACAAGTGGAATATCATTGAAGGATTTTGTAGGATAAGAAGTTGTAGGTTTACGACGAAAGGTAAAGATAATTTGATGGGATATATTGGAATTTATTTTTATTCTCCAGTTGACACTATTCTTCAAGGTTTGTGATGTCTGATTGAAGAGTTTGGGATGCAATTAGGGTAATTATTAACATATAGAATACAAGTTATAAATTCATCTGCATAGGTGGTGATGACCATGTTGGGATGGGTTGGGATATCAGCTGTATAAAGGATAGGACCCTTGAGGAACACCAGCAGAATGAGAAAAAGGGATGATCACGCATTATTACGATTTACTTTGAATTATCGATCAGTAAGGTATGAACGGATAATGAGGAAGTATGTAGGTGGTAGGAATTTGCGGAGTTTGTACAGCAGCCCAGGGTGCCAGACTCTATCAAACACCCCACTCATTTAAACATTTTCTTGTTTGATAAATATTAAGTGCATAATTATTAAGTTGAGCTTATTTTTTACCGAGGAAGTTGAGATTTACCTCCATTTGTGTGAAAATGATGTGATCTGATATCCTGTTACCCCCAAAGTATAATAAATTATTACATAGCTTTAATTTCTTGTTTTCTAATAGTAAATTAATTTCGAAAATACGCTTTTTATCAATAAAAGTATGTTAATAATATACTCCATTTTCAGAAATTCATCATCAAAAATGTCAATCAACCAGTATTTTTTACACATATCTCTTATATGGGAATCTGTTCTTATTCGATAAGTGAGCAACTAATTGTTCCTAGTCCTATTATTTACGTCTTAATTAAAGTTTTAATACTTGAATTGTATCCGGTTAATATAATTGAGGTGACTACTTCGCGGCGAATAAAATGGGATTGTAAAATTGTAGGACTTAGCAATGAAAGAATTCCTAAAAGTTTAATCTTTGTTGTACCGACTGGTAAACGTCCGAGGGCTAGACTGAAGCGAAGATGGGAAGATTGCGTTAAGACCGATCTGAAGAGACTGGGTTTGGAATACGACCGGTGGAGGAAGCGATTGGTGGTGTCGGCATGGAACATTCAGGTTTGCTTAGCCCATTATTATTATGATTTCAGCTATAAATTTGAATTGGTATTGATGCCTTGTATGTCTTACGGGATGGTAATTTTCAGTTGCCCTATCATAGCTATTTCCATTATAAAATATTCAATATTTTGAAAATAATACTTAAGAAAAAAACGTTCTCCTATAGATGTGGAGTTTCCTTTTGGAATTTACAAATGCCTCATTATTGAATCGAAATGTACCATATATTACCAACTTAAAGTCAATAACAATTTATTGTAGTAATATTGTAAATAAAGATTTTTAAATAAAACCTGACGCCATAGTTTACAATAGAATGTCACAGCATCTGGCTTATGCTGATGATATAATAATGGCAAGAAATAATAGAGCATTAACAGAGGCTCTTGAATAATTTGAAACATCAGCAAAAGAACTATACCTACAAATAAATGAGGGCAAGCCTGTTTACATACAAACTTAAAAAAAAAAAACTATATGAACAAGTCTCAATAGGAAACCAAAATCTGAAAGCCGTCGAAACCTTGAAGTAGTTGGGTGCGTTAATTACTGAAAATAATGAAATGGGTCTAGTAAAGAACTAAAATCAAGGATAGCCGCTGACAATAGATGCAGTTTTTCCGTAAGTAAAATACTGAATTATAGACCTCTCTGTCATCAAACTAAGACCACGGTGTATGAGTAAGTTATTAGACAAATCGTCACCTGTTGTTCTGAGAGTTGGGTGATTTCTATGACTTTAGACCGGAAGCAACTCGGGATTTTGTCAGAATTGTGAAGTGTAACCAAATCAGACGGTTAGGCCATGTAGCGCGTTTGCCCAGAGACTCAATTCCCAAACGCCTCCTGGAGGATCCACCTGTTGGAAGCCATGGCAGAGACAGAGCAGGCCTGGAGGAGATGGATGGACGAGGTGGAGGTAAATCTGAAAAGGTTAAGAATCTGAATACTCACCCGGGATAGAGGAGGGCAGAGAAAGATTATAAGACAGTTCTAGGTTCTTGCAGGACCGTAGCGCCAAAAATAAAATAAATAAATAATGAAAATAAATAAATGTGCCAATTTCTAGAATTATTTTATAATTTATAAAAACCCATACGTTAGGGTTAGGAAAATTTAATCGTTTAATACAATTAGAACCATTTTTTACAAAAGAGGCTTGTATAAGAACACTAATTCATTATCATATCATTGTTACCATAAAGTTACAAATTAATGAGTAATGAATTTAGTATGCAATTATAAACATTAAATGTTGCTTCTTTTCTAATTAAGAAACTCAGTTGTGTTTTTATTATCAGTGGCATTTTCCTGAGAAATTACTGTTTGAGTTCATTATACAAGAAGGAGCAGACCGAAAACTGAACGTAATCTGTATAACTTCAAACCAAAACCACTAATGGACATGTTTTTGAGGTTCCAGACAAACATAAGCCAGTAAAAAAAAACACGAACATTGTGAATTCAAACACATTCCCAAAGATAAAAAAAATTCTTAAGAAAAGAAACCAGAAACGAAACATTCGGATTCCGATTGATGAAAAAATAAGAAAAATCTACGTCAATGAAGCTGAAAATATGCAGTTTGGACAGCAATATTTAGAAGAAATAAAATAATTCAACAATATCGTTAGTAAAAATATTTCACTCAAAAATCGGAATTTGGGAAACGTAGCCAATACATTTTTATGGATGTCAATGGATCACACTAACCAGCACCCTATAAAGTAGTATTGAAATATTTGAGAAAATCATCCCCATGATAACCGGACTGATCTGGGATCGGAATATAAACGCAAGGAGGAGAAGAACCAATAGTGAACTGCTTGCAGAAACGGGTCAGTCAACATCTCACGATATGATCTCAAGGAGGTTAAGAAGGGCGGGGCATGTAGCTCGGAGCGATCCATCAGGGAGGATGTAATATTAAAAACGAGTAATTGCAATTTGTTTTCAACATTTTGGCCACACAATTTTTCGAAGAATACTAAAGAGTATAATCAGGAAACATAAATTTTACAGTGAATTACGAAAACGATATACTGTTATTTTCAGTCTTTTTTAACATACATGAAGCATTTGACAGAGCAGTAAATGTTTTTTGATAGTTTTGAAGCAATAAAATTGGAAAGTTTCATATTAAAATTTTTCAAAATGTACATTTACAGCTTATTCCATAAAATACTTAAATCACATTGTACAAACTGATCCTATAAACCTCCTTAAGGGTAATTCGATTTAAATCTAAAATCACTCAATCCCAAAAACAGAAAATGTGAGGCAATTTATAAAACAAACTTTTATCATAAATATTTAACAAACATATTAATAAAACCGGAACCATTATGTATATTAATAAGAAAAAATCAAGAATTTATTTGGACAAAAGATTGCCAAAACTCATTTGATGATATAAATTACTTTCTCAACCTTTTTGACCAAATTTACCTATTTTGATTTACATAAATGCTATTTTGCCAGGATTAGGAGCTGTACTTTAACAATCACAATACAAAAGATAAGAAAACCCTGTAGCGTGCTTATCGAAAAAATTATATGCCTAGAAATCAAGGAAGCAATGAAATACTGGAAATATTTGTTGAATGTAGGGAATTTGCTGTTAAGTCTAATCACAAACCAATAGAAATGATTAATATAATATCAAGAACAGATAAAGAACTTAGATATTTAACTTACTACTTGTCACAGTATGATTTTGGACAAGTGTTCTCCGGGAAGGTACAATATAGAAGCTGATTGCTTAAGAACTTGTAGTAATATATATCTATACCATGTCTGGAGATTCATCCCTTCGTTGTTATTTCATCCTCCCTCAAAGTCAGGAGACTCATCTCACTGTTTGTGGCAAGCGTCCACCGAGATCCCATAGATCTCTTTTTTTGCGTTTTAAAACTTACCTAAATTTTTTATCTTTGTTTTCTTTTTAGAGATTATAGCGATTCTTTCTTGGTTCTCTTAATGTTTTTTTTTCCAATTTTCTGATTCATTTTCGATTTTTTCCCTATTTTGAGAACAATTTTTTTTTGCCTAGATTTTTATACCTAATACCTGATACCTAAATTTTTGGTTACCTAGAAGAACTTTGCCTTTTTTCATCATTCTTTGTACAGAGAGAATGAAATATTTATTATTAAAATTATTTATCATATGGCCCAAGCTCAGAATAAAATAAAGTAATAAAAATAATTTATTTTTTTAATGAAATTTACAACTGTATTACATAGAATACAACAAGTAAATGTGACATTGGTAACATGACATGTACAACATGAAGAGAAACTACCCATTGGTAGAACTCAAATTAAAGTTCTATATTAGAAGGTCCCGAGGCCCTCTTCTTATCAGACGCCTCGGAGGGTTATCAGGGATTGAGGAGGAAGCAAGGTTTGAATAGAGAGGATTCGGATGGTTCTGCAGTTTGTTATGGAAGGATAGGTATCTGGATTGGGCCAAATCGGAAACATATGGAACACTAAGGTCTTTATGGGTGATTTCATTTGTGACAAAGTAAGGAGCGTTAAGGATTTTACGAAGGATTTTGGATTGGATACGAGAGGAATTCGATGGTTTAGTGGAGCCCCAAAGTTTAATTCCGTAAGTCCCAATAGGTCTTATTATTGTCATATATATGAGTCTTATTATTGTCTATTAAGTGCTGCAGTAGTCGAAAACGTCGGGCGGTTTCTAATCGTTTCAGTCTGGTATGGGGGTTAAAAATAAATTAAAAATGTAATCAAGTTTTGTTACATATTTTTTACAATAGAGGCCGTCTTAAACGTCCTCGTTACGGAATAAAGAAAATATTTTTAAAAAGATATTGCATTTTCTAGGGAACCATTTCAATTTGTTGTGGGTATCTAATTTTGTATTTTAGCGGTAGCAAACTCACACATTGTAAGCTTAGCTCACATTGATAACCTCAGCCAATCAAAACCATTGTTACTTTTCTTAGGCTTAGTTTACCCTTCATAATTTTCGCTGTAATTCCTTCTTGGCATCTTCTAAAATAAAATCCTTTTAATATATGAGTATAATGTGTCGAATCTGCTTGATAAAATCCATCACAAATATTTTAAAAATTAATCAGTGATTTATAATGAGAAATGTATTATCTGGATGTATCAGGGCAATTATGATGAAATTAAGCCAAATGTGAATCACAGTGACCAAAACACTAGCTCTAGTCAATATCGTCAGTCCGCCATTGTTTGTTTGTTTGTTTATTTTTGTTTAACGGCGTAAACTGCACGGCCGAATATGCTTATAAGTTCATTGCGGTTGATGATTTATCCCTTAAAATATTTGATTCTATATTCCTGTAAAATTGGACAAACAGCGACGTAGTAAACATCCTCTATTTCATTTAAATTACAAAGGCTACACAATCTTTGTTGCTCACTCCTCATAACACTATTGTTTAGAACAATAATTGTCCAAGTAATTTAATTATACCTTTAATAAAATGCATTTCATTTACATCTAATATATGCTGCCGACCTAAGTCGCTGTTTAAATCCTTAATAAGGCCATGAAATCTACACATTCTAGGTTTTTCCCTCATATCTGCTTTAAAATTATTTTCTAATTTATTTAAAATATGGAGAATTATTTTGTTACTAGTTTATTCTAATGGGATATTAATTCTATTCTATCAGTGTTTTCTTTGTGCCAAAATATTTTCTGTTTTATTATTTCTTTAGCCAAAATGTTCAGTAGTCTTGATGCTGGTAAAGAAAAGTACCCTTCGTACATATTGTAAAAGTAAAGATAAACTATAAAAGAATATCGTTCTAAAATTGGATTCTAAATATAGAATATAATTAGTTGAATTAGCACGGAGGGAAAACACCTTCCTTATGAAAAATATATTCAGTCTCTCGACTTCTTCAAAACTTTGATATCCCCAGACTTGGCAACCGTAACAAATTATTGATCGTACGGTAGCATTGTAAACATCTAATTTATTTGATAATGACATTTTATTGTTTTTTAATGTCAAGCTATTATAGGATGTATTAAGCGCAAATTTTGAGATGTTTAATTTTTATATAAAATGAGTTTTCAGGTTGCATAGAGAAGTCAGGCCTATTGAGAGATAATTGTATTAATTTACAATTTACAAATGATGTGCATCCATTTTCCATTTCTAATTCTTTCCTAATTTTCCTCCATTGAGAAATACTATAATTTTAGTTCTTTCCATGTTAATTGACAAATCCATATACTGCTGTACTCCACTACTCTATTTATCATCATCTGAAGAATTTTAGGTTCCAATAATATCAATATTATCCGAAATAAAAACATCTGCGTACATTACACATCTTATATTTACACCTCCTACTATTATTCCTCCACCTATGAAATCAAAGAAATTATTTATAAACAGTGAAAACAAAGCGGGTGAAAGAAAACTGCCCTTCCTCAAGCCTACTGATGTTTTAAAAGTCTCCTTGACGCAGCCATTGGTCCACACACAAGATTCCGAACATCTGTAAACATCCTGAAGAGCATTAATGAATTTTCTAGATATACCCAACATTTATAACTTATAAAAAAGCGAATTTATGTCCGGTGGGGCAAAAGCTGACTTGAAATCGATGAACAGACAATACAATTTTAACGTTTTTTATTTGTTTGTATTTTAATATTTTTAAAAACGGAAATATTATAGACTGTGCAAAACTGTTTGTAATATTTGAGTCCATTTTTCGCTTTAGCGATAACTTTCTTTAACTCTATAAATTCAAATTCACTATCTATAGTTGAGCTGTGGGGTTCCACTAAACCATCAAATTCCTCTCGCATCCAATCCTTACAATCCAAAATCCTTCGTAAAATCCTCAATGCTCCTTACTTTGTCACTAATAAAATTATCCATAAAGATTTTAATGTTCTTTATGTTTCAGATCTGGCCCAATCCAGATATCTATCCTTCCATAATAAACTTCAGAATCATCCCAACCCTCTCGTTTCAAACCTTGCTTTCTCTTCAATTCCTGATAACCCTCCGAGGCGTCTGAAAAGAAGATGGCCCCGTGATCTCCTAATGTAGTCATATCATTAGAGTGCTACCATTGGGTAGTTACTCAGCAAGTGTATTCATGTCATTATATCTATTATGTCCAAATTTACTGGATGTATTTATGTAATACAGTTGTAAATGTCATTAAGAAATGAAAAAAAACTATCTAGTCATGTTTACATACAGGAACGATGGTGTTAAAATTTAATAAGCTACTGAAATAATCCTCCCACTGTTCGCTTTTAATATCCATACTTCCAACAAACTTCTTCTTTTTTATTACATTAATTAGATCCCAGAATTCTTTCAAATTCTTTATAGACTGAAACTTGTTAAAAATATCGACATAAAACGATCTTTTTTTTAAATTTACATAACTCTTTTTTATTACTAATTTAAAGTTTTCTAATTAATTCACATTTGAAGTTCCTGTACAAATTCAATAATGGAAAAGTTTTATTTCTTAATTTTAAACTTTGATAGTCAAACTATTTTTCCTTAAATTGATGTTTATTAACCCTATCTCTTTTAATATGTCTTCCTAAATAAAAAAACATTTTGAATAACACTAATAAAAAAATTCGTAGCCTATTGAGCGTTTTCTGGAACTTTCGAATCAATTTTGCTTATATTATTTTTAAATTATAATCATCATTCATATTCCATTTCAATTTGGGTAGTATAGGTAGAGTATTTAATTTTTTTAATCTCTTTAATTCTTACAAGTACAGAGGCATGTGGTCACTAAATATTTCTGATTTAATCTTAAATTCTATCAGTTAATAATGACCCAACAATTTCATCCCAAACTCTTCAATCCCACATCACAAACCTTGAAGAATGGTGTCAAAGTTGGAGGATTAAAATAAATTCCAATAAATCCCGTTAAATCACCTTTACCCTTCGTCTTAAACCTATGACTGCCTGCCCTACAGTATCCTTTAATAATACCCCGCTTATCCCTGTTGAACAAATTCGGTACCTTGGACTCTACTTGGACAAACTCTACTTGGACTCATACCATACTTAAACGACAAGAAACCGCTCGACGTTTCCTACTACTGCAGCACTTAATAGAAAAACTCTCTAAGCTTCGAGTTAATTACAAAAGACTCATATACATGACTACAATAAGACCTATTTGGACTTACGGAGTTGGGGTTTGTGGCTCCACAATGCCATCGAATTTCTCACGTATCCAATCCTTACGATCCAAATTCCTTCGAAAAATCCTCAATGCCCCTTACTTTTTCAGTAATAAAATCATCAGTAACGACCTTAATTTTCCTTTTGTTTCTAATTTGGCCTAATCCAGATACCTATTCTTCCAAAATAAACTTCAGAACCATCCGAACCCTCTCGTTTCAAACCTTGCTTCCTCCTCGATCCCTGATAACCCTCCGAGGCGTCTGAAAAGAAGATGGGCTCGTGATCAACTTCTGTACTAATGGGTAGTTTCTTAACAAGCGTTTTCATGTGATTGTATTATTACTGTGTGCACATTTACTAGTTGTATTTTTTTTTTTATAATACAGTTGTAAATATAAATGAATAAAAAAAATTTAGAAATATGTTGTTTCCAGGTTAGTTTTCTGTCGAAGACCCAAAATCTACGTTGTTTTGTGTAGGGAATTCGTTAATTTCCTAGAATTAGGTTAGGTGAGTGAGGTGTATTTCGTTTTTTGCTGAAATGGAGGCATTTTGTTTTTTTTTCAGTATATAAAAAAGAAAAATCAAAACATGGAGAAAAGAAAAAATATATTTGGAGATAAAAACATAAAAAATAGGTTAAATTATTTTAAACTAACTTAATAAAAATTCTAAAATGCACAGTAATTAAAAAAATAATCTGCAAATAATAACATTTTATTGAGAAGTATTACAATCTGTCTCAGTTCTTATAGAGTTCAGAGATTTATAGTAAATACTAAAAAAGAAAAATCTACTAAAGCAGGAATTATCCTACTTCAGATCCCAATCCTTTGATACCTACCTTACTTCTCTCTCTGCTCACGACAATTTCCTCTGGAAAAACACCAAAAAAATCCTAAAATCCCATTACATTTCCATCCCTTTCGTCGATGCGATAACTCCTGGGCAGCGTCTGATGAAGATAAAGCTGAAGAATTCGCCAGACACCTCTCCAGTACATTCACTCCTCATCAAGAATCCCATCCAACCCATACCGTAAAAGTAGAAGAATTCCTCTCTTCACCGATTCCACTCTCCTTACCACCTAAAGCAGTTAATCCATCTCAGGTAAAACATCACTTACAAAAACTTCCTCTCCGTAAATCTCCTGGGTACGACCTCCTAACCCCACAGATCCTTCGACAACTTCCACCCAAAGCTACCATATTCCTTACATATATTTATAATTGCATCTTAAGAACTACCCACTCTACTATGGAAACATTCCACTATCATCCTTTTCCTGAAACCAAGCAAACCTGCCAACAATACATCATCTTATAGACCAATTAGCCTACTTCCAATCCTATCAAAAATTTTTGAAAAGATCCTCCTGAAAAGAATCCTACCCATAATCCCATAAAATTCCTACCCATCAATTCGGATTTCGTTCCCAACACTCCAGTGTCCAACAAGGACTCCGAGTTGTCGACCATATATCCTCAGCCCTAGAAAAGAAGCAATACTGTGACTGTGAGAGTACCGTAGCAGTGTTGGCATTTTGTTGCAAAATTCCTATTTTCTTATCAAATAGGAATGTGTCAGATTTGTATGTCCTATCCTTAGTATAGTTAAGGCAACTTATTCTCTACGAATAGAGCTGTTCGAGGTGGGCCATGGTTTTACTGATTTTTTTATTTCCTCCAATTTGCTCGGTGGGCTCTCATTCCCATGAAGCCTTGTGTCATGTGGTCTTAATAGTCCAGGGCTGGGAGGGCGAGTGCTTGCTTAGTTGCCACGTCAGCAAGTTCATTCCCATTGATCCCCAGGTAGTCTGGAACCTAGATAAAATAAATCGACTTTTTCAAATTTTTTAGCTTCTTTAAATAAGCATGGATTTTAGATATAGTCGGATGTCTCGTATTGTATCATTAATACCTTTTAAAGAACTTAAAAATTAAAATGGAGAACTGAGGCTACCGCGTGAAGTTTAGCTGAAAATATACTGCATAATGTATGTAGTTTTTTTTTGTGGGTTGAATGGAAAGTAATAAAAGATGACACTGTAGATTCTTCGGATTTCGATCCGTCGGTTTAGATTAGAAATGGTTCCGGATTTTATGAAGAAGACGAGAGAGTTTACTTTTGTATTCAATTGGTTGTGTTTTGTTTTTCGGTAATTGTGATAAGGTTAATATGTTTTTTGGTGGTTTGGTTATCCATAGAGTATCATAATGTTTTTATTTTTCTGAAGGTATGAGGAATGCAGTAGCTGAATTAATTCTTTCTGACAAAGGAAGGCTTGAATTTGATTTCTTTTCAAAAACTTTGTTGAATTTTGGCTAGAAAATATATATAAGTGTCGTGTGATCGCTTTAGAAATATAACTAATGGCCAGTTTTTTTCTTCTAAATAACAGAGAGGGATCTCTTGCTTCAGAAAACGGGCCGAGATCGGGGCTAGTTAAAAACCTCATACCAGCGTAATGCAATGCATGGAGTTTATTAAGAATTATGGAGTTTATTATTAACCACTGTTTATAAGTTTATAATTTTACACAGCGAGCCTAAAAGATTCCTTATAAACCCTGGGGGAATCCAAGTTATATATATATATATATATATATATATATATATATAATATATATATATATATATATATATATATATATATATATATTATATATATATATATATATATTTACAGGATGTCACGTAAATTATGGTAAATAATTAAAAAGATTTTAATAATGTTATAGTATACCTCAAAGGTGACTTATTTTTTTTTTTTTTTAATGAGCCACGTTTTCGTTCATAGGAAGGAGAAAAAATGAAAACATTTTGACCCTTGCGGTACATATAAGTAGTTATGAAGCTTCTTATATTTTTGGCAAATCATCAAATACTACAATTATTCCATACCATTTAATTAAAGAACTGATTGATATTTTTATTCCAGGTTTTAGACTGCTTCCAAACGGCTTGTTACTGTATTATTACCATTAAACTAAGTACAGTTAACCGTTAAATGTATCAAATTAAAATATATAGAGAATTGAAATAATTTTATCAAGTGAATCAGTTTTTATTCTTTTTACAGTTTAAAGCGTTTGCCTCCATAATTGCAGTTGATTATCTTCTATTATCGGGAAAAAAACAACTTTGTTAGCACTTGGTGTTTGCCTATTAAACTTATTAAAGCGTGCTAAAAAGTCAGACAGAAAAGCTTCATTGGTTATATGCAAGGTCCGGATTTTTATGCAGTGAAAACCCATAGAATATGCCATATAATATGCAGTAACAAATCCTGAAACTTTCGGTAAAAACCCTTGAAATATGCAGTACAAAGAACAACATTAAAAATGCAGTAATTGGTCTCTAAATATACTAAACTTACTAATTACTACATTACTAATATGTCAATAACGTATTTAAATATACGTTAAACGTGCCGACAAAAGATTTTGAAATGAAAATAAATTATGGAGGGTTTGAAAATTACAATACTATAAGTTTCTTTAATATCTTGTTTTTTTAATATCTAATATTTAATATCTAAATTAAAGAAGAAAAATAATTAACATATACGGCTAATAAGATTATATCATACATAAAACATTATAATGGTAACGAAAAAATAAGATGAACCACATTAAAAAAAATTAAATATCAAAATAGTACAAAGTATATACAAACGGAAAAAACACAATGATTGTATTAACACATAATTAAATAAGCATAGTAATAAAAGATAAAAAATATGGAACAGTAAGTATGTAAACGCTTTAAAATTTTGTATGTTAACATGAGTACTTTGTTGAATCAATCACATAATTAACAAGTTGTGGAATCAATTACGTCTCATTTGAGTTAGTCTTAGCAGACAGGTTCTTTATTAAAATCAATTAACAGAAGTATTTCTAAATTTGCTTCTGTGAAATCTAATCTTTCATAAAATATTTTGTAATTATAAAATGGCCTTTTTACAGAAACAGACGTGGTAGGGGCAAATAGGGGCTAGGGGGAACGAAGACAAGAATAGATATTATTTTTTGCAAAATAGATTTGCTTTAGAACCAAATCGTAAAAAAAGATCTTTTTAGTGCAAAAATGGCAAAATAGATCCAATAGGATTTTGTATTTTAAATAAACTACTCAAGATTAGTGCAAAAATGCAGGAATTAAAATAAATGGCAAATGGTGAAGCGACTTACGTTTTGACATCGCACTTTTTGCCAAAGACATACAAAAATTGCGAGAAATGATCAAGCACCTTCTTAAACTGTGTGGAGAAATGGGTCTTTACCCCAATTGTCAGAGGAATAGACTTATGTCATATAAGGAGGAAAAGCAAAATAAACAGTTACTGTTTGGAATGTTTAGAGAACTATGTCCATTTGGATCAGTAAGTATCATTTGTAGATAGAGGAGCAAATGAAGTCCAAAGAGGAGAATGACACTCGGTTGGAATAAGTTTTCGTCCCTCAAGAATATTATGAAAATAAATATAAGTATTCATTTAAAATTACAGGTATTCGGCAGTTGCGTAAGCCCAGTGGTTACCTATGGATGTCAACGTTGGTCATTGGCAAAAGCTCAAGAGAGGAAGATCCAGGATGCAGGTATGGAGAAACAACATTGAAAGATATATTATGAATGTGAAGAAAACATTCAGGGTGAGAAATGACAGGATCAAAAAGAAACGGCATTCACAGATACTCATAGACAGAGAAGAATGAGCAAATGGAAATGGTCTCCTTCATTTAATAAAAAGTAAGAATTTTTGAGAACAATTTCCCATCGAAGTAACTCTTCACAACACATTGAATTACAGTAAAGGGGTAATTAAAGTTTATGACTTTCAATACCTTGATATTCAAGAAATAAAATATTTAATGGGTAGTATTATAAAAGATAGAATAAAATTTTTAAAAAAATCGTAACGAAATAGCGACTCAAAGCTATGTTGTTAATATGCTTTTCGTAAAGGAAAATCTACAATAGACAGTCTTTTGGATCTATATTCTGATACCAATACTGCATTTACTAATGTGAAAAAATAATAAAACGATACATATTCTTGCTAAAACTATGAAAAAGATTGGTATATCCCATAGATTTTATAATTTATTTTATAGATATTACGAAAATATATTTAAAAGTGAATAACTCGATAATTTCATCCAGAAATGACTACCTCAGGGAAGAATTCCGTGTTGTTTACTATTTACAATTTTCTCATCTGATTTAAATGAGTATAATCCGGATCAAGTTTCAATCCTACAGTTCACTGATGACCACTAACGGATCTAGGACTTGATTTTGAGGGAGGGGCTTCAGCCCGAAAGATTTTTTTGTGTGTTTATTTATT
Organism: Nezara viridula; assembly: GCA_928085145.1. Classification (NCBI taxonomy): domain Eukaryota; kingdom Metazoa; phylum Arthropoda; class Insecta; order Hemiptera; family Pentatomidae; genus Nezara; species Nezara viridula. The sequence continues at coordinate 56,118,471 of OV725078.1, read as the reverse complement.
AGGATAATTACTTTGGAAGAAAGAAAGAAACTAACTACCTGTATGAAATCGCGTTTAACTGATTTTTTAAAAATTATTAATACGATAAAGAAAGAAACTTTTAGAGATTTTTTTTTCATTAAACATAGTTATATTTTACCATTTTTTGGAGGAGGAATGCTTCAGGTTATGCTTAGGTCTACTCAAGTATACTAAAGTTAGTTTATCGATTGAGATATAATATTAAATGAAGCTCTATGACCTTAATATCCCATTTGTCTTAGACTTTATCCCAGAAAAATTTTCCACATTTCACAAGAACGTTACCTATCATCCAAATCCTCTTGCATACTCAATATCCAGTACCATCCATCCCTACAATCCTCCTCGAAGGTTGAAGCGGCAGTAGCCCAGAGACCTTTTGTCAATAAGTATACATTGGAGTTTTGGCATCGGCCAGATTCTCCACTCAAGCCATGTGTGTGTGATTATAGCGCCTCTGATCAGCCTCCACTGGTCCTTAATACCAGTTATGCAGCTGAGCGAGAGGCGCTGGGATCTTCTGGAGTCCTGCCTTTCCTTCCATGAGTAAGAGAAAGGCTTGGCTCGGAGATATTGAGTGAATGATTTTTTTATTGACTTTTTTAGATATTGTAGGAAGCATGTGTGTATGTGGGTGATTATTTTTATTAATTTAGTTTCTTTTAGTTTATATACATTTACTTTTAGTATTATTGTTTTTCCGCATTTATTGTTGATAGAGACTGAATGTGCTCTCTGGACACTATTATAAATGTCCTTAATTGTGACAGATTGTAATATCTCTCAATAAATATGTTTAAAAAAAAAAAAATTGTTCAGAGGTTGGTCCATAAAATAAAAAAATAGAAAATTTTAATATTGAATGCTTTATTAATATTTATTTAATATATCTCTGCATAAAGAAATATGGAAAGGGCGAAGCTGTATTGTCTTCTTGATAACCGGAACTAATTGTTGGTATTTGCTATCGGAATTAGGAAAACCCGAAATTGAACCCAAAGATTGGAAAAATACATTAATCTAATGAATAAGGAATCGGCAAGATCTCGGAAAAGATGGATCAGTATCCATTAGCTAAACGAATATATAGTGGACAGATGAACAGAATATTTCAAAGAGCTGTTAAAAGGGGGTCAAATACTTGTGCAGTTTGAATGCTATTAAGGGGACTATGGAGGTTTATAATGGTGAAGACCATTTTATCAACAAGAAAGATTTTATATGAACTATGAAAAGAAAGATGATACATGAGTTTTATTAAACAACCCGGCAACTATTCATTATATATAGTTCAGATTAAGTATATATTTTAGTTTATAAAACAGTTATTATTAATACGACTCATTTCCGGGAAAGTATATACAATTTAACTTACCTCTAGCAATCATTAAATATACAAAAGAAACTGTTAAATTACAAACTTTAAATAAAGAATTCAATATATTCAACATATAATTCAGTGAACTATTTTTGAATTAAGTATTATTATTATATCATTTTTACAATAGAGGCCTTCTTAAGCGACCTCTGCACAGAATAAAGGAAATAATATTTTTAAAAAATTTGTTTAATTATTTCGGACAGTGAAATTATTGTATTAATATTCGTTCGTCAATACAACCAATATAATGTTCCAAAAATGTTATTATATTACAACAACTATGAATTATATGGCAGAGGCCATTAGGCATCTACGCTAATACCTCTTTTCACCGATTAAGTGCATTTTCTACAAATCCGCTTCAAATATATTAAAAAGTTATTAGAGTTTCAGAAAGAAAAATATTTTTCCCAGATGTTTTATTCCTAAACATTTTCTGTTAGTGTTGGCCGTTTAATTACAAACAATGCTTGTTTTTCAACTTGAACATTTTGTATTTGAAAAAAAATTGATTTTACTGGTGTTTTTTATGTGCCTAAGCCAATTATTTTTTAATATTGTTTCATATTTTATTATTCACTGATCATCCAGCTTTAACAAAAGGCCAATTATGACGAAATTAAGCCAAATGATAATTTTAAGTGATCAAAAAACTATCAAGTGATCTAAAAAGTGATCAAGTCAAAGTCGTCAGTCCGCCATTTTTGGCCGCAATTTTGGGATAGTGGGTTCATTTTTTTTTGTTTTTGTGTGTTATCATTGGCTTTTTTTTTAATAAATAGTTACAAGGAACACAACCACATACAATTTACAGGAATATGGTGAGGGGGGAGGGTGCACGGTAGGGGGAGATGGTCTGGCCCACTGACTATTTTCCAACCCAATACAATAGCCACATCACATAAAAACAAATACTGTCACTGACCAGCGGTGAACAGATAAGCAGCATATTAAAATATTTTAAAGCAATTAGGAAATATACTAAGTTTAAAATTACCTAAAAACTTCAATTTCTAGCTGGCTGTATGGATTTATATTATGCCATTAAACAAAACCAAAAAAAAAACAACAACTCTAGAATAAACTGAAAAATTAGCGAGGTCATACACATGACGAAGAATTTATTATCATGATAATAATATTATTACACACACAACGAAGAATTTATAGAAGGTTGTTTTCTTTTTTTCTTTTTTTTTTTTTTTTTTTATTCATCTATCTGTTTATTGAGTAATAATACATTTTGCCACACTTAAGGGCACTGAGTACTAAGGCTGAGTGAGGCACATTCATACCATATATACAATACATAAAAAATATAAATAAATAAAAATAAATAAATAAAAAATATAAAAATCTATATAACAAAGGCAAAAACTATAATAAACCAAGGAAATGTAAGTTAGAGTTAAAATTAAATGAAATACAGAAATTCGTAGCAAAATTAAATAAATTATAAGTATAGAAGGTTGTAGATTTTAAGAGACACAAACGAATTGTCATTTGCATTGCTATTACGCAGATATCAGCAGGCTCAATAAAATATGAACATTAAATGATACGAAAAAAAAAAAAAATTAAATTAACAAAAATGTTGAAAACCAGCTATTCCTTAGAGAAGTAGACATAAATAAATTAAGAGAGCGAGGGTAAAATAAATAATCGTTCAGAATTAAGTCTGATTCCTGACAATGATGTCTGATTACTTCCTCAAATTAATATAAAAATTAAAACATTAATACTAATTAGCGGACGCTATATTTTAAGAACATTTGGTAATTTCTTTCTCTCTTTTTTTTTTTTTGATTTGTTAATCGCGAACTATTGAATTGAACTGATGGAATTGAACATAATTCCCACCTCATTTTGATTCTTGCTTTATTTAAATAAAAATATACAATCAGAACTAATGATCGTTATGCACAAATGTTATTATGTAGCGCTTACATTTGTACATTTATTAGATACTGAATAATTAATGATAATAAAAATATATGATGTATTTATTGCAAATGATAAGAAACACTTCTGTTCAAAGAACGGGCAAGTAGTAGCTTGAAAGCTTAGGAGAATTTTTCTAGGTTGGAAATTCTATTAGAATCGTATGTTCTAGGATCTAGAGCACTGGAGAGAGGGTATAGAACTTATTTTGGTGCCAATGTAAATAGGTATCCTATTAGCTAACCAGTTATAGCGTGTCTTCTCAACCTTTAAATGACATTTTGATATCCATATGATCTATATTTCAATTAATTGAAAAAAATATATATATAAAGTTTCATTAATTTCCACTTCTCATATAAATGTATTTTTGAAGAGAAGAATAGTTGGGGTGCTCAGTAAAAAATAAATATTATAATTTATTTTTTGCCTTCCTTTTTTGACTGAGCACCCCAACTATTCTTCTCTTCATTATCCACGACAGTCAACCAATTACCAATTATAAATGTATTTTTATTATGATCTTCAAATGTTATCACTAAAAATAAATGATTCTAGTCTAATTCAATATGGTCGTATTAAAAAGATATCTGATGTGCATAACTTTCAGTTACCCTCGTGCCTTTAGCAGAAATTAACTTTTTTTAAAATTTAATACACTTTAAGAAAATTATTTTAATAATAAATATAAACTAATTTTTCCATGAGAATAATGCGCACATTATATCGGTCAGTGGTCATGATAATAAACTACATAAATAAATAAATTAATTATATTAAGGAAGGAGAAATTTATTTTTACTTCCATTTACGTAATATTGTTTGAAATAATTAAACATTCCATATGATTATATTTTTTTATTCATTTATAAAGAAATATTAAGTTCTGTCTCAATTAAAGATATTTATAATAGAGATGAACGGGACACATTCACTCTATATTTATAGAAAACAAATAAACAAATTGTGAACATAAATTTAACAGCCCTATACCCAAAGTGGACATTGGGTAGTTTATATAAGAAGCTTCTGATTCTTTAACACTGGAATGGATTTTAAATTATTTTTTATACGATACTTAGATATCATTCCAGACTTGATAATGCGGGAAGCTCCTCGAAATTTTGTCGGATGCAAAAATGAGAATAAAGTGAAACAAAGTTTTGAGAAGTATAAAAGTTCTGTTAAAGGAGCTCCTCGAAATAATAAAACTATATTGAATAGTTGTAGACCTTTGAAAATTTAATATTAATAATTTCCTGTAAAATTTTAAATGTAAACATTTAATTTTAAATGTACCTGTGTAATTGTAAACAAATAAAAATGTGTAAACGTATACAAATAAAAACATCTATAATGAAACATAACGGCCTCCGTTATACTGGCGAGGCACTATAGTACAAAAAAAAAAAAATCACAACACCCTTAAAACTTAATAAATTAAGTAAAATTTGTAGTTGTTGTAGGAAATGGAAAATGACGATGTTGTGGCTCTGCAAGAGGTTCACTTCCCTGTGGAGGACTCGATGAGGAAAGGAAAGTGCACCCTATGATACGAATGAAGCGGAAAACATTGTTTATTTACTGCGTTTCTAATTAGGAATAGAAAGCTGTCCCCCTTCTAGGGGCCAACAATTCTTTAGCGATAGAATTTCGGTAGCCATATTTCAGAGATGTTGATTTAAAATTGCGTTAATAAACATATATATTGTCCGACTGAAGACAGTTATAATGAAGTCAAAAACGAATTTTATAATCTAGTGGGTTTATTATAAACTACCGTGAAACTGCATGAAAATTATCCAAGGAGACGCGAATGCAAAAGTAGGACGTGAAGAATTGTATTTCCTGACGAAAATTTTCACGGGTATAGTAATCATAATGGGATCTGGCTGATATACTTTGCCGGATCTAAAAACCTAATAATATGTATAAACATAAGGGTGTTTGTAAATATATTTGGACATCACTGGATTCCCAAACACGAAATCAAATCGATCATGTGTTGATACAACATAGGTGGCACAGTTTGTGTTTATTCTTGATGCAGTCAAGACGTGTATGGTTTTAGTGCTCTCAAGGGTTAGGGATCAACAACAAGCGATAAGTTTACGTTTTAATTTTATTTCTTTTATTATTAGAATACTTTTCTTTCTAGGAGGTACTTTTTCTAATTCCTTAATTATTTTTTTTATTTTACTTACTTTAATTCTTAATTTAATTATCATGGCGGAATCTCCCCCTGCAAGAAGAATAAAAGCTATAATAGCTGGGAATTCGGATAGTAAACATAAAAATTGTGTCAAATTTTTGATAATTAAAAGAACTGGAATGGATTATAAAGGAAATTCTTCAGATTTAAAAAAAAAAAATGTCACAGTTCTTCATTAATAAAAGCCTAAAAGATTTAATCGGGGATGCAAAAGATGTTAAAAAATTAAAAGAAGGTACACTTTTGGTTGAGGTTGTTACGGAAACACAATTTGACAAGCTCCTAAAAAGTGAAAGTCTACTTAACAATTTTCCAGTTAAAGTAAAGCCACACAAAAAAATAAATTTAAGTAAAGGAATTATATGGTATCCAGATTTAAAATATTGTTCTATTGATGCACAAGCGGATCTACGGGGAGGGGGGTGTAGAAGGAGGGAGGGCTTTTGGGCTGAAGCCCCCCCCCTCCAAAATGGTAAAAAGTACCCATGTTTTATTGAAAAAAATGATTTATTAAAGTATTATTGTACGTGTGATTACATTTAATAGGACTTCAAGAACCAATTAAACACCATTTCATATACGTAGTTAGTATCTTTCTTTGTTTCCAAAATAATTATCATTGCATACATGAAAAAAAAAGCTTTCACGCTGAAGCCTCCCTCCCCCAAAATTAAATCCTGAATCCGCTAGTGTAGTGATGATATAAATGATAAATTAAAACTGCAAAACTTAGAATACCTAAAAAGATTGACCTATTATAAAAATAACAGTCTCAATTATCTTTTAACAGTTAATAATTTCACCATTCCCACTGAATGAAAATAGATTTTTATAATATTACTATCAGGCAATCTATTTCGAATCCAACACGTTATGTATGTCTCTAATTCGGCCGTACGAAAAGTACGTGTAACAAAGAACTTTTGTGTAGGTATTGTGGCAAAAATAAACATGAAGGATCAGAATTTGTTGACCCTATAATCTGTGTCAATTGCTGGAGTCAACACGATTCTTTCACTAAAAATTGTCCAGTTTTCTAAAAGTAAAAAAAAAAGAAAGTCATTCAAGATGCCGGAAGAATCATGTATTTAGCGGCAAAGAAAAAGTACGATTCTTTACATTACACAAATGACCTTTTCTAATATTTCAAAAAATAAGAAATCAGTTAATGTTCAAACGGATTGTTTAAATCCGTAGAGCCCGTAATAAGTAATATTACAACTCCTCTTTTCAATCGCTCGAATGCCAATGCCGACCGAATGAGCGATCCACCTCCCACTCCCACTACTCTCCCTACCCCCACCACCATCTTCCCTAAACCAGCTGTTCTCCCTGCCATCACTACCTTGCCTTCTACCATCAATCTCCCAACCTCATCCCAATTTAACCCACCTTCTCTTGTAAGTTCCCTACCTAACCAAAAACCATATTCCTTGGCTCGAAAATCGGCTAAAACTTCAGAAGCTAAGCCCACCACTGACGAGCTATCCTCTGAACCGAAGTTTTTAACTTCTGAACAATCAAAACCTACTCTTGTCACCACTCCCCACGCTTTTCAGGATGACCAGTAGGACGATTGGAATGTGGTACGCTATATTAGTAAATGGTCAATTATCTGACGATTCAACATCTATTTCGAATGAATTTGCAAATTTTTTTTTTCTCAGAAGTATACAATTAGGACAGACCTAATAGCAATATTGACTATCGAGAAAATGAACTTTAAAATACTATTGACACCGTTTCGCATTATAACTATCCGTTCTCAATTTGGGAACCAGAAAATGTATTTTTGAGGATTATTTGTTTATTGATAAATATTACAATCTGTCTCAATAAAGGACATTTATAATAGAGTTCTGGGAGCACATTCACACCATATTTACAAATTAAAAAAATAAATAAATAAGGTAATTTCAAAATAATATAAAGCTAAATAAGAACAAAATAAAATATCATAGTGAAGGAAGAAAATATAAATAATAGTAATAATAGAATAAAAATAAATGAATAAAATAGAATTAAAATTATCTTTAAAAAAAAAGTAATGAAAATAAACATCTTAGACGCAGGCATACCTATTTACACTCTTTACAGTCGGTCATGTGAACTCCGAACCATACTTGTCCCCCAATATGTGGAGGGAAAGCGAGGCTTCAGGAGATCCCTGCGCTTCTTCCTCAACCACTTCACTGGTATTAAAAGCCAGCGGAGATTGAGTAAGGAGAAGATATATTAAATTCTGTAAACCTCACAAGGCCCAGATAGTGTTCACTATTGCATGATAAAAAATCTCCCCTCGCGATACTTTGAATCGACTCCTTGACTGTTATAATTACATTTGGTCCGTTGGGGAAATTCCCAATACCTGGCGAGATTCAATCATAATTCTAATCCTCAAAAATGTGAAAGACAAACGATTGCCTAACAGTTATCGTCCCGTTTTTTTAACAAGTTGCCTTTGTAAAATCATAGCGCGGATGTTTAACAAGAGATTAATGTGGATAATAGAGACAAATGGTCTGATCCCACCTTTCCATTCTGGAGGGCGATCCACAATAGATCATTTGGTTAAATTAGAGACTGAAATACAATATGCTTTTGATAAAGGACAACAAACAGACGCAGTATTGTTTGATATGATGAAGGCATTCGATTGTATAAGCCATTCAGCCATCCTTCGTAATTTAACAATGATGTAAATCAGTGGGCAAATGGGTTGGTTCATAAAGCAATTTTCTACTAGTCGCCATTTTAGAGTTAAAATAGGCTGCGAACTATCCCAGAATCATGAGCAGATCAGTGGCGTCCCTCAGGGTTGTGTCCTAGGTCCAATATTATTCTCACGGGTAATAAATGACCTGGGATTAAATTTGTAAATAGGCGTTAAATGACTTAGCGATTGTTTGACGGTCGAGAACATTTACACTGTTCATAATAAATTGCAAGATGCCATCTGGTCCATTAACATAGGTCTCCAAATTTCCGTAGAGAAAACCGGTATGCGTCCACTTTAGTCGAAAGAGAAATACTGATGCAGTCTTTGCAACCAAAACGCCCCATTCGAATTGCTTTTAGAAAATTCACCTATACCCTACAAAAATCAACAAAATTCTTATGAATTAGATAGAATTATGAACGGAACGGAATTGACCCCAAGCTTGTCTGTGGACCTTAATGACAGCGAAACTTTGGTCGCATTGGTGTTTGAATTTCTAAAGGCACAGCAAATCCTTTCTAAGTTGGAGAACTTTTAAAGTATTATTATTTTTAAAAATCTACCATTTCATTTCATCTTGCAATTTGTACATAACTTATAACTTTTGTATATAGTTTTCTATAGTGTTTATTTTTTTTTTCATTATTTTTCTTTTTTTCTTTTAATAATATTGTCTAATTTTTTTACTAGCTTATAGTTTAAATAAACTTTAGGCGTTGATGTTCTGGGGATTTTACCCCTATAAACAGCAACAAATAAACCAAAAAAAAAAGGTGACAAAGTAGTATAGTTAATGTACGGTCTAATAGCGGGGTAGAGTGTAGGTCGGATCATGAATAAGTAAACGCGAAACTTCGATAAAAACTTAACATAAAAAATATAAAACGAAACAGTTTCGGTTCCGAGAGTTGTGATCTAAAAAATTAAATAATCCATCAATTAGAAATCAATTCCTGCTAGAAGTTAGGATATGATGATATAAACAAGTTATGGTAGGATTCATGGATAATATTTAAGAAGTCGGTAACTCTTGTCTTGTGAAAAAGAAAAATTAAAATAACAAAATGGTTCGATGAAGATTGTTTGAACATGTGTGATAAAAGAATAGCTGCCAAATTAAAAGGCCACCAACTTGTTTCTCGAGATAAACTCTCCGAGTTTAGAGCCCTTTCTATCTGTATAATTATATTTCCAGACTGTGCTCCAGGAGTTGGATTATAACACACTACCACGTTTGTATAACTAGACGTAAGCAAATCTGATAACCTGAAAAGACAGTTCATCATGGCAGACTGTGATGCATGCTATATCAGATGGGCTAAAATTGCCTTTATACTAGCGGATTCATGATTTCATTTTGGGGGGCTGCAGCCCAAAAGCTTTTTTTGCAATAAAACGATAATTACTTTGGAAGAAAAAGAAAAAAAACTAATTACCTATACGAAGTGGTGTTTGATTCTTGGAGTTCAATTTAATGTAATTACACGAACAATAATGCTATATTTTGTATACTATATACGAAAGAGATATATTATTTTTATAAAACATGGTTATATTTTACCACTTTTTTTGGGTGGGGGGCTTCAGCCGGAATGTAGATCCGCCTTTGCTGATGACATATGTCTATATGCTTCACATAAAAAGTCAATTAGGGGTCTAGAACTGTTAAATAAAACTATTAAAATTTTTTAATACTGTTTTCATATGACGCAATATTTTACCATTTTTGGGAGGAGGGATGGGGGCTTCAGCCCGAAAGCCTCCTCCCCCGTAGATCCGCTTATGGCAGGTAGTGTGCTGGCATCACTGGCATTAGTGAAGGAGACGATGCAAGTGATGCCCAAAAAAAAAAAAAAAAAAAAAAAAATGGTAAAATATAACCATGATTTGTAAAGAAATATATCTCTAAAAGCATTATTGTTCGTGTAATTACATTAAATTGGACTCCAAGAATCAAACACCACTTCGTATAGGCAATTAGTTTTTTTTTTTTTCTTTTTCTTCCAAAGTGATTATCGTTTTATTACAAAAAAGCTTTTAGGCTGAAGCCCCCCAAAAGGAAATCCTGAATCCGCTAGTATAAAGGCAATTTTAGCCCATCTGATATAGCATGCAGCACAGTCTGCCATGATGAACTGTCATTTTAGGTTATCAGATTTGCTTGCTGCAGGCGTGCTCCATGGAGACTCTTTAAGTCTCATCCTATATAATATTTGAAAAAAAGGAATTATATACATTATCAGCATATTGTAGAATTTCGTATTGATGAATCTCGCTATCAAATGTGTATACATGTTGAAGAGGATGGGACTTAAGGGTCCCCTTGGAGAAAGCCTGCGTGTGATTGAATCTAAATATCTCCTTTGGATGTTTTCATGTGAGGATAAATGAAAGGTACTTTATTAATCAATATATCAGTTAGTCAGTTACAACTGCGAGATTTAGGCAATTCATTACGTTAAATTTCTTAGAAAGGATGGAAATGAGAGCGATGGTCCTCGAGCTATAGACGAGATGGAAGAATCTCTGCCAGGTTTTAAATTTGATTGATTAAAACTAGCCTCCAATATGGAGGTATATTTGTGTTTTTCCCAAATGCATTGAGCAGCTGTAATTTCAAAACTCTATGCAGAAGAGTTATCGTTTCGTGGTTAATTTCATCCAAGCTAGAGGCTGAGCATCTTTTGTCGTGCAAACCAGCAAAATTTACAAACAATGGTAAGAGCTGAGTTGAATTTGTTTTTGTTAAGATCAATACTTATCAGACTGCGTAGTGGTCTGGGTTTAGAGTTGTCTCAAGTCCGTTTAAGAAAGTCTTTAGCTTTAGCTTTATATGAGGTAATTAAGTTCATTGATCATCAAAGACCAATTTAATTGAAAGCATCGAATTTTATTTTATTAAATATTATAAAATTTTATAAGTAACATGGCGCAGTCGTAATTTATTATGGAGTTGAATTTAAATATCTAAGACGACAATCTTGCCAAAAGTTATCTCCGTTTCAGGAGAGAAGTTGAGGTGTATTTCGTGGTAACAGAAACGGAGACGAAGCCTCGAGAGGTTCAAGTGCCAAGATTGAAGAATTTATTAGGCACCGATGGATTGAAATTATATACAACTGTTACGAAGCTTACACCATCAAACGAGATAGTTTTAGCAATCTTGGGAACAAGAATACTTTAAGAGATAGTTTTTAATATTTTTTTCTGTAAAACATGGTTATATTTTATCATTTTGGTGGGGGGGGGGCTTCAGCCCGAAAGCCCCCCCCCTCCCCGTAGATCCGCCTGTGCATCCCAGGTCATTCTAGTGGGAAAAAAAGTTTAACATTGCGAAAATTTATTGTTACTGAAACCGCGGGCACATGTAGGTGACAAGATAACAAAACACTTTATTTTTGTACAAAACTTATGGGGAATCTCAACTTATTTCTTAATAAACCTCAACATAATTAATATAGACTTAAAACTTATTAAACAAGAAAGTTTATCCAAAAGTGGGGTGTCTGTAATATAGTTGGAGGTCGATAAAAATAGTTGATAATTTTTTTTTATTAAAACAGAACTTATCTTGGTTTATTCGCTCAAAATTCTTCTTTAAATAGTTTTAACAATGATAAACTTTACTTTCAATTAGAGTAAATTTTGTCTAGTTTATGTTATTGCAATTATTAACTACTTTTATCGAATACTTTTTGTGTTATCGTTTCCTATTCAACACAAACTTAAAGTTGGAGGAACACAAACCGTGAATTTTCTGTAGCCAATGAATAATTATAGAGGGGAATGGTTTGACTTCGGGACTTTATTAAGAATACTTAGGAGGTGAGCATACTATAGGTTCCCACTCCTAGGAGATGAACCGGATATGGAGGGGAGGGGCAGAAGATTAGTTTATACGTTGCACTCACGTTGTGGACTGATTTTTACAAGGTTGTTGTTAACTAAGACTTTGTGCATTAATAATTTGATATATCTGAATTTAGCCGCCATCAAAAAATAGTGAGAGATCTGACCATTTCTGGCTGAAGCTCCTCCCCTTCCTCTCCCCCAAAAATGGTAAAATATAACCATGTCTTATGATAAAATATTAAAAAATTATCTCTTAAAATATGATTACTCATGTAATTACATTAAATAGGACTTCAAAAATCAATAATACACCATTTTGTATTTTTTCTTCCAGAGTAATTATTGTTATATTTATATGAAAAAAGTTTTCGGGCTGAAGCCACCCAAAATTAAATCCTGGATCCGTATGTGGTCTGGGGATCCAATTATACAGATAGAATGAATGCTAAACCCGGAAAATTCACAACGAGAAACTAGTTGATTGTTATTAACGAACCCTTTTCTACTCCTACGTTCTCTGGATCAATGGGAGAGAACAGGATTGATGTAACCATGGTTTCTTCAACAATGGTCAGACGCATTGTTGATTGGATCCTCAGATATATGACCAAGTTTCTACGACAAAGAGTTGTAATTTGGGCTGTTGCCGAGCAGAGTGTGTTCCAACAGCATAATATAAATTGTCTAATCCACTGAAAGTCTTTTTAAAAAGTTTATTAACTTAAAAACATTACAATAGACAGAATAACATCATTGTATCTAACAGTCTGAACCATCGGATCCATTTTCCGGGGTTTATGTACTGTAAGAATGTGTAGTCCGGTCTTAGTCGTCAAGCAGATTTATTTCTAGGTTATAACTTGCCAATCTTCAAGATTAAGCCGTCCTTGGCGAAATAATCGGAAGTTGAGGATAATTTTCAAGTTTTGAATGCGTGGGTGTTGTTCATGGTTATGAAAGCTTTGGTTTATCATGTCTACATCTTAGAAATAGAAATAAAATAGAAATTAACTTTATTCTGGGACTAAGTCCCTTTAGAATAACAAAATAGAACATAATTAAAAGACTACATCTGGCCAAAATAAAACAATAATAAAAAAAGAGAAAGTAAAGAAAATATTAGTTAAACAAGTTATATACAAAAAAAAAATCTATATACAAAACACTTAATATTATTTACAGTAGGAAAAATTATAATTATACTCTTTTGAAAAATAAAAAAATAAAAAATACATTGAGTTCTTCTATAACATGAGGTTTGTTTCTTCTAAAAAGGAAAGACTAAGCTGACAATATAAAATGTCACAGTATTTAAATAATGAATAATATGTAGACTCATCATTGTCAAATTCTAGCAATAGGTACAGACTTAATTATTATTATTATAAGAATAAAAAATAATAATAAAAAAAAAAACAATAGATGCATTCAGTGACATTAAGAGCAGGAAGATATTGTAATATCCTAGTGAAGCTCACAGTATAGAATAGTACTATCGTTTTATGATGAATAGAAAAGTATAATATCAAACGTTTAGCAAATATCTGACTGTTTTTGGAATAGGGATAGACATCTTACAGTATAGAGTTTAAATAGATTCAGCAGATTAAGTTATATTACATAACATAAAAGGGATATTACGTAATTGTTATTATGGAATATATATTTGTAACATAATCGAAATATATTTCATCAATAATATAGTTAACTTAGGGTGTATTGTCATATTGTTGTTATTAAAATTTAAAGCTAAATTATTAATATTAAATATAAGATACTTATTTGCTAAATGGATATATTTTACAAATAGTTTGAGGTCACTAATTACTTTAGATTTGAGATTACCCCACCAAATCTCTATAATTAGAGATATTAGAGATAAAAAATATAATTTTCTAATATAATCTATAGTGGGTGGCTTAAATATTTCCATGGCATTAAGATTTCCAATATCCTGTTAAATTCTTACTATCAAACAGTATATTGTTATAGTATATTGGGCACTTAAATTAAACATGATAATTTGATATGTTTGAAGTTAGCCGACATAAAAAAATACTGAGAGATCTTTCCATTGCTATAAAAAAAAAAAAAGTTCAAATGCTCACTATAAGCTGAGCTATGCAATGCTCTCTTGCCACCCTCTAGCAAATGTTGTTTATATTTATTTAATATCCTTACAATATTAGATCTAATTATGGCTGGGTTGGTTTCGTGAACTAGATCTGCCTTACCAATAGTACCTAACAATATTTTGAGCTGAGCACACCAATTATATTTTGATAGAACATAATTAGATTGGTAGCATTCCCCTCTTAGATTTTCAAAACATATTTTAGGGTATCTAAACTCCTCCATTTCCACAAGCTTGACAAACCAATACAACGAATATAAATACTAACTTATGAACACTAATATAATTTAGCGTAAATCACATGTTTTTAAGGAAATTAAAGTCGTAGGAAAGCAGTATTACGTATTTAAGGTATTAGTCTGTGGGCCAGACCCCCCTAACGTACACCCCCCCCCCCTCCCATCCCAACATCCTCCCACATTCCGATAAATTGCTTATCGTCGTGTTCCTTGTGACTATGCATTAAAAAAGCCAATGCTCCCACACAAAAAAGTAAAATCACTGTCCCAAAATGGCGTCCAAACATGGCGAACTGACGCCTTTGACTTTAATTAGTTTTTTGGTCACTGAGAATCAGCATTTGGCTTAATTTGGTCATAGTTGGTCTTTTATTGAAGCTGGATAGTCAGAGAATAATAAAACATGACAAAAATAATTGGCTTAGGCAGTAAAAAACACCAGTTAAGTAATTTCTTTTAAGAAAATGAAGCTCCGTTTGTAGTTAAACGGCCAACAATAACGCAAAACATGCTAGAATAAAACATCTGGAGAATATATTTTTCTTTCTAAAACACTGATTACGTTTTTAAATATATGAAGCAGTTCCGTAGAAAATGCATTTAAGCGGCAGAAAAGCGGTACTGGCGTTGATGCCTACAGGTGTCTGCCACATCATTCATAGTTGTACTAGAACAACGTTTTTGCTACATTATACTGAATGTATTAACGAACAAATATTGATGCAATCATTTAATTGTCCAAAAAATTAAACAATTTTTTCTTAATTTATTATTTTATTTTTTATTAATTTATTTTTAAAATTTAATTTCGTTTATTCTATACGGAGGTCATTTAAAAAGGCCTCTATTGTAAAAATGATATAATTATAATAATAAAACTTAATTCAAAAATACTTTGCACAATATCTTGAATTTTTGTATTTAACGTTTGCAATTTAAAGTATCAAGTGTCATGGTCGCAATTGAAGTTCAATATTCGTATCATTCTGACTTTGCTAATTTGTTATCTGGTTACTATCTCATATCCTGTTCTCAGACTTTGTAAACAGTGAGTTTATAAACAATTTAATATTTTCACGTTACAATCAGTGAAGTGAGTGACTTTTTGTTAACAATAGTTACATTAAATTGGTGCTCGTTTGCTAGAGATAGTTACGTGGCAGATAATTGCCCTTAGCGGGTCTTATCTTTCAAGTTCACGGTCACGGCGCTTCGTATTATGTTCAGACAATCTTGAGTTCTTACCTAAGAGAGTGTATATGTATTTTTTTTTCTCTCTGTTTTTATTTCTTAATTAATTATTTTATTTTAATTTTTTTTTACTGTGACCTTTTATTTTATTTATTTACAGAAAATGTTTTGTTTTTTTAATACTTGTATATAGATTTGTAAACTGATAATTATTTTTTTTTATTATTTTTTTATTAGTGGTACTTTTTTTTATCTCTATTCTTTTTTGTATACATTATAATTATGGAAATAAGTATGGAATCTAATAAGAAAATTTCTTATGACGAATCAGATGAAGACACTCCTTTCTACAAAATCAGTGAGACGGATTCTCGATATTTAACAAGGCTCCAAAAGCGCCATGGAAACTTTGCCCCATGATCGACGGGCGACTCACCTAATAAAAAAAAAATCCGCTAAAACAAAGCAATCACTCAAAGCAAATAAACAATCAAAAACTAGCAATAATAATAATTCAACTATGAAACCTGACACTAAACCACCTATGCTAGCAGATGTTCTAACATCGACCAACAATTCTGTTGCAGCCAATAATAAAAGTAACGAAATCGCTGAAGCTAGGACTTTCACCAAACCAGAGCCAACTCCAGTATATGTAAGCAAGATTGACAACTTTATTCAGTTCGGTCAATGAATAGCTAATGTGATCGAATCGACCAACTTCCGGTGTTTTTCTCGCGTCAACGACATAAAGATTAACACCAATACCAAAAATATAAAAAAATTATTAATAAATTGACAGAACTCAATTAAGACTTCCACTGCTATTAACTAAAATAAGACAAAACATAAAGGGTGGTTTTGAGAGGTCTTCACTACAGCAATCAACAAAGGTATGGAAGAAATCGACCACAATGTAAGACATATATCTTCTGTTTTACATCCAATTGACAAATACCCACTGCCATTATTTTTCATCGATTTAGAACCAGCCCGGAATAATTCAGAAACCTGCAGTCTTGCAATGCATCAAGTTTCAAAACTTAGGGCATACAAATGCATACAGCCATCACTCGGTGCGTTGTGTCAAATGCGCCGGTGTTCACGCCTCTGAGACCTGCCAGAAACCGTTGAATAATCATCAAAATGCCTTTTGAGAATAATGCATTCAATACTAAAATTTCCTATTTTTTTTTTATATGGTCCAGCTTCCGAACAAAATAAAGAAAATATGAATTAATTAGTTTTTGAATTAATTATTAGTGATATATGAGTTTTACTAAACAACCCATCAACTATTCATTATATGTAGTTCAGATTAGGTATATATTATTTTAGTTTATAAAACAGGTATTGATATGATTCATTTCCGAGGATGTATATAAAATTTAAATTACCTCTAAGATCAGTAAATATACAAAACAAACTGTTAAATTGCAAACGTTAAATAAAAAATTCAAGATATTTAGCAAAGTATTTATGAATTAAGTTTTATTATTATAATTATATTATTTTTACAATAGAGACCTTCTCAAACGACCTCCGTATAGAATAAAGGAAGTTAAATTTAAAAAAAAAAAGATAAAAAATAATAAATTTAAAAAAAATATTTAATTTTTTTTTACAATTAAATTATTGTATTAATATTATTTCGTTAATACAATCAATATAATGTACCAAAAACGTTATTATAGCACTATAACTATGTTATTTATGAGTACTGAACGGTGTGGTAGAGGCCTGTAGGCACCAACGCCATTACCGCTTTTCTGCCGCTTAAGTGCATTTTCTACGGAAAAATAATAAATATTTAAAAAAGTAATCAGTGTTTGAGAAAGAAAAATATATTCTCCAGATATTTTAATAAAAGACCAACTATGATAAAATTAAGCCAAATGCTGATTCTCAGTGACCAAAAAACTAACTAATTTCAAAGACGTCAGTCCGCCATGTTTGGACGCCATCTTCATCACGTTCACTTTTGGGAACATTGGCTTTTTCCTAATGAATAGTTATGAGAAACACAGCGATATGCAATTTATAGAGATGTGGGATGTGGGTGCACCCACACAAAATCAATAGCTCGGTGTAAAATGAAGCAGTTTTTAATATAATGTAGGTATAATTTCCATTGATGTTTCCTAACAGGGCTTAAATGCCTAATTTGTTTATAATGCCATGTTACTGGAGTTACGTTGTTCAAAGCCGAGTAATGGAGTAACATGATTTATTACTTACCGTCAAAATTGCTAAATTACGTCAAGTACAGTTTGCGTTATATTGATGGCTTTGATAATTTTTCGCTTTAATAAATATGACAGAAATTCTACAAAAATGTTATTTAAGTTTTAGCGTTCTTATAATATACTTCAGACACTTTTTGTAATAGCCCATTTTTTGCAGAAAATAATTTCTACCCAAAGTAGAGTGATCAGTGAAAGTGAACTCTAGGAGACCACATCTCGCGGTCAAAGATCTGCTCCAGAAAAAAAAAAAAAAAAAAAAAAAAAAAAAAAAAAAAAAAAAAAAAAAAAATACATATACATATTCGTTATTTCCAGATCGGCCGAGTGAGCCATACATGGGTTTCTTAACAGTAAATACATTTTTAACATTTGGCTAAGGGGGGGTATAGTCTCATACAAAAGACATCCCTAACGTAACGATACATGTTACCTGGACTGTAACAATGGACTTGTGAAGTTAATAGAATACATGAATAATAATAAAATAAATAATAATGATAATAAATCTTTAATAAAATAACAGAGACAGATTGTAATATTTATAAAACAACAATAATAAAATAAAAAGTTCTGAAAGATTTGAGATAAAAATCATCCGCACGATAACCGGAGCAATTGGGGATCAGAATACTGACACATGGAGTAGAAAGACCACAAAGAACTGCTTAAAGGAACTGATCTATCTATATCCCATGATATGAAGGCACGAAGATTAGGATGGGAGGGGAATGTAGGTCGTAATCCATCTGGAAGCCTCTACACAACAATGAATGCCCCGATAGAAGGCAAAAGACCAAGTGGAAGGCCAAAAAGCAGAATGCTATATAGAATCAACAATGATGCAATATAGCTGCGTGTAAAAACCAAAAAAAAAAATAGAGAATATCATTATTAAAAAAATAGAGAATATCATTATTATGATTAGTTTTCTATATGCTGGCATCTGATTTTCTTTGTTATCTTCTAAAAAACATTAGTTTGATTGGACATTATTTAAAATTTGGTCGTACTTAGCCTTATCATCGCCATCCATATTCTCAATAAGCCAGGAAATATCAGATCCTAGTACATAGATTACACCTCGTTCAAATCTGTGTTGATTTAGATTGAGATGCTCAAATTTGAATTGAGTATACTTGAAATGAGAATTTGATATTAATGTGCTTTGCATTTGTATTAATTATTTAATGATATGGTTTTGCTATGAAGTTTAATTCATTCTGTAACAATTTTGTATTACAAATTATGAATGTAAGTGTAAAATTAAGTGACAATAAAAGAGTCTTAATTTTTTATTGGTGTTATTCCTGTTTTTACTGAGGCGTGTAATCTTGAATGGTACCATCGGTAATAGTCACATGTTGTTATGACAAGAAGGCAATATGACTTCATTTTGACCAGTAAAAGAGGAATTTTTATTTCTTTTCCTAGGACGTTTCAATCTGTTAGGCTTGAATTTGGAATATTTTTTAATTTTTCCTTTGTTATATGTGAGTATTTTATTAGCTGGGTTATATTTTGTCTTGAAGTACTTAGTTTGTTCAGGAATCGGAGGTTAAGATTCACGATTTTCGTTTTGTCTGTCAGTACGTTTTTGTATTTCAAGCGAGACCAGAAGCGAGTGTAATATGATTTAACTTGTATAATTTTAGGAAATTCTGCAGGCTGCTGTAATTAAATTCTCGGCCATTGTCCATTTGTATTGATTTGAGAATGGGAAACAAAGAAATGCAATTACTGGGGACATATTGAATTTCTATTTGATTTAAGCTCAAAAGGGGATAAGCTAATGATTTCTTTGAAAATTAATCTATCAAAGTTAAGAATTTATGGTTAACAGATTAAAAAATATCAAATTGATTTTCTTTTTCAAATGGTTTATCAGCAGTTGGGACTATTTTATATTCGATTTTGATGGTGTTTCTCTCATACTTGACTTTTAGACAAATGAAACATTTGTTAATACAATCGTTAATGTATCTGAACATACAAGTGAAGTAATACTTTCTCCGGATATGTTAATATGATTCTGTAATACCTCTATGGTAAGTTTGCCTATATGGTAGTAAGAAATAATCTCCTTATGTTCTGTTTCAGTAACGATATCTAGGTTAAACTTTCCGTATTGCTTTGAATTGATATTCTGAAATTCATTTGTAATAATGTAAATTAAATTTAGCATTGATCTATATTTAATTCCTAGTATCGCTTCCATTTTACCATATAGACCATAAGTTGTTCGAGGATATAGATATTGGATGCAATAGGTCTTTATTTATATTAAATCATTTAGATTTTGAAAGAAGCATGCCGAACGAATTTTACTAAAACGTTTCTGTACATTTGGTTTTCTGTTACCTATTTCTAGAATAAATTGATTTTGTTCTACCTTTATAATTTTGTTTTCGTCACAAAAATTTGATCGTCAGAGCTTTCCTGCTAATTAATTATCTTTCGATATCGGGTATTTCATTTTGGATAAATTCACCTAAAGATTCTTGGGTATTTATTATTCCAGGGTATCCATCTTCAATTACATTACACAATCGTTTTCGAGAAAGAGAATCTGCAACAACGTTGGGTTTACCTGTGGAGCAATTGGAGAGGTTTGTGATCTGTCTAAATAAGGATTTTTCTGCCATACATACAGAGTCGGAAATGGTTACACTCCCAGAGATAACCTCCCCTCCCCAATATGGATGGCACAAGATCCTACCCCCCCCCCTCCCCTCCCCCCACTTCCAAGATATTTTATTGCTCACGTTTTCTAAAAAACTGACTAAGTGAAGATAGAATTAGAAAAATCGTAGATCATATACAATGACACTTGCTGCGATCTGTTCGAACTTGCGTCTTAAAATCCTCTTCTGGGCGTCCTTGCACTCTCCCATACTATTGCTAATTGTTCTTTTTCTATTGTACTTAATCTTTCTTCATGTTTATTTAATGTCCTTGAACCAAAGTCTATCGGTAAATAATTTCCATTAAAATTTTGAGAAAGGACAGCTCCTTAGGCAAAGTTAGATGCGTCAATCCGTACATATATTATTACAGTAAGGCTCGAAATCGGTTTTGTATCAAATATAAGCACCTGTCAGGCTCAAATACCATGAATAGGGTACCGTTGGATTCAGAATTTCACGGGGGGTTAGCGAGTCGTATTCTCCACTTTTGTTTTTATTTCTAAAATAAATAAAGTCGATACAAACATTTTGCTAGGCTTCAATACTGGAACGGTGGTAGGTCTGTAGGATACGGGACAAATGGGATCTTGAAGATTATTATGCGTACAGCAAGACCCGGATAGTTCCTCCGGAACTATCGGATTCTGCGTTTTTAAGCCCCAAAACGTACTATTTTCGAGATACCGCAAGGCATAGGGTTCGCATCAACACAACCTTATATTAATTGTAGTACTGTCATTGAATACATGTCTCATTTCGTAGACTTGAGGTCTCTATCATCGAGAGAGGAGGAGTTTATATTATTTATCGATGGTGTTTTTGATCTTCAAGCCATATCATCGTTAATTCTTCACCAAATCTCAAGACTGAGCCACGAATTTTGAAGGCTTCCTTCTTCTTCAGGGGGCAAAATAGTCAAATCACCCCGAAAATTCAGGCAAACAAGTTATGAAAGAAAAGAAATTTTATTTGCGAATAACTAGAAAAATACACACTCTTTTCTTGTGTGCCCATAATTGTATAAAAGATTACTAAATTCCCTACAAAATGAAAAAAAAATCATCGAAATCGGACAATTTTTAGCAAAGATGCAGCTTACTGAAATTTGGAAACATGATGGTTCCTAACAAAAATGAAGATTTAAATTAATTTTTGTTTGCTTTGTGGATTATGTTTATCGATAAAGTAACATTTTATGTCTTAATCCATTGATACATTGCATTTTTTTATTTTCTTAATAATTTGGCATTTGATAACTATATGCTGTGCGAATTTTACGGGCCTACTAGTGGTCAATATAAACTGTTACGAAAAATCGGAGAGTTGTCAAATCGGGTTATTTTGTAATAATTTAAAGTTTCAAAGGAGTTTTTTGTATTCTTCGTTATCCAAATCAAGTTTCGCGTATTTCTCCCAATAAGATCCTCATTGTTCCCTGGTTGCGACCATATGTCAGTGATGTCACTCCTCACGTGCCGGGAATTCTAACCTTTTAAAAGCCCTAAAGTACTAGTTTTCCATATGATTTGATGTTTTATATCATTAATGATCTCCTCGAGCTCTACGATATCTACGGGCCTATCTCCATCGGAGGCATCTCTTCTTGCGTCTCGTCTCTCTGGTCCTCACTCAAAGTACTATGTCCGTCATCTACCTCCGGTGTCCATTCCTGTATAAACTGCCAGATATATGCAGATGCCTCTTCTCTGGACATAAAATCCTAGGATATTTTGCTACATTTAATTATTGAATATAAACTTAAATTTCAATAATAGGAACTTTAGGCGTGGTAAAGTACTTGCCTACCTACTTCCAGGCATTTGCTAAGCCATCTAATTGACTTTCGATATTTCTTTAATTGATTTCAGTACACATATTTTATTCATTCATGTAGATAAATTGTTATTGATTTTGATTTTATTTTCGTTTTTCGAAATATTGTTGGGGCAAAACAATATTCTCGCCCCATCTCTATCTTTATTGGAGGAGGAAGCGAGGGCTCCGTCCCCGAGCCTATGATACAAATGACATTCAGGGTATTTTTTTATACTTGCTATTTATTTTTACCACTGGAGTAATCAAATAATTTTCCATTTTCATCCTTACCTCAATACTTTATTAAGAATAATTAATTTTGTAGTTGAATAACATTATACGAGCCAATGAACTTGGAGAAAATTATTAGCAAGTACAAATAAAATACCTATTTAGCTTACTAAAACGCAAAACAAAAATAAAAAAACTCTGACTGAACGTCATTTATATCATAATCTAAAAATGAAACAATTGGTTTATGATAATTAAAGTGTACGAAAAAAAGTATATATAGTATTTTATTGTTCATTTAACAATAATTATGTTAATTATTACTCTAAATTTTTATTCATTATAAACTTCCGAGAATTTTTGGGGGAGATCGATGGTCCCATACACCCCCTCTTCCATACTCAAAATAGAATGCGCGCCTTTTATTTTATTTATGAACTATTTTAGCATATCTTTCTGTACCTTCATATGGTGGTTGGGTACTCATGTATTTGATTTTATCAATATTTATCTTTAGATCGAAGCTTACCGTTGATTTTTACAGTGTCTTAAAAGCTTGCTTCACTGCGTTGAGGGATCTTCCTGCAACGTCTATGTCTTCGGCAAATTCCCAAACTTGGATTGATTTGTTTAATAGAGTTCCTTCTATCTGAATACCCGAGTATCTAATTACCTTTTTCAGCGAAAAGTCGAATACGAGACAGTTAAGGCTTTTTTTTTTTGTATGCCTTATTTATCATTGTGGCAGAATGTATTAATTTTCAAATAATAAAAAAAAAATAAAAAAGTTATCATAAACCTCTTGTTTCATTTTTAAATTTTTAGAGTATGATACGAAACACGCGGATTATTATTACTATAATAATGATTCGGATACTAATTACTTAAATCAGATATTGTTTCGGTTATCACTTCCTAGTCAACAAAAAACGTTACTCATTTAAAAAAAATAACACTTATCTTAAATGTCATACTACACTGCTGAAAATTGAGCAATAGTTTATATGAACTTTTTTGTAGATCTTAATGTCTACTATCAACCTCATAAATAGTTCCCTCTACTTACGGGATCCCTGTATACAAATATAAATATACAGGGTGTTTCGTAATTGCACGGCACTAATTTAGGTATGAGTTCACTAACACAAAATAAACAAAAAAGTTCATATTAACATATATCTGAAACTCATTTATTATATACATATCAAAGGTTAAAGATTTATTTCCTACATTAAGACTGGCTGTAAATAACAGGTTTTAATCACCTGATAAAGAAATGGACGATAAGCAATGACAGTAGTTGCTCATCTTTTGTCTATTCCTGTGTGAGTGAATACTGTGACACAGTTCAATTCATGATTATCATGGGAGACGCCATAAATGTATTCACTTTTGCAGAACAAACACACATGCTTTAAACTTATGGCGAGGTACATAGAAACGGTGTTGCTGCTGTTCGAAGAATTCTTGAAAAATTTTCTAACCGAAGAATACCAAATCGTAAAACATTTGAGGCTATTGAAAGACGCCTTAGGGATAATGGCACTCTAAAACCTATACGAGTAAACGCCGGTCGACAAAAATTTCGACGAACTGCAAAAGTTGAAGAAGAAATACTCAGTTATCTCCTACTACTAGGACCAGAAGATTGCCACGTCGTTTCGATGTTTCATCTACCAGCGTAAGGCGAACAACAATTGTATCCATTTCACGTATCGAGCAGGCAAGATTTATTACCATTAGATTATAACCATCGGAGAAATTTCTGCCAGTGGTTAATTCGACAATGCACACGAGATCCTTACTTCCTGAACATAATTTTGGTTACTGATGAATCTTCCTTTACAAGAAACGGGATTCTTAATTTTCGAAATATCCATACTTGGGCTGAATAAAATCCTCATACGACTGCTGTTGGACATTGCCTTTTCTTGAAATGTCTAGTGTGGTCTTATGAGCGACAACATCATCGGCCCTTCTTTTTGCCACCTAGGCTATCAGGTTTATCTTACTTGCATTTTTTTCAAAATAATCTTCATGAACTCCTAGAAGATATTCCGCAAGGCATTAGGCAAAGGCTATGGTTTATGCATGACGGTGCTCCAGCTCACTTTTGTAATAGTGTCACTGATTATTTAAAACCAACTTATGGAGGCTGATGGTTTGGTCGAAACGAACCTGTTAAATGGCCACCACGATTAAATGGATTTAATGCCATTAGATTATTTTGTGTGGGGCTGGATGAAGTCTATGGTTTATTCTGCGGCAGTTGGCACGCAAGAAGAGTTAAAAAATCGAATCGTGGAAGCCGCAGTAACTATCAAGCACCATCCTGATGCTATAAGAAGAGCCAGAGAAGCATGGATTCGTCGTGCTGAATGTTGCATTCAACAAAACGGAGGCCCCTTTGAACAGTTAATCTAACCGTTTTAATAATAATAACTAAATAGTAATACTAAATAATAAATCTTTAACCTTTGATACCTGTTTAATAAATGAGTTTGAGATATATGTTAATATGAACTTTTTTGTTTATTTTGTGGTAGTGAACACATACCTAAAATAGTGCCGTGCAATTACGAAACATTCTATATAAAATATGCTAATTAGGCTTGTTCTTACATACGAATTAGAATGTTGGAAGATGACTAAAGCCGAAGAACAAGCATTTCTGAGATATGAAAGGAAGGAGCTCTGTAGATTATATGGAAGTGTGTGTGAGCAGAGATCCTGAAGAACACGAAAAAAAGTTGACGTTACCACGATGTATAAAGACGACAATGTCATTTGATTCATAAAATTCGTACGTCTCCGCTTGGCTGGTCAGGTTATTAGAATGAACAAGAGAGAGGTATTAGCAAAAAAAATTTCTGATGTACTGGTACATACGGTTATTGAGCATTACAATTAATATAATTAATATGCCAGATCCTACAAATTGCTACAATGGATCGATCTCTAACCACGATGAAGCCTTGTCTTTTGAGGCGTCTCAAAATAGTTCTATCTGAATAGGAGAAATTTCCGTGCAGCCGCGATCCAGTTGCGCACAACTAGGATGTTTCGAGCGTCTATGCTTCTGTCTTCCTCGCCTTCTTATTCCATAGAGGGGGCTCATCAAAAGCTTCCTGGTTTCCTTCACTCATGCGCGCCACATGCCCAGCCGACCGCAACCGGTCCGATTTAACTTTAAAAAAAGTTCAAAAACAAAGAGAAAGTTTTTAACGTTAAAAAAAAGGTCTAATTTAACTATCTGGAAGACATTTGGCTCTTTGAATAAACCCTTCTCCTCCATCTTCCATCCACTAACATTCCTCCAAATAACCTCATAAGGATTTTCTGCTCGAACAAAAAGATGATCTGTTTGGTCAAGGTCCAGGTTTCTGAGGCGGATAATAGCACTGGGCGTATTATGGTTTTGTATAAACATAATTTAGTTTGGCGGCAGAGAATGTGGCTGCCAAGCTGTTTTCTCAGGCTACAATGGAACTGATTAGCAGAAATTGCCTTCCCTATAATTTTCTGCGATGTTGTCCTGTTTTACCATAGACCCTGGATAAATGAATGCGGTGACTTATCGGTGTTATCGGTTGTCTCCGAATGTCACCATCTCATTGCGTTCAGTGCTTCACCATGATCCTAAGTTTCCTTACAGGACCTATTAGTACTAGAATAGCTTCCCTGACAGCCTGTCGAGACCGCCTAATGATGTCGACATCGTCCGCATTATCCAGTAGTTCCGTACTGCGACTGAATATTGTCTGCCCAACCTGTATGCCCGATTGTCTCACAGCCTTCTCCAGGTCTTAAAGTTAAAATAAAATAATTTCTTCTGAAACTATAGTAAAAAGTGAAAGTTGCGTAATACAACAACGCATCGAATTCTTAAATATTCATTATTTATATGTTTTGTTAATCATTATTGTTTATTTTTTGCAATGACTAAAAATTTTATTTTTGGATACATTTGATTACATATTTTAACACTTTTTTCTTAATATTATTGGGTTTTAGTCTAATTAGAAAATTTGAATGATAACAAAACTATGTGTGTTACAGTTTCCCTTAAAAGGCGGAAATACCACCGATATGGACTATTTAAGATGTTCACCTGATACAACTGCATTCAGTAAAAAGATTTATTTTAAAGCTTGTGATAAATTCGTTTTCAAGAACTGTAACCAGTGAAACACAATTTATAGCTGAAATATGTAAGTAAATAAAATAAATGTTAATAACTATTATACATTTTATTAAGCAATTGCAGTGAATGGTCTCAGGTAAATACCTTATATAAAAATATAAAAATTAATATACTATATCATTTGTAGAATTCTAAGACAACATAAGATCCAACAGTGACTATGTTGATAACAATTTAATTTGGAATATGAAACAATAACTAATAGTAAATTTAAAATATTCAGAAACAATAAAAATAAAACGATACGTTTCAAATTTTTGGTACTGATACTGGTAGGGACATAAGTCCGTGAAGCGGCCCTTGTGGTCTTTTTAGCAACCTCTGACATCTACTTTGAAATTGCTCCCACGCATTAATCAGAGCGGGAGTACATAGCTTCATCTCTGAGAACATTCCAAAAACAGGAAAGAACAAATTTTAATAAGATTCTTTATTTGATTTATATTATATTACTTTTATGTATAAATAATTAGAAAACCTTTTAAAAATGAAATTTAATATCTATCTAAATATGACAGTGGAGGATATGCATGTTTTTTATTTTATTCGTTTTTATTAAAAAACATTTGGGCGAATACCATAGTGTTATATTATCATCGGTTGAAATCATTTTTATTTTCAAAGATGCGATATCAGGTTTATTGTTAAGAACCTAGTGTTTGACGTCAGGGTGGAATGACGTCACAAATACTAACCGATTGTTTAACATTTATTTAGTACACGCTTTACCAGAATAATTATTCTGTGCTAATGTTGATATGTGTTCTTTTCAGCAAGAATGCTTTCAGCGGTATGTTTTTCATTGACACGTTCATGCATTCAAAAGCTTTAAAATAATGCGATTTTCAAGTATTTAGGTCAAACCACTTACCAAAACAATTATGAACCGATAAAAAAAAATCCATTTTGTGGGAGCTTTAGCCCGAATTTATTCTGCTTTTTAGAGGTATATTATTTTCGTTTTGCAAAAAAATGAAATAAAATTTGTCCATAAATCCTATGCAGATATTTTTTATATAAGGTATATGAAAAAATAAATAGTTACTCTCCCAAAAATTTATTGTATATTTATTAATAAGTGCGCGACGTATATTTGATATTCCATCTTTACACTAGAACAAGAAATATTTATATTATTTGTCTTTTTTGTATTTATATTTTTAAATGCATATATTTCTATAACTTATCACATTAATAAAACGGTAGCCAATCTTACTCGTCTATCATCTTTTCTTCATCCAATTTATGAAAAGATTTTTTACTTATTTTGTCATAAATTATCCTTAAAAATGCAATAGTTTCCTTTTCTTTCCTACCAATATTAGGTATTGCAATCGGGTAAAATTTCAGATATGCGGTTTTCGACGGATCTATACATTTCAGCGACCCCTGAGTCCGAAAAATACATGTTTAGCCATTAGCCTGTCTGTCTGTCTGTGCAAAGATTTTCTTATGAACTAGTAAACCGATTTTGTTGCTTCTTTTTTATTTTGCAGGGTTTTGGCTACTGATGCCTGTGACACAAATTTGGTGCTCCATGCGCAATATCTGCTATGCAATATATAAAAAACATGTTTTTCTATGGACTGTAGCACGAAAACATCTCAAACGATTTTGATGAAACTTTCTTATAATGCTCTAATTATTGTCCTTACAATTTTTGTACATGGACTAAATTATTCATGAAACAAAATTATAAAGAATAGAAAAGTGTTTTGTAGCCTAACTGGCTAAGTATATATTGTGTGGTAAAATTTATAATAAAAACTTTTGAAAAATTAAATTTCGACGGATCTATACGTTTCAAACCCCTCAGTCCGAAAAACACATTTTTAGCTATTGGTCTCTCTGTCTGTCTGTTAGTCTTTGCCAAGAATTTCTCGGGAACTATTGAACCGATTTTGTTGCTTCTTTTGTGGGGTTTTGACAAGGTGATGAAATTCCCTACAAAACTATATAAAAATCGTTCATTTCGAACAACTATTAACGAAGTTACAGCTATCCAATTTCCAATGTAAGATTACGGGTTCATATCCTGGTGTCAAAAAGGGGTGAATTAGAGAAAAAAGATAAATAAGTGAAAGTAAGAAATTTTGTTGCCCGCATCACACAAGCTTCACCATTTCCTCTACTTTTAACATTATTTATTGTTTTTCAAAATTATTCTATGTTAGCAAAAAGTTTTTGATCAGCAATATTAGAGGATATTGAAATTTTTAATTTTTGAAGATGAATTGATATATTAATTTATAACAGAATATCTAAAACTATATACATATAATAATACGACTAAAAAAAAATATTGCATTTTTAGGGATAATTTATAATAACAAAATAATTGACAAATATTTTAATAAATTAAATGATGAGAGGATGATAGACGGGTAAGCATAGCAACCGGTTATTTATGTGATAAGTTATAGAAATTTATTCATTTAAAAATATCAATACAAAAAAGACAAATAATATACCTTTTTCTTGTTCTAGTCTGAAGATGGGATATTAAAGTGGATCAAAGACATTGACTCCATTCATATTATCTTCTTTTTGAACTTCCAATTGTTATTCTATCCTATTTCCCTTAAGTCTATTGGTCACTTATTGGCCAACTTCCTTCAATAACGCCCAGATATCCTTGATATATTTATCACCCCCTAGATTTATTTATCCCAATGTCACAATCAAATCCCTGGACGATTAATGAAAAATCACAATGGATTACTACTAAAAAGCTCCTAAAATTTAAAGATTATAATCACCTACTACTTACTGAAGTTCAAACCTGATCCACATCCGACGAAGATATATTTATATTTCCCTTAGTGTTTTTGTATATATTTGTATTTTCCTTAGTATTTTTTGTAAATATTTGTATATTCCTTAGTTGTTTTTTTTTTGTATATATTTGTATTATATCTAAATGCCAGACTGATGTACATTCAGTCCCGAAATAAAATTATTTCGGATATTCCGCTCAAACCGAACCTTCCACATAAAGTATTTCATCCTTCAGAAATTTCCAACATCATTCATAGTCTACTTTCCCGCAAAGCTCCTGGGCAAGACCTTATCACACCCCATATCTTACAGCTTCTCCCTCGAAAAACTATCATACTCTTCACTTATATATACAATTCCGAACTCAGACTCATCTATTTTCTTGACGCTTGCGAAATTCCTGTAACAAAAATAATACCAAAACGCAACTCGAATACTCATCTTCCACTCAGTCTACCTCTCTTTTACCAATTATGGGCAAAATACTGGAAAAAAACTCATTTTAAAACGTGTCTATCCTATCTTAGATTATGATCATATAATCCCAGATCACCAGTTTGGATTAGGAACATACCACTCTGCTGTCCAACAATACCATCGTGTGGACGTTTTCTCCTGCGTATTAGAGCGCAGATTGTACTACACGGAAGTCTTTCTTAACGTAAAACAGACATTTGATCGAGTCTGGCAACCGGGACTGCTTTACGAAATCCGCCAATTCCTTTCCTGTACATATTGTCTTATTATCCTCTCCTACTTCTCACACAGATCATTCAAAGTAAACAATAATGGTGTCTATTTATCCCATTTTTCTCTGTGTTCCTCAAGCTAATGTCCCCGGCCTTATCCTCTACATAGTTTATTCAGCTGACATTACAACTCATCCTAACACCACATGTTGATATTATGCTATGTGGTGTTAAGAACATATATGATATCAGTTAATGAGGACTCGTTTATTGCTTTCCAATTCTTCAGTCTCACATCATAAACCTTGAATAACTGTGTCGAAACTGGAGAATTAAAGTCCGAAAAATCCCATCGAATCACATTTGTCCTTCGACGCACACCTATGACTTCCTTCTCTACGGCATCCTTTAATAATATTTCACTAATCCCAACTAACACCCAAACTAGACCTATTCCATAATTATATTTCTGTATTCTGTGAGAATTGGTCCTCACAATCCAAAATACTTCGCAAAATTCTCAATGTTCTCTAATTTGTCACAAGTAAAATTGCCTATATTGACCACAATGGACCACATGCTGTCGATCAAAACCCTCCTAAACTTCTGAAAAGAATATGGCCACAGGGCCTTCTAACATTGAACTACGATTGGAGTGCTACCAATAGGTAGTTTCATTTCGAGTATGTACAAGTTATATATCAATTTCATATTAACATGCAGTATTTTTAGTTAATACAGTTATAAATTTCAATAAATCAAATAATTATAAATGAAATAGTGTTAGATCTATTCGTAGACTATTGGAACTGAAGTCCTGCTCGCACAAGTCTTACTATTACATACCCTTCATTGAAAGTTTCAACGAACTTTAAAATTTTACAAGGACACTTTTCAGGTTAACAATTATTTATAAAAAGAGTGCTTTAATATATTTCTCATTTACATTTTTCCCTCCTAGATCGACGATTGGCCCCACTGTGTGCTCGAGGCAAGTTCTCCATGTTTTCCTAACCTTTTGTGAAATAAATAAATCTTCCTTAAGGAGCTTAGAGATTAGATAATATATGTATTTATAAATCCAGTGAATAAAAAAATATTTTCATAAATATATATTAAATTTATGAAAATATTTTTTATAGCTTCAAGGAGGATTGCATTAAAATATGACAACTACATCAAAGTAAGATTAAAAAAAATACCAGATGTCAGTATATCAAAGCAATTCATACAAATATTTTGCTACCAAAGAGGGAGTACAGCAAGAGTTGAAAACTAATAGAAAATAAATTCAACAACAGATAATTACATATTGACAATTAACTAGCTTTCACAACATACCATACCCTTTATGTGTGCTCTCAAGCATTGGAAGACTAATATTTAATTATATTTCATTGGCAACCTTTGATGAAGAGTGTAAACAATTTCATGTGTTGACACAAATGCCAGCTGTCTGAGATCATCAATTAGGTACAAGCTCAGGCAGTCAGTGTTTTGTCTTCCATCTGTACTTGTCGACAGTACATTATCTGACTAATGGATCGTCATTACCTTGCAGCAGATAAACGAAAAGGAGGGTATAGGACCCACAAAAACTATTGCAGTATGTGAATTGGATTTCTTGCAGGTAATTCGTTATAAAGATTAAATTAATTTTAAAATATAATATATCTTTCTAAATTTCTACTTATTAAATTTTCTAAATTATTAGTTACTTTATTAATAATCCATCATTTTATAAAATTTAATCTGAAAGATTTTATCATTGTATAACTTCAACCAAGGTGAAAGAGTAATAATATATTGATTCTGACATACGTTAATATTGATAATTGATGTTTCAAACAAACTCCAACTACGGCATCCCTGTTTAAGATACATTGAAATATATTAGTTGTAAACCCATAATAAAAAATATTAAAACGACAGTTGATTAATAGTATAAAATTCAATTATTTACTAAGAGTATTTTAAAGAAATATACTTACATAGCATAGATTAGAACATAATTTAGCCGTTTGAGAATTATTTGAATGTATAATAAAAATAATATCAATAAAACAATACTTACTAAACTGAAATATATTTTTTTTTTATTATTCATATCAATTTCATTGTCTGATAATGATTTATTGAGTATTCGAAAAAATGGCTTAAAGTTGTAGGTAGTGTTTTTAATATGAATTAAAATATAATTTCAGAAAAAAACACCCATATTTATTAAGTTATTACTACACACACAGCTATGCATTGAAGATCGTTTGAATAATGCATACATTTTTTCACATAATAAATTAAATAACTTTTTTTGTTTATTTAGTTTAATTCTCGTACATTTCATTAACTTCAATTCATCACTTTTATCAGCAATTTTATTCTTCTAATGCCTAGCATAAGAGTTAAGAATTTATTATTTTTTTTTTTTTAATTTATTTATCAGGTAATATAAAACTCTGTTACAATGACAATAATTATAGTGAGGTAAGAACACATTCACACAATATACACAAAAAACATAAAATAAACAGCAGAAAAATAACAACTAAATAATATTAAAAAGTATATCCAACAAATAAAACTATAATCAGTTAAAGATAAATAAATTTAAAAAACACAGACATACCTATATACAATATTTTCAATCAGGCTAGGAAACTCCAAGCCAGACTTGTCTACAAACTGGAGATCTTGGAAACAGCAGAAGATCTAGGATCCCAGGCTACACACCAGACAGACCCAAATTTATTTTTTATCACTATGGAGGATATCGTGGTTCATTTCCAGTACCACTCGATTTTTTGGTATATTTCAGCTCTTGGCATGGTAGCTTCAAATCACGATATTAAAATATTTCGTTTCTTATAGGTAAATTGAGTAGAAGATAAGAAATAAAAAAATAACAAAAAAAGGGGCGGTAACTTGGCTAAATGAAAATATAAATATAAGTTTACGTAATAAATATAGTAACAAATTCAGTTTTTAATGGGTGTCTTTTTTTATAGTCTACCATCACATAAGAGAAAGCCTAAGATTTCGTAATCAATTTAGGTACTAAATCAGCAATTGCCCCTTACAGGTTTTGATTACATAAATGGCAAAGGGATCAATATGACTGGTTCTCTTGTCGTCGATTGCATAACTATCAATACTGGTTGCTTTTCTCAAGATGAGTTAATTCAGTTTTGAAGAAAATAAATAAAATCCATATACGATGTGGTTTCGTAATCTATATCAACCTCGGTGACAAGTTTCCTATAAAAGCCCTGTTGACTGGCAATGAACAACACTTCCCTAAGGCAATAAAAAAAATTCACATCAACAAATTTTATGTTAATATCCGAAAACACTTACTAGACAAACGCTCTAAGCTTTAAATCAAGTACGAACGACTCATATATACGACAATAATGAGACCTATTTGGACTTACGGAATTGAGCTTTGGGACTCCACTAAACCATCGAATTCCTCTCGTATCCAATCCTTACAATCCAAAATAATTCGTAAAATCATCAACGCTACTTACTTTGTCATAAATAAAATCATCCATGAAGACCTTAATGTTCCATATGTTTCCGATTTGGCCCAATCCAGATACCTATCCTTCCATATCAAACTGCAGAACCATCCGAACCCTCTCGTTTCAAACCTTGCATCCTCCTCGATCCCTGATAACCCTTCGAGGGGTCTGAAAAGAAGATGGCCTCGGGACCTTCTAATATAGAACTTTAATTTTAGTTCTACCAATGGGTAGTTTCTCTTCATGTTGTACATGTCATGTTACTAATGTCACATTTACTTGTTGTATTTCTCATGTAATACAGTTGTAAATTTCATTAAAATAAAAAATAAAAATATCTGAAACAATTGTGTGTTTGAAATATCTTTTATCGCTTTTTGAATCTTAAAGGTCGGCTTTTTGAATCTTACCAATGTTTATGTAGACTCGACTACACAACACGGGAAAATGAGGATTGCGGCGGTAGAATTTTAAGGCTATTATTTCCAAAGAAATATATTGACGAACTCCTTGTTTCTAATCGCAAAAAAGTTACAGGATTGTCGGGTATTCTATCGCGTTGCCCTAACCTGATGGAAGATCTTATGATAAAAAATTTTTTTATTAATTTATTTTAAATGATATTTACAACTGTATACAAAAAAATACATCCGGTAAATTCGCACATTGGTATAAAGACATGGAACACATGTTGAGAAACTACCCATTGGTAGCACTCTAATAATATGTCTATATTAGAAGATCACGTGGCCATCTTCTTTTCAGACGCCTCGGAGGGTTATCAGGAATCGAATAGGAAGCAAGGATAGAGATAAGAGGGTTGGGATGGTTATGAAGTTTATTATGGAAGGACAGATATCTGGATTGGGCCAAATCTGATACATAAGAAACATTAAGGTCATTATGGATAATTTTATTTGTAACAAAGTAAGGAGCATTGGGGATTTTACGAAGGATTTTGGATTGCAAGGACTGTATGCGAGAGGAATTTGAAGGCTTGGTGGAGCCCCATAGCTCAACCCCGTAAGTCCAAATAGGCCATGTAAATCAGTCTTTTATAATTGATTGGAAGGTTAGAGCGTTTGTCTAGTAAGTGTTGAAGTAGTCGGAAACGTCGAGCGGTTTCTTGTCGTTTCAGTCTGTTATGAGGATTCCAAGTTAGACGTTTGTCCAGATGGAGTCCTAGGTAACGGATTTGTTCAACAGGAATAAGTGAGGTGTTGTTAAAGGATACTGAAGGACAGGAAGTCATTGGTTTACGACGAAGGGTGAAGGTAATTTGATAGGATTTATTGGAATTTATTTTAATTCTCCAGTTCTGACACCATTCCTCAAGGTTTGTGATGTGGGGTTGAAGGGTTTGGGATGCAATAGATGGGTCGTTATTGACTGATAGGATACATGTGTCATCAGCATATGTGGTGATGACAGTGTTGGGATGGGTTGGGATGTCAGCTGTATAAACAGTGTAAACGATAGGACCTAGGATACTACCTTGAGGAACACCTGCAGACTGGGAAAAACGGGATGTATATACATTGTTGTGATTTACTTTAAAGTATCTATCAATAAGGTAGGAACGGATAATGAGAAAGTAGGTAGATGGTAGGAATTTTCGGAGTTTGTACAGCAGTCCCGGATGATAAAAATAATTACGAGTTTGCGTTCCGGTGCCGGGAGGAGGGGCTTTTAACTCTCCGCCCTTAGTTCCCGCCTTCACCCCTGGCTCGGGAAAACCCCATAAAGCCTAAAAGGCAAGAAAGAGAAACTTTCTTAATCTCAGAACTAAAAATATTATGATGCTTCGACTGTATTAATCTCTTGGGTGTATCCATAATTACATTTGTTAATAATAAATGTTCGTAATTTTCAAAACTAATACAATATATTGTTTTAACAAGGGCGCTTTTATGCCCCTAGCACGTTTTTTACCATCATTTTCCATCATAATCGCGTACATTATTAGTAATTATCTCACATATTTTCTTATCTAATTATATCACATTCTTAATCTCACATATTTTAAATTTACCTTCTCACCTAAACTATCTTTTATTCCTACTTCTTACGCTTCCAACAACAAAACACTTAAATAGTAAGTGTGTAAGAAAGAAATATTTTTCCTTCTTCGACCTCGTGACGTTAAAAATCCATATTAATATCCATATTATATAACATACTAATTAACTGGTGAACAGGTCCTTAAATATTGAGAAATATCTAAGGAAGCGATATTATGCGGAGTATACTTCTAGCTCAAGAAAAATAGGTTTATGGTCTTTTTAATAGAATTTTTTTGTGGAGTTGGACAATGGTCTACTGCACCACTGAATTTTTTTTTATCAATACCAACTTCAGGAAATAGTTTATTAATGTTACTTAAAGTTTTAGAAAAAATAAACCATTTAGTGGTGTTAAATTATATCATATAGGCTTAATTACAGGCATTATTATATCATTATCAAATTTTAACCAAATAGATTTTGAGTTAACCCTTATTAAAAGAGGAAGTTTTCTAAAACTGGGAAATCGATATTCCATTATTTAAAATAAATTGCTAGTATTTAACAATTTATATTATAAATTGAAATAGTATTTTAAACAATGCCAATGTCTTGATTCAGTGGATTTTAAATACTTTTTCAAACTTAAACAATTTTTTAGAAGTTTACATACAGTAAGAAAATATTATTTAATTTCCTTGGAAACATGTGACTTACGTTAAATAATGTTAAAATAATAATAATAAAAGGCTTAGCGAACCCGAAGGTTCGATGCCGACCGACACTATCAATTGCTTATTACACATCTCTCTCATCCGTTTGCCGTCCAAACATAGTCCCTTCAGATCGGCTTCTAATGTAATCTTCCCACCTTCCCTTCGGTCTTTTTTTTTATTTATTTACATCCCTGCCGTGCCTGATAGGCAATACGGGTTTTTCCCTTCGGTCTACCCCTCGGACGTTTACCATTCTGTACAGCAAATATTAACTTTTTAAGAATTCTCTCGTTACTAAGCCCAACAATTTTACAAGCCCATTTGATTCGCCGGGATGAAACCACCTCAATTATATTATACGGATACAGTTCAGGTAATTCGGGGGTGTGTAACCGTCTGAACTCTCCGGTTAATTCATCCTTCTTCGGTCCGAATATTCTACCCAATACTTTATTTTCAAAAACCTTAAGACGTTGCTCATATCTTAATGTAAGCGGTCTCGTTTCGCATCCATAAAGAACTGTAGGTAAGATAATGTTTTTATAGATTCTAATTTTTAAGTTCTGGGACAAGAGCTAAGTAGTTTTGTCACAGAAAAATAACAAGCATTTCTCTCCTTCAGTCTAACCTTAATTTCTATTTCAATTTCGTTTTTTCTAGTTATCGTAGACCCTAGTTACCTAAACTTCTCTACCTGTTCAAATATTACCAGTAATATAGCTATTTTTCCAGCTAACCATATATTTTGTCTTATCCGTGTTTATTTCGAGCCCTATTTCTTTACTGGCATTCATTAATGTTGTCGTATTTAGTTTTATAGTTGCCACGTCTTCGCTTAACAGCACCAGATCATCTATATAGCCTAGCACGGGTGTTGTCCCACCCAGATCCAACCCTTTTTCGGTACGCATTACCTCCCTAATGGCATGTTCTAATGCCAAATTGAACTGGACAAGCGTAAGGAAATCCCCCTGTTTTAAACCCGAACGAAACTCAAACTTTTCGGCCAGATTATTACCGATTCTAACTTTATTAGTGTTTCCGTCAAGCACATCCTGACTAGATTTACTATTTTTTTTTTTTGGAATCCCCTGCTCGATTAGAATATTATACAGTTTATGGCCGTCAATAGAATCGTGAGCCTTTTTGAAATCGATACACAGCTGATGAACAATACCGTTGTGCTCTATCTTTTTCTGTAATATTTGCCGTATAGAAAATATTTGATCAATAGTCGAACGATTCCGTCTAAATCCGCATTGGTAGTCTCTGGGGTATGCCGTGATTCTACTAGTTAAGA
This sequence comes from Nezara viridula, assembly GCA_928085145.1. Taxonomy (NCBI): domain Eukaryota; kingdom Metazoa; phylum Arthropoda; class Insecta; order Hemiptera; family Pentatomidae; genus Nezara; species Nezara viridula. The sequence continues at coordinate 56,080,594 of OV725078.1, read as the reverse complement.
TTAAAATGAATATTTTATAACCATTCTTCAGGTAATTTCTCATTCGCCCAGATCTCTTTAACCAGCCAATGTATTTTAGAAATTCCAGCTTCCCGCATGGCCTTATTAGTTCAGTAGGAATATTATCGGTTCCCGCTGCTTGATAAGATTTTCATTTTCCGATAGCTACTTCAACTTCCCTCGGTTCTTCTATTAACGGTTCAGCACTATGGTACTCAGAAGGAGGACACAGATCATAATATCCCGTATTTAAAATTTTCTCAAAGTGGTCTCAAACTTCTTCATTATGTCAACCGGATCGGTCAGAATATTGTTATTTTCATCCCTATGTCCTTTATTGAGACAGATTGTAATGTTTATCAATAAACAAATAATCCAACTTAAAAAACAAAAAAAAACTTTCATCCCTAATTCCAGACGTGACGGGCCCTAAACATTTACGTTATCTGTTTATACATTTGTACATACCTCTTACGTTATTTTCGATTCTATTAGCTTCTATTTCAATTATTTTATTTTTAAGATACTCCCTTTTTTATTTTTGAGCAGTTTTTTCGTTTCAATCTTTGAGGTTCGGATGTATTCCAGATTATCTGGATTATTTAGAGCTTTTAGTTTAGCGGATTTCCTTTTTTTGCACATGTTTAAGCAATCTTCATCAAACCACGGTTAGAAGGCTCTAGTCAGAAGGCTCTAAAGCTTCTAAAGTTAAATAATAAATCTTTAACCTTTGATATCTATTTCAATAAATGAGTTTGAGATATATGTTAATATTAACTTAAGTGCCGTGCAATTACGAAACAACCTGTATTTAATTTTTTTTTTCTTTTTAAGATATAGATATATCGGTTTTTTTCATATCCAACATCGGATGTATGGTATATACGAGTATTGGTATATATATATATATATATATATATATATATATATATATATATATATATATAACATAAAAAGTGTAATTAACAATGTCAGAAAGAACGCCTCTGTTCTTTTTAATATCGTCATTTACACTTTTTAAGTTTTATTTACTTGTAAATTTGTAAAATAAACATTTTTATGAAAGTCTTAGCTGGAGACGGGGTCTCGATGGACAGAGAACAAATTACAACATTTTTTGAAGGATATATAGGAAAGTGGAGTCTAATTCTAGAAAGGTAGATGCAAGGGTTAACAGATAACATTTAACAGGCCTTGTGTTTACAGGAACTGTTCCTTAGAATAAACATTACAACCATGAGAAAGTCTTATAATTTTATATGGAATAAGGGAAAATATAATACATAAGTCCTCCCCTCTCAGATACGAATTTCTGCGCTTTGGATGAAATGTGTAAAACTTACAAAAGTAACAATAAAAATAATACTAACTACAATAAAAGATATCAATGAAATTATAATGCGTGGTGTGTTTAAACCATAATTTAACTTCGTTGTTAAAAAGTGTGAAAGAATCGAAGTTTCTAATTGATGAGTTTAAATTATTTAATTGAAGAGTTGTATTCAAAAGCTGTGAGGCATGAATATTAAATGTTTGTTGATGAAATAATATAACAGAACCATGCGTTTCAGTGAAGGATAAAATAGTTTTATTATGATACATAATAGAGTTTAAGTTTGTTTCGATTACGTAAATCCCATGCATGTGATCATTTACTGTTGTTTCTTGATCTTGTTGAACTTGAAGATCATCGGGGTTGTAAAAAGCGACAAGAAGATAAGGTGTTTCTGGAATAACTTCAATATGGTTTTCGGACGGACTCATGCCTTTGCCAAAGGCAGTTCGAGCTGGATGATTTCTATAAAATATCATGGATACAAGGAACATAAAGATGTGATATTGCTATGTTCCTGGCCTCGCGTTTCTACGGCGAGTAGGGGGTTCCAGGAACCGCATTTATTTGTATTTAATAGTTATATTTGTATTCATATCGGTTCCAGAAGGGAACCGATCTACAGAAAAATATATTAATTAGGTATTTAAAGGTAAGATACCACAGACCCCCTACTATAGTATCCTAGATTGAACCATATAATTTTTATTGGATTTCCTTTCTAAAGGTATCATGTTTTTAAATTCACTATTTGTTCTATATCTAACTGGTGGCATGCAAGGTAAATGGTAAAAGTACTACGTTGGTTTACCAACTATTATATTTACAAGCTTAAATAAAACCAAAAACATCTATATACAAAATAATAACTAAACATATATACATAATGAATAGTTGAGAATCATACTGGAGGAGAATGCTTGATGTTCAATTAAAGTTACATGTGTTTTATTGATTATATTAATTAATAATTTGTGGTTGCCAACACAAATTTACATTAGTATAACTAAATGCTTGTTACCACTTAGCTGGTCCTTCATAGTGTTTCTAGGTGTTTCTAGCCGTCGTATCTGGATTCCCTGTCTCTGCTCTCCTTCAGCGTCTAGTCCGTCCATCTGCTCTCTCCGGCTGTCTTCGTCTTCCTCCCTCGACTCCCCCGCTTGAAGTCCCCTCAGCAGAGTCCCAAAAAGAAGTCCCCTCAGCTGAGTCCCAAAAAGAAGTGCCTTAGTCGTAGTCCTCTATTTCCCACCTTTCTTCATCCCCCTCTCTTTTGGTAGTCTTCTCTGATTGGCTGAATATTCCTAGCCTAAGGGATGACCACGCCCTCTCCCCCAGGCCAAGGTAAAGCAGCAGGTACAGATTTCCGTATTTCTGGTGGAAGGTGTGACAAGGTCTTTCGGGATCCTGTTTAAACACTCAGTTGTCGGTCTTGGTCGGTGGTTCTTAAAGGTTTTTATTACCACTTACAAAAGGTTGGGCTTGTGGGTCGTTACCCTCGCTCAGGTAGCGCCAGATGTGGCCACTTATGACATTTATTTATTTATACCTTTAAAATAATTAAATGAATACCACCGGCGGTATTTACAATACATAGCAATATGTCAGTTTCATGACAGTGATGAATAGAGTTTCTCTTGATTCATGGATAATTTAGACATTTAAAGTTGTTATTATAATTCAAGAGATATTTGAAAGTTTGAATTATTGTTATGATTTCATCCTTTACAACTGATGGTGTGGGATATAAATTATATAGATTATAAACAGTTTCTTCAAATATTAGAAAAGATATAGTGCAAATAATTTCATTTTCATGCATAGTGCATTGTACAGACATTGTATGTTCAATATCAAGGATAAATTTAGATTGAAATAGATACAGAAAATTATTTTCGTAATGTGAATAAATTGTCTCTAACTCATGAAATAAAGTTTTATTATTAATTATAGAAGGATGCAAGATATTTAATTTACAAAAGGTTAAAGAAATTTCAATATCAGAGATTGTAGCTGAAATTAAAATAAAATAATTTGAATGTGATATAATAATTATTTTATAGTTAACAAATTGACTGTGGTCCCTATAAGATGAATGTTTTCTGCAACATAATAATCTTCAATGTTTTTGATAATTTTATTAAATTGAAATATTAAATCATTGTTTATTGACTATAGGTAATGCAATTGATCAACTATTTGGTCTTGATTGTCTTTCAATATTTTGAATATATTAGAAAATGATTTTTTTATCATTAAAATCTAAATCACCGTTTACACTTTTTATAATGGACCCTAGGTCATTAATTAAGTCTCTTTTCAATAGGTTATTGTTTGGATTGTGTAATTTAACATTATGAATTTTTTTATATATTATTAACATTGTACTACGAATGATATCTATGTGAACTTTTAAGTCTTTTAATATTGTTTTATTAAAATCTTAGTCAATTAAAGATCGATTAAATTGCCAACTTCCATAATTATATTTCTCAAAAAGTAGCGATAGACAAAAAGAAATGTATTATTCTATACTTGTATTATTCTATACGATACTTGTAGTTTAGCTTGATCTAGATAAATAGGTATGATGTCTAGATTAGTTATGTTTTTAATTTCATTAATTAATTTTAATTTCACGATTAATTTTTAATCGTCGCTCCAGCGGAAGTTGATACTAACCTAGAAATTAAATTAATTGAATCTTAAATGAATAATTAATTTAATTTAATCTTATATTATTTATTATGATAAAAAAGTTAATAACAACAACGACATATTAATTATTAATCAAATATTTTATTTGATATGTGTGGGCATGATTGCCATCTTTTGAACTGTAAGAGCTCATATTCTCTGAACTCTCCAGTTAATTATATTTTATATATAAGAGTCATTATCCTTTATAATTATTATCACATATTTTAATAAATTTGGGCACGAATGCCATCTTTTGAACTGAAAGAGCTCATATTCCCTGAACTCTTCAGTCATTCTTAACCTAATTATATCAGTGTATTTTTATTAATTAAAAGTGAATAATAAAATATTTGTCTTTTCCGCTTTTACCTCTTTCACCGACTTTTCCGCTTTTACTGTTTTTCCCCACTTTTCCGCTTTTACCGTCTTTATTCTTATTACTATTAATGATAGAATAAAGGTAGTATTAATAATGTTGCTACATAAACAAAATGATCAGTTTCATGTATTTATTTATTTTCTTTACTTTATTTCAATTATTTTATTTTGTAATTATTATATTAAAATTATTCATTATTGTAATAATATTTAATTGCTTCATTAAAAAAATTAATGAAATATATTTAATGAGAAGGAGTTAATTGGGGTGTGCGGTCAAATAAATGCTATATTAAAATATAGTATTTATTAAATTTTTGCCTTTTTAAGTCTGGAATTGCGACGTATGGATTGTGGGTTTGTATCTTGTTGTTGACCCCGTGGTAATGTATTCATAATGATGTAGAGATGGTCTACCGTTGATATAATATGAGAAGTTGATATAATATAAGAAGTTAATTGGAGTTTGCGGTCAAATAAATACTAAATTAAAATATAGTATTTATTTAATTTTTGCCACCTATTAAATAAATACTATACTATATAATGATCCAACAATTGCATCCCAAACTCTTCAATCACACATCACAAACCTTGAAGAATAGTGTCAAAACTGGTGGATTAAAATAAATTCCAATAAATCCCATCAAATCACCTTTACCCTTCGTCGTAAACCAATGACTTGCTGCTCTATAGTATCCTTTAATAACACCCCACTTATCCCTGTAGAACAAATCCGATACCTTGGACTCCAGCTGGACAAACGTCTCACTTGGAATCCTCATACAAGACTGAAACGACAAGAAACTGCTCGACGTTTCCGCTTACTCCAACACTTACTAGACAAACGCTCTAAACTTCCCATTAATTACAAACGACTCATATACATGACTATAATAAGATCTATTTGGACTTATGGAGTTGAACTATGGAGCTCCACTAAACCATCAAATTCCTCTCGTATCCAATCTTTACAATCCAAAATCCTTAGTAAAATCCTCAATGCTCCTTACTTTGTCACAAATAAAATAATCCATAAAGACCTCAATGTTCCATATGTTTCCGATTTGGCCGAATCCAGATACCTATCCTTCCATAATAAACTTCATAACCATCCGAATCTTCTTGTTTCTAACCTTGCTTAATCTTCGATTCCTGATAACCCTCCGAGGCGTCTGAAAAGAAGATGGCCTCGTGATCTCCTCATGTAGACAAATTATTAGAGTGCTACCAATGGGTAGTTTCTCAACAAGCGTGTTTCATGTTAGTATATTCTTCTGTACACATTTACTTGGTTTATTCATACTAATACAGTTGTAAATATCATAATAAAAGTTAAAAAAAAAAAAAAGTATTTATTTGACCGCCTCCCCCCAATTAACTCCTTCTCATATTATATCAACGGTCAACCATCTCTATATCATTATGAAATATATTTAAATTCAATTTAAGCTGAAGTTAAACGACCAAGAACCGGTGTAACTGCAAGGTTATCATTTCTAAGAAGCATTAGTCAGCATTACTGGACTTTTGCACTACTTTTTTATTTTTTTACGAAATCATTTGATATTGTTTAGATGAATTTTCTCCCCAGTGTTATAATGTTTTTTATCAATGATTGCTGTTTAACTTTTTTTTTAAATTTATTTCTTAAATTTTTCTTTTTTTTTTTTTGTATTTATTTTCTAATTTAGACCGTTTCTCTAGATTAGTTTCAAAGACCGTACCGGGAATGTTTTTTGTTAATTCTTCTCGATTTTTATTTCATCTTGCTAGATATTTTTTTTATTTCATTATTTCATGTAGCCTTAATATTAATGCCCTTCAATGTGGCAGAATGTATTAATATTCAATAAAGAAAAATTTCATTTTTTTTTTTTTTTTTTGTTAGCTTCTTGATTCCGGAGGTTAATACGTTCATGTAAAATTTTGACTCTTTTATTATGTTTTGTGACGTAGTCATTAATTATTTGGTTATTTAAGTCCATTTCAATGAATTATCTATATCTAAAAGCACAGAATTGATTTCTATCGGTTTTGCTGAATAGAATGAATAGAATTATTAAACGCGAGTACAGTATATTTAACTTAAGAATTTATTTCTGAATGTTTGTAATATTTGAGCATTACTTCATAAAATTTTGTGTAAAAATCATTATTAAAATACAAACAATATTTAGTGCTGCGTTCTACATATTCTTTTATTAATTTTATAATATCTTTTCCGAAATTTTCTTTTAAAATCTGCAGGGCTATTCTCGTTCTGAATTATTCTGAAGTTGTTTAATTTTAAGTTGTCGGAAATGTTTTTTGTTAATTCTTCGCGATTTTTATTTCATCTTGCTGGATATTATTTTTTATTTCATTATTTTTTTTTTAGTTTCTTGATTCCGGAGGTTAATATGTTCGTGTAAAATTTTGACTCTTTCATTATGTTTCGTGACGTAATCATTAATTATTTGGTTATTTGAGTCCATTCCAATGAGTTTATCTATATCTAAATGCCCAGAATTGATTTCTATCGGTTTTGCTGAATAGAATGAATAGAATTCTTAAACGCGAGTACAGTATATTTAACTTTTTTCTCAATTTTGGCATTTTTGAACTCATCTCTATTGTTTAATATTCTTAAGTGTTCAATCACAGTAATATGAAATCTTTTAACAGGACCGTTTGATTGGGGAGATTGAGTAGCCGTATAATGTAATTGAATTTTGTATAATTTTATGGAATTTCTAAATTCTAAACCATTGTCCGTTATAATTTGGATTATAATTTTCATGTTAGGCCAGTAATATAATCTTTTAATTTTATTATATGTTTCTTCGGAACCTATGTGGTTGGTTTTGCTGTGATAATCATTTATTAAATAAGTCTGTTCATCAGGGTCTTGGACGTCAGTAAGCCTACTTGCATTTTTAACGAAATTTATTTCTGAATGTTTGTAATATTTGAGCAATACTACATAAAATTTAGTGTAAAAATCATTGTTAAAACAATATTTAGTTCTGAGTTCTACATATTCTTTTATTAATTTAATAACATCTTTTCGGAAATCTTCTTTTAAAATCTGCACGGCTATTCTCGTTCTGAATTATTATAAAGTTGTTTAATTTTAGGTTTCGCGGGATTAATATTGACAAAATTTAAAAATATTTGATTTTTCCTAAATTAACCGGTATGCCAATAATGGGTATTTCAATTTATATTAATAGTATCTTCGATTTCTGTTATATATATTTTTACAAGAGATAACACGTTAGCGACTTTGCTTTCAGTACGGCTTGCGCATGCTATTGGTAATCTCGTCCTCCATGAAGAAGACGCCTAATACGACGTTAGATGCATCATTGGTTAAATATTAAAATATTTCTACAGGTTTCGAAACTTTCTAAATAATTTTATCCCCGACCTTAATTTATGATCCTTTCTTTAAACAGTAGGTAAGAGGTGTAGTCAAATGAAAATTTGGAATAAAATTGCGGTAATGTCCTAGTAATCCGAGAAATTCTTTTGTAGTTTTGGGCTACTCTAGTTTTGGGGTTATTTTATAGCAAAAATTTTATTAACATTGGGTATTCTAATCTATTTTTCAAAAATTCCGTTTTATCAGGTTGAATTTTTAAATTAAATCTTTTAATTTTATTGTTTTAAAAATAGATATGTGTTCCTGAAGTGATTTTGTGTGCTATTATATGTTCTAAATATGCGACGCAATTTGGAATGCCCATAAGTATGTCGTTAATTACTCTCATAAAAGTTGGAGGACTATTTTTTTTAAACCAAAAGTGAGTCTTATGAATTCAAAATGATGGCCTGCTGTCTAAAAGGCTGTTTTAGTGGTACTTTGTTTATCTACCAAATTTGATGAAATGAACTTACAATTTTTTCCGTATTTGCCGTTTTTTATCGGTTTTACGTGTTTGCCACTTTTTAAATGATGTTAGGCCTTCATGTATTGTAAGAAAATTATTTAAGTTGTTATGAGAAATAACAGCTTCTCCGTTAGAGATGTTTTTAATTGGAACTTTGATTACGGTTTTCGAATCGTTAGTTATTCTATTGGTGTATTCGGATTGTGGAGGTTTATTATTATAAAAAAATTGATATTTCCAAATGGTATTATTATTATATCTTCCAATAAATCAATTTTAGCCCCTAACAACTTAAGTTTGTGAATGCCTAGTAATAAACAATATTTTTCGCGAAAATTGACAATACCAAATTTAAGAAGTGTATTGGTATTTGTAAATAATTTTGATAAATCTACAATATTTTTATAATTTTGTGATGAGGAACCATGATTACTTGTGACTTTAAAATGTGAATGGTTAGTATGATTATTGAAATATTTATTTGCTGTGTTTCGTGTAACGAATAATTTTTATTAAGCTGTGTCATAACATTTTTTTAAATTAGCTTTTGGTCATGTACTAAATGTAAGGGCACTGTAAAAAAGATAAATTTATAATATATACGGGGTGATCGTTTTTTCTAGACCTAAGATTCTTGGTGCACTTCTAAAAATTATTTTGTTCATTATTCTAAATTTAAATTATATAATCATTTTATTTTGGAATTACGAAGTTTGGAATTCCATGTACTGGGGTTTTAAAAAAAGAAAATAATATCATATTTAGATCGTGTTTTTAGAGTAAGATTTATCATGCGACTGAATTTTGTGCCACATAGTCGGATGGCTACTATACGCAACACTAGGAATCAAGTATCAAGCAACATGTCGATCAGTGTTGCCTCAGTGGAATTCCGCCTTTAGAATTAACATTCCAACCATGAGAAATTCTTATAATTTTAGATGGGATAAGGGAAAATAAAACACATGAGATATATATATATATATATATATATATATATATATATATATATATATATATATATATATATATATTTGTTTTTTGTCCGATATTATTTATATTGATCTTTCCAAACTTCAGTATCGAAAACGATATATATATTTTTTTTTTTGGAGAAAAAAATAATACTGCACAGAAAACAAAACAAGAATGAAAACAAAATTTTTGAAAGTGAACTAGTGGTGTGGTGTGTTCATATAGCTAGCTATTTTTAGATAACGTGACCAGTTATTTTCTGCCCTGAACCACACTCCTGTATGTTGTTGAGGTAAAAAGGGCTGGATAAAAAAACGTCCAGTCATGAACTATCATATAGAAATTAATTAAATTGTTTACAAATTTGTTTAAAAAATCGATTAATATTCCTGAAGATACCACAAAGAATCGTTGTTGTTTTTTTTCGATACTTAAAGTTTTTTCTAGTTCCTAGTAATATTTCTTCTTGTCAAATATTAACACAATGCCAAAAAAAAAATTATTTGTTTTGTCATAGGTTTGTTTTAAACATCAATTAGCCATACGATCTGAGATTGTTCAGAATTTTACTTAAAAACTATGCAAGTGAAAGTATAACAACTCTAGTTTTTGTTTTTGTTTTTTTGTGGCTTTATGCTTGGGCATATTTGCCAATATACCAATAAATATTCTGTTAAATGTAATCTCAGACAACATTTTAATACTTTTTTTCAATTAAATTAAGTCATAGCCAATTGAAACATGCCAGGAAAGAGTGTACGCAGCTTTCATATTGGGAGGGTAAGGGGGCAATACGGATTTTTTTTTCGGATAAGTTTATTATTATTACAATTTATAAATATTTGTATATGAAATACGATATATAAATATAACAACAATTTTTAAAATTTAATTTTCTTGATTATTCGGCAAACCTTTTGTATTATATTATGTTTTATTTGCTTTCAAATTATTTACTACCCTCCTCTGCGTACGTCCATTATTTCCTAATTAGTTTCTTTCAGAATGTTGAAATACCATCAACCGACCTGTCAATGATGATAATTATTCATACATTTTTGGTTTTTTATTTGTTGCTACTTTATTTTAAATTTGCTCCGTGTCCCACGGCCAAATACAATGAATTAGTTATATTTATTATATACACACAATAAAAGTTGGCAAAAATAAATTTTTTTTTTAAAAAAGACTGCGTCCTGAATATTTATCACCCATGATACACACAATAAAGGTACCGCATACCGATATTTCAAACAAACGGTGCCCTTAGAACCTATATTTTAACGAGAAATACTGAAGACGATTATCCGCTTGTGTTGAGTAATTAGGATAACGTCATATCTACCGTTCTTCAATATTTTGCCTTTTTACCTTGGTTTAAAAGTTTTCTTAAAAACTTAGTTTGCAAAACCTAATGTCCCTCCCCCCTAATAACAATTTTTTGATGGCCCTCCTCCAAGCAGCCCTATGTTGTCTATATCCTATTTCCAACTTTAATTTGTGTTACCTGCACATAAGGATTCAAGATTCGGACCGCTCGTATTTCGTTGCACATCTAGACTCCATTCCCTCCACAGTCTTTTGGACCACGTGATAGCATACCACAGTTAGCTCCTGTTATCCCTGGATATCACTAGCGGGTCCAGGATTTAATTTTGGGGAGGGCTTCATCCCGAAAGATTTTTTTTTCATATACATATAAGCATAATTAATTTGAAAAAAAAAGAAAGAAAGAAATTAACTACCTAAATGAAATGGTGTTTAAGTCGTTCTTGAAGTCCTATCAAATTTGATTACGCGAACAAGAATACTTTAAGAGATATTTTTTTCTGTAAAACATTTTTTTTTAAATTTCTTTATGACATTTACAACTGTATTACATAAATACATCAAGTAAATTTGGACATAATTGATATAATGACATGAATACACTTGCTGAGTAACTACCCAATGATAGCACTCTAATTTCTGTAAAACATGATTATATTTTTCCATTGTGGAGAAGGCTTCAGCCCGAAAGCCTCCCCCCCCACCCTCCAATCCGCCTGTGCTAGATATCTCCGCAATCAGTTGTTTTATTACTAAATATACAAAATATTAGGGGTAGGAATGATGTAAAAGAAGGTATGGAAAAATTTAGCTTTCCACTACTGACAAAATCCTAGTTCCGCCCCAATCACATAAACACGAACTTTTGTTATTTAGACTCGGCTACGAAATCTTTCACCATCGCAATATTTACCCCTACTATATATTTTATCTATAGGTAAGTGAAAGTAATATTTATTATTCATCTTTATGAACTTTGTTTGAAGTCTACGATACTAACTATAATAATAATGTTGGTTAATATGGAAATTGCTTCATGAAGTAAAATGGATCAATAATTTTTGTTCTGTTGCCACTAATGACCACTGAAATCCTTTCTTGGGAATTTTTTTTTTTGAAAATTAAAGTGGTGACACTATAAATAGTTAGTTTTTGTTTTCCATAATGCAACAATCAGTAGGTATCGGCTGGAGTGAGAAGAGAATCACATTGAGAACAGTTATCTAAAACCGATTATTGAAAGGATTTAACTTCGCCAAATTAAACTTAAGGTAAAAAAAAAAATTAATTAATAACTGGTAATTTTTCCAATCCAACTGTGTTAATTACTTTGAGAGGTGCGAAGAATCCTTGAATAGAAGATGGGGGAGAGGGTTGCAATGCTTGTGTGATTATAAATTGTCTAGATGTATCCCAACCTCACGTTAGTACGAATCAATAATAATAATTAATAAAATATTAAGCTGGGATTGTAAAATTGTCCGAGTAATATCTTGATAGTATGTAGTGGTAACATAGCTACCCAGCAAATATTTTTGAGATAACAGTGGCAAAATGTAGTTCCAAAAATGGAATCCACAAAAAAAGTCAAGAGTTTATATTATGTATAAAAATTATAAGTTATAATCAACATAATAATTGTAAAATGAAAAATATATTACTGTTTATAAAAATAAATTTATTTATATCGTTTTTAATTAAATCTTCAAATTTTCCAACGCTATTTTTAGTTAATTAATAAAATTAATATTTTCAAGGAAATAACTTATTAGACCCTTTCGCCTCCTCTCAGTGCTTCAATTCATTTTATTTATTACAACAACGTTTGAGGACAACTTCACCCATTTTCAAGTTGAACTTTTTATATCCTTATCTTAACCTTACCCTCTTACAGTAATTGTTTCATAACTATTTATGAAAAGTCCATTCCACAGTTTAAAAATACTTTTGGACACGTCTTACTAGTTAAAAAATGTTATTATCAAAAATTTCATTTCAATTCTATTCATTTTCGTCCTATCTTTTTTATACCCTTATGCTCACTCAGTGAGGTACACGTGAACGAATAATAAAATAGTAGGATATGTAGCTACATCTAAATTGAATAATAAAAAATAATCTTTGAATATTAACTTAGCGTGGTAAAAAACTACTTTTAGGTCTTAGCTTAGCTATCAAATCGACTTTTCCCGAATTTTGAAATGACTTTAGTGTACATATTTTATTCTTTCATTTCGTTTAATTGTTATTGATTTTGATTTCTTCCATATATTGGGAGAAGGCAAAATATTTTTACTCCCTCTCTATTTTTATTGGAGTATCGCACCCTCTGCTCCCCCCCCCCCCCCCCGTTTCCCTGTGATTGTCTATTAATACCTACAACATCATTATCTGGAGAGAAATTTTCTAAAGCATTATTAATAATTATAAAAAAGAAAAATTGGTTAAGTGAAAAATAGAGACCCGATTTTCGTGTAGTGAAAAACCGAAAAACAAAACTGAAAATGTGCAAAATCGTGCGGTAAAACCCAACAGAAAGGGAAAACTGTGTTTATAACACCTTAAAAATGCATAGAATATATTTTATGTTTATAAATATAAAAATACCAGTTGGCCCGTTCGAAAAATTCGCCGACAATTTTGCTTAATGAAGAAATAGCAAAAAAATATGGAAATAAGTAGTTCCTATGTATTATGTAAGGAAGGAATTAATATTTTTTCCTTAGTCGATTACAATATTCCATTAAATAAAATAGACCAAAATATTTGTACAAATTGCTTTGCTAGGACCTATTTTTAAACGCTAACTGGAAAGATAATAGAAGTAATATAGACAAAATAATGCCCCGATCATGGGATATTCTAAATTATTAAAAAAATAAAATGTAACAACAACCAAATGTCTTTAAGAAATAATATATCAGCCAGCGAAAAAAATGTAGTAGACTATTCTATTCCTAAATGCAATATCTTTAAATCGGAAGACATTATTAAGTATACCAAAACTAATAGACTGTATCTTTGTTAATAATTGTCCGATTTTTACATTTTTTTTTTGTTTTGTAGGTAATTTAGTAATCTTTCTAATTTTTATGGGTACAATCAAGAAAAAATGCATACTTTTTGAGTTATTCGCAAATAAAGATTCTTTTCCTCCATAACTTTTTTTCAGAAATTTCGGGGGATGGGACTATTTTTCGCCTGTGAAGGATAAGAATATCTTCAAAATGAGTGGTCAATCATTGGATTTGATGAAGAATTGACGAAGTTATGGCGTACCGACAAAAAACACCTTTTAGAAATAATATATAGGATTTAATTATAAAATGCTTATCTCCTCTTGTTTTAGAATTAGAGTACCTAAATTAAAGTTAGGTGTAACATGTTGTAAGGTGAGAATAAACCTAATTCTAATTCAACACTGGACGAAGAATAACCTAAATCTAGCAGTAAGAATCATAATATAAAGTTAGTCGTATACTTCATAAGAAAACGAACATTTTTGAATTGAGGCTTACTTTTACAGATATAGGTCAATTAAAATTTTTTTAAATGTGGGTTTTGAGTAATGTAAAATCTCTTTAGTATTTATTAGAATCACTTCTTTCGGCCAACCGGTAATAAGATTTGTTTGTTAACAAATACTTTCATATTTGTTTGTTTGGAAACTGGCAAATTAATATATATTATTTTAAAAATATAATGCAAACACGTGCTTTGGAACCGCGAATAACTGAACCACGTGAATATGATACATTGACAGTATATACTGCATCAAATTAAAAGTATAAATAAAGGAAACGTCGAATCATATAATTTATATTTGTTTATTTAGAAATATTACATTCTGTCACATCAAGGACATTTATAATAGTGTTCAGAGAAAGCACACTCACACTCTATTTACAATAAAAAAAAAAAAGAATAATACAGAAACTTAATAATAATAACTACAATAAAATAAAATAAAAATAAATACAATAAAATAAAATAAATGTATATAAACAAAAGAACTAACCTAATCATACACACTCGGGCTTGAGTGGAGGATCTGGCCATTGCCAAAACTCCAATAGATGCTTATTTACAAAAGGTCTCTGGGCCACTGCCGCTTCAACCTTCGAGGAGGATTGTAAGGATGGGTGGTGCTGGATAGAGATTGTGCAAGGGGATTTGGATGATAGGTAAGGTTCTGGTGAAATTTGGAGAATTTTTCTGGAATAAGGTCTAGGACAAATGGGATATTAAGGTCATGGTGTAAGATTTTGTTATTTACATAGAATGGAGCATCAACTATTGTTCGAAGGACTTTAGATTGAAAGGATTGAATACGTTTGATGTTAGAAGCTTTTGCTCTCCCCCACAGTTCAAGTCCGTATGTCCATATAGGTTTCAGTATTGTCTTGTAGATAAGTAATTTGTTTTCAATAGAAAGTTTGGATTTTCTGTTTAGTAGTCTGTATAGCTGGCCGTATCGTCGGTTGAGCTCTTGTCTTTTGAGTCTAGTATGTGGGTTCCACGTTAGTCTTCGGTCTAAATGAAAGCCATGATACCGGACTGGAATTATATAATTATTAATGTTTCATTTATTTAATAAATTGTGAAATTTAATGCCTAATATCCGACCGCATGCCAACTCTGAACCTTCAATGTACTACATAGTGACACGCCAACTGTCGGTACGACGTCCCTGTTTTTAACAATAAATGTGATGTAGGAATAAATAATAAAATTGAATACATATTCACATAGAAGCCAATGCACATGTAATAGGGGAAATTTGGTTTAAACACTTAATTTTATGCTATTTAAATCGAAATTAAGCATTTGGGGTAAAAATAGCACACAACAAAAACAAGCAATTTTGCCAGTATAGGCAAAAACGTGTAATATCAAATCTCAACATGTTATTTTACAGGTCCTGAAACGGATAGATAACCGGGTTTGGAGCTTTAATAAGCGGATGTTCAATTAGCTGTTCCTTTTTGTCCTGATGATATCTGTTAAAATATTTTATTTTTTTTAAAGTAATGTTGTTGTTTTTTTAATTGTAACATTAAAAATTATTACTAAACATATCTAATCTAAAAAATATTACATTTTTATCAAAAAATTAACTTATCACATTTATCCACTTGACCCTCGGAAAATAATCTGGATTTGAACTGATAACGTTTCTCTCTAACGCTAGTCAGTCGGTGAACGCCTCCAAGCATCGTTGAGGGCCATTATTGGCATGGGTCTGCACCAGTTTTTCGAATATTATAATTCTTAATTGTGAGTATTATTGTTTTTATAATACTGTGTAATAGTTTAGTATTTTTGGTTCTCAAAATTTATATGAATAAACTATTTTTAGGTTTATACCTAGCTCTGCCATAAATACTGTTACAAAAGCTGAACTTTGTTTACACCCTTGGGTATTACTTAGATGATGTATGCATCTACCAGGTTATTTTCTTTACATGTCAGGGTAATAATCCCGATTAGTTTGTATTTTTCTTTCGCTCAATTAACATGGAGTGGGGTGATAAAGAAAACTGAATAGTTGTGATCGCCGTACACAGAGTTGGAAAATGTAGCTCAGAGATTTTCAACACTTTGAAACCTTTGGATATCAGCCTTATGTTCGTGTACCGCACTATAAATAGATATAATGAGACCCTATCTGTATGTGACAGTCCTCGTTCCCGCACTGTGAGAACGGCAAATGCAGTGGCTGTCCGAATCAGAAGAAATCACATCCGAAAACAACAAATCATGTCTCGGGGAAATAGGAATCTCTGTCACATCTCGCATAGTAAAAAGTGACCTTATGATAGGTGCATTTCGAAGAATGACAGGAATAAGGCTAACCACTTCTCTAAAAAATAAAATAGAGTGAATAGATGCAAAGTGCACCTTGGTCGTTACACCAATGTTCTTCGTAAAAGGAATTTGTTTAGTGATGAGAAAATGTTTACAATTGAATAAAGATTTAATCGCCAAAATGACCGTGAGTACGTACACAGCTCTAAAGAAGCCCAGGAAGTCATTGGAAGAGTGGAAAGAGGTCATCACCCTTCCTCAGCGATGGTTCGGTGGGGAGCTAAATTTGATGGCACCACAAAACTTCATTTTTGTGAAAAAGGAGTTAAAACAGCCGCTAAAAACTATCAAGAAGATATTTTGGAACCTGTTGTCAAGCCTCTAAATGATACTGTCTGCTGTAAGCCATTGGGTTTTCCAGCAGGATTCCGCCCCAGCTCACAAGGCCATGTCAACTCAGCAGAGGCTGCAAAAGAACATTCCAGAGTTCATCTCTGCCTCGGATTGGCCCTCAGGAAGCGCTGATCTCAACCCACTAGATTATCGGCTTTTGTCCGAAGTGGACAGGATGGCATGCCACAGAGCACACCCTAACTTGGAAAGCCTCAAACAAACAACTGGTCCGAGCAGTTGAGCGCTTTCCTCAAGAAGTGCTGCGTGCTGTTATTGGTGATTGGCCACGGAGATTAAATGCCTGTGTCAAGGCAAAAGGGAGACATTTTGAGTAATTTCTTTTTTGTTTTGCTCTCTATAGATATACATTTTATTTTCTAGTAAAGTTCTTGAAAAATGAATTTTTCTGTAGAAATCTGTATATATTTCCTTACAGCAATATTTATGACAGGACTAGGTAGATATTAGTTTGAAGCAGATACTAATATGTTTGAGTTTTGGTTTCTTAATGGTTAGTTATGGATATAAAAGTGCTAGTGTGTATTATGTTTAAGGATATTATACTAAATAACATTTTAAAATTTCTCTTTGTCAAAAAAATGATTTTTTCTCTGACTTGAAAAATTGTTTAATATCTATGCTTTCCCAGTTAAATTATTTTAATGTATAAATAAAAACTGCCCATTGGTAAAGTTCTGTTAATTTTTTTTTCGGAAAATCAGTAACAACTTAGTAATTTAGTAGGATTTCCTTGAATAAATTATTTCACTATATTAAAACTACATCTCACAATACGAGGCCAATGAAATGCCCGGGAAAAGTAATAATATTGAACTCTTATGAAGTAATATATAGTAATGAAGGAATATATTCATTTGGATAGGATCTCCTACTGGTCGGAATGGAGTGTGTCCACCACTGGAATTAGTTCCAGTTCTCGTTCCGTTCCATCTTTGTTCCGAACAACAATTGAAACAAAATTGAGAATAATGACGCAAATATGCGTAATACTAAAACTATTTAAAGCGACAGAAAGTCATCGAGTCAGAAAAAAAATGAAGGTAAACGGAGAAAAGAATAAAAAAAAACAAATAAAAAAAAACGAAATTAGAGCCGGAAGCGACACTTTCCAGTGGCCTGTCCATTTAAAAGCTGACATGTTGATTACGAACGTGGGACTCGACTCTCACTTGACAAAGTAAAAAAACTGCAGCTTTTTAATTAATTTATATTATGATTTTACCATCTTGGTTTTTTAATTCATTTTAAATTGTATACAATAAATTCATTTGTATTGATCTTTATTTATTTAAATATTGTTCTACAGTAAAACTATTTTTTAGCTGGTAAAATTCATATATTTTATTAATTTCCCTTAATGATCCCTTACCTCAAGTTGCACCTATTTGACTTTGCTGCCGAACATTTAGCTATCCATATTCTGCTCTTCGATCACATACTACAGGAACGATGTTTCCTTGGGTCTCGTTCCGTTCTGATCTGTTTCGGAGGGGGAATTCGTTCCGCCCGGAACGGTCCATAACTACATTTGGAACAAAGTTCTTTTATAACAATATAAATAAGCATTACATAATGACCAAAACAGTAAAGCCGTACTGTTTTTATACTTAATGTTGTCGAGGTAGGTAAATTGAATGATCAGAAGGTCTCGAAAGAGCGAGTTCAAAATTAGCTAAATTTACCCTGTGGATGAAGGAAGAGGCTAAGACAGGATGACCTCAAGTGTCAGGCAGATGAGCATCCGAATCACTTTTGGTCTGCGAGCTAAGAGATGGGCCTTATTACACGGCAGGATGGAAACCACAATCGGAGGGATGAGCCTCCAGACTTTGTATATAGGAGTATAAGTGGACTGATAAGCATTCAGACCTTGTATGGATAGAGAAAATGAGAAAAGCTTAAACGAGCATAGAGAAATAAAAGCCAGATTGATGTGGAACTAAAAAGCGTATATGTTGTAAAATATACTGATCAATCTGGACCTTCACCTGAACCTCTGACATCCCGAAGGATGCATGTCCAAGATCTGAATTAACATTTCGAGGAATACTGTAATCATTCCGCCATGAATAAATCGTCTAGCAAGAGTCGTTAGAGTTATTGTTATTTAAAGGTTTTGATGGGCATACCTTATTACCATAAAACTTTATTCACAATGTATATACATATTTACATTTTAGGAGTTTAGTTATTTTTATAAAAATAATTAGAAATAAAAATACAATCTTAAGGTACAATGAGTGAGCGCGCAAGGTAGCAGCTAATTGTCCTAATGAACTAATTGTCGGTTACAGTGGAAATACTTATTTATTAATGCGATGTAAAATTAAATAAAAATATAATATAGACAAAAAACAAGCTGAAAAGTAAAGCAATAAAAATTCATTAACAAATAAAAATCTGGAAAATAAAAAAAATAATATAATGTATTTTAAGTAATATTTAAAGTAAACGAATATATAATATAGCAATTAATAAAATTAATTGTAATATGTGAGGAAGAGATCGTTGAGAAAGGAGAGAATTGAACAACAAAGAAACTGTAAATGCATGACATAAGGTTGTCAGAATACAGTCTTAGAGGAAGGCAGCTTAGATTATGAAGCACTTGTCAAAAGCAGTAATTCGGTAGTAGAGAGAAGAGAAGTCAGTTACAGACTTTGCAGGATGTAGGTAGGGCTCTGAGTTTTGATAGCTTAGTATATGCAGAACGCAGAAATACTGACACTTGTACGATAGGTAGAACCGCTTTATCTCGAAGTGAAACTGGGTTATACACGTATCCCGAACGGTCACAAAATAGACCTTACGTAGCCGTTTTCTCCTTGCATCAAGCTCACCAAGGATTCCGCCGAACACCATACAAATAAAGACAAAGTGGGGAAAAACAAGGTAGGAGTATAGTTGACGAGTTTTTTAAGCTTAATGAGTTTGAATTTTTTAAGGGTTAATACAGCTAAATAACTCACCGGCGCTACATGCCAACGTGACCCTTGGCCTTCTGAGTTACTCTTCTCCACTTCTCTCTTCTAATTGCGGACTCCAAGCTTCCTCGCGTTTTTCTTCCTTCATTCTTCTACCTGCTCCTCGGTCTTCTTCTTTTCCTCTTCCCACACTGCGCTTCTATTATTTTCTTCTGGACAAGTTCATTTTTCATCCTGAACACATGACCTGCCCATTTCAGCCTACTTTCCTTGATTTCGTTAATAATTTTAGATTCTCTAATATAGCCTCGATTTCATTTTGCTCCTAATTTTCCACTCATCATTAACTCTTGTAGCACTGTATATCCATCTTATTATTTTCCCTTGCAATATATATACTATGCATCATGAGCTGGTCGGTATTCTCCTACATTTTGCTCGGTCTTAACATTGTATTTACGTTCCATGTGGCTAATGAAACCTCATATTGTTTCCATTTTAGTTTAGTCCATTGTGAGCATTTAGGTCTTTTACCATTAGGAACATCCGGCTTTTCTTTTAACTCAGTTTTCTGAACGCGAACTTGTTTTTCCGAGGAGGGGTCGTTGGCCCCATGCTCAACCCCCAACCAAGTTGCAAGACTATTTGCTTTCACCACAGCTAAAAAGTACAATCTACCTCGGATTTGCCTTCTACTAGACAGATTTCCTTCACTACGGATATGAAGTATGTCCCTCCAGAATGCAGTTTAACATTATGTCCAGGACGTTTGAGAATTGATATTGTGTCGGGAGGTTAGGTTGAAATACTATTTCCATGAAAGGGTTTGTTCAAAGGTGATTCCAAGATTTTTGGCTGACGTATGGAATAAGATAGGGTTGTTCTTCTGGGTAAGTTTAGGGTAATTAATTAAATAGTAAAATAAATCCATTAATAGCTTTGGTTTTCTCGGAATTTAAAGTAATCTTGTGTTGAGTGGCCCAACCGCTTCTTCTGTTGATATCTTCATGGAATATTATGATGGCATTAGACGAGTCAGTTAGGTCAAAGGAGAGAAAAATTTAAAAGTCGCCGGCATATTGATGATACTAGGAATACGAAGGATCTACATTCGCCAACGTTTGAGTTACATGATTTTTTTTTTTTTTTTTAGTTTTAAAAATTAATGATACGAGATTAAGAATGTTGCTTATAATGAAATTCTAAAATTAAATAGAGTGCTACCAGTGGGTAGTTTCTCAACAAGTGATTTCATGTTATTATTTTCTGTTATCAAATTTACTAAATGTATTTTATTTAATAGTACAGTTGTAAATATCATAAATAAATAAAATAAAATAAAATAAATAGCAGTTTCTTTGAGGGAAGGTACTTGAGGGTTAGCAACCAATTATAAACGATAATCATCTATATTTTCTGTAAAATCCATTAATGTAAATAAGAAAAAGGAACACAAGTTGTTTGATCAAAATTTAATATTTTCTTATAAAGTCAATTTATAACATCATAAATTTGTAATGCAGAGTTTATGTTTTTCATTTTACTAATCATAAACGTCTAATTTTATTTATTTTAATTTAATTAATTAAATAAATTGTATTACTTTGCTTGCTTTGTACGATTTAAACAAGTGTACGACATTCTGTCCGTTTATGTAAAGTATATTATCAATTCATGAAATTAAATTGTAATACGACTTATTTATTTTCAATTTAATAGTAAACAGTTTAATAGTTAGTAGTACTAGGAATCATTTTGTTCGTTAACAATCTATTAGGTATGTTTTATGATTGCAAATTATGCATTTCGTTATTCGCTTCGTAATACATTATTATTGTATTACCTAAAATTATTCGCAGAGTATTCCGTTGTACATTTCAATGTTTTCTATTGCATAACAATGCGATCTTTAATAATTAAACATATCAGTTGTCATATTAGATTTGTATCACAAACATAATATCTGTTCTACTTATTTTAGCACTACGCAAGCAACAACCCGACAAACCCGCTCAAAACAAGGTATTTGACATTGATTTGTGAATTAAAATAATTTCACGATGTAATATAAGGTTATACAACGATTTAAAATATTAAATAAATGGCGCACTAGTAACAGGAAATCAAGAAAAGAGGAAATAATTTGTGCCGGCTCCAAATTGGACACTGCGAATTTTCACACGGTTACTTACTGCACGGTCGAGAACTACCTACCTGCGTCTGATGTGGTTCCCCTAGAACCGTGAACCACATACTCGTGGATTGTGAATACTTTGCAGCCACAAGAAAAAACCTCAACCTACACAGTACTCTTCAGGAAGTATTACAAGATACTGAGAAAGATGTAGAAGTTCTGATGAGCTTTTTGAAAAAAAACGGGATTCTACAATAGAATATAGGAGACTGGAGTGAAGATAGAATTGCCAATGACCCTATCGAGTAGAGGCAAACTCAGATAATAAAAAAATATTGCATATATTTTAAACAATTTTTAACAAGTTTTTTTGACATTTGGCAAGCTACTGTGCAACTACAATGGACAATATTTTTACAACAGCTTCGGAAAGTTTAATGTTTCACATAGACTAATCTATGGACGACATCGTAGCATCTTTAGAAGTTATCATTATGTATTTTCAAATAATATATTTTGACTAAATGAACAATTAAATTTTTTTTTTTTTAAATAACCTTTTTAGAGTTGAAATAACATTGATGTTATAAATGGTATTTTATAATTATCATATGATTAGACAAAACATATTATCAGTGTTAATTTAAACACTGAATCGTTGAAACGTAATACGTTCTTGTTTATTATTATTCATAAAACTATCTGTTTTGTATAAATAACTAACGTTTTTGGGGAATGTACTCCTTGAAAAGTTATTCAAATTTTAATAAATAGGCCAATTCGACGCCAAAATGAATTTATTCAATGTCATAATACAGAAACCAAACGAGGAAGCAGCAGTAATAGGGAACGGTTCCGCGTTTTTGTTATCTTATCTAGCTGGTCATGAAAGATTGATTGTCGTAAGTTGAATGCATGCACGCTGCCAAATAATCCGCTGTTCGACGACTCTATGTGATTGACAACAATCAAAACTAATAAATAATTTTTTGTTCTGTCATCAAGATTCAGAAAACACTAACGAATAAACGAAATTGCAAATCTTCAAAATTTCTTCATATTAAAAGATAGGGCCAAATATGTTTCAGAATACAAAGCCATTCTAATTACTTTGAGGTTTCGTGAAATTAAAATAATCTGCTGGAATACACTGCTTTAAAATAAAAGTTTTTTTATTTTATTTATTTTAATGTAATTTACAACTGTATTACATGAAAATACAATAAGTAAATGTGACATTGGTAACATGATATGTACAACATGAAGAGAAATTACCCATTGGTAGCACTCTAATAATTTGTCTACATGAGGAGATCACGAGGCCATCTTCTTTTCAGACGCCTCGGAGGGTTATCAGGAATCGAAAATTAAGCAAGGTTAGAAACAAGAGGATTCGGATGGTTATGAAGTTTATTATGGAAGGATAGGTATCTGGATTCGGCCAAATCGGAAACATACGGAACATTGAGGTCTTTACGGATTATTTTATTTGTGACAAAGTAAGGAGCATTGAGGATTTTACGAAGGATTTTGGATTGTAAGGATTGGATACGTGAGGAATTCGATGGTTCAGTGAAGCCCCAAAGCTCAATTCCGCAAGTCCAAATAGGTCTTATTATTGTCATATATATGAGTCGTTTGTAATTGATTCAAAGCTTTGAGCGTTTGTCTAGTAAGTGCTGCAGTAGTCGAAAACGTCGGGCGGTTTCTAATCGTTTCAGTCTGGTATGGGGGTAAAATAAAAGTTAATGATATTTTTAAGAAGTTTTCTTTCGGTT
This sequence comes from Nezara viridula, assembly GCA_928085145.1. NCBI lineage: Eukaryota > Metazoa > Arthropoda > Insecta > Hemiptera > Pentatomidae > Nezara > Nezara viridula. The sequence goes on along the minus strand of OV725078.1, from coordinate 56,056,949 downwards.
TTCTTCGATGGAAAGGTCCTTCGAGGAAAGTAACATTGAAAGTTTGTCGTTTAAGCTCCGTTACGCTATTTCAATGAGAATATACCTATAAAGGCTGTAATCGAAATCATTAGAGCCGTTTTCGATAAATTGTAATGTGATACACTTCCAGTAAATAGATTTCAGCGGAAAAATTAATGTAACATTCCAGACATATACCTAAGTTAAATACTTGTCGTATTTTCAATTTTGAGCTATGCTGTTCATATACACCCACATGTACGTTGCAATTGATCTTAGATGAAACAGTTACTGGATGAGAAGCAATTACCAGATATCATGCAGAATCTATAATGCTGCAATTAGAGCATTTTGAACATCTCGGCCGGATAACATTCCAAAAGTTGCTGTTCATACCAAATTTAAATTGAAGTGCTGAATGGTAGCCTCACCAAGCAGCAATTTCTAACCCAATGATAACCAAAGCTGATCGCCATTATCGAATTACAGTGCATTCTTGAAACACTTATTTCTGCTTAGCACGTAGAAAATTTAATTCTGAGAAGAAAATATTCTATTACTTTTTCAGCGAAAACTCCTTCTGAAGAAAGTTATGACTATTTTAAAATCACAATATCTTTTAAAGGAGGAAGGGTTATAGAATGTGACTTTTGTCATTTTGTTCCGCATGAAACAATAAACAAAACCCATCTAATTTGGTTAGGTTCCACTAGCATCCATCTAAGTTATTGACATTCAAGTTTTGCATTTATTACTCAACATAACTTTTAAATTTTCCAACTGAAAGCGCCAATAATGTATATATTTGACCGATTTATTTTATTCGTATACATTCCTTATTATGTATTATCATCCGCAGAAGGCTAGATAAACCGGAAGAAGGTGAGGCAGTTTATGAATTCAATTCAAAATCCATAAACTGCCTCTCCTTTTTCTATCTAGCAAATTAGGGAATGCCATTCATAGTTACTTTTATCTTCTGATCCATATTTATCTTAACATACAAATATCGCAAATAAAAGAAACAAAACTTTAAGTCCTGAAGCATTAGATCTTTTAAATATCTCTGAGGAAAATACTAATTCAAATTTATTTCAGATATACACATATTAGACTAATGAAGAAAATGAAAATAGTGGATGATGCCTTCTGGGAATACTACTGAAATTTAAATCGTCAAAACTTCACTTCTTTTTTTTTTTATATCTTTTTATTGAGAAATAATACATTTTTCCACACTTAAGGGCACTGAGTACAAAAGCTGAGTGAGGCACATTTATACCATATATACAATACAATAAAAAAAATAAATAAATAAAAACATTTATATAACAAAGGCAAAAACTATAATAAATCAAGGAAAAGTAACTTAGAGTTAAAATTAAATATTAAATGAAATACAGAATTTCGTAGAAAAATTAAATAAATTATAAGTTAAAGAAATAAATAGATAAAAAAAAGAAGATTAACAATAAAAACATTCATACATAATTAAAATATTTACATCAGGTATCAGAGATCTCCAGAGAGTCCAGCCCTTTCCCCACATGTGAAGGACAAAGCGAGACTCTAAGAGAACCCAGCGCTTCTCTCTCAGTCGAGTCGCCAGTATTACCAGTCCGGTGGGAACTTTATTACAGTTGTGTACATAAAAAAACATAATACGGAATTTATACGAATTAATTAAATCATTCAAATGTATACATTATTGGCGCTTTTAGGTGAATAATTTAAAAGTTATGTTTAGTAATAAATGAAAAACTTTGAATGTCGATAACTCAGCTGGATGGATTTTTTTGCCCTATTAGGTGCTTAAATCCTCTTTACAAACTCTAATGTCAAAGTTCATATGATGGAAATAGAAAAAAAATCTGCCTGGAAGAACAAAATGCCGACTTGGTTATATTTTCACCACTGTGCGTCGCGACGCTACTTACGACGTGAATTTCCTGGCATCCTTCCTCTTCCAAGTCATTCAATCCCGCTGCTCCTCGTACATCTTCGAGCTCCTTCAATTCAAATCCTAATGATATGATGAATCCTAATAAATGATAGAGATTTATAATCCTATATAAATTTTATACAATCATAATTTATAAAACAACTAAAGAGCTTATCCCCTTTATTTTAAAATACCAATATACAAATAAAATAAATTGATCAGTTGGAGTTAGGTATTAATGAATTATTATTCATTTATTAAGAAACCAGGTAATTAAAAATGAATAGCCTCCCGCAATACCCGTCTTCGGTCTTCAGATTTATATCCAATAGTCCACCGAACCGCTGCTTCCGATCGATCTTTCATAATTCGATCCTCGTTGCTATGGAACTCCATCCTGCCTTCATCAGTCGCTTCAATACCCTTTCTACTTTAAAATCTTGCCTATTCAATCACTTCCTTTAGATTCAGTCCCCATAAAATTGTAAATAGATAATTCCGTAAATATGTATATACATTATGAGTTTGTTTTCAATTATTTTCATTTTATGTTATTATTTTTGGTTAATCGATTAAAGTTAGAAGGTATCTTTACTTTTTCTCTATTATTTTTATCTGTTTATCTTTTTATTATTATAAAGGGACTCATCCCAGAATAAATAAAGTATTATTATTATATATTATATGTTATTTCATAGTTACCTATAGACTGTATCATGTTTATACAGTTGCCTATGTTCTTTAAGATGGTTCTTTAAATAGGTACTATGCTTTACTGCTATTTCAGTTATCTGTATATTATCTATGGTTTATTGCTTGTTAGTACAAATACGCAAAAATACTGATATTTATTTCTATAATTTTATTTTTTACTTATGCTTATTCTTTATTTTAATTGGAAGGTTACATCACTCTCTAATTTATTTTTTTCTTGTCATTTCGCGCCAGACAAATGACACTTCTATTCTTCATTATTAATATTCTCAGGGAACCGTGTGCCCCAGAATAAAATTTATTTTTCTACTTCTTTTATAAATTATTTCTTTATCCTAACATTTAATTTATTTTTTTATTTGTTTTTTAAATATATCATTTTACTTATTTTTTTTATTATCATGATTATATGGTATGAATATGAATAAGAAAAAGAAGGACTGTAACTGCAATGTTGTTCAAGAATGGGGCAGATTGTGTAATTTCCCAGTTAAAACTTTTAACTCGCTCGCTAGAAAAGCTGTATATATTCAAATTAAATTTCTTGTTTGCAAAGTATAATGAAGCTATTCGCAAAAAAAGAGAACACATTAATGTCAGAAGTGCATTGCCTCCATAACCAAAATATTCTTTAACACATTTTCTAAAGTAATTTAAACTAAATATCTCAAGTGGTGGTAGTTAAATGACCTGTGGTTATTGAATACTGCCTCAAATTGGCTGGGAATGATGACTATAGATAGACGATCTGCCATCTGTTTTTCGAACTTACTAACTATGAATTAGAGTTTATAAGAAAAAATAGAATATTTGCCCTACAAGCTCCCTCATTCATAATTATTCATCGACTTAAACAATTTGACTTTCAACGAATTTTAAGTATTCATTTATGCGGTAAAATTTTCCATAAAATCATTTTCGAAATACTGTCTTGTTCCTTTTTGTCTAAAAGCGTTTTTATCAAGGCATCGGATAAAAAATTGTATTTTGAAAAAAAAATCGAGTTTTCAAATATTAATTTAATATTTTAAATAGGCTTAATCTCTCATCTTAAATTAGAGACGGCTTAAATTTCCAATTGCTGTTAATTAAATGATTCGATTTCATATTAATCAGTACACATACATGTATTTGGAATATTTTATGTCGCAGTACGGTTTCCCAATAATTAATTCTGCCAATTCAGAGGAAAATCTGATTGAATTTGTTCCAATCAGAGTTTTCCATTATTAACTGAGCACACGTAATGAATGGAAGAAAATACTGAATATCCATCCAAAACCAGTCCAACACAGGATCTTTAATGATTGTTTCATCTGATATCTGATTTAAGCGAATAATTCAAGTCTGTATTAGTTAGAAATGTGTCGAAGATTTTTTAGAAACTGGGAGTTGGAGAAGACGAAAATAGAATCCGATTCAACATTGATAGAATAACCTACTCCACGTGAGCTTCTGGAAGACCCTCTAAATTCAGATAGCTTGGCTAACCCATAGATAGGTCATTTTTAATAATCCAAATAGACAGATCTGTAGCTTCAAACCTTGTTTTTTTTTGTTTTTTTTAACCAACATGTAGCATTTTAACAATGATACAGCAACATTTGAACAGCAATGATAACCGATTTTTAATATGTATTTACACTCGACTCGTTTCCTGGAGTATTTCATATTAAATCAATTTTAATTTCCATTTAAAATCAAATTTTAGAGATCGAAAATACATAACATTAATTACGCATTGTACCAAAATCTTTAAAGAACGATAACTATTATCGATTTTACAATACGAATCCAGAAGAAGTATATAAACAATGCTATCCAGAACCCTTTTTCTCTCTCATTTCTAGAAAAAAATAAGTCGTAGTTAATGTTAAAGGCACGAGATAGCATCTAATCAATTAGTGTGGATCATAAAAGGTTCATTGTATACAATAGCGAACCTTTTATGATCCCCACTATTTGATTATATATCTTGAAAAAAAAAACAAGATAAATTGAACAAATGTATTATTTAAAATAAGTTTATTCAACGAATTTAATTTCTTCATCATTAATTTAGAGGTTGTTTATACTCAGGCTGGGGCAGTCACAGAGGCCCATAGAAATACTTTTTACTTTATATTTTTATAAAATACATTCTTTAATTTTACTCTACAATTTTTTTCCTATTCTATATGGTTTTATGTTTATTTTAATTGAAATATGGGGGACCTCCCCGATCAACCCGTATTCCCTTATAAAAGGAAAAAGGAAATGGGCTCGAAGTCGAATTAAATTTCTAATCGAATATTTTTTCATTAAAAAAAACAGATAATATAATATTTAATTATTTAGTAGTCAAAAGAGATGAAACATTTGGCACATATAAACCTATTTATTACAGGTTCAGTAAGAAAGGTTAAACATTTAAAAACAAATTAAGAGGTGGGTCTCTATTGATAGAAACAATATGCGGACTCCATACGAAAAAAAACTACTATCCATTACGACTTTCAGTCCATATCCGGAGAGTAACACCGAAAATTACTCTGAACCTTAGTAAACACGTAATCCGGTGTATTGATTTCTAATATGTGAGCATAGACGAAATTAAAAAATAATTATAACCACTAATCAAAGATATAGGTAGTTAAAATAAAATCTAAAAGTAATTGTAAAGAAATATTGATCCATAACTATATAATACTTTCCTCCCAATAATGACCTACTCCAGCGAGTCATGAACCCTCACTAGAAAGCATATCAGTCAGATTTAGGCCACGGAGATGCGATTCCTGCGCAGGGTCGAAGGAAAAACAAAGAGAGATCGCATAAGAAACTCCATAATACGGAAAAATTTAAACGTAAGAGCAGCCGAAACGGTGATGGAGGAAAATCGTTTGAGATGGTTTGGCCATGTCTCTCGAACGCCACAGAATTTAATGGCCAGGATAGCGTTGGAAAGCAGAGTTGAGGGAAGAAGACCTCAGGAAAGGCCAAGGAAGACCTGGGAGGCTAGTGTCACGGAGGCCTTTGACAGAAGTGATATTGACTGGAGGAGGAGGCGGCAGTTGGCTCAGGATCGAGAGTTGTGGATTCGGCTCTACAAGAGGGCTCCTCACACCGCTCAGCGGTAGAAGAGGAAATGATTAAGAAGAAGAAGAACTATATAATAACCTTACCTACTTCCCAACCACCACAAACTTTAAAAAAAACTGGTTACGAAAAAGCAAGAGTTCAACCGTATGTGCCGAACACACTCAAGTGCTTCAATTGCAACCCTACGGTGCAATTTCGAAAATAATCCGTGTGTGTAAATAATGGGATATCGAAAGCCCAATCGATATCGATATAATTTTATTATTATATTATATATTATATTATATTATAACTATCGATATCATTAAAAGACCGGACTTGAAATATCGATAGTAGATATTATAAACATTTTTGAAATATGAAAATCAATAAAAAGATTATCAATAAATAAAGATATCAATAAATTCTTTAGCACATAGGCTCATCAAAAAAGATGTTATTTTCCTCTTTAAATTAATTAATCCCAGTCCGCTGGTGTTCCTCAAGGTAGTATCCTAGGTCCTATCCTCTATACAGTTTATACAGCTGACATCCCTACCTGTCCCAACACTGTCATCGCCACATATGGCGATGACACATGTATCCTATCAGTAAACAATGACCCAGCAATTGTATCCCAAATGCTTCAATCACACATCATAAATCTAGAAGAATGGTGTCAAAACTGGAGAATTAAAATAAACTCCAATAAATCCCACCAAATTACCTTTACCCTTCGTCGTAAACCAACGACTTCCTGTCCTACAGTTTCCTTTAACAATACTCCACTTATCCCTGCTCCACAAATCCGATACTTAGGACTCCACCTGGACAAACGACTAACTTGGAATCCTCATACTAGACTGAAACGACAAGAAACCGCTCGACGTTTCCGATTACTTCAGCACTTACTAGAAAAACGCTCTAAACTTCCCATTAATTACAAAAGACTCATATACTTGACTATAATAAGACCTATTTGGACTTACGGAGTTGAGCTATGGGGCTCCACTAAACCATCGAATTCCTCTCGCATCCAATCCTTACAATCCAAAATCCTTCGTAAAATCCTCAATGCTCCTTACTTTGTCACTAATAAAATTATCCATAAAGATCTTAATGTTCCTTATGTTTCAGATCTGGCCCAATCCAGATACCTATCCTTCCATAATAAACTTCAGAATCATCCCAACCCTCTCGTTTCTAACCTTGCTTCCTCTTCAATTCCTGATAACCCTCCGAGGCGTCTGAAAAGAAGATGGCCCCGTGATCTCCTAATGTAGTCATATCATTAGAGTGCTACCATTGGGTAGTTACTCAGCAAGTGTATTCATGTCATTATATCAATTATGACCAAATTTACTTGATGTATTTATGTAATACAGTTGTAAATGTCATAAAGAAAAAAATTAATTAATAGAAATGTCAATTCTTATACCCACTGAAGTAAAATTAATTTTCTAGTTCCTGTCTTTCGTCGTCCTCAGTTTTTTTTACAAACATTTCCACTCAACCTATTATGCCATTCATTCATCCTTAGATCGGATTTAGCGAAATAATAAGTTATTTGCATCCTACATAGATTTCTTTGACAATTCGTGGCCTTGGTTTGAGAACGTTCTAACAAATTTGGGCAAATTGAGTTTACTGAGTAAGAAGGATCCCACGTGCGTTATACAACTCTACTTAGGGATCACCATCGACAGTCAGCTATGGTAAATAATATTACAAAGTCAGCAAATAGCGCCTTCCCCTCCCAAGTCTGTATATATACCCCCTCATTTGTAATCCCAGTAGTCAGTAATAGCTAGGTTGTTAAGAGTAGATCATAATGTAGTATTTGATTCTGTTCATTGTAAACATTTTTTTTTTATAAATAAACTATTTTTTAAAGATGATCTTGGGAAAGAGACTTTATTACGTATTAATAAAAAAAGGCCTTTTTAGTTTCGATAAAAAATAACTTTATAACTTTGTGGGCTAATGTCTAATATTAAATCCTCTGAAAGATTTTTGTACATGTTTTTTCAAATGAAGATTTGAATTACTTATAAAATCAGATTATCCCTGAAGATGCCTGAAGAGGCGAAAATTTGGATAAATTTAATTTTTATCCTGACTAAAAAGGCCTTTTTTTACTAAACTATTTTTTTAACCAAGTGAGTTTAGAAGATGAAATTGACGCCTGAAAAGAGACTTGGGCTTCTTCAATGTAGAAGAATGGCGGAATATTCTTGTAGGCCAAGAAGACTCGAAGAAATATCCCTTGAAGTAACAGAGTTTGGGACTACTTGATAACAAATCTGACTGTAAGGCCACTAAGTAGATCCATTGAGAAATAGCCACCTGGACTTCAAGACTTACTACATGGAGGTGTGTTTCAACATTGCGCCAGTTCCAGAATTTTTTTTACTTCTCTCACACGTACCTTTGAGTTATTGAGTAGTTTACATTTGTATAATAGTCTTAACGGTTATATAACTTCATGTCAACTAGCTATAAAACTATAGAAATTAAATAAGCCGCAGTTTTATTTAATAATAGAGATATAACTGGTACTGATAATAAAATGGCAAATAATAATACGACAAAAGAAGATTATGACAATTTATCATATTATAATGGTGATCCAACTCATTTGATAGCTTTTCTGAAACCCCTCAACATTATTTACAATGACGTTTGCGATGAATCTATTACTAATGAAGCTCAAAACGAAAATAGAATTATTCAAATCGCGTTATCACGACTCGGTGACGCACAACAAATGTGTATGTACAAAGGCTTTACATCCATTGACCAGTTAAACACACATTTAATTAACAACTTCAGAGATTCATGTACGACATCACACTTACAACACAATGTATCACAAATCAGAATGTACAAAAGCGAACATCCTTTTGACTACATACAAAGATTAGAGATTTATCATACAAAATCCTCATTCACAATCTAATTATGGTTGACAATGGTAGTACAAAAACCAGGAAATAAAAGCAGAAAAGGGACAGCTAATAGATCATGTTCTAAGAAATCTACACACCAGGCTTAAATATTCTTTTAATCACGTTATTATTCCCGATTTGATTGACATGAAAAATAGCATTTATGATCATTGCCGAATAATAATGGATGATTTATACCCCTACAGCCAAAAAAAATTCGAAAACAATCAATACACAATAGTCATAATAACGGTCCTCCTAGATATAATAATAATAGTCATCAAAATTATAATCACAATACTCCGAGTTTTAAAAATCACTATGATGGTAACAGACACATCAAGCAAAAAAAAAACACAATATGAAGAGCGAAATCGGTAATATAATTGCGAACATCAGATGATGACCCATCACATCAACAAAATCAGCCGCAATATTCTAATTGGCAACAAGCTAAAACACCATTGCCTTCGTAACAGTTTATCCCTCATTTACAAAACACCGTGTCAATGAGAAATGTTCCCAGTAATAATGTTCATCAAATGGAAGATGAAAAGAAAGAGTTGCAGAATTAGAGCAAACATTGAATCATTTTTTATGCTCTGGTAGACCGGAGCCTGTCCCAGAAATTTCCTAAAACTTATAAACGGACTGACTACATTCACAGACGAATTAGGCAGTAAATGGCTCCGAAAGAAACTATATTAATCCAAATTCCTTGCTGGAAGGAATCAAAATTCATTCGGAAAAGTTTATTGTGTCTAGTCCAGCTGGCAGCAAATTCGGCAATGGTTTCGTACTGTTAGACCTCGCCCCGCGTTTAGGACTAGACCATGAAATATTAGTTAGGTTTAAAATATTTCACGTTAGCGATTAATTTGATTTCGAATCGATCTTGTGGCAGGTATGATTAATGAGTCATTAAAGCTACGATAACTCAGCTAGACTTTACTCTTGAGGGAGAAGGAAAATCTTTGTTACTAACGAGGTTGGCAAATATAACTTCCTTGGTGATATATATTTACTTTTTTGGACACATACCATTACATGTTTATTTATTTTCCATCATTATAACTATCTATAGTTATGTCAGACTCTTTTCTATAATTTAATGAACAAACAAATAAATATATATTTGATCCTTAGTAAAGTTTCGCATTTGACGTATTGTGATACACACCCTGTGCCAGCCTGTGAAATTCAAAAGATTTAAAGTTTACGAATTTCCCAGAGGGCACATGGTAATATATATACCGGACGCGATCACTTATTCCCCCTTTATAGAATTACAAAACATTTAATTTGTATCTTTTTTATATTGATATTATACTTACTTACAGCGACTGTATCATCAATATTAGGAATTCTATGAATATTGAAAATTTCTTTAAGGTGATACTCCTCCATAACCGTCATTTCTATCAGATCTAACGATATCATAATCTGGGAAGTTGTCATATTTATTGGTTTGAACCAACTTTTGGAGATAAAAGCAATATAGATTTTTCTGAAAATAAAAAATATTTTCAAATTATTATTGTTTGATTTATCAGATCTGGCATTCTACTGTAATAATTTTCATGGTTCAATCATATTCGTATGTTTTATATGTTAATATTTATATATTTAAGTGATACGATAATGATTTCATTTAATATCAATTATGTGTTCGCGCAACTATATTGTAATGGATAAATTTTGAGTTCTGTTCGTGTTCTCATATTTTTTATCTCATCGTCGATAACTTTTCATTATTGGATGTTAAACCTTTTAAGAATTTGGGTTAAATATAGTAGCAAACGCGAGTGTCTTACACATGGGACATCACTTTATTACTAATCTAAGAATACGGAAGGTTACTTTTTATATGTACACAACAGAGGGAGCTGTTGTATTTCTGGTGTATTCACATATTTCCAACATACGCCCTCAAATATTAATTTATACAAACTTTTAAACTATTATTTGTCAGACACAAAACAAACTAAAATGTTTTGATATATACAGAAAAGATCCAAACACAAACCACATTCATCACGGAGTTTAAATAGCTATCCACAAATCCGTATATTCTGAACCAATTAAATTAAACTCAAATCTTCAAACTGTTGAAGTAAGAGTCCGCCGAGGTTTCACTTTTTCAATTCTCAATATATACTTGTTATAATATCGTAAAATAGACTGACAACACCTCTTAAATATCTAAAATCAATTGCCTCGTCCCATAAAGTGAGAGTCGTTGTCAGTAATTGAGAGGTACACTTCTCACCTGAAAGTGTTGTTTCCTTTGTAGGATCCCAGACATCGCAGTGCTGGAGCTCTCCTTTTCGTGAACGAGGAGACTCTATATCAAGGGTATCCTCATAGCTTCAGCTTCTTTGCATGAGCCACACACCTTTTCATTTTTTGGTAGTCTCAACATTTGTAGTCCTCTCCTATTGGAATGTCCAAGCCTAAGGTGCTATAGGTATTCCTTTCTTTTGATTGAATACAAGGTATACCTTGGTGAAGGTGAATACACGATGTATCGTGATATATCGAGGCAGGAGTTGACCTCTTAACGTAATTTGAACTGATCGAGTAGGTTTAAATTCAATAGCATTAGTTTATTTATTAATAATGTGTTTTTAAACGTCAACGTTAATCATTTTTTGAGCTTCATAATATATATTTTTCAAATTATCAAGGATTTATAATTCCGTTAAGTCTAAGACCACATTTTCCTTTATGACTCTCTTTTTTTTTCCTAATGTGAAACTTGGAATGCAAGTCTATTGAAATGTAACTTTAATTTGCTTCATTTTCAAACTTTCTGACATATTTGCAGAGTTTCTACTTAAACTCTATCTCAACCTATTTAAAATATTATATATTTCAGGGCACGATTTATGTAAGAGTTTCCCAATACATATTGAATGAAATTCCCACTTCTTCCTTAGAACTACTATCAATATATACAAAATATTGTTCTAAAAATCTCGATTTATGGTCTTTTTCCGTTTTTAACTTACTCTTTTCTAAGTTTAGGTATTTCATTGAGGTATTATTTTATCCGAATTAAATTCAGTATTACTGTTTCTTTCTGCTGCAGTTTTAGCTGATTTATAATCAATAGAAATAGTAATTACTTCTTTCTCAACGTTCTCTGTATCTGGAGGAACGTCCCCCCTCCACATTACTACTAACTGACATATAAAAAAAAAAAAGAACTTCCATTACTTACTTACTAAAAGAATAAAATAAAACACACAAAATACTTCAGAATATTAATTCCTCCTACGCATTTGGAATTCCCTGCCAATCTCTATACTGAAATCATCATCCTTGACCTCATTTAAACACCATTTATTTTATCATCACCTCAGTAATCAATCTTCCGAAAACATGTAAAAATAAAGTTATTTTGTACTTTAGAGATTTCAGATCCATTTTACTGATATCTGGCAGATGTCTATGTATGTGTCATATTGCTCATTTGTACAAATACGTGAACTCATTCCTATGTATTTATCTTTAAATTTATATGTATATTTCAAGCTCATATATCTACAAAAGTGTCTTTTCTTTATTTTAATATTAGGGTTAGACAACTTTGTAAATTAATTTATTCGTAATTGTATTCTAATGCCGGACAATTGTCATTTCGTTGTTCATTATAGTTATTCTGAGGGGACTAAATGTTCCAGAATAAAACTCCCTTTTTCTCTTTATTTGTTTGATTAAATTATATGAAAATTAATTATTATTTAAATCTATATATGATTACGTATTTATCAAAAACCCTTTTTAATCTCACAGCTTTTTAATTTCCATTTAAAAATTATTATTTAACGTTTTGGCTCCACAAGCCATTTAAAAAAAAAAAAAAGTTTCTCATTACAAAACAAAACATTAATAACATAAAGACATTATTTCTAAACATTTAATGTATATCGAATACTACTCAATAGTAGTAATTGTTTTATTAAATATAAAATGTTTTATTTTATTTCCTTTATTCCTCCAAATCTCAAAAAAAAAAACCTTTCCTCTCCTCTTTTTATCAAAACATTCATCCTTAATTTCTTTGCTTTTTAATCACCTTCATATTATCTTTAACTAAAACCCAGTAAAGATAGATTCCGAGACTACTGCGCAAGACCAAGACTAAGTGCGCAAGACGAAGATCCGTCTTCATCTTGTATTTGGGCAACACTAACGTCAACACAGTGTAATTTTTCTCCATTGGGTTGTTTTTAATGAAAAACAATGCTAATTTAAATACCTTTAACATCTACAATCTGTCTGGTAGGTTAAATCAATTTACAATTAGGATGATAAAAATACTTTGTTTGTTCGAAGACTTTTTTGCACCAATGTATATATATATATATATATATATATATATATATATATATATATATTAATATTTTTAAGTAAGATATGTAATTTTTTTTGTTATTGTTTTTCATTTATTATTTCTTTTGTTTTTTTAAGATATTTTGGTTACTTATTAGAGTAAATTTATTGTATTTTTTAGGAGCAATTTTTTTTCAACCATTCGATATCTGTTGTAAATATTTTTGATGAATAAATGTTTTCTCTTTTTGTTTATTTAATATTTTGGGTGTTTAGGGCAGAAATAATCTTTATCTTTTTAAGGGAAATTGTCCCTGAATATAGTTATTTGTCGATTCAATTTTATTTTCTATGCATGATATTAATATTTTTGTTTAGGAGAATGAGATGTATTACTGTCCTGCTGAATATTATAATCTATACTCTATGTTTGGCAAGAAATTACAATCTAAGATTGTCACCAATATGCATTGTGAAGGTATGTTATTAATTGTCACCGTTGTAGTAACGAAATATTTTATTCTCAGCTTCATTTAAGTTTATAAGATTACTTCGATTATTTATCATTAGAAGTTTAAACTAAAATGAACTATTTAAATTATAGGGCGACCGAGTAGAAATGCCATGTGCTCACTTCAAGGAGCGCCCACGTAAGTCATTTTAATACTTATTCTTATTTGTGATGCTTTTTTTTTACTAATCATCCGTAGTACTAAATTTTAAAATCATACTTTGTAATGTGGACTACTAATAATAGTTTTATTGAACGTTCAACGACGTTTCGAGCTAGTTTGCTCAATCTCAATTCATCCACAACTACAATTAACAAACATTATTGACAACAATGATTACTCATTAAAAAAAAAACCTTTACCACTACAACCCATGAAGGGTCTTGGGTTCAGTACTATTTAGAGAAAGCACTGTTTTTTGGTTTAGGGTAGTGCAAGAAGGTGATTTGACCGAGATCAAGCTCAACCGCCAGGTTTTTCCTCTTAATTAATTATTTTAATTAAGGGTACCCACTTTATAGAGGCTGGGTCTACCCCAGGAGGCTACCTACCCAGGGTCGCCCCACGGCTAATGAAACAGAATAAATAATTTTTCTGCCATGAGCCGGGATTCGAAACTGGGACCTTTAACATTGGAAACTCAGTACCCTACCACTGAGCTACCCCACTCCTAACTCATTATCTAGTGATATAAAAAGTGAGAATTTACCAAACGTTTTTATGTATGCAAAAATGTCTATATTATAATTTCATTAATTATCCATTTTTGGTACACCAAATACAAAAAACAACACTATTCCTCGTCTCATTTTATGCGCACTTACTCTAATACTTGTCCATTCTTTAAATAAAAAATATGTGTGAACGATTATTTCAGAAAATAAACAAATTTATACTATTGATTTATATTCTTGTTTTATTTAAACTGCACGCCCACCCCGGCACTCCTACGTATTTTATGTTTTTTATATTTTACATTAGTTTTGGCTTTTTTTTCCTGTTTTTAAAATTTTGTGTTGTTTCACCAGCATACATTTGCATACAGGGAATTTTATGAATAACATCTTTTTTATCTATTGAATTGATTCTATCTTTCATATTGGATTTGTCTCTTTCCAGTTTATTATCTTTAAATAGCACTAACTTGAGGTCATAATGGTCGTATTTTTTAAAACCGCTTTTTATTTTTTTCCGTCAATTCCGTAATTTATTTTATTTTGTGGTGTTTATTATATTTTGTGCTTTTTTTCTGTATCACTTTGGACGTCATCCTTTGCATCTTCCTCGCTATCCAACACTTTAAAACAATCCATTATAAAATTTTTATTTCTTTTAGTCATATTATTTTTATGTATTTTATTTCGGCTTCTATCTTCCGTATTACGATTATTTTTATTATTTATATATTTATACCATATTTGTTTCATATATTTATACGGATACAAATTATTTACCAAAATATTATATATATTGTTTTAGACTTTCTTCATACATTTAGTATCCGTTAATTTTATCGTTTTTTAAATTAAATTACCAGCAGTATTTATAATCTGGTATTTAGGGTGGTTTGAGTGATAATTTAATATGAGTTCCCTGTATTTATTTTTTCATGTTCCAATATGTTTCAATTTGATTATTATGCATTTCGATATTATTTTCTAAATATCTTATAGTATTGTTTATATTTGTTTTCATTGTAAATTTGATCCTTTTATTGGCTTTATTTAATAGGTAAACCCGTTTTTCGTAACTGCTATTTTTCATGATGATGAGTAAGTCATCGATATATTTCAGCACCATAATTGGTTACCACGCTTTGTTTAGGAGACATTCACGCCTAAAGATTTTCTTTTTGATCAATTATTTGCGTTATATGAAATAAATAAAACCTATTTATTTGTTCTAACTACTTTATTAATTAAATGTAAACATTAACATCTATATTAAATGTTGTTCAAAGTGAAGGTATGTCCGCAAACGCTTTGTTTAGGAGGTGGAATAGATCGAATACTTATATAGCCTTTTATCCTTTTATCCAGTTTGCCCACTAAACCCTGCATCATCCTGTATAACAATAATAAACTGGAAAGACTCGTATCCAATATGAAAGATAGACTCAATTCGATAGATAAAAAGGATGTTATATATAAATTTCTCGGTATGCAATGTCCCAAATATTACATTAGTGAAACATCACAAAATTAAAAAAAAAGGAATGAAAGTACACAAAACTATTGTAAAAAACATAAAATCCACATCATTTTATATCCGATGTTAAAAATATAGGCCAATTTTGTTTCCATATATAAAATGTGATTAGTTTATAATTAGACAGATCATTGGAAAATAATAAAAATCAACAAAGCTATATCCCATTTACTTATTTAGTTAAATCCTACAGAGACAGGCATTTCTAAAGGGCTCAAATGTTCAGTCCATGTTAAACAATAGAGGGAATATGTAGAACCGAGTTTCGGGGTGAGCATGCAGCTTAAATAAAACAAAAATATAAATCCATAATATACATTTGTTTATTTTCTGAAATAATCACACACACATATTTTTTTATTTGTAGAATTAGAGTAAATTAATAAAGGCTTAGAGTAAATTTGCCTTAAATGCAACAAGGAATAGTGTTGGTTTTTGTATTTGGTGTACTAAAAATGGATAATTAATGAAATTATAATATAAAAACGTTTTCATAGATAAAAATTTTTTGTAAATTCTCACTTTTTATATCACTAGATAATGAGTAATCATTATTGTCAATTACGTTTGTTAATTGTTGTTGTGAATGATTTGATATTGAGCAAACGTCGTTGATTGTTGAATAAATCTTTCAACTATAAGGGCTTATATATTCCTTGAAGACACCATATATAAGAACATTGAGTATCCTTGAAATATACTATTGTAGTTGCTAAATATATACTAATAATAGTTATTTGTATTGCGTTAAATCATATTTAATATTTTTTTTTAAATGAGTATTACATTAAAATGTTAGATATTTTATTAATCAGTGAGTCCTTGATCAAGTATTGTAATGGGCATATCTTGAGCGTCTAGAGAGATTTATAAAAGAATTTATGAAATAGAGTTTTTCAGAACTTAAATATTCAGAATTTCCATTACGGAAAGATTGCAAGCAGCAGAATCGCTCATCTTTCCACAAATATTATTCCATAATTCCTTATTTTATTAAAATGTTGACTACAAAAATTAACATGATTATTTTTTCAAATTTCTTTTAAATTAACATGTTTTATATTATTAATGTGAGATTGGGATAGCTCAGTAGTAGGGCGCTAAGCTTCCAATGCTCAAAGTTCCAGGTTCGAATCCGGCTAATGTTAGATAAATTATTGATTCTGTTTCATTGGCCGTGGATCGAACCTGGGGTCAGGAGATCCTCCTAGGGCATACCCAGCCTCTATAAAGTGGGTACCCTTAATTAAATAATTAAATAAAGGAAAAACCTGGCGGTTAAGCGTGATCTCGGCCAAATCATACCCTTGCACAACCGTTGAGCAAGAAATAATACTTTCCCTAAATAGTACTGAACCCAAGACCCTTCATGGGTTGTAGTGGTACAGGTTTTTTTTTTTAATGAGTAATCATTGTTGTCAATTATGTTTGTTAATTGTTGTTGTGGGTGAATTGAGATTGAGCAAACTAGCTCGAAACGTCGTGGAATGTTGAATAAAACTATTATTAGTAGTCCACATTACAAAGTATGGTTTTAAAATTTAGTACTACGGATAATTAGTAAAAAAAAACATCACAAATAGCTTTATTGTATACATGTCCTTTATCTACAACTTAAATATTTGTTTTTGTTTTAGTTAAAAAGTTGTTGGAAGAAAGCTGGACTGAACAAGCAATAAATAAAACCGAACAAGGTGATCACTATGCAAACATATCGATTTCATTTGGTCGTAAATACGACATGAGTAAGTATTTGCTTCTATGTTTTCTAACTCTTTTATTAATAAGAGACTCTTTATTAAATAAATCGACAAATCAGCTTAAAAAAAGTAATTTAATCAAGCAAATAATAGATTCGACGTTTTGACAGTAACCATTAAAATAGAATAATGCCTTAACTTTCGCCAATAATACCTCCTTCACTAATCAATCATTAATTTTCCTGATGGTTTCATGCATTTATTTTTCTATAATAATAGGAAAATATTGAAAAAGTTTTATTTTAAGACTTAATTTCTAAAATTTACTCAGTGCCCTTAAGTGTGGCAAAATGTATTATTACTCAATGAACAGATAGATAAAAAAAAAAATTTCTAAAATGATAAGTCACTACCACGATAGATACTGGCACATACAACACTCTCCCTTGAACTCACTCGCCCATCTAACCTTATCAGCTGATCCACTTAATTTACATAATTTTAAACAACCAAATATATACTTTCTCTCTCTTCACTAAATCTATTTTAACACGTTATCTGCGGTTACTATTACAATGATTATTTACTTTTATATCTATCTTTACATCTATCCAACTCCCATTCAAATATTTTTAAAAATGACCTTTTAGAGACATATTAAGATAATCAAAATCCGAAACAATCCCGGCCGAAGTCGAGACGAATATCGGAATCCGGTGACCGTAACCGCAGGTGACGTGTTAAAAATATAATATGAATGCTATCTTTAAGTATATAAATCTAATTTAGAAAAAAAAAAACACTTGTAGTTTAAAGAATGTTATTTAATTTTACTATCACAAACTTTAATTGTAACAACCTCGACTAACCACAACAAGTTAAAATACCGTTAGTAATACATCAGTATTTCCATTAATAAGTAATTTAGAAAAAATTTATAATCAATTGTTATAAGCTGAAATATCACCAATTTTTTGGTTATCCATGAATCTTATTTTTTTAAATACAAACATTTGCATTTTACAAATCTTTTATTTAAAATTAGTGCCTATTGCCTAAATTAATTACCTTGTCTAAATAAATTAGTTAAGGAGGTTTTGGAATTTCCTACCAACCTCTTTACGGAAACCCTTATCCTTGATCCCATTTAAACATAATTTATTTTTCCACCTCCTCAGTAATCAATCTTCCGAATATATGTAAAATAAAGTTATTTTGTACTTCAGAGATGTCAGTTACACTACACCGATATTTTGCAGACGTCTATGTATGTGTCATATTGCTTATTTGTACAAATAGGTTAACTCACCAGTGTGTAATCATCTTTAAATTCATATGTCTACTTCAGATCATATCTTTATTGCAGTGTCTTTATTTTTAGTATTAAGAATTTTTATTATTATGAAAAAATTACATACTTCTTTATTTTAATATCAAGATTAGACAGATTTATAACTTAATTTATTTTTAATTGTTATTTAATTATTCACAATCGTCAGACAATTGTCATTTCTCTGTTCATTGTAGATATTCTGAGGGGACTAAATGTCCCAGAGTAAAATTTACTTTCTTTCTTTCTCTTTTTCTATTGCCAAGACCTGTATTTAAAATTCATTAGAAACAAATCAATACTTTTTTATTTTTTTTAATAATATATATCTACCAAATATTTATATCATTTATAGACTACGTCTGGTAAAGAAGGTAGAGACCCCATTATCCGAAATAAGCGTGACTGATTCCCAATATTTAAAATTCTGCTTCGGGACTCACCTACTAAGAAAAAAATCTACCAAATCAAAAAAGATATTTAAAAATAACAAATCTATACTAAACACTCTCAGCAAAACTACTGCAGCCAACACATCAGAAACAGTTCCACCATTCACCTCTTTCAGTAATTCTGTTACAACCAATATTCCATCAAAGAAGACTCTGAGGAAACCCGAAAATTTTATATCATGAATTCAAACTCCAAACTTCTGCTGAACATACTGGACCATAGATTATACGCCTGGGGACCTTTATTTCATATATTTGGAGATCTCATTCTTCAGCTTTAGTAGATATATATTTAGAGAACCCTGCGATACTCTCTTAACCGAATTGCTGTTTCTAAAGCGGAGATTGATCGAGAGCGCTTTAGCCACATACACTTATGTCTTGAGTGGAGAATCTGACCATGCCAGAACTCCAATATATGCAATCTACAAAAGGTCGCGGGGCACCAGCCTATTAACCTTCTTGGAGGATTATAGGGATGGTCGGTGCTTGATAGGGATTGTGCAAGAGGGTTTGGTAGATGACGTAAAGTTCTGGTTTTTCGGGGATAACATCTTGGACAAATAAGATCTTGAGGTAATGATGTTAGTAGGGTTTTGTTGGTTACATAGAAAGAAGCATGATCGATTGTTGAAGGAGTATTGATTGGAAGGATTGGATGCTTTTCATGTTAGAAAATTTTGCTGTCCGTTCCGTATGCCCATAGTTCAAGTCCAAATAGATTTCATTATTGTCTTGTAGATCAGTAACTTGTTTTCAATAGAAAATTTAGATTTTCTTTTTAGTAGTCTGTATAGTTGCCCGTATCGTCGGTTAAGTTTTAAGTCTAGTATGTGGATTCCACGTTAGTCTTCTATCTATGAGAAAGCCAAGGTAGACGGGCTGTATCTGAGAAAAGAAGCTGGATGTTGTTAAAATAAACTGGTGGACAGGATTTATGACAAAGGCTGAAGGGGTGTATTTACATTTGGAACATTCAAGACACCCCGCCGATCGTCGCTTCTATAATTATTACAGTAAACGATTAAAGCAGGAGTTGGCCACCTTCAAATCCCAATCCTTCAACTCTTACCTTAATTCCCTCTCTGCTCATATCAATTCCCTATGGAAGATCACCAACAAAGTCCGGAAATCCCATCACATTTCCCATCCCCTCCGTCGATGCGATTGCTCCTGGGCAGCGTCTGATGAAGACAAAGCTGAGGAATTCACCAGACACCTCTCCAGAACATTCACCTCTCATCCGGAATCCTACCAAACCAATACCACAACAGTAGAAGAATTCTTCACATCACCCATTCCACTTTCCTTGGTCCCTAAAGCAGTTAATCCTTCTGAGATCAAACATCACCTACAAAAATTCCTCTCCGTAAATCTCCTGGATACGGCCTCCTTACCTCTCAAATACTCCGATAACTTCCTTCTAAAGCTGCTATATTTCTCACATACTTATTCAATACCATTCTAAGAACCACCCACTTTCCTCTTTTGTGGAAATATTCCACTATTATCCTATTTCCAAAAACACGCAAATCTCCCAACACCTCGACGTCCTATAGAACAGTTAGCCTACTTCCAATCCTCTGAAAAATCTTTGAATAGACACTCCTGAAATGAATCCTACCCTTTATAGAATCCCAAAATTTTCCATCCCATCAGTTCGGATTTCGTTCACAACACTCTACAGTTCAACAAGGACTCCGAATAGTCGATCATATTTCCGTAGCACTGGAAAGCAAGCAATATTGCTCGAATGCATTTCTGGACATAGCTCAAGCTTTTGACCGGGTGTACCACGCCGAATTTCTTTTCATACTTAAAATCCAGCTGCCTCATCTGTTTGTCATCTGTTTCGAATTTTCCACTTCGCTTTAGCACCAGTGACGCGGTTGAGAGAGTATCGCAGGGATCTCTTGGGGTACTGCTTTTCTCTCTATAATTGGAGGGACCAGTCTGCTTGGGGTTCCCTTCCTGATTGTATATATTGTATATAGGCATGACTGAGTTTTTATGTTTTCAATTTACTTATCTTTAGGTTATTTTATTTTTTATTGTACATAGTTTTTGATTATTATTTTACTTTTGTTAATTTTATATTTTCTGTATATATGGTGTGAATGTGTTGATATCTCACTAGGTGACAGATTATTATATTATAAATAAATAAATAACAAATAAAAAAAATTACCCTTATAAAAGTTGGGAGACTATTTTTTAAACCAAAAGCGACTCATAGGAATTAAAAACTTCATAAACCAAAATTTCAGTCAAAAAGGCTGTTTTAAGGGTACTTTCTTTATCTAAAAAAAATTGATGAAATAACCTAGTTGAAAGATAAGATCTATTGTTGAAAAATAATTACTTTTTTCTAATTTGTCTAAAAGATCGTTAGTAAAAAAACAACATATTTTTAATTGGAATTTTGATTACGGTTTCCGAATCGTTAGTTATTGTATAGTTGTATTCGGATTGCGGAGGTTTATTACATAAAAGAATTGAGATTGCCAAATGGTGTTGTTATTATATCTTGCAATAAATCAATTTTAACTCCCAACAACTTAAGGTTGTCAATGCATAGTAATAAATCAAATTTTTCGTGAAAATTGAAAATACCAAATTTAAGAAGGGTATTAGTATTAGGGAATAATTTTGATGACTCGACAATATTGTTATTATTTTGTAATGAAGATACATGAGCGCTTATTAGTTTTTAATGGTTTATAACTAATGTTGTTATTGAAGTATTTATTTGTTATTTGGGTGTAATGAGTGATTTTGTGCAAGCTTTGTTAGTAAGAATTTTCAAATTTGAGTTTGTAACATAATGAACGGAAGGCCACTGTAACATGTTAAATTTAGAATATTAACACGAGAAATCTTATTTTCTACGTGAGCGGTTCTTGTGGTAGTTTGGGGTCTATTTAAAATTAAAATTATTTTGTGAGATATTAGGATCATCCGAGTATGGTAATGGTTCCTTATAATCATCCGGGAATGATATAGTCGGCTCATTAGACACTTGAGCATCTGTTTGTTCATTAATTGTTAAAATATTTCATAATTATTCCGAATTTAAGTTATGAAACTCTTTTATTTCAAGATTGGGATTTCTGCGTACTGGGGAGTTTAGAAAAGATTTATATCTAGTATTGAGATCCAGTTGTTTATGATACGGTGCGTTTCCTCTAAAATTACTATTGACACTCATAGGATTAGATTGATAAGGTTATAGTTATTGATAAGGTCTGTATTAATTTTGATTATAGTTAGTTGGTCTATTGACAGTTTGGGTAGGTCTATAAGGAGTGCTATAATTATTAGTTTTTGGATTTTGGTAATTTTGATTTGTCGGCACATATTCTATAATTCGTTGCTGATGTTATGGTGCGGTTTATTAGATCTAAAGTTAATTATAGGACGATTTAAATAAAAAACAAATTGTAAATAATTTGTTAATATGTTAATGGCCTGATTTAAATCTAATGGCTTTTTGGTTCGCATAAAAGACCTTAGCGGTTCTTATAAACCTTTTAAAAGTTCACTTAAAACGAGTTTTTCAAGAAATTCAGTAAGCAATAATGCCTCCTTAGGTATTTCAATTCTTAAATAGTTAATCGATAGTTATAATTTTTTTTAAATTTTGTTATAGAAATCAATGGGATTTTTTTTTTCCTGTTTCATATTTGCTAGCTCGATATTTAATTTACAGGCATCTCTTTTATTATTTATTATTAGAGTTAATTAAGTAATCATTTTGAAAATCCCTGGTATTTTCGTGGTTATACAATTTGTTAATTAATTAGTCTGAAATTTCTAAGAATCTAGTTAGGAACACTGCATCTCCATGGGCCACAGGTACCATTTATAAATATTTCTTTTTGTGGTGCCATTTTGTACTAAACTCTTCATATATATATATATATATATATATATATATATATATATATATATATATATATATATATATATATATATATATATATATATATATTATTTAAGTTGTTGTATACATCGTTTGAATTTTGATTAAGTTAGTTTTTGGCCAGATGTGTATTTTTTCTTTTGTAACTGTTCATTATTGTTATTTCATGGGGATATCGTCCCAGAATAAAGTTTATTTTCTATTTATATATATATACATATATATATATATATATATATATATATATATATATATATATATATATATATATATATATATATATATATATATATATATATATATATATATATGAAGAAATAAAAACTAAATTATGAAATTTTAAAATTATCCTGAAATTTAAAACTTAATGTTATATCAATATTATTAATACAATTAATAATAATAAAAATAATATATCTTGCTAATCTTGCTATGAGAATGAAATCGTTCTTCAAAATTGTCAGTGTATAAATTGAAAAAAAAAATATCTTCAATAAAAATAAAATCAATTGATAAAAAAATAGATTATATCTCTTCTGTTCAGTATTCCTAGAATTGGTGTCTTGAGGTTTTATTTTTTATATAAATTAGACCATTATTCACTAACATTTTATTTATTAATTATTTTATTTCGACAACGTTTCGACCATGACTCGTCATGACATTTTCCATGTTTTCAAGTCTTATTGAGTCCTCCATTAAGTTTCTATTATTCACTGTCGTATTAATTTTTCTGAGAAAATTAAAACTGTCCTGATATTTTAGAGTTTCCCCTACGTCATTTCTGGAGGGACTCAATTATTGTAACTCTTAAATAATAAATTTGCAATAAGATGACTGCGATAGTCAGCATGCCTACTTTTTTTTCTCCTCTTCTCTCTGTTATGGACTCGCCAATTACCAATTGAGAGTGATATCATGTTATGCCCTCAACACATGAGGATATCCTACTGATTGCGCCAGTTATCTTCAATAGAGGTAATTCTTAGAATTAACATTACAACGATGAGAGAGTCTTATAATTTTATATGGAATAAGGGGAAATATAACACATAAATGTTTTGAGATTGAAGCCCCCAAAATTAAAATCTGGATCCGCTATTGTTTTACACCAAACAATCGCACTTTGCTGGCCGTCGTCAAACGTCTAGGTGGAAGGGTAGATGAGATCCTCTTAAGGCCATTGAAACAAATGATGGAGGAGCCTGAAAAACTGAAAAACTAACTGAATGAGTTTCTATTGGAATTCAGAAGAGCACTTCATACTACAACCCTCTAGTCAATGCCATAACTGGTATTCATGAGAACGTCGAAAACGAAAATTGACCAGGCAAAACCAAAGGAAGTCAAGGATGAGACATATGCTGTAGAAGGTGATTTAGGGAAGGAGAGGTTGAGGTAGTTTGAAGTAGACGTCCCAGTAATTGAATCCTCTTATTTTTTTTTCAGAAAAGCACAATTTCTAAAAATATACGTAAAAATTTTATTTTAGCAATAAGTAAAGAACTAACAACTATTGTAAGACCATGGCCAAACACCCTTTTGTTCGAGGGAATACCCAAAACAAATCTGCCTCTATCTATCTCTTATATGTCTATCTATTTAGTAAATGCAATTTCAATGAAATTACTAACAATTTTTATAAGATGGAATGATATAATGTAAATAACAATAGATAAATATTATAAGTTATAAGAAGTATAAGTTATAAGTTCAATCAATTACTTTTTTAAATTATCAATCTTCGGGTCATCCAAAACAATTTTAGAAATGAAAAAATGCTATACTATTAGATATTTTTTCTATTGTTTATAACACTTTGTTTAGTTATTTAATTAATATTTTAATGTTTTTTATTTTGCTTTTTACTTTAGATCCCGTACTGGTAATGATTCGATATGAAGACTCCCCTTTACCAGAAAAAACGTGGGAAATTCACCCTGTAAGCAGGGAAAGAATAGGGTTTCCTACTCTGGTAACTGTTGCTTTCGCTCCCACTTCAACAAATCAAACAAGATATCAAATACGAAGGATCGTCAACCCTAGCAGATTGGATGGTATCAAAATTTGTCAATACTTTAAATTTTATTGTTAGTGAAAAGTGATAGCTTATGTTCACAAATATTTTCGTGATAGAGCATAGGCTCCTTTTATTATCTGATCCTAAAACATCGTAGTCTTAAAATATAGCTCTAAGCCACCTCACTAAAAGTTGTGGTTCCTAGGATCGCAGCTGTAATAAACATTGTGGTATTTCATTACAATAAGCCCTCTTAGATGATTGCTTTGTCCATAAAAATATAATGTTTATATTTTTCCTTTTCCCCATCCTTACCTTTTCGGCTGTAAGGAGTTTTCCGAACCAGGGGAGAGGGCGTGGGATTATTGCTAGAGTTAAAAGGCCCCCGGGCACTGGGAATTAAACTCATAATCTTCGGTTTATCGAATTCCCGGGCGAGGCAAATTTTTGCCATCCCGCCTTCTGAATATATCCATTCTATATTTGTCTAGTTCAATAAGATCTTGATGACTTCCCTGCCCATCCAATGATATGATATTCTAGATCCCTAGTTTAAAGTCCATATGACGTTGTCCAGGTCTATTATCATTTAATCTACCGGTATTATCTCGTTGAGGTCTTATTATCAATTAGCTAAAGGGGGCTATTTCCTCTGATAGTCCTGGGGTTAGGGCCTAAAAAGCGTAATTATCGCAGAAAAAGGTTTGAATGTAAATTACGAAACTGTATGTTATTCAAAGTATATTTTACCTTCTCTGCCATTCCAAAGCTGTTGCTTCCACAAAAAGAGGTATAATTGACAGTTTTTAACAAATATGCTAAAATAAGCATACATCGACCATGGTTTTAGACCAAACAACATAACCAAACTATTAAGTTTAGGTACTCATTTGTCGCACAATCTAATGTTCCTTAATTTCTTAAAGAATAAGTACGCTTTGATGCACGGTTCAGAAGTTATAGATGAAAAAACAAAAAACAAAGGTCTGAAACATCTAACTTGGTGGCTGTAAACATTTTTCCATAGGTGTGTATTTATGTTGTTTTTTAACATGTTTCAGTCCAAAGTTAAACAAATAAAAACTTTTTGCACGTTTTCGTAATATATTTCCCGTTTCGATCATCAAATTACTGGCATAATATTTTTTAAATCAGCTGCCATTTTTTAAAGCAGCGTCTCTGGAATTACAGACAAGGTTCATTTTACTTATGGTATCATACAGTTTCGTAATATACATTCAAAAGTTCTGCAACGAGTATAATTTTTAGGCCCTTGCTCCAGGTCTATGAGTCAGGTGGAGGAGGTACCTTCTGAGAGAATCATGACTTACTCTCTCATCCGAACTGGCCCTTTCTTGGCGGATGTGTAGTGCGAGGATGTGTCAGTATACTGAATCGGTACATGTAGTGTACATAAATGAAAAAACCGGAGGGTTATTAATCCCCACTTGCTGAACACTTCACCTAACCCCTGCGGCAAACAATAGAATTTACGTTTAGAGAGAATTTTGTTTTTTTAAGGAGAAATAATTATAAACATTTGGGGATAGTAGATGTTTGGATGTGAACATTTATGAAAATTAATAAATGCTCATCAGCTGCTTAAAAAATTTAGTGAGAGAAGGCCTCATAAACATAATATGTATCGGATAAAAGAGCTTTAATTACGAAATGAGGTAGATACAAATCAACTTTAGCTACAAGCTACTTATAATATATTAGTAAGTTTCATCAAAACGCTATTATTGTAATTTTTTTTTTTTTTTAAGTCATAAGGTAAAGACGAAATTTATCTCCTTGTGTAATGAATCTATGCAATAGATGTAAACAATAAGTTATTTTTACAGATCCTTTATGCAATAAAACAGAAACACACAGAGAATGCAAAAACCTTAAAAACTCGGATTTATTCATAAAGAAGACAATGGGGTAAGTTTTTCCAAATATTTGTAATTATTACTTATTTATTAAATAAGTTAGCGTCTTTTAATGAAAATAAAAGTAAAATTATATATATCAACGGGGATTTAAATTCTATAATTTGAAATTGCTATTAAAATCGTGATGATAATTCCAAAATCTCGACTATCCGTGCTTAACGAGTTGAGGGGCTCTTGGATAACTCAAACTGTATGTATGTATCCAAGCATTGAGGGGCAAGATCATTTGTGTTGCGAAAAAAAAAAAGTTTACAAAAGGAAAAATAATAAGGTTTTAATTATATTTTTCTTTTTAATTTTTTAGGATGTCGAAGCAATTATTTGAAGGATTGGAAAAAATATGTAATCTTCCAATATATCCATTAGTTATTTGTTAACATTTCAGTGCTGTTTTCTGATTATCAAAACTCCTTTCTATGTTACGCAGGTATAATATCTTTTGTTTATTTATTTTTATATTAAGAGAATGTTCACACATATGTTATTCGCAATTATCCATATTATCAGTTAATTTATTTTTTAGTTCATCTTAATTTATTTTTGATATATATATAGAAGAGGTTTTAATAATAGGGATACGGCCCTGAAATGATGACTAGTAAATAAATGGATCTATTGAAAGATCGTGATTTTGCTACACCTTCAAAGATAAATTTTAAACAAAAAGTATCTATTTAATTTTCAAAAATATATGTGTTTTGTGTGTATATATATACAGGGTGTTTCTTAATAGCACGGCAATATTTTAGGTATATGTTTACTAACATAAAATAAACAAAAAGTTCATATTAACATATATCTCAAACTCATTTATTAACAGATATCAAAGGTTAAAGATTTATTATTTATTTAGTACATTAAAACTGACTGTACAAAGGGGGCCTCCGTTATGTTGAATGCAACATTCAGCACGACGAATCCATGCTTCTTTGGCTATTCGTATAGCATCAGGATGGTGCTTGATAGTTTCTGCGCCTTCCACGATCCGACCATCTCATACTAAAACATTAATTAATGAATTAAAATCTCTATCCTTTTCCAATAGTTCTATCCAATGGTTCCAATCCTTTCTTTCTGACAGGACTCAAGCCGTTAGTATTTCGAATCAACCCTTATCTTCTTTCCTCACTTTGTCTCATGGAGTAGCCCAGGGTTCAAGTATTTCTCCTATCCTTTTTAATTCTTACATCAATGACCTTCCTAGTTCAATCCACCATTGTTCATACCATCTATATACTCATGACTCCCAAATTTATTTTTCCTTTCCGCCCACTGAGTTATTAGAAGCGTTTACGAATATTCAGAGAGACCTAGATAGGATAAGTGCCTGGGCAAGCTTGAATAAATTAAAGTTGAATGCAACGAAAACTCAGGCCATTCTTATAGGTTCCAACTCCCTCCTTAGATCCATTTCCACCCATCCTTCCTTGATTATTAATGACCAACCAATCTCCTTCACCTCCTCTGTAAAAAACTTAGGAATCACCATTGATCAAAACTTATCATGGAAACCCCATATTGCTCAAATCTCCAGAAGGTCAATCGTTACTCTTAAATTATTTCATCGTTCTCGTCAGCATCTCCCACAACCTATCCGCAGGCTCCTCGTTTCCTCATTGATTTTCCCCTACTTTGACTATGGCTGTGTGGTATATGGTGGCCTCTCGTTGGAGCTTGAGGACAGACTGAAGAGAATCATGAACTGTTTTTTAAGATTCGTCTTCGGCACTTCGAGATGGTCTCATGTGTCCTCCCTATATGCCGAGTCAAAGTGGCTCTTCCCCTCTTCCCGCCGCCTATACGACCTTGGAAATTTCTTATACCAAACGATCAACTCCCAGCACCCTTCCTATATCTGTTATTTCCTCCAGCCTAAACCATTAGTCCACTCAATAAAAACGAGATCCCGTGTTTCTGACCTCTATATTCCATTCCACAGGACAAAAACCTATGAACGTTCCTTCTTAGCCCGCTCCGTCTCCTACTGGAATTCTTTGCCACATAACATCCGTCATGCCTCTTCCCTGTCAACTTTCAAATAACTCCTTTTCCAATATCTCCTTACATCCCAAACAGAAGATTTACCACCATAAATTTCATTTTATGAACTGAATTTGCGTGAAGTAAATGGTGGTGCATACTGTTTAAGTTTTAACATAAAACAGCAATGATCTTTGTCACCTAGTTTGACTATTATTTATTTTCTCTTCTCCTCAGGTTGTGCTTTTTCTTTCGGGTATATATGTTTATATTTTTGTCTTTCTGTGTGCCAATATGAGAATGTACGTATAAATAGTTCCTTTTATTTATTTTTTTTTTCCATTACACCACAAGTAATCCTAAGATTTTATTTTATCTTAGTGTCTGCATATTATTATATAAATCACTGTAGATATTATTACACTTTGTATTAAGTTAGTTTTCTATTAGATAGCCTATTGTTTATAAATTGTGTAGTTATGTATATATAAATATGTAATTTCTCTTCTTTTTTTTCATCACAATTAAGTAATTTTGAGAAGATTTTATGTTCATTTGTATATATATTTTATTTTTTATTTTTTACTGGTTACATCCTTTTTAAATAATGTATATAATATTAAAATTTTTAGAAGTTAGTTTTTGGCCAGATTTTTACTGAACTTTGTATTAACTCATCATTGTTATTCTAAAGGGACTTAGTCCCAGATTAAAGTTTAATTTTCTATTCTATTCAGTTCTATTCTATTCTAAAACACACAGAACTAGACAAATAGATGAGCAGCTACTGCCATTGCTAATCGTTCATTTGTTTATCAGGTGATTAAAACCTGTTATTTAGTATTAAACACGTTAAACTTTGCATTCAGTCTTAATGTAGTAAATATATAATAAATCTTTAACCTTTGATATCTGTTTAATAAATGAGTTTGACATGTGTAAATATGATCTTTTTTATTTACTTTGTGTCAGTCACCCTGATGGCAGAGCACATGCCGGCACTGCTGTCATCGTACACCAATCCCTCTCCCATCACTTACTCCCAATACCTACTCAAGATTTCCTACAGTCAACCGCTATTGTAATCAAAGCCTTCTCCTTTCCAGTCACCCTTGCATCAGCATATTGCCCTCCTAACAGATCCATATCCAAAATCCAGTTCAGTTCTCTCCTCAACTCCTTAGGTCATCATTTCATCCTGGGTGCAGACTTAAATGCCAAGCATCAAGTTTGGGGTTCAAGAACCACGAATTCTCGTGGCAGAACATTTCTGTCTGCACTCAATACCCAACGTTTCAGTCTCCTTCCACCCAACTCACCTACCTACTGGCCCACAGATACTAACCGCAATCCCGATATCCTTGATTTTTTCATCCACAGTGGCTTAGGTCCCCTCAATCATTCCCTTACCCCTCTTGCCGAACTATCCTCAGATCATAGTCCATTATTACTCCAATTATCTCTAGCTCCTATTCCTAAGTCTTCTCCACCGTCCTTCATCAGAGGCCAAGTTAACTGGAAAATCTTTCACCAAATCCTTACCGATAAAATTGACCTCAGAATGACCCTGAAAATCCCAGATGACCTTGACAATACCGTACACTTTTTTACCACCACTATCCAACAAGCAATCTGGACTGCTTCCTCTCCAAACCACTCCTCAAGAACTCCTAAGAAAAATAAGTTACCTCAACACCTCATAGACCTAATCCAAACCAAACGCCGTGCCAGATTATTATGGCAAAGTACTAGACACCCCACCGATCGCCAATCCTATAATTATTTTTGCAAAAAACTAAAGATAGAACTGGCCACCTTCAGATCCCAATCCTTCAACTCCTACCTCACTTCCCTCTCTTCTCATGACAATTCCCTATGGAAGACCACCAAACATATCCTAAAACCCCATCATATATCACATCCTCTCCGTGGAGGTGATGGCTCTTGGGCAGCATCTGACGAAGATAGAGCCGAAGAATTCGCCAAACACCTTTCCCTTACATTCATCTCTCATCCAGAATCCAATCCCACCCACACGTCAGCAGTTGAGAAATTCCTTAATTCACCCATCCCACTCTCCTTACCGCCTAAAGCAGTTAATCCTTCTGAGGTCAAATTCCTCTTACAAAAACTACCTACCCGTAAATCACCTGGATACGACCTCCTTACTTCTCAGATCCTTAGACAACTCCCTCCTAAAGCTGTCATATTCCTCACATACATATACAATAGCATCCTATGAACCACCCACTTTCCTCTTTTGTGGAAACATTCCACTATTATCCTGTTTCCGAAACCAGGCAAACCTCCCAACACCTCAACGTCCTACAGACCAATTAGCCTTCTTCCAATTCTCTCAAAAATCTTTGAAAAGATCCTCCTGAAACGCATCCTACCCTTTATAGAATCCCAAACTCTTCCTTCCCATCAGTTCGGATTTCGTTCACAACACTCTACAGTCCAACAAGGACTCCGAGTGGTTGATCATATTTCCGCAGCATTGGAAAGCAAGCAATATTGCTCGGGTGCATTTCTGGACATAGCTCAAGCTTTCGACCGGGTATGGCACGCCGGGCTTCTTTCCAAGCTGAAAAACTATCTTCCTCAGTCCTTGTACCTTGTTCTCCGTTCCTACCTCTCAGATCGTACCTTCCGAGTTCGTTGCGGTACTGAATTTTCGCATTGCTATCCAATTGAGGCAGGTGTTCCTCAAGGTAGCGTATTGGGTCCCGTCCTTTACATCCTCTTTACCGCCGATATCCCTGTCCATCCCGATACCTTCCTGGCAACTTTTGCTGATGACACCGCCATTCTATCATCCGACTCAGATCCCAACATAGCATCCTTAAATCTCCAAAACCACCTCACCTTGATTGAGCACTGGTGTAATAACTGGCGCATTAAAGTTAATGAATCTAAATGCCAACATATTACCTTTACACTCCGACGCAGTTCCTGTCCACCAGTACACTTTAATTCCATCCAGCTTCCTTACTCAGACACAGTCCGGTATCTTGGCTTTCATTTAGACCGAAGACTAACGTGGAACCCACATACTAGACTCAAAAGACAAGAACTCAACCGACGATACGGCCAGCTATACAGACTACTAAACAGAAAATCCAAACTTTCTATTGAAAACAAATTACTTATCTACAAGACAATACTGAAACCTATATGGACATACGGACTTGAACTGTGGGGGACAGCAAAAGCTTCTAACATCAAACGTATTCAATCCTTTCAATCTAAAGTCCTTCGAACAATAGTTGATGCTCCGTTCTATGTAAATAACAAAATCCTACACCATGACCTTAATATGCCATTTGTCCTAGACCTTATTCCAGAAAAATTCTCCAAATTTCACCGGAACCTTACCTATCATCCAAATCCCCTTGCACAATCTCTATCCACCACCACCCATCCTTATAATCCTCCTCGAAGGTTGAAGCGGCAGTGGCCCAGAGACCTTTTGTAAATAAGCATCTATTGGAGTTTTGGCAATGGCCAGATCCTCCACTCAAGCCCGAGTGTGTATGGTTAGGTTAGTTCTTTTGTTTATATACATTTATTTTATTTTATTGTATTTATTTTTATTTTATTTTATTGTATTTATTATTATTAAGTTTCTGTATTATTTTTTTTTTATTGTAAATAGAGTGTGAGTGTGCTTTCTCTGAACACTATTATAAATGTCCTTGATGTGACAGAATGTAATATTTCTAAATAAATAAATAAACAATTAAACTTTGTGTCAGTGAACACATACCGAAAATACGGCACTATAGGTATATATATATATATATATATATATTGTTGATTTTCATGAATCCTATTATTTAAAAGTCAACACAATGACGTATATTAACCGTGTGCTTAGCTTGTAAGTTGTAGTAAACAAGTACCAACTTGGATAGAATCAAGAGGAAATTTAAGCATTTATTAACTACTAATTGCAGAAATAGGTTTAAACTCGTTAACAGAATAAAGTATACTGTAACTCATGTATTATTAACATTAGCTAAAACAGCGTTATTATATTTATATAGACCATAAAATCCTCCTTACTAAATAGCACAATTTTCCTATATATATGCCCTGCGTTGGTTTAAATCCTTCCTTCCAAATCGGTTCCAGTATGTAGTCGTACCAGGTCAACCTCCATCTAAGATCCTCCCTCTCTTCTGTGGTGTCTCTCAAGGTTCCTCACTATCTCCTACTCTGTTTGGTATTTACATTAATGACCTTCACCTCCAGATCCATCACTCCCAATACCATATCTATGCTGATGATTTCCAAATACACCTATCCTTCCCGCCCTCCGACCTATTATCAGCCAAAAAAAAAACTTCTAGAAGACTTGAATAGGATTTGTGACTGGGAGAGAGCTATCGAGTTGAAGTTGAATACGGAAAAGACGAAGGCAATCTTAATAGGCTCCCATCACCTCTTTCAAACTGTTCCTAATATTCCAACTCTGTTCCTACATGATAATCCAATCAAATTTTATCCCACAATCAAAAACTTTGGAATAACCTTTGATCAAACGCTTTTCTGGAAAAAAAACATGTATCCAATATCTCCCGCCGTACCTATTCCACCTTAAAAAGTTTAAATTACTACCATCGCCTATTTCCCATTGAAACCCGTAGGCTACTAGTCACTTCCTTAATATTTCCCCACTTTGACTATTGCTGTACGGTATATGGGGGCGTCTCTGGGGATCTAGAGGCAAAAATAAAATGTTTGATAAACTGCTCTTATACGATTCATCTTCGGGATCCCAAGGGACGCCTCTGTTTCCCGTTTTTATTCAGAGTTGAAGTGGCTTTATCATGTTATATATACATATATATTATTAACATTATTTTCGCAGGAATTCATTAAGTCTTACAATGTCAAGCGAAATAGCTGCTAGCACATTAACTGTAGAGGTTCTTTCAGCGCTTTGCAACATCACTTGCCGAGGAGATATAAATCCTTGTTCCAGTGTGGAAATAAGAAAAGTACAATGGGAAAATGTATGTTAAAGATACTAATATATTAAATCTAATATATACTATAACACTACATTATTATATAATTTTACATCCTATAACACTGTCGAACACAAACATCCTTCCAACATAATAAAAAATCTGTTGCGCGTTACACACAACTTTCACTTACGACTCCACTTTAAGTAGACTTTATTTTCTGGCAATGTTGGGCTATTATAAATTTTTTTTATGAGCTAAAACTTAAAGCTTACAGATAACAAATCAGTAAGACCATTAAAATTACAAAAAGACTATTTATTATATCGACGGTAGGCAATAAAATCTAGTTACTACATCTGCTTTTATAAATCACACAACTCCAGTCTCTGAGCCTTTCAGTTGACAGAATGACTAACTACAATTTTAAAATTTTTGACTAATGTCATTCTAGTGATATTTCTAGTTGGAAAAGTTAAATCGATACAGACAGTGAGTAAGTTAATTCCAGAGTAGGTGATTGAATTGTTGAAATATAGAACTGTGAATAAAGGTATAAATTTTGCAACTAGAAACTTAACGAAAATTAATAATAAAGAATGTTGAAATTGCAGTTAGTCATTCTGTCAACGAAAAGGTTCATATATAGAGAGATTTCAAAGTATATCTGAATATTTTACCTATAAATGATTATGGATTGTAGGACTATTAGTTATTAAACTGTTATTTTCCATTGTAAATTTTACAAAAATGAAATTACGAGACTTTCATTGCCTACTAAGGATAGGTCAAAAGTTGTCACACTATTTGTAAGTGGATAATATTGAGATTTCACAAAGGGAAAATTCATCAAATTATTCGCTAATTTAATTTTTGAAAAGGTTACTTGATGATTTTTTTTGGAATAGACGGCCAATAGATATCTATTTATTTAACTTGCCAATTGCTTCTAACAAGTATTTCTTGCTGATAAAATGGTCTACACTATAATAAACCTGCATCGTCCCCTTAATATCATCCAAACTGCTCCAGCATTTGACCTGCTTTTCGCAGCATCTTGAAATATTCTGTTCATCTGTCTACTATAAATTCGTTTAACCATATAATGGATATTGATCCTTGTTTTCTTTTCCGAGATTTTAGCACTTCCTTTCTCGTTCGATTGATATATTTTTCCAATTTTTTGGTTCAATTTCGCGTTTTCCCTCATTTTGAGACCAATTACTAGCAATCATTTCTGGTTACTTAGAAGAACTTATAGCTTCACCCTTTCCATCTTTCTTTGTCCAGAGAGAATAATGCATTCAATATTAAAATTTCCTATTTTTTTATATAACTTCCGAACAAAATAAAGGAAATGAAATTTTTTTTTTTATTTGTGATATATGAGTTTTACTAAACAACCAATCAACTATTCATTATATGTAGTTCTGATTAGGTATATATATTATTTTAGTTTATAAAACAGGTATTTATATGACTCATTTCCGGGGAAGTATATACAATTTAAGTTACCTCAGTAAATATACAAAAAAAAGTGTTAAATTGCTAACGTTAATAAAAAATTCAAGATATTCAACAAAGTATTTTTGTTGACCTCCGTATCGAATAAAAGAAATTTAATTTTAAAAAATAATATAATAAATTTAAAAAAAAATTATTTGTTCGTTAATACAATCAATGTAATTTACCAAAAAGGTTATTATAGCACTATAACTAAGCCATTTATGGGTACTGAATGGTGTGGTAGAGGCCTGTAGGCACCTAAGCCAGTACCGCTTTTCTGCCGCTTAAGTTCATTTTCTACGGAACTACTTCAAATATTTTAAAAAGTAATCAGTATTTTAGAAAGATAAATATATTCCCCAGATGTGTTATTTCAGAACGTTTTTCGTTATTTTTGGTCGTTTAATTAGAAACGACGCTTGATTTTAAACTTGAAAATTTTGTTGTTGAAAAAATTGACTTTACTGGTGTTATTTATTGCCCAAGCCAATTATTTTTTGATATTTTTTTTTTATTTTTTGACTATTCAGCTTTAATAAAAGTCCAACTATGACGAAATAAAACCAAATGCTGATTCTAAGTGACCAAAAAACTAACTAAAGTCAAAGTCGTCAGTCCGCCATGTTTGGACGCCATTTTGGGAGCAGTCGTTCACTTTTATTGTGGGAACATTGGCTTTTTTTTTAATAAATAGTTACAAGGAACACAGCGATATGCAATTCATAGGGATGTGGGGGGAGAGGGGGGAGATTCACGGTAGAGGCCACAGACCATTAACCTTTTATTATTTTGTCACTAAACCCAATAATTTTATCGCCGCAATATAATTAATTCAATTATATTAACTGATACAGATTATGGAAATCGTCTAAAAAATCCGGTTATTGTTGTAGGTATCTAACTGTTTTCTTATTTCCCAAGCTTAATATTTCTTTGAAATTAGACTTACTTGGCAAAGTTGGGTACACCGTAAGAAAGCTAATGAAATTAACTTTTTTTAATCCCCAAACTAGCTGATTCAAAGAGTGATATTGTACCGAGTTTTTCTTAAAATGATTCATTTTCATTTCTTTACTTTACTTTGGAAGCAATAATAGCTTGACGAAGCGATATTTCCCTACAAACTGATTGCGGTATTTTCCAACTAACTGGTTGCGACATTTTCCTACAACCTGCTTGCAATATTTTCCTACAAATTTACGATGCTTTATTTTTCTATAAACAAACAAATTGAACATTAATGATAAAAATGGTTGAAATGAAGAAACAGTTTTGTGGATTAATAATTTAGTATATATGGAAAATAGGTTACAATGCTTTTGATGATGGCTAGTTTAACCCAAAATGTTAAGCAATAAAAAATGTTTGAAGGTGATTATAATTTATCTACCTATAC
The DNA here is from genome assembly GCA_928085145.1 of Nezara viridula. Classification (NCBI taxonomy): domain Eukaryota; kingdom Metazoa; phylum Arthropoda; class Insecta; order Hemiptera; family Pentatomidae; genus Nezara; species Nezara viridula. The sequence goes on along the minus strand of OV725078.1, from coordinate 56,020,005 downwards.
TGTTATATATTGAATAAATATTATGAAAAATGCAACTAATTGTAAAAAAATCACAATTTTTCATTCTAAATATAATAAATATGCCACATGTTTAAATATTTCATTCCATTAATGATTTTTTTTTTCAGCCTACTGAGGAATTAAAAATATACAGCTCTGAAAACACTACAGACACTGTTTATTATTGTGCCAGGGTAAGTTGTTTACTAAATCTATAATAATATTTAATTGAACTATTATGTTTTCTCAACCATAATATAAATATAAGCTGAATGTATTTAATTGTTCATTTCTTTTCACTTAACTAGAACTACCTGCAGTAATTATACACTAGTGATGAGTGGAAATATATAGAATCTGGTAGGACTATGGGGAAAAATTTACAACTAAAACCCAGCGGAAGCTTTTTATAAAGTATACAACACAAATGTTGTGTAAATATATTGCATAACTATTGAATTATATACGTAATATCCTCTATAGTTTATTTCACAGCTGATAAGTTATTTAAATATTGAGACCATGAAGTAAATACTTATTACTCAAATAAATTTATTTAAATACTTAAATTCACTAAATAAATCTATTTAAAAAAGAGTATTTAAATGAAATTAGTTACGCTTGTTATTTATTATTTAACAAATTTTGAAGAAAATGACAAGTAAAAATAAAATTACCAAGTGAAAATAAAACGTACTATAAAATCAAGTATGGCGTACTATCATTAATAAAAATAATATTATTTTCAATTAAAATTATTTCCATGTTCAGGCTCATGTTTTGGTTATGTTGGGTCGGTCATATAGTTAGTGGAGACGTATAATTTACAAACATCGTTTTTAAATGGTTATTCTCTAGCGTATCGATTTATTATAGAGTGATTTCAAATACTCGGATTATTACAATTAAGAGGTACAATTATGTAATCGGAGAGGTAGTGTTTGAAAACACAATCAACTTTAAGATTATTGTCTCGCCTGATATTCTTCCATTAAAGGGTCTGTTATTACGTTATCAGAGATATAGTGTTTGAAAACACTATCTATTTTAAGGATTGTCACTCGCGTATCGATTTATTATCGATTAAATTTAGCTTATTTGATTTTTTCAATTTAGGTATATGTTATTACGTTATTGAAGAGGTAGTGTTTGAAAACACTATTGATTTTAAGATTACTTTCTCGCATATCGATTTATTATCGGTTGATTTCAGCTTTTCGGATTTCTTCGATTTTGGAGTGTCTCATTAAGTTACCGGAGCCGTAGTTTTTGAAAACAATACAGATTACAAGATTAGTCTCTCACGTATCGATTAATTTCTAATTTTCGTATATCATTGATTTAGGGATGCGTTATTATGTATTTGAGACATATGTTTTGAAAACACTATTGATTTATTATTGAATATTTTCAGAATTCTCCTGTTTTGGGATCATTTATAAGGTTATCGAACGTCTAGTCTTTTAAAAAACTATCTATTTTAAAGATAGTCTCTAGCGTATCTGTTTATTTTCAACTTTTTTTTTTTATTATTTTAATGGAATTTACAACTGTATTACATAGAGAACACAATAAGTAAATGAGAAATTTGTAACATGGCATGTACAACATGAAGAAAAACTACCCATTGGTAGAACTCAAACTAAAGTTCTATATTAGAAGATCCCGAGGCCATCTTCTTTTCAGACGCCTCGGAGGGTTATCAGGGATCGAGGAGGAAGCAATGTTTGAAACGAGAGGATTCGGATGGTTCTGCAGTTTGTTTTGTGGAAGGAAATGTATCTGGATTGGGCCAGATCGGAAACATATGGAACATTAAGGTCTTTACGGATGATTTTATTTGTGACAAAGTAAGGAGCGTTGAGGATTTTATGAAGGATTTTGGATTGTAAGGATTGTATACGAGAGGAATTCGATGGTTTAGTGGAGCCCCAAAGCTCAATTTATTTTCAATTAATTTCATCTTTTCTGATTCCTGCAATATAAGTATCCATTTATGCGTAATAGAAGAGGTAGTGTTTGAAAACATCATCGATTCTATGGTTAATATTTCACATTTTGAATTATCATCGACTAATTTAAGATTTTCGAAGTTTTCTGATTTTCGGATCTACAACTAAGTTATCAGAGGGGTGATTTTTGAAAACATTACCGAAATTATGATTAATCTTTCATGTATTAATTTTTTTTCAGTAATACTTTATAATAATTTGTTTTTTGAATAACATTCTGTCACTTGGACAATGGTTATAATGAGGTAAGATCGCATTCACACGATATGTACGAAACAAATAAATAAACAGAATCAACATTAAATAATAATCAAAAAGTATATACTGTAAATAAAATAACTTGAAGATAAGTAAATAAAAACAACACATACATACCTTACACACTATTTACAATCAGGCAAGTGAATTCCGATGCAGGCTTGTCTCTTCAACTATAAAGGGAAAACAGGACTCCAAGAGATCCCTGCGCTACTCTCTCAACCGCATTATTGATGCTAAAGCCAGTGGAGATTGATCGAGAACGCTTTAGCCACATACAGCCATGTATTGAGTGGAGAATTTTGACATTGCCAGAACTCCAATATATACTAACTATAAAAAGTCGCGGGGCCACTGCCGTTTAAACCTTCCTGGAGGATTATAGGGATGAATGACACTTTATAGGGATTGCGTAACAGGATTTGGATGATACGTAAGGTTCAGGTGAAATTGGGTTGAAATTCCAGTTTTCAATCAGGGAGAGATGCCATTTTAAATTTAAGGATGATATTTCGGGATATGTGTTAGGTGATAGGGTTTTAGTGTCTTCACAAAATTTTGCAAGGTTTTATCCGAATGAAGAGGAATGTCAGCGGTAAAAGGGATGTAAATTACGGGACCCAAGATGTGGTAGATTGGTTTTAAGCTTGAAAAGAAGCCCGGCCTGGCATAACCGGTCAAAAGCCTGAGCTATGTCCAGGCATGAGGAAGTATAATCGACCAATCGGAATCTTTGTTGGACTGTGGAGTTTTGTGAACGAAATCCGAACTGATGGTAAAGAGATTTTTTTTGGGGGGGGGGAGGGAGAAATGGTTACATTCGTTTCAGTAGGATCATTTCAAGGATTTTTGAGGGGATTGGAAGTAGGTTAATTGGTCTGTAGGAAGTCAAGCAAGCTGTTGGGACGTTTGCCTGGTTTGGAAAATAGGAAAATAGTGGAATGTTTCCATAAAAGAGGAAAGTTTGTTGTTGGTTTGTAGCATGCTATTGTATATGTAAGTGAGGAATACAATAATCTTTAGGAGGAAGTGGTCGTATGCAGGATATTTACGGGGAGGAGGTTTTTGTAAACGATGTTTGACCTCTGAAGAATTAACAGCTTTAGGAAATAAGGAAAGTTGAATGAGTGATATAAGGGATTTTTCCACTGTTGTGGTGTGGGTGGGATTGGATTTTGGATGAGTGGTGAATGTGTAGGAAATTTTTTTGATGAATTCCTCGGCTTTATCTTTATCAAAAGCTGACCAAGAGCCATCACCTCGACGGAGAGAATGTGAAATATGTATGATGAGATTTTACGAATTTTTTAGTGTTCTTCCATTGTGAATTGTCATGAACAGAGAGAAACGAATCCTACCCATTAGAGAATCCAAAAATCACCCTTCTCATCCGTTTGGATTTTACTCACACTATTTCATTGTCCAACAAGGACTCTGATTAGTTTATTATATTTTATCACTTCTACTAAAAGCGGTAATAATTTTTCGGTGCATTAATAGACATCTCACAAGTATTTGGCCGTGTTTGTCACGCCAGATTGTTCAAACACATCAAATTCTTTCAGTCCAAAGTCCTTCAAACAATAGTTGATGTCCCATTTTATGTAACCAACAAAACTTTACACCATGAGATCAACCTCTAAAAATTTCACCAGAACCTTACGTTTCATCGAAATTCCCTTGCACAATCTATATCTAGCCTCACCCACCCCTATAATTCTCCAAGAATGTTAAAACTGTAGTGGTCTCGCTACCTTTTGTAGTTTGTATATATTGGAGTTCTGGCAATGTCCAAATTCTCCACTCAAGACATGGGTGTATGTGGCTGAAGCACTCTCGCTATCAATCCCCACTGGATTTAGTACCAGTAACGCGGTTGAGAGAGTAGCGCAGGGATCTCTTGGAGTCATGCTTTTCCTCTATAGTGGGATAAGCCTGCTGAGTTCACGTGGCTGGTTGTAAATAGTGTACAAGATATATATGTGTATATATATATATATATATGTTTGTTGTTTTTTTGACTAAAGATAAGTTATTTTATTGAATATACTTTTTTATTATTATTTAGCTGTTATTTTGCTTTTGTTTATTTTATGTTTTCTGTATATATAGTGTGAAATATTGCTAGAAAACTTTTCCATCCCCTCCTGCGCGATGACGGTCATGGACAGCATGAGACTGTGTAAATATTTAAGACAATGGTAAAAAAGTGAAAATAGTTAATTAGTCCTCAATAAGGCTTAAATGTTATTATTTATTATATCATTATTCAAACTGAAATTCAATATTTAATGTATTTCTGAACTAGATGTTTTAATATCAATGATACTAAAAGCTGTTTTCTAATTTACAGATATCTCCTGCTTACCATGAATGCTGTATGATTTACACTGAAACTGTTCATCTTTCATCAGGTACATAATAACGATTCAGTTTTTCCTACGCCCAATTAAATACTATCAGTATCTTAATATTATTTTAGTAATTTTAATCTAATTTATATCAAATATTTTCAGATTATCCTCGAAGAATATCTGTTGCCTACAGTCAGAAAATATACTTACCCAAGTCATTTATAGTTTTAAGTATTTCTGTTACCCTACTGATAAGTATTATGTTCGCAGTAAGAAAAATATTTGGAGGTAACTTTATTTTTAAAAAATACTATATTACTAGATTTTAACCATTTTAAATTATATGTTTATTCAATAAAACACAATAAGTATTTTTATGACGATAATTACGAGGACAATAATGCTATGTGGAAGGGGGAGGATGGTGTTATAGGGATGTAGTATTTATATTTTTTCTTGATATGTGCGTTCAGCAGCTGAGGTATCTGCTTCTTAATTTTAAAAGACATCATATTGTGATCGGAAAACACATAGAAATAAATATGGGCCAATGAAATCAAAATTAGTTTTCTATTTTTTGGATGGAATGAAAACAATCTGCCTCTAGATGATGCTCCTCCGGAAATAATTATTGGAGTAAATACGGTATAGCGAGGAACAGTGGTTTAGGCTGGATGTAAACGAGGTTTGTAAATGAATGTAAACCTAATACCTCTCCAAACTTTAAAGGAGGAATATCTCTCTGAAAAACATATTTGGGAAAGATTAAAAGATTACCCATGTGCAAATCATATTTGTTTAATAGAAAATGTGTAGGTGTGAAAATTTCATACTATGTGAAGTTTATTATATCGGCTCTCTATTTTCATAATTAATTTTCAATCTAATTTACAGATATTGGTATTAATTTATTGTAATTCTAATAATATGATAATGATATGAATTATAAAGTTGGTATATATTTTACAAATTTTATTTTTGCATTGCTAGTTATATACATTGATAAAGTAGAAAAGAGTAAGATTAAATTGAAATAAATATTTTATCAAATGGGAATATTCCTTTTAAATCTAAAAAAATAGTTTTCAGTATTTCTAAGATGGGTTTAAATAAAACAAGATTCGTTAAAATAAACAACGTAGAATTACATGAATTATTGGAAAGCTATGGCTCTCCTATTTTGGAGAAAATAAATCAAGCATACATAAATGAATTCTTCTATACTTCATTGCAATACATTTAAATTCACCTACAATAATCACATAATGAAAATTAATGCATATTTTCTTTGAGGCAGCAGCCTTACTAGTACTTACATGAGGCGGAAATCAGCAAGAGTTGGATGAGCCTATGAGAAAATATCTACAGGCGAAGCTGGAGACTGGTGATATAGCTGGAGAACTACGACGGGACCACAACTTTTGAAGACCGCTGAAGTCGGAGGGGTTCAATCAACCGTAAGGTGCAAATACTCCCATCGTCCATCCGAGATAGATAGGACTCAGGAAAATAGGACTCCACTCACTTACCCCATTATGGTTAAAAATGGTCGAATCATTATGGAACGAGGTGCTTCCCTTGTTGGTTCCCACCGGGAAAGTGGAGCATCAGACCCTAGTCGGAGGGGCCGCTTCCAAGCTACCGGTTGTAAACTTCCTCTCGGTCGTGAAGTTAGAACCGGAGAGAGGTCTGCTACTGACTGGACCAACAGAAGAGCTTCCGAATCAGGCGATGGATTGCGAAAGGCCGGTAAAAAAAAATAATAAAAAAATAAAAGAAAGTTTCATTAAAAGAATGTTCGAAGAGGCTATGGGCGTAATATGCATACAGGAAACTTACTTAAAACCTGACCTACAATTTAGTGTGAAAAGCTACCAATTTTTTTTTTGAAAAGATAGCGTCGGTCGAAACAAGAGTGGTATTCTCATTATGATATGAAACTCTCTCATGCAAAGAGCCCATATACCTTTATCCCTCTCCCCCCTTCCACCATATAAGCGAGGATCATAAACATATTATAGCACAGATCATTGGAACATTGGTCCGAATCGGGGATAGACAATCGAAGCTGTACAATGACTATTGTCCCAATGATAAAACACTTTCTCTTCAAGCTATGGACGATCCGGAGGACGACTGCTTTGTAATAGTTTACTTCAATGCCCACACTGCTTTGTGGCGATATCAAGCTTCGAACCAGCGAGTTTAGGAAGTTGAAACGTGGCACGCTGAAGTCATCCTTTAACTTATCAACAAATAAGACGACCCTTCTACCATTTACTCACGGAACAGGAAACCAACTATCTTCCCGAAATTAGCGTTTGCTACAAATAATCTATCTATTCTAAACAACGATTGGTGACAAACCAACTAGGAGGAAGCGACCATAAGCCAAGCGCACTCAAAGTCGACTTGAATTTCCGTTCAACAAACGCATTCCCCACCAAGATGGAACTTCAAGAATGCATAATGGGACATCGACACTGATTTCGCGAACTGGATCGATAATTTAACAGAATTCGATGGTTTTGTGGAGCCCCAAAGCTCAATTCCGTATATCCAAATAGGCTTGATATTAGTAGTCTGGGATACCATGGCAAATAGAGTGTCTTATTTCATACTAAGGTTTTACCGTATAAATTGGCTATGTCCTAAGGCCTAAAAAATAAAGTTCAATGTATTATAATAAACATAAATGCACATTTCGTTCATAAAAAATAAAATGTTAAAAATATTGTTTTTGGAATATTTATTATATAAAGTGATAACGAACTGTGGTTTTCACCTAGACCTCTATTATAGGAATCGATCCGTATTTGTGTGTGGTTGATTGTATGTGTGTGTGTGTGTGAACAGTTTAGTTCAAAAACTAAAAGCAGTACGAAACTGCAAATGCATATTTTCGTTAAGTATATACCTGGAATGTTACAGCAACTTTTTTCCACGGCAACTTTTATAATGTTGGTTGAATACTGATGACTTTTTTATCTTAACTGGTTTATGGACCTTATTCCGCATTTCAAAAAAATAATTTAATTTTTAATACATAATTGTATATGATCAAATCGATAAGAATTAGAAGTAATATTAATTTTTAACCATGTTTCAGATAGCAGCCAAAAATGCTGGCCATATAACAATATCAGGCCACCTCAAAGTATTGAAGATGGTTTATTATATAATAGTCATGACACGACTCCATCAAAAATTAGTACTACTCCTCCTCATGTATTTATACAATCAGTTGAAATCCTGCTGATTTATCCGAGAGAATCAGATACACTAGAAAAATTGATGATAAAATTTAGAAATATTTTATCCTTCTATGTAACAAAAGTAGGTTAATTTAAGCATTATTTAAGTATTTATTTATTCTATGGTTTTTATTTTCATCAAATAAGATTTTTAGCCACAACAAAAGTATATAGGCAAACTATTTATGGGAGAGCCTCTTCGTTGCATGCGTTCAAGAATAACCATTAATTGCTGAAATGTCAATTATCTTTTGGAACAGCGCAGGGTATTAAAATAATGTAAAAAATCATAGAGGTACATTTGGCTGACGTTATTTAAAAGCAAAAGCTTCTTTTCCTCCTTAGCAAAAGTTCTTGGTTTAAGCTCTGTCCATATAGTTCTCCCTTAAGCTGTTTGCCTATTGTTTTGGGATATGTAAGTATATTTACTTAGAAGTACTCTTTCTGTAAATTTTAAATCTATTAACTTTTCATCATTATTTCTCAAAGGTAAAAGTAAAAATAATAAGAGGACAGACAACTTTATCAAGATTTCATTAACTATTTAATTTTTGTACTACAAGATTAGAATCCACATTTAGATATAAAACATAAGTTTAATTAACTTATGGGTATTAAAGTAAGTGAAGCTCGGTATTCCACATAAAAAGCTACATAGATAACTTGACTATTCAAGATAAACATAAAAATTCATATAATGCTGAATTGAATAAAATCAAAGCAAATCTATGTATGTAAAAAAATTATAATAATAATATGCTTAATTTATTCTGAAATAATACAATTAATAACAGAATAATACAAAATAATAGCTTAGAGCCTCAAGAGTTTTTAAAATATATAATAAAATAAACAAACAGAAATTAAATATGCATATTTAAGTCAATTTCTATCATTGATGAATTAAGAATAAAAAGTTACTTAAAAACAAACTATTAATTTATATACATATTTACAGAAAAAGCTATTTATCATTGTTTGGGAACTGGATAGATAGGAAGTGATTGAATAGATCTGAGGACCTAGAGCGGGTATTGCGGGAATGGACAGAATATTTGAATTTAAGAAGTTCAAAGATATATGATGGACGGTGGGATTTCATAACTTGGAAATGAAAGGATGCTAGGAAATACTTACGACGATAGAAAGAATAAAGCCACTTCAGTTCTTCATAAAAACTGGAGACAGAGGCGTCCCTTGGAATCCCGAAGATGAAACGTACAAAGCAATTTATCAACCGTTTTAGTTTTGCCTCGAGATCCCTAGAGACACCACCATATACCACACAACAGCCTTCAAAGTGGAAGAATATTAAGGTTTTAATTTATTAAAGTTTAATTAAGAAGCTAACGGGTTTTCATTTCCATTCAAATGTAAATAGGTGAGGGAGATAATTTTGTTGCTTTAATGTGGAAAAGGCACCGTGGGAAATATTGGATATATGTTTTTTTGCAGGAAAGAGTTTAATCAAAGGCTATTTCAAGGTTTTTAATACGATGGATATTGGTCATATGAAATTGGGAATCAGAGATAGTGAGACTTCGGTGGATGATATTTTTAGCAACATTAATTTTTTGGTGATAAGGATAATTGGAATGGAAGTTCATAAGTATGCCTGTGTAATTTGGTTTAGTGTACCAGTCTGAGGATATGATGTTGTTAGGATTCCTTATGATGAGTTCAAGAAAATATAGAGAATTATTTAATTCACTTTCTACTGTAATGTTGAGGCGGAGGTGGTAAGAAATGAAGGTTGATAGGATTTCGGGTATTTTACCTGGATTGAGGATTAAAAGGAGGTCGTCTTCATATTTTCCGATAAAGATGATATCGTCTGGGAGATAATGGAGTCCTATTGTTCTTAACGACCTACTAGAATCCAGTATCCATCTGTTCCCAGGAGAGGTACAGAAGATTTCATAAGGAATCATTATCGTTTATATATTTAATACATATATATGTTGTAATCAGCTTTTAATTATGATTTCATTTGCCTCTAGAGCATAGGATATGATTTTTTTAAAATAAATCATTCCGTGTTGTAAAAATTCAAACAATAAAAGCTATAAAACCCTTGTTTGTTGCTTGATTGAATTTTTCTTAGAACTATTTGTAATCTCCTTTTGACGTCAGGGAGCCTCAAATGGAGAACATTTTAAATAATCAACTCATCTTCTTCGACAACAACCAATGTCTTCAGTATAGTATCCAATTTTACTGAATAAAACAGTTTATTTTCCCTCTCGTGAGCTTTGGGGCTCCACCAAACCATCGAATTCCTATCGTATCCAATCCTTACAATCCATAATCCTCCTTAAAATCCTTAATGCTCCATACTTTGTCACAAATAAAACCATTCATAAAGACGTTAATGTACCATATGTCGCTGATTTCGCACTAGCCAGATAATTATCATTTCATGATAAACTCCAGTCCCGTCCAAATCCCCTTGTTTCCATCCTTGCTTCTTCCTAGATTCCTGATAATGCTCCTAGGCGTCTGAAAAGGAGATGGCCTCTTGATCTTCTTACCTAGAATTATTTAGGGAGTGCTACCACTTGGTTGTATCTCTTCAAGCCTGTTCATGTCATTATTTCTAATTTGTGCATATTTACTAGTTGTATTTGTATGCAGTTGTAAATTTTATTAAATAAACAAAAACAAAGAAACATTTTCCCTCTCAATATTTAACATAACTTCATACAAATCAAAACAAAATTGTAATAAAAGAAATATAATAAAACTATTATTATTTTGAATGAAAGATTGCTTTGGGAATACCTTATAATATATAATAGATATTTGATTCTTAAAATGATATTTCATTATTTAATTACTCGTAAAACATTTTTTTACAGGTTTGGGATCCATTGGACGATCAAGAAATAGAAAAAGTGAGTGAAAATCCGAATATGTGGCTAGAGAATGTACTTAGTAGAAATAATGTAAAAGTTATCTTAGTTGAGGATAATAATATTTCGGAATGGTACGAGAGCTGTCTCAATGGAGAGCCTACCTTCCATTATCACCATTTAGATGGGTTATTTTTATATTCACTGAGTGTACTGCATAACAACCCATATCTTTGCCATGATTATCGGAAATTATTTATTATAAGGTAATTAATTTTAAGTTTTAATATTACTTGTGTATTTCAAATTTGGTGATTTTTTTTTTTGGTAATTGTATTTTGTTAATATTTCAGATTTTCCTCTTTGAATACGAACGCTAAAAGTACTAACATTGTACCATGTACACGTTATGAGATCCCACGTAATTTTAGTAAATTAATTACTGATTTAGTTGGGTAAGTTGATTATTCTATGAAACTTATTAGTTAATTTTTAATATAAAAATAACTTGTATTAATTTTATATACTTTTAAAAGTAGCTAAGTTATTCTAATAATTATAACTTGATAAACTCATATTTATGTTCCTTTCTATGGTATTCATATCAGTTATTTTTATTTTTTCCTTTTTCTCTAGTGGATCCAATCTTTCGTTCCTAATAGTTTTGCCTTCCTTCCAGTTATCTTCTTCATTGAAAAAGTATATGCCTTTTCGTTTATAACTCTGAAAAGTTCTTAATTAATAAACGTGACTGTATTCATTAAATTTCATTTAGTATGTACCATACATTTATTTTAAGTCCTTCCTTCGTATATATCAGTTAAACGAGAGGAGTAAACGACTTTTTTGAACTTCGAACATAACTACGAAGTCGAGTGGTTATCAAGAGGCATAAATGAGATGTGAAATTTGACTGGGTATTACAAAGAATGAATTACTTTTGATAAATCAAACGATTTCTTGCGGTCTATGATATCTAATCTCGTAGAAAAGCAGTAGTTTTTTAGAGAGGCTCCGACAAGCCACCTTCCTTATCCTTTTATCCTTAATCAAGAACAAGGTAACTGTAGGGATCGAGTATTCAGGTCATGTGGACAAGAGCGGAGGGAATAAATCTCCGGTCTTCGAGAATACAGGCAAGGATAACGAACACTCAGATTGTGGTTACCAATGAGGAATACTAAGGATCAGAAAGAACTCCAGATACCCTGATGAATCTGTACTACTAGATATTACCCAAGTGAAAAAAAAAAATCAAACAATTATTAGTTAAACAAAAACTATAGCAGTGTAATTATTGTTTGATGATTTTTCCCAGAGTAAAATTATTTTTTAATCTGAGAAGGAGTTAATCGGGGGTGCGGTCAGATAAATACTAAATTAAAATATAGTAATTATTTTATTTTAATTTTGCCGACGTTTCGACCCACTTTGCAGGTCGTCTTCAGGGCTACAAAAGATACAAAACATGTTGAGAATAAAAATTAAATATAAGTAGATATAAAATAAGAAGAAGTTGTCAGATACAGAAATAAAAGATGATATCAGAGATATAGTGGGTGACAATGTAGTAAAATATTAAGTATTATATATGTAGAAGAAACAAATAAATGGAAAATAAGTATGAATAAAAATAAAAATAAAGGACCTTTACCTTTTCATGATGACGATGCTCATTGATTATAATCTTCACCTGGCATAGTAAATCTTAACCCCGAGAAGTTACTTAATAATATGTTTTTCTGATTATTAATAGTAATCATCGGTTTTGAAATAGGACTCATGCCGTCTGTCAAGAATAGATAGCATTCAATCTGATAAGGGTCACCGCTATTCCACTACAATCATTATTAAAGTGAAGCACCTCCCCCTCTCCCAATTAAGACGTAGAGGAAAACTAAAATTAGGATTAATATTGCTCCGAAAACCGCTCTGAGATATTCTCCTGCTGTTCGGATAAAGCAGAGTTGGGTGATTTCCATTGAGGATCCTCTTAAACGAATATAAACCTATCAAGGAAGATAACTTTATAGTTTTTTTAGAGTGCATAGCTTAAGAACCAATGAACTGCATTTCTGTAGATTTTTATGGAAAAATCTGGTATGACGCATCACACTATTTTCACTTAGTAATCATCTTTCATTAGATTTTTTTTAAGTTATCAAATCTTAAAAAAACGTCAATTATAAATAAACACATTAAACAATTACGTATTATAAGTTATGACAATTATGTGCACTACATATTTTTTTATTTATCCCTCTTGGTCGAAACTGAAGAACCTTGAAAACAGGACCAGTTGGATATAGAGCAGTTGTAAGAAGATCTGCACGCAAGGACCAAATGATGACTTTAACGCTAGATGGAATGGCTAAGATCAACAACGGAGAAGTCTACAGAAGAGATCTAATGGCGGTATAACAGAGGGATAGTTCTTACCCTCGAAACATGAAAACATTGTTTGGATAATAATGGAGCCAAACGAAGTATTTGTGAATAGGAAAGCATGGGCTAGTTGGTTTGAGATTGGTCCCTAAAAACTAGGAACTGTACTAAATTTCATATACCTGGGTTCGAAGAAGAAAACGCATCTTGCAATACTATTTGTAGAAATCTTCAGGAGGATCTTCGCTGCTGCTAACCGTAGCTACTATGGTCTGCCGAACATTTTAGAACAAGTTTTTATAAGACCTTGGTGCACCTAGTTTTTACATAAAGTTCCGAAGCGTGCGTCTTCACTAGAGCTGAAGAGGCAATAGTAGAAATAGATAGAAAATAAACTTTATTCTGGGACTATTTCCCCTTAAAATAACAGTAATGAACAGTTACAAAAGAAAGAATACATATAAAAATACAGGAAATGTTGCTGATATTTGAAAGAAAAATATTGAGAGGAATTTTGACCTGATTCAAGAGGGAAGACCTGGAGAAAACGGAATAACACGGAGCTTTCTGGTAGGTATAATAATATTGACGTGATCAGGGGTGCAAACCCCTCCCCCCTCCATCAAGGTCAATGGCACATATCTCTCCTCCCAAGATACTTTATTGCTCATCTCTTCTTAAAAACTGTACAACCAAAAGTAGAATTCGAAAAATCGTAGATTATATACAGTTACACTGACTGCAGTATATTCTATGTTCCATGTTCCTCTTTGTCTTTTGATTTGAATCTCTCTATTCGGAAAATTCATAAACCCGTCGTAACGTTCCATCCTTAAAAATACAAAAAAAAAAAAAAAAAAAAAAAAAGCATCAAAATGTGCCTACTTGAAACTTTTGAACTTGTGCTAGCAGATGGCACTCGTGTACCGCAGCATTGTAAATATTAACGTTAAAATAAAATCATAAATGATCATGGCCATATTATCTTCGATTTTTCAAATTACTTGGTGAGTTTTATAATCTGTCAGCTATAATCTCAATTCCAAAAGATGATGAGTAAATAGCTGTATCTTCAGCACATAATGAATGTTTTATTGAAGGGAAGGGAAGGGAGATCTGAAATATATAAATTATGTAGTTTCCCCTACCCTATTCAATTCAAGACAGGACCCTTGAACCGTAGTACCTAAAAACTTCCCTAGAACTTACTCTACATTCCTGTATTCACTCTCTAAACCTTAGATCTTAACATTTAAATTTATATATCTTCTTCCATAAAATCGCTCCCTTCAGAAATTCTTTCATAATTCTTGGGAAGAAAACATCATTAGAAAATAATGATTACTATATATGATAGAAAATTTATTTTCACAAAAAAACACTATCATCCCACCTAAAAAAAAAGGTTATAACATATTTTTCAAAAACCTGTGGGTAGGAAAACAACATTTTGTTCCATAATTACATGTTTGAAACAGCAAACTAATCTCCTCGTGTGTTATCCTCGATTTTTCTTCTTTATTGTATATTTATTTGCCTTATTTATCTTGTATCAGCTTATTTATTTTTACTTTTATTATTTATCAATTTTCGTATTTCTCTTGTCATTTCACATTATCTATATCGATATCGATTGTGGTACCACATACTTTATACTTCTTCAATATTCTTCCCTTCATGTTAAATTTCTCGGTACTTGTGAACGACGTCGCCTCTATGGACTGTTATCTGCCAATGTTTATAACCTAAACACTGATAATTGTGATAAGGCACTGATAATTCCCATCTTCATATGAAATTCAAAAACAAATTTAATAATCAGACAAACACTTTTATTTTACAACATATATTGATATATATATTAAGAAATATAAATATTATAGTAATATTGTAATTTAATGATAAGAAATATAAATAACAAAACACTTTCATTTGCTTTATTTTGGAAGGGAAAATAGCTTAATGCGCGAGGAACGGGTCTTCTCTGATACACAAGTGTGAATCGAGGTGTTACCTCGCAGTTCCTCGATCTTTCTTATTTCTCCACTTAGCTGAGCCCCATAAACATTATATATGTTGAGTATGGACCCCAGTCCATGGAACAACAAAGTTATACCGGTGATTCACCTGCAAATGATTATAGTTTGCTTCATTCCGTTGTTGGGTGTTGTATCCTTTCCAACAGTCCGTTCAAATCAATCAATATTCTCAAATTATGAGACCACCCATAAATTAATTTTAATCCCTTGTCAACTCAAAGGTTAACGTTCAAATCAATAAACGCACCCGCAACCGCTTACACTAGATAGAAAGGCAGGTTATGATGTGAATTAACATAAGATAAGAAGGTGACGTAAGGTAAGATGAGAAGGGAGGTTTACCAGAGACCACATCGTTCAAAAGTACCCATTTCTCTTTAGAGCCTTGATGAAGTTCTTTAATGTGAGGAAATATATCGATACTCAATAAATAGCTTAAATAATTTTCTGAAGTTAGTTTACCGTCACCTGAACCATCTGCTTAAAAATATAAAACCTTCAAAATTGTGATATTTTTTGTAGTAAATGTGTTATTGTGTCATAGCTATTTAACATATCATAATATAATTAAGTTTATACAACCTACATTATATGATAGGATCAAGTTATTTTGATACAATATTTTAAAATACAGGTCCAGCGTTTCCTGTGTACAAAATGAATTCCAGCCTCCTCTGAAAGAGATGGAAGAATTGGAGTCAATAATTTTTGAATATAGACAAGAAAAGAGGACTCATCAAGAGTAAACACCAATAATTACTAAAGATGCGGACACAAAATAAGGTGGTTGGCTGTTTTAGTGATTAATTTTTCACCTAGTGAACTGAGAAATTAAAAGGGGTTTGTCAAAATCGATAACTTTCTATGTCGCAGACTTTTTCTTTAAATCTTTAATTAAAATTGGTGCACTACACTTAAGGTACAGCCACACTAATAGCTAACAGTGGGCTATGTACATTGACAAATCTTGGACAAATGTGTAGGCCGACCTCTAAGAGTCCAATATTTAATAATCATAAGTCAATGGTTTTGGCTACTACAAATTATACAGTACATTGGCCAATATTTGCGACGAGTGTGGCCTTGCCTTTACGTACCAAGACACCAACTATATTTATCTCAAATCTTGTTACAAACTTTATCACTTCGGCTCCACACAAGTGACGAGTTGTTTGTCAAACAACTTGTCCAATGTTTGTATAGTATGAAATGTGAAAGGACCAATGAATAAATGGGGCATCTACACCTATGTTTTTTGACAAAAATGAATGGCCAAATGTTTGCCAAAGTAGGCTAGAAAAAACAATTATAAAATGTCATTTGAAATACATAATACATTCTAAATTAATAGAAATGTTAAGCTTTTTATTTTTTAAATCCATTACTATTTCTATGTGTTCCCATGGAACAGAACTTACTCTGGAATTTATTGAATAAAAGAGATTATCGTTCTGTAATTTGTTTTTTTTTAATTTATCAAAACAAATCCGGTATCAACCAAATAAAAACGAAAAATTTCGGTGAAAATTGTTCAGGGTTTCCAATTCTATGAATCCAATCTCTGTTATTTTTATTGTTAATTTAACAGTAATATTATGTGAACTTCAAAGACGAAGGCTTAGTGACAACATTTTTGAATGTCTGGTTAACAAATGTTTAATTAATTACTCGGAAAACATTAATACAACGATCAATCCAATGAACAATAAAAAGTTATCAATAGATAATAATTTCAATATATAATTTAAAGTTGCTAGACCTTTAAACTCCATTATTTAGAGAAAAAAATAACCTTATCTATAATTGGTTCATCATATTTGTCTATGGTAGGCAAATATTGGGCATTAGCAAGAGCGAATCCCTTCGAAGTGCGGAAGAAGACAGCTCGGGAACGCCCAACGCGAAACTGACATTGTTCAGTAATTCCACCCAACATATGCAAATACTGCCTTCTACACCAGTGGCTAACCACGATGTAGAAACGATTTGCATTATATGTGGGGGCTGGGTTAATTTATCTGTCCGATTTCAATTGATGAGTATTTCTGTTTATAACTCAGATCACTAGTCTGTTATGTATGATGAGAATCCATTTAATAATAGGGCTGGGGACTTATCTGCTGAGGAATTTAATATTACTGTCATTAACCCAGGTATTTGTTTATAATAGACTGTAAGTAATTATATCCAGTTTATTAAATTGTATTTAAAATTATGGCGTATATATATATATATATATATATGTATATATATATATATATATATATATATATATATATATATATATATATATATATATATATATATATATATATATGAATCATTCTTATATTATTTGACCAGTTATCATTTTCGGTTCAAGAAATATATCAAATTATAGAAAAAAATTATCTAAATTATAAGTTTAGGTGTCCAAGATAACAAAATTGTGCGTCATTCGTCGGTTCTATAAAAATTATTATTCTTTTTGATTTTTTTAAAATGTGATCTGTAAATGCAATTTTACTATGAGTGTTACCACACAGAAATGAGGCAGGACTCAGTAAAATGATTCGTGGCATTCATTATTAAGCCTAAAAAGCATATAGGAAATCAGAATTTCTAAATAGATAAATATAATCTAGAATAATACTGCATCCTGCTTAATACATAAATTGATTTCAATCTGCTTATTGTACCTTAAATTCTTTTATTAGAACTATAAAAGGTAACATGAGTAACATTTAAAATTTATTTATAGAAAACAAATCTCGATTACGAATTTCTTATATTAAAACTTCATTGATATTTCAAAAGACGAAAATTGCCTTTTATAACAAAATCTAGTTTCATAGAATAAAGTAACGGTTAATTCTTCTAGTTTAAATAAACAAAATTTATTAGTACATTCGGAAAGATATAATGACAATGGGTATAAAAAGGAAACTATAAATATTTCAAGTAATCAGAAGAAGCATTAAAAACAAAATCTTTCTATAGCACTCCTGTCAATGCCTATAAGAAAAACAATTCAAAGACTGCTGTTCTCTAAATTCTTGTAATAATGAAACTGATCTGATCAATTGGTAGTATACACTATTTAAAAAAATTACATTAAATTGACAAGAGTAGTAGTAACACTCATGCTAACTTTTGTTAAGTTATAATAAAAAGTCGCTATTACTTATCCAACCAAATGTTGGAATGATATGAAGGGTTAATCTCAAATAAATGTCCTGAAACCTCCATGTCTCATAACATATGTTTTGTTATATTGGGAATAGCGAAATAATCCATCAGAATCGAGAGATATAGCAAGCCCAGTTTAACCTTCCAAACTTGATGAACTTATTAACCACGTCCACCTCGTCGAAAAACATAAATGTCTCCAGCCAGCTCCTTAATGCCACAAGACTACTTTTGGACTGGTAGTTGGTATTTCAAACAAATGGATTTAAGTACTTTCCAAACATCAACAATGAACAGTATTGTCAGAACCTCAGCCTGGGAATTGGAAGAAGGATTACTGCTTCTAACAGATGCTTATCGATCCTGCCCATATATACATCTACAAAGTAGTTTGTCTCTTGGCAATAAAACCAAAATTCATCTTTACAAGAAACTGATATGCCTTGTGTTGCCTTACTAGGGGCAGATGAAGGAAAAGATTCCTCAAGAAAAATCTTTGGACCTGTTAAAGAAAGGAATGTCTGGAACAGAAGAGAAAATCGTTAACTTAACAACGAGGCGGGGATGTATCCTCACCTAGGTGACTCATTCTACACTTAAATTGATTTTTTTTTCTTGTAGTTGAGATGGATTTATTTGCTTGTTATGATTACATTGGTTTGAGAAATAATAACAATACTATTAAAATAAATGTTAAAACGGAGACATGAAATGGTCAAATAATATAAGAATGACCCATACATGTTATTCATTATATTTTTCAGATGTAAAATTTAAAAAAAAAATGTTTGGTTTATTTTTATTTTATTTTAATATTTTAAATTAGTTGTTATGCAGGAGTTATACTTCATATATAATATTCTTTACTATCTAGCCTCAGAGCAATTCAAGTAAAACCAGATATCCCCAGACCCTTCTTTGTCTGGTAGAAAAGTGCCACTTGTCTTATTTTCAACCACCTAGAGTAGACTAAATTATTCATTGGTAGATTAAGTTCTAAATGTAAAAATAAAGTACGTTCCTGTTTGTACATTCATATGTTTAATTATTTGTGTTTTTAATAAAGACCAACCTATAAAATTATTTGTACTTAGTAATACAGTTTAACTTAATATTGTTTGAAAAATAGTAATACCTGTGATTACTATTTTTCTTTTTCTTTTTTTTTTTTTAAGAACTTTTTATAACTGAAAAAAAAGATATTCGTTTATTTAATTAACAAGGAAATGTTGTTCTTGAGAAAAATAAAATGAATTGAATTTGTTTCTTTTTTTCTAGTCCTTATAACTAACCTAGCACCGATAACAGCCTACAATGTTCTTTTTCTTTTTTTTCATTCTTAACTTTATTGAATAATAATACTATCTACCACATTGATAGGTAACAAGTATTAGGACTAATAGAATTCATTCATACAATATATCCATACAAATGGGAAATAAATATAAATATTTTTTCCAAACAAATAAAATAATTGTTTAAAGTGGAGTAAAAATGAAATTCATCTTTTTAAATATTAACATTCACCTCGTGGACTCGATGCCATGCTTTGTTCTACACATGTGGAAGACAAATCAGGACTTCAAGAAATCCAAGGCTGAGTAAATCTAATCTCCCGGTCACGTGAGCCAGTAGAGACTGAAACTATAAAGACTAGAAAACTGGAGCCACTGCCTCCCAGGACTTAGGCGTAGAAGCTAGTCATCATTGCCAGAACTCCAGTAACATGTTTTAAAAAGTTGTCTGGACCACTGCCGTTTTAACGTTGGAAGAGGATAGTAGGTATGGTAGGAGTTGAACGGTGTAGTTGCTAAAGGATTTGGATGGTGAATAACGTTCTGGTGAAAGTTTGAAAATCTGGATGGGATGATATTAAGAATAAATATAATGTTGATAATATGATGTAAGTTCCTGTTGATATGGAGCATTGACTATTGTTCTAAGTACTTTGGACTTTTTCCTTTTGACCAGAATTAAGTTGACTTGAGCCAAACGTTCTCTTGCAGGCCAATTTAATTTGATCATTTTTTACTTACATTCTGCTCTTATCTTGAAAATTTGTTCTTATGTCTCCAAGTTTGGGACATGAGTAAAGGTGTTCTCCAGTCATCACTATGAACCACAGCCATTACCATGAACTCCACAATGTATAAAGGCCCAACGGAGAGCTACTTGAGTCCCATTTTTTATTATTTGATTGGCACGATACCTGCATATTTAGACTTCACTGGCATCACTATCTGCAGCACTACAAATGACAGAATAGCCATTGAGCCAGGAGGTCAATCAAAGTACCATTTTTTATGGTTTTCTTCAATTAATGTCACTCTGATTCCAATGATTTTTCACTCCAAGTTTGTAGCTACGTCACCACCTAGAGCCACAATCTGGAAATGTTCGCAGTAAACATCTGCTCCTCCGTTTTTCCTATGTCATGGCATAACCAGCTGTGTATTGGTACTCCCAGTCTTCATCCGAAAACCTTTCAGCAAACGCTTCAAGTTCACAGGCTTTATTATGTCTAGGGATGTTCCTTTGTTTGATGATAATAATAAACAGAAGAAGAAGAAAAGTAAATTTTATTCAGGGACATTTAGTCCTCTCAGAATAACTAGAATGAGCAACGAAATGTCAATTGTCTGGCATTAGAGTACAATAAAAATAAATTAATTTACCAAAGTTATCTAACCGTAATATTAAAAATCAGAAAATCGTTAGTAGACATATGAAATTATAGATAAATACATATGAATGAGTTCAAATATTTGTACAACTAAACAACATGAATAATACATAGATATCTGTAAGATAACAGGAAAAAGCGGATGACAGCTCTAAAATAAAAAATAAAAACATCAATTTTATATATATTCCGAAGATTGATTCCTGAGGAAATGGAACAATAAATTATGTTTTAATTAGGTCAATTAGCATGCGAGTGGTGAGAGAAATCACGTTGAGGAACTAACAGGATTACTACTACTACAAGAACGTCGACGAAGCACTAATTATGGAAATTCGACTGTCTACTAAACAGCTTTTAAAAATACCTCAATACATAACATACCGTACTGACCATCCTGACGGTAGAGCATATGCCGGTACTGCTGTTATTGTACACCAATCCCTCTCTCATCATCTGCTCCCATTACTTATTCAAGATTTCCTACTATCCACCGCCATTGTAATCAAAACCTTCTTTCAAAACCTTCTTTCCCGTCAACCTCACATCAGCATATTTCCTCCTAACAGATCCATATTTAATGTCCAGTTCGGCTCTCTTCTAAACTCCTTAGAACATCTCTTCATCCTGGGTGCAGTATTTAACGCTAACCTCCAACAATGGGGAACTAGAACCATGTATTCTCGTGGTAGAACATTGCTATCTGCACTAAATTTCCAACGTTTCAGACTCCTTTTTCCCAAAACACTTACCTATTGACCCACTGATCCTAATCGCAATCCCGATATCCTTAATTCTTTCATCCACAGTGGTTTAGAATGGCTCGTACCCGTCTTGACAAACATTCCTCAGATCATAGTCCATTAATACTCCAATTATCTCTAGCTCCTATTCCTAAGCCTTCTCCACCGTCCTTTATCACAGGCCACGTTAATTGTAAACTCTTTCATCAAATCCTTTCCGAAAATATTGTCCTCAGAATTACCCTGGAAATCACAGAAAACCTTGACAATGACGTATATTACTTTATCACCACTATTAAACAAGCAATCTGGTCTGCTTTCTCTCCAAACCACTCCTCAAGAACTGCTAATAAAAAGAATTTACCTCAACACCTCATAGCCCTAATCCACTCCAAACTCCGTGCCAGATTTTTATACCAAAGCACTAGACACCCCATCGATCATCAATCCTATAATTATTTCTCTAAAAAAATAAAGCAGGCGTTGGCCACCTTCAGATCTCAATCCTTCCACTCCTACCTTACACCCCTCTCTCCTTATGACAATTCCTTGTGGAAGATCACTAAAAAATCCTAAATAAATAAAACCCCATCATATTTCACATCCTCTCCGTCGAGATGATGACACTTAGGCAGTGTCTGACGAAGATAAAGCCGAAGAGTTTGAGAAACAGCTTTCCTTTACATTCACCTCTCATCCAAAATCCAACACGACCCACATGTCAACAGTAGGGTCCAAACGTCAATTTTGGGTCCTGTCCTTTCCATCCTCTTTACTACAGATATTCCTGTCCAACTCGATACCTTCCTGGCAACATTTCCTGATGACACCGCCATTCTATCATCCAACCCAGATCCTGATATAGCATCCTTAAATCTTCAAAGACACCTCTCCCTGATTAAGAACTGGTGTAATAAATGGCACATTAAAGTTAATGAATCCAAATGCCAACATATTACGTTTACACTCCGACGCAATTCCGGTATCTTGGCTTTCTCTTAGAAAGACAGCTAACGTGGAACCCTCATACTAGACTTAAAAGACAGAAACTTAACCGACGATATGCCTACTATACAGGCTACTAAATAGAAAATCTAAACTTTATATTGAAAAACAAATTTTTTATTTTTTTATTTATTGAGTATTATAACAATCTGTCTCTCGGACATTGGTTATAGTGAGGTACCGAAAAACAAATTACTGATCTACAAGACAATACTGAAATCTATTTGGACTTACGAACTTGAACTGTGGAAGACAGCAACATTTTCTAACATCAAACGCATCCAATCCTTCCAGTCCGAAGTCCTTCAAAGCATAATCGATGCTCCTTTCTATGTAACAAACAAAACCCTACACCATGACCTAGACCTTATCCCAAGAATATTATCCAAATTTCACCAGAACCTTACCTATCATCCAAATCCCCTTGCATAATCCCCATCCAGCACCATCCATCCCTATAATCATCCAAGAAGGTTAAAACGGCAGTGGCTACGCGACCTTTTACAGTTTGTATATATTAAAGTTCTGGCAATAGCCAGATTCTTCACTAACGACATGAGTGTATGTGGTTATGGTGTCACTCAATCTCCACTATCTGGGTTTAGTCCCAGTGACGCGGTTGAGAGAGTAGTGCAGAGATCATCAGAGATCTCCTGGAGTTCTAGTCCCTTCACAAGTCTGGCTCGGAGTTCCCTTGCCTGATTTTAAATATTGTATATAGGTATGTATGTGTTTTTTTTTATTTATTTATCTTTAAGTTATTTTATTCTTAGTTATTGTATATATATTATTTTTTGTACATAGAGTGTGAATGTGATCTCTGAACGTCATTATAAATGTTCTTTGAGACAGATAGTAATATTCCACAAAAAAAAAAAAAAATAATAATAATAAGTCAAGGATGAGGATATCCGTATGGAGGTTGGAAGGGAATTAGTACGAATTACGGAGGGCTTTTTGAAGAAAATAATTCAATATGGTTTGAGGTTTGGAATCTCGTGTTGAACGAGTATACAGAGGAACAAGAAGTAAACAAATCGAAAAGGTAAGAAGGTTTTTTTTGTTCTAAAGGTTTGGTACCGACACAAGAATACACTTAGGAAACATTTCCGTCGGAAAATTGGATGGAGCCACTTCAACTCGACATAGCAACTGGAGACGTGGGAACGCCAGAGGACTCCAAAGGTAGATCTAATGAAACAATTCATTAGTCTCTTTAATCTGATCCCAAGCCCACCACCCGTCCATCATATAAATGGTTGCCATAATCGAAGTGAGGGAAAATGAAAGCTAACAGATTATAAGTAGCATAGAGTCACGAAATTTCAGAAACTGATCGAGAGTAGCAATGTATTTTCGAATTATTTGGGAAACTTGATTATTCCAGAACAGATTCCAAACCACTCCGACAGATCCCGGATCAAACATTACCCCAAGGTTTTTTACGAATGTATGGAAACGTGTGGGTAGCCCATTGAGGTAGAGGAGTGATAATAAGGAATGGCATTAATAAGATACTTTGAACCGATGAATGGCTATGGTCTTCTAAACACTCACTTTTAAATCATTGCTCGCTACCCAAGTATTAATACTGTCAATATCTTCTTGTAGCCTTCGGACCACTGCAAGCATCTCGGTAGGATGGAAGGAAAACTAGATTTGGAGATCGTCGTCATATAAGTGGTATTGTGAATAGTGGATGGATTCAGGTAGGTCGTTAATGCAGACGGAGAAAAGAGTTGGAAACAGTGAAAACCCCTGAGGAACACCACGATTTAATAAGAGGAGGGAGGACGGAGTTTTATTGGGAATGATGACTGTTTGAATACAAGAAAGAATGGAACTACTTTAAAACACTATTTGATAAGGAAAGGTTTTGGAGTTTGGAAAGGATTTCGAGATTAACTGAATCGAAGGCTTTTGAAAAATCTAAGAGAACCAGGATCGAGATTTTCTTTTTGTCTAAGAAGAAATGAAGGTTTTTAAAGTAAAGGTAATTTTCAACAAATCAGATGGGGTGGAGAACTGGGATCGGAAACCAGACTGAAGGGGGTTGTGGAGGGATTTTTGCTCCAGGAAGACATTAAGCTGTGAATAGACTAATCCTTCAAGAGGTTTTGAGAGATTGGAGATCGGTCTCAAATCGGAAACTTTGGAGGGAACCGGAACTTTGCTTAACGGTTTTTTTTTTTATATTATTAGTTATTAATTTTGTTTTAACAACTTTTCCCCAAGCTGACGGAAAACTGGAATTTCGTAAGAGGTCTGTGGGATTGGATGACTTGAAAGAGGAAGGATGCCAGGAAATACTTATGACGGTAGGAAGGGTAAAGCCACTTCAACTCTACATAAAAACGGGAAACAGAGGCTTCCCTTGGGAACCCTGAAGATGAATCGTACAAAGCAATTTATCAAACGTTTTAGTTTCGCCTCTAGTTCCCCAGAGACGCCCCCATATACCGTACAGCAATAGTCAAAGTGGGAGAAAATTAAGGAAGTGACCAGGAGTGACGGGTTTCAAGGGGAAATAAGTGACGGAAGTGGTTTAGGCGTTTTAAGGAGGAAATGATCCGGCGGGAGATGTTGGATACATGGTTTTTCCAGTGGGCGGGGTGGCCGAATGGGCTAAAGCGTGTGCACTGCACCGCCGTTGCCCGGCAACCAGATATATGAATTAAAGATATAAAAATAGTCACGAGTTCGTGTCCCGGTGCCGGGGGAATCTTTTAAATCCCCGCTCACACTCCCTGGCCCGGGAAAATCCCGTATAGTCTTAACGGCGAGGAAGGGAAGGACCAAAAAAAAAAACAACAAAAAAAACATGGTTTTTCCAGGAAAGCGTTTAATCGAAGGTTATTCCAAAGTTTTTATAGAGGGATAAAATTTGATGGGATTATCATGTAGGAAAAGAGTTGGAATATGTGGAACAGTTTTAAGGAGGTGATTGGAGCCAATTAAGATTGCCTTTGTCTTTTTCGCATTCAACTACAACTTGTTGGCTCTCGCCCAGTCACAAATCTTATCCAAGTCTTCTTGAAGTTTTTCTGTGGCTGATAATAGGTCGGAGGGCGGAAGGACAGGTATATTTGGAAATCATCAGCATAGATATGGTATTGGGAGTGACGGATCAGGAGAGGAAGGTCATTAATGTAAATAGCAAACAGAGTAGGCGATAGAGAGGAACTTTGAGGGATACCACAGGAGAGGGGGAGAGTCTTAGATGGGAGTTGACCTGGGAAGACTACATACTGGGACCAACTTGAACCAGCGCAGGACACTGTTGGATATACAGCATATTGAATATACAACATCTATTTAAAATTTCATGGAAACTGAAAGGATACGAAGTGATTGAACGGGCGGCATTTAAAGGTGGGGAGGGTATTGGAACGACGGATGTAGAGAGGGATAAAATTCCATAGGAATAAGGATCGGATAATGAAAGTCTGTCGAAACCAGTGGTTCGGTCAGTCCTTGTATACAAATCTGAATACCGGGAACGGGTCTAGCGGGAGTAGACGGAGGATTTAAATTGAAGAAGCTCAGAGATATATGAAGGACGACAGGATTGGATGACTTAAAGGAAGAAGGATGCTGGGAAGTACTTTCGATGCACAGTGGGGCCAATCAATGATCTAGGAAGACAAAAACAACTTTCAAAATATGAGAAATGGAAAACAACATACTTTTTAAAAATATTTA
Source organism: Nezara viridula (assembly GCA_928085145.1). NCBI lineage: Eukaryota > Metazoa > Arthropoda > Insecta > Hemiptera > Pentatomidae > Nezara > Nezara viridula. The sequence goes on along the minus strand of OV725078.1, from coordinate 55,993,550 downwards.
GTGACCTAAAAAGTGGTCTAGTCAAAATTCCAAGTTCGTTTAAACTCTCACAGTAGAGTCCGGAATGATATGAAGGTACTGAGGTTAAGATGGATGGGGCAAGTAGCTCGAAGCCATCCATCTTCTGGAAGCCTCTATGTAACAATGAATGCCTCAATGGAAGACGAAATACCACGTAAAAGGCCAAAAAGCAGATGGATAGATAGAATTAAAAAAGATGTAATAGAGCTGAGAGCAGATAACTGAAAAGAAATAGCGCAAGACAGAAATGCAGCAGGCTTGTTAAGGTGGCAAAAGATCAACAAGTAACTGTAATGAGAACAGAAAAAAAAAAATTCCATACTGATTTTCAATTTATTAATATTATTGTCATATTTTTTTCATTTTTTAGAATTTCCTTAAAATTAAATTTTCAGCATAAATTTAATTTATATTGACCTAATTAATGCTATAAAAGTTTTATTTCTGTTTGCTTGTGACGAACACATGATTTCCAGCTGAAACTTCTGCTCAATGAGTTCTGTCCCTCTAGATCGGCTATCGACTGTGTGACGATAGGAAGGATAAAGTCACTTCAGCTCTTCATAGAAATGAGAGATAGACGCGTCCCTTGGGGTCCCGAAAATGAATCGTACAAAACAATTTATGAAACGCCGCTCATATACCGTACAGCAATAGTCGAAGTGAGAAAATGGCCTACGGATTTCAAATAGGTGACGGAGGTAATTTAGAAGTTTTAAGTGGGAAAGGCATGGCAGGAGATATTTAATACATGATCTTACCAGGAAAGGGTTTGACCAAAGGTTGTTCCAAGGTTCTCAACTGTGAGATAAAATTTGATGGGATTATAATGTAGGAACAGGGTCGGAATATCAGAAACAGTGTTAAGGAGGTGATTGGAGCCTATAAATATTTTCTTTTTCTTCTCTGCATTCAACCTCAACTTGTTAGCTCCTGCGCAGTCACGAATCCTATTTAGGTTTTCTTAAGTTTTAAAGGGAAGTACAGGTATATTTGAAAATCGTCTGCATATATGTGGTATTAGGGTGATGGATTAGGAGGGGAAGGTGATTAATGTTAATGACAAACAGAGCAAGGGATAGAGAGGAACCTTGAGATACGCCCCAGGAGAGGGGAATGGTCTTAGATGGAGGTTGACCTGGGATGATTACATACTGGGACCGATCTGAGAGGAAGGATTTGAACCAGCGCAGGGCGCTGTTGGATAGATAAACAGTTTACGATTACTTAAGGATGCCGCTATAGTCAACTATGTCAAACTCTTTAGAAAAATCTAAAAGTATAAGGATAATAAATTTTTGGTGTTCAATGGAGTTTTTCAGCTCATGCGTCATTTTAAGGAGTGCAGATTGGTTTGAGTAGTCAGGTATAAAGTCAGATGGGTTGATGCGGAAACGTCTCTCAAGGAATTTGGAAATTGTAGACAAGGCGTTCAGGTTAGAAGGGAAAGGTTAGAAAGGAAAGAAATAGGACGGAAGTCGTTTAGTGCGAAGGGATTATAAGTTGTATTCAAAGGTAGTTACGGCATATTTACTACATACATAGCTACTACAGTAGTGGTATTCAAGGTTATTCAAGCACTCAATGTTCTTATATATGGTGTCTTCAAGGAATATATAAACCCTTATAGTTAGAGTCAATGTTAAAAAGTAGACGGAGGAGGTAGTATAGTAGGGGAAGGACCAGCTTCAATAAATGCGCAAAGATTTAAGGAATATGGAGAGTAGTAATATGGTTATCTTTGGTATTTGGTGTACAGTGATAATAGTCATGAGTTCTTGTCCCGGTACCAAGGCGTCTTTTAAATCCCCGCCCACACCCTCTGGCCCAGGAAAATCCCGTATAGCCTTAACGGCGAGGAAGGGGAGGACCGAAAAAAAAAAGAAGGTATTTGGTGTACATGGTTGTTCAATATTAAACCTTGTAAGGTGTACTTAGTGTAATACATTTGTAAATACATTTTAGTAGATACAAATTTGTTTGATGACTTGATAATCAGCTATTCAGCTCAAAACATCGTTGGAAGTAGAATAACAAATTTGAAAGTATAAGGGTTTATATATTCCTTGAAGACCCCATATATAAGTAGTTTGGGCAGTTTTCCATAGAGATGGGAATATGGATTTTTACAATGAAAAGTTATATATTTGTTAAAATACGATAATAAGGACAGGAAGGCTGGATGTTAATAGTTTTACTGAAATATAGTCAATTTCTTCGCAGACCAATTACGATACAAAAAAGTCTTCAAGATTGAAGTTATGATGTTCAATTTCGTAAGTAGGAAAAGGAAGAGAAGGATAAGAAATGATCATTGAAATCATTAGGAGTCACAGAGAGAGAAATGAGATTATTTGATTCTGGTAGAGATAGATTACGAAGTATTTTTCATTTGGATTTGGCGCATTGGAAAGGGCATTGTGAAAGTAAATGGATTTAACAAGTCGTACTGCGGATTTCCGAGTGCATTGCGAAGTTCTTTTAAAGACTCATAATCAACAGAGAAATGGGTTCGGCGATATTTGTGCCTTGCTGCATCCCTTCTTTTTAATTCCTTAATTTCAGGGGTCAGCCAAGGAGCAGTGGGACGACGAAAGGTCATAGATTTCAGAGGAGCATGGATATCTAATATGAATTGTATGTTTGAGGTAAGGCTGGATACCATAGAATCATTGGACTTATAGGAATATATGATATCCCATTTGAAAGAATCAGGATCAGGTTGAAGGGATTCATAGGAGAGAGTCGTTTCAGTATTACTTTTAATTTCTTCATCCGATATACCCTTATATACTTCTCTCATGATATCTTTTTTTCCACAATAAATCAAGAGGTATAAGCTTTCAGATTGCCAGTTTTATTATTATTAATTTCTGAAATTAGTTAATTTGCTCTATCCTTAAATTTTTGTTCGATTTTTATCTGATTTCTCCCTATTGATTTGATATTAATAATAGATTTGTTGAATTGAAGAAAATTTTTGAAGAGTTTAGTTCTTAAACTTGCTGGATGAAGTTTTCCAACATTACGACCCTCAAGAACCAATTCAACGAATACATAAAATGGACCTGAATCAAAATTATTATATTTGAGCGGTATAAATGCCTTGACTTGAGAAACTTGCGACAACCCGGCATCTTTCGACACAATATCCTTCAAAACAACATGATTATCCTCCCCAGATTTATCTGGAGGGACATTTCGAGGATCCTCATCCTCGGGCATGTTTTTAATTGATTATAAAACAAATATTTGAAATAAAATATAAGTTCCTGTAAACCAGTCCAAAAAAGACGACTGCTACACAACCCGCTATGTTTGCTCTGTGATTACTGAAACACAACTTATTCTTTGATTCTTTCGTGTGAATTATTTGGGAGTATGATTCTATCATAAAAATCGACTGTTTGATTCGATGCTCTATTTACCTTCCCATCACTACTTAACGCCCTTTATTTACGGCGCTGAATATTAAATTAAATAAACATAAAATTGTTAAATAAAATTAAATGAACTTTTTTAAATATAATTTATCCTTGAATTATTCTAGAGGGATAGGTTTGATTAAAATAATAGTAAAATAAGAATTAAATATTTAGCGTTAGAGTTGGCTGTGATTAGAGGAAAATATAGATAAGTTTGACGGGTTAATGCAGGAGTAACTTGGTAACTTTGCTTCTCTCTCTTTGCCTGTTTTCGTCTCTTCTATGTTTGGGTGTCATACCCGACCTATAATCTCTATGTTCTAAATAATCGATTTTATCCAGTTTATGATCAAACAAATTAGTCATAATCGAAAATTTAACTGACTGATGTGTTTATAGTTTACTTAGTGTGAATTTTATTAGATTTATAATTGTTTTTATATTTGGATTAACGTCCTTTTCTACTCCAACTAAGGCGGAAAGGACGGGTTATTAGATTTTTATGGTGAATTGTTTATTACCGAGGAATTAAGTAATATAATTCAAAGTATCTTCATAATGTCTAATGAATCTGTTAAGACTGTAAGTAACTTACAGCACTTAGATAGGTGTATATTTTTATTTTATAGATAAATTTTGTTTTAAGCATTTTATCATTAACGTTTTATTAGAAGGTATTCAGCTCAGCAAATGTCAAATTATTTGAGTTACATTTTACCCCCTTGATTCTTTGATCTTTATAGTCTGACAATTATTCAGTCTTGAAATATCTATTGGTTGCCGAAACATCAAGTAAATATCTGCTAAGTTTCTATGTTTCATTTCATTTTATTAGATATAACATAGTTCAGTTCTTTTGTTGGCTCTTACTGGTAATAGTGATACTCTCCACATCTACATCAACACCTTGAGTTCATCAATGGCATGATTTCGCCCAGTTTAGAGATGGTTCTGATGCCATTGATGAGCTCAGCAATGAGTTTTGGAAATTGCTCATAATTATGCCTTAGTAAATTTGTAAGTTTAGTGGGTAACCTACTTTTGATGTAATAAATTTCAATGTACTCAATACCTACAGATATAGCATGATTACAGTTATACATATTATGGTACTAGTTCTGCGAAAGTTCCGTATGGACTAGGCGTGGTTCACAATCACTTTGGTCACACTTGTTCATGAAATGCTGAAAATAGTTGAATGTTGCCAAATGTTATGATGTCAGCACTTATCCCAACCACCCATTCCCTTTTGATACATGTTTGAAAAACCCACATATTCCTACCATAATACTTGTTTATTAATGAATTATTTATTAAGTTTGTTGGGATCATGAAATAATCAATTATGGATTTCTCACCACTACTTGGCTTGATTTTGTTATATATACATGAATGATTATGCGGTTTAAGAGTGTTTACCAAAACAAGATCGTTATTTAAGCCCAAGTTTAAAATTCTTTCTCCATTATCATTTACAACGTCTTCTCTATGCATAATGGTTACTACTTGCCAATCGGTCACATTTCTTCCCATTCTCCTGTTCAAATCACCTACCATAATAGGGATTCCTTTTGAGTTGTCAATTTCATTTTGCACAGCTTTAAATAATTCTTTGTCTATTAGGCATGCATCTTCGTTTGGGTCATAGGCTATAATTATATTGAACTGCCATTCACCTTCCTCCAGTATAACTGTCATTAGTCTACAATTAATTTTTGTTCTTACTGCTGCTTATTAGCATTTTTTAGTTGATTAAAATTTTTATACATGTGAGATTTATTTTTTAGTTTGGTCTTGAGACACCCAATTATGTTGGGTTTGCAAATTTGCCTAACCAAGTTCATCGAAAATCTGTTAAAAAAGGATTTGAATTTACTTTGATGGTTGTTGGAGAGTCTGGATTAGGTAAATCTACTCTGGTTAACAGTCTTTTCCTAACTGATCTGTACCCAGACAGGAAGATTCCTGATGTTGTCGGTAAGAATTTATCTTTATAATTTTGGATCTGTATACTTTTTGTACAATATAACTTATATTATAATTAATTTACATTTCTCATGTGATTGATTAATATGTTTAAGTATTAAAAAAGAATTTGAGGTTCATCTCAATATTATGAGTTTTAATAATGTAAAAAAAATATATCATATTTTTAAATACTAAAATCTAATGTGGAACTATCTTTCCTACTAACTGTTACAACTTTTGTTAAATATTCTTCTTTTCATTTGTGTCTCTCAAAGTGGAAGTGCTTTAACCCAAGCATTTTTACTTTCACTTAACTATATATGTAATATATAGTAAGGGTAAGTATTGCGATCATGAAAATTTTTGTATATAATATATATATAATATATATATATATATATATATATATATATATATATATATATATTATATATATATATATATATATATATATATATATATATTATAATAGTCAGAAACATAACATGAACCGCATTAAATTATAAAAATAATACAAAGTATATACCTAGTCATGTCATAAATATTGTTACAATGAAATATATACAGACTTCAACATAAAAATGAATTTTTCAAAAACTTAATTAGAAAATAGAATGTATATCTATAGTGAGTAAAACAAAAAAGAAATGACTCAAAATGTCCCCCTTTTGCCTTGACACAGGCATTTAATCTCCATGGCCAGTCATCAATAACAACATGCAGCACTTCTTGAGGAAACTGCTCGGACCAGAGATTGTTTGAGGCTTTCCAAGTCAGGGTGTACTCTGTGGCATGTATCCTCTCCAGTTCTGACCTAAGCCGATAATCTAGTGGGTTGAGGTCAGGGCTTCCTGAGGGCCAAACCGAGGCAGAGATGGACTCTGGAATGGTCTTTTGCAGCCATTACTGAGTTGACCTGGCCTTCTGAGCTGGAGCAGAATCCTGCTAAAAACCCAATAACTTCCAGCAAACATAGTATCATTTAGAGGTTTAACAACAGGTTCCAAAATATCATCCTGATAATTTTTAGCGGCTGTTTTAACTCCTTTTTTACAAAACCATCACTGAGGTAGAGTGATGACCTCTTTCCACTTTTCCAATGACTTCCTGGACTTATTTAGAGCTGTGTGCGCACACAGGATCATTTTGGCAATTAAATTTTTTTTCAATTGTAAATATATTTTCATCGCTAAACAAAATATTTCGATGAAGACCATTCCTGTACGAGCACTTTGCGTATATCCATTCTAATTTTTTTTAGGGAAGTGGTTAGCCTTTGTCCTGTCATTCTTCGAAATGCTCCCATCTTAAGGTCACTTTTTATTATGCGAGACATTGATCTGATTGCGATTCTCATTTCCTGAGACATAATTTGTTGTTTCCGAATGGGATTGCTTCTGAATTGTGCAGCCACTGCTCTCACTGCATTTGCGGTTCTCACAGTGCGGTCAAGGTCTGTCACTTACAGATAGGGTCTCATTATATCTATTTATAGTGCGATTCACGAACATACGGCTGATACCCATAGGTTTCAAAGTGTTGAAAATCTCTGACCTACATTTTCCAACTTTGTGCAAGGCGATCTCAGCTATTCGGTTTTCTTTATCACTCCAAACCATGTTAACTGAGCTAAAGAAAAATATAAACTAATTGAGATTATTATTCTAACATGTAAAGAAAATAACTTGATAGAGGTACGGATTATCTAAATAATAATCAAGAATGTAAACAAAGTTCAACTTTTGTAACAGTATTTATGGCAGAACTAGGTTTACATCATATGGTAAATGTATAAATTAACTGATTAACTTAAAAGTGGGGATTCGTTAGAATCTGAAACTTCTTTACATATATAGTAAGGGAAAGTATTGTGATCGTGAAAATTTTGAAATCTGAATTTTCAACATATATACACGTTTTTTCTAAAGTTCTGAGTCCAAATAACCAAGTCCCACAAAATGGTTTGTGTGTGTGTGTGTGTATGAACAGTTTAGCTTAAAAATGTATTGTCCTATGAAACTGAAAATACATATTTAAGGTAAGTATCTGCTGGGATGTTACAGCAACTTTTTCGTCAAAATTGGCTTACCGGAAGTGGCACTAATAACATCGATTTAACACATTTTTAAGCTTTTCACAAAAATGGCTCAAATAATTTTGATTTACTTGATGTCTAAATGTACAATTAAGTGATCTTTAATATCGTTTAAATCTTATTCTTTTTGAAGTCACTTAACAGGTCTTCCTGTCATTGATTTTCAACACTTTGAAACCTATGGGTATCAGCTGTATGTTCATGTACCGCACTATAAATAAATGCCCAATGTTCAAAATGTCTTGCTCTAAAGTACCTTTAATTTGGTTTATTTTTAATAACTAACCTATTTGTAATTGTTTGCAGTTATGAAAAAAGACTAAATGTAACTTTTGAAAGAATTTGATAATTGAATAATTGAAAAAAATCTTTATTTAGGTCAAAAATAATAGTCAGAAGTTATACTTATAATATGTCATTGGAAAGTAGAGGATTTTATAAAAAACTATATCTAATATAGAAAGTCATAGAAGGTATTGAAGAGTGACAACAAAATTATAAATAATAACTTCTGAAAACTTATATTATTTAACAGAAATCACATTTCCAAGGAAGTTGAATGAAATTTTCTAACTAAATTTAAACTTTTAAAATTGTTTTTAAGTTTGAAAAAAAAGTATATGAAATCCACCGTATCAAGGCAATGACATTGGTTAAAAACTATTTCATTGTACTTGAAAGAAGATCAAGTGAAATATAAAAATATTTTATGGATGTGTAAAACATCTGTTTATAATCTTAAATACATTTACTGTAGTTTAATAACTCTAGATATATATTTGAATAATTAGGTATCTATTGTCCTTTTATTCCGAAAAATAATCATATAACCTTCTAGAAAATTTAATTAGTGAATAATGTGGTGAATTTTCCATTTTGTTAAATCACAACATTATCCACTTACAATTAGTGTGACAAACTTTGACCTATCAATAGTAGGCAATGAAAATCTTGTACTCCATTTTAGTGAACTTTACAATGGAAAATGAGAGTTTAAGAACTAATAATAGTACATTACGATCTATAATCATTTATAGATTAAATATGCAGATGTACTTTTAAATCTCTCTAGGTATTATACGTAGATCAGAGACTGGAGTTTTGTGGTTTACAAAAACAGATAGAGTTACGACTTTTTTATTGCCTACCTTCGATAAAATAGAGAGGGTTTTTGTTATTTTAATGGTCTTAATGATTTGTTAGCTGTAAGCTTTAGCTCATAGCTACATTTTAGTTAAAAATTCCCTTCAAAAATTTTGTACTAGCCCAACATTGCCAGAAAATAATTTCTATTAAAATTAGAACTCTAAGTCAAACTTGAGGGAACACCAGATTTTTTATTAAATGATATTTTAAAATCCTTTGTTTCTTATTAACTCTTTAAAACTACTTTTCTGATATTATTAAGTTTTCCTAATTATTTTTATTTAGACAAGGTTAAGCAAACTGTTGGTCTTGAAGCTTCAACTGTTGAAATAGAAGAGAGAGGTGTAAAACTTCGTTTAACTGTGGTGGATACCCCAGGATTTGGAGATGCTATTGATAATTCAGATAGGTAATAACAGCTCTGTTTTATATATATATATATATATATATTTTTTTTTATTTATAATTTTATTGAAATTTACAACTGTATTACATTAAAAATACAACAGGTAAATGTGACATTGGTAACATGACATGTAAAATATGAAGAGAAACTACCCATTGGTAGAACTCAAATTAAAGTTCTATATTAGAAGATCCCGAGGCCATCTTCTTTTCAGACGCCTCGGAGGGTTATCAGGGATAGAGGAGGAAGCAATGTTTGAAACAAGAGGGTTCGGATGGTTCTGCAGTTTGTTATGAAAGGATAGGTATCTGGATTGGGCCAAATCGGAAACATATGGAACATTAAGGTCTTTATGGATGATTTTGTTTGTGAGAAAGTAAGGAGCGCTGAGGATTTTACGAAGGATTTTGGATTGTAAGGATTGGATACGAGAGGAATTCGATGGCTTAGTGGAGCCCCAGAGCTCAATTCCGTAGGTCCAAATAGGTCTTATTATTGTCATATATATGAGTCGTTTGTAATTGAGTGAAAGCTTAGAGCGTTTGTCTAGTAAGTGTTGGAGTAGTCGGAAACGTCAAGCGGTTTCTTGTCGTTTCAGTCTTGTATGAGGATTCAACGTTTGTCTTGGTGGAGTCCTAGGTAACGAATTTGTTCAACTGGGATAAGTGGGGAATTGTTAAAAAATACTGTAGGACAGGAGGCCATAGGTTTGCGACGCAGGGTAAAGGTAATTTGATGGGATTTATTGGAGTTTATTTTAATCCTCCAGTTTTGACACCATTCTTCAAGATTTGTGATGTGTGATTGGAGAGTTTGGGATGCAATTGATGGATCGTTGTTAACTGATAGGATACACGTGTCATCGGCACAGGTGGTGATGACAGTGTTGGGATGGGTTGGAATGTCAGCTGTATAAACTGTGTAAAGGATAGGACCTAGGATACTACCTTGAGGAACACCAGCAAATTGAGATAAAAGAGATGAACAGGCATTTTAGTGATTTACTTTGAAGTATCTATCACTAAGGTAGGAACGGATAATGAGGAAGTATGTAGGTGGTAGGAATTTACGGAGTTTGTACATCAGTCCCGGATGCCAGACTCGATCAAACGCCTGTTCAACGTCGAGAAAGACTCCCGTGCAGTACATTCCATGCTCCAATGCAGAGGAAACCACGTCTATCACACGATGACATTGCTGAATAGTGGAGTGAGATGTACAGAATCCAAATTGGTGATCTGGGATTATGTTATTAGAATCTAGGATGGGATACAGGCGTTTTAAGATGAGTTTTTCTAGAATTTTGCCCATAATGGGTAAAAGAGAGATAGGACGGTAAGAGGATGGGTATTCTGGCGGCTTTGTGGATTTTTGTATCATTTTGACTATGGATAGTTTCCCAGAGTCAGGAAAATATGTAGTTCGGAGTACCGCATTATATATATACAGGTGAGGAATAATACGGCTTTCTGAGGAAGCAGTTTTAGGATCTGGGATGTGATTAGGTCATGGCCAGGAGCTTTGCGGGAAGGTAATCTATGAATGATATTGGATATTTCTGAAGGATGAAATGCTTTAGGTGGAAGGGTCAATTGGAGTGGAATATCGAGTTCTGCTTCAATACACTCAAGGTGGATTGGATTTAGGATATCTGGGTGTGGATTAAATGTTTTGAAGAGGTGTTGAGCAAATATTTCAGATTTTTCATCAGATCTAGACCAGGTTTGGGTTTCGGTAAGAAGTGGATGGTTAAAATCTTTGAATTTTAAGAGCTTTTTAGTGGTCAACCATAGTGAGTAGTTGTTAGATTTTCTGTTAAGTTAAGTAAACTTTGGATTTTGTATTTCCTAATTTCAGCTTTTAGTTGGTTAGTTAACTTATTGTAATATGACTTGTCTGATGGGTATCTAGTCCTATGCCACTTCGATCTTGCTCTGCGTTTTTCCTTTAATAAGATACGAATGTGCTGTGGCAAGTTAGTTGGGAGTTGTTATTTTTATTGGTTGATGTGTTATCGTTAATTTTGTCACTTATAGATGAAGTAAGTACCTCTATGGCTGAGTCAATGTCATTTTTAAGTGGAATATTTCGGTCCAATTTATCTTCCAAGTCTTTACGAAATTTGTCCCAGTTTACTTGTCCTGTGATAAGTGAAGGAGAAAAGGAGGGCTTAGGAACAAAAGTTGAGTGCAATGAAAGCAGAAGTGGACTATGATCTGAAGAGAGGTTATCCAGGGATTTGATAGTGACGTTGGAAGAGGAAATCTGGGAGGTGACAAATATGTCCAAGATATCAGGTCGTTTTTTTAAGGGAGGTTGGCCAATAGGTAGGATTCATAGGTGAGAGGATGGAGTAACTATTAGAAGTTGAGACAGAAGATAGTATATTACCACGGGAGTTGGATGCTCGACAACCCCATCGTTGGTGTTTAGCATTATAGTCTCCTCCAGCAATAAAGCGCGATCCGAAGGATTGGAATAAGGATTCAAACAGATTATAGGTAAGAATATGACCAGGAGGACAGTATACAGCTGAAAGTGTTAAATGGAAAGGACGAGTTGAGATGATAACCGAGGTTGCTTGAATAGCCTTAGTTGGAGTAGAAGGAATGAGGGAATGGGATAAGGATGCAAGAACCGGCATGGGAAGTGTTGTTGGGGTGGTCTGATCTATAAGTGATGTAGTCACGTATGTAGAAATTATGAACGTTGAGTGAAGTGAGTTTCTGTCAGTAGAGCAATATCAATGTGTTTGTCATGAAGAAAAATGTCAAGTTCGTCTCAGTGGTTTTGTAGTCCATTAGCATTCCATTAAAGAACAGCTAAGGGCTTTGTGCTCATCTTGGGAGATTGAAAGGAATTTCAGTAAGGATTCTTGTGAGGAGGGTTATTAGTGGCTTAATGGTATCTTGTAGATCTTTCAGGAAGGAGGCAAGGGTGGATTGGATTAAGTCGATCGGGTTTTGTTGGTCAGCTGGAATTTGTGATGGATAGCTCTTATGATAAGGAGTGTCTGATGGATGATGTACCAGTCATGATGTACGAGAGGCTGAATCATAATTAGATGGAATTTGGGAAGGAGAGTTAATGTGATGAATAGGATGGGAATGAACTGGAATTGGATCTTCAGGCGGTAGTTTGACACGTAGAGGTATCTGATAAGGAGAGATTGACTGACGTGATGATTTTGAGTGCATGTGGGAAGTCTGGAGCTTAGGTTTGGAAGCCTGGGTCTTAGGTTTGGAAGACTGAGGCGTCTGACGTCTCGGTTGCTGATTCTTCAGTGTGGAGTCAGAATATAGTTGTCTGGAGTCCTGATAGGGATGATTTGTTGATGTAGAAGGCTGTTGTGTAAATCGTGGTGCTATTTCATTCGGCAATTCAGGAAACGTTGCCAAGCTTTGTAGTTCCGGTGCTTTTGCCTGGATAGGATTCTTCTGTTCTTGGGTTTTTAAATATATGTTATAAGTCCTTTGCTTGTATAGCTTCTTGTAAACAATGCATCCGCGATAGCTTGCAGGGTGGTCCTCACCACAAAGGACACATTTTGCTGGTTGATTTAATGGTTTCTGACATGTGTCAGAGGCGTGAGAGCCGGCACATTTGACACACCGCGCCGAGTGATGGCAGTAAGCCTTTGTGTGCCCTAAGTTTTGACACTTGGTGCATTGCACGACTATTGGTTTCTGCCTCGGTTCTTCAAATTTTACTATTGAATATAGTAGTCTTTTAACTTCGAAGATTTCCGAATTATTCTGGGTTGGTTCCAAATCGATAAAAAATAATGGAAGTGGGTATTTATCGATTGGATGTAAAACAGAAGATATATGTCTTACATTGTGGCCTATTTCTTCGAGTTCTTTTTTTATAGCGGTAGTGGGAGTGGTTGAGTGAAGACCTCTCAAAACAACCCTATATGTTTTTTCGTCTTTTAATTGGTAGCAGTGGAAATCATAATTGTGTGATGTCAAGTGATTTATAAGTTTTTTATAGTCATCTTTGGTGTTGGTATTGATTTTTATGTCATTGATACGAGAAAAGCAACGGAAATTGGTCTGTCAGATTAGATTAGCTAATTCTTGACCGAACTGCATGAAGTTTTCAATTTTGCTTGCATATATGGGTGGTGGCTCTGGTTCAGTGAAAGTCTGAGTAATTTCGATATTTTTATTATTGGCGACAACAGAATTGTTGCTGGATGTGCTAGTAGGTGGTTTAGTTTCAGCTTTCATGGTTGAATTATTTTTAGAGTTTGTTTTAGTTTGTTTATTTTGGTCTACTTTAAGTGGCTGCTTTGATTTAGCGGATTTATTTTTTTTTTTATTTGGTGAGTTGCCCACCGACCCGGGGGCAGAGTTTCTGTTTTGCTTTTGTAGAGTTCGCCTGGTTAAATATTGAGAATCAGTTTCACTGATTTCGGAGAAGGGAGTCTCTTCATCTGATTCGTCACATGAAATGTTTCTCTCAGGTTCCATACCTCTAAATAATATATTAAAAAAAGAAAGAAAAAAAAGAAGAAGAGAAAGTAAAAAAAAATATATATCACTAATAAGAAAATATACAAAATAAATAATCTATTTACAAAGCTATATAAAAATATTAAATAAAACATTTTCTGTAAATAAAATAAAAGTCTTAGTAAAAAAAAATAAATAAAGAGAAAGAGAAGAAAAAAAAAAATTATAGACTGTCTGAGGTACGAACTCGCGATTTTCTCACATGAAAGCAAGAGCCGTGGCCGCAAACTTGAAAGATAAGACCCGCTGAGGGGAATTATCTGCCACGTAAACTTTCTCTACCAGACGAGTATCAATTGTTATTAAAAAGTCACTCACCTCACTAATTATTACGTAAAAATGTTTAACTGTTTATAAACACTGTTTGCAAAGTCTCAGAAAGGGATTTAAGATAACAACCAGATTACAATGTAACAAAGACAGAACGATATGAATATTGAACTGCAGTTGCGGCCATGACACTTGATACTATATATATATTTAAATTTATATTCATCATTCATTAGAATAAGTAGAGGGAAATATTTAAAAAGTTCATATAAACAATTGCCCAATTTCGATCAGTAAATTAAGAAATTTCAGATTTGAGTTTTAAGTCACGTTTTTTGTAGAATAGGGAGCGATAACTTAAAAAAATATTTGATTTAAGTAATTAAGCATTGCTTCATAGTAAACTAAACCAAATTTACTGTAAATGAAAGTAGAGTTTGACATTGTTAAAACTATTTAAAGAGAACTATGGGGCGGGCAAACACACAAAAACATTTGAAAAAAAAGTCATAAATTACATGTGATATTTTTTTATCACCTTTTAACTGTACTACTTTTACTCCAATTTTACAAAAACTTCCTCGTTTAATAAGCTTTTACACTTAATTAATATACAAAATCAAGGACTTAAAAAACATCAAATAAGTCAAATGAAACAATGATAATGGATGAGAAGGGTGCACTCCTCACAGTGGCTGATGAAGTAATGAAAAGATGGGAAAGATTTTTCAGTGAGTTGTTGAATCCTACATATGATGAATGCTATAAATTTGATCAGGATGATGGGGCAGATGAAGAAATGGAAGCAGAGGATATTGTTTAGTATCATTGCTGGACTGAGAAAATGTAAAGCCCCATCATCATCATGACATGGCAGAGCTGTTAAAAGTAGCTGGGCCAGAAATGAATAGTGAACTAATACGACTCCGTAATTAGAAATAAACTATACAATAACATTGCAATGAAAGAAATGGGTATCCCTAGAAAACTCATTGAACTAACTAGGTGTCCCATGGAAAATAATATATGTCAAGTCCTCCGGATAAGCTGAAACACTAGTAGCTTGATTGGTGTGAACACAGGCAGGGTGACGTACTGGCAACACTACTATTTAATCTAGTACTGCATAGAATTGTTAGCAAGTCGGGACTGAACCATGGCAATACAATATTTACAAGAATGGTACAAATCCTAGCATATGCAGGTGATATAGCAATTATTGGGAAATCACAAGCCGCTGTGGAGTAAGCATTCTGCAGGAAGCAAAATATATGGGGCTAAAAGTGAATAAAAATAGAACCAAAATGATGTGGATTAGGAAACATGATGTGGCTCCACACCAAGAAGTTGAATTCGGGAAAAATGCTTTTGATGTCATTCCATGCTTCTTCAATATTTCAGAGCTATAATAACAGAAAAGAAGTGGGAGCTGAAATAAGAAACAGATCAGCAGCAGCCAACAGGGTATATTTCTCCCTATCTAAAATTATTAGAGAAATAGGCTAACCAGTCGCAATACGAAAATAAGGCTGTATAAATGTCTCATAAGGCCAATAGTAACTTACACATGCGAAACGTGGACGCTCAACAATCAGTTGAGCAAAGGATTGATTGCTTCGAGACGCATCTTTGGACCAGTCAAAGAAAAACGAAGCTTGGTGTCAACACCGACATGCGGAGTTGTGCGGTGAATACCAGGACTTGAGTGTCTCCAACTTCGCTAGGTTGCAGAGAATAAAATGGATTGGTCATGTCATAAAGATGGAAGACTAGATGTCCTCTAAAAGCATACAGAAATACCCCAGGAGATACAAGACCCAGATCAAGCTGGCAGGATTTTATCCTCACAGACATAAAACAAGCAGGAATGAGCATATCACTTGCTGCAGATAGGATTGTTTAGGGCAAAATGATCGAGCAGATCAAGGGCTGCTTCATGCTTCTATCGCACTATTAAATTAAAGAAAGAAGAACATAAAAAATATTTTATTAAAGTAATTAAGTATTGCTCCATAATAAACTAGACAATATTTACTTTAGACCGAAGTTGAGTTTGTCATTGCTAAAAATATTTAAAGATGACTATTAAGTGCACAAACACTGCTATGTTATGTTTAAACAAAATCCATATGTGCTTGTTTTAGGTGAAAATTTTTTAATATTATAAAATAAGGCTGTGTTTACTTCTTCACCATATTTATTTCAATTTACATAGCTACGTTTCGGCCCGTAAGCTATTTATAAGATAAACACCATTAATTTTATATTTTGATGCAATTCTACACTCTATGAAGGTGGTATTGGTCCTATTTAATTTAATATCCTATGAATTATAACCCTGATTAGGTTAAGTCAATTTTTAAATTTGTAATTAACACTACCAGTTAATTTGTAAATTAACAGTACCACTAGATAGAATGAGGTTGCTTTTTTATTAAAATCCAGAAATATTAACGTAATATCAACAGACATTTTAGATTTTAAAACATTCTTACTTTATCCAACCATGCTTTTTGCATGTAACCCAAGTCAGATTAAATTATAAGTGTGGTAAAAGATAAAAATAACAATAGTGGAAATAAAAATAGCACTTGTTACATAGGACAAACAAAACAGAACTTGAAAAATAGAATTAACCAACATAGAAGTGATTGTAACTCTAAAATAAAAAAATGTAACACCAGCACTGGACTATCATCACATAGCACATAACAAACACAATTTTGATTTTAACATCACTAAAATACTAATAAGTGAAAAAAAAGCTTCAAAAGAAAAGTTTTAGAATCCATTTACATTTCCAAAACTTTAGACATAGTATGTAATTTCCAAGCAGATACAAAAGGATTAAACAGCAGATATGCCAATATAATAAAAAAATTGAAATTTTAATTAATCAAATGTTTTAATAATAACCCTTAATAAGTGAGCAGTATAAACAAATATATAACAATGTGCAACCTCCCAACCGCACTTATAATTTAAGCTGACTTTGGACTACATGCAAAAAGCATGGTTGGATAAAGTAAGGATGTTTTAAAATCTAAAATGTCTGTTGATATTACCTTGATATTTCTGGATTTGAATAAAAAAGCAACCTCATTCTATCTAGTGGTACTGTTAATTTACAAATAAACTGGTAGTATTAATTACAAATTTAAAAATTGACAACCTAATTAAAGTTATAATTCATAGAAAATTAAATTAAATAGGACCAATACCACCTTCATAGAGTGTAGAATTCCATCAAAATATAAAATTAATGGTTTTTATCTTATAGATAGCTTACGGGCCGAAACGTAACCATTTAAATTGAAATAAATATGGTGAAGAAATAATCACAGCCTTATTTTATAATATTAAAAAAAAGTCATAAATTATTTGTATTTTTTTTATCACCCTTCAGCTGTACTACATTTAGCCCACTTTTAGAAAAACTTTGCGGATGTATTGGATGCGGGATGTATTGTAATAAACGTAATTGCCTAAAAACACATTTTATGTACAAAAATAAAAAATTTAAAAATCATGATTTTTCAAGTATGTTTCACATAAATTAATTATGAAATTACGTTTTTCTCCCAGCTCTCCGTCTTAAGAATTGATAAGTATTTATCAGTGACAAACTTAATGTTTCTTACTAAAATTTATGTTTAAAATAAAGAAACCTATTGATTGCTTCAATTATTTTCACGAACACGTAAATATTATAGCTAGAAACATTAGGTTTATCACTTTTAAATACACATAAATTCCTATGACAGAAATCTGGGAGAAAAACACAATTTCATAACTGCCTTACATGAAAAATATTTGAAAATTGTTATTTTTAATTTTTTATATTTATAAATGAACGTTTTTTTAGGCTATTATTTTTATTCAAATACATCCCATATCATGGAAGAACAAGAAATAAAAGCTTTGTAACAGTTAATTGTAGTCATTTTTGCATAAAACACAAGTAGCCCTTAAACTACTTTAACGTGACCAGATAGGAAATCACATCATTTCATTACACAACTTGAGGTGAATCTCAAAATTTTCCCTAATAAACCTCAACTTAATTAATACGGCCATAAAGTTTATTAAACGAGAAAGTTTTTGTAAAAGTGGGATAAATGCAGTACAGTTAAAGGGTGATAAAAAAAAAAAATTACAAATAATTTATTACTTTTTTTTTTAAATGAAACTTAGCTGTGTTTGTCCACCCCATAGTCCTCTTCAAATAGTTTTAGCAATGTTTAGTTACTTGAAGCAAATAGTTTTTATTTTATCTCTTCCTATTCAACAAAATACGTGACTCACTTAAAAAATTCCAAATCTTAAATATCCTACTTCTTTTCTGGAAATTGGACAATTGTTCATGTGAACTTTTTTGTATATCTTAATGGCTACTATTAACCTTTTAAACATTTCCCTCTACTTACGGGACACCCTGTAATTGTAAAGTTGAAAGATAATGAAGTAAATCTACTAATAGTCATTCAAGTCACATTTAACTACTATAAATTTAAAGTTCCATCTTTAAGCAAACATTTCTTTTCTAGAACGTGTTTAGAATGTGATATGTGTTATCTTTAGTACTTTTGTCTAGAATATGGTTATGGTAACCAATCAATACAGAATGCAGAAATTGAAAAATTAGTCTGTATGAAAAAAAATATAGTTTCATAATAATTCATTCCAGATGATACCTACTTTGACAAAATCTCTACTAGCTGGTGGTGATTGTTTTTTTTTCACACCAAAAATATCATTATCATAGTTTTTATTTCTCATGAATTTAACTTTTATTTATTTGTTTTAGTTTCAAGGCCATAATTCAATATATCGATGACCAGTTTGAAAGATTTTTAAGAGATGAGAGTGGGTTAAATCGCAGAAATATTATGGATAATAGAGTCCATTGTTGCTTTTACTTCATATCGCCTTTTGGACATGGGTAAAAAAAAAGTGAAACTATTATTTAAATTGTATGTACATATGTATTTTAATATCCTTTTTGTTCTTGTTGTAGATTAAAGCCACTTGATATTGAGTTAATGAAGCAATTACATAATAAAGTCAATATTGTTCCTGTTATAGCAAAAGCAGACTGTCTTACAAAAAAAGAAATTCTCCGATTAAAAAAACGAGTAAATTCTTTGTAAATTATTGGGTTATATTTTTAAGTTTACTCTTTGATTGCATGATTTATGCCAGATCTCCATAAATTTCATTATGTTCAGTAATGAATTTGTTTTGTTTTTTATATCAGTTCATTTGTTTTGAATTTAGGTTTTGGAAGAAATAGAAACTAATGGAATTAAAATTTATCCACTGCCTGATTGTGACAGTGATGAAGATGAAGAATACAAAGAACAGGTTATAAGCTACTATTTAATTAATGTTATATTGGTACTTGTATTTATTTTGTTTTCCTTGTATTGTTTCTATGAATATCATATTTTTGTGTAACTGGTTACAATAATTATGCATTGTGGCATTAGTTCTCCATGAAGAATTAACTGACCTCTAAGCTTTCATATACCTAGCTCTAAGGAGACCAATGTGTTATGTGCATTGGTTAGATTGTATTTTAACTACATGTATTTTTGAGAATGATGTGGGTTTGTCCATTCATTAATTTAATTTACATACTCACACACTCACACATATATATATAATCTTTAAAGTGGCCAAAGATCTATTAGTTGGGGAGACTAGGCATGTGGACTCCATCCCAAATCAATCATTGTTGTTTCAATATGTAAAGGATTTTAATTAGCCCTCTCTTTTAATTAATTTTTATTTTATTTTTTTTGTTATAGGTAAGACAGCTGAAAGAAGCTGTCCCTTTTGCAGTTTGTGGATCAAACACATTTCTTGAAGCTAGAGGAAGAAAAGTAAGAGGTAGATTATATCCCTGGGGTGTAGTTGAAGTTGAAAATCCTGAGCATTGTGATTTTATTAAACTTAGAACTATGCTCATGTAAGTAGTAAAGTTATTAATTATCATTAATTGTTTTAAGATTCGAGCATATTAGAGATGTAATATAAATGATTTCTGAAACTTAACAGAGAGAAATTAGGCCTCAAATAAAACAGAAAAGTTTATTTGGGCTGTGGTCTAATTCCGAGGAAAGGAGTAAGTTTATTTAGTTATTTTTTTACTAATTGGTTTTTTGAATTATCACAAATCTTTTATTTTTTCTGTGATCTGGGATGTATTGTAATTAATTATGGAATATCTATTTTATTTATTTAAAAAAGTCTGTGAATTCCGATTGTTAAGTTTTTTATAACAAATAAAATACTCCTTTAATAAATAATCACATTTACTAAATGACTTATAGTAATACAATTTTATAATGATACTTAAATATTCCTAGTAATGACCATATAAAATATATTTAAATTTAAATTTTTTGTCGCTACAGTGGTGTCTTATTTGAAATTAGGTAAAAGATGGATGCTTTTGAAAACATTTCAACTACCAACAAAATACATTTATATTTTAATTTGTACATATAATTGTATTTAATATGTTACATCTGATGATCCTTGGTTGCTTATGCTTGATTGCTTTTGGAGATCTTGATATAACACAGTTTAAATGTTAGTATTTAACTGCTGCATTTGAACAATTAGTATTGATTTTAATTTGTTTTGCTTAAATCTGAGTTTTCCTATATTAAAGAATTATGCTTATGATTTCTGCAGATCAAAAACTCTTACCGTAAAAGTTTAAGCAAATAATTTTATGAGATTTTGAGATCATTTTGCAGATGGATAGCAATTTCTCTTATTAGAATATTGAATTTATTATTAAAAGGTTAAATCACTTTGTCAATAAAATTTAGATAATAATTATGCTGCTCATTCTTTACTAATTAATATCTATATGTTATCTGAGATAGTTATGCTTTATTTATTTTTTCAGAACACACATGCAAGATCTTCAGGAAGTTACACAAGATGTGCATTATGAAAATTACCGCTCTGAACGATTAGCAAAAGGTGCTCCTCCTCCTAAAAGGACATTGTAAGTAAATAAAATAATTATTTTTATAACAAGTTAATTACAACTGGTCAAGCCTGGACATTAGACTGGTCATAGGGTTGTTTACAGGTTATGCTTAATAATAGCATTAATGCTGATACTATGAATTCCCTCTCAAAAAGCTAGGATACAGCTATGTTAGCGATTCAGTCTGTAGTGGATAGTTAAGACTTTGTAAAATTTATTAGTTAACATCAGTTTACAGTTAATCAATATTTAAATATCAAATGTGTCTTTTTACCAACTTTACATTGCATTCTATATCTTCCAAGTATAAAACCTCAAATTTGTTTATTTTATCTCCATTATTGAAGTTTCCTTATCATTGTACATGCTATACATACTTTACTGTGGGCTGGGTTGCTGTTTCTAATTTTTTTCATATGTTTCTAATTAATTTTTCTGCTGCCTTTTAGTCATGAACTCTAATACACACAATCTCAATTCTTAGTCGCCTTTTAGCTTATTCATATCTTCCTGATCGGCTCTTTCACAATGATTGATGGTTATGTTGAAAACAAATGACTAGGGTTGACTATCATAACTTGGTCTGCTGACCACTGGACATCCAGCCCATAAGGGTTTTCTCATCAGCACCCTGGGCATTGCAAAATATATATATATATATATATATATATATATATATATATATATATAGGTTGTATATTTGTATCTTTTTTTGTGTGTGCATTAAAAATGATTCTAATTTCTCATGTAGAAATAAAATTATTATTGTAGATGTATTAATTTATGACTAAACATTAATTCAATTTTCTTGACATCCTATTGACTGAATGAACTTGTTAGAATAAAGTATATTTTGCATTTAATTCTCTCTATATTTTGATTTTCAGAGCTTCATCAGATGACAAAACACTTTCTCAAAATGACAAAGATAAAATTTTGCAAGAAAAAGAAGCAGAATTGAGGAGGATGCAAGAAATGCTGGCTAAAATGCAAGCACAAATGCAACAACAGCCCTTGTAATAAGGTTTTTGAACAATTTTAGATTAGTTATTCAGATGTATACATTTCATTTGAAATATTGTGAACTATTGTATTATATGTGAACTATTGAATCTCAGCTGTTAATGTTGTGATAATCTTGCTTGCCTTCATATCATTATGTTTCATTCAATCTATTTTTTAAATTTTATTTAATGATTTAGAAAAAGAAAAAACAGGAAAACGGTACTCAATTTAAAATGTATTCTTTTATTTCTAAGTATGTTAATGTCTTACTTGATATAAAGTGCATTTTGAAAGGTAGGGTCTGTTGTTGATCCCGTTTAAATTTCAAAATATTAGCTCAACAATAATAAAAATAAAATCATTAATATTAACTATCTAATGATTTTATTACAACAGCTAATGGTTAAACAATTTATTTGACGAGTGTCTCAATCTTTAGCCTTGAGAAAAATTTATGAATCAAATTCACTAACTCAAATTCTAATTTTCCTTTAGTCTCTATTTAATATACTGTTTTAGATACAGTCCAATAATGCTCTTTTCTTCTGTGATGCTCTGTCAGTTTTCTTTGAATATACTTTGAAGTACTAAAGCTTTTATTTAATAAAAATACAGGGTTTCAATAGTAGTAATGACTGTACATAAATATAACTGGTCCCAAAACAATATTCTTTAAAAATCTATAATCAAACTCCTGGTCATTTTTCTTGCTTTGACTAGTCTTTGGGAAAAAATCATTTTAATTCACAAGACCATATCTTACAGAAATATTCCTTCACAACATTATGCATTAGTTTGTTGCTATTGTAATTGAGAGTATAAAACCTTTTTCATTGATTCATATAGTCTAATAATTTCCTTTATAAAAAAAAAAATTGTGAGCAGATACCAATGTTGAAAATTGGCAAATAAAAAAAAAAAAAAGAGGCTTCAAAAATGTGTTACAGAGAATAAAATAGTTTTTTTCTTAATGTTTGTGCTAAAATAGAAAAGAAGTTATACCATTCTATAAAGTTTAGCTTACCAAAAATATGTTTTAACCTATTTATATATTTTTATTTGCCAATGAACTACCATGGATCGATATCCTTTGTAACTTTAGAATGATTCGCCCAAACAGCGGTTGATTTAATCTTAAAATGTATAAGTATGTATAACAAAAAATATTAATTAATGAAAAAATAAATTATTTCAATGTTCAATGGAATTAACTATTTATTGGTACTATATTGATTTAAGTTTCTTTTTATTTTGGAGCAGGCTTAAACATGTATTCACACCCAAACACGTATACTGTTCTTATTGGTAATCGTGGTATTCAATAATTATTGGTAACTGTTATTATGGTTCTTTTTAGAATATCTTTGAAGTCGATTTTGTTTTACTTTTCTAAAAAGTTATATTTAGTTTGTAGTTTTGCAATTGATTTAGTTTACTGGTAGCTTTCATGTGTCTTCTTTGAATCACTGGTCAGTTATATAGAAACTGTATATTTTGGATAATTTTAAATATACATTTATGGATTGTATAATATATATGTATACTAATTTTATATTTTTATATTTTCAATTTTTAAATATATCATGTAAATTTAAGATTTTAATCGTGATTATTTGATGATGAAGTTATTTATATATGTATTAAACTATGGTAATGTTTGAAGCCATTGTTTGGCTTATCTTGTTATGAAGATTAAATAAGATATAAATTATTGAATTTTGTATAAAAATGAGTTTGATCTTTGTGTGCATGGGCCTATATGTGTGTGGTAATGCAGCTAGTCTGTGCTAATAATATTTTATTATCACTTTTAAGGATTTAATCTTTGAAAAACTGCAATTATTCATTGATTTTACATTTTTGTTTTATTTATATCTTTGATATTTCATTTTTATATTTGGCATAACAGTGCCTTTCTCAGGTGACTCAAATATAATTGGTATAAGTACTTAAAGGATTGTGATACTTAATAACAGTAGATAATTAAAATAATCTAATATATGATATGTGTAATAATTATATACATATATGTGTATTTATAGTTGTAATGTATTCACTTTATTTGTATAGATGTTAATACACTTACATGTATCTTATTTTTTACCCAAAATCAAATTTCTTACAAAGTTTTTGTAAAAAAATTCTCCCTCAAATATTTTTGGGACAAAATTATAGTTAATATGGTTGTAAAATATAATTATATTTCTTGATAGCAGACTTATAAGAAGAGAATTTAAGATGGTACCATATTTATACCTATAATTAGCTGGGTTTGAAATTGATAATTAAAAGTTAATAAATTAAAATTAAATCTGATTAATATTTTAATCAGTCAATTTAAAAATCATTTTTTAATTGTTATTAAGAGTGATTTCTAATGTGTAATCATACGGTTGAAAAACCATTTCAATTATTATTTATAAGGTGAATCTTATCTTAATAATATATAATTCTGTAACTATATATGTTTGTTGCTGCATTACCAGTTGTCTCGTTTGTTATTTTCCAGTTTCACTGCTAAAAAAAATATAGGCGCTAACTAATAGAGATAGTTATTATTATAAAAAAAATGTTTTATGATTAAATAACAAAGCATAATATTATTGATCCACACTAGTTGGAACTGGAAGAGTTAAACTTAAGAATATTTTTCTATGTGCTTCCTTGTCAGCTGAGTGAGCAAAGCACCGAATATTTATAGTTTACAAGGCCTATTTATAATAGTAAAAGATCCTTATCATTTTTTTTTTTTTTTTTTTGTTATTTAATGGTATTGATACTCTTATTATTTCCATTTATGTAAACAACATTGCAAATGCAGAGAAAAAATTAATACCTATGTATCCAGTTTTATTTTTTTATTAATTTTTTTTTAATCAAGAATTAATCAATATTTTTAATGCAATCAATATAACTGATCGATATTTATTTTTGATCATAAATTCAGTCTTTTTTTTATATTTCTTGTTAAAAAATAATGATTATTTCATGATTTGTTGAAAAAAATTATCTATTTCAAACTCTAATAAATAGTTTGTAATTACATAATCATATAATAATCATCTTTAATTGTCAATAGATGGAGACGTTTAATTTGTATACATTGTCAAATGAATTGTAATTAATAAAGGTTTATCACTCTTTATTTTATTTTTTTAAATTATATTGCCACATCTATATTGACAGTTAGAAAAAAAAATAGAATAATAAATAATGAAGTAATATTATTACTTGTTAGGTTATAATTTGGAAAAATTCCAAACCAGACAGTTTTATGTCTCCATAATGCAGGCAAAGAAAACAAACCCATCAACGTTTCGCCAATTCAGGCATCATCAAGACAGAAAAGAACAGCTAATCAGAACATCACTCCATGTCATCAAATTGTATACTGGAAATACTTCTTTAATGTTCTGATTAGCTGTTCTTTTCTGTCCTGATGATGCCTGAATCGGCGATAAATTGACTGGTTTATTTTCTTCACCTGAATTTTGGAGACATTCGGCTGTGTGGTTTGGAATTTTTCCTAATTATAATCTAACATTTATGTTCTGTCTCTTGATTAGTTAGTTACTAATTTATATTATTATTTGTGATATATTTTATATTAATAAAATTATATTATACCAACTTAATACATATTGTTTTCACTAAGATAACTTGAACTCTAAATTGAGTGAGTCCTCTTATTATATTAAGTAATAAATTTTTATTTCAATTTAATGCTGTCCTAAAAAATCATATATTATTATTATTGCCAGTGGATTAGTAATTGGCTATCGTGGATATAATGATTAGAAGTTGATGAAGCTGTCAGGATCTCATCTTGGTCATGCAGAAGGTTGGCACAGTTGAAATGGATACAATATATCTTTATTTGAATTATCACTAGAATGAATAGTTTCACTGATATAAACTAAAAAAATGAAATTTTTGAATCACAAATTTATATTTTCGACTTTAAATACACAGGGTAACTGAATATTATTTCATTTTTTAAAACAGTAAATACTATAAATTTAAAGGGTTTGTAGCTTTTTATAAGCCCTTTTTGTACATAAGTTTTCTACCTATGTAAGGGTGTCCATCTATCTTTATCATGCCGCCATTTTATATTCCAGCAGCTATATTCTTAGACGTGCATTTATCTCATCAGGCCTTTAGACATGGTCAATTAATAAAGACAAACCTGTCCACCTCCCCTCTCCCTAAGGTTGATGGCGCAAGAACATATCCTCTTTATTTCCATGATATTTCATTGCTCATCTTTTCTTAAAAGCAGGGTAAGTAAAGGATGTTGGATATGTGGTTTTTCCAGGAAAGCGTTTGATCGAAGGTTATTCCAAGGTTTTTGATAAACTGATAAAATTTGATGGGATTATCATGTAGGAAAAGAGTTGGAATATGTGGAACAGTTTTAAGGAGGTGATTGGAGCCAATTAAGATTGCATTTGTCTTTTCCGCATTCAACTTCAACATGTTGGCTCTCGCCCAGTCACAAATCCTATCCAAGTCTTCTTGAAGTTTTTCTGTGGCTGATAATAGGTCGGAAGGCGGGAAGGACTAGTATATTTGGAAATCATCAGCATAGATATGGTATTGGGAGTGATGGAGGAAGGTCATTAATGTAAATAGCAAACAGGGAAGGAGATAGAGAGGAACCTTGAGGGACACCACAGGAGAGGGGGAGAGTCTTGGATGGGAGTTGACCTGGGACAACTACATACTGGGACCGATTTGAAAGGAAAGGATTTGAACCAGCGCAGGACACTGTTGGATAGAGGAAGGTTGTGCAATTTCGTAAGGAGGATTAACATCCTTCTTAACATTTTTAACAAGATTAACATCAAAATCTTACCATCCTCATCCTTCTAGATTTTTCTAAAGCGTTCAAAACAGTTGACCAGTTATGGTCAACTGTTTTGAACGCTTTAGAAAAATCTAGAAGGATGAGGATGGTAAGATTTTGATGTTCAATGGAGTTTTGGAGGTCATGGGTTATTTTAAGGAGAGGGGATTGCGTTGAGTAGCCAGGTCGAAAGCCAGAATGGAATGGATTGATAAGGGAACGTTCTTCTAGGAAGTTGGATTTGAACAATCATAAGTTGATTTTGAACAATGCGTTCTAACGGCTTTGAAAGGTTGAATAGGAGAGAAATAGGACTGAAATCCTATTTCATGGTAGTGTGCAGTAAGGGATTGTGCATTGATGTGACAGGAATTCAGGATATTAGTCATGACTGGAGAGTTGGGAAGTTGAATTTAGGAAAAAGTGATCGAGGATGAAGGAAAGGATATAACATTTTTTAAGCATAAAATCAAATTCAGAAATATAAAAAACAATATAAACATAAAATAAACTTTGAGATAAAAAAAATAAGTTTCCAGTATTTCGAAATAAATATTTCGTTAAAATTAATTTATAACATAAGAAAATATAAATGTCTCCTTTGTTTGGATAGATTAATAAAGATCGGCAAAAAATGAGGCAAAGTTCTAAATAATTTATGCAGGAATAAAAAAAATTTAAAATAAAAATTAAAATATTTCTGATGAAGAACAATTTATACAAAAATAAGAAATGCTGCATTTATAAAAAATAAAAAAAAGGTGGAAATGAAAATAATAATATTTCTAGCGAAAAAAAACAAAGTCACTGCAAACTGTAGGTGACTTGTGTACAACGTTCAACTGAAAACGTCCAGATCGATTGGTTTTCCTATGGTTACTACTGGGTAACCATCTGACTTTCTGCAGCGAATTTTACCCCCACTAAACCAGACGTACTTTATTTTTGCAGTCACCCTCTTCTGCCTGGCTAACCAATAAAGGAGTTTATTGGTGGGCGTCATAGCTTCACTCACGTAAATGCGGTGCGAGTTTTTCTCTTCCCAGCCTAGATGCCGTGTAGAGAAATCTCTCTTCGCTCTTCGTTGCCGCACCAGCTCATCTCTCACCGCTTGTCTGATGAATCTGACTATAATTGGGCCTGGAGTCCCTTCTTGCTTGGGCTTGAGTCTAATGGCGTGATCAAGATCATCCGGACTTAACTTGAAGCCCAGACCCGCTCCGACGCTAAGGATGGTACCAGTTATAGTTTCACCCGGCTTCTCCGGAATCCCTCTAATTTCTATTGTGTTTTTCAGTTGGAATTGTTCTGTGGAATTCAGACGACTTTCCAGCTCGACTATTTTTGTTTTCCATGGTTAGTTTTTCAACCTCGACTAACCACTAAACAGCACTTTAATATACCACAATACCTGACATATCGTACTGACCACCCTGACGGAAAAGCACATGCCGGTACTGCTGTAATTCCTATAAAGACCATTCTACCCCAACACCTCCTTGACCTAATCCACACCAAACGCCGTGCCAGATTATTGTGACAACGTACCCGACATCCTACCGCTGCTCCTATAATTATTACTGCAAACAATTAAAACTGGAATTAGCCGCCTTCAGATCACAATCCTTCAACTCCTACCTATCCTCCCTCTCTTCTCGCTACAATTCCCTTTGGAAAACCACAACAAAAATCCTAAATCCTCACCGCATTTCCCATCCCCTCCGACGAGATGATGGCTCCTGGGCATCTGAAGAAGATAAAGCTGAGGAGTTCGCCATTCACCTATCAAATACATTTATTTCACATCCGGAATCCCATCCTGCCCACACCGTAACAGTAGAAGAACTCCTTACATCACCAATCCCACTTTCCTTGCCCCCAAAAGCTATTCATCCTTCCGAAGTGAAATTTCAATTAAAACAACTAATCCCCCGTAAAGCTCCTGGGCATGATCTCCTTACCCCTCAAATCCTTCGACAACTTCCATCCAAAGCAGTCATATTCCTTACATATATCTACAATTGTATCCTACGCACAACCCACTTCCCTCTGTTATGGAAACACTCCATTATTATCCTTTTCCCAAAACCAGGCAAACCTCCCAATAGCTCAACATCCTATAGACCAATTAGCTTTCTCCCAATCCTTTCAAAAATTTTTGAAAAGATCCTTTTGAAACGAATCCTACCCATTATAGAATCCCAAAATATTCCTTCCCATCAGTTTGGTTTTCGCTCTCAACATTCTACTGTTCAACAAGTACTCCGAGTTGTTGATCATATTTCCTCAGCTCTAGAAAACAAGGAATACTGTTCGGGTGCCTTTCTGGACATTGCACAGGCATTTGACCGGGTATGGCACTCCGGACTGCTCTCCAAGCTTAAAATCCATTTACCTCAGTCCTTGTACCTAGTCCTCCGATCCTACCTCTTTGACCGCTCCTTTCGAGTTCGCTGTGGAACAGAATTTTCCAATATCTACTCCGTTAAAGCCGGTGTTCCCCAAGGCAGCGTCTTGGGTCCCGTGCTTTACATCCTCTTTACTGCTGACATCCCTGTTCATCCCGATACTTTCCTTGCAACATTCGCTGACGACACCGCAATCTTATCATCCAACTCTGATCCCGAAATAGCATCCTTAAATCTCCATAGCCACCTCACCTTGATTGAGCACTGGTGTAATAACTGGCGCATTAAAGTTAATGAATCTAAATGCCAACATATTACATTTACACTCCGACGCAATTCCTGTCCACCTGTACTCTTTAATTCCATCCAGCTTCCTTACTCAGAGACAGTCCGGTATCTTGGCTTTCATTTAAACCGAAGACTAACGTGGAACCCGCATACTAGACTCAAAAGACAAGAACTCAACCGACGATAC
The DNA here is from genome assembly GCA_928085145.1 of Nezara viridula. Classification (NCBI taxonomy): domain Eukaryota; kingdom Metazoa; phylum Arthropoda; class Insecta; order Hemiptera; family Pentatomidae; genus Nezara; species Nezara viridula. Next base: position 55,963,956 of record OV725078.1, on the reverse strand, counting down.
GGCCAACTATACCGACTACTAAGCAGAAAATCTAAACTTTCCATTGAAAACAAGCTACTGATCTACAAGACAATACTGAAACCTATTTGGACTTACGGACTAGAACTGTGGGGATCAGCAAAATTTTCTAACATCAAGCGCATCCAATCCTTCCAGTCTAAAGTCCTTCGAACAATAGTCGATGCTCCTTTCTATGTAACCAACAAAACCCTACATCATGACCTCAACATCCCATTTGTCCTAGACCTTATCCCAGAAAAATTCTCCAAATTTCACCAGAACCTTACTTACCACCCAAATCCTCTTGCACAATCCCTATCAAGCATCTCCCATCCCTATAATCCTCCAAGAAGGTTGAAACGGCAGTGGCCTCGCGACCTTTTGTAGATTGTATAAATTGGAGTTCTGGCAATGGCCAGATTCTTCACTCAAGACATGTGTGTATGTGGCTAAAGTGCTCTCGACCAATCTCCGCTGGCTTTAGTACCAGTGACGCGGTTGGGAGAGTAGCGCAGGGTTCTCCTGGAGTTCCCTCGCCTGATTGTATATAGGTATGCATGTGTTTTTTTTTTTCTTAGTTTTAATTTTCTTATTTTTTAGGTTATTTTATTTTATTGTCTATTGTATATACTTTTGATTATTATTTTGTTCTATTTATTTTATTTTTTTTGTACATATAGTGTGAATGTCATCCTACCTCACTATAACCAATGTCCATGAGACAGATTGTAATAATACTAAATAAAAAATAAAAAAACCTATTTACAAAAAAAAACCTATTTACAAAAAAAAAGTTTTTCATCATGTTTGTTTTGCTCTTCTAGGAGGGTTTCAATATTTAATAACCGGTCCATATTCTCGTAGGATAGTCCTGATTGTTTCTGAAGGGTTTCTTTTATCTCCTTCAGTTCGCCTATACCCTGAAGCTTTGACTTCATTTCCTTCACTTCATCGGCCAGCGACCTCAGTAGGTCTATCACAGTACTAGGCTCAGAGGCTGGCACTGTACCCGATACTGATTCGCAATCGGTGCATTTCCATTTTTTTAGTTGTTTCTTTTTGGCCTTCTGAGTCTGTAAAGTCTATTTTCATGCATTTAGCATGAAAAATGTTTTGGCATGTGATACAAGTTAATTTAGTCTTGCCTTCTCAACATACTGATTTTCCACATAATTTACAGTTAACCATTTAAAAAAAATATATAAGTTGCTTTAAAATGGTGAGAGAAGACGAAAATAATAACAATAGCAGAGGCACACCTGTTTGTTTGGGTGAAGGCTAATAGGATTAAGCTGTTGCTGGCTATCCCCACTACTCCAACTGGCTGCTTCTATCACGTTTATTTTCTCACTAAATTACCGCAACGAATAACTGCAGTGAAGCTGTAATTTAATAAGATATTACGAGATAAAATACCTGATAAAAGAAAGAAAAAAAAATAGCAGGAATGTCTTCAAGTAACTACTTTAATAATGTAATATAGCGAGAAGCACTAGTTGAGCTCTTAACTGGTAGAGAGATACTCTAAGATTGATATATAGGAATGCAAGTGGACGGACCAGCGTCCAGACTAGCATGGAGAGAGAATAGGAAAAAGGTTTCTGATAATTCTTAAAGAAAAAGGCAATGTGAGGCATTAGTAAGAAGAATATTTAAATAACGTTCTAGTAAGTAGGTGACTGATAATCCTAAAGCCATGAGGGCTAGATCATTCTTTCATGCGAAAGATGGGTAACCAGAGTCGTAGCCGATTATTCTGGTCTTATTTTTTTATCTGTTGATTTATACCTGATTTAGACCTTCATCTTTATTTAGTAAAATAAACATATTTTCACAATACATGTTTTACAATTACCCTTCATGTTTTACAATGAAAGATATATACATTTTAATAAGTTATATGTACAAGAAATAAAATATAAAAATCATCCTATGGTATGAGCGTCTTGTGATGGCGCAGTCTCGTAGCAGGCGCTTGAACTACGTGCAGGGCCTCTACAGGACTCTGCACAGAGCCGCTACAAACTCTATTCCACTTCCCTTCTCAGACACTGTCCGGTATCTTGGCTTCCTTTTAGACAAAATAAAGACTTGGAACCCACACACCAGACTTAAAAGAAAAGAACTAAACCGACGATTCGACCAGTAATACAGATTATTAAACAGAACATCTCATCTTACAATTGAATTCAAATTATTAATCTACAAGGCCGTACTGAAACCTATCTGCACCTGCGGACTTAACTGTGGGGGACTGCTAAATTTTCGAATATCAAACGTATCCAATCCAAAGTACTCAGAACAATAGTTAATTCTCCGTATTATGTTTAATATTGGGAAATTACTTCAGGAAACAAATGAGGCTTTGTTAACTATTTGACAGTTTTCAACTTTTCAGCACTCATTATTCGTAATTTCCCACACAAGAGATTACACTATTTAATATTAGGAAATCACTTCAGGAAACAAATGAAACTATGTTGAAAACTTTCACAACAACACAAACCCCTTTTATTCCTCTACATAAACATAACACTATCAGGGACAAAGGACTAATACTCTCTGGTTTTACAAGCTAGAGTGCTGCCTGATATCATGCATTAACTCTACATATGTCACAAACAAGACCTTACACCATAACCTTAACATCCCATATGTCCTTAACGTTATCCCTTCCAGATTTATAAACTTTCACCAGAATCTTATTCATCATCCTAATTCACTAGCTCAATAACTATCCAGCTCCGACCATCTTCATAACCCTCCTCGAATATTAAAGCGGCAGTGGTCACGGGACCTTATTTAAATATGCTTATGGAGTCCTGGCAATGGCCGGCTTCTCCACTCAAATCCTGAGCTTCTGCGGCTCCAGTGCCATCTCTCAGTTTCCACTGGCTTCTAATACCAGTGACGCGGCTAGGAGAGAAACACTGGGGACTTCTGAATCTTGCTTTGTTTCCCAAATGTGGAGGACAAAGCATGGCTCGGAGTTCTCTGGGCGAATGTAGATATTGTATATAATTAGTATGAATGTTTATAAGAAGATTACTTTTATTTATTTATGTATATATTTTTTATTATTTATATTTATTTTCTGTTTTTCTTTTTGTAAACAAGGTGTCCCGTATACAAAAGCTACAAAAAAAGTTCATATAAACAATTGCCCAATTTCCAGCAGAAAAGTAGGAAATTTAAAATTTGTGTTTTTTTAAGCGAGTCACGTTTTTTGTTCAATAGAAAGGGATAAAAAAAAACTATTTGTTTTAAGTAACCAAACATTGCTCCATAGTAAACTAGACAAAATTTATTTTAAAAGTAAGTAGAATTTGACATTGTTAAAACTACCTAAAGAGAGCTATATGGCGGACACAGCTAAGTTTCGTTTATAAAAAAGTCATAAATTATTTGTGATTTTTTTTATCACCCTTTAACTGTACTGCATTTACCCTACTTTTTCCAAAAACTTCCTCGTTTAATAAACTTTATGTCTATATTAATTAAGTTGAGGTTTATTAGGAAAAATTTTGAGATTCACCTCAAGTTGTGTAAAGAAATTATGTGATTTTCTATCCATTCACTTAAAAGTACCTGTATTTTTAGTAAAAATGACTTCAATTAACTGTTACAAAGCTTTTATTTCTTGTTCTTCCGTTATATGGATAAATTGTAATAAACACCATTACATTTTATTCATAAATATTATAAATTTAAAAATAATGACTTTTTAAATATTTTTCATGTAAAGTGGTTATGTATTGTATTTTTCTTCTAGATCTTCATCATAGGAATTGATATGTATTAATCAGTGACAAACTTAATGGTTTTTACTAAAAATTACCTTTAAAATAAAGAAACCTACTAATTCCTTCAATAATTATTTTCATTGTAAAACGTAAATATTAGGGCTAGAAATATTAAGCTTGTCACAAATAAATACGCATGACAAACTCTACTTTCGTTTAAAGTAAATTTTGTCTAGTTTACTATAGAAAAATTATTAATTACTTAAATTAAATATTTAATGCCTGAAAAGTTGGGTTGAAACGTTGGATTGAAATAAAATATTTTTTTTACTATTTTAGTATTTTTATGACCATCACGCCGGACCATCTTTTTCCTTAACAATACATTTACGTTTGCGGTAGCGAAAGTATGTGGTGGAATGTGATGAAATTTTTACACACGCACAATTTTTGAAATTTTCGTGAAAACAGTAGGTAGTAGGTGACATGCCCATCACATGGAGTTGACTACAGACAAGTATGGAACCAAATTTGTTCCTTGATGTCTAAAACGTAATACGCGAGTAGAAATTTACAATTAGAAACACATAAACTTTTTTTAACCTCTGTCATGAATGCAAAGCTGCTTAATTTGAACAAATTACTTAAACTTACGTTACACAAAACGTTTAATAATTGGTTAAAGAAATTTAAAAATAAATAAAAGTTTACAACAGATCAGCATAATTTAGTTCACATTTTTGTTTTGAAAATAGCATGTACATTAATACTTACCTGAGATTTAAATATTAAATCATTTAAGATGCTGAATATATCTTTCTAATGTTTGTTTTTGAACATTTTATTTTAGTTTCCGAATTTAATTTATCGAAATGTCGGGACGTAGAGGGAGGCGGAAAAAAAAGTTGTAAGCTTGGAACAAATTTTTCTCTTATAAACTCGATTTACAAATTTTTAACACAATAAATTAATTTAGAAGGGCCATAGAAGTACATAAAGCGTTTAAAAGTCTAAAAAAGGTTTGTATCAAAATATTTCACAAACTCCAACTTAATTTAAATAATGACTTAATGATCTAACGGGCTTACGCATGTGAAAAACAAGCGCTGCCCGGCAACCTAATAAACCGAAGTTTACAAGATACAATAATTACGACTTAGCTTCCCGGTAGGGGGCGGGGTAGCCGAGCGGACTAAAGCATGTGCAAACCATGCGTTGCCCGTTAACCAGATGATTGATATACCGAAGTTTACCGACAAAATAATAAGTTAGTGTCCCAGTACCAGGAAGGCTTTTAACTCTACCATTAAACGGCCTTCAATAACGAAAAATGCCCTGAAATAAAGCATTTGTAGGATATAGTTCTCTTTCAAAACATTGATTAATTTTTAAAATATTTGAAGCGATTCCGTAGAAAATGCACTTAATCGGCGGAAAACCGGTACTGGTGTAGGCCCCTATGGGCTTCTCATCAACCTACCTCATCATTCTCATTAACGCTACCTCCTTCCATATAAAACTCGTTAACTCCTGGTTTCCTCTCTTGTTTTCTCCCTCTTCGACTATGGTTGTATGATGTAGGGTGGACTCTCTGGAGAACACGAAGCCAAAACATAAACGCCTAATGAATTGCTTAATACGTACTGTCTTCGGGATCTCAAAAGATACGCATATTACCCAGTATTGCAGTGGCTCTATCAATCCGACCGCCGTCAATACTTCCTTGCTACTTTTCTATTCAAGGCCATTAGAAGTCAGCGATCCTCCTATATTTTCAGATTCTACAATTCAAATCCTCCATTTAATCCCGGCCAACCAGATCCTGATCTTTCGACCTCTATCCTCCTCCTCATCGTACTGCTGCGTTTGACAAATCCTTTGTAATTCAAGCCGTATTCTTTTGGAATACTATCCCTCCCTACATCTGACATGTACAATCAGTTTCCTCATTTAAATCCCTCTTTTTTAAGCACCTACTCCTTTCCCAAACCGACTCAATCATGTTTTATTTCAGGGCGTTTTAAGTTATTGAAGTCCGTTTAATTACAAACGACGCTTGATTTTCAACTTTTTAAAGTTTCAAGTTGATTTTCAACCCAAAAATTGGTTTTTGAACAAATTTACTTTACTATTGTTTTATTAGTACTTTTTAATTTAGTACTTTATTGCCTAACCCAAATATTTTTATGTTATTATAATATTATTCTGTTACAATCCAACTTTAATAAAAGGGCAATATGACGAAATTAAGCCAAATGCCGATTCTCAGTGATCAAAAACTTACTCAGATCAAAATCGGCAGTTCGCCATGTTTAGACGTCAGTTTTATTTTTTTTAAATAAAATAAAAACTATTTAAAGGGTGAAGTGATCGCGTCCGGACAGTTAGTCCACGTGCCCCTTGGATAACCCGTAAACACGGTAAGTAAACGATCACATTTATCGCCAACTCAGTCCAATATACAAAGCAAAACATGTCCAGGCCCTATCAAAAACGGCCAAATGCTCGCAAGCTTTCTAAAGACTTAGGCAAGGCTCAACTCAAAGCTATCTTTTGGAACGCAGGCGGTTTAACCAAAGATAAATTCACCGAATTGAAACGTATAGTGACAGAAAGTGATGTAGACTTATGTGCCATCGTCGAAGCAGGAGCGGCAACTGAAAAACCTGAGATGCACCGAATTCACGGATACCAAACATATTTCCTCCCAAGAGCAAGACAAGTTGCATCTGGTATTATGCTTGCTGTTAAGGCATCCATCGTTACGGATATGAAAATTAGGAAACGGCACGATGCAAGTGATAAATCCGAGGCTCTGGAAGCAAATTTGTGGTATGGCAAACGGCACTTCCGAATATTCGTAATGTATAACCCTCCTCAAAACAGACCGGACCTCACATGGTTGGAAAGGAACTGGAATGGAGAGAGTATACTATATGGAGACCTGAATGCCCCTTCCACTATATGGGGATATAATAACACTGATACTGTAGGCAGAATATTTGAAGATTTCCTTAACTCAAACCCTGCACAATATATTCGAAATGAGACAAAACGTCCAACCTTTCTTTCTTTCACTGGCAGTACTTCCTGCCCTGATGTTGTATTGGCGCACACCTCAATCTCTGATAACATAAAGCATACCCTACTACCAGCTATAGCTGGTTTCGGACACAATATCCTCGTGGTTAACTTTAACCTGAATCAAAATAATAATAGCAAGACCAAAGAACCGCAACTGCCACGATGGAATTTAAAGAAAGGAGACTGGAAGCTTTTCAGAAAATTGACAGATGAACTCATCACTGATAAATTAATCATAAACGGCAACGTAGATAAAACATATACTAATATAAAAGGAAATTTATATAGGTGTGCCCTGAAGACTATTCCCCGAGGAACGGTACGAAAATATCGTCCTTTCTGGAATGAAGAACTGCAAAAGCTAAAAGAAGAAAGAGATGATTTTAGAAAAAGAGCTGAGAGCTCCAAAAATCATGCAATTATAAGTTTACTTAAAAGGAAAACAGCTATCTTTAAAAGAAAAGTTATTTCAGCTAAACAAAACTCATTTAGAACGTTCCTACAGAAAATGGACTTTAGAAAAGATGGAGTTAAGGCACATGAATTTCTTTCAAAAATAAATAATAAATCAAACTTAGCAAACCATCCAATAACTTTCGATGGGAAAAGAATAAGCATGCTAAAAGAAATAGCTAACTCCTTCTGCAAACACTATTCAAAAGTAAGCAATTACAAGCCAAAAAAAGAAAACGGAAATCCAGTCACAAAATCCACACATTGTTGTGTAATGAGTGAAGAAGATTATACACTATTCTGGGGAGATATCCAAACGCAAGAACTAAATGATGCTCTTACTAAATCTAAGAAAGGTAAAACCGCAGGCCCAGATGACATACTGTCGGAATTTCTTATACACCTGGGGGATATGGCCAAAGAAACAGTACTAAAATTTTTAAATGATGTCTGGAAAACACATATTCCGTGTGAATGGAGGAAAGCAGAAGTAGTACCAATCTTGAAGAGAGGAAAAAAAGGAGACATGCCGGAAAATTTCAGACCCATTGCATTAACAAGTACTTTCTCCAAGCTCTACGAGAGAATCGTTGCAGAAAGACTTGAAAAATGCATAGAGAAATATGATCTAATATCTTCTAAACAAGCTGGCTTCAAGAAAAATCGAAACACAATTGAACAAGTAGCTCGTCTAACACAAGATATAAAAAACGGCTTCCAAAGAAAACAGAGCACCCTAGCAATATTCGTAGATTTTAAGACGGCATATGATAGAGTTTGGAGAAAGAAGCTAGTGAGTAAGCTTGTTGACAAGGGAGTCACAGGATATCTGCTCAAGACTATATCTTCTTTCTTACATCAGAGGTTTATAAGGGTGCGATATAAAAACGTTGTCTCGACATATCGCCAAACAAAACATGGCCTCCCACAAGGCTCGGTGCTGAGTCCCTTCCTGTTTAACATCATGATTGACGATATCACGGAACTCACTGAAACTATTCCGGGTACAAATGCCCTGCTGTACGCAGATGACCTCGTCATTTGGGCAACAAGTAGTAACTTTAAAGGGCTAGAAAATCACATGCAACATGTACTTAAATTACTAGAGAAGTGGGCCAATGAAAACGAGATGATCGTTAATTCCGAAAAGACGGAATTTCAACTTTTTACCCTCTCTACCAAATCACACGAGATCAATTTGAACCATAATAACGAAGAGCTCAAACGCACAGAAGAAGCTACATATCTTGGAGTGAAATTGGATAAAAGACTCTCTTGGAATAAGCACATTGAAAAACAAATAGAACAGGCTTCAAAACGACTTTCGTTAATACAGAGGTTAGGTGGCTCAAAATGGGGAGCAACGGGGGATGTTATGGCTCTTACCTACAAGACATATGTCCGCCCTGTTATTGAATATGGAGCAGAACTTGTTATCACTGCTTCGGACGCGATATTACACAAGCTCGACATAATCCAGAATCAAGCCCTTAGACTCGTGACAGGAGGGAGCAGATCAACCCCAATATCTGCGCTAGAATTACAAACAGGCATAGTACCTCTTGAGACACACCGGGAGCAACTGGCCATTACGCTCTATGAAAGGCTAAAACGTCTTAAGATCAACTACTGGAGTACCTATGAACCCGCACCTGAACGCCTTAAAACTCAAATTACTTTTACTAAGGCAGTGGAAGATTTGATACAAAGAAAAGGACTAGAATTAGCTGAAAGGGAGCCACTCCCGTCATTGACCCAAGTTCCATTCACCAACCAATTTGTTGTTCACTGTGATCTTCTTCAGAATGTTTCTAAGGATACAACACCAATTTACGAACAAAAGGCTATAACCCTAGAAACCATCGGAAAACGATTTCCAGAGACAGAATGGCTCCATGTATATACAGATGGTTCTGCACTGGAAGCACGCAAACATGCCGGAGCTGGTGTTTATTCAAAGGAGTTTCAACTTGCCGCCCCGGTCGGAAAGGTAGCCACAAACTTTGAAGGGGAAGTGAAAGCCATTCTCTTAGGCCTTGAGATGTTAACTGAACGGAAAGACAATAAAGTGGCTTTCTTTGTTGACTCACAGGCAGCCATTTTGTCCCTAAAAAATGGATATAGTATAAATCCAAATGTTCCTAAATGCCATCAATATTTGAACCAATTAAAGGAAAATGGGACAGAAGTCGCTTTCCAGTGGATACCTGGCCATTGCGGGCTCCACGGAAATGATGAAGCTGATAAACTGGCCAGAATAGGTTCTGGAATGATCCAACCCGATATTCCTCTGACCATGGATTCAACAAAAAGAATCATAAAGCAGACCCTCCAAAGTTTACTGAAAGCGAAATATGTACAAACAATTGAAGGGAAACGATGGAGTGGATTGCTGGAAGAAAGTGGCAGGATTCCTAGAGACCTCCCTAGAGGGCAAGCCGTGGCATGCTTTAGAATGCTGACAGGCCACGATTTCCTTCAGAAGCACCTCCACCGCATCGGTGTAAAAGATAGCCCGACATGCCCTCTATGTTCCTTAGACGTAATGACAGGAGAACATCTGGATACATGCCCTGCATTACAGGACATAAGATGTTGCGTTAATGAAATGGACAGCTATTATACTCGGAGAGCGAAATTGTATTGGACTGCACGAGCACGCATGGCTAACGGAGCAGGCGTTACTTAGGCGTAGGAAAAAAAAAAAAAAAAAAAAAAAAAAAAAAAAAAGACGTCATTTTAAGGAGATTGCAGTCAATTTGCCAATTAGTGCATAAGTTTTTAAAGATTTTACTTTCCTTATTTCAAAGAATGAAGAATAGTAGTCTGTGACAATAATGTAATGTTCATTAAAAACTTGAAAATATTCCATTTGCCAAGAACTGCCAAGGCCGTTCCGGAATCTCGTGTGAAATTAAAGTTTCCTACCTTTGCACAACAGCGAACTTTTTGCATGGCACACAGTTGTAAATCTCGTTTTTAATGTCTTCAGACATTTTTGGCCAGAAAAACACGTCCTTGGCTAGGCGGATGCAGCTTTCCCATCCGTGATGAGCCAAATGAATTGTTTCAATCAAGTTTGGCCTTAAATCCTTAGGTTAAGCCTGTATCCGTTCCAGATTACATCTTCTACTGTCAGTACGTCCCTGATGCCCCATACGTCTTGTAGATTTTTTATAACCATGGCTCTCTTTTCTGGCCAACTCTGTTTAATAATCTCTTGTAGCTTCTTTTCTTCGTTATGTCTTGCAGACTGTTGCTGAACCACTTTTATGCGGTCCTCAGTTACATTAAGGTACATGAGTGGATTTTTTTCGCTATGAAATACAATTGTGTTCTTATCGCCCTTCAATGTAGTTCTGCCGTCCTGATCTGGAATTCTGGATAAGAAGTCCGTCACAAGAATAAATTTGCCTGCTTTGTAATAGTAACATCATTCGAAGAAGCTTCTTAGGTGCTTAGTCTAAAGATTTTTAAAAACTTATTCCAGGGGCTTGTGGTCTATTTCCACAGTTATACTAGTATTGCCCAACAAATATTATTCAAATTTTCTGAAACCAAATATGATGGCCAAATACTCTCCCTCAATTTGAGCACAAGCTCTTTCTGTTTTAATCATGGCCTTGGACGTATACGCAACTGGTCTTCCATCTTGCTTAAGGCATGATCCCAACCTGTATTGGCTGGCAACGCATTGCAGAGTTACGGATTTGTTGAGTTCGAAGCATTTCAGGGTGGGTGGATTGGTTGTCCTTGAAGGCGCTGAAGCGGGAATACCATCAAGCCAGACGGAGGTGCCAAGGCTGTTGGAACGAGGAAGGAAAAGAGGTGGCCGATTAGAGAGCAGGCGCTTACTCAAAGAATATCGCATCAGTTCGTAGAAAGGGAAACCGAGAAAAACCCTTGGGAGATACCGTACAGGGGTGCATTCGACAAGGTGAAGCCTGTTGAGCTCATGGCCGCCATGAGAGTGGGTGTAGGCAGGTTGGAACTTTGGATATATGTTGACTATACATACCCAAAGGACGATCCGGCCCTGGACACGGGGAAGATCAGATTACCAGAAGAACAACGAGGTGCCCTCCCGGAACAGACCTATGCGAGCCGTGGGACATCTGGGATCTCCTCTTGGCAATTGACAAACAAAATATAGGAGGGACCCCGGGACTTGACGTTATCAATGCAGCGATCCTGAGGAACAGTGCACCTCAAATAGAGGACGAATTCCTTTCAATATGTAACCTGTGTCTGATCAGAGCACTTCCCGTACCAATGGAAGGCCTCAGGCTACTGTATAAGGGGAAGGTAAGAACAAGGAACAGCCCACAGGCCTATATGCCTATTTCTAGTGATCAGCAAAGTCCTGGAGCATCTGATAATGAACAGGAAGAAACCAGTGCTGCAAAAGCGTCTGGTGGCCTGTGGTGATGCAGAGGATGCAGGAACACGGTACCAGCAGTAATTTATACTCCCTCGTGGGTTGTTACCTCAAACATGGAAGGGCAAGGATTCGAGGTAGTTCCTTTAAGGTCGAAAGTGGGATTGAAAGAGGGCTCGGTACTTGGGCCACCACTGTGGAAACTTGTATTCGATCAGTTGCTTAGCGAGATAGATGGAAAGGGGTACCGAGCCATTGCATACGTGGATGACCTAGAGGTTCTGGAAATGGCGGATCGTAGGGCTAGATTTAAGATAGAAGCCGAAAGAGTGGCCACCTTGGTGGAGGAGTGGTGAGAGAAAGAAGCAGAGGATGGCGGCCGATAAGACGAAGGTGATGCTCCTGAAGAGCAAGACAGACAGAACCCACCCAATCAACCTAAATGTAGGAGGAATGAGGGTGCGCGCGTGTGAGGAGGTCATGTACCTTGGGGTGAGGTTCGGAAGAGCTTTCGACCCCAGCTCACACGTTGCGTACCTCAGAGGTAGGGTGACCAACACACTAAATGGCCTCTCTAGGATAGTAAGTGCATTCTAGGGGATCAAGTATCCAGCAACCAGGACGGTTTATAAACGAGTTGTCCTGGGAATCATGAGGTACGCATCGACTACGTGGAGCCGCCGACTGACGAAAGAGCAAAAAGGAATATTGGCAACCATTCAGAGACTGGCTTTACCGAGAGTCACAAAAGGATATAGGACAATATCGCATGAAGCGGTGCAAATGCTGGCTGGGGAGATACCCAGGTGGTGGACCAAGGAGGAAGACAAGGTACAGCCCCATTATAAGGCGCGCAACCGCACGCTGGACTGCACCACATGTTATCTAGCATTGTATCCTAAGAAATAAACTATCCTGAAAGTATGTGCAAATAAAAGTATAAAAGATGATTGAATAAAATAAAAAGAAGTTATTGGTAGCAGTAGCATGCGCAAATCCCATGGGCACTAACTACTGTCACCGAACCCCGTATGCCAGAAATGGCCAGGTAGGAGGAATAAAAAAAAAAAAAAAAATATGTTGCCAAGTAAATCAGTTCTTGGAAAGCGATTTCCTGTGGGCTTTCCCAAATCCAATGCGATTCCAAGATAGTTGATAAATCCCAGAGATTTAAAGTAATTTTTCCTTTGTTTTAGGAGCCTTCAAGTTTTGAATGCTATTTTGTTCATATCAGGCTTCATACCCTTATCTGTTATTAGATGTCCCATGAAAGTTATTTCTGAAAGCCTAAAGCGACATTTTTGCTTATTAAACTTGAAATCTTTTTCTCCGTCTCTTAGTAACTATTTTTTCAGTTTTTTATAGTGATCAGACATTACTTCAGCTGTATTTCTTCCTTTTCCAATTTCGAGAATATCTGCGATAGCAAACACTCCATCTAAGCTCTCAATCCCCTTATGCACCCGCCTTTGAAATTCCTCAGGTCCTATGTCTACACCGAACCGCAACCTGGTCCAACAGTATCAACCCTAAGGCGTCCAGAAGGTAGTAAGCTGGCTCCTCTCATCCGTAAGCTTTGTTTGCCAGAATCCGTCTTTCAAATTCAACATGCTAAAGACTCGAGCGTCCTCGAACTGGGGAAGGAGTTCATCTAATGTAGGAGAATGTTAATGAGGTGTCTTAGTGGCCTTGTTTAAGTATGAGGATCGATGGATATTCGCAATTTATTCGTTGTTTTTTTTTTCGCAGTTTACTCTTAAGGCAAACAGCCGTCGTTTGCCTTAAGAGTAAACTGGCTCCACCGCATTCTCCTCATCTGACCCTTCACTACCCGTTGCTTCGTCGGTCACGCTCCGAACCTTCTGCTTAAAAGAGACCCCTCTGAAATGGTTATTTCCTTTATAGAAACTGCAAATCTTCCCAAACGTTGGACAGTTACCACAACCCTTACCGTGTTCTGGTCCACATAACTTACAGTGCATCGTAACAGATTTTTTCCCACCCATCTTCTTGGTGACATATACATCCTTGTCACTTATGTTTCCTCCATCCGTGATCTGATCGGCGCACCTGCTAGCCAGCTCGTCGGTAACGCAGTTGTTCATCGCTTGCGATAGGCTCAGCTTTGTTTCAACAAGTAAGCGTTTTCTAAGGTTAATTTCTCTTAGCCTAGCCACTAACCTATCCCTGATTAGCGACTCCACTATATCCATTTGCTCCGTGTTACCAACCTCCGAAACCACATTTTCACACTTGATTTTTTAGCCTATCGATAAATGCTCTCAAGGACTCAACCTCCGCTTGTCTCATATTATTAAAGACGAAGCGCTCATATATAATGTTTTGTGGAAGATCAAAATGCTTACCTAATGTCTTAATAATATTTTCTACTGTTTTCTCTCATGACCAAGCTTCAACATGACTGTTTTCTTATCAAAAGCTTCAAGCCTTCAGTGCCCAGTAGCGATATAAATGACGCGTACCTTTTTGCTTGAGTAGTACCTTGAGAGAAGGAAGTACGTACCTTTCTTGCTACCGGCATCAAGTGGAATCTGATAGTTCTCTCACTGACTTTTTTGTTCGGTGTTGAAAACTGGGCAGTTTTCACTTTTTTGGTCGGGATCCCAGAGATCTAACGCACTTGGAATCGGTAGAATAGGCATCGCAATGAGTTAGCTTAATTCTGACCTGTTACCATGTTAATTTTAAGCTTTAATAATATTTGCACAGAAAAGAAAATTTTATTTTTTTTTTAGCACTATATACATTATAAATATAAAAAATCTAAACCTAACACAAGAAAACGTAATACAGCATATGTTTTATAACAACTGTCACTCAAGAGGGTTATTCCCTCAACATAAACCATGCCTCATTATACGCCATACCTACTGTCTTTTGCTACTTTTTTGTGTCATGTGACATCGGTGAGAGACGAGCTGTCCCGGAAGCAGTCGATAATTTCATCGCTATGGCGCATCAGTACATTTAATAATTATGATATGGCTACATACAGATAAAATGTTTTTCTATATAGATATTTTTATAGAAAATAAAAAAAATACTTATAACCTGTGTTGGCCGCAACAGGACACTTAGTAGAGAAATTCCTCTACGATTTTCGCACGTTCTTTTATCTTCTTTCTTCTATATCGGAACAATAGTGGAAACTTCCCAATCTTTGGTATCCCTTTCCCCCCTCCAAATTAGTTTAATAAGAAAGAAAATAACTTTCTCTCCATGTTCTCCCATGTATCTGAGCATTTCAAGTGATACACCATCTGCTTTTCCCAACTTCATATTTTGTAGTGCTTCATCCAACTCTTCTTCATCTATAACATTATCCTCCCAGATTCTCTCGTATTTTGGTTGCCACCAATGGTCTTATCGTCAATTCCACCAAGTAGTTCTTGGAAGTATTCTTTCCGGCCCATCATATTTTTGCTTTTGTTGAAAAGTTTTCCATTTCTGTCCTTGATGAATTTTAGGACTGGCTTCCTTTCAGATGGATTTTAGCACTCTATAGAAGCGTTTTTGGTTTTCTTTGAAATTAATTTCTAATTTCTATCTAAATTCCTCCCATACCTTCCTCTTTGCCTGGGTTACTGCTACCTTCACGAATTTCTTTAATTTTTATAAGAATTTTAAGCCACTGTTTTTTTGTTTTGTCTTTTGCGGCATGGTAATGCTTCCGTACATCCTTTTCCCGCTTTATTTTCTTCTTCAGTTTCTTTGACCACCACGGTGGTCTCCTAGTAAGACCGTTCGTTCCTTCATACCCACAGGTGCTGCTCGCCGCAGGGAGAACAATCTTGCAGAATACAGACCATCAATTTTCGATATTTTCCTAATCCCATTGAGCTTTAATCTCTTTAATTAACTTGTCAACCCCTTCCTGGCATTGATTTGTTGATTCCGCTTCTCTGTATTTAAAAGTTTTGATTCTCTTTTTCTTTTCCGTTTTTAGAGGAGCTCTTGTTTTGATCCTAGGCTGGTCTATCTACTTCTAAAACCACCTTCTGTTATAAATATAATTCATATATACAATTATTATGGCAGGTTCCAAAGGAAAAAAAAGCTTTTATGACAGAGGTAAACCGCAAAAAAAAAAGACATGAGTTGGCCAAAACAGAAGTTAATAAAGACTTCGAATTCTGGAAAAATGTTATTTCTTTAAACGAAAGTAAGTTTAATGTATTTCATTCTGATGATGACGAGTAATTTTGGCGGAAACTTGATCCTGAGTTTTAAGCTCGACATTTGAGGCCCAATGTAAGACATTGAGGTGGAAGTGTCCACGTTTTAGAGAGCATGTCATGGAATGGTGTTGGAAACTTAATCTTTATTGACAATATTATGAATGCCAACCAATATTTCAACATTTTGCGACATAATTTAACAATTAAAGCTGAAAATATGAGGATCAATGATGCATGTATCTTCCGACAGGACAATGACGCCAGACACACATCAAATAAAACAAAAGAAATTGAATGGAAAGTGGATGCTGTACATTGGTCCAGCCAATGAGAACGCCACCACAGTCTCCGGAAATAAATACCATAGAAAATTTATGTCTTTTGGATTTTAAGTAAGAAAAATAAAATTACTTCAAAAAATTATTCAAAAGAAACTTTGTCAGAGAAATAGCGTAAAATGGACTAGACCTAACTCAAAATCTTGTTATGACGATGCCAAGAAGATTCCACGGTGTCATAGATGCCAATGGTATGATGACAAAATATTAATACAAATACAGTTCGTGAAATAACCTTCAAATTAAAGTGTGCCAATACTTCAGTAAATTTAAATATTTATTTCCCAATTATGTATTTTTAAAAATCTTTTATTAAATAAAAATGTTTAACTAATCAATTTTGGATTTTTTTCACAATGAAACATGAAAAAAGTTAGGTGTGCCAATACTTTTCATTAATATTACAAATGTAAACTTAATCGTTACAATATATCCCTCAGACGATCAATATATTCGATATTAAGTTCAAAATTGGAACTACCTCTATGACTAGGGTATTTGCATTTTGTCATCTGTCTGTTAATTTCCCCCACCTTTCTTCAAAACACCGGCAGTCTTCTCTGGTGCGTGTGGGGTGACAGTTGTGTTCACCTATTTGGTTGCAAATCATTTTTCATTCCAATTAATATTTATAAAACCACACATCACTTTAAACATGGATCCAGAGGCGTTTTTGGACCTTGCTAATCAGGTTACGAAGTTGAAAATGTTCCCATACTTTGATATTGCACATAGTGTATTATGTGCTCTTCACGTCAGAGAAGATTTAGGGGCAGGTAATTATTTGAATACTGTTAATTTTTTGTAACTTTTATTTCTTCATAAAATAAGTTAAAATTTTAAAATTTAATGATGTTTATAAGACCTTTTATTGTGGTTACTTTAAATCTTACAATAATTCTATTGGTAATAGGTCATTTACAAGAATACCTATATATTTGGAATATTTCAGCGTTTTTTGTGATACCTTGTGGTGTTCCAAATTGTTCAGACCTGTATTTGGGATTGGGTGATGTATTTTTAAACCGACTGGGGCCCTCCTGGCAAAGCTCCCTTATTTGTTTTTTGTTTTGTTTAATAGATAATCAGTAATATAATACATCATTGTAGTAACAAATTGCATAATTTTAATAATATTTATAATGTATATTTGCCGTGTACTTCATTCTATATTTTTATTTTTTTTTTAATAACCAAAATAATGAAATATATTTGAATATGTTATAATAAAATATATTTATTTCAATATTTCTTTAGTCTTACAGATGTAGTCTAATATTTTTTATTGACACTTATACACCTCTTGTAAACAAATAAATATTTATTTTTATTGACATTGTTTTTTCTCATTTTATTTTTACTTTTTATTAGATAGTATTTGTAAATTAATAAACATTCATTTGAATGAGTAGTTAAAATTGTAATGATAGTAGCTTATTTTAATAATTTAATTATTGTTAGTGTTTTCTGAGCTTTTGTCAATATCTTACTTCCTCAGAGTTTTAATAGTTTCACATGTATACTCCATTAACATCTGAAAATTTTTAATATTAGAACTTTATGACCAACTGTTAATTCTTTGAATAATACTAGCGTCAATATTCATCTTTTATATATATTGTATTTTGTTTATTTGTCACATTGATATTCTTTCATTATGATTTTACTTCACAAGGTTGAATGGGTGTTTATTTTGTTTTAATGGAAATGTTTATTTATTACAGTCTTTTATTTTCATTTATTATTTTATTATATAAATTCTTATTTACTCTTGTTCTGTTTTCTTTTATTTCTATTATTGTACATCTAAATTTATCTTTCAAAATTCCAGTGGTAATCATTGCTGTTGTGGACATGTGAAAAAAAGAAGTGTTTATTCTTCTTATCTTTCGATGTAAGTGTATGATACCATGGTATCACATATAGGTGGTTCTAAATCTTACATTAAAGATTTAAACTACGGTGTCATCTTTTATATTGTGTCATTTCGTCAAATATAAAAGTAAAATTAAACAACATGAAAATTTGAATGTAGAAAAAAATCTAAATAAAGAAATGACCGTACCACTGAAAACATTATTTTGGTTTATGATATTATTTGTTTATTTATGGATCAATGAAAATAAAATTAACTCTCCAATTTGGGGACTTCAACCCGAAAGCCACAATCTTTAATCTGCCTGTGGTAATTGCTGTTTGTCCTGACAATACAACTAAATGTACAAATGGAATACTCTTATTAAAAATTTAAATCTTCAAGCTACCTGTATTAAAACTTGTTATGATTCTGAAATAAAACTATTATACATCTTTCATCATGGAGAGCATTCTAGAAAGCAAAGCGAGTTTTGCCTACTTACTGATTACATTTCGTAACACTTTTAATGTACACAACTTTACTATGAGTGGCGGAGTACACCATGAGCTGCAACTGGTAGGGATTTTTACGTGAACAAATTTAACTGTAATCTGTGCCGTGAATACTGTTTCAATTTCAGGATTTCAGTTTAGGATATATTTGTTTTTGAAGGTAGGTTAAAAAACATTCTGTTTATCTTTAATATTTAATACTTCTTTCAACAAATGTATTTTCTGATTAAAAATAAGTAAAAATTTAATAATATATTTTATATATTTAAGCTTGTAAATCATTTTCAAATATATATTATTTTTTCAGATTATGCTAAAATTATTATTTTGGGAATGTTTATATCAATAAGAGCGGATCCACACTCTTGTTATGTTATTTATTTTATAAGTGTGATTGTTTTATTGTTAATGTTTTTTTTACATTTTTGTTTCTATTTTAGATTTGAAGTAAATTGTAATTAATTTATTGAGAAATGAAAATTTCCTGTATTGTATAGAATTATGTTTTTAAAATATTTTTGATGTAAATAATAATCTTTATTCTAGTTTCTAGTTTAGATTGTAAACAGTTCATATTTTATTGAATATGAAAAAGAAAATTTCTTCCTGAAATAATATCTACATGATATATCATTTATGAATAACTTAAATGTTGAATAATTGATATTTGAAGAATACTGTTATAAATTATGGAACCAATTTGATACTATAAATGAATACAGTTATCTTAAAGTTCCGATTATGTTTATTGGATTTTCATATATTTACAATTAATATAACTCAAGTTTTTGAATCTTAAGGTTTTATGTATTATAATTTTATTTCATTTCACGATGCTACTACCCAGTTACAGATCTTGGCCTTCTCTAAACATTTCCTCCAATTATATATTATAATTATATTTTCAAAATTTGAATTATTATTGGAATAAATATTCTTCATAATTAATGTGTTTTCTTAGTTACCCCTGAAAATTCCCAAAATTAAAATAAGAAGTGTTATCGATATTATTCTGAAAACATTATTAACTAAATTATAGTATTGTAAAGGTTATCTTTCCCTATGTTTATCAGGTTTGTTTTGTTGGCTTGGATGATTTTCATCATAAATAATTTGATTTTTGATTTAATGACTGTTAAATCAATATAAAACATTTTATAAACAGAAACAAAGTTTGTTCTTAGAGAAGTTTGAACTGAACATTCTGAAACAAAAGTGAAATGCTTTGGTATTTCCACATCAATGTTCCAGGGCATCTTGCTAGCCGAGGAGCACTTTAGAGCCAATGTCTCTGAATTGGGAGTGAAGTGGGTTTGATTCCTCCCTAAAACCAACATTCTGTCAGGTTGTAATATATATAACATGCATTGAGAGGCCCTTGTTTCTTTCCAGGCTCGTTATTTTACCAAGTTCTCAAAGTTAATAAGATTTCTGAAAAAATTTGAAAGAATTCCATAGTAGCTGTTGTAAAAACTTTATCATATTCCATTTCCGAAGAATTCTATTAAGATGTTAAATTTAGCATCACTGAGAAATTCTCTTCCTTCAAAATTGTTGTAAATAATCGGTATTTACTTCTTTTGAATGGGAGTTGGGTTTATTCAAAGCACCTGATTTTAATGTCAATATTATTTTCAAAAGAAATCTATGATTAGCAATATTTATATCATATAAATAGTAACATCCAAATTATGAAGCCACGAATCTCTTAACATACAGGTGAAGAGTTAACCTGCCAACATAACATGGTGATGCCTGAATTGGTGAAACATTGGCAGGTTATTTCTTTACCTGTATGTTAGAGGCTCATTACTTTATAATTTGGATTTTCCTTTTATAGCATAATGACTTTGTCTCTTTTCAAGCTATATGCTTATTTCAGTAATATTATTTGTGGAATAGTCGTGTATCCACTGAGTTTTATTGGGAATTGATGTTATATACACCTTCGAGCATTTTCTTTTGTTTTATTAATTTGTTCTTTTTTATTTAATTTAACACATTTTGTATTATTATATTTTAGATATGCATATTTTTCTTTTTCTTGTATCCCTGCTAGTCACCTTTCAATTTAACCTTCTTTAGTTGTTCTTTAGTCAATAGAACCTTTTTCCTTTAGTATGTATCTGGATAGCTTCGTGAGATGTCAATAGCATATTTTTTTTTTCTTTCTGCGTGTATGTGGTCTTGTCATTTCTGTCCTGATGATGCCTGAATTGGTGATGTTGACAGGTTAACTCTTACCTGTATGTTAGAGACTCATGGCTTTATAATTTGGATTTTTCCATTTATAGCAAAATCCCTACATGTCTCTTTTAGAGCTATATGCTTATTTTAGTAATATTTATATCATTAGAATAAATATACCTTAATCTTAATTTTATATCTATCAATATAAAAGGTATATGTGTCATTATAATGTGACTTATCAAATTTGCACCATTTAACTGAAGGTTATTTTTACATGTCTCGAATAATGGGATGACATAAGACCATTCCATTTGTACATTTAGTTCTAATGTCAGGACAAACAGCAATTACCACAGGCAGATTAAAGATTGTAGCTTTCGGGTTGAAGCACCCAAATTAGAGAGTTAATTTTATTTTCATTGATCCATAAATAAACAAATAATATCATAAACCAAAATAATGTTTTCAGTGGTACGGTCATTTCTTTATTTAGATTTTTTTCAACATTCAAATTTTCATCTTGTTTAATTTTACTTTTATATTTGACGAAATGACACAATATAAAAGATGACACCGTAGTTTAAATCTTTAATGTAAGATTTAGAACCACCTATATGTGATACCATGGTATCATACACTTACATCGAAAGATAAGAAGAATAAACACTTCTTTTTTCACATGTCCACAACAGCAATGATTACCACTGGAATTTTGAGAGATAAATTTAGATGTACAATAATAGAAATAAAAGAAAACAGAACAAAAATAAATAAGAATTTATATAATAAAATAATAAATGAAAATAAAAGACTGTAATAAATAAACATTTCCATTAAAACAAAATAAACACCCATTCAACCTTGTGAAGTAAAATCATAATGAAAGAATATCAATGTGACAAATAAACAAAATACAATATATATAAAAGATAAATATTGACACTAGTATTATTCAAAGAATTAACAGTTGGTCATAAAGTTCTAATATTAAAAATTTTCAGATGTTAATGGAGTATACATTTGAAACTATTAAAACTCTGAGGAAGTAAGATATTGACAAAAGCTCAGAAAATACTAACAATAATTAAATTATTAAAATAAGCTACTATCATTACAATTTTAACTACTCATTCAAATGAATGTTTATTAATTTACAAATACTATCTAATAAAAAGTAAAAATAAAATGAGAAAAAACAATGTCAATAAAAATAAATATTTATTTGTTTACAAGAGGTGTATAAGTGTCAATAAAAAATATTAGACTACATCTGTAAGACTAAAGAAATATTGAAATAAATATATTTTATTATAACATATTCAAATGTATTTCATTATTTTGGTTATTAAAAAAAAATTAAAAATATAGAATGAAGTACACGGCAAATATACATTATAAATATTATTAAAATTATGCAATTTGTGACTACAATGATTTTATTGAACAGATTGTTGATGTCATTTTTTCTGACTTATCCCATTATTACATTGAAGAACCTAATTTTTTATGGTATTAATTGTGAAATATCGATAATTAGTAAATAACGAGTGGCTAAAATATTTACATTTAAGAGTAATATTATTTTTTTAAATTCAATGTTGTTTATAATTGTCCACAACCTGATCTACATTGCTAAAAAAAAAAAAAAAAAAAATTATTTCTTAATATGGCACATAACGTACTATATTTTTGTTTTTGTCATTTTGATATAAATATATAAAAAAGTAATTATTTAATTACTCTTTGTTGCAGATATACAATTTGAATATATTGTGGTATTGTTTATGGTATACATTTTTTAATTCTTTTTTAAATTTATTTTAGGTGCTCAAGCATTCTCCCGTAAACATCCCATGTCTTGTTGGCTGTCTACAATGCTTGTTGTTTTTGCTGGAGGAATGCTTAGTAATGGCCTTCTTGGTGAACCTATTTTGGCTCCTTTAAAAAATACCCAACAACTTTTGGTTGCAACGGCAGTTTGGTAAATTCAACTATTCAATTTTTATAGTTGCATACCATTATTATCATTATTTATATTTTATATATACCAAGTTTTAATAAATCAGCTTGTGCATTGTGTACCAAAAATGTGTATTTAAGGCTTGATTTTAATCAATGAACTAATAGTTTTTGATTTAATTGAAGATATAAATATTGTAGAACATCGATTATCCCAAGTAATTGGGTCTGACAGAGATCAGATAGCCAAAAACTTAGTTAATATGACAGGCTATGAAAAAACCATTGAGGTGCGATTTCATGCATTGTTTATATCTTTTATATGCTGATTTGGAATCATGCTGTCTTCAGATTATATTATATTTGGCTTTAAATAAGTTCAGTTCTGCATAAACAAAAAAAGTTTGATAATTTATTCAAATGAATTATCCTGCTATTTTTGATGTCGGAAGCATCTCTCCAGCAATTTGATAATCTCCTAAAAATATCATTGCATACTACTATCCCTTTATTTTTCTAATTCACATTCATATACTTAGTATAGAAATTCAGATAATCAAAGTACTACCGTAGTATTAATATAATTTTTTTTAGTTCTGATGATAAGATGCTTGCCAGGTGGTGGCGAATGATAATCAAGGCCCAGATTTTTATGCACTAGCATATTTTGCTTGCATGCAATTTTTAAACTACTGATCAAGTGTATTTAAAAATCAGTATATCTAGATGCAATTAATCGAATTTTATATTGCATATTTGATGGTTTCAAACAAGTAAAAAAAAAAATTATAAAGCAAAATTAAAGATGAAATTCCGCATTACAATCGTAGATTCATTTTTAATCAACAATCAATAATTAATAAATTAAATAACTCTACATATAGTTATTGACTTTTTAGGATAAAGATTAATTTTTTTTCATTTTGCTAATTTTCTTCGTCCTTTCTTAACTCTTGTGAACATTACAGTCAGTTTCAATTTCACTTTGTTTTATTAATTGAATGTTTTTTTACTGTATATTTCACAGTTTTTTATTGCATATTATTATATCATATTCTGCTGGATTTACTACATAAAAATCTGGGTTCTGATGATAATCCCCCAACTATAGTAAAAGTATGTATTGAATGCCAACGTTCAACATTTCAGCCCACATTTCAGGTCTTTTTGATGGCTACACAGAATAAGATGTAATGAAGGTGAAAATCTTGTTCAGATTGACATTTATAGTAGAGAGAGAAATGTACACTGACAGGCAAAAAATTCCACCCACTTGATTTTTTCATGTTTTCATCTAAAAATATTTCTGCTTTGGATTGGTATATTGTTTTTAATGAATAAATAGGTAATCTTTTTGTTTGTTTTCAATTAGGAATGTTAATATAGAGGACAATAACCCTTAATCCTTAATTCAATGAAATGATTCTAGATTCCAATGTTTCCAAGATTCCAAAACGAACCATTATTATTCTAAACGAAATTAATTACATCATCGTTTAGTAGCGCGTGTTTCCTCCTCTTGCCTTCACTACTTCTTGAAGACGCCTCGGCATACTTTCCACCAGTCGGGAAATGTCCCTTTGCTGGAGGATAGCCCATTCCTCCCGAAGAGCCGTTTCAAGGTCCTGCAGTGTATCAGGAAGTGTTGCACCCGCTCTTATTTGTTTTCCGAGGTTATCCCATAAATGCTCAATGGGGTTCTAATCTGGAGAACGTGCTGGCCAGACTAAAACCTCGATATTGTTCTGTTGAAATAACGTCTGCACTATGCGGGGGACATGTGGGCGTGCATTATCGTGCATTAGAATAGAACGATCGCCGATTTCGTTGAGGTTAGGCAACACATGAGGTTTCAAAATCTCATCTACATAGCGAATGGCCGTCAAAGACCCTCCACGAACAACAACCAATGCTGTGCGGTGCTCCATTGAAATCCCAGCCCACACCATTAAGGAACCACGTTGGAAAGGTTGGCTCTGGGAAAAATTACAGGCTGCATATCTTTTGTTTCTTCTTCTCCACACACTTTCACGCCCGTCTGGAGATCGAAAAGCGAATCTTGACTCATCTGTAAAAAGTACAGCACTCCATTCGTCCATAGTCCAATGGCTGTGTTCTCGAGCAAAAGCAGGCCGTGTTACTCTGTGAGTTCTGGTCAACTCTGGTCCTCTTACTGGACGAAAAGCTATTAATCCATACTCATTTAATCTTCTCCGAGCGGTACGTTCAGAAATTTGTACACCTCGAACTTCTTCGAGTTGATGAATCGCTTGAACAATGGTAAGGTGCCGGTTTCGTAAAATTCTCAAAGTCAAAAACTGGTCATCCCGTGGTTCTGTTACCCTAGGCCGTCCAGAACCGGGCCTCCTATTGTAAGAACCAGTTTCCTGAAAACGCCTGACGATGTCTCGTAAAGTTTCATATGGAACTCCGATGGCATTAGCTGCATATCTAATGGAACGTCCATCATCCATAAGTGCCACACCACGCGCAACATCCTCAGCACTAAGAGGCATTTTTAAACTTAATATTGAAAAAATTAAAAGCCGTAGACTAAGAAATGTGCTGCAAGAAACGGTTCTGAACTAATGATACTGAATAAACATTTTGATTCCATAGAAAGTAAACATTGGAATCTAGAATCATTTCATTGAATTAAGGATTAAGGGTTATTGTCCTCTATATTAACATTCCTAATTGAAAACAAACAAAAAGATTATCTATTTATTCATTAAAAACAATAGACCAATCCAAAGCTGAAATATTTTTAGATGAAAACATGAAAAAATCAAGTGGGTGGAATTTTTTGCCTGTCAGTGTATAAATTGAAATGAAGAGCTATATTCAATGTTGTTTGTAAGATGCAAGATATCAGCTCTTTATTTCTTTTATATCAATGTTTTATATATATATATATATATATGAGAGGGAAACTAAAAAGTATAAGAATTTCATCATAACTTCTTTATTTCTTAATATTTTTACACCAAATTTTGATCGCCTTTAAAGTATTCTCTCTAGACCTCAACACACCTCTCCAAACAATCCTTCCATTGTCCAAAACATTTTTTAAATTCAATTATTGGGATGTTCTCTAGGCCTTCCAGTGATTTTTGTTTAGCTTCCTCCACATTGGCAAAACACTTTCTTCACGTGTCCCTTTTGAGTCTGGGGAACAAAAAGAAATCAAAGGGGGCTAGATACGGTGAATTGAGGGAGGTGGACAATCGGTGTTGTGCCGTTTTTGTTCAAAAACTGCTTTATGGAGAGGGCGATATGGGCTGGTGCATTGTCATGATGGAAGAACCAGTCACCTGTGCTCCAAAGACCTGCCCTCTTCTTCTGGGTTCTCTTTCTCAAGTTTTGCAAAGCCTCCAAGTAGAACTTCCGGTTAACAGATTGACCTGGGGGAACGAACTCCATTTGCACAATACCTCATCAATTGAAGAAACAAATGAGCATTCTCTTGATGTTTGACTTCACTTGGTGAGCTTTTTTAGGATGAGACCCAGCTGTCTTCTACTGGCTTGAATGCTGCTTTGTTTTGGGGTCGTATCATTAGTACCACGATTGATCACCAGTAATCACTTAAAAAAAAAGAATTCAGGCTCCTCTTTGCGCTGATTTTGAAGGTTAAATATTTGATTTAAATAATTAAGCATTGCTCCATAGTAATCTAGACCAAATTTCTTTTAAACGAAAGTAGGATTTGTCATTGTTAAAACTATCTAAAGAGGTGTATGGGGGCGGACAAACACAGCTAAGTTCCATTTAAAAAAAGTCATAAATTATTTGTGATTTTTTTTTTTTATCACCCTTCAACTTTCCTTCATTTACCCCACTTTTACAAAAAGTTTCCCTTTTAGTAAGCTTCATATTAATTAAGTTGAGGTTAATTGTGAAAAATTTTGAGATTCACCTCAAGTTGTGTAAAGAAATGATGTGATTTCCTATCCAGTCACCTTAAAGTGTCCATATTTACTGCAAAAATGACCAAAATTAACTGTTGCAAAGCTTTACTTAAGAGGTTGATAGTAGGCATTAAGATCAAAAAAGTTCATATAAACAATTGCCCAATTTCCAGCAAAAAAGTATGATATTTAAGATTTGTGTTTTTTTAAGGGAGTCACTTTTTTTGTTGAATAGGAAGGGATAAAAAAAAACTATTTGTTTTAAATAACTAAACATTGCTCCATAGTAAACTAGACAAAATTTACTTTAAACGCAAGTAGAATTTGACATTGTTAAAACTATTTAAAGAGGACTATGGATCAGAGAAGTTTCGTTTAAAAAAAAGTCATAAATTATTTGTGATTTTTTTTTTATCACCCTTTAACTTAATGTCCATATTAATTAAGTTGAGGTTTATTAGAAAAAATTTTGCGATTCACCTCAAGTAGTGTAAAGAAATGATATGATTTTCTATCCAGTCACCTAAAAGTATCCGTATTTTTTGCAAAATTGACTACAATTAACTGTTAAAAAGCTTTTATTTCTTGTTTTTCCGTGATATGGGATGTATTGTAATAAACATAATTGCCTAAAAACTCATATTATTTATAAATATGATAAATTTAAAAATAATGATTTTTTAAATAATGATTTAAGTACCCTTAAAAGAGGGAAGAAAGCTAATATTATGTTTTTTTTATTGCATTGGGTTATTAGCCGTATGCCCTACCCCCAACCTAAAGGATCAGGAGCTGTCAGACACAGGGATTGCTCACCACCTCCCTGCAGTGAGTGTCCTCCAGTAGGCTGACGGGTCTCACATACCCTTGTGTGTGTATATATATATATATATATATTTTAATATATAACAAGTATATATATATATATATATATATATATATATATATATATATATATATATACCCAATATATACATGTATATATATTTACCGGGCATAGGACTGATGACCCTACCCCGTGTATTTAAATCAGGAATCGGAATGTGGTTTACCAGGATGTTAATAGCCCCCCTGAGGTTCGATCCATGGAGGGTCTGTTTCGGGGAAAGAAATATAGGTCCTCGTGTACCTGCTGACTCCGAGCAGCCATAATCCATGGATCTAGACTGATTTGTCACTGTCCTTGAACCCGAAAAAGTCGGTGGGAAGGACATTGCCATCTTGGCCCCAAAGGGATCGGCTATGGAGCTACGGGTAGCCTGCCACTGCACTATGGAAACCATGGTTCATAGCAACATGAGGTTGGGTGACCCCCTCCAGGCTATCTGAGCTCCCACAAGTATCACACGTCTGTAAGGAGACCACATCTCGCGGCCAAAGATCTTCATGGTCTTTGTGCCAACCAAAAAAAAAAAAAATATATATATATATATATATATACGCAATATATACATGTATATATATTTACCGGGCATAGGACTGATGACCCTACCCCGTGTATTTAAATCAGGAATTGGAATGTGGTTTACCAGGATGTTAATAGCCCCCCTGAGGTTCGATCCATGGAGGGTCTGTTTCGGGGAAAGAAATATAGGTCCTCGTGCACCTGCTGACTCCGAGCAGCCATAATCCATGGATCTAGACTGATTTGTCACTGTCCTTGAACCCGAAAAAGTCGGTGGGAAGGACATTGCCATCTTGGCCCCAAAGGGATCGGCTATGGAGCTACGGGTAGCCTGCCACTGCACTATGGAAACCATGGTTCATAGCAACATGAGGTTGGGTGACCCCCTCCAGGCTATCTGAGCTCCCACAAGTATCACACGTCTGTAAGGAGACCACATCTCACGACCAAAGATCTTCAATGGTCTTTGTGCCAACCAAAAAAAAAGAAAAAAAAAATATATATATATATATATATATATATATATATATATATATATATATATACACAAACATTTAGGCTTATTTATATGTATATTGTATTAATTATTATTTATTTAATATATTGTATATGGTATAGTATATCACGTTGAAAGATAATTTATTAGTGAAGTTCTGAAGTTCCTTAACACAATAAAATGAATAATTGTGTAGATCACATAGCTCTCTGCTCTTCTGTCTGATCTTTTCAAGAATATTTTTGTTATTATTCTTGACTGCCACTCATACCATCCTCTTGATTATTAATAATTTGAACTAATAAATAAATTATATTTATATTGTAATGTATTTCGCTTGTCTGTTTGAAATGATTTAATTGTTTTGTAAAATGAATAATGTCATATAAAACTTAAATAAAAGTAAAAATATCATTCAATAATTAATATTATTTATTTTTAAAATAATTGTGTTCTGTTATTTTCTGTTTTGAAGGTATGTTGTATTCTATACTCCATTTGATATTGGATACAAGATTTCAAAGTTTCTTCCTGTAAAACTAGTCTTTGCTACAATGAAAGAAATATATAGGTAAACTGACTACTAATATATAATAATAACATAATTAATAATTATAGTTGTGGTTAATTTTTTGTTTTTTCTTTCTTTTTGTTTTCCCCTTTTAACATTTAACTACCATCATTTGAGATGATACATGATATCAGATGTTGAATGGACCTCTCCAGAACAGAATGTTGGTCAAGAATAACCTTTCAGCTTTATTCTAGATGAAAATGAAGGTTAGAACTCAAAGCCAGTAACCATAATTATATTTGTTATTTATTTACTTAATGTATTTTATGAGTTATAAAAAGTAAAATTTAATTTACTATGATTTTTGTTATTAATCTTATTATCAGTACTTTATGATTTGTCTTTGTTTCAATTTTTGTGTTACTTTCAAATTATTGGTATAATCAAAAAGTATTGTGGTACTTACGTATTAAGTAGTTGACCATATGTTCTATTATTATTGGCTATGACCTGACACCATAACATGTTAATGGGTGCCTTCTTAGTTCATTCTTATTCTTTTATTTAAAAAATAATTTTTAATAATATATATTTTTGTTTGAATACCAATAGTATTATTTATAGTTTTTAAATTAATAATGCTTTGACTTCACAACTGTCGACTGCTGCATGAAATATTCTCTCAAGAAGTTAAGAAATCCTCAATAGATCTTTTTTTTCAATTGAGATAATGATTTTACCATGGAGATAAATAACTGTAAAATCATCCTTGATGATGAACTGGAATGGACCTGTCTCCATTGAAAATAGTGCAGGAGCTCGTGGCAAAAAAGGTGTCTTATTTCATACTAAGGTTTGTCCTTAAAAGTTGACCATATCCACAGGCCTGATGAGAAAAATGCACGTCTGCCAACGTATAACCGCTGAAATACAAAATGGCGGCCTGGTGAAGATAGATAGAGCCCTTATATGGCTAGAAAACTATAGATATAGAAAGCTACCAACCCATTAAATTTATATTATTTACTGTCCTAAGACAGGGAATAATAGTCAGTTATCCCATACCCATTTAGGATTCAAAAAGTTCACTTTTTTGTTGATTGAGAGATTATATAGATAGAAAACTTATATATAGAAAGGACTTAAATAGATAAAGAAAGCTACCAACCCTTTAAATTTATAGTATTCACTGTCCTAAGACAGGAAATAATAGTCAGTTACCCCATACCCATGGATTTCAAGTCGAAAATTTGAATTTAGGATTCAAAAGTTCACTTTATTCGGTTTTTCGCTTATACAAGTGGAACTATGTGTTCTAGCGATAATAATGTGCAATGTAAAATTAAAGCTGAAAAAATTTGCATTAGAAATGGTTATATTTATTTCTTCCCTATATTCTATAGCTTCTGAGATATCTCTTCTGGTAATTCAAAACCTTAAATAAAAAATCGTTTTTGTCTCATATTCTTTTTTAATACTTGACTCGATAATTCCTTATCTTTTCATTTTACAAAAAAGTCATAAGGGAAATAGTTATTTAACATTAAATTTCCTTTAAGAATTTATATTACTTTAATCTCTCATCATCAACCATTCAAGAGCTAGAACAATTGTATAACTTTATGTTTAAACTCTGATACTATGCAGAAAAACTTACTTTTCGTATAATGATAAGATATTAAAGTAATATAAATTCTTAAAGGAAATTTAATGTTAAATAACTATTTCCCTTATGCCTTTTTTGTAAAATGAAAAGATAAGGAATTATCTACTCAAATATTTAAAAAAATATGAGGCAAAAACAATTTTTTATTTAAGGTTGTGAATTACGAGAACAGATATATCAGAAACTATAGAATATGACGAAGAAATAAATGTAACCATTTCTAATGCAAATTTTGGTAGCTTTAATTTTACATTGCACATTATTATTGCAAGAACGCATAGTTCCACTTGCATAAGCGAAAAACCGAATAAAGTGAACTTTTGAATCCTAAATTCAAATTTTCGACTTGAAATCCATGGGTATGGGGTAACTGACTATTATTTCCTGTCTTAGGACAGTGAATACTATAAATTTAAAGGGTTGGTAGCTTTCTTTATCTATTTAAGTCCTTTCTATATATAAGTTTTCTATCTATATAATCTCTCAATCTATTTTCACCTGGCTGCCATTATGTATTCCAGTGGCTATATGCTGGTAGATGTGCATTTTTCTTATCAGGCCCGTGGATATGGTCAATTTATAAGGACGGAACTTAGTATGAAATAAGACACCTTCTTTTCCACAGGCTCTCTGGCTACAAGGGTCCCTGCTTAGTGAGGCTCCTCTTGTTTCAGCTTTTAAAAATCTGTAGGGAGTTTGTTCTCTTTTCAGTGAGCATAGTAAGCTATCAATTTAAATATCAAAGACTATTACTGAGTGATATTTTTAAAGTGCCCAAATTAAAAATATTTGTCTTTTTTATCATTTTTCATCAGGACAAAAATATAAACAGAAAAATGTCACCAATCTTAGAACTTTTAATACAAAAATTATATTATTAAACAAAACAAAAATTTTAGTATAGGTTATTACTGAAACCAATAAAATATGTGGTAAACCTTTCGTTATATAAGTACTAAATTGGTATTGATTGTGTATTTATTTGTGGCTAGAATAGGTTGGTAATGCAGTAGGATAACTTGTCCTTCCTGCCTTCGTATGAGTACGTAAAGACGTTAAACACCAGATAAATAAACAAACAATTCTGTTTTTCAATCTCCTTTTTAATTAAACAAAAGTTTTATACTAACTGCATGAGTTTACTCTAATTTTTATTGTGATTCTACCACAAGGTTCCTACAATTTTAAGTATATCTATTTTATTTTTTTTTCGAATGAATATGTATTGAAATCATCAAAGCTACACATCTATTTTCCTCTTTTTATGTTATATTCATTTATTGTTTTGTTTTATTATATATACAGGCTAACAATGTCTTCTGGAGGCCAGGGCCCGTACTGGGCTATAGAGCCGAAGATATATGTATGTATGTACAGGCTAACACCTATTAAAAATTCAGGATATCAATTCAAGATGCAAGGTTGTTAACATCCAACTTCTGCTGCATCTAACATTATTTATTGACAATGACCAGCTCAACATAATATTGTATTTTATTAGTCCCACTGTGATTACATATGACTCATTATCCAATACATTGATTATACTCTTCACTGACTCTTGAAATATTCTCAGAACAGATATCCTTTGGTTTATAAAAAAATTTATGGTCTTACTAAAAGGTCTCATGAGACTATCGAGAAAGAGAGAAGTGCTGTAAAGAAGTCTAGTTTTAAGCTAATTGAACTATAAAAAAAAATGTGAATTTCTGAATAGATTATGAATATTGTTCTGGAATTGGTACATCTATAAAATTTTCAAGAATTTCTACAAAAAAAATTAAAATATAATTCATATTAAAAAATCTGCTGGCTACTGGTTTGCTGGTACTTGATTCACTGGCTCACATTTGTACGCACAAATTAAGTTAAACCTATTAAGAGTAAGTTCAAGTTGCATAAAAGATGTTGGAAATATAGTTATTGTATTCTATCGGAATAAAACATAAAATTGCAAGAAGAAATTGAAAAATCTTCCACCCTATTACTGAAAAAGAACTGAAGTAAATCAAAATTTCAGCAGCTTTAGCTAGCAAATGGGCTATCAGTAAGAACGTGTTCTATGGAATAAGCTCTGGATAATTATGTAACCAAACGTCAAAAATTAAAATTATCTTTTATTTATATTTTTCGATTTTAGTTTGCCTTGATGAAGACCTACTATATCTATCGAAACAAAATGAAAAATACATGAAAATTGTGTATGGCATTATGACAGCCTCTTTGATCATCTTGAATATTCATATTGTATTATAATATAGACATTTATGTTATATATGTTATTTTACTTTATTGGTTATTTGATGATTAGAATTAGACGAGACCCTGTATTATTGATTATTTATGGCACTATTGATTTTTGTCTTCTTATTTCCATTACCTTTATTATTGACTTATCAGAATCATTTCTTGTGTTTTATTTTCTTTATAATCTTTGCTATCTGTGCTGTTTTCTTTAGCCTTTTTTAACTTTTTATTTCTAGTTTTCATTCATTTAGAATCTCAAGGGTTAAAAATTTATTCTTCTGCTTAGTATTCATCAAAATAGTATGCTTTATTCAAGGTATTTTTAATACACATGGACGCACTCACGTGTTCTTCTTGTTCGGTTTCTAAAGTTGCAACCTGCTTTCAATGCCACCTTGAAAAATGTCCAGGTTTAAGATAGCTGTGAACTTTTTGGACATGGAAAGAGAGTAATTTGTTCCTCAGAATCCTGAGATTTCCAACTTGCAATACAACAGGTTTTTTTGTGCCCGACTTCTATCTGGACTATGTTGGTATTCTCTCACTGCTAAAACTGCTTCATATCCATCGACAGTAGATGCTACCCAAATAGACCAAACTACAGATCCAGTTTCATCCTCTGAAAAGTTTGCTAAGGTGGAATTTTTTTTTAGAAATATGCATTTGATTCCCTTTTATTGCCTTAAATAAAGTCATATATATGAAGCCTGTCTGGGTGCTCGACATTGGTTTATTCTAAGGACATGATGGATATTGTACACTATAAGGCATTCAAAACAAAGCATGTTGAAAATAAAAAAGCAAACTACAAATTTTCTTGCCTGCTTTTGTTTTTACTTATCAGTATCAGCTAATGTCTTTAGACCCAAACTAATTAAACCTTAATAACTGTGATAACTTCAATTTAGCAATTAAATCCACCTTCGTCAGTGACAACAGTTCTAATCTAAAATAGTTTGTTCTTATAAAAGTTCGAGAAAATTTCAATACATTTAATTTCAGTTTAGTAATTATATCTAAAGGGTTATTAAATTAGGAACATTTTATTTGACTTTGCCATTTCTATACTTAGCTGGAAATGTCGTAATAATTTGTGAATTTCCCGTTTTCTTTCATTTTCAAAGCATTTTTATAAACCTTTGGCAGTGACAATATCTTAAGATATTGTCTTACAGTAGAAAAATTTATGCTCTTTCCAATGGTGTGTTCAAAATTCCTCCAAACCAAATATTTTGGTGGTAACAGTAATGTTTTTAATGAAAAAAGGAATAAATTAAGATTAATAATAAATCACTTTTAGGTGTAAAAAAGTGTATG
The DNA here is from genome assembly GCA_928085145.1 of Nezara viridula. Lineage (NCBI taxonomy): Eukaryota > Metazoa > Arthropoda > Insecta > Hemiptera > Pentatomidae > Nezara > Nezara viridula. Next base: position 55,929,686 of record OV725078.1, on the reverse strand, counting down.
ATGGAGTTACACATGCTGCTAAACTTTACCCTAATGCCTACATAATTATGATTCTAATTGGAACTCTTAAAGGTAATTCTATTACTTATTTTCTAATGTGAGTGCTAATGTATTAAGATAACTTTTGTTGATTTTATAAATTTTATAATGATTTTTGGAAGCAAGGCTAGAAACTTGTGGGTTTGTAGTTTATAATGGAAGGCTATATATGTACACCTTGCTAAATCTACTTCAAATGGACATATTAAAGTCATTGTAGAGAATTTTATTTGTCATATAAGGATCATTGAGAATTTTATGAATTAATTTAAATTTTAAGGATTAGATATTAGAATAATCTAAAGCTTAGTTAAGTCCATAAAGTTTATCTTAATACATCAACATGAGCCTGATAATAGTCACTTATATGATCTAAATACAAGTAATCCCAACAAAATTATTAAAATCTTTTCAAGGTGGTTATTTATGGAATTAATATCCAAATGTTTCTTTGCAGGTAATGGTGCTGGCTTTACTAAGCTTTTTGAAAGACTTATCAGAGGTGTTTGGACACCTACTGCAATGGAATTTATGCAGCCTAGTTTGTAAGTGAAACTATCCTCTAATATTTTTATATTGTTTTATATTATTAAGGTTCTGTTATTTTTAATAAAGTATTTCTTTATTAAATAAATATATATTCTTAAATAAATAGTTTCCTTATTTATAGTGTGTATATATATATATATATATATATATATATATATATATATATATATATATAATAAATATATGTTATATAGTATATCTTGTGTTTGTACACTTATAATATATTATAATTTATTACTATTATCATTTTTAGCCCAACTAAAGCTTGTATAGTTGCTTCAACTATTTTTGTGCTTGATCAGAAGACAGATCTCATTTCAGCACCCCACTCATTGGTTTACTTCGGCATTGTCATCTTTTTTGTTTATTTCAAGGTTAGCTAAAGTTGTATTTTTAAGTCTCATTATAATATTTAACATGTCACTATTTTTTCAAGTCTTTGTTATAAATATAAATTTTATGCTTTTATAATTAATTTCATTTTATGCTTTATTTTCTTCTCTTATTTCTTGTTTTAATTTAGCTATCTTCATTGCTCCTGGGAATTCATGATCCTTTTGTACCATTTGAAAATCTTTTTTGTGCACTTTTCCTGGGAGGAATTTGGGATTCTCTTGCCAAAGTTTTGGGAAGAGGTGCTGTCAAAGAAGATAAGGCTGACTCAAAAAAGAAAGATTAATCCTATTTTGGTATGTATTTTCTGATTAATAATTTGATATCTTAGAATCTGTTTTGAAATAAAACATTTTTATGGCATAGCAATAACAAAAGTAAAATAAGAAAAGCTTAAGTTCTGTGTTAGTATTGTGGTGAGTAAAACCATCTGTTTTGAATTAAAATTTTAGCATTTCATTAATGATTGAAACATACAACAACATATAGGATAAGGTAATCTTAAGTTGCCTTTTAATCAATTAAAGTGAATTAAATAACTCCACATTGTGAATGTACATTGGGCTACACTAATGGGTTCTATGAAATGACACAATGAACTAAATAATATATTTAGTTTTTCCTATTTCAAATAATTAAGATTTTGTTTGAAAATTTTCTAAGGAATGAGGATCTAGGAATATTTAAAAAAATGCAGGTAATATCATTTAAGGAAAGATAACAAGAAAGACTTGAAGACTCCAAGTGCACAAGTAGCTGTTTGGTGTTCCACTCTATTCAGGGAGTGTGGTAGCTCAGTGGGTGAGCACTAACTTCCAGAGCTGAAGGTCCCAGGTTCGAATACAGCTGATGAAAAGTAATTTTTCATCAGCCGTGGGTCGACCCTGGGGCAGGAAACCCTCCTGGGACAAACTCAGCCTCTATTAAGTGGCTACTGTTAATTAAATAATTAATTAAGAGGAAAACCCCCTTTTTTTAAAGAAGAAAGAATTTGAATTAGGGTACTATACTATGACTGGAGAGAAATGATATATTATGCTGAATAATGAAAAAAAATAATTAAGAGAAATTTTCATAATACAAATATTCTTAGTGTTAAGTGTCAGGTAATAGATATGTAAATGATTCTAATCCTCTCTCTGACACAGTCACAGATGAACAAGTCAAAATCTTTACAATTAGATTTTTTTGGTTATGAAAAAAGATTGATTTTAGTTAAAAGGATTTAAAACATATTTTGAATATCTGTAAACTCATGTTAAAAGTAATCAAAACCGAACTGATTGGTTAATATCTGTGTGGTGAACCAACATATAGATAAGAGGATTGTTTTATGTACAATTTTGTGTTATTAGGCTTTGATTAGATTATGTAGAGAGAGGTATAAAGGGAGCGACTGTTAATTTCAGCATTGAATATGTGGATTCTGAAAGCTTTACTAATATTATTCCTATGTATCAATTAACTATGGATTTTATGATTTTTTTTTAGTTTTATTTACCTGCAAACTGTTTTGTTTGTTTTCTAGGTTTTCCCTTTATACCTTGGTACTTAGGTACTGTACAATCCTAGTCATTTCATCGAGCGAACGAATCGAAAAGAAGATTTCATGAGAGTATTACTTTTAGGGAAGAGAAATAAATACTTGTTTTACTACTTTTTATTGATAATAATTCACCAAACAGTTTTTTATTGTTATTGTTTTTATGATTTGACTTGTCTTTCTTAAAAATAGTGCAAGATTAAAGCAATATTCACTTTTAAATGTTTTTGTTTTTATTTTTAATTTGTTGTTTATTGAATTTTGTATTTATTTTTATTTGTTATCAAGTATAATTATTCAAATTGTTGTTGATTTATATTTGTTTTTAGTTAACCTTATTTTATTTTGGGATATGCTTAACTGAAATGTGGGTGCAGTTAAGTATTTTTCTGTCAAAGTGAAATTTTGGTTAATAATTATTTATTATTTTAATTTGTTTTTTATTTTTAATTGTTATGAAAAGAAAATTGTTATTCGACTTTTTAAAAATAAATTTTTTTTTATTTGTAGTACATTTAATAATATAATGTATATTTTCCCTTTTTAAACATGTGATTGTCTTATTGTTTCCCTAAGTTTCTCATTATTATTTGTCATTTCATTAATTAATGTTTTTATGTATTTAACTGTTATGTATGAGTAAGTGTTTTTATTATGGTAAACGAAAGAAAGCCTCAAGTCTATAAGAAAACCATGAATAACTAATCAGTCAATGTTTTGCCAATTCAGGCACCAACAGAGGAAAGAAAAGAAAAAGATCAGGTAAATGCTCATTTGATATCAAATGACTGAAAATGACTCATCAGATAGATTCATTCAGTATATAAGTGTTTAGTATTAGAATGAGTATGCTGCCTCTTGTTGGTATGTTTTTTTTTTTGGTGATTGGTATGAGATGTTCTGTAATTTGTCTGCATTTATAAGATCTTATATTTTTTTTTTTGTCTTAATGGTGGCTGAATTGGTGAAACTTAGAATAATTAGTTACTTTTTTTTCTTTTCACCATATAAAACCTAACAACTAGTTTATGGTACCTCAGTTTTATTATTATTTCCATGCAGCCAAAAATGTAACATAAAGCAAGATTGTCTTCTAGCTTACTTTTCTAAAGCAACTTCTTTTTTGACGATTATTGTTAAATGAAATTATTACTGTTAATTATGATTTTTGTTTAAAGCACAATTTTTGTCTACAGTCTGATCGATGCAGAATGCTGTAATTTAAAAAAAAAACAATGCCATTAATTTTCTTATCCTTGCGAGTATAGATTTTTTTTTTCTTATTCATTGATATTTACAACTGTATTATACAAAAAATACAACTAGTAAATGTGCACTCAGGAATATAATAACAATCGCTTGTTGAGAAACTATCCACTGATAGCACTCAAATAATAAATTTACACAAGATCACGATGCCACCTTCTTTTCAGACACCCCGGAGAGTTATCAGGGATCGAGGAGGAAGCAAGGTTTAAAACGAGAGGGTTCGGATGGTTCTGAAGTTGGTATGGAAGGATAGGTATCTGGATTGGGCCAAATCGGAAACATATGGAACATTTCCAAATATATCTGTCCTTCCTGCCTACTGACTTATTATCAGCCACAGAAATACTTCAAGAAGACTTCGATAGGATTTGTGACTGGGCGAGAGCTAACATGTTGAATTTGAATGCAGAAAAGACGAAGGCAATCTTAATAGGATCCAATCATTTCCTTAAAACTGTTCCTAGTATTCCAACTCTGTTCCTACATGGTAATCCCATCAAATTCTATCCCTCCATCAAAAACCTTGGAATGATCTTTGATCAAACGCTTTCCTGAAAAAATCATATATCCAACATCTCCCGCCGTACCATTTCCACCTTAAAACATCTAAATTACTCTTGTCACCTTTTTCCCCTTAAAACCAGTAGTGTCCTAGAACTTCCTTAATTTTTCTCCTCTTTGACTATTGCAGTACGGTATATGGCACGGGCGGATCTACGGGGGGGGGCTTTCGGGCTGAAGCCCCCCCCCCCCAAAATGGAAAAATATAACCATGTTTTATGGGAAAAAATACCTTTTAAAGTATTATTGTTCGTGTAATTACATTTAAAAGTACTTAAGAAATAACTTAAACACCATTTCATATAGGTAGTTAGTTTCTTTCTGTTTTTCCAAAGTAATTATCGTTATTTTTATGAAAAAAAAAGTTTCGGGCTGAAGCCCCCTCCAAAATTAAATCCTGGATCCGCTAGTGGTATATGGAGACGTCTCTGGGGATCTCAAGGCAAAATTAAAACGTTTGATAAATTGCTTTGTACGATTCATCTTCGGGATCCCAAGGGACACCTCTGTTTACCGTTTTTATGCAGAGTTGAAATGGCTTTATCCTTCCTACCGTCATAAGTATTTCCTGGAATCCTTCCTTTTTCAAGTCATCCAATCCCACCGTCCTTCATAGATCTCCAAGCTCCTTCAATTCAAATCCTCTGTTCGTTCCCACAATACTCGTTTCTGGTTTTGTGATTTATACATAAGGACACACCGAACTGCTGCTTTCGACGGATCGTTTATTATCCGACCCTCATCCCTATGGAACTCCATCCCTCCCCACATCTGTCAATCCAAAACCCTTCCTACCTTTAAATCCCGCATGTTTAATCATTTCTTATCCATCCAGTCCTCATAAAATTGTAAATAGTTACTACTGTAAATATGTATATAAATTATTAGATCGTTCTTCACTATTTTTACTTCAGGTTTATTTTAAATTTTTTATTTTTTATTATTAACTGTTTAAATTAGAAAGTATCTTATAATTTCTTTTATTCTTTTTTTTTTATTTTATTTTGACTATTTGATTAAATTCTTTTTTAATTATATTGTTGTTTATGTATCTCTGAGGCTCCTTAGCCCACATTTTTGTCTTTCTGTATTATTCTAAAGGGACTCATGCTAGAATAAATAAAGCATTATTATTATTATTATTATTAAGGTCTCTATGGATGATTATATTTGTGACAAAGTAAGGAGCATTGAGGATTTTAAGAAGGATTTTGGATTGTAAGGGTTATATACGGGAGGAATTCGATGGTTTAGTGGAGCCCCGAAGCTCAATTCCGTAAGTCCAAATATGTCTTATTATTGTCAAATGCATGAGACTCCCCTTTCTTTAATCCAAACCCCTACCAAGTGCTTCAAAATTACCGAGAAGTAATGGAGTTTGCAGCAATGCACAGAGAACCAAGGCCTCCTCCGATATTTGTGAAAAATTTCCAGTTGTTCTGCACTCAACTAAATAAAATCTGCTCTGGCAGTTATTCTTGCCGTAACAGGACCAATAACACCAGATTATGCTGAAGCCTACCGAAAAATAGAGAAGTACTTATCAGAAACAAATGCGAATTTTCACACTTACCAACTGAGGCAGGAGAGAGCGTTACGAGTAGTGATAAGAAATTCGCACTCCTCAACCCCAACTGAAGTGATTAAAGAAGAACTAACGACGCTTGGTTTCAATGTACGCCAGGTAACCAACGTTTTAAAGGACAAGGAGCAGCCAGGGTTACGAAATAAAATCCCACTACCATTGTTTTTCGTAGACTTGGAGCCATCACCACTTATCAAAAAAATATATGACATCACAAGAATATACTACACAGTGGTGAAAGTTGAGAAACCATACTCCAAGAGAGACATCGTGCAGTGCCATAATTGTCAGACCTATGGCCACACGAAGACATATTGTCGTGAAGTGCGGCGAACAGCACAAATCTATATAGTACACCAAACCCATCCAAGATCCTGCAGTGTGTGCCCTATGCTTGGAGGGACACCCGGCCAACTACAAAGGCTGCCAAATTTACAAGAATCTCAAAACCAGACACCAGAAAAATCAAATTCAAGATGAAGCAGTAAGACCAGAGAGAGAGAGAGAGAGAGAGAGAGAGAGAGAGAGAGAGAGAGAGGGTGGGAGAGGGGGAGGGGGAGGGAGAGAAAGAGAGAGAGAGACTTCTAAAATTGTAAACAATGATGTATCATTCTCCCAACTACTTAGAGGTAAGAATTTAACCGAAAAATGTCAAGCCCTGCCGCAACAACAACCTCAACCCTAACTTTAAAATCCTCTTCATCATAATTTACCTAACCATCAACAACAAATTCATCACATTCATCCTCCTTCAAATGTAACAGATCTCACCAGTTTGTTAGCATCTTTCCTAACCGATTTCAAATCCCTTGTTACTCCACTCATATCACTCCTCACAAATCTCGTATCTCACCTCATCCCTTTTAAAAACTCCTTAAATGACTCACATCTCAAAACCCATATGCATTCTCCTTTGGAATGCGAATGGTGTTAGAAATCATACAGACGAACTATCGACTTTACTGCTTGACATGAACATTGATGTGGTACTAATTACTGAAACTCGACTAACCTCTAAACAACTCTTCAAAATACCGCAATACTTGACATATCGTACTGACCATCCTGGTGGTAGAGAGAGACATTCCGGCACTGCTGTCATTGTACACCAATCCCTCTCCCATCACCTACTCCCATTACCTACTAAAGATTTCGTGCAATCCACCGCCATTGTAATAAAAACTTTCTCCTTTCCCGTCACCTTAGCATCAGCATATTGCCCTCCTAACAGATCCATATCCAATGACCAGTTCAGTTCTTTCCTTAACTCCTTAGGACATCTCTTCATCCTGGGTGCAGACTTAAACGCCAAGCATCAAGAATGGGGATCAAGAACCACAAATTCTCGTGGTAGATCCTCGCTTTCTGCATTCAATTCCCAAAGTTTCAACCTTCTTCCTCCCAACTCATCTACCTACTGGCCAACTGATCCTAACCGCAATCCTGATATCCTCGATTTTTTTATTCACAGTGGTTTAGGTTCCCTCAATCATTCCTTTACCCGACTTGACGAACTTTCCTCAGATCATAGCCCATTAGTACTCCAATTATCTCTAGCTCCTATTCCTAAACCCTATTCACCGTCTTTCATCAGAGGCCCAGTTAACTGGAAACTCTTTTATCATATCATTTCCGATAAAATTGACCTCAGATTAACCTTGAAAACCCCAGAAGACCTTGACAATGCCGTACATTCCTTCACCACCACCATTCAACAAGCAGTATGGACAGCTTCCTCTCCAAATCATTCCTCAAGATCCCCTAAGAAAAATAGTTTACCCCAACACCTCATAGACCTAATCCACACCAAACGCCGTGCCAGACCATTATGACAACGTACCAAATACCCCATCGATCGTCGCTCCTACAATTATTATTGTGAACTAGTAAAGCAAGAATTATCATCCTTCAGATCCCAATCCTTTGATATATACCTTACGCCTCTCTCTGTTCACGACAATTCCCTCTGGAAAACCACCAACAAAATCCTAAAATCCCATTACATTTCCCACCCCCTTCTTCGATGCGATGACTCCTGGGCAGCTTCTGATGAAGACAGCTGATGAATTCGCCAGACACCTCTACAGTACATTCACTCCTCATCCAGAATCCAATCCAACCCTAGTCCATCTGAGGTCAAACATCACTTACAAAAACTTTCTGGACATAGCACAGGCTTTTGACCGGGTATGGCACGCTGGACTGCTCTTCAAGCTTAAATTCCATCTACCACTGTCGTTACATCTAATACTCCGTTCCTACCTCTCTGACCGCTCCTTTCAAGTTCGCTGTGGTACTGAATTTCCAGCCGCAGGGCAGCGTCTTGGGTCCCATCCTTTACATTCTTTTCACCGCAGATATTCCTGCCCATCCTGATACCCTCCTGGCAACATTCGCTGATGATACCGCTATCCTTCCAACCAACTCAGATCCTAAAACAGCGTAATTAAACCTACAAATGCACCTCTCCCTGATTGAACACTGGTGTAAGAAATGGCGCAATAAGATAAACGAATCCACCAAATGTAAACACATATCCTTCACCCTTTGTCGTAAATCCTGTCCACCAGTTTATTTTAACACCATCCAGCTTCCTTTCTCAGATACAGTCTGGTACCTTGGCTTTTCTTAGACCGATGACTGACATGGAACCCTCATACTAGACTTGAAAGGCAGGAACTAAACCAACGATACGGCCAACTATACCGACTACTAAACAGAAAATCTAAACATTCCATTGAAAACAAGCTACTGATCTACAAGACAATAATGAAACGTCTTTGGACTTACGGACTAGAACTGTGGGGAGCAGCAACATTTTCTAACATCAAGTGCATCCAATCCTTCCAGTCAAAAGTCCTATATAATAGTATAATAGTTCTATAATAATAGTCGATGCTCCTTTCCATGTAACCAACAAAACCCTACATCATGACCTCAACATCCCATTTTTCCTAGACCTTATCCCAGAAAAATTCTCCAAATTTCACCAGAACCTTACGTACCATCCAAATCCTCTTGCACAATCCCTATCAAGCATTACCCATCCCTATAATCCCCCAAGAAGGTTGAAACGGCAGTGGCCTCACGACCTTTTGTAGATTGTATATATTGGAGTTCTGGCAATAGCCAGATTCTCCACTCAAGACATGAGTGTATGTGGTTAAAGGGCTCTCGATCGATCTCGGTTGGGAGAATAGCGCAGGGTTCTCGTGGAGTTCCTTTGCCTGATTGTAAATATTGTATATAGGTATGCATGTGTTTTTTGCTTAGTTTTAATTTTCTTATTTTTAGGTCATTTTATTTTATTTATTGTATAAAGTTTTTGATCTTTATTTATTGTTATTTTGGTTGTATTTATTTTATATTTTTTGTACATGTAGTTTGAATGTTATCCTACCTCACTATAATTAATGTCCATGAGACAGATTGTTGCAATATTCTATTTTTTTTTTTTTTTTTTATTTATATGATATTTACAACTGTATACAAAAAATACATCTGGAAAATTCGCACATGGAACACATGTTGAAAAACTACCCATTGGTAGCACTCTAATAATGTGTCTATATTAGAAGATCACGTGGCCATCTTCTTTTTAGACGCCTCGGAGGGTTATCAGGAATCGAATAGGAAGCAAAGTTAGAGACAAGAGGGTTGGGATGGTTATGAAGTTTATTATGGAAGGACAGATATCTGGATTGGGCCAAATCTGATACATAAGGAACATTAAAGTCATTATGGTTAATTTTATTTGTAACAAAGTAAGGAGCATTGAGGATTTTACGAAGGATTTTGGATTGTAAGGATTGGATGCGAGAGGAATTTGAAGGTTTGGTGGAGCCCCATAGCTCAACTCCGTAAGTCCAAATAGGCCTTATTATAGTCGTGTAAATGAGTCTTTTATAATTGATTGGAAGGTTAGAGCGTTTGTCTAGTAAGTGTTGAAGTAGTCGGAAACGTCGAGCTGTTTCTTGTCGTTTCAGTCTGGTATAAGGATTCCAAGTTAGACGTTTGTCCAGATGGAGTCCTAGGTAACGGATTTGTTCAACAGGAACAAGTAAGGTGTTGTTAAATGATGCTGAAGGACAGGAAGTCAGTGGTTTACGACGAAGGGTGAAGGTAATTTGATGAGATTTATTGGAATTTATTTTAATTCTCCAGTTCTGACACCATTCTTCAAGATTTTTGATGTGGGATTGAAGGGTTTGGGATGCAATAGATGGGTCGTTATTAACTGATAGGATATATGTGTCATCAGCATAAGTGGTGATGACAGTGTTGGGATGGGTTAGGATGTCAGCTGTATAAACTGTGTAAAGGATAGGACCTAGGATACTTACTACCTTGAGGAACACCTGCAGACTGGGAAAAGTGGGATGTATAGACATTGTTGTGATTTACTATAAAGTATCTATCAGTAAGGTAGGACCGGATAATGAGGAAGTATGTAGATGGTAGGAATTTTCGGAGTTTGTACAGCATTCCCGCGTGCCAAACTCTATCAAACGCCTGTTCAACGTCGAGAAAGACTCCCGTTCAGTACATACCGCGCTCCAATGCAGAGGATACTACGTCTACCACACGATGGCATTGCTGTATAGTGGAATGGGAGGAGCGGAATCCAAATTGGTGATCTGGGATTATGTGATTAGAATCTAGGATTGGGTGCAGGCGTTTTAAGTTGCAATATTCAATAAATAAAAAGAAAAGAAAAAAAGAATTGGTTAGTTAGGTTGTAATAAGTTTTATCTGATGGGCATCTAGTGCCGCTTCTATCTTGCTCTGCGTTTTTCCCTTAATAAGATACGAATGTGCTGTGGCAAATTAGTCTGTAGGGAGTTCTTAGTTTTATTAATAGATGTAATGTCGTTTATTGTGTCTCTTATAGATGTTGTAAGTAATTCTATGGCTATGTCAATGCCATGTTTTGTCTTGAGTGGGATATTTAAGTCCAATTTGTCTTCCGAATCATTACGAAATTTGTCCCAGTTTATCCGTCCTGTAATCAACGTAGGAGGAGAGGAGGGCTTAGGAGCAAAGGTGGAATGTAATGAAAGCAGAACTGGACTATGATCTGAAGAAAAGTCATCCAGGAATTTAACTGTGACATGGGAAGAGGAAATCTGTGAGGTGACAAATATGTCCAGCATATCAGGGCGTTTTTTTGAGGGAAGTCGGGAAGTAACTATTGGGAATTGAGACAGAAGTCGGTATGTTACCACGGGATTTGGATGCTCGACAACCCTATCGTTGGTGTTTAGCATTGTAGTCTCTTCCAGCAATAAAGCGCGATCCGAAAGATTGAAATAAGGATTCAAGTAAGTTGTAGGTAAGAGTATGACCAGGAGGACAGTATACAGCTGAGAGTGTTAAATGAAAAGGACGAGTTGAAATTATTACGCATGGAAGGGCATGGGAAGTGTTGTCGGGGTGGTCTAATCTGTAAGTGATGTAGTCATGTATGTAGAAATATGAACGTTGAGTGAAATGAGTTTCTGTCAGTAGAGCAATATCAATGTCGTTGTTATATGAAGAAAAATGTCAAGTTTGTTTCGCTGATTGTGTAGTCCTTTGGAATTTCATAAAAGAACAACTAGGGGCTTTGTGCTCATCGTGGGAGATTAAAAGGAATTTCGGTAAGCATTCTTGTGAGGAGGGTGATTAGTGGCTTGATAATTTCATGAAGATCTTTCAGGAAGGAGGCAAGGGTGGAGTTTATTAAGTCGATCGGATTTTGTTGATCAGGTGGGTTTTGATCAGGGATTCGTGAAGGATAGCTGTTGTGACGAGGAGTGTCTGGTGAAGGTTGTACATGTCGTGAAGTACGAGGGCATGAATTATAAATTGATGGAACTTGGGAAGGAGAGCTGAGGCATCTGATATCGCAGCTGGTTCTTCACCATGGTGCCTGAATATAGTTGGCTGGAGTTCTGGTGGAGATGATCTGTTGATATAGATGGCTGTTGTGAATTTCGTGATGCTATTTTCTTCGGAAATTCAGGAAACGTGGCGAAATTTTGAAGTTCAGGTGCCCGTGCCATGGTAGGAATCTTCAATTCGTGTTTTTTTTAGTGATATATTGTAAGTCCTTTGCTTATAGATCTTCTTACAGACAATGCAGCTCCGATAACTGGCAGGGTGGTCCTCACCATAAAGGGCACATTTTGCTGGTTCATTCAACGATTTCTGGCAGGTGTCAGAGGCGTGAGGACCGGCACATTTGACACACCGCGTCGAGTGATGGCAGTAGACGTTTGTGTGCCCTAAGTGTTGACAGTTGGTGCATTGTCGACTATATGTTTCTGCTTTGACTCTTCAAATTTTACTGTAGACTACAGCAGTCTTTTGACTTTAAAGATTACAGAATTATTTCGGGCTGGTTCAGAAGATGTATGTCCTACATTGTGGCCGATATCTTCAAGATCTTTTTTTATAGCTGTAGTAGGAGTGGTTGAGTGAAGACCTCCCATAAAGACCCTATATGTTTTTTCTTCTTTTAATTGATAGCAGTGGAAGTCATAATTTTGTGCTGTCAAGTGATTAATAAGGTTTTTATACTCGTCTTTGGTATTGGTATTAATCTGTATGTCATTGACGCGAGAAAAACACCGGAAATTGGTTTGTCCAATCAGGTCAGCTATTTCTTGACCGAACTGCATGTAAGTTGTCAAATTAACTTACATATATCGGTGGTGGCTCTGGTACGGTGAAAGTCCTAGGTTCAGTGGTCTTCTTATTTTTATTATTGACTGCAACAGAATTGTTGCTGTATGTGCTAGTAGGTGGTTTAGTTTCAGCTTTAATAGCTGAATTATTATTAGTGCTAGTTTTTGATTGTTTATTTTAGGCTGCTTTGATTTAGCGGATTTGTTTTTTTTATTTGGTGTGTTGCCCGCCGACCCGGAGGAAGAGTTTCTATGGCGCTTTTGGAGAGCCTTGTTAATTATTGAGTATCCGTCTTACTAATTTCCTAGAAGGGAGTATCTACATCTGATCCATCAATTGAAATGTTCTTATCAGATTCCATACCTCTAAATATAAATAAACAAAGAAGAAGAAAAAAAAAGTATCACTAATGAGAAAATTTACAAAATAAATACTTAATAACTAATCTATTAACAAATCTATATACAAATATTAAATAAAAAAAACATTTTCAATAAATATATAAAATAAAAGAGTCATAGTAAAAAAAAAAAAAAATGAATAAATAAGTAAAACAAAGAGAATAAAAAAAAGTATATATGTACTGTCTGAGGTACGAACTCAAGATTGACAACGTAATAAGAAGCGCCGTGACCGTGACTTTCAAAGATAAGACCCACTGAAGGGAATTAACTGCCATAAGCTATCTCCAGGAAACGAGCACCAATTTAATGCTGCTAATTGTTAGTAATAAGTCACTCACCTCACTGATGTAAAGTAAAAATATTCAACTGTTTATAAACTCACTGTTTACAAAGTCTGAGAATAGGATTTCAGTTAATAAACAGATGACGAAGCAGCAGACAGCACGATACGAATATTGGACTGCAGTTGCGGCCATGACACTTGATTCGTGAGCTACTTTAAATTTTTTTTACTTTGTCATATATTAGTGTTGGTTCCTTATATTAAATTCAAAATTAATTACGTTTTTATCTGTAAGATTTCTGTTAGTAGGAAGATACTGAGGAAACATTATAGAAAAAGATGCTTAGTAACTTTATTTAATTCATACCTACTATTCAATAACAATTTAAGTAAACTAAAGAGTACATTTAATAATTGTTACATATTATGTTTATTTAATTTTGAGGAATGGATTAGATTAAATTAGGAATTAACGGCGTTTTCCAAGTCCAGTCCAGAGGAGGTTGGGATCATAACGGTTTGTACCACGTAATGATGCTGGCTCTGAAGAATCAACAAAATTTCTAATTTTGTAAGATGGGCGTTGATTTCTTAGAGCATGAAGGTAGGCAGCTGAATTAGTAGGTCTGGATGCAACTTCTCTTTCTGAAACATATAAAAAAAAAAATATGTTTAAGAAGGGATTATGATGAAATTTATAGATTATAAAATGGCCATGATTTTATAAAAATTATCCATGAATCTTAACTTTTGCTGCTGGTTCTTTTATACTACGTTTTGCTTTGAATTACAATTATTCACCCATTTTCTAATTAATTGAGTAGAAGTTGATTAACTATTTTCACATTAATGTGTTTGTATATGGGCACATAATTTATATTATACATGCTTATGATATGTAAATTTGTCAATGGATAATTGGCTTGAATTGAGAGGCCTTTACCTGGTGCAGATGGGGCTTTACCAAGAAGTGCCTCCCTCTCTTCCAGTGGGAGAGTTTCGAGGTAGTCTAGGTTGTTCCGAAGACTTTCAAAGAATGTTTGCATATCGCTCAAAGCTCCTGTTAACAAAATGTATTAATCAAAGGTGCTTTATCAAGAGTATTTCATTTCTAAATTCATTAATCAGTTCTATATTCATTAATCTAAAATCATGGAAAAATTGTATTATGTTGAGGGTGAATAGTGTTAAGGAGTCACATGACGGTTGTAATACATCTAAGTTTATGAATTTTATAAATATAAGAATCAAATTACCTGAAGATCGGTAAGTACTTTCTCTTCATGGCTGTATAAATTGAAATTATTTTTTAAAACGTTAAAATCTATTTGCATCAAGTAAAGTGGAAAATATCCCTCCATGAGAAAAATGTTTAAAGTATTTAAACTTTTAATAACTAAAAATTAGTATTATTTGTAAAAATGAATTTATGGTTTATCCTATTGAAATATGGGTTAGCTTTGGATTGAGGTATTATTAATTGTAGATTTAATTTTAAATTACATTCAGTGCTTATTTATGAGCACAAAATTGGTTAATTATTAATATTTTTAAGAAACACTGTACAGATATTGGCACGGTTCGAGAGGGAGACACCTGGATAAGGAGGAAGAATCAGGAACTCTCAAGACTGTACAAAGATCCTGATATCATCAAGTGGATCAAGATTGGGAGACTTCGAAGGGCGGGCCACATTGAAAGGATGAAAGAGCACGAGATCCCTAGGAGGACATTGGCTGAAGAGCTTCATGACAAGCGAAGATTGGGTAGACCAAATGTGAGGTGGGCTGATTCCGTCACAGCGGACGCACGCAATCTCCTCGGCGTTAGGAACTGGAGAGCTGCAGAAACAGATAGAGCCAACTGGCAGAGACTTTTAGCGGAGGCCTAGACCCGGTAACGGGTTGTTGTGCCAACTATGTATGTATGTATGTATGTACAGATATTGGAAGCCAAAAGTAATGTTGAATTTGTTTGTATTTTTGGGCCAATAAATCTTAAACATTTTGGAAATGGGTAAAATAAATGAAACCAAATATAGAAGGATGTGAAATTTCGGATTACTTGTTAATTTTTTTTTTTGAGGAGCCTCGAAGTTTTTATGGCTTTGGGCCCCCACTTGTCTTAATCCATCCCTAGTCCTAACATAATGATCGATCAATTTACTGATCGTAGGGAAGACTGGACACGGTTGTGATAATAATGAAAAAAAATAAAAGAAATCTGGGAACATTCTAATCGCTTATAACTAATAAAGGTTGGGAACACATGCCCGTTTCGCGTCCTAGCCGTACCACGGCCGTATGTAGTTACTTCTCGATGAAGCCAAACATGCAATTAGGTTTGGTTAGTAAAAAACACGTGTTCTAGCTACGCCTTTGTTCGGTTTCATCAAGAATGCATTTCATATAGCCGTGGTGCGGTGCGGGCAAATAGACAAAATGAACGTCGCAAAATGTTTAATATATAACGAGGAAAAACAATCATTACTATATCTGTACATGTATAACAACAATTAATCAAATAAATCGGATAAAAATAGTTGCTTTTGTCTATTAAAAAGTAATGAAGGTCTCTACTTGAGTTAATGCCGCGCGATGGCTAACGACGCTATGGTGTGAAACATGTTCACACATGCCTCCCATTTTCCCGCTAAGCCTATCGGCTATTCCTTATAGGTTCTTTATATTATAGTTTCACTAATATGGCGACTGGCACAACAGTCCTCAGTCTCCCCTACTAAAATAAAAAAAAAAAAGTACTTCAAACCTAATAAAGAAAAAAAATCAACTGCTATCACTGGAATAATAATATATAATAACTGTAACGTATCATTTAGGCTGGAGAAGGGAGAGACAAAGGGGACATTTGCCCCGGGCGCCAGAATTTAGTCAATAACGATTTAATATTAACCTGATAATGGTATTTATTTCGAAACACATTACCTAAAATACTGGCATAAAATTTTAACTTCCATTGGGAGGCGAACGGAGGTAAAAAAATGCATGGCAGAATTTAGTTTGTCCCACCTGGCAAAAATCCTAGTTCCAATACTACATCTCATTATTAGTGAATTTCTCGTTGCTGTCAAAAATCACAATTACTTAATGAAATTTAAAAATACTTAATTGTAACCATGCATATAATATATTAAAAATCAGTAAATACAAAATATTTTCAGATTTATCGTATTAAGAATTTAAAAGAATACTAAATAAATAACAAAAAATAAAAAAGTCTTCACTACTTTCTTAGATTAACGACAATAAAGTCTTTTAAACGTTTTTTATATCGGACAATAAATAAAATTCTTCCTCTCATCCTCGGAAAACAAAAACCACTTACCGACTACTAACTTCTATATTTTATATAAGAGAACAACAAGAGCTGAACTAAACAAATCTTTTAGGAATACTTTTAAAGAAGAAATTAACCTTAATATTAGACTAGGGGTTAATATAAAGATGTTTACATAATTTCGATATATTACAATTAGATTTGACTTTGAAAAATAAACTTATGCTTGGTGCAGCTAAAATAATGTGGTAAAAAATTCTAATATTCAAATTTATGATTAGCTAGTGGTAGAAGTCCATAACTCACCAGTCAACTTTTGCATTCCATGTAAAATTGCCTCATAGTTTCGCTACACTACCAATCCATGTTATAAAACTGAAAAATTTCTATTAATTTTTACGGAGTATAAACATAGAGGTGCCTAAGAGTACCGATGTTCCATTGATTATTTTAATGCTAATACATCCGGAACATTTTTACAGATCCGATAGATTTTTGGACCGCCCTTCATAAATTGCCGGCATCTTTTTTTTCTCTGTTTGGTACAAATTATAATTTAATGCATTTAGAATTAAAAGGAAACAATCAATTATTTTCTGTAATATACAAATGACGAATTTCGGCATTTGACTATTGGTAAGCGTTTGTGAAATGACGAATTTTCGTCATGCAGACGAATATGTGTCAAGTATAATAGAAGAGAGGATGAAGAGATAAATCAATACGGCTGTGATTAACAGAAGAATTTGTAAAAATAATGAACACTTTAAAATATTAAACCTGCATTTAATCAGAAAAAAGAAACGAAGAATGTTATTCATATTATTGTACAATTTATTGTAAATTGTACAATAATATGAGTAACGATAAAAACAATAAGAGATATATTCATAGCCGTCAAATAATGAAAACGTTTATCAGCATGGAAGATCAGAATATTATAAAAAAGGAAAGATAAAAATAATTGTTATGATCTAATAGGAGAATTCGAAAAACTAAGTCATAGAAACTCATTAATCACCAACTCATCAAATTTACGCAGATACGGTGATCATAAGGATACAACAAAAATATCACATAAATGTTGAGACAACACATCTCACATCATCAGCTAAAAAAGTCCGGTCAGACAAAACCATTGAGTAACTTTGCGTTGAGTCTTCGAGTGATCCGGTGAATAAAAAAAATAAATGTTTGGACAAATCTTTTTTTTTTTTTTACATTTACAATATCTACTTACTATTGGAAAAAAATTGATACATAATTTTGACAGCTCAATTCACACCGTAATATACGTTTTTCGCAGCAGTATTTTTTTTATAGTGTGAAAAGTTTAAAAAATGCGTTTTATGGATTTAAAAAAACAAAAACAATTTCCTACTTAATCTACAAAAATGCTGATAAAGAATTTGAAAGCCATATAAATAATTTTTTTGAAAAATTACTATATATACTCATCCTTAACATATTGAGAGATCATAATATATTACCAGATCATCAATTCGGGTTCCACACATTTCATTTCACAACACAATAGCTAGGCGGAGTTACAGACTTCATTTCTAGG
This sequence comes from Nezara viridula, assembly GCA_928085145.1. Taxonomy (NCBI): domain Eukaryota; kingdom Metazoa; phylum Arthropoda; class Insecta; order Hemiptera; family Pentatomidae; genus Nezara; species Nezara viridula. The sequence continues at coordinate 55,911,527 of OV725078.1, read as the reverse complement.
CTAACACGGGGGCCAGACGATAAGACTAAACGTAAAACACTAAATTTCCAATTGATACTATTATATTCTATGCTACACAAACGTTCTAAATTATCCATCAGCCAAATACTTAACGTTTATACTTAATTACTGAAACCCATATGGACCCACTCTTGCCAAATTTATGGACGTGCAAAAATGATACACATTCAGACATTACAAATTTTCCAATTTCAATTTGTAAGAGTAATAACGAACTTCCCAATCTTTATCGCGAACGAGACCCTTAACAGTGACTTATGCGTTCCGATTGCAACAACCCACATTCGGACGAATGTGCAATGACGATAAAATCAAGAGGAAGTGTTTCCTCTTCTAGCCCTGATTACTGCCAGTATTCTCCTGTTCATTCCTCCGACCAAGTTCCTTACATCTTCTTCCGGGATGTTGTTCCACTCTTCTGAAATCGGCCAAATTTTGAAGGTCGAGATTGCGGACACGTCTCCCAATCATGTTCCATACTTGCTTTATTGGGTTCATATCCGGACCTCTGGGTGGCCAAGTCTTGTTGGTAATTTTGCACCAGCCGAGCTACATGAGGTCGAAAAGGCATTGTTATGCATTAAAATGAATTCGCCCCTATATTTCAAAATATATCACATGCGGTTCTAGGATCTCTCTTTTGTACCTCAAAGCAGTTAAGTAGCCCCGGTTTACAAGAACTGAGCTCCAAAAGCAATCCTTGGAGAAGTATTACATGTTTGCGTACCTCTCTCCCCGTCTCCTCCATGTTCTTTTGATTCCATTTGGAGATCTTAGACTCTTCGGTGGATAATACACCCCTGTATTCTTCCAAAATCCTGTTTAAATGTTTCTGATCAAACCTCAAGCACAGAACTCGGTGCTCCCTATAAAGCAGAGGTTGCTGGGGAATGGGACGTGAATCCATACTCGTTAAGTCGTCTTATCACTGTTCATTCTGAAAAAAAAATTGTCGTCACGCAGGGAAGCCTCTGCGCAATGTACCTTTGTGAAAAAGCTTCCGTTGATGTAAGAATACGGATCGATTCCTCATAGTTTCATTCTCTTGTGTTTGCCATCAAAATGTCCTGAATTACATCATAAAAATTGTTGCCTAAAAAATGGTTTAAGCAGGTTAAAATGCGTACACGTATTCAAAAATAATGTAGAACTGTGAACAAGAGTCCGCAAAATGAGCTTAAGTTATCATTTTAATCTCAAGGAAGATTAATGTTTATCGTTTGAGGATACAATTGATAAAGGATTACACTAACTCTATTTTGATACCAGAGAATATTTATTGTTTTCATTATCGAAAAACTCTTTATTTTTTTCCGAAAATGTATGTTAAAGGAAATATACCAAAGAAATACAACGCAAATGAAACTTTAACTAATTTTGGGGCTACAGAAAAATTAATTAACTTAAGTTTAAAATAATGTATTAACTTAAATATTTATTTATACATGCCAGAGACTACTATAAAATAATTTTCCAACAGATAAGGAACAATTTTTTTTTTTATGAGTGCATATTTTTGTTTTGTTTCCTATGACAAATTCATTTTGAAATAACCTGTGAAAGTAGTTATTGTATCTTTTAAAGCTTGTCGTTTGTATTATTTCACCCTCATTTTGGATCGTGCAAAAGATATCAATTACTTCAATATTTATGTTTGGTTTTTATGTATTTACTAACTAATTAGCAGCAGTTGCACGCTAACCCTCCTACTTCAAATTAGTTTTCATTATCATGAAAGTGGAAAAGCAGACATAAGAATTGATAAGAACAATACATGCAAATGCGAAGTAACTGATAGATCATCGTAAAAACACCACTGATTCCAATGCAAAGTAAAACAATCTATTATCCTCAAAGCATTCTACAAATACCGACAAAATACACAAATATGTGTAAGGTAACATAACATTGTTGCGGATCGATATGAATTTGGAAGCAGAAATAACTTTTCAATATTAAAATTCCAACCTTCTCAATCCAAAATACAAATATTCTAAAGTCTACACAAAAGCTGAAAATTAAATTGAGAGCAAAAGCCGTATGAAATGACTCATGCTAAATTCAGATGTCGGTTATTGCAAATGCCGCAATTTTTTCTAAGGTCCTGTTTACTTCCTCATGTATTTAGCCTCTAATAATAATAAGTACTGTATATAAATGTAAACGATGATTATTATAAACTACTGTACGTGTTCTGTTTCAACTAATGTTCCGGAAATTTATTAGAGATAGTTTCTTAAAAAGTATGAGTTTTTACAAGTTTCGAAAAGGGGATTTGTTGGCAGATTGTATTTGGATATATGGGGTAGAGATCATTAAAAACGTAGGCTGAGGAACGTATTCCGATTATTCAAACATGATCTAAGAAAGTACTTTTTATTCAAATATTGTGATCCATTTTTTAATTGTTTGCACTAATTCAAACATTTAGCTAGAATTTGTGCTTGTTTGGTTAACAGAAGTCAAAATAATTTAAATGTGAAACGCGACGTTGAAACTGAATATTTGTATCTGTAAAGGAGCGGATTTGTTGTATAATTTTTATACCACCCCTTCATTCATCCATTCATTCATATCTTCAACAACAATTATCAACATCTTCAAAATTCCAACTAACAAAACATCATGGTAGTAAAGACTCTGAGACAGCTAGTTATTAAAGGAGGAACTTATATACTCCGCGGTTAACTGATTATCTAATTGAACGTAGAAGTTTCAGGTCCTAAGATGTAGCGACAGATTATTCGAGCGTCATTCACGGGGACATTGTTAACAGCGCATGATTATAATTGGGATTAGATTTCAAAAGATGTTATATCTCCAAATTTAGCTTCTTTTATATATATATATATATATATATATATATATATATATATATATATATATATATATATATATATATATATATATATATATATATATATATATATATATATTCAACATTAATTCCATAATATTATTAATGGTGGCCATAGCTATTCGTATTTAAATTTAAAAATATTTCAATGTTATTTTTATTTATATTTCTTGAAAATTAACTTTTTCAATAATATGACATTTTTATACTTTCAATATATATTTTAGGCTTTATACGGAAAGCATTTTGATTTTTCGACACACTAAGCTGATTCAAAAAATAAATACAAAAACAAAATGCTCAACCAAAAAAATTATCTTACCAACTCCGCTAGTGAGACCTCTTTTGTTCCATTTATAGATAGGATCTTCTTCAAATATACCTAAAATACCATGAAACAAATAAAGTTGAATTAAATATTTATTTTCCACATTTTACCAAAAATAGGCCCAGTAGAGCATGTGGTTTATTATTCATGTTAACGAAATTTTAACACATTGCTTATAATGGTTTACCATGAAAATTAGAAATTAATTGACGAAATGATATTTTTTTAAAGATCAATTTAGCCAATCGTGTTTACATGTAATAAACAAAATCTACAAAAATTTTCTTTTCCAAGAACTATTCCAAATACCTAAGGTCAAAATTATCAAATTATTTATACAAACCAAAATTTGTAAGTAAAAGTATTGACCTGGGTAACACAAATAATCATTATTTGTTTATATCAATCGATGAATTATCAAGTTCGCTTGGACCACTTAAATCCGGAGTACAGGCCATAATGACTATCTCAGTCTTAAATCATTTAATTGAAAAAATATTCAGTATACTTTCTATATATATATATATATATATATATATATATATTATATATATATATATATATATTATATATATATATATATATATATATACATATATATATATATATAAATCACTGCAATTTTGCCCTGAAAAATTCTAATTTTTAAACATTTGTCAATGCTAAGCGGTATCATATAACTGACTTGCCTGTCCGATTTAAGAATTATAAAAAAATGTTTTATTTTAATATATATACATACCGTACATTGAGTTTTATTCTATTATTTTAAGGCTATATAAATCCCAAAAAATCATATATTCATCCAACTTCCCAACATAATCATACGACCCGATGCGAGCTCTACAGCATTGGCAGCCAACTTCGAGCAATCGCACGGCACGCATCTATCTACCTGACAATAGTTGACGAACTCACATCCTACGGTGGGTACGAACAGTTAATCACATTTTTTTCACATAAATACGTGGAATAAATCTTATTAAAAGTAAAAGTTCCTTTTTGTTTCTTTTTTTTTTTTTTTTTGTTCATTATTTTAAGTATAACTATTCTTTTGACGATTATTCTTATTAACATTCAACATTTTTATTTCTTTTGAGTATATATTGTAATAAGAATGAATTATTTCACTTGGTTATAGATTTATGCTTTATTATTTTTATTTTTTTAATCATATTTTATTTTAATTATACAAGAATAAATTCTTCACAACTTATCTAAATATTAGACTACAGTTAATTTCATCACATTCAAGAGTAGTCTGTAATCCCAAAGAATTATCTTTCACAAAAAATTTGGATGATGGAAGATGATTTTTAACAAAGTTCATATAAGATCAGTTCAAAAAACAAGAAAACGATGATAATAGATAATAAAAAATAAAAATAAAATTGGTTGTGCCAAAGAGGGGTTTTCGTTTAAATATCCCACTTTACGGCGAGTGGTGGGGGCAGATCTAAAAGGTAAAAGATTACACTTAAGCTTTGAGAGAGACTCGAAGTCTCGATGGCACTACCTGACCAGCATTGAACCAGCAAGGACCGACGGCGGAGGGCCCTCCAAGGTAAAAAAGATGTAGGCTGGCACATATACGGTAAGCTATTTTTTTGCACAATCATTAACCTGCTAATCCCTTAAGATAGATACAGTCCACTGCTTAAAAACTAGAATGTTACCATAAAATTTAGAATTTTGCCTTATTGAGACTCATGAGAGTTATTTTGCCACAATGGTAAAAGTTGCCTAAACAAAAATATTAGGTCAGGGAGCAGAACAAGGCAGATTTAGGATGCTCTTCTATAGTCATTAAAAATCAATTTGTTTTTTTAAATTTTAGAAGGCCCTAGTTAATAAAGTTATGTAAAAACAATGTCAGGCCAATTGCCACGACTGTGTCGTATGTTTCTTATTAAATTAAATGTTTTATCTATCCCATAATCCAGTCATTAAATGTCTGTATGAAATAGTGGATCTGTGCATCTTCACCTTAATTTTTTTTTTAAATTTATTTAAACATATTATATTCTGTCTCGTGGACAATAATTCATCTTAATTAGACACTTCGATAAACTTTTGTTGAATATTATCTGACATATTTAATTATTTTAACCTTCGCTTCATTCTCGTTTCTTAAACTTTTTATTTATTTGTTTACGGTATTGATTCATCGAAAATTTTTTTGTTTTTACTTTAATTGCTCCTACATGAGAGTAGTGTCGTGGGTTATTAATTTTCTAAAAAATTAAATTAAATCGCCAGTTGCTTAAATTAATTGAATGAACGCTTGAATATTATAATCGTGATCAAAAGATCGAAACATTTAGTTGTTCACCTTATACCATAGTTATCAATTTCTTTTGAGATCTGTGTAAAAAACTTTGGTCTTAAAAAAAATGATTGTTTAAAAAATATTTGTTATAAATACGTAAATTAAATACACTTTAACAATTCATTCAGATCACTCTGGGAAACACCAGTACATTGAAGAGAGAGAATTTCACTTCACATAATTATTTTTTACGGGAACTGACGGCGAATCTAACCTGATTCTGTAAAAAACCTCAACTTAAGTATCACGAACTTAAAAATTATTAAACAATTAAGTTTTCCTAAAAGTGGGAAGTTTAAACTCTTAAAACACCCTTAGAATAGTTTTAACAAATACAAATTGCTTTATAATTTTAAAAGAAAACTTTTCTAGTTTTGAATAGTCAGGCAGACCATGGTCTATATGAACTTTTTTGATGCTTCTGAGTTTACCTTCACCATTTAAAATATTTTTCAATATTATTGAGACATCCTATATATATATATATAATTTTAAATTGAATAATATTACATCTTATGTCGTTGCTTCAATACAACGGAATGTAAGCATGTAAACCTTTTATGCTCGTAGGTTTGTAAATTATAAACGTATTATATTAAATAATATAATATAATTTATAACGTATTATATTAATATAATATAACCTGAGCATGATAGCTTTATTTTATCCACATTGGACAATGAAATACCAATGTAAAGAACAAATATGGCTATAAAAAATGTCTATAAAACAGAGCCATACCTTTGAAGACACAAAGCCTTATTGAGGTAGGTAGGATGTAATAAGAGCTCTGGAGATTACGAAATGGCACCTGTAAAGTACTCTACAAAATATCTAATATTTTTATCTTTTCCGCTTAGCTGAAATTAGACACATTGATAAAATTTAGCAAAATATTACGTGACAAATTTAATTCTTCATATCTTCACCTTATTCTTGCTTCTTTAAGATTTTTATATTTGTTTATGCTATTGATTAACGGTCTTCTTGTTTTTCCTTTTACTACAAGAATTTTGAATATGAGCCATATTACAAGCCATATTGTTTTAACCAACCTTATTTTAACCTTCCTCCTTCGAGGCAAGAAAGGTCGAGATTCATAGATCCGTCAAGGAATAAATTTCGACCCATCCAGGCCGGATTTGGATGAAATACGGGTTTTGGTGGACATGGGCATAGAAGTCGTAAATGGTGTTGGATTAACTTATTTTTCCAATACCTTAAAAAATAAGTTTATCCGCTGCGCACAATGGTTCGGAAAAAACTCTTAAAAACAAAAGTATACCAAACACACTTTTTATAGATTTTTTGCCTAAGAATTCCTAGATTGAATTCCAATAGTTTTTTTCTCCAGTTTCCCCCAATTTAACCCTCAAAATTCACATCAAAAAGAATGTTTTAGCAATTTCAATAAACATTTTGCGGGATTTAAAGATAATTTGAATAAATATTTTCATCTCCTTATAAGAGACAAATAACTGATTTTTTCAATTAAATGTCCTCTTAATGGATAACTGAGTTCTGAACAAATTAAATTGGTGTACTCTTAGATTTCTTTGGCGTTCGTTAGCTTGATATGCATTTAATTGGTAATATAAAAATTAGCTGACCTACACGTTGAGACTTATCTCTCTCGATAGTAGATAAAAATGTAACTTGCCATGAAAAAATTGCTAGCTCGTATTGGCTTTTTTAAGGGGACGAACAAGTTTTTTGTTTCCACATTCAAAAAACTATTTGCTTTACTAGAAAAAAAAAAAAAGGATGTTTGCTAATATTAATAAGTGTAACAGTTTTAAGATATCCAGAACTTATTTAGTATTTAGATTTTTATTTACTTTTTCCAAGAATGTTCAATAGTTGAATCAGGTGAGTATCAACAACAATGCATTTATTATTTGTCTTGTTCGTGGATAAGATCATGAGTTTGTTCGAAATTTCTTACAGTTTTGGGAGGTTTTAATAAACAAGGATAGTTCTATCGAGTCATCCTTCACTGTCTGATCAAGAAATTTCTTTTTTCACGCAATGAAAAAAAGTTTCATTCATAGTTTAAACAGTGTGACTGGAGTGAAGTCCCACTTTTACAGAAAATACCATTAGAGGGTTAAAGAGATACTTAAAGTAGACTTGCCCAATGTGAAATCTACCAATGAAGGTACTGGAGAAAATAAGGGGGAAATCAAGAAAATAAAAATTTATCACTGCTTTTACATTTTATACAGTATTTTGTAATTAATCTAAATCTAGATATATAAACATCTATCACAGTTGAGGGGAGCGAAAAACATCTTTTTTATATTTGGAGCTGGTTTACCAGTGTTTTTGGCTTAAACTTAATGATTTTTGCTGAGCATAATCAGGCACTTCAACTGAGACCTAAGACAGTTGATGCATCGATTTTTGAAAATATATAGAATTACTACGACGCTTAAAACAACTGTAAACTATTTGATTCGCTACAACAATTCGGAATTTCGCGAATCACCGAAAAAACTAGATAAGCTCTGCTGTTAACAAAGGTCTGAATTTCTTAAAACAATTTTAAGATCTTGCCTCCTCATTCCATCACCTCGGAATTTATAGAGGATCGACAGAAGTTTGCATCCAAAAAGTTAATTTAAAAGTGTGTTAGCCCCATACCAGACTGAAACGACTAGAAACCGCCCGATATTTTCGACTACTGCAGCACTTACTAGACAAACGCCCTAAGCTTTCAATCAACTGCAAACGACTCATATTTATAACAATAACAAGACCTATTTGGACTTACGGAATTCAGCTTTGGGGCTCCACTAAACCATCGAATTTCTCTCATATCCAATCCAAAATCCTTCGTAAAATCCTCAACGCTCCTTACTTTGTCACAAATAAAATCATCCATAAAGACCTTAATGTTCCATATGTTTCCTATTTGGCCCAATCCAGATACCTATCCTTCCATAACAAACTGCAGAACCATACGAACCCTCTCGTTTCAAACCTTGCTTCCTCCTCGATCCCTGATAACCCTCCGAGGCGTCTGCAAAGAAGATGGCCTCGGGACCTTCTAATAGAGAACTTTAATTTGAGTTCTACCAATGGGTAGTTTCTCTTCATAGTTTCTCTACATGTCATGTTACTAATGTCACATTTACTTGTTGTATTTTTCATGTAATAAATTTCATTCAATTAAAAAAAAATAATATAAAAAGTGTGTTAAATATTAATTTATGAAAAAAAATGCATTGAAAGATATCAAATATATATATTTATCATTGATTCAGGTTCAACTCCCTCAAAAACACAAATGGGCTAAATTTGAGCAATCTAATTCAGTTTCCGAGTAAGTTAGAGCCGATATCCAAGCAAAGATGGGCAAATGCTACTATATCGTATACTTATGCTTCTATACCGAATATACCGTATACCAAGTATTTTATGCAAATTGAATGACTATTGGGAATTCTATCACTGCTTCAATTAATCGTTTGACATCAACTGAAGTAATAACTAAATTCTTTTCAATTAACATATTAAATATTAAAATTTAAAGTTTGGGTCCAAGTGATACCGTGCAGTCTTAAGTTACGATACCAGAATTCCTTAGTAATAATGCAATTTACGATTTTATGACAAAAGTACATTTATTAATATATTCAATATTATTCCCACTTAGGTAACTTTTCCAACATCCATTTAATTTTTTATTATATTTCGGTTAAACTGCTTAAAACTCTCTTTTATAAATTAAATGATCAAATTTCAGTTTAATGCCCAATAATTCGAAAATCTTGATATATTTTTTTTAAGATCCATTTCATGAAGTTATGAAACGAGACTTCTATAGGTCTTAATCTTCTCCAAGCGACATAAATATCAGAAATGGGCATATTTTATAAGTAAGCTATCATATTTAGTTGCTGTTGTAAATAACTTGTCTTCTTTCACGATGCCCTTTGCCCGTCTCGTAAATCTGATGTTATATCCTGAACCGAAGAAAAAATATTATATTCTTATACCTCTGAAAAATAGTTTTTAGAAGTTCATCTTTAATCTAAACTTTTTAATTTTGCAGATTGATTAAAACATAATATTTGGATTATGATGGAACCTTTTAGATTTATTTCAAATATTCCAAATAAATGGTTCAAAACTAAAACAAACATGAAATCCATTGAATCAATAGATACACTTTGTATACGCTTCAAGAATAGTAAAAAAGGTATATTTATCTACCAAAATATCTATTACATCTATAATTAGGTGTACAGATTTCATCTTGATATCACCTTCGTTTACGTTCTATATTTCTCTATCCAAAAAAAAAACCCTTCAAATTCAGGGAGTTATTCTCATCTACGTCTTATACTATCGTTCCAATGTTTTTTAACCCTCTCGACATTTTTATAAGACTAATTTCAGTTATATCAATCAAAAGTACATCCTATTTGAGAATAGCAGCTGACAATAGGTGGCTAATAATAATGGCTAAAAAATACTTCGAATTCGAGACGATTTTTTAAAAGTTTGTTTGTTAAAATAAACAACACGTTTCCTGTAATGAACATCCTTCTTTCGGTATATAATGTCTTGGGTATTTTCAGTTTTATGAACATTTCAATTAACTCCTAGCAGCCAAAAAGTTGAATGCCTCTTAGAAACAGATGTTTAATACGTTTCATTTTGGTGACTAAGAAAATTTAAGCTCTTTTTAAGTGAACCGTTTGTACGACAAGTGGGTCATGAAGGCTATTCGACGCTGATACCATTCTGCTGACATAATGCCAATGTTAAGAAAGATATCGGACGTATCGAAATATAAATATTTTTAATTTAAACATATTGATATTACGATATCTCTATATTTTTGTCCGATTGTCGATAATATACCTTAATATAAAAAAAAAAAAAAATAAACAAAAAAAAAAAAGATTTGTCACGATCAGTGACAAAAACAAGAAGACAGTCTTTTTAGTATCTAAGAACTAGTGGTGGTTTACATAGTCGTCCCTTATTCTCTCTTATTACCTTATTGTCCCTAAAAGTCTGGTGATCAGAGTCCATCCCTTCAACTTCCCTTATTCTATACGATACTTTTAGGGGAGATAGAGGGCCCTTCATTATTCCCAAAACTCCCCTTAACTCCCCCCACTCACTACAACTTATATTTAACTGATATAAAATGTAATCATCGTGTTATTGTTATTATTTTTGCTATTTTCATATTTCTAAAATTATTATTTTTGTTGTTATTATACTTCTACCTAAATAAAATCTTGTGAAATGAAACTTCTTGGTTCAAATTATTTTCTGAGTATTTAAAAGGTAGGTTAAAAGCTAAAAAAGAAATTTTTTATTGAGAACGTTATTTTCTCCACTCCACTTCATAGAATTAGTTTGATATAACTCAGGTAATGATATATAACTGCTTCTTCTATTCTTAAACATTGGCGCGAAAACTAATTAAAATATCGATTAAACATCGAGTAAGTAAAAGAGGTACCTGGACAGTTCAAATACATAACAAGCTATTTTTATCTTTTTTTAAAATATTATTTTTGTATAAATGAGTAATATAAAAAGAATTTTTTTTTTCGGAGAGGAGTTACAGTTCCTCACATCTCTAGATCATAAAAGCTGATAAGATTTTACAAAAAAATGCCCTTACTAAGAAATCAAGATGTATTTTTTTTTTTAAATATTGTAATGGTATGCCAAATATTAATCTCAAGTTTGTTAAATGAACAAAAAGCCAAAATGTTATTTCTACTAGGATGAACCTAATATTTTGATTTTTATTTACACCTAAATATTTTTAAATTGTTAAATATCAATTCAATTATATTAATCATATCAACTTATTTTTGACCTATTCATTTAATTTATGATTTGAAATTTTACATGTATTTTTGTATAACTTTATTTTTTTTTAAATCCTTAGAACTTTTATTTCTAAAACGTTTTTCCTAAAACGTTTCAACGAAGCCATTGTAATAGTTTTAATTATTGGTATTGACTATTTGATATCAAGAAATATTTTTTTAAAACTTGATGTAAAATGGTGTATTAAAGAAAATAGACCCAAACCCCAAAGTGGCTCTAAAACATTGTCCATTAAAATAAATTAAGAATCTGAAGTGACAAACTTCACAAATTGATGTACATTAAAACAAGCTTTAAAAAATATTAAACAATATTTCATCCTATAATTTATCCTATAAGTTAAATATTATTAAATTAAATTATTAATTATCCTGTTCTCTCTAGTATGTTTCAACTTGTAGGCATCCCGTAATTGAGAGCGCAATGGTCTAACTACACTCAAGGTTAAATATAAGTTGTGTTAAATTGTTTGATACGCTTGAAACTTACTATTTTAATCAGTAAGTTGTAATTCCTTAATAAGAAATTTATATAAATCTATACCTGCCTTTATAGTACTTCTAGTATGGTATCAATATCTAAAAGCTTTACTTTTTTACTTACATGACTTTAAATGGTTCAATAATAAGTAGTTCTTAGATTAAAACTGGATCATTGTCAGTTAAAAGGAAAAAATGAATTGAAAATGTGACAAATTTAATTAAATTACAAAGGAAGGAGATGGTCCGGGGAGGCGATCATAAATAGGCTGAATAATGGCAAAACTATTTTATTAAAAGTTTCTAAGTGAAACTCTTAGCTGAACACACCTCCCTGAAGAAGACCTGCAAAGTTGGATCGAAACGTTGGCTTTTAATAAAATAGTTTTGCCACTATTCAGCCTATTTATAACCGCCACCACGGACCATCTCCTGCCTTTATAATGCAACGGTCAACTATTAAATATTCATTAATTAAATTACATGATAAATTAATATTGTAACATTACAACCTGCTATCATCAAAGCAAAAAAATCTATAAATACAAAACATAGTATGATAAGTTCTGACAAAGCTAATTGGCTACCATAGATGTATTTCCTCCACATTAGATATTTATTGAGTCACCCATAATTAATAATGAAACAACAACTTATGGTACGGTAACACCACCGTTACCTTATACTACTGAATTGTTCGAGGGGAGTGGGGAAAAAGGGCAATAATTTCCTCCCAAGCATTTCTACTTTTTGTGTTTGAAACAGCATCTATATCTTCATTTTCTATAACATCACATTTTTCGAGAACTAGAGATTTAAGGAACTGTAACTCCTCTCTACAAAATCTTGTTGTTTTTATATTAATTATGATAAGAATATTAAAAAAAAGATTTTTTCCCCTACGCCTAAGTATGCTTGATCAGCAATGCGTACTCTTGCAGTCCAATATAATTTTGGTCTCCTAGCATAAGGGCTGTCCATTTCACTAAAGGAACATCTTATGTCCTGTAATGTAGGGCATGTGTCAAGATGTTCTCATGTCATAATATCCAAGGAACACAGAGGGCTATCTTTTATACCAATGCGATGGAGGTGCTTCTGCGGGAAATCATGCCCTGTGAGAATTCTAAAGCATGCCACGGCCTGCCCTCTAGGGAGGTCTCTCGGGATCCTGCCGCTTTCTTCCAACAATCCACTTCATCGCTTCCCTTCAATTGTTTGCGCATATTTCTCCTTCAGTGAACTTTGGAGGGTCTGTTTTATTATTCTTTTCGTTGAATTCATGCCCAGAGAAATATCCGGTTGGATCATTCCAGAACCTATTATGGCCAGTTTGTCAGATTCATCATTTCCGTGGAGCCCGAAATGGCACGGTATCCACTGGAAAGCGACTACTGTTCCATTTTCCTCTAATCGGTCCAAATACAGATGGCATTTAAGGACATTTGGATTCAAATTATATCAATTTCGAAGGGGTGAATGGCTGCCTATGAGTAAAAAAAAAAGCAACTTTCTTGTCTCTCCGTTCAACCAATCTCTCAAGGCCTAAGAGAATGGCTTTCACTTCCCCTTCAAAGTTTGTGGCTATCTTTCCGACCGGGGCTCCTTTGACTCAAACTCCTTTAAATAAATTCCAGCATGTTTGCGTGTTTCCAGTGCAGAACCATCAGTATATACATGGAGCCATTCTTTTTCTGGGAATCGTTTTCCGATGGTTTCTAGGGTTATAGCCTTTAGTTGGTAAATTGGTGTTGAACCCTTAGAAACGTTCTGAAGAAGATCACAGTGCACAACAAATTGGCTTGTGTATGGACCTTGTGTCTATGTCAGGAGAGGCTCCCTTTCAGCTAGTTTTAGTCCTTTCCTTTGTATCAAACCTTCCACTGACTTATTAACAGTACTTTTTTTTTTATTCATTGATATTTACAACTGCATTATAAAAAAAAATCAAAATTCAACTAATAAATGTACACTCAGGAATTTAATAACATGAAATCTTTTGTTGAGAAACTACCCACTGATAGCACTAATAATAAATTTACACAAGAAGATCACGAGCCCACCTTCTTTTCAGACGCCTCGGTGGGTTATCAGTGATCGGGGAGGAAGCAAGGTTTAAAACGAGAGGATTCGGATGGTTCTGCAGTTTCTTATGCAAGGATAGGTATTTGGATTAGGCCAAATCGGAAACATATGGAACATTAAGGTCTTTATGGATGATTTTCTTTGTGACAAAGTAAGGAGCGTTGGGGATTTTACGAAGGATTTTGGATCGTAAGTATTGGATACGAGAGGAATTCGATGGTTTAGTGGAACCCCAAAGCTCAATTCCGTAAGTCCAAATAGGTCTTGTTATTGTCATATATATGAGTCATTTGTAATTTATTGAAAGCATAGAGCATTTGTCTAATAAGTGTTGAAGTAGTCGGAAACGTCGAACGGTTTCTTAATACAAGTTTTTTTTATTCATTGATATTTACAACTGTATTATAAAAATAATACAATTAGTAAATGTACGTTGGCAGGTAACAGGTGGAAGGATGGAGCAAGTAGAGGCCTGAGGAGGGTGATGGCCGAGGGGCGACAGCGTGCTATTGAACTACAGTGTGAGGAGCGAGTATGGCGGTCTGCCCATTATCCGAGTTGCAGGTGGAGTGAGATGTCTCGTGGACATGGAGAGTTCTACTAGCCGGAGAGCTGCGGAGAAGCTGTGTGCTGGTAAAAGGACACTCCAAACTTAGTTATGTTCATGCAAATTAAACACCCATCCTGGGAGGCCCGTGTACGGTAGAGGGGGATACGGTTTTGAGATTGCAGAAATGGGGCGTGAGGGAAAGTAGTTTGGGCTAGTATTAATGAGCTAAGGTGTAGTGGGGAGTATGCTTCGCGAATATGATGGAATAATAGGATGTGATGTATTAGGAATGGTAGGAGCGAAAGTTAGTAATAAAGGCGGACGGTGGACACTCTGGATTGGTAAAAAGAAATAAGTGTGTGAAAAGCGCTTAAGAAATGAGCAAGGGTAGGAGCGATCACTCAGGCAGTAGACTGGAGGAAAATATTGAAGGAGAAATATGAGGATATCTTCTTCGAGGAGGGAGGTGTATTAGGAGTAACGGGGGAAACTGTTAATGAAATTCCGCTGAAACAAAATCGAGTTACATATGTAAAAGAGAGGCGGTATCCGCAGGCGTTAAGAAAACATATCCGAGAAGAAATAGGAACCTTAAAGAAACAGGGTATCATAATAGACAGCATGTCACCATATTACAGTCCCTTGTGGGAAGTGAAAAAAAAGGGCGCACCCGGGCGAGAATCAGGAAAAGTATATAGTTGTCATAGATTACAGGAAACTAAACGAAACACTCTAGATGAAAAATACCCGATTCCCAGATTCGAGAACATCCTGGATAGACAGCGGAGCAACATTCTTTAGTACGTTGGACCTGAAAGCAGGTTATCATCAGATCAAAATGCACCCCAACGATCAGCATTGGACAGCATTTACATTTGAAAGTGGACATAACGAGTTTACGAGAATGCCTTTTGGCTTAAAAAACGCGCCGATAACGTTCCAGCGTCTTATGGATGAGTTTTTGAGGGGGTCGACGAAGCTGTGTGCCAAGTCAGTAAAACGGAAGAGGAGCATGTGGAACATTTGCGAAGTGTCTTTGAAAGGCTTAGGAAATTTGGTATAAAATTTTAGTCACTTTTGGGTCAGGGGCATATCAATTATTTTTGCTCATACGATTTCGAAAGAGGGCGTGAAACCGGATAGAAGCGAGGTACAGGCAATAGAGAGAATGGCAATTCCGAGAGACGGGAAAGGAATATTGTTAGGGACATTGAATTACTATAGGCGATTTGTCCCTGAAATGGCAAAATATCTAGTACCTCTTAATAACCTACTCAAGAAAGGGAAAAAAGTGGTAATTACACCCGAGATGGAAAACAATATTAGGCAATGCATGACGAGACTGCAAGATGAACCAGTGTTAGCATTTCCAGATTTCTCGAGAAAATTTTCCATTACAACAGACGCAAGTGAGTATGCGTTAGGGCCGGTATTATCACAGGAAGGGGACAAAGGAGAAAGACCAGTTGCTTACGCCAGTAGGCGCCTCACGGATACCGAAACGAGATACAGTATGTGTTTGGCAGAAAATTTCGAGTCCAGACGAACCATAGACCCCTCCAATGGGTGGGAAAGCTAAAGGAATCTTACGATAGAGTAAAGTGATGGAAAGAGTTTCTGAGCCAATACAATTTGGAAATTGTATACAAACCAGGAATTGAAAATATTGTGGCCGACTGGCTGTCCCGAGCGATAATGGTAAATGCGATAGAAGAAGAAGAGAGAGGGGAACCATCTGGGGATGTCAGACAGTTCTTGCGAGAATGGACACCCGAAGGAGAAGGAGAACGGGATGTGCAAGAAGGCGACGAGGAGAACCAGGAAGAGGAATGTTCTATGGACGAAAGACCCTTAGAAATAGAGGAGTTAGCAGAAATTATTAATGACAAGCGGCATCAAATTATATGGAAGACCAAGACTACGGGGACAACAAAGATTGAGTATGATGGATATGGAAAATGTAAGATCACTACAATCTGTCGCAACCAGGAATTAGAGACGACTTAATTTGTCGCGCACTCAAGGATGTGTCAAAACCAGGTACAACCCATCACATATACGTAGGAAATGCGACGGTCTGGGATAAGATTAAGTGGTTATAGCGGTAAGAGAAAATCGGTACGAACAGAAAATTTATTCGATGCACCATGAAGGTTTAAACACTGAAGGATGAAGAGATTCAGCAGGAGGTGACAATCGCATAGGGTAAGACGAATCACCGAGGAATACAAGAGATATTACAGGCACTAAAACGGAAGTATATTTAGTGGGGGATGAGACAAACAATCAAAGGGGTCATTGGGACCTGTGAAATATGCTTAACCACCAAATACGATAGGCACTCTCCCAGAGCAATACAGGAAGATACGATCCCAGCAGACTCACCATTAACGGACCTACAAATAGACACTTTCACTTGGAGGGGATATAAATGGGTCACGCTGATGGATCTTTTTAGTGAGGCAACAATGGCATACGCATTAGTGAGGCATAGAACGCTAAGTGACCACCTTCGATTATATCACGCAGAAAAAGGATTAGAACCGGGTGTGGCGATGTCGAAGGCTATCACGGCATATAATCATTAAATTCATACCGCAACAGGTTTTTCGCCTTTTGAGATCCTCTTTAGGTTGCGGGAACGGCGCCGGGATAGCACGACTACGACAGTGGACGAGGAATTATCGGAACGTGTCGTTAATAACAGAATAACGTTGGTGAAACGATGGGAGAAATTCCGGAGTAAGATTCAGAACGAAAAAGGTTAAGAAAAGATAACTTAAGGGTCAAGGACATACTCGGCGATATTAAAATTGGAACGATAGTGTACAGGAGGAGAGGGTCCAATAGGGGCAAGGAGCTAGTGAGGTACGAGGGCCCATTCAGGGTGATTACCATTCGTGAACATAACATTGTGTCTATAGAGAGCTTGAAAGAGCCTAAGAAGCGCAGAACAGTCCACATGGAACAACTAACGCTTCCAAGAGGAGCGCGAAGGCAACCATAAATGGCTGGAATGTCCTCATTGTGGGACAGGAAGTTTTGTTTTGTAGTTTTATTTTTGTACTATTGCAGATTTGTTTTTAGTATTGCCTAACCATTGTTTTGCATTAAGTGAATAAAGTAACCACAGTACAATGGAAGAACAGAAGAAATGAATTTAGTGTACATGTTAAAAAAAAAAAAAAATAAAAAATAAAAATAGTTCGGTTGTTCATCTTGTTCTTATTGTTAATCAGTGTAAAATTGTATTGGTGAAATTGTATAGTCTGATGACGCTTCACCCCGGCCTTGGCCTACCTGTAAGATTCAGATATTAGTTTACGAAGAATATTCATAAACTGGCAGGGGGGAGTTAAGGTCCGGTGTGAGTTGGATAATTCTTATAAGATTTAATATTATTTCTTTCATTTAAAAGTAAACACATGTTATAAATATATTGTTATATAATCTTCTCTTATAAAGACTCTACTGTTTGTAAAATAAAAACTTATTGATAATTAATCTATTTCCAGTTGTTTGTTTCTTTATTTTTTTCTATTCATCGAAGCCAATAGTTAACTTATATCTGATAGTATACATTTGTCGCTTTCCTTATGCACTGGTTTATTTCTGAATCCGATCTATCATCGTTACTAATTTTGATTTCTAAAATACATCGACCTTTTCCAATTATTATGCCTCCACAATTAACTCATTTCTTCTTTCAATGGCACTGCATTCCGATGTGAGTCTTAATGATCCTTTGCCAGGTGGACTTGTGCAGTCGCTCTCAAATTACGCCTAAAAGATTCTGAACATCAGTGATGACAGCGTCTTCCCACCTCAGCCTTGGTCTTCCATTTCAGCATCATGACCGGTCAACAATTCACAGTTTCTTATAATAATTTGAATAATCAAAACATTGTCTTAGGTTTGACGTCTATATCTGAATGCTGCATGCTATTCATGATGCTCGTGTTTTATAATTCTGCTTAACCATCTTTCAAGCATTCTGGAGTAAAACTTTAAAGTGACGTATAACATGCATATGGGCCAATAATTTGTATAACCTACGATGGACATTTTCTAATGGTAATAATTAATTATAAGAGATAATAAATTGATATAGACAACTTGTTATCAGATCATTCTCCTTATAATTGGTAAGAATGGCATTACTTACTTTCTATTTTTAAAATTTTCTTAAACTAACCCCCTTATCAAGTTAATGAACCAAGGTAAAAAATATATTTTGCCAATAATAAGTAATATCATGTGAATTTTTTTTTTTTTAATTTAAATTTACAACCTTAAACTTACATACAACTAGTAAATCTGCTATAGGCATATATAATATGAAAGTACTTGTGAAGAAGCTACCCATGGGTAACACTTCAAAGATAAATTAATTTAGGAGGGCCCTTGGCCATCTTCTTTTCAGGCGCCTCGGAGAGTTGTCAGGAATTGTATTGGATGACGGTTACGAACTAGAGGATTGGGGTTACCAAAGAGTTTGGAATTAAAAGAGGTATATCTAGTTTGGGCCAAGTCTTCCACAAGAGGAATGTTGAGGTCTTTATAGATAATTTTATTTGTTACATAATAAGGAGCATTTAGAATTTTACACAGGATTTTGGAAATGGGAAGAATTTGATGTTTCTGTTCAGACCCAAAACTTAATATGAAATTTAAATATAGAACATATACTCGTAATCAGAGCTAAATTAACGTATAGAGGTATTGTATGTTAATTCCATGTTACAGAAGAAGGATAGTGATATGGAACCATACTCTGCTTTACTAGTGCTAGAAATTTTAAATAATAATATTGCTCACTCTCTCTATGGTAATCACTATTTTTATACATTAGTAATAGAGTGTCAATTTGAAATTTCGTCTTCTTCAACTAACAAATGGAAATAATTCAATTTTATAAAAAAAAGTCTAAGTGATTACTTTTACTTGAAATTTGGAAAATGTGGAACCCCTTAGTTTTTTTTTTTGTTATTTATATTTAGTTTGTTATAGTCGGCTAGAAAAAAAATATATAAAACGATGCCCATAAGTAAAAAAATAATTCCATTCTGGAAAAATGAGCAAAAGTAGAACATGCTATCTTATCCCTAACTCAACTTCCACTAGATAACTCCCATGTGTCAATGGCACAAATTCATCTACGGACAGCCACATTTGTTTTAGTTCTTCCTTCAGATTTTTTTACTTCTGTTCCATTTCAGTAATTATTGAAGCTGTCTATTGTAATAGTCCGCGGCACAGACTCTATATTGTCTAGCAAACTCAGTCTTGATCCAGGTATTGGTCTTGCGCAAGACTCTCGTAACAGTCTTGCAGTTACCTACTAGCTTATTACTAGAGAGATATTACTGTATTTATTTAGATATGAGAAACCTAACTTAATCTGAATGAAGAATTAAAAAAAAAAAACAGTTAAATGCAAAAGTCTATTGGCTACACCAATTCATTACATATACTAATACAAATTGTCAAGTCTTAGTAACTATTTTGCCTCAATTTTTATTTAAAAAATCGATTTTTTTTACCAGTCTTGGTCTTGAAAAGTACAAGACCAACACCAATTTTGGGCAACACTATTGTTAACATTCGTCTAAAACATCCAAAATGGCTTCATCATAACCTAAAAAAATTTTATTTACGAAAATTCTCGGAAGTTGGGAGTTTTCTCATTAAACTGGTTGATTTAATGAGACAATAAAAACTCGTGAACACCCATTTGCATTCCACTTGCATCGTAAGATAATTTGATAAAAAAATCAATAAAAATGTAACCTACAAAAATATTCGACCGTTTTGCAACTCATATACACAGATCCATAATATAGATACCCCACTTTCTGGAAAACTTCTATATTTAATAAGCTTTGAATTCATATTAATTAAGTTGAGGGAAAAACTTGAGATTCACATCAAGTTGTGTGAAAAAATGATGTGGTTTTTTATCCTGTCACCTAAAAGTACCCGTGGTTTGAACAAAAATGACTACAATTATTATTGCAAAACTTTTATTTCTTGTTATTCCATAATTTGGGGTATATTATAATGAATATAATTGCCTAAATACCCTTTTTATTTATTTTTTTTTTATTTGATATTAATTTTGTCTAGTTACGGGGAAGCAATTTTTAGAATAGAATAGAATAGAAAAATAACTTTATTCGGGACACAGTCCCTTGAGAATAACAAATTAGAACAAAATTAAAATATTACATCTGGCCAAAACAAAATAAATCGAAAAAAAGAAATAATGTAAAAAAAATATAAGGTATAAACTCTATATATAAAACAAACTAAACTATATACAAAACCATTAATACTATGACAAGAAACTTAAAGCTATTTGCTCTTATAGACCAGTATACACTTTTCCGAAAAAAATAAAGAATTAAAAAATAAAAATATATCAAATTCTCTATTAAAATCCGCTCAAATGGTTAGCAAGTATCTGACTGTTTTTGTGATAGGAATTGGAATAGGAGGGATTTGAATGTGGATATGGAGGGGGAATGTCGAATTTTGATAGGGAGAGAATTCCAGAAATTGACAGAGCGAACAATAAAGGAAT
Organism: Nezara viridula; assembly: GCA_928085145.1. NCBI lineage: Eukaryota > Metazoa > Arthropoda > Insecta > Hemiptera > Pentatomidae > Nezara > Nezara viridula. Next base: position 55,890,429 of record OV725078.1, on the reverse strand, counting down.
TTTGGAATGAGGCAGATCTGTGAGAAGGAATGTAAAGGTCAGCAGGTCGAGATCTTGTGGACAGGGAATGGACTGAGGATTTGAACTGGAGAAGGTTGTAGGCGTAAGAAGGACGATGGTTGTTGATGATTTGGTAGAGGAACGTACCTAGAAAATATTGTCTTCGGAAGGAGGGGAAGAGCCACCTTAACTCAGTGTAGTGGTGAGAGATATGGGAGTACCTCGGGGCACCAATAACAAATCTTACGCAGCTATTCATTAATCTTTTCAGTCTATCACGGAGCTCCACTGAGAGGCCATCATACACCACACAGCTGTAGTCAAAGTGGGGGAAGATGAGAGAGGAAATTAGGAGTCTACGGATATGTTGAGGTAGGAGATGGCGGAAGCGATGAAATAGTTTAAGGGTAGAGATTGTCCGACGGGAAATGTGAGAAATATGGTTGGTCCAGGAGAGGGTTTGATCTATGAAAAATCCTAAATTTTTAACAGAGGAGTAGAAGGAAATTGGCTGGTCATTAAGGTGTAATATGGGAAAGTCAGTATGGGATCTAATGAGGGGCTTGGAACCAATGACGATGGCCTGAGTTTTGGCAGCATTTAACTTTAATCCATTTACATTTGCCCAGGCATTGATTCGATCAAGATCTTCTTGAATCTTGGCAAATGCCCCCAGTAACTCAGAGGGAGAAAAGGATAGGTAGATCTGGGAATCATCTGCATAAAGGTGATGGGAACAATGGAGAATTGATTTAGGTAGGTCGTTAATGTAGGAGCTGAAAAGGAGAGGAGATATGCTTGAACCCTGGGCAACTCCAGAGGATAAAGAAAGGAAAGCAGATAGTGGTTGGTTGGGTATGGAGACTGCTTGGGTGCGTTGGGAGAGGTAAGATTGGAACCAAGAGATGGAACTATTGGAGAAAGATAATGATTTTAGTTTGTTGAAGATTACTTAAAATTAAATATATCTTTAGTTATCGCTTCCTTTTCAACAAAATCATGACTAACTTAAAAAAATGAAAAAAAACATGGATTTCGTACTTTTCTGCTGAAAATTGGCCCATTGCTTATATTAACTTTTTTCTAGCTCTTGAGGTCTAACACCACCCCTTTAAATATTCCTAAATATTTATAATTCTGTCTCTATTTACAAGACACGGTGTATGTAAACAGCGATATTAATTTCATTAAGTTTCTTCAATATCTATGTGTCTGTATTTTTGTGCTCAATTTCTTTTTATCCTATTATCCCATGTCATTCTATTATATGTATATATAGTCTCTATACCTTACATAACTCAAATATGTTGGTTTCCCTGAAGAACATATGAGGAAACTTTGGTACATAAACTGTACAACTTCATAAATGTGATTTTGTTTCACTCAGCCTCACCAACTGCCATCCCCTTGATTTCATCATCTCCATTATGAACTCCAAGTGCTACATAATTTTTAAGTTTTTTTATCCCTTTTTTTTAGATAGGTACAGATAAGTGGATTTTTCGTTTAATCCGGTCATGTCATGTGTGTTCTAAAAGCCAAAATGGTAACTACCGAAAGCTGATATACAATAAATAAAATAATTTTTTACGAATAATAAGCTGATTATTGTAACAAAGTGGTTCGGCAGGAACCAGCGAGATACGTCATGATCATAATTATGTTAACTATCAATACATTTGAAAACAATTAATTTTTACCTTGGTTGTTGCAAAGAATAAAATTTGTTATCTAGTCACATCCTTCAGGTTTGGTGCCATTTTCTCATAATTTTTTATATATCTATTTTAGGCCAAAGGTCACCAAATATACACAATTTTATTTATCTCCTACATTCTTTAATCAATGTTTCGGCTTCAGGAGCCATTTTCAAGATCCTGCAAAACTAATTTTAATTTAGTTTTTACCATTCAAATACATCCTTATCAGACACATATTATTTAAGTACCATAAGCAAAATACAATCAATCAAAATTTATTTTTAATTTTGAATAAATTTATATCATCCACCTACCATGCTTATCTAGAAATAAAGGATCCAAACATCAATACCAATATAAAAACTAATCAAAACAAGACCAAAAATAAAAAAGCAAATCTAATCACAAACTATTTTAAAGTAGATAATACTAAAAAATATAAGCATAACAAAGAAAATCCTGATCTACAATTTCAGAATGAGAAAAATAAGAATATTAACGCAAACCCCAACCCCAAAAAATACTTTCCGGTCACTTATATTAGAGGTTTAACTAATAAAATTGAAAAAAAACTTTTAAAACATATGATATAAATGAAATCAGATTTGGGAAAAAAACCTATTAATAAATTAGATACAGCTGATGCGAAGGACGTGTTCTGAAATCTTCTCTCAGTTGTTGCCCATTTTTCAGCGGAATCTCTTTGATTATTTACTGAATATAGTTGAAGTGTACACCAGAGCAGTTGTTATTTACAGTTTGCTACATTTTTTTTTAATTTTTTTTTTTTTTTTATTTTTTTTTTTTTATTTTTTTTTCTTCTCTTATGATATACGGCATTGCCAGCCAGTGATGTCCAGTAAGGTGCCCACTAAGAGGACTCGGTCAGACGGAGTTAGTACCACTCGTGATTCACCAGTGAAACAAAAAACTCGTCGCTGCCTGCGAGAAATAGCTCCAATAACCACAGTGAAAACTTCAGATACAGAACCTCAGCCTCAACCAGGTACCTCTTCGCAAGAAATGGTTGAAGAATCTCCTTTCTTCACTCCAAACCCGTTCCAAGTGCTTCATAATGACAGAGAAGTAATGGAGTCAGCAGCAGTACCCAGGGAACCAAGGCCTCCTCCGATATTTGTAAAAAATATCAAAAATTTTCAACTACTGTGTACACAGCTAAACGAAATCTGCTCCGGCAGTTATTCTTGCCTCAACAGGACTAACGACACAAAAATAACACCTGATACTGCAGAAGCCTACCGAAAAATTGTGAAGTACCTGTCAGAAACGAATGCAAATTTCCACACGTACCAGCTGAAACAGGAGAGATCGCTACGAGTGGTGGTAAGAAATTTACACTCCTCAACCCCAACTGAAGTGATAAAAGAAGAACTAGCGACGCTTGGTTTCAAAGTGCGTCAGGTAACCAACGTTCTGAAGGAGAATAAGGAGCAGCCAGGAGTGAGTAATAAAGTTCCACTACCTTTATTTTTCGTGGATCTAGAGCCATCACCTGGCATTGAAAAAATATATGATATCAAGAGATTGTACTACACTATCGTGAAGATAGAGAAGCCATACCCCAAGAAGGAAATTGTGCAGTGCCACAATTGCCAGGCGTATGGCCACACGAAAACTTATTGTCACCATCTGCCGCGTTGCGTGAAATGCGGTGAACAGCACAAATCTGTGGAGTGCACCAAACCAATACAAGATCCTGCAGTGTGTGCACTATGCCAGGAGGGACACCCGGCCAACTACAAAGGCTGCCAAACCTATAAGAGCCTCAAATCCAGATACCAGAAGAACCGGATTCAAGATGAGACAACCAGACCAAGAAGAGAACCTTCTAGAATTGTTAACAATAATTTATCATACTCCGAACTACTTGGAGGTAAGAACCCCAATAATACATGTGAAGCCCTGCCGCAGCAACTACCTCAGCCCCAATCTCAATATTCTGTTCATCCTAACACACATAATCATCAACAACCTCAAATTCCTCATATTCCTCCTCCTTCAAATGCAACAGATCTCACTAGTTTGTTAGCATCTTTCCTAACCGATTTCAAATCCCTAGTCACTCCACTCATATCACTCCTTACAAATCTCGTATCTCACCTCATCCCTCCTTTGAAAAATCCTTAATGACCCACATCCCAAAACCCATGTCCATTCTCCTTTGGAATGCGAATGGTGTTAGAAATCACGTTGACGAACTAACAGCTTTACTACAAGACAAGAACATTGACGTAGCCCTAATTACAGAAACTCGACTGACCATAAAACAGCATTTAAAAATCCCACAGTATTTAACATACCGTACTGACCACCCTGATGGCAGAGCACATGCCGGCACTGCTGTCATCGTACACCAATCCCTCTCCATCACTTACTCCCATTACCTACTCAAGATTTCCTACAGTCAACCGCTATTGTAATCAAAGCCTTCTCCTTTCCAGTCACCCTTGCATCAGCATATTGCCCTCCTAACAGATCCATATCCAAAGTCCAGTTCAGTTCTCTCCTCAACTCCTTAGGTCATCATTTCATCCTGGGTGCAGACTTAAATGCCAAGCATCAAGTTTGGGGTTCAAGAACCACGAATTCTCGTGGCAGAACATTTCTGTCTGCACTCAATACCCAACGTTTCAGTCTCCTTCCACCCAACTCACCTACCTACTGGCCCACAGATCCTAACCGCAATCCCGATATCCTTGATTTTTTCATCCACTCTTTCACCAAATCCTTACCGATAAAATTGACCTCAGAATGACCCTGAAAACCCCAGATGACCTTGACAATACCGTACACTTTTTTACCACCACTATCCAACAAGCAATTTGGACTGCTTCCTCTCCAAACCACTCCTCAAGAACTCCTAAGAAAAATAAGTAACCTCAACATCTCATAGACCTAATCCATACCAAACGCCGTGCCAGATTATTATGGCAACGTACTAGACACCCCACCGATCGCCAATCCTATAATTATTTTTGCAAAAAACTAAAGATAGAATTGGCCACCTTCAGATCAAATCCTTCAACTCCTACCTCACTTCCCTCTCTTCTCATGACAATTCCCTATGGAAGACCACCAAACATATCCTAAAACCCCATCATATATCACATCCTCTCCGTCGAGGTGATGGCTCTTGGGCAGCATCTGACGAAGATAGAGCCGAAGAATTCGCCAAACACCTTTCCCTTACATTCACCTCTCATCCAGAATCCAATCCCACCCACACGTCAGCAGTAGAGGAATTCCTTAATTCACCCATCCCACTCTCCTTACCGCCTAAAGCAGTTAATCCTTCTGAGGTCAAATTCCTCTTACAAAAACTACCTACCCGTAAATCACCTGGATACGACCTCCTTGCCTCTCAGATCCTTAGACAACTCCCTCCTAAAGCTGTCATATTCCTTACATACATATACAATAGCATCCTACGAACCACCCACTTTCCTCTTTTGTGGAAACATTCCACTATTATCCTGTTTCCGAAACCAGGCAAACCTCCCAACATCTCAACGTCCTACAGACCAAGTAGCCTTCTTCCGATTCTCTCAAAAATCTTTGAAAAGATCCTCCTGAAACGCATCCTACCCTTTATAGAATCCCAAACTCTTCCTTCCCATCAGTTCGGATTTCGTTCACAACACTCTACAGTCCAACAAGGACTCCGAGTGGTTGATCATATTTCCGCAGCATTGGAAAGCAAGCAATATTGCTCGGGTGCATTTATGGACATAGCTCAAGCTTTCGACCAAGTATGGCACGCCGGGCTTCTTTCCAAGCTGAAAAACTATCTTCCTCAGTCCTTGTACCTTGTTCTCCGTTCCTACCTCTCAGATCGTACCTTCCGAGTTCGTTGCGGTACTGAATTTTCGCATTGCTATCCAATTGAGGCAGGTGTTCCTCAAGGTAGCGTATTGGGTCCCGTCCTTTACATCCTCTTTACCGCCGTTATCCCTGTCCATCCCGATACCTTCCTGGCAACTTTTGCTGATGACACCGCCATTCTATCATCCGACTCAGATCCCAACATAGCATCCTTAAATATCCAAAACCACCTCACCTTGATTGAGCACTGGTGTAATAACTGGCGCATTAAAGTTAATGAATCTAAATGCCAACATATTACCTTTACACTCCGACGCAGTTCCTATCCACCAGTACACTTTAATTCCATCCAGCTTCCTTACTCAGACACAGTCCGGTATCTTGGCTTTCATTTAGACCGAAGACTGACGTGGAACCCACATACTAGACTCAAAAGACAAGAACTCAACCGACGATACGGCCAGCTATACAGACTACTAAACAGAAAATCCAAACTTTCTATTGAAAACAAATTACTTATCTACAAGACAATACTGAAACCTATATGGACATACGGACTTGAACTGTGGGGTACAGCAAAAGCTTCTAACATCAAACGTATTCAATCCTTTCAATCTAAAGTCCTTCGAACAATAGTTGATGCTCCGTTCTATGTAAATAACAAAATCCTACACCATGACCTTAATATCCCATTTGTCCTAGACCTTATTCCAGAAAAATTCTCCAAATTTCACCAGAACCTTACCTATCATCCAAATCCCCTTGCACAATCTCTATCCACCACCACCCATCCTTACAATCCTCCTCGAAGGTTGAAGCGGCAGTGGCCCAGAGACCTTTTGTAAATAAGCACCTATTGGAGTTTTGGCAATGGCCAGATCCTCCACTCAAGCCCGAGTGTGTATGATTAGGTTAGTTCTTTTGTTTATATACATTTATTTTATTTTATTGTATTTATTTTTATTTTATTTTATTGTATTTATTATTATTAAGTTTCTGTATTATTTTTTTTTTATTGTAAATAGAGTGTGAGTGTGCTTTCTCTGAACACTATTATAAATGTCCTTAATGTGACAGAATGTAATATTTCTAAATAAACAAATATATATAAATAAAATTAGATAAATTATATAGTAGAACTAAGGATATTATTCCAAAAAAAAATTAACTAATATTGTTTATAAAATACAATGCAAGGATTGTGAAAATAAAGCATATTACGGACAAACCTCACAATGGTTTGAACGTAGGATACAGCAACATAAACAAAATTGCAGGTCTAAAACGACAAAATCAAAATTAGCAACAGGATTATCGCAGCATACCAAAAAAATGGACATAAATTTGATTTCGGTACTGCTTCCGTGTTGCATAGAGAACAGAATATTGGGAAACGTAGAATAATTGAATCCATTTTTATTACTAAAAATCTTAAACATTCGGTGAATCAACAGACAGATGATGATAATTTAAACACGTTTTATGCTAGTTCAATAGACAAAATTAATATTTAATATACTGATATAAAACAGCTGATCCCTAACCCCTCCACCCCACTCCTTTTGTAAGTAAATCCAGTCCTGTATGAATGCACTAGTGAGGAACAACAATTTCTTGATACCGTCTGCAAAACGTCTGAGGTATATAAATCGATAATTAAAAATAATTCAACTTTTTAAAAAATAATATTAAGATTCTATTTTAATTTATTATTTATATATTACAATTTTTAGAAATGGAAAACGACATTCTTTGAAACAAAAGAATGACTTAAGAACGAATCATATCGCAATGATAGATTTAAAAATTTTATAGCGCGGTGCATGGTAGGTGGATGATATAAATTTATTCAAAATTAAAAATAAATTTTGATTGATTGTATTGCTTATGGTTGTTAAATAATATGTGTCTGATAAGGATGTATTTGAATGGTAAAAACTAAATTAAAATTAGTTTTGCAGGATCTTGAGAATGGCTCCTGAAGCCGAAACGTTGATTAAAGAATATAGGAGATAAATAAAACTGTGTATATTTGGTGACCTTTGGCCTAAAATAGATATATAAAAAATTATTTAAATTTGTTTGTTTTTTTATAATTAGTTTTTTGAGGGGGGGGGGGGGAGGAGAAGGTAAGGGGGTTGGTTCTACGCACTACGCACCTACGCTAGGGTAGTGCTTGAAGCTTCTCTTACCGATCCCGACCCATGGACCTTCTTCTCTTGCAACAATCCCACCTGGAAGTCCTGCCACGCTCCTCTCTGAAACAAAGCATTTAGTTCAATAAAAAAATATGACAATCTCTCACTATACTTAAGATATTTAAAAATCAATTTCTCTATATTTAACCATTAAATGAGGAGAATGGGGTAGCTCAGCGGTAGGACACTGAACGTCAATTTAATACGAGCACTTAAAGGGCTCATACTTAAAATAGAAGAACACAGGATGAGATAGCCAAGTCTAAAAGATGATGTTTTGGTTCTCCATGATTGGAATGAGGTGACAATGAGAAATTATTTTGGAGAAGAAAAAAAAAATTGGGAAGAAAGAGATAGGATATTAGATTATGAGAGGTACTTCGAAGAAATAAGTCATGACATTATTAAACACGTAGATGTTTAAGAATTAAGTCGGATTTAAGAAATATTTTTTCTCTAATTTAAGTTATAATTGAAGAAACTCCGATGTTATTTTTTGAGGTTTGGGAACTTGATTGGAATCTAAGAGATATTAATGGATAAAGGGAAGAAACTTAAGGCAGGGACTTGCACCAATAAGAAATCTATTATTTTTCGCTAGATTCAGGTACAACTTTTTTTCCCCGAAGCTTTATAGTCAATACAATGAATGTCATTCTCGAGGTTGCAAGAAGCTTCTAGCTATTCGATAGTGTTAAAAATTTTTTGTATAGTATTATGTTGTACTTATCAAAGAATTATGACTATAAAATAAATCCATCAATAGTTTTTCACTGTTAAATAAAAAAATAAGAAAACTGTTAACGTTCGTTTGGCCATTTTTAAAATTTTGTTGTCTGTTTTTTTTTTTTTTTATAAATTTACTTACCTTTAAGTTATTTTATTTTTTGTATATACTTTTCAATTATTATTTAGTTGTTATTTTGCTTCTGTTTATATTTTCAGACAGAATATTATAATACTTAAATAAATTTTAAAAAATACAGTTAATTTGGAAATAAAGTTAATTATTAATCATAATTGGTAAATGGTTGTCTGTCGTGAATAATGGAGAGAAGAATAGTTGGGGTGATCAGTCAAATAAGAAGGCAACCTTGTTATCTTTACCTTGTTATCTAGTTCTTTTCTTAGCCCTGATGATGGCCTGAACTTCAGGTCGAAACGTCGGCTAATGTCAAAATAAATAGTATCATTTATTTTTTCCTTCTTATTTGACTGATCAACCCAACTATTCTTCTCTCCATTAATTATTAATCGTTTTGCAAGTAGATTTCGAAAAAAAAATTAAGATAATTTTGAATGAATTTTTATTTTGTATTTGTATAATATACCTCGTGATTAAAAATGTTTCATCAGGCCGAAACTATATTGAACTACGAATTGCCATGTTTATAATATTTATATATAATGTCGTTTTCCCCTTTTGGTAAAATGTAGATCGGGATTCTCGTGGGAATCATTATTACTAGTAATGATAGCGTTTTGGGAAGTTTAACGAGTAATACAAGTTCAAAGCGCTATCTTCAGGAAAATGTTTTCAAAGATGGAACTTCCTTAATTATTTAAAGGGTTCTGAACTGTTTATTCTTGTCAACCTAGCGTAAAGCCACTCTATTACAGTACGTTTTTTTTTTTTTTTTTAATTCAGTGTACACGATTCTAATTTAAAATTATTGTTATTTTTTTATTACATATTACTTGACAACTAAATTGAAAATTTCTTTAATTTTTATTTAATGCGATATGTTATTGCAGGAGAACATTTTAGTGTTTTAATGATTTTCAGTAAGATGAGATAAGAATCCTAATATTTCTGATAATTTCGTCAATGAAATTATAGATATTTATTCCCGATAATTGCTTAATCGACAATGATACATTTTTTTTAATCCAATCCTGAAAGAAACGTGTGAAATTAACATTTTATGAAAAATCGGTTTCGAATGAAAAGGGAATAGACTTATCAAACCTTTTTATTTATTTAATCATCCTTCCTTGCCTTTGGGCTAAACGTTTGTCGGCAACTTTTCGGGTTATTTTTATTATTATTTGTTTTCCACCCTCCCATGCCACCAGGGCAACACGGGTGTATGCAGTAGTGTGATGTTAAGCACTAATGCATAATAACACACTACTGCCATAATATCGATTTACAAAATTCTAAGCTGTGCACACAGCTAGCTCTTCTACTTCCTCATTCTTCAGCAAATCAGGCCTGGCTTCCCGAATCCGGAGGTCTTCCTGGGACTGGTCCTCTTCTCCTTCTGCGTGCACCTAGGTTGAAGTGAGCTGGGCCCACCGCCGTCTTCCATCCATTTATAAACTCTTTGAACCGCGGGAAGTTTTCTTCACTCACCAACTGAGGAAACTCCTCCTCAGTGAGGACGTAAATTCCCGTGGTTCTCATTAACCTCGCTCTTAATTTGTCGAAAGCAGTGCAGGCCGTGACCACATGCTTAACAGTCTCCGGAACACCACAATCGGGGCAGTGGGGATCTATATCCTGTCCGAAGCCATGAAGTTTAGCTCTGAACCCCCATGCCCCGTGAGAAATTTTGAAACCCAATAGTCCGGGAGTACTCATTTCGCCTGTAACCGAGATTCAACGGTGGGGAAGTATTTTCTTAAGGTACTGCCTTTCGGAGTTGTCACCCACCGTCTGCTCCAATCTTCAATTGTTTCCTCCCGGATAATCTTTTTCCATTTATTTGGGTTTTCAATAATCCTCATCCGTAGGTTCTCCGACAGACCTGTTGAACCCTCTCTCTTGTAATCAAACCTGGTCACTTCTTCTCGCAGGAGGAGGTCGAGAGGCACCACCCCCGCTAAGACCTGCACTGCTTCATGCGACGTAGACCTATATGCTCTGGTGACCCGAAGCAGAGCAGTCCTCTGAGTCGATGCTAGCCTATTTCTTTGTCTGAGTGTAAGGTTTCGGAACCAGAAGGGAGACGCATACCTAAGGATACCCTCCACAACACCCTTATAAATAGTGATTGTGGCTGGATACCTAAGGCCCCAAAATGCGCCCCCCACACGACTTAGACCGTTCATTGCTAGGGCCACCCTACCTGCCAGATATTCCAAATGAGGCGTCATATTGAGACCTACACCTAACCTAACCCCTAGGTAGGTTACCACCTCACTTGGACGTATCCTCTGCCCTTCTATGTACATCATTATAGGGTGTGCTCTATCAGTCTTTCCCGTAAGGAGGATGGCTTGAGTCTTGGCAGCAGCCATCCTCATCTTCTTCCCCTCACACCATCTAGCGACTAAGCCGGCGCATCGCTCTGCTTCTCTCTTGACTCCAGCTCTGCTGTTGGAGGCCACGTAAGCAGTGGCAGGAAACCGCTCCTCCTCTGACACTCCCAGTAACTCATCAAAGACGAGCTTCCATAGAGCAGGACCAAGCACCGATCCCTGAGGGCAACCTCTCTCTATGGAAGCTTCTACCTCGTAGTATTTGCCTCTAATCTTCACACTTCTGTCCTGGAGGTAACTTCTTACTAGTGTGTATAAGTTACTGGGAGCATCATACCTCTGAAGCTGCTGGAGCACGCTAGGCCACCATACGCTGTCGAAGACGGAGGATATGTCGAAAAGGAGCAACATGACATACCGCTCCGCCCTCTCCTCAACATCTCTGCGCACTCTCAGCAGGACATCAGCGATTCCTCTGCCTCTGGTTGATCCATATTGCCGTGGATGACTTCCTCTATCGAAAACAGGTCGTAAACTAGTCATCATGAGGTTCTCCAGGACCTTGCTGATCACAGGGAGGAGACATATCGGTCTATATGAATTAGGGAGTTGTTTGTCACTATCTCCTCCCTTGTAGAGTAGTCTCAAATCAGCGATCTTCCATCTTCTGGGAAAGTATCCCATATCCAGACATTCATTGAAAATACTAAACAGCCGGTCTTCAATATACGTGATACTATTGCTCAAGATCGCTGCATCTATTGCATCAAGTCCTGGAGTACGATTAGTCTTCTGCTTATCCACGGCAATACGAAGATCGTGAATGTCCCATGGTGGGCACAAATCTGAACCAGGTGGATATACCGTGGTGCATCTCACAAAATCATCATTTTCGCTGTCCTGGGTTGGGTCATCTCTGGGATATATTGCTTCAATGAAAACATTGGCAGTTTCTTCAAGGGTGGTTGCCTGAGTATTATGATACCGCAAGGCTGCAATTGTCTGCAGCGGGGACAACTTACCCTATGTTACTCTATACGGAATACCCCAGGGATTCTTCAAAGACTCTTCAACGATGAAATCGTCCCAAGACTTCCGCTTTTGTGAGCGAACCTCGTTTCGGTATATCCTGGCTTTTGACTTGTACTCATTGCGAAGTACAGTGCGCCTCTCGTCGCATCTGCACCTCTGATATGACCGCCGGGCCTTGTAGAGGTCTCGTTTTAGAACAGTTAAGGCTGGCGTCCACCATGGGACAGGTCGAACCCTCGCCTTACGGTGCTTGAGTGAGTGTTCGGCAGCATCACGAATGTTGTTGGTAATCCTGGACACCTTGTAGTCCAGATTGTCGACTACATCCATCTCTGCCGCTTCCCACTCCTCGTCTGCAATCACTCCTTCCAGGCAGGACCTGAAGCCACTCCAGTCATTTATTTTAGTGACGAAACCTTTATCAGTACCGTGGGAACATCTTGGCTCATTTACCAGGCCAATTGATATCGCAACGTGATCGGAACTCGTATCAGATCTGAGAGTCCAATCAGCAATATACCTCGTAAACGCAGGCGTGGCGATCGTGACGTCAATCCAACTCTGCCCCATGCCGCCAGAGAAGGTAGGGGTGGCAGAGGGTTCGTTCATCACAACAAGGTGATGCTTGCTATGAAATTTCCCATTTTAGCGCCTCGCCTGTCAGTAATATTGGACACCCAGACCGTGTTCCAGGAGTTGGTATCTGAGCACATGATCACATTCCTCATCTCTCTAATGATCGCCTCCATAGCGGATATGCTTTCTTCTATATCACTATTCACAGGTAGGTATGCCGATACCAATGTGAAAGATATCTTGCCCCACTTAACATAGCAAGATGCATAATCCGCCATGGTGTGTTGCCTCAGATCCATCACGTCAAGGTTAGGATTATTAATCACTATTGCAGCCCTGGGCCTCCTCTCTCCACTGCTCAGGGCTATAACCCTTGACGTGAGGCCGAACCCCGTAACCCTGTTCCCACGGCAGCTAGGTTCCTGGACCGCCATGACATCGTAGCGTTGTGCCATAGCCCGAAGCTCGTCAGCTTTCATAACTTTTCGGGTTATGAAAATGTTGCCAATTAACATCTAGTGTTCATGTTAACATAGGCGTCATAAGCTCGTCTCCACAAGGCCTCCATCTTCTTCTTCCTTCTCTGTCCAGCGGTCGTCCAGCAAATGGTCCTCTTCCTGGAATATTAAAATGAGCAGGGCCAACTGCAGTTTTCCACCCGCATATTAAAGACTTGAAGAACGGGTAGTTCTCTTCGGTCACCAACTGAGGGAAACGTTCTCAGAGAAGACGTAGAGCCCAGTTCCTCTCAACAGTTTAGCCCTAAGTGCCTCAAAGACGGCGCAGTCCACAATAATATGTTCAGCTGTCTCCGGAACTCTGCAACTGGGGCATAAGGGATCAATGTCCTTTCCAAAGTCATGCAATTTAGCACGGAAATCCTATTTCCAAGGTAATCCAAGTGAGGGGTAACATTGAATCCTCTTCCGCATCTTATATCAAGGTAGGTGACCACCCCACTTGGACGTATTATTATTCCTCCAATGTTAAGATTTATAAGGTTAGTCCGATCCAAGACTTTATTTTTTTGGGTTCCCCCTTCCTCGCCGTTAAGGCTATACGCAGTTTTCCGGGCCAGGGGTGTGGGTGGGGATTTAAAAGACGCCTTGGCACCGGAACGCGAACTCATGACTATTTTTGTATCAATTATCATATATCAGGTGTGCACAACGCGTTAGCCCGTTCGTCCACCCCGCCCACACCCGATCCAAGACTTATCAAACCTGTTACCGTCTGTCTATTTTGGTTACAAAAGAAATGGTGGCCAGCATAAGAGCCTGAGTGAGGCCTATCTGCTCTCCCTCCCAATATTATATGAAGGGGGTAGGCTATACTATTATTACTAATTGGGTTTTGTAATATTATTATTAATTGGCCTAAGCGAATAATTTGCATAGTATATTGGTCAATGAACAAATGTCCATATAATACAAAAATAAGTTAATATAATGCATTGTAAGAAAGATAAATCCATTTATTTATCCTTGGTAGATTTCAAAGATTCGTTCCAAATAATAAACCAAAACATTTTTTAAAAAATATAGCTCGCGGCGGTACATACACTTTTTTTTATAAAAAACGGCAGACGGTTTAGTAGGCGTTAACTGTTCAAAAGTGTGCTAAGCCAGTCATAAAAATAAATTAATAAACACATAGCTTACTTGATAAATAATATTAGGCATACATGCCAGTGGTCTCTTACGATATTTATTTTTAACAGATTTTAATAAGTCATGAACATTAGGCAAATTACATCAATAGTAATATGAATGTATTTCCATTTGAGATCTAATAATGTTGAACCTTATCATTTTCATGTCGTTTATTGCAGTAGAAATAATTTAGCTCTGGGATAAATGCAAGGCCAGGAAACTTGTCGAAGAATTGTGTTTTTTTTAAATGTTCTGACTAATATTATACTTGCTAATGAAAAAATAAGTGGAAGTCGATAGAAGGAAGACATAGTGAAGTGTGAGCCGTTTTCATAAACTTTTTCCAACAGAGTAAGCGTACTCATGAAGTACTGTGTTTCCTTCCCATGGCACCATGACCTTTGAAATAAATATCTTATCTACCTAGACAATAATGAAATGACATCTAACCTGCTTCATTTTATTCCGATTTAATTTTTCGAAAAGTGAGCAGTGCGATAGATTTTTTGAAAAAAAAAAATACGTATAAAGAATGATGACTAAACATTTGTTTAATTTCAAGCTCAAGAAATTTTTTTAAAAGATGAACGCTTTTATTATTGAGATTTCATGATTTCATATACATATTTATGAGCGTATTTGTGAATGTATAAAAATATACATATTCATACTTATCGATTCCTGTACCACTAACAGATTAAAAATCCATTTAATTCTATGCAAATTATTAAAAGTAAACAAGAACCTGATAAGCGTTACTGTTCGTTAACATTATCATGATTCACGGTTTTTATTTTTTCTTATAATTATTGATAATTCACTTAATTTGATTAATTTGATCATTCAGGTTCCCTGTTCGCTTTTGTCACTTATATTCAATTGTTAAATATAAGTTTATCCTGCCTTTTAATGTTCCAACAGCTCCAATTTAAAATATGTTTACACACACATATATATATATATATATATATATATCGATAACAAAGCAATGATTAGTGAACTATATCCTAATATTACTTTAAGGTTGGTGTTTGATCGCTACTTGATAAATAAATAAATACCATTAACGCCAGCGGTCTGGAATAAATTACTATTTCATCAGGTATACCTAAGGTCGATCGTGGTCCATCGTCCATTAGTAAATTGTTTAAACATTGGGAGGGAGGGTTACGTTGGTTGCGGATATTTTCAGTTTGTTCAATGGTTCAAATTGTTAAAAACTTGTTGTTCTAGCGATGAGAATAATACCTAAAATGTATTTTTTTTTAAATCTTAAATAGGTTTGACATTACACACAATAATTTTACAATGTCATCCTCCATTGATAAATTTTTCTATCTTTCATACATGTACCTTTCTGTAGTCTAACATTTTACAAACAGGTCTTTCCGGTTACTCGAGTAAAAATATTTACAATAACATCTATACAGGATAGCCTGTAAGGATATATCTTTAAAGGAATATATTTAAATTTTTAAAATTGTTTTTAAAGGATATATTTAATTAATATTTAAAGGAATGATAGCAGATTTCATGAGCTACAAAAAAGTTTGTATAAACAGTGGTCCGATTTTCCTAAAAAAAAAAAAGTAGGAAATTTAAGTTTTTTGTTTTAAGTAAATCACGTTTTTGTTGAAAAAATATTAAATCAATTAATAATTGCTTCACAATAAACTAGAGAAAATTTGCTTTAAGTGCAGTTAGATTTTTTCTTTGTCAAAACCATTTAAAGAGAAATTTTAAGTTATCTACGCTAAGTTCTCTTTTTCATGTAATCATTGCTTATTCGTGTTTTCTTTATCACCCCACAATTCTACTACAATTATTACACTTTTAGAAGAACTTTCCTGTTGGATAAGCCTTAAAGTTAATATTAATTAAATTGAGGTATGTTATGGAATAAGTTGTGATTCACCTTTCAATATGTCACACACACACACACACACACACACACATCTTTATTGAATATTATTAGAAACTATATCCTAATGTCCTTAGTGAAAGAATGTAATAATTTATTACAATTTGTCAATCAGGACATTTGTGAATAGTGATAAAGTAGGTCTTTCACACCGTTTGTACAATAAATAAAAATAAACTCAATAGAGTAACCGCAAAATGATAATACTAAAAATACATATTTATAAACGAAACTAAACTTATTATAGTACCAAAGTATTTATAAGGAAATGAAAATCAAAACAACTTAAATAAAGGCATACTTTTATAGAATATTAAAAAAAAAAAAAATGTGATCTGTTATTCTGTCATCAGGATAATTAAAAAACTTTAATATATATTGTTTTCTCTGCTCTGGGTTGTAAAGTAGTAAATTAATCTCAAAAACAAACTCTTTATTTATAAAAAAAAACTTATTAAAACTCTTCTCTCGTTGGATAGAGCATTTTTTAACAAATTATTTTTTGCTGTATCAATCGTTGAATTCAGTGATCCATTTTCAATAATATTCTGATTTTTTTTTTTTAATTGTGGAAAATATAGTTAATTCCGATTAAACGAAATCGAAAATGATATGAGGTTTTATTGATGATTCTTTCTGGGTTTTCATGACACCCGAAAAAAAAAATGATAATTCTGTACTTTTTTTTTTTTATAATTTGAAAATTAATACATTCTGCCGCATTGGAGGGCATTAATATTAGGGCTACATTAAACATTCACACAATATATACAAATGACAACAAATATAGAGATAAAGGAAAAAGAGTTGTGGAAAGTAAAGTAAAAAAATTAACATATATAGGTAAAAAAATAAATAAATAAATTTAAAAAAATAGAGAGAAGCTTAATGAAATTGAAATATATAAAACACATTCACACCTATATACCATAAATTCTGAACTAGTATCATCTTATATCATGGTAATCGTAATATTAAATTTTTGTAACTAAATAAGTTGTAGGTTATGAGAGGAAGAAGCCATTCACTAACTTACTTTAGTTTAGTTTTTTGATTATTATTTAGTTAGTTGTTTGATTAATATTTAGTTATTATTTTACTTTCGTTAATTTTATGTTATATGTGGTGTGAATGCGTTCATATCTCACTATAATTATTGTCCACGTGACAGATTATTATATTTAAAAAAAAAAAAAAAAAAACTAACTTTCAGTTGGCCAGTAATAATTTGAAAAAATAAAAATAGGGCCGCGGACTATAAAGAAATCATAGTGAAATTTGAGCATTGACTTAAGTTGCTAGAAAGTTTTATGCTTAAAATAAATAGGCTTTTAAGTAGAAATTCATAATATTGATAATGAGAAATCAAGAACAGTATTTATTAACTTAATTTTTTTTTTGTATATAGGTGTGAATGTGTTTTATATATTTCAATTTCATTTAGTTTCTCTTTATTTCTTATTTTTTTATTTTTTTTATTTTATTTTTTATCTATGTATGTTAATTTTCTTATTTTACTTTCCACAACTCTTTTTCTTTTATCTCTATTTTATTTATCATTTGTAGGTATATATTGTGTGAATGTTTAATGTAGCCCTAATATCAATGCCTTCCAATGCAGCAGAATGTATTAATTTTCAAATAATTAAAAAAAAACAAATTGTTTTTTACGTTATTTATTTTTGACATAATACGAAAAAAAAAGTTTATTCGAAAAAAACTGCTATGTTGTTTATTCCTGTTGAAAAACCTGGAGAGCACCCACATCAAGTGCGAGAGGCCACCAATAGTTTAAAGGAAACACTGACGCAACGCATACATGGAATCTCTTATAGGAATGTCTAATCATAACGGCAATAACTGCCATGGAGAAGTTTTATCGCTTTAATTTCTGGATCTTAATAGTGGGATCAGATAATAGGTATTGTCGATTGGGAGATGACACCGAAAGATTGATGGTCTGTACCTCACGTCATGACCAAGCAATATCCTCAACAAGGTGAGCAGTAAATCCTTCAAAATTAATTTCAACTTCAAAATGAGATTTTTTTTTTTCCTTTTGTAACGGTCAGTAATTATTTGCTGGTCGAATTAACTGGAGCATATGTCAGTTCCGCTGGAATGGTTGCCACAGGTTTTTGACTACCCTTTTGCTTTTTCCTTCAAAATGAAATATATTAATTAAAGATCTCTACATTAATTCAGAAACATATATATATATAAATTAGTAATTATTCTACTGTTAACTTTGGGTTGATTCCATTCCCAGGACGGTTTATAATGTTCTTAGATAGAGACCCTCGTAACCATGTAATGAGAGAGAAATACTGCCCAAAGACGTAGGGGTCCTGAATACAGAACATAATTATCAATCCCTTCTTGAGCATAACATTAATATATTTATATATTACTTTTTTTCTCTTCCTTTTCGTATTACTAATCATACGGATTACTATATTACGATAGATTAGCTCAGTTATATAATACATATTTAGGTGGAACTAATATACCCTCAGAAATATACCGCAAACAAAGTGGTTACAAGATCACAACACACACTTAGCAATCAATATGGATTTAAGAATACAACTATCGGAGCATAAACAGTTATTCGTTTTAATATAACTGTTACGATTATTTCTTTTATTATTATTTATTGATAAATTAGATTTATTGTTAATTGTTATTTGATAGTCAAAATTGAGTAGCTGTTGGTAAATTTTTGCGATTTGTAAGTAGAGGCAGAACTAATTTCCGTTTAAATTTAAGAATATAATCAGAAGGATATGGATAGATAAACATCGTAGCGAAAAAGAAAAACAACTTTAATTGAATAAATAAATTTAAAAAAGTATTTTATGATATCAATCTGGCTTATTAATGATTTTTTTTTAAAATTAATCTAAATAAGTACTCATTTTGGAATATGAGTTCTTCTTAAAATTCTAATTAACCTTTTTTTACCTGGATAGCATAAACATATATTTCCTGAAATTTAATCATTATAAAAAATAAAAAAGAACAAGTAGAACCTTGATTATTTTTGAAAGAATTTAACAAGGCGGGTTGATTTTATTAGTAGTTGACGTTCAGGCAACTATATTTAGATTTTTCGAATCACGCAAACGCAATGAAAATTTTTATTTAAAATAAAATCATGTAGCACAAGATGTATTTAAAAAATCTATGTTTTTTTTTTTAAATAGTCTTTATTGAAATATATTACAACCTGTCACATTCAAAAACAAAAATAAACTAATATAACAAAATAAATACTTGAGTACACACATGCTTTTATACAATATTTACAATATTCAGTCATTCAAGATCTCCGAGCCAAGCCTTTTCCCACACTCGTGGAGGATAAGGCAGGACTCTAGGAGATCTCAGCGTCTTTCACTCAGCCATATCAATGGCAATACCAATGAAGGCTGAGAAGAGACTATAACCAGACATACATGGCTTGAGTGAAGAATCTGGCCATTGCCAGAACTCCAATATATTCTTACAACAACTCTCTGGGCCACTGCCGCTTCAACCTTCGAGGAGGATTGTAAGGATGAGTAGTGCTAGAGAGGGATTGTGCAATTGGATTTGGATGATATGTAAGGTTCTGGTGGAATTTGGAAAACTTTTGAGGGATAAGGTCTAGGACAAATGGGATATTAAGGTCATGGTGTAGGGTTCGGTTGGTTACATAGAACGGAGCATCAACTATTGTTCGAAGGACTTTGGACTGAAAGGATTGAATGCGTTTGATGTTGAAAAATTTTGCTGTCCCCCACAGTTCCAGTCCTTAGGTCCAAATAGGTTTCAGTATTGTATTGTATATCAGTAATTGTCAATTGAAAGTTGAGATTTTCTGTTCAGTAGTCTATATAGCTGGCCATATCGTCGGTTGAGTTTTGTCTTTTGAGTCTTGTATGTGGGTTCCATGTCAGTCTTCTGTCTAAGAGAAAGCCAAGATACCGGACTGTGTCTGAATAAGGAAGCTGGATGGAATTAAAGTGTACTGGTGGACAGGAATTGCGTCGGAGAGTAAAGGTAATATGTTTGCATTTCGACTCATTCACTTTAATGCGTCATTAATCACACCAGTGCTCAATAAGGGAGAAGTGCTTTTGTAGTTTTAAGGATGCTATTTCAGGATCTGAGTTGGATGATAGGATTGCGGTGTCATCAGCAAATGTTACAAGGAAGGTATCGGAATGAGCAGGGATGTCAGCGGTAAAGAGGATGTAAAGCACGGGACCCAAGACGCTGCCCTGGGGAACACCGGCTTTGATTGGATAAATATCGGAAAATGCCGTTCAGCAGCGTACTCGAAAGGAGCGGTGAGAGAGATAGGATCGAAGGACTGATGGAACAAACTACATATCTGGTCATAGGTTATTTAAAATAAATAATTAAATATATAAGTTTATATAAATTAATTTTTAAACACATATTAAATCAAGATATTCTATTTTATTATCTTTTTTTTATTTATTACGTTAAGATTTAGACATCCAGAAAATCCCTTTTATCATTGACCTTAATTACGTAAATTTAATCACTGTTTTCGTTTTCTCAATGGAAATGTTATATGGTTTAAGATGATGTACTTATTGTATGTAATTATCTTGAACAGTTTTTGAGCAATTCCTTCATATTAAATAAAAAAACGTGACTACCTTAAAAAAAAAAAAAAACACAAAACCTTCCTTAACTCCTTTTCCGTTTGGAATCGGCCCTTTCAAATTTTTGAAATCAAATTTTTTTTGGGAAATTTTGTCTAGAATTACCCTTCAAAGTCTGGCCATTATTGACTGAAAAGTGATTGACTTAGTATCTCATAGGACACTAACAATTTGGGCATTTAATTGACACGCATTCAAATACTAGAATTATTGTGTTTTATGTTAGACGTGAATATGTAAATTTTAATTTTTATGAACTCTTTTTAGATGGATTAACGTAAATAACATAAAAAAAGTATTAGGGGAAAATTGCATTCAGGATAAATAATTTTAACATATTCCATATCCCAGTCAATGGATTGCCCGTGACGGACCAGTGGCTTGGCCTGCACGCAACCCAGACCTGACACCATTGGATTTTTTTGTTTGGGGGTGACATTAAACAAAAAGTCTATGCAAGGCCGGTCAATGACCTTAATTCCTTACGAAGAAAGATAATTGAATCTTGTAAAACAATAAAACATATCCAGTGAGGTTTCGCCACTGCTGCTGTTGAAGAAAGATGCCGAGCCTTTCTCAATTCTCAAGGAAATCACTTTGAACAATATTTAATATGAATGTTAATTTTTACATTTAATTAATAAAGTAGTTAAAACAAATAAATAGGTTTTATTAATTTCATATAACGTAAATAATTTATAACAACGAAAATATTTAGGTGTGAATATCTCCTAAGCAAAGCGTTTGCGGACATACGCTCAAAGGAAATTTTTTTCTTGTTTTGGGATCCTTAGTTCATTTTTGCAGTTTGGCCACTTAACCTTGAAACACCCTGTATATTGAATTGAACTATAACTATGTGGGTTGACCATTAATTCCAGGTCATACAGTAGTATGACAAAAAGGTTATGAAAAGCTAGATAGTAATGAATCTGGCTAGTAATTAATAAAGTAACCACAATAATGATTTGTCCTGTGGACCTTAGGGATAAATATACACAGGAATAGAAGAGAGGATAAAGGTAGTCTGAGGACTGGGAAGGGAAGTTACTAACAATTGATATCCTTATCCTTTAATAATGATATGAGCTCTGTGGAGTAAGGGATCTTTTGCCGAAATCTGTTATTGTTCCTTAAGTCTTGGTAAGGATTCTATTGTGATTTTTTAGATAACTAGTCCTAGTCTATTAAAACTGGCCTTGTCCATTGATCAATGGGAATCGTCAATAAATTATATCTCAAATTGGAAAATTAAATAAGCTCAATTTTATATATAGATACTTTAATTACTAATTGGGTAGTTCAGAAAATAATGCAGGATTTCATGTTTTCTTTATATTAACCGCCTATACAGGGTGTTTCAATTCTTAATGGCCAAACAATGGGAGGGGAGGGGGAGAGGGATGATTCTAGGGATGATTTCCAACAAAAACGTTAATTTGTACATGGCCCAGTACCGAACGGGTAATCACTGTTTTGTTCGCAAATAAAATTTCGTTTTCATTACGATGGTGCACTCTGAATGTTAATATCGTCAGCAGTTTTTGAACAATTCCTTCTTATTAAATAAAAAAAACTTGACCACACAAAATTGGCCTTAACTCTTTTTCCGTTCGGACTGGGCCCATGTATCAAAATAACATTTTTATTAGAAATTTTGTCTAAAATAATCTCCGAGAGTTTAGGGTATAAGAACTGAGACGAACTGTTTACGTTTGAGGGTTTGTTCTTTCGTATGAATGTCAAAACTTAATAATGTCACAATAATTTCAACACTTTCCCCCCTAGTTAGAAATTATTTAGCCTGAGCTTCATGCCGCAAACTGGAAAGCAGTAGCCCAAGATAGACAGAGGTGGAGAAGGCTGGTTCAGGCGGCCAAAGATCTACAAGGTCTGTAGAGCCAACCAAAAAAAAAATGATGTTTAAGCGTTGTTTTGTGTAATTTTGCTTTACGAGTTTAAACTGGGTATTACGTATCGGTAACTCGGGTTAGGTAGGACTCAACATGTCAGAAACATTGACGAAGTCTGGGACGCTGGGAGCTTGAGTGAGTGCACGATTCAACGATGGTTTAAAAATTTTCGAGAGGGAGACTTCAGCATTTAAGACAACGACAAAGGAATTCTTCCCTTGATGGCGATGTTCTACGAGCTTTGGTTGAAGAAATCTCAGAACCTCTGTTCGAGAACATGCAGAGAAATTGTTAATTAAGCAGATCGACCATCGCTAACCATGTCAACGGAACTAGTGAGGTAGAAAAGCTTGTAACTTGGATTCCTCATGCGCTAAACGGCGGCCGAAAAATCTTCGTTATGAAGTTTGCGCGACACTTCTTTCCCAAAACAGAAACTAACTCCACCGTTCCTACTCTGCAGACCTCTTGCCTGCCGACTATTTTTTTTTTTTTTAGACCTCTGGGCCACTTTTTTAAAAATTAAAAGATTTATTTATCAAAACTAGTGAAGAAACACAATTTCAGAATTTATTAATAAAAACGGTTCAACATTCTATTCAGAGTGAATAGAAAAGTTAACCAACACGTATGCGTTGGCAGAAATTGATCGAGAGTAATCGTTGTATTTGATAAATAAAAATAGCTTCGCATGATTTATTTTATATGTTTTATTTTAAAACACAAAACTACGTTAATTTTTTAACAACCTAATATAATGAAGATAAAATTAACATCATTATTTTTACTTGTCACGGATTAAATCCATTGTTCATACAATAAATAAATACATCACTGATTAATAATGACTCCTAAGTTAATTATATCTAATTACAGTATGATTAAAACGTCATTTTCCTTCATTTATTTTTTATTATATGTTTAAGAGATAATAAAATGTTCGGCGCGCAGTTTCTTGATGAGTCATCGATGTGGCTCGTGAAGCGGTTTGGATTGGATAAATATGTACCATCAAGACTTAAGTAAAAAGTATTTTAAAACAAATAAGTTAAAATACAATGTATTTTGTTTTTCTAAAATACCATCTTAATCACCAAGTATTTCAATTAATATATATTTTTTAATAACTTCACTTCATTATATATTTATTTAAATTTAAAAAAAAATACATTATATTTAAACAATTAAAATATTCTTAATATCATTTTATTTTATTTCGGTGTCATATAATATTTCAGTTTATATCTCATTAAACTTAGGTACACCAATAATCTTTATATTTACAATCTTTAATTTGGAATGAAGAGGTTTCAGCCCATCGAGCCATTTTCAAGTGTAAAAATAAGATTTCCAAATGAGTTATTTACAATATTTGTTGCTAATTTTTCTTGCATAATTATTTATTGTATCATTTATATAATTAAAAAAAACTCATTTATATTGAAATACAGATTTTATATTTACCTATCATGTCTTAGTTCACTGCATGTCTTATGGAAAACAGGTGTCTTCTTAATTTGTTTTCAGCTATTGGTTTAATGAAATATAAACAGAACAATTTAAATATTTTGTGATTAGAATTGTAATTTAGAAACACAAAATACTTGGTATTTTAAGCAAAGTGTTTCAAAATATTTGTTTGGTACTTGTGCGCGACGCGGACTGCTATCTGCAGATATCTTGTTATTTAAAGTGTTATTGTTATTTATATTTCTTATTATTAAATGTTTATAACCTCAAAAATGATAATTGTTATAAGGCTCTGATAATCCCTATCTTCATATGAAATTAGACTCTCTTATAATAAGAAATATAAATATATTTGGTGTTGCCTCTTTTTTGCCTGTTTCTTATTAATATACATATACATATACAGCTGGATTTACGGGGGGGCTTTCGGGCTGAAGCTCCCCCAAAATGGTAAAATGTAACCATGTTTTATGGTAAAAAATATTAAAAAATTATGTCTTAAAGTATTATTGCTCATTTAATTACATTTAATAGGACTTCAAGAATTACTTAAACACCATTTCATATAGGTAAGTAATTGTCGTTATATATATGAAAAAAAAGCTTCCGGGCTGAAGCCCCCCCCCCAAAAAAAAAATTAAATCCTTTACCCGCTAGTGTATATATATATATATATATATATATATATATATATATATATATATATATATATATATATATATTAATAAGAAATATAAATATAACAATAATATAGTAATTTAATAATAAGAAATATAAATAACAACAACAACACTTTAAATAATAAGATAACTGCAGATAGCAGTCCATTGAGGCCGCGTCGCTCACAAGTACCTATTTTTTTTGCCCAGATCTCGTGCCATCCATATAATGATCAGCATTCTGAAGAAATCATACAATGAACAATAAGCCCGGAAACTATTAATTTAGAAGAATTAACTCCATTTCATGATCTTAATTAATCTTTATTTTTTGTCCTGTTTTATATATATATATATATATATATATATATATATATTTATATATATATATATATATATATATATATTGTAAAATTATCGATAATGATATAACTTAATAAATATTTTTTTAAATAAATATAAACATTTTTTTTTTGGAAAAAAATAGGAACGAGGCGTAGGCGACGGGGGCGGTCGACAGAAAAAGAATATACACCTTAAAAAATATTGTCACCCGAAACTGCTGATCCCTGGAGATGTGTCAAGTATACGAGGACCCAGGGCTAAATCACGTCGTGTTATGTTTCCTGATTGATGGAACCTGTGAAGAAATAAATTACCTTTTTTTTTCCCCTATAAAGTTGTCACACATCTCTCAGGTTAAACCATACAAGCAGACAATTTTTTAACGAGCAGGGAGATGATTTTTTTTTTTCTTCACAGTTAAAACCACGTGAATAATTCCTTTAGATTGAGTGGGATTAGACTTTTCGCGGTAGTTATATCCGTGATATTTGGGGAAAAGTAGATAATTCATGATTTTATTACAATTGTTTTGTATTATAAAAACAATAATTTTGTTTTTAACAATCAGATCACACCCGAATCCTGTAATTTAGTTTAAATTTTTATTGTTTCGTTAAATTTGTATTTACTTTTTTATAATACTTTAATTTTAACTGCGATTTTTTTAATTCAAATTATTTCAAGTTAATTATTCAAGTTATTTGTCTTGCCTACTTTTTTTTTAAATATCTCGGAAATATTGTTTTTAATAGCATGATAATTTAAATACTGTCAGTAGGCCTTAGATTTAAAATTAATTTTTATGATTCATTATTTTCTTTGATAATTTGTGGTAAGAAGAGTAATGTAGGTATATAATATGACATTTTATAAATAATAATAATAGTATATATAAATATACAGTATGTAAATAATACCGTAAGATGGGGAAACTTTGGGACAGTGGATAAAATATATTAGTTTTTGGTGATTCCGTGGTGGATACACTGCGTTGGTTCAGTCTAC
This sequence comes from Nezara viridula, assembly GCA_928085145.1. Taxonomy (NCBI): domain Eukaryota; kingdom Metazoa; phylum Arthropoda; class Insecta; order Hemiptera; family Pentatomidae; genus Nezara; species Nezara viridula. The sequence continues at coordinate 55,864,232 of OV725078.1, read as the reverse complement.
AAAAACGTGGTTTGTCTAGGCATGTGCTGCGCTGAGTTAGAGAACCCTAGGTCAATACACTCGTTGTGCAGTTAGGTTTTATTTATTTCCATTTTTTTTTTTTTCAAAATTCTTGTTTTCGTGAAACAAGTTACCCACCCGGTACCAATGTTATCCCATCTTACGGTAATAGTTTAGATTTCGACAATTTTGAAATATGTAGGAGAAGTGAAATAAATGTTAAAAATTGTTCATTGAAATATAGTTTATTTTATAAGCATTATTGCTATTTTAACATAAAAAATATTCATATATAAAAAAATTAAAATTATAAAACCAAAAAATTGTATTCCTGGGTGGGAAAATCTAACAACTTAAAATATCCGGCTCGAAAATGACCTTTTTTTCGTCATATATACATGGCATTTTTTTCCAATAGAACGTTAATATATTTTTTTCATTAAATGGATAAGAGGTAATATCTTGTTCGTTATTGCTCCTCTCGACGTTTCAAACCAATTTTTTTTTCACCATGTCAATCATTCGATTACTGAAAGGTAGCGAACCGTAGGTAATAAAATTTGGAGCTTATATTTAATTTTAAAAAATTGGCTTCTAACGAATTCCTCGTCACTTATGGATATTGAACGAATTCATATAATCTTTGCCAACAAAATAAATTCATTGTTAAATTCTTTGACTCGACGGTTATTTAAAACGCTTATATGGAGGAAATACGTAAAATCTTCTCATAATATATCCTCCACAAATTTCGATATTTCAATATAAATGGGAAAACAAGTTTGATATAAGTTTAAAATCGGCATAAATGTTCCTCATCGATCAACTAACAGTACTTTTGCAGTTAATCTAACACCTTTTCTTTTAAATGAGGGGAGGGGGATTAGTCTATCTGTCTAGAAAAACTAGGTCAATTTATATAAACTTAGCTAAGCCATCTTTTTACAGGCTTACGAACAGTTCCTTAAAAATTTATAGTAACTTAACAAGCTGTAAACGTTATCTTTAATACTGTGAAACATTTACCAAAGATAAAGAGACATAGAGAACATTTTAAATAACATGTCATCTTTTAGAAGAGTGAAGAGGCGTTTATAAAGCACGGGGACAGATAAGGTCTTATTTCTGTGTATTTTTACTGCATACTCACAGATAGTACCGAATTGAACGAGGTATACACAATTCTTCATAAAAATATAAGGGAGTAATCAATTCTCTCTTTTTGAAATGTTTTTATTTTATTATATTACGGGTAAAAATTTCTCGTTAAAATACAGACATGAGAAAAAATTGTGGATAGAATATTAAAAAGATATTAGGAGTCCGTCGCATAGTCCCGTTAATGTACGGAATTCGTAATTTAAATGGGTTTGAAATGTAATATTGATGTATTATTATTCTCTCACTAGATCTTAGAAAAAAGGTTAAAGTTAAAAAACTCTTCGTAAAAATAGAGTCTGTTTTGTACCCTGAAAAAAAGAAATATAAAATAAATATAAGGAGAAAACAATCATTTTAGACGTTAAAATAATAATAAAGATGGCTACTATGCCATTTTTTGAGTAGCTCAAAATAGGATTGTAAAGAATAGACCAATTAGGTTATGCACTCTTTGATATGTGATGGGGAACAGAATTTATATATATATATATATATATATATATATATATATATATATATATATAAATAACCAGGTTATATATATATATATAACCAGAACTGCTTACAAATCTGGTAAATCAATATCCCATGATATGAAGGCAAGGGGGTTAAGAGGGCAAGGAGGACGGGGCATGCAGCTCGTAGCAAGCCATCTGGAAGCCTCTATGTAACAACGAATGCCTCAATAGAAGACAAAAGACCACTCGGAAGACCAAAAAGCAGATGGATAGATAGAATCAACAAAGATACAATGGAGCTGCGTACAGATAAATGGAAAGAAATAGCCCAGGATAGGAAGAGATATAGCAGGCTTGTTAAGGCGACAAAAGATCTACATGGTCTGTAATGCCAACAGAAAAAAAAAATATCTGATTTTATAGGTGACTTGCTTAAATTTTAAAATTAAATATTAAAGCAGACACAATTTACTACAGGTTTTATAGGTAACATATTTTTCTAAACTTAACTTCAATACAAATTACTAAAAAGAAATTGATGTTTTGAAATTCGAAAAATCTTACTCTTGTTTTCCACTTATTCTAATGAAATTGGTCATCAATAATTAGTGTTTTTCTTGTTACTTTTAATGAAACATTTATGCCAAATCATTTACTACTTATAAATGGCATAGTTATAGGGAGGGCTATACAAGAATATAGGAAGTAAAAAGAAACAAAATGTTTCGGACAATTAAATTATTGTATGAATATTTATATGTTAATACACTCAAAATAACGTACTAAAACGCTCTTATATTATTATATGTACATATGTGTATTATATATACATACATATGTACACACATTGGGACTACGCTGCTCATAGAAATGCTAACGGACCATCCCGCCAATTGAAACGAAGTCGGTTTCCAAGGTTTAGTCTGAAATTTCTTGAATGCCGAAGAACACCAGTATGAACTAGACACTATCGGCACTATATGAACTATTCGTACCTTTGTAATCAATTAGTTTTCACGGTTATATTAAAATTCAAATTGTCAACATCTAATTCCATCAGATGTCTCATAAACACGGGTTGGCAACTTAGATCGCGAATATGTTTTCTTTTTCAGATTTTGTTACAATATTTGTTTTTGACATTAATTTCTCTGATAAATAACGTGATCAGTTGTAAACACAAATAATGCTAATTTCTCTGTCCCACATATTTGATCCATTTCTCTACCATTCTATGAAAAAAAAAAACCCAGAATATTTTCGAAAAATTATATGTTTGTTTTTTATGGATAACAAGGGCGAGAATTTTCCGTCAAACTGAATAGCCTGATTAACAATTACTTTCAGTTGTAATGTTCTTCAGTTAATTTTTATTGCAATTTTCAAAGACTCGTCATACACGATTCCCCCTCACATTACACGGTTATTTTTCCAAGCAGGTATATTTGGTTCATGTTATTTTATACGTTTTTGTCAGTGCTCTACTTTTCGTTTTTGCTGTGAAAATTATGGGAACGGTTTGGTCTCAGTAAAACTTTCAATTTCAATTTACCTCACTTCTATTTTCCTTACATCGCCAAAAGAGATGAAAACAGATTTCAGTGAACACAGAAGTGTTAGATGTATAAAAAAAAAAAAAAAAATTAATTAAGTATGATGGTCTAGTAATTTTTGTAGTGGACATCGAAATTTTTTTTTCCGTTCACTCTCAATGTGATTTCCATATAAGTTTATTACCATTTATTATTTTGTTTTATTTTTATTCTCTACTCTATGAAACAATAATAATAAAGGTTTTACTGATTTAAAACAAATCTCTTTTGTCGAAGGTTACACGATCGGTCACCGGTCTTATAACAAGACTCGTGAAATCTAAACCGAACTCTCCCCCTCCCTTATTATTTAAAGAAATCCTCCTGAGGAAATTTGAGCTTGTGTAAAAGAGCAGTTTAATCTTCGTTAGAGGGTATATTTCGCCGAGCCTTTAATTGAAACCTTTCATAAAAAGGAATCGTTTAAATATCTGATCGATTTGAATTTAATTTAAATTGCAGTAGTTTTTTTTTTTCTTGCGACAACTGAATTGAAATGGATATCACTTTAAACAACTTAATAATTAAATGTCTACTATTGGCGATGCACTATGTCATACATATTTCTAATTACAATATTAAACACCTATTAAACAATTTCTATATAAGCGGTATGAAAATTCCAAAGAAATTAAGACGTATCATACAAACAATGAAAATATTATAAATTGATTTCAAAACTTTAATATTATATGTTATATGTTATTAACTTAAACCTCTTGTGAAAGTGAGAAAGCGTCATAACAGACAGAAGAATACATCATATATAACTACCATTTAGTGGAAGAATAGAGTGTTAAAGTAAAAATAAGCGAAGTTTTTTTAAATATTATTTTCGTAGAAAATATCGCAGATCATTGGATAGTGTTAACATTGAGTTATTTAGCTTTACCTATCCATCCCTCATCTTTGTTTTTGCTGTGTCAGTCATTACATTATGTGTGTTCTGATCATAAAATGTGTTATATTTGAGGCCAACTAAAAAACGAATTTTCCCGGTGTTTCGACTTAGCTATTAATAGAAAATAGTAATAGAAAAATAACTTTATTCTGGGACACAGTCCCTTGAGAATAACAAAATAGAACAAAATTAAAATATTACATCTGGCCAAAATAAAATAAATCGAAAAAAAGAAATAATGTGAAAAAAATATAAGGTAAAAATTCTATATACAAAACAAACTAAACTATATACAAAACCATTAATACTATGACGAGAAACTTAAAGCTATTTGCTCTTATAGACCAGTATACACTTTTCCGAAAAAAATAAAGAATTAAAAAATAAAAATGTATCAAATTCTCTATTGAAATCCGCTCGAATGGTTAGCAAGTATCTGACTGTTTTTGTGATAGGAATTGGAATAGGAGGGATTTGAATGTGGATATGGAGGGGGAATGTCGAATTTTGATAGGGAGGGAATTCCAGAAATTGACAGAGCGAACAATAAAGGAATTTTGGAATGAGGCAGATCTGTGAGAAGGCATGTAAAGGTCAGAAGGTCGAGATCTTGTGGACAGGGATTGGACTGAGGATTTGAACTGGAGAAGGTTGTATGCGTAAGAAGGACGATGGTTGTTGATGATTTGGTAGAGGAACGTACCTAGAAAGTATTAGAGCTCGAGAAAATTTACTTTTGATGAACTCTAAGAAAAAAAATGAAACTATCATTTCAAATATAAAAAGTTATAAGTATATTTTCAGAACTTTTAGTTATTCCTGCCATCATTATTTTTTATAATGAACAGTAGAACAATTACTCGACTCAATACGAATATAATATCTGGCATTGCTTCCCTCCAAAAAATAAAATAAATAAAAAATATCTGTTATTTTTATTACTCTTTAATTAAAGTGTATTAATATAATTAATTAAATTAATTCATAAAGAAAAAAAAAAAAAAAGGAAAAGATTTCAGTTCTCATTGATGAAAAAACTCGAAGCAATCCAAGACGAGACTTGGTCCTGCATTTGGGAAACACTAATAGTGTTTTTTTTTCTACCAGGGCGATTCCGTAATAAAAAAAAAATGAATACAAAAATAAAAATAAAACCCTGTCCAAAATTAAATCATGGATTACCTACTGATTGCCTAGCACAACTGCGGTTTGACATATTGAATATAATCTGTTTTCGGATCTCACTTTTATGACATTGGAGATAAAAAAAATCTGAATCTCAATGAAGTTTTAACTTTTCTGTTATTCCCGCTACTGAATGAATAAAGGGTCTTCCTGACACCCAGTACGCATTTACCCCTTTAAGGCAGTATGGAAGTTTGTACTTAATTGAATTATCAATCTTATAAAAATGAACCTGATTTAAACATGGCTTTCAGTATAGTATTTTTAATTATTCTTCTTAGCGATATTAAGCAAAATAGGAAACTTCTTGCTTTAAAGATAAAGATGTTATTTACTGGCGAATTAAAATAAACTCCAATAAATCCCACTAAATTACCTTTACCCTTCGTCGTAAACCAAAAACTTCCTGTCCTACAGTTTCCTTTAACAATACTTCACTTATCCCTGTTGAGCAAATCCGATACCTAGGACTCCACCTGGACAAACGACTAACTTGGAATCCTCATACTAGACTGAAACGACAAGAAACCGCTCGACGTTTCCGATTACTTCAGCACTTACTAGACAAACGCTCTAATCTTCCAATTAATTACAAAAGACTCATATACTTGACTATAATAAGGCCTATTTGGACTTACGGAGTTGAGCTATGGGGCTCCACTAAACCATCGAATTCCTCTCGTATCCAATCCTTACAATCCAAAATCCTTCGTAAAATCCTCAATGCTCCCTACTTTGTTACAAATAAAACCTTCCATAATGACCTTAATGTTCCTTTTGTTTCAGATCTGGCCCAATCCAGATACCTATCCTTCCATAATAAACTTCAGAATCATCCCAACCCTCTCGTTTCTAACCTTGCTTCCTCTTCAATTCCTGATAACCCCCCGAGGCGTCTGAAAAGAAGATGACTCCGAGATCTCCTAATGTCAATATATCATTAGAGTGGTACCATTGGGTAGTTACTCAGCAAGTGTTTTTCATGTCACTATATACATTATGTTCTAATTTACTAGATGTATTTATTTAATACAGTTGTAAATATTTTTAAGAAATAAAAAAAATAAATAAATAAAAAAAAAAGATGTTATTTAAAATCAAACTTTTTAAAATCTAGTGCACACTTGTATCAAATTTTCACATTATAATCATACCTTTCTTAGATAGTAATTACATTTGCCATTATGATCGTGTAAAATAGTATCCAGTGTGGTGGAACGCTTTCTTAGTTTTTTTATTCATAAATCAAATTTAAAATGAAACTCAGTTTTCGTGCCCAATTTCGTTGACATGTTAAAAGACATTCGCGTATCACGGTTCCTTGTGAAGTGTTAAAACCACTGAAGAGCATTTGTGGCCTGATTTAAGGTCGCACTCAAGTTATCAAATCTCTACATTGGATCATGTTACCAATTATATCATAGGCAGCAACCGACATATTACTTAATATGGCTTGTGGAATGAATTCGAAGAAAGGTCTATCTTCCACAGGTATCCTTACAATTAATTATAATTAATCAACCACCAGGTTTACGGGTTGTGAGCAATACATTAACAATATTGGATAAACTGTTTAACATAAGCTATTTTAGTTATTTTTAGAAAAAAAAAAACATTAACTTTTTTATATAACCATAAAAAGCTATACATTCTTCTATCTGGAAATATCCTTTTTTTTTTTTTTTACTATTACTCAAGGTTAGTTGTATCTGTAATTGAACACACCCCAATGCAATAAGACCGGTTAGCCGATTTTAATGAAACGTTTGCTGTGCCATCTACTGTATCTTAAATACGTAATATCAGTTTCGTACAACTTTTCGTTTTTGAGCTAGAGTGCTCACATACACACAGACCAGTTTTCGGGACTTGGTTATTTGAACTCAGGATACCTTAAAATTTGTATTTCCGTTGAAAAGTCAGATTCGAAAATGTTCACGATTGCAATACTTTCCCTTACTATATATTACGTATAAAGGTAAGTGAAAGTAAAAAAAATGTGTGGTGAAATAGCATACACAGCGTTACTTTATATTAAAAGAAAAGAAACGGAAAACAGAACATAATTGAATGAGATTTTAATTTACAAAAATTTTATTCGAAATTGTGTGATGAATCTTGAATATAAATTTTAAAATCTACCCTCTCTTTTTTCTATTAATGTCTAATCAATTAACAATATACCGATTTGAAATATAACTGTTTTTTCCCCGAGCTAAAACAGTTTTTATATCTGAATACTTCTGGTCGAGGTGTGAAATACCGAAATAGAATCCCTCGCAAGGTAATAGAGCTTCGATTTATTTCAAGTGCCACGGACAGGAAGGCCGAAAAAAAATATATATCGGTGACCATTGGCTATAAGGTGTGGTTCGTCTCTAGGACCCCTTAAGGCTGGTGGTAGGGTCATATAATACCAACAATTGAAGCACAATAAAAAAGATTAATTGTCTTATAATCAATTAAATATCTATAAAAATAAATCATAAAGCATATAACAAATAAATAAAAACGTCTCCGAAATTGGCTTCTGGGATATAAATCGATTTGGAGATGTTTCTTTCCTCACATCCTCCCTATACGAATTCCCAACTTCCTGATCAAATTTTCAGTCAATTTATATATTGGGTTATATAAATATGGGAAAGCCCAAACATTTATTGCTCCTTACAAGTGGGTAGTGTAAATTGAATTTTCAACCAAAATAAGGTTGCTCCAAATCTCAATATGTTAATATGGTTGCATCGAAAAGCGATCAGGCAAACTAAATTTTATATTTTGTTCTAGTCGAACATAAAAATGAATGCTAATTAGCAGATTTTATAAAAATATTAACATAATGCTTCGTTGAATATACATATCGTTCTTATCCTTTATAATACTGCCCGACGGCAATTCCTTCTTACTGTTTTCCTTTCACAAGTCCTCAGAACCAAAAATCTTCCTTACATATTACAACTCCTTACTCTACGCTCCTCTATCCACTGTCTTAATACAAAATCTCAACCTATAGACCTATATATTTCCTCCCATAAAACAACTTCTTTTAGCAAATCCCACCTTCATACCTCAAACCACGCCCATAAACTCCTTCAAACAACTCCTATTCTACCACTAAATACAAATTACGTTGGTCACCAGCAGTTAATTGATTGAAGTCAGTTTATTTTTATTTATTATTTTTTTTATATCTCAGTATTTTATTGTATATATATATATATATATATATATATAATATATATATATATATATATATATATATATATATATATATGATTAAAGTTTATATCTCTTAGAAATGAAAAAACGACATTTGATGAAATAAAAGAATGACAAACAGACGAATTATATTATAATGATACATTTTAGGAAACTTTATGAAGCTGTGCATGGTAGGTAGATGATAAATTTTACATTAATTTTAACCAAAATGCTTTGTTATAATGAAGGAAATTTTTTATAAAATATTATTTGGACCATTTATATAACTTATTGTTATTGAATTAATACGTGTTTTATAATGATGCAGTTTGAAGTATAACAACTGAATTAAAATTAGTTTGCAAGATCTTGAAAATGGCTTCTGAATCCGAAACGTCGAATAAATAATACATGATGTGATAACTGTGTACATTTGGTGACCTTTAGTCTTATATTTCATTAAAAACTTTAATCATATATATATATATATATATATATATATATATATATATATATATATATACTGAATATAAAAAATACTGAGATATAAAAAAATCAATAAATAAAAATAAACCGACTTCTATCAATTAACTGCTGGTGACCAACGTAATTATATAACCCAGAAATTTGTTAAAAGCTTGTGGAACCTTTGGCCTTATATTTCATTAAAAACTTTAATCATATATATATATATATATATATATATTATATATATATATATATATATATATATATATATATATATATATATATATATAAGGTTAAATAGCTAAGAAATATATATATATATATAAGGTTAAATAGCTAAGAAATATATATATATATATATATATATATATATATGATCTGCCTTGGAAACGCTCAAAATAATTACAAAATTAAAATTATTCCTTACTATAAATTTTGTGATTTTTTAAAAGATAGTTTATTATTTATCATGCATTAATACTTGTATTACAAATATACATATTTAAGCTTGTGTTTTTTTTTTTTTTATTCCTGACCAAATATTCTAGATGAAGAAGAAGGTGTACTAATAACTAACCTCCTCCACAACTGACAAATTACACCCAATACAACTCAAGAATTACAAGGAAGAGAAAAAAAGGAAACAAAAGGAAGAGCTAAGAATGAAAAATGTGCCTCAATAATACTTTTAAAAGGGAAAATATAACTCCTTTTCTTAGGTATAAGTTTTTCTTTTAGCACAACACCACCAATAGGCTTCTGCTATTTCTTTTAGCATTTCTAATAAGGTGTTGTAAACGAATAGCTAAGATTTAAATACAAAATAATATTTAATTATTTATGATATGACTAATGATATGACTACATTAGGTTTCCTTCAAATTGTATATAAGATATTGAAAGGCTTGAGATACATTATCCTTTTTATTTTCCACCATCGTTTCCACTTATGCTGATGACTGATGGCACATGTGTGTCATCAGTTAATATTGACCCATTTATTGCTTCATAAACTCTTCAGTCACATATCACGACCTTGAAGAATGGTGTCGAAATCGGAGAATTAAAATAAATTCAAACGAATCTCATCAAATTACCTTTAACCTTCGTCATAAATCTATGACATCCAGTCCTACAGTTTGTTTCAATAATAATCCATTTATTCCGTGTTAAATAGATCCGTTACCCGTTACCTCCAACTGGACAAACGTCTTACTTGAAACCCTCATACAAGATTAAAACGACAAGAAATAAGCTTGACGTTTCCGGTTACTTCAACATGTAAAGAAACCCACTAAACTTCTAATAAACAATAAAAGAATAATTTACTGGACTATATTAAAACCTTTTAAGACTTATGGAGTTGAGCTTTGGGGGCACTCTAAACTATCAAATTCCTCTCCTTTGCTACCTTTACAAACCAAAATCCTCAGTACTCCTACTTTGTTACAAATTATGTTACCCATAATGACTTGAATATTACACATATTATCCATATGTTACTGACATTGACCAATCCAGAAACCTAAACATCCATAATAAGCTTCAGGTGAATCTAAATCCTCATGTTACTAATATGCCCCTTCGATTCCTGACAATAGTCCGAAGTATCTGAAAAAAAAAAGATGGCCTTGGGAACTTCTAATGTAGATAGAGCTACCAATGGATAGTTTCTCTTCAAATTGTACATGTCATATTGGCAATTCAAATTCGCTAGTTTTTTAGCTAATACGTTTTTAATTTCAATCAACATATTTAAAAAAAAAAAATGTACAGTATAGTAAGATAATTGATGTTTGTCACCTTGCTAATGTCACCTTGATGCCCTTAAATTCACAAGATTGGCGGTGTTCTCCTCCTCCCCCCCCCCAAAAAAGTATGAATGTGTTTTTATGAATTTCATATTTTTATGGTATCTTAAGTTTCATTTATTTTGTTTTTTATTAAGCTTTCTTTTCTTTTCTTTTGTTATAATATTGTTATTGTATATATGGCATAAATGAGTCTTACACAGCTCTAATACCCAATGCCTTAAAGTAAGACAAAATGCATTAATTAATGAATTAATAAAAAAAAAAATAATAATCAAATTAAAAAAAACTTTTTTGAACTTAGTGACTTTTTTAATTTGAATAATTAATCATAGCATTATGATGATTAAGCATAGCATTAAATAATTAGATAGTAGCATAATCATTTTTAAAAAATTCAATTAAATGACTAAAATGTATTTTTTTTATTTTTACGGCCGATTAATCCAAACAGCCGATTAATCGGGTTCTAGGATAGAAAAATGAACCTTATTCTAGAACTAAGTCTCCTTAGAATAACAATAATGTATAAATACAAAAGAAAATACATATCTGGTCAAAACTTAACTTAATAAGGATTCTAACAACACATGCACTAATTTAAATAATAGTAGGTATAGAACTAAAAAAATTAAAATAAAATCTAAAAAAGACTTCCTTCAGATATTTCTATAGTTCTACTATACACACTGGAGCTGAAATATGTATCCCCATACTAAGAGTTCAGCAATTATTTGTAAAAGGAATCAAAAAAGCATAATATGACTAATTTATATAGGTTTATTTTTATCTTTTATAAATATTTTATCTTTTTAGTTCACGAAATAACATCACTACTATACGATAATGTCAGTATGGAATAAAATGAAATGATATATTTATTAAGTTTGTAAAAGCATAACCTTTCTTGGAAATTAACTTCTTCAATAAGGAAATATTATTCACAAATATCGATGTACTTTTCTTGAAAATATAATCAAATTAAAGCATCAGTTAACTGAGCTAATTTATATTATACTCGACGCCAAAGTTAACAACCTGGTGATAAAGCTGACGGAGAATCTAGAAGAGGTAAAATTAATATTAGTAAAAAGGGTAGAGGGGACCACTCCTTTGAAAACTGAAAAAAAAAACTTAAGTAGAGAAGGTAAAAAAGTCAACTAGTTAATTTCAAGCTAAAGCTATTTGAAAAGTTTCAAGATACCGAGTTCAAAAATAATATATATTGCATCTCAGATATGTACTTAAGTAATTAATTATAAATGAAGTGACTTGTGACATGACGTCATCGTCAGAGGCGAAAAAGTTGTAATTTATGTTAAATTTTAATAAGAATAAAAAATTCTTTCCACACTTAAATTTATGCCTTAAGATCGGTTGCTTAAAAATCAAACTTAACTTCTGATAGTTGTTTATTGAACGTTTCGGAGAATCTGTGCCCCCTCTTCAGAAATATAAAAAATGTACTGTCGTATTAGGATACCAAAAAAGGTTAAACTCCAATGACAAACGTATAATCGCTGCCACCAGGATTAAGAGTAAAGGCTCTTCCCAATTCTATAAATAATGTGAGCATAATTCAAAAGAATACACTTTGACTAAAATTATCTTTATTTACATGATCTAGTCAAATCTACGCTGAATTTCCTCTAGCTTGATATAACTGCTATAGGTCACATCCAAAGAGCTGAAGGTGACAGGGGACCCGTAGTCTTGTGTTGTATCAAAGTTAAAGTTAAAAGGGTAATTGATTGAAGTGAGTTTACAAGAGTGTTGGAATATGACTTACAATGGTTTGGTGATGGTTGCCGTGTGGAGAGAGCTGCCGAAGAATCTGTGACTAGAATGGAACTCCCTTCTAAAATTTAGGGGTAGGCATTTGAAAGGGGCTCGACGATGACATCAAAAAGAGAGAGGGTTTTATCAGTCATCTGGGAACGTAAAAGAGTTAAGGTTTGAAAAGTCAATGATAAGATATGGTCGTCCCTCCATCTGAGAATTTTATATGTTAAAAAAAATATTTCTAATTTTTATGGAAATTGCGAACGCTATTGATAAAATCGGCAGCTATCTCAACAACACCAATATAGTTGAGGTTCGATTTATAAACCAGTCATTATTAAATAAAATACATAACACATAAAACAACATTTTAAATAAATATAAATTTATAAAAAATAGGTAACTTACATTTTACTTTTCCATAAAAAATTAATTTACCTATATTTCTTAACAAATGTTTGTAAAGTAGTATTTGTTTTTTTTTAAATGTATGTGTTATGTATTTTAGTTAATATGACTGGTATCTAAAATTAAACTAAAATGTATTGGTATATTTTTTTTTAGATTGCTGAAGAGAGGTACACAGATAATCGAAATGTCCAATAAACAACTATCAAAAGTTAATTTTGGTTTTTATTAAACTGACCTTAAAGAATACACTTAAGTTTGAATAGAAATAATAAAAAAGGTCAAAATTTTGAAAATACAAAAAGAATAAAAATATAGTTTAAATGCTATCAGAACCAAATCCAGTGCAGAAGCAGGAAATTGATTTCGGGAGGAACTGGTCTGGGTTTCTTCTTCTTGTTCATGTACAATACAACGTGGCACAAAACCTAACTTGAGACAAGTTGTGTGCCATGGCGGCCACCAAACATAGTTTTTTACTCAGCCCATTCAAGAGACCCAAATCAGAAAGAAAATGGTTCGCTTAAGAGATTAAGCTTGCCAATATTATTGAGTGCCTATTACAAATAGGAAACCAAACATATTCCAAACGGATTCACTATATCATGCAATTTTACTCGTCTTACGTTTGATTTATTTTGTTAGATCCAAAATAAAATAGCGTCATCAGCAAAATCGTAAATCAAACTCCAGTTATAAAAGCAAGGCGAAAACAACAGCATATATAAAAAACTGACGCTTAAAAAGATTATTAACATTCCATATCACATGTTTTTACATTTAAGATTTTTCCCTTAATTTTTTTAATTTTTTTTTTTTTTACTCCTCGACGTCACCAACATTGTTTTTCATTTGTTACATAACAGTCTGAAATACAAAATTGGACAGGATTTTTAATAGTGATAATGAATAATACTGATTATCCTAAGAAATAGAATGGCAGACAAAGCTTTTTAATCATGAATTTAACAAATATGAAAAAAAGATTGAAAAAATATAGGTGATCATGAAAATGAACGAATTGTTCGATCAGTAAAGGATTATAAAAAAAAAGGGGAAAATTTTAGATACAACAACTTTGTATTGAATAAAATGCGATATAAAATTTCAACAGTACCTTTAGGTTTGTAAATTTTAATTATTAACATCAAAAATGGTTGGCCAATCCAAAACATTCAACAAATCAGTTTTTTTAAAGTAATATGAAGGCCTTTTACTCAATTTCACACTGAGAACAGGACCTTTAACAAAATAAAACTCTGAAATTATTAACATTTGTATTCTAAAATATGTTTTTCGATTTAACAGCAATTTTTAATTTCCTTTCGCTATATCTGAAATGCATAAGTTTTAAGGAACGTATTGTGATCCTGAAAAAATTACTTTCCGAGTTGTCAACGAAAATACGTCCAAATAACCAATTCAGAAATGGATAAAATGTTCTAGGTGTGTGTATGTGAGATTCCTGATTAAATAACGAAAAGCCGTTAGAAAACAAAATTACCTATTTAAGGCAAGTATATTTCTAGTATGTTACAGATGTTTTTGATTAATTCAAACTGCCATAAGTGCCACTTTATCGATTTAAAACATTTTCTCGAAAACTGCTGAAACTTTATGATTATACTCGTTATACCAATGCACAATTTAATGGTGTTTAATATCACTAAGTTCTTATCTTCATTGAAATATTCTAATAGGCTTTAAGTACTGAATTTTCAAAATGGCTTCCTCTAAAGTAGACTTAATTTTGTTTATTTGAAATAATTAAACGGTTTTCATTGTAAGTAGTAATAAAAAATTGATAATTTTTAACAATAAAAAAAACTTAAATTCAACTAAAGGAGAAACAAAGAAAAAAAAAATATGAATTAAAAACACTTTCTTGAAACAAGGGTAATGCTGCTAGGAAGATAATGATTTTTAAAAAAAAGCATATCGAAAATATAAATTCATAAAATGTAAGTGCGAAAAAGTTATGACTAAATAAAAATTCTTGTAGTTAACAATTTATAATTGTAGATAGATATACTGAAAATAAATGTTTCCACGCAAACTAAATGAAAACTTTTGAAATTAATTTTTAGCTTAACACATCAAAACTAAATAGCGCTCAGGTAATTATTGCAATTATGTTTGTTAATTTATTTAAAATTAATTTATACTAAGATTAGGGCAGGAAGTAAATGACGAGTGCATCAGTTTAATTAGTAGTGAGTTATTTTCAGAAAGACATAGAAAGTCTAATAAATGATTGAAATATTCAGACCGTCATTTTCATTTTAAAAAGAAAATAAATTGAAGATTCCACAATATAATAGCTAAAATTTCAGTAAGCATTTTGTACTCGACCAAAGTTAGATAAACAGTAGAATTTCCCATCTGCATTTATGTGAACTTACTTTTTTTAGTTAATGTACTAATTGATCAAAACAGTGGCTAGTCACATTATTCACTACATTCATGCCATGCACATACTGTGCCATGTACCATCTTTATCCATATTTAAAACCCTTTTATTCCAATTCCTCCTTACAATTCAATCAGACGCTGGGTAGCCATTTATCATGTATATTATATATGTATCTAATCTCGTCTATATGTATATTTTCTTTTATTTTCACCGATCAATTGGATTTAGATTATATAGGACTTGTATAATGTTTACAATACCATTATTGTATTCTTTGAACATATTAAAGTACATATGTAAATCATTTAAAGTAAGTATTTATCCACTCTTTTATTATTATTTTTTTCATTAATACAATGGTATGACAATAAAAGTAATTTGTCATTCATTTCAAATTTCACTTAAAATTCCATAGTTTATTGTTTTTAGTAACTATCTTGCAGTATTAGGACCTTATTGCTCATATTATGTCTTTAATATCTTAGTATAGTTATGTAAACCCTACTGTTATTTCTTATTTTTTAGTTTTTTTTTATGTGTTTTTTTATTGTAATATGCTTTTTGGCCATATGTTATGTTAATTTTTATGTACAGTATTGTTATTCTCAAGGGACTTAGTCCCAGAATAAAGTTGATTCTTCTATTCTATTCTTTTCTATTCACAACAATTCGAGAAAATTTAAAGCTTTTCCTTAGATCTTTTGATAATACCACTAGCGGATCCAGGATTTAATTTTGGGGGGGCTTCAGCCCGAAAGCTTTTTTTTTCTTAAAAATGAGGATAATTACTTGGGAAAAAAAGAAAGAAACTAACTACCTAAATGAAATGGTGTTTAAGTGATTCCTTAAGTCCTTTTAAATGTAATTACACGAACAATAATACTTTAAGACATAATTTTTTAATATTTTTTTCCATAAAACATGGTTATATTTTACCATTTTGGGGGGGGGGCTTCAGCCCGAAAGCCCTCCTCCCCGTAGATCCGCCCGTGGATAATACCCTACTATTAATGTCTAACTATTCCCTTTAACTATCTTCCTCTCGTTAGTAAAAATGTAATTAAATTATAATTGAGAAGAACAAGTTTGAACAACATTTTAATATATTATTAATTATCATTTAATATATTAATGCTACATTACGAAGGTTAGCTGCTCCATTCCAATCTTTGAAAAAAGGGAAGTTTTATCCAATAATTGAAATGATAAGTTTTTTTTTCTTCGGAAACGCATGAAAGACGAAAGCCAATAACCAATAGGATAAAAATGGTGATAATAATAAAAAAAAAATGTTTTTCGGATGAAAATTCTCTTTTTTTATTATTGTTTTATTTTGGCCAGACGTAGTCTTTTAATTATGTTATATTTTGTTATTCTACAGGGACTTCGTCCCGGAATAAAGTTATTTTCTATTTCTATTTCTATTTCTATTTCTAAAACCAGAAGCTAATCATTAGCGTTTAATAAAGGCAAGGACGAATAAGGGAGGAGTTCCATAGACCAGACAGACTAAATTGAGCAATTTTGTTTACGGTAGCCACTCCCTTTTAGGAGACCAATTTCTTTTATTTATCCTCAAGTACAGTGAACGGTAAACTACCCCTGGTCAAAGTGAATCAACTTGACAGACTCCCTCTTTTATTCTACGCAAACAGGAAACGTCCAAGCTAGAAGATAAGTGGGGAAACCTAACTCATTTCAACACCATTGTTTCATATCAAATATTATTATTAGGATATTACTCAAACATCCAAGACATTAAAGTTTCTCAAATAGTAGTGAATATCTAACCAGCCAATGTTTCCGCCAATGTGGATATCTACTGAAAAATAATTTTTTATTATTTATTTATTTATATGATATTTACAACTGTATACAAAAAATACGTCTGGTAAATTCGCACATGGATATAATGACATGGAACACATGTTGAGAAACTACCCATTGGTAGCACTCCAATAATATGTCTATATTAGAAGATCACGTGGCCATCTTCTTTTCAGACGCCTCGGAGGGTTATCAGGAATCGAATAGGAAGCAAGATTAGAGACAAGAGGGTTGGGATGGTTATGAAGTTTATTATAGAAGGACAGATATCTGGATTGGGCCAAATCTGATACATAAGGAACATTAAGGTCATTATGGATAATTTTATTTGTAACAAAGTAAGGAGCACTGAGGATTTTACGAAGGATTTTGGATTATAAGGATTGGATGGGAGAGGAATTTGAAGGTTTGGTGGAGCCCCATAGCTACAGTTCCGTAAGTCCAAATAGGCCTTATTATAGTCATGTAAATGAGTCTTTTATAATTGATTGGAACTGAAAAATATAAGTTTATATAAATGCAGACAGGAAATTCTAATAATTATCGAACTTCGGTTGTACTCCACTAATCGGTATACAAAAATGCCAGAAAATATATTGTGGAACTTTCAATTTATTTTATTTTTAGAATGAAAATTGACTTCTAAATATTCTTCTAATCTTACTGACTTTGTATTTATATCTAAAAATAAACCAAAACTAATTTATATAAACTGGTCGGTAGAATATAACACACAACATTTTCTTCCTATCTTAATTTTATTAAAAATTAATTTTAAATAAATTAATAAACTTGTACAATGATTACAGTGAACTATTCAATTTTGATAAGCTAAGCTAAAAAGTAACTTTAAAAGTTTCCAATATGTTTCCGTGGAAAAATTTGTTTTTTATATAACAATATAAATTCAATTATCACGAAAACACACACACAAAAAAAAATATAAATATATATATGAATGTTGATTAATAAATTAAATCGAGATAATAAATTAAGACCGATAAGAGACATCTTGAGGAACAAACAATCTATAAAGACAACCAAGTCAATTAGTTTAGAACTTGCTGTGTTAAAGTGGTTATTGTGAATTGGTAACACAATTCATTTAAACTGAATCAGACGGCAAACAATCGACACTTTATTTTAGTGATGATTGGTGTAATTCCGCTCTATTGCAGTATATTGATGAACTCGACAAGTTCAATATTTGATGGAATGATGATAAATGTTTTTTGTAGTCCGTATGGTAGCTACCTCCGTTATTCTGCGCTTATCGCTAATCGTCCAAATAAACAATAATTAATTTTCTGTATGTTTTAGCGTTTTTTTTTATTATTTGTGTATATAATAATAATAATGCAATAATAATAACCTTTATTTTTCCATACTGTATGACAAAATATACATAAACTTTATATTTTGTTTTTGTTATATTCGAAAATATACAGATTACATTTTGGTTGAGATTTATGTGTATACAAATATATATATATATATATATATATATATATATATATATATATATATATATATATAGAGAGAGAGAGAGAGAGAGAGAGAGAGAGAGATTGATTGATTTTTATTTGTCTTAGGACCTTTGGTCCTTTCTTACAGACAAAAATACTAATACATTTAAAATTTCCATTACAACATACATTGTACATTACAATATTTTTTACAATTTAATTTTAATGTTAATGTTAGTAAATATATGTAGTACAGATTTTAGTATGTTTAAAAAATAAAACAAGATTATAAGTAGAAAGTAAGTAACAACACAGATAAACTGCAGGTGGTCACCCTACCTCACAATGCTACAAAGCATGTGTCTCCATGGTGCAGCAGCAGACCATCCATAGTTCCATAGCCATTTGGGGGTCCAATCTTACAGTGTCCTACCCGTCATCTCACTGGGTTTAAGGACGACGACAAATAGGTCTAAATCCATGGATTATGGCTGCTCAGAGACAGCAGGCGCATGAAAACCTATATTTCTTTCTTCGAAACAGACCTATCATGGACCGATCTCAGGCGATCTACTGACATCCTGGAATACAATATCTAGATTCCGGATTAAAATACAGAGGGTATACTCATCATTCTTACGCCTGTTCCGCTCTAGCTGCCTCCAGTAAGTGACGGATCTCGGTGGACAATCACCTGGTCAGGGCGATCACACCTCGAAGTACACATACTACGCTAGACGTTGTTTAAGTTTGAGTACATTTATATACAACATATTTGATACAATATATATATATATATATATATATATATATATATATATATATATATATATATATATATATATTATGGACCTCCAAACAGCGCTTTTAGGACCGTGTATTATATGGTACAAAAGAGTAATAAATAAATAAAAAACAAAAATTACTGTTAGAGTAATGGTTGGATTTTTGGCAAACAAAGCCGTAAATCTCTCAATTTGGCAATACAAAAATAAAAATTCTTTCACAATAAAATTTCCTAAGATCAAATAATAGTTAGGGGAAAACTTCTATCATTAAATAAATGTTTATTGCTTCCGACATAATCCCACAAACATAACATAATGTTACTATAATTATATTTCAGTTAATACATGTATCCGTAAACTTCCAATTTTCTATTGTATAATACAGCATCGTGCTGGGTTGCCCATCTACTACTATTGTTATTATTGTTTCTCTATTTTAACCAATGTAATTTTTTGTTTTTTCCTCTTTCATATTTTTGAACCTAACTCTATTTTGTTTGTATTTTTTTTCTTCTCTTACAGCCATTATTTACTTCTTTCCAAATTGATTTTCACAGTTTTTTCTTACCTACAGCGTCATCCATCATATGTATACTTTTCTCCTTTCCGTTATGTCTAGCGTCTTAACTACTTGCCATGTTAATTCTCAATCCCTTCCTGCTCACTATGACGAATTTCTCCAATATTTCACCTGTAACTTCTACCACATTATTGCAGTCTCTGAAACATGGCTTAAGCCCTATATCCCTTCCTTTTCCGTTTCCTTACCTGATTATACCTTCATCCGTCATGACCGGGTTTCCCGGACTGGCGGAGGTGTTGGTCTCTATGTTCATAATAGCCTGAAACCCCGTATTCTAGATATTTCATCCCCTTCCAATCATCCTCACATTGAATTCCTCTTCGCTGAAATTTCTTGTAAAGCACATCCTCTCCTTTATGTGGTCGTATATCGCCCTCCTTTGACTCCTTTTGACTCATCCTTCGAATCAACCTTGTACAATTATGTCCCTTTCTATAATAACATTATAATTTCCGGTGATCTTAATACCAACCTCCTCACAGAATCCAACAACCAACGCTATTTGGCAAATCTCTTCTTCTCCCTCAACCTTTTTATTGTTCCTTTCGCTCCTACACACCATACTTGTTGGTCTGACACCTGGCTGGACTTGCATATCATCGATTCAGAGCAGAAACTCTTGTCCTGTTCTCAATTACCCGTTCCTTTCCTTTCTTCTCATGATCTCATCAAATTATCGTACGATATCCAAACTCCCACGTTTCTTCCTAAAACCATAACTTTCCGCAATCTTGACAACCTCACCCGTGATAAAATCCTACCGGACCTTGAAACTCTAAACTGGAACGATATTTATTCCTGTACCTCTATTGATCATATGGTAGACATCCTCACTTCTAATCTTATCCATATTCTTGACATACATGCTCCTATCAAAACCTCAACCTTCCGTCGCCAACCTGCTCCTTGGATGTGTCAAGAAATCCGCGACATGCAAAAGAGACGTGAGGCAGCCCGTAGACGCTTCAGACGAACTCGACTAGCAGATGACTATCAAGTCTATAGGGTACTCCGTAACTTGACACAAACAACGATCAGGAAAGCGAAATCAAACTTCTTTCACGAAACTCTCGCTTCTGCTCCTGATTCTAAATCAATATGGCTAACCCTTCGTAAACTCTCTCTTTGTAAATCCTCTTCCTCACCATTCTACCCGGTATCACCCGATAAACTAAATTCCTACTTTATATCTTCCACCACCAGCAACAGTTCACCCACCTCTCACCAGTTTTCCTTATCACCCTCATTTAACAGTGATAATTTCTATTTCTCCAACATCTCACCGACCGACCTTATTTCCTCTATAATGAAATCACACACAAACTCCATCGGACTTGATGGGATACCAGTCAAACTATTAAAATTATGCCTTCCTGAAGTCGTTCCAGTTCTCCTTTTCATCTATAATTTTTCCCTCCAGAACTCAGTTTTTCCAACTGCTTGGAAAAAAGCATTAGTCAGACCTATCAACAAAATTCCCAATCCTACCTCTCCTAAAGACTACCGCCCAATCTCCATTCTTTCTAACCTTTCTAAACCTCTGGAAAGAATAGCTCAATCCCAAATCTCTAAATTCCTTGAAAACTCAAAACTACTCGATCCTCTCCAATCAGGTTTCCGACCTGGCTTCTCCACACAATCCGCCCTACTAAAAATTACCAATGACTTACATACCGCAATGGACGAAAAAATGTTAACTGTATTAATACTTCTCGACTTTTCCAAAGCTTTTGACTCCTTAGACCACTCTATACTCTATACTAAATTAAAATCCCTATCCTTCTCCAACAGCTCTATCCTCTGGTTAAAGTCTTTCCTATCCGACAGAACTCAAGCAGTCAGCATTCCAAACCAACCCCTATCTTCCTTTCTTACACTGTCCTCTGGAGTGGCCCAGGGTTCGAGCGTTTCCCCTCTCCTTTTCAACTCCTACATAAATGATCTTTCCAAATCCATCTACCACTGTTCACATCATTTATACGCTGATGACACCCAAATATATTTTTCCTTTCATCCTTCTGAGCTACTAGTCGCGTTCGCCAATATTCAGGCTGACCTAGATAGGATCAGTGCCTGGGCAAGTCTGAATAATTTAAATCTAAATGCGATGAAAACTCAGGCCATTATTATAGGTTCCAATCCTATTCTTAAATCCATCTCCTTCCTTCCTCCTTTAGTCATCAACGATCATCCTGTTACATTCAGTTCATCCGTTAAAAATCTAGGAATCACCATAGACGAAAACCTCTCCTGGAAACCCCATATTGCCCTCATCTCCCGTAAGTCAATAGGTACCCTTAAGCTATTTCATCGCTCCCGCCACCTACTCCCACAACCCATCCGCAAGCTCCTTGTATCCTCTCTCATTTTCCCCCACTTTGACTACGGCTGTGTGGTGTACGGAGGCATCCCGATGATACTCGAGGATAGATTGAAGCGACTCATGAATACGTGCTTAAGATTTGTCTTCGGTACATCAAAGCGATCTCATGTGTCCCACCTTTACGACGAGTTAAAGTGGCTCTTCCCTTCTTTCCGCAGACAATATTTCCTCGGATCTTTCCTATTCCAAACAATCAACACTAGACACCCTTCTTACATCTACAGTCTCCTACAGTTTAAACCCGTGGTCCACTCCCAGAAAACAAGATCCCGTGTTTCCGACCTTTATATCCCTTCCCATAGAACTAAGACGTTTGAATATTCCTTTATTTCCCGATCCACAGCCTTCTGGAATTCCTTGCCATCTGAAATCCGTCATGCCTCTTCCTTGTCCTCATTTAAATATCATCTTTACCAATTCCTTCTCACATCCCAAAATGACGTTATACAATAAAATAAATATTGTGAAACAGATTTTGACTGAGGTAAATGATTGATAAAATTTATAGTCTTAATTTTAAAAATCAACCCATGCTTATTTTATTTTATTTTTATCTTCATTTAAATAATGTTGTTTTTTTTTATTTCGTTTTTTCTCAAAATTTTATTTTATTTTAACTTGTTTTAATTTAATTTCATTGAAGACACTGTATATATTCTTTAATATTGATTAATGTAATTTTTGGCCAGATGTAGTTTTAATTTTTTTTGTTCATATCTGTTATTCATAAGGGACCTTGTCCCAGAATAAAGTTTACTTTCTATCTATCTATCTATCTATCTATGCAATTTTCTTTATTTACTTAATTTTGTTTTTAATGCAACTCATATTATCCCTCATCAATCGATTCATTTGTATGTATATAACTGAAAACCTGCACAAAATATTTCTTTAAGAATGATATAAAGTATAATTTACATATAAATAATATGAATACATAATTACTGTTAATGCACAGAATAAACAAAAACCAAGACTCTTTTCATTTCACTCCCATTTCTTTCTCCCTATTCTCTCTCCTACTGCCCAGTGTCAATCTTTCGACCCATTTACTTTCCTTCATTTGAATAAAATACCAGGGAAGCGCAATCAGAATCAAGGTATTGTGTTGTATTATAAATTGGAAACATTAAAAAATCACGACTTTATATATATATATATATATATATATATATATATATATATATATATATATATATATATATATATATATATATATATATATATATATGTGTGTGTATGTGTGTGTGTGTGTGTGATTAAGGATATGTGGAATCAACCAACTACATTTGAACAGATTCATTCGAATGACGAATAAACCATATTTTATTTTTACAATTAGTGCTCTCGACCAATCTCCGTTGGCTTTAGTACCAGTGACGCGGTTGGGAGAGGAGCACAGGGTTCTCCTGGAGTTCCCTCGCCTGATTGTATATAGGTATGCATGTTTTTTTTTTTCTTAGTTTTAATTTTCTTATTTTTTAGGTTATTTTATTTTATTGTCTATTGTATATACTTTTGATTATTATTTTGTCCTATTTATTTTATTTTTTTGTACATATAGTGTGAATGTCATCCTACCTCACTATAACCAATGTCCAAGAGACAGATTGTTATAATAAAAAATAAAAAAACATTTTAATTTTGATATTAAAAAAAAAAGAATTGTTTGTTTAAAATAAACTGATTAATGTTATTTCATCTAATTAAAAATATTAATCGTATAAGTAATTGTTCCATATAAATATCTACTGAATAAACATTTATTCAACAGTAAATTACTCAATAAACATATACGTAATAATAGTCGATATCTTATTTAATCCAATAATGAGCCTCAATATTCTATAAAACTGATAAGTTAAAATATATAGATATGCGGTTTCGATTTATTAAACCAACAGTATTCTCAAAGAAAGCTTCTCCGATAACCAATAATAGACCCTAATATCGAAGAAATGCGAATTATTACGCGAATTATAATAAGGCGATTTTGAACCATAATATCGATTCTGAAAAAAAATTTAAGAGGCAGTAGATTATTTTTTATTTTATCCGACAAAAGATCAAATAATGAATAGCTAAAATCAGTACCCAGTTTTTTGTAAAAAAAAACAACTAATGCTATAGAATTAATAATTCCCATAAAATTAATTGAATAATGCCTCTAACTGCCTTCGACTAATGAAGTTGTATAATTAATGTGTTTTTTTTTTTCATTTTTTATTATTATATATTTTGAGGAAACAGTCTTCCTTTAAATGAAAATATATTACCACTTGTTGGATTCAATTGTCGAACGTTTCTATTTATTATTATTTGAGGTTTATAGCTTGTGCCATTATTTAAAATAACCTCCTGGAATCGATATATATATATTAAAGTTATTCTGTATTTGATTAGTAGTAATTAAACTTATTATTTCCTAATTGGCTATCCGGTTCAAAGCATGCAGGACCGCTGAAAACTTAATGTCGGTTCTCAAACGCAACGCGAAACAAGTATAAACGAGATTTCTCTTGTGCTTGTGCTCTAATACACTGTTCCAAACTCAATGGAAAATTAATTGTACGGGGGTCAACAGTTTAGCTTCCTTGAGTTGGAGATAGTCCTTTCTACATAAATGATTTTGGCAATAGCCTACTGGCCCTGTTCAGATGTGAATAATCTAATCCATATTTGAAACGGCTGAATGAGCTCTGCAGGCTGTATGGGTTCCACATTTCATATATGAGACGTTAGTTGGCATTCGTGGATATGATGATTATGCTATAAAAAAAAAAAAAAATAGAGAGAGAGAGATAGAATGAATGGTCTAGGAAAGGGAACTGCGGTGGAGGATAGCTTCTTACATTCTATTGTCAAGTCTGGAATTTAATTTCCACGAATATGTAATGGACACTTCATTTGGCATACCATGAATGTTATAAATAAACTTCATAATAAACTTGTTGTTGTTTTTTTCTTATCTGTTGTTTTTGGTAAACATCGTTTAAATTTTTCATCGGCTGTTCTACTTTAAAAATAAAAAAATAAAAAATACAAGCCTTGCAATATTTGTTTGTAGACAACAGTTAACAATATAGACGATAAGTTGAAGCTAGAGGTTAACGCAGTTTAACAAGACAATCCTCTTTGCTCCAGAAACAGCGGAATGTGGGGCAGTACATCAAAGCCTTTAAGAACTTCGGAATTATTTATGAAGCGGTGGTTATATGAATGGGATTTGGAAAACGACTCAGTTGACAGAAGGCATTTCCCTTCCAATTTTCCTGAGGGTTTCGCATGTCTTATCCTTGACGTTAATCCGGTTTGTGCACACACAGTTTCGAAAATGTGGAACTGGATAATCATTCCCTGAAGGAGATTATTTATGTGTTCTAGAAGCAATCTTATATATATATATATATATAGCAGGTATTTTATATACACTTTCTATATAAAAATTTATAATCCTGTATATGCACCTACATCAGTATATAGACGTATATGTACATATTTTCTTTTTTTTTTTTAGTATCGGAGGGATGTAAGAGATAAGAAAGAGGCCACATATTTCAAACTTGGTCAGGTGTTCGACCGGAATATGACATTTATATCGCATCCCGTCCGACCTGTTATCACATTTTCTGTTAGTTAGTTTAACGAAGTTCATCAAACTAATAAGAAGCAGTTTTGAAACTCGTAGGTAGAGATTGTTATCACACTATAACAATATTTGTTATGGCTTAAAGCTTAATAGAGGTTATTAAGAGACCTGATTAATTAGTTTGTAATTACGACCGTAAAACATGGAAAATTCAATCATCATAAAAATCAACATAAATACGAGGTATTCTGTAAACATTTATTGGCCTAATTTTACTTAAATATGGTTTCGTTACTAAAATTTACCGATTTATGTAATTTTATGAAGGCTTCCTAAAGAAAAGAAGATATGCGGGTGATATGATAAGCTTCTTTTCGGAAGGAGACCAGGGGCGTAATTCTTCCCAATCACGAAATACGATATGGCATTGAGCAAGTAAAATAAAGTCTAATATAAATAAATAAAACAGTTATTATTAACGATTACCGAAAATGAAAAATTTTTCTTAATATTCAGAACTATTAAGTTATATGTTGAAATACAGATTATATTGTGAGTGCTCTAAACAGAGAATAGTTTCACCGCTAAGACATTCACCATTTAAAAGTCAAATTGACCCTTCGTAAAACATGGTTTATTATTGTCTTAACTATTCCAGCTTAAATTGGTTTATTTTTCTTTTCATTGGAGGAATAATTTATTTTGAATTAGATCTATTCTGTGAATAAATTAAAAAAGCGAACCATCAAATCATTTTGATCATATTAATATTTTATGATCACAATTAATTCCGCTTTTATATTATACATTAGCCATCCATTTGTGTCTCGAAGATGAAGAAACGTCATTCCTTGCTGCCAATTAGGATTAGAAATATTCTTCAAGATTTCGGATTTCTATTGAACACATAATTACCTATATTTGAATTTCAATAATTTATACGAAAATTAATTGTTTAATAAAATTAACTTAGAATAAAGTCTACGGGACGAACCTTTTCTGGAACATTTGCGCATGCCTGTGCAAAATAATTGAAGAAAACTTGAAAAATTGGTATTGGGCCATTTTAATATAACTCCCCAAAATACCTCCAACATTGGGCCAAATTGAAATATAGGTGTGATAAAGAAAATAGCTTTGCGCATGCGTTGCCGAAAGTAGTAGATTGAATTCCGTAAAATTTATAAGGAGTTATCAAGTTACCAACCAAAAAATTTCCTAAAATGTTATCAAAATTATATAAACTTTCTTTTGGTTCAACTAACACTACCAGGAAAGGTAGGACTGATTAATTGCCATTGGAAACCCTACGATAGAGATGGCTCATGAATTGAGAGTTTTATGGCTAATCAAATATAAAAAAGTAAATGAGATAAATAATATTTATACGACTCGGTTTTATTTTATATTATTTTATTTGTAAATATTAAGTATAACAGGCTTAATAATATGTTTGTACAGGGTGTCCCAAAAGTTGAAACAAAATAAGAAATAACTATGTTTTGTATTTATATTAAATCATGCGTTAATTTGGGACCCCCTATACATAGGGGAATATGATGGCTACTCCTGAAAATATGAAATAATTTTTTTAAAAAAGTTTATTTTTATACATTGTGACTATTAATGCCACCTCTCCTCAACATAGTCATCCGAATAATACCAACTGCTCTTGTTAGTATATAAATATCAATTTAGGGATAATAATTCTAATCGTTGAATCAACTAATAAAATTTTAAGTTATTAAATATAGAACGAGGTGTGCACCGTCAACCAAGTCAAGATAAATGGGTTTGCTGGAATAAAGGATATCTTCATGCTATGAGACCACGTTATTGCTTGTAGTCCTATAGAATTGTAGCCACCGTCACGACAATCTTATAGGAATGTTAAGGATAATAGAAGAAAGATAAATCAACTGAGTAGCAGAGCTATGAAAACATCCGTTCAATAGGCTACTGCAAGGTTTTTCCTCTGCTCCACATATTAATAAAATATAAATTAAAAATAAATATTAAACGTAAAATATCATAGAGATGGTGCTTAAATCCGTAATGACTTTCGTTTATCCGTAATGATTCTTTGGTCTGTTTGCTTAATAGATAATATTTTACACCGATGCTCATATAAATTAAGAGGAGATAGTCTCATAGATCCTTACATATAATGTATATACACACACCAACACACATAAGGTCCAGTAAATCAAATGAGGGCCAATAGATAGACTTTCGCAAGCTGCTATCATCCATCGTCCTGGAAAATTTGCTTTAAGTCAAGCTTGAGGAGCTTCGCTGTTATGCTTGAGCATCCGTTAAGCTAAAGACAAGACAAAGATACTGCACAGGATACATTAAAAAAAAAAATATATATATATATATATATATATATATATATATATATATATATAAGTCTATATCTGCCTTTATCAAATTCAACCATTTTCTTAAAAAATATCTTGTCATGAACTTCTTATTATACCAATTATGAAAGTGCAAGGGATGCCCTCTTTACTCATACATGTTGGATAACATTCCTGTCATACTGTCATAGTACATAAACATAATGAAGAACAACAAAGTGTAAGGTTAAAAATCTAACAAAAATAAAATTGTATATCAAAATCATCAAGGTTTTGAAGAAAAAAAATCCAATTCGAGAGTCCAGCAACACGTTCAAATAAATAAAAATTGAAGTACAAGCGAAATTTGAAGAAGAGGACAACAGTAATTTTTTTCTCTTCTTTGGGACTTATTGAGACAATCATATGATTAGTTTCTAGTGAAGTAGGGAATAAATTCTATTACAAATGTGAAGGTAATAAATATATACGTAACATTTAATAAATCTAATGTATAATAATATGTTGTTATAATGATGCATATATTCCGGAGTTTAAATTGTAATGAGGAACAGCTCTGAGGATGAGATGAAATCCCGAAACCTTAGCTACACGAGATAAAATAAAACATCAAATTATAATGGAAGTTTCTTATTGCCTTCGATAGGACTTACATCATAGTAGACAATACTATGATTAATTTCTAGTGAAGTAGGGAATTAAGTCTTGAAAACAGTTGCAATTTCTTTAATATAATTTTATTTTGTATTCAGTTGACTGGGTGAGGTTGCTTGACTTCACGCCTAGATGTAAGAATGATAGAAATGAAATCTATATTGTGATATTTAAACATTTTTTTGAAAAGATTTATCTTGTCAAACATTTTCAGCAGAATTTACTAAGATTTAAATAAATTGTGTGAGATAGTACTTGTTGAACTGTTTGAAGAAAGTTCGGGGTTTTCATCTATCTTTAAATATATAATAAAGCTTAAGATAATACAAGTTAGAATTGAACTGTTATTTATTTATTTTCGTTGCACATTCAATTCTCCGAAAATCTCATCTCATATATATTTTCGAGATTTTCGTAAGATATATTCATAGATATACGGCTTTGAATAATTATAAAATAAAAATTGTAAATAATATTCCAAAATGACATTTTTTTTTAATATAACATAAAGTTTATTATCTAATGATATTACAGAATGGTACATGGCTAAAAGAACGTTTCAATGTACTAATGAAATGAATGCCTTTTAAATTAAAAAAGAATGTATTGAACAAAAAAATAAGTTTAACATCTATTTTTTTAATTTAATCTTTACTAAAATGTGCTGTGTTGTACACCGATATTAATTAATTATTGTTGCCTTACCTACTGAAATCAGATCTGTAATAATTATTTTATTTAGCCGAAAACTATTCGATAATATTAATAATAATAAAAGGGAGACGAGAGCATCATACGATCCTGGGAACTGAGGAAGTTAATAAAACATAAATTCATTTTAGATTCCAAAATTTTATTGGTAAAGGAATTCAGCGATTCATAAAAATGAAAGCATTTTTATTTTTATTTACAACCTATTTGCATTTCAGAAAAGAGAAATTGTTGTAAGCTGTATGTTAATGTCATTCGTCCCTTTTATATGATATGAAAGCCTTTTTATGTATGCTGATAACATTTCGAGAAATTGAAGATAAAACATCCTAGATTTTTTTTTCATTCCTGATGTTAATGGTATTTTAATGAGATTGTGAGAAGAGAGTATTGAGTTATACATTTCATGTTAATTAAGGAAAATTAATTTCTCTTAAAACAGAATATTTAATATATTTAGTATCTAGTAGGCTATCGGTTTTTAAAATGTATTCAACATCAATCAACAAATAAATCTGATTGCTATTTTTAAAATCTTGACAATATTTATCAAATTATTTTCAAAAAATAAAATTGCGGAATCGTGATTACTGATTCACAATCAAATTACTGTAATTCACCTTTGATGAAACACCACCCAATTATATACACCGCAAATATTAGTTTTACTTTAATTATTACTAATAAAAATCTTCCAATTCCTGAAACCGACTTCATGGTTTGAATCCTATGATATAATCAGAAGATAAACATATCACATTATAAAAAACAAAATACATGGCTTCAAACAAGCAGGCTTACATCACACGAACCATTTTATATTCTCCCTAAAAAAAATAAAATAAAAGCCTTTCCTAAAAAAGATCCTCCCCCCCCCCACGATATCCTAAAATATCTCATTGTGTCCTGTTGCTGGTTCTCTACAAATTAAGTGTTTGCCTTAAGTTAAATCCATCACATAACATTATGATAACTCCATTGAATTCGAAACAAAAAGTTGGTTATATTCATTAGATATTAAATATATTACCTTTGTTGGGAATTTCAGAAAGTTGAATAATGTATATTCTTTTTATTTTCGATGACTTTGAATTTGAATGAAACAATTTATTGTAAATTTTCGTAGGAAGAATTAATAAGGTCTTTGTGTTATTGTTCATTATCATCCTTTATTGGCTTGACGTTTCGGACATTTGTTGTACATTTTTAAAAACTGATAATTTATTCGATGATAATTTTCTTTCCATATTATTATGAGCTTTATACACATAATTATAATTTTTGTACTTACTTTGATAATAATAATTGTCTCGTTTTTCTAAAAAAAAAAAAGATATTATGATGAATCAAGAAATCAACTGTTTGTAAAATTAAAACAATAGTTTCGAAGTATTGATCAATTAAAAAGAAATATTGATTTTCATATCTTATTAATTGTTTACAAAAATCAATGAACTTAATTTAAATACATATGATCCGACGTCCTCAAATAATCTGTGTGCTTGAAATAGTGTGAAGACATTTAAACCACTATGTGAGATATGAATTTATTTAATTGTAATACCTAGGTAATCTGTAGATTTTTACTCTCTGAGACGTCATTTTACCATCTTCTATTCGTTCTTCATCAATGTTTTCTTGAAGCGAATATATCTTTCATCTTATAGTCATAAAATATTTAAAAATTAGTGCCAGATAGTATTCTAAAAAAATCTGGTGCGCGCATCACATCACTTTCACTTACCACTCTCTTCTAAGCCGAAATAAATATTTTTAGAAAAGGGGAAGTGAAAGTAAAAATTATAGACGCTTTTTTTATTTACATTTCATTGTAGGTATTTTCATTCCTTTAAATATTCTTATATAGACAAATTTTAGTTTTTAAATCGCTGTATTCTATACAATTAAATATTAAATAATACCAACGATAGCATTTATGAAAACCGCATATGCATATGAACATAATATTGAGTATGTATTATATGAAGCTTATGTTACGTATCGAAGCCTGTTGTAATCCAATCGGGTAGCCTTTGGGCAAGCTCGTATACCTTTGATTCCTATATTACAACTATTATCCGTTACGATCTCTTATTTCTCCTTTAGTTAACTATCAAATTCTTTCATATTTTATATTTAGCCATTTTTTTTTTATTTTTTTTTTATCAATGATTAATATGAAATGGTTAATTATTTCAAATTAAAAAAATAAAGGCACTTTAGAGGAAGACAATATTGAAAATTAGCCATTTAAGTCCTGATAGAGAAAATCAATGAGAATAAAACCTACATTATATTAAAAACTGCTTAATAATACACTGATGTATTGAGTTTAATCAAAACCGTTAGTGCCGTTTTTGAGAAAATCTTAAAAATGTGTTAAATCGTTTATATAAGTGGTTCTTCCGGTTTGCCAATTTTGACGAAAATGTTGCTGTAGCATCGGAAGCTTATAAAAACCTTAAATATGCAATTTCACATAACTTATGATCGCTCGGATAAAGAATAATAAAAAAAAGAAATAAAAGAAGGACAGAAAGAAAGAAGGACAAGAATAACTCACACGGTTGCTCGATAAAGACTGCCTTTATTTTCCCAGTAATGCTATATATATAGTATTATGTCTTGTTTACATGATAAGACTAGGATTAACTATTATACAGTCTTACCTCTAACCATAACTCATACACACACACACACACACCATTTTGTGGGACTTGGTTATTTGGACTCATGTTATTTCCGTTGAAAACTCAGACTCGAAAATTTTTACGATCGCAATACTTACCGCTACTGTATATTGCATATATAAGTAAGTGAAAGTAAAAATAATAGTTCTATTTCAAGTTTATATTTCGAATTAATCCATTATAAATATCAAAATGTATACTGTTAATTTTATTAGTATTATTATTTGATTAAGTCTATTTAATGTTTCTATCATTTTTATTATTTAAAGGAGAACACCGCATCATAATAAATATGATAGAAACATTGTTATTTATCATGAAATTTTTCAACGAATCGATCAGAATAATCGAATTATTTAAACATCTGTTTGAAATTTAACGCTATTGAACTTACTTAAAGAGTTTTAATATTTGTAAGCCGCTGCTGAGTAACGCTTTATTCATTAGAAGCGGAACCTTCAGAATATCGGATAATTCAGCAAAGAGAAGCTCAGTTTGGGTCTTCATTGAAAGAAATTTAATCTTCAAAACCGATTATTATCGCTGGCAAGAAAAATCAAACAGTCGTACCAATCCAAATATGTATTTTCTATCTCATACATAATGACAATTTTTCTCAAACTTTTAAACCACTAGAAGTAAAAAGGAATCGCTACGAAGAATACAAGAATACAAAAAAAATATTAGGAGTTTTTTTTAACTACATTAAGTCTAAATTGCATCCGAATCACCCTCATCACATACATGAGTAAATATTTTTAATGATATGCATACACCCGTACATAATTATTACAATCATAGACGTCAGCTTTTTCGAGTCTAGCTACAAGTATACAGATTTTATGTGTGTGTATATATATATATATATATATATATATATATATATGAATAAAACTTAAGATATGAATTATAGTCGGATAATAGGTCATGAAATTTCATTATCCGACTATAATTCATATCTTAAGTTATAATATATAAAGGTCGAATTATAAAAAAAAAAACATTGTAATATTTTATACTATATATATATATATATATATATATATATATATATATATATATATATATATATATATGTGTGTGTGTGTGTGTGTGTGTGTGTGTGTGGAGGCCAAGGCCGTGAGTGTATATATATATATATATATAATTTATATTTGTATTTTCTGGATATATATATATATACATATGGAATATGGATAATATATATACAGATATGTATATATATATATATATATATATATATATATATATATTTGTTTTTGTCTACTCATATATTTATTTTATTTTCTCTTTTGTAACAATTTAATACAATATTTTTAATAATATTCTATTAAATATTATTATTAATAAGAATATTAAATTTAAATAATATTCATATTAAGTCATGTAATCATTTGTAGATTTTGTTAATAGTAATTTTGCATATTTTTCTTTTCTTATTTGAAGGGTTATTGTTTCTTTCATGAAACACATATATTTTTCTAACATATTATGTAGTCCCTAACTTATATGTTATGGCTGCATATATTAAGAATTCCTCTATACGTTTATTCAAATTTTATTGTAGCTTGTTATATCGTGTTTAATTTTTAATTGTGAACAATTTTAAATTAGTTCGGAAAATAAACTATTAGTGGGTAGAAACTAATACATTGAATAAATATATGTGGCGATATTTTTAATTTACACCGGGACCTCTCTATATGTATATATATTTTTTTTTTCTTCAATTAATAATTAAGGTTTCAATAATTATTAAGGATTTTTCCTTCCATGATTAATAGTGGAAGAAAAAAAAATTATATTCATATGTTCGTTATATACATAATACTACGTAATAAAGGATGGAATTTGTTGCGAATTGATGCGGCGACTGTTAGACGTCCATAATTGGTGGGAGGGTGGTATTAATGACATTCGTGTGGTTTTTGAGAAGCTTCTGAATTAAATAATGTCCTATTTGAAGATTAACTTTCGATATTGCATCTTTGACGAGAAGTGGAAAGATAATTTATATCGATGAGACCTTGATAATTTAATTATACTTTAATTATTGTATGCGATATTTTTTTTCTAAATGTATCATTCTAGATTCTTGTCAGAAACGATGAACAACGCGCTTGATCCCAGATGTTGCGATGCCTACTTATCAATTTTCATCGACCATGATGCAGTTTTAATTGCAAAACCTGGGTAAACATAAATTACCAAGTATCTCACTAGGATTCATTTGCCAGTGTAATTGAGTCCACTTAGTGAATCAGTTTGCATATCTACCTGAGTATTGATCAACTAAAATCTGCTTTATTTCTATTACTATAATATAAAAATACAAGCTCTAGCAGATGTAATCATTAATTAGAACTACATGTTCTATCAAGATTAATTGATGCTCCTGATCGCCTTAAGAAACTATCCTGAAATATTAAATATAAAATAAGGACTGATAATGATTCGTTGTTAAATCTGACGACTTTCTACTTGCTTCTGCCAGGGTATAAAACGATAGTTATTTTTTCACAAAATCATGTAATAATAATTATATTTGATTTTTAATTTAAAAATCGGGTCTGATTTATAAATAAAAATTTAAACTAATATTCGATGTTTATTTATTCGATTAAAAATAACAACCATTCACTGAGCGATACGGTTTTACATAAATAATAATGATTTAATTTGTGATAAAAAAAAATGTCGATCAGAAAATATTAAATATATTTATTAGTTATACATATTTGTGGCTCACAATAAATTGGCCATCTACCTCGGTATTCAGCAAATATGATACCAAGGAGAAGAAATGATAGCATAAAAAAGAATATTAATAACAAAACAAAAAGAAAAAAACAGTAGTAAAATAACACATAAATAATAACAAACACACAAAAAAAAGATAATGCTGCAAATAGCTTAATGCAATAAGTCTCTTGGCCAGCGCCTCAGCAGTCTTCTGGGCGGATTATATGGATCTGTGGCAGTAGATAGAGCTTGAGTAAGTGGATTAGAATTTAGAGTCAGTCTGTCATGAAAATTATTAAAGCGGTCAGTGGCAGTTGCTGCGACGAAAGGAGTGTTAAGGTCAGTGTGTAACGTGAGGTTTGAAACATAAAACGGTGCGTCTACAATTTTCCGAAGGACTTTTGACTGGAATGACTGGATGATTTATATATTTGATTTCTTTGCTGTTCCCCATAGTTCGATCCCATATGTCCAAAGTGGTTTAATGAGGACTTTGTAAATAGTTAATTTATTAGCCACAGATAATTTAGAACGTCTGTCAAGTAGCCTTGAAAGAAGTCCGTATCGCTGATTAAGTTCTTTTCTTTTTTGTTTTATGTGGTATGTCATGTCAGTCGTTTGTCCAAGTAAAGACCCAAATATCGTACTGTTTTTGAAGGTGGTAGAGAAATATTATTAAAGAACACTGGAGGACAAGAGTCATGAATCATAAAATAAAAATCATCTTCTATACCCAAATTAAATAAAATATTATTATGTACGTATACGTTGTTAAAGTACACATTTTTTATTATTATATTTCTGAAATAGCTTTAATTATGAACTCAGTGCCTGCACTGTATATATGTACACACACACACACACACACACACATACATATATATATATATATATATATATATATATATATATATATATATATATATATATATATATATATATATATTAGTAAGCCAAAATTTTTAGAAAATTACGGAAATAAAGATGTTCTGTTGCTACTAGTTAACAAAAATATTCTCCACCTATTACTCCAGACTCAAAATACATCAGAGAGATTACAAAAAAATTATATTTTTGATTTAAAAAGTATTACTCAAGAATTTTATTATTGTTAACTGTAAAATTTTATTCAAATATAATGATCAGGATATGATTTTTATCTGTTATGATCAAAAATGAAAATCGCTCTTAATAAAAATCATCAAATGATTTTTAAAATTTTGATCAGATTTGGTTATTACTTTGATATTTTTAATTATCGATTTCACACCCTGGTTTCTACTATTACTTTCTGAGTAATTGCTATAAGTCACGTATTTCTTCAAGTTTGTGTTAGTTATGTTATCAGGCTTGTTAATTGTTTTCTGTTATTATACCTACAAATAAAGAATAATATTTCACTGAATCAAATTCAAATATTATTTGTTTAAGGTGAATAGTTTTTAAATCATGGCTTGTAATGTTAATGTTTAAAAAAATCTGTATATTTAATAGCGTTTAACAATATCGTATTTTACATTAACTTTCAAAAACTGTTATAAACACGAATCAATCATCCTCTGTAACTTATCAACAGAAAAATAAATAAATTGTAGATAGATATTTATAATAAATGGCCGCGGATTGACAATTTATTAAATGAAAAATATTTAATTATGATAATTTCTTCAATGGAAATAATATTTAATGATACGTTCCTAGTTAATACATTTCTTCTTTGGACAAAACCTTTAATTTATGTATAATTTTTTATACCCCCTCACTATTATTTTAATAGACGAATTAGTGATAGACGAATAGAACGAGACATATTAAACCGAAAATATCTTCAGCGCTGAGAGGCAAACGAGACGAGAGCAAGAAGGGAAAGCTACGCCATTTCTAAATCTATATTTTGCACCTACTTCTTTATGGATCAGAAAGATGGACGATGCTGAAGAAACATCCGAGCCAAGTTAGCGGAAATTTAATGTTTCATTGGAGTGAGTGAAAACCAGACGAGACTGCATAAGAAATAACATATGTGCCACACTGGGAGTCATATATGTTATTGTAGTTCACGTGGAGGGCAAGCTAATATGGTTCGGCCATGTTTATAGGATGGAAGATGACCGAAAGGCCGTTTGGCTGATGAAGGAAGGCCACAAGAAAAGCGCCCTCATGGTAAGGCAAGATTTGCCAACAATGATTGCATAGAAGAGATTTAAAAGGAACGATGTAATCCGGTGGGTCAACTTGGAAGAATGTCTCTGGACAGATATACCCAGAGGAGACATGGACATCAATGTCTAATACTACTAAAGAGTTAATCATAAATATATAATATAATATATAATAATCATAAATACAATTAATGACTACTAAACAAAAAAATTTACAAATGTTTCTTCCAAAGTCAGTGTTCTATTATTTAATATTTATGTTGTTGGATCTATATACACATGTAAAAAAAAAAAATTATCTTATAAAGTCTACAGTTGTACCGAAAGGAATTTTTATCTGGTAAAAAACTATGAATTTTACATGAAACACAAAAATTAAAAATGAAACAATAACTGTTGGATAATTTATTTTTTTCGGATGTAACTAACTACTTATAAAATTATTCATATGAATAAAGGGTTTTAACGAATTTAGCCCCTTCATTTACGAGACATGTAAGCCCGTAATGTTGTTCCGTAATGGAGTAACTGTATCTACTGCTAATGAAGGTGCAGATCAGACCGTGTAAAGTTTTAAGGTTTTGTGCATTTGATTTTTCATACATAACAACTATAAATAAATTTAGAAATAAGAATTTACCAAGAGTTTTTTTTTTTGCCATCTTGCCCGACAAAGTTTTTGTTAAGGGATAAATAAAGACTACTTTCTTTTATAATTAAAAATTATACCACCATTTATAGTAGTTTAAAACCATTTATAGTGGTTGAAGAAACTGTAGGTATTTTCTAAATTGATTGAAAACTGCTGGACTTCTCTTTCATATTTCTACTTCACCAATACTTCCCGTAACAAAATATTTCGTCGATCGAGGAGGCTATTGATGACTCCATAAATACACATTACCAGTATCCAATCTATTTCTTAAGAAATTGATTCCATTATTAAGCCAATTAAAATTAGCTTAGACACAGATTCAGTAAATGTACATTAAATTATTGGTACGTATTATTATTCTCCCTTAATTTTGATGTAACTTTATGAGTTTTTTTTCTAAAAATGTCTCTTCGCAACTCATAAGAATTTTAATAAAGTTCTTGAATATCTCAACAAGGTTATACACATACACACACATTCCCGCACGTACACGATCATCTACGTATTTATGTATATACAATTTTTTTTTAAATATTTTAACCGAACAATATATTAATATTCATTTTTTTTCATTCATTTATAAATAAAATAATATAACATAGATAAGCAATTTTTAAATTTAAAAAAACACATATATACCTATATAAATTATACAGAAAATATTAGTGAAGTTAAAATATGAAAGTACAGCTCACCAGTTTTTAGTTATTTAAAAAAATAACATAACCCTCCGAGGCGTCTGAAAAGAAGATTGTCTCGGGATCTTTTAATATAGAACTTTAATTTGAGTTCTACCAATGAGTAGTTTCTCTTCATATTTTACATGTCATGTTACCAATGTCACATTTACTTGTTGTATTTTTAATGTAATACAGTTGTAAATTTCATTAAAATAAAAAAAAATAACAAAAACTAAACTAAGATTCCAAGATGTCCTTGGATGGAGACGTCACGCGCTTCCTTTCAAGAAGACATCACGCGGATCTACAATGTCTGAAGCGCCAATCGAGAAAAAATAATTGTACCTTTCAGAACGTTGATGCCCACTAAAATTTACATTTTACTCCAAGTACACAATATTAGTTAATATTAGGTTTAGTAGAGCGCTGAAGTTTTATTTCATATTTTTTTAGTAATATTATGGGCTTTCCCAGACACAGTTTTCAATTTCAATGATTTAGACCTGAAATTTGAAATTTCAAGGGAATTTAGATGAAATGTGGTATGTTTTACATAAATGTAGATAAAATTGTTATTTACTACTTTATTGTATTTTTTTTTAATATATAAAATCGGTTGCGAAGAAAATACAAAATTGAACTCCCGCTCTCCCCCCCCCTCCCCTCCTTCTCCAAAAAATAGTTTTTAAATCCTTATATAATAATAATATTAAATATTAAATGAATGGTTACAAAATAATAAAAATGACTAGAAACAAAATTAATTCCATTGCGGTGAAATATAAATGGATTGACACAGTTTAAATTTTTCATTTATGGCTCGAAGTTATGTCATTGTAGATAATATTCAATGCTCAAAAGCCTGAGGTCACAACCCGAATGAGCTCATTAATTCATCTCAATTAATAAAGCAGCTTTGAATAAACTACTACTACCGATAGTCTCTTGCAAGATATATTTCATACAATATCAAGTTCCTGTGAATTGTTGCTATAGCAAAAAAAAAAAAAAAAAAAAAAAAAAGGAAGTTACGCAGTCTCTAGAAACACTTATCCATTTCTCAACTATCAAACAGATGCTTCTTAATTGATTCCGGAAGTTCTTAAGAAATTGTAAAATCTTCCATGAAGAGATTTACATTTCATTACAGATGCTCTCCGCCGTTATTTGGTTTATGCTGAAGTAAGTTGAGTGCTTCATGATCGTTGTAAAATCTAGCGATTGTAATTACTGAGACGTTCACAATTCCACAGAATATTCACAGACCCGACCTGGACTTACAAGTCGAGGATTAGTCTCATACGTTTATATAATATTTAAAAATTTTCCTAAGTTCATTTTCCAAATAACACTTAATTTTAGTACAGAAACACGCAGTTAAAACCACCGTTTAATATGTTTGCTAGTTCGCTTTAAAAATTAAAATTAAACCCTTAGGTTTGCTCTTAAGCAAAAACATGTAAGAAACCCAATCCAAGTTTTTTTTTTTTTTTTTAAACAGAAACTAACATGTTTACCGCTCCTAAGCGCGTACAAAATGAAAAGGACGATGGAAATATCGGTTATTTATTTTTAAGTTAACATACGTCTTTTATTTGGCTAAGTAGATAATTTCTTGAATTTGTATTTTTTTTTTTTTATCTTTTTCTGACAACACATAATGAAGTACTGCGAAGGGGGAGCTTTTTTTTTTTTTAATATAGACTTACTTGATTTTGAAGGCACAAATACACGCGTTCGTTATTTTATTAAATTGAAATCCAACCCCAAATAGAATTTTGGCATCAATAATAAGACCCGGCTAAGCTAGTGAAAGATCACACCTTTTCTTCACATTAACTTTCAATATTGCCTGAAATTTCAATAAAAACCTACCCGACAAAAATTACATCGGATAAATAAAAAATTCTCATTTTTGCTTCGATGAAATCCTTATTTATTCACTAAGGATATAATAAAGTATTGAAAAAGCTTTTTTTTCTTCTTTCATGACAGGCAAACTATACATTTTTTGTATTTACATTATTAAATATTTTTTCATTCTATCATCAAGTCAATTTGTTAAACTATATTAACAATGAATACATAAATAAATAAAGTTTTAAAATTAAAACATCATGGCACGTATTGCTTTGGAAGTACTTATACAACAGAAATACGCGTTTTGAAAGTATTGTAACTGAAGCAGATTGTAATGCACGTCAACAACACGTATACGAATTATAAATACTAGTAGGCCCGTGCGAAAAATTCGCACAGCATATTGTTTTCAGATGCCTAATTACTAAGAAAAAAACATGATGCAACGTATCAAAAGATAAAAAAATCAATTGTTACTTTATCGATAAATATAAACGACAAAGGAAACAAAAATTATTTTAAATCTTCATTAATGTTTGGAACCAACATGTTTAGGAATTTCAATAAGATGTATCTTTGCTAAAAATTGTCCGATTTCGATGATTCTTTTTTCTTTTTGTAGAGATAAAGTGTGTTTTCTTTTACAACTTGGGGTTGATTGGACTATTCTGCCCGCCTGAAGGAGAAGGAAGCCTTCGAAATTGGTGGCTCAATCTTGAGATATGGTGAAGAATTAACGATGATATGGTTTGCCGATCAAAAACGCCATAGATAAATAATATAAACTCCTCCTCTCTCGATCATAGAGGCCTCAAGTCGGCGAAATGAGACATATATTCAATGACAGTAGTACAATTATCGTAATGTTGTGTGGATGCGAACCCTATGCCCTGCGTTATCTCGAAAATACTACGTTTTGGGCTTACTAAAGCAGGATCCGATAGTTCCGGAGGAACTATCCGGGTCTTGCTGTACGCATCAAAATCTTCAAGGTCCCATTTGTCCGTATCGATCTACAGACCAACCACCGTTCCTGTATTGAAGCCAAGCAAAATGTTTGTATCGACTTTATTTATTTTAGAAATAAAAACAAAAGTGGAGAATACGATTCGCTAACCCTCCCCCCCCCGTGAAATTCTGAATCCAACGGTACCCCATTCATGGTATTTGAGCCTGACAGGAGCTGATATTTGGTACAAAACCGATTTAGAGCCTTACTGTAATAATATATGTGTTTATTAATTTATATCTAATTCTATTTTTGTATAACCTGGTTTTAGAAGCTCTACAGGTATGTTGTAAAATATCTCTCCACACCTAGTATACTCAAGACCAAGTGGCTACTAAATTCCTAATATTCAGGTTATCGGCGCCAACACCATTTTCATTGAAACCAGATAAAAGGCAACAAGTGTAAAGACCAAGACTGGAGAATGCCTGCGTTGGAAGTTCCAAGCTTGGACATTAAAGTAATCCATAATTATAATTATTAATATAAATATTATATTTATTTATAATTATAAATTTTATATATTTATAGTAATAATAAATTAGATAGCAATATGATTCTGATGATCGGTTACAAAATATTGGTTCGTTTGGCATCTTTCATAGTAAACTAGCTTTACCCGGCCACGCGCTGCTGTGGTTTAGCCTGGCAAAATGAAAAAGAAAGAAAATAGAAAGCACATATGAGTAGATTAGTAGCAAAGAACATCTGTTATTTTTAAAAAGTTGGGAAACAAATTTGTCTGTAAAATGGCTTCAATTGAAACTAATTCTAATTGTTTTTTTTTTCTCATGATTCAAATTAAACATTCATAATCATCTGAGTAAATACGCCGTCATTCATAATCATCAAAAACAGCCTGAGTTCAACTTATAAAACTAAATAAAAAAATTAATTAAAAAAACGTGTAATACTATTGACCTACATAAGGAGAATAATATAAATTCTTCAAATGATAATTTCAATTACTGTAGTAATTATAAAATTTTCGATTAATCAATAAAAAAAAAAATTCTTGCCGACGTTCGGTAGTGAGGAAGCAAAAGGAAACGGCCTTTTCTGAAGAGAAAGCAGTAAATGTTTAAAACTTATTAACTCTGCAACGAACCGTCCGATTTCGATGATTTTTTTTTATTTTGTCAGCAATTCAGAAATCTTTCATATAAATATGGGTATTATCCAGTCAAAAACTGTGTACTTTTTTAGTTATCGTCAAATAAAATATTGAATTCATCGTAACATTTTTCAGCTTGTTTTCGGAAAAGTATGTTATACACATAAATGAAAAAGGTTTCAAGGGGAAGACTTTAGCCAAGTTTCGTTAAAATCGGTAAAGCCGTTTTGGCGCTACAGTTTATAGCGACACATTTTTTGCGGCTTTGAACAGAAAAACATTTACATTTTTATTTTTTTTACTTATATCAAATTATCGCAAGACAGAAGTACTATGCCAGAAACCTTCCCAGGAGTGTACGGAACAACTTCCTAAAGTTTCATGGCGATCGGTTGAATGGTTTAGTAATGGACTAAGGACAAACAGACGGACAGACAGACATACATTCATTTATATATATATATATATATATATATATATATATTATATATATATATATATATATATATATATATATATATATATATATATATATATATATATAGATTAATATTAATTTGAGGTTTGAGTAACCTTATTATAACTGTAATAGTGGTGTAAGTTTATTTAAAGTTGAATGTTTTGTTAATGAGATTTCTATAATCGATACAAGGACCAAAAATTAAAAACAACATTTAACAATATATATATTATTATATATATATATATATTACTATATATATATATAATATTTTTCAAATCAACCTTTACATATTATAACTTCAGATAGTAATTACAGTCGGATAATAGGTCATGAGCTACACTTCAATAAACTAAAACAGTAGCCTGATGTCTTGTGACGGCACAGTTGTGGATTGGGTGTGGATGCTCAATTTAAATAAAAACTGAAGAGAATCCTTATTTTAGTTTATTTTTAAAAACAGGGAGTGAAACGTTTTGAATAAAAAATAGTAAACAGGAGCTGTTTAGTTTATTGGAGTGTAGTTCATGACCTATTATCCAACTATAATTACTATATTATGTTTTATATATGTATATATATATATATATATATATATATATATATATATATATATATATATATATATATATATATATATATATATATATATGCTCCATAGCGCCTCTTGTAAAATTACATAAATAATTATTGATATATTTGTTGCATTTATATAGTTACTGTTTCTCAAATAAATTTTATTAGTCTTTCCATTATTGTGAAACAAGTTGAATCGGCTTATCTAACATTTCAGATTTTATGTTATACTTTTTATTTCAATTCTTATCTCGTTTTCCTTTAAAAGTAACGTAGTCCTCTTCCCTTCTGCTGTTCCTCATTCATTTTTTCGCTTCTTACGTTGATTTTTTAATAATTAAATATAGAAATAAGCGATTCAGTTACTTATTTGAAAAACTAATAATTATAGCGACCATGGTGAAGTTGTGTGTTATGAGTGATAATTGGCGAATTACACCTTTCATCATGTTACCCATTATGAATGCTATATTAAAATGTTTTTTTTTTTTAATTCCTAGGGAAGGAATAAAATTATTGAAAAGTTTTATTAAATGGAATTTTTAAATTCACATCATTCAGTTTCTGCCAGCGTACAGTCACCATGCTGTAATATGTTTTTTTCAGAAATAAATGAACCCATTGCATTTACCATTTCAATTTTTAGATTGATTTTCGTTTTTCGATAGAGTGTTTTGAAAATATTTATTTCTTGTGAGTATGCATAGCCCATGAAAAGATTTCAGCATCTGTTACGATTAAATTATTTTCTTTAATTTATTCTATTTATAATATAGTAGCGATAATATGTTAATTATCCTGTAACAAAAATTTTTATATAGACAAATTAAGACTGTATTTAGTTTAAAATATGAATTTTATTTATCTTTAATCATCAATGAAAGTTAATCTCAGGAAAACAAATAAAATAATAAAGGTTTTGACAATTTTATCAAATTACATTGTAAAAATACACATTGGAACGTTTCAATCATTTCAATTCGACCATTTTCAAACATGTACAGCATAATCTAAAGGTTTTAGTTTTGCACTGCTGTATTAGACGTATTTCAAGCAGCTGCTC
Source organism: Nezara viridula (assembly GCA_928085145.1). Lineage (NCBI taxonomy): Eukaryota > Metazoa > Arthropoda > Insecta > Hemiptera > Pentatomidae > Nezara > Nezara viridula. The sequence continues at coordinate 55,819,477 of OV725078.1, read as the reverse complement.
TTCTATAACTAGAATATTTAGAATGATATTCATAATTATTTAACATGTTTGGCAATAAATAATTGCTGATAAAAAATTAATATTAATTTAAGGAATACATTCGGTAGAGAAGTATAAAATTAAAAAGTTAGAGATTAAAGTGTACGTATATAGATATCGTTTGAAGATAGCTGAATTGGAAAGGCCGAAACTTTACGATGTGAATTTTATGACGTTATTTAATAAAAATCTTTTATGAATTTTATCATTTTATTTGTTTCCATGGAATTAGTAATATTCCAATTTTTAACCTACGATTAATGTGTAGCAATATTTAAATTGAAATATTTGAAATCGAAACAGAGTGTTAATTTAATTAATCTTGATAAAAAATTCAATCACGATTTAATATATTATTGTTATAACTGCAAACATGTTATCAAAGGAAAAACATAAATTTAAGTGATGAAAAACAATTCTTACTAAAGAATAAATACTTACGAAACTCTCCATTAACTAAAATTAGTATTCAGGTATAAAAGAAAAGATAAACGCGATTTATTCATCTATTTTATCAAAATATATATTACAATATGTTGACATTTTATATTACGTTTGGTATATGTTTCTACATGGTCTTTTAGAACAATAAATATATTTGCTTAGAATATTGACTTCCGTTTAAGACTTAGAAATCTAAGCTGTAGGTTTAAAATACGCAAATAAAATCATTTTGAATTCTCTTGGCATTAGAAATAACTTAGTGGATTTTCACATAATTTATCTCAACCATAATCTTTTTTTTTTGTTCATTAAGAAAAAAGAAATATTCTCATCCCCCCTATAAATGTACCCCGTCTATAATAAGTTTATTGTTAAACTTTAGTATCCTGGACATTACCGTGAAATTATTGGATAATTACATGATTGATAAGTTTTTTGATAATTGAAAAGCTTTTTTAGTGTGTAAAAATAAAATTTTTCTAATTTTGAAACTTTCCTATCTAAAATTAACGTTACCATTTATAGAAAAGAATGTACTATTCACAAATTATATTATATTTTCAGATGGATGAAACTGTTGAACTCATTTTTATATCATGCTTTGGGTCACTACAAAATTACACTTTCTATTTAACAAATCTCTTCTTAAGCATCAATAATTTTAAATATTTTATTCTTAAAAAAAAAAAAAAAACGGAAAGAAACAGTCTTGGGTATTAAATAAAGCGTTATAATCTTAATATATTGGAAGCTTAGATGTGGTGGTGTGCGTCTGTACTTAAACATTTATAATAATTCAGGTTATAACTTATAGAGCGACGATATTTAAAAGTTTTCGAATTTTTATCACGGTACTGTCTGTACAAAATTATAAATAATATTTGAAGTGATGGGACGAGATGAGACATTTCGATGATTATAAATTGGGCAGTTCAAGGAGTATGTGTAATGTCTATAAATTTAATTTTAATAAATTGTAATTAGATATTGTCAATAGCGAACAAAAAAAAAATAAATAAATACGTTTTATATATTATTGAAAGTTTATATGTGTTGGTGACTGGTGACCATGTAAACGTACCGTTAGAGGCGAGATAGAGGAAAGCCAGGAGCACTGTCAGGTTGAAAGCCATCGCTGGAGTGAGAAGAGGTCGGAGGCCGAAGGTAGGAAGGTTGGGGAAGCGCAACCCCTACCGCGCACCCCCCTCCAACCCTTAGTTTCCAAATTTGGAAATGCGTAGTCGGAAACTGACTAATTCAAGTCGAGAGTGTCTAAGTCAAGAAATTTCATCTAAGCATATTCGACGTACAGGCGACCTCAGCAAAGTATGTACATTCGCATGTACCATAAATGCCGAACCTTTTTATCATTAGATACCCGCAGTATGGTAAAGGCAGATGGATAATGGATCCCACAACATTTCTTTTATATTCCACTCTTCCTATTTGTATTTGTCACTAAATACAAAGACGTAATAATTACCTATATTGGCATCAATATATTTGACAAAAGCTTCTCCCTTAGGGTGGAATTTTAATGGAGTAAGCTACAGCACAAAAGAGTTAGTACATATTACCACTTATTTTAAAATATGTGAAATAAAACAGAACATATCAGATTTTCCTTCATATACTAACAATTTAAGCCATAAGATAAAACAAAACTGTATAGGAAACGAAACGAAAACTTATAAAACACACCGAATAGTTAAACAAAATAGAACGGTACAACTAAATATTATTCGCAACATTTTTCCTTCTGCTTCTATCTCTAGCCACAAGCCACCAGTTATTTCCTACATATTGTGTCACCTCGTCCTTCCAGCTAAGATGCGGCCGGCTTCTTTTCCTGCTGTTCTCTCTTGGGAACCACTCGGTATATGCTTTGGACCATCTTTCATCTTTTAACCTCGCCATGTGTCCAGCCCAGATCCATTTTAACCAATGAGTTTCAAGCGTTAAGCTTTTAATATTTACTTTAGGAGAATATCCTTATTTTACACACACGTATATATATATATATATATATATATATATATATATATATATATATATATAAAATTGTGAGTAGATTTAATTTGTTTTTATTTTTAATCTTCCTATTCATAAGATTCTATCTCTTTAAGATTTTGAAATGTAATTCAGTTTTTACTAATCTTGGAAATGATTTATCTATGCGTATATGTATATATATGCTTGTGAGTGTGTATGTGTATGTATATATCTATTTCTTTTACTCTCAATCTTCATATTTAGAGTATTTTAGTTTTCTGTATTTTTACAATACCATTATGCATCTTCATTTAAACATATTAAGGAACAGATGTAAATCATTTTTCACTTCTGTTAATGGGTTTTTTTTATATCATAATGGTTTGCCCATAAAATTGATTTAACGTTCCTGTCTAATATCATTTAGTTAGTTTTATTTTATTGTTTTTAATAGCTGTATTGCAGTATTGTAAACCTAATACTCATCTGCTTTCGTTAACAGATCTCCAGAGCTATGTTTAGACTTGTCTTATTATTTATGCTTTAGTTACTCTTTATTGTAATAGGTCTCTTGGCCAGATTTATTGACTATTTGTATGAACAATATTGTTATTCTTAAGAGACTTTGTCCCAGAATAAAGATGATATTTCTATTTCTATATATTCAACTTAATTCAATTGATTTTCAAACTTTCAAGAATGTATATAATTAAATATTAGTTAATTCTAGAGCTAGATCCAGAAACGTTGGGTGGTCGCAGTTTCCCACATATGGTAGGGAAGACTAGGTACTGTTTTGGCAGTCTTCATTTAATCGTCCACAATTTTGTTAGTATACTAATTAGATTGAATAAAGGTGTTTTTTTTTTATAGTAAAGTACACTTTACTACGTTTAAATGCTAAAATTTCGTCCGTAAGTACAATTACTATCTCAAAGGAACAAATTAGGAAAAAAAAAAAAAAAAAAACGGATCCCATCCCAAGGACTGTTGTGACAGTAGTCTGAAATCAATTTAGTTGTATTATATAACATTATAGAACAGTTTACCCGCTTATAACTAATAAAGAAATATTTGTGGAAGAATCAAATTTCGGTCTTCCTCAAGCGTTTCCCGGGTTTCAAAAAGAAAAACAAATTACTTGGGTCACAACCTCACCCAGAAAATATGTCACAACCGTACCCAACGCACTCTTTCGCAAAAAAATCAACAACAACAAAAAACAGTCTCCTCGACAATACAAAATCATCTACATACAATGTAACTGCTAATTACAAACTAATTTTTAAGTTACAACGAGGAAAAATATTTATTACTCTATCCGCACACACATAAACAAAAATTATTCAAAGAGATAGAATCAAAATTATCAAAGTACCCATTTTTCATTAGCATACGTGGTTACGACAGCGTCAGTATGGGTTAGGAGGTACGCTGTATAAATTCTGTAGACGATGAGACTGAGGATGTTAACTTTTTCATTTTTTTTTTTTTCACTATACCGTTTGATTGGGATTCGAAAGTTACACTACCGCCGGCGTTATATTGCATCACAGAAAGACAAGTTTTATTTTGCTCTAATTATTATTTCCGTTTATAAAAAATAGTTTATTTTATTTTTGGAAAATTATTCCTAAACAAATTATACTTTTATTGTTTAGAAATGGTACTCAATTCTTTCAAAGAAAAAATCTCAAATTAAGGGTGTAGAATGCAATGATAAAGCCAGTTCTTATATACAGCTTCAAGACCTGGACAATAACCACTACCCTAAAAAGAAGTATTGAAAGATTTGAGAGAAAAATCCTACCCAAAATAACCGGAGCCATCTGAGATCAGAATACCAACACAAACGGGAGAAATACCAATAAAGAGGTTGTCGATGTTATAGTGCACAGAATACACGCAAGTTACCAGAAGGCCTCGACAGTGCGTGTTCAATGTAGAGGGGCAAGATGACTGAATAGATGAAGGAAGATGAATAGAAGGATGACCTTAAGTGTCAGGCGGATCAGCACCCGAACCACTCTTGGTCTGCGGTGTAAGGGATCAACCTTAACACCCCGCAAGGATGGTAACCACAACCAGAGGGATCAATCTCCGGACTTGTGGGAGGATGAAATACTAACTGAGGGAACAATCTCCAGACTTAGTATAGAGGACTACAAGGGTACGGATCAGCGTCCAAACTTAAGCATGGATTAAGGGAAGAGGAAAAAGGTTTTAGGATATCGTGAAATAAAAAGAGCAGATGGGACATATACTGATCGTCTGCGAGGTGGCCAGCATCCTGAAGGGGTGGAGATCCGAGGGCCTAACAATATGAGATATGACTGCGGTTTTCATTCCACCAAGACTAAACCGGCTATCAAGAGCCGTTACAATAAGACTTATTTTAAAGCTTTGATTAGTAGATGTTATCGCCATTAAACTTTATTAATAAAAATTATTTACAATGTATATGCATATTTAAATTTACAATTTTAGTATTTTATCATATAACAATAAGAAATAAAAATACATCTTTAAGGTACATTGCACGGGCGAGCTTGCATGGCTCTGCCAGGTGACGGGTAGATGAATTAGTTGTCCGCTGTAGCAAGAGCCCGAAACCAGTTGCCGCTACAAGCTGCTTAAAGAAACTAGTCAGTCAATATCTCATGATATGAAGGCAGGGAGGTTGATATGGGCGGGACTTGTTAGCCCTGGAGCCAAGGGCACAAAAATCGACCTCATCGCAGGCGGAGGTTTGAATATAAATTACGAAAGTGTCTGTTATTCTAAGTAAAGTGTACCTTGTCTGCCATTCCAGAGCCGCTGCTTTAAAAAATATCGGCTGATTTAAAGAATATTAATCGAGAAACTTGATGATCAAAACGGGAAATATAATACAAAAAATGTGGAAAAAGTTGTTATGTTTTTAACTTATATGGGCTTGAACATGTAAAATCCTAAATTTCTAACCCGCACAACTAAAGGAAAACTTTTTACCGCCGAAAAAGCCATATTTTTCGTTCTTTTTTTGTTTTTTCATATACAACTCCTAAACAGTGTATTACTTGGTTAATATTCTTTAAATCAGCCCCCAGCTTTTAAAGCAGCGGCTCTGGAATGGCAGAAATGGTAACAGACACTTTCGTAATTTACATTCAAACCTCCGCCTTCGATGAGGTCGATTTTTGGGCCCTGGCTCCAGGGATATGTAGCTCGGAGCGATCCATCTGGGAGCCTCTACACTACAATGAAGGCCTCAATAGTATGCAAAAGATCACGTGGTAGGCCAAAAAGCAGCTGGCTAGGTCAAATAAACAAAGATGCAATAGAGCTACTTTCAGATAACTATAATGAAATAGTCCAAGATAGGCAGAGGCGGAAAAGGCTTGTTATAATGGTTTACGAGGTCTGCAATGCCAACAGGAGAAAAAAATATTGGACCTAAATGGGAAGGCCATTATGGTGTTCAGGAATTTAATTAAACCAGATAAACAAAAAAATCGAATTTGGCTATAAACGAAGTCAAATGACAGAAAGGAGAAAACTTAATAAATAACTAAACAATGGATGAAAATAAGTAATAGAAAGAATGTTGAGATGGAAAAAGTCAAACCTCAGATAAATTTTTGTATATAAACATGAATACTGAAGAAATGTATGAATCAAAATTGAAGATGCTGTAACAATATAATATTCTCCTATCTCACCATTCTTACAATTATTTATTTTCATCATATTTTATATTTTATCACTTTTGTTACTTATCAGTTTTCCTTGTTAATTATGTTATTCAACTTTGTTTATATATCTCTTATTCTGTCTCTCTAATTATTTTTTATCTCTGAGGATATTCTTCATTTTTGGTCCGAAGCGTTTATGTTTATGATAATAATTTTTTTTTTTTTTATTGAGGATATTTACAACTGTATTACAAGTAAACATACATTCAGTAAATGTGAACAAAGGAATAAAATAGCATGTAATCACATGTTGAGAAACTACCCATTGGTAGCACTCTAAAAACGTATTTACAAAAGGAGATCTCGAGACCATCTTTTCAGACGCCTCTGAGGGTTGTCAGGGATCGAAGAGGAAGCAAGGTTAGAAACGAGAGGGTTTGGATGGTTCTAAAGTTTGTTATGAAAGGATAGATATCTGGATTGGGCCAGGTCAGAAACATAAGGAACATTAAGGTCGTTATGAATGATTTTGTTTGTGACAAAGTAAGGAGCAGTGAGGATTTTACGAAGGATTTTGGATTGTAAGGATTGGATACGAGAGGAATTCGATGGCTTAGTGGAGCCCCAGAGCTCAACTCCGTAAGTCCAAATAGGTCTTATTGTAGTCATGTATATGAGTCTTTTGTAATTGACTGGGAGGTTAGAGCGTTTTTCTAGTAAGTGCTGGAGTAGTCGGAAACGTCGTGCTGTTTCTTGTCGTTTCAGTCTGGTATGAGGATTCCAAGTTAGACGTTTGTCTAAGTGGAGTCCAAGGTATCGAATTTGTTCAACAGGGATAAGTGGGGTATTATGATAATAAAATTAAATAATAATAAAAAACCTTTACTTTTATTTATTCAATGACTGATTTCTTGATTATCCATCTTAGATTCCCTTAAAATTCCTGAAGATCTAACTACTTTTCAGTTTTAATTTTTTGTTTTATTTCATATAAACTTGAAACTTTGAATAATATTTTCAATTATTATATTAATAATTAGAATTAGAACAATTATATATTATTTAGTATTACAATCACGACTTTATGATAAATTATCTTGAAATGTAATGCTTCTTAAAATTTTGTTTTTTTAATAATTGTTATTAATCTGTGTACTACGTTAGGAGACGTAACCGTTTACAGCCCATTCATAAGACTTACTTTAAAATTACTTTTACAACGAAGTGCTTGCGAGCAAACAGAAAGGAAGGAGTTGAAATCATATTTTATTCACAAACACGATTCTCCTGAGGTGTGAACCATCAATTCATCAACTGATGCCAATTATACTCTCCTAGAAAGGACTTTTTTCTGTGATTTTTTAGGTGATGTAAGCAAGTAGATTCAAAGGCTCGGATAGACAAGAGAAAAAAGTGGTTTCAGCAAAGAGTAAATAGTGGTAAATAGTATTCTATTTTCTCTTATTATTTCACTTTAAGCATTTTACGAAGTAATCTGGTATTTTATTCTACAAGAGTACAATTTTCATCGACCGTTGTTTTATTTTTTTTTTTTTTTTTAGAAATATAACAATCTGTCGCGTGGACAATACTTATATATATACAGAAAATACAAAATTAACATAAGTAAAATAATAATCAAAAACTATGTACAATTAAAAATAAAACACAGTCCAACAAGGACTCCGAGTTGTCGATCATATTTCAGCAGCGCTGGAAAGCAAGCAATATTGCTCGGGTGCATTTCTGGACATAGCTCAAGCTTTTGACCGGGTATGACACGCCAGGCTTCTTTTCAGCCGGAAAACCCATCTGTCCCAGTCGTTGTACCTAATCCTCCGCTCCTAGCTCTCTGATCGCACCTTTCGAGTTCGCTGTGGTGCAGAATTTTCCAATTTCTACCCAGTTGAAGCCGGTGTTCCTTCCTTAAGGTAGCCTGTTGGGCCCCGTTCTTTAGCCCAAGACCCTACCTTGAGGAACACCGGCTTCAACTGGGTAGAATTGGAAAATTTTGTACCACAGCGAACTTGAAATGTGCGATCAGAGAGTTAGGAGCGGAGGATTAGGTACAACGACTGGGGCAGATGGGTTTTCAGCTTGGAAAGTACCCCGGCCTGTCGTACTCGGTCAAAAGCTTGAGCTATGTCCAGAAATGCACCCGAGCAATATTGCTTGCTTTCCAGCGCTGCGGAAATATGATCGACCACTCGGAGTCTTTGTTGGACTATGGAGTGTTGTGAATGAAATCCGAACTGATGGGAAGGAAGATTTTGGGATTCTATGAAGAATAGGATTCGTTTCAGAAGGATCTTTTCAACAATTTTTGAGAGGATTGGAAGTAGGCTAGTTGGTCTGTATGACGTCGAGGTGTTGGGAAGTTTGCCTGGTTTTGGAAATAGGATAATACTGGAATGTTTCCACAAAAGAGGAAAGTGGGTGGTTCTTAGGATGGTATTGTATAAGTATGTGAGAAATATAACTGCTTTAGGAGGAAGTTGCGGTAGGATCTGAGATTTAAGGAGGTCGTATCCAAGAGATTTACGGAGAGGAAGTTGTTGAAGGTGATGTTTGACCTCAGAAAGATTAATTACTTTAGGGGGCAAGGAAAGCAGAATGAGTGATGTAAGGGATTCTTCTACTGTTGTGGTATGGATGTGGTTGGATTCCGGATTAGAGGTGAATGTTCTAGAGAGCTGCCCGGCGAATTCCTCAACTTTGTCTTCATCAGACGCTGTCCAGGAGCCATCGCATCAACGGAGGGGAAGGGAAATATGATGGGATTTCAGGATTTTGTTGGTGATCTTCCATAGTGAATCGTCAAAAACAGTCGGGGAAGTAAGATAGGAGTTGAAGGGTTGGGATTTGAAAGTGGCCAATTCCTGCTTTAATTGTTTAATGTAATAATTGTCTTGAGCGTTGTCATAATATTCTAGCAAGGCGTTTGATGAGAATTAGATCTATCAGGAATTGAGGTAAATTATTTTTCTTAGGAATTTTTGAGGAGAGATTTGGGAAGGAAGCAGTCCAGATTGCTTGTTGAATAGTGGTGTTAAAGAAATATACGACATCGTCAAGGTCTTCTGGGTTTCTCAGGATTACTCTGAGGTCAATTTTATCGGAAATGATTTGGTGAAAGAGTTTCCAGTTAACTGGGCCTGTGATGAAGGATGGTGGAGAAGGCTTAGGAATAGGAGTTATTGATAATTGAAGTATTAATGGACTATGATCTGAGGAAAGTTCGTCAAGACGGATAAGCGAATGATTGAAATGAAAAAATCAAGGATGTCAGGATTGCGGTTAGGATCAGTGGGCCAGTAGGTAGGTGATTTGGGTGGAAGGAGGCTGAAACGTTGGGAATTGAGTGCAGACAGCAATATTCTGCCACCAGAATTCGTGGTTCTTGAACCCCATTCTTAGTGTTTGGCATTTAAGTTTGCACCCAGGATGAAGTGATGACCTAAGCAGTTGAGTAGAGAACTGAACTGGACTTATGGATCTGTTAGGAGAGCAATAGGTTGCATATATTAGATGACCAAACTTTTTTTAAGATGGTCTAATACATAAATATTGCCAACGTCTGTGTCGTTTAAAATTTTCCGCTAACTCAGATATAGATCGATTTTAATTTTCTTGGATTGCATAAATATTGATGTCGATTATTGTATTATTATTAATATCAATGAAACGTTTAATGTACAATAATTATTGTAAAACATAAATTATTGTACCGTAAAATGGGAATTTATAAATAAACATGCTTCTGGCAGTCTTAATAGTATCTGGAGCTAGATTTTTTCTTGCTCACGCATTCAATTTGTACCATATAAGACATTCATAAATATTTTAATTTGAAAATAAAAATTGGACTAAAGTTAACCTTGATATAACATTGTCACCCCATTTTACGGTAGACATTTTTTTTTCTGAACTAGGAACTCATTGAGACAAAACACTTCGATAGTTGTAAAATAAAATGTAGTTTAATTTACTCTAGGATTAATATGTCTATGCACGTTGCCCTTAGATGATTAATTCATTTTTTTACCATTTTTTGGTGTCATATTCGATCGTCTCTGAATTATACCACTGATAAGTTCCAATTTTTTTTCTTATTTCTGGTAGTTATTTTCGTTAATTGAAAAGGTTGAAAATCTAAACACTTTAAAAATGATCGACAAATTTTAATGGAAGAAAAAGTCGATAATTTGACAAGTTAAGGTAGGTTTCTATTCATTGAGTATTTCTTAAGTAAATATATATTTCTTCAGCTGGGGAGAAACGTTTTAGAAACGCTTTGTTTTGATATTGTGCTTTAATATTCCACATCCTTCACATTTATTAGCTAATTGTCTATTGATGAATTACAAGACTTATTAAAAATTACATGATGGCAAGTAACTGGAGAGTTGAATAAAATCCCATTACAGTTCATTTTGAAGGAATTACCTTAGACCTATAATAAATAGTATTTATATTTATTTTCTTAAATATGATTTGCGGAAATAATATTTCCTAAATAAATATATTATTTTGATACATCATGTATCTAAATAATATTCAATTCACGAGAAGTACCGAAAAAGGTGACACAAATACTTGCGAAAACTATGAAACAGAAAACCGAGTTATGAAATGGCCCACTAACGAATTTAGCATTGGGATGACGATTGATGAATAATAATGCCTAGGATAGTTTAATAATTAAAATTCTCTCTTAAAAATTATGGTGAATTTTGTAAACATATGTAGGGAGGTTATTATTGTTTATTGTTTAATCAAATAAACAAGAATATTATAAACCAGCGTTTAACGCACATGAAAAAAGTACAAGTTTGGGTATTAACTAATAATTTAATCAAATTTAAAAGTGAAAAAAAAAGTGTACTATATTATACTCTAACATATTTAATTACTAAAAAAATACTATTAAACCAATCCGTCTAGTCTTGCCCGCGGAACATTAAGGAGTAACCCTTTCTCCATTATTAAAAATAACAAATCGTCATGACATATCTTTTGAATACACTCAACCATGCACGCAGGAAAAACGAGAAGAAATTAAAACAAAATATTGTTCCCTGTTGAAAGATTAAAAAAAAAAAAGTCTCTTGTGTGCTGATATAAAAATTAATAAATTAATTAATAATGAAATAACCAAACATAAATTGAAATTAATGAAAACAAAATCATCAAATCATGTTTATCATTGTTTAAATTTATGACATTTTTTTTTTTTTATGGTTAGCTATTTTAAGTATAAAGAACTTCTCAAAACAATTCCAATATAAATATCTTACAAATTTCATTCAAAATTTTAAAAAATACTGATCGTATTGATACTGATTCATCACATTAATATATTAAATTTTCATTAGCATTAGTATCAATAACATATTATTTATTTTGTGATTTAAAGATTTACCTTATGGCCTGGATCTAAAGCTATTCTTCGTAACTAAATTAAATATTGTGAACGGTGAAGGAAACTTGTCACGTCATACACTGGCCAAAAATCGTATCCAGGCGTTTAACAATTGTTTTTATCATAGCCAAAATCCCAAAGCTCTATAGACGCCACCTTAGAGATATTATAGTCGTTTATGGGCAGTGATTCCCCCCCCCCCCTTTGCTGTGGGAATCTGATTAGATAGGGTTTCTAACGGGAAGCGATTTCTTTTTAAAATGATTATTTCAAAATATTCTAGATCAATAAGGCATTACTTCGGAAATATACGGATGCGGCAATTTAGTTTCCATTTCCGAACGTGGGCGGCATATATGATTTGAATCAGGTTTAACCCCAAAGATATCACGGAATGAAATAAGAACTGAGTGACGTGTTTTCACCACTGGGACCTAATATTTTTTCTGATTATTTGACAGCAAATTTAACTATAGAAAGCATTATTTAAGATAACAAAGAAATATGAGCATTTACTCCTGATAGACCTGGAGCTGTGGCCGTAAAGGCCATAGTAGTTTAAGCAAATTTTCAACCTAAAAGGCTGAATTAATCCAGTTTAGACAAGTTTCATTTAATGATTTAAGGTTTCAGGGGCAGTTGAACTTGTTAAAACGTTCAAAATTTTGGGGAACTTTAAGAAAAATTTTAGCGTTAAGGCACATGTTTGAGTAATATGTTATTAGAAAGGGGATGAAATGCTGAAAATTTCTCTTGCTTATAGTATATAGGATGCAATTGTAGATATATGTAAGGAATATGACTGCTTTGGATGGAAGTTGTCGAAGTATCTGAGAGGTAAGTAGATCATACCTAGGAGATTTGTGAGGGATTAGTATGGACATTGAAATAGAAATAGAAAAATCATCTTAATTCTGGAACAAAGTCACTTAAAAATTACAATATTGTTCATACAAATAATCAATAAATCTGACCAAGAGAACTATTACGATAAAGAGTAACTGAAGCATAAATAATAATACAATTGTATATATAGTTCTGGAGATCTGTTAACGAAAGCAGATGAGCATTAGAATTATAATAATGCAATACGATACGGATTCAAATATCGCAGAAACTAAAATCCGGGACCTGAATACTGTAGTCTAGGGAAATTTTCAGCATTTCATCCTCTTTCTAATTACCTATTATTAAAAATTGTATCTTAACGTTACCAAGAGAAAATTTTCTTGAAATGCTACAAACTTTTAAACGTTTTGATGGGTTCAAATGCCCCTTAAACCTTAATTCGACCTGTCAAAGCTGGCAGACGAGCATTTTCATAATACATAAAAGAAATACTGTCAGCCTGTTAATTTGAAAATTTGCTTAAAATACGACACTATTTTCGGCCCTGACTCCAGGTCTATGAAGAATTACCGCATGATCCACTAACGACCTTTTTTTATTCACACACCTGATTGGTTTCTTATTTCATATCAAACCTATAAAGGAACAAAAAATCTGTTTTGCAATTCCATAATCTAACTAACATTCGACATACCCTGTGGAACAGCACATGCTGGAACTGCTTTCATCATCCGTCAATCTCTCTCCTATCACTTGTATCCCATACCAGCTCACATTTTCATAAAAACATCAGCAATATCTATCCAAACTTCACTTTTACACGTTTACAGTTGTCGCAGCATACTCTCCCCCTAAAATATCAATACCTGAACCTAACTTAATTTCCTTTCTTGATTCCCTAGGACACCATTTCCTTATAGGTGCTGACCTTCATGCCACCAAACATCAGCAATGGAGAGCCAGAACCACTAATTCCCGCGGGCGAACATTGCTGTCTGCACTTAAATACCACAATAGGTAACATCCTTCCCCATGATACTCGTTCGTACTGGCCAGCCAATCCTAACCGTAACCCTGACATCCTTGACTTCTTCATTAACAAAGGTCTAGGGCCGCTAAATTACTCAGTTTTACGGCTCGATGACCTTTCCTTAGATCATAGTTCGCTAAACCTAACCCTTTCCGCATCTCCTATCCTCAGCTTATCTCCTCCCTCATTCATTAGAGAACCAGTCAACTGGAACCTTTTCCGCCAAACAATAACTAATGCAATAGACTTCAGAGTATCTCTAAAAAACCCCTCAAGACCTAGATAATGAAGTGAGTTCCTACACCACCTTGATCCAACAAGCAGTCTGGACTGCATCCTTACCACTTCCCTACAAAACATACCGTAAAATAAATCCTTTGCCCCAAATATCTTGCTGACCTTCTTAAATTATACAGTAATTATTCGAAATAAGTTAAAACAAAACTGGCTTCCTTTAGATTCCAATCCTACAATTCCTATCTTTCTTCACTCTCAACTGATGACAACTCCCTCTAGATATTCACCAAAAAAAACCATAAGACATATGTTCATTTTAATTTTTTCTTAATGTGCTCAAAATTCAATGTTGTGGTGTAAGACTCAATCAACAGTGGCTTATTAATAAACAGTTTTTCACTTTTACGTTGACATACACTCAGGTGAGGTATTATTTATTAACAATAAACAACTGATAAATTGGTGCTCATTAGGTTGGATCGAGTAGCCGTTAATTCCCTTACCTGCCTTATCATATTCCAATAAGTTCACGGTCAAGAAGGGCCCTGTTTACTAACTTCCTTCATTCATCATAGCCCTGGATCCAGGGTCCGAAAATCGACCTGATCGAAGGCGAAGGTTTGATTGTACACGAAAGTGTATGTTATTCTGAGTAAAAAAAACCTTGTCTGCCGTTCCAGAGCCGCTGCTTTCAAGAATGGCAGCTGATTTAAAGAATATTAGACAAATCATTTGAGGATCAAAACGGGAAATCAATTGGTAAAAGTATGAGAAACGTTTTTATTATTTTACAAAATCGCTAACGCGGGCTTATGTTATGTTTCTTGATCTGGGAATTTATGGTGGCTTCTGGTGTAGCAAATCTTCACTTTATAATGGAGATATTCACATGTTATAGTGAATAAACATGTTTACATAGAAATTTTGAGAATAAACTTGAAAGAAATCCTGGAAAATTTGGGCTAAAAAGTTTTTTGTCGGGATAATGACTCCAATCACTCATGTCATGTTGGTTAAGAAATGTCTACTTTATAACTGTCTCAAAGTTATAAAAACACCATCACAGTCAGCAGATCTTAATGTGATAGGACACCTGTGGGCAATATTAGAAGTATAAATTAGGAAACACGAAGTTTCTAGCAAAGAAGACTTTAAAAAATATTTCCTCAAATGTTAAGCTCGGAATCACCAAAACATTCATCGACTCCATTACAAACAGTCTGAAAGGAGAGGTAGAAAATAATGGCTTGCCAACAACGTGTTGAACTAAATTAATAGTATTTAAAACTTAATAAGAGGTGAGATGTATTATTTTGAGTGAGAGGTAAAATTATCCGGTTTTAAAAAAATTATGTTTTTTAAATAATCACAGCTGAATATTTTAATTTTATTGAATTTGTACATATTTAAAATGATATTATAAATAAATCTGTTGAAGAGTTTATGATTTAATTTATTTACTGTAACCATTGATGTATTTTTTTCTATTTTTCTAAGGGGTGTATCAATTATACTGTGAGCCATCGGAAGGTCGTCTTTTTGTAATTTTACAGTTACAACCTTTATTGAAATTGATAACTGTATTTACTTGGAGACGGTGTGGCCGAGCGGGCTAAGGCGTGTGTAAAATATCTGATAAACTGAAGATTACGAGATCGAATCCCGGTGCTCAGGGGACTTTCAACTCTGGAATAATTCCTCCGCTCTCTCCCCTAGCCGAGAAAAAAAACCCATATAGGCTAGGGGAAGGAGTGAAAGAAAAAAATATATATTTACTAAAAATACAAGTAAATATAAATTGATATAATAGCATGGACAGACTTGTTGAGAAACTTCCTATTGATAATACTTCAAAGATAATTCCATATTAGAAGGTTCCGGGACATTGAGAAAAAAAATTATCAAAACTTCAAAACTTCTTCCCTATAAAAAATTGTTTAAAAAAATACATTGAATATAAAAACATTGCTGGCTTCATGATTTAATATTATTTTGTAATTTCAACCGTTGGATCAGAGAGGATATCTGCGTCCGTCCAGAAATATTGAAGAGCTAATACTGCCCTTGCCCAATCCTAAACATATTACCATTTTTATTGAGTCATTTCAAAACCAAACAGCATGTGCGCTTAGCAATATTCGTTTATATTTAAATAAAAAACATTGCTAATATAAATATTTGTATAGGTGGTACTTTTTTTTATTAATTCTTTATTGTTGTTATTAAAAAAGACTAATTCATATTTGATGTTAAGTTCTGTTTGTGCAGTTGTTCATTTTCATTTTATAATTAAGAAATGGTTTGCCTAGACATGCTGTTAACGTCACAGAGTGCGACATTCTTTTTATTTGGGGTAATGATCTCAAAGCTTAGCTAAAATATGAAAAATTCAAATACACATACTCGTTATGGATTAACAAAACTTTTTTTTTTGTATCTGAACTAACTAGAATGCAATATTTCCTGACTTGGAAACTTGTTGACGTGGGTATATTATTTAATCATTATATGTTTATTTCTTTGTTGTCACTGAAGTCCTTCAAATTTCAATTTTATTGCTAATCATTTATATGAATAGGTTCTTGTTTGTTACAGTGTAGTTACAGAGAGAAACCTCCCTTCACGTAAGTGTAATCCAAGTTCCATTGTTCTTTCTTTATGAATTATAAAAACATATGCTTCGTAATTCTACGACTTAAACAAAAAAAATTTTTGTTCTCGATATTTTACATTTTGCGAATTGTAAATTTACATTTACCAATCTACTATCGAATGTTCACATTCCCATTGTAGCTTCAAAGAACTTCTCATTATACTTGATACGCTACATTTTATTGTTTAGTTTAAGTTAAGGTAGTAATCGGGAAAAACACGAGTACTCGTTCCTCTAACTCCACTTGAAGGTCCCATTTTAATAATAATAATAATAATAAAAGGCTTAGTGAACCCGAAGGTTTGATGCCGACACCACCAATCGCTTATTACACAAACCCAGTCCCTTCAGATTGGCTTTAATGCAATCTTCCCACCTTCGCTTCGGTCTACCCCTCGGACGTTTACCATTCGGTACAGCAAATATTAACCTTTTAGAAATTCTCTCGTTAATAAGCCTAACAATCTTACAAGCCCATTTGATTCGTCGCGATGAAATTACCTCAATTATATTACCCGGATACAGTTCACGCAATTTTGCGATGTGTAACCGCCTGAATTCTCCGGTTAACTCATCCTTCTTCGGTCCGAATATTCTACGCAATACTTTATTTTCAAACACCTTAAGATTCTGCTCATCCCTTAATGTAAGCGGCCAAGTTTCGCATCCATAAAGAACTCTAGGTAAGATAATGGTTCTATAGATTCTAATTTTTAAGTTCCGGGACAAGAGGCGCAAGCTAAGTAGTTTTGTCACAGAAAAATAACAAGCATTTCCCGCCTTCAGTCTAACCATAATTTCTTCTTCAATTTCGTTTTTTCTAGTAATCGTAGAACCTAGACACCTAAATTTCTCTACCTGTTCAAACATATTACCAGCTATATCGATTTCACCAGTAGTATCACCATTTTTGGAGCTAACCATATATTTTGTTTTATCCGCGTTTATTTCGAGTTCTAGTTCTTTACCGGAACCCTCATACTAGACTTAAAAGACAGGAACTAAACCGACGATATGGCCAACTATACCGGCTACTAAACAGGAAATCTAAACTTTCCATTGAAAACAAGTTACTGATCTACAAGACAATATTGAAACCTATCTGGACATACGGACTTGAACTGTGGGGAACAGCAAAATTTTCTAACATCAAACGCATCCAATTCTTTCAATCCAAAGTCCTTCGAACAATAGTCGATGCTCCTTTCTATGTAATCAACAAAACCCTACACCATAACCTTAATATCCCATTTGTCCTAGACCTTATCCCATCAAAATTCTCCAAATTCCACCAGAACCTTACCCATCATCCAAATCCCTTTGCACAATCTCTATCCAGCACCACCCATCCATATAATCCTCCAAGGAGGTTAAAACGGCAGTGGCCCCGCGACCTTTTATAGTTTGTAAATATTGGAGTTCTGGCAATGGCCAGATTCTCCACTCACGACATGAGTGTATGTGGCTTAAGCACTCTTGCTCAATCTACACTGGGTTTAGCCCCAGTGACGAGGTTGAGAGAGAAGTGCTGGGATCTCCTGGAGCCATGCTTTTCCCTCCACACTTAGAGAGACAAGTCTGGTTTGGAGTTCCCTCACCAAATTGTAAATATTGTATATAGGTATGTATGTGTTCTTTTTATTTATTTATTTTTAGGTTATTTTATTCTTATTTATTGTATATATGTTATCTTTCTGTATAATTTATTTTATTTACTGTAGATAGAGTGTGAATGTGATCTGTGAACACTATTATAAATGTCCTTGAGACAGATTGTAATATTTTTCAAAAAAAAAAGAAGAAAAAAAAAAAAGTTCTTTACCGGCTTTCATTAACGTTATCGTAATTAATTTTATAATTTCCATGTCTTTGCTTAACAGTACCAGATATCATCCGCATAGCCTAGCACGGGAGTTGTCCCACCCAGATCCAACCCTTTTTCAGTACGTATCAGTACCTCCCTAATGGCATGTTCTAATGCCAAATTGAAAAGGACAGGCGAAAGGGAATCCCCCTCTTTTAAACCCAAACGAACCTCAAATTTTTCGGACAGATTATTACCGATTCTTACTTTAATATGAGCGTTTTACCTTAGGGAGATCCATGACTATTTGTGGTGTATGGTGAACTAAAGATATGTGAGTAGGGCGTTCAACCCTACGTCACACCCTCCAGCAAGTCTGGTGGGCCCCTCCCTCCAGCAAGTCTGGAGGTCAACTCCCTCCAACAAGTCTGTAGGGCCCCTCTCATTGTTGGTCAGCGAGTCCATCAGACTTAGCCGGGAGGAACTTCCAAGGAATTTCTACCGACCATCCCCACATCCGCCACCCGAGGGACGCTCCCCATACGCGGTAATGAGCCCGCGCGAGGGGTCCCATCATAAAGGTATAAATATATGCAGAAGTGTCTATCTCCATCAAGGTCGATGGCGCAGGAAATTTTAAACCTCTCCCAAGAAATTTTATTACTCACCTCTTATTAAAAACTATAATTGGAAAAATCATAGACCATATACAATTAAATTTGCTGTAGTCTGGTCGTTGCTTTTCTCTTGTCACGTAGATTGAATCTTACCATTCCAAAAATTCATAGCCCCATAGAATTTGCCCCCCCCCATCTCAAACATTCAAAACCGCGTAAAAATTCCTCAAAACTCTCAAAATTTTGATGGCGTAACTTGGGCCATGAAACCCCTTTCTGGCAACCCCTGCTTTTATGAAACTCAATGAAAAAGAACTCCTTTCAGCAAATTCGATTGCAAAGGTTCTTCTATGAAGCAATAACGTTATAGGAAACTATTGTTTTTTTTTTTTTTTTGTTTATTTAGAAATATCACATTCTGTCACATCAAGGACATTTGTAATAGTGTTCAGAGAACACACGCACACTCTATTTACAATAAATAAAAAATAATAATACAGAAACTTAATAATAATAAATACAATAAAATAAAATAAAAATATATACAATAAAATAAAATAAAAATAAATACAATAAAATAAAATAAATGTATATAAACAAAAGAACTAACCTAATCATACACACTCGGGCTTGAGTGGAGGATCTGGCCATTGCCAAAACTCCAATAGATGCTTATTTACAGAAGGTCTCTGGGCCACTGCCGCTTCAACCTTCGAGGAGGATTGTAAGGATGGGTGGTGCTGGATAGAGATTGTGCAAGGGGATTTGGATGATAGGTAAGGTTCTGGTGAAATTTGGAGAATTTTTCTGGAATAAGGTCTAGGACAAATGGGATATTAAGGTCATGGTGTAGGATTCTGTTATTTACATAGAACGGAGCATCAACTATTGTTCGAAGGACTTTAGATTGAAAGGATTGAATACGTTTGATGTTAGAAGCTTTTGCTGTCCCCCACAATTCAAGTCCGTATGATCATATAGGTTTCAGTATTGTCTTGTAGATAAGTAATTTGTTTTCAATAGAAAGTTTGGATTTTCTGTTTAGTAGTATGTATAGCTGGCCGTATCGTCGGTTGAGTTCTTGTCTTTTGAGTCTAGTATGTGGGTTCCACGTTAGTCTTCGGTCTAAATGAAGGCCAAGATAACGGACTGTGTCTGAGTAAGGAAGCTGGATGGAATTAAAGTGTACTGGTGGACAGGAACTGCGTCGGAGTGTAAAGGTAATATGTTGGCATTTAGATTCATTAACTTTAATGCGCCAGTTATTACACCAGTGCTCAATCAAGGTGAGGTGGTTTTGGAGATTTAAGGATGCTATGTTGGGATCAGAGTTGGATGATAAGATTGCGGTGTTGTCAGCGAATGTTGCAAGAAAAGTATCTGGATGAACAGGGATGTCAGCAGTAAAGAGGATGTAAAGCACGGGACCCAAGACGCTGCCTTGGGGAACAACGGCTTTAACGGAGTAGATATTGGAAAATTCTGTTCCACAGCAAACTCGGAAGGAGCGGTCAGAGAGGTAGGATCGGAGGACTAGGTACAAGGACTGAGGTAAATGGATTTTAAGCTTGAAGAGCAGTCCGGAGTGCCATACCCGGTCAAATGTCTGTGCAATGTCCAGAAATGCACCCGAACAGTATTCCTTGTTTTCTAGAGCAGAGGAAATATGATCAACAACTCGGAGTCCTTGTTGAACAGTAGAATGTTGGGAGCGAAAACCAAACTGATGGGAAGGAATATTTTGGGATTCTATAATGGGTAGGATTCGTTTCAAAAGGATCTTTTCAAAAATTTTTGAAAGGATTGGGAGTAGGCTAATTGGTCTATAGGATGTTGAGATATTGGGAGGTTTGCCTGGTTTTGGGAAAAGGATAATAGTGGAGTGTTTCCATAGCAGAGGGAAGTGGGTGGTGCGTAGGATACAATTGTAGATATATGTAAGGAATATGACTGCTTTGGATGGAAGTTGTCGAAGGATTTGAGGGGTAAGGAGATCATGTCCAGGAGCTTTACGGGGGATTAGTTTTTTTAATTGAAATTTCACTTCGGAAGGATGAATAGCTTTTGGGGGCAAGGAAAGTGGGATTGGTGATGTAAGGAGTTCTTCTACTGTTACGGTGTGGGCAGGATGGGATTCCGGATGTGAAATAAATGTATTGGATAGGTGAATGGCGAACTGCTCAGCCTTATCTTCGTCAGATGCTGCCCAGGAGCCATCATCTCGTCGGAGGGGATGGGAAATGCGGTGAGGATTTAGGATTTTGGTTGTGGTTTTCCAAAGGGAATTGTCGCGAGAAGAGAGGGAGGATAGGTAGGAGTTGAAGGAATGTGATCTGAAGGTGGCTAATTCCAGTTTTAATTTTTTGCAGGAAGTGTCATGGCCGAAACTGAGGTTCTATATTCGTATCGTTCCGTCTTTGCTAGTTTGTTATGTGCTTATTATCTCAAATCCTGTTCTCAGACTTTGTAAACAGTGAGTTTATAAACAATTTAACATTTTTACATTACAATCAGTGAGGTGAGTGACTTTTATTAACAATTAGCAACATTAAATTGGTACTCGATTGCTAGAGACAGTTTACGTGGCAGATAATTCCCCTCAGCGGGTCTTATCTTTCAAATTCAAGGTCACGGCGCTTTATTTTACGTTCAGAATATCTTGAGTTCGTACCTAAGACAGTATATATATATTTTTTTTCTCTGTTTTTATTTCTTAATTGATTATTTTATTTTAATATTTTTTTTTCTACTGAGACTCTATTTTATTTATTTATAAAAATGTTTTTTTTAATATTTGTATATATATTTGTAAATAGATTAGTTATTAAGTATTTGTTTTGTAAATTTTCTTATTAGTGATACTTTTTTTTTTTTTCTCTCTTCTTTTTGTATATATTATTATTTAGAGGTATGGATTCTGATAAGAACATTTCTTTTGACGAATCAGATGAAGAGACTCCTTTCTCCGAAATCAGTGAGACTGATTCTCAATATTTAACAAGGCGAACTCTCCAAAAGCGCCATAGAAACTCTGCCCCCGGTTCGGCGGGCAACTCACCTAATAAAAAAAAAAACAAATCCGCTAAAACAAAGCAAGCTCTCAAAGTAAATAAACAATCAAAAACTAGTAATAATTCAGCTATGAAACCTGACACTAAACCATCAACTAACACATCCAGTAACAATTCTGTTACAGCCAATAATAAAATTAACGAAATCACTGAACCTAGAACTTTCACTGAACCAGTGCCACCTCCGATTTATGTAAGCAAGATTGACAATTTCATTCAGTTCGGTCAAGAAATAGCTAATCTGATCGGACCGACCAACTTCCGGTGTTTTTCTCGAGTCAACGATATAAAGATTAACACCAATACTAAAGATGATTATAAAAAACTTATAAATCATTTGACAGCACTCAATCACGACTTCCACTGCTATCAACTAAAAGAAGACAAAACATATAGAGTGGTTTTGAGAGGTCTTCACTCTACCACACCCACTACCGCTATAAAAAAAGATCTGGAAGATATCGGCCATTCGGTAAGACATATATCTTCTATTTTACATCCTATTGATAAATATCCACTGCCATTATTTTTCATCGATCTAGAACCAGCCCGGAATAATGCAGAAATCTTCGAAGTTAAAAGACTGCTGTATTCTGTTGTAAAATTTGAAGAGCCGAGGCAGAAACCAATAGTCGTTCAATGCACCAAGTGCCAAAACTTAGGGCATACAAAGGCTTACTGCCATCACTCGGTGCGTTGCGTTAAATGCGCCGGGCCTCACGCCTCTAACACCTGCCAGAAACCGTTAAATGAACCACCAAAATGTGCCCTTTGTGGTGAGGACCACCCTGCAACCTATCGGGGCTGCATTATCTATAAGAAGCTATATAAGCAAAGAACTTATAATTTATCATTAAAAGAAGAACAGAAGAATTCTACCCAGGCACAGGTACAGGCACCTGAACTCCTAAATTTGGCAGCGTTTCCTCAACTGCCGAACGAAATAATACCACAATTGACGCACAACCCTTCTACATCAACAGATCATCCCCATCAAGACTCTAGGCACCTATATTCAGACACTACGGTGAAGAATCAACAGCCGCGACGTCAGACGCCTCAGATTTCCAAAACTAAGACTCAGGCTTCCAAACCTAAGATCCAGACCTCCCAATCCAAGACTCAAATCTCCCACATTCATTCAAAATCTCCACGTCAGCAAATGCCTCCTCACCAGATACCTATACGTGTAAAATTACCGCCCGAACATCCAACTCCTGTTTATTCCCACCCTACTGCTCATATTTACTCTCCTTCCCAAGTTCCAAGGGTACATCCTTCATCAGACACTCCTTATCATAAGATCTTTCCCTCACGAACTCCTAATCAAAACCAACCTGACCAACAAAACCCGATCGATTTAATAAACTCCACCCTTGCGTCCTTCCTGAAAGATCTCCAAGAGACTATCAAGCCACTAATTACCCTCCTCACAAGAATCCTTACCGAAATTCCCTTCAATCTCTCACGATGAGCACTAAGCCCCTAGCTGTTCTTTTATGGAATGCTAACGGACTACAAAACCACCGAGACGAACTCGACATTTTTCTTCATGACTATCACATTGATATTGCTCTACTGACAGAAACTCACTTCACTCGACGTTCATATTTCTACATACGTGACTATATCACTTATAGATCAGACCACCCCGACAACACTTCCCATGCCGGTTCTTGCATCCTTATCCATAAATCCTTATCCCATTCTCTCATTCCTTCTACTCCAACGGAGGCTATTCAAGCAACCTCGGTTATCATTTCAACTCGTCCTTTCCATTTAACATTCTCAGCTGTATACTGTCCTCCCGGTCATACTCTTACCTATAACTTACTTGAATCCTTATTTCAATCCTTCGGATCGCGCTTTATTGCTGGAGGAGACTACAATGCTAAACACCAACGATGGGGTTGTCGATCATCCAACTCCCGTGGTAACATACTATCTTCTGTCTCAACTTCCAATAGTTACTCTGTCCTCTCTCCTATGAATCCTACCTATTGGCCAACATCCCTCAAAAAACGCCCTGATATCCTCGACATATTTGTCACCTCCCAAATTTCCTCTTCCCATGTCACAATAAAATCCCTGGATGACCTCTCCTCAGATCATTCTCCAGTTCTGCTTTCATTACACACAACCTTCGCTCCTAAGCCCTCGTCCTCTCCTACACTGATTACAGGACGAGTAAACTGGGACAATTTTCGTAAAGACCTGGAAAATAAATTGGACCTAAATATTCCACTTAAGACGAAACGTGATATTGACACAGCCATAAAAGAACTTACTACATCTATAAGTGACAAAATAAAGAATAATACATCTACCAATAAAACTGACAACTCCCAACAGACAAATTTGCCGCAGCATATTCGTATCTTATTAAGGGAAAAACGCAGAGCAAGATCGAAGTGGCACAGGACTAGATATCCATCAGATAAGACATATTACAACAAATTAACTAACCAACTAAAAGCTGAAATTAGAAAATACAAAGTTCAAAATTTACATAACATGACAGAAAAACTTACTACTTGTGACAAATCACTATGGTTGACCACTAAAAAACTCCTTAAATTCAAAGATTTTAACCACCCACTTATTACTGAAACCCAAACCTGGTCCAGATCTGATGATGAAAAATCTCAAATATTTGCTCAACACCTCTCAAAAACATTTAATCCACACCCAGACATCCTTAATCCAACCCACCTTGAGTTTATTGAAGCAGAATTGGATACCCCACTCCAATTGACTCCTCCACCTAAAGCATTTCATCCTTCAGAAATATCCAATATCATTAATAGATTACCTTCTCGCAAAGCTCCTGGCCATGACCTAATCACCTCCCAGATCCTAAAATGTCTTCCTAAAAAAGCCATATTGTTCCTAACCTATATATTTAATGCTGTACTCCGCACCACATATTTTCCTGACTCTTGGAAACTATCCATTGTCAAAATGATACCTAAACCCACAAAGCCGCCAGAACACCCATCCTCTTACCGTCCTATCTCCCTTTTACCCATTATGGGCAAAATCCTGGAAAAACTCATTTTAAAACGCCTGTATCCCATCCTAGACTCTAAACACATTATCCCAGATCACCAATTTGGATTCCGCACATCCCACTCCACTATTCAGCAATGCCATCGTGTGGTAGATGTAGTCTCCTCTGCATTGGAGCGCGGAATGTACTGCACGGGAGTCTTTCTCGACGTTGAACAGGCGTTTGATAGAGTCTGGCATCCGGGACTGATGTACAAACTCCGTGAATTCCTACCACCTACATACTTCCTCATTATACGTTCCTACCTTACTGACAGATACTTCAAAGTCAATCATAACAATGCTTATTCATCTCTTTTTACTCAGTCTGCCGGTGTTCCTCAAGGTAGTATCCTAGGTCCTATCCTTTACACAGTTTATACAGCTGACATCCCAACCCAATCCAACACTGTCATCACCACCTATGCCGATGACACGTGTATCCTATCAGTTAATAACGATCCTTTAATTGCATCCCAAACTCTTCAATCACATATCACAAGCCTTGAAGAATGGTGTAAAAATTGGAGAATAAAAATAAATTCCAACAAATCCCATCAAATCACTTTTACCCTCCGTCGTAAACCTATGACCTCTTGTCCTACAGTATCCTTCAATAATACTCCACTTATTCCTGTTGAGCAAATCCGCTACTTAGGACTCCACCTTGACAAACGACTCACTTGGAACCCCCATACCAGACTGAAACGACTAGAAACCGCCCGACGTTTTCGACTACTGCAGCACTTACTAGACAAACGATCTAAGCTTTCAATCAATTATAAACGACTCGTATATATGACAATAATAAGACCTATTTGGACTTACGGAATTGAGCTTTGGGGCTCCACTAAACCATCGAATTCCTCTCGTATCCAATCCTTACAATCCAAAATCCTTCGTAAAATCCTCAACGCTCCTTACTTTGTCACAAATAAAATCATCCATAAAGACCTTAATGTTCCATATGTTTCCGATCTGGCCCAATCCAGATACCTTTCCTTCCATAACAAACTGCAGAATCATCCGAATCCTCTCGTTTCAAACCTTGCTTCCTCCTCGATCCCTGATAACCCTCCGAGGCGTCTGAAAAGAAGATGGCCTCGGGATCTTCTAATATAGAACTTTAATTTGAGTTCTACCAATGGGTAGTTTCTCTTCATGTTGTACATGCCATGTTACAAATTTCTCATTTACTTATTGTATTCTCTATGTAATACAGTTGTAAATTCCATTGAAATAAAAAAAAAAAAAAAAAAAAAAAAATTTTTTGCAGTAATAATTATAGGAGCAGCGGTCGGTAGGATGTCGGGTACGTTGCCACAATAATCTGGCACGGCGTTTGGTGTGGATTAGGTCAAGGAGGTGTTGGGGTAGAATGGTCTTTTTAGGAATTCTGGAGGAGTCTTTAGGGAAGGAGGCAGTCCAGGCAGCTTGTTGGATTGTGGTAGTAAAGGAATTTACGGCACTATCAAGGTCATCGGGAGTTTTGAGGGTTATGTTAAGATCAATTTTATCGGAGATGATTTGGCGGAAAAGGTCCCAGTTAACTGGACCCCTAATAAATGACGGTGGAGAAGGTTTGGGAACGGGTTCAAGTGAAACATTAAGGATTAGAGGACTATGGTCAGAGGAAAGTTCATTTAGACGTGTAATGGAACAATTGAGGGGACTTAAGCCGCTGTGGATAAAGAAATCAAGAAGATCAGGATTACGGTTGGGATCTGTAGGCCAGTAGGTAGGAGAGTTGGGGGAAAGGAGGTGAAAACGTTGGGAATTGAGTGCAGACAGCAGGGTTCGGCCACGAGTATTCGTGGTTCTGGAACCCCATTGTTGATGTTTGGCATTTAGGTCTGCACCCAAGATGAAGTGATGTCCTAAGGAGTCGAGGAGAGAACGGAATTGGGCATTGGATATGGATCGGTTAGGAGGGCAATACGCTGATGCAAGGGTAACCGGAAAGGAAAAGGTTTTTATCACGATAGCGGTGAACTGTAGGAAATCATGTGTAGCTAACGGGAGTATGTGATGGGAGAGGGATTGGTGTACAATGACAGCAGTACCGGCATGTGCTTTTCCGTCAGGGTGGTCAGTACGATATGTCAGGTATTGTGGTATTTTGAAGTGCTGTTTAGTGGTTAGTCGAGTTTCAGTAATTAGTGCCACGTCAATATTTTTGTCAAGTAATAATGTAGTTAGTTCGTTTGTATGATTCCTAACACCATTCGCATTCCAAAGGAGAATGGATAAAGGTTTATTGGAAGTCATTTAAGGATTTTTAGCGGGAGGGATAAAATGTGATACAAGATTGGTGAGAAGAGATATCAAAGGAGTAACAAGGGATCTGAATTCGGAGAGGAAAGATGTAAATAAACTGGTAAGATCTGTGGTATTTGAGGGAGGAGGAATGTGGGGAATTTGGTGTTGATAAAACTGTTGATTAGGTGAAGT
Organism: Nezara viridula; assembly: GCA_928085145.1. NCBI lineage: Eukaryota > Metazoa > Arthropoda > Insecta > Hemiptera > Pentatomidae > Nezara > Nezara viridula. The sequence goes on along the minus strand of OV725078.1, from coordinate 55,792,146 downwards.
TTGATTAAGATGTTGAGGGTGGGGTTGAGAATTTTGAGGCATGTGTTGTTGTTGCGGCAGGGTCTCACAATAAGTAACATCATTCTTACCTCCTAATAAGTGTGCAAAAGACACCGTTGGGTCAATTATTTTTGAAGGTCCTCTTCTTGATGCGTTAGGTTCTCTTCTTGATGCCTCTGCTTCTTCTTGGGTCCGGGATTTTTGATATCTTGATTTGATATTCTTCTAGATCTGACAGCCTTTCTAGTTCGCTGGATGTCCTTCAAGGCACAAAGCACAAACTGCAGGATCCCGTTTCGGTTTTGTGCACTCCCCGGATTTGTGCTGCTCTCCACACTTCACACAGCGCGGAAGATGATGGCAGTAAGTCCTGGTATGGCCATATGCCTGGCAATAGTGACACTGTACGATTTCCCTCTTAGGATATGGCTGCTCTACTATAACACTTGTGTAGTATATTCTTCTAATTTCATATATTTTTTCGATCCCTTGATTTGGCTCCAAATCTACGAAAAATAAGGGTAGAGGAACTTTTACTCCTGGCTGTTCTTTACTCTCCTTCTGTACATTTGTAATCTGGCGCACTATGAAACCTAAATTTTTCAATTCTTCTTCTATTGCTTCGGTTGGTGTTGAGGGGTGTAGATTTCTTATGACTACCCTCAAAGCTCGATCTTGCCGTAATTGGTACGTATGAAAATCCGCGTTGGTTTCCATTAGATACTTCACAATTTTTCTGTAGGTTTCAGCTGTATCTGGTGATATCTTCGTGTCCTTTGTTCTGCTTAGACATGAATAGCTTCCAGAGCCTGTTATTTTGTTCAGTTGTGAGCATAGTAACTGAAAATTTTTTATGTTTTTAACGAATATGGGTGGAGGTCGGGGATCTCTTGGTATTGAAGCGGATTCCATCACTTCTTTATCATTCTGAAGCACCTGATAGGGGTTAGGGGTGAAAAACGGAGATTGTTCGGTTATCTCTTGTGAAGATGTACCTGGTTGTTGCTGAAGTTCTTCAATTGTTGGTTTTGATGATGTTCCTGGCTGGGTTTCATTTTCTCTGGAGCTAATAGGCGTTACTGCAGGTGTTTGACGACATTGACGAGGCTTTTGTTTGACTGGCGAAGAACAAGGTGTTGAGCCTAACGGCCGAATTCTCTTGATAGACGCTCTACTAGACATGGCCTGATGGTGATATCGCATATAAGGGAAAAAAAAAATAAAAAAAAATAAAAATAAATAAATAAAAATAACCCTATAATTTATAACAAACAATAAATATCAATTGTTGTTATGTACTCTTGGCCTGTTTTGAATAGATAATCTCAAAGATTTCACTGGAAAATAAGCAAATTCTGAGAGACGATGTAGAAACACGACCTTTCGCATCAGCTGATCCACCATGTGTCCTATAGGAAACTGAAACAGTCATGTTACCTCCTTTACTTACTCGATGCCCAATCGATACTTTTTAACGCGTTTCCACGTCAATGATTAAAAGAAGAAGAAGGAGCGTTTCTGTCATCATATTGGCTGAAAGGAGTCTTTTCCATTCAGAGGAAAGATTACGCATACCACTCAATATGCAAACGTTTCATACGATCCACTTAATTTCCTTCGGAAATCAGAAAAAAACTAAAACAGTTTTCTTTGGCAGTTTTCGAAGTGCTAGGCGATTTATATTTCACCCTAAGCTGAAACTAAGGTTTCATATTCAATTAGATTTTTGTTTCCATTTCTAATTTACATAATTTATTATTAAAATAATGTTAATGTTTTCACCCTTTAATTAACGATGTTCTATTATAGGAACAAAATTAGAAGAGAACTTAAAATAATATATTTTTATTGATATTTTGTGCCGGAGTTGAGATAATACGATTTAATCATTGACAGCAATCCAAATAGCCCCCCACACACACAATAAAATACGAATTATAAACAATCAATTATTAAGAAATTTAATAATCAATAAATATTTAATAATTAATAAATATTAGCAACTAGTAAATATAATTTTGAATGTAATATAAACACTCAATTGGTCAAAAATTGACTAGTCGTGCATCCCATGGCCATATTTATTACATCAATATGTGTTTCCAAATATATATTTGAAACATTAACGGTATTAACGATAATAATTAATTAAAATTAATAAATGGCGGATATTGTAAATATAAAATGAAACTTTATATTCGTTTGAAAATGCTTGTTAATTAGTGTTGAAATGGGCACAGGGTTATTACCACCAATCAGGTAAGGGGGGGAGGGGGGTATTCTTTGCGAATATACGCAGGTACCCGGTTTTTGCAAATAATTCTTGGTTAATAACTGGTAACAGGACCGAAACTGGGGAGGACGGTCAATGGAGCACTTACCCCTGTTAGCAGAATTTAGTGGGCGGCAAATTTTGGGTGAATGGTATTTTTAAGTAAAAAATATTTCTTTCTGCTTTTTAGTTGTTTTAACCTTAATTTACTCAATAAAATGAGGTAATGTTGTGAGGTGATGATATTTATGACGAAATATATTTCCTAAAATATTGTTATGAATTGTTGACTTTTATTGGGGCAGCGGCGGGAGCTGTGAAAAGGGGCGGCAAAATTAAGCCATTCCCTCTTGGAAAAAATCCTAGGTTCGACCACGCCGGTAATTCATAACGTTATCCCGTGTATTTTTTTGTTTTCTTTAAGTAGTATATTAAAATTAAGTTATTCATTATATTTAAGTAATTAATTTTAAATTACTACTTTTAAACATGAATTTATCACAAAAATAAATTATGGATACTCAAACTGAAACGAGTGTGATGCATTTCTTCAGGTGGTGCTTCGAAACTCTTCAACTTATCCGATCAACGTAGCAAGACTATCCAAATAGTTATAATTTGTTCAGTAACGATAATTGTTTCCGTATTTTCATAAAAACAAAAGATGACCTTTAAATTATGACATACTAGGAGGAATATCAATTTTTTTTCTAAATTCCTAGCTGGAAGGATTAGCCGTGCGCTCGCCTATTTCAGGCAGTTTGGACTCTCTTCCAATTGGAGAAGACCTAATGCTATGTTATGAGCTATCCATAAATTTTAAATAGAAGATTAATAAAATTTTGATACACACGAATGTTTTCACAATTTAGTTATTTATTAAATATTTACGAAGTAATAATAAACATCATAATTCTCCTACTTTTCATTCTATTACTGGATATTGCCTAGTTCAATAGTCGTTATTAGTAATAGTGGTCCTGATAATTTAATTTCTAACTATTCCCGGTACATGGTACCCGATGCCAACTAAAGTTTAAATTGTTTAATCGCCTGGTATGCGGAGAAACCGATTGTTCATTATTACCCAGTAAAATCTTTTAGCCGGCATATAACACAACATTAATTCAAGAACATGCATCTCAGATAATATGATGATATACAATCAAAAAACATCATATTGTCAGAGATTCTTCCTTGTACTTAATGTTTTAAGTTCAAAAACCGGCAACAAATTACTTGGATGATAAAAAATAATAAATAATTTTTAAGAATGATAGATGGTCAGGATCTGCAGTCGAAAAAATACCGAAGTTTCGGCCCAAAAATGTGGGTCATCATCAGGGCTAAAAATTAAAAAATACAAAATAAAATCAGGAAAATGATAAATATGAAAGAAGAAAAAGATGAAATAAGGTTTGTGTTAACATAAAAATAATAAAAACATTGCAATATGCTAATTAATTTTGTTTGTATTAAGTTGTATAATCCTCATCTCTTTTGTATGTTCCACTTTTTCTTTTCTTTTTTAAAGATGTTAAGCAAAATCCTATTTTGAAACCTTTTTCTTCTCTTATACTTTTATATTTATCTTCTTTTTTTTTTGACACACATGTCCAGATCAAAATATCGGCAACCTCAATAAACAAATTTTTTATTACACACCTGCTATCATTCTCCCTGCTTAAACTGTTGAATAGTCTCCTTGTTCAATGCTCTCATCTTTAACCACCTTTTCCTTGCCCTGTTTAATGTCTTAAACATTAATTCCTTAATGTTATTAACTTTAAAAAAATTAATTCCTATGCTAAACTCACTTTTTTCGATCATAAAATGTTTCCAAGATTTAATTTTAGTGCTATTTTGAATATACATATTATTATTATTTTCATTTAGCTTGATGTATTTAACTTGTTTATTGAAAATATTACACTGAAAATATTATCTGTCTTAAAGGACATTTATAATAGTGTTCAGAGATCACATTAACACTATGTACAATAAAAAAAATTATACAGAACAATAATATATATACAATAAATATGTATAAAATAACCTAAAAATAAATAAATAAAAAAGGAATCGCAAAGGGATTCTAGATAGGGATTGTTCTAAGGGATTCGGATGAGAGGTAAGGTTCTGGTGAAGGCACACACATACCTATATACACTATTTATAATCAGACGGGGGGAACTCCTAGCCAGAATTGTCACTCCAATAATGGAGGCATGACTCCAGAAGTCCCAGCACTTCTCTTTCAACCGCGTCACTGGGGCTAAACCCAGTGGAGATTGCGCGATAGCACTTTAGCCACATACACTCATGCCGTGAGTCGAGAATCTAGCCATTGCCAGAACTCTAATATATACAAACTATAAAAGGTCGCGGGGCCACTGCCGTTTTAATCTCCTTGGACGATTATTGGGGATTGGGTGGTGCTGGATAGGGATTGTACGAGGGGATTCGGATCATAGGTAAGGTCTATTGAAATTTCAAGAATTTTTCTGGGCTAAGGTCTAGAAAAAATGGGATATTAAGGTCCTGGTATAGGATTTTGTTGGTTACATAGAAAGGAACATATAGTATTGTTCGAAGGATTTTGGACTGGAAGGATTGGATGCGTTTGATGTTAGAAAATTTTGCCGTTCCCCATAGTTCAAGTGCGTAAGTCCAAGTAGGTTTCAGTATTGTCTTGTAGATAAGTATTTTATTTTCAATAGAAAGGTCCGATTTAGTAGTCTGTATAGTTGGCTGTATCGTCGGTTAAGTTCCTGTATTTTAATTCTAGTATGAGGGTTCCACGTTAGTTGTCTGTCTAACAGAAAGCCAAGATACCGGACTGTGTCTGAGAAAGGAACCTGGATGGAATTAAAGTGTACTGGAAGACAGGAACTGTGTTGGAGTGTGAAGGTAATGTGTTGGCATCTGGATACATTTACTTTAATACGCCATTTATTGCACCAGTGCTCAATCAGTGAGAGGTGTCTTTGAAGTTTTAAGGATGCTATATCAGGATCTGAGACGGAAGATAGAACGGCGGTGTCATTAGGAAATGTTGCCAGGAAGTATCGGGATGGTCAGGGATATCGACGGTAAAGAGGATGTAAAGGACCGGACCCAATACGCTACGTTGAAGAACACCATCCTCAATTGGATAACAATTGAAAAATTCAGTGCCACAGCGAACTCGGAAGGTACAATCAGAGAGGTAGGAGCGGAGGACAAGGTATAAAGACTGAGGCAGATGGGTTTTAAGTTTGAAAAGAAGCCATACCCGGTCAAAAGCTTGAGCTATGTCCAGAAATGTACCCGAGCAATATTGCTTGCTTTCCAGTTGTTTGGAAATATAATCGACCACTCTAAGTCCTTGTTGGACAGTTAAGTGTTGGGATTTTATAAAAGGAATGATTCGTTTCAGGGGGATCTTATTAAGGATTTTTGAAAGGATTGGAAGTAGACTAATGGGTCTGTAGGAAGTTAAGCTGTTGGGAGTTTTGCCTGGTTTTCGAAATAGAATTAGAGTTTAATGTTGCCATACAAGAGGAAAGTTGGTGGTTTGTAGGATGCTATTGTATATGTACGTAAGGAATATGACAGCTATAGGAGGGAGTTGTCTAAGGATCTGAGAGGTAAGGAGATCGTATCCAGGTGATTTGCTGGTAGATACTTTTTGTAAATGATATTTGATCTGAGAAGGATTAACTGCTTTAGGCGGTAAGGAGAGTGGGATGGGTGAATTAAGAAATTTCTCGACTGCTGACATGTGGGCGAGGTTGGATTCCGAATGAGAGGTGAATGTAAAGGAAAGGTGTTTGGAAAATTCCTCGGCTTTATCTTCATCAGACGCTGCCCAAGAGCCATCACCTCGACGGAGAGGATGTTAAATATGATGGGATTTCAGGATTTTTTTAGTGATATTCCATAGGGAATTGTCATGAGCAGAGAGGGAAGTAACTGATTCCTGCTTTAATTTTTTGCAGAAATAATTATAGGATTGACGATCGGTGGGGTGTCTAGTACGTTGCCATAATAATCTGGCACTGCGTTTCGTGTGGATCTATGAGGTTTCATGACATTTCAGAAAAGAAAACAGTTTATCAACCTCATTCGTATTGTCCTGTAAAAGGGAATGTAGATCGTTTGCCAAGTCACAAGAGAGTCTAAATCTTTCGTAAGTTCTGCATTATGTTAAGATGTGTTTCACTGTAAGAGGAGTCTCACAAGTTTGGCATGTTGGCGAAGAATCACAGGCCATCAGGTATCCATGGGTAAGGCGTGTATGACCTATACGCAGGCGCGTAAGAATTACTTCCTCTCTGCGGTTATTCCTATTTGACGATGCCCAAGAGGAAACGTCACCCCTAACCTCCCTCAATTTATTTTCGGTTACATTCGACCATATCTGATCCCATTTTGTCCTCATTCTCCGTTTGATGACATTTATAAAATCCTCTACTCCCCGATAAGGTATTCCATCAGTAATGACATTTTTGGCAGCTCGATCAGCCAGTTCATTACCAGCTATTCCGCAATGCCCAGGGACCCAGACAAAAATTACTGATATATTGATTCTATTTGCGGACCTTATTGAGTACAGAATGTTTTGTATTATGATGCTTGATGAGAAAACATTTCCTAGACTAATTAGAGCGGATAGAGATTCTGTGCTTATGACCATTTTTTGTTTGGTGGGCTGTATAACATTTAAATCCTTATGTATTACAACCAATTCAGCAGTATAATTTTAATCCTGATCAATTCTTTTTTCCCCATATTACACCTGATGACCTCATCAACTCCATTCAAAAGTCGCAAACCAATGATTATGGACCCGATAACATCCCAGTCAGACTGATCAAAGCCTCCCTACCATTCATCCTTCCAATCCTCTACCATATCTACAATTACTCACTACAAAACGCTATCTTTCCTTCATCCTGAAAAACCGCACTAGTTCGCCCTGTGAAAAAGACTTCCAACCCATCAACTCTCAATGACTTCCTTCCAATTTCTTTCCTCTCAAATCTTTCAAAACTTTTAGAGCGACTAGTTCAAACTCAGGTATCCGAATTTTTAGAACAGAATAACCTCCTAAATCCCAACCAGTCCGGTTTCCGGCTCCACTCAGTCTGCCCTCATCAAAATTTTTCAAGACCTTCATACAGCCATGGACCAGCCTTATTATCCTTGACATCTCCAAAGCCTTTGACTCAGTAGACCACAAAATTCTCCTAACCAAGCTTAAAAATATTTCCTTCTTAACTAGTACTTCCAGCGGGCTTTCTATATTTTTCACAGTTTTCAATTCAAATATTCCATTCAATCCCGTCTCACTAGATCTCGTACCTCTATCCAACCCCCCCCCCCCCACCGAACTGTAGCGTTTGACAAATCCTTTATAATTCAAGCCGTCTCCTTCTGGAATACCTGGAATACCATCCCTCCCGATATCCTACATGTACAATCGGTTTCCTCATTTACATCTCTCCTTTTTGATCACCTACTCCTTTCCCAACCCGATTGATCATGAAATTTAGATAAGAAAACTTTTAAAGTTCCCCCAGAAATGATTTTCTTTCTCTTATTACAACCAATTCAGCAGTATAATTTTAATCCTGATCAATTTTTTTTTTCCCCATATTACACCTGAAGACCTCATCAACTCCATTCAAAAGTCGCAAACCAATGATTCTTAACTAGTACCCTTAATTGGTTCCAATCCTTCCAGTATGTTGTAGTCCCCAATAACCCCCCCCCCACCCCTCAGAATCTTTACCTTTGTCCAGGGCTGTCCCCCAAGGCTTATCTCCCACCCTTTCTTTCTTCCATCTACATCAATGACCTTTCATCCTCTATCCTACACTGTTAATACCATCTGTACGCCAACGACGTCCAGATTTACCTCTCCTTCAATCCAACTGAATCCTCTGGAGCCATCCAAAAATTACAGGAAGATATAAACGCAATATGTACCTGGGAAAATCACAATAGGATTACTCTAAATGCCAATAAGACGAAAGCCATCCTGATCGGATCTCCCTCACTCCTCAAATCCATACAGATACTCCCCAATCTTTTCCTGAACAACTCACCTATCTCATTCTATACTTCCGTAAAAAACCTTGGTGCTACATTCGATCAAACCCTCTCCTGGAAACCACACATCTCCCAAACTACCCATCGTACTATCTCTACCCTGAAACAGTTTAACCGTCTCCGCTATCTCCTTCCATATAAATCCTGTCAACTCCTGGTTTTCTCCCTTATGTTTCCCCACTTCGGCTATGGCTGTCTGGTGTACGGCGGACACTCGGGAAAATTCGAGGCCAAACTTAAACGCCTAATGAACTGCGCAATACATTTTGTTATCGGAATCTCAAGAGATACGCATATAACCCAGTATTACACCAAGTTGAAGTGGCTCTATCCATCCAACCGCCGTCTGTACTTCCTTGCTACCTTTCTATACTAAGTCATCAGAACTCAGCCGCCTTTCTATATTTTTCACAGCCTTCAATTCAAATATTCCATTCAATCCCGTCTCACTAAATCTCGTACCTCTATCCAACCCCCCCCCTACCGAACTGCAGCGTTTGACAAATCCTTTATAATTCAAGCCGTCTCCTTCTGGAATACCTGGAATACCATCCCTCCCGATATCCTACATGTACAATCAGTTTCCTCATTTAAATCTCTCCTTTTTAACCACCTACTCCTTTCCCAACCCGATTGATCATGAAATTTAGATAAGAAAACTTTTAAAGTTCCCCCAGAAATGATTTTATTTACTTATGCTATTTTATTTTCCCACGTTTGTATTATACATATCAGTATGTTTTTAGTGTAATAGTTCTATTTTTTGTTTTATTCTTTTTTCAAAACCTTAATCTTAATAATAATTGTAAATAATTAATTTTATGTTTGGCCACACAGGCATTTATTCTGTATCTGTAATTTATCCTAAAGCGACAACAGTCCCAGGGTAATAAAAAAAATTATTTCATTTCATTTCATTATAATTATTACATAGTGGTGAAAGAGAAAAAATATGTTGACGTTCGTTACATATAATTGATGCTCCCACGCCTGCGGAGCTCTTCGAGCCGTCAGTGTAGATAAACTCAGAATCACCTTCTCTGTCTTGAAGTTTGAGAAATTCCTGTTTATATATATAAGGCATTGTGTTGTTTTTAATAAATTTGGTGAGAGAAAGATGAATTTTCGGAATAGGAAGACCCCAAGGATAAATTGGCGAAACTGCAGTTTCTTGAAAAATAGGAAGTTCAATATTCATATTATTTATTAAAGTTGAAACTCTGATTGTAAAGTGTGTTCTATTTGGTAATTCAGTTTGTTGTAGATTTATGTATTGCAAATTTAAAAATAAATCATTCAGTGGATGATTAGAAGCAGAACGGATCTTAACAAAGTAAGTGAGGTCAATTTGTTGTCTCAGTATGTCAAGCGGAAGCTCCCCAGCTTCGACACATAGGCTATTTGCAGGGCTGGACCGGAAAGCACCAGTAGCTATTCTGAGGGCGGTGTTTTGTACAGGATCTAGAATTTTTAAAATGGTACTCGATGCCGAGTTGTAAAAATTACAACCATAGTCCAATTCCCATCTTATTATTGTCCTATACAGGGTTAGCATGCTTTTTCGATCGGCATCCCAGCTAGTGTTACTGATTATTCTTAAGAGATTCAGAGAGCGGAGAATATTTGCTTTTAATTGTTTAACATGCTGAGTCCATCTGAGCGTTCTGTCAAAGGTCATTCCTAAGTATCTTACAACGTGGGAGAAGATGACTGATTGATTGTTTATGGTCAGTGATGGTAATAAGTTTGGCTGTCTTTTGCTAAACAGGATCGCAACTGTCTTACTTGATGAAATTTTAAAACCATTATTAGCAAACTAGGTACTGACGTTGTTCAAAGCAGTTTGTATGTTATCTTGTAAATCCATTACATGTTTTCCCTCGGTATACATTACAAGTTCATCAGCATAGAGCAGGCCTATGACGGGTAGCCTAATAACATTCAACACCTGATTAAAGCAAATGCAATAAAGTGTCGCACTCAATACACAACCCTGGGGCACTCCATTCTCCTGTTCGAATCCAAGAGAAAGTACATGACCATCAATTCCAATCCTAACCAGGGTGTCAATTAGTAGCCTTCTCCATGCCCCATCGCATGCGTTTTCTGTGTCAAGAAACACAGCTAAAGTTTTTTTCTTGTTTTCAAAAGCATTTAAAATATCAGTCCCAAAACGAACCAAATTATCTCTCGTACTTCTCCCTCGCCAAAAACCACTCTGCCAAGGTGGTCGTACATTTTTGGATTCAAGATACCATAATAATCTATTGCTTATTAATTTCTTCATAAATTTACAAATAGAAGAGGTTAAGTTAATCGGTCTATAACTATTAATATTCATAGGATCTTTATCTTTCTTCAGAATAGGAATAGTGATAGCTATTTTCCAGATATTTGGAAAACTATTAGACAAAAACAATTTATTCAAGATTTTTAGAATTATTAATTTATTAGAAAAACTCAAGTTTTTAATCATACCTATACAAATCTGATCCGGACCGGGTGAAGAATCTTTTCGTGAATTCAGAGCTATAATAAATTCAGTCATTTAAATTTATTTAAAATAGATTTAAAAGCTCTAATGAATTATTAGTAATAACTAACGGTATTGATTCAATGGATTGTTTTATATTGAGAAAGTATGCTGAGTAATTAAAGGACGAGGAGATAATATAGAAATGTTTAGCTAAATTGTTCACTAGACTTACAGGGTCAGTTTTATATTGATCGCGATCTTATAAGCACTTTATTTGAGGAGAATAACCTAAACCCATTATTTTTCTAATCTTTTGCCAGAAATCAACACTTGGTGTATTACAGCTAACTTTACTGAGAAAATTCTGCCATGATAATTTTTTGCTTTTTTTAATTACATATCTCGCATGTTTTCGGGCAGCATATATCTCTAACTTTTCAGAAGATGGCCTGCGTATAAATCTTTTTAATTTGTTTTTTTTTTTTTTATCGCCTTATCACATTCATCAATCCACCAGGGAACAGGGGCGTGTAAACTATTATTTGTGGTGTCAGATGTGAAACTATATGGAATCGCTACCTGAGCCGCTTGTAGCAATCTAGTGTTTAATTGGTTAACTATTTCATCAGCATCAGATTCAGATAAATCAATGTCCGCAAGCTGAGCTACCACTTGAAAAAGGGCCCAATCAGCTTCTTTAATCAACCGCTTGCTATGTCTGCTGGGTGAAAAGATTTTATCGAGAGAATTAATAATGATGGGGAAGTGATCGCTACCGTGTGTGTCATCTAGTGCATACCATCGGGTCGATGCTTGTAATTGGGGGCTAGTAATTGTCAAATCTATTGCAGAAAGTTTTCCAGATCTAGCACAGAAGTGAGTTTGGTAAATATGGTTATTTACAATATTCAAATTACACCTATCTAGAAAAGATTCTATTAATTTACCTCTCTCATCCAAGTGATTACTACCCCACACTAAGCTGTGAGCGTTATAATCTCCGGCCAAGATAACAGGAAGCAGTAACAAATCAAAATAATCTTTCAGTTGTTGAACCGTGAATGCTCGACCAGGAGGGACGTATATAGAACAATTTGTGAACGCACAAGATTGAGATAAAAATCTTATAGATACCGCATGTAAGCAAGAATTGATATTAAGGTCAATAAAAGGAATATTGTCATTAATTAGAATACACACCCCACCACAAGCAATTCGACCATCTGTATAATCTTTTCTCCTTATTACATATCCCCGGAGATCAAAATGTTCAGTAGGTTTTAAATTGGTTTCTTGTAGACAGGCTACAGAGCAGTTATAGTTACTGAGTAAATATTTTAATTCATCTAAACCACCGTTAGACCATTTATATTCCACTGAAATACATTCATTTGAGATAATATGCTCTACCTATACTGTCTGTCATTAAATGTGAGCCGATAAAAATTACAATAATGCTTATTAAAAATAAATAAAAAGGGTAATTATGGTATGAATATTGAAAATGAAGGTGATAACAAGTAGAATACGATTAAAAGAAAAATTAGGTATAAATAAAAATATTTTATAAATTAAATATTCAAGCATAGAAGAAATGACAATATTAAAAGCCGTTAAATAAAGTTTTATTATTAGATTTAAATGTATAAGAGCTGTGATTATCGAGAGGTATTAACAGTGACAGTAGTATAGGCAGTATGTTTAAAGTTAAGATTTCTTACCAACTTGATTTTTTTTTTTTTTTTAACTTGTGTATTTTTCGAAGAAACACTTTGATCACTCAAGGAGGAATTTTGAGACAATGGGCGATTTCTTTTCATTTTATAATTTAACACAGGTATATTGGATACAGTATCCGGTTTATTTTTATTTTCATTTATTGTCTTTTGTTCTTTAACACTAATATTGACTTTATTTTCATTTTTATTATTATTTTTCGGCAAAGAAAAGATTAATTTGTCACAGCAGTCGATTTTATTATCAGAATTTATTTTATTTAAAGTAGATTCCATTATACTTATTTTTAAAAATAAAACTCCGACAGTGCTAGCTAATTTTGAGATCTGTTCAATTAAAGCTTCTGTTGCCAAAGATGATTGCTGTTCGGAACATGCGCAGCCACAACCTCAGCGTGTGTTCTACCTGTGTTATTTATATTGGGTAATTCCTCGCGCCTCAACCTAAATTCTGCTTCACGATATGAAATATTCTCCCGTGTTTTCATACCCTCTATATTTTCTCTCTCTCGTATACTCGACATTTAGAACTATAAGCAGGATGACTACCAAGGCAATTCAGGCACTTAATTTGATCGTTTATGCAATTGTCAGAGTTATGTGAATTTTCTCCACATTTTCCACAATTAATAATATCACAATGATTTCTAGTATGCCTATATTTATAACAAGAAAAACAAAGGAGTGGCTTCGGTTCATAAGGTATAATTTTTATGGATAAGAAATCTAATAAAACTCTTTCAGGTAATCCGCTCTTTTCAAACGTCAAAATCAGTAACGGAGTGGCTCTATTTTCATTATTTATTTTTTTTTATAGATTCTTTTAACCTTCACAACTCCGTGGTTCTCAAATTCAGACACTATTTCATCTTCAGGACAATTTAACAATTCTGGGACGTAGGAGACCCCAATTGAAAAATAAAGTGATTTGTGTAATTCAAATATAATCGGAATATTTTGGAACGTTTTTATAGTTTCTAAATTTCTAAAATCTTTTTTCATTATTTACAGTCAATAATATTGTACCATTTCTCAAAAATTTTACAATCACATTTGGACCATAACCTTTCACAAGTTTGCAAACATTAAAAGGACTGTAGTCCTTAAAAGTTTTATTACTCGGATAATCACTTAATCTCATTATTAAATATTTCTTAAACCACTTCCCTTTATATTTAAATACATTATCCTGTATGTCAGTAGGTTTTGGCTCTAATTTAGTCTCCATCAGATGAGACGATAGATTAAATATAAAAAAGAAAAATTATTAAAACAAATGTAAAAAAATACTTACATAAAATGAAATAAGAATAGAAAGAAAAAAAAAAAAAGGAAACGAAAAATGTAATCCCTGTAGAAAGTGAGAATAGTTGTACCACCACTCGTAACTCTACGAATGCTAAAAAATGACTGATAATTTAACAGTCAACTATATCATCTCCAAATCATTTTTTAGATTATAAGTACTTTTATTTTTATTTTTCTCCGTTAAAATCCGCAATGTGGGCAAGAAAATCGATTCTCGGCAAAAAAAGCCATAGAAAATAGGCATTATATTATTTAATACCATAAAAGATCCAAACATTTTTCTTAATATCATCATAATTTCAATTTTCATTAATTTCAATAATCATAATTTAATTTCACTTCTCCATGTCCTACTTAAAATTTTCCGCACTATGCTGCAGCGCTCCTGAATCGGAGGTGGAGGTATACTAAATACTCTACTACCTGATATTAAAATAAAGCCATATTTATAACATAAACACACGTTCACAAATATATTTTAAACATTAGCGCTTCACTATTCTGTGGTTGATAATTAATTAAAATTATTAAAACTCGGGTTATCTTAAATTTAAACAGCAGTTCAATATAGAATTATGTAAATTTTCGACAAGCTGAAGTACATGTTCCTGTAACAGATGTGTAAATTTCATAAGGGCATCCTATGTCAAAGTTAATGAGATTTTGTCAGTAGCCGTCACCCTAACCCGAGTAAAAAAACTATAATGAACAATATTTTAATCTCGATATTATCTTAAAATCATTTTCACTTATGTTTATCGTAAACATGTTGCTTGAAAATTATTTTTAATATAGCATTGACTTTTATCAAATCAAAGACGTTTCTTCGGTTTTCGAAATTATTGTCTGATAATTCATAATAAGTCATGTCTTATAATGAAAAGCATCTGATAACACTACAAGAACAAAGAATTTTATTCTTTAAGAAAATATTGAAATTATAAAAATAAAACAAATGCATAATACAATGTAGTAAAGTAATCGTTAAGAAGGACATCCGTAGCGTTTTTACTGGGTGTCCCGTAAATAGAGGAAAAGTTTTAAGTGGATGATAGCAGACATCAAGAGCTAGAGAAAAGTTCATATAAATAATGGGCTGATTTTCAGTAGAAAAGTATAAAATTTAAGTTTTGCGTTTATTTGGGCTAGTCACATTTTTTGTTGAATAGGAAGCGATAACTAAGAAAATACTTAATTTAAGTAATTACCAATTGCTTCACAGTAAACTAGACAAAATTTACTTCAAATGAAAGTGGAGTTTATTCGGGAGTTCCTATTAGCCTACTCCCAATTCTTTCAAAAATCTTCGAAAAAAATCCTTTTAAAACAAATTCTACCTCTTATAGAATCCCAAAATCTTCCATCCCATCAGTTTGGTTTTCGCTACCAACATTCTACTGTTCAACAAGGACTCCGAGTTGTTGATCATATTTTATCAGCCCTAGAAAACAAGGAATATTGTTCGGGTGCATTTCTGGTCATAGCACAGGCATTTAACCGGGTATGACACTCTGGATTGCTCTTCTAGCTTAAAATCCATTTAACTCAGTCCTTGTACCTAATCCTCCGATCCTACCTCTCTAACAGCTCCTTTCGACTTCGCCGTGGAACAGAATTTTCCGATATATATATATCGTGAAAGCCGGTGTTCCCCAAGGTAGCGTCTTGTGTCCCGTGCTTTACATACTCTTTACCGCTGACATTCCTGTTCATCCCGATACCTTCCTTGCAAAATTCGCTGATGACACTGCAATATTATCATCCAACTCTGATCCCGAAATAGCCTCCTCAAATTTGCAAATGCATCTCTGCATGATTGAGCACTGGTGTAATAAATGGCGTATTAAAGTAAATGAATCCAAATGCCAACACATTACCTTCACACTCCGACGCAGTTTCTGTACACCAGTACACTCTAATTCCATCCAGCTTCCTTTCTCAGACACAGTCCGGTATCGGACTTCTCTTAGACCGAAGAATAACATGGAACACATACACTAGACTCATAAGACAAGTACTCAACCGACGATACGGCCAACTATACATACTACTGAACAGAAAATCTAAACTTTCAATTGGAAAGAAATTACTTATCTACAAGACAATCCTGAAACCTATGTGGACATACGGACTTGAACTGTGGGGGACAGCAAAATTTTCTAACATCAAACGTATCCAATCCTTTCAATCTAAATTCCTTCGAACAACAGTTGATGCTCCATTTTATGTAACCAACAAAACCCCACATCATGACCTTAATATCCCATTTGTCATAGACCTTATCCCCGAAAAATCCTCCAAATTTCACCAGAACCTTACCTATAACAAAAATTCCCTTGCATAATCCCTATCCAGCACTACCCATCCCTACAATCCTCCTCGAAGGTTGAAGCGGCAGTGGCCCAGAGACCTTATGTGAATAAGTATATATGGGAATTTCGGCAATGGCTAAATTCTCCACTCAAGCCATGTATGTGTGATTATATCGCCTCTGCTCAGCCTCTACTGGTCTTTAATACCATTAGCGCGGCTGAGTGAGGGGCGTTGGGATCTCCTTGAGTCCTGCCTTTCCTTCCACGAGTGGAGAGAAAGGCTTGGCTCGGAGATCTTGAGTGAATGATTTTTTTTTTTTATATTCTGTATAGAAGCATGTATTTGAGTTGTTACTTTCATTAGCTTAGTTCCTTTTTGTTTACTTTAGTTTATATACATTTACTTTTAATATTATTTTTCTGTATTATTTATTTTTATTTATTGTGAATGGAGTGTGAGTGTGCTCCTCGAACACTATTATAAATGTTCTTAAGTTGTGACAGATTTTAATATAACTCAATAAATAAGTTTTTAAAAAAAATTATAATGATTTCCATTTAAAATAATTTTACCTTTCACGTTCCTTAATTTAATTATTTTAATATTATTTTCTTCTTATTGGAAAAAACTTAATTTAAAAAAAAACAACGTTATTTTAGATCAAACTAATGCTTTTAAATCTGTGTTATAAGGTAATCCTCCAACAGTCCTTTTTTTTAAATTAGACATTATATTCCTATAAACTTTTAATTCGCAAATAGCAATAAATAACATTTACAAGCTGTATTGATCAATTAGCAGTCATATATTCATTCTATTTTGAAAAAACAAACTACTAAAGGATAGATAAAAAAAAAAAAAAAAAAAAAAAAAAAAAAAATTTCTAACAAAGAGACCTGTAAGAACAACAAGAGAAAACATCGAGTTAATAAGATGTAAAACAGTTTTTTTCCATTAACTTGTTTCCCTGAATAGGAGGTGGCGTTGTTTGAAAAATTATGTGACAAGGAATGAATTAGACAGTTGCGAAGCGAGGGCTCATTACTGATCAACGGCCAATTGTAGACAAATACCCATCTTGATATTTGTGTCATCCGTGTCAAACTCCCATGCTTTTCTCATCTAGGTCTTATTAGGAAAAAAAAAAACACGTGTTCAAGAACTTTAAAATAACAAACATATCTTAATTTAAAAAATATATTTATAAATTAAGATAAAATTATCTGTAAGTTCTGTATAAACTGGTGGTAAAAAAAAAAAAAAAAAAGGCGCAGCCGGAATTTTACATAAAAACCTCATATTGAAGAAATATTTTTGAGATTACCATTTATAATTAAGATCACCATGCATTAATCCTTCCAAGGGAACCCCATGATTCTCTTTAGAGTTAACGATAAAAGCATTAAAATAGAAAGTGGACCTGATATCAGTTTGTCTCCATTGGTTTTGCTGTTGTGTTGTTTTTTTTTTCTTAAAAATCAATATTTCATTTATATCAAACATTTTTAAGATTGTAAAATGGTTTTTGATCCCGTGACAGTTGCTCAAATTACTGCGTTAATTGAAAATGGTCGAAGTCACGCGGCCTGAGTCCACGGATGCCTAAAAAAACGGTTCGGCGGGCAGTCCAGAGGTACCGGGAGGCAGGAAGTTCTGCTAAGAGGCCGTCAGGCGTTGTCCAAAATCGTTAGGTCCAGCTGATAACCGCTTTGTTAATATGTAGACCCTCAGAAACAGCTACCATACTTTAGTTGAGAGTTGTCATTGATTGCATATTGCTCGGGGTGCGAATTTCAAAGTGCACACAGTAAGGAGAAGGCTTGCTGAACTCAACCTGCACTCTAGGGTTTCTGCTTGCGGCTCTCTATTCACCGCAGCACACAGAGAAGCTCACCTCATTTTTGAAGGGAACACTCTCCCTGGACAGAAGATGATTTGGCTTCTATTCTATTTTCCGACGAGTCCAGGTATAGAATTTATGGTGCAGACGGACGAGTTCTAGTTTGGAGAAGACCAAATAAGCAATTACCTCAGTGCGATATAGAGGGAAGAGTGCAGTACGAGTTAGGGTTAAAAGAGTGTCTATTTGCTTTATTTTACATTACAATATTTTTAAGGAATTTTTGTTTTGTTATTTTACTTTGTTTGTGGTGATCTACAAGCAGAATATGTCACACTATATTGAGGTATCCTCTTTCTCCGCTTCGAAAGAAAAGTGCTTCGCCGTATATATGGTGGTATATATGAGGGAGGCGCATGGAGAAGAAGAACGAATGCTGAGTTAAGAGCGAGGTACAAAGAAATAGTCGTATCAACATTCGTAAAGGTATCAAGACTTTGCTGGGCTGGTCACGTCATAAGGATGGATCCAAACGAAGTTCCTTACAAGATCTTAGCTGGGCAAATGTATGGTACCAGGCGGGTTGGACGTCTCAGACTTCGCTGGGAAGACTGCGAATTAACGAACTCGTACAACAGTGAAGACTTTGAAATATACTTTTATTGTGAAATATAAAGTTATATTGACATAATCTTAGTGAACTTCTTACAAACTAGCCTTGTGAGGCCTAAACTAATGTTGCATAAGTTACATCTAGTGATATTTACAGATGGAATGATGGAATCGAATGGAATGATTTTCTCTAAGATTAAGGGCGGTAATATAGCCCAACTCTGGGGTGGAGATAGGATTGGCCGGAGTAGGAGAGGGGGTGATAGGCGTTATCTTGGTTTCTATGAACCAACTAGGGGTAGGTGCCGGTAGGGATACTGGACAAAGGATATTCAGAAGTAAAGTTATAAAACTTCTCTAAGGGTGGAAGCCTTGACAGTTCAAAAGGAATCCGATGGACAATTGCCTGATATTCGGGGTTGTGACATTGACAGCTTTTAGAATTAGGGCGGATGCACGTCACATAAATATACCAAATGGTCAAGATGCCCAACTAGTCCCACATACAAGAGTCACAGGATACTATAACTCAGTGGTCAAAGCGAGCGTGCTTAATTGGAAAAAGATGTGCCTTGAACCAAGGATATAGCAATATTCAAAGAATTGTATTTACAAAGGCTATTGTCTTTTATCTTGCGTGGCTGCAGACGCGAGATCTCTGCTCGGTGTAATGAACTGGAAGGCAGCAGCACGGAACAGGGAGGACTGGCGGTCTAAGCTTGAGCAGGCTATGACTCAAATAGTGGGTCGTAACGCCGAATAAGAAGTATATTGAGGTAAAAAAATTACTATTGGGAAAGAAATAACTAAAAACTTTAAGGGAAATGGTTACAATAATAATAATAATAAATCGCTTGTGTAAAAATACAATAGAGTCAATCCAACATAAGCGTTGGCAGGTAAAGAATATCTGATGAGACACAGTAACCTGGCTAAAATTGTTCACCAAGCCCTGGCCTCGTTAAATAACATGATGAGGTTCCTTATTATCGATATGAGCCTAAACGGGTGCTGTAAAAAGACAAGAAAATAATATATTGGGATCGATCTATAATTACAGACCACACGGTAGTAAAAAACAAACCACACATTGTATTAATTGATCGAAAGAAACAATGTGGGTATGCCATTGATATAGTTGGTCCCAACCGATGATAATATCGGAAAGACTATTTCTGAAAACATTAGGAAATATCAAGACTTCTGCCAAGAGCTTCGGCAACTTTACAAACTGAATCAAGTCCAGGTATATCCAATTGTAATTTCCAGCAATGGCCTCATCCCAGACGATACCATTCGCTCTGTTGAAAATTTTGAAACTGCCACAGAAAGTGTTGGAAGAAGGGGAAAAAAACAGTTTTCCTAGGCACAGCGAACATCGTCAGGAAGTTCTTAAACATAGTTTAACTTTTGAGCCTAACCCTTGACCTTGGTCCGGGTAGTTGAATATTTCTGGCAAAAGCCTAGAAAGTGTGAAATTCGAAAATAATAATAATAATAATCACCAACTATCTCAATTATCCTGACAGAGCATCGGTGAAGTTGAAGGCTGTTATTGATGAGCTCATTGTGAAACACATAGGTACTGTCAATAGATCTGAACTTAATTCAAAGCTATCAGCACTCTCAGAACTCCTTAAACAAAAACTTGCAGTTTATGCTAACAGCGTCCGAAGATATACGAAAGCTGAATCTCGAAGAAAGCAAAACTACTGGTTTCAAACAGTAGAGAGAAAATTTTATAATAGCCTAAAACCGAAAACAAAGGAAGACTCTTTTTCTTTGTCACATCCCGATGATTCTGATTTCTCTAGTTATTGGAAAAACATTTGGGGAAGTCCAAGGAACTACAATAAGAATGCTTTCTGGCTTAGGAATTTGCAAGATGAAACACAGAATGTTCCAACCATGGATGCAATGCAAATTAATACCGATGATGTACAGGAATCTATCAAGTACGCATAAAACTGGAAAGCACCTGGGTCAGATAAAATTCAAAACTATTGGCGGTTGACAAACATTCCCTCAGAGAATCCTGCATAGTATTTCTCACAATATACCAAATATAATAATAATAATAATAATAATACTTTATTTATTCTGGGATGAGTCCCTTTAGAATAATACACAGGACAGAAATGTGGGCTAAAGAGCCTCAGAGAAACAAAAAAAATACTGAATAATGAAATATTCATAATAAAAAATTATTAGTTACTTTCTAACTTAAATAAGCTAATAATAAAAAATTGAGAATAAATGGTAAAGAGTCAATCAATATTGGATTGACTGATGTGGGAAAGGATGGGGTTCCATAGGGATGAGGATCGGATAATGAACGATCTGTCGAAAGCAGCGGTTCGGTGGGCCCTTATGTATAAATAAGAATACCGGGAACGAGTATTGCGGGAGCGAACAGAGGATTTGAATTGAAGGAGCTCGGAGATGTATGAAGGAAGGTGGGGTTGGATTACTTGAAAGAGGAAGGATACCAGGAAATATTTACGACGGTAGGAAGGATAAAGCCACTTCAACTCTACATAAAAACGGGAAACAGAGGTGTCCCTTGGGATCCCGAAGATGAATCGTACAAAGCAATTTATCAAACGTTTTAATTTCGACTCGAGATCCCCAGAGACGCCCCCATATACCATACAGCAATAGTCAAAGTGTAGAAAAATTAAGGAAGTTACTAGGAGCCTACGGGTTTCAAGAGGAAATAGGTGACGGGAGTAATTTAGATGTTTTAAGGAGGAAATGGTAGGGCGGGATATGTTGGATATATGATTTTTCCAGGCAAGCGTTTGATCAAAGATCATTCTAAGGTTTTTGATGGAGGGATAGAATTTGCTGGGATTATCGTGTAGGAACAGAGTTGAAATATTAGGAACAGTTATAAGGAGGTGATTGGAGCCATAAGATTGTCTTTGTCTTTTCCGTATTCAACTTCAACTTGTTGGCTCTCGCCCAGTGAAAAATCTTATCCAAGTCTTCTTGAAGTTTTTCTGTGGCTGGAAGGTACATAGGTCGGGAGGCGGGAAGAACAGGTATATTTGGAAATCATCTGCATACATAAGATATTGGGAGTGACGGATCAGGAGAGGAAGGTCATTAATGTAAATATCAAACAGAGAAGGAGATAGAGAGAAACCTTGAAGGACACTACAGGAGAGGAGAAGGGTCTTCGATGGAAGTTGACCTGGGACGACTACATACTGGGACCGATTTGAAAGGGAGGATTTGAACCAACGCAGGGCGCTATTGGATAGAGGAAGATTGTGCAATTTCGTAAGGAGGATGTTGTGGTCAACTGTGTCGAATACTTTGGAAAAATCTAGAAGGATGAGGATGGTAAGGTTCTGGTGTTCAATGGAGTTTTGGAGGTCATGGGTTATTTTAAGGAGAGTGGATTGCGTTGAGTAGCCATGTCTTAGGATAGTAGAAAGTAATTCATCGTAGGACACAGGGGAGAAAAAGAAGTCTTTGATTTCGAAATTAGGACAAGAATTGTGAGTTAAGGATAAGAAATAGTCATTGAGATCATCTGGAGTCACCGGGATAGAACTGAGTTTATTGGATTCTGGTAGGGATAGGTTACGAAGTATTTTTGATTTGGATTTGGAATCGGAAGCATTGGAAAGGGCATTATGAAAGTAGGTGGCTTTAGCAAGTCGGATTTTGGATTGAGTTCTATTGCGAAGTTCCTTGAACGCATAATCAGCAGGTAAACGGGTTCGACGGTATTTCCGCATTGTTGCATTCTTTCTTTTCATCACTTTACTTTACTTCAGGAGTCAGCCAAGGTGCAGTAGGACGACGTAATGTTTTGGTTTTCAGAGGATCATGGGTGTCTAATAAGGATTGTAGGTTTGAGGTTAAAGTAGATTCCATAGGATCAATGGACTCTTAGGAAGATATGATGTCCCATTGGAAAGAATCAAGATTAGGTTGAAGGGATTCATAGGAGAGAAGGTTTAAATTACGGTATGATACCATTTTGGGAGTAAAGAATTTCACAGTTATAGTGAAGTAAAACTACACTCGCAATATATATATATATATATATATATATATATATATATATATATATATATATATATATATATACAGAAAATATAAAATTAACAGAAGCAAAATAACTACTAAATAATAATCAAAAAGTAAATACAATAAATACAAATAAAATAAATAATAAAATAATTTTTAAAAACACAAACATATATACTATTAATAACCTGGCGAGGGAACTCCAAGCTAGGCTTGTCACTCCGACTCTAGATGGAAAAGTAAGACTCCAGGAGATCCTACGCTACTCTCTCAACCGCATCATAGGTACTAAAGCCAGTGGAGATTGAGCGAATAAATATACGTTTATAGGATAATAAATTGTTGATGTGATTACGGTTTTTTTATGTTATCGCTCTACCTCTCGGCTGGAGTATAAATTAATCAACTTCCCTTTCATAATTTTTATTTTTTATTTATATATTTTTAAGAAATAATACATTCTGACACACTTCTGGGTAATAAACGTTATTGCTATCTTTGACACATTCATACCATATGTACAAGACAATAACAAAAAAATAAAAATTGTCACAAAATAATTAAATAAACTATTATAAAAAATCATAAAACATATTCTTACTTATTTATAATTGTGAAAAAACATTTCGAAAACCAAATTTTCGCATTCAACATCCTACCTCTCTTAACCGCCTAGCCACGACCCCATTTTAATCACGTGACCAGTCACGTAATCACTAAACCACGCCACTTTTTACTCCTACTCAACTCTAACCTTTTTTTTTTTCTTTTTTTTCCGTTCTACCTGGTATTGTTGCCATACGGGGTTTTGGCAGCACTGGGTTTATAGGTTTGGGCTCTCCTATGGCCACTGCTGCCAATAAACAACTCTTTATTGATCATTTGGGAAAATTTTAATTTTCGGCCATCTTTGGTCACGTGATTATTCACGTGGTCATCAGCCACGCCCCTTTTCGTTCATGCGACTCCTACATTCCTCTCCACCCATTCCTCTATAGAAGGCTGAGTGTGCCCGGCCGTCATCTTGTTTTCTAATACTAACGGAGTTTAGGAGATGTACCTTGAAACTTTAATGTAAACAACCGTATAGGTGCTCTTAATCTTCATCTAATTATAAAAATAGATTTTGATCTTTTAATTCTTACAGCATATCGTCACAATTCCTACCATTGTTTACCTGTAAACAGGATTGATCATGTTGCTGACAAGTTCCATCCTGTCTAGGGACTGTCATTAACAATGACTTTTAATCCCCTTTCTCTTAATCCTCTTGTCGTACTTGGACCTTGAGCCTTTAATCTTTTAAACATAAATAAACTTTTAATCCTTATCTAATTATAAACATGGACTTTGATCTATTAATCACTAAAAACATATTCTGGCAATGCTTACATTTATCAAACTATAAAGAGGTTTGATCATTTTGTGATCATGTTCCATCACATCTAGCTTATATGTAAATAATGTGTTTGAAATAATAATAATTAAATAACTTTTATTATTTAAACTTTTCCTTAAAATATAAGCTGAGAATTTAACCTTTAATCATTAATATATAAATAGTGATATGGGACTTATCACTTATTTCATTAAAATAAATAAAAGAATAACTTTTAAAACAACAAAAAAGTTTATTTGGTCATAATATTGATACAAAATATTAAATATGTACTACGCTTCTTCGGGTTTCTTTAATTATCAGAAGAACCGTTTTCTTCAGGGGAATCCTCACCTGTAAATAAAATTAAAAGAAAAAAAAATAGTAAGTGTACCGCTTAAGAAAACATTAATCTGTTTACTAATTCATAAGGAACTGATTCACATACCTTCAAAAACATTTAAATAAACGAAGGATAGATAGACAGATAGATAGATAGAAAAAAAAACTTTATTCTGGGACTATGTCCCTTTAGAATAACAATATTGTACAAAAGAATAGAATATTACTGGCCTAAAAGTTTGAAACAATAAATAAAATTGATAAAATAAACTAAAAAGTAAAGGAAACCTTAGGTGCACAAGCTATATACAATACAGATAAAGCTATGTACAGAGCATTTAGAACTATGAACAAAACAATTAAAACTATGAACGAATCACTTGAACTATGAACAAAACTATATATAAGGGTTGAACAACATAAACATACACTTTGAGAAATGAAGAACGAAAAAGAGATAGAATGAGTTCATTTCATAAAAAAAAACTTTACTTGTATATATATAAAAATAAACAGTTAATTATAATTGAATAAAAAAAATGTATGTATTGAAATTCATACGTCAATAGTAGGAAATGCATGTACTATCTCTTACCAAGTATTATCATATGATTATATGATTGCTACACAATACATATATATTATTAATAGTTAGCTGTTATCTGACTTTTTTTGGAACAGGAATTTTAATAATTGGTAATTGGTTAACTGTCGTGGATAATGAAGAGAAGAATAGTTGGGGTGGTCAGTCAAAAAGGAAGGCAAAAATAAATGATAATATTTATTTTTTTACATATGCCGACGTTTCGACCTGAAGTTCAGGCCTTCATCAGGGCTAAGAAAATAACCAGATAACAAGGTATGAGAAACATAAGTAATGATGGTAAAAAAGATAATAAAAAATAAAATAAAAAAAATTAGAAAAATAAAATAGATAAATATAAAGTAAAATGAAATTGTTAGAATAATGACTAAGATAAATAATAAAAACCGTTAAAGTAACAAAGTGTGACTAAGAACTAAGAGATAAATAATAAAAACCGTTACAAAGTGTGGAATGATGAAGTAGGCATAATCAAAAAGGGTGACAAAAGTGTTACAATGGGAATCTTAGAATAAAATGTAAAACAAAAAAGAAATATGAAGTTATATAAGAAATGAAAATAAATAGTAAAATTAAAACATTGAGAATGGAGTAGTTAGATAGAAAATTGAGATATTGTAAAGTCTATCAAGATGTACAGACAATGTATAATATAATAAAGAGTTAAAAACAGAGAAAAGGAATGAAAGGAAGGAGGAATTTTAATAGGAGGTTTTTTAAGGAGGTTTTTAAAGGAGGAATTTTAATAGGAGGTTTTTGAATGTGTATAGGGAAGGGGCATGCCGAATTTTGATTGGGAGGGAATTCCAAAAGTTGACAGAGCGGGCTATAAAGGAGTTTTGGAAAGAGGCAGATCTATGAGAAGGGATGCATAGGTCAGAGGGTCGAGATCTTGTAGTGAGGGAATGGATTGAGAACTTAAATTGGAGAAGATTGTAGGATAAGAAGGACGATCGGTAATGATTTGATAAAATAAAGTGCCTAGGGAAGAGCAACCCTAACTCAGTGTAGAGGTGGGAGACACTGGAGCGTCTCGGGATCCCAATTACAAATCTTATGAAGCTATTCATAAGTCTTTTGAGTCTATCACGGAGTTCCACCGAGAGGCCATCGTACACCACACAACTGTAATCAAATTGGGGAAAGATGAGAGAGGAAACTAGGAGTCTACGGGTATTTTGGGGTAGAAGATGGCGGAAGTGATGGAATAGTTTGAGGGTAGAAATTGCACGGCGGGAGATATGAGAGATATGGTGATTCCAGGAAAGGGTTTGATCTATGAAAAAGCCTAATTTTTTAACAAAGGGGTAGAAGGTGATGGGGTGGTTGTTTAGATAGAGTGAGGGAAAGTTGGTGTGGGATCTAAGAAGGGGCTTGGAACCAATGAGAATGGCCTGAGTTTTGGCAGTATTTACTTAATCCATTTAATTTGGCCCAGGCACTAATTCGATCTAAATCTTCTTGAATTTTGGCAAATGCCACCAATAACTCCAATACACCAATAAATAGATTTGAGAATCGTCGGCATAAAGGTGGTGGGAACAATGGATGATTGAATCATTTAGGTCATTAATATAAGAGCTGAAAAAAAGAGGAGACATGCTTGAACCCTGTGCAACTCCAGACGATAAAGGAAGGTAGGCAGATAGAGATTGATTAGGTATGGAAACTGCTTGGGTTCGTTGTGAGAGGAAAGACTGGAACCAAGAGATGGAACTATTGGAGAAGGATAATGATTTTAGTTTGTTGAAAAGGATGGAATGGATAATGGAATCGAAGGCTTTGCAGAAATCAAGAACAATGCTAAGTATAGTTAGTCTTTTGTCATCTATCGCAGTCTAAATATCACTGGTAATTTTAATCAGAGCAGATTGTGTAGAGTAGCCAGGACGGAAGCCAGATTGGAGAGGATCGAGTTGATTGGATTGTTCAAGGAAGTTGGAAACTTGGGATTGCACTAACCTTTCTAGGTGTTTCGATAGATTGGAAAGAATTGATATTGGGCGGAAATCTTCGGGAGTGGATGGATTAGGCTTTTTGTTTAAAGGAAGGACAATGGCTTTTTTCAAAGAGGTCGGTAATATTGAATTCTGCAGGGAAAAAGAATTGTAGATGAAAAGGAGAGCTGGGAGGATTTCTGGGAAACATAATTTTATTAGTTTGATAGGAATGCCATCTGGGCCTACGGAATTGGAACGGGATTTCATTATAACGGTAATAAGGTCTGTGGGAGAAATGTCGGAAAAATGAAAATTATTGTCATTAAAAGGTACCTCTGGAGAAAAGCTGGAAGGAGAGGGTAAATAAGAGGTGGAAGCCGATATAAAGTGGGAGTTTAGGTCATCAGGTGATATTGGGAAAACTGAGGAAAGGCATCTAGAAGGTTCACAGAGGGAAAGCTTACGAAGCAGAAGCCATTTTGATTTGATATCAGGAGCTGAGGCTTCATGAAAGTAGTTTGCTTTTGTTTGTCGGATCCTTGTCTGTGTCGTTTTACGAAGCACTCTGAATGTTTGATAATCATCTGCAAGCCTAGTCCGTCTAAAGCGTCTGCGTGCAGCATTGCGTCACTTCTGCAGATCCTTAATTTCCTGACACATCCAAGGAGCAGGGCAATAACGAAAGGTAGTGGTTTTGAGAGGAGCGTAGGTATTGAGTATATTGAGAAAGGATCGTCTTTATAAGCAATTCTCCTATTATACATTAATGAAATTATATGTTTGATATTGTTAAAAGCTTCGATGTCTTCAGCTAATACCTTAAAGCGTTTAGAAAGATACACTCGTATAGTGCTCTTATAATCCTTTAGTGTAGCGACCAACGCTAAAACCAATTTTGTTTTAACCTGTTCCAACTCTCTTATGATGTATGACCTCCCGATTCGGATATCATCTAATTTATTGACAGGGGAGAGCTCTCAATAAGTCGTTTAAAAAGCGCCTTAAAATCTGTGTCACAACTAAAATAAAGTAAGGAGATTCACATTAAAAAAAAAAAAAGGAAAACAGGTTAAAAAAAAGAAGAAGAAAGAATGGTTAAAGCAATAAATATACTAACGAATTCATGACGGTTGAGAACAAGATCTACTTCTTCATTCTCCGAGACCATGTTATAGCTTACTTACTCTCTCACCACTAGCTTACGTTAAGATTAGCCACCAACTTCACTATCTAGAGAAATAAATCTAGATCAGATGTATGAAATGAATAAAAAATCCCTAAACGCTTTTATCCAAGATATGATTACAAAAGAGTTTCTAATATACCTATCATGAAGTACTTCAGTATACCACCAACTATTGATGCTAATTGGAAATATAGTAATGTTTATTATGATGAAATAATGAGTAAAATTAAGAAACGTACCATTGAATTAAAGGACTAGGTGAGAATTCATCAGCCGAAAATTTATCTACTAAGTGACAGTCACACAAGATATCTTGCTGACATCATTACTGGAATATTGCCTGGCTTTTAGTTCAATCGTTTGGAAAGACCAAAAGTGGGACGGTCATATGACTGATCACGTGATATAGAAAAGCTAAATATTGAGAAGGTTATATGAAAGATAAACATAAGCAAGTTTACAGAAAAATAATATGGCGAAGGTCACTTGACTAATCACATGACCCTTAAAGGTAAACATTAAGAATGTTATATAAAAGATAAACATTAGGACAGTTACTGAAAAACAAGATGGCGGCTGGGCACATTCAGCCTTTGTAAGGTGGGAACCTGACCCTTCAGTAGAAGGAAGATTAAGAAATAAGGAAAATAAATATCATAAAACAAAAGGGCGTTGCCTTGTAACGTGATACAAGGCGCAAACCTCGTAAGTAGCAGCAAAACAAGATAGCAACGGTCACGTTATTTTAGAGAAAGGGGATTAAAAAGTATTTTTTACATATAACGGAGCCACGATTGAACCAACAAACCATCTGGAGAATATATTTTTCTTTCCAAAACGCTTATTATTTTTTAAAAACTTTTGAACAGTTCCGTAGAAAATGCACTTATGCGGCAGAAAAGCGGTACTGGCGTGGGTGCCTACAGGCCTCTACCACACCATTCAGTACACATAAATGGTTTAGTTAAAGTGATATAATAACATTTTCATGCCCGCAACATGATAAAACCTGTTTACAGGTAGACGAAGGCAGGTTGTGACGTTGTGATATAGTATGATATCACAACGTCACAATATATGATCGAGTCAGGCTTCAGCCTATGACAGAGCAACATCGGGTCTATGGTGTACTCTCCTCTGATGTGTTTTTTCTCATCCGTTCGAGTTCAAAATTGTCACGAATGTCGTTGGAAGGGATTGTGAGCGTGGTACGAAATTCGAAGAAAATCTGTCGAGTGTCTTCGGAATTAATTGAGGGTAAAGAAAGCTGCTCATATTTTTTTTTTTTTTTTTTTTCTGACCCCCCAGAAACTTTATTTAACACTACTTACAACATACATCTATGAATGTATATATACAAAAGCTGCTCATAACCCAGGCCTGGCCCTTATCTACCGTAAGGAATATACCTGCACCTCCCCACCACCGTGCTCCACCAGCTGGCTGCCAGGATCATTGTCAGCTGTCACCAATCTGACGACTTCAACCTATAGTATGTGGGCCAGACCCCCTTACCGTGCACCCCCCCCCCCCCCACATCCCTATAAATTGCATATCGTTGTGTTCCTTGTAACTATTTATTAAAAAAAGCCAATGTTCCCACAAAAAAAAGTGAACGCACTGCCCCAAAATGGCGTCCAAAGATGGCGGATTGACGACTTTGACTTTAGTTAGTTTTTTGGTCACTGCGAATCAGCATTTGGCTTAATTTCCTCATAGTTGGTCTTTTATTAAAGCTGAATAGTCATAGAATAATAAACCATGAAGAAATAATAAAAAATAATTGGCTTAGGCTATGAAAAACACTACTAAAGTCAATTTTTTTAACAAAAAAATTTTCAAGTTAAAAATCAAGCGTCATTTGTAATTAAACGGCCTACAATAACGCAAAACCTGTAGAAATAAACCATCTGGAGAATATATTTTTCTTTCCAAAACGCTTATTATTTTTTAAAAACTTTTGAACAGTTCCGTAGAAAATGCACTTATGCGGCAGAAAAGCGGTACTGGCGTGGGTGCCTACAGGCCTCTACCACACCATTCAGTACACATAAATGACTTAGTTAAAGTGATATAATAACATTTTTGGTACATTATATTGGTTTTATTAACGAACAAATATTAATGCAATAATTTAATTGTAAAAAAAAAAAAAAAAAAATTTTAAATTTATTAATTTTTTTTATTTAACCTTCTTTATTCTACACGTAGGTCGTTTAAGAAGACCTTGAGTGTAAAAATGATATAATTATAATAATAAAACTTAATTAAAAAACTTTGCTAAATATCTTGATTTTTTTATTTATTTCACGTTTGCAATTTAACATTGTGTTTTGTATATTTACTGATTCTTAAAGGTAATTAAAATTTATATATACTTCCCAGGAAATGAGTCGTATTAATACCTGTTTTATAAACTAAAATAATATATACCTAATCTGAACTATATATAATGAATAGCTGCTGGGTTGTATAGTAAAACTTATACCAGAAAATTGGAAAAATACATTAAGCGAACGAGAAAGGAAGTGCCAAAACCTCGGAAAAGATAAAAAGGACCAGTATCCATTATATACCTAAATTGCATGTATAGTAGACAGATGAACAGAATGTTTCAAGATGCTGCTAAAAGGGGGTCAATTGCACTTTGGATGATATTAAGTGGACGATGTAGGTTTATTATTGTAAAAACCACTTTATTTTCGATTGCTGAAGGTGCACATCGGGACTATCTTCACTTTGAAGCAGGATATAGAGATGTATATCGAGAAAGTTATAGCTCATAGCTCTCCTTCTGCTTAGTGCATTTGCAAACGATTTTTTAAGGAATCTGAAAGGAAAACCTGCTTTTCTGAAAGACAATTAGATATTAGCACAATCCAAAGAGTAAGGCACTAAGGGGATAGAGAGATATTTTTCGTTGTATATAAACTTCTCTATAACCTGCCTTAAAGTTAAGCCAGTCTCAATTTTCAACTTCTCTTCCAATGTGCAACTTGAGTTTCTCAATCCATATCGCTCTGACAATCGACAATATTTCTTATTCCAGCTTCTACGATTCTTAATGTAATACCCATCAAGATCCATTCCTGTTTAGTGTACCAAAGAAATTATACTCAAGAATTCAGCAAGAATTCAGCAATCGAAAATAAAGTGGTTTTTACCATTATAAACCTACATCGTCCACTTAATATCATCCAAACTGCAATTGACCCCCTTTTAGCAGCATCTTGAAATATTCTCTTCATCTGTCTACTATACATTCGTTTAGCCATATAATGGATACTGGTACTTTTCATCTTTTCCGAGGTTTTGGCACTTCCTTTCTCGTTCGTTTAATGTATTTTTCCAATTTTCTGGTTCAATTTCGCGTTTTTCCTCATTTTGAGACCAAATCCAAACAATCACTTCTGGTTTATAGAAGAACTTATAGCGTCACCCTGTCTATCTTTCTTTGTGCATAGAGAATAATTCATTCAATATTAAAATTTCCTATTTATTTATGATATAGTCCAACTTCCGGACAAAATAAAGGAAATAAAAATTAATTTTTTAATTAGTGATATATGAGTTTTACTAAACAACCCGGTAGCTATTCATTATATACAGTTCAGATTAGGTATATATTATTTTAGTTTATAAAACAGGTATTAATATGACTCATTTTCTGGGAAGTATATAAACATTTTAATTACCTCTAAGAATCAGTAAATATACAAAACACAGTGTTAAATTGCATACGTTAAATAAATAAAAAAATCAAGATATTTAGCAAAGTTTTTAATTAAGTTTTATTATTATAATTATATCATTTTTTACGTGTAGAATAAAGAAGGTTAAATAAAAAAAATTAATAAATTTAAAATTTTTTTTTTTTTTTTTACAATTAAATTATTGCATTAATATTTGTTCGTTAATAAAACCAATATAATGTACCAAAAATGTTATTATATCACTTTAACTAAGTCATTTATGTGTACTGAATGGTGTGGTAGAGGCCTGTAGGCACCCACGCCAGTACCGCTTTTCTGCCGCATAAGTGCATTTTCTACGGAACTGTTCAAAAGTTTTTAAAAAATAATAAGCGTTTTGGAAAGAAAAATATATTCTCCAGATGGTTTATTTCTACAGGTTTTGCGTTATTGTAGGCCGTTTAATTACAAATGACGCTTGATTTTTAACTTGAAAATTTTTTTGTTAAAAAAATTGACTTTAGTAGTGTTTTTCATAGCCTAAGCCAATTATTTTTTATTATTTCTTCATGGTTTATTATTCTATGACTATTCAGCTTTAATAAAAGACCAACTATGAGGAAATTAAGCCAAATGCTGATTCGCAGTGACCAAAAAACTAACTAAAGTCAAAGTCGTCAATCCGCCATCTTTGGACGCCATTTTGGGGCAGTGCGTTCACTTTTTTTTGTGGGAACATTGGCTTTTTTTAATAAATAGTTACAAGGAACACAACGATATGCAATTTATAGGGATGTGGGGGGGGGGTGCACGGTAAGGGGGTCTGGCCCACATACTATAGGTTGAAGTCGTCAGATTGGTGACAGCTGACAATGATCCTGGCAGCCAGCTGGTGGAGCACGGTGGTGGGGAGGTGCAGTTATATTCCTTACGGTAGATAAGGGCCAGGCCTGGGTTATGAGCAGCTTTTGTATATATACATTCATAGATGTATGTTGTAAGTAGTGTTAAATAAAGTTTCTGGGGGGTCAGAAAAAAAAAAAAAAAAAATATGAGCAGCTTTCTTTACCCTCAATTAATTCCGAAGACACTCGACAGATTTTCTTCGAATTTCGTACCAAGCTCACAATCCCTTCCAACGACATTCGTGACAATTTTGAACTCGAACGGATGAGAAAAAACACATCAGAGGAGAGTACACCATGGACCCACCATAAGTCAAAGTCGTCAATCTGCCATCTTTGGACGCCATTTTGGGGCAGTGCTTTCACTTTTTTTTGTGGGAACATTGGCTTTTTTTTAATAAATAGTCACAAGGAACACAACGATATGCAATTTATAGGGATGTGGGGGGGGGGGTGCACGGTAAGGGGGTCTGGCCCACCGTGTACTACTGTCTGTCATCGCACTAGCCTGCCTTCTTTTTACAGTGGAAAATAACAAATATTGTAATAACGTTATTCCACATGTTTGTATATGCGATAGTAATTGGGTATGGAAAATGTCTTTTTTTTTTTTTTTTTTTTTTTTTTTTTTTTTTTTTTTCTCTCTTGAAGGTTATGTTGACGCACACATATATGCAATTCTTTATTATATTTAATTTGATTTAATTTATTATATTTAATTGTAATTTTAACTGCTTGAAATTTTTTTTTTTTTTTAATCCATATTTATATGTGTATATATGTATGTATATTGAAATGTTGTTGATCTACCTATCAAATTTTAACTAATGACATTATTAAACCTATGAATATATTTTTAAACGGTTTTATTCTATTTAATTAATTTTAACACATTGATATTATTTCATTTGTATATATATTTTTAATCTATTTACCTTATTTTTATTTTAACTTACTAAAACTATTTTATCAATGTGTATATTTTTTAAACAATTTTCTTTTTTTTTAATTCTTTTATTTAATTCTACTTACTGACATTTAATTTGTGTATTAATTTTAATCAATTTATTTAATTTTAACTTCTTGAAATTTTGTTTAGATCCATATATGTATATATATGTATGGATATTTTAATTATAAATAATCGATATTATTTAGCTTATGCATATATTTTTAAATAATTTTAACTTATTGACATAATTTTATTTGTATATATATTTTAAATCTATTTATTTCATTTTAACTAACTAAAATAATTTTATCTTTGTATACATTTTCAATTTTTTTTTTTTTAAATCTTATAATTTAATTTTACTTACTGACATTTAAATTATGTATATATTTTTAGTCTATTATTTGATATTAACCTATTAACAATATTTTATCTGTGTATATATGTATTTGAAATTTATTTATTTATCTATTTTAACTTATAAGAATGTTTTAACCTATTTATGTATTATGGTGTGGATGATAACTTTATTGTAAAGATAAAAAGGATATGACGCAAGTCTAAATAATTCCAAGAGGGTCGATCTAGGTCAGAGAGTATGGGTTCTGAGATCAGGAGGCACAGCCCAGGAAGCAGTAGTGGCCTCCGTGATGTCTGATAAAAAGTTCATCAAGGTAGAGTGGCAGGGTGATGATGGCCAAACATTGGGCATAACAGTACCAATTGATGAAGTGTTTCCTAGTTTGCCTGAAACAGCACAGACATCCGGAGAGCCTAGTGGGGAAATAAAAGTGAGGAAAGAAGACCCTTCCTCAGAGGTTAATGACAAAATATGCCCCATTTGTGGGCTGAGTTTCAAGGGTGATAGAGGTCTCAGAACCCATATAGCTAAAAAGCATACCAGGGAGACAAATGACGCTAGAATGAGGGGCTTGATTGGTAATAAAGAAAGGGGAAAAATGTAGAGGATGAGGAAGAGGGAGTAAAGAATCAAATAGCAAAATGGTCGGCTACCTTCCAGAAATTTGGTCGGCAAAACAATGTGGATAATATGGAATTCAATGAGGCAGTGGGCAATTTTCTAAAATTTCTAAAAACAATCAACGAAGAATTGCCCGGCCCACAACACCCTGCCGTCAAGTTCTATAAGCTAAGACGGAAAAACAAGATTGATATGGTTGGCAAGGGTGCTGGAAAAGTGTCGAATCCACAAAGGGCCAACAAGGCAGATAGGAGTCTTCGGCAAGAACAATATCAATATGAGGTAGCCCAGTACAATTATTATAATAGGAGAAAAAAAGTGGTGCAGAATATTATGAACGCCGACGCTCCTAAGCAATGCCCTCTGAAGGTAGCCGAGATTGAAGGCCACTTCAGAAGCCTCTTTGAGAAAGAAAATCTCTGCAAACGTGCGGACTACGAGAATTGCGCCCCGACGCCAAATCTTACATCAATCGATGTCCAAGTAGTAAAAAAGGCGATCAAATCTACGTCATTGGACACATCACCGGGGCCGGACGGAGTTTTGGTCCGCACGATTAAATTCTTTGATGTTTCATATATCATAAAGACCATTGCGGAGATCATGCTGAGGGTGGCATATGTACCAGAGCCTTTACGTCAGGGGCGCACAATCTTGGTATACAAGGGTAAAGGAAATAGCAACAACATATCATCATGGCGACCCATTACCATTTATTCAATTGTGCGCGGAATTATTGAGAAGGTTCTGGACCATGAACTGAGAAAACAGATCACCTTCAGCTAAAATCAGAGAGGCTTCATCAGAGGCCTACCGGGAGCACACGTAAGCGCCAGAATTATCGACGCAATCATAAAAGACGCCAAGAATAAAAAGAATGATTTGCGCGGTTTTTGGATGTCATTGGCGCTTTCGACAACGTTGGTCACGAACATATAATCGGCTCACTAGATGCAAGAGGAGTGTCACCGGACCTGAAGAACGTAATTGCGGTCCTCTCCTAGGGTCAAACCAAATCAAGATTGGGATCGGAGCCCACTCGACTAGCTGGATCAAGGTGCGGTGAGGAGTACCCCAAGGCGGACCCTTGTCGCCCTCGCTGTTCAACCTGGCTATAGATCATCTGTACCGCGACCTGTGTGAGCAAGAATTTGCCAACCGCTATGGATATAAATTAAGCAGCGACCAAGAATGTGTGGTCCTCACAGGCTTCGCGGATGACCAGGCTGTTACAGCGTGTGACAAGGGTGCTGCAGAGAGGATTGTTAATGGTGTGCAGAGGATCCTTGCCGAGATCGGTCTAGCAATAAATCCGCAGAAAAGCGTGGGCTTGATAGTCGAGAAAGGAGAGCTGCAACAAACAAAGCTCTCCCTAGAGAACGGAGAAGTTATAGCATCAACAAAGCCAGGTGAAACTATAAAGTATTTAGGATGTGCGTTCTCGGGAGAGCTGGTATTAAATGAGGAAATGGTGACAAAATTGAACAACAACTTAGACAAATTGGTCAGCTCTTGCCTTCTTAAGCCGGAGCAGAAGATCAACGTTGTAAACCGGTACGTGTTCCCGGGACTTACTTACCCTCTTCAGACGGCGCCCCTCACAAAGATACGTCCTGCGATATAGGAAGGAATCGATACAAATATCCGCAGGAGTGTCAAGGCCATTATCGGGCTCCCTGCTAATGCATCAACGGCGATGTTTTATGCACCGAGGAGGTTTCGTGGATTGGGACTGATCCGCTGTCAATGGGAGGCTCCTTTGCAGCATTGGTCCATTGCCCAGCGGCTGTCTAATGTGCCGGATTCCCTGTTCCAGTCCACATTTGATTATAATGCGGAAATCGCGGAATGTGCGGAAAGACTAGGAGTGGATCAGGGCCACCGAAGCGTGAGAGCTCTACGACAGTCGCTGAGAGAAAATTCTTTTGAAGAGTGGGCCAGCTGCAGGTGGCAAGGCGTTGGAGTTCGACACTTTAAAGAGACCCCGAAAGCCAATAAATACATATGCCAGAAAAAAGTGCTTTCGGGGTCGGAATGGTCCAACGCCTTAAAACTAAACATCAATTACGCACCTTTACGCGGAGTCCCAGGAGCCAGTGGACAGTCGAAGGAAGTTGGGTCCCTCTGTCGTAAATGCGGCAGAGAGTCGGAAACACCAGCCCATGTGCTGGGAAAATGCCCCAACAATTCCCTCCTCATAACACGCCGGCACCATAGGGTAAAGTTCGAGGTGATGAGGCTCCTTAGAGAAAAGGAATTCACCTGCTTTGACGAGGTCTATTGCATAGACAGTGAAGGCTCTACAAGATATGCGGATATTGTCGCGTTTCCCAGAACAGGAAAGACAGCGCTAATTTTGGATCCAACTGTCCGCTTTGAGAACAACGACCTCGATCAGGCGGGTGAAGTGGAAAGGGAAAAGAGGAATATATACGAAAAATGCATCCCTTTCCTAAAAGAGAAATTCCGCGAGACCTTCGGAGAGAGAGAGTTCACCGTGAGAGGCCTCTGGTTTGGGTCTCGCGGAACGATCCCGGAAAGAACAAGGAGCTTTCTCGAAGAACTAGGTGTTGATGTTGGGGAGCTCGCGGTATTGGCCGAAAATATTATTTTGGACTCCCTGGGAATCATCCACTATCATATTTATACCGATTGAGGACATCTGGTAATAACTGTTTATTAAATTTTGAATTGATCCGCTGTCGTCCTGTCTTTTTGTCTACATTCTGGGAATTGCTGTGTTATGTATGTGTGCGATGTTGTAATGAGTTCCTGGCGTTTGAAAATTTAAAGAGAGAAACAGGGAAATAATTTTTTTTTTTTTTGTCTTGGAAAAATGTTTATATTGTTGCTATGTATATTATTTAATATGGTTTTATTGTTGATAACTTGTAAGTGTATTGTTATGAGGGGAAAGAGGAAAAAGAAAGAAAGAAAGGAAAGATATGACATATATATGTATAAAAAATAGAAAAATGAAATATAAAATTAATGCCCTTGTGGATTGATAGGTATGCTGTGTACGAAGCAACCCTATGTAGTAGGGCAGCATTACTTTTAATAAAGTATTTCTCTGTGTGAAACATATGGTGACGATGTTTTGTTTACTCACAAAAGGTCTCTGGGTCACTTCAACCTTCGAGGAGGATTGTTGGGATAGTTGGAGCTAGAAAGGGATTGTGCTAGAGGATTTGTATGATTTGTAAGGCTCCGATGAAATTTTGAAAATTTTTCTGGGATAAGGTCTAGGATAAATGGGATATCAAGGCCATGGTGTAGGTTTTCGTTGGTTACATAGAACGGGGCATCTACTATTGTTCTAAGGACTTTAGATTGAAATAATTGGATGCGTTAACTTAATCTAGTTGTAAATATAATCAAAATCTTTCAATGAATAAAGAAACAATTCTTTACAAATAAATATTTTATCGCAACACTCTACCTCATTGAAGTGATTTTGGATCATTAAGTCCAACTTTTTGTAACAGAGTATTTAACCGCGGTCTATGGAGCGGCTTAGTCAGCTAATTTTTCATGAGTTTCAATTGGATTTATTTCCAATATTCCAGCTTCCACAACTTCAAGAACAGAAAAATGGCGAATTCTGATTTGTTTGGTGCGTCGGTGAAATTTTGAATTCTTAGCCACCTTAATAGCTGGCTCCTGGCAGACTGCCTCCTTCTCCATCAAAGAGCAGGAATCTCAGATAGAAAATCTTGGAGTAACTTAATTCATCAAACAAAAGTTTTAACCAAACGATTTCTTTTGCTGCTTCACTTGCAGCCATCAGTTATGCTTCAGCTGTGGACAATGCAACGCAGGATTGTCTTTGACTCATCCAGGAATAGGACCTTCAGAAAACGTGCAAATAATTCCAGAGGTGGACCTACTGACCTATTATGTGTTGAGGTCACCCCCCAGATCTGCATCACTATATCCTCTTATCTGGTTACCGTCACTATAATTAAAGACAATTCCTTTCTCCTGATTGCCTTTTAGATATCTAAACATTCTCTTTACCTTGGTAAAATCTTCTGTTGAAGGATTTTCTAGTAATCTAGAAGCAACGCTCACAGCATAGGCTATGTCTGGCCTAGTTGAAATAGCCAGATACATTAAGGCTCCGACAGACTCCCTGTAAGGAAAGTTAGTGATTTCTCCTTTTGATTAATTACTTTCCTGGTGATTCAAAATTGTAGTTGAAACGGCCATGCAATCCTGCATATAAATCTATCTAGGATTTTTCTTATATACCCCTTTGGTCTACCCTCAAACCATTCTTCACTTGACTTATCTCTAAACCCAGGTAATGTCCCAGTTCCTTGCTATGAACTTTGAATGCAGATGTTAAGTCATCAAGAAACTGCTTTCACTAGTAGATGCAACTAATCCATCGTCTACCTAGAGAGCTACAATAATTTGGTTAGTTTTTTTTTATTTTTGATAAATATACAGGGATCAGCTTGACTTTGAACAGATTACCATTTTACCATGAAATTACAAAATCGCTGATAGCAATACCTGGCTGCTTGTTTCAACCCGTAAAGACCTTTTATGAGCTTGCAAACTTTGCCAGTATCTTCGCTAAAGGTTGTTGCATGAAAAAAACTCTTGTTCATCTAGTTTGCAATATAGAAATGCGGTTGAAATATCAAATTGAGCTAGACTCATTTTTCTGCAGTCAGCCACACTTATGATAGTCCTAATTGAACTCATTCTAACAACAGGACTAAATGTTTCGTAAAAGTCCAAACTTTTTTCTTGATTAAAAGCCTTAATCAAGAGCTGGGCTTTAAATTACTTAAATTTAGATTTTGAAAACGACCTCCATTTTAAGATTAGGCCACCGCGTTTCGACTTATTTGAGTCTTTCGGATATTTTTCATATGAGGGTGTATTTTTATATATCCGGAGTTGTAGATTTTGAAAATAACCTCCATTTTATGATTACGCCGCTGCGTTTTGACTTATTAAAGTTTTTCGAATTTATCCAATATTAAGGTCTACTTTTATGTTTCTTGAGCCGTAGATTTTGAAAACGACCTCCATTTTAAGATTACGCCACTGCGTTTCGACTTATTTAAGTTTTTTTGATTTATTCGATGTAAGGGTGTATTTTTATGTTTCCGGAGCTGTAGATTTTGAAAATGACCTTCATTTTATGATTACGCCGCTGCATTTTGACTTATTTAAGTTTTTCGAATTTATCCAATATTAAGGTCTACTTTCATGTTTCTTGAGCAGTAGATTTTGAAAATGACCTCCATTTCATGATTAGGCCATTGCATTATGACTTATTTAAGTTTTTCGAATTTATCCAATTTAAAGGTCTACTTTTATGTTTTCGGAACCATAGATTCTGAAAATGACCTCTATTTTATGATTACGCCACTGCGTTTCAACTTATTTAAGTTTTTAGAATTTAACAATTATAAAGGTCTAATTTTATGTTTCTGGAGCAGTAGATTTCCCCCATTTTGTAAATGACCCAATTGCAAGTTTATGCCACTTTGTTTTGGATTATAAAAGTTTTTTTTTTACTTTTTCGGTATAAGGATCTACTTATATGCTATCCGAGACGTATTGAAATTTTTCTAATCTTTAATATTTAAATTTATCTAATATTTAAGCTCTATTTTATGATTAAGCCGCTGCATCTCGATTAATTAGGCTTTATTTTGGATTTTTTCAATACAAAGTTTCATCAATATGTTTTCGAGTATGAATAAATAAATAAATAAATATTATGAAGCTAAAGTTAAATTAACCACAGAATACAAACTAAAAAGCCGAAAAGCAACTGGTAATAAATTTAACCTTCCGTATTCAGATTTTTCAGCTAATTGTTCGAAATCTTATAATTTTGTGACAGGAGACCACAACATTAAAAAAGATAACTAAAATTAAATTAAAAATGAGACAATATATATTTTAATTATTTTGATTACATATTTTTATTTATTTATTGAAAAATAAATTAATACTTCGTATTTTGTTTTTCGAAGGAAAAATCAAAAAAACTTAAAAAAACCGAAACACAGTGGCCTAATCTTAAAATGTAAGTCGTTTTAAAAACTAAGGCTCCGGCATCATAAAAGTAGACCTTTAAATTGGATAAATTCGAAAAACTTGAATAAGCCGAAATGCGGTGGCGTAATCTTAAAATGGAGGTCATTTTCAAAATCTACGACTCCGGAAACATAAGAATACATCCTCATATGAAAAAAAATCCGAAAAACTCAAAGAAATCGAAACGCGGTGGCCTAATCTTAAAATGGAGGTCGTTTTCAAAAACTACGGCTCCGGAAACATAAGAATACACCCTCATATGAAAAAAATCCAAAAAACTTAAATAAGTCGAAACGCGGTGGCCTAATCTTAAAATAGCGGTCGTTTTCAAAATCTACGGCTCCGGAAACATAAACGTAGACCTTTATATTGGATAAATGCTAAAAACTTAAATAAGTCAAAACACAGTGGCGTAAACATAAAATGGATGTCATTTTCAAAATTTACTGATCGGAAAACATAAAAATACACCCTTATGTCGAATAAGTCAAAAAAACTTAAATGATTCGAAACGCAGTCACGTAATCTTAAAATGGAGGTTATTTTCAAAACTAGGTACAGGACAGCATAATACTAGTCCCTAATAAATCCGAATAGGTACAATAAATCGATATCCGTAAGTGAAAATTCTACTTAGGAGAGCATAATAATAGACTTTCATATTGGAGGGGGGGAGGGGATGGCCATTATTTTAAAAAAATATATAAAATTTACAAAAAATTAAAACATTAATTTGAAATGAAAACGGTTGAATTTGAATTGGAAAAGGTTTAATTTGAAATGGAAATGGTTGAATTTGACTTGGAAAAAGTTTAATTTGATCTGGAAAAGGTTGAATTTGACTTGGAAAAGGTTGAATTTGACTTGGAAATAATTGAATATGACATAGAAATATCACACTGAAAAAATCTAAAATGTTAAAATAAATGGATATGCAACCGCGTTATCAAATTTTTTTTGTATTTTTCAAAAGCTATGCCTTCGATAATATAGTAAGTGGCCTTCATTTCGAAAAAAAATCGAAAATTGACAAAAATTCGAAAGTTGAATTTGAAATGGAAAAGGTTGAATTTGACTTGGAAAAGGTTGAATTTGAAATGGAAAAGGTTTAATTTGACTTGGAAAAGGTTGAATTTGTTTTGGAAAAGGTTGAAATTGACTTGGAAATGCTTATATATCTGTGGCTCAAAAGCCCACAGTTTGTCCTTGTTAATTATTCTAAAGGGATTCGTCCCAGAATAAATAAAAGATTATTATTATTATTATATTTTCTGAATTAGTTTAATAACTTGGCCCTTTACCCCGTCTTAGGTAGCTCTGATAGTTGGTTGTCCGTCCTGAAAAGCATTTCATATTATAAGCCAGTTGATATTTATTTAAGCTACTATACATTCTGACTTGCTGATTTTTCAACCTCTTGTCGATTGAGCTCCTCAGTATGGTATGATTCTTATTTTCTTCATCTGTGGGTTTCCCTTGAATGGATAACTTTTTTATTTTATTTTTTAATATTTGTTTAT
The DNA here is from genome assembly GCA_928085145.1 of Nezara viridula. Lineage (NCBI taxonomy): Eukaryota > Metazoa > Arthropoda > Insecta > Hemiptera > Pentatomidae > Nezara > Nezara viridula. Next base: position 55,749,879 of record OV725078.1, on the reverse strand, counting down.
TGAGAAATATTACATTCTGTCACATCAAGGACATTTATAATAGTGTTCAGAGAGCACACTCACACTCTATTTACAATAATAAAAATAAATAATACAGAAACTTAATAATAATAAATACAATAAAATAAAATAAAAATAAATACAATAAAATAAAATAAATGTATATAAACAAAAGAACTAACGTAATCATACACACTCGGGCTTGAGTGGAGGATCTGGCCATTGCCAAAACTCCAATAGATGCTTATTTACAAAAGGTCTCTGGGCCACTGCCGCTTCAACCTTCGAGGAGGATTGTAAGGATGGGTGGTGCTGGATAGAGATTGTGCAAGGGGATTTGGATGATAGGTAAGGTTTGGTGAAATTTGGAGAATTTTTCTGGAATAAGGTCTAGGACAAATGGGATATTAAGGTCATGGTGTAGGATTTTGTTATTTACATAGAACGGAGCATCAACTATTGTTCGAAGGACTTTAGATTGAAAGGATTGAATACGTTTGATGTTAGAAGCTTTTGCTGTCCCCCACAGTTCAAGTCCGTATGTCCATATAGGTTTCAGTATTGTCTTGTAGATAAGTAATTTGTTTTCAATAGAAAGTTTGGATTTTCTGTTTAGTAGTCTGTATAGCTGGCCGTATCGTCGGTTGAGTTCTTGTCTTTTGAGTCTAGTATGTGGGTTCCACGTTAGTCTTCGGTCTAAATGAAAGCCAAGATACCGGACTGTGTCTGAGTAAGGAAGCTGGATGGAATTAAAGTGTACTGGTGGACAGGAACTGCGTCGGAGTGTAAAGGTAATATGTTGGCATTTAGATTCATTAACTTTAATGCGCCAGTTATTACACCAGTGCTCAATCAAGGTGAGGTGGTTTTGGAGATTTAAGGATGCTATGTTGGGATCAGAGTTGGATGATAAGATTGCGGTGTCGTCAGCGAATGTTGCAAGAAAAGTATCGGGATGAACAGGGATGTCAGCAGTAAAGAGGATGTAAAGCACGGGACCCAAGACGCTGCCTTGGGGAACACCGGCTTTAACGGAGTAGATATTGGAAAATTCTGTTCCACAGCGAACTCGGAAGGAGCGGTCAGAGAGGTAGGATCGGAGGACTAGGTACAAGGACTGAGGTAAATGGATTTTAAGCTTGAAGAGCAGTCCGGAGTGCCATACCCGGTCAAATGCCTGTGCAATGTCCAGAAATGCACCCGAACAGTATTCCTTGTTTTCTAGGGCTGAGGAAATATGATCAACAACTCGGAGTCCTTGTTGAACAGTAGAATGTTGGGAGCGAAAACCAAACTGATGGGAAGGAATATTTTGGGATTCTATAATGGGTAGGATTCGTTTCAAAAGGATCTTTTCAAAAATTTTTGAAAGGATTGGGAGTAGGCTAATTGGTCTATAGGATGTTGAGATATTGGGAGGTTTGCCTGGTTTTTGGAAAAGGATAATAGTGGAGTGTTTCCATAGCAGAGGAAAGTGGGTGGTGCGTAGGATACAATTGTAGATATATGTAAGGAATATGACTGCTTTGGATGGAAGTTGTCGAAGGATTTGAGGGGTAAGGAGATCATGTCCAGGAGCTTTACGGGGGATTAATTTTTTTAATTGAAATTTCACTTCGGAAGGATGAATAGCTTTTGGGGGCAAGGAAAGTGGGATTGGTGATGTAAGGAGTTCTTCTACTGTTACGGTGTGGGCAGGATGGGATTCCGGATGTGAAATAAATGTATTGGATAGGTGAATGGCGAACTCCTCAGCCTTATCTTCGTCAGATGCTGCCCAGGAGCCATCATCTCGTCGGAGGGGATGGGAAATGCGGTGAGGATTTAAGATTTTGGTAGTGGTTTTCCAAAGGGAATTGTCGCGAGAAGAAAGGGAGGATAGGTAGGAGTTGAAGGAATGTGATCTGAAGGTGGCTAATTCCAGTTTTAATTTTTTGCAGTAATAATTATAGGAGCAGCGGTCGGTAGGATGTCGGGTACGTTGCCACAATAATCTGGCACGGCGTTTGGTTTGGATTAGGTCAAGGAGGTGTTGGGGTAGAATGGTCTTTTTAGGAATTCTGGAGGAGTCTTTTGGGAAGGAAGCAGTCCAGGCGGCTTGTTGGATTGTGGTAGTAAAGGAATTTACGGCACTATCAAGGTCATCGGGAGTTTTGAGGGATATGTTAAGATCAATTTTATCGGAGATGATTTGGCGGAAAAGGTCCCAGTTAACTGGGCCCCTAATAAATGACGGTGGAGAAGGTTCGGGAACAGGTTCAAGTGAAACATTAAGGATTAGAGGACTATGATCAGAGGAGAGTTCATTTAGACGTGTAATGGATCAATTGAGGGGACTTAAGCCGCTGTGGATAAAGAAATCAAGAAGATCAGGATTACGGTTGGGATCTGTAGGCCAGTAGGTAGGAGAGTTGGGGAAAGGAGGTGAAAATGTTGGGAATTGAGTGCAGACAGCAGGGTTCGGCCACGAGTATTCGTGGTTCTGGAACCCCATTGTTGATGTTTGGCATTTAGGTCTGCACCCAAGATGAAGTGATGTCCTAAGGAGTCGAGGAGAGAACGGAATTGGGCATTGGATATGGATCGGTTAGGAGGGCAATACGCTGATGCAAGGGTAACCGGAAAGGAAAAGGTTTTTATCACGATAGCGGTGGACTGTAGGAAATCATGTGTAGGTAACGGGAGTAGGTGATGGGAGAGGGATTGGTGTACAATGACAGCAGTACCGGCATGTGCTTTTCCGTCAGGGTGGTCAGTACGATATGTCAGGTATTGTGGTATTTTGAAGTGCTGTTTAGTGGTTAGTCGAGTTTCAGTAATTAGTGCCACGTCAATATTTTTGTCAAGTAATAATGTAGTTAGTTCGTTTGTGTGATTCCTAACACCATTCGCATTCCAAAGGAGAATGGATAAAGGTTTATTGGAAGTCATTTAAGGATTTTTCGCGGGAGGGATAAAATGTGATACAAGATTGGTGAGAAGAGATATCAAAGGAGTAACAAGGGATCTGAATTCGGAGAGGAAAGATGTAAGTAAACTGGTGAGATCTGTGGTATTTGAGGGAGGAGGAATGCGGGGAATTTGGTGTTGATAAAACTGTTGATTAGGTGAAGTTTGATTAGGATGTTGAGGGTGGGGTTGAGAATTTTGAGGTATGTGTTGTTGTTGCGGCAGGGTCTCACAATAAGTAACATCATTCTTACCTCCTAATAAGTGTGCAAAAGACACCGTTGGGTCAATTTTTTTTGAAGGTCCTCTTCTTGATGCGTTAGGTTCTCTTCTTGATGCCTCTGCTTCTTCTTGGGTCCGGGATTTTTGATATCTTGATTTAATATTCTTGTAGATCTGACAGCCTTTGTAGTTCGCTGGATGTCCTTCAAGGCACAATGCACAAACTGCAGGATCCCGTTTCGGTTTTGTGCACTCCCCGGATTTGTGCTGCTCTCCACATTTCACACAGCGCGGCAGATGATGGCAGTAAGTCCTGGTATGGCCATATGCCTGGCAATTGTGACACTGTACGATTTCCCTCTTAGGATATGGCTTCTCTACTATAACACTTGTGTAGTATATTCTTCTTATTTCGTATATTTTTTCGATCCCTTGATTTGGCTCCAAATCTACGAAAAATAAGGGTAGAGGAACTTTTACTCCTGGCTGTTCTTTACTCTCCTTCTGTACATTTGTAATCTGGCGCACTATGAAACCTAAAGTTTTCAATTCTTCTTCTATTGCTTCGGTTGGTGTTGAGGGGTGTAGATTTCTTATGACTACCCTCAAAGCTCGATCTTGCCGTAATTGGTACGTATGAAAATCCGCGTTGGTTTCCGTTAGATACTTCACAATTTTTCTGTAGGTTTCAGCTGTATCTGGTGATATCTTCGTGTCCTTTCGTTCTGCCTTAGGACATGAATAGCTTCCAGAGCCTGTTATTTTGTTCAGTTGTGAGTATAGTAACTGAAATTTTTTTATATTTTTAACGAATATGGGTGGAGGTCGGGGATCTCTCGGTATTGAAGCGGACTCCATCACTACTTTATCATTCTGAAGCACCTGATAAGGGTTAGGGGTGAAAAACGGAGATTGTTCGGTTATCTCTTGTGAAGATGTACCTGGTTGATGCTGAAGTTCTTCAATTGTTTGTTTTGATGATGTTCCTGGCTGGGTTTCATTTTCTCTGGAGCTAATAGGCGTTACTGCAGGTGTTTGACGACATTGGCGAGGCTTTTGTTTGACTGGCGAAGAACAAGGTGTTGAGCCTAACGGCCGAATTCTCTTGATAGACGCTCTACTAGACATGGCCTGATGGTGATATCGCATAAAAGTGAAAAAAAATAAATATAACCCTATAATTTATAACAAACAATAAATATCAATTGTTGTTATGTACTCTTGACCTGTTTTGAATAAATAATCTCAAAGATTTCACTGAAAAATAAGCAAATTCTGAGAGACGATGTAGAAACACGACCTTTCGCATCAGCTGATCCACTGCCTTCGAATGGATAACTGTGCTAGAAATTTTCTTTTCAGTTGTATAATATCTTTTCTTTTGATGCTATCTGTTTGCCTTATTTTCCTCGTATATGTATATTTCTCACTTTATATCCTATGCTAAAAAAAAAGAAAGGAAATCAAACATGAAATCAATAATTGAAGAGAAGATTAGATGAGAGAAGAGAAGAGGTTGCGGTGTTCAAAAAAACAAACGAAACTAATGCATAAGAAGCCATCTTAGTGATAATCACAGGCGGATTTACGGTGGGGGGAGGGCTTTCGGGCTGAAGCCTCCCCCCCCCCAAAATGGTAAAATACAACCATGTTTTATAGAAAAAAAATATTGAAAATAATCTCTTAAATTATTATTGTTGGTGTGATTACATTTAATAGGACTTCAAGAATAACTAAAACACCATGTCATATGTGTAGTTAGTTTCTTTCTTTTTCTTTTTCAACTTAATTATCGTTACATATATGAAAAAGAAATCCTTCTGCCTGAAGCCCCCCCAAATTAAATCCTGGATCCGCTAGTGGTGATAATGTTAATATACAGTCGGCAAATTAACGTACATATGTACATAATTGCTATGTCTTCTTACCTTTCGATTTCCTAAAATTAAAAAGATTTAAATGAATAATTTAATTAGCTATAATAAATATAAATACTTAAATAATAGTCCTCAAAGAATGAATGTCAATTATTCTCTGATATGCCATACACTAATTGAAAATACAATTTTTTATAATACTTGAAAGTAAAGTTTTGATGTATATTTTATTGTAATAATAATATAACATTTCTATTAACAAACTTCAAAACTGAGTTTAAATAAATAATTTTTGAAAACCTTATATCCGGAACTGGCAACCTCCCTGTTGATGTTTCAAGAGCCTTGATTGTTGTTGTAGTGACGCTCATTTTAGTAACTGTTTTGATATTTTTCAGCAGATCGTTTATTATAGATACAACTGAGAAGTTTTCTGTTTCAAGAAGACTCTATCGAGTTTTATTTTTGAATTAGCTATGGGAGAACAGAGATACGACTTCTCTTCTCCTGAAGAACAAAAAGAAGTAGTGGCTCCCAAGTTAGCCAAGCCACTTGTTGAAGGTGAAAAAGGGTAACTATTGTTTTTAATTTTTTCCATGTATTCCGTTTTTAATAACAATTGACACAAAGAATTATAATTGGGCAGCTAGTATGGATTTATTGATGGTTGGTGATGAATTATAAATCAACCTTTCAGGTGCTTGCTTGGTTCTTCCATTGAATGCTTGTGTTTACTTCAAGTTATTATATTTTTAATATTTGAAAAATAGAAGTATGACAATTCTAGTATACGTTTATTGATGATTAATTTATTCTAAACTTATTTCAACATTACTCTAATTATTATTCTATGCTATGCTTGCAAGTGAACAGAAATCAATCCATAAAAGTGACCTTTTCTGGCCCCAAGCCAATGTGTTGGCTTTAAATAAAAATTAAGCATTATTGAAAAAAATAAAATAAAATTTGTAGATCTTGGCCCTGCTTATGTTCCTAAAACAGCTTCTTTATCAAACTTAAAATTCAAGAAATACAAAATTAAAATTTGTTATCCACCTGGTTGTCCCCCAAAAGCTCTTATCAAATTTGTGAACACTACTACTGGACATGATGATGTAGAGATGGTTGACCGTTGATATAATATGAGAAGGAGTTAATCGGGGAGGTGCGGTCAAATTAATACTAAATTAAATAAGTAGAATTATTTAATTTTTAATTTAATTAAATAATTCTATTTATTTAATTTTTAATTTAATTAAATAATTCTGTTTATTTAATTTAGTATTAATTTGACCGCACCCCCCCCGATCAACTCCTTCTCATACTACTGGACATATTTTTTTTGTCTTGGTAGCTTCAAAGACATTGTAGTTATTTTGCCACCTTAACCAGCCTTTTTCATCTCTGGCTATCATTGTTCATTTTTTTTAGTTTTCTGCATGCAGCTCTGCAGTATCTTTTTGGCCTTCCACGTGGTCTCATGCCAACATTATGGCATTCATTGTTGTGTAGAGGCTTCCTTATGGATTTCTTCAAGCTACATTAACCATCTATCTCTTTATAAGCAGTTCTTTATTATTATGTTATTGTGTGGAAAAGATCCCTCAAATCTTTCAATTCTCCTTTCTAGAGTGCTAGTTAGATTCATATTGGGGCATCTGGGAACATTCATTATTTAATGTTTTAAAAAGATTAGATCGGGTTTTTATTTTAATTTAATTTTATTATTTTTGTTGTCAAGTTAATGATGGGAGAATAGAAGAAGGATAACCTTTCTCCTGAAGAGAAGAAAGAACTATTTTATAAATTAGCCAAGTCATTAAAGCTGGTGATAACTGATAACTAATTAATTTTTCCATTTATTCTGTTGTTGTTTTTTAAATAATAGTTGAAGCAAAGAATATGAATATGCTAGTTTATTGATGATAGATCAATGCTAAACTTCATTCAATATGAATCTAAATTTTATTAAATTCTTGGTCTGTAACTGTGCAGGGATGATTCTACTAAAATTGACCTTTATTGATCCAAAGCCAATTCAGTAACTTTAAATAAAAAATAAGTAATATTGGGGGGGGGGAGGAAAAGTTTTGAGCTTGGCCTCTCATGTGGTCTCTTAACAAGTATTATGGCATTCATTGTTGTGTAGAGGTTCCTTATGGATTGCTAGAAACTACATGCCCTGTAGGTAGTTCTGATAGTAGGTTGTCCATCCTTAAAAACGTTTCATATTATAAGCCAGTTGATAGCTATTTAAGCTACTATACATTCTGACTTGCTGATTTTTCAACCTCTTGTCGAGTGAGCTCCTTAGTATGGTATGATTCTTATTTTCTTCATTTGTGGGTTTCCCTTGAATGGATAACTATGCTAGAAATTTTCTTTTCAGTTGTATAGTATCTTTTCTTTTGATGCTATACAACTTGTTTGCCTTATTTTCCTCGTATATGTATATTTCTCACTGTATATCCTATGCTAAAAAAATAGAAAGGAAATCAAACATGAAATCAATAATTGAAGAGAAGATTGGTTGGTGTGTTCAGTCACAAATAAATAAATTATATTTATTTTTATTTTTGCCGACGTTTTGGCCCAACGTTCAGGCCTTCATCAGGGCTAAGGAAAAACTAGATAACAATGGATATGAGAAACTATTAACATTAAAAAGAAAATAATATGTAGGTGAAATGAAAATAATTTTATTATTGTGGGACTAGTGTCCCTCTAGAACAAATTATAAATACAGAATATAAATTAACATGTTGGTGTGTCCATAAAATAAAATTAAATATTTACAAGATGATTGGTAGCAAAATAAAAGTACAGATAATGAAAAGATATAAAAAACGTACATAAATATAAAACAAATAGAGAAAAGTAAAATAAATAAACGAAATATCAATAAATCACAAAATAACCAAAGTATCTAGTGATACTTTGAGGGTCTTATGGCTTTTACTTGGATTTTTAAGTGTATTTAATGATCAACCGGATAGGGAATGGAATAAGTGCTTGAAGAGGAAAGATTTGAAAGAGGATACTGACTTTGCTTGCCGAATATCAGGAGGGATAGAATTCCAGAGAGAGTTTCATTTCTTATGTTACCTTATTTCATTAGTCCCTACTTTGTTACCATTATTATTTATTTCATAGTTCTCTGTTACTGTTATTATTTTATTCATAATTTCCTAACTTTGTTACTGTTATATTATATATCCTAACTGTGCTTCTGCTATTTTCTATCTCTCACTTTGTTATGCTTATTTTATATTTCATTTAAGTTTATTCTACCTAAATTTCTTAGAATATACCTTTCACCTACATATTATTATTTTCTTTTTAATGTTAATAGTTTCTCATGCCCATTGTTATCTGTTTTTTTTTCTTATCCCTGAACTTTGCGCTGAAATGTCGGCAAAAATAAATATAATTTATTTGTTTTAACATTTTTTTTTACTGATTACCCCATCCAATTTTTTCTTCAATTATTCACTACAGTCAACCATCATTCCACAACTACGAAATTACTAAGTGAAAACCTGAAAAAAGGCTGTCCCCAAGTTTAAGAGTTACTTGCAGTCAGCAGAAACTTTTTGAAAACTTCCATGTTGCTACTGAAAATGTAAATATGTAAAGTTTAAGTGTAAAGTGTAAGTGTATAATTTAAGTTTTAAATAATATTATACAACCTCCTGAATCAGTGGCAAATGTGGAGGGCCTTACAGTGGACCAACATCGGGAGGCACTAGACTCAGATCTAAAACAAACTGCTAAGAAATGGTTCACAGAAGCAAATCTATCACTTCCGTGAGGTGCAAGCCTGCTGGTCCTGCTCTTTGGTGAGCAATTACCTGAAATGTCTTACCCATCTTTCTAAGAATTGATCCTTCTGAACGAGGAGTGTTCTATTCTCTTTCCCACAAGAGGTGGTTTTTGGTGAGAATGGTGTTCTTTCATCATTAACTCTTTGGAAGCACAGTCTAGATTCATTGACTTTTTTAGAGTTTTTGATTTTCCTAAACTGTTGATCTTCCCAGATTCTTCTTTTTCCTATGGATTCGTTTCTCCTTCCATCTCCTCTCACCGTATACCTGAGCTAACTATCTTATGTGATACTTGTGTTGAGTGCATCACAGCAATTTTTTCATTGTTCTTCAATGCTATCTGTAGATGAATTCATCCTTTTATATATTTTTATATAAACAGAACAGACTTCTATCTCATTCAGATAGTCTATGTCATATCTTCTTATCGAGTGAATTTTAGAGGATGTGGTAATGGATATCCTCGCTCTAATTTTGGCTATGCATAAGTACTGATATGTATCCATGTTTTCCCTTCTAAAAGATCTAACATTCATTAAATTTGATTTATGATGAAAGCTGATTATGAGCTGATCAATTTGATTGATTGATTTGATCACCTAATGCCACAAGGCATTGGCATTAGGTGATCTATAGGTTGAGGATCTTGTTTCCCAGAAAGAGTATGGTGCCTATTGCTAGTCCATGTGTAGACTGCAGGATCCAATAGGCTTGTATGTTGGTTCTCTATGAAACTTTGTGTCAAAGTTTCCCACAATTACATTGATATCATATAACAGGCATGCATCCATTTATTGTCCTCATAGAATTTGTCTTTTTCTTGCTCATCAGCCACTTCTGTTGGGCATGACGATTCATAATGGTAAATTTACAGAACTTAACCAATAATTCCCAGCACTATGATATAATAAATTTTTCCTCCCTTAAATTACACTATATATAGAACAATATCTGGCAGTAATTATATAGAAACCTAGTGACTTGGATGTTTTTATTTGAATTTTGTCTGCAAGTATCCTAAAATTTGTATCAATTATATTTGAATTTTTGTAATTTTCCACCTTCATTTTCATCCTTAAGAGCTGTAATTTTATTTGACTAAATGTTCCTTTCTTTTGATTTATTATAATCAAAGCCATTTTTATATTTTTTTTTTATCATAAAATAATTCTGTATATTTTTTTTTCGAGTCCATTTGATTTTGAATCTTTCTTTTCAAAGTTTATTTTATGTTTATATTTCCTTTGCTATTGCAAATATGAATTTGTTCAACACCTTCTTCACCCTCGATCCTTTACCCTGCAATTCTCCTTTCCAATGCCTGAGTTATGACTAATATCCTAAACTCCTGTCACATCAATGCACAATCCCTTAATGCCCACTATGATGAATTCCAGAAATATTTTCTAGATAATTTTTATTACGTAATAGCAGTATCTGAAACCTGGCTAAAATCCTCAGGATAAATCATGAATTGAATATGCAGATTATATAGCTATCCTCGGAAGCAAAAAAATGAAATTTTTTAAAATGAAGGAAAGTTAAAATGAGTTGAAGACACCAGATTTTACACTTCAATTCAAAATTTCATATAAAATACACCATATTATAACTGACTGATTGGAGTTGTGTTTTCAGATGTGGATTATCTAGGATTTAAAGTAGTTTTTAGCTGTAAGTCTATTCCTTTAATGAATCGGGAGGTAGCAGATAGTCTATTGTAATAAGGTTATAGTTTTTCCTTCCTTTTCAGACAATCTTGTCAGTGTTCTTTTTTACTGCTCCATCTGCTCTTTAGCTTCTTCTACGAGCAAAGGAGGGTCCATACCTTCAACTACTCTGCTTAAATAACAAGGAGAGTCCAAATAATTTTTGATGTGCAGATAACACCATTCTGTAGTAGATAGCCTCCTGTATTTACTCCTTTAAGTGACATTGTGTGAGGAAATGAGAAGGAATATATAGGAATGTGAGGTTGCACGATGAATTGTTCTCACCTGTGCAGTGGACAAATTATTCATTGAAAAGTCTCATATCGATAAACAATCGATGATGAAAGAAGGTTGGAATAGGATGGAGCAGGTAGGAACAGCTGGAGAAGGACGCTGAAGAGGAGAGAACGCACTTGAGGCTGGTACATCAAGGTGAAAGGACGTTACCTGAAAAGAGAAGCCTAGTACACTGAAGACTAAGAATATCAAGCCTACAGTTATAAGACTTTAGTAGATTCGCTTATTACAGAGGGCTTAGGCCCTATGCTTTACGCCTATGCTATGGAGTGCAAGGCACTGGCTGGGGCCATACCTAGCCTGCAGGTCTTAACCAGCCCCAGCCTAGATTCACTTATTACAGTTGTCAAAATAAATTGTTTTACTATACAGGAATGAAAAGTCATTTTATTTAGTTGTCCTATATGCCTCACAATTGAAGAATAAACCAGATGAGTCAATTCGTTCAAAGTGTATTTACTAAGTCCCACTTTTCATATATATATTCTTATTGTTTCTTCTCACTCAGTGTCACAAAAGTATTAGGTTCCCGAATTCCCAACAAGTTAAATACCCTCAAAAAGTCTATATCCAGTGCCGGGGTTTTGTTTTTATAATCACGAGTGTAAATAACCTAGTCCCCCGACCAAACGGAAGGCTATTCACTATTCCTGCCAAAAGGAATATTTACATCTAACTTTTAACAGGTTATTTACAATTGGCGTTGAACAGAAGTAAACTGTTGATTGGGTCGCGGAAGATTAATCATCATTTAATTTATTAAAAAATAAAGATTTTTTTTTAGAACCTGACGATGGAGGACATTAGATTTAAGGTAATTACAAATTTAATGTAGCAACCCAATTCTGACATGTATTGTAACATGCACTATATTTTAACTCAATTTTTTTAATATACCCTTACGAGTCAAATTACCGCCGCAGCATCCTCAACAGTCCCATCCTAACGCCCAGAAAAGAAGTGCAGCACAGGTACCTTCCAATCTAGACCCACCTCGTGCACAACGACGGATCCCGCCCTCAGCTAATATTCCTAATCCACCACAAGAACCTATCCTGAATCCAATTCACAATCAACATCCATCTGATATAACCTCCATTCTTTCATCCTTCCTATTAGACCTCCAAAATACCATAAAACCACTTATCACTCTTCTCACCAGAAACCTGACCGAAATTCCATTCAATTTCCCACGATGAGCACAAAGCCCCTAACTATCCTTTTATGGAATGCTAACGGACTAAATAACCACCGTGACGAACTTGACTTATTTCTTCATAATAATAACATTGACATTGCTTTACTGACTGAAACTCACTTCACTAAACGAATATATTTCTACATACGTGACTACTTCACTTATAGAACTGATCACCCAGATAATACCTCCCATGCCGGTTCTTGCATCCTTATACATAAATCATTACCCCATTCCCTTATTCCTTCAACTCCAACTGATGACATTCAATCAACTTCTGTAGTCCTTTCAACTCGCCCTTTCCATCTCACATTCTCAGCTGTATACTGTCCTCCTGGTAATTCCCTCTCCTATAACCTCCTTGATACCTTATTCCAATCCCTCGGATCGCGCTTTATTGCTGGAGGAGACTACAATGCTAAACACCAACGATGGGGTTGTCGAACATCCAACCCCCCCGGTAACATCCTATCACGTGTTTCAACTTCCAACAATTATTCAATCCTTTCGCCCATGAGTCCTACTTATTGGCCAACATCCCTCAAAAAACGTCCCGATATCCTAGATATATTTATAACTTCCCAGATCTCCTCCTCACAAACCATAATCAAATCCCTTGATGACCTTTCTTCAGACCATAGTCCAGTTCTGCTTTCACTACATTCGAGCTATGCTCCTAAACCATCAACTCCTAAATTGATTACAGGACGAGTAAACGGGGACGAATTTCGTGATGATTTGGAAAACAAACTAGACTTAAAAATTCCGCTAAAGACAAAAGACGACATTAATGGTGCCATTGAAAAACTGACAGCGTCAATAACAGACAGTATAAATAATAATACTTTTATCAATAAGTTTAACAATTCACAAAAGACTGACTTGCCACAGCATATTCGTATCTTATTGAAGGAAAAACGCAGAGCAAGATCGAAGTGGCATAGAACCAGATATCCAACAGATAAAACTCATTATACCCAACTGACTAACAAACTAAAATCTGAAATTAAAAAATACAAAATTCAAAACTTACTAAATTTTACTGAAAAACTTACACCTACCGACAAATCACTATGGACAACCACTAAAAGGCTCCTGAAATTTAAAGACTGTAATCATCCGCTTCTTACTGAAGCTCAAACCTGGTCCAAATCCGATGAAGAAAAATCACAAATCTTTGCTCGTCACCTCTTTAAAACCTTTAATCCACACCCCGATATTCTTAACCCAAATCACCTTGAATGTATTGAAGCAGAACTGGATATCCCACTCCAAATGTCTCTTCCACCTAAAGCCTTTCATCCTTCAGAAATATCCGACATCATTCAAAGGTTACCTTCCCGAAAAGCTCCTGGACCCGACCTAATTACATCCCAGATCCTAAAACTCCTTCCTCGGAGAGCCATTCTATTCCTTACTTATATATATAATGCTGTACTGCGATCAACATACTTTCCTGACCCTTGGAAATTCTCTATTATCAAAATGATACATAAACCCAAAAAGCCACCAGAAAATCCATCCTCTTATCGCCCTATCTCCCTTTTACCCATCCTAGGCAAAATCCTGGAAAAGCTCATCCTAAAACGCCTGTACCCCATCCTAGATTCTAATCACATTATCCCAGATCATCAATTTGGATTCCGCAGATCCCATTCCACTATCCAGCAATGCCATCGTGTGGTGGATGTTGTCTCCTCTGCATTGGAGCGCGGAATGTACTGCACGGGAGTCTTTCTCGATGTAGAACAGGCTTTTGATCGAGTCTGGCACCCAGGACTGCTTTACAAACTCCGTAAATTCTTACACCCTACATACTTCCTCATTATCCGTTCCTATCTTACTGATAGATCCTTCAAAGTAAATCATAATAATGCCTATTCATCCCTTTTTTCCCAGTCCGCTGGTGTTCCTCAAGGTAGTATCCTAGGTCCTATCCTTTACACAGTTTATACAGCTGATATCCCAACCCATCCTAACACAGTCATTACCACGTACGCCGATGATACATGTGTCCTATCAGTTAATAACGACCCAACAATTGCATCCCAAACCCTTCAATCACACATCACAAACCTTGAAGAATGGTGTCAAAACTGGAGAATAAAAATAAATTCCAATAAATCCCATCAAATCACCTTTACCCTTCGTCGTAAACCTATGTCCTCTTGTCCTACAGTATCCTTTAATAATACCCCACTTATTCCTGTTGAACAAATTCGATACCTTGGACTCCACTTAGACAAACGTCTAACTTGGAATCCTCATACCAGACTGAAACGACAAGAAACAGCTCGACGTTTCCGACTACTCCAGCACTTACTAGATAAACGCTCTAACCTCCCAGTCAATTACAAAAGACTCATATACATGACTACAATAAGACCTATTTGGACTTACGGAGTTGAGCTCTGGGGCTCCACTAAGCCATCGAATTCCTCTCGTATTCAATCCTTACAATCCAAAATCCTTCGTAAAATCCTCACTGCTCCTTACTTTGTCACAAACAAAATCATCCATAACGACCTTAATGTTCCTTATGTTTCTGACTTGGCCCAATCCAGATACCTATCCTTCCATAACAAACTTCAGAACCATCCAAACCCTCTTGTTTCTAACCTTGCTTCCTCTTCGATCCCTGACAACCCTCAGAGGCGTCTGAAAAGAAGATGGCCTCGAGATCTCCTTTTGTAAATACATTTTTAGAGTGCTACCAATGGGTAGTTTCTCAACATGTGATGTCATGCTATTTTATTCCTTTGTTCACATTTACTGAATGTATTTTTACTTGTAATACAGTTGTAAATATCACCAATAAAAAAAAAAAAATTTTTTAACCTTGTATCAACAAAAAATCATTAGGATTGTAGTTCTGAAGATGGGAGTAAATACCACGAAACATTAACATGTAAAAATGTAATTTGGAAATACAACATATAAATTCAATTGTTGTTGATTGGAAGTCATCATTGCCAAATAACGAAGAACATATAGGTTTGTTTATTTCACATTTTCAAAATGGCGTCACGCAAAGACCACGCTAAAATGTTAAAACAATCTTTAGACTCTGGCCATAAACATGTAACTATTCTCAATTTTGAGGTTAATGTCTCATGCATAAATTAACCATGCATTCTCAAACAAAGAAACAAGTAACAGCATAGCCAAATGGTTTCATGGCAACCTTTTTGGTTGCACTCACATCGTTCAAACAGGAATTAAGATCAGATATAGAAAATTTAAACACATCGTTCAAACAGGAATTAAGATCGGATATAGAAAATTTACACACATCGTTAAAACAGGAATTAAGATTGGATATAGAAAATTTAAATAACAAATATGACAAACTAGATGAAGCAATCACAAAGACCAACCAAGAAGTTCAAAAGTGCATTAATAAAAATGACAGGTGAATTAAAAATGAAGTTAAGGCATCAAACTGCCCTTTTTAATGAAACCAATAATAAACAAGAAACCAAGTCTGAATATGTCACTATTATACAGAGCTCACTATTCAAGATAGTGAACCACTATGAAGTAATAATGATGAAAGTACTATGGAAACTAAAGATGGAGAGGATCCTACAAAAGTACAAAGTATTGAAAACATTGTTGTTGATGAAAAGGAACATTTAGATGGAAATCCTACTGATGAAGACATAAAAGAAACAACTGATGATGGAAAGGATTGTGGGATAACTGTTATTTTTGAAGAATCCATGACCAAAATAATCAATGATAGTGAGCCATCCGGAGCTGAGAAAGAGAATATTTATGAAGAAAAAGAAACATTAATTGAAAAGGAGTTACTGAAGGAAGATGGATTTAGGTCTGATAACATCAACCCTGATTTGCCAGTAGTAGAAGAAACTGATGTTGACATTATAAGTGAAGCAGAAAAGGAAAAACTATAACCGACATTACAACTAACGATACCCCTTCTAAACCTAAAGACAATGGTATATACATCAGTGATTCAGAAGAAATTAACGCTGATAAGGGACTTTACCGGATAAAACAAAAGATTGGCGCTATAGACGCAGGTTAGGAGAATGATAAAATAAAATTTTTCGAAATGTTTGGTTAAAAACTCAGGCCTCAGGCTTGTCTTAAGGATATAAAATAAAAAATCAATAAATGGATAAATTAAAATGAATAATAGTTATAAACAAAGTGGTTTAATAATAAATAATATAAATTACTCTAGATTTATTCCCATTGTGGACTTAAAACATTTTTTTACATGTTATATTCGCGTTTAACTAGCTATAATGGGATTTAGATGTTCATCTTAAACTATCCAGTAAATTTACTCTTACACCTATATCCGCTGATTTTTTATATATCTTGTATTTTGTATATATCGTAATTTTGTATATTTTTTATGTTGTGTATTTGGGTTATTCATTTAAATAATTTTTTTTCGCCAATGCATAAGTGGATTTAGGAATGATTTTAAGTATGCAATTTACACAAAAAGTTCATTTCATCACGGTAATTTTTCTTAAATTTTGTTGTTCTCACTCAAACACAAAATTTAAAAGTTAAACGGTAGGGATATGTAGTAGATAGCCTCCTGTATTTACTCCTTTATGTGACATTGTGTGAGGGAATGAGAAGGAATATATAGGAATGTGAGGTTGCACGATGAATTGTTCTCAATTGTGCAGTGGACTAATTATTCATTGAAAAGTATCATATCGATAAACAATCAATGAAGAAAGAAGGTTGGAATAGGATGGAGCAGGTAGGAACAGCTGGAGAAGGACGCTGAAGAGGAGAGAACGCACTTGAGGCTGGGACATCAAGGTGAAAGGACGTTACCTGAGAAGAGAAGCCTACTACATTGAAGACTAAAATATCAAGCCTACAGTTATAAGACTTTAATAGATTCATTCATTACAGTTGTCAAAATAAATTGTTTTATTATACAGGAGTGAAAAGTCATTTTATTTAGTTGTCCTATATGCCTCACAATTGAAGAATAACAAACCAGGTGAGTCAATTCATTCAAAGTGTATTTACTAAGTCCCACATTTCATATATATATTCTTATTGTTTCTTCTCACTCAGTGTCACAAAAGTATTAGGTTCCCGAATTCTCAACAACAGTTAAACACCTCAAAAAGTCTGTATTCAGTGCCGGGGTTTTGTTTTAATAATCATGAGTGTAAATAACCTAGTTCCCCGATGAAAACGGAAGGAATATTTAAAATTAACCTTTAACAGGTTTACAATTCACTAGAGATGTTATCCATCAGCTGGATGGTAGTCCTCACCATCTAGTGGACCTTCAGTTTTTCCCTCTGAGGACTGTAGAAATCGACCCTGACTCAGTTCTGTATCTCATTTTCTTGTAGGGTTTTTAGGGATCCCAGTTTATCTTATAAGTTTCTTTGAATATGTATTATACTTCCCCATTAAAAGTAAGAAAGTGTAAACTACCTTAACTCAGCTAACATATTTACTGAACAAGATGATTTATGAGTAAATTAGCTGTAATATATAAGCAAATGTAGGACCTCTGAAATATTCTAATCATCTTATAATTATCATATAGACTTATCTGATACATTTTAGTCAACCTAATATTACTGTTTCATATTATTAATTTATTTAGAAAATAATGTAGTTTGTTGTTAAACAAACAGGAGAACAGAAACATCTGTGATATCCTAAAGAACAGCTAGTGATACAATCTATCCTGAAGGTACTTTTAAGCCTGGATTTTGTGGACTTCATAACTTGGGGAATACCTGCTTTAAGAATAGTGTCATACAGGTACATTTGTAATTATAATTTTTTTTAAAAATCATTTGTATATAAACTAAAAAATAAATAGATACATATTCTAAAACTCTATTTATTTATGTAAATAAAATTATAATGATCTATACTGTAAATATTAGTAAAGAAGACAAGATAATGGCATTATTTAATATAATTATTTAATTTATTTTTTATATTGGACTATGTTTTTTAACATATTCTAAAACTAGTATTTTTTAGCAGTAAGTAGAACATTAAAAAAACATAAAATGGTCAGGGTATTTTTTTTTTTTTTTTTTTTTTTTTTTTTGTAGTAATGCACTGTCGCCTTGATAGGATAATTGTGTGTCATATAATTTTTTAAATTAAAACATTGCTTTTGTCTTATCCACAAATTTTAGTAGGTTTGTTAGAGTGACATGTTCACAGCCATTGGTATCCATCAGTTGTTCTGCATCAAACAGCTCGAACATAAGGCTTCATCCACCATGGTACACCAACCCTGGTACCGCAGCCAAAAAAAAAATTAAACACATTGTTTCCAATGGGACTTGCCTCAACGGTGTACCATAAATAAATAATTTATATGTTATTCTTATAAATTAAAAAAAAAAATTAAGTAAAAACAAAACCCAATTTCGATCAAGAATATTAGGATGTACTTTATTACTTTCGTTATTTCACAGATTAAATAAAATAATTTTACAAGGATATGTTTCAACGAACAATTATTTAAATTCTGAATGACAAAAATGAAATTAGTATGGAAACAAATTTGCGCTAAATTTAATTAGATAATTATTTTTGCCTCAGGTATGCAAGGACTTTACTACCATAAAATTCACCGAATTTTTTGTTTGCTGGTTAAAATACTTTTGATATAAAAATCTTAGCTTTTGTATCATCGCCCGGTTTTTTATTTACACTTACCTATATATGAAATATATAGTAAGGGGTAAGGGAGAGTATTGCGATCGTGAAAATTTTATAATCTGAGTTTTCAACGTAAATACATGTTTTGAGATCTTCTGACTCCAAATAACTAAGTTCCCCAAAATGGTCTGTGTATTTGTGTGTGTGTATGTATGTTATCAGCCCAGCTCAAAAAATGAAAAGTGGTATGTGAAACTGAAATTGCATATTTAATGTTTGTGTATACCTCAGATGTTACAGCAACTTTTTTGTCAAAATCGGCTAACCATTAGTAGCAATTTTTATAATCGATGTTACACATTTTTACAAATTTCTCTGGTATATCAGTGTACTATTAAGTTGTTTTTAATATCAGCTAGGTCTTATCCACATTGATATCATTTTACAGGGCTTAAATGTACAATGTTCATATACGCCTTCCTCTAAAGTGCCTTTAATTTGTTTATTTTTTATAACTTAACTGTCTCTCATTAAAATGGCTAAATATAACTTTTCAATGAATTTGATAATTGAATAAAGGAGAAAAAAGAAAAATGCTTATCCAACTCGAAAATGAATCTCCAGAAATAATAGTCAAAAGGTATACATATGATATATTGTTGGAAAGCAGAGAATTTCAGGAAAAATAATATCTAATTAATAAAGTTGTAGAAGGTAAGGGAGAGTTACGAATAAAATATAAATAATAATTTCTGAAAAATAACATTATTTAACGTGAATCACATGTTTCCAAGGAAATTAAATGATATTTTCTCACTAAATGTAAACTTTTAAAATTTTTTTCAAGTTTTAAAAGAAAGAATTTAAAATCAACGGGATCAAGGCAATGGTACTATTTCATTGTACTTGTGTGAAAAAGAAGTGAAATATTTCACGGATATGTTTATTATCTTAAATACATTTACTGTAGTTTAATAACTCTAGATCTGATATTATATTAAAATAATTAGGTATATATCGTCCATTCATTCCAAAATATCATCAAGTGACCTTTTAGAAAATTAAATTAGTAAATAATTTGATGAATTTCCCCTTTGTGAAATCCCATCCAATTTGTGATATCTACTTACAATTAGTGTGATAACTTTTGATCTATCCATGGTAGGCAATGAAAATCTCGTAATTTTATTTTAGTAAACTTTACAATGGAAAATAACTAATAGTCCTACAATCCGTAATCATTTATAGGTTAAATATTCAGGTGTACTTTCAAATGTCTCTAGGCATATATGAGCCTTTCGATTGACAGAATGACTAACTCCAGTTTCAACATTCTTTATTATTAATTTTAGTGATGTTTCTAGTAGCAAAATTTATACCTTTATTCACATTTCTATGTTTCAATACTGCTATTACCTACTTTGGAATCTACTTGCTCACTGTCTGTATAGATATAACTTTTCCAACTAGAAATATCACTAAAATGAGATTACTCAAAAATTTTGAAATTGTCGTCAGTCATTCTGCCAACTGAAAGGCTCAGAGTCTGAAGTTGTGTGGTTTATAAAAGAAGATGGAGTAACTAGATTTTTATTGCGTTCCATCGATATAATAAATAAACTTTTTGTAATTTTAATGATCTTAATTTTTTATCTGTAAGCTTTAAGCTTTAGCTCTGTTTAAACTGCACTTCAAAAATTGTATAATAGCCCATCATTGCCAGAAAATAATTTCTACACAAAGCAGAGCACTAAAGAAAGTTGTGTGTTGCACACACCAGATTTTTTTGTTTGTTTTTTCAAAAATAAAATTTTTCTTTTTGGGTAGAGAAGGTAAAGAAAGTAATTTAACAATTATACATTCAAATTTAAATCTGGGTAAAGCATAACCAAAACTATAAGTTTTTATTATTTTCAACTAACAACATTTGAAGAGCTTGCCCCTACTGTATTTTTAAGGCATAATCTAATATATGTTTAAGACAAAACATAGTTTTAGTAAAACCACATTAGCTGTACAACAATGAATCCTTAATATTTCGTGACTTATATGTTTAAAACCACTAGGTGAATTGAAATGATCAAGCGTGAAAATGAGTAAAAAAGTGATTATGAATGGCCCTGCAGCTTGGAAATGAGTCCTCAAAGAGAAAAAAAACTCATAGAATAAAAGTTGTAGAGCATCAAATTCCGTGTTCACTGAGTATCCACAATTTTAATCTAGGTCAGTTACTCTGCTCAAATCACGATTTGTTATTTCTTCAGGAAATTCGGTTTCTTTCAATACCTCGTTTGATGCTGAAAGGCAGAAAAAAGACCTACACTGTTTATACTGGACTCTTCACTAGAATAACTCAGTAGAATAGACAACCGTACTGTTGAAATATTTAAAATCAATGATATATCATTACTAATTTGCAGCATCAAGTTACTGGCCTAATATTCTTTAAATCAGCCGCCATTTTTACTCATAGCAAGATCGGACTGGCAGACTCTCATTTTTTTAATATAAATGTTATAAATATTCAAAGAAATGCTTTCAAACTTTTTATCAAATAATGTCGATTTTTTTGCACTGGCTCTTAGACTAAGGGTGGCTTGGTTTCCATTCAGTGGTTACGTTATTAAGGTCGTCAGCAAGGTAATTCAGAATTGCATTGTGATCTTGAACAACCTTTAATCTGGTTTAATAGTTGTCTAGGGAGCAAAATATTTTTGTGGAGGAACAACCATCGGGTCGGCATAACCGTCAACGCTCGACCTCCCCTCCCCTTCTCAGGTTGTTCAGCTGGTTCCCGCCCTGACGTTAAAGTGGAATAAGTTTGTAAACTTATGAGAATTGAATTGATTGGAAATGTAATCAATTTATTCAAAATAAAGGAATATATTTACATTACAATTTTTCTGAACAATATGATAATTTCTCGTGGTTCTTATTAAATATTAATCACAACAAGCAGGCCTTCAAAATATTTAAGAAAAGCTGAAGATTTTAGAAAAAATAAAATCTGGCATATGAAGTCACAGGCGGTAATGGAAGGTGACGAAGAATAATTGTAATTAATAATTTCTGAAAACCAATATTATTTAATGGAAATCAAATGTTTTCATGGAAAATAAATGAAATTTCATAAATGTGAACTTTCTTTAAACTGAAGTTTAAAAAAAGTTTATAATCCAACGAATTAAGGCAACAATATTGTTTAAAAAACTGCTTTATTGTACTTGTGTGAAAAAAAGAAGTGAGATATAAAAATATTTCATGGATGGGTAAAACATATGTTTATAATCTTAAATACATTTAGGTACTATAGTTTAATAACTTTATATCTGATGTCATATTTTAATAATTAGTTTTTTACTGTCAGGTTATTCCGAAAAATTATTATGTAACTTTATAATAAATTCAATTAATGAATAATTTGATGATTTTTCGTTCTGAGAACTCACAACATTATTTACCTACAATTTATGTGATAACTTTTGACCTATCGATGATGTATTGAAAAACTTGTAATTGTATTGTGGTAAATTTTAAGAGGAAAAAAAAAATTACATGTCAAAAGTGATGAGGATTTTATTCCTCTAATTTATAAAATGTAATACAGTCCTTACTTTTCTGTAGAATTAATATATTATCAGTTTATTTCAAAACGTCATTATGTCACATTGTATAACCTCACATCACAACGAACTTTAAAAATTTTCAATTTGTGAAATTAAAAAGATTGCACTTGTTACTACATTTCATATATATAAAAGGGTTTGTGTCATTTTAGTGGAAATATTGTTTGTTTTTTTTTTGTTTCTTTTTGTCAATAAATAAGGTCAAAATTCACAAAAACGTTTTTAAAAGTACATCTCCATCCATGTTCTTATATTAGTGACTTTTCATATGTAGAGCTCAGAGACTGGAGTTATATGGATGAAATAGACTGATGTAGTTTTGATGTTTTTATTGCCTAGAGTTGATATTTTGGAGGTTTTATGTTATTTTGATGGTCGTAATGAGTTTTTGTATTGATAAATTTGACCGAAATCACAAATGTGTACTTTAAGGTTTAGTTGGCCTTAATAATGTACTTCAAAATCATTTCATAATAGCCTCAGATTTTTCCCAACAGTAATTACTGTTCATTGGAGAGCAGTAAGTGAAAGCTGTGTAATGACCGCACCAGATTATTATTTTATTTATAATCAACGTGTAGAGGTCCCACCTCATCCTCATGATTAATTTTGATAATCGATTAAAGTGAATTAACATATGTTTTTTAGACCCCCTAAAATCGCAGATTGGACATTTTTTAAATTTTTGTTCAGGCGTTGATTGATTTTTAGAATGAAATTTTCCATGTGAGTTCAGTGACATTTTGGTTTTAAAAGTTTTAGAACATTCATGTCACTTAAATATTTTATCATTAATACAGTGAACATTTTTCATGTCTTTAAATTGTACTTACATCCAAAATCTTTATTACATGAATTACAGACGTACTGTTGTTGATTAGCATGAATATTTATGTGTCTTTCAAGACTGTACTGACTGCTGAATTCTTCGAAGCACACCCCACAACAATAACTCTTTTGTTTGTCATGAATCAATGAGTGTCTTACCCAATTACTTTTTTTAACGAATGATTTATTGCAACTTTGGCAGTAAAATTTTAAGTATTCCATGGTAATAACAACAAAAGTAAGGCAATATTTGAAAATCATATCAATTGATAAAAAAAAGCTATAGTTTAGAAAAAATAAACAATGGATAAAAACAGCACACAATCGTAGAAAATAAAAAAGTAATTGGTAAAAAAAAAGAAAACTATATGTTAAAAGTATAATTAAAGTAGCGAACACGAAAAGAGCTTAGAGAAAACAAGGCCGGCTATAGTAGGTTGAACTGAGAAGGGGAGGGGAGGCCGAACGTTAACGGTATATGCCGACTAGACCCAATGGTTGCTCCTCCTCAAAAATATTTTGCTCCCTAGACACTAGTTTTGTGTAGCAGTTTATGCCATTATTTGGTTTGTACTGCTAGCCTAGCTTATATCAACGTTGACCTAATACTTTATGTCAGGATATTTTGGGATTTGTATGTCCGATTGCACTCAGTCACACTTAACCTTTTGAAGCAGTTTATATAGTGTTCCTCCTGCACAAGAATATAGAAACTAATCTTTTGTTTGTTTAGACTGTAGATTGTTTTTATTTCCTGCTTGGACTTCCACTTCCAGTTGTAGTGATGGTATGTTATAAACATATCCTTATTCCCCCAACCCTGTTGGTTAAATTATTATTTTATTAAATTATAAATTAATTAATTCATTTTATTAAATAAATATGCAATCAATATGTCAACAAAACTATACTTACAAATTTTTAGCAGGAAAAATAAATTAATATAAAGAGAACACAATTAACTAGTAAAATACTTGTTGACAAATTAGAGGCTTAATACACACTAATCAAAATATCAACCATTTTCAGTGTAAAATCTATCTAGAAACTTTTTTAATTTTGAAAAACCTTCATTTAGTAGCCCTAAAAAATGTAAATACAGCTTCTATTTCTTGTAAAAAAAAATCAAGAGAAAGGGATAAATCAAGGTAATCAATGAATCAACCGTTGTCCTATACTGTAAAAGGTAAAAAGCGAAATCTTCCACCATTTGTATAATATCTTCCTTCTACCGATCAAGAGTTTGTGGTTTGTTTGCAAAACAATATTTGTCCCGTATGTTTTTTTTTTTTAATTTTATGAGTTTCTGTATGCTGTTTATAGGTAAATAAAATTATATTTTTACCATTTTCTTTTTATATTAATTTATATTTTCAGTGTCTCAGCAATTCTTTTCCAGTCACAAATTATTTCTTAGAAGGATGTCACTTACTAGAGCAGAATGTGAATAATCCTTTGGGAATGGGTGGAGAAATGGCTAGGCAAGGCAGCAGGACTAGATGAAATCATTCCCGAAATGATTAAGTTCATGGGTAGCAAAGGCCAAGAGATATTCCTCCATCTTCTGAACCTGATTTGGAAGGAAAAGAAAATTCCAAAACACTGGGAAGTGGCAGTGACCGTACCCATTTATAAGAAAGGAGATAATAGAGAGTGTGGGAATCATCGAGGAATATCGCTTATCAGTGTACCCAGTAAGGTTTATTCCAGAATACTGGAGACAAGGGTAAGCTCTAGTAAGCAGTGTCAAAAAAAGGTTCTAATAAAAATAAATACATACATACACACACACATACATATATATACAAACACAGACATATATATAAATATGTATACACACATAAACACATACATACTGTGGTATATCATCTCCTTTACACTGTGGTATATCGTCCTCCCCATGTACCATTTGATCAGTCCTTTGAATCAACCCTATTCAACTTTGTTCCTCTATATCCCAGAATAATCATCTCCGGTGACCTCAATACCAATTTCCTCTCTAACTCCAATGACAAATCATATCTAGAAAACCTAATTTTCTCTCTGCACCTCTTCATCGTACCATTTTCCCCCACCCACCACACCAGCAGGTCCGACACTTGGCTAGACTTCTACATTATAGACTCAGCACAAAATCTCCTCTCCTCTTCTCAATTGCCAGTATCATTCCTATCATCTCACGATCTTATACAAATAACATATAATATTCGAACTCCTTCAATCCAGCCTCGAACTATCACCTTCCGTCACCTAGATACCCTTCCTCGAGAAAACATTTTACCTGACCTAGAAACCCTAGATTGGAATGGAATATATGCTGCTTGCTCTTCTATCGACTCCATGGTTGACATTCTTACAACCAATCTTCTCAATATTCTCAATACCCATGCTCCCCTCAAAACCTCTACCTTTCGTCACCGGCCTGCTCCTTGGATGTGTCAGGAAATCAAAGATCTGCAGAAGAGGCGCGATGCTGCAAGAAGACGTTTTAGACGTACTAGGCTCGCAGATGACTACCAAGCGTTCAGGGTGCTTCGCAACTTGGCACAGACAAGGATCCGGCGTGCGAAAGCTTCCTACTTCCATGAAACCCTTTCCTCAGCTCCTGATATCAAATCGAAATGGCTACTGCTTCGTAACCTTTCCATTTGTAATCCTTCCAGATCCCCTACCGCAGCCTTTCCTGTATCCTCCGATGATTTAAACTCTTATTTTATATCTGTCGCTAATACCTCTTCTCTACCTTCCTCTTCCGGCTTTTCTCCAGAGATATCCTTTAACGACAATAACTTTTATTTTTCCGACATTTCTCCCACAGACCTGTTAACCGCGGTAATTAAATCCCACACCAATTCCATAGGGCCAGACGGCATCCCTGTCAAATTAATAAAAATGTGTCTCCCTGAAATACTTTATCCTCCGGAGTTGCCCAGGGTTCAAGCATATCTCCTCTCCTTTTCAGCTCCTACATTAACGACCTTCATAATTCAATTCTCCATTGTTCCCACCACCTTTATGCAGATGATTCCCAGATCTACCTATCCTTTTCTCCCTCTGAGTTACTGGTAGCATTTGCCAAGATTCAAGAAGACCTTGATCGAATCAGTGCCTGGGCAAATGTAAATGGATTAAAGTTAAATGCTGCCAAAACTCAGGCCATTGTCATTGGTTCCAAACCCCTTATTAGATCCCATACTGACTTTCCCATATTACACCTTAATGACCAGCCAATTTTCTTCTACTCCTCTGTTAAAAATTTAGGATTATTCATAGATCAAACCCTCTCCTGGAACTACCATATTTCTCACATTTCCCGTAGGACAATTTCTATCCTTAAACTATTTCATAGCTTCCGCCATCTCCTACCTCAACATACCCGTAGACTCCTAATTTCCTCCCTCATCTTCCCCCACTTTGACTACAGCTGTGTGGTGTATGATGGCCTCTCGGTGGAGCTCCGTGATAGACTGAAAAGATTAATGAATAGCTGCGTAAGATTTGTTATCGGTGCTCCGAGGTACTCCCATGTCTCTCACCACTACACTGAGTTAGGGTGGCTCTTCCCCTCCTTTAGAAGACAATATTTCCTAGGTACGTTCCTCTATCAAATCATTAACAACCATCATCCTTCTTACACCTACAACCTTCTCCAATTTAAGTCCTCAGTCCATTCCCTTTCAACAAGATCTCGACCTTCTGACCTCTACATCCCTTCGCACAGATCTGCCTCATTTCAGAATTCCTTTATAGCTCGCTCTGTCAATTTCTGGAATTCTCTACCTATCAAAATTCGGCATTCCTCCTCCATATCCACATTCAAATCCCTTCTATTCCAATTCCTATCCCAAAAACAGTCAGATACTTGCTAAACTTTCGATATTATACATTTCTAGTCATCATCAAACGATAGTGCTATTCTATACTGTGAACACCACTAGGGATATTACAATATTTTCCGGCTCTTAATACCACTGACTGCGTCTATTTTTTGCTTTTTTTATTTTTATTATTATTTTTTATTGGTATATAATTAAATCTGTACCTCTAGCATTTGACAATGATGAGTCTACATATTAATCATTATTTAAAGACACTGATATTTTATATTGTCAGCTTTGTTTTTTCTTTGTTAGCCGAAACACACCTCATTTTAAAGAAGAACTCAATGTATTTTTTATCATTTTATTTTTTAAAAGAGTATAATTATAATTTTTCCTACTGTACATAGTCTTAAGTGTTTTATCATAGTTTTAAGTGTTTTGTATATAGATTTTTTTTTTTTTTTTATATAGCTTGTTTAACTAATATTTTCTTTACTTTCCCTTTTTTATTATTGTTTTATTTTGGCCAGATGTAGTATTTTAATTATGTTCTATTTTGTTATTCTAAAGGGCTTTGTCCCAGAATAAAGTTATTTTCTATTTCTATTTCTATTTACATATATATATATATATATATATATATATATATATATATACATATATATACAAACACGCATACATAACACATAAAAAAGAAAGGGAAAGAAGTAAAAGGGAGTATAAATGGAAGTGAGAAGATTAGATAGAGGTTTATGATCGAGAATTTTTTAAAATGTTGGTAATTTGGGAGTAGGCGAGTGATAGATTTTGTTTTTCAGTTTTTAAGTTAGGTGATTTGTAGTCTAATTGAATGAAAACACTTTCCGTAAGTAGTCTTTTGTTGTGGTTAGGTACTGTGGCAAGAATGGAGGTGTTGTCAAAGTCAAATGTCTGGTTTGAGGATAAGATGTGTTCAGAGAGTTTAGAAGCAGTAGAGTTCTTGGAAGTAATTGTGTATTTGTGTTGTTTGATGCGGTCTTTAAGTTGGTTTTTGGTTTCTCCAATATAGGCAGAGTTACAATTGGGGGTAGAGCAAGGAATGCGGTATATGTATATATATAATATATATGAATAGGACTGATGACTCTACACTGTGTACTTAAATTGGGAATCGGGATGTGGTTTACCAGGATGTTAATAGCCCCCCTGAGGTTCGGTCCATGGACGGTCTGTTTCGGGGGAAGAAATATAGATCCTGATACGCCTGCTGACTCCGAGCAGCCATAATCCATGGATCTAGACCGATTTGTCACTGTCCTTGAACCCGAGAAAGTCGGTGGGAAGGACATTGCCAGATTGGCCCCAAAGGGATCGGCTATGGAGTTACGGGTGGCCTGCCTCTGCACCATGGAAACCATGGTTCGTAGCAACATGATTCCCTCCAGGCTATCTTAGCTCCCGCAAGTATCACATGTCTGTAAGGAGACTACATCTCGCGGCCTAAGAGCTTCTTGGTCTGTGGCCAACCGAAAAAAAAAAAAAAAAAATGTTTAGATGTTTATATATATTGTAAGATCCCTCTTTTGAGATTTTACAAGTAATAATAATATAACCTCGGAAGCTCACTTCTTACCATTGGGATACTTCCTAAATAAATAAGAGGCTGTTTAATAATAAAAAAAAATTATAAGAGAATTAATATATTTATTTATCTCGGGTTTGACTTACTGACAATCAGATCAACTCAGACAAACTATTATTATTTACACTAAAATTAAACACTGCTATTAAAATAAAGTCAATTATGGATTGGTAAGCTAATCTTCTTTCTATATATACTATTTCTTCCTCTGTTGCACTAAATTCATTTGTCTTCAAATGCTTTCTAATGTTCTGCCAAACACAACTTCCAAGATGGTAGTACTATTTCTGGGTTTTACCCACTGGAGCCAGGATCACTTCTCCCATCCTCTCTTCACTGTTGCCAAAACAAAAACCTTTGTTCCTCTCCTCTTTGGGATTTTCCATCTTGGGAAACTACAGAGCTGCCATTTTCTTTTCCCTGCACTAGTAGAACTAGATTAGCTTGCCTTTTTATTGTTCAACATTGATTTATTAAAACCTTTTTACTCACTTCCAATAAAGGTATATATTACAATATATATACATATAGGTTTATACAGTGATGTAAACAAAATCTTTAAACTAATCAAATTTTTTTAATAATGGTAATTGTTTCAATTTAAAAGTGTTTTTATCTTCTTAATTATAAACTAATTTAAGCTTGCAGGCTTGTTAGATGTAATAAATATGTCAATTAGCATTATTTTCATTTAAAAACAAGCCAGGGAACCAATCCATTGGATTGACGTTTTTATTCCTCTGAATAATGCTACCTTATTGTTTAAATTTCACTACTTAGTTATCCAATTTAGTCTTTACTTTTTATTGTTAACATCAAGAGCCGTTGTATTAACTATTGAAAGCTGAGTGTATTTGTGGAAATTATTCTAATGTTAGAATACTTTAGATTTCGATAATTTAATTTAACATCCCATATGTCATTATTTTTTTTTTTTCTATTTTGGAAAATTACAAAATTTCATATATTGACCAACATAAAATTATAATTTTGTACCAAGGGCTTACAATTAGGGAAATTCAAAAGGAGTTGAAGGTTCTGTTTTTGGAATGGATTATGTCATAAATAATTTCAAAAAAACAAGAAAACTGGAGACTTTATATACTTTTTTTTTTTTAAAGAAATGGCTGAGGAATTACTCGATTCTAAAGATTCATCCTCTTTGATCTGAAGGAAAATCCTATCATTTGCCTTTGAAGAGGTTGTGTTGCCAGAAGAAAACTATTCCTTTGATCTCTTAACAAGCGAAAGTGACTTAAGTATGCCAAAGAACACAACAATTGGACAGGAGAAAAAATGGACTGATCAATCAAAATTTAAAATGTTTGGTTCTAGAAGGAAGCATTATGTTAGAGAAGACCTAAAGTGGAATCTTGGAATGAATTTTTGCAGACAATAGTAAAACAGGGAGGTGGGTTCCTTAATAGTTATGTTTTTTTTTCAAGGTCTGAAGATCGATACTTCTTGGAAATAAATGGAAAAATGAGTGCAAAACGTACCATACTTCTTCAGCCAAGGTAAAGTAAAAACTGTCTAAACTCTGAAAACAACTGGACCTCCAAAAGAAACTGTCATTCTTCTTAAAACCACATCGACACTTGAAAATGTAGCAGGGGCAGGGGAGAGGATAATAGTTTCTTCCTAAAGTGGCAATAGAACCCTAATGAGCTGCAGTAGTACATATTTACAACTGTTAAATTAAGAATAGAATAGAAAAATAATTTTATTCTGGGACGAAGTCCCTTCAGAATAACAAAAAAGTACAGAAATTAAAATTTTACATCTGGCCAGATAAAAACAAACATAACAAATTAAGATAATGATAGGTCATTAAAGAAAGATTAACTGGTGCCTGACTGTTTTTGGGACAGGAATTGGAATAGGAGGGTTTTGAATGTAGATAAGGATGAAGAATGTCGAATTTTGATAGGAAGGGAATTCCAGAAACTAACAGAACGTGCAATAAAGGAGTTTTGGAACGAGGCAGATCTGTGAGAAGGAATGTAAAGGTCGGAAGGTCGAGATCTTGTGGAGAGGGAGTGGACTGAGGACTTGAATTGGAGAAGGTTGTAGGCGTAGGAAGGACGATGATTGTTGATGATATGATAGAGGAATGTACCTAGGAAATATTGTCTTCGAATGGAGGGGAAGAGCCACTCTAACTCAGTGTAATGGTGAGAGACATGGTAGTATCTCGGGGCACCAATTACAAATCTCACGCAACTGTTCATTATTCTTTTCAGTCTGTCGCGGAGCTCCACCGAGAGTCCATCATACACCACACAGCAGTAGTCAAAGTGGGGGAAGATGAGAGAGGAAACGAGGAGTCTGCGCGTATGTTGAGGTAGGGGATGGCGGAAGCGATGGAATAGTTTGAGGGTAGAGACTGTCCGTCGGGAGATGTGAGAAATATGGTGACTCCAGGAGAGGGTTTGATCAATAAATAGTCCTACATTTTTTACAGAGGAGTAGAAGGAGATTGGCTGGTCACCAAGGTTTAGTATGGGAAAGTCCGTATAGGATCTAAGGAGGGGCTTGGAACCAATGACGATGGCCTGAGTTTTTGAAGCATTTAACCTTAATCCGTTTAATTTTGCCCAGGCACAGATTCGATCTAGGTCTGCTTGGATCTTAGTAAATGCTACCAATAGCTCAGGGGGAGAAAAGGATAGGTATATTTGAGAATCGTCTGCATAAAGGTGGTGGGAACAATGGAGAATTGAGTCATGGAGGTCATTGATATAGGAACTAAAAAGGAGAGGAGATATGCTAGATCCTTGGGCAACTCCAGAGGATAAAGGCAGGTAGGCAGATAGTGGTTGATTAGGAATGGAGACTGCTTGGGTGTGTTGTGATAGGAAAGATTGGAACCAAGAGATGGAGCTATTGGAGAAGGAGAGTGATTTTAGTTTGTTGAAGAGGATGGGATGGTTAATGGAATCAAAGGCTTTAGAGAAGTCAAGAAGTATAAGGACAGTTAGTTGTTTATTATCTATTGCAGTATGAACATCATTAGTAATTTTGATTAAGGCGGATTGTGTGGAGCAGCCGGGACGGAAACCAGATTGGAGAGGATCGAGTTGGTTAGACTTTTCTAGGAAATTGGAAACTTGGGATTGCACCAATCTTTCTAGGGGTTTTGAGAGATTGGAAAGAATTGAGATTGGGTGAAAGTCTTTGGGAGAGGATGGATTAGGCTTTTTATTTAAAGGGAGTACAGTGGCTTTTTTCCAAGAGGAAGGGAATATTGAGTTCTGTAGGGAGAAATTGTAAATGAAAAGGAGAACTGGGAGGATTTCGGGGAGACATAATTTTATCAATTTGACAGGAATGCCATCTGGTCCTATGGAATTGGTGTGGGATTTCATTACTGCGGTTAGTAAGTCAGTCGGGGAAATGTAGGAGAAATAAAAGTCATCATCATTAAATGATGACTCAGGAGCAAAGTTGGAAGAGGAGGAAAGAGAAGAAGTAGAGGAGGCAGAAATAAAAAGTGAATTTAAATCGTCAGGTGAAACGGAAAAGAACAGTGAGGAAGGGGATCTGGAAGGTTCACAGAGGGAAAGTTTGCGAAGGATTAGCTATTTAGATTTGGGATCTGGGGCAGATGACAGGGCTTCATGGAAGTAGGAAGCTTTAGCTCGCCGAATTCTTGTTTGTGTCAAATTGCGGAGCACCCTAAACGCTTGATAGTCATCTGTAAGCCTAGTACGTCTAAAGCGTCTGCGGGCAGCATCACGCCTCTTCTGCAGATCCTTGATTTCTTGACACATCCAAGGTGCAGGCCGGCGGCGAAAGGTTGAGGTTTTTATGGGAGCATGGGTGTTAAGGATATTGAGGAGATTGGAAGTCAGGATCTCAACCATGGAGTCGATGGAGGAGCAGGAATATATTTCGTTCAAGTCTAAGGTTTCAAGGTCAGGTAGTATTTTTTCACGGGTGAGAGTGTCTATCTGACGGAAAGTGAAGGTTCTCGGATGAATCAGAGGGGTTTGGATATTATATGTTATTTGGATCATGTCGTGAGACGATAAGAAGGATACTGGCAGTTGAGAAGAGGAGAGGAGATTTATTTCGGAGTCTATAATGAAGAAATCTAACCAAGTGTCGTCCTTGTGGGTGTGGTGAGTAGGATAAAAAGGAACAATAAAGAGATGGAGGGAAAAAAATAGGTTTTCTAGATAGGTTTTGTCTTTGGAATTAGAAAGGAAATTGGTATTGAGGTCACCGGTGATGATTATTCTAGGGTAGAGGGGAACAAAGTTGAGTAGGGTTGATTCTAAGGACGGATCAAATGGAACAAGGGGAGGATGGTAGATCACTATGTAAAGGAGAGGGGAATTATTACAGGTAATTTCTACTAGAAGGTA
This sequence comes from Nezara viridula, assembly GCA_928085145.1. Lineage (NCBI taxonomy): Eukaryota > Metazoa > Arthropoda > Insecta > Hemiptera > Pentatomidae > Nezara > Nezara viridula. The sequence continues at coordinate 55,716,889 of OV725078.1, read as the reverse complement.
CTCCACTTGTGGATGTTCGGAGGGTGGGGAGTAATCAAGGATTCGGGACTTCAGGCTATCGTGGACAAATATGGCCACCCCACCACCAGTCCGGCTGACCCGGTCGTGGCGGATGAGGGTGTAATTAGGTAAGGAGACAGATGAGGACGGAATATAGGGTTTGAGCCAGGTTTCTGAGATTGCGATGATGTGAAAAAAGTTTTGAGAAAATTACTGCAGGAATTCATCATAATGGGCGGGAAGGGATTGCGAGTTAACGTTTCAGGTGGTTAGGATGCTAGACATGGGGAGGATTTGATGGGAAACAGTCAGAAATTAGCATAGAGGAAATGAGGCATATATCATGTTCTGAAAAAAAATTATGAAAAGTACTGATAAGCAAAATAAAAGTGAATAATGAAAAAATAAGTGAGAAATAAGAGTAAGAAAATAAACAAATTAGTAAACTGGAGCTGTGAGAGATTTTAACCAAAATCTTCAATGTTATTTGGGCACCAATGAAGACAAAAAATACTTTGAAGAACGAGAAGAAGAGATGAAACCTGTGCAGTCAGGCGAAAACTTCTAGATCCGATGCCTGATTAATCAAGATTACTTGATGGCCGTCTTCTTTTCGGCAACGCACAATGCCGGCAGAGAACCATACGTATCTTATCTTCCCGGCAGCTCTCTTCTGCCGGGCTAGCCAGTAGAGGTACCTGTTTGTTGGGGTCATCTCCTCGCCGAGATAAATTCGGTGGCAGTCGTTTTCCTGCCACCCGATATCACGCGTCGAGAAATCCCTCTTCACTTTCCTTTTCGCTATCAGGTCGTCCCTCACTGACTGCCTGACGAAATGTGCTATTACCGGCGGCGGTCGCGGGTTATCCTTCTTGCTTTCCGAAAAGATGGAGAAAAAAAAAGTGATAGCTGCTTGGCTTGCACAGCTTTGGTCATGTTTAGAGATCGGATTTTGGTTCAGTAAAATGTTCGAACTGTGGAAAATCATGTAGTAAAATCCAAAATATTCAAAACTGTGTAATTAACACCTAAAAATGTGTTTAATTTAATTTAATTTAATAACACTTAAATTTTGTTTAATTTAGTATATTAATACATCAAATGTGCACATAGAGATCCGGTCTCTAATTTATGTAATGAATTAAACAAAACAAGTCTAAATAAATTAAACAAGAAGTCTACTCTATCCCTGGCTACCTTGTTCTATTGCTTCCCCATTATATGCATGTAGCTCCTAAGAATCTTTGTTGATTTGATCTATCCATCTGGTTTTTGCTTTCCTCCATGTGATCTCTTGCCTACTATTGAGCCATTCATTGTTTTGTAGAGGCTGCCTACTGGATTGCTTTGAGTTACATGCCCTGGCTATCTTAACCACCTTGCCTTTATATCATGAGATATTAATGTAATCATTTAATGTAAGCGGTTCTTTATTGTTCTTTTTCCACTTTGATCCCTGATTGCTCTGGTTATCATGCAGAGAACTGGTAGGATTCACTTTGGTACAACCTGTGCGCAAGTTTAAATTTAATGAGGAGCCATTTTTATTTTAAATGAATTGTAATTTATTAGCCTATCTATGATCTGGCTCACTTTTATTTCTAATTTTCAAAATTACATTTAGAATAATTTCTCTCTTTCTTTATTGTAAAACAAGTAATTTTCCTCTCGTCTGTCCCTTGCCTAGTAATTATCAATCTAGGAGTATGGTTATTTCTTTTTTATTTTCACTTACCTATTATATATGAAGTATACAGTAAGGGACAGTATTGCGATTGTGAAAATTTTATAATCTGAGTTTTCAACGGAAATAAATTTTTTGAGGTCTCCTGAGTTCAAATAACCAAGTCCAGCAAAATGGTCTGTTTGCCTGTGTGTGTGTATCTGACGGGTCTAGCTCAAAAACGAAAAGTCGTAGGAAAGTGAAATTGCGCATTTGAGGTATGTATCACTTACGGATCCAGGATTTAATTTTGGGGGGGGCTTCAGCCCGAAATATTTTTTTTGTATGTATATATTAGATTAATTACTTCAGAAGAAAGAAAGAAACTAACTACCTATTTGAAATGGTGTTTAACTGATTCTTTAAGTCCTATTAAATGTAATTACACTAACAATAATACTTTTAGAGATAATTTTTTTCTAATTTAAAACATGGTTATATTTTACCATTTTTATGGGGCTTCACTCTGAAAGCCCACTCTCCCTCCCACCGTAGATCCGCCTGTGGTATGTATATACCTCAGGTGTTACAGCAACTTTTTTGTCAAAATTGGCTAACTGGAAGTGGCACTTTATATCAACGTTTATACACATTTTTATAATTTTCTCAAAGACGGCTCCGACAATTTTGATTAAACTCGGGATATCATTGTATAATTAAGAGTCTTTAATATCTTTGAGGTCTTATCTCCATTGATGTCATGTTACAGGACTTAAATGTTCAAGATGTCTTCCTCTAAAGTACCTTTAATTTGGTTTATTTTAAATAATTAACCATCTCTCATTATTAAGAGTTACGAAAAAATGCTAAATATAACTTTGATAACTAATAAATATAACTGAATTTGATAATTGGAAAATGGAAAATAAAGGGAAAATGCTTATTTAGGTCGAAAATGAATTTCCGGAAATACTAGTCAGAAGGTATAACATATAATATATAAATGGAAAGCAGAGAATTTTAGAAAAAAATATATGTAATATAGAAAGTCGTAGAAAGTAATGGAGAGTGACGAAAAATTATAAATAATAATTTGTGAAAACTAATATTATTCAATGTAAATCGCATGTTTTCAAGGAAATTAAATGAAATTTAATAACTTTAAATGAAATTTAACTTGAAATTTACTAAATTAACAAACCTTTTTAGGTTTGAAAAAAAAGTATTTAGAATCCACCCAATCAAGGCAATGGCATTATTTAAAAAACTATTTCATAGTATTAAATAGTGTGAAAGAAGAAGTGAAATATAAAAAAAAATTCATGGGTGTATAAAGCATATGTTATAACCTTATTTAAATCTACTATAGTTTAATAACTCTAGATCTAATAATTTATTTAAATAATTAGTCATCAACTTCCGTTTATTCCAAAAAATCGTCCTGTAACCTTTTAAAAAATTAAATTAGTGAATAATTTGATGATTTTTGCCTTTGTGAAATCCTAACATTATCTGCTTAAAATTAGTGTAAAAACTTTTTACCTGTCTATGGCAGGCAATGAAAACCTCGTAACTTCTTTGTAGTAAACTTTACAATGGAAAATAACAATGTAATACATATATGATCATATGGTGTCATAGTGTATGCATAGGTTATATTTTTCTCTCTTAGTTTTTTGCTTTTTAAGAAGTAAATATTAGCAGTTTTCCTCGAACAGTGGTAGTGTCAACATCGCGGTTTATCTGTTTGAAGTGGCGGTATCCTTTTAGTGCGAGGACAATAGGCCGTTGTGGACAGGCCCAACTTCTCAGAAGCCTACGGCTAGCTACATTCAGGCCAGATTTGTCTATTTTATTTTCTCTTTAATTTATATTATTTTCTTATTACTTAAAATTATCAACTAATATCACACCTATTTGTGATCATGGGGGAAAGTAGCGTGGGAACTGAGCCCCCTGATAAACCATTAAACTCACCGGTAGTACATAATCCAATACATAATACGGTCAAGTTAATTCCTTATAACCCCAAGAAAAGAGAATTATTATTAGTAATAGCAATTTCAAGAAAGAACCTTATAAAAGATCTTTGCCACGAGGTAGCACTTAAAACTTCCTGCAATGCTAACCAGTTAATTGTTGCAGACCTGAATAACAGTCACTTACATGGATTTTATTCGGAGAATGAACTACTAGAGCTCTATGAGGACAAGGAGTTATTTCATGTGTATGTATACTTGATATAATCAATCAGTTGTGTAATTTAGTATTTGTATTATATATATATATGTTGCAATGCATAATTAAAAGCTACATAAATCTCTGAATATCTTAAGTACAGCATGCTTTGTGTTCTAGATTATTGATTTGGTTGGTTATTTATCCAATATTTCCCATAATTAATTAAGGGTGAATAAGATAGGTAGATAAAAAAACAACTTTATTCTGGGACAACTTCCCTTTAGAGTAACAAAATTGTAAAAAAAGAAAATACTACTTCTGGTCTAAAAATTTGAAACAATAAATAAAATTAACAAAAAAGTAAAGAAAACCTAAGTGAACAAGCTGTACAAAACAGATGAATATCTATTCTATGTTGAAAAGATGCTATATTTAAGTATACATTATAAAATATATAAAGTATACACTTATGTCTACTGTACTAAGTGTTAAGGAAGTTGGTAAAAAATATTTTTTAAAAATTAATCTAATTCATATACTTTCTTATTTCAGTTTTAGAATAAGATTAATATAATTTTGTTTTCCAGATATCAGATAGATATTAATGCTGGAAGTTGTACCGAGTATACAGTTTTACAAATTTGTTTCTGGGAGAAGTGCAAGCCATCAGACAGATTTAGTTTTAACCAGCTTTTTGGGATGTCATTGCTCATAGCTCTTCCTTCAAGTTGTTTTAATAAAGACACCCTCTCTACAACAGTACTTAATCAAATGTCACGTCATTTCTTCGGAACAACTGATTCATCGGATAGTGGTACAGTTTAACAATTGAGTTATTTTACTTTTGAAGTTGATTGCATTGGGACCTATGAAATGTCAGTTCCTAGGCTATGAGATAAGTAATAGAAAAACAAACTTTAAATTATTGTTATTAAAAGTATTTATCTCTTAGACTAAATGTATTTCTTCCAATGCCCAAAAAGGTTTTTTATTCCTTGTTTAAAGAAATCTTTTGGTTTTGGATGATTAACTGAAAAAAAAAATTACCTTGCCTTAATCATTAATATGTCTTATTTCTGGTAAAGCCAAGTAGCTCTTTGGTTCTAGAAGGGGAGGGTTTATATAGTAGCTAGTAAGTTATTTTCAATAAAAATAATATTAAAATTAGTTTATTTTTCAAAGGAAGGAGATGGTCCGGGGTGGCGGTCATAAATAGGCTAAATAGTGACTAAACTATTTTATTAAAAGCCAACATTTTGACCAGACTTTGTAGGTCTTCTTCAGGGCTAGAATGGACAAGATACAAAAAAAATATAGAGAATTGTGGAAGTTACATAATATTTAGAAAAAAAAATTATAAACAATGTGAATAAGCTTATTAAAATTATAAACAGAATTACATTAAAATATAAACAGAGTAAGCTAAGTAACAAGATCCTAAACTGAAGTAAATAGATGGTAGCAATTGTTATAGTGTAATATATAATATATGCAAATGTGAATATACTATTACAGATCTACGGGAGAGATTGAAAAGGAAGGGAAAAGGATATAATATGAAATAATAGACATATAGGAATGTGGAGAAAGAAAAGAAAACCAAACATAAATAAATAAGTATACAAAATTAGAAGAATAAAAATAGAGACTTACATGTGTGTTCAGCTAGGAGTTTCACATAGAACTGGAAAATAAGGGCGAGGGTAGGTATTGGGGAATTTTGCTGACCTGAATTTGCTGAATTTGAAGATACGGATGGATACAAGGGAAAAAATACTATATCTATGAAATAATAAATTATAAATTTATACTATACATATAAAATAGAATTAAGAAATTATAGATAAGAGTACAATGTGAATAAAAACAAAAATGGAGGAAGTAACATAGAAGTAAAATATAAATATAGAAATAAGAGACCATACATTGCAGAACTACTTAAGAAGTATAGAGAGGGGAAAAAATTGAATAATTATAATTATATTTAGTTGTACATGTGCAAGAAAATTACATTTAGATATTAGATAATATTGAAATGTGGTTAAAAAGTAAAGTGAAAATGGATGATCATACATTGATGTAGCAAGTAAATATAAGATTAAAATAAAATAAAAGAGAGATCATACAAAGCGGAAATAATTAGAATAATGAACAATTAAATTGAATTAATCAATAAAAATTGAAAGTAGATAAAAATAATACGATGTAATATAAGTTATTTTTCACTTATATGATTTAAAATGTGTCCATGTATTAAAGAAATGCAGTTTTTATCTACTTTATGATTAACAGGATCCTGTTCCATGTGAATGTGGATGGATTCATGAGTCTTTTTTCATGGTTAGGGACCGTGGCAAGAATAGATGATTTTTCAAAATCAATTAAATGGTTGAGGGTTAAGGCATGTTCTGATAGTTTAGAGGCGGAAGGGTTCCGGGAAGTTATGGTTTTTTTATGTTGGGAAATGCGGGTTTTGAGATTTTGTTTGGTTTCGCCAATATAGGAGCTATTACGATTAGGAGTGGAGCAAGGTATCCGGTAAACTACATTAGATCAGTGTTGTAAAAGTATAGAATCCTTCAAGTTGGTGAAAAGTAATGAAAGTTTGTTATGGGACTTCAGGCCGAGACTTAAGTTGGTTATAGTCGATTTTAGGAATTTTTGTATATTATCTGAGAGAATAAGAATATAGGAGAGAGATTTGTATATGAAAGGAGTGGTAGGTGATTGTGGGGAGTTGAGAGAAGGGGAGGTTGTACTCTTTTTGGTTGTATAGCAGTTTAAAAGTTTAAGTACAGTGTTGAGAGGGAAATTATTGGAAAGTAGTATATTTTTGATATGCTGAGTGTTGGTGATATTGTGGATCAGATAAAGAGAGAAATCAGTGAATAAGGTTTTTGGCGGTATTGGTTTTTTGGTGATATGGATGTTGAGAATAAAAGTTGAGTAGTCTGCCTGGTTTAGTATACCAGTCAGTAGAAACATAGCCGTCAATGGTTTTTATTATTAGGAGGTCTAAGAAGGGGAGTGAATTGTTAACTTCTCTCTCTATAGTGAAACGAAGACGGGGTTGGTAAGAGTTGAATGAGTAAAGAATTTGAGGAATGCTGTCAGTGTTAAGAACAAGGAGGAGGTCATCTACATATTTTTTTATGAAAATTATGTCTTGATGAAAAGAAGGGATAACAGAGTCTAGAAGGAAATGAAATTAATATTTCATAGATACAATATTTTTTCGTATTCCATGTTCCACCCCAAATTGCTCATCGTCTTATATTGGTGAAACCAAAAATCTCCTAAAAGACCGCATCACCCAACATGAATATTCTGTATTCTCTTGTAATTTTACTGTCTCCTAATTATCCCAACACCCTCTTTTCCTAAACCATACATTTTATTTCGACAAAACTTCCATCCTAGCCTCCATTTCTAACCATGACAAACAATTCAGCTCTGAAACCCTCCACATCCAGCTTAAACCAAAGACAGTGAATCTAAAAACAGACAAACAAAACTTATCCTTGGCCTATTCCCAAATTCTGAAATTATTAAAACATCCATAGCAGCTGTTCCCAACCCTTGATATTCTCCCTCTCAGTACTCTATATATATATTTTTTTTTTGCATTACCTCTTACTTTTCTGTCATTCACTCCCCTTTAATTTAATTCATTTTTCATTTTCTTTAATCTCACATTTCAAGTTTATTTCAGTAATACTCCATTATTATTTAGAATAGAAAATAATTTTATTCTGGGACAAAGTCCTTTTAGAATAATAAAAAAGTACAAAATTAAAATGTTATATCTGGCCTAAATAAAAAGAAACAGAAATAAGTAAAGAAAACATTAGTTTAAAGTACTATGTATAAAGTAAAAAAAAAAATCTATATGCAAAACACTTAAAACTATGCCAAGACACTTAAAACTATGTACAGTGGTAAAATATAAACATACAATTTTAGAAAAAATATATAGCAACAATACAAAATACATTCTATTCTTCTTCGAAATAACCTCTGTCTCTGTAGAAAAAAAGATGAAAAAAAAAAAAGCAGAATCTGATAGAAAAAATTGTCAGAGTATTTAAATGATTAATTATATGTAGATACATCATTATGAATAGTATGCAATTTTACATAAAAGGTTAGTGGGTGTCTGACTGTTTTTGGGACAGGAATTGGAATAGGAAGGTTTGAAATATAGATAGTGAGGGGAATTGCCGAAGTTTGATAGGAAGGGAATTCCAGAAATTAACAGAGCGAGCAATAAAGGAGTTTTGGAATGAGGCAGATCTGTGAGAAGGGATGTAAAGATCGGAAGGTCTAGATCTTGTGGAAAGAGAATGGACTGAGGACTTGAATTGGAGAAGGTTGTAGGCATATGAAGGACGATGGTTGTTGATGATTTGATAGAGGATGTTTAATATTTATTTTTTATGCATTTTACTATCTCCTTAATCTATATTATATTATATTATATTATCTCTTTAATGTAATTCATTTTTGTTTTCTTTAATCTCATGCTTTACGTTTATTTCAGTAATACTCCATTATTATTTAATATTTATTATCTTTACATTATACTATCTCCAGATGCCTTATTTCCATTCTCTTTTGATCACACATTTATTTAGTAAGCTCATAGAATTTATCTACTATAAACCTCTTGTCCATTATATACGTTTCTGTGCTTTAGTTCACGTTTTTCAGTTAACCGTTACAGAGGGTGCTACCTAAGTTCTACTTTTTTCTTCTAAGTTCTAAGTTTTCTTAAGTTCTACCTAAGTTTTTTTTTTTTCTTACCAACAATGTAGTCTTGTAGAAATCATTCATTTGACCAGGTCTGTCTGTTTACTTTATCTTAGTTTTCTATTCTTTTTCCTTTTTCACGTTACTTTTTTTTCCATATCTCCACCTCTATTTTGTGTATATTGATAGATTTGCTCATTACATCTTATTTACATTATTTTAATTTTTATTCTCTTATACGTAGTCAGTATGTTTTGATAGATTTTATAGTATCTCACATTTTTCATTTACATCTATTATTTTCTTTATATAACTACATATTCCTTTTCTCTGTTTTAAATTTTATGCTATGATTATCTCACTTCCTTTTAGCATACTAAGACATCATATTTCAGCAACTACGTCACCCTGTTTATTTTATGTCTACACTTACATTTTTCATCTCATACATTCCATTACATTTCGTTGTTAATTCATTTTTCATTTCTTGTGTTACCTTATTTCAGTATGTTTATATCATTAGTACCTACTTTGTTGCCATTATTATTTATTTCATAGTTTTCTGTTACTGTTATTATTTTATTAATAATTTCTTAACTTTTTAACTGTTATGTTAAATATCCTAACTTTAAAAAACAATTCGGCAACCCCAGGCTTATGTTAAAGATAGGAAACTGGAAAGTCCTTACTCTCTAAAGACCTGGAGAACTGAAATTGCTCTTAGAACAGATTGACAGATATGATTTAGACATTACTGCCATCCAGGAAATCCAATGGACTGGTCAGGGAATTATTGAAAAACGCCACACCATTTACTACAGTGGCAGTGAGAGGACTCATGAATATGGCACAGGATTTGTTATAAAAGGAAGATATCGATAACAAGTAAAAGGGTTCAGGGCTGTTAGCGCAAGAATTTATGTAATAAGGGTCTAAGGAACATTTTATAATTATTCCATTTTAAGTGTGCATGCCCCTACAGAAGTTTTGTAAGAAGGTGAAAAAGAAGCTTTTTATGAACTCTTGGAGAGAACTGTGGATGACTGCCCACAATATGATATGAAAATCATCGCAGGTGACTTCAATGCAAAAGTAGGCATGGAAACAATATTTCACCTAACTATAGGTAAACATAGTCTGCACGAATCAAGTAATGACAACGGCGTAAGGATTATAAATTTTGCTAGCTCTCGTGATGTTACAATCAACAGTACTCTTTTCCCTCATAAGAAAATCCACAAGGGAACATGGAAAACACGTGATGGGTCAACACTGTACCAAATTGATCATATCCTTATCGATAGGAGGCACATGTCCAATCTCCTAAACACTAGAGTATTCAGTGGGGCGTGTGGATTCACTTTTTAAGCATCGCTCAATTCCGAGCATGGATAGCGCTAAGGAAAGCAAGCATATCAGCACAGAGGCCTAAGCAATATGACCTAAATAAGCTTAAGGATCCAGTAATTCCCGCCCAATATGAGTTGGAACTGGATAGGTGTATTCGGCAGGTTGATTCTCTGGACGGCGATATCGACACTGATATTGAGAAATATTTTCGCAAGCGTAATCTGTCTAGAATACCTATTAATGGATGTGTTGACATTTTTTTCATTATTTTTTTTTATGTTGGCTCAGAGCACATCGATCCCTGAAGGATCTATTATGTGTCAATTAAGTTATTTGTTTATTATCAAAACGTTATTTTTGCTGCTTCCGTGTATCTTAGTAGGCTGGTTATATTGACCGTCTCATATCTATTGGGGAGACCCATTCGTTCCTCCCCAAATAGTTCCAGTCTAAGTCTTGCGAATCTATCACATTTACAAACAATGTGAAAGGCTATTTCATTCTCCTCTTGACAGAATCTACATAGCGGGTTCGTCTTTACTCGGAGATTGAACATATGGTAATTTAACTTACAGTGGCCTGTGTAGATTGCTTTAAGCTTTTTAAGAGCTGCTCTGCTCATACTCAGTAGCAGTTTGCTTCTTTTTTCACATAGACCTTTAAAGAACAGCTTCAAATGTCGCTGTTTCTTCTCAATCCAGTATTGTTTAAATATGTTCCCAGAAATCTCCCTAATCCTACTTTTGGCAGGAATTATGGGAATGGTATCTGAGCCCAATCTGGCTAGTTTATCTGCCTCTTCGTTGCCTAATATGCCCGAGTGACCGGGCACCCACTCCACTGCAACTCTATTGTGCTCAGTCAGTTTGTTAAGTGCTGTGTTGCATTCCTTAACAACCTTTGAATACACATAATTATTGTTTAGAGCACCTATTGGTGCTTGACTGTTGGTATAGGTTGTAATCTTTTTCCCAGTCACATTGCTTTGCACTAGGTTTTGAGCACAATGGCAAATTGCTAGTTTCTCAGATTGAAACACTGAAGCATATCTGCCAAGAGGTATAGAATCTCTTTCTTTGTTATCTTTAAGATAGATGCCTGCTCCTGAGCCATAGGCTATTAGGGAGCCATCTGTATAACAATTAATACCATTTTTTGGTTTGTGTTGTCTGCTGATGTCTTTCTCAACCCCATATTTACGGTCCAGATATCCTCGGATAAGAGTGTCAGAATGCATGGCTAGCGCTTTATCACATCCTATCCTGTTCAGCAGTACTGTGTGTCTCCCTTGACAGGGGATTGCGGAGCAGCTCTTCAGCTTACTTAGCCTGCATAATGTATTTATTGCTCTAGCCTCCACCTCCAGTTGCAGTGGTGCCATGTTCAACATTGACTCCATAGCAGCCGTCGGTGCAACACTAAAGAAAAGGAAACACTTCATCATATATTATTTAAATGCCCAATTTATAGTAGTTTAAGGTTGAGAATTTTCCAGGGTATGGAAAATCTTGATGGGATAGAAATATTTAAGCCAACCAGTGCAGATGATATGAGAAAATTATATTTTTTTATCTCAATTATATCAAATTATAGAGAATTGGTGGGGTAATCTTGAATATTGTCTTCTGCATATTTTGGCAAAAATTTAATATGTACATCGGCATGTAATCTGGCTGGGTATTTTTCTTGTTTTTTACTCTTGTTACTCTTAGGTATAGGGGTAATCTTTTAATTTAATTTAATTTTAAAACATAGTTTAATATTAATATTTTTAAAAAATGTGTGTTTATGTGTATTTATTGATGTATATTGCTGACAATTTTAGATTTTTTATTAATTTGATAATTGGAACTATTTTAACTGTCTGACCTTTACCGAATATGATTTTTAATTTATGCTTAAGAGTGTAGTAATGTCTGTTATGTAGTATAAAAAGGAATTTGTATTTCCATAAGGAAAATAATGTTTGTTATTTTGTGATAGACTCCGTTTGTATAGGGTTCTTCCCTCAAAACAAATAAAGATTGATTGATTGAATGCTTCAAAGCAGTCAATCGGAAAGGAAACCTGTTGAAGGCAAATCTATCTACTGCTTGAATGAAGGTGGCAAACTTCTAACCAATAGGATATATGTTCTGAAGGAATGGAAGAGGCATTTCTCTTGGCTTATTAACGGAGATCTTTCGGAAGAAGTTGGAAGCAACAGTTTTGTAGATTTTCCGTTATTACAGTCAATGGAACCGCTGGATGAAGAGGAAATTTTCAATTCTCTGGCAAAACTTAAAAATAATAAGGCTCCAGGGGTTGACGAATTGCCTGCAGAACTACTTAAGTTTAAGTGTGGAGAAAGTTAATTACTGAAAATCCTTCAGAATATCATGATTCGGATCTGGACTGATGAAGTAATGCCAGAATCTTGGAATAAATCAATAATATGTCCAATCCATAAAAAGGGTGATCGGTTAGTCTGTGGTAATTAAAGAGGCATCTCCTTACTCTCTTGTAAGTACAAGGTATTGTCCATCATTCTTTTTCAATGACTACTCTCTTACGCAGAAAAGATCTTAGGCCTGTACCAGTGTGGTTTTTTGAAAAGAACAATCTACCATTAACCAGATATTTCGCTTGCGCATCATGCTTAAAAAAATATGTGAATATAAGCTTAAAACACATCTTTTTGTTGATTTTAAAGAAGCGTATGATAGTGTTCACAGGGAACAGCTTTATGAGGCAATGAGAGAGCTCGGAATCCCTGATAAGCTTATTAGAATGATAAGAATCACTATGAGAGAAATGGGATGCATGCTGCAAGTTGGAGGAGCAAGATCGGCAGAATTCACCTCTGGAAAAGGACTAAGGCTGGGAGATGCACTGGAAAGTCTCCTCTTTGATTTAGCTTTAGAGATGTCCATTAGAGATTCTGCTACTCAAGTGGGCGGAACAGTATTCAGCCGGACAGTGCAACTTCTTGCTTATGATATTGACATTGCTGGAAGCTCTTTCCAGGCAGTCTGATGGATTCTTGAAACTAGTGGAAGCAGCAAGAAAAATGGGCCTTAAAGTCAATGCTGCAAAAACCAAATATATGGCTACTGAGGAAAATCCCAGACAGGGCGAAAGGATTACGTTCGGAGAATTCTCCATTGAAGAATCTAATGGTCTTTGAGAGGAAGATTTTGTGTAAGATCTTTGGATCTGTGAAAATTGGCCAGTTATGGAGACATTGGACAAACCAGGAGCTTAACGATTTGTTTAAAGAACCCGACGTGGTTCATTTCACGAAGCTCGATAGATTGAGATGGGCTGGGCACATTCCTTAAATGGCTGAGAATCACATTCTGAAAAAGATCATGACAGAATTAATGCACGGAACAAGGCGTAGAGGAAGACCTCGGCTTCGGTGGAGTGACGGTGTGGCTGGTGATGCCAGGTCCATGTTGGGAGCGAGGAGCTGGATGGTGGCTGCACAGGATAGGGACAATTGGTGGAGGCTGGTATTGGAGGCCAAGACTCGATATCGAGTTGTCGCACCGACTGAATAGAATAGAATATAACTTCATATTCCTATTCTCTATTTTAAATTTTATGCTATGATTATCTCACATCCTTTTAGCATACTAAGACATCATATTTTAACAACTACATCACCCTATTTTTTTTTTTTTTTTTTTTTAATAGAATAGAAAAATAACTTTATTCTGGGACACAGTCCCTTGAGAATAACAAAATAGAACAAAATTAAAATATTACATCTGGCCAAAATAAAATCAATCGAAAAAAAGAAATAATGTAAAAAAAATATAAGGTAAAAATTCTATATACAAAACAAACTAAACTATATACAAAACCATTAATACTATGACAAGATACTTAAAGCTATTTGCTCCTATAGACCAGTATACACTTTTCTGAAAAAAATTAAAAAATAATAATGTATCAAATTCTTTATTAAAATCCGCTTGAATGGTTAGCAAGTATCTGACTGTTTTTGTGATAGGAATTGGAATAGGAGGGATTTGAATGTGGATATGGAGGGGGAATGTCGAATTTTGATAGGGAGGGAATTCCAGAAATTGACAGAGCGAACAATAAAGGAATTTTGGAATGAGGCAGATCTGTGAGAAGGAATGTAAAGGTCAGAAGGTCGAGATCTTGTGGACAGGGAATGGACTGAGGATTTGAACTGGAGAAGGTTGTAGGCGTAAGAAGGACGATGGTTGTTGATGATTTGGTAGAGGAACGTACCTAGAAAATATTGTCTTCGGAAGGAGGGGAAGAGCCACCTTAACTCAGTGTAGTGGTGAGAGACATGGGAGTACCTCGGGGCACCAATAACAAATCTTACGCAGCTATTCATTAATCTTTTCAGTCTATCACGGAGCTCCACCGAGAGGCCATCATACACCACACAGCTGTAGTCAAAGTGGGGGAAGATGAGAGAGGAAATTAGGAGTCTACGGATATGTTGAGGTAGGAGATGGCGGAAGCGATGAAATAGTTTAAGGGTAGAAATTGTCCGACGGGAAATGTGAGAAATATGGTAGGTCCAGGAGAGGGTTTGATCTATGAAAAATCCTAAATTTTTAACAGAGGAGTAGAAGGAAATTGGCTGGTCATTAAGGTGTAATATGGAAAAGTCAGTATGGGATCTAATAAGGGGCTTGGAACCAATGACAATGGCCTGAGTTTTGGCAGCATTTAACTTTAATCCATTTACATTTGCCCAGGCATTGATTCGATCAAGGTCTTCTTGAATCTTGGCAAATGCCCCCAGTAACTCAGAGGGAGAAAAGGATAGGTAGATCTGGGAATCATCTGCATAAAGGTGATGGGAACAATGGAGAATTGATTTAGGTAGGTCGTTAATGTAGGAGCTGAAAAGGAGAGGAGATATGCTTGAATCCTGGGCAACTCCAGAGGATAAAGAAAGGAAAGCAGATAGTGGTTGGTTGGGTATGGAGACTGCTTGGGTGCATTGGGAGAGGAAAGATTGGAACCAAGAGATGGAACTATTGGAGAAAGATAATGATTTTAGTTTGTTGAAGAGGATGGAATGGTTGATGGAATCGAAAGCTTTGGAGAAGTCTAGAAGAATAAGGACAGTTAATTTTCTATCATCTATTGCAGATTGAATGACGTTGGTAATTTTAATTAAGGCAGATTGTGTGGAATAGCCGGGACGGAATCAGATTGGAGAGGATCAAATTGGTTGGACTTTTCGAGGAACTTGGAGACTTGGGATTGCACCAGTCTTTCAAGAGGCTTTGAGAGGTTAGAAAGAATTGAAATTGGACGGAAATCTTCGGGTGAGGATGGATTAGGCTTTTTATTTAAAGGAAGGACAATGGCTTTTTTCCAAGAGGTAGGGAATACTGAATTCTGAAGGGAGAAATTGTAGATAAAAAGGAGAGCTGGGAGGATTTCAGGTAGATATATTTTTATTAATTTGACAGGAATGCCGTCTGGCCCTATGGAATTGGTGTGGGATTTCATTACCGCGGTTAACAGGTCTGTGGGAGAAATGTCGGAAAAATAAAAGTTATTGTCGTTAAAGGATATCTCTGGAGCAAAGCCAGAAGAGGAAGGTAGAGAAGAGGTATTAGCGACAGATATAAAATAAGAGTTTAAATCATCGGATTATACAGGATAGGCTGCGGTAGGGGATCTGGAAGGATTACCAATGGAAAGTTTACGAAGCAGTAGCCATTTTGATTTGATATCAGGAGCTGAGGAAAGGGTTTCATGGAAGTAGGAAGCTTTCGCACGCCAGATCCTTGTCTGTGCCAAGTTGCGAAGCACCCTGAACGCTTGGTAGTCATCTGCAAGCCTCGTACGTCTAAAACGTCTTCGGGCAGCGTCGCGCCTCTTCTGCAGATCTTTGATTTCCTGACACATCCAAGGAGCAGGCCGGTGACAAAAGGTAGAGGTTTTGAGGGGATCATGGGTATTGAGAATATTGAGAAGATTGGTGGTAAGAATGTCAACCATGGAGTCGATGGAAGAGCAAGAATATATTCCATTCCAGTCTAGGGTTTCTAGGTCAGGTAATATTTTTTCTCAAGTAAGGGAATCTAGGTGACGGAAGGTGATAGTTCGAGGCTGGATTGAAGGAGTTTGGATATTATATGTTATTTGTATAAGATCGTGAGATGATAAGAATGATACTGGCAATTGAGAAGAGGAGAGGAGATTTTGTACAGAGTCTATAATGTAGAAGTCTAGCCAAGTGTCTGACCTGCTGGTGTGGTGGGTGGGGGAAAATGGAACTATGAAGAGGTGCAGACAGAAAATTAGGTTTTCTAGATAGGATTTGTCATTGGAGTTAGAGAGGAAATTGGTATTGAGGTCACCGGAGATGATTATTCTGGGATATAGAGGAACGAAGTTGAATAGGGTTGATTCGAAGGACTGATCAAATGGAACATGGGGAGGACGATATACCACAGTGTAAAGGAGAGGAAGATCCTTACAATGGATTTCTACTAGAAGGTATTCAACCTGAGGATGATCGGAGGGTGGTGAGGATTCGAGTCTTCAGGCTATTATGGACAAACATGGCTACTCCTCCGCCATTCCGACTTACCCGGTCATGACGGAGGAGGGTGTGATTAGGCAAGGAAACAGAAGAGGATGGGATGTAAGGTTTAAGCCAAGTTTCTGAGATTGCGATAATATGATAAAAGTTTTGAGTGAAATATTGCAGGAACTCGTCATAGTGGGCAGGGAGGGATTGAGAGTTAACATGACAGGTGATTAGGGTACTAGACATGAGAGGAATTGGGAGGGAAACAGTCAGAGTTTGGTAGAGAAACTCTAAAACAAATAGAAAATACAAAAAGGCGTTTACAATTAATGAAAATAGCAGAAAAGAAAGTGTAAGCAGGAACCAAAAGAAATAAAAAACATATGGTCAATAAAAAATAAATTAGTGTGTAAGTGTGAAGAGATATCTCTATGCGTAGAAGTGAAAATGTTCCTTTGTAGATAATTGAGTTCAAAGTTATTTTAACGAGGATGAGGAGTAGACGAATTCTTCGTGGTCAGGCAAATATATCGAGGTCCAAGGCCTGTTCAATCAGAATAACTTTATGCCCGTCCTCATTTCGACATCGCACCTTTCCGGCGGCAAACCACGTATATTTGATTTTCCCCGCAGCTCTCTTCTGTCGGGCAAGCCAATATAAGTGTCTGTTCGTGGGAGTCATTTCCTCACTCAGATATATCCGGTGACAGTCATTCTCCTGCCAGCCGATATCCCGAGTAGTGAGGTCCCTCTTGACTTTCCTCTTCGTTATTAAGTCGTCCCTGACTGACTGTTTAACAAAGCGCACGATGACAGGCGGCGGTCGTGGGTCATCTTTTCTACTTCTGCGGCGATGTACTATGTCCAAGTCATCTGTACTGAGCCTGATGCCCAAACTTGCTCCAATGCTGGTCACCAAAGCGGCGGGCGTTTCACCAGTTCGCTCCGGTATCCCTCGGATCTCCAGTGATCTGGATAACAAGCCCTGCTCTGTATTATTCAGGCGAACCTCCAATTTGCCCACTCGAGATTTGAGGGCTTTATTTTCCAGAATAATTTTTTCGAAATTACTGGCTTGACTTTCGAGGTGTTTCTCAATTTTCGATAATTTTTCATTAAGCTCAAAATTGAGCTCTCCATATTTATCGAGGGTTGTTTTTATGTTTTTTATGTCTTCATTGACACTCGAGTCTAAGCGATTTACTGCCGCCAGTATTTCTGAGGCGGACGGCTCAGTGTTAGGTTTTTTGGTCTGGTCACAATTAGGGCATACCCATGTTTATTTGTGTGCTTTTAAGGCTTCAATTTCTTTTTCACTTAGATTGAGACACCGACCGTGAAAAATAATTTTGCATTTTACACAACAAAGATTGTTTTTATCTTCGCGTGCAATAGTATTATTGCAAATATTACACTGCACCATATTTAATTAGAATAGAACAATTAAAATGTAAATAAATACCGGGAGAGAATTGTTTTGATGAACGTAGTAAACAGTGTTGTCTAATGCTGTAGGGATTAGTAGACGTTTACACTCCCGTGGCTTCTAGAACTCAATTGGATTCACGACACTTTCTTTAAGTAGATAAAAGTGAATATATTACACTAATCACAGTGAATACTAATACTGTTAAAAGAAAAATACACTCAACTATAATGAACTGTACTGAACATTAAAATTTTAAAAAATCAGAACTGATAATATAAGAGAGTAATAGCGATGTGTAGAGGTAGCTGTCTCTGGCCAGACTGATTTTATGTCTACACTTATATTTTTCATCTCATACATTCCATTACATTTCGTTGTTAATTCATTTTTCATTTCTTGTGTTACTTTATTTCATTATGTTTATATCATTAGTACCTACTTTCTTGCCGTTATTATTTATTGCATAGTTTTCTGTTACTGTTATTATTTTATTCATAATTTTCTAACTTTGTTACCGTTATGTTAAATATCCTAACTTTGCTTCCGCTACTTTCTACCCCTAACTTTGTTATTGTTATTTTATATTTCATTTAAATTTACTCTTCCTACTTTATTTTACTTTATGTTTATTCTACCTACATGTTTTAGACTATAACTTTCACCTACATATGATTTTTCTTTTTAATGTTTATGGTTTCTCATACCTAGTGTTACCTGTTTTTTTTTCTTAGCCCTGGAAGGCCTGAACTTTAGGAAAATTAAAATTAAAATACTTATTTATTTTTACTTTTTTTTTATGATAACTCCCAACCAATCTTTTCTTCAATTATTCATTGGAATCAGACATCAATCCACAATTAAACCTATTTTGACTGCAGTTTGCAAATGGTTATTTGTAAGATATAATTTGAATAAATATTTCTGGATTATTTAATTGAAATAAATTATTTTATTTTAGATCCAAATAATTCCTCGTCTGATAGTGAGCATCCTTCGTCATTATTTGTTCCAGCTCTTTATTTTCTGGATATCAGCTTAAGTGAGAGTTGTACTGCTAACAAATTACAATTTGATGATCATGACAACTGTATTTTTAATCTCTCAGGTATTAATGTTGTGATTAAATATATATATATACATATATTTATATAGGATTGTTATATGCAGTATCACATAAGGTTGGTAATTATTTAATCATATGTTTTATTTAGACTTTTATTGTTGGATAACCATATAAATAGATATTAAGTATAAATTTATTTATACGGTTTATAACTTACTTCTGAAATAGAGCTTTCTTATTCTTTAAAATGAACATTTAGATAAAATTCTCTATAAACATTTAAAAGATATATAAAAAATATGTGATGTAAATATATATATATATATATATATATATATATATATATATATATATATATCATAATTATTATAACGCTGTAATGCCATTTATAAGTACTGATTGATGTTGTAGAGGACTCAATGCGCCTATGTCAGTGCCACTTTTCTGCCGATTAAGTGTATTTTTTAATTAAGTGCTTCAAATATTTTAAAAAGTAATCAGTGTTTTAGGAAGAGAAATGTATTCTCCAGATGTTTTATTTCAAGACGCTTTTCATTATTATTGGCCGTTTATTTACAAACGATGCTTGATTTTCTACGTTAGTTTGAACAATTTGAAAAAATTGAATTTACTGGTATTTTTTATTGCCAAGGCCAATTATTTTTTAAATATTTTTTTGTGTTTGATTGTTCCCTAACAATCCAGCTTGAATAAAAGGTCAATTATGAGGAAATAAAGCCTAATGCTGCATTTCAGTGACTGAAAAACTCAAGTCAAAGACATCAATCCTCAATGTTTGCCATGCAACTTTTTTTTTTTTTTGTGGAAAATCGGCTTTTTTTCAATAAATAGTTGCAAGGAACACAACAATATGGAATTTATTGGGTTGTTTGGGGATGCTCAGGCCCTACATGTAACATACATTTCAAAACACCTCTGGACTACCGTCTATCATTCATTATATTCATGGAAAACCTCCAAATTCTGTGTACGAGATTCAAAAAGAAGTTACAGAATCATTCCGTTCAAAACTGAGAGAGCACTATTCTGAAGAAATCAAAATGGTTAAATGAAAGCTCGATAGTTTGCTTCCTGTTGGGTTTAGAAAATAATGTTATTTACAAAATGTTAGATAATTTTAAGCTGTTTAAGATTAAATACATCTACAATTTTAAGCTGTTTAAGATTGAATACATCTACTTTCCATCTATGTCGCTCTAAAAAGGAGATATTTATAGTAAACCAAAAAAAAAGTTTGAAATTTCAATAATGCCATCCTGTGGTAGATGTAGTCTCCTCTGCATTGGAGCGCGGAATGTACTGCACGGGGGTCTTTCTCGACATTGAACAGGCGTTTGATAGAGTCTGGCATCCGGGACTGATGTACAAACTCTGTAAATTCCTACCACCTACATACTTCCTCATTATCCGTTCCTACCTTACTGACAGATACTTCAAAGTCAATCATAACAATGATTATTCATCTCTTTTTAGTCAGTTTGTCGGTGTTTCTCAAGGTAGTATCCTAGGTCCTATCCTTTACACAGTTTATACAGCTGAAATCCCAACCCAACCAACACTGTCATCACCACCTATGCCGATGACATGTGTATCCTATCAGTTAATAACGATCTATCTATTGCATCCCAAACTCTTCTATCACACATCACAAGTCTTGAAAAATGGTGTCAAAACTGGAGGATAAAAATAAATTCCAATCAATCCCATCAAATTACCTTCACTGTTCGTCGCAGAACCTATGATTTCCTATCCTACAGTATCCTTCAACAATAGCCCTCTTATCCCTGTCGAAATTCGATACCTAGGACTCCATCTGGACAAATGTCTCACTTGGAACCCCCATACCAGACTGAAACGACTAGAAACCGCCCGACGTTTTCAACTACTGCAGCACTTACTAGACAAATGCTCTAAGCTTTCAATCAATTACAAATGACTCATATATTTGACAATAATAAGACCTATTTGGACTTACGGAATTGAGCTTTGGGGCTCCATTAAACCATCAAATTCCTCTCGTATCCAATCCTTACAATCCTAAATCCTTCATAAAATCCTCAACTCTCCTTACTTTGTCATAAATAAAATCATCCATAAAGACCTTAATGTTCCATATGTTTCCGATTTGGCCCAATCCAGATACCTATCCTTCCATAACAAACTGCAGAACCATCCGAACCCTCGGATAAACTATATATGTATAGTTATAAATTATACATTTTGAACATTTGTGTTCCCTGACATATTGGTCAGGGAAAACTTTCATTAAATAGGGAATAGTCAGGAAATTTTATTCTAACAGTTTGGTAGCCATCCTGGTTTAGAAACTTGCCCCTTCCATTGTATTTATGATTTTGAGTTTAACAAATAAATACTCTTATCAAAATTATTTTGATCTAGGGAGAAAGTAGATTAGACCAGATTGCACAATGATGAACTGTAATAGTAGTCAACTCTTATGTAAATGTCCATTTGTTTTTTTTTTCATTATTTTCAGGTTTAGTTGATATAGGCGACTCTTTGAAGCTAGTGAATCATAAGATATTGCTCGTTCAGTTGTCTGTCGACCAGAAGCAGTTGTTTTATACTGAGAGGCCTCCAGATTATGCTCCAGATTTCCATTCAAGCCATTTCAAGGATAAAGGGAGCTTAAGCCTCAATGACTGCTTTGGCCTATTTACAAAATGTGAAAAACTGGGTGTAGAAAATATATGGTATTTTTTTTTTTTATAATTAATTCAGTAATAGTAATGAAAAATTTTGAGCATTCATCTTATTCTTTTATTTTATTTAGTATTTGTATCTGCAATACTTCCTCGCACGGGCTCATTACCGCGTATAGGGTGGCGGATGTGGGGATGGCCGGTGGAAATTCCCTGGAAGTTCCTCCCGGCTAAGTCCGATGGACTCGCTGACCAACAATGAGAGGTGCCCTCCAGACTTGCTGGAGGGAGGGGACCTCCAGACTTGCTGGAGGGAGGGGACCTCCAGACTTGCTGGAGGTAGGGGCCCACCAGACTTGCTGGAGGCTGTGACGTAGGATTGAACGCCCTACTCACATATCTTTAGTTCACCAAACACCACAAAGTCATGGTGGTGGTGTCGGCATCGAACCTTCGGGTTCGCTAAGCCTTGTTATTATTATTATTATTATTATCTGCAATACTTAGTTATTAGTCTTTTTCTTTGGATTTTATTTTAAGCTCCATCTTTTCATTTTTACTTTCACTTACCTATACATGTAATATATAGTAAGGGTAAGTCTTGCAATTGTGAATTTTTTTTATTTGAAATAATTAACCATTTCATATTAATCTTTAATACAAAAAATAGTTAAATATAAAATATCAAAGAATTTGATAATCAATTTAAGGAGAAATGAATTATCATAATGGATAATAGTTGTGATGGAAGAACCAAAGGCTTCCATACTTAACATGAGCTTAATATAATACGGACTCCGACAATATTATGTACATATACATTTTTCAATATTTAATACAATATTTTAATTCTTCTACACTAGACTAGACTGACTATTAACCTTTAGTTCATGAAATATATTTAAAATTTACACACCAGCATCCTCGACACATAGTATTATTTAGAGAGACATAATCGATTTTTAAGTTATTATTTCAATTTAAGGTTAGTTGATATTTGTAGACGGACTACTACTTGCGCTATACCTGATAGGACGAATTAAAATGTTTATATTTTCTCGGATTTGAAGCTTGTAAATGAATGAAATTTTCTTTTTTTTTTTTTTTATGTGAAAACTTCTTTTGGTGGGGTTGCTTTTTTTGGAGAGTGAATTAGATTGGTCAGTCAGATTTCCGAAGTGTTAACACTAAAGTCGGCTGGAGTCAACTTATTGAAGTGTTTTTGCATGTGCAATAAAATGTCTCAAAAACGAAAAACCAGACCTGCATATTGTTAGCGAATGCCAGAAATGGCGAGGCAGGGGTAAACAATAAAAAAAAGTGAGGGAATTTCAACTATTTTATGTAATTTTTAAAATAATATTGCTGAGTTGTCTTGAATTAGACACTATTCAGCAACTTAGGCACCACCGTTAGGTCTAGAAACATTCAGAATTTCTTCCTAGGAGTCAACCAAAATTAATATTTCTTCTGTTATTATAAGCCTATTTAATGCCAGAAAAAGCACACGAATTTCACATTCGAAAACTAATATATAGTCCCTCTTCTTTGTCACCTTATGGACAAAAACTATACAAGTAAGTAAGTAGAGTGTATGCTTTAAATTTTGTATTTTTTATTTCTAATATAGTCATGTTACTGTTCATAAACTAAAACCTTAAGCCAGCAATGAACAGTGTTTTTTACAGTCATAACATAGACCTATTTTAACAAGTGATGAAATTCGAGGACCTCGAGAGAGAGGAAAATGGAATACCATTACCACAGGTATTCCTTGCATGGTGGGCACCCGTTGTTCCTGTCGCTCGTTCATCGCCAATTTTGGATCCCTTCTCTAAGAAGACTCATTAGAAACCGGATTTAAAAATGTGTTACATGCTACAAAAATAATGCAAAACCACAGGCTCCGAAAATGAGTGACTTACCGTCTTTCAGGGTGACCGAGGGTCGATCCTTTCAGCAAGCTGGAATAGACTCTGGCTAGACTAGATTTCCAGTAAATGCAATGCTCCTAAATTGAATTGTTAGCTCTCTTTGTTTGCTCTCTCTCTAGAAATTGTGATGGACATATCTACTCCTACAGTTATTGCCACATTAGACAAATTTATTGCCAGACGTGGTTTGCCTTCGCATATTTATAATGACTGCGGAACAAATTTTGTTGGAGCATCCAAGAAGTTGAAGGAGCTTTACCAGTTTGTTAATGGCCAGAGCGAACCCATTTCTGACCGGTTATAAAGTGGACCTTTATTTCTCCAGCATCTCCTCATTTCAGTAGTAATTGAGAGGCAGCTATTAAATCCGCTATGAGACATCTTGCTGTTCTACAGGATCTTGCGTTGAATACTCTACTGGTATGAGTTGAAGCCGTTCTCAATTCCCGTCCTACCTGTAATATTAGCAGTTAGCCTTCGGATAACCTGAATTATCTCAACCAGGACACTTTCTTATAGGTCAACCCTTCCTAGCCAGACCAGAACAAGAAGACACACCAGTGTTTCCTTTGACAAGCCATTGGGAGATGATTTCCAAGACTCTCATAATTTTTGGAAGAGATGGTATAATGAGTACCTCCATAATCTGCTGTCTCACAAGTGGTATACTGACAGGGAAAATTTAAAAGAGCGAACCCTTGTAATTCTACATGAAAAAGATGTTTCACTGCAGGAGCGGCAGCTTGCTAGGATAATCGAGACACTTCCAGGGCCTGACCCAAGCAATTTTCCTCTCATTTGTGCCTTGCCTGGTAATCACCAATCTCTTGAGTTTTCTTTTTTTTTTTTTTTTTTTGTGAAATAAGATATTTCATGGTGGGGAATATGTTTGTGCAAAGATAGTGCCAAATTCTCTGGTTAAGGTTAGTGGTAGGGGCAGATCAGATAAGATCTGAACAATAAAATTTAATCTGTACCAGCTACCAGTACGAGGCCCCATTCCATCTCTAAACTAGATAGAGATAACACCTGCACTAGGGCACCCTCAGGTAATGATGTCTGTACCAGCATAAAAATGATATACTGTTTGCACAATTTATATAACCTACCAATTTATTAAAATACAGTCCACTGCATAAATAAGTAGAATGTTGCCAATAATTTGAATGTTGCCTATTAAGAACTCATGAGAGTTATTTGCCGTGCCTTAATTAAAATTTGGAGACTTGCCTAAACAGTCCAACTTCCAAACAAAATAAAGGAAAAAAATTAATTTATTTATTAGTGATATATGAGTTTTAATAAAAAACCCACCAACTCTATTCATTATTTGTAGTTCAGATCAGGTATATATTATTTTAGTTTATAAAACAGGTATTAATAGGACGCATTTCCGAGGAAGTATATACAATTTAAATTACCTCTAAGAATCACTGAATATACAAAACAAAGTGTTAAATTGCAAATGTTAAATAGAAAATTCAAGATATTCAGTATTTTACAAAGTATTTTTGAATTAAGTTTTATTATTATAATTATATAATTTTTACAATAGAGGCCTTAAACGACCTTCCTATAGAATAAAGGAAGTAAATTAAAAAAATAATTTAAAAAATAAATAATAAATTTTTAAAAAAATTGTTTAATTTTTTTGGGTAGTTAAATTATTGTATTAATATTTGTTCGTTAATAAAATCAATAAATATAATGTACCAAAAACGTTATTATAGACCTATTACTAAGCAGAGATGGGCATATTTATATTCAAAAATATGAATACGAATACGATTTATATTTATGGCATTTTTTAATATAAATATGAATATATTTATAAAAAAGAAACATGAATACAGATCATGCATATTCACAGGTGTAAATATAAATATGGCTGTATTCACGGTTGCAGTAGTGAATACGGCCGTATTCACGTTTATTAAAATGAATACGCTTAAATTTACAGAACTGAATTGAAATATTTTCACACAACCTTATAAATGAAGACTCTTATTTATTAAATAAATGTTAATTTTACTTTAGGTATTTTCCAAAATTAAACAAAAAATTAAAATAAAATTCTGGACAGTAAGGAGTTAATTAAATAAATCTCTTAAATTTTTTTGGAATAAAGTTAAAAAGGTTGGTATTTACCAACACAAAATGATGTATAAATAAACTTTTAACTTTTTTAAACATAAAATTATAATTATGTATGTGTTAACATCTTAGGAGAGTCCTAATTATGTAAACTGAAGTCAATTAAGGAAATTGGAAAAGTCGACTAGATGACTGAGCTAATACCTAGATATACATATGTATTTTACCACGCTGTATGTATAATATAAATACGGTTGTATTCACTAGTGCAACTGTGAATACAGCCGTATTCACTTTTATAGTACGGCCGTATTCACGTTTATTAAAATAATTACGCTTAAATTTACAGAAGGGAATGGGAATATTTTCACACATCCTTATGAATGAATACTCTTATTTATTAAATAAATATTAATTTATTTGTTACTTTAGGTATTTTCCAAAAAAAAGCAAAAAAAGTTAAAATATACTTCTGGGCAGCAAGGGGTTTAGTAAATAATCTCTTAAAAAATGTTAGAATAATGTTAAAAATTGGTATTTGCTAAATGGAAATGATGTATATAATGTATAAATGTATAAAGTACATAAGGACATAAATATACCTTAACACATTAACACAAACAGTAACACCCTCACTTTTACTTTACGGAACTGCAGGTCCGAAAAGGTCACTATCCAAATTTGACTGTCCTTCCCCCTTCCCTAGCTTCATGCAAAGGATGCCGTATACCCGTATTCCCCTCCTCTGGAATTTCCAGGGTATCGTTCTGACAGTTGTGCCTACGCTGACATTCCATTAAAGTTATATTTTTTGCCATCAGCAACCCATAAGTAAACGCTGAAAGGACCAAAGACGTGGATTTTCCATTCTATTAGGGGGTAGGGAGGGGCCCATGGATATTATATGGCCATGGAGTGGCGATGGATACCCCCAAAAAAGGTTTCGGAAATTTATACTAGATACAACAATTAACATACCAAAATATATTGTAACATAATTGAAGAATATAATTCTATATATAAAAATAAAATGATATATATGGTAAATATCTTTTTTTTGTGTGTGGATGATGTATTTGAAAATTGTAAACAAACCAACTGAATTCTTAGTTTTATTTCTATTTAAAGGTTTGACTCAGTGATATGATCTCATCACTCCATATTTACAACCGAAACTGTAAAAAATTTTCAGGTAAAAATTAAAGAATGTTCATGAATTAATCATAAAATCTTAGGACGTGTTGCTACATATAATTATCATTGAATACTAACTAACATTTCTATTATACGAACATACAGCGCGGTAAAATATATATTTATATCTAGGCATTAGCTCAGTAATCTAGTCGGCTTTTCCAATTTCCTTAATTGACTTTAGTTTACATAATTAGGACCCTCCTAAGATGTTAACACAAACATAATTATAATTTTATGTTTAATAAAAGTAGCAAGTGTCATGGCCGCAAGTGCAGTATAACTTCAATGTCGCTCTGTATTTGTTGCTTTGTAATGTGCTCAATATTCAAAGTTGTGGTGTAATACTTAATCAACAGTGAGTTAATAAACAGTTTTACACTTTTACGTTGACGTACACGCAGGTGAGGTACTATTTATTAACAATAAACAATTGATAAATTGGTGCTCTTTTGGTTAGATTGAGAGGCCGTTAATTCCCTTACGTGCCTTATCATACTCCGATAAGTTCACGGCCAGGGGCTCTGTTTACTAACTTCCTTCAGTCATCAGGTCTTCAGTTCGAACCCAAGACATTATATTTACGTTTCCTTATTTTTTTTTCTTTATTTTTTTTTTTTATTTTCCAGAGACTGTTTTATTTTTATTTAAATATTTATTCTAAGAAATGTTTTATTTTATTTCTGATTATAGTTATGTATATAGTTTATTTTTTAATAGCTTATTTCGTAATCTTCAATCTTTTTAATTATCATATTTAGGAGTAAATATATATATTTTTTTCTCTCTTTTATCATAATATGGAAGATATGAATTTAGATAAGAGTTCGTCAGGTGAAGATTCGGAGGACGAAACGCCGTTTTCTGAGGTTAGCAAAACAGATTCGCAGTATTTAAAAAGACGAACACTTCAAAAACGTCATCGAAACACTCCTCCTGGGTCGGGAGCTAATTCACCCAATAAGAAAAAAAATAAATCAGCTAAACCTAAACAGTTAGCAGAGCAAAATAAATCTAAAAAATCAACTGAACAAAATAAATCTACTAAAACTAAACAATCAGCCGAGCAAAATATATCACCACCTCAAACCAGAAGCAAATCAATTACCATAACATCAGAGCCAACTGCACCAACCACCACTAACACCAATAATCCTGTTCCCGTTAATAAAATATCAAGCAAGGTTCCGGAGCCTCAAGAGTTTTCTGAGCCCGAGCCGCCACCTATTTTCATATCAAAAGTCGATAACTTCATTACATTTGGTCAAGAAATAGCCGGTCTGATTGGACAGACCAATTTCCGCTGTTTCTCCAGAGTTAATGATATCAAAATAAACACAAACTCTCGAGAAAATTACAAAGCACTTATAAATTACTTTACGTCCAAAAACTATGATTTTCATTGTTATCAATTAAGACAAGAAAAGCCATACCGAGTGGTGTTAAGAGGACTACACTCAAGCACCCCAATATCTTTCATCAAAAGTGGCCTAGAAGAAATAGATCACAATGTTAGGCACATATCATGCGTACTACACCCAACGGAAAAATATCCTTTACCACTATTTTTCGTCGATTTAGAGCCTGCCAGCAATAACATCGAAATTTTCCAAGTGAAGAGGCTTATATATTCCACCATTAAATTCGAAGAGCCTAGACAAAAGCCTATAATAGTGCAATGCACTAAGTGCCAAGACTTGGGGCATACAAAGACTTATTGTCATCACCAGGCCAGGTGCGTGAAATGTGCCGGCCCCCACGCATCTGACACTTGTCAGAGACCTCGAGACCTGCCTGCGAAATGTGCCCTTTGTGTTGAAGAACATCCAGCAAACTACAGAGGATGCAAAGTTTATAAACATTTTTATAAGCAGAGAGCTCTGAACATTGCCTCGAAAAGCGTAAAACTGAACCAAGAAAGTGTCACCCATCTACCTGAAATTGATAATCTGTCAAATTTTCCTGAATTGCCAAAAACGTCTACTCAAAATACACAGCTAGCGACTACTTCAAAAGAAATTGATCAACCTCAGCAGGACTTTAGAAAAACACCAATCACCATGAAGAAGCAGCAGCCTCAAATTCAGGCGCCTCAAATCTCCCAATGCAAACCTCAATCTCACAAT
The DNA here is from genome assembly GCA_928085145.1 of Nezara viridula. Classification (NCBI taxonomy): domain Eukaryota; kingdom Metazoa; phylum Arthropoda; class Insecta; order Hemiptera; family Pentatomidae; genus Nezara; species Nezara viridula. The sequence goes on along the minus strand of OV725078.1, from coordinate 55,687,899 downwards.
CCCCAATCTCATCCTCCACGTCAGCAAATTCTCCCTCATCATATACCCTTACGAGTCAAATTACCACCGCAGCATCCTCAACAGTCCCATCCTAACGCCCAGAAAAAAAGTGCAGCACAAGTACCTTCCAATCTAGACCCACCTCGTGCACAACGACGGATCCCGCCCTCAGCTAACACTCCTAATCCACCACAAGAACCTATCCTGAATCCAATTCACAATCAACATCCATCCGACCTAACCTCCATTCTATCATCCTTCCTATTGGACCTGCAAAATACTATAAAACCACTTATCACTCTTCTCACCAGAATCCTGACCGAAATTCCGTTCAATTTCCAACGATGAGCACAAAGCCCCTAACTATCCTTTTATGGAATGCTAACGGACTAAGTAACCACCGTGACGAACTTGACTTATTTCTTCATAATAATCACATTGACATTGCTCTATTGACTGAAACTCACTTCACTAAACGAATACATTTCTACATACGTGACTACTTCACTTATAGAACTGATCACCCAGACAACACCTCCCATGCCGGTTCTTGCATCCTTATACATAAATCATTACCCCATTCCCTTATTCCTTCCACTCCAACTGATGCCATTCAATCAACTTCCGTAGTCCTTTCAACTCGCCCTTTCCATCTCACATTCTCAGCTGTATATTGTCCTCCTGGTAATTCCCTCTCCTATAACCTCCTTGATTCCTTATTCAAATCCCTCGGATCGCGCTTCATTGCTGGAGGGGACTACAATGCTAAACACCAACGATGGGGTTGTCGAACATCCAACCCCCGCGGTAACATCCTATCACGTGTTTCATCTTCCAACAATTATTCAATCCTTTCGCCCATGAGTCCTACTTATTGGCCAACATCCCTCATAAAACGTAGAGATATCCTAGATATATTTATAACTTCTCAGATCTCCTCCCCACAAACCATAATCAAATCCCTTGATGACCTTTCTTCAGACCATAGTCCAGTTCTACTTTCACTACATTCGAGCTATGCTCCTAAACCATCACCTCCTAAATTGATCACAGGACGAGTGAACTGGGACCAATTTCGTGAAGATTTGGAAAACAAACTAGACTTAAAAATTCCGCTAAAGACAAAAGAGGACATTAATGGTGCCATTGAAAAACTGACAGCATCAATAACAGAAAGTATAAATAATAACACTTTTATCAATAAGTTCAACAATTCACAAAAGACTGACTTGCCACAGCATATTCGTATCTTATTGAAGGAAAAACGCAGAGCAAGATCGAAGTGGCATAGAACCAGATATCCAACAGATAAAACTCACTATACCCAACTGACTAACAAACTAAAATCTGAAATTAGAAAATACAAGATTCAAAATTTACTAAACTTTACTGAAAAACTTACACCTACCGACAAATCACTATGGACGACCACTAAAAGGCTCCTGAAATTTAAAGACTGTAATCATCCACTTCTTACTGAAGCTCAAACCTGGTCCAAATCCGATGAAGAAAAATCACAAATCTTTGCTCATCACCTCTTTAAAACCTTTAATCCACACCCTGATATTCATAACCCAAATCACCTTGAATGTATTGAAGCAGAACTGGATATCCCACTCCAAATGTCTCTTCCACCTAAAGCCTTTCATCCTTCAGAAATATCCGACATCATTCAAAGGTTACCTTCCCGAAAAGCTCCTGGACACGACCTAATTACATCCCAGATCCTAAAACTGCTTCCTCGGAAAGCCATCCTATTCCTTACGTATATATATAATGCTGTTCTGCGAACCACATACTTTCCTAACCCTTGGAAATTATCTATTATCAAAATGATACATAAACCCAAAAAGCCACCAGAAAACCCATCCTCTTATCGCCCTATCTCCCTTTTACCCATCCTAGGCAAAATCCTGGAAAAGCTCATCCTAAAACGCCTGCACCCCATCCTAGATTCTAATCACATTATCCCAGATCATCAATTTGGATTCCGCAGATCCCATTCCACTATCCAGCAATGCCATCGTGTGGTGGATGTTGTCTCCTCTGCATTGGAGCGCGGAATGTACTGCACGGGAGTCTTTCTCGATGTAGAACAGGCTTTTGATCGAGTCTGGCACCCAGGACTGCTTTACAAACTCCGTAAATTCCTACACCCTACATACTTCCTCATTATCCGTTCCTATCTAACTGATAGATCCTTCAAAGTAAATCATAATAATGCCTATTCATCCCTTTTTTCCCAGTCCGCTGGTGTTCCTCAAGGTAGTATCCTAGGTCCTATCCTTTACACAGTTTATACAGCTGATATCCCAACCCATCCTAACACTGTTATTACCACGTATGCCGATGATACATGTGTCCTATCAATTAATAACGACCCAACAATTGCATCCCAAACCCTTCAATCACACATCACAAACCTTGAAGAATGGTTTCAAAACTGGAGGATCAAAATAAATTCCAATAAATCCCATCAAATCACGTTTACCCTTCGTCGTAAACCTATGTCCTCTTGTCCTACAGTATCCTTTAATAATACCCCACTTATCCCTGTTGAACAAATTCGATACCTTGGACTCCACTTAGACAGACGTCTAACTTGGAATCCTCATACCAGACTGAAACGACAAGAAACAGCTCGACGTTTCCGACTACTCCAGCACTTACTAGACAAACGCTCTAAGCTCCCAGTCAATTACAAAAGACTCATATACATGACTACAATAAGACCTATTTGGACTTACGGAATTGAGCTCTGGGGCTCCACTAAGCCATCGAATTCCTCTCGCATCCAATCCTTACAATCCAAAATCCTTCGTAAAATCCTCACAGCTCCTTACTTTGTCACAAACAAAATCATCCATAACGACCTTAATGTTCCTTATGTTTCTGACCTGGCCCAATCCAGATACCTTTCCTTCCATAATAAACTTCAGAACCATCCTAACCCTCTCGTTTCTAACCTTGCTTCCTTTTCGATACCTGACAACCCTCCGAGGCGTCTGAAAAGAAGATGGCCTCGAGATCTCCTTTTGTAAATACATTTTTAGAGTGCTACCAGTGGGTAGTTTCTCACCAAATGATTTCATGTTATTATATTCTATTGTACACATTTACTGAATGTATTTTTACTTGTAATACAGTTGTAAATATCATTAATAAATAAATAAAAAAAAAAAAATGTTTAATAAAGTTAAAGTTTATTTATACATCATTTTGTGTAGGTAAATACCAACCTTTTTAACTTTATTCCAAAAAAATTTAAGAGATTTATTTAATTAACTCCTTACTGTCCAGAATTTTATTTTAATTTTTTGTTTAATTTTGGAAAATACCTAAAGTAAAATTAATATGTATTTAATAAATAAGAGTATTCATTCATAAGGTTGTGTGAAAATATTTCAATTCAGTTCTGTAAATTTAAGCGTATTCATTTTAATAAACGTGAATAGGGCCGTATTCACTACTGCAACTGTAAATACAGCCGTATTCACTTTTAAAGTAGTGAATCCGGCCGTATTTATATTTACACCTGTGAATATGCATCATCTGTATTCATGTTTCATTTCATGAATATTAATATATTCATATTTATATTAAAAAATGCCATAAATATAAATCGTATTCGTATTCATATTATTGAATATAAATATGCCCATCTCTGTTACTAAGCCATTTATGAGTACTGAATGGTGTTGTAGAGGCCTGTACACCACTACCGCTTTTCTGCTGTTTAAGTGCATTTTCTATGGAACTGCTTCAAATATTTTAAAAAGTAATCAGTGTTTTAGAAAGAGAAATATATTTTCCAGATTTTATATTTCATAACATTTTGTGTTATTGTTGGCCGTTCAATTACAAATGATGCTTGATTTTCAATTTAAAAATTTGTTTTGAGGAGTTAGTCGAGGGTGCGGTCAAATAAATAAAAAAAATTAAAATATATTAATTATTAAGTTGAAACACTGTTGTTCAACCCAGTGTTTCAACTGCCTCCCGCAGTGGCACATCCTACGCCCTGAAGACGTCCTGCAATGTGGGTCGAAACGTCGGCAAAAATTAAAATAATTAATATATTTTAATTTTTTTTATTTATTTGACCGCACTCTCGACTAACTCCTCATATTATATCAACGACGGTCAACCATCTCTACATCATTAAAAATTTGTTTGTTAAAAAATTGTCTTTATTGTTGTTTTTTATTGTCCAAGACAATTATGTTTTAATATTGTTTCATGTTTTATTATTCTCTGACTATTCAGCTTTAATAAAATGACAATTAGGAAGAAATTAGACCAAATTCTGATTCTCAGTGACCAAAAAACTAACTCCGCCATTTTGGGGCAGTGCATTCACTTTTTTCTGTGGGAACATTGGCTTTTTTTTAATAAATAGTTACAAGGAACACAACGATATGCAAGGTATAGGTATGTGGTGGGGTGAGGGGGGGGGGGGAGTTCACCATAGGGATTCTGGCCCACAGACTATAAGAGTTGTATATTTCAGGTTTCTTCAAAATATATGTCACTAGAATGCTTCTTAGATATTAGCTTCTTCCTTATTGTTAGGTTTTTTATGTAGGTAGTTGGATGATCGCAGTGTCCATTGAACACATTAGCATTATATCCATTGTTTGATACAATGAAGTCATATTATATACTTATAACTCCTCCATAAGAAGAACCTTATCACACATAATGGACATAAAATCCTCTGTCGAGTAGCGAGATTACTTGACAGACACCAAAATTATTCTGCATACTATTTTCAAATGCTTTCATCAACAAAGCTTTTATTCGTTTATGGATGTCACATTATCATATAAGGCTGTTGGTTTCATAGTGAATGATATATCCTTTTAATTTCAAGAGCTATCGTTAGTACATGAAGTTCTGTTGAAGAGCTGCTTGTCAGAATTATCTAGTACTTGTTTTTATCTAAGTTTCACTTTGTTTGGGTTGACCCTAGTTTGCTCTACAGAATAGGAGTAGAGAAGGATTTTTGTTGTTATTAAATTAAGGTGTATCTCAATATCTAGCCGTTCTGCTTTGATAAATTGCAAAATAAGGTCAATAGATTTTAGTTTTATTCATGAAGTTAAAATTTTTATTAATTTGAAAATTTGGTCATGAGTTTTACTACAGTATTTACCTAATTTAATGCTTCACAGTCTTTAAGAATACGTAATTACCATTGTTAAAATTCTTTGAAAGGGAGAAGAAAGCTCTTTTTGCACTAGTTATATTGGTACTGGCACTGGTGAGAGAACTTAGTCCAGCAAGTGGGCCTATTGGTCCTTTTTGCCAAACCCAAAGATGATACTACCAGTGGTTGTCTATTTTACCTCTACTCTGTCTCAAACCTTTTTGTTCTTCTAATGAAGTTCAAAAGGTTGGGCCATTTTATGGAGGTAGCTTTGCATACTTGGATTCTGTCTGCTCCCAGAAGTCTGTATCTGAGTGACACAAATCGGTCACATTCCATTTTGAAGTGAAGGGCAATTTCATATGCTTTTCTGCAGAGATTACAGAGTTCATCTTCAACTATCCCACAGATCTTTGAATGTCTTTTAAGTCTGCAGTGGCCTATTAGTACTCCGATGATGAGACAGATTTCTTTCCTAGTTAGGCCCAGCAGCCACTTTGTTTTGGAGGGAGAGGGGCTTTTGATAAATTGTTTCGCTTGTCTAAGCCCCATGCATTCCCTCCATTCTTTACCTGATTTTTTCCAGGTCCAATCAAGGACTTCTTTCCGCTGATGCTTTTTGGATATTCCTATTGCAGGTTCCGGACCTACAATAGGAAATTCCGCTCCTTTCCTTGCAAGGGCATAGACTTTTTCATTGCTTTTAATTCCTTTGTGACCAGGGACCCACACTAGTTCCACCCTCTTGGAGCAGGCCAGTGTCTCCAAAGCCTGTTTACAATCCTGCACCAGTGTGGAGGTCACTTAGGGAGACTCCAATGCTTGTAGTGCCGACTGACTATCCGAATAGATAGTGATGCCAGCATTGTCGCAATTGGTAACTTCTAAACCGGTGGCTGCAGAAAGTATAGCAAACACCTCTGCTTGAAATGCTGTAGCATGTTTACCTAGTGGTATGCTTAGTTCTATATTCAGGTTCTCTATATAGACTCCTGTGCCCGTTAAACTAGTAGTCCTTTTGAGTTTCTACTGAACCCTGTGCCCAGTCTATTATGTTAGGGTACAGATAGCTAACCTTACTGTCTAAAGTAAGGTTTTTATCAAGCGGTGGAGAGAGGTACCGTAAAATAGGTAACTGTTTTTTCACCTTCTTGGCTATTTCTAAATGGCCGGTGTGTGTATCCCTGTTAATTTCCACTGTCTGTTATCCTTCATTCTTAAAAATGCTATAGCTGCCTCACCTATTATCTATAGGTGTAGCGGATTCAATAACATTTCCAGGGTCTTTGTAGGTGTAGTGTGGAATGCCCCAGTAATGCTAATACAGGCCATTCTTTGAATGCCACATAGCATTCGCATATGAGTTGCATTATTTAGGGCTACCCACCACATCACACTTCCGTATTGTATTCTAGGTCTAATTATTTCGACTTTAGGGTTAAAGCTCCAAGTTATGCCTACAGCACGTCTTACTTGCCAAAAGGCTTTTATAGTTTTCCTTTTAACTTCTGTCAAATGTGGTCCCCAGTTCAGTTTTGAATCTATGGTATTACCAAAGTATTTGATGTTCTGTCTTAGTTGAAGCTGCTTACCAAAGAATTTTGGAGCCTTGAAGGCATCCAGTTTACGTTTCTTGGTAAAAAGAATCAACTCAATCTTTAATGGGTTAACTGATAAGTTCATATCAGTACAGCATGTCTGAACAATGTTCCATGAGACTTGCATTCATTCAAAAATGGTATTCATGAACTTTCCTGTGATGAGAACCACGCCGTCATCTGCGAATGCCTGGCCATAAATCCCAGCTTCCTACAGTCTATTAAATAGTTCATTAGTTACCAGGCGCCACAGCAGTGGTGAGATGCAGCTCAACTGGGAGTACCACCTCATCGCTTGCGCCTGCAATCTGACTGCTTCTTCTGAAACAATAATAATTCTATTTTTTAGTATGAATCTTACCCAACTAAGTACCGTTGGGGCAGATATGTTTACTAAGGCTTTACAGACTGCTTCCGGTTCAGTCTTATCAAATGCCCCTTCTATGTCAAAAAAGAGTCCTAACACAGACTCCATAAAGTGCAAGGAATTTTCTATTTTCCCTATAAGAGAGTGTAGGGCTGTATCTGTAGATTTTCCCTGGAGATAAGCATGTTGTTTTGGGTGCATTGGATAATAAGGCGGAACTTTGTTAGTTAAGTGAACTGCCACAAACTTCAGTATCTTAAATATAAAGGAGGTTAGACTTATAGGTCGATAGGCTTTAGCAATACTATAATCCTCCTTGCAGTAATTAGGAATAAAGGCAATTAATGATTTCCTCCAGGACTCCGGTATATATCCAAGTGCCAGTGAGGATCTGATCAATGCTTTGATTTGAGGAAGTAGTACGTTAAGACCCTCTTTGAGCATATAAGGAAATATACCATCCGTACCCAGGGCCTTATATGGTTTGAGCTCTCCCACAGCCCATTTAATGGCCTCTTCGGTAACGACTGCCTCAACCCATGTCCATTCCTCTTTAATAAGGACTTATTCATTTGGGTCCGGGATAGGAGGATTGTCTTTATTTTTACCTTACTACCCGGAAAGTGGGTCTCCAGTAAATGAGTCAAAGTTTCCTCAAGACTGGAGGTCCACTTGTTGTCAGGTTTCTTTAAAGCTCCTAATGATTGACGCTTGTTATTGCCTATGATTTTTATTAACCAGGAGGCTTCAGACATTTTTTCCAGACAAATGGCAATATTTGCAAATCCTTGGAGGTCCGTATGCTTACCCTAGGTTTGTCTTCAATTAGGGGAGGTCAGATGATTCTTCCTCCTTTTTCCCCTAAGCCTTTAATCATTCCCCTAAAACAAATAGGTTGTTGTATTACAACGAGGGTGGATTTAACCCCTGTAAGAAGCTTAGCTAATTTTCCCATAGCCAATTTATTATGCTGCATATTAATCTGTCCTACCTTAATCACATTGGATTCCATTGTCGATAAGGGGAAGTAGGAAGTGCAGGAGGCTAATGGCGCCTGCTCCTCCTGTGAGGGATTGCTGGGTCTTGAGGCAGTTGGTGTCGCCCTCCAAACTGGTAAGCTGACTAGCTTGTAGTTTATGCGCCACTCATGAGCCTCAAACCACGCCACCTTAAACACCGCTCTCAGTTGTCCTGGGTCGCCATCAGTTCCTAAAAACTGCCATCTCGAGATTCCGGCACATCCTCATTCTGGTAATCTAAGATTCTTGTTAGCCTGGCGGGATCGTTCGCCTCAGCTCCCAGCATAATAACAATTCTACCGGGCCAGGGAGCCTCGGTGGACCGCCTCATCACAAACCTTCAGTCAGTGGGAGGGACCCAGTCCAGTAGCCAATCCCTAGTCTCTTTGTTGGTGCAGGTGAGGAGGAACAATTCTGATAGCCAGAGTTTTTAAAGGCCATAGGTTTCCTTCTGGTGTGACTCATTACAACTGAGATCGATTTCGACTATGAGGAGCCTGCGTACGAGTTGTACCTCATTCTGTGTGATAGGCTCATCCTCCTGGCTCCCCATTATAACCACCTGCAATGCCCTCCCAGCTCCAGCGTCCCTGTAGGATCGGGTATTTCCCTGACCCAACTGAGTTTCTTGCTGTGAGGAAGGTCCTGCGACAAAGTCGTTGGCCCTTCTAGACGATTGCTTCGGCCTTTTTTTATCTTGCCGGCGGGTATCTGTAGGTGGGGACTCCTCTGCCGGCCTCTGTATTCCGACCTCGGCTGACACTGGATTGAGGCGATAAGGAAATCCCCTTTAGCAGCTTCATATGAAAGGTGATCCTATGGTGTGTACTGTAGATATCATAGTTTGGTGCTGTGGTAGTGTACTGTGTGGGTGTCAGTGTAATTGTTCCCCCAACCTGGAGGGCCAATGGCTGATTGCGGTCAAATGACTGGGCATTGGGGCTGCCAACTCCCTACGCCTCCTTGCTATAGTTATATGCTGGTCTATTTCTACCCGTTGGTCATTCATTGAGGTTATTGTGGAGCCAAAGTATTTGAATACTTCTGCTCTCAGAAATGATTTTCATTCTAAGAAGATTCTGTTATTGGGGCAGAATTTTGAGCTTATTATCATATATTTTATTTTGTCTTCATGGAGTTTCTCAATGTCCTCTTGATTACTTCCAAGGACAGCTATATCATCTGCGTTTTCAAGGATTTTATGATTCATTCCGACGTGGGCCCTTCCATATTCCTGTGATGCTGTTCTTATTACCTTCTCGAGGGCTAAATTGAACAACATAGGTGATGGTCCATCTCTCTGTCGTTTAATGGGCACAATTACTGTAACTTTCCAATCATTAGGAATTTTCTTTTCTTTCTAGCTCAGATTCAGAAGGTGGAGGCACATACATCTTTTGGCCTTCGCCACTCATTTACTTGATTATTTCAGGAGTGATTTCATCAAGTCCTGCTGTCTTGCCTAGTTTGATCTTGGCGACAGCTTCCTGCAATTATTCTCTAATGTATTCATCCTCAACCCAAACATCCTCTTTTTGCATCAAGCTGTTATAATTTGGCTTCTTCCCTCTGATCCTTGTTCAGTTGATGAGAAGAGGGAGTCCTCGGACTCAGATGGTTCTTCCAAGCTGCTTTCTTTTCTTCGATAGCCGTTTTCACTTCTTCTGTCCTTCAGGCTGTTCTTTACGCTCCAGTTCCAACATTCTTATCAAAACACTTCCACTGTCCCACTGAACTCAAGATCATCACAATGGAGACTCAAACATTTGATTTATAGAAGAAGAATGGTTTCAGTTTTACACTGATAGGTCAGCCACTGAAGCAAGACAAAACTTGCTGCACCTGTTGGTTGCCTTGCCTGTAACTTTGACAGGAAAATCTGTGTTGTCTTAATGGCTCTTAAGATGATAAACTAATAGTAGTCATTCCTTCTGACTCACACTCTGCTATTGTCAGTTTAAACACCAACGGTCAAAAATTCTCATAATGTACTTTAAAGGCAACAATTTCTAGAATAACTTATCACTAGGGAGGTCAGTCTTAATGCTGCAATAGATCACATTCTATGTTTGAATCTCAGTTAATTAACAGGTTGATGCCCTAGCCAAACAAGGCTCCCAGTTGGTCATGCTTCCCTTAACAACTAAATTTTCTACTAATACTTAAAAAAAGCTGAACAATAAAATGCTGTAAGTTTATTTTCTAACAGTGCTCAAGAGGAAAATTGTGGACTGCCCTTCTCAATTCAAATTGTTGTGTCCCACCTGATCTTCTCTCGTATGACTCAGTTACCACTTTCTAATCAATCATCGATCTTGACTATTTGAATGCTCACCTCCACTAGATACAAGTGACAGATGACCTTCACTACTAATTATGCAGCATTTCCTCAGCTGTGATATAAAGCCACTTATATGAATGTCTTCATCTCGAAGAAATGAAGTAGAATTTCTCTGCTGATGATACTAATTGGTTAAAATCGGCACAACTTTATTGGGCTGCAAGCAGTCTCATGGCAGAAGAGTCATGATCATATTGCATAAGAAGAAAAAAAACTTTAGAAATAATTCAAATTTAATAGAATTTGGCTGAATTCTGTGATAATATTTTCAGGAAATCTAGCAAATATTATTTTCTTCAAACATAAATATTAGTTTATGTTTCTTCTTTTCAGTTTGACTATAATTATTTATGTTTAACAGTGTTTATACTCTACAAATACTATTGTATACTGAATATCATTTAAAAAATGGTTAACGATTTTCAAATCTCAGCTCTAGTAATAATTAAAAAATAGAATATAAATTGTTTCACAAAGTAATGGGGAAAACATATTGAACGAAAAGGTGTCCAGAGGAGTGAGATTCTATGTACGGTATGAGCTAGGCAACAGTAGCCCCTGATGCAGCTGTATTTCCACTCTCATGACATAGGTCTGTTCCCACCATTTTTCTGTAACACTAATTCTTATCACTAGGGAGGTCAGTCTTAATGCTGCAATAGATCACATTCTATGTTTGAATCTCAGTTAATTAACAGGTTGATGCCCTAGCCAAACAAGGCTCCCAGTTGGTCATGCTTCCCTTAACAACTAAATTTTCTACTAATACTTAAAAAAAGCTGAACAATAAAATGCTGTAAGTTTATTTTCTAACAGTGCTCAAGAGGAAAATTGTGGACTGCCCTTCTCAATTCAAATTGTTGTGTCCCACCTGATCTTCTCTCGTATGACTCAGTTACCACTTTCTAATCAATCATCGATCTTGACTATTTGAATGCTCACCTCCACTAGATACAAGTGACAGATGACCTTCACTACTAATTATGCAGCATTTCCTCAGCTGTGATATAAAGCCACTTATATGAATGTCTTCATCTCGAAGAAATGAAGTAGAATTTCTCTGCTGATGATACTAATTGGTTAAAATCGGCACAACTTTATTGGGCTGCAAGCAGTCTCATGGCAGAAGAGTCATGATCATATTGCATAAGAAGAAAAAAAACTTTAGAAATAATTCAAATTTAATAGAATTTGGCTGAATTCTGTGATAATATTTTCAGGAAATCTAGCAAATATTATTTTCTTCAAACATAAATATTAGTTTATGTTTCTTCTTTTCAGTTTGACTATAATTATTTATGTTTAACAGTGTTTATACTCTACAAATACTATTGTATACTGAATATCATTCAAAAAATGGTTAACGATTTTCAAATCTCAGCTCTAGTAATAATTAAAAAATAGAATATAAATTGTTTCACAAAGTAATGGGGAAAACATATTGAACGAAAAGGTGTCCAGAGGAGTGAGATTCTATGTACGGTATGAGCTAGGCAACAGTAGCCCCTGATGCAGCTGTATTTCCACTCTCATGACATAGGTCTGTTCCCACCATTTTTCTGTAACACTAATTATCTTTGCAAATATGCATAAGAAAATTCCAGTATTTTTGGTGTTTACATTCTTATAACTTAATCTTCATTGAAAAGAAAAATTCAAAATTCTTGAAGTACTCAATTGTATTTAATTTATCATATTCATTATTATTGTATACATTTTTCATGAGTTTCAATTTTTTAAATATAATATAGATTATTCAGTATTATTATTAAAAATTATTTATTGTGATTTCATTTAGAATATGCTTCTTTTTTTTTTTAACAGGTGCTGTCCTACATGCCATGTACACCGCACAGTTATAAAAAAAATTGATCTTTGAAAATTACCAAATATATTAATTATTCAACTAAAAAAGATTCATTTTTACAAAGGGGGGCAATAAAATTAATTCCCTAGTAGATTTTCCACTGACTAACCTGCGATTAGATGGTTACATTACAAATTTTTCTGAGCAAGATGTAATATATGATCTAGTGGGTGTTATAAATCATTATGGGACCCTGTCCGGAGGCCATTGTAAGACTTTTTTTTTTTTTATTCCTTGTCATTATTTTTGATTTAATTCAATTACATTTGATTTTGATTGTTGTTTTTACCTTATTAGTGATTAAAATTACTAATATTGTTTCTAGATACCGCATACTGCAAAAACCAAAAATGTGAAGGATGGTACTGTTATGATGATATGAATGTCACGCCCATAAAAAGTGAGGACATCCCCGTAAGTATCAAACCTTATTTAATTTATATAGACATAAAATATGTAGTTTTTAAGTATTTTATATAAAATATTCTTAAATGGCTAACAAAATATTCCATTACATGGAATTTCGATACAGTCCTAATAGCAATAGCTGTTTCCATGCATGTCCATTGTTTCCATGAATCCATTTTGGAATAAATTTCCTGCATCATTAATATCATTTAAAGAAGTGACTAATTTCTACTTTCGCTTACCTGTATAAGAAATTTATATGGCATTATTAATATTGTGGTCATGAACAGTTTTGAATCCAAGTTTTAAACGGAAATACATGTCTTGAGGTCCGCTAAGTCTAAATAGTTAAATTTCTCAAAATAAGATGTTTGAACAGCTCATAAAAAAAGTTGTATGGAACTGAAATTTCTTTCTAGGATGTTATAGCAACTTTTTTGCCATAATTGACTCACTGAAAGTGGCACTTGATATCATCAATTTTATAAATTATTATTAGTCTTGAAAATGGCTCTTATCAATTTTAATTAAACTATGTTATATCTATATAAAAATTATTGTTATTATTAATTCCTAGAATCCGTTAGGTAGGACGTAGGTCTGTCAAGAAGTTCCTCTAAGAATCAAGATCTGTAGCAAGCTCCCTGACTCGAGACTAGTTCTGTTTGGCACTATGCATTTCCTTCTCTGAATTTGTCTTTCTCTAGGCTGCTCACATCTTCACTGTCCTTGGGGGTTCCATTCTACTAGACTCTGCTGGATTATGTCGTGCTCCTTTTTACAGTGTGTGTCCCAGCTTTTTTCATTTCCGACATTTAATGACCTGATCTATCAGGAAATATAACTTAAATTGTCTTTAGTTAATGTCAGTCAGATTTTAAACTCATTGAAATAGTCTGACAGGGCTGAATACTTAATTTCAGAGTGGCTTCATCTAAAGTATCTTAATTTTTTTTTTTTTTAAATAATTAATAAAAAATAGATAAATATAATATATTAAATCATTTGATATATAACTAAAGGAGAAATAAGGGCACGTAAAATAGTAGGACCAAACATTAACGAAGGCAACTAGCCGAGAAGTTAGGAATGGTCATGATCGAATTTACTCCAGTATGATATATTCTATGTTATATATGTTGCATCCTGGCAAAATAAAATTAAGTTAAAGCTTAAAATACACAACATATCATGCAGGTTGGTATTAAGGAAGAAAAAAAGATATTTGTTATAAAAATCTGACTTAAGCTAATCGAGTAGATAGAACTAAATTATTGAATTGAATTGAAGGGAAGGATGGTTGGGGTTCTTATCTTACTAATTATCTTTGCAAATATGCATTAGAAAATTCCAGTATTTTTGGTGTTTTCATTCATATACTCAATTGTATTTAATTTTTCATATTCATTATTATTGTATACATTTTTCATGAGTTTCAATTTTTTAAATATAATATAGATTATTCAGTATTATTATTAAAAATTATTTATTGTGATTTCATTTAGAATATGCTTCTTTTTTTTTTAACAGGTGCTGTCCTATATGCCATGTACACCGCACAGTTATAAAAAAAATTTATCTTTGAAAATTACCAAATATATTAATTATTCAACTAAAAAAGATTCATTTTTACAAAGGGGGCAATAAAATTAATTCCCTAGTAGATTTTTCACTGACTAATCTGCGATTAGATGGTTACATTACAAATTTTTCTGAGCAAGATGTAATATATGATCTAGTGGGTGTTATAAATCATTATGGGACCCTGTCCGGAGGCCATTGTAAGACTTTTTTTTTTTTTTATTCCTCGTCATTATTTTTGATTTAATTCAATTACATTTGATTTTGATTGTTGTTTTTACCATATTAGTGATTAAAATTACTAATATTGTTTCTAGATACCGCATACTTCAAAAACCAAAAATGTGAAGGATGGTACTGTTATGATGATATGAATGTCACGCCCATAAAAAGTGAGGACATCCCCGTAAGTATCAAACCTTATTTAATTTATATAGACAGAAAATATGTAGTTTTTAAGTATTTTATATAAAATATTCTTAAATGGCCAACAAAATACTCCATTACATGGCATTTTGATACAGTCCTAATAGCAATTGCTGTTTCCATGCATGTCCATTGATTCCATGAATCCATTTTGGAATAAATTTCATGCATCATTAATTTCATTTAAAGAAGTGAATAATTTCTACTTTCGCTTACCTGTATAAGAAATTTATATGGCATTATTAATATTGTGGTCATGAACAGTTTTGAATCCAAGTTTTAAACGGAAATACATGTCTTGAGGTCCGCTAAGTCTAAATAGTTAAATTTCTCAAAATAAGATGTTTGAACAGCTCATAAAAAAAGTTATATGGAACTGAAATTTCTTTCTAGGATGTTATAGCAAATTTTTTGCCAAAATTGACTTACTGAAAGTGGCACTTAATATCATCAATTTTATAAATTATTAATAATCTTGAAAATGGCTCTTAACAATTTTAATTAAACTATGTTATATCTATATAAAAATAATTGTTATTATTAATTCCTAGAGTCCGTTAGGTAGGACGTAGTTCTGTCAAGAAGTTCCTCTAAGAATCAAGATCTGTCAGGTTTTAAACTCATTGAAATAGTCTGACAGGGCTGAATACATATTTTCAGAATAGCTTCATCTAAAGTACCTTAATTTTTTTTTTTTTTGAATAATTAATAAAAAATAGATAAATATAATATATTAAATTATTTGATATATAACTAAAGGAGAAATAAGTGCACGTAAAATAGTAGGACCAAGCATTAACGAAGGCAACTAGCCGAGAAGTTAGGAATGGTCATAATCGAATTTACTCCAGTATGATATATTCTATGTTATATATGTTGCATCCTGGCAAAATAAAATTAGGTTAAAGCTTAAAATACACAACATATCATGGAGGTTGGTATTAAGGAAGAGAAAAATATATTTGTTATAAAAATCTGACTTAAGCTAATCGAGTAGATAGAACTAAATTATTGAATTGAATTGAAGGGAATTATGGTTGGGGTTATTATCTTACTAATTATCTTTGCAAATATGCATTAGAAAATTCCAGTATTTTTGGTGTTTTCATTCTTATACTCAATTGTATTTAATTTTTCATATTCATTATTATTGTATACATTTTTCATGAGTTTCAATTTTTTAAATATAATATAGATTATTCAGTATTATTATTAAAAATTATTTATTGTGATTTCATTTAGAATATGCTTCTTTTTTTTTTAACAGGTGCTGTCCTACATGCCATGTACACCGCACAGTTATAAGAAAAATTGATCTTTGAAAATTACCAAATATATTAATTATTCAACTAAAAAAGATTCATTTTTACAAAGGGGGTCAATAAAATTCATTCCCTAGTAGATTTTCCACTGACTAACCTGCGATTAGATGGTTACATTACAAATTTTTCTGAGCAAGATGTAATATATGATCTAGTGGGTGTTATAAATCATTATGGGACCCTGTCCGGAGGACATTGTAAGACTTTTTTTTTTTTTTATTCCTTGTCATTATTTTTGATTTAATTCAATTACATTTGATTTTGATTGTTGTTTTTACCTTATTAGTGATTAAAATTACTAATATTGTTTCTAGATACCGCATACTGCAAAAACCAAAAATGTGAAGGATGGTACTGTTATGATGATATGAATGTCACGCCCATAAAAAGTGAGGACATCCCCGTAAACATTTTGGAATTCCATCCCACTTAAAATCCGCCATGCACCATCCTTATCCACATTTAAAACCCTCCTTTTCCAATTCCTCCTTACAATTCAATCAGACGCTGGGTAGCCTATATTGTATTATTATACTATTGTTGCATTGTATGTATGTATATGTGTATGTATGTATATGTATATATATATTAATATATGTATATTGTATATATACTATTGTACTATTATTGGATTCTCACTATTATTGTATTATTGGGTGTATATATTGTGTATGTACGATTACACTATTATTGTATTTCGATTATACTATTATGTTCTACGAACATACTACTATTACTATAACATCTTTATTATTATTTGTCGCTCATTTATAATTTCATAGCGTATTGTGTATAGCAACTATTTTGCAGTATTAGGACATTATTTCTCATATTATGGCTTCCGATATCTGTACAGTTATGTAAACACTTCTTTTATCCCTTATTTTTTAGTTGTTTTTTTTGTTTGTTTGTTTGTTTTTGTTTATTGTAATATACATTTTGGCCAGATGTAATGTTTAATTTTATGTACAATATTGTTATTCTCAAGGGACGTAGTCCCAGAATAAAGTTGATTCTTCTATCTATCTATCTATCTATCAAACCTTATTTAATTTATATAGACATAAAATATGTAGTTTTTAAGTATTTTATATAAAATATTCTTAAATGGCTAACAAAATATTCCATTACATGGCATTTCGATACAGTCCTAATAGCAATAGCTGTTTCCATGCATGTCCATTGTTTCCATGAATCCATTTTGGAATAAATTTCATGCATCATTAATTTCATTTAAAGAAGTGAATAATTTCTTCTGTCGCTTACCTGTATAAGAAATTTATATGGCATTATTAATATTGTGGTCATGAACAGTTTTGAATCCAAGTTTTAAACGGAAATACATGTATTGAGGTCCGCTAAGTCTAAATAGTTAAATTTCTCAAAATAAGATGTTTGAACAGCTCATAAAAAAAGTTGTATGGAACTGAAATTTCTTTCTAGGATGTTATAGCAACTTTTTTACCAAAATTGACTTACTGAAAGTGGCACTTAATATCATCAATTTTATAAATTATTAATAATCTTGAAAATGGCTCTTAACAATTTCAATTAAACTATGTTACATCTATATAAAAATTGTTGTTATTATTAATTCCTAGAATCCGTTAGGTAGGACGTAGTTCTGTCAAGAAGTTCCTCTAAGAATCAAGATCTGTAGCAAGCTCCCTGACTCGAGACTAGTTCTGTTTGGCACTATGCATTTCCTTCTCTGCATTCGTCTTTCTCTAGGCTGCTCACATCTTCACTGTCCTTGGGGGTTCCATTCTACTAGACTCTGCTGGATTATGTCGTGCTCCTTTTTACAGTGTGTGTCCCAGCTTTTTTCATTTCCGACATTTAATAACCTGATCTATCAGGAAATATAACTTAAATTGTCTTTAATTAATATCAGTCAGGTTTTAAACTAATTGAAATAGTCTGACAGGGCTGAATACTTATTTTCAGAATGGCTTCATCTAAAGTACCTTAATTTTTTTTTTTTTGGAATAATTAATAAAAAATAGATAAATATAATATATTAAATCATTTGATATATAACTAAAGGAGAAATAAGGGCACGTAAAATAGTAGGACCAAGCATTAACGAAGGCAACTAGCCGAGAAGTTAGGAATGGTTGATCGAATTTACTCCAGTATGATATATTCTATGTTATATATGTTGCATCCTGGCAAAATAAAATTAAGTTAAAGCTTAAAATACACAACATATCATGCAGGTTGGTATTAAGGAAGAAAAAAAGATATTTGTTATAAAAATCTGACTTAAGCTAATCGAGTAGATAGAACTAAATTATTGAATTGAATTGAAGGGAATTATGGTTGGGGTTATTATCTTACTAATTATCTTTGCAAATATGCATTAGAAAATTCCAGTATTTTTGGTGTTTTCATTCTAATAATATAATCTTCATTGAAAAGAAAAATTCAAAATTCTTGAAGTACTCAATTGTATTTAATTTTTCATATTCATTATTATTGTATACATTTTTCATGAGTTTCAATTTTTTAAATATAATATAGATTATTCAGTATTATTATTAAAAATTATTTATTGTGATTTCAATTGTATTTAATTTTTCATATTCATTATTATTGTATAGATTATTCAGTATTATTATTAAAAATTATTTATTGTGATTTCATTTAGAATATGCTTCTTTTTTTTTTTTTGACAGGTGCTGTCCTACATGCCATGTACACTACACAGTTATAAAAAAAATTGATCTTTGAAAATTACCAAATATATTAATTATTCAACTAAAAAGATTCATTTTTACAAAGCGGGTCAATAAAATTCATTCCCTAGTAGATTTTCCACTGATTAACCTGCGATTAGATGGTTACATTACAAATTTTTCTGAGCAAGATGTAAAATATGATCTAGTGGGTGTTATAAATCATTATGGGACCCTGTCCGGAGGCCATGGTAAGACTTTTTTTTTTTTATTCCTTGTCATTTTTTTTGGTTTAATTCAGTTACATTTGATTTTGATTGTTGTTTTTACCTTATTAGTGATTAAAATTACTAATATTGTTTCTAGACACCGCATACTGCAAAAACCAAAAAGGTGAAGGATGGTACTGTTATGATGATATGAATGTCACGCCCATAAAAAGTGAGGACATCCCCGTAAGTATCAAACCTTATTTAATTTATATAGACAGAAAATATGTAGTTTTTAAGTATTTTATATAAAATATTCTTAAATGGCTAACAAAATATTCCATTACATGGCATTTCGATACAGTCCTAATAGCAATTGCTGTTTCCATGCATGTCCATTGATTCCATGAATCCATTTTGGAATAAATTTCATGCATCATTAATTTCATTTAAAGAAGTGAATAATTTCTACTTTCGCTTACCTGTATAAGAAATTTATATGGCATTATTAATATTGTGGTCATGAACAGTTTTGAATCCAAGTTTTAAACGGAAATACATGTCTTGAGGTCCGCTAAGTCTAAATAGTTAAATTTCTCAAAATAAGATGTTTGAACAGCTCATAAAAAAAGTTATATGGAACTGAAATTTCTTTCTAGGATGTTATAGCAAATTTTTTGCCAAAATTGACTTACTGAAAGTGGCACTTAATATCATCAATTTTATAAATTATTAATAATCCTGAAAATGGCTCTTAACAATTTTAATTAAACTATGTTATATCTATATAAAAATAATTGTTATTATTAATTCCTAGAGTCCGTTAGGTAGGACGTAGTTCTGTCAAGAAGTTCCTCTAAGAATCAAGATTTGTCAGGTTTTAAACTCATTGAAATAGTCTGACAGGGCTGAATACTTATTTTCAGAATAGCTTCATCTAAAGTACCTTAATTTTTTTTTTTTTGGAATAATTAATAAAAAATAGATAAATATAATATATTAAATCATTTGATATATAACTAAAGGAGAAATAAGGGCACATAAAATAGAAGGACGAAGCATTAACAAAGGCAACTAGCCGAGAAGTTAGGAATGGTAGATCGAATTTACTCCAGTATGATATATTCTATGTTATATATGTTGCATCCTGGCAAAATAAAATTAAGTTAAAGCTTAAAATACACAACATATCATGCAGGTTGGTATTAAGGAAGAAAAAAAGATATTTGTTATAAAAATCTGACTTAAGCTAATCGAGTAGATAGAACTAAATTATTGAATTGAATTGAAGGGAAGGATGGTTAGGGTTATTATCTTACTAATTATTTTTGCAAATATGCATTAGAAAATTCCAGTATTTTTGGTGTTTTCATTCTTATACTCAATTGTATTTAATTTTTCATATTCATTATTATTGTATACATTTTTCATGAGTTTCAATTTTTTAAATATAATATAGATTATTCAGTATTATTATTAAAAATTATTTATTGTGATTTCATTTAGAATATGCTTCTTTTTTTTTTAACAGGTGCTGTCCTACATGCCATGTACACCGCACAGTTATAAGAAAAATTTATCTTTGAAAATTACCAAATATATTAATTATTCAACTAAAAAAGATTCATTTTTACAAAGGGGGTCAATAAAATTCATTCCCTAGTAGATTTTCCACTGACTAACTCTGCGATTAGATGGTTACATTACAAATTTTTCTGAGCAAGATGTAATATATGATCTAGTGGGTGTTATAAATCATTATGGGACCCTGTGCGGAGGCCATTGTAAGACTTTTTTTTTTTTTATTCCTCGTCATTATTTTTGATTTAATTCAATTACATTTGATTTTGATTGTTGTTTTTACCTTATTAGTGATTAAAATTACTAATATTGTTTCTAGACACAGCATACTGCAAAAACCAAAAATGTGAAGGATGGTACTGTTATGATGATATGAATGTCACGCCCATAAAAAGTGAGGACATCCCCGTAAGTATCAAACCTTATTTAATTTATATAGACAGAAAATATGTAGTTTTTAAGTATTTTATATAAAATATTCTTAAATGGCTAACAAAATATTCCATTACATGGCATTTGGATACAGTCCTAATAGCAATAGCTGTTTCCATGCATGTCCATTGTTTCCATGAATCCATTTTGGAATAAATTTCATGCATCATTAATATCATTTAAAGAAGTGAATAATTTCTACTTTCACTTACCTGTATAAGAAATTTATATGGCAATATTAATATTGTGGTCATGAACAGTTTTGAATCCAAGTTTTAAACGGAAATACATGTATTGAGGTCCGCTAAGTCTAAATAGTTAAATTTCTCAAAATAAGATGTTTGAACAGCTCATAAAAAAAGTTGTATGGAACTGAAACTTCTTTCTAGGATGTTATAGCAACTTTTTTACCAAAATTGACTTACTGAAAGTGGCACTTAATATCATAAATTTTATAAATTATTAATAATCTTGAAAATGGCTCTTAACAATTTTAATTAAACTATGTTACATCTATATAAAAATTATTGTTATTATTAATTCCTAGAATCCGTTAGGTAGGACGTAGTTCTGTCAAGAAGTTCCTCTAAGAATCAAGATCTGTAGCAAGCTCCCTGACTCGAGACTAGTTCTGTTTGGCACTATGCATTTCCTTCTCTGAATTCGTCTTTCTCTAGGCTGCTCACATCTTCACTGTCCTTGGGGGTTCCATTCTACTAGACTCTGCTGGATTATGTCGTGCTCCTTTTTACAGTGTGTGTCCCAGCTTTTTTCATTTCCGACATTTAATAACCTGATCTATCAGGAAATATAACTTAAATTGTCTTTAATTAATATCAGTCAGGTTTTAAACTAATTGAAATAGTCTGACAGGGCTGAATACTTATTTTCAGAATGGCTTCATCTAAAGTACCTTAATTTTTTTTTTTTTTGGAATAATTAATAAAAAATAGATAAATATAATATATTAAATCATTTGATATATAACTAAAGGAGAAATTAGGGCACGTAAAATAGTAGGACCAAGCATTAACGAAGGCAACTAGCCGAGAAGTTAGGAATGGTTGATCGAATTTACTCCAGTATGATATATTCTATGTTATATATGTTGCATCCTGGCAAAATAAAATTAAGTTAAAGCTTAAAATACACAACATATCATGCAGGTTGGTATTAAGGAAGAAAAAAAGATATTTGTTATAAAAATCTGACTTAAGCTAATCGAGTAGATAGAACTAAATTATTGAATTGAATTGAAGGGAATTATGGTTGGGGTTATTATCTTACTAATTATCTTTGCAAATATGCATTAGAAAATTCCAGTATTTTTGGTGTTTTCATTCTAATACTATAATCTTCATTGAAAAGAAAAATTCAAAATTCTTGAAGTACTCAATTGTATTTAATTTTTCATATTCATTATTATTGTATACATTTTTCATGAGTTTCAATTTTTTGAATATAATATAGATTATTCAGTATTATTATTAAAAATTATTTATTGTGATTTTAATTGTATTTAATTTTTCATATTCATTATTATTGTATAGATTATTCAGTATTATTATTAAAAATTATTTATTGTGATTTCATTTAGAATATGCCTCTTTTTTTTTTTTGACAGGTGCTGTCCTACATGCCATGTACACTACACAGTTATAAAAAAAATGATCTTTGAAAATTACCAAATATATTAATTATTCAACTAAAAAAGATTCATTTTTACAAAGGGGGTCAATAAAATTCATTCCCTAGTAGATTTTCCACTGACTAACCTGTGATTAGATGGTTACATTACAAATTTTTCTGAGCAAGATGTAATATATGATCTAGTGGGTGTTATAAATCATTATGGGACCCTGTTCGGAGGCCATTGTAAGACTTTTTTTTTTATTCCTCGTCATTATTTTTTATTTAATTCAATTACATTTGATTTTGATTGTTGTTTTTACCTTATTAGTGATTAAAATTACTAATATTGTTTCTAGACACAGCATACTGCAAAAACCAAAAATGTGAAGGATGGTACTGTTATGATGATATGAATGTCACGCCCATAAAAAGTGAGGACATCCCCGTAAGTATCAAACCTTATTTAATTTATATAGACAGAAAATATGTAGTTTTTAAGTATTTTATATAAAATATTCATAAATGGCTAACAAAATATTCCATTACATGGCATTTCGATACAGTCCTAATAGCAATTGCTGTTTCCATGCATGCCCATTGTATCCATGAATCCATTTTGGAATAAATTTCATGCATCATTAATATCATTTAAAGAAGTGAATAATTTCTACTTTCACTTACCTGTATAAGAAATTTATATGGCAATATTAATATTGTGGTCATGAACAGTTTTGAATCCAAGTTTTAAACGGAAATACATGTATTGAGGTCCGCTAAGTCTAAATAGTTAAATTTCTCAAAATAAGATGTTTGAACAGCTCATAAAAAAAGTTGTATGGAACTGAAACTTCTTTCTAGGATGTTATAGCAACTTTTTTACCAAAATTGACTTACTGAAAGTGGCACTTAATATCATAAATTTTATAAATTATTAATAATCTTGAAAATGGCTCTTAACAATTTTAATTAAACTATGTTACATCTATATAAAAATTATTGTTATTATTAATTCCTAGAATCCGTTAGGTAGGACGTAGTTCTGTCAAGAAGTTCCTCTAAGAATCAAGATCTGTAGCAAGCTCCCTGACTCGAGACTAGTTCTGTTTGGCACTATGCATTTCCTTCTCTGAATTCGTCTTTCTCTAGGCTGCTCACATCTTCACTGTCCTTGGGGGTTCCATTCTACTAGACTCTGCTGGATTATGTCGTGCTCCTTTTTACAGTGTGTGTCCCAGCTTTTTTCATTTCCGACATTTAATAACCTGATCTATCAGGAAATATAACTTAAATTGTCTTTAATTAATATCAGTCAGGTTTTAAACTAATTGAAATAGTCTGACAGGGCTGAATACTTATTTTCAGAATGGCTTCATCTAAAGTACCTTAATTTTTTTTTTTTTGGAATAATTAATAAAAAATAGATAAATATAATATATTAAATCATTTGATATATAACTAAAGGAGAAATTAGGGCACGTAAAATAGTAGGACCAAGCATTAACGAAGGCAACTAGCCGAGAAGTTAGGAATGGTTGATCGAATTTACTCCAGTATGATATATTCTATGTTATATATGTTGCATCCTGGCAAAATAAAATTAAGTTAAAGCTTAAAATACACAACATATCATGCAGGTTGGTATTAAGGAAGAAAAAAAGATATTTGTTATAAAAATCTGACTTAAGCTAATCGAGTAGATAGAACTAAATTATTGAATTGAATTGAAGGGAAGGATGGTTGGGGTTATTATCTTACTAATTATTTTTGCAAATATGCATTAGAAAATTCCAGTATTTTTGGTGTTTTCATTCTTATACTCAATTGTATTTAATTTTTCATATTCATCATTATTGTATACATTTTTCATGAGTTTCAATTTTTTAAATATAATATAGATTATTCAGTATTATTATTAAAAATTATTTATTGTGATTTCATTTAGAATATGCTTCTTTTTTTTTTAACAGGTGCTGTCTTACATGCCATGTACACCGCACAGTTATAAAAAAAATTTATCTTTGAAAATTACCAAATATATTAATTATTCAACTAAAAAAGATTCATTTTTACAAAGGGGGTCAATAAAATTCATTCCCTAGTAGATTTTCCACTGACTAACCTGCGATTAGATGGTTACATTACAAATTTTTCTGAGCAAGATGTAATATATGATCTAGTGGGTGTTAAAAATCATTATGGGACTCTGTTCAGAGGCCATTGTAAGACTTTTTTTTTTTTTATTCCTCGTCATTGTTTTTGATTTAATTCAATTACATTTGATTTTGATTGTTGTTTTTACCTTATTAGTGATTAAAATTACTAATATTTTTTCTAGACACAGCATACTGCAAAAACCAAAAATGTGAAGGATGGTACTGTTATGATGATATGAATGTCACGCCCATAAAAAGTGAGGACATCCCCGTAAGTATCAAACCTTATTTAATTTATATAGACAGAAAATATGTAGTTTTTAAGTATTTTATATAAAATATTCATAAATGGCTAACAAAATATTCCATTACATGGCATTTCGATACAGTCCTAATAGCAATTGCTGTTTCCATGCATGCCCATTGTATCCATGAATCCATTTTGGAATAAATTTCATGCATCATTAATATCATTTAAAGAAGTGAATAATTTCTACTTTCACTTACCTGTATAAGAAATTTATATGGCAATATTAATATTGTGGTCATGAACAGTTTTGAATCCAAGTTTTAAACGGAAATACATGTATTGAGGTCCGCTAAGTCTAAATAGTTAAATTTCTCAAAATAAGATGTTTGAACAGCTCATAAAAAAAGTTGTATGGAACTGAAACTTCTTTCTAGGATGTTATAGCAACTTTTTTACCAAAATTGACTTACTGAAAGTGGCACTTAATATCATAAATTTTATAAATTATTAATAATCTTGAAAATGGCTCTTAACAATTTTAATTAAACTATGTTACATCTATATAAAAATTATTGTTATTATTAATTCCTAGAATCCGTTAGGTAGGACGTAGTTCTGTCAAGAAGTTCCTCTAAGAATCAAGATCTGTAGCAAGCTCCCTGACTCGAGACTAGTTCTGTTTGGCACTATGCATTTCCTTCTCTGAATTCGTCTTTCTCTAGGCTGCTCACATCTTCACTGTCCTTGGGGGTTCCATTCTACTAGACTCTGCTGGATTATGTCGTGCTCCTTTTTACAGTGTGTGTCCCAGCTTTTTTCATTTCCGATATTTAATAACCTGATCTATCAGGAAATATAACTTAAATTGTCTTTAATTAATATCAGTCAGGTTTTAAACTAATTGAAATAGTCTGACAGGGCTGAATACTTATTTTCAGAATGGCTTCATCTAAAGTACCTTAATTTTTTTTTTTTTTTGGAATAATTAATAAAAAATAGATAAATATAATATATTAAATCATTTGATATATAACTACAGGAGAAATAAGGGCACGTAAAATAGTAGGACGAAGCATTAACAAAGGCAACTAGCCGAGAAGTTAGGAATGGTTGATCGAATTTACTCCAGTATGATATATTCTATGTTATATATGTTGCATCCTGGCAAAATAAAATTAAGTTAAAGCTTAAAATACACAACATATCATGCAGGTTGGTATCAAGGAAGAAAAAAAGATATTTGTTATAAAAATCTGACTTAAGCTAATCGAGTAGATAGAACTAAATTATTGAATTGAATTGAAGGGAATTATGGTTGGGGTTATTATCTTACTAATTATCTTTGCAAATATGCATTAGAAAATTCCAGTATTTTTGGTGTTTTCATTCTAATACTATAATCTTCATTGAAAAGAAAAATTCAAAATTCGTGAAGTACTCAATTGTATTTAATTTTTCATATTCATTATTATTGTATACATTTTTCATGAGTTTCAATTTTTTGAATATAATATAGATTATTCAGTATTATTATTAAAAATTATTTATTGTGATTTTAATTGTATTTAATTTTTCATATTCATTATTATTGTATAGATTATTCAGTATTATTATTAAAAATTATTTATTGTGATTTCATTTAGAATATGCCTCTTTTTTTTTTTTGACAGGTGCTGTCCTACATGCCATGTACACTACACAGTTATAAAAAAAAATGATCTTTGAAAATTACCAAATATATTAATTATTCAACTAAAAAAGATTCATTTTTACAAAGGGGGTCAATAAAATTCATTCCCTAGTAGATTTTCCACTGACTAACCTGTGATTAGATGGTTACATTACAAATTTTTCTGAGCAAGATGTAATATATGATCTAGTGGGTGTTATAAATCATTATGGGACCCTGTTCGGAGGCC
This sequence comes from Nezara viridula, assembly GCA_928085145.1. NCBI lineage: Eukaryota > Metazoa > Arthropoda > Insecta > Hemiptera > Pentatomidae > Nezara > Nezara viridula. Next base: position 55,660,967 of record OV725078.1, on the reverse strand, counting down.
ATTGTAAGACTTTTTTTTTTATTCCTCGTCATTATTTTTTATTTAATTCAATTACATTTGATTTTGATTGTTGTTTTTACCTTATTAGTGATTAAAATTACTAATATTTTTTCTAGACACAGCATACTGCAAAAACCAAAAATGTGAAGGATGGTACTGTTATGATGATATGAATGTCACGCCCATAAAAAGTGAGGACATCCCCGTAAGTATCAAACCTTATTTAATTTATATAGACAGAAAATATGTAGTTTTTAAGTATTTTATATAAAATATTCATAAATGGCTAACAAAATATTCCATTACATGGCATTTCGATACAGTCCTAATAGCAATTGCTGTTTCCATGCATGCCCATTGTATCCATGAATCCATTTTGGAATAAATTTCATGCATCATTAATATCATTTAAAGAAGTGAATAATTTCTACTTTCACTTACCTGTATAAGAAATTTATATGGCAATATTAATATTGTGGTCATGAACAGTTTTGAATCCAAGTTTTAAACGGAAATACATGTATTGAGGTCCGCTAAGTCTAAATAGTTAAATTTCTCAAAATAAGATGTTTGAACAGCTCATAAAAAAAGTTGTATGGAACTGAAACTTCTTTCTAGGATGTTATAGCAACTTTTTTACCAAAATTGACTTACTGAAAGTGGCACTTAATATCATAAATTTTATAAATTATTAATAATCTTGAAAATGGCTCTTAACAATTTTAATTAAACTATGTTACATCTATATAAAAATTATTGTTATTATTAATTCCTAGAATCCGTTAGGTAGGACGTAGGTCTGTCAAGAAGTTCCTCTAAGAATCAAGATCTGTAGCAAGCTCCCTGACTCGAGACTAGTTCTGTTTGGCACTATGCATTTCCTTCTCTGAATTCGTCTTTCTCTAGGCTGCTCACATCTTCACTGTCCTTGGGGGTTCCATTCTACTAGACTCTGCTGGATTATGTCGTGCTCCTTTTTACAGTGTGTGTCCCAGCTTTTTTCATTTCCGACATTTAATAACCTGATCTATCAGGAAATATAACTTAAATTGTCTTTAATTAATATCAGTCAGGTTTTAAACTAATTGAAATAGTCTGACAGGGCTGAATACTTATTTTCAGAATGGCTTCATCTAAAGTACCTTAATTATTTTTTTTTTGGAATAATTAATAAAAAATAGATAAATATAATATATTAAATCATTTGATATATAACTAAAGGAGAAATTAGGGCACGTAAAATAGTAGGACCAAGCATTAACGAAGGCAACTAGCCGAGAAGTTAGGAATGGTTGATCGAATTTACTCCAGTATGATATATTCTATGTTATATATGTTGCATCCTGGCAAAATAAAATTAAGTTAAAGCTTAAAATACACAACATATCATGCAGGTTGGTATTAAGGAAGAAAAAAAGATATTTGTTATAAAAATCTGACTTAAGCTAATCGAGTAGATAGAACTAAATTATTGAATTGAATTGAAGGGAAGGATGGTTAGGGTTATTATCTTACTAATTATTTTTGCAAATATGCATTAGAAAATTCCAGTATTTTTGGTGTTTTCATTCTTATACTCAATTGTATTTAATTTTTCATATTCATTATTATTGTATACATTTTTCATGAGTTTCAATTTTTTAAATATAATATAGATTATTCAGTATTATTATTAAAAATTATTTATTGTGATTTCATTTAGAATATGCTTCTTTTTTTTTTAACAGGTGCTGTCTTACATGCCATGTACACCGCACAGTTATAAAAAAATTTATCTTTGAAAATTACCAAATATATTAATTATTCAACTAAAAAAGATTCATTTTTACAAAGGGGGTCAATAAAATTCATTCCCTAGTAGATTTTCCACTGACTAACCTGCGATTAGATGGTTACATTACAAATTTTTCTGAGCAAGATGTAATATATGATCTAGTGGGTGTTAAAAATCATTATGGGACTCTGTTCAGAGGCCATTGTAAGACTTTTTTTTTTTTTTATTCCTCGTCATTGTTTTTGATTTAATTCAATTACATTTGATTTTGATTGTTGTTTTTACCTTATTAGTGATTAAAATTACTAATATTTTTTCTAGACACAGCATACTGCAAAAACCAAAAATGTGAAGGATGGTACTGTTATGATGATATGAATGTCACGCCCATAAAAAGTGAGGACATCCCCGTAAGTATCAAACCTTATTTAATTTATATAGACAGAAAATATGTAGTTTTTAAGTATTTTATATAAAATATTCTTAAATGGCTAACAAAATATTCCATTACATGGCATTTGGATACAGTCCTAATAGCAATAGCTGTTTCCATGCATGTCCATTGTTTCCATGAATCCATTTTGGAATAAATTTCATGCATCATTAATTTCATTTAAAGAAGTGAATAATTTCTACTTTCGCTTACCTGTATAAGAAATTTATATGGCATTATTAAAAATGTGGTCATGAACAGTTTTGAATCCAAGTTTTAAACGGAAATACATGTCTTGAGGTCCGCTAAGTCTAAATAGTTAAATTTCTCAAAATAAGATGTTTGAACAGCTCATAAAAAAAGTTGTATGGAACTGAAACTTCTTTCTAGGATGTTATAGCAACTTTTTTACCAAAATTGACTTACTGAAAGTGGCACTTAATATCATAAATTTTATAAATTATTAATAATCTTGAAAATGGCTCTTAACAATTTTAATTAAACTATGTTACATCTATATAAAAATTATTGTTATTATTAATTCCTAGAATCCGTTAGGTAGGACGTAGTTCTGTCAAGAAGTTCCTCTAAGAATCAAGATCTGTAGCAAGCTCCCTGACTCGAGACTAGTTCTGTTTGGCACTATGCATTTCCTTCTCTGAATTCGTCTTTCTCTAGGCTGCTCACATCTTCACTGTCCTTGGGGGTTCCATTCTACTAGACTCTGCTGGATTATGTCGTGCTCCTTTTTACAGTGTGTGTCCCAGCTTTTTTCATTTCCGATATTTAATAACCTGATCTATCAGGAAATATAACTTAAATTGTCTTTAATTAATATCAGTCAGGTTTTAAACTAATTGAAATAGTCTGACAGGGCTGAATACTTATTTTCAGAATGGCTTCATCTAAAGTACCTTAATTTTTTTTTTTTTGGAATAATTAATAAAAAATAGATAAATATAATATATTAAATCATTTGATATATAACTAAAGGAGAAATAAGGGCACGTAAAATAGTAGGACCAAGCATTAACGAAGGCAACTAGCCGAGAAGTTAGGAATGGTTGATCGAATTTACTCCAGTATGATATATTCTATGTTATATATGTTGCATCCTGGCAAAATAAAATTAAGTTAAAGCTTAAAATACACAACATATCATGCAGGTTGGTATTAAGGAAGAAAAAAAGATATTTGTTATAAAAATCTGACTTAAGCTAATCGAGTAGATAGAACTAAATTATTGAATTGAATTGAAGGGAAGGATGGTTGGGGTTATTATCTTACTAATTATTTTTGCAAATATGCATTAGAAAATTCCAGTATTTTTGGTGTTTTCATTCTTATACTCAATTGTATTTAATTTTTCATATTCATCATTATTGTATACATTTTTCATGAGTTTCAATTTTTTAAATATAATATAGATTATTCAGTATTATTATTAAAAATTATTTATTGTGATTTCATTTAGAATATGCTTCTTTTTTTTTTAACAGGTGCTGTCATACATGCCATGTACACCGCACAGTTATAAAAAAAATTTATCTTTGAAAATTACCAAATATATTAATTATTCAACTAAAAAAGATTCATTTTTACAAAGGGGGTCAATAAAATTCATTCCCTAGTAGATTTTCCACTGACTAACTCTGCGATTAGATGGTTACATTACAAATTTTTCTGAGCAAGATGTAATATATGATCTAGTGGGTGTTATAAATCATTATGGGACCCTGTGCGGAGGCCATTGTAAGACTTTTTCTTTTTTTATTCCTCGTCATTATTTTTGATTTAATTCAATTACATTTGATTTTGATTGTTGTTTTTACCTTATTAGTGATTAAAATTACTAATATTGTTTCTAGACACAGCATACTGCAAAAACCAAAAATGTGAAGGATGGTACTGTTATGATGATATGAATGTCACGCCCATAAAAAGTGAGGACATCCCCGTAAGTATCAAACCTTATTTAATTTATATAGACAGAAAATATGTAGTTTTTAAGTATTTTATATAAAATATTCATAAATGGCTAACAAAATATTCCATTACATGGCATTTCGATACAGTCCTAATAGCAATTGCTGTTTCCATGCATGCCCATTGTATCCATGAATCCATTTTGGAATAAATTTCATGCATCATTAATATCATTTAAAGAAGTGAATAATTTCTACTTTCACTTACCTGTATAAGAAATTTATATGGCAATATTAATATTGTGGTCATGAACAGTTTTGAATCCAAGTTTTAAACGGAAATACATGTATTGAGGTCCGCTAAGTCTAAATAGTTAAATTTCTCAAAATAAGATGTTTGAACAGCTCATAAAAAAAGTTGTATGGAACTGAAACTTCTTTCTAGGATGTTATAGCAACTTTTTTACCAAAATTGACTTACTGAAAGTGGCACTTAATATCATAAATTTTATAAATTATTAATAATCTTGAAAATGGCTCTTAACAATTTTAATTAAACTATGTTACATCTATATAAAAATTATTGTTATTATTAATTCCTAGAATCCGTTAGGTAGGACGTAGTTCTGTCAAGAAGTTCCTCTAAGAATCAAGATCTGTAGCAAGCTCCCTGACTCGAGACTAGTTCTGTTTGGCACTATGCATTTCCTTCTCTGAATTCGTCTTTCTCTAGGCTGCTCACATCTTCACTGTCCTTGGGGGTTCCATTCTACTAGACTCTGCTGGATTATGTCGTGCTCCTTTTTACAGTGTGTGTCCCAGCTTTTTTCATTTCCGATATTTAATAACCTGATCTATCAGGAAATATAACTTAAATTGTCTTTAATTAATATCAGTCAGGTTTTAAACTAATTGAAATAGTCTGACAGGGCTGAATACTTATTTTCAGAATGGCTTCATCTAAAGTACCTTAATTTTTTTTTTTTTTTGGAATAATTAATAAAAAATAGATAAATATAATATATTAAATCATTTGATATATAACTACAGGAGAAATAAGGGCACGTAAAATAGTAGGACGAAGCATTAACAAAGGCAACTAGCCGAGAAGTTAGGAATGGTTGATCGAATTTACTCCAGTATGATATATTCTATGTTATATATGTTGCATCCTGGCAAAATAAAATTAAGTTAAAGCTTAAAATACACAACATATCATGCAGGTTGGTATCAAGGAAGAAAAAAAGATATTTGTTATAAAAATCTGACTTAAGCTAATCGAGTAGATAGAACTAAATTATTGAATTGAATTGAAGGGAATTATGGTTGGGGTTATTATCTTACTAATTATCTTTGCAAATATGCATTAGAAAATTCCAGTATTTTTGGTGTTTTCATTCTAATACTATAATCTTCATTGAAAAGAAAAATTCAAAATTCGTGAAGTACTCAATTGTATTTAATTTTTCATATTCATTATTATTGTATACATTTTTCATGAGTTTCAATTTTTTGAATATAATATAGATTATTCAGTATTATTATTAAAAATTATTTATTGTGATTTTAATTGTATTTAATTTTTCATATTCATTATTATTGTATAGATTATTCAGTATTATTATTAAAAATTATTTATTGTGATTTCATTTAGAATATGCCTCTTTTTTTTTTTTGACAGGTGCTGTCCTACATGCCATGTACACTACACAGTTATAAAAAAAAATGATCTTTGAAAATTACCAAATATATTAATTATTCAACTAAAAAAGATTCATTTTTACAAAGGGGGTCAATAAAATTCATTCCCTAGTAGATTTTCCACTGACTAACCTGTGATTAGATGGTTACATTACAAATTTTTCTGAGCAAGATGTAATATATGATCTAGTGGGTGTTATAAATCATTATGGGACCCTGTTCGGAGGCCATTGTAAGACTTTTTTTTTTATTCCTCGTCATTATTTTTTATTTAATTCAATTACATTTGATTTTGATTGTTGTTTTTACCTTATTAGTGATTAAAATTACTAATATTTTTTCTAGACACAGCATACTGCAAAAACCAAAAATGTGAAGGATGGTACTGTTATGATGATATGAATGTCACGCCCATAAAAAGTGAGGACATCCCCGTAAGTATCAAACCTTATTTAATTTATATAGACAGAAAATATGTAGTTTTTAAGTATTTTATATAAAATATTCATAAATGGCTAACAAAATATTCCATTACATGGCATTTCGATACAGTCCTAATAGCAATTGCTGTTTCCATGCATGCCCATTGTATCCATGAATCCATTTTGGAATAAATTTCATGCATCATTAATATCATTTAAAGAAGTGAATAATTTCTACTTTCACTTACCTGTATAAGAAATTTATATGGCAATATTAATATTGTGGTCATGAACAGTTTTGAATCCAAGTTTTAAACGGAAATACATGTATTGAGGTCCGCTAAGTCTAAATAGTTAAATTTCTCAAAATAAGATGTTTGAACAGCTCATAAAAAAAGTTGTATGGAACTGAAACTTCTTTCTAGGATGTTATAGCAACTTTTTTACCAAAATTGACTTACTGAAAGTGGCACTTAATATCATAAATTTTATAAATTATTAATAATCTTGAAAATGGCTCTTAACAATTTTAATTAAACTATGTTACATCTATATAAAAATTATTGTTATTATTAATTCCTAGAATCCGTTAGGTAGGACGTAGTTCTGTCAAGAAGTTCCTCTAAGAATCAAGATCTGTAGCAAGCTCCCTGACTCGAGACTAGTTCTGTTTGGCACTATGCATTTCCTTCTCTGAATTCGTCTTTCTCTAGGCTGCTCACATCTTCACTGTCCTTGGGGGTTCCATTCTACTAGACTCTGCTGGATTATGTCGTGCTCCTTTTTACAGTGTGTGTCCCAGCTTTTTTCATTTCCGATATTTAATAACCTGATCTATCAGGAAATATAACTTAAATTGTCTTTAATTAATATCAGTCAGGTTTTAAACTAATTGAAATAGTCTGACAGGGCTGAATACTTATTTTCAGAATGGCTTCATCTAAAGTACCTTAATTTTTTTTTTTTTGGAATAATTAATAAAAAATAGATAAATATAATATATTAAATCATTTGATATATAACTACAGGAGAAATAAGGGCACGTAAAATAGTAGGACGAAGCATTAACAAAGGCAACTAGCCGAGAAGTTAGGAATGGTTGATCGAATTTACTCCAGTATGATATATTCTATGTTATATATGTTGCATCCTGGCAAAATAAAATTAAGTTAAAGCTTAAAATACACAACATATCATGCAGGTTGGTATTAAGGAAGAAAAAAAGATATTTGTTATAAAAATCTGACTTAAGCTAATCGAGTAGATAGAACTAAATTATTGAATTGAATTGAAGGGAAGGATGGTTGGGGTTATTATCTTACTAATTATTTTTGCAAATATGCATTAGAAAATTCCAGTATTTTTGGTGTTTTCATTCTTATACTCAATTGTATTTAATTTTTCATATTCATTATTATTGTATACATTTTTCATGAGTTTCAATTTTTTAAATATAATATAGATTATTCAGTATTATTATTAAAAATTATTTATTGTGATTTCATTTAGAATATGCTTCTTTTTTTTTTAACAGGTGCTGTCCTACATGCCATGTACACCGCACAGTTATAAAAAAAATTTATCTTTGAAAATTACCAAATATATTAATTATTCAACTAAAAAAGATTCATTTTTACAAAGGGGGTCAATAAAATTCATTCCCTAGTAGATTTTCCACTGACTAACCTGCGATTAGATGGTTACATTACAAATTTTTCTGAGCAAGATGTAATATATGATCTAGTGGGTGTTAAAAATCATTATGGGACTCTGTTCAGAGGCCATTGTAAGACTTTTTTTTTTTTTATTCCTCGTCATTGTTTTTGATTTAATTCAATTACATTTGATTTTGATTGTTGTTTTTACCTTATTAGTGATTAAAATTACTAATATTTTTTCTAGACACAGCATACTGCAAAAACCAAAAATGTGAAGGATGGTACTGTTATGATGATATGAATGTCACGCCCATAAAAAGTGAGGACATCCCCGTAAGTATCAAACCTTATTTAATTTATATAGACAGAAAATATGTAGTTTTTAAGTATTTTATATAAAATATTCATAAATGGCTAACAAAATATTCCATTACATGGCATTTCGATACAGTCCTAATAGCAATTGCTGTTTCCATGCATGCCCATTGTATCCATGAATCCATTTTGGAATAAATTTCATGCATCATTAATATCATTTAAAGAAGTGAATAATTTCTACTTTCACTTACCTGTATAAGAAATTTATATGGCAATATTAATATTGTGGTCATGAACAGTTTTGAATCCAAGTTTTAAACGGAAATACATGTATTGAGGTCCGCTAAGTCTAAATAGTTAAATTTCTCAAAATAAGATGTTTGAACAGCTCATAAAAAAAGTTGTATGGAACTGAAACTTCTTTCTAGGATGTTATAGCAACTTTTTTACCAAAATTGACTTACTGAAAGTGGCACTTAATATCATAAATTTTATAAATTATTAATAATCTTGAAAATGGCTCTTAACAATTTTAATTAAACTATGTTACATCTATATAAAAATTATTGTTATTATTAATTCCTAGAATCCGTTAGGTAGGACGTAGTTCTGTCAAGAAGTTCCTCTAAGAATCAAGATCTGTAGCAAGCTCCCTGACTCGAGACTAGTTCTGTTTGGCACTATGCATTTCCTTCTCTGAATTCGTCTTTCTCTAGGCTGCTCACATCTTCACTGTCCTTGGGGGTTCCATTCTACTAGACTCTGCTGGATTATGTCGTGCTCCTTTTTACAGTGTGTGTCCCAGCTTTTTTCATTTCCGACATTTAATGACCTGATCTATCAGGAAATATAACTTAAATTGTCTTTAATTAATATCAGTCAGGTTTTAAACTAATTGAAATAGTCTGACAGGGCTGAATACTTATTTTCAGAATGGCTTCATCTAAAGTACCTTAATTTTTTTTTTTTTGGAATAATTAATAAAAAATAGATAAATATAATATATTAAATCATTTGATATATAACTAAAGGAGAAATTAGGGCACGTAAAATAGTAGGACCAAGCATTAACGAAGGCAACTAGCCGAGAAGTTAGGAATGGTTGATCGAATTTACTCCAGTATGATATATTCTATGTTATATATGTTGCATCCTGGCAAAATAAAATTAAGTTAAAGCTTAAAATACACAACATATCATGCAGGTTGGTATTAAGGAAGAAAAAAAGATATTTGTTATAAAAATCTGACTTAAGCTAATCGAGTAGATAGAACTAAATTATTGAATTGAATTGAAGGGAAGGATGGTTGGGGTTATTTGCAAATATGCATTAGAAAATTCCAGTATTTTTGGTGTTTTCATTCTTATACTCAATTGTATTTAATTTTTCATATTCATTATTATTGTATACATTTTTCATGAGTTTCAATTTTTTAAATGTAATATAGATTATTCAGTATTATTATTAAAAATTATTTATTGTGATTTCATTTAGAATATGCTTCTTTTTTTTTTAACAGGTGCTGTCTTACATGCCATGTACACCGCACAGTTATAAAAAAAATTTATCTTTGAAAATTACCAAATATATTAATTATTCAACTAAAAAAGATTCATTTTTACAAAGGGGGTCAATAAAATTCATTCCCTAGTAGATTTTCCACTGACTAACTCTGCGATTAGATGGTTACATTACAAATTTTTCTGAGCAAGATGTAATATATGATCTAGTGGGTGTTATAAATCATTATGGGACCCTGTGCGGAGGCCATTGTAAGACTTTTTTTTTTTTTATTCCTCGTCATTATTTTTGATTTAATTCAATTACATTTGATTTTGATTGTTGTTTTTACCTTATTAGTGATTAAAATTACTAATATTTTTTCTAGACACAGCATACTGCAAAAACCAAAAATGTGAAGGATGGTACTGTTATGATGATATGAATGTCACGCCCATAAAAAGTGAGGACATCCCCGTAAGTATCAAACCTTATTTAATTTATATAGACAGAAAATATGTAGTTTTTAAGTATTTTATATAAAATATTCATAAATGGCTAACAAAATATTCCATTACATGGCATTTCGATACAGTCCTAATAGCAATTGCTGTTTCCATGCATGCCCATTGTATCCATGAATCCATTTTGGAATAAATTTCATGCATCATTAATTTCATTTAAAGAAGTGAATAATTTCTACTTTCGCTTACCTGTATAAGAAATTTATATGGCATTATTAATATTGTGGTCATGAACAGTTTTGAATCCAAGTTTTAAACGGAAATACATGTCTTGAGGTCCGCTAAGTCTAAATAGTTAAATTTCTCAAAATAAGATGTTTGAACAGCTCATAAAAAAAGTTGTATGGAACTGAAACTTCTTTCTAGGATGTTATAGCAACTTTTTTACCAAAATTGACTTACTGAAAGTGGCACTTAATATCATAAATTTTATAAATTATTAATAATCTTGAAAATGGCTCTTAACAATTTTAATTAAACTATGTTACATCTATATAAAAATTATTGTTATTATTAATTCCTAGAATCCGTTAGGTAGGACGTAGTTCTGTCAAGAAGTTCCTCTAAGAATCAAGATCTGTAGCAAGCTCCCTGACTCGAGACTAGTTCTGTTTGGCACTATGCATTTCCTTCTCTGAATTCGTCTTTCTCTAGGCTGCTCACATCTTCACTGTCCTTGGGGGTTCCATTCTACTAGACTCTGCTGGATTATGTCGTGCTCCTTTTTACAGTGTGTGTCCCAGCTTTTTTCATTTCCGATATTTAATAACCTGATCTATCAGGAAATATAACTTAAATTGTCTTTAATTAATATCAGTCAGGTTTTAAACTAATTGAAATAGTCTGACAGGGCTGAATACTTATTTTCAGAATGGCTTCATCTAAAGTACCTTAATTTTTTTTTTTTTGGAATAATTAATAAAAAATAGATAAATATAATATATTAAATCATTTGATATATAACTAAAGGAGAAATAAGGGCACGTAAAATAGTAGGACCAAGCATTAACGAAGGCAACTAGCCGAGAAGTTAGGAATGGTTGATCGAATTTACTCCAGTATGATATATTCTATGTTATATATGTTGCATCCTGGCAAAATAAAATTAAGTTAAAGCTTAAAATACACAACATATCATGCAGGTTGGTATTAAGGAAGAAAAAAAGATATTTGTTATAAAAATCTGACTTAAGCTAATCGAGTAGATAGAACTAAATTATTGAATTGAATTGAAGGGAAGGATGGTTGGGGTTATTTGCAAATATGCATTAGAAAATTCCAGTATTTTTGGTGTTTTCATTCTTATACTCAATTGTATTTAATTTTTCATATTCATTATTATTGTATACATTTTTCATGAGTTTCAATTTTTTAAATATAATATAGATTATTCAGTATTATTATTAAAAATTATTTATTGTGATTTCATTTAGAATATGCTTCTTTTTTTTTTAACAGGTGCTGTCCTACATGCCATGTACACCGCACAGTTATAAGAAAAATTTATCTTTGAAAATTACCAAATATATTAATTATTCAACTAAAAAAGATTCATTTTTACAAAGGGGGTCAATAAAATTCATTCCCTAGTAGATTTTCCACTGACTAACTCTGCGATTAGATGGTTACATTACAAATTTTTCTGAGCAAGATGTAATATATGATCTAGTGGGTGTTATAAATCATTATGGGACCCTGTGCGGAGGCCATTGTAAGACTTTTTCTTTTTTTATTCCTCGTCATTATTTTTGATTTAATTCAATTACATTTGATTTTGATTGTTGTTTTTACCTTATTAGTGATTAAAATTACTAATATTGTTTCTAGACACAGCATACTGCAAAAACCAAAAATGTGAAGGATGGTACTGTTATGATGATATGAATGTCACGCCCATAAAAAGTGAGGACATCCCCGTAAGTATCAAACCTTATTTAATTTATATAGACAGAAAATATGTAGTTTTTAAGTATTTTATATAAAATATTCATAAATGGCTAACAAAATATTCCATTACATGGCATTTCGATACAGTCCTAATAGCAATTGCTGTTTCCATGCATGCCCATTGTATCCATGAATCCATTTTGGAATAAATTTCATGCATCATTAATATCATTTAAAGAAGTGAATAATTTCTACTTTCACTTACCTGTATAAGAAATTTATATGGCAATATTAATATTGTGGTCATGAACAGTTTTGAATCCAAGTTTTAAACGGAAATACATGTATTGAGGTCCGCTAAGTCTAAATAGTTAAATTTCTCAAAATAAGATGTTTGAACAGCTCATAAAAAAAGTTGTATGGAACTGAAACTTCTTTCTAGGATGTTATAGCAACTTTTTTACCAAAATTGACTTACTGAAAGTGGCACTTAATATCATAAATTTTATAAATTATTAATAATCTTGAAAATGGCTCTTAACAATTTTAATTAAACTATGTTACATCTATATAAAAATTATTGTTATTATTAATTCCTAGAATCCGTTAGGTAGGACGTAGTTCTGTCAAGAAGTTCCTCTAAGAATCAAGATCTGTAGCAAGCTCCCTGACTCGAGACTAGTTCTGTTTGGCACTATGCATTTCCTTCTCTGAATTCGTCTTTCTCTAGGCTGCTCACATCTTCACTGTCCTTGGGGGTTCCATTCTACTAGACTCTGCTGGATTATGTCGTGCTCCTTTTTACAGTGTGTGTCCCAGCTTTTTTCATTTCCGATATTTAATAACCTGATCTATCAGGAAATATAACTTAAATTGTCTTTAATTAATATCAGTCAGGTTTTAAACTAATTGAAATAGTCTGACAGGGCTGAATACTTATTTTCAGAATGGCTTCATCTAAAGTACCTTAATTTTTTTTTTTTTTGGAATAATTAATAAAAAATAGATAAATATAATATATTAAATCATTTGATATATAACTACAGGAGAAATAAGGGCACGTAAAATAGTAGGACGAAGCATTAACAAAGGCAACTAGCCGAGAAGTTAGGAATGGTTGATCGAATTTACTCCAGTATGATATATTCTATGTTATATATGTTGCATCCTGGCAAAATAAAATTAAGTTAAAGCTTAAAATACACAACATATCATGCAGGTTGGTATCAAGGAAGAAAAAAAGATATTTGTTATAAAAATCTGACTTAAGCTAATCGAGTAGATAGAACTAAATTATTGAATTGAATTGAAGGGAATTATGGTTGGGGTTATTATCTTACTAATTATCTTTGCAAATATGCATTAGAAAATTCCAGTATTTTTGGTGTTTTCATTCTAATACTATAATCTTCATTGAAAAGAAAAATTCAAAATTCGTGAAGTACTCAATTGTATTTAATTTTTCATATTCATTATTATTGTATACATTTTTCATGAGTTTCAATTTTTTGAATATAATATAGATTATTCAGTATTATTATTAAAAATTATTTATTGTGATTTTAATTGTATTTAATTTTTCATATTCATTATTATTGTATAGATTATTCAGTATTATTATTAAAAATTATTTATTGTGATTTCATTTAGAATATGCCTCTTTTTTTTTTTTGACAGGTGCTGTCCTACATGCCATGTACACTACACAGTTATAAAAAAAAATGATCTTTGAAAATTACCAAATATATTAATTATTCAACTAAAAAAGATTCATTTTTACAAAGGGGGTCAATAAAATTCATTCCCTAGTAGATTTTCCACTGACTAACCTGTGATTAGATGGTTACATTACAAATTTTTCTGAGCAAGATGTAATATATGATCTAGTGGGTGTTATAAATCATTATGGGACCCTGTTCGGAGGCCATTGTAAGACTTTTTTTTTTATTCCTCGTCATTATTTTTTATTTAATTCAATTACATTTGATTTTGATTGTTGTTTTTACCTTATTAGTGATTAAAATTACTAATATTTTTTCTAGACACAGCATACTGCAAAAACCAAAAATGTGAAGGATGGTACTGTTATGATGATATGAATGTCACGCCCATAAAAAGTGAGGACATCCCCGTAAGTATCAAACCTTATTTAATTTATATAGACAGAAAATATGTAGTTTTTAAGTATTTTATATAAAATATTCATAAATGGCTAACAAAATATTCCATTACATGGCATTTCGATACAGTCCTAATAGCAATTGCTGTTTCCATGCATGCCCATTGTATCCATGAATCCATTTTGGAATAAATTTCATGCATCATTAATATCATTTAAAGAAGTGAATAATTTCTACTTTCACTTACCTGTATAAGAAATTTATATGGCAATATTAATATTGTGGTCATGAACAGTTTTGAATCCAAGTTTTAAACGGAAATACATGTATTGAGGTCCGCTAAGTCTAAATAGTTAAATTTCTCAAAATAAGATGTTTGAACAGCTCATAAAAAAAGTTGTATGGAACTGAAACTTCTTTCTAGGATGTTATAGCAACTTTTTTACCAAAATTGACTTACTGAAAGTGGCACTTAATATCATAAATTTTATAAATTATTAATAATCTTGAAAATGGCTCTTAACAATTTTAATTAAACTATGTTACATCTATATAAAAATTATTGTTATTATTAATTCCTAGAATCCGTTAGGTAGGACGTAGTTCTGTCAAGAAGTTCCTCTAAGAATCAAGATCTGTAGCAAGCTCCCTGACTCGAGACTAGTTCTGTTTGGCACTATGCATTTCCTTCTCTGAATTCGTCTTTCTCTAGGCTGCTCACATCTTCACTGTCCTTGGGGGTTCCATTCTACTAGACTCTGCTGGATTATGTCGTGCTCCTTTTTACAGTGTGTGTCCCAGCTTTTTTCATTTCCGATATTTAATAACCTGATCTATCAGGAAATATAACTTAAATTGTCTTTAATTAATATCAGTCAGGTTTTAAACTAATTGAAATAGTCTGACAGGGCTGAATACTTATTTTCAGAATGGCTTCATCTAAAGTACCTTAATTTTTTTTTTTTTTGGAATAATTAATAAAAAATAGATAAATATAATATATTAAATCATTTGATATATAACTACAGGAGAAATAAGGGCACGTAAAATAGTAGGACCAAGCATTAACAAAGGCAACTAGCCGAGAAGTTAGGAATGGTTGATCGAATTTACTCCAGTATGATATATTCTATGTTATATATGTTGCATCCTGGCAAAATAAAATTAAGTTAAAGCTTAAAATACACAACATATCATGCAGGTTGGTATTAAGGAAGAAAAAAAGATATTTGTTATAAAAATCTGACTTAAGCTAATCGAGTAGATAGAACTAAATTATTGAATTGAATTGAAGGGAAGGATGGTTGGGGTTATTATCTTACTAATTATCTTTGCAAATATGCATTAGAAAATTCCAGTATTTTTGGTGTTTTCATTCTTATAACTTAATCTTCATTGAAAAGAAAAATTCAAAATTCTTGAAGTACTCAATTGTATTTAATTTTTCATATTCATTATTATTGTATACATTTTTCATGAGTTTCAATTTTTTAAATATAATATAGATTATTCAGTATTATTATTAAAAATTATTTATTGTGATTTCATTTAGAATATGCTTCTTTTTTTTTTAACAGGTGCTGTCCTACATGCCATGTACACCGCACAGTTATAAAAAAAATTGATCTTTGAAAATTACCAAATATATTAATTATTCAACTAAAAAGATTCATTTTTACAAAGGGGGTCAATAAAATTCATTCCCTAGTAGATTTTCCACTGACTAACCTGCGATTAGATGGTTACATTACAAATTTTTCTGAGCAAGATGTAAAATATGATCTAGTGGGTGTTATAAATCATTATGGGACCCTGTCCGGAGGCCATGGTAAGACTTTTTTTTTTTTTATTCCTGTCATTATTTTTGATTTAATTCAGTTACATTTGATTTTGATTGTTGTTTTTACCTTATTAGTGATTAAAATTACTAATATTGTTTCTAGACACCGCATACTGCAAAAACCAAAAAGGTGAAGGATGGTACTGTTATGATGATATGAATGTCACGCCCATAAAAAGTGAGGACATCCCCGTAAGTATCAAACCTTATTTAATTTATATAGACAGAAAATATGTAGTTTTTAAGTATTTTATATAAAATATTCATAAATTGCTAACAAAATATTCCATTACATGGCATTTCAATACAGTCCTAATAGCAATTGCTGTTTCCATGCATGTCCATTGATTCCATGAATCCATTTTGGAATAAATTTCATGCATCATTAATTTCATTTAAAGAAGTGAATAATTTCTACTTTCGCTTACCTGTATAAGAAATTTATATGGCATTATTAATATTGTGGTCATGAACAGTTTTGAATCCAAGTTTTAAATGGAAATACATGTCTTGAGGTCCGCTAAGTCTAAATAGTTAAATTTCTCAAAATAAGATGTTTGAACAGCTCATAAAAAAGTTATATGGAACTGAAATTTCTTTCTAGGATGTTATAGCAAATTTTTTGCCAAAATTGACTTACTGAAAGTGGCACTTAATATCATCAATTTTATAAATTATTAATAATCCTGAAAATGGCTCTTAACAATTTTAATTAAACTATGTTATATCTATATAAAAATAATTGTTATTATTAATTCCTAGAGTCCGTTAGGTAGGACGTAGTTCTGTCAAGAAGTTCCTCTAAGAATCAAGATTTGTCAGGTTTTAAACTCATTGAAATAGTCTGACAGGGCTGAATACTTATTTTCAGAATAGCTTCATCTAAAGTACCTTAATTTTTTTTTTTTTGGAATAATTAATAAAAAATAGATAAATATAATATATTAAATCATTTGATATATAACTAAAGGAGAAATAAGGGCACATAAAATAGTAGGACGAAGCATTAACAAAGGCAACTAGCCGAGAAGTTAGGAATGGTAGATCGAATTTACTCCAGTATGATATATTCTATGTTATATATGTTGCATCCTGGCAAAATAAAATTAAGTTAAAGCTTAAAATACACAACATATCATGGAGGTTGGTATTAAGGAAGAAAAAAAGATATTTGTTATAAAAATCTGACTTAAGCTAATCGAGTAGATAGAACTAAATTATTGAATTGACTTGAAGGGAATTATGGTTGGGGTTATTATCTTACTAATTATCTTTGCAAATATGCATTAGAAAATTCCAGTATTTTTGGTGTTTTCATTCTTATACTCAATTGTATTTAATTTTTCATATTCATTATTATTGTATACATTTTTCATGAGTTTTAATTTTTTAAATATAATATAGATTATTCAGTATTATTATTAAAAATTATTTATTGTGATTTCATTTAGAATATGCTTCTTTTTTTTTTAACAGGTGCTGTCCTACTTGCCATGTACACCGCACAGTTATAAAAAAAATTTATCTTTGAAAATTACCAAATATATTAATTATTCAACTAAAAAAGATTCATTTTTACAAAGGGGGTCAATAAAATTCATTCCCTAGTAGATTTTCCACTGACTAACTCTGCGATTAGATGGTTACATTACAAATTTTTCTGAGCAAGATGTAATATATGATCTAGTGGGTGTTATAAATCATTATGGGACCCTGTGCGGAGGCCATTGTAAGACTTTTTTTTTTTTTATTCCTCGTCATTATTTTTGATTTAATTCAATTACATTTGATTTTGATTGTTGTTTTTACCTTATTAGTGATTAAAATTACTAATATTGTTTCTAGACACCGCATACTGCAAAAACCAAAAAGGTGAAGGATGGTACTGTTATGATGATATGAATGTCACGCCCATAAAAAGTGAGGACATCCCCGTAAGTATCAAACCTTATTTAATTTATATAGACAGAAAATATGTAGTTTTTAAGTATTTTATATAAAATATTCTTAAATGGCTAACAAAATATTCCATTACATGGCATTTCAATACAGTCCTAATAGCAATTGCTGTTTCCATGCATGTCCATTGATTCCATGAATCCATTTTGGAATAAATTTCATGCATCATTAATTTCATTTAAAGAAGTGAATAATTTCTTCTGTCGCTTACCTGTATAAGAAATTTATATGGCATTATTAATATTGTGGTCATGAACAGTTTTGAATCCAAGTTTTAAACGGAAATACATGTATTGAGGTCCGCTAAGTCTAAATAGTTAAATTTCTCAAAATAAGATGTTTGAACAGCTCATAAAAAAAGTTGTATGGAACTGAAATTTCTTTCTAGGATGTTATAGCAACTTTTTTACCAAAATTGACTTACTGAAAGTGGCACTTAATATCATCAATTTTATAAATTATTAATAATCTTGAAAATGGCTCTTAACAATTTTAATTAAACTATGTTACATCTATATAAAAATTGTTGTTATTATTAATTCCTAGAATCCGTTAGGTAGGACGTAGTTCTGTCAAGAAGTTCCTCTAAGAATCAAGATCTGTAGCAAGCTCCCTGACTCGAGACTAGTTCTGTTTGGCACTATGCATTTCCTTCTCTGAATTCGTCTTTCTCTAGGCTGCTCACATCTTCACTGTCCTTGGGGGTTCCATTCTACTAGACTCTGCTGGATTATGTCGTGCTCCTTTTTACAGTGTGTGTCCCAGCTTTTTTCATTTCCGACATTTAATGACCTGATCTATCAGGAAATATAACTTAAATTGTCTTTAATTAATATCAGTCAGATTTTAAACTAATTGAAATAGTCTGACAGGGCTGAATACTTATTTTCAGAATGGCTTCATCTAAAGTACCTTAATTTTTTTTTTTTTGGAATAATTAATAAAAAATAGATAAATATAATATATTAAATCATTTGATATATAACTAAAGGAGAAATAAGGGCACGTAAAATAGTAGGACCAAGCATTAACGAAGGCAACTAGCCGAGAAGTTAGGAATGGTTGATCGAATTTACTCCAGTATGATATATTCTATGTTATATATGTTGCATCCTGGCAAAATAAAATTAAGTTAAAGCTTAAAATACACAACATATCATGCAGGTTGGTATTAAGGAAGAAAAAAAGATATTTGTTATAAAAATCTGACTTAAGCTAATCGAGTAGATAGAACTAAATTATTGAATTGAATTGAAGGGAATTATGGTTGGGGTTATTATCTTACTAATTATCTTTGCAAATATGCATTAGAAAATTCCAGTATTTTTGGTGTTTTCATTCTAATAATATAATCTTCATTGAAAAGAAAAATTCAAAATTCTTGAAGTACTCAATTGTATTTAATTTTTCATATTCATTATTATTGTATACATTTTTCATGAGTTTCAATTTTTTAAATATAATATAGATTATTCAGTATTATTATTAAAAATTATTTATTGTGATTTCAATTGTATTTAATTTTTCATATTCATTATTATTGTATAGATTATTCAGTATTATTATTAAAAATTATTTATTGTGATTTCATTTAGAATATGCTTCTTTTTTTTTTTTTGACAGGTGCTGTCCTACATGCCATGTACACTACACAGTTATAAAAAAAATTGATCTTTGAAAATTACCAAATATATTAATTATTCAACTAAAAAGATTCATTTTTACAAAGCGGGTCAATAAAATTCATTCCCTAGTAGATTTTCCACTGATTAACCTGCGATTAGATGGTTACATTACAAATTTTTCTGAGCAAGATGTAAAATATGATCTAGTGGGTGTTATAAATCATTATGGGACCCTGTCCGGAGGCCATGGTAAGACTTTTTTTTTTTTATTCCTTGTCATTTTTTTTGGTTTAATTCAGTTACATTTGATTTTGATTGTTGTTTTTACCTTATTAGTGATTAAAATTACTAATATTGTTTCTAGACACCGCATACTGCAAAAACCAAAAAGGTGAAGGATGGTACTGTTATGATGATATGAATGTCACGCCCATAAAAAGTGAGGACATCCCCGTAAGTATCAAACCTTATTTAATTTATATAGACAGAAAATATGTAGTTTTTAAGTATTTTATATAAAATATTCTTAAATGGCTAACAAAATATTCCATTACATGGCATTTCGATACAGTCCTAATAGCAATTGCTGTTTCCATGCATGTCCATTGATTCCATGAATCCATTTTGGAATAAATTTCATGCATCATTAATTTCATTTAAAGAAGTGAATAATTTCTACTTTCGCTTACCTGTATAAGAAATTTATATGGCATTATTAATATTGTGGTCATGAACAGTTTTGAATCCAAGTTTTAAATGGAAATACATGTCTTGAGGTCCGCTAAGTCTAAATAGTTAAATTTCTCAAAATAAGATGTTTGAACAGCTCATAAAAAAAGTTATATGGAACTGAAATTTCTTTCTAGGATGTTATAGCAAATTTTTTGCCAAAATTGACTTACTGAAAGTGGCACTTAATATCATCAATTTTATAAATTATTAATAATCCTGAAAATGGCTCTTAACAATTTTAATTAAACTATGTTATATCTATATAAAAATAATTGTTATTATTAATTCCTAGAGTCCGTTAGGTAGGACGTAGTTCTGTCAAGAAGTTCCTCTAAGAATCAAGATTTGTCAGGTTTTAAACTCATTGAAATAGTCTGACAGGGCTGAATACTTATTTTCAGAATAGCTTCATCTAAAGTACCTTAATTTTTTTTTTTTTGGAATAATTAATAAAAAATAGATAAATATAATATATTAAATCATTTGATATATAACTAAAGGAGAAATAAGGGCACATAAAATAGAAGGACGAAGCATTAACAAAGGCAACTAGCCGAGAAGTTAGGAATGGTAGATCGAATTTACTCCAGTATGATATATTCTATGTTATATATGTTGCATCCTGGCAAAATAAAATTAAGTTAAAGCTTAAAATACACAACATATCATGCAGGTTGGTATTAAGGAAGAAAAAAAGATATTTGTTATAAAAATCTGACTTAAGCTAATCGAGTAGATAGAACTAAATTATTGAATTGAATTGAAGGGAAGGATGGTTAGGGTTATTATCTTACTAATTATTTTTGCAAATATGCATTAGAAAATTCCAGTATTTTTGGTGTTTTCATTCTTATACTCAATTGTATTTAATTTTTCATATTCATTATTATTGTATACATTTTTCATGAGTTTTAATTTTTTAAATATAATATAGATTATTCAGTATTATTATTAAAAATTATTTATTGTGATTTCATTTAGAATATGCTTCTTTTTTTTTTAACAGGTGCTGTCCTACTTGCCATGTACACCGCACAGTTATAAAAAAAATTTATTTTTGAAAATTACCAAATATATTAATTATTCAACTAAAAAAGATTCATTTTTACAAAGGGGGTCAATAAAATTCATTCCCTAGTAGATTTTCCACTGACTAACTCTGCGATTAGATGGTTACATTACAAATTTTTCTGAGCAAGATGTAATATATGATCTAGTGGGTGTTATAAATCATTATGGGACCCTGTGCGGAGGCCATTGTAAGACTTTTTTTTTTTTTATTCCTCGTCATTATTTTTGATTTAATTCAATTACATTTGATTTTGATTGTTGTTTTTACCTTATTAGTGATTAAAATTACTAATATTTTTTCTAGACACAGCATACTGCAAAAACCAAAAATGTGAAGGATGGTACTGTTATGATGATATGAATGTCACGCCCATAAAAAGTGAGGACATCCCCGTAAGTATCAAACCTTATTTAATTTATATAGACAGAAAATATGTAGTTTTTAAGTATTTTATATAAAATATTCTTAAATGGCTAACAAAATATTCCATTACATGGCATTTCGATACAGTCCTAATAGCAATAGCTGTTTCCATGCATGTCCATTGTTTCCATGAATCCATTTTGGAATAAATTTCATGCATCATTAATATCATTTAAAGAAGTGAATAATTTCTTCTGTCGCTTACCTGTATAAGAAATTTATATGGCATTATTAATATTGTGGTCATGAACAGTTTTGAATCCAAGTTTTAAACGGAAATACATGTATTGAGGTCCGCTAAGTCTAAATAGTTAAATTTCTCAAAATAAGATGTTTGAACAGCTCATAAAAAAAGTTGTATGGAACTGAAATTTCTTTCTAGGATGTTATAGCAACTTTTTTACCAAAATTGACTTACTGAAAGTGGCACTTAATATCATAAATTTTATAAATTATTAATAATCTTGAAAATGGCTCTTAACAATTTTAATTAAACTATGTTACATCTATATAAAAATTATTGTTATTATTAATTCCTAGAATCCGTTAGGTAGGACGTAGTTCTGTCAAGAAGTTCCTCTAAGAATCAAGATCTGTAGCAAGCTCCCTGACTCGAGACTAGTTCTGTTTGGCACTATGCATTTCCTTCTCTGAATTCGTCTTTCTCTAGGCTGCTCACATCTTCACTGTCCTTGGGGGTTCCATTCTACTAGACTCTGCTGGATTATGTCGTGCTCCTTTTTACAGTGTGTGTCCCAGCTTTTTTCATTTCCGACATTTAATAACCTGATCTATCAGGAAATATAACTTAAATTGTCTTTAATTAATATCAGTCAGGTTTTAAACTAATTGAAATAGTCTGACAGGGCTGAATACTTATTTTCAGAATGGCTTCATCTAAAGTACCTTAATTTTTTTTTTTTTGGAATAATTAATAAAAAATAGATAAATATAATATATTAAATCATTTGATATATAACTAAAGGAGAAATTAGGGCACGTAAAATAGTAGGACCAAGCATTAACGAAGGCAACTAGCCGAGAAGTTAGGAATGGTTGATCGAATTTACTCCAGTATGATATATTCTATGTTATATATGTTGCATCCTGGCAAAATAAAATTAAGTTAAAGCTTAAAATACACAACATATCATGCAGGTTGGTATTAAGGAAGAAAAAAAGATATTTGTTATAAAAATCTGACTTAAGCTAATCGAGTAGATAGAACTAAATTATTGAATTGAATTGAAGGGAAGGATGGTTGGGGTTATTATCTTACTAATTATTTTTGCAAATATGCATTAGAAAATTCCAGTATTTTTGGTGTTTTCATTCTTATACTCAATTGTATTTAATTTTTCATATTCATTATTATTGTATACATTTTTCATGAGTTTCAATTTTTTAAATATAATATAGATTATTCAG
Organism: Nezara viridula; assembly: GCA_928085145.1. Classification (NCBI taxonomy): domain Eukaryota; kingdom Metazoa; phylum Arthropoda; class Insecta; order Hemiptera; family Pentatomidae; genus Nezara; species Nezara viridula. The sequence continues at coordinate 55,637,625 of OV725078.1, read as the reverse complement.
TATTATTATTAAAAATTATTTATTGTGATTTCATTTAGAATATGCTTCTTTTTTTTTTAACAGGTGCTGTCTTACATGCCATGTACACCGCACAGTTATAAAAAAAATTTATCTTTGAAAATTACCAAATATATTAATTATTCAACTAAAAAAGATTCATTTTTACAAAGGGGGTCAATAAAATTCATTCCCTAGTAGATTTTCCACTGACTAACCTGCGATTAGATGGTTACATTACAAATTTTTCTGAGCAAGATGTAATATATGATCTAGTGGGTGTTATAAATCATTATGGGACTCTGTTCGGAGGCCATTGTAAGACTTTTTTTTTTTTATTCCTCGTCATTATTTTTGATTTAATTCAATTACATTTGATTTTGATTGTTGTTTTTACCTTATTAGTGATTAAAATTACTAATATTTTTTCTAGACACAGCATACTGCAAAAACCAAAAATGTGAAGGATGGTACTGTTATGATGATATGAATGTCACGCCCATAAAAAGTGAGGACATCCCCGTAAGTATCAAACCTTATTTAATTTATATAGACAGAAAATATGTAGTTTTTAAGTATTTTATATAAAATATTCATAAATGGCTAACAAAATATTCCATTACATGGCATTTCGATACAGTCCTAATAGCAATAGCTGTTTCCATGAATCCATTTTGGAATAAATTTCCTGCATCATTAATATCATTTAAAGAAGTGACTAATTTCTACTTTCGCTTACCTGTATAAGAAATTTATATGGCATTATTAATATTGTGGTCATGAACAGTTTTGAATCCAAGTTTTAAACGGAAATACATGTCTTGAGGTCCGCTAAGTCTAAATAGTTAAATTTCTCAAAATAAGATGTTTGAACAGCTCATAAAAAAAGTTGTATGGAACTGAAATTTCTTTCTAGGATGTTATAGCAACTTTTTTACCAAAATTGACTTACTGAAAGTGGCACTTAATATCATAAATTTTATAAATTATTAATAATCTTGAAAATGGCTCTTAACAATTTTAATTAAACTATGTTACATCTATATAAAAATTATTGTTATTATTAATTCCTAGAATCCGTTAGGTAGGACGTAGGTCTGTCAAGAAGTTCCTCTAAGAATCAAGATCTGTAGCAAGCTCCCTGACTCGAGACTAGTTCTGTTTGGCACTATGCATTTCCTTCTCTGAATTTGTCTTTCTCTAGGCTGCTCACATCTTCACTGTCCTTGGGGGTTCCATTCTACTAGACTCTGCTGGATTATGTCGTGCTCCTTTTTACAGTGTGTGTCCCAGCTTTTTTCATTTCCGACATTTAATAACCTGATCTATCAGGAAATATAACTTAAATTGTCTTTAATTAATATCAGTCAGGTTTTAAACTAATTGAAATAGTCTGACAGGGCTGAATACTTATTTTCAGAATGGCTTCATCTAAAGTACCTTAATTTTTTTTTTTTTGGAATAATTAATAAAAAATAGATAAATATAATATATTAAATCATTTGATATATAACTAAAGGAGAAATAAGGGCACGTAAAATAGTAGGACCAAGCATTAACGAAGGCAACTAGCCGAGAAGTTAGGAATGGTTGATCGAATTTACTCCAGTATGATATATTCTATGTTATATATGTTGCATCCTGGCAAAATAAAATTAAGTTAAAGCTTAAAATACACAACATATCATGCAGGTTGGTATTAAGGAAGAAAAAAAGATATTTGTTATAAAAATCTGACTTAAGCTAATCGAGTAGATAGAACTAAATTATTGAATTGAATTGAAGGGAAGGATGGTCTGGGTTATTATCTTACTAATTATTTTTGCAAATATGCATTAGAAAATTCCAGTATTTTTGGTGTTTTCATTCTTATACTCAATTGTATTTAATTTTTCATATTCATTATTATTGTATACATTTTTCATGAGTTTCAATTTTTTAAATATAATATAGATTATTCAGTATTATTATTAAAAATTATTTATTGTGATTTCATTTAGAATATGCTTCTTTTTTTTTTAACAGGTGCTGTCCTACATGCCATGTACACCGCACAGTTATAAGAAAAATTTATCTTTGAAAATTACCAAATATATTAATTATTCAACTAAAAAAGATTCATTTTTACAAAGGGGGTCAATAAAATTCATTCCCTAGTAGATTTTCCACTGACTAACTCTGCGATTAGATGGTTACATTACAAATTTTTCTGAGCAAGATGTAATATATGATCTAGTGGGTGTTATAAATCATTATGGGACCCTGTGCGGAGGCCATTGTAAGACTTTTTTTTTTTTATTCCTCGTCATTATTTTTGATTTAATTCAATTACATTTGATTTTGATTGTTGTTTTTACCTTATTAGTGATTAAAATTACTAATATTTTTTCTAGACACAGCATACTGCAAAAACCAAAAATGTGAAGGATGGTACTGTTATGATGATATGAATGTCACGCCCATAAAAAGTGAGGACATCCCCGTAAGTATCAAACCTTATTTAATTTATATAGACAGAAAATATGTAGTTTTTAAGTATTTTATATAAAATATTCTTAAATGGCTAACAAAATATTCCATTACATGGCATTTCGATACAGTCCTAATAGCAATTGCTGTTTCCATGCATGCCCATTGTATCCATGAATCCATTTTGGAATAAATTTCATGCATCATTAATATCATTTAAAGAAGTGAATAATTTCTACTTTCACTTACCTGTATAAGAAATTTATATGGCAATATTAATATTGTGGTCATGAACAGTTTTGAATCCAAGTTTTAAACGGAAATACATGTATTGAGGTCCGCTAAGTCTAAATAGTTAAATTTCTCAAAATAAGATGTTTGAACAGCTCATAAAAAAAGTTGTATGGAACTGAAACTTCTTTCTAGGATGTTATAGCAACTTTTTTACCAAAATTGACTTACTGAAAGTGGCACTTAATATCATAAATTTTATAAATTATTAATAATCTTGAAAATGGCTCTTAACAATTTTAATTAAACTATGTTACATCTATATAAAAATTATTGTTATTATTAATTCCTAGAATCCGTTAGGTAGGACGTAGTTCTGTCAAGAAGTTCCTCTAAGAATCAAGATCTGTAGCAAGCTCCCTGACTCGAGACTAGTTCTGTTTGGCACTATGCATTTCCTTCTCTGAATTCGTCTTTCTCTAGGCTGCTCACATCTTCACTGTCCTTGGGGGTTCCATTCTACTAGACTCTGCTGGATTATGTCGTGCTCCTTTTTACAGTGTGTGTCCCAGCTTTTTTCATTTCCGATATTTAATAACCTGATCTATCAGGAAATATAACTTAAATTGTCTTTAATTAATATCAGTCAGGTTTTAAACTAATTGAAATAGTCTGACAGGGCTGAATACTTATTTTCAGAATGGCTTCATCTAAAGTACCTTAATTTTTTTTTTTTTTGGAATAATTAATAAAAAATAGATAAATATAATATATTAAATCATTTGATATATAACTACAGGAGAAATAAGGGCACGTAAAATAGTAGGACGAAGCATTAACAAAGGCAACTAGCCGAGAAGTTAGGAATGGTTGATCGAATTTACTCCAGTATGATATATTCTATGTTATATATGTTGCATCCTGGCAAAATAAAATTAAGTTAAAGCTTAAAATACACAACATATCATGCAGGTTGGTATCAAGGAAGAAAAAAAGATATTTGTTATAAAAATCTGACTTAAGCTAATCGAGTAGATAGAACTAAATTATTGAATTGAATTGAAGGGAATTATGGTTGGGGTTATTATCTTACTAATTATCTTTGCAAATATGCATTAGAAAATTCCAGTATTTTTGGTGTTTTCATTCTAATACTATAATCTTCATTGAAAAGAAAAATTCAAAATTCTTGAAGTACTCAATTGTATTTAATTTTTCATATTCATTATTATTGTATACATTTTTCATGAGTTTCAATTTTTTGAATATAATATAGATTATTCAGTATTATTATTAAAAATTATTTATTGTGATTTTAATTGTATTTAATTTTTCATATTCATTATTATTGTATAGATTATTCAGTATTATTATTAAAAATTATTTATTGTGATTTCATTTAGAATATGCCTCTTTTTTTTTTTTGACAGGTGCTGTCCTACATGCCATGTACACTACACAGTTATAAAAAAAAATGATCTTTGAAAATTACCAAATATATTAATTATTCAACTAAAAAAGATTCATTTTTACAAAGGGGGTCAATAAAATTCATTCCCTAGTAGATTTTCCACTGACTAACCTGCGATTAGATGGTTACATTACAAATTTTTCTGAGCAAGATGTAATATATGATCTAGTGGGTGTTATAAATCATTATGGGACCCTGTTCGGAGGCCATTGTAAGACTTTTTTTTTTTATTCCTCGTCATTATTTTTGATTTAATTCAATTACATTTGATTTTGATTGTTGTTTTTACCTTATTAGTGATTAAAATTACTAATATTTTTTCTAGACACAGCATACTGCAAAAACCAAAAATGTGAAGGATGGTACTGTTATGATGATATGAATGTCACGCCCATAAAAAGTGAGGACATCCCCGTAAGTATCAAACCTTATTTAATTTATATAGACAGAAAATATGTAGTTTTTAAGTATTTTATATAAAATATTCATAAATGGCTAACAAAATATTCCATTACATGGCATTTCGATACAGTCCTAATAGCAATAGCTGTTTCCATGAATCCATTTTGGAATAAATTTCATGCATCATTAATATCATTTAAAGAAGTGAATAATTTCTACTTTCACTTACCTGTATAAGAAATTTATATGGCAATATTAATATTGTGGTCATGAACAGTTTTGAATCCAAGTTTTAAACGGAAATACATGTATTGAGGTCCGCTAAGTCTAAATAGTTAAATTTCTCAAAATAAGATGTTTGAACAGCTCATAAAAAAAGTTGTATGGAACTGAAACTTCTTTCTAGGATGTTATAGCAACTTTTTTACCAAAATTGACTTACTGAAAGTGGCACTTAATATCATCAATTTTATAAATTATTAATAATCTTGAAAATGGCTCTTAACAATTTTAATTAAACTATGTTACATCTATATAAAAATTATTGTTATTATTAATTCCTAGAATCCGTTAGGTAGGACGTAGTTCTGTCAAGAAGTTCCTCTAAGAATCAAGATCTGTAGCAAGCTCCCTGACTCGAGACTAGTTCTGTTTGGCACTATGCATTTCCTTCTCTGAATTCGTCTTTCTCTAGGCTGCTCACATCTTCACTGTCCTTGGGGGTTCCATTCTACTAGACTCTGCTGGATTATGTCGTGCTCCTTTTTACAGTGTGTGTCCCAGCTTTTTTCATTTCCGACATTTAATGACCTGATCTATCAGGAAATATAACTTAAATTGTCTTTAGTTAATGTCAGTCAGGTTTTAAACTAATTGAAATAGTCTGACAGGGCTGAATACTTATTTTCAGAATGGCTTCATCTAAAGTACCTTAATTTTTTTTTTTTTTGGAATAATTAATAAAAAATAGATAAATATAATATATTAAATCATTTGATATATAACTAAAGGAGAAATAAGGGCACGTAAAATAGTAGGACCAAGCATTAACGAAGGCAACTAGCCGAGAAGTTAGGAATGGTTGATCGAATTTACTCCAGTATGATATATTCTATGTTATATATGTTGCATCCTGGCAAAATAAAATTAAGTTAAAGCTTAAAATACACAACATATCATGCAGGTTGGTATTAAGGAAGAAAAAAAGATATTTGTTATAAAAATCTGACTTAAGCTAATCGAGTAGATAGAACTAAATTATTGAATTGAATTGAAGGGAATTATGGTTGGGGTTATTATCTTACTAATTATCTTTGTAAATATGCATCAGAAATGTCCAGTATTTTTGTTGTTTTCATTCTAATAATATAATCTTCATTGAAAAGAAAAATTCAAAATTCTTGAAGTACTCAATTGTATTTAATTTTTCATATTCATTATTATTGTATACATTTTTCATGAGTTTCAATTTTTTAAATATAATATAGATTATTCAGTATTATTATTAAAAATTATTTATTGTGATTTCAATTGTATTTAATTTTTCATATTCATTATTATTGTGATTTCATTTAGAATATGCTTCTTTTTTTTTTTTGACAGGTGCTGTCCTACATGCCATGTACACTACACAGTTATAAAAAAAATTGATCTTTGAAAATTACCAAATATATTAATTATTCAACTAAAAAAGATTCATTTTTACAAAGGGGGTCAATAAAATTCATTCCCTAGTAGATTTTCCACTGACTAACCTGCGATTAGATGGTTACATTACAAATTTTTCTGAGCAAGATGTAATATATGATCTAGTGGGTGTTATAAATCATTATGGGACCCTGTTCGGAGGCCATTGTAAGACTTTTTTTTTATTCCTCGTCATTATTTTTGATTTAATTCAATTACATTTGATTTTGATTGTTGTTTTTACCTTATTAGTGATTAAAATTACTAATATTTTTTCTAGACACAGCATACTGCAAAAACCAAAAATGTGAAGGATGGTACTGTTATGATGATATGAATGTCACGCCCATAAAAAGTGAGGACATCCCCGTAAGTATCAAACCTTATTTAATTTATATAGACAGAAAATATGTAGTTTTTAAGTATTTTATATAAAATATTCATAAATGGCTAACAAAATATTCCATTACATGGCATTTCGATACAGTCCTAATAGCAATTGCTGTTTCCATGCATGTCCATTGATTCCATGAATCCATTTTGGAATAAATTTCATGCATCATTAATTTCATTTAAAGAAGTGACTAATTTCTACTTTCGCTTACCTGTATAAGAAATTTATATGGCATTATTAATATTGTGGTCATGAACAGTTTTGAATCCAAGTTTTAAACGGAAATACATGTCTTGAGGTCCGCTAAGTCTAAATAGTTAAATTTCTCAAAATAAGATGTTTGAACAGCTCATAAAAAAAGTTGTATGGAACTGAAATTTCTTTCTAGGATGTTATAGCAACTTTTTTGCCATAATTGACTCACTGAAAGTGGCACTTAATATCATCAATTTTATAAATTATTATTAGTCTTGAAAATGGCTCTTATCAATTTTAATTAAACTATGTTATATCTATATAAAAATTATTGTTATTATTAATTCCTAGAATCCGTTAGGTAGGACGTAGGTCTGTCAAGAAGTTCCTCTAAGAATCAAGATCTGTAGCAAGCTCCCTGACTCGAGACTAGTTCTGTTTGGCACTATGCATTTCCTTCTCTGAATTCATCTTTCTCTAGGCTGCTCACATCTTCACTGTCCTTGGGGGTTCCATTCTCCTAGACTCTGCTGGGTTATGTCGTGCTCCTTTTTACAGTGTATGTCCCAGCTTTTTTCATTTCCGACATTTAATGACCTGATCTATCCGGAAATATAACTTAAATTTTCTTTAATTAATATCAGTCAGGTTTTAAACTCATTGAAATAGTCTGACAGGGATGAATACTTAATTTGAGAGTGGCTTCATCTAAAGTACGTTAATTTTTTTTTTTTTTTTTTTAATAATTAATAAAAAATAGATAAATATAATATATTAAATCATTTGATATATAACTAATGGAGAAATAAGGGCACGTAAATTAGTAGGACCAAGCATTAACAAAGGCAACTAGCCGAGACGTTAGGAATGGTTGATCGAATTTACTCCAGTATGATATATTCTATGTTATATATGTTGCATCCTGGCAAAATAAAATTAAGTTAAAGCTTAAAATACACAACATATCATGGAGGTTGGTATTAAGGAAGAAAAAAAGATATTTGTTATAAAAATCTGACTTAAGCTAATCGAGTAGATAGAACTAAATTATTGAATTGACTTGAAGGCAAGGATGGTTGGGGTTATTATCTTACTAATTATCTTTGCAAATATGCATTAGAAAATTCCAGTATTTTTGGTGTTTTCATTCTTATAACTTAATCTTCATTGAAAAGAAAAATTCAAAATTCTTGAAGTACTCAATTGTATTTAATTTTTCATATTCATTATTATTGTATACATTTTTCATGAGTTTCAAATTTTTGAATATAATATAGATTATTCAGTATTATTATTAAAAATTATTTATTGTGATTTCATTTAGAATATGCTTCTTTTTTTTTTAACAGGTGCTGTCCTACATGCCATGTACACCGCACAGTTATAAAAAAAATTGATCTTTGAAAATTACCAAATATATTAATTATTCAACTAAAAAGATTCATTTTTACAAAGGGGGGCAATAAAATTGATTCCCTAGTAGATTTTCCACTGACTAACCTGCGATTAGATGGTTACATTACAAATTTTTCTGAGCAAGATATAAAATATGATCTAGTGGGTGTTATAATTCATTATGGGACCCTGTCCGGAGGCCATGGTAAGACTTTTTTTTTTTTTTATTCCGTGTCATTATTTTTGATTTAATTCAGTTACATTTTTTTGATTGTTGTTTTTACCATATTAGTGATTATAATTACTAATACTGTTTCTAGACACCGCATACTGCAAAAACCAAAAAGGTGAAGGATGGTACTGTTATGATGATATGAATGTCACGCCCATATAAAGTGAGGACATCCCCGTAAGTATCAAACCTTATTTAATTTATATAGACAGAAAATATGTAGTTTTTAAGTATTTTATATAAAATATTCATAAATTGCTAACAAAATATTCCATTACATGGCATTTCAATACAGTCCTAATAGCAATTGCTGTTTCCATGCATGTCCATTGATTCCATGAATCCATTTTGGAATAAATTTCATGCATCATTAATTTCATTTAAAGAAGTGAATAATTTCTACTTTCGCTTACCTGTATAAGAAATTTATATGGCATTATTAATATTGTGGTCATGAACAGTTTTGAATCCAAGTTTTAAATGGAAATACATGTCTTGAGGTCCGCTAAGTCTAAATAGTTAAATTTCTCAAAATAAGATGTTTGAACAGCTCATAAAAAAGTTATATGGAACTGAAATTTCTTTCTAGGATGTTATAGCAAATTTTTTGCCAAAATTGACTTACTGAAAGTGGCACTTAATATCATCAATTTTATAAATTATTAATAATCCTGAAAATGGCTCTTAACAATTTTAATTAAACTATGTTATATCTATATAAAAATAATTGTTATTATTAATTCCTAGAGTCCGTTAGGTAGGACGTAGTTCTGTCAAGAAGTTCCTCTAAGAATCAAGATTTGTCAGGTTTTAAACTCATTGAAATAGTCTGACAGGGCTGAATACTTATTTTCAGAATAGCTTCATCTAAAGTACCTTAATTTTTTTTTTTTTGGAATAATTAATAAAAAATAGATAAATATAATATATTAAATCATTTGATATATAACTAAAGGAGAAATAAGGGCACATAAAATAGTAGGACGAAGCATTAACAAAGGCAACTAGCCGAGAAGTTAGGAATGGTAGATCGAATTTACTCCAGTATGATATATTCTATGTTATATATGTTGCATCCTGGCAAAATAAAATTAAGTTAAAGCTTAAAATACACAACATATCATGGAGGTTGGTATTAAGGAAGAAAAAAAGATATTTGTTATAAAAATCTGACTTAAGCTAATCGAGTAGATAGAACTAAATTATTGAATTGACTTGAAGGGAATTATGGTTGGGGTTATTATCTTACTAATTATCTTTGCAAATATGCATTAGAAAATTCCAGTATTTTTGGTGTTTTCATTCTTATACTCAATTGTATTTAATTTTTCATATTCATTATTATTGTATACATTTTTCATGAGTTTTAATTTTTTAAATATAATATAGATTATTCAGTATTATTATTAAAAATTATTTATTGTGATTTCATTTAGAATATGCTTCTTTTTTTTTTAACAGGTGCTGTCCTACTTGCCATGTACACCGCACAGTTATAAAAAAAATTTATCTTTGAAAATTACCAAATATATTAATTATTCAACTAAAAAAGATTCATTTTTACAAAGGGGGTCAATAAAATTCATTCCCTAGTAGATTTTCCACTGACTAACTCTGCGATTAGATGGTTACATTACAAATTTTTCTGAGCAAGATGTAATATATGATCTAGTGGGTGTTATAAATCATTATGGGACCCTGTGCGGAGGCCATTGTAAGACTTTTTTTTTTTTTATTCCTCGTCATTATTTTTGATTTAATTCAATTACATTTGATTTTGATTGTTGTTTTTACCTTATTAGTGATTAAAATTACTAATATTGTTTCTAGACACAGCATACTGCAAAAACCAAAAATGTGAAGGATGGTACTGTTATGATGATATGAATGTCACGCCCATAAAAAGTGAGGACATCCCCGTAAGTATCAAACCTTATTTAATTTATATAGACAGAAAATATGTAGTTTTTAAGTATTTTATATAAAATATTCTTAAATGGCTAACAAAATATTCCATTACATGGCATTTCAATACAGTCCTAATAGCAATTGCTGTTTCCATGCATGTCCATTGATTCCATGAATCCATTTTGGAATAAATTTCATGCATCATTAATTTCATTTAAAGAAGTGAATAATTTCTTCTGTCGCTTACCTGTATAAGAAATTTATATGGCATTATTAATATTGTGGTCATGAACAGTTTTGAATCCAAGTTTTAAACGGAAATACATGTATTGAGGTCCGCTAAGTCTAAATAGTTAAATTTCTCAAAATAAGATGTTTGAACAGCTCATAAAAAAAGTTGTATGGAACTGAAATTTCTTTCTAGGATGTTATAGCAACTTTTTTACCAAAATTGACTTACTGAAAGTGGCACTTAATATCATCAATTTTATAAATTATTAATAATCTTGAAAATGGCTCTTAACAATTTTAATTAAACTATGTTACATCTATATAAAAATTGTTGTTATTATTAATTCCTAGAATCCGTTAGGTAGGACGTAGTTCTGTCAAGAAGTTCCTCTAAGAATCAAGATCTGTAGCAAGCTCCCTGACTCGAGACTAGTTCTGTTTGGCACTATGCATTTCCTTCTCTGAATTCGTCTTTCTCTAGGCTGCTCACATCTTCACTGTCCTTGGGGGTTCCATTCTACTAGACTCTGCTGGATTATGTCGTGCTCCTTTTTACAGTGTGTGTCCCAGCTTTTTTCATTTCCGACATTTAATGACCTGATCTATCAGGAAATATAACTTAAATTGTCTTTAATTAATGTCAGTCAGGTTTTAAACTCATTGAAATAGTCTGACAGGGCTGAATACTTATTTTCAGAATGGCTTCATCTAAAGTACCTTAATTTTTTTTTTTTTGGAATAATTAATAAAAAATAGATAAATATAATATATTAAATCATTTGATATATAACTAAAGGAGAAATAAGGGCACGTAAAATAGTAGGACCAAGCATTAACGAAGGCAACTAGCCGAGAAGTTAGGAATGGTTGATCGAATTTACTCCAGTATGATATATTCTATGTTATATATGTTGCATCCTGGCAAAATAAAATTAAGTTAAAGCTTAAAATACACAACATATCATGCAGGTTGGTATTAAGGAAGAAAAAAAGATATTTGTTATAAAAATCTGTCTTAAGCTAATCGAGTAGATAGAACTAAATTATTGAATTGAATTGAAGGGAAGGATGGTTGTGGTTATTATCTTACTAATTATCTTTGCAAATATGCATTAGAAAATTCCAGTATTTTTGGTGTTTTCATTCTAATAATATAATCTTCATTGAAAAGAAAAATTCAAAATTCTTGAAGTACTCAATTGTATTTAATTTTTCATATTCATTATTATTGTATACATTTTTCATGAGTTTCAATTTTTTAAATATAATATAGATTATTCAGTATTATTATTAAAAATTATTTATTGTGATTTCAATTGTATTTAATTTTTCATATTCATTATTATTGTATAGATTATTCAGTATTATTATTAAAAATTATTTATTGTGATTTCATTTAGAATATGCTTCTTTTTTTTTTTTTGACAGGTGCTGTCCTACATGCCATGTACACTACACAGTTATAAAAAAAATTGATCTTTGAAAATTACCAAATATATTAATTATTCAACTAAAAAGATTCATTTTTACAAAGCGGGTCAATAAAATTCATTCCCTAGTAGATTTTCCACTGATTAACCTGCGATTAGATGGTTACATTACAAATTTTTCTGAGCAAGATGTAAAATATGATCTAGTGGGTGTTATAAATCATTATGGGACCCTGTCCGGAGGCCATGGTAAGACTTTTTTTTTTTTATTCCTTGTCATTTTTTTTGGTTTAATTCAGTTACATTTGATTTTGATTGTTGTTTTTACCTTATTAGTGATTAAAATTACTAATATTGTTTCTAGACACCGCATACTGCAAAAACCAAAAAGGTGAAGGATGGTACTGTTATGATGATATGAATGTCACGCCCATAAAAAGTGAGGACATCCCCGTAAGTATCAAACCTTATTTAATTTATATAGACAGAAAATATGTAGTTTTTAAGTATTTTATATAAAATATTCTTAAATGGCTAACAAAATATTCCATTACATGGCATTTCGATACAGTCCTAATAGCAATTGCTGTTTCCATGCATGTCCATTGATTCCATGAATCCATTTTGGAATAAATTTCATGCATCATTAATTTCATTTAAAGAAGTGAATAATTTCTACTTTCGCTTACCTGTATAAGAAATTTATATGGCATTATTAATATTGTGGTCATGAACAGTTTTGAATCCAAGTTTTAAATGGAAATACATGTCTTGAGGTCCGCTAAGTCTAAATAGTTAAATTTCTCAAAATAAGATGTTTGAACAGCTCATAAAAAAAGTTATATGGAACTGAAATTTCTTTCTAGGATGTTATAGCAAATTTTTTGCCAAAATTGACTTACTGAAAGTGGCACTTAATATCATCAATTTTATAAATTATTAATAATCCTGAAAATGGCTCTTAACAATTTTAATTAAACTATGTTATATCTATATAAAAATAATTGTTATTATTAATTCCTAGAGTCCGTTAGGTAGGACGTAGTTCTGTCAAGAAGTTCCTCTAAGAATCAAGATTTGTCAGGTTTTAAACTCATTGAAATAGTCTGACAGGGCTGAATACTTATTTTCAGAATAGCTTCATCTAAAGTACCTTAATTTTTTTTTTTTTTGGAATAATTAATAAAAAATAGATAAATATAATATATTAAATCATTTGATATATAACTAAAGGAGAAATAAGGGCACGTAAAATAGAAGGACGAAGCATTAACAAAGGCAACTAGCCGAGAAGTTAGGAATGGTAGATCGAATTTACTCCAGTATGATATATTCTATGTTATATATGTTGCATCCTGGCAAAATAAAATTAAGTTAAAGCTTAAAATACACAACATATCATGCAGGTTGGTATTAAGGAAGAAAAAAAGATATTTGTTATAAAAATCTGACTTAAGCTAATCGAGTAGATAGAACTAAATTATTGAATTGAATTGAAGGGAAGGATGGTTAGGGTTATTATCTTACTAATTATTTTTGCAAATATGCATTAGAAAATTCCAGTATTTTTGGTGTTTTCATTCTTATACTCAATTGTATTTAATTTTTCATATTCATTATTATTGTATACATTTTTCATGAGTTTCAATTTTTTAAATATAATATAGATTATTCAGTATTATTATTAAAAATTATTTATTGTGATTTCATTTAGAATATGCTTCTTTTTTTTTTAACAGGTGCTGTCCTACATGCCATGTACACCGCACAGTTATAAGAAAAATTGATCTTTGAAAATTACCAAATATATTAATTGTTCAACTAAAAAAGATTCATTTTTACAAAGGGGGTCAATAAAATTCATTCCCTAGTAGATTTTCCACTGACTAACTCTGCGATTAGATGGTTACATTACAAATTTTTCTGAGCAAGATGTAAAATATGATCTAGTGGGTGTTATAAATCATTATGGGACCCTGTGCGGAGGCCATTGTAAGACTTTTTTTTTTTTTATTCCTCGTCATTATTTTTGATTTAATTCAATTACATTTGATTTTGATTGTTGTTTTTACCTTATTAGTGATTAAAATTACTAATATTGTTTCTAGACACAGCATACTGCAAAAACCAAAAATGTGAAGGATGGTACTGTTATGATGATATGAATGTCACGCCCATAAAAAGTGAGGACATCCCCGTAAGTATCAAACCTTATTTAATTTATATAGACAGAAAATATGTAGTTTTTAAGTATTTTATATAAAATATTCTTAAATGGCTAACAAAATATTCCATTACATGGCATTTGGATACAGTCCTAATAGCAATAGCTGTTTCCATGCATGTCCATTGTTTCCATGAATCCATTTTGGAATAAATTTCATGCATCATTAATTTCATTTAAAGAAGTGAATAATTTCTTCTGTCGCTTACCTGTATAAGAAATTTATATGGCATTATTAATATTGTGGTCATGAACAGTTTTGAATCCAAGTTTTAAACGGAAATACATGTATTGAGGTCCGCTAAGTCTAAATAGTTAAATTTCTCAAAATAAGATGTTTGAACAGCTCATAAAAAAAGTTGTATGGAACTGAAATTTCTTTCTAGGATGTTATAGCAACTTTTTTACCAAAATTGACTTACTGAAAGTGGCACTTAATATCATAAATTTTATAAATTATTAATAATCTTGAAAATGGCTCTTAACAATTTTAATTAAACTATGTTACATCTATATAAAAATTATTGTTATTATTAATTCCTAGAATCCGTTAGGTAGGACGTAGTTCTGTCAAGAAGTTCCTCTAAGAATCAAGATCTGTAGCAAGCTCCCTGACTCGAGACTAGTTCTGTTTGGCACTATGCATTTCCTTCTCTGAATTCGTCTTTCTCTAGGCTGCTCACATCTTCACTGTCCTTGGGGGTTCCATTCTACTAGACTCTGCTGGATTATGTCGTGCTCCTTTTTACAGTGTGTGTCCCAGCTTTTTTCATTTCCGACATTTAATAACCTGATCTATCAGGAAATATAACTTAAATTGTCTTTAATTAATATCAGTCAGGTTTTAAACTAATTGAAATAGTCTGACAGGGCTGAATACTTATTTTCAGAATGGCTTCATCTAAAGTACCTTAATTTTTTTTTTTTTGGAATAATTAATAAAAAATAGATAAATATAATATATTAAATCATTTGATATATAACTAAAGGAGAAATTAGGGCACGTAAAATAGTAGGACCAAACATTAACGAAGGCAACTAGCCGAGAAGTTAGGAATGGTCATGATCGAATTTACTCCAGTATGATATATTCTATGTTATATATGTTGCATCCTGGCAAAATAAAATTAAGTTAAAGCTTAAAATACACAACATATCATGCAGGTTGGTATTAACGAAGAAAAAAAGATATTTGTTATAAAAGTCTGTCTTAAGCTAATCGAGTAGATAGAACTAAATTATTGAATTGAATTGAAGGGAAGGATGGTTGTGGTTATTATCTTACTAATTATCTTTGTAAATATGCATCAGAAATGTCCAGTATTTTTGTTGTTTTCATTCTAATAACATAATATAATCTTCATTGAAAAGAAAAATTCAAAATTCTTGAAGTACTCAATTGTATTTAATTTTTCATATTCATTATTATTGTATACATTTTTCATATTCATTATTATTGTATACATTTTTCATGATTTTCAATTTTTTAAATATAATATAGATTATTCAGTATTATTATTAAAAATTATTTATTGTGATTTCATTTAGAATATGCTTCTTTTTTTTTTTGACAGGTGCTGTCCTACATGCCATGTACACCGCACAGTTATAAAAAAAATTGATCTTTGAAAATTACCAAATATATTAATTATTCAACTAAAAAAGATTCATTTTTACAAAGGGGGTCAATAAAATTCATTCCCTAGTAGATTTTCCACTGACTAACCTGCGATTAGATGGTTACATTACAAATTTTTCTGAGCAAGATGTAATATATGATCTAGTGGGTGTTATAAATCATTATGGGACCCTGTTCGGAGGCCATTGTAAGACTTTTTTTTTTTTATTCCTCGTCATTATTTTTGATTTAATTCAATTACATTTGATTTTGATTGTTGTTTTTACCTTATTAGTGATTAAAATTACTAATATTTTTTCTAGACACAGCATACTGCAAAAACCAAAAATGTGAAGGATGGTACTGTTATGATGATATGAATGTCACGCCCATAAAAAGTGAGGACATCCCCGTAAGTATCAAACCTTATTTAATTTATATAGACAGAAAATATGTAGTTTTTAAGTATTTTATATAAAATATTCTTAAATGGCTAACAAAATATTCCATTACATGGCATTTCGATACAGTCCTAATAGCAATTGCTGTTTCCATGCATGTCCATTGTTCCATGAATCCATTTTGGAATAAATTTCATGCATCATTAATATCATTTAAAGAAGTGAATAATTTCTACTGTCGCTTACCTGTATAAGAAATTTATATGGCATTATTAATATTGTGGTCATGAACAGTTTTGAATCCAAGTTTTAAACGGAAATACATGTATTGAGGTCCGCTAAGTCTAAATAGTTAAATTTCTCAAAATAAGATGTTTGAACAGCTCATAAAAAAAGTTGTATGGAACTGAAACTTCTTTCTAGGATGTTATAGCAACTTTTTTACCAAAATTGACTTACTGAAAGTGGCACTTAATATCATCAATTTTATAAATTATTAATAATCTTGAAAATGGCTCTTAACAATTTTAATTAAACTATGTTACATCTATATAAAAATTATTGTTATTATTAATTCCTAGAATCCGTTAGGTAGGACGTAGTTCTGTCAAGAAGTTCCTCTAAGAATCAAGATCTGTAGCAAGCTCCCTGACTCGAGACTAGTTCTGTTTGGCACTATGCATTTCCTTCTCTGCATTCGTCTTTCTCTAGGCTGCTCACATCTTCACTGTCCTTGGGGGTTCCATTCTACTAGACTCTGCTGGATTATGTCGTGCTCCTTTTTACAGTGTGTGTCCCAGCTTTTTTCATTTCCGACATTTAATGACCTGATCTATCAGGAAATATAACTTAAATTGTCTTTAATTAATATCAGTCAGGTTTTAAACTAATTGAAATAGTCTGACAGGGCTGAATACTTATTTTCAGAATGGCTTCATCTAAAGTACCTTAATTTTTTTTTTTTTGGAATAATTAATAAAAAATAGATAAATATAATATATTAAATCATTTGATATATAACTAAAGGAGAAATAAGGGCACGTAAAATAGTAGGACCAAGCATTAACGAAGGCAACTAGCCGAGAAGTTAGGAATGGTTGATCGAATTTACTCCAGTATGATATATTCTATGTTATATATGTTGCATCCTGGCAAAATAAAATTAAGTTAAAGCTTAAAATACACAACATATCATGCAGGTTGGTATTAAGGAAGAAAAAAAGATATTTGTTATAAAAATCTGACTTAAGCTAATCGAGTAGATAGAACTAAATTATTGAATTGAATTGAAGGGAATTATGGTTGGGGTTATTATCTTACTAATTATCTTTGCAAATATGCATTAGAAAATTCCAGTATTTTTGGTGTTTTCATTCTAATAATATAATCTTCATTGAAAAGAAAAATTCAAAATTCTTGAAGTACTCAATTGTATTTAATTTTTCATATTCATTATTATTGTATACATTTTTCATGAGTTTCAATTTTTTAAATATAATATAGATTATTCAGTATTATTATTAAAAATTATTTATTGTGATTTCAATTGTATTTAATTTTTCATATTCATTATTATTGTATAGATTATTCAGTATTATTATTAAAAATTATTTATTGTGATTTCATTTAGAATATGCTTCTTTTTTTTTTTTGACAGGTGCTGTCCTACATGCCATGTACACTACACAGTTATAAAAAAAATTGATCTTTGAAAATTACCAAATATATTAATTATTCAACTAAAAAGATTCATTTTTACAAAGCGGGTCAATAAAATTCATTCCCTAGTAGATTTTCCACTGACTAACCTGCGATTAGATGGTTACATTACAAATTTTTCTGAGCAAGATGTAATATATGATCTAGTGGGTGTTATAAATCATTATGGGACCCTGTTCGGAGGCCATGGTAAGACTTTTTTTTTTTTATTCCTCGTCATTATTTTTGATTTAATTCAATTACATTTGATTTTGATTGTTGTTTTTACCTTATTAGTGATTAAAATTACTAATATTGTTTCTAGACACCGCATACTGCAAAAACCAAAAAGGTGAAGGATGGTACTGTTATGATGATATGAATGTCACGCCCATAAAAAGTGAGGACATCCCCGTAAGTATCAAACCTTATTTAATTTATATAGACAGAAAATATGTAGTTTTTAAGTATTTTATATAAAATATTCTTAAATGGCTAACAAAATATTCCATTACATGGCATTTCGATACAGTCCTAATAGCAATAGCTGTTTCCATGCATGTCCATTGATTCCATGAATCCATTTTGGAATAAATTTCATGCATCATTAATTTCATTTAAAGAAGTGAATAATTTCTACTTTCGCTTACCTGTATAAGAAATTTATATGGCATTATTAATATTGTGGTCATGAACAGTTTTGAATCCAAGTTTTAAATGGAAATACATGTCTTGAGGTCCGCTAAGTCTAAATAGTTAAATTTCTCAAAATAAGATGTTTGAACAGCTCATAAAAAAAGTTATATGGAACTGAAATTTCTTTCTAGGATGTTATAGCAAATTTTTTGCCAAAATTGACTTACTGAAAGTGGCACTTAATATCATCAATTTTATAAATTATTAATAATCCTGAAAATGGCTCTTAACAATTTTAATTAAACTATGTTATATCTATATAAAAATAATTGTTATTATTAATTCCTAGAGTCCGTTAGGTAGGACGTAGTTCTGTCAAGAAGTTCCTCTAAGAATCAAGATTTGTCAGGTTTTAAACTCATTGAAATAGTCTGACAGGGCTGAATACTTATTTTCAGAATAGCTTCATCTAAAGTACCTTAATTTTTTTTTTTTTGGAATAATTAATAAAAAATAGATAAATATAATATATTAAATCATTTGATATATAACTAAAGGAGAAATAAGGGCACATAAAATAGAAGGACGAAGCATTAACAAAGGCAACTAGCCGAGAAGTTAGGAATGGTAGATCGAATTTACTCCAGTATGATATATTCTATGTTATATATGTTGCATCCTGGCAAAATAAAATTAAGTTAAAGCTTAAAATACACAACATATCATGCAGGTTGGTATTAAGGAAGAAAAAAAGATATTTGTTATAAAAATCTGACTTAAGCTAATCGAGTAGATAGAACTAAATTATTGAATTGAATTGAAGGGAAGGATGGTTAGGGTTATTATCTTACTAATTATTTTTGCAAATATGCATTAGAAAATTCCAGTATTTTTGGTGTTTTCATTCTTATACTCAATTGTATTTAATTTTTCATATTCATTATTATTGTATACATTTTTCATGAGTTTTAATTTTTTAAATATAATATAGATTATTCAGTATTATTATTAAAAATTATTTATTGTGATTTCATTTAGAATATGCTTCTTTTTTTTTTAACAGGTGCTGTCCTACTTGCCATGTACACCGCACAGTTATAAAAAAAATTTATTTTTGAAAATTACCAAATATATTAATTATTCAACTAAAAAAGATTCATTTTTACAAAGGGGGTCAATAAAATTCATTCCCTAGTAGATTTTCCACTGACTAACTCTGCGATTAGATGGTTACATTACAAATTTTTCTGAGCAAGATGTAATATATGATCTAGTGGGTGTTATAAATCATTATGGGACCCTGTGCGGAGGCCATTGTAAGACTTTTTTTTTTTTTATTCCTCGTCATTATTTTTGATTTAATTCAATTACATTTGATTTTGATTGTTGTTTTTACCTTATTAGTGATTAAAATTACTAATATTTTTTCTAGACACAGCATACTGCAAAAACCAAAAATGTGAAGGATGGTACTGTTATGATGATATGAATGTCACGCCCATAAAAAGTGAGGACATCCCCGTAAGTATCAAACCTTATTTAATTTATATAGACAGAAAATATGTAGTTTTTAAGTATTTTATATAAAATATTCTTAAATGGCTAACAAAATATTCCATTACATGGCATTTCGATACAGTCCTAATAGCAATAGCTGTTTCCATGCATGTCCATTGTTTCCATGAATCCATTTTGGAATAAATTTCATGCATCATTAATATCATTTAAAGAAGTGAATAATTTCTTCTGTCGCTTACCTGTATAAGAAATTTATATGGCATTATTAATATTGTGGTCATGAACAGTTTTGAATCCAAGTTTTAAACGGAAATACATGTATTGAGGTCCGCTAAGTCTAAATAGTTAAATTTCTCAAAATAAGATGTTTGAACAGCTCATAAAAAAAGTTGTATGGAACTGAAACTTCTTTCTAGGATGTTATAGCAACTTTTTTACCAAAATTGACTTACTGAAAGTGGCACTTAATATCATAAATTTTATAAATTATTAATAATCTTGAAAATGGCTCTTAACAATTTTAATTAAACTATGTTACATCTATATAAAAATTATTGTTATTATTAATTCCTAGAATCCGTTAGGTAGGACGTAGTTCTGTCAAGAAGTTCCTCTAAGAATCAAGATCTGTAGCAAGCTCCCTGACTCGAGACTAGTTCTGTTTGGCACTATGCATTTCCTTCTCTGAATTCGTCTTTCTCTAGGCTGCTCACATCTTCACTGTCCTTGGGGGTTCCATTCTACTAGACTCTGCTGGATTATGTCGTGCTCCTTTTTACAGTGTGTGTCCCAGCTTTTTTCATTTCCGACATTTAATGACCTGATCTATCAGGAAATATAACTTAAATTGTCTTTAATTAATATCAGTCAGGTTTTAAACTAATTGAAATAGTCTGACAGGGCTGAATACTTATTTTCAGAATGGCTTCATCTAAAGTACCTTAATTTTTTTTTTTTTGGAATAATTAATAAAAAATAGATAAATATAATATATTAAATCATTTGATATATAACTAAAGGAGAAATTAGGGCACGTAAAATAGTAGGACCAAGCATTAACGAAGGCAACTAGCCGAGAAGTTAGGAATGGTTGATCGAATTTACTCCAGTATGATATATTCTATGTTATATATGTTGCATCCTGGCAAAATAAAATTAAGTTAAAGCTTAAAATACACAACATATCATGCAGGTTGGTATTAAGGAAGAAAAAAAGATATTTGTTATAAAAATCTGACTTAAGCTAATCGAGTAGATAGAACTAAATTATTGAATTGAATTGAAGGGAAGGATGGTTGGGGTTATTATGTTACTAATTATCTTTGCAAATATTCATAAGAAAATTCCAGTATTTTTGGAGTTTTCATTCTTATAACTTAATCTCCATTGAAAAGAAAAATTCAAAATTCTTGAAGTACTCAATTGTATTTAATTTTTCATATTCATTATTATTGTATACATTTTTCATATTCATTATTATTGTATACATTTTTCATGATTTTCAATTTTTTGAATATAATATAGGTTATTCAGTATTATTATTAAAAATTATTTATTGTGATTTCATTTAGAATATGCTTCTTTTTTTGTTAACAGGTGCTGTCCTACATGCCAGGTACACCGCACAGTTATAAAAAAAATTGATCTTTGAAAATTACCAAATATATTAATTATTCAACTAAAAAGATTCATTTTTACAAAGGGGGGCAATAAAATTGATTCCCTAGTAGATTTTCCACTGACTAACCTGCGATTAGATGGTTACATTACAAATTTTTCTGAGCAAGATGTAAAATATGATCTAGTGGATGTTATAAATCATTGTGGGACCCTGTCCGGAGGCCATGGTAAGACTTTTTTTTTTGTATTCCTTGTCATTATTTTTGATTTAATTCAGTTACATTTGATTTTGATTGTTGTTTTTACCATATCAGTGATTAAAATTACTAATATTGTTTCTAGACACCGCATACTGCAAAAACCAAAAAGATGAAGGATGGTACTGTTATGATGATATGAATGTCACGCCCATAAAAAGTGAGGACATCCCCGTAAGTATCAAACCTTATTTAATTTACATAGACAGAAAATATGTAGTTTTTAAGTATTTTATATAAAATATTCTTAAATGGCCAACAAAATATTCCATTACATGGCATTTCGATACAGTCCTAATAGCAATTGCTGTTTCCATGCATGTCCATTGTATCCATGAATCCATTTTGGAATAAATTTCATGCTATGTTATATCTATATAAAAATAATTGTTATTATTAATTCCTAGAATCCGTTAGGTAGGACGTAGTTCTGTCAAGAAGTTCCTCTAAGAATCAAGATCTGTCAGGTTTTAAACTCATTGGAATAGTCTGACAGGGCTGAATACTTATTTTCAGAATGGCTTCATCTAAAGTACCTTAATTTTTTTTTTTGGAATAATTAATAATAAATAGATAAATATAATATATTAAATCATTTGATATATAACTAAAGGAGAAATAAGGGCAGGTAAAATAGTAGGACCAAGCATTAACGAAGGCAACTAGCTGAGAAGTTAGGAATGGTCATGATCGAATTTACTTCAGTATGATATATTCTATGTTATATATGTTGCATCCTGGCAAAATAAAATTAAGTTAAAGCTTAAAATACACAACATATCATGCAGGTTGGTATTAAGGAAGAAAAAAAGATCTTTGTTATAAAAATCTGACTTAAGCTAATCTAGTAGATAGAACTAAATTATTGAATTGAATTGAAGGGAAGGATTGTTGGGGTGATCAGTCAAAATAAAATAGTAAAAATATATAATTGTATTTATTTTTACATTTGCCAATTTTTCGCCCCAAAGTTCACGTCTTCATCAGAGCTGCTCTACCAACAAGCAAAGACAGACCTTAAATTATTGAAACACATTTAATTCTGTTTGTTTGAAGCAGTATGTCTCTCTTAATGTTACTATTAATAAAGATTGGATAAAATGCAAATTACAAAAGAATTCTGTAATTAGTTCAAGAAGGAATATTTAGTTCAGTCAATGAATGCTAGGGGTATGGAAGGAACATAGTTTTTGACTTTGTTTCGACCTAGTTAAGGAGATAACCAAACTATAAGGTCCCCGCTTCCAGGAGAGGTGAAAGTTGTGAGGAAGAGGGCCAAAAGCTTTTTGATTTAGATCAGGGAAATTATGTGTTCTAGTGATAAGGATGTTCTATATAAAATTAAAGCTGATAAAATTTGTAACAGAACTGATTATATTCATGTTTCCTTCATTTTGTATAGTATCCAACAAAATATCAGCTCTCATAATTTCCTAATTTAGAAAAGTTCCTAAAAAGAAAAAGATCTCCTAAAGTTTTTATTTTATTTGACTAGCTAACTCTTTATCTCTTGATTTAACAAAAAAGTCTTGTGAAAGAAAATTGAATTTCCGTCAAGAATATTTATGACTTTAATAATTTATGTGGGAGTGGAGCAGCTCTGTGGGTGAGCACTGACTTCCAGACCTCAAGGTCCCAGGTTCGAATCCTGCTGATGACATTATTTTTCATCAGCCGTGGGTCGACCCTGGGGCCGGGAGATCCTCCTGGGGCTAATCCAGCCTCTATAAAATAGGTATTCATAATTATATAATTAATTAAGAGCAAGAACCTGACAGTTAAGCGTGATATTGACCCGTCACCTCCCTGCACAACCATTAGCCTTGTAACAGTACTTCCTCACATTGCACTGAACCCAAGACCTTTCATCGGTTGTTGCTTTTTAAAAATAATTTATGTTCAATTATTCAAAAGTTAGAGGAAATGAATTTACAACTTTTGGTGGTATGTAAAGTCGTCCATTATACTGCACTATTCCCTTAGGCCGACCAGCCGAAGAAAGCTCTGCGGAGCTAAGCTGAGCGTAGCTGAATCAGCTTCCAAAACTGAATCAATGGTTTTCAATGGGAGGGCGCGCACCAGAAGCTGGGCACAGTTGAACGGCATAGTAAGGGTCAGCTCAGGTCAGCTTTGGGTCGACCGGGGTTCGGTTTTGAAAGCTGACTCTGCTAGGCTCAGCTTCCCCCACCACACCTACTCACTACTGTCAGACAACCGTGGGGCTTTTTTCCTTAGTATCATCTTTTTTTTCCACTTATTTTCAAAAAATTCAATTCAACAAAAGAGGTTTTCACTGCACAACCTCTGAAATTATTTTATTTTTGTTCAGTATAAAATATGAAATTTATGTGGAAGAATTCTTAATCGAATGTGTAAGGGAAAATATTCTATTTTTCTTTTCAACTTTTCAACTCCCATATGATCAACTTTGCTATTTTTTAAAAATGTTATATATACTTTTTTAAATTCTTGAAGGAAGTTAGTCGACTGTTCTACATATCATGGGTGATAAATATTCAGGACGCAGTCTTTTTTTAAAATTTTTATTTTTGCCAACGTTTCAACCCAAACATGTGGGTCATCTTCAGGGCGTGGTTTGAGCACTGAGGTTGTTCATGTACTCTCACGGAGTACATGCGTCATTTGTAGGGTTTGTTCTCTCACAGTTGATTTTCTGGTTAGGGTCCAACTGACTCCTACCATCTTCGGCTCCATGCCAGTACTGGTAGCACTGCTGCCTGCTATCAAGGAAATTTATCGACCTTCCGGCCTAGATCCATCATATTCAGTCGAAAACAGGGACACCACAGGCAGGATGCGGTGCTTCACAGGACGTTCTTGGCAGTAGCGTCCTCGAGGTCTCCACTTACAGTTTCTCAGGCCTCTCGACTACTCCCCTGATTTGGAGTGAGGACCAGTCTCTAGGTCTTCCCTAGCTAAAGGTATTACCTCTCCTCAGCACCTTGACCCTCCTATCTTGAGATAATAAAGAGATATTTAACTGATAGAAAATGTAATTATTATGTTATTATTATTATTATTATTATTTTTGCTGTTATTATTCTTCTAAAATTATTATTTTTGTTATTATTATACTTCTACCTAAATCAAATCTAGTTAAATGAAATTTCTTGGTTCAAATTATTTTCTGAGTATTTAAAAAGTAGGTTAAAAGCTAAAAAAGAAAAATTTTATTGAGAACATTATTTTCTTCACTCCACTTTATACAATTAGAATTGATATCATTGATAAGCCAGATAATGATATATAGCTACTTCTTCTTTTCTTAAACATTGGTGCGAAAAAGTGTTAAAATATCGATTAAACATCGAGTAAGTAAAAGAGGTAACTGGACTGTTCAAATACATAATAAACTATTGTTATCTTTTTTAAATATTCTTATATAGATGAGTGATATAATAAGAAAAAGATTTTGTGGAGAGGAGTTACAGTTCCTCACATCTCTAGTTCTCGTAAAAGGTGATGTTATAGAAAATAAAGTTATAGATATTGTTTCAAGTACAAGAGAAAAAAAAGGCTTGGGAGAATATTCTTGCCGAATTCAATGAGAACATTGTTTTCCCCACTCCCCTCGAACGATTCAGTAGTAGAAAGTAACGGTAGTATTACCATAAAATAACTTGTTGTTTTATTATTATCTATGGGTGACTCAATAAATATTTAATGTGGAGGAAATATATTTCCTCACTTCACTAATTTTAGAAAGAGTGTCAGTTCTGGAAAACAGGAAAACTCTTGGAAAGTATGTAGTTTGGTGTAATATACTTATCAAGTGTATCAGTGTTCTCATATATTTTGATTTGTTGCTGTTCATAGTAATATATAATAATAGCTAAAATAGAAAGACATAAAGCTTATGTAAGTCAATTAGCTTTGTCATAATTTATCATACTATGTTTTGCATTTATAGAATTTTATCCTTTGATGATAGCAGGTTGTAATGTTAAAATATTAATTTATCATGTAATTTAATTAAATTTGTCAAACATTTTCAATTCATTCATATAAATTTCTTAGTATGGAATTACAACTTACTTTTTCTCAAGCGTATCCAATAATCTAACACAACTTTATTTATTTAACCCTGTGGATAGTTAGACCATTTCCCTCTTAATTAGGGGATGCCTACAAGTTGTAACATACTAGCAAGAGCAGGATGATTAATAATTGAATTTAATAATATTTAACTTATAGGAAGTGAAATTTTAGTTATTATTTTACTTCTGAAATATTTTGTTTACTCTTTTTTAAAGCTTGTTTTAATGTATACCACTTTGTGAAATTTCACACTTCAGATTCTTAATTTATTTTAATGGACAATGTTTTAGCTCCACTTTGGGGGTTGGGGTCTATTTTCTTTAATAAACTACTTTACATACATTTTTTACAAAATATTTCTTGGTATTAAATCGTCAATACCAAGGATTAGAACTATTATAATAGCTTCATTGAAACATTTTAGGAAAAAAGTTTTAGAAATAATCGTTGTAAGGAATTTTTTAAAAATAAAGTTATACAAAAACACATAACAAAATAAATGTAAAATGTAGTCTATTTCAAAACATAAATTAAATGAATAGTTCAACAATAAGTAAACATGATTAATATAATTGAATTGATTTTAACAATTTAAAAATATTAAGGTGTAAATAAAAATGAAAGTATTAGGTTTATCCTAGTATAGATAAAATTTGGAGTTTGTATTCATTTAACAAACTTGACATTAATATTTGGCATACTATTACAATATTTAAAAAAATACATCTTTATTTCTTAGTAAAGGCATTAATTTTTAGTAAATCTTATTTTTTTAGTAAAATCTTATCTGATTTCAATTCCTCAATTTACCACCCTTATTTCCTTTCTTTATATACATTGTATTTCTCATTGTGTCCTAAGCCAGATTCTATTCCAGAAAATTATTTTATTCAGAACAAACCATTTTTTCCATCACCCGAGTTGGTCCTTCAAATCTGCCAGATAAACTTTGGTATAGTTTAATGGCTCCCTATGACAATCTTGCATTGGACCTAATAGATACATTAGGAAAATGGGTGGTATTTTTTGACTGTATACATAGCTGTGTTCTCCGTTAGCATTCAATTCAGCAAGAATTTCCTCCCAAGCCTTTTTTTTTTCATTATTATCTATAATATCAGCTTTTTGGAGAACTAGAGATGTATTCTCCACAATTTTTTTCTTTCTTTTTATATCACTCATCTATGTAATAAGAATATTAAAAAAAAAAAAAGATAACATTTTATTACGTATTTGAACAGTACATTTACCTCCTTTACTTAATTGATATGTAAATAACCTACAGAAAGTTAAATGTAAAATAAAGATGTTTTGGTGGGAATAGCGAATAGCCTTCCGCTTTTATATCGGGGATTAGGTTATTTACACTCGTGAATTATTAAAACAAAACCCCGGCACTGGATATCGACTTTTTAGGGTGTCTAACTGTGATTGGGAATCTAATATCTTTTGTAACACTGTGTGAGAAGAAACAATAAGAACATATATATATATATATATATATATATATATATATATATATAATGTGGGACTTAGTAAACACTTTGAATGAATTGACTCACCTGGTTTGTTATTCTTCAATCATGAGGCATATAGGACAACTAAATAAAATGACTCACTCCTGTATAATAAAAAAAACCTGTACCACTACAACCCATGAAGGGTCTGGGGGTTCAGTACTATTTAGGGAAAGCACTGTTTCTAGATCAACGGTTGTGCAAGGAGGTGATTTGACCGAGATCACGCTCAACCGCCAGGTTTTCCCCTTTAATCAATTACTTAATTAAGGGTACCCACTTTATAGAGGCTGGATGTGCCCCAGGAGGGACTCCTGACCCAAGGTTGCCCCACGGCCAATGAAACAGATAAATAAATTTTCTGCCATAAGCCGTGGTTCGAACTCGGGATCTTTGTATTGGAAGCTCAGTGCCCTACTACTGAGCTCCCCCTGTATAATAAAACAATTTATTTTATAACTGCAATAAATGAATGTATAAAAGTCTTATACCTCGCGCGGGCTCATTACCGCGTATGGGGAGCGTCCCACGGGTGGCGGATGTGGGGATGGTCGGTGGAAATTCCTTGGAAGTTCCTCCCGGCTAAGTCCGATGGACTCGCTGACCAACAATGAGAGGGGCCCTCCAGACTTGCTGGAGGGAGGGGACCTCCAGACTTGCTGGAGGTAGGGGCCCACCAGACTTGCTGGAGGGTGTGACGTAGGATTGAACGCCCTACTCACATATCTTTAGTTCACCAAACACCACAAAAAGTCATGGATCTCCCTAAGGTAAAACGCTCATTATCCGGAGGTAAACTAGTCCCCCGTTCGGGTCTCCGGGTGGGGACTGCTTTAGGGGATTCATGCCGCAAGTTGAAATATAGGGATTTAAATATTGGTACGTGGAACGTAAGGAGTTTAAACACAGCAGGGGGGCTAAAATCGGTCGCGAATGAGGTAAATGGGTACAATTTGGATGTCGTGGCTCTGCAAGAGGTTCGCTGGCCAGGGGAGGGCTCGATGAGGGAAGGAAAGTACACTATTTGGTACGGAGGAAGCGGGAATCATTGTTTAGGTACCGGGTTTCTAATTAGGAGTAGATTACTATCCGCTTTGAGGGACGTACAATTCTTTAGTGATAGAATTTCGGTAGCTACATTTCAGGGACGTTGGTTTAAAATCGCATTAATAAACATACATTGTCCGACCGAAGACAGTGACGATGAAGTCAAAAGTGAATTTTACGATAAACTCGAATGGGTGTATGATAAACTACCGCGAAACTACATGAAAATAATTGTAGGTGACGCGAACGCAAAGGTAGGAAGGGAAGAAGTTTATATTCAGACGATTGGTAAAGAAAGTTTGCACGAATATAGTAATGATAATGGGATCCGTCTGATAAACTTTGCCATCTCGAAAAACCTGGTAATTAAAAGTACGACGTTTAAACGTAAGGATATTCATAAATATACTTGGACATCGCCGGATTCGCAAACACGAAATCAAATCGATCATGTCTTGATACAACACAGCTGGCAAAGCAGTATAATCAATGTACGGTCTTATCGCGGAGCAGAATGTGGGTCGGATCATGAATTAGTAATCGCGAAACTTCGACAAAAACTTAATATAAAAAAGAGAAAAGAAAACCGTTTCGATTTTGAGAATTTTAATTTGGAAAAATTAAAAAATCCATCAATTAGAAACCAATTCGAGCTAGATGTTAAGAATAGGTTTGAAGCTTTAGAGCTTCCTGACGAGGACCACGAGGATATTGACAAGTTATGGGTAGAGATCAGGGATAATATTAAAGCGGTCGGTAACTCGTGTCTAGGAAAAAAGGAAAATAAGAATAACAAACCGTGGTTTGATGAAGATTGCTTAAACATGTGCGAAAAAAGGAAAGCCGCTAAATTAAAAGCTCTAAATAATCCTAGCGAAGACAATCTGGAATACTTCCGAATCTCAAAGAACGAAACGAAAAAATTGCTCAAAAATAAAAAAAGGGAGTATCTTAAAAATAAAATAATTGAAATAGAAACTAATAGAATCGAAAATAACGTAAGAGACATGTACAAAGGTATAAACAGATCACGTAAATATGTAGGGCCCGTAACGTCTGGAATTAGGGATGATAATAACAATATTCTGACCGATCCGGTTGACATATTGAATAAATTTAAGGACCACTTTGACAATATTTTAAATACGGGAAATTATGATCTGTGTCCTCCTTCTGAGTACCAGAGTGCTGAACCGTTGATAGAAGGACCAAGTAAAGAGGAAGTTGAAGTAGCTATCGGTAAATTAAAATCATATAAAGCAGCGGGAATCGATAATATTCCTACTGAACTAATTAAGGCATGCGGGGAAGCTGGAGTTTCTAAAATACATCGGTTGGTTGAAATGATCTGGGTGAACGAGAAATTACCTGAAGAATGGAAAGAATCTATTCTTATTCCGATTCACAAAAAGGGTCCGAGGACGGATTGTAATAACTATCGAGGAATTTCACTCCTTCCGGTATGTTATAAAATATTCACTTCAATCTTAACCAGTCGAATCACGGAATACGCCGAGGAACTTATCGGAGACTACCAATGCGGATTTAGACGGAATCGTTCGACTATTGATCAAATATTTTCTTTACGGCAAATATTAGAGAAAAAATTGGAGTATAACGGTATTGTTCACCAGCTGTATATAGATTTTAAAAAGGCTTACGATTCTATTGACCGCCAGAAACTGTATAATATTCTAATCGAGCAGGGAATTCCAAAAAAACTAGTAAATCTAGTCAGGATGTGCTTGACGGAGACACTCAATAAAGTTAGAATCGGTAATAATTTGTCCGAAAAATTTGAGGTTCGTTCGGGCTTAAAACAGGGGGATTCTCTTTCGCCTGTCCTGTTCAATTTGGCATTAGAACATGCCATTAGGGAGGTAATGCGTACCGAGAAAGGGTTGGATCTGGGCGGGACAACATCCGTGCTGGGCTATGCTGATGATCTGGTACTGTTAAGCGAAGACGTTGAAACTATAAAACTAAATACGACAACGTTAATGAAAGCCGGTAAAGAACTAGGACTCGAAATAAACGTGGATAAAACAAAATATATGGTTAGCTGCAAAAATGGCGATACTACTGGTGATATCGATATAGATGGTAATATGTTTGAACAGGTAGATAAATTTAGGTATCTAGGTTCTACGATAACTAGAAAAAACGAAATTGAAGAAGAGATTAAAGTTAGACTGAAGGCGGGGAATGCTTGTTATTTTTCTGTGACAAAACTACTCAGTTCGCGCCTCTTGTCCCGAAACTTAAAAATTAGAATCTATAAAACAATTATTTTGCCTACAGTTCTTTATGGATGCGAAACTTGGCCGCTTACATTAAGGGATGAGCAGCGTCTTAAGGTTTTTGAAAATAAAGTATTGCGTAGAATATTCGGACCGAAGAAGGATGAGTTAACCGGAGAGTTCAGACGGTTACACAACGCCGAATTGCGTGAGCTATATCCGGGTAATATAATTGAGGTAATTTCATCGCGGCGAATCAAATGGGCTTGTAAAGTTGTTGGGCTTAGTAACGAGAGAATTCCTAAAAGGTTAATATCTGCTGTGCCGAATGGTAAGCGTCGGAGGGGTAGACCGAAGCGAAGGTGGGAAGATTGCATTAAAGCTGATCTGAAGGGACTGGGTTTGGACGGCGAACGGTGGAGGGAGGTGTGTAACAAGCGATTGGTGGTGTCGGCATCGAACCTTCGGGTTCGCTAAGCCTTATTATTATTATTATAAAAGTCTTATAACTATAGCCTTGATATTCTTGGTCTTCAATGTAGTAGGCCTATCTTCCCAGATGACGTCTTCTCTTGTTCCTGTCCAGGCTTCAAGTGTTTGGCGTCCTCTTCACCATCTGTTGCCAGCTACCTGATCGGACTTTTTTTTCTTCTTTTCGATTGTTTATCGATATGAGATTTTCCAATGAGCAATTTGTCCACTGCACAATTGAGTATAATTCACAGTGCAACCTCACATTCCTACATATTATATATTCCTTCTCATTCCCTCACACAATGTCGTCTAAAGGAGTAAATACAGGGGGATGTCTACTACAGATATTTTAACATTCAATATTAAAACATCTTTCCAATATTTAAGAAAAGAAGAAGCAGCTATATATCATTATCTGGCTTATCGATGATGTCAATTCTAATTGTATGAAGTGGAGTGGAGAAAATAATGTTCTCAATACAATTTTTCTTTTTTAGCTTTTAACCTACTTCTTAAATACTCAGAAAATAGTTTGAACCAAGAAGTTTCATTTCACTAGATTTGATTTAGGTAGAAGTATAATAATAACACAATAATTACATTTTCTATCAGTTAAATATAAGTTGCAGTGAGTGGGGGGAGTAAAAGCGGAGTTTTGGAAATGATGAAGGTCCCTCTATCTCCCCTAAATGTTCCCCATAGTAGAAGGGAAATTGAAGAGGTGGGCTTTGACCACCACCCTTCTAGGGCCGATAAGGGAATAGTGGAGTATAAGGGACGACTATGCATACCACCATTTATGTGTAAATTCTGATATTTTACAGTAAAATTTAACTTTTATTTTGGTTTTGTTATTCCACTTCCATTAAAAAAAATTTGTTAATGTCTGGACGTTGAAACATAAAACCTCCATTTTCTACCTTGAAGCTAGAACTTGGGGCACCAGCTGTGAGACATTCTATTTTTACATGCCTTCAAGGGGTGTGATATACTACTTACCTTCCTTCCTAAAAAGTAAGCTGGAATTTATCAAACAGCAATCAAAAAAACTTGGCTAAATTTATAAAAACATAAATGAAATACAAGATATTGTGGGAGCTGTTGTTTTTCATGCAAAAGTGTTTTAGGGTCTACTATTTCCATCCAACACTTTATCTTTAAAGGGTTAAATCCTGAAAAGAAATCTTATGAAATTTATTAATCTCTTCTCACCAGACATCCCCACCTCTGTTATATATCAGGCAGTCATACTCCAAATCGGGAAAATAATGTCAGAGGTAAGCAGTATACAGGGATTTGATTTATAATTAGAGAGGATATGCAGGATTTCATGAATCATCTGGTTTACATCATTTGGAAAATATGCTCAACTTAACTAAATAAGGCAGTGGATCAGCTGATGCGAAGGTTGTCTCCTCAACTCCTCTCTCATTTTTTGCCAATTTTATAGCGGAATCTCTCTGATTATTCACGTAATACAGTTAAAGTGTATATCAGAGCAGTTGATATTTACTGTTGACATCTTTTTTTTTGTTATTTAAAAAAAAAAAAAATTTTTTTTATTTATTTATTTTTTTTTTTCTCTTATGATATGCGGTATGATCAGCAAGTGATGGCCAGTAAGGAGGTGCCCAAGAGGTCTCGGTCAGACGGAGTTTACTCACCAGCCAAACAAAGGACTCGTCGCTGCCTACGAGAAATACCTCCAGTGACCAAAATGAACACTTCAGAACCAGAACCTCAGCCCCAACCAGGTACGTCTGCACAAGAAACGATTGAAGAATCTCCTTTCTTTACTCCAAACCCCTACCAAGTGCTTCAAAATGACCGAGAAGTAATGGAGTCTGCAGCAATACCCAGAGAACCAAAGCCTCCTCCGATATTTGTGAAAAATATAAAAAATTTCCAGATGTTCTGCACCCAACTAAATAAAATCTGCTCTGGCAGTTATTCATACCTTAACAGGACCAATGACACCAAAATAACACCTGATTCTGCAGAAGCCTACCAAAAAATAGTGAAGTACTTATCAGAAACAAATGCGAATTTTCACACTTACCAGCTGAGGCAGGAAAGAGCTTTACGAGTAGTGATAAGAAATTTACACTCCTCAACCCCCACTGAAGTTATTAAAGAAGAACTAACGACGCTTGGTTTCAATGTACGCCAGGTAACAAACGTTTTGAAGGAGGACAGGGAGCAGCCAGGATTACGAAATAGGATCCCACTACCATTGTTTTTCGTGGACTTGGAGCCATCACCAGGTATCGAAAAAATATATGATATCACAAGAATATACTACACAATGGTGAAAGTTGAGAAGCCATACCCCAAGAGAGACATCGTGCAGTGCCATAATTGTCAGACCTATGGCCACACGAAGACGTATTGCCGCGTTGCGTGAAGTGCGGTGAACAGCACAAATCTGTAGAGTGCACCAAACCTATACAAGATCCAGCAGTATGTGCCCTATGCTTGGAGGGACACCCGGCCAACTACAAAGGCTGCCAAATTTACAAGAATCTCAAAACCAGACACCAGAAAAACCGGATTCAAGATGAAGCACTAAGAACAAGAAGAGAGAGAGCCTTC
The DNA here is from genome assembly GCA_928085145.1 of Nezara viridula. Taxonomy (NCBI): domain Eukaryota; kingdom Metazoa; phylum Arthropoda; class Insecta; order Hemiptera; family Pentatomidae; genus Nezara; species Nezara viridula. The sequence continues at coordinate 55,603,683 of OV725078.1, read as the reverse complement.
CAGAATTGTAAACAATGGTGTATCATTCTCCCAACTACTTAGAGGTAAGACTTCAACCGATAAATGTCAAGCCCTGCCACAACAACAACCTCAAAATCCTCTTCATCCTAATATACCTAACCGCCAACAACAAATTCCTCATATTCCTCCTCCTTCAAATGCAACAGATCTCACAAGTTTGTTAGCATCTTTCCTCACCGATTTCAAATCCCTTGTTACTCCACTCATATCACTCCTCACGAATCTCGTATCTCACCTCATCCCTCCTTTAAAAAATCCTTAAATGACTCACATCCCTAAACCCATATCCATTCTCCTTTGGAATGTGAAAGGTGTTAGAAATCATACAGACGAACTATCTACTTTACTACTTGACAAGAATATTGATGCGGCACTAATTACTGAAACTCGACTAACCACTAAACAGCACTTCAATATACCACAATACCTGACATATCGTACTGACCACCCTGACGGAAAAGCAATGCCGGTACCGCTGTAATTGTACACCAATCCCTCTCCCATCACGTACTCCCATTACCTATACATGATTTCCTACAGTCCACCGCTATCGTGATAAAAACCTTCTCCTTTCCGGTTACTCTTGCATCAGCGTATTGCCCTCCTAACCGATCCATATCCAATGCCCAATTCAGTTCTCTCCTCGACTCCTTAGGACATCACTTCATCTTGGGTGCAGACCTAAATGCCAAGCACCAACAATGGGGTTCCAGAACCACGAATTCGCGTGGCCGAACCCTGCTGTCTGCACTCAATTCCCAACGTTTTCACCTCCTTTCCCCCAACTCTCCTACCTACTGGCCCACAGATCCCAACCGTAATCCTAATCTTCTTGATTTCTTTATCCACAGCGGCTTAAGTCCCCTCAATTGTTCCATTACACGTCTAAATGAACTTTCCTCTGACCATAGTCCTCTAATCCTTAATGTTTCACTTGAACCCGTTCCCAAACCTTCTCCACCGTCATTCATTAGGGGCCCAGTAAACTGGGACCTTTACCACCAAATAATCCCCGATAATATTGATCTCAACATATCCCTCAAAACTCCCGATGACCTTGATAGTGCCGTAAATTCCTTTACTACCACAATCCAACAAGCCGCCTGGACTGCCTCCTTCCCAAAAGACTCCTCCAGAATTCCTATAAAGACCATTCTACCCCAACACCTCCTTAACCTAATCCACAACAAACGCCGTGCCAGATTATTATGGCAACGTACCCGACATCCTACCGACCGCTGCTCCTATAATTACTAATGTAAACAATTAAAACTGGAATTAGCCACCTTCAGATCACAATCCTTCAACTCCTACCTATCCTCCCTCTCTTCTCGCGACAATTCCCTTTGGAAAACCACAACAAAAATCCTAAATCCTCACCGCATTTCCCATCCCCTCCGACGAGGTGATGGTTCCTGGGCAGCATCTGACGAAGATAAAGCTAAGGAGTTCGCCATTCACCTATCCAATACATTTATTTCACATCCGGAATCCCATCCTGCCCACACCGTAACAGTAGAAGAACTCCTTACATCACCAATCCCATTTTCCTTGCCCCCAAAAGCTATTCATCCTTCCGAAGTAAAATTTCAATTAAAAAAACTAATCCCCCGTAAAGCTCCTGGACATGATCTCCTTACACCTTAAATCCTTCGACAACTTCCATCCAAAGCAGTCATATTCCTTACATATATCTACAATTGTATCGTACGCACCACCCACTTCCCTCTGTTATGGAAACACTCCACTATTATCCTTTTCCCAAAACCAGGCAAACCTCCCAATAGCTCAATATCCTATAGACCAATTAGCCTACTCCCAATCCTATCAAAAAATTTTGAAAAGATCCTACTGAAAAGAATCCTACCGATAATAGAATCCCATAAAATTCCTACCCATCAATTCGGATTTCGTTGCCAACATTCCACTGTTCAACAAGGACTCCGAGTTGTTGATCATATTTCCTCAGCGCTAGAAAACAAGGAATACTGTTCGGGTGCCTTTCTGGACATTGCGCAGGCATTTGACCGGGTATGGCACTCCGGACTGCTCTCCAAGCTTAAAATCCATTTACCTCAGTCCTTGTACCTAGTCCTCCGATCCTACCTCACTGACCGCTCCTTTCGAGTTCGCTGTGGAACAGAATTTTCCAATATCTACTCCGTTAAAGCCGGTGTTCCCCAAGGCAGTGTCTTGGGTCCCGTGCTTTACATCCTCTTTACTGCTGACATCCCTGTTCATCCCGATACTTTTCTTGCAACATTCGCTGACGACACTGCAATCTTATCATCCAACTCTGATCCCGAAATAGCATCCTTTTTTTTTTTTTTTATTAATGTTGGCTTTAGGCACGTCGACCCCTTTGGGTCCATTGTGCGCCAATATTCGCTAGGTCGTCTTATTCAAAACGTTAGTCCTGTCGCTTCCGCGTATCTAAGTAGGCTGGTTGGGTTAACCGACTCAAATCTACTGGGGAGATCCATCTGTTCCTCCCCAAATAACGCCAGTCTCAGCCTTATAAACTTGTCACATCTGCATATGATGTGAAAAGCTGTTTCATTCTCCTCCTGACAGAATCTGCATAGCGGATTCGTCATTACTCGGAGATTGAACATATGATTATTTAACTTACAGTGACCTGTGTAGATCGCTGTAAGTTTTTTAAGAGCTGCTCTGTCCATGTTCAGTAGCTGTTCACTTCTTTTTTTACATGGGCCTTCAAGGAACAGCTTCGAGTGTCTCTGTTTCTTGTCGGTCCAGTAATTCCTAAATTTGTTCCCATAGATCTCCCTGATCCTGCCCTTGGCAGTACTAAGGCTGATTCCACAGACAGGCTCGGGAGTTATAGGAATAGTATCTGAGCCCAACCTGGCTTGCTCATCAGCCATCTCGTTGCCCGGTATGCCAGAATGGCCTGGCACCCACTCCACTGCAACTCTGTTGTGCTCAGTTAGCTCGTTAAGTGCTCTATTGCATTCCTTAACGACCTTTGAATAAGCATAATAATTGTCAAGAGCACCTATTGCTGCCTGACTGTCAGTAAAGATGGTGATCTTTTTCTCAGTCACATTGGTTTGCAGTAGGTTTTGTACACAGTGGCAGATTGCCAGTATCTCGGATTGAAACACTGAAGCATACCTGCCAAGTGGTATAGAAATTTTTTCTTTTATATCTTTGCGATAGATGCCTGCTCCAGAGCCGAAGGCTGTTAGAGAGCCATCTGTGTAGCAATTTATTCCACTATTTGGTTTATGACTTCTGCTGCTATCTATCTCAACCTTATATTTTCGGTCCTGATATTCTCGGATTAGAGTGTCAGAGTGCATAGCTAGCACTCTTTCACTTCCAATCCTGTTCAGCAGTGTTGTGTGTCCTCCCTGACAGGGGACTGTTGAACAGTAAGTTGACTTGCTTATCCTGTACAGTGTAATTGTTGCCCGAGCCTCCACCTCCAGCTGCAGCGGGGGCATGCCGAGCATCACCTCCATAGCAGCCGTCGGTGTCGTGCTCATTGCGCCTGTTATCATTATACAAGCAAGCCTTTGAATCTTTCCTAATAAGGATAAGTTGGCTACAGTCTTTGCTTTGTGCCACCATAGCAAAGCTGAGTAAAGTATGATAGGTCTGACTGTTGTTGTGTACAGCCAGTATACCATTTTTGGTTTTAGCCCCCAATTCTTTCCTATCGCTCATTTACAGGCCCATAGGCATTTGAGGGCTTTACTTGTCACGTTTTGAACGTGTTTAGTCCATGTCAGTTTATGGTCCAAAGTGACTCCAAGGTGTTTTACTTCCTTACTCAGTGTCACTTGGATACCATTGATTTCCGGCATTTTAATAGCCACCTTCTTCTTCTTAGTGAAGATACACACATTGATTTTCCTAGGGTTGATGCTTAGTCCTTTAATCCTGCACCAATTCCTAAGAATATTGAACACTGTACTGAGGATATCAGAGAGGACACTCTGATGCCTCCCTCCTATGAGGATGGCAATATCGTCAGCATATCCCTGAGCATAAATGCCTGCAGTGTTTAGGGCTTCCAATAATGAGTCAGCCACAAAACACCACAGTAGCGGAGAGAGCACACCTCCCTGTGGACATCCCCCACAGGGTTTAATCCACAGTTCCTTGTGCCCTATTTCTGATTTTAGAACTCTGTCCTCCAGCATTCTCCCAATCCATCTGGAGGTCATAGCGTCTATATCTTTTTTCCTTAGCGCATCATTTATGATGTTATAGGGAGTTCTATCAAAGGCACCCTCGATATCAACGAAGACGCCTATCATGATTTCACTCTGTTCTAAGGATTTCTCAATTCTTGTTACCAAGTTGTGAAGCGCCACCTCACAGGATTTTCCTGGTTGGTAGGCATATTGCTTTGAATGTATTGGACTAGTAGCCAATATGTGTTCCCTAATATGTCTGTCCAGTATCTTTTCCAATGTCTTCATTAAGAAAGATGACAGACATATTGGCCTAAATGCCTTGGGGTCTTCATAAGATTCCTTTCCTGGTTTAGGAATGTATCGCACTTTGGATATCCTCCACTTACATGGTATATATCCCAGTGCTAGGCTACCTCTTAGAAGTTCCAGAAGGTATGGCCTTATTTCTGGGAGACCCTTCTGCAGCAGTGCTGGAAAGATCTCGTCCATTCCAGCAGATTTGAAAGGAGAGAACGAATTCACTGCCCATTCAAGTCTACTGTTTGTTATCACTCTTCTTGCCTGACCCCACATACGTGCGCCAGTACCACGATCCTGTGTATTGGGGTCAAGAAGTTCATTTACTGTCGTAAAACAATTTGGGAAATGAGCTTTTGCTACCACACTCAATGTTTCTATCTCATTCGTGGTGTGCTTATCGTCATATTTGAGTGTTCCCATTATACCTGAATTGGTTTGTTTTGACAGTATTTTGTTTACCTTACATACCGCCGGCATGTTGTCCACCTCCAGACAAAACCTTTTCCAGGCTTGTCTTTTGGCTTTCCTGACAGATTTGTGATACTCAGTAAGAGATTTCCTATAGGTATCCCAATTGCCAGATTTTTTAGAAGCATTGAACAATCTCCTCATGAGTGCTCTTTGCTTTGTTAGACTATCATTCCACCAGGACACTTTCCTGTTGGTTGTAGTTTTTTTGGCTTCATTACTGGCCAAATATGCTCTAGTCATAGCATCAGTAATTGAAGTATTTAATATTTCTAATTGCCATGTATTGTGGATAACTTTGGGGCAGCATTTGACAGCCTCCTCCAAGTTAGAACTATAGGACACCCAGTTTGTTCGCTTGGGGTCTCTATATTCCACATCATGTTGTATTCTATCAGATATATCAAATCTGATATACCTGTGATCCGAGCATGTTTCTTCATCAGAGACATGCCAGTTATCTATAAGGTCACTAGTCAATCGAGTCGCTAGTGTTATGTCTATGATCTCAGTCCTAATTCTATTACAAAAGGTAGGCTTATTCCCCCTGTTCAGAATATCAAGATCATATTTGATAATAGTCTCTAAGAGTTTCTCACCTCTAGAGTTGGTGTTTGTGCTTCCCCAGATCTCGTTGTGTGCATTAGCATCCAGGGCAGCAACAATTTCCTCCTTACTCTTTAATAGTTCATCCATTCCTTCTTCAGGCTCTGGATGTTCATATGGCAGGTAAACCGCCGCTATGATCAGTGATTTGTTATATCCTTGTTGGGTATATTTGGCTGCTGCAAGATCTCTAGAACAAAATTGCCATAGAGGCAGCAGTTTTAGTTTGTTTTTAAAAAGTAGGCAGGCTCTAGGATATGTGGGTGCAGATATTATTCCATACCCATGCATATTTAGTCCTTTGATCCTGCCTTCATATAAGTAAGGTTCAAGAATTAATATTATATCAATATCATTACCTTTTATGTACTGTTGCAACACTCCACATGCCGCAATGCAGTGGTGGATGTTGATCTGCAGCAGTTTCATATGTTTTGATTGTTTTATGTTCTGGAAGGTGGTTTTCCAGACGGGGCCGATGGTAGGGTTCTTCCCTCCGACTCAGTTTTCACTTTGTCTTTGGGTTTCTCCCCGCCTCTCGGCCTCGCTTTCAAACCACCACCAGTGTTAGATGGGTGCCGCGAGACAGAGGTCTGGCCACCTGACCGCGACAGTGGCTGGGGTTCGCCTCTGCAACCAGTTTTCATTGGTTACTTTGGCTTAGCCCCACCTCCTGCCCCAGCCGACGGCCTCGACCCCGTCCTCGACGCACTCCTTCCCGAAGAGGAAGATTCCTTGTTCTCCCTCTCCTTTGATGTACCTACTTTCGGCGCCTCCTCTTTCATTTCCTCCGGAGCAGGTTTACTTCCTGATGCTATAAACCTGAAGGTGATAACATATATCCCACAACAGACCTGCATTCCATATTCAGTGAGGCTCTGGAGGCTAGTCTCCAGTATGTTGAAAACTCCAAAGGATCCTCTTTCCAGAGCCTTGAAGTTAAACACGGTCCAGGTTTTTATCCCAGTAATGGATTGGTTCTGAATCTGGAGCCGAGTTAAATAATAATCAGCAGGTAGTGCCTTTCCTGGAAAGAAGGCTCCAATCCTGATGATTTTTGTAAGATCACCTGCTTCACAAGTTCGTAGGGTTAATCCTTCTTTAATTGTGATGCTCGGTGTTATGGTTTTAAACCATTCTACCGTATGGTTGTCTAGGCAGGATACAAGACATCCTCCGAGCTTAAAAAGCACCCCGTCGAACTTTGGATGTATGTCTCCGCCTTTTGTTAGCTCGTCAATTTTACTTGCGATTGCTTCTTTTAGATCTTCGCATTGGTCATAAGTTAGCTGGATCTGCGGGTAGTCGACAGGAACTACCGCTACCAACTGTCCTTGCGCAACCTTTGCGTAATTTTTGGGCCTTTCAGCCTCCCTTGGTTTCTTAGCTTCCACAGCTGAGGCTCCTAGGGATTTTCTAGCTCTTTTCTCCACAGGCAGTCTTGATCTAGACCTCAACCTTTGAGGCCTCGCACTCTTAGCTGCTGGCCTCTTGGATGCGTCCTTCTCATCCCCTGCCTGTGTTATAATAGCATCCTTAAATCTCCAAAGCCACCTCACCTTGATTGAGCACTGGTGTAATAACTGGTGCATTAAAGTTAATGAATCTAAATGCCAACATATTACCTTTACACTCCGACGCAATTCCTGTCCACCAGTACTCTTTAATTCCATCCAGCTTCCTTACTCAGACACAGTCCAGTATCTTGGCTTTCATTTAGACCGAAGACTAACTTGGAACCCGCATACTAGACTCAAAAGACAAGAACTCAACCGACGATACAGCCAACTATACCGACTACTAAGCAGAAAATCTAAACTTTCTATTGAAAACAAGCTACTGATCTACAAGACAATACTGAAACCTATTTGGACTTACGGACTAGAACTGTGGGGATCAGCAAAATTTTCTAACATCAAGCGCATCCAATCCTTCCAGTCTAAAGTCCTTCGAACAATAGTCGATGCTCCTTTCTATGTAACCAACAAAACCCTACATCATGACCTCAACATCCCATTTGTCCTAGACCTTATCCCAGAAAAATTCTCCAAATTTCACCAGAACCTTACTTACCACCCAAATCCTCTTGCACAATCCCTATCAAGCACCTCCCATCCCTATAATCCTCCAAGAAGGTTGAAATGGCAGTGGCCTCGCGACCTTTTGTAGATTGTATAAATTGGAGTTCTGGTAATGGCCAGATTCTTCACTCAAGACATGAGTGTATGTGGCTAAAGTGCTCTCAACCAATCTCCGCTGGCTTTAGTACCAGTGAAGCGGTTGGGAGAGTAGCGCAGGGTTCTCCTGGAGTTCCCTCGCCTGATTGTATATAGGTATGCATGTGTTTTTTTTTTTCTTAGTTTTAATTTTCTTATTTTTTAGGTTAGTTTATTTTATTGTCTATTGTATATACTTTTGATTATTATTTTGTTGTATTTATTTTATTTTTTTGTACATATAGTGTGAATATCATCCTACCTCACTATAACCAATGTCAAACAGACAGATTGTTATAATACTCAATAAAGAAATTTAAAAAAAAAAAAAAAAAAAACTTAACTAAAATAGTTCATGTTCTAGAACTATTGTTCTACAGCTTAGCTGGAGAGGAGGTGTTTTAAAAACCACATGTTATAGATAAATCAAAATATTGCTTATTAATCTTCTTAATTGAATGTGGTACTTATACTCTCAATTTATATTTAGTAATGTTTTTTTTTTCAGGGACAAGCGGCCTATGTATTATTCTATATTAAGAATAATACTATTCTTAGTGAAGAAATACAGTAACTTAATGACTCCTCATTATAACACTCTTCATGGCATATTTCACTGTTAAAGTGAAATGAATTAAGTGAAATTAAATATATACCGAACATAATTGTTTATTGGATCATTTGATCATAATGGAGAAAATCTTTTCACAACGTAAGGATGCTGGTAGCGAGTTATCTGAGAAAGAGAAAATTAATTACATATTATTGTCAATGCCTAAATCATTTGAGAATATTATTACGGAACTGGAGACAATTGAAGAGTTAAAAATGGACTTTGTTAAGAACAGATTACTTGGTGAAGAGGAGTAGTAAAAAGTAAAAGTAAAAAAGGACTAGTTAAATTTGTCGATTTCTCAACATTCCTGTGTTTCGGATGTGGATGGCCAGGGTACAAAAAATTCCAATGTAGAAACAGTCAACAGGTGGGAACTTGGCACAATAGTGGCAAATCAAGTCGAGGATCAACCCACAGAGGAAGAGGATCAACCCATGGGGAACGAGGATCAACCCACGTAGGAAAAGAACCAACCCATGGAGGATAAAGTATCACCAAAGGAGGTCAACTGCATTACAGGGAAAGAGGAAGAGGGAAGTATTACCTTACTGGTATATCAGAAGATACAGATATTAATGAATATGTTAGTTTTATGTCATTTAATCAAAATTTAAAACAGCAGGATAATTTTAGATGGTGTGTAGACTCTGGAAGTTCTTTTCATTTAGTAAATGATGTAAATTTATTTTATAATTATTCCAAATTGAGGAATACTGTAAAAATATCGAAGGTTGGCCTATAGCCATTACACGAGACATATCAGCTCCATAAAAATAGATGAAAATTGCGGTATATAGTGTAAAATCTTAGTTTGAATTGTTAAAATAGTGTTGTGCAAAGCATAAAAAGTGAAAAACACCTGAGAAAATTATACTCGAAGAGTGTATTATTTCATTGTTAGTGTTAGTGTTAGTGTTAGTAAAAGTCTAACATCGCAGTCGAATAGAGTGTTATGTTCAGGAAAATTACGTCATTAACATGTCACTCTCAGCTGGCCAGGTAACCCAATAATAGTATGGAAAGGGGGTAAACTATCAAAAAAAGAAACTTGGAATTACATACACACAAAAATTGAAATAGTAAAAGCCTATAAATATCTTGGATTTAAGATAACTCCGCAAATACCCATACAAGAATATTTGGTAGAAAAAATCATAATTGAAAAATTTAGTGTATTAAGTACATGGAAAAAACTACTTCCAGCTTCCAATATCCAGAGCTATGTAAGTTACTCGTCAGAAACAAAGTTTTTATTAAAAAGGCAGTTTTCACTTCCATAAAACTGCCCGGACTATGTGTTGTATTTAGAGACAGATAAAGAACCGCTAACACATTTTACATACAGACTACATCTACGATACATAAATAAAATTCTAACATTCTCAAATAATCGTTTTCCGAAAGTAATAGCTGAATATATAATCAAAAATAATTTATTTTCGCATAAAGAAAATATAGATATTTATCAAAAATTAACTGGCAAAACCACTTTAATTTACAGCCATAAACAAATATCTGAACTATTAGTGATAGTGCAAAATGATTTCAAGAAACAAATTATAAATAAAGTAGGTTCTGCAAAATTTCACCTTATATATAAAAATTAAATTTCCAACTCGGTGATACACATTATATTAACAACCATCGAAAAAAACATTTTATGAATACCATAATTAGACTCCGAAGTGAGCATATAGGATTAAATTATTCCATTGATAGATCTGAAGATAAACTGTTCTGCTCTATGTGCAACTTAAAAGAAATAGAAGATACCATACATTTCATTGGTACATGCCCCGTGTTAAAAGAATTCCCAAATATCTATTTTGGAAAAACATTACTTAATAGCACTGAAGTGATGGATTATCTTAACAGAAAGGACTGGGACAGATTATATAAATAATCAACTATTGCATTCAAATATAGAAAACAAATGATAAATGAATTCAACTACTAATATGTGTGCATTTATAAACAGAACTTACGTTTATGAAAATATTTATGAACTGGATGATGTTGGATTATTATCACAATTTATCGTGTATATAATTATTGTATATATATATATATATATATATATATATATATATATATATAATATATATTATTGTGTGATATATAATTATTGTTTATATTTTATGATATATTATTATTTATATTGCTGTATTTTTGTTATATTGTATGTATTAGACTTTTATATGGATTCTGTATTTAGGAAATGGGAACTACGTTTATGTATGCTCATAATGTCTTGCAATTTATTTAATATTTATATTAAGGTATAATGTTGGGTTTTAGTTATGAGAAGCAAATCTTGTAACACTACATAATATGATTTTTAATTAAAATGTTAAAGTTGTCAACCAGGCAGACGGGCAAATAGCCCGTTGCTTAATGTATGTAAGTTATCCTGTAAAATCATAAAAAAAAAAAATTTTTGTCTTAGCTTTTAGTAAGGCATATTGTTATAATGTAATTTATTTTATAATAGAAATAAAACACACTATTATTATTATTATCATTTATTTGTTTCATACATTACATGGTTGTTTGTAATAGTTGGGGACCGAATTGGTCAACCAAATATTACATTCATATATTTTCAAAATTATTTTATATTTGTAAATTTTTTAACAATACTTGCTGTTCCCAACAATATTACCATTTGAATTGTTTCCATTGTCGCAAACGGCAAGTCCAGCTCACGCAAAGAAGATTGAGATTCTTCTGGTATTAACCCTTTACATGAAGTTACTTACGGTAGAATCCGGCTTTCCTTTAAATCATACAGTTGTTTTAATTCTTCTGCCAATTCTACATATTTTTTTTTTTTTTTTCCACCCCTACATTGTGCAGATTATCATCTGAAGGAACTCCAGTTTCTATAATAGACGCTATTTTCTTTTGTTTATTGATCATTATAATGTCAGACCTATTGTGTGGGACAGTGTGATCTGTAAGTATAGATTAATCCCAGAATAGTTTGACATTATGCTTGGAGATGATTGATTCAGGATGATATTTGTAATACGGACAATTGTTATCCCTCAGTTTCAGCTTCTAAGCCATGGCTTGATATACTACTTTAGCTGCATTGTTATGCCTCAGTAAATATTCTTTACCCGCCATTATAGTGCATCCAGAAGTTATATGCTGAATCAAATAAGTTATTTATATTCTCTTCACAAATATGCTTTTTATACTCCCTTGTGGCTATTACCTGCTCTTGGATAACCAGCAAGAATCCTTTGGTTTCTGGAAAAATATTGCCGCTTTTATGCCATGTTTACGATGTCTGAGTGTCTATTCCTGTCCCTGCCAGTGAATGATAAAATCGTACATGCAGTGGTTTGTCTTTCCTTTTTTCTGTTAATGTATCATAGTCTGCATCAATATTCGGGGTCGCAGCATTTAGTAGATTTAAATGTACTGTGTAATTTGCATCTAGTGATGCAATTGTTGAGAAGATGCTAGAGATATGACGTCTGATGTAAACCCTAAGGTTATTTTCTTCTTCCCTAAGGCTCTCTCATCTGATTAATCACAACATCTTCTAAAAGCTCTATATTATTCTCTTCAACAATCCTAATCCGTTTTACGTATATGACTGCACATTTATCTATTCCCAGATCCATTCTTATGTCAGTGCAGAACGTCTACTATTTTTAAAACAGCTCTCATTTCATCTTCATTTCTAGCATATAGCTTGAGATCATCCATATAGAACGAATGGGAGAGCTTTGTTTCAGAATTGAGGTGGTATCCCTTACCTGTTTCTTCCAGTAGTTAACTGAGTAGATTGAGTAGCAAACAGAACCAAAGGATGTTGTATGGATTATATTTTCACCTTGAAAAATACCCGTTTTTATAGGTATATATTCATTGATACTTAATCCATTCCAATTTGGTGTGCAGAGTGATACCTTCAAAATTTGCATTAAACGTTTTAACAAATCTATTGTTGTCTGGTCCACTTTATAGATTTTCAGAACTTCCAAAAGCCAATCATGTGGAACTGAATCGAATGCTTTACGGTAATCAACCCAAGATAACGAAATATTGCGAGATCTTTATGAAACTTGAACTGCAATAAACGAATCTATCAACAGAAGTTCTTTGCATCCTCTTGAACTTGGTTTGTTACCTAGCTGCTCCACTGACCGGATGGCGGTTTCTTGAATATAGTCAGTCAACTTGTTTCTGATAACAGCCCTTAATAGCTTGTATGTGCCATTTAAACACGTTATAGGTCTCAAATCCTGTTGCTCCAATTTTTCCTTTTTTATTTAATAAGTCATGCCTGTGGAGAAATTTGCAGAAAGGTCTACCTCTTCAGATATTAGTTTTTAATACCATGAAGCCAGATGGCTGTGAATACTGCTGAAATACTTCAGCCAGTAATTGTGTATTTTGTCTGAAGCCTTCCAGTTTTTCATTTGTTTAAGTTTAAGTGACTTTGCTACATCTTCCACAGTAATAATGGTTGTTTCCATAGGTTAGAGGTTTGATTGACTACAGTGAATATTTTGTGCATCGCTATGTAACATTTTTTTCTTTCCCTAATTCCTTTCCAATATTCTGATATTTCTAAAGGATCTGGATAGGCATCTTTTTTAGCATTCTCTTTAGGTTTTATAATCTTATAAAAGCATTTTTCTCTAGTACCAAATATATGATTTTGTCTTCTTCTATTTTAAGCTTCAGTATACCTGCTGATCCTGTTTGCGTACACTGCTAACTTCTGTTTAAAGGTTTCCATATAAACAACAAGAGTTTGGTTTAACATATTGCTTGCAACACCTCCAATGTTAAGTACTATAATTTCATCAATTTTCTTCCCAAATTTTGAAGAAGCATTCTGAGGGTTTCGAAGATAATTAGTGATGATTCCAATTTTACAGCGTAGACCTTCAATTTTTTTCTTGATTCTCCTTTTTCAGGGAGGATCTTCGCATATATTAACTTTATCACAATGCTCCTATTCTTTTATTAATTCTAGCTTCATTGTGACTGTTCTAGCTCCCATGTTTACCCAATGACATATCTCTTCTATAGTTATATCATCTGATATATGCTCAGCAAATATTTCATTGATGGCTCTGACAGTGATTAATGTTCTCTTTGAGTATGGTACCTTCGGTATTGTGGGTATGCTATTTAAGGGTATTCCATCATAAAGCATATGCTTTTTTAACATTTTGCTTTGTAATTCTGTGCTTCGTGGAGATTTTTATTATTCGTAAAAGTCATGTCAAACTGCCTATTAGCAGAAGCCGGTTCTATATTTTCCACTTGTTCTATTTCTTTTTGCAAATCCTGGTCCAGTATATTGCCTACTTTCATTTTAATTGCCATAATTTCTGACTGATAAAAGCTTGAACTCCAATATTTGCTTTACCTCTTCAGTGAGTCTTTGGAATGATATTGATATTTGCGAGTATTGTTCATTCCAGTAACGGTTGATTCTACTGCTATATCCAGTTTTTTCTAGGCCAATAAGTAAGATCGGATTGCAGCAATATTCAAATTGTGGTCCAGTTCATCCTTCGTTGCCTACCTACTTAGCCAATGATTCCTCTTCCTTCTGCGGGAGACTACAGTATCCAAGCACAGTTCAGAGTTTAATGTTGAAAATCCAATAACAGCCGGTCTTACTGGAACATACGACACCGAGGCACTGCTCACACCACCTGCAGATGTCGAAGGCTGAATATCCAGTCCCTCCGAAGCAGCCTTCACTTCGGATTCATCCGAGGCTATTCATCTCCTAGTTCGCACCATTTTCATGGGTAGATGCATTGTATACCTGTTGCCAGTTCATCCTAGGGAAGGTAGCCCTAGGGTGTGTACTGTACGTGTCCTTAGTGTTGGTGTAAATGATTTAGTGGACTGTTGTGTGTGTATTTGTTGATGATGCACTGTACTCAGGAAACCGGGGGATCGTAAAATCCCAGCAACTGCACCTATCAGTTGCTCCTTGCAGGATTATTATTATTATTATTATTATACTGTAAAAATATCAGCTGCCAAGAATGGTATACAGTTAGAGGCTGAGGGCTTAGGAACAATTAAGAGATATATTAGTCATTCTAAAATTGAAGTTACATTAAATGATGTGTATTATATACCTCAATTGAGAAAGAATTTATTGTCAGTTTCATGGATGGAAAAAAATGGTTTAAAGGTTCTTTTCTGAAAAGGGGAAGTTAAAGTTTTCTCACATATTAATGAATTACTGATGGTTGGTTATCGATTGGGGTCTCTTTATTTTAAAATTGATAGTGATAGTGATGGAAGGAGAATAATTATAGAAAGAAATGTATTGTTTAGAGAGGAAGCATATCAGAATTTAGAGTCTCCTAGGGTAGTTGATATTGAACAAATCTCATACCAGAAAGAAAAAGATAATAGTGGTGATCCTGAGAACGCACCTTTAATTTCTGATAATAATTTGGAATATATTCCAGAAGGAAATGAAACGAATAGTAAAGAGGATACTGATTTAAAAATATGGAGGAAGAAAACTAAACCCAAATATTTGCAAGATTACATTACTGACGACTCAGGTTTAGACGAAATATTGATGGCATCATTTTTATCATGTTCAAATAATGATGTCCCAGAAAATTATAGTGATATAGAATCTTATGATGATAAAAATCTATGGTATGAAGCTATTAGTGGGAAAATTAAATCTTTAGAGGATAGCAAAACTTGGGATGTCGAAACACCAGAAAGTATAAAGTTAATTGATTTTAGGTGAACACCAAATGGACGTTAAAGGAGCTTTTCTTCATGGTGAAACTGAAGAAACTGTATAATTAAAACCCCCACCGGGAATAAACATAATTAAAAATTATGTCTTAAAATTTAAAAAATCACTTTACGGTCTTAAAAAGTTATCCATAAATTGGTACAATAGATTTTATGACTTTATGAAAGGTAAAGGGTTTCAAAGAGCAGAAAGTGATTATTGTTTTCTTTTTTCTGGGAAGTTGGCTAATATTCTTAGTTATTTGGCAATAATTATTTCCAATAGGTAACAATAAACGATTATTGTCTATATTACTAGGATGGTATTTATATAGATGATCTATTGATTTTGGAAGATGACATTTCAAAGATAAATTATGTTAAAGAAGTTTTAAATTTTGAATTCAAAATGAAAAATTTAGGGATCAAAAAGTTTAAAGTATTTGGGTATAAATATTAGTCAAGATAATGATTGTTTGTATATAAACCAGAAAGAATATTTAGAATCTGTATTAACTAATTTTGGTATGTCTGAAGCAAATGCATGTGAAACACCTATGGATGTTAACGTTAATCTTGATGATTGTTAGATTGAGACTATTTTAGAGCATAAGTGTAAAGCTTGTACAGGTTCCTTCATGTATGCCGTTGAAGGTTCAAATTTGTGTAATGCTGTTTCTTATTTAGCAAGATATCAATCCACTCCATCAGAAAAATTATGGCAGTGCTTAAAAAGGACCTTGATATATGTCATGGGTACTATTGATTATAATTTGATATACAAAAATGATTGTGATTCTCAACCATTAATTGGATATGCAGATGCTAGTTTTTGTTTTGACATTTATATCCTATGGTGAAATATCTCTGGGTTGTAAAAAACGTTTTCAGAAAGTAATACTCACTATTAACTATATAAACTATTACTCACTAAACTTATAGTTATTTTTCTAAAGTAAATTTGTAACCATTTTCTCCTCAATAGTCAATGTCTGACTAAAAAATGACCAAGTCGTACGAAACTGAAATTGCATATTTAAGGTTTCTGTATGGTTGGGATGGTACACCAACATTTTTGTTAAAATCGGCTTATGAGAAGTGCCTCTTTGTATCATTGATTTTATATAACAACGGCTCTTAAAAATTTTGATTAAACTGATTTGATTAGGTCAATGTATTATTAAGTGATTTTTCATGTAAGAAATATAAAATAAAATGTTCCATTTGATTGACATTGAATGGGAGAGAGGGGGACCCAAATCATTAACATTTATAGTTAAAGTTGTAGTGATAATAATTTGGGTGTACTTGGTGTGCTCTGGTTCAGTGAATACTACTTGTTATTTCATCAGAATTCTTACCCCTTCCTAGTCATCCCTCCTCACTTCCACTGCCTGCAGCTATAGCTCCTGGCTCTTCCTTGCCACTTCTCTTGTAGAGGGGTCTATCTGCTCATTTTATAGAAGAGAGAAACGGAAAAAATCAGAATAATTTGATAAGAATCCCTTTGAGCAGGCAGATAAGGATGCACAACCCCGTGTAGCCTAAAATGCAAGGGAAAGAGAGAACAAAAAAATAGTGCTCCAGAATCTGCAGCCATTGTTTAGTTTTTTCCTCCGCTGATAGATAGTGCCTTCACAATGGCCAGGATTTTACATTTTTACAGAAAATAAAATTAGAAACGATTTTGGCCTTAACAACCAGATTATTCTATTTTTTGTTTATTTTTTTCGGAATATGACCTATAACTTAAATGGTGCATAATATTAAGAACTTAATCCTATTATGAATTCTTCTTTTGCGTCACCCTGTTGTGCCTACCAGTGTAGGGCACGGATTAACCAGGACTGCCACTGTTCCAGGTTTCTGTCTTGATGGAAATTTTTTGCACAAACGGTCGACATATTTCAGGCAGGATATCTTTGGTCGGCTTCAAGGCCTTCTAGTGTCAGGGGCATAATCCACAGTTTTCAGTGAATCTCGGTGTTCTCACATCCTGAGGACATGTCCAAACCAATTCAACTGACAAGCCTATAGGACCTACCTCACCGAGACAACTTACCTAGTTCTGCCATAAATACTGTTACAAAATTTGAAGTTTGCTTACATCCTTGGGTACGATTTAGTTCACCCTTACCTCTATCAGGTTATTTTCTTTATATGTCAGGATAATAATCTCAATTAGTTTGTATTTTTCTTTCGCTCAGTTAACATGGAGTGGGGTGATAAAGAAAACTGAATAGCTGTAATCGCCTTACACAAAGTTGGAAAATGTAGGTCAGAGATTTTCAACACCTTGAAACCTTTGGGTATCAGCCGTATGTTCGTGTACCGCACTATAAATCGATATGATGAGATCCTATCTGTATATGACAGACTTCGACCGAGCCTTCCCCACGCTGTGAGAACGAAAATGCAGTGAGATACGTGGCATGCGCGAATCAGAAGAAATCCCATTCGGAAACAACAAATCATGTCTCGGGAAATGGGAATCTCTGGCAGATCAATGTCTCGCACAATAAAAAGTTACCTTAGGATGGGTGTATTTCGAAGAATGACAAGACAAAGGTTAACCACTTCCCTAAAAAAAATTAGAGTGAATAGATGCCAAGTGCACCTTGGCTGTTACACCAATGGTCTTCATCGAAAGATTTGCACAATTCATAATAGACCTCGGCAGAATTTATTTGAAAAATATTCCCGGAATAAAAAGTTAAATAAATCTCAATAGTTATTTCCAAAATAATTTATTTCATGAAATAACCTGGACATTATTGCCGAAAGGATTATTTCTGGAATAAATTATTTCAGGAATAATGATATAATTATTTCTGAAATGATTATTTCAGGAATAATGTTGTGAAATAATCATTCTGATCGACTTTTCAGATATAATCAATATCCGGGGCGACTGTTATGTTTTTGAGGGCGCTTTTTATAAAAAAAATGTCAAATTTAAGATTGAAGGGTGGGGGGGGGCGCAATCTCAAATTCGACCGTATTTTCATAATAAGCTACCATAAAAACATAATAGTCGACCCTGATATCGATTATATCTGAAAAAATACAAAATGCCGATGTGGGATGGTGGGGGGGGCGCAATCTCAAATTTGACATTATTTTTATAATAAGCGCCCCCGAAAACATAATAGTCGACCCTGATATCAATTATATCTGAAAAGTTACAAAAAGTGGATGCGTGGTGGGGAGGAGAGTGGCGCAATATCAAATTCGACCGTATTTTCATAATAAGCTACCCCGAAAACATTATAGTCGACCCAGATATCGATTAAATCCGGAAATTTACAATAAGTCGATGCTGGAGGGTGGGGGTGGGGCGCAATCTCAAATCCGACACTATTTTCATAAAAAGATACCCCGAAAACATGGTGCATATTGGTAAATTTTTTATGTTATTTCAGAACAATGTTATTTCTGAAATATTCATTTCTTGATTTTTGCAATAATTTATTTATGAAATAAATAATTCTGATATAATAGTTATGAAATAATTTATTTCAGAAAAAACTCATTTCGAAATAATTTACTTTATTCCAAAGAATGTTAAAATATTGAAATAATTATTTCAGAAATAAATTCAGCAGTTATTTCATCGAGATTATTTCATTGACAGTTTGAAATATTATTTCAGAAATAACCATTATTCCGGAAATAATTCATTCGTAGAATAACCATATGATTTATTTCAGAAATAAATTATTTCAAGAGTGCCCAGGTCTAATTCATATAACCTACAACTTCATCAAAATACAATCCACTGCATAAATAAGTCGAATATTGCCTATTTTGAACATATTAGAGTTTTTTATATTACTTGTAAAGTTGTCTAAACAGATGGTTTGTTTTTGTCAAAAAGGAGTTAAAACAGCAGCTAAAAACTACCGGGAAGATATTTTGGAACCTGTTTTCAAGCCTCTTAATGATACTCTGTTTGCTGGAAGTCATTTGATTTTCCAGCAGGATTCCGCTTCAGCTCACAAGATCAGGTCAACTCTGCAGTGGCTACAAAAAACCATTCCAGAGTTCATCTCTGCCGCTGATTGGCCCTCAGGAAGCCCAGATATCAACCCATAGATTATCGGCTTTGGCCCGAACTGGAGAGGATGGTATGCCGCAGAGCACATCCTAACTTTGAAACCTCAAACAATCTGTGGTCCAAGCAGCTGAGCGCTTTTCTCAAGAAGTGCTACGTGCTGCTATTGATGACTGGCCACGGAGATTAAATGCCTGTGTCAAGGCAAAAAAGAGGACATTTTGAGTAATTTATTTTCTTGTTTTACTCTCAATATATATATATATTTTATTTTCTAGTATAGTTTTTGAAAAAAAATATATTTATGGCAGGGCTAGGTATAGTTCCTCCCTGATCCTCTCATTGCGGATGCAATCTCTTCTTGTTCTTCCCGCGATTCTTTGGAGAAACCTCATCTCTGCAGCTGTCACTCTGCTTCCTGTTTAGATATAGTTTGTTAGTATCCAGCTTTCAGGTTCATAGAGGAGTACAAGCAGATACACTGAATTAAAGATATTTAATTTTACGTTTCTTCCTATCTCTCGCTTCCCAATAACAGTATTGCATATCTAGCAGTACACTGAGTTAGCCTTACTTATGCTGTTTAGGATTTCTGAATCTACTTTCCCAGGACTCATTCTATAACTGTGCCAAGGTAGGTGAAATCTGAAACAAGTTCCATTTTTTCTCCATTCCAAAACACCACAACATCACCCTGTATTCTTTCTACCTGATGGATCTTGCTTTTGCTAGTATTGGTTAGCATTCCTTTTCCGCGGAGCTCTTCGTACCACTCTGTTACTGTCAGCTGGAACTTTTATACAGAATCTGCTGTGAGAACAATGTCATCCGCATATAAAAGAAACTGAGTCACCGCGGGAAGTAGATTTCTCTTGCGTAGAAACGTCCTGTTGTTTTGCCTTTTGCAGATTGCCGCTATTTCGTCCATATAGAATAGAATAGAATAGAATAGAAAAATAATTTTAAAAAAATTATTCATTATACATACTATATACAAAATAAAATAAAAAAATCTATATACAAAACTCTTGAAACCATACTAAGATACTTAAAACTATGTACAATGTTAAGATATAAATAAACCCTTTTAGAAAAAATAAAAAAAATACAGAAAAAATAAATGTAAATTCTTCTTAACAGTAAAATCTGTGTTTCTGTTGAAAAAAAAAGAAAAAAGAAAGTCGAATCTATAATAAGTATTTAGGTTATGAACTATATGTGAATATGTTATTATAAATAATCTGTAATTTTACATAAAAAGTTAGCTGGTATCTGACTGTTTTTGGGACAGGAATTGGAATAGGAGGGTTTTGAATGTAGATAAGGATGAAGAATGTCGAATTTTGATAGGAAGGGAACTCCAGAAACTAACTGAACTAAAACTAAACTAAAACTGAAAAACTGAACTAAAACTAACTAAAGGAGTTTTGGAACGAGGCAGTTCTGTGAGAAGGAATGTAAAGGTCGGAAGATCGAGATGTTGTGGAGAGGGAGTGGACTGAGGACTTGAATTGGAGAAGGTTGTAGGCGTAGGAAGGACGATGATTGTTGATGATATGCTAGAGGAGTGTATCTAGGAAATATTGTCTTCGAATGGAGGGGAAGAGCCACTCTAACTCAGTGTAGTGGCGAGAGACATAGTAGTATCTCGGGGCACCAATTACAAATCTCACGCAACTGTTCATTAATCTTTTCAGTCTGTCACGGAGCTCCACCGAGAGTCCATCATACACCACACTACTGTAGTCAAAGTGGGGGAAGATGAGAGAGGAAATTAGGAGTCTACAGGTATGTTGAGGAAGGAGATGGCGGAAGCGATGAAATAGTTTAAGGGTAGAAATTGTTTGTCGGGAAATATGGTAGTTCCAGGAGAGGGTTTGATCTATGAAAGATCCTAAATTTTTAACAGAGGAGTAGAAGGAAATTGGCTGGTCATTAAGGTGTAATATGGGAAAGTCGGTATGGGATCTAATAAGGGGTTTGGAACCAATGACAATGGCCTGAGTTTGTGAAGCATTTAACCTTAATCCGTTTAAGTTTGCCCAGGCACAGATTCGATCTAGGTCTGCTTGGATCTTAGTAAATGCTACCAATAGCTCAGGGGGAGAAAAGGATATGTATATTTGAGAATCGTCTGCATAAAGGTGGTGGGAACAATGGAGAATTGAGTCATGGAGGTCATTAATATAGGAACTAAAAAGGAGAGGAGATGCGCTAGATCCTTGGGCAACTCCAGAGGATAAAGGCAGGTAGGCAGATAGTGGTTGATTAGGAATGGAGACTGCTTGGGTGCGTTGTGAGAGAAAAGATTGGAATCAAGATATGGAGCTATTGGAGAAGGAAAGTGATTTTAGTTTGTTGAAAAGGATGGGATGGTTAATGGAATCGAAGGCTTTAGAGAAGTCAAGAAGTATAAGGACAGTTAATTGTTTATTATCTATTGCAGTCTGAACATCATTGGTAATTTTGATTAAGGCGGATTGTGTGGAGTAGCCGGGACGGAAACCAGATTGGAGAGGATCAAGTTGGTTGGACTTTTCGAGGAAATTGGAAACTTGGGATTGCACCAATCTTTCTAGAGGTTTTGAGAGATTGGAAAGAATTGAGATTGGGCGAAAGTCTTCGGGAGAGGATGGATTAGGCTTTTTATTTAAAGGGAGTACAATGGCTTTTTTTCCAAGAGGAAGGGAATATTGAGTTCTGTAGGGAGAAATTGTAGATGAAAAGGAGAACTGGGAGGATTTCGGGGAGACATAATTTTATCAATTTGACAGGAATGCCATCTGGTCCTATGGAATTGGTGTGGGATTTCATTACTGCGGTTAGTAAGTCAGTCGGGGAAATGTTGGAGAAATAAAAGTCATCATCATTAAATGATGGCTCAGGAGCAAAGTTGGAAGAGGAGGGAAGAGAAGAGGTAGAGGAGGCAGAAATAAAATGTGAATTTAAATCGTCAGGTGAAACGGAAAAGACCAGTGAGGAAGGGAATCTGGGAGGTTCACACAGGGAAAGTTTGCGAAGGATTAGCCATTTAGATTTGGGATCTGAGGGGATCTTCATATACAGTATGAATAGCAAGTTTCTAAGACTGTAACCTTGTTTGACCCCCGAGCTATATTAAAGTACCCAGATTTCAGACCATTTAGTCCAGCAATTCGTTTTGAGTTTTGGTAAGTGGATTTAATGGCTTCTGCCGGACTCCTTGGAACATTTTTAACTCTTATTTATGCCATATTGACCCAGAAAAGTCGAATTTAATATTTTTATCCTCAGCCTAGGATTTCTGCAGTAAGTTTCTTAAAGAGAAAATTTGGTTCGGAGTTTGTCGTCCTGGTCGGAAACCAGCTTGCTCCTCTCCTATGAGCAGTTCCACCACAGGCCTCAATATATAATAATGTATAATTTAAAAAATCTTAGATCATATACAATTACACTTACAGCGGTCTGTTACATGTTCTCTCCTTGTCCCCTGGTTTAAAACTTTTCATTCCAAAAATTCATAACCCCATCGAAATATGCCCCCCTCAAAAATACAGAACCCCGTAAAAATATGTTCCCCCCATAAAATTGTTGATGGCGTAACTTGCGCTATGAAACCCCCTTCTGGACACCCCTACAAGTGAACAGTTAACTTGCCAACGTTTCATTAATTCAGGCATCGTCAGGGCAAGAAAAAACAAGATCACTTATATGCAGAAATAAAAAAATCTTGTGCGGTGCGCTTATCTCATAACTTTCACTTACCAACCTTAGAGTAGATAGGTGACTTTATATAGAGGGAAGTCAAAGTGAAAACGACCGTATAACTTCATTTAAAATAATTATTTACCATGTTTTTCCTACCCATCGAATCTGCTAAATTTATACGTTTGCATTACCATTTCCTTTTACGACTATGTATAGTATCAAACAATACTAATGATTCTGGGAGAAAATGAATCTTATGTAAAAATTCTGAGCTTTATGGGAAACATATAACACGAAACTCGTCTAAAATAAAATAACAACTTAATTTGAGTAAATGTTATATATTATTAGGTTTATATTCGGAGATCCTCAACATTTCGAAAACATTAAAAAAAAATATGGATAGTTGTTATATAAAAGTTAAACTATCCAAAAGTTAAAGCCCTATACAAAGGCGTATAGGGTATCCGTAAAGGGAGAGCATCGGCTAAGGTCGAGCGCTCTAGGCCGTTTCCGTATAACTTCCAACCCTTATTTCTCCTTTAGTTACTAACCAATATTCTTCATTCGTTATATTTAAACATTTTTTATATCACTTAATAATGTGGAATGGTTAATTATTACCAATAAAAAAATAAAATAAAGGTACTTTTGAGGAAAAGACTTTTAAAATTTGCCATTTAAACGCTGTCAAATAACATCAATGATAATAAGACCTGTATTATATTAAAAAACGGTTAATTTTACTCAGATATAATGAAGGCTCCCAGATAGATATCGTCCTATATTCCTCACAAACTGCTTAAGCAAAATAATGTAACGGATGGTAAATAAAAGATTGATGTAGATTATAGAGAACAATAATTTAATGCAACCATTTCAGTCTGGGTTTCGCAAGGGACGATTCACAATGGACCATCTAGTTGCATTGCAGGCAGAAACTCAATATGCTTTCATCAACGGACAACATCCGATTGCTGTTTTCTTTGATATAAAGAAAGCTTTTGACAGCATTCAGCATGATTTAATCTTTAAAAGGCTGTCATCAGTTGGAATAATAGGGAACATGTTCAATTTTACATAGGCTGCGAAACATCTAATGAGCATAATCAGATCAGTGGTGTCCCACAAGTCTGTGCACTCAGCTCAACATTGTTCTGCATAGCAATAAATGAGTTGGAACTTAACTTGCCTAGAGGTGTCAAACCTCTTCTGTTCGCAGATGATCTGTCCATCGTATGCCGCTCTAACAACATTACCACTATTCAGCAAAAATGACAGGAAGCCGTAAATATAATAAAATTTGGCTCCTTTCTACTGTTCTTGAATTTTCTACTGAAAAAAAAACAAAGTGCCTCCATTTCAATAGAAAGTGAAATACTCCTCCCTTCCGTGACATTTTCTTGGGCAATTCTCTGATCCCTTATACAAACAGTCACAGATTCTTGGGTATGGTATTTGACCGAAGACTGGCATGGGAAACTCATATTTCAGACTTAAAAACGGCCGCAACCAAAAAACTAACCATACTGAGATATCTTAGTGGTACCTCCTGTGGTTCGGATAGGACCACAGGCGGATCTGCGAGGAGGGGGGCGGCTTTCGGGCTGAAGCCCCCCTCCAAAAAAATGGTAAAATATAAACATATTTTAAAAAAATATTAAAAACTATCTCTTAAAGTATTATTCTTCGTGTCATTACATTTAGTAGGACTTTAAGAATCACGTAAATACAATTTCATATAGGTAGTTAATTTTTTTATTTTTTTCAAATTAATTATCGTTTTATATAAATGAAAAAAAAAATCTTTCGGCCCCCCCCCAAAAATTAAATCCGGGATTTGCTAGTGGTGGTCGTCGGTCTTTTTTCGATTTGGTACAATGTTTAACAATGTGGCCTTCCCTTTTACAGTAATGACATACAACTGGACTTTTCTTTGCAGTAAATTTAGGTGGATTTTTCCTATATTTATTAAGAGCTAAAGCTTTCTCTTCCTTAGATAACTGAACATCAAAACTACCTCTTAAAGCTCACTCATGAGCACACAATTTGCTATTTGGCTTATCAATTGTTCTTTATGATTTCCTCATTAAACGCCAACTGCCTTTAAAGAAAAACAATTAGAAGGAATGGTATCTAATATTTTAAAAATTAAAAGAATGTCCGGTAAGGGATTAACATGTTCTCCTGCACCCATTTCTGTTTAAAGTATTCCATATATTTTTTAATTTACTTAAATGATTACTCATGTTATCTTTGGAATCGTATTTGTACATGAAAAATTGCATGCATAATCAAAAGTTTTATCTTCTAGTGTTCCTTCAAAAAGGCGATGAAGCTCTAATCACATTTCCCGAGATGAATTAAATATCATACCTTTAGTTAAAGATTCATCAGACATATTTGACGATAGATCGGGCATTGCCTTAGTGTCGGCAGTTTTTATTTTTTCATAATTAGCATTGTATAAAGTTGTCTATTCTCAGGGGTGTCCATCCCCCCCCCCCAAGGTCGATGGCGCATGATCCCCCCACTTCTTCTTCTAAGATATTTTATTTCCCCTCTCTTCTTAAAAACAGTGTAAGCTAAGGTAAAATTTTAAAAATCATAGGTCTTATACAATTGCACTTTCAGTGGTCTGTCTGTACTATGCTTTTCTCTTGTCCACTGGTTTGAAACTTTTCAATCCAAAAATGCATAACCTCGTCGAAATGTGCCCCCATCAAAAATTTTGATGGCGCAACTTGCGCTATGAAATCCCCTTGTGGGCATCCCTGCCTCTTCTTGTTTGGCTTCTACTGCAGGTTTGTAAGACACGTTAAACTACCATTTACTACATCCTCTCCTCCTGAAAAACTTATTAGAAGAATCAAAATCTTGAATTTCCAAGTTTCCCAGTTACCTTTTCTTTTTAGGTTACCTATGTTTACTTTCAGATCCATGTTTTCCGAAAAATTTCGATACGAAAACAGAAGAAGGTATTTCCTATTTTTGCAATTGGTAATAAGGGAAATTAGGAACTGCTAACCCCATAATAACCCATATAATCTGTTGAAGTTAATTAGGAAAAAGCAGGATCACATTTTGAAACAAAGAACACTTTTTATTCAGAACCAGTTATATCAATAACAGAGAGTAACCTTTCTACTTTTTTCACAAAAAAAAAACCTATTTAGGTAACTTAATCTAGTTGGAAATATAATTAAAATCTTTCAATGAACAAAGAAACAATTCTATACAATTAAATATTTTATCACAAAAAATGGTTATTTTAGGAGGGAAAATAACAGTCCCATGGATCCACCGTTGGTTATAATAAGGTTACTGATGTTAAGGTTTTTTTTTTTTTTAAATTGAATTTAATTTAAAAATGTTTGGGCATTAATAAGTTAATATAAATTTACTGTAATTAATATATATTAACGTACTTGTTTTTGCAGTAGTATCATCAGCATATTTAATACAATCAATTTTTTCTTCGATATGACTTAAAATAATTTTAAATATTATTTTTTAAAATAATTTTGAGATTATCTAAAGTAGGAATCAAGATTTTTCAAAAAATAACAATTAGCATTGTCTGTAATCATTTCCATCTACCGTACAAGATGGCAGTGGTGTGAGGATATTTACCTCTCAAGCATTTAAGATTTTGAGTTCACACGTTGGATATGTATATTTCATAATACGATTCGTAATTGGTGTTAATAGTGTTTTCAGTTATTTAGAGAACCATTATAATTGCCATTAGGAATTGTTGAAAATTGAAGACCTGATAAAAGTTGTTACAAGTAAGTTGTTAAAGCATGGAATTTATGATATCCAAGACTAAGTGTAAATACAATGATGAGCTTTATTTTAATTTATTAATATATGCAGGTAAGTGTACTTGAAATAGACGTTTTAAGAGAATTTTACATTATTGTGAAGTTTAGACTGAGGTTAGCAAATGAATTTAACTGACAGCAAATTTAGTCTTACTAATTTGGTTTTTTCTATCAAGACAGTTAGTTTCTTATTTATTAAAAACTTAGGAGATTCTGATAGTGTATTTTGTAATAGACACTCAAGTTTTGGGGTCAACAAATTTTTTTATATAATTTAAAAATAAATAAATTAACCACAGTTTTAAACAAGTAAATAACTAATTGCAGATGAATAAATCAAAAATTCAAATCCTGAAGCTGAAGAAAAGTAATAAGGGAAGCTCCCTGAAACAAACACCCATCCTTGCAACATTGAAAAATCAACCAATTGACTATTGTGGCATGATACCACCTGTGGTTCAGGCATCATAGCTTCAAATCTAATTGTATTTGCTCTCTTTTTAGGATATATAAAGCTTATTACATGTTAATGAATTAAACACTGTCTATTACTGGTTCATTTATGCTATATCGTTTACAATTTAACATAAATAAATTAAAAAGAATTTGATTTCTCATTTATAAGTATTGAATGCATAATTGTTTGGTAATTTCAATTAATATATTATTAAGAAAAAAGTTTATTCTTTTGTATTATTATAGTATTGGATTCCATTGCATTATATATAGCTAGACCTCTTTAATTGGTACAACAAAAGTATGTTGTATAAGGTTTAGCTGCATTAAAAATGTGGTTCAAAAACTTTGTGTTATTACAAATATTTTGATTATTGGGCTATTGCCCAATCGTTCCAGATAAGAATTGCTTTTCAAAGTAGAGCAGTAAGTAAAAGTTGTGATGCGCTTACCAGATTTTTATATATTGATGTGTATATATAATCTTAATTATATCCTCATGTTATATTATTTATTATATTAGTTACATTTTATTCTTATTATTGTATCCACCACATCAGATTACTTAAAAATGTTTTAAAATAATATGTTTTTGTTTTATCTTATGTATCATTATTAACCGATAGATATTGCTATCTGATCAGACAAAATTATTATTATCATTATTAAATAAACTCTAAACAGTTTTCATATATCTGGACCATGTAACTGAAATGTGAAAAATGTACAATAGATAAGTTGATGTTTGCTTCACAATTAAGTAAGATGGTTTAAATAATTGTTTAGCACTGTAACATACTATTTCATTGGCTTAAGAATTCTGAAGCTTATCAAAATATTTATTATGCAATATTTATTTAAATATTCTAATTTTTAGAAAAATAATAAAGGAATAAAGTGAATCAATTTAAAATAAAATATCCTGAGTTCACATCTTAACAACAATTTAGATTATAGTCATTAATGGTGAAATTATTAATAATCAATTAATTAATTCATTCCCTTTTGATATAAAAGGTTAAAAACCCTTACTGTGACAAAAAAAAAATTGCTAGATACAAAGATTTTTTAAAGAAAGTGTTATTGCTATACATTAGTAATAAATGTTGATGCTTCACAGAATTAGGTATATCAGTACAGAAAAAGACTAGATCACGTAAATGCACAGGCGGAACTATGGGGAAGACTTTCTAGCTGAAGCCACCTCCCCCCTCCCCCTCCCAAAATAGTAAAATATAACCATATCTTATAAAAAAATATTACAAAATTATTCCTAAAGGTATTATTGTTGATTTAATATTACTTCAATAACCACGTAAACTCCATTTCAAATAGATATTTTATTTATTTTTCTTCCAAAGTAATTATCGTTTTATATATATATATATATATATATATATATATATATATATATATATATATATATATATATATATATATACATATAAAGATAGAGTGCTACCTGTGGGTAGTTTCTCAACGAGCATTTTCATGCGATTATATTCCTGTGTACACATTTACTTGATGTTTATATTTATATTGTAATACAGTTTTAAATATATACCAAACAAAATTAAATGCTGGATCCGCTTGTGCATAAATGCAAAACAAACATAGATTATGTTTATATATATGCACTAAGTAAAGGATTTCTCATATTTCAATTTAATGTATATTACATTAATATTCAAATTTACGAGCAATAATAGCTATATTTTAAATATTAATTCAATTATCTTTCATCAAGTCATTATGTTTTCAGGTAACAAGCAATAGATCCTGCAAAAACTATTGGAATCGATGGAGTCACAAATAGAATCAAAAAGTTCTATGTCCCCTTCTCTTTCCAATAATCTTACACTTCCTCTTCCACCAACTTCTTCCCCTCACCATTCTGATTACTCTGAATCAGATCGCTTGAATGAGCACATACTTCCTTGTCCACTAATGGCTCCCCATGTTGCTGCACATTCTCCTCCACCATCTCCTTCCCATTCTCTTTCCTCTGAATCTAATCGTTCAAGCGATCATACACTTCCTCGTCCACCAACTCCTTTCCTTACCCATACTCATTCCCTTTCACCATCTTCCTCTCCCCATTCTCTTTCCTCTGAATCAAATCCATCCTGTTATTGTATATTTTCTTCTCCATTAACTCCTTCCCCTACCCTGACACATTCTCATCAATCAACATCTTCCCCTCACCATTATCTATCCTTCAAATCAGATCGCTCTAATGACTGTCCACTAACTGTACCTCCTGCCGGTACACATTCTCTTCAATCATCTTCCCCTCAACATTCTCTTTCATCTGAATCAAGTCGCTCAAGCGACCATACACTTCCTCGCCCATTAACTCCTTCCCCTACTCATAAACATTTCACTCCACTAAACTTTTCCCCTTGCCTTTCTCTTTCCTCTGGATCAGATCGGTGGAGCGACCATACTCTTCCTCGCCCATTAACTCCTTCCCCGACTCGTAAATATTTCACTCCACCAAACTTTTCCCCTTGCCTTTCTCTTTCCTCTGGATCAGATCGGTGGAGCGACCATACTCTTCCTCGCCCATTAACTCCTTCCCCGACTCGTAAATATTTCACTCCACCAAACTTTTCCCCTTGCCTTTCTCTTTCCTCTGGATCAGATCGGTGGAGCGACCATACTCTTCCTCGTCCATTAACTCCTTTACCTACTATTCCTTCTCTTCCCCCAATTTCTTCCCCTCCCCATTCTATTTCCTCTGAATCGGATCGCTCTAGCGACCGTACACTTCCTCGTCCACTAACTCCTTCCCCCATCCGTAAAAATTTCACTCCAACAACTTCTCTCCATTACCGTTCCCTTTCCTCTGAATCGGATCGATCTAGCGACCGTACACTTCCTCGCCCACTAACTCCTTCCCCCATCCGTAAAAATTTCACTCCATCAACTTCTCTCCATTACCGTTCCCTTTCCTCTGAATCGGATCGATCTAGCGACCGTACACTTCCTCGCCCATTAACTCCTTCCCCGACTCATAAACATTTCACTCCACTAAACTTTTCCCCTTGCCTTTCTCTTTCCTCTGGATCAGATCGGTGGAGCGACCATACTCTTCCTCGTCAATTGAATCCTTTACCTACTATTCCTTCTCTTCCCCCAATTTCTTCCCCTCCCCATTCTATTTCCTCTGAATCGGATCGCTCTAGCGACCGTACACTTCCTCGTCCACTAACTCCTTCCCCCATCCGTAAAAATTTCACTCCATCAACTTCTCTCCATTACCGTTCTCTTTCCTCTGAATCGGATCGATCTAGCGACCGTACACTTCCTCGCCCATTAACTCCTTCCCCGACTTATAAACATTTCACTCCACTAAACTTTTCCCCTTGCCTTTCTCTTTCCTCTGGATCAGATCGGTGGAGCGACCATACTCTTCCTCGCCCATTAACTCCTTCCCCGACTCGAAAATATTTCACTCCACCAAACTTTTCCCCTTGCCTTTCTCTTTCCTCTGGATCAGATCGGTGGAGCGACCATACTCTTCCTCGTCCATTAACTCCTTTACCTACTATTCCTTCTCTTCCCCCAATTTCTTCCCCTCCCCATTCTATTTCCTCTGAGTCGGATCGCTCTAGCGACCGTACACTTCCTCGTCCACTAACTCCTCCCCCCATCCGTAAACATTTCACTCCACCAAGCTTTTCCCCTCACCTTTCTCTGTCATCTAAATCAGATCGGTGTAGCGACCATACTCTTCTTCGTCAATTGAATCCTTTACCTACTATTCCTTCTCTTCCCCCAATTTTTTCCCCTCATCATACTCTTTCCTCTGAATCGGATCGCGGATCACCAGTAAGTATATTCATATATGGTAACAAACATTTGATAATGATTTAGTATATACAGATTATTAAAAATGACATTTATTAACTAAAATATACCATAATAATATTATATTATGAAGTTATATACAAAAAAGCTTATATATTGTAATACTACTATAATTAATTTATATAAAACTAATAATATATAAACTTTTCACATATAATTTATTATATAAAAATAATTTATATAAACGTTCAAATTGTTATGAATTATGGATTGTTTTATTGGTGACAAAGTAAGGAGCATTGAGGATTTTCCAAAGGATTTTGGATTGTAAGGATTGGATACGAGAGGAATTCGATGGCTTAGTGAAGTCCCAAAGCTCAACTCCGTAAGTCCAAATAGGTCTTATTGTAGTCATGTATATGAGTCTTTTGTAATTAACTGAAAGGTTAGAGCATTTGTCTAATAAGTGCTGAAGTAGTCGGAAACGTCGAGCGGTTTCTTGTCGTTTCAGTCTGGTATGATGATTCCAAGTTAGACGTGAAGTCCAAGGTATCGGAGTTGTTCAACAGGGAAAAGTGGGGTATTATCAAAGGATACTGTGGGACATGAGGTCGTAGGTTTACGGCGAAGGGTAAAGGCGATTTGATGGGATTTATTAGAATTTATTTTAATCCTCCAGTTTCGAAACCATTCTTCAAGGTTTATGATGTCTGATTGAAGAGTTTGGGAGGCAATGGTTGGGTCATTATAGATAGGACACATGTATCTTCGGCTTACGTGGTAATAACAGTGTTAGGATGAGTTGGGATGTCAGCTGTATAAACTGTGTAAAAGGTAGGACCTAGGATACTACCTTGAGGAACACCAGCGGACTGGGAAAAGAGGGATGAATAAGTATTATTGTGATTTATTTGAAGTATCCATCATTTAGGTAATGAGGAAGTATGTAGGATCTAGGAATTTACGGAGTTGGTAAAATATTCCCGGGGGCCAGACTCGATCAAAAGCCTTATTTTTAAACCTAAAATAGTAAAACCTTGTTGTTTCGACTAACAGAAACAAGATATCAATTTAGGGAGTATCAAAGCAAACAGTAAGAACAAATGATGTAGAGATGGTTGACCGTTGATATAATATGAGAAGGAGTTAGTCGGGGGTGCGGTCAGATAAATACTAAGTTAAAATATAGTAATTATTTTATTTTAATTTTGCCGACGTTTCGACCCACATTGCAGGTCGTCTTCAGGGCTACAAAAGATTCATAATTTGTATCTTATAAAATATGTAGACATATTTAATATTTAATTTTTATTCCCAACATGTTTTGTATCTTTTTTAGCCCTGAAGACGACCTGCAAAGTGGGTCGAAACGTCGGCAAAATTAAAATAAAATAATTACCATATTTTAATTTAGTATTTATCTGACCGCACCCCCGACTAACTCCTTCTCATAGTAAGAACAAATATTGATAGTTATATAATAATAATCATCATTCATGAATTTATATCGTAAATAATAGATTTAAATGATCTGATAAATAAATTATATTGATAATTCATAAATAATAGATTTAAATAATCTGATTAATAAATTTTACTGATAATTCATAAATTTATATCAGAAATAATAGATTAATAAGATGCCGTAGCGAATATTACTATTTTGATAGAATATAACATCATCATCATAATCCATCCTCTTGAACCGCATTAAGCAGTGTGAGGAGGAAGTCTATAGAGCTTTCTCCAGCTCTGCCGGTCTTCAACAAGACGCCTTCTGTCGTTCCATTGAAGACCTCTTCTCTGGAATTCTCTATTTACCTCATCTTCCCATTTCCTTCTAGGCCGTCCTCTTCCTCTCTTGCCGTCTACTTTGGATCGATAGGTTTCGCTAGCTATTCTGTTTGGTTCCATCCGCAGAAGATGGCCTAGCCATTTCAGTCGATTTTCCTCAATCACATCATTGGCCGGCTTAATATTGAGGTTCGACTTGATGGTGGTGTATTCTGTCTCTTCTCGTTTTCCCTCAATCTTTCGGAGGAATCGCATTTATGACGCTTGTATCCTTGATTCATGTTTCTTTGTCAGCGTCCATGATTCTGAAGAGTACGTTAAAATGGGAAGAAATGTCGATCTGAAAACAGCTACTTTTCTTTTCTTTTCCACCTCACGTTTGTTTAGAAAACCTTTCTTAACTGCTTCAAACATTCTGCTCGCATCAGCGATTGTCTCAATCACCTCTGAATCGATGTATCCATTTTCATTAAGGTGTGCGCCCAAGTATTTGAAGTTTTCTACTTGCTCGAGGATTTTGTCTTCGACCCTGATGACGCGCATATTTCTCCTAGGCTTCTTCCCTACCCTTATTACTTTCGTTTTTACTGGGTTGATAACCATATTAATCTTCTGCAATTCTTCCTTTAATTTATTAATATTGTACTGAAGATTCATGTCACTGTACGAAAAAATAACAACTTCATCAGCGAATGCAAGTATTGATTGAGAGGCTCACCGATCTCAGGTTGGCATATCCCAGGTGAAATTTCCGCTTTTCCCTTTAGCCCTTCGTATTGCTGAGTCCATCGCTAGTATCAACAAAAGTGGACTATGACTACAACCTTGCAGGATTCCAATTGTTGTTTTGATTTCCTGTGAACTGCAGTCGGCAAATCTTACTATTTTTCTTGTTTTCTTGTAGAGACTCAATTACCAGGACATGACCTTGATCAAACCCTTTTTCTATCAAGGCCTCCAAGATATCAGACTTTCTCACCCGATCGAAGCCCTTTGTAAGATCAACAAATCACACCGACATTTCCTTTTCTTTCTCCAATACTTTTTCGAAAACTTGTCTTATGGTAAAGATAAGATCCTAGGTGCAACGATTTTCCCGAAATCCGTATTGTTCTTCTTCAAGTAATCCTTCGATTCTTCTTATTCTCTTTTCCAAGATCTAAAAGTAAATCTTACTTGGCACGCTCAAGAGAGATATGCCTCGGTGGTTGTTACAATCTCTGTTATCTCCTTTCTTAAAGATAGGGACGATAATGGCCACTTCCCAATCTTTCGGTATTTTCTTCTGCTTCCAAACTAAGTTTAACAGATGCAGCAAGATTTCTTTTCCTTTCGGCCCCATATATTTTAGAATTTCAGGAGTTACACCATCACTACCTGCGGATTTCCCGCCCAACCACCCCTAGCTTCATACTCCAGATTGCTTCTTCCAATTCGTCATCGCCAATAAAGTCGTCTTCTTCCCAAGGACCTACCTCTCTTGTCTCTTCATCTACAGAGGGTTTCTGTCCATTTTCATTTTCATTTAACAGATCTTGGAAGTATTCCCTCCACCTTTTCATTATCTCATCCTTCTGCCTGAGAATATTTCCTTTCTTGTCTTTGACGAATTTCAGGGTTGGCGATCTTTCCTTTCTTAATTATTTTTGGACTCGGTAAAATAGCTTTTAATTTTGGTAGAAATCCTATTCCAATTTTCGTCTAAAATCTTCCCAGGTTTTCCTCTTGTCCTCAATAACTTTATTTTTGGCCTCAATCCTTTTCAGCTTGTTTTTTTCGAAGTTCTCCGGTGTTTTGTGCTCGAGGTATTCTTTCCAGAGCTTAGAACAGAATATGTATATTAAATATAGTCTTAATACATTTAGAATTTAACTTTACTTTAAATGAAAACAGATTTTGTCATTGTTAAAACTATTTAAAGAGAACTTCTGAGCAGCTAAGCTAAGCTAACTTCTGTTTTTAAAAAATCATTAGTTATTTAGGTTTTTTTTTTTTTTTTTTTATCATCATCCAATTATACTGCAGATACCCCACTTCAAGGGAAAACTTTCCTGTTTAATAAGTTTTAATTTCATATTAATTATCTTGAGGTTTATTAAGAAAAAAATTGAGATTCATCTCAAGTTGTGTAAACAAAATGATGTGATTTTTTATCCTCTCACCTAAAAATAACAGTGTTCCAGCAAAAACGACTACAATTAACTGTTGCAAAGCTTTTATTTCTTGTTTTCCATGATCTGGGACGTATTATAATAAAAATAGCTGCCTAAATACAATTTTTAGTTATTAAAATAATGATTTTTTATGCAAAGTGGTTCTGAAATAGTGTTTTTCTCCCAGACCTGTTTCATAGGAATTGGTCCGTATTTATAGGTAACAAACTAAATGTTTCTAGTCCTAATGTTTACGTTTTCATGAAAATGATTGAAGCAATCAGCTAGTTTCTTTAATTTAAACGTAAATTTTAGGACGAAAAACTCGTAGTTTTTCACTTATTAATACAGTTCCATACCTGTAATAGAAATTTGGATTAAAACCATATTTTATTACCATTTCAGATAGTAAATATACGAAAAATCATTATTTTTAATATTCATTTTTTTTTAATACTTAAAAGTGTATTTAGGCAATTATTTTTATTATAATACATCCCAGGATCGTGTAAAAACAAAAAATAAAATCTTTGTAACAGTTAATTTTAACAATAAAGAAATAAAAGATTTATAAACAGGAAATATTTTTCTATATCTTGCGAGACATCCTGTATATGTAGGTAAATTTTTTAAAAATGTATCCTAGTGGAATCGTGTCATTTGTGAATGATCTATCAAAAATATAAACAAGATTAAATTAATTATTACCCTTACTAAAAATATATTTTTGTTTTTCATTTTAGAAGAGAACATCAGTGAAGAGGAAAAGGAAGGTAATTTTTTTCCCTTTTTTTGTCCAATTACAAAAAAATTAATAATGTTAATAATGCATTGTGAACCTGATGATTAATATTTTAAGTGGTTTATTAATTTATATTTCAACTAATAAACCTTTAATTTGAAATTAAATCATGGGATAATGTACTTTGATAAATTCATTTTCCTCAATTATTTTAAAAAATCCAGTTTCTTTTTATGTTATATTTATTGTTATTTTTTTTTATATATATACTTACTACTTAGCTCTACAGCCCGAGGTGAGCCGTGGCTTTCCTAAAAACATTGCAGCTGTCCTCTCTGCTCTCCCCCAGTTTCTTGTACCGAGATTTTCCAGGTCTTTTTCCACATCTTGATTCCAAAGTCTCTGAAGTTGTCCTCTCCTTCTGGTACCATACATCTTTCCAAGTAGGATTCTTTTTTGCGTTCTTGATTCATTCATCCGTGCTAAGCTACGTGATTCGTCTATTCATTTCTGCTGATATTTCATTTTTTGCAATTATGCTCCATACCAAGATAGGAGAAGGATTAAACGTTTTCGAAAGAAAAACCTTCAATACACAGATCTTATCTAGCTCTTGAATTATTGCCTGAACTTACCAACATATACTTGGTTTTGCTTTTATTGACTTCTAAACCACGCACTTCATCTTCCACCTTCAACAGCTTGAATAAATCGATAACAGATTGCTTATTCCTTGCCACTAAGCAAATATCATCAGCATATACACATATTTGAGTGGATGAACACAGTATATCCCCATTGGAGTTTAGCTTCCTAATCACACTATATAGTGCAAGATTAAATAGTGTAGCAAATAACGTATCTCCTTGCCTAACTCCAGCAATGAGCGGAAAACCGCGACTAAGGGTACCATTAATAAACACTTTAGCATTACTGCCATCCATAAATATTTGTATCAAGCGAATTAGCTTAATTGGGATGTTGGAATCTCCTAAAGCACGTTTCATGTTATTTCTAATCACACTATCAAAAGCACGGCTGTAGTCTATCTATAAACAGCGTGTGAAGGTCAGTTTTATACTCCCATAATTTTTCCATTAACTGTCTCATTACAAAGATCTGATTCGTCGTTTCCCAGCCCCTGCGGAACCCGCATTGGTATTCCTGTAGAATATTTTGTAGGCTACTCTTAAGACCGATATTCCTCTGAAATTTTCGCAGAGCAGTCTGTCTCCCTTTTTATGTAGAGGGCAGATTAAGCTTGTTTTCCACTCTATCTCATATAACCTCAATTATTAAGTAAGTATAATTGATTATTCAGCTCCTCTCCATCATTTTTCAAGAATTCCGCAATCAGAAGGTGTTTTCCTGGAGATTTGTAATTTTTTAAGTTGTCACTTCCTCGATTGAGAGAGGTTCTAAATCAGACAAGTTTCCTAGTTCCGGTGTCACGTCAGGGTCCGTGCTTCTTACATTCTGCAAATCATTGAAATATTCCTCCCATCTGGTAATTACCATGTGTTTTTTTCCTAATATTTTTCCATTTTTATCTTTATATGCATCTGCTTTAAGTTGGAATCCACATTTCATATATCTGACGGTCCCATATAATTTTCTCGTTTCATTATTCACCCTCAGTCCTTCTATTCGTTCAATCTTCTTTGCTAAGAATTTTCTTTTTTTCTTTTTCATAATCTTTTTGGCCTTTCTTTTGCTTTCATTATAGCTTTGTTTGGTGGAATACAGCTAATCTATGCTCATTTCAATCATTTAGGGCTGCTGTACACTCCTCATCGAACCATTCCTCAATAGCTTTTCTAATTTTCTGCCATCTCTCTTCAACTTCAATTCCGTTCAAATTCTCTGTCACCTTATTACTTACAGATTATTTAAAATGCTCATGTCATGTCTTCAAGTTTAATTTTTTCCAAATCCCATTTCTTCCTATAATGCCAATCCCCCGATTTTATGTATGTTAATCGCTCTCTAAACCTTACTTTGACTAAGAAGTGGTCTAAGTCGCGTTTAGGTCCACGAGCAGTCTTAACATTAATAAATGATGATGCATGCCTTCTATCTATCAATATATGATCTATCTGGGTTGCTTTACCATTGAGCGCTTTTCATGTTTCCTTGTGTATATTTTTCCGTTGGAAAAAAGTACTTTTAACATATCACTCGCTTCAGCATATTGGCAGAGATGGTTTCTATTCTCATTTGTCTCATTATGAATTGAAAATTTTCCTGCAACGGACTTTGTAAAGCTCTCGGTTCCTATTTGTGCATTTAGGTATCTTAAAATAATTGTTCAGTGCATATTTACAGGCGGCACTTACTCGCCATGTCACAACATCGTCAGCTGGTTGTGTGGTATTTATTGCACATGACCCTGTCAGGTCATATGTCCACCCCTGCTCATGTTAACACTCCTGGAACGGGACTGCTCATTTGGGCAAGCCCTTATTCGAAGCTTACTTGTATATCTACAGGCTGTTCCTCTATTCGCCACCTGCGGACCCGCCCAGTAGTCGGAGTAAGCCCTGGGGTTTTTTATTATATATGATTTATTTTTTTCACATTTTCCAACTACAAGTTTACAATTGCTGTGGGTATGTACCTTTGTACAATATACATATATATATACACAATATGTTACAAATAAAATATATTACGTTTGTTGGTAAAAAATAAACATATCGAAAAAAAATACAATACTATTTACATCATTAGTTTATAAGTATTAATAATGGTTATATACAATATTTAATTACATTATAAGCTCAATGGACACATTAAGTAGAAGCAGTTCGGGGCTTGCTTAACTTTTCTATCCCAATATACAACATTGCTTAATAAATACAATATTATTTTGGTTATATGCAAATTTTCAGCCATTGACATCAAGATGTTGCAAACGACTGAACCTTACATCAATGGCACACCACAGCCACCCTGAGAACAGTTCAGAAGAAAATTGATGAATATTAGCCTGGCCAAAAGGTACATATAATGATTTAATCTAATTCGATTAATCTTTTAGCATTATACAAACATTTTATATATCAGTTTTTATATTTCGATTCAAATTGTTCTCCCTACACTGTTTTACTGCCTACTAAGATTTAATTAATATTGGAACATTAGAATGTTGATTATCTTCATGAGAGTCAAAATAGCTTTATGACCATTCACATGATATAATGATCGTAAAGCTATCGTGTTCCAAATAAAAAATTTAGTAATAATAATGAACACATTTTGAAATTTGGTTCATTTTTATATGTTTTATTCTATAATCATCATATGAAAAAGTCTGAGTGTGAAGATAAAATTTTATTTTGCACTTGGTATTGAATGGTTGCATGAATACTACAATTATTTGATCAAATGACATAATCGCCTGGCGTGAACCAAGACAATGGGACATAAGACAGTGGGATAATTCGGGAGCGGGTATATATTAGGGAAGGTAGAGAGGTCAGTAACATTGGCATTGGAATGGCTCGTAAATATTGCTATGTTATGCCGGGTCAGCTTAATTGTGACATTGACATCGGTGTTTGCAGATAATATTATGACATAATGGTTCTGGATTTTACTATGGAAGGATAGATATCTGGAATGGGTTAAATCGGAAACATATGGAACATTCAGGTCATTATGGATTATTTTATTTGTTACAAAGTAAGGAGCATTAAGGATTTTACGAAGGATTTTGGATTTTAAGGATTGGATGCGAGAGGAATTCGATGGCTTAGTGGACCCCCAAAGCTCAACTCCGTAAGTCCAAATAGGTCTTATTGTAGTCATGTATATGAGTCTTTTTTAATTAATTGAAAGGTGAGAGCGTTTGTCTAATAAGTGCTGAATTA